>CM060916.1:1047109117-1049749117 GCA_030737875.1 Allium sativum | reverse complement strand
TAGAGGAAGGTGTACGAAAGATTCATGGAATCTCATGAAAAAGGTGCATGGAAAAGATGATGCAAAGATAATGAATGAAGACAAGTTGATTGATGAGAAAGATGAAAAGAAGGATAGTGAGGGTGTGAACGAGGAGCAAGAGAAGAAGAAAGAAGAGACTGTGCCAGAGCCTATGGAAGAAGAGATGATGGATGAGACAGAGAATGAGAAGAAGGAAGATGCGGTAATATTATGGAAAATCGAGAAATTCGAGGAGGAGAAGTTGGATGAAGAAAAACTTTTAGAGAATAAAGAAGAAAAAGACGAAATTGGTGATAAGGATCTAGAAGGAGAAAAGTGTAACGGTGTTAATGATGCTGATTATAGAAGGAATGACTATGAATATGATAGTCATTCTCCAAGATATTTTCGTGGTAGTAGGAGAAAAAAAATTAATGATCGACATGGAGACAATGATTCGTTTAGTACATATAGAGGAAGGTCTACTGATCGTCTCCCCTGTAGAAGACATGGAAGTGCAAACGAAGATGATAAAGATTGCCAGAAAGAAAGAAGAGAAAATTGCATGGCTGTAAATAATAGCCCCAGTCAATCACTTGCTAAAACTGTATCAGACAAAAGGGAGCCGAGCACATAACTTGCTGATGATGCAGAAGACAAATTGGCTTTGACCATAACATTATGGAGGACGAAGGAACATCAGACAACATCACTCGTTCATCTAAAGTTCATAAGCTTAGTTCACGAGTTGAGCCAGCAAATAGAGACGATGTCTGTAGCTATGCGTTACGCACACAAGTTTTATTCGTGCACTTGTAGATGGAGACGCACCACTTGGCTGTGACACGCAACAGCTCAAAACCCACATGCATATATGAGCTCTTGTTAACCATGAATTGCCCGGCAAATCCGTTTTCCCTTCCAACGTTTTAAATAGGTCTATTGATATTATGTTTTCTAAAATATATAGGTTAACATGTATTTTATTAATATGGTAAGTAAGTTATAGCATCAACAAAATGATTTGGTCTTAAAATTGCAAATTTGCGAATAAACTGTTTGTTGGAGATTTAAAATAAATTTCTAAAAGAATAAATGCCAGAACATGCAAGCCAGAAATATCAGTTAGCCAATTGATAATTTTCTCTTCATTGGCGTTCAATATGTCACTCTACTCAACTTTTTTTTTCCCAATCTTGAAAAACTTTATTTTTAGATAAATTTCGGCATTTCTATGCTTATTTTTTTACTGTCTATAACACACACACACAATATATATATACACACACACACACACACACACACACACATATATATATATATATACACACACACATATTTCATATTTGAATTTTTGTCTTTTCAGAATGGCAAACCGTCAAAAACATCATTTGTCTTCGAAATGTACTCAACTTCTACTGGAAATAGTCACTGCTTATGTGAAATGCTGTGCGAACAAGGAGGGCATGCATAAAGTGACTATTAGTGTCACATCCCTAGAATTGTTCCAAATGTAAACAGCCTCCCCCTATAAAATATATTGCAAAGCGAGTCCATATTTTAGCACTTATGTGTTTTTCAAAGAAAAAAATGCACTACTATGAAAAAATGAGAGAAAAAATCGCTAATATTCATCTAAAATAAGAATTAATACTAAATATATGCATACATGTATTTATATACTCAGTTTATATTGAAAAACCTGGGTGAATGTACGCATACATGTATGTATATATTGGTTATACTAAGATGCATGCATATAAAGATAAACAAATATGCGTGGGCTACGAATTGTTGCTAAAATGTATGTATTTATTCTGTAATATATGCTAAAATGTATACATAAATGTTAGGTAATTTTTATTTTCAACCAACCATTTAATTAGTTAATCCACCATTTTATTTTAATAAGTTGATCCACAACTATTTTGTAAGTTGATCCACAAGTGGATTAACTTAAAGATTTCAGGTTAATTCACAAATTTATCTAACATATTTTAGTAATTCATGCGCACTTATAAATAATGTAGAAATTTATTTTTCTCTTGTACTTGTGGTTGTTCATGCGCATAAATCAGTTTTTTTTTTAAAAATGCAAATGCGAACACATGAATAAAATTGCCCATATATGTAATGCATAAGTATATTCTGCCCTTGTACGTTTGGTTAATCAACATACAAAATAAGTCATATTATTCTGTGACAAAACACATGTGCTGCTTGTATTCCCTGAAGATCAATGTTATTCCATGTAAATTAGTTAATTCATTGGCGGACATGGATGGCCTGCAGCTCCTAATTGCTAATTCAAGAGATTTAATTATTATGCAGTTGTCCCTGAATTTAAACAATAGAAGTCTTTGTAAATTCATTTTCGGCTTTTTCAGTTGTCCCACATATCCTACCAGGATTTCTACCAATATTTGGGGATTGATCTTCTCTTCACCAATAACAACATCAATAGTCTCTTTTGTTCTTTCAGTTGCATTTTTAGTAGCAGCATGGTATTCTCCCAAGCATTTAGTAGTGTTTTCCACAGTGAACACTTACCATTATTTAGAAGATGTAATGGAAGGACCAGCTTCGTCTTAGTATTCACTATTTTAATAGACATTTTTTTTACTTTATGGCCAATAGCCTTTGGTGACTGCGTGCAATTTCATGCTCTGGATTTCAATTTCTTCTAAGATAGAAAATTGACTGGAAAGGATAACAAAGGTACAAAAAGGTTCAAGCCTTTGGTGACTACTTACAATATCATGCTGCAGTGGGGGAGGGAAGTGCAGTTTCAGGTCAGACAAATAGTGCAACTTTTAGTGGCGGAGATGTGTTATCGCTAGTAAAAAGAGGAGTTGAAACGGGAGCATGAGAATAAAATTCCTGTTGAAGCTTGGTGCTGATAGGTGCTGATGACATTTAAGTGGATTAACTAATTAAATTTTGAATATTATCAAAAGTCAAAGATCATATTTTATAGGGTGGATTAACTGAATAAAAATGTGTATAAGAATAAAATTTACCTAAAGTTAAAACGGAGGAGGGTTTATGAAAATTGCTAAGTATGCATGTATTGCTTATAAATGTTGAAATGTATACATAAAAGGCATATGCTTGAAAAACAGGTCGTGATTGAATTAATGCATCAAACGATGCATTTATTATAGTGTTACTGCATACATTTCTGCATTAATAGCGCAATTTGATGCACAACCGCAATTTATGCAGAAATGTATGCACAAATTGCAAATAAATGAATTGTTTGATGCAATATGTTGCAATTTCGTTTTTTTAATGGCTTTAACGCATGAATTTGATGACGATTAGTTGTTGTATTTAATTATCAATTTACATGATTTTTTTTTGCTGATTTTTTTGATGATTTACAAACAACAGGAATGTAATTTATAAAAAGTTTAGGTAGTGATGTGACGTGAATTTCCAAATAGGGATGTGAGCCAGACTTACCCATGCATAAAACCATCGTAGAGAAATTTAACCAGACAATGGTGGAAATGAACAAGCAGAGACAAAACTATTTTCAAGAATTGGTAGATGATGAGAAACTTCGACACAGTATGAAAGTCTTAGAGAAGAGTGGTCAAATGAAAGACGGTTTGAAAAAAAAAAGTGGTGTTGGTGATTCTAATAGGTAAACCGTTCCAAGAAGAGACGAGTGGTGAAGAAAACGTGCAGAGGAATTTTTCACAGGTGCAAATTTTATTTATTTGAATTCATCTCGTACTTATTTTTGTACTCATACGAATTTGGCTAAAATATTTTGAAATACAGAAAAGTATCGCTTGATAATTTGGATTTGAAATAACAATTGTTTCAAAGAACTCGTGCAACCGGTCAAACATCCTATACGTCTGCTCAAACTCAAAAATAAATCACCCCAACTGCTTCACTTATCCCTTCTAACAATCGTCAAAGTTTTGGATGGTTTTAAACCCTGTTTATTATACCGAAGATCAAGGATAATGCATCTCATGTTTCTACACGCATCCTTCTTATAAACCATTAAAATTTCACCACCAAATTCAACCACTACAAGAAAACACTGATTAGCTTCAAATATTTAGAAATGGAAATTTTGCGTCGCTAATTTGCGATGGATTTCCATGTGATTTGCAAGGGTAAGTTTTTTGTATTTTCAAACTTTTTTCTTTTATTTATTACCGTTGTCTTCTGTCATCCCTCACTAATCCGTTGCAAATTGCGTTAAATTACCAATTGAAAATTTCTATCGCTATTTTCCATTGCAAATACAGGCAGAATATCGACGAATATTTATCGAAGCTATTTTGCAGAAGAATTCCAACAGATTCGCAAGAGATGAAAATATCAGTTTATTATTAATCATCATCTATAATCAATAAAATGTTTATATTTAATAAATTTTTATGGTTAATTACGAATAACTACTAAATTACATTTAATATTCATTAATTACATTAAATAACTGATAAACATAATTAAGAACTAATATTAAATAATTAACAATTAATACTATTAAATAATTGATGACTAATAGAAAATTTTAATAATTAATATTTAATAACCAAAGAAAAATATTTAACATATTTTACGAATCTACAATTTAATAATAATTATTTAGTAATTACTATAGTTTAATTGTTGAAAATTGACATCAATTATTATTGGTTAATTTACTATTTAGTAATATATTCAATAATTACTAATTATTGATTTGTAATTACTATTCCTACAATAATATATGTAATAACCAGCATTAATTATTAGATTATCTAACAAATTTGGTTAGCACATGCATGTTTCTGGTTTCCCACCGTGTTTTTGTCCTCATTTTCGTTTCCCGCTTATCCATTTTCCTTTCCCGCTTACCCATTTTCATTTAACCTAGTTACCGCTCTATCCATTTTCACTTAACCCTAGATCTCGTCCGCCGCCAACATTTTCTTCCTTTTCCCTTGTTTTTCCATTTGCCTTCAATTTTAAATCTCCACCTAAATTTTAGCCGACTTTAATCTTTTAATTCACTCTAGCAGATCAATCGATCGATTTTCAACTCACTTCATTAGCGATCTCAATCGTAATTCCTTTTTTAGATTTACTCCAGATGCCTCCTTGCCAACACTGAAATTATTCGAAAATAGGTAAATTTTCACTCAGCCCATTGGTCAATTCATTTATCTTCAGTTTATTGATAAGGAAAGTTCTCATGTCAAAATCATCAATTTCGATAGTTAACCAAAATCCAGTGAAGGCTGTAAGAGGAAGCTTAAGAAGAATGCACTATCTTATTCTAATCCTACTCAAAACATGTAATCAGTTAATTGCTATTTCTCCCTCTTCTTTAATCTTTCTAAAGCTATGGTTGTGTTAATATTGGAGTTGTATTCGTAATAATTATTGTTGAAATTGCAGGTATCGGCCTCATGTTGATACAGCCATGATAAATTTTTTTTGAGGATTAGGTTTTGATATTAGAAAGGTTATATACATGGATACTGTTTTATTCTTAAGATTTATGTTCTATGTTGCGTCACTTGCTTTTTGTATTCTAGGCTTCTAGCTCTATACTACAAATTGTTTTTCTTTTCATCTTGAAATAGTGACATCAGAACATCATCTTGGGAAATCTAAAGATAGGTAAAATTGTTTGTTTTCATTTTTGATCTACTTTGTAAGCTTGTACGGGATTTCTTTTCCATCAGCAAGATTTTAAAATATATCCATTTCTTTTAACGAATAATAAAGAATAGGGTGCAGATTTTGTTTAGATTCATGTTTCTTAATTACCAGAATCTATGAAGTTTGCAAATCAAAGAGTTAATAGCCAAAAGAGCAGAAGCCATTGTGTGGTCCTACGAGAACATTGTTACATGGTGCTATTGCTGGTGCTTGTGCTGGGGCTGCTACTTATCCATTTGAGGTGGTTGGGGACCAATTACAAATGCAGTCTCAAGCTTCTAAAATGAATGCATTTGCAACATGCATGAAAATTGTAGAACAAGGAGGTGTCTCTGCCCTATATGATGGAATAATTACAAGCCTGTTACAGGTGAAATAACAGCTAGTCCAATATACTATCTTATATGCTGGTTTTTTGATAGTGAGCATTACAAAATGGATACAACACACCAATTAGGAAAAGCAAACATTTCCTGGCCACTATCTTTTTGTTCGTTTGTGTTTCTCCAATTTTTGGGTTGAGTTGTTTTGTTATAAGGGTTGGCTGCACCTCTTTATGGTACACTCGTTGTGTAATTCTTCATCTGATTATTACATGATTAAAGATTATATTGGGAAAAAAATTGAAGTCTTTGTCTGATCTTAATTTTTCAAAATTAATATTCAAGTTGCTGGTTATATTCATAGGCTAATACTTTAACTAAAGATTTTGAAATGGTAGAGGTTCGAAAATAGGTTCAATTGGTTTGTTCCACTACAACATGCAGAAAATGTTATATTCAATGCAACGTTGATATTTTATGCAGATTTTGAAGCTTATGGATAGAGATAGTTTTATTTTTTCACAACCGTAAATGAGGCATGCCTGGTATTAGACGAGGGAATTACTGTCAAGGAATTCGATCTTGATAATGTTGGGATTATGGTTGGGTATGTTAGTTAGACTTGTTTTGGTGTAAATATGATGTTATGTGGTTTTAATATGGTTATGGATTATATGTGTTTGTATTTGGGATAATGTTAGCACCAACTGAATAGTTTTGTTATTCATAATTCAGCTTGTTGTATGAATTGACGAAGGATTATAGATGTTGTGCTTATTTTTGTATGTGATTATGAATGTTCATTTTGGTTCTAAATTAATATTGTTGGTTAATTTATCTTTGTTTTTTTAATATGTTATTTATTTCAATGTTCACGGTTGAATGATATTTGTGGTATATATGTATATGTTTATATGAATACAAGTGCGAATCCGTGCTTAGCACACGGTCTTTGTAAACAAAAGTGATAAATATAAAATTTCAATATCAATTGACATAATTATAATATATAATCCAATAATGCTAACATCCATGTGCACGTTTGTATGCATGCACGCATATTTGTTGTAACACCCCACCTCCACTAGGGTCACTCGCAAAGGAATGCACTAGCTTTAGAGGGGCATTATTGGTAAACATACACAGAAATATCACAAGACAGAACATATAAGATGGCGGAAGTAAAATCAATCTTTTATAACATTAATAAACAAGGTCTAAAGCCTTTTTCATCAGAGTACAACAAACCTGTCTTGCAATGGTAAAGAAGCATAATAAAAACCTTTTCATGAAATATTCCCCAAGTAAAACAGTAAAGCAGCCATAGCCAAGAAAAGTCCAAGCCATCCAAGATGACCTTCAAGCGGAAGGAGTCTGAACTAAACAACAGTATTTCCTCCCTGTAACCTGGGGGGGAAACGGAAGACAAGAAGCGAAAGAAAAACGGGGTCAGTCATAAAGACTGGTAAGTCCTATCTACTTCCAGCATAAAAACAGATAAATGTGACATGACATGCATAAACTGAAAGTAAACATGGTGATGATGACAAGATAGATACTAAGCCAGGATAATAGGATGAATTACCGTACCCAGATAAACCTAGGTGTCATGATAAATTACGATGTCAAAGTAAAACAAGGTATTACATCGTCAGGTTTCCATCAAGGATAACATTCCAAGGTATCCCTCAAGTCTAATATCCCCGAGCTCTATCTGTATATACTTTGTATCTATCGTACTAGTATCTTCCCCCGTACATGTGTTAACCATGAATAACCCTTACTCAACAGTTCGTATAATGGTCCATGTTAACCTAATGTAAGTCTCTAAACTCGTATGTTTCCATCCATGTATATGTTCAGTCCCTTGCCGTACACCGCACGGGCTTTCCCATGAGATCCCACTTTAACGTAGTTCTATGACCCTTAAGGTCGTTTTGGACTATCACCCTATCTTTAACTAAGGTCTTTTCAACATGAATCATTGTTTGTACAACTAGGACTTACGCCACCTAGGACCGCTAGCGATTATGCTTACCTATCTCACGTTTTCGTATTTCGGTTTGGGTTTAACCACCTAGGGGTACTAGGGATTACGCTAACCCTCAACCACGCCCTTTTTCCCACGCATTCATCGTCAATCGTTTTTCTATGACTGTATTCACATGTATCACTATGTGCTACCCGAGTCCTGTCACAGGGCAAACCAAGAAGTACAGGACTCGGTCGGGAGCTTTCAATTTATCTGCCGATGCAGATGCTAAGGTCTGCTTTTCTACACGTGGCTATGGTCCCGCGAGACCCCTCCCTCAACTAACGAAAGGCAACACAAGAGAAAATCTTGCATGAGAACTACACTCCGGCCAGCCCACATCCTACGGCCTACCTCACCCATAATTAGATAGCAATTATGGTCTGTTGGGTGTTCCCTGCCTTTCCGTACGTACACGCTTGACTCAAGATGGTAGATGATCGACGAACTTGCTATCTCGGGCACCTTATGTATTCGTCGACTCACTGCTATCCACCCCAGTCTTTAGGTCGCTCGCATAGCAACTAAGGCATATTCTTGGTTCTTCTACCGCATACCTCAACCTCTCGTGAGCCTAGTATAATGACCTGGCAGCTCACAGAGGGATCCCAAGAATATCCCCACGTTCCCCGAAGCCGCTGCTTCGTTACCCAGTTCGTTGGAGCCTTTATCTAAATCAGATAGCCTGCTCCTACACGCATACTTAAACGTTGACCTAACGTATCGGGTAACTAATCTATCTAAGAAATGGTCCAAATTTCCTTGACTAAGGATTATTACTTAGTTTCCCTTAACTAAGGTTTACCACTTAGCCTTATTTCCCTTATCCTTGTTAACTATGGTCATTTACCCAATCCTCCGAATTGGGGTTTGTCTAATGGGTTAAGTGTCACTTAAGAAAATTTACTTGACCTTATCAAGTTATCGTATTGGATTGATTAAGTGTTAGTTAACTCAATCCCGTCCATTAGTCGTATAAAAATGGTCAAGTGTCATTAGGCAAATCAAGTTACTTAACCTACCCAACCTTGTCATGTTTTGTTAAGTATCATTAGCCTAATCAAACTACTTAACCCATTTGTCCATGTCATATTTGGTCAAGCCTCATTAATCAAATTAACTTAACCCTATTACGTGGCATTAATTATTTAATGCACCCCAACCTCTCACATTAGACTTTGTTGTGGTTACTAGTTAAGCCGGGCGGGTCCGGGTAGATTTACACCACAACTTGGTCTAACCTCGGGTTCAAGCGCAACATGACCAACTTCTCACATTGAGTCCTATTGTTTGCAAATACTAGTTAGGCCGGTCGGTTCCGGGTAGTTTTACGTTGCAAACTCAACCCAACCTCGAGTTGGCCACTTTCATGTTTAGTCTAGTGTCACGTTCATATTCAAGTTTCAAGCAATTGGGTAGACCTAACTTAATAGGTAAATTCCCAATGGGTAGACCTAACTTAATAGGTAAATTCCCAAGCTTATATTTTTATGTATACTTACATGTCAACTTCCATGTTATAATTCAAGTCATGTTTTCAAGTATAAACACATGTCATATTTAACGTTACACGTTGTCATGTTTATACCCATTTACCCAAATCATGGTTCAAGTCAAGTTTAGCTCGCCTATCATGTTTTCATGTAACTTCAAGTTAAGTTTTTCATGCTATATTCACGCTTGTCTAACCTCAACCCAAATCGTGTTCCAACGCAAGAATGGACGAGTCACATCGTAGAGATACTATGCTACACAATGGCCCCAAACATGCATAGTATCATGAGGGTTTGGCTTTAAACATACATAAGTTCATAAAGGTTTGGCCACAAGCATGCATAACATGAAAAGAAAAGGGAATTGGCCATAAGTATGCATAATGTCATAAAGGATTTGGCCACAAACTTGCATGTTAACATTAGGGGTTTGGGTTCATAAACATGCATAAGCCCCAAAATCTAATCTTAGCCAATGTTTCACAAGTAAAAATGGTTCCTAAAGGTTCATGCTAGCATTTCATGCATAAAGATCCAAACTTGCAAGTTAAACTAGGTTATGCATAGCATGAGAGGCATGATTAAGTCACTCACATGGCCTAAAACCATAAACATGAACACAAGAGGCAAGGTAAGGTTCATATAGATTCGCATAATCATGTTTAGCCTCATTTTATCCCATGTCATTATCAAAACTACCGTTTCCATCTAAAAGTAGCTAGAACTTACTTAGTTAGGCCTAGGGAAAGGAGCTTGGATCATCTTGGCTAAGAAAGGTGCCTCCTTTGTTGAAGAATCGTCATGGAACTCGCATAGCAACGTTGATCTTCCTTCCATTTGGTGTAGCTAGCTTGCACCACTTGGTTTGAACCCGATTTGAGTGCTTAGGCTTTAGGAAAAGGGAATGGAGGCCATGATCACTTGGCATTTGGGCAGCACTTCGTGGAGAGAGTGATTTATGAGGGTTTAGGAGGGGGCTTAGGGGTGTTTTTATAGAGATTAGGAGTGTTTTAGGCCATAGGATTAGATCTAGGATAGATTAGGACCATCAGATCTCGGAAGCTTCCAGAATCAGCCCAAGAACAAGACCAGGTGAGACAAACAGGTGCGCCAGGCAAATTGCCCCGGCCATCCCCTGTCGACAGGCAAGTCGACAGGGCTGTCGACTTGGTCTGGGCCCAAGTCGACAGGCCTGTCGACAGCCCTGTCGACGTGCCCTAGGCGGGGAAACTTCCCGCCTAGCCCCAGATCTGGTTTTCAAACCTATTTCCGAATTTCAAATTTCCAGAATTCTTCTTTGGGCCTTTAACGGGTCATACGGACTCCGATTCTCGAAAACTCGGACTCTATTTCGCGTATTTTTCCAAGACGAACGCAATGGTGAATCCCGTTTACCTTAATTCTAGAAGTGTAAACAGAATATCTTTTATCTTCATGCTTCACTGGTTTATATGCTTTGCGTATCATCGTATACGTATGTAAATTCCTTAATTTTTAAAATGTAAGAATACGGGTTGTCACATTCTCCCACCCTTAAGGAATTTCGTCCCCGAGATTCAATAGTAGTAGGATTTATGTCCCCATATTAGCATTCAGAAGTGTTCAGCCAATTGTTGCAAACATGTGCACATGTGCAAAAGTGAATCACATTGTAGAAAAATATGTATGCCTAACTTGTGGTACCACCTACATGAATGCAATTTCTTAAAAATTTCTTTTTCAAACCATGATGCTCTCATCCTAAATATACTTGCAGTTCTATATGAATGCAAAAATTTGAGAAAGTAATTTCATCCAAATTTTCCCACACCCTTATAAAATAAGAGTGAAGTTCATCCAATTTGAGCATCCAAGATCCTACCATCCATTTTTAATTTAGAAAAATCTAACTTTCTAAATTTCTATGTAACGGAGGGATATCCCGTTTTGTTGTTTTCATTGTTCTACGTTATCAGACATTATCGTTCAATATTTCATAATCACATTAGACACAACAAATTGCATAAACAAACAATGTACAAACTTTATTAAGATAGTTTCAGTACATCGTTACAACTAGACAACAAAAGAAACAGCTAAACAATACTTGAAATAAAATACTATCCTACGGATAACTAATAGAAGTCAATCCTGATGGAAATAGCTACGGATGAGCTCCTCTAAGCTATCAAGCCTCTCCTCATGTCGTCGGTTCCCTTGCCTAAGTTCTAACTGTAGGTCCTGCATCCCAGCCCCCAACTGATCATAAGAGGAACTCATATCCTGAAGCATCTGCTGCTGTGTCTGAGCCATGGCTACCTGTGACTCCAGCGTTTGCTGTTGTGACCTCATAATGTCCTGGTGGCTCCTCATCAAGCGAGCCTGCTGCTGTGAAACATACCTCAGCTCAGTCCTCCAGTCTGGGTCCCTAGTAGCCCATGGATCCCAGGCACCTGTATCTGGAGCCCCCTGTGCCGGGCCCTGATGAGCCCAGGCTCCATCCCCAGCCTGCTCACCATCATGCTGTGGTGCCTGATGGGGGTCCTCAAAGTGTCCAAACTGACCATCATATGGCTCTTCCTCTTGCTCCTCTTCCTCGTCACCCTCACCCTCTCCCTCATCTAACCCTTCTTGCTCCATAGGCTGTGGCTCCTCTTGCAGCTCATGCATATTTATACTCATTCTCCCTAGTGCAGCTTCAGTGATGATAACAGAGGGATGGTTAGAAAGTGCTACATAATCCTCATCATGCAAATCCACCCCGAACCAGCGGAAAACTATGGTCCATAAGTTCCCAAAACAAATATTGGAGTGCCTTGCTCCCCTAAAGATCTGGTACTGCTGTAAGATGGTCCTTGCCCAGTTTATTTGTATGCCCCCAAAAATAGCATAAGTAGCGGCCTTAACAACTACTGGGACTCTGTCAAACCCATGATTCTGCCCCGCAATATTATATTGCAATATTCTGATCACAAACCTAGCTAGGGGGCGCAAATGTGTACTATCCCATTGCCTATCAAGTCCATTAAAAAAAATCCTACCCCACACATTCAAATCATCCATCTCCAGATCATTTATATCGAGTCCCGTACCTCGGATATTCAAAATTTCCCCAAATTGGACCTCATTCATAAATACATGGGTACCCTTAACCCATGAACTATAGGTTATTAACCCATTATCATCCACATCAATTTGCAAACGAGCATCAAAAAGTCTTACCATACGCTTGTAGCCTCTCCTCTCAGCTGTGTGCGTATCCAAGATATGAATAAAACCCGCATTAGCAAACAAACTTTCCACGGCGGTTCCCACAAAATCCGCAAACCTCACTGGTCGGCCTAAAAGCAAATTCCTAGTGGCAAGCTGCATGTAGTGCTCAATTATCCCTGGTTGCTCGTCACACCACTCGACCTCTTGCGCGGTTAGTTGAGGGTAAAGCTCGTAGGGATTGGGTTGATTGGCCATGGTGATTTAAACACGAATTGGAAGAGGGGAACTATAGATCCGGATGGAGAGGGTCTCTAGCTTCGATTTGAGATTAATTTTATGAAGAACGGTGGAGAAACGAGGTGATGGGAGGTGGTGGAATTGGTGAATTTTCGGTTTTGGTGGCTGGGAGGGAAGGAGAAGAGAATTGGGGGTTATGAGCTGAAGCTCTCGGCCTTCGGGCTTATATATTTTTTTGATCTGCAGGCGCGTCGTGTCGACAGCCCTGTCGACAGGGGGGGGGGGGTAAGTCGACAGCCCTGTCGACTGGCCCTCTTTTTTTTTTTTTTTTTTTTTTTTCTTCTTGCCCTGCCATCCTTCCCTTTCCTTACTTCCTCCTAACTCAACTCCATTTTCTCAAGAACTATTCCCCCATCATAAAGAAAACACCTTTCTAACTCAAAAACTACTTGTAACCAAAGCCAACGTGACTATCGATGGGAGAGAGAAGGGAAAAAGAGGATTCAACTAATAAGACAAGAACATTGCTAATGGCTTTTGGGGAATAATTTTTAAAACAAAGTTTTTCTTGAAAAATGCTTCTTCGTAAACGGTTTTTCAAATAATTTTCAGAAGGTCTTTAAAAACTTTTGCCCAACCTGGTAACCTTCTGCTCTGATACCAAATGTAACACCCCACCTCCACTAGGGTCACTCGCAAAGGAATGCACTAGCTTTAGAGGGGCATTATTGGTAAACATACACAGAAATATCACATGACAGAACATATAAGATGGCGGAAGTAAAATCAATCTTTTATAACATTAATAAACAAGGTCTAAAGCCTTTTTCATCAGAGTACAACAAACCTGTCTTGCAATGGTAAAGAAGCATAATAAAAACCTTTTCATGAAATATTCCCCAAGTAAAACAGTAAAGCAGCCATAGCCAAGAAAAGTCCAAGCCATCCAAGATGACCTTCAAGCGGAAGGAGTCTGAACTAAACAACAGTATTTCCTCCCTGTAACCTGGGGGGGAAACGGAAGACAAGAAGCGAAAGAAAAACGGGGTCAGTCATAAAGACTGGTAAGTCCTATCTACTTCCAGCATAAAAACAGATAAAGGTGACATGACATGCATAAACTGAAAGTAAACATGGTGATGATGACAAGATAGATACTAAGCCAGGATAATAGGATGAATTACCGTACCCAGATAAACCTAGGTGTCATGATAAATTACGATGTCAAAGTAAAACAAGGTATTACATCGTCAGGTTTCCATCAAGGATAACATTCCAAGGTATCCCTCAAGTCTAATATCCCCGAGCTCTATCTGTATATACTTTGTATCTATCGTACTAGTATCTTCCCCCGTACATGTGTTAACCATGAATAACCCTTACTCAACAGTTCGTATAATGGTCCATGTTAACCTAATGTAAGTCTCTAAACTCGTATGTTTCCTTCCATGTATATGTTCAGTCCCTTGCCGTACACCGCACGGGCTTTCCCATGAGATCCCACTTTAACGTAGTTCTATGACCCTTAAGGTCGTTTTGGACTGTCACCCTATCTTTAACTAAGGTCTTTTCAACATGAATCATTGTTTGTACAACTAGGACTTACGCCACCTAGGACCGCTAGGGATTATGCTTACCTATCTCACGTTTTCGTATTTCGGTTTGGGTTTAACCACCTAGGGGTACTAGGGATTACGCTAACCCTCAACCACGCCCTTTTTCCCACGCATTCATCGTCAATCGTTTTTCTATGACTGTATGCACATGTATCACTATGTGCTACCCGAGTCCTGTCACAGGGCAAACCAAGAAGTACAGGACTCGGTCGGGAGCTTTCAATTTATCTGCCGATGCAGATGCTAAGGTCTGCTTTTCTACACGTGGCTATGGTCCCACGAGACCCCTCCCTCAACTAACGAAAGGCAACACAAGAGAAAATCTTGCATGAGAACTACACTCCGGCCAGCCCACATCCTACGGCCTACCTCACCCATAATTAGATAGCAATTATGGTCTGTTGGGTGTTCCCTGCCTTTCCGTACGTACACGCTTGACTCAAGATGGTAGATGATCGACGAACTTGCTATCTCGGGCACCTTATGTATTCGTCGACTCACTGCTATCCACCCCAGTCTTTAGGTCGCTCGCATAGCAACCAAGGCATATTCTTGGTTCTTCTACCGCAGACCTCAACCTCTCGTGAGCCTAGTATAATGACCTGGCAGCTCACAGAGGGATCCCAAGAATATCCCCACGTTCCCCGAAGCCGCTGCTTCGTTACCCAGTTCGTTGGAGCCTTTATCTAAATCAGATAGCCTGCTCCTACACGCATACTTAAACGTTGACCTAACGTATCGGGTTACTAATCTATCTAAGAAATGGTCCAAATTTCCTTGACTAAGGATTATTACTTAGTTTCCCTTAACTAAGGTTTACCACTTAGCCTTATTTCCCTTATCCTTGTTAACTATGGTCATTTACCCAATCCTCCGAATTGGGGTTTGTCTAATGGGTTAAGTGTCACTTAAGAAAATTTACTTGACCTTATCAAGTTATCATATTGGATTGATTAAGTGTTAGTTAACTCAATCCCGTCCATTAGTCGTATAAAAATGGTCAAGTGTCATTAGGCAAATCAAGTTACTTAACCTACCCAACCTTGTCATGTTTTGTTAAGTATCATTAGCCTAATCAAATTACTTAACCCATTTGTCCATGTCATATTTGGTCAAGCCTCATTAATCAAATTAACTTAACCCTATTACGTGGCATTAATTATTTAATGCACCCCAACCTCTCACATTAGACTTTGTTGTGGTTACTAGTTAAGCCGGGCGGGTCCGGGTAGATTTACACCACAACTTGGTCTAACCTCGGGTTCAAGCGCAACATGACCAACTTCTCACATTGAGTCCTATTGTTTGCAACTACTAGTTAGGCCGGTCGGTTCCGGGTAGTTTTACGTTGCAAACTCAACCCAACCTCGAGTTGTCCACTTTCATGTTTAGTCTAGTGTCACGTTCATATTCAAGTTTCAAGCAATTGGGTAGACCTAACTTAATAGGTAAATTCCCAATGGGTAGACCTAACTTAATAGGTAAATTCCCAAGCTTATATTTTTATGTATACTTACATGTCAACTTCCATGTTATAATTCAAGTCATGTTTTCAAGTATAAACACATGTCATATTTAACGTTACACGTTGTCATGTTTATACCCATTTACCCAAATCATGGTTCATGTCAAGTTTAGCTCGCCTATCATGTTTTCATGTAACTTCAAGTTAAGTTTTTCATGCTATATTCACGCTTGTCTAACCTCAACCCAAATCGTGTTCCAACGCAAGAATGGACGAGTCACATCGTAGAGATACTATGCTACACAATGGCCCCAAACATGCATAGTATCATGAGGGTTTGGCTTTAAACATACATAAGTTCATAAAGGTTTGGCCACAAGCATGCATAACATGAAAAGAAAAGGGAATTGGCCATAAGTATGCATAATGTCATAAAGGATTTGGCCACAAACTTGCATGTTAACATTAGGGGTTTGGGTTCATAAACATGCATAAGCCCCAAAATCTAATCTTAGCCAATGTTTCACAAGTAAAAATGGTTCCTAAAGGTTCATGCTAGCATTTCATGCATAAAGATCCAAACTTGCAAGTTAAACTAGGTTATGCATAGCATGAGAGGCATGATTAAGTCACTCACATGGCCTAAAACCATAAACATGAACACAAGAGGCAAGGTAAGGTTCATATAGATTCGCATAATCATGTTTAGCCTCATTTTATCCCATGTCATTATCAAAACTACCGTTTCCATCTAAAAGTAGCTAGAACGTACTTAGTTAGGCCTAGGGAAAGGAGCATGGATCATCTTGGCTAAGAAAGGTGCCTCCTTTGTTGAAGAATCGTCATGGAACTCGCATAGCAACGTTGATCTTCCTTCCATTTGGTGTAGCTAGCTTGCACCACTTGGTTTGAACCCGATTTGAGTGCTTAGGCTTTAGGAAAAGGGAATGGAGGCCATGATCACTTGGCATTTGGGCAGCACTTCGTGGAGAGAGTGATTTATGAGGGTTTAGGAGGGGGCTTAGGGGTGTTTTTATAGAGATTAGGAGTGTTTTAGGCCATAGGATTAGATCTAGGATAGATTAGGACCATCAGATCTCGGAAGCTTCCAGAATCAGCCCAAGAACAAGACCAGGTGAGACAAACAGGTGCGCCAGGCAAATTGCCCCGGCCACCCCCTGTCGACAGGCAAGTCGACAGGGCTGTCGACTTGGTCTGGGCCCAAGTCGACAGGCCTGTCGACAGCCCTGTCGACGTGCCCTAGGCGGGGAAACTTCCCGCCTAGCCCCAGATCTGGTTTTCAAACCTATTTCCGAATTTCAAATTTCCAGAATTCTTCTTTGGGCCTTTAACGGGTCATACGGACTCCGATTCTCAAAAACTCGGACTCTATTTCGCGTATTTTTCCAAGACGAACGCAATGGTGAATCCCGTTTACCTTAATTCTAGAAGTGTAAACAGAATATCTTTTATCTTCATGCTTCACTGGTTTATATGCTTTGCGTATCATCGTATACGTATGTAAATTCCTTAATTTTTAAAATGTAAGAATACGGGGTGTCACATTTGTGTTAGGAACATTTAGTGACATTCTCCTTGCGTATTTTGATAGAAACACGTATGTGTGTCCGTGTGCGAAATGAAGGACCTACTTTACGTAAATTATGTATAGCTTATGGGTGATTCTTATTTAGTTGCATCACAAAGTATAATACTTTTAGAGATGTTTTTGCATGAAGAGAAATATATATTTTTGGCACGTAAGTTATTCTTACCAACTTTTGTAAAAAATGAACAACAACCATTAACTAAAAATGTGCTTAAATTATTTCAATGGGAAAAATATAAAATTAAAACTTATAATGGCACTATACAATAAATATTAAAATCAACTATAAGCCATCATTACTCTCGTAGCGTCGAATTGTTAATAATGCCAAATTCTTTAATTGAATGAATATTGATTAAATCTATTCAACTACACTATTCAACTACACGATGATATTATTTAGTATTGCGCTAATTTAAAGTGGAATTAACTTAAAGAGTTAAAGTTGATAATTAATTGAATAAATTATATTATGGCCTAGCTAAAATTTAATTGGTGAATATGTACACTATAGTTTAAAATGTGTTTTAAATAAGGACTTTAAGTTCATTTTGATTTTCATACGGCTATTGATATGCATATTAATTTCCAATACTAATTAATATAAAATGGGCATTACGTAAAAACCAATATACATTTATTTTTATATGTAATGTAGGAGTAAATTATTGAACTTTTTTTAATTTGAGTTCAAATGAAACAGAGATCGAAACACAATTACTGCTATGAATTATAATCAGTATATTTATATCCTTATTCCAATTTGAATTAGAGAAATAATTATATGTTGGTTCTATAACTAATACTCTTTTATGCAAACTAAATAACTTAGTACCATTAAGGCAAACTTAATTTCCTAATAATAAGTTAAGTTAATATTAAAGATAGAACAATATGTAAGCTAGATTAGTTTTCTTCTAATAGTGGACGGTCCACTATAAAACCGTATGTAACAATTGTATTACTTGTTAAGCTCCTGTAATATTTGTACTTATTATAATAAAAAGTGTTACGTATCACTATAAAAACCTATCTGCTATGCCCAAAAAAAAAGTTAATATTAAAGATAAAACAATATGACAATACGTATTAATAATATTATCAACACGCAAAAAATGAAACAAAATGTTAATAAATTTTAAAATCAACAAATTACATGTATTCTCTGTCAAATTTATACACAATACTGTTAAATGCAATGTGAAAGTAGGCCCAAACCAAGAAATCAACATAAAACATGTATTATGTAAGAACACATATGTGCTCATAATTACATGCAATACAAGAATAAATGATGGTAAATATTTGTACGTGAGTTTAAACAAAATGGAGGATGAAATACTATCAACCATAATGACACATAAGTAATATATTTCTACCAAATCAATATGAATTTGAGAAATATTTATACATCAGTTACATAAATAATGCTCCTTTATGCTAATTAAAATAATGTCATCAACATACGCTCTTAACATATGCACAACGAAACACAATGTGAATTTTATAAATAAAATAAAAAATACCATGTGTACACAATCCAACTAAGTCCAACTGTCACACAAAACCAATAAATAAGTAAATAGATTTAAGTAAATTTGATACAAATGGCATGTCAATTCCATCAAATAACTTCAGCTAAGTAAATATGAATCCAATAAGAATGCATCACTACAATAAAAAACACTTTTCGCAACAGGCAATATCTGTTGCAGTAGACCAATTGCAACAGGCCTGCGCCCATTGGTATAGCGGGAGTTGTAAAAAGTCGCGCAACATTTTCTGTCTGTTGCAATAAGAAGTTGCGGTATACTTTTTTTCAACAGGCCTTTGTTGTTGCAACTGATTCTTTTGCAATAACAAATGACAGTTGCAAAATAGTCTTATACAATCTTGTGGCTGTTGCAAAAGAATTTTTCACAACTGTTTTTGTCCGTTGCAATTGAATCTTTTACAAAATGCTTTGCAATTTCAACTATTATAAAATCATGATTTCATAAATTAAAATATGTACAATTCAAATATCAACTCAAAGATAATACTACTCTAAAATATTTCATTAAATATTCACAATAGTTCAAATTTTATTACAATCTATAAATTCAAGCAAAAACAATACATTGATAAAGATGGTGTAAAAGTTTGAACTAATTTGAGGTGTATACGTTTTGTTAAACAATCTCTCTTTCACGATTGTGGACTTTGTTTGTTTCACTGTTGAGCTTCCGCTTCTTGTAGAATGTACGTTTGAATTGCTCAGCTTCCAGAATGATTTGATTTCTCAATTCCTTTTCCCTTTTCTCTTTCTCCTCAAGTAGGATGGCGTTTTGTACAATAAGTAAATTGTAAACCAAGCCTTCAAAAACCAAGTCAACTGAATATTTTGAAATAGTAAAAAAATAGAGATACATTTTCTAAAGCCACTTAAACCAACACAAGAAATATTCTACCCAACTACCCTCAACTGATTTACAAGCTGTTGCTTGCATTCAATGTAACAAATAAAAATAAGCAAATAAAATAAACCAATAATCTAAATTGAGAAGTGATATCGATCTAATGGCAATGTATCCTTACTGCTTTTTGAAAAGAACACATTTTCTAAAGAAAAGAGAGAAAAAAGAGTTTGATGTGCTTGTTTTTTGTTGATCACATTGAACAAAATGGCACAAACAAATGCCATTGCGTCAAAAATGAATCCAAGTTGCCATTGTTTTTATTTTATTTATTAATTTTGCAGCAAATGATCGCTTGGTTACAAAGAAACATGACCAGACTTCAACAACAAATGGGCCTGCATATCCAATAATTTTTATTCTATCACTAGAAAATCTTTACTTTTTGAAAAATGGTTTGAAGCCATTTATCTTACAGCAAGTAAATTAGCAGTTGATAATACTTAAGATAACATTGACTTGCCTCAAAACTGGCAGTCTCCTTGTATAAAGGTAAACTAGCGTTAATACTCAACACTAGACAATTGCCTCAAATTCGTGTAAAATACTTTTAGAAATTAATTATAAATAAAGTAGATCTATATTGCAAACCTGCATAACTCTCTCCTACGATATACAAATCCCTGTACTAGTATTGAGGAAATCTTTCAAACCACTTCAACATGAAAGCTTAAGAATCCTAAGCTACAACATAGCATATCACGAAACAAAAACATAAAACAAAAATTATACTTATTGATTTATTAGACAATCCATATACCATCATACTAGCCTGTTCTTTAGTCATCGGATGTGTACAAATCCGAATTTATGTTCGAATATGAAAATCCAACTCCTGTAGGTGAATCCAAAAACAATATATTAGCCACTATATAAATAAAAATAAAAATGATAAGTGATGCATGAATAATTTTTTTTGCATATATGAAATGATATATAACACGTACCACTATGCATGCAAACTGGCTACGAAACAAAGTTTTTCCATTTGCATCAATCTTGAATGGACCAAGTTCTTTAGAAGCCCCATAAGCGACCGAGGAGTAGCCCGACCCACAATTCAGCCAAAGGACAAGTAGGGCAGAAGCGTAATTTACCGGAGTTTCAACTAACCAATAAAACAGTGCTCTGCTAGCTGTTTTGTTAACTGCAATATAGCCAAGGTATTGCGAAAATTTCACTGGTGGCTAGTCTGGAAGGCTGCTGATTCTCTCTTAATATGGTTATTTACATTTAAATTTGTACTTCTATATTAGTATACCAGTTATTATAAATGAAATTCAATCACTTGTTTAGCTCATAATTTTTTGAAAATAAGCAATAGAAAACAAATAAATCCATACTGAGTAGGTATGAGTTGCATATTTTGTAATTTAAAATGATACTTATATTTTATCAAGTATTAAAACAATAATGAGTTTAATGAATAGGAACAAGGATGTTAAATATGTCCAACAAATGTCTAAATAAGTTGTCATGTTGTTTTCCACTTCTTTTTCAAATGTCTATAGGACTAAGGATGTTAAATATGTACAACAAATGTCTAAATAGGTTGCCACAGTGTTTACAATTTCTATCTCAAATCACTTAAATGAGTAGAATAAGTCCAACAAATGTCTAAGTGGCATCGCTGCTGTTCACAACAACCCCTGTAGCACTGTTGCTATTCAGAGCAGCTCATATGCTGATGTTTATAGGAATGCAGCAAGCAGCGACAGTCGACAGTTAGCAGCGATATCGATCGATCAACAACAAAAAATAACACAACATATTCTAAGCAGGTATGCTAGTTATTGTGAAATAAACGATATGTATTGGGCTTGAATAAATATGTTTTTGGGAGTACAGATGTAGCATGCATGTACATAGGGTGACGTGTGTGAATCCTTTTTGTTAACTAAATTTAGATCATTTCAGCTCAAGGTATTATCTTTACATTGACACAATCTGGAGTTCGCACTGACTTTAGCAGAGAGAGAGAAATGAGAGAATTTGCGGTCAAAATGGGAGTCCTAATGAAGCAATTAGTAGCTTATTTGTTTTATAATGAAAACAACGACTCTTTGATCAATGTTTCAGTCAATGCCTCTGAAAACTTTAGTTCATTGACCTGTAAATCAATAAGAATTGATATATTTTGTGAGGAAAACCTGATGTTGGTTTTCCTCTTTTTCAGACGGAGTCATTACAATGGCCATGTTATATAGAATTTGATGATGTTAATGGAATAGTTCTAACTTTCTCTGCGAAAGATAGTGTTTACAGGTGTTCGATTTGAAAAACTACACAATGCTATGTAATATATCCAAAAAGAACATAGAAGAAATAAAATTCAGTCCTGGTATAATGCTATTGATATTTTTAAAATCCAGCGGTATTATCTCCCTTAAAATTCTCTCCATCGATGATGGCGCAGTTCTTAAATCCTTTGATCAACCGCTTCACCGCACAAAGAAAGTTGACTTTATGAAACAGTTTAATGAAAAGCTTCTAATAAAATAGGAGAACGAGAATCTTCAAATTCTTGATAATCTGAAACTTCGAGTAAGCAAAAATGTTTTTTTTTTGACTCCAGCAGCATTTATATTTTTATAGAAGAACCAACTATTTTTATGTAAGAGTCTGCATTTATAAAGAGAAATCCAATAAAACCATGTCAGGCATGTCTACGCCCAACACTGACCAATCATCCGACCCAAATTCATCTTTTAGCAAACAATAATTCAAATAACCCGAACACACAATGTAGAATTAGGAAAAGACACCTAATTTCTATCAATAGACGATAAACAACAACAACACTCAATATATCTAAAATACCTCTTCCCAAAAAAGAAAACACTGCATCTAGAAGGAGATTGTTTATAATCACACCCAGATGACTGCTTACCATCATCATAAAAACAGACTAAAATAGACTCATTAGAAATTAACTCCTTTAAAAAGGTGGAAGAACAAACCATACACCCTTTAATAATATCCAACTTCAACAACTCATGCCCATATGTTTAGTGAACATATCAAAGTGGTGATTCCAAACCAGATAATAAATTCAAACAGAATATAAATTTAGACAGATTACAAAATCAGAATGTGAACATATAAATTCTAGAAGATGTGAACAGATTAAAAAAGGAAAGAAATAGTAAAACTCACGATATTCCTTTTCTTTCTAGAACCAGTGTTCACCGTAGCAAGGACCAGGAGATTTAAAATCTCATATAGAAGATAGGCAGCAGGCGATTCAAATAAAGGGCGTAGGCAACAACCGATTCAGATGTGATTCAACGATTTGAACTCAATTTTCGAATTAGGTTTTTTCTTGTTTCTTGAAATCGAAGAGATAAAAGTAGCAAAGCATACGAGAGATTCGAGAATACCAACATCCTTTTAGGTTAGGGTTTATTGCTCCATTGTGATATATCGGATGGGTAGGTAGGTTATTGTGTTGGATAGGTAATGGGTTAAAATGGTTTGGGTTAAACCGGTTAAGCATAAGAATGAAATGGTTAAACATTAACCACCGGACCGAATTTGTTCGTTAACGTTGATCGGTTAACCTAATGACTGATTAAATATTAAATGTTAAACATTAACCATTACCCATTATTTAATGTTAAATATTAATTTATTAATTATTAAATGTAATTAATGATTATTAACTATAATTTGTTGATCGCTAGTAATTAAATATAATATAAGAAATATAAAAATAATTATTAATGATACTAGAAACTATTAATTAATTCATACAAATACCTCTATCAAACTCAAATTATTAATTAATTGGTCCATGAAATCATTATTAATTATTAATTGTTCCTTAATCATAATATTAATCAATTATCATTAATTTGTCATTAATTTATTAACTATTTAATTATTTAATATTTAAACATATTCATATTTCAAATTAATTATTAGTTATTATCCATTAAATTATTATTATTAATTATTAATTATTTGTTAAATTTTTAAATGTTTATGATTATTATTTTTTAATTATTAATTATTATTATTATTAAATTATCCATTATAAATATATCTTTGTAATATTTAAATTTTATTGTTAATTAATAATTATTAAATATTAATCTTAACAATTATATAATAGTAGTTAATCATTTAATAGTAACTATTTAAAATTAATTATTAAAGGTTAATCGTTAAAATGTGGTATTTATTTTTTAATAGTATGTTTTTTGCAACTGGCTTTACCAATTGTAAAAAAGGACAGTTATTGCAAGTGGCAAAAATAGTTTCTAAAGATATCTATTTGCAGCTGACTTGAAAGCGCAGTTGCAAATAGTAAGTTTTTTGCAACTATTACGTAAGCATAGTTGCTAAAAGTATGTTTTTGCAATAGGAAGGGAAGCGCAGTTGCTAAAAATATGCTTTTCGCAACTAAAAAAAGGTTTGTTGCTAAATCTCATCTATTGCAACTGCTACAATATGTCTGTTGCTAAATATCATTTACTACAACCGCCACGTGTCGCCTATTGCAAATAGCTAGTTGTAGTAAGGTATTTTTCTTGTAGTGCATTACCTTATTTGAATTATATATTCATTTTGTAATAGGTCTTGAAATGCAAAACAAAGCATAAATTTTCTCCAACCAATTTGTAAACAAAGTTAGGTCAAGAAAAATAAATCATGATATAGCATCTGTATATGGAAAGAAAACTTTGCAGATAATGAACATTATTAGCAATGT
Source organism: Allium sativum (assembly GCA_030737875.1). NCBI lineage: Eukaryota > Viridiplantae > Streptophyta > Magnoliopsida > Asparagales > Amaryllidaceae > Allium > Allium sativum. Next base: position 1,049,724,304 of record CM060916.1, on the reverse strand, counting down.
TCAAAACACAATATAACATATACTCAACGCATTGATGTATGCAGTTAGGCAGAGAATAGACAATCAACACTGCTAAGAGTTTTCATTCTTCTCCAAAGCTTTGACAAATATCAACATATTTAACCTGCACATGAAACAAAGATGTGAAGAAGAAACAAAATTGTCAGTCTTGTGCATAGCTAATCAAAATGTGAATCAGTCGGCAATGAAAAATGATTTTTAAGAAAGCATAAACAGTACATGTACAGATTTAGGATCTGTTCGAAGTCAAATTTGAAAAAAATTCGGTCTCAATTTGAGAATTTAGTCCAAAAAAAGGTTTATGTGCTGTGCAAATAATTTACAAAGAACGTGATATGGTTTTTCTACCTTTTTAAAGTAATTTGGATGATAAGTTGGGTGAGCAAGTGATAAATATTATTTTATTAAGGTTATTCTCATTTTGTTTGTCAGTGTTCTTTGATCTCGTGCCAACTCTCTGTTTTTCACTCTTTCCAATTGTGCAATTGTTTTTTTACATTATCTCATTTTGCGTCTATTTAATTCAGTTTGCATTTACTTTGTATTACTCAGTTTTATGTTCTTTTTGTTGCACTACTCTTTGCATAATATATCCACAATTGTTTTTGTCACAATTCACGGTTGCATCATCTTGGAAAAAAAAAGAGCACACAACAATTTTCTTTTCAACTGTCCAGTTTTTGTTATTTTCATTTACAGTTCACTGCTTTAATTACATCTTTGTTTCCAACATTCATTTACAACTCTGTTCCCAAATTTCATGTACATCTTAGTGTTTTTTATTTGCCTTTTGTTTTGCATTTCTCTTTCCTTCACTTTATTTTTCATATTTTCCATAACCTCTCTTGTAACATCCTCAGTTTTTGACTGTTCAAATCGACAATGATCCTCAATGTCGACATAAAAAATCAAAAATAAGGATAGTTATTGGGATTTATATAAGAAAAAGAAGAGAAGAAGAAAAAAAATTACAGAATCTTGCAGCGGAAGGACTAAATATAATAAATAAATAACAGTTTATGAAGCTGTTAAAAACATACATTTTTTTTTCATTTACAACAATTATCAAAGTAAATTTACATACAACATACCAATATATTTTGCAGCGGAATAATAATTTTTATACGTCTGTTGAATTCCATCTTCATCCTGTATCTTCAAAGTAAGAAATCTTCGCTAACTGCAACTCGGTCTGACCCGAGCGTATTGCAAAAAAAGAAACACAACAAACACTCGGATCAGAACTAAAACATTCTCATATTAGTTAAATCAAATTTCATGTAATAATATGAATGCAATAACTTAAGAGATGTTACGGGAATTTCCATCTCCTAAGGATCCGTCAAACTAATACTATATAATATAATACGCTATTATAATAATGTCTATGGTTAATATAACATAATAAAATAATGTAAGCGGGATTACCATTATTACCCTTACACCATTTATACCGTTGCCGTACAGTTTGCATATAACACACCAGTACGTCGGCGGATAGGGATGCCCCGTGATACGACAACGTTAAATCAAAATCGTAGGGGGCTCGATCAGGATAAATATGACAAGGCATCGAGGCAATACCCATCAGTAGTGATTCTACCGGATTGCTGACCCAGGCCGGTGGTAACGCATAGCCGCAACTACCGCCCACCCCAGACATACCCCAAAATCAAATCAAAGGCGCCAATCAATCACAAAGTATATATATGGTATCGAAGAAGTATGCCTGCTCAGAGTAGCTAACTCAATTAACCTGGGTATGGCTCCTGTTTTAGTCATTTTAATTATGACCCGAAGGTCAAGGCTATCCATCATCGTTCTCTTTCTTCAAATCCAGTAATCGCCTCCAAATCCATCGAACACCATTTCTGGAACTCCACCGCGTACACAGTTGTTAAAGTGGTTTTCGGTATTGGCAGAGAGTATGACAATATCCGATCCCGGTCTCTTTAACAACCAAACGTTTACATTTTTCACACCGGTCAGTTCTTTTTACATTTCAAAGTGGTTCGTACTTCATATCAAAATATCACGTTTCAAAAGTCATTTAATATTCAAGACAGAATATTATTCATACAAAATCTCCATTTAAACCAATTTAAAATCTTGAAACAATTCCAACTTTAAATGATTTGAATATTAAAATAATTATAAGTATATTTAAAATAGTTTTGGATATAGAATTGAAATAGTTTGAAAATAAATAGTTAATTATAAAATTATTTATTTAAAATAATTTATAAAATAAAATAGTTTTAAAAGAAAATAAAATTTATTATTACGAAAATAGAAAAAAAATGGTTTTAAAATACTACAATTGAAATTAGAATCGTTCCTTTAAAAGTTTCAATATCACTTGCAGTCGTATTTCAATTTCAAGTTAATCAACTCAATTTCAATATTTCACCCGATTAAATTTCCAATTTACATTCATTACAATCGGATCAGTTTATTTCAAATAGTAAAATTCCAATTCAGATTCCCATTTTCAATGATTTCAATTTGTAACAAATGTCAAGTTCACAATTCATATATAATTCAAATCAATGTTGGTTCATAATAAATTTCAAAGGTGGGTGAAACAATTCAATTTCAATAAATTTGATTCACATTAAATTTCATTTTTATAGCTTCAGTTACAATACTAAATTAATTATCTTTTGCTTATAGTTCAAAACTCAAAGTTCAAGTTCAAGGAAAAATAAATTATAAACATCGCTTATTTTGTCTTTAAAACAACATTTCAAATTTCATGGTTAAAACAAATTTTATTTAACCAACCGGTGTCCGTATATAATTTTCTATCCTATAGCCAAGTGATACTTAAATTTTAATTTTAGTATTTGGGAAAGGATATATATCATTTCAATCCAAATCAGGGACATAGGTATTTATCATTTCAACCTACGTTCTTAATTCATTTTAATGATTAATCCCGGGTTTATTTGATGCCCGTCACATCTAGGGTAAATGGTTGGGATTAATCAGCACAAACAATGATCATATATGAATAAATGTGAATAACAGGTAAATTTGCACAATTAACCTCAACTTGTCAACATATCAAATTCAAGCTATTCATTACATCAATACATACAACAGTCTAATATCGCACAAATTTACAAATTACCAGGTGTCATGTTTATACAATAACTAAATGTCGAAATTTAACAAAACGGTGAAATTTGAACTAATAGTCAAATTTAATTACGCTATCGATGCAAATCAATATACATATGCAATTTAACTGTCAAACATCAAACCATACAATCATATCATGACATAATATTGGTTTAACTAAAATTAGAATAATTTAGTTACACGTGAGTGGGTTTAATCACTCACCTTTGGTTTCGAACGCGTTAAAACTCCAAAATTTTACAGTCTTAGAATTCAACCAAACTTGCTCTGTAACGACCCGGAATTTTCGACTCCGAAAATCGACACAAAACCCAGCGTCGACTGTTCAGACATCGAAAATACCGAATCATTAATAGAAAGAAATTAGAGGGTGAGATAGAAAAGATAGAACTAATAGAATAGAAGAAGAAGAAGAACACAACTGAGCAGAATCAGAGTAAACACGAATCTCACAGCGGAACGAATAAAATATATTATATAACATAACTTTGAAATACAAATCTGTTTTGTGTATACATACCATCATCAAAGTACAACATAACATTTGATGCAGCGGAAATAACTCTAAATAATCAATAGTGGAAACTTCGTCTTCAAGCTCCTCCAAGTGTATCTGTAAAGCCTGAAACACTTGACTGCCCGTACAAATTTGGGCACCCAAGAGTTTAGGGAAAAACAAACAAAATAAACTCTGGGTCAGTCATGGGACTGGTGTGAGTAAATTTCAACCATATGGCTTAACTTTGAAAATCCTTTTGAAACCAAAAAGTTAATAGTAAGACCAGCCCACACATAAACACGGACGGTTTTTACCTTACTATAACCCAAAACACTTTGATATCAAAATCCAGTGATATTATAATAATGTCTAAACAAGTAAATAACCAAATAGTAGAACGCTTGCATCTCACGCTCTACATACATAGTATAAAATCAAAAACCGCAGGGCGCTTATTGGAGATTGGATTCCAACTATGACAAGGTATGGGACCACCTTCCGATGATGTATCTCTAGAGGCAAATACACCTGGGTTCAACAAGAACGTCTTGCAACCCGGCCCACACATGACCGACCACTCATTTCGCTTGAGTGTATCGAATGTATATCACCAACGGTTGGACTCAAACCACCGTTCCCGAATGGGCAGAATCGATAGATTTAGAAACAAAAGGAATTTCTCTAGATAGGTGATTATACACCCTAATGGGAGCGACCCACATAGCCATGCTGCCTGCCCGATTTCTGTCATTTCCCGGTTGTGAAGCTTGAGGCTACGTCCACCTTTTAGAACATCTGGCCACCATACACTTTGAATGCCACATCGTCAAACCCGTCAAATCACTAGTTGATCTACCCAAAACTATTACGGGTATAAAAGCTAAGAGAAACGAATTTCTCTGCTACCAGACGTAATATCTTGAAAAGATCGTCTTATGTGACCGTTAGGAATACTCTGTCAGACATTCGTCCATACAAGTTGTCCTGGGACTGGACAAACCGAAAACACCATTCTGAAACAGGACGACCCTTGCATTTCACCCCGTCTTCAATTATCTTCAGCAAAATCAAATTCGCAGCGCTTATGCCTATACGGAGTGGTTCTCGGATAATATATCCAACCGGTCTCTCCGCATTGACAACGATGGTCAAAACACTTCGATAGTCGGTTATTTAATTATCGAAGTAAAAACAACATCCATTAAAATGTTCAACTAAACATCACACAACAACGGGCACTTTATTTAACATTCGTCATCATCGAATCCTATTTCCCATTTCTAATAGTGTTGTTTAACTCTAATCATATTTCAAACATCGAAATGATGTCATCGTTTTCTGGAACGATCCTCCACTACTCGTTCTTTTATTTCTTTGAATAATCATCGTTACTTATTACTTTAGAATAAGTGGATTTCGAAACAAACTGTTTACATTCTCTAGGGAGTAGTGCTGTACAAAAATCATACTTAAGTTAGGTCAACAACGCTAAATTATCGTTATAGTTCAAACTTGTCATGCGCTGTGATATTCTTCTTTATAACTAATCTCGACAGAACAGTCACGCTTAAGCCTAGTCAACAGCGTTATTTTATCGCTATAGTAGTACGCTACTATATTCCACTTTATATTTAATCTCAACACCTCTTTCCGTTACAAAAATCTTGACATCTCTTTCCGTTGCAAAAACCTTGACATTTCTCTTTAAACTTTTCTTATCAAAAATCGATCAAGTTCTTTGTCCTTTTGGCAACTTACTTCTTATTTGAATTATTATACTCAATTCAATAAAACATCTCAATACAAAACTTAATACCAGTTTACAATAGAATTTTTATTATAATTTAAACTTCGCTTCAATTATAAAAAATATAATTTTTATAATTAACTTTGTTGATTTGTCTGACGGTCAACCAACTTCTTAACAAAATGGGTTTATGGTTGACTGTCGCTGATATCTTTTATTTACCAAATCATCATAACGTTGAATGTCCATTCAACACGGTTCAAACAGTGCACAGACAATACAATTAAATATTTAGGAATCCGGTTGAGTTCCTCCAACCGATTTCCGCATTCATGGGTGTTATTCAAATCAGTATCCAACCAATGATGTGTGCATATGCAATGATATATATTTATTTCAACCAATTTAACTGTAATTTACCTAATCAACCATCACATAGCATTCAACCATTATTTAAAATATAATTAAAATATTTTAAATAAAAAGAGAGTTAGTGGATTTACTCACCTTGGCGCGTTAACCGTTAAATAACGATTTGCGTCGGTACACCGGATCAGACGATAAACTTTCCAACGAGCTTCCAACGGTTTCGAACCAGTTCCAATCCAGTCGATTGCCTTCATCCCCTCTCTATCTTTGCTTTTTTTTTTTTTTTTTTTTAAAAAAAAAAATGCAACGATCTCAACTGTGAACTGCCCATTACTCCATTCAGAACTTCATCATCTCATTTCAACTTCACAGTCCTGCCATTTCCTGTTTATAAATGTCACCGCCCCTTTTTCCAAACAAGAAACGCCTGCTTCTGGTTTCCCACAGGCCATTACATCCTTTTCACGCCAAAAGCCTTAACAGTGGCGTCACCCCTCTTGTACTTTGTATTTCCCTTTGAATCCCCTGAACGTGTGCATTGCAATAAATATGCTTTGTCACCTTTGTCCCCTCTTTCTATATGAACAGGTTGCTTTAACTTCGTTCTCGTTCATGCTACTATCGAACTCATGCCATGACCGCTTCATTTCTACAACCTCTTACTTCATGGTACAACCACCCTATATCACTGCGTCGCCAAAACTCCTCACGCTGTACCAAGGACAGCGCTCAAAAAGAATACCGCACCATCCCTTTTTCTACTAATTCATGCCAGTGAAGTCCGCTTCCAGTAAAAGCTTCAAGGCCACTTGTCAAACTTCTCTCCTCCAAACTCTACGTCCACCGCCTTCTCCCTCCCAACTTGTTTTCTTTATGCATCCCAAAAGCTACTGCTTTCCTTCAAAACCACTCCTCCCTAATTACCCAAACATGCAACCGCATGTATGTACCAACCCATGCACAACATGGTTTCCAACTTCATTATCAATACCGCATGCACCATGTGGCTTCCCTTTTCATACACCAGACCACTTCATTCGCACCTCCCCTTTCTTCTTTAAATCAATACTTTACTTTGCAATAACAGCTCAACCTTCTCCTTTATCATTAAACACCCCATGGTTTTCAAAACCCATCGCACCCATATTTCAGGAATCGCCAACTCCTCGCACTGTATGGAAGAAAGTGGTGCGGAAAAATATTTATTTTGTAGATCACGAATGGATGCTGTTTTGTTTTTTTTTTTTTTTTTGCTTGAGGGAAGAAACGAGCAGGGGTATTTATAATAGGATGATCCTTGGCAGTGAAGTAATAGGATATAGGGTAGGTTTTATTTTCAATGTATGTTTTACTTTGTCGGCAAGGAGTTTTGACGTGGTCGGCACCCTACTGTATCTCATTAAATTTTGATGTAGACTCAAACGAAAAGGACACGTTAGGCATATAAGCATGTGATTCATTTAATTACTAGTTCAGCCTAGCATATGCATAAAAACATAGGTCTGTACCGATTACTTCATAGCTTAGCTAAGTACCCTTTAATTTAATAAGTATAAGGCACAAGAGTAGTACCCCTTTTAATGCATACTAAGTACACGTTTTGAAAAACATTGGGTTCCCAACGTAACACATTTCGCACAACTCTGTCTTGTTTAAAAAAAAGTTCACGATATATCTTTTTTTTTTAAATGTTTCGAAGATTGGCCTACCTCGGTTCCTTAAATTATACTTGCGTACGGACAGAAGTAAAAGTACAGTTGTGCTCAACGAGGTGTCACGATCCTAAAAATATAATAATATCGGTAGATTAACTCATATTGTGAAACCCCGAAATATCGATATAGGGTGCGAAATACTTCAAATAAAAAGTTGCTTATTAAATAAATTAAAAATTACAGAAAAATTCTAAAAATTGATTTATCATTACGTCTCAAAAGAACCTTGTCTAAATTCGAAACCGATAAGAAGTTATTTCAAATAAACCGTTATGGTCGATATATGATTTCATAGCGACTTTCTGAATATTTGATTTTGACATATCTTGCAATCAATACGACGAAAATCTCAATATTTCACTTCTGTTAGAAAGATACAGTTCAACAGATTCCAACGTTTCTTGTTTCGAAGAAATCCGGTTTATAACGAGTCTTGTATACTCAGTTGAAGATCAGGACGTTAAATCACGAACTGCAGCGTCGTTATGAGCTCGATTATATTAAATATATATATTTATTATTCGTTCAACTTCGTTTTAATATAAATCCACTTATATTAAGAATTCAATATTTAAACTGATTTAAATATTCAATTACGGACCGGTAAAAATGCGGGACATTACATTCCTTCCCCCTTAAAATAATTTCGTCCTCGAAATTGCTAAGATGGGGAAAATGCTACAATCTCTGTTGTAAAAGGTTAAAAATCTTTTTGGTTTACTTCATAATTTCAGTCCCAACTGAACTGATCAAAATATTAATTCCCTTCTTCGTAACGAAAATTTTCAAAATTCGGAAAATTTTCTAACACTTTACTTTCAGAGAATTTCATCAGCCTCTCTGTTGCACGGTTCATTTGGTATTATTACCACATGCCACTCTGGCCTTCTCCATTTATTGAGCATCCAACTTTCTCGTTTCCATTTTCAATCCATTCAGCATCCCCAAATGCATCTCCAACTGATCTCCAGTTAGTTTATTCTCAATCAATAATCCCAACTCAAATTTCTTTTTCAAACCCCAGTTCAATTCCAATTCCAAATAATCAAACTTCCCAACCAAGTTTGGTTCCATTCCCAATCTCAATTCACAACTCAAACTACTTTGCCAAGTCAAATCCTTATTCCAGTACGATTTCCACTTATTTGGCTTCAATTCAACTCAAATTTTATTTGACTTATTTAAATTCTCTGTTTATTTACTTCATAAGTAAATTTTAAATTTCAGAATTCAAGTCCCTAGGGTTTTCATTTCAAATCAGTTTGAAATCATATATATTCATAACATAGCAATTCAAAACATTTGAATTTCTGAACAACTTATTTCAAAACAAAATCTTTGGTAGTAATCCGTCACTTAGAACTCGAAAATGAACACCGATAATGGTCGACTTCATCATCGGAATTTATTTCCAGCGATCAAAGTGAGTTCAATACTATATCACTTTCAAAACTCATATTCAAACATTTTTATTTGAAATTACTTCAAAAATATCTTTTCGAAACTTGGATAATATTTCAAAATTTCCCCAGGATCTTAAAATTCCATATATTTAATTCAAATTTCATTTACAAACATTTTCATGTATCAGATTTTTTTTTTCTTTTCTGGTTTAAATTTCAGATTTAATTCATCTGATTTTATACCTTATACTCATATGAATTTCGATTGGTTATTTATATAACCAACTCAACTATAAATCTTATTCGATTATAGTAACGATCAACACACCCAATATATTATAACGAACTCAAGATATATAGTTCTTTTTATATCAAAATATATTTTGGGTAAAATTATTTCATTTACCCTCTTTTCAAAACATACTGTGTCGAATTACTCTGTTCAAGAGTTTAGAAACACCTTATCGACATAGTTTGCATTACCGTATCGACCAGAATTCATAAACCACCCGACAAACCAATCAACACAATATAAAATAGTTTTTATATTAGTTTACAAATACGCGCTCATATTTATACACTCAAACTCAATCTAGAGTATTACTAACTCCATCTCTATTGAGTCACGCCACAGAGCCAAGGTAATCACTTAACCTTCAGCTCTGATACCAACTGTAACGACCCGGAATTTTCGACTCCGAAAATCGACACAAAACCCAGCGTCGATTGTTCAGACATCGAAAATACCGAATCATTAATAGAAAGAAATTAGAGGGTGAGATAGAAAAGATAGAACTAATAGAATAGAAGAAGAAGAAGAACACAACTGAGCAGAATCAGAGTAAACACGAATCTCACAGCGGAACGAATAAAATATATTATATAACATAACTTTGAAATACAAATCTGTTTTGTGTATACATACCATCATCAAAGTACAACATAACATTTGATGCAGCGGAAATAACTCTAAATAATCAATAGTGGAAACTTCGTCTTCAAGCTCCTCCAAGTGTATCTGTAAAGCCTGAAACACTTGACTGCCCGTACAAATTTGGGCACCCAAGAGTTTAGGGAAAAACAAACAAAATAAACTCTGGGTCAGTCATGGGACTGGTGTGAGTAAATTTCAACCATATGGCTTAACTTTGAAAATCCTTTTGAAACCAAAAAGTTAATAGTAAGACCAGCCCACACATAAACACGGACGGTTTTTACCTTACTATAACCCAAAACACTTTGATATCAAAATCCAGTGATATTATAATAATGTCTAAACAAGTAAATAACCAAATAGTAGAACGCTTGCATCTCACGCTCTACATACATAGTATAAAATCAAAAACCGCAGGGCGCTTATTGGAGATTGGATTCCAACTATGACAAGGTATGGGACCACCTTCCGATGATGTATCTCTAGAGGCAAATACACCTGGGTTCAACAAGAACGTCTTGCAACCCGGCCCACACATGACCGACCACTCATTTCGCTTGAGTGTATCGAATGTATATCACCAACGGTTGGACTCAAACCACCGTTCCCGAATGGGCAGAATCGATAGATTTAGAAACAAAAGGAATTTCTCTAGATAGGTGATTATACACCCTAATGGGAGCGACCCACATAGCCATGCTGCCTGCCCGATTTCTGTCATTTCCCGGTTGTGAAGCTTGAGGCTACGTCCACCTTTTAGAACATCTGGCCACCATACACTTTGAATGCCACATCGTCAAACCCGTCAAATCACTAGTTGATCTACCCAAAACTATTACGGGTATAAAAGCTAAGAGAAACGAATTTCTCTGCTACCAGACGTAATATCTTGAAAAGATCGTCTTATGTGACCGTTAGGAATACTCTGTCAGACATTCGTCCATACAAGTTGTCCTGGGACTGGACAAACCGAAAATACCATTCTGAAACAGGACGACCCTTGCATTTCACCCCGTCTTCAATTATCTTCAGCAAAATCAAATTCGCAGCGCTTATGCCTATACGGAGTGGTTCTCGGATAATATATCCAACCGGTCTCTCCGCATTGACAACGATGGTCAAAACACTTCGATAGTCGGTTATTTAATTATCGAAGTAAAAACAACATCCATTAAAATGTTCAACTAAACATCACACAACAACGGGCACTTTATTTAACATTCGTCATCATCGAATCCTATTTCCCATTTCTAATAGTGTTGTTTAACTCTAATCATATTTCAAACATCGAAATGATGTCATCGTTTTCTGGAACGATCCTCCACTACTCGTTCTTTTATTTCTTTGAATAATCATCGTTACTTATTACTTTAGAATAAGTGGATTTCGAAACAAACTGTTTACATTCTCTAGGGAGTAGTGCTGTACAAAAATCATACTTAAGTTAGGTCAACAACGCTAAATTATCGTTATAGTTCAAACTTGTCATGCGCTGTGATATTCTTCTTTATAACTAATCTCGACAGAACAGTCACGCTTAAGCCTAGTCAACAGCGTTATTTTATCGCTATAGTAGTACGCTACTATATTCCACTTTATATTTAATCTCAACACCTCTTTCCGTTACAAAAATCTTGACATCTCTTTCCGTTGCAAAAACCTTGACATTTCTCTTTAAACTTTTCTTATCAAAAATCGATCAAGTTCTTTGTCCTTTTGGCAACTTACTTCTTATTTGAATTATTATACTCAATTCAATAAAACATCTCAATACAAAACTTAATACCAGTTTACAATAGAATTTTTATTATAATTTAAACTTCGCTTCAATTATAAAAAATATAATTTTTATAATTAACTTTGTTGATTTGTCTGACGGTCAACCAACTTCTTAACAAAATGGGTTTATGGTTGACTGTCGCTGATATCTTTTATTTACCAAATCATCATAACGTTGAATGTCCATTCAACACGGTTCAAACAGTGCACAGACAATACAATTAAATATTTAGGAATCCGGTTGAGTTCCTCCAACCGATTTCCGCATTCATGGGTGTTATTCAAATCAGTATCCAACCAATGATGTGTGCATATGCAATGATATATATTTATTTCAACCAATTTAACTGTAATTTACCTAATCAACCATCACATAGCATTCAACCATTATTTAAAATATAATTAAAATATTTTAAATAAAAAGAGAGTTAGTGGATTTACTCACCTTGGCGCGTTAACCGTTAAATAACGATTTGCGTCGGTACACCGGATCAGACGATAAACTTTCCAACGAGCTTCCAACGGTTTCGAACCAGTTCCAATCCAGTCGATTGCCTTCATCCCCTCTCTATCTTTGCTTTTTTTTTTTTTTTAAAAAAAAAATGCAACGATCTCAACTGTGAACTGCCCATTACTCCATTCAGAACTTCATCATCTCATTTCAACTTCACAGTCCTGCCATTTCCTGTTTATAAATGTCACCGCCCCTTTTTCCAAACAAGAAACGCCTGCTTCTGGTTTCCCACAGGCCATTACATCCTTTTCACGCCAAAAGCCTTAACAGTGGCGTCACCCCTCTTGTACTTTGTATTTCCCTTTGAATCCCCTGAACGTGTGCATTGCAATAAATATGCTTTGTCACCTTTGTCCCCTCTTTCTATATGAACAGGTTGCTTTAACTTCGTTCTCGTTCATGCTACTATCGAACTCATGCCATGACCGCTTCATTTCTACAACCTCTTACTTCATGGTACAACCACCCTATATCACTGCGTCGCCAAAACTCCTCACGCTGTACCAAGGACAGCGCTCAAAAAGAATACCGCACCATCCCTTTTTCTACTAATTCATGCCAGTGAAGTCCGCTTCCAGTAAAAGCTTCAAGGCCACTTGTCAAACTTCTCTCCTCCAAACTCTACGTCCACCGCCTTCTCCCTCCCATCTTGTTTTCTTTATGCATCCCAAAAGCTACTGCTTTCCTTCAAAACCACTCCTCCCTAATTACCCAAACATGCAACCGCATGTATGTACCAACCCATGCACAACATGGTTTCCAACTTCATTATCAATACCGCATGCACCATGTGGCTTCCCTTTTCATACACCAGACCACTTCATTCGCACCTCCCCTTTCTTCTTTAAATCAATACTTTACTTTGCAATAACAGCTCAACCTTCTCCTTTATCATTAAACACCCCATGGTTTTCAAAACCCATCGCACCCATATTTCAGGAATCGCCAACTCCTCGCACTGTATGGAAGAAAGTGGTGCGGAAAAATATTTATTTTGTAGATCACGAATGGATGCTGTTTTGTTTTTTTTTTTTTTTTTTTTTTGCTTGAGGGAAGAAACGAGCAGGGGTATTTATAATAGGATGATCCTTGGCAGTGAAGTAATAGGATATAGGGTAGGTTTTATTTTCAATGTATGTTTTACTTTGTCGGCAAGGAGTTTTGACGTGGTCGGCACCCTACTGTATCTCATTAAATTTTGATGTAGACTCAAACGAAAAGGACACGTTAGGCATATAAGCATGTGATTCATTTAATTACTAGTTCAGCCTAGCATATGCATAAAAACATAGGTCTGTACTGATTACTTCATAGCTTAGCTAAGTACCCTTTAATTTAATAAGTATAAGGCACAAGAGTAGTACCCCTTTTAATGCATACTAAGTACACGTTTTGAAAAACATTGGGTTCCCAACGTAACACATTTCGCACAACTCTGTCTTGTTTAAAAAAAAGTTCACGATATATCTTTTTTTTTTAAATGTTTCGAAGATTGGCCTACCTCGGTTCCTTAAATTATACTTGCGTACGGACAGAAGTAAAAGTACAGTTGTGCTCAACGAGGTGTCACGATCCTAAAAATATAATAATATCGGTAGATTAACTCATATTGTGAAACCCCGAAATATCGATATAGGGTGCGAAATACTTCAAATAAAAAGTTGCTTATTAAATAAATTAAAAATTACAGAAAAATTCTAAAAATTGATTTATCATTACGTCTCAAAAGAACCTTGTCTAAATTCGAAACCGATAAGAAGTTATTTCAAATAAACCGTTATGGTCGATATATGATTTCATAGCGACTTTCTGAATATTTGATTTTGACATATCTTGCAATCTATACGACGAAAATCTCAATATTTCACTTCTGTTAGAAAGATACAGTTCAACAGATTCCAACGTTTCTTGTTTCGAAGAAATCCGGTTTATAACGAGTCTTGTATACTCAGTTGAAGATCAGGACGTTAAATCACGAACTGCAGCGTCGTTATGAGCTCGATTATATTAAATATATATATTTATTATTCGTTCAACTTCGTTTTAATATAAATCCACTTATATTAAGAATTCAATATTTAAACTGATTAAAATATTCAATTACGGACCGGTAAAAATGCGGGACATTACATGCTCCATCGTGAAGAGCTCGCCAATGCAATTCCAACGCAACAAACCGCGCATCAAACTGAGTTCGTATGAAAAGTTATACATGTTACAAGTTATATAAATCTGAATTTGAATTAAACAAAATAAAATAAAAACTTTCTCACTGCAAATGCCACGTCATCCTTCTTCTCTCCCACATAAAACGTCACTACAGCAAATTCAAACCATCTATGTCCAACCCATTCATATGTTATAGTGTGCAAAATTTGTGGACCTTAGCAACTCGATCGTGGCACCAAAAAAACTAGGCTACAAATCGATCTCTCCTTAAGAAACTTAAAGAAACAAATTTCATGATTTTGGGATTTAAACTGGAAATATTTTTGATTTTTGTAAGAAGAATGGATTTTTTTTTCTTTCTGGAAGACATAGAAGAATGACGGCATATTCAAGTTGTTATAAGAGACAGAAATGATAAATTAGGTTTTAGAAATGATTATTTAGACAAGGAAATTTAATGGTTAATTAAACGGTAAAACATTCATTCCTTTCTAATCCTTCTTTAATAGAATTCCAAACTTTACTAACAATGTCCTAATCTGAAATAGAACTTATATTAGTTATGTAAATCATTTACACCTAATGTAATCCCAAATTCAAATATTCACAAATTTCAATTGAACATTTTTTTAATATCCTATTATGTTCGTATCTTTCATTTATCGTTTAATGTACATCAATAAAATACTTAATTACAATTAATTGCAATCAATTTATTTATCATAACTTAAATTTGATTGAGTCTCATACATTCAATATTTACTTTTTTGTTCCATAAATTGTTACATTTTGGTCTTACCTAACGCTTGTTTTAAAATCTATTACGTCAGTCTTCTACAGTTACAATTTTTATTCATCTTAACTGCATTGATTTCATGCATTAGTTGCCATTTATTTTTAGTTTATCATCAGTGAATTAAATAATAAATTTGAAATTTAATAATTGTTATAAGTTATATATTCAAACGCATTTGTATATATGTTGTATATAACAAAAGGAAATGGTTTCACACAGTAATCAGTTTGTCCATTATAATCATTATTTTTAACAATCAATTGACATTCAGTCTATTCCTTTAATTAATGTTCTTAATTTCCATTAATTACCATTCAATTATCTTTAATGCCATTTGTTTCCACTTTATTTCAATGCATGAATATTGGGTCTTGCAATCTATGACTAGTTACAAATTCTACTTAAAATATTATAAGTTTATTGTTGTAAACAAATAAACAAATGCATTCACATACCTGTAAATTATCCTTAAGTAATACATTTTAATATGATCACGTGAAATCTTGCTATTTATTTATAACATTTGGTTAATTAATCCAAATCACATAAATATTTCAATATTAAGTTTCAAATATCCTTGTTATCAATATAAACAAATTAACAAATTTGAGAGCAATTAATATATGTCATTATTGTCAAGCTAAGCTGAACATGACTGCTTAAATAATTCAATTATGTCCCCACCACACAAATTTTCATATCTGAAACATTAAAGCCAAATTATAAATTTATTGACTCATTTTAATTCATAAAATTTAATATTAAAACCTAAATCTCCATATATAACTGTATATACCAAATCGTAGTATATTTACAATCAATGCAAATTGTTACATTTTATAACTAGTATGAATTCATTACATAATCAAATAATTTATTACTCATGTCCCTAAATTAGAATTATCCATAAAATAAATCTAGAAATTATTTAATCCATTTTATGTTGTTTATTCAATATAAATTTCAATTTTCTATATAAATAGATTATCAACACCATCATTATCATACATAGCTATTACAGTTCATTGTTCAACAAGTCAATTTCAGTTCATACCTTATTAATATACGACATAAATCATAAAATTTAATATTTAAAATAATTTTGTTCAAAAACACATTAAATTTAATATTTAAATTTTCGAAAAATCTCGGGATGTTACACTCTCCCCCACTTAAAACTTTTCGTCCTCGAAAAGGCGTAGTAAGAAAGTTGTCAATTTATATCTTGTTTTTAAGAAAGAAAAAGAAACAATATTTTATGCGCCCTCAGCTCCAAAAGCAAGCAATTGCCATTCACTCCTAACAGAACACTCAACATCAAAAAAACATACATACATATATATATATATATGTAATAAGTAAATCTATATGTTTACAAAACATACATAAAGTAGTAAAACAACAAATAAAATATCTAAATAATTATATTTGTTCAAATAAGCACAATAATATATATATATTTTTTGAAATGTCACTATCTTGTTGTACAATTTCGTTTGTTCATTCACTCTTAAACAATTCATATTTCCCTTTCGTCGTTTTTTTTTTGGTCAAATGTTTTGGTTTATTATTTATTACTTTCTATCATTACTCAAATTGTTTACACTCACACATTGACATTCATTTTATCAATAATTATATAGATATACATTCAATTCATTTAACCTCTGAACTGATTCACTTTAGTTTTATCACATATATTCTTATTCACTTGTAATTCATTCCATCTTGTCTCATTCGTTAGTTTATTCGATTAGTTTCATTAATTTTAGTTCTAAATCATGACTTAAGTTTTATATGTTTTCATAAGCCGTCCATTTAATTTCAGCGTTCATCATTCATAACATTGCTAGTATATCACCAAATTCCTTATTCGCATAACAATTTAACTTTATATTTTGGTAAATCATATACAAGCTATAGAAAAATGAGTATTATTCAAGTTCAATTAATTGACCAACTATTTCCTACTCCAATGGCTTCTTACCTTAATTTCTTTTTCTTTTCTTAGGCTTATTTCTTTATTTCACCATTTGAAGGTTTATGCAATTTCAAGTTTAATTCATTTCATTTGTTTTCAAATCATTATCTATTTGAGAACGTAAGAATTTAACTTCAGGTTTAATCCTTAAACAACTACCAAAATATTATATCTTTTATATAAACCATATTACAAAAGATTAAATGAAGTTCAATTTCGCAAAACAAAGTACAAAATGTATTAAATGCCTCCCTACTTAGACTCTTGAAAATAAGCATCGATGATGCGTGCACTCATCACCGAAATCATTTCCAAGGACAAGAGGGTATACATTTTTTTTTTGTCATAATTCATTTAAAACAATTTCTATATGAAACACTTTTAAAATATAAATATATTATTTCAAACCATTTGCAAATCAATATTACAAAATCACCCGAAATCAATCAAATTCATATTTTTCTTCTTATTTCATTATCAACAAATTTTCAATATTTGATTTTTCTTAAACCAATCAACAACCAATGGTTCTAATTATTAATTAGTCGAATGATAAATGATGAAAAATTTAATATTATCATCAACAAAATCAAAATTCATATATTTTTAAAAAATTATATATATAATATAATTCAAAATAATATTATGTCGATAAGCCCTGTTCGAGTGTTTAGAAATCCCTATCGATACATTGGCGTCCCAAGTACCGACCAGAATTCATAAATAATCAACAGAACAAATCAACACAATACAAAACCATTTTATATCAAAATTACAAGTACGCTCTCTCATATACACCCAAACTCATTCTAGGGTAATACTACCCTATCTCTAATGAGTTAATCCCAAATAGAGCCAAGGTTTCGCTAAACCAAAGCTCTGATACCAACTGTAACATCCTCAGTTTTTGACTGTTCAAATCGACAATGATCCTCAATGTCGACATAAACAAATCAAAAATAAGGATAGTTATTGGGATTTATATAAGAAAAAGAAGAGAAGAAGAAAAACAATTACAGAATCTCGCAGCGGAAGGACTAAATATAATAAATAAATAACAGTTTATGAAGCTGTTAAAAACATACATTTTTTTTTCATTTACAACAATTATCAGAGTAAATTTACATACAACATACCAATATATTTTGCAGCAGAATAATAATTTTTATACGTCTGTTGAATTCCATCTTCATCTTGTATCTTCAAAGTAAGAAATCTTCGCTAACTGCAACTCGGTCTGACCCGAGCGTATTGCATAAAAAGAAACACAACAAACACTCGGATCAGAACTAAATCATTCTCATATTAGTTAAATCAAATTTCATGTAATAATATGAATGCAATAACTTAAGAGATGTTACGGGAATTTCCATCTCCTAAGGATCCGTCAAACTAATACTATATAATATAATACGCTATTATAATAATGTCTATGGTTAAATATAACATAATAAAATAATGTAAATGGGATTACCATTATTACCCTTACACCGTTTATACCGTTGCCGTACAGTTTGCATATAACACACCAGTACGTCGGCGGATAGGGATGCCCCGTGATACGACAACGTTAAATCAAAATCGTAGGGGGCTCGATCAGGATAAATATGACAAGGCATCGAGGCAATACCCATCAGTAGTGATTCTACCGGATTGCTGACCCAGGCCGGTGGTAACGCATAGCCGCAACTACCGCCCACCCCAGACATACCCCAAAATCAAATCAAAGGCGCCAATCAATCACAAAGTATATATATGGTATCGAAGAAGTATGCCTGCTCAGAGTAGCTAACTCAATTAACCTGGGTATGGCTCCTGTTTTAGTCATTTTAATTATGACCCGAAGGTCAAGGCTATCCATCATCGTTCTCTTTCTTCAAATCCAGTAATCGCCTCCAAATCCATCGAACACCATTTCTGGAACTCCACCGCGTACACAGTTGTTAAAGTGGTTTTCGGTATTGGCAGAGAGTATGACAATATCCGATCCCGGTCTCTTTAACAACCAAACGTTTACATTTTTCACACCGGTCAGTTCTTTTTACATTTCAAAGTGGTTCGTACTTCATATCAAAATATCACGTTTCAAAAGTCATTTAATATTCAAGACAGAATATTATTCATACAAAATCTCCATTTAAACCAATTTAAAATCTTGAAACAATTCCAACTTTAAATGATTTGAATATTAAAATAATTATAAGTATATTTAAAATAGTTTTGGATATAGAATTGAAATAGTTTGAAAATAAATAGTTAATTATAAAATTATTTATTTAAAATAATTTATAAAATAAAATAGTTTTAAAAGAAAATAAAATTTATTATTACGAAAATAGAAAAAAAATGGTTTTAAAATACTACAATTGAAATTAGAATCGTTCCTTTAAAAGTTTCAATATCACTTGCAGTCGTATTTCAATTTCAAGTTAATCAACTCAATTTCAATATTTCACCCTATTAAATTTCCAATTTACATTCATTACAATCGGATCAGTTTATTTCAAATAGTAAAATTCCAATTCAGATTCCCATTCTCAATGATTTCAATTTGTAACAAATGTCAAGTTCACAATTCATATATAATTCAAATCAATGTTGGTTCATAATAAATTTCAAAGGTGGGTGAAACAATTCAATTTCAATAAATTTGATTCACATTAAATTTCATTTTTATAGCTTCAGTTACAATACTAAATTAATTATCTTTTGCTTATATTTCAAAACTCAAAGTTCAAGTTCAAGGAAAAATAAATTATAAACATCGCTTATTTTGTCTTTAAAACAACATTTCAAATTTCATGGTTAAAACAAATTTTATTTAACCAACCGGTGTCCGTATATAATTTTCTATCCTATAGCCAAGTGATAGTTAAATTTTAATTTTAGTATTTGGGAAAGGATATATATCATTTCAATCCAAATCAGGGACATAGGTATTTATCATTTCAACCTACGTTCTTAATTCATTTTAATGATTAATCCCGGGTTTATTTGATGCCCGTCACATCTAGGGTAAATGGTTGGGATTAATCAGCACAAACAATGATCATATATGAATAAATGTGAATAACAGGTAAATTTGCACAATTAACCTCAACTTGTCAACATATCAAATTCAAGCTACTCATTACATCAATACATACAACAGTCTAATATCGCACAAATTTACAAATTACCAGGTGTCATGTTTATACAGTAACTAAATGTCGAAATTTAACAAAACGGTGAAATTTGAACTAATAGTCAAATTTAATTACGCTATCGATGCAAATCAATATACATATGCAATTTAACCGTCAAACATCAAACCATACAATCATATCATGACATAATATTGGTTTAACTAAAATTAGAATAATTTAGTTACGCGTGAGTGGGTTTAATCACTCACCTTTGGTTTCGAACGCGTTAAAACTCCAAAATTTTACAGTCTTAGAATTCAACCAAACTTGCTCCATCGTGAAGAGCTCGCCAATGCAATTCCAACGCAACAAACCGCGCATCAAACTGAGTTCGTATGAAAAGTTATACATGTTACAAGTTATATAAATCTGAATTTGAATTAAACAAAATAAAATAAAAACTTTCTCACCGCAAATGCCACGTCATCCTTCTTCTCTCCCACATAAAACGTCACTACAGCAAATTCAAACCATCTATGTCCAACCCATTCATATGTTATAGTGTGCAAAATTTGTGGACCTTAGCAACTCGATCGTGGCACCAAAAAAACTAGGCTACAAATAGATTTCTCCTTAAGAAACTTAAAGAAACAAATTTCATGATTTTGGGATTTAAACTGGAAATGTTTTTGATTTTTGTAAGAAGAATGGATTTTTTTTCTTTCTGGAAGACATAGAAGAATGACGGCCTATTCAAGTTGTTATAAGAGACAAAAATGATAAATTAGGTTTTAGAAATGATTATTTAGACAAGGAAATTTAATGGTTAATTAAATGGTAAAACATTCATTCCTTTCTAATCCTTCTTTAATAGAATTCCAAACTTTACTAACAATGTCCTAATCTGAAATAGAACTTATATTAGTTATGTAAATCAGTTACACCTAATGTAATCCCAAATTCAAATATTCACAAATTTCAATTGAACATTTTTTTAATATCCTATTATGTTCGTATCTTTCATTTATCGTTTAATGTACATCAATAAAATACTTAATTACAATTAATTGCAATCAATTTATTTATCATAACTTAAATTTGATTAAGTCTCATACATTCAATATTTACTTTTTTGTTCCATAAATTGTTACATTTTGGTCTTACCTAACGCTTGTTTTAAAATCTATTATGTCAGTCTTCTACAGTTACAATTTTTATTCATCTTAACTGCATTGATTTCATGCATTAGTTGCCATTTATTTTTAGTTTATCATCAGTGAATTAAATAATAAATTTAAAATTTAATAATTGTTATAAGTTATATATTCAAACGCATTTGTATATATGTTGTATATAACAAAAGGAAATGGTTTCACACAGTAATCAGTTTGTCCATTATAATCATTATTTTTAACAATCAATTGACATTCAATCTATTCCTTTAATTAATGTTCTTAATTTCCATTAATTACCATTCAATTATCTTTAATGCCATTTGTTTCCACTTTATTTCAATGCATGAATATTGGGTCTTGCAATCTATGACTAGTTACAAATTCTACTTAAAATATTATAAGTTTATTGTTGTAAACAAATAAACAAATGCATTCACATACCTGTAAATTATCCTTAAGTAATACATTTTAATATGATCACGTGAAATCTTGCTATTTATTTACAATATTTGGTTAATTAATCCAAATCACATAAATATTTCAATATTAAGTTTCAAATATCCTTGTTATCAATATAAACAAATTAACAAATTTGAGAGCAATTAATATATGTCATTATTGTCAAGCTAAGCTGAACATGACTGCTTAAATAATTCAATTATGTCCCCACCACACAAATTTTCATATCTGAAACATTAAAGCCAAATTATAAATTTATTGACTCATTTTAATTCATAAAATTTAATATTAAAACCTAAATCTCCATATATAAATGTATATACCAAATCGTAGTATATTTACAATCAATGCAAATTGTTACATTTTATAACTAGTATGAATTCATTACATAATCAAATAATTTATTACTCATGTCCCTAAATTAGAATTATCCATAAAATAAATCTAGAAATTATTTAATCCATTTTATGTTGTTTATTCAATATAAATTTCAAATTTCTATATAAATAGATTATCAACACCATCATTATCATACATAGCTATTACAGTTCATTGTTCAACAAGTCAATTTCAGTTCATACCTTATTAATATACGACATAAATCATAAAATTAAATATTTAAAACAATTTTGTTCAAAAACACATTAAATTTAATATTTAAATTTTCGAAAAATCTCGGGATGTTACATCTCCTCAAACATCCCATATGCTATTAACGATAATTTTTGTTAAGGAAAAGGGTAAATACCTAATTAGCATTACCAATCATTATAAGATTTTGTTTCTGTCATTGATTGAGTACTTGAGTGCATTCAAGAATCTATGCACTTTTAGTTGGTGCTATAGAATATTCTAGGTTAATGTCAAATGGATTAAATTTATGTCATCAAAGTTCTATGTTAAGAAAAGTGCGCTTAAGCAATTTTTGCAACTACATCGCTTAATTTTCTGAAATGCGGAAGGCATAAGCGATTAGCGCTTAAGCCTGACTCGCTTAAATTTAAGCACTTGTACTGCATTATTAAGCGATGACATATTTGTATAATAGTTAAGCACCGCTTAATCGGTGCTTTAGAGCAACTTAAGCGCCTTTCGTTATAGTTTGATTGTGCATGGATCTAGCGCTTAGGCAATGCTTAAGCACCGCTCAAGCACCATTAAGCGAAGCGAGCCCTTCATCATCCTGCCTCGCTTAGCGCTTAATATAACATAGCATGAAAAATTAAAAATTAATTTTGAAGTAAATTTCCTGTATGTTTCAAATAGTAAGAAAACAATAATTTGTTGCAGGGGTAACTTAATTACAAAATTTTCATCATACGGATCAAACATCTAGACTGTAACGAATAGAGAAATCGTGAACCAAGCCTAGTAGGCAGTATTTTCTATGGAAATATTATTACCATCATTTCCATTATATAATAAATAACATGTTGTTTACAAATTTTTGCGATAATTTATCAAACAAAAGAAAACTCTAAGGCTTAAACAATGTCAATATAGTTATGATGCTTGTCTGTAGCTCTAGCCACTCAAATTCAGCAACATGAAGAAACCAATATATATGAACGTAACTATGGTGGTATCTTGATTAATGCATGCTCGAATCGCAGGATAATATTCCGTTGTTGAACTTGTATGAGCCAAGCACATCGAAAGAAATTCTACTGCAAAATTTTATAAACTATAAAAGATGAACATACATAACTGAGAGCCACATTTAATCACATTCTATAAAAGATATGACATTATATATTATAAACTATATATAAAAATGTAAGACAACTTTTGACAAAGAATAGTTGTATATTTCCGGTTTATAAATAAATATGATTTTAGATTATACTTTACTTTAATAGGAACATGATGAGCAATAGTAGTTTATCTGTTTATCTAAGAAACTAAAGAATAAAACTATAATATCAACGAATAGAGATGTCACTTGGTTCTCAGTAGCAATAAATGGGGATTTTTCATCAAAATTTTCTATAAAAATGTGGCAGCCTACTACTACCATTAACATGGCAATGCATGAAGAAATGTAACTGATGTGGGATGTAGCAAAGAGTGGTCATGTGTAAACATACCTACATAAGCACAGTTCGAATATTCAACATGATATGATATCAAAATATTTTTTCCATGTGTGATATGTAAACTTAAATTTTATTTGTTTGCCACTGTGAAAAAAAGACAGATGAATCACATACATCATTTTCATTATAAACGACAATGGCGATTTATGCCAATAGCTGTAGAGCTAGATACATATGAGTTATAGCAACTCCCTTGGTTGCCAAGTGGTTACTGATCGAATACATAAAGTATAAAACTATTAATGATTTTGTTTAAATTGATTATGCATGCACTAAAATAGCAATTCTGAAATAATTAAAAATACAAAGTAATGGATATTACAGTTTATAGTTCATAATTTTTTCCGTTAGCAAGCAATTTCTGCAAACCAGATGTGAAGCTTGTAATAGCTAACCCATTTGGTTTTTGTTCCCATGCAAATTTGTACAATGCACCTACACCCATAGGCACTCCAGTAGCATCCACTGTGTTTTAACCGAAAATGGTCAAACACCAAATGATGCTAGAAAACACATCACCAAATAAATGGTTTGAAATTGTGAAGCCACAAACACAAAACAAAAGTAAAAGAAATAATAAGACAAAGCAATTTTTATAGTGGTTCCATTCGCTATGAATCTACGTCCACTTTTCAGTCTCTTCTCATTATGGACTTTTGCTTTACAACATTCATGAAAACTCTCATACATTCATTACTCACTTCTCACATCTTTATGATCTAATTACACTCGAATTTGGCAAGGAATTGTTAATATTTCTAGCTTCATGATGGAGAATATATGAATTGTCGTTCACTTTAGCATGTAGGTGCTTTTCCTTGATTTGTTGATGAAGTTTGTGCTAGATCCGAATTTTAGAGATAGCTAATGGCGATTAAAGAGCATTTGACTCGAGTTAGATCAACTTTGAATGGAGAAATAAATTGATTTGATCTTCATGTTGTTGGAGAATGATAAAGCAAAGTTAGGAAGCCATTAATGAAGCTTTTAGAGAGGTGTACGAATGGCTTAGGTATCCCTTCGGGGTCCAAAAATCGGTCCCTTGAATTATGGAGCAAGGGGCTATTTATAGGCAAAGTTTGAGGCTGATGGAAGTTTTGTAATTACGGAGTACAGAATTTGACGCAAGCATAGATTTGGCTCGGGAAAAACACTATTTACAAAAATGCCACTAATCCACTTTACAGCTGTATATAGCTGTCATGATCCGTATTTACAATTCTGCCACTGCTGTGGAGGTTGACCCTGGCGTAATTTGGCTCAGGTGTAGTTCGGATCGGGCTAAGTTTGGATCGAGCTTAGTTTGGCTCGAGGTAGATTTATTTATAGAAATGCCACTGATTTAAATACCATCATTTGCACTACGTTGCCTTGGAATAGGACCGACCACTATTGTAAACAACGCACTGACCTAGCTTGTTATTGTAATGCCACTGCGTATTGAGGGTCCCGATCCACTTTCTGCTAATGTCCCGACCCAAACCACTTTATCAGAACATCCCGATCCAAATATTTACAATATTTACCACCACATATTTGAATGCCCGATCCATTCTTGAACAAATGCACCGATCCAGTTGTTAACTTTACTGCAGTAAAACATGACTGACCACGTGCCACAACACTGGAAGCCTCCGCCTTTTTCATATGTTTGAGGCCAATTTACTTTGCATAAAGTATGTTTCCCTGTACATATTTCTAGATACTAACCCGCCTATACTTAGCTGCTGTGTGATCACCCAGATCCACGTGTAATGAACCAGACCGATCCAATTTTATTCACAACTTTGCCACCTTGTTTTAAATGCCCGAGACAGTTTAATGAATACTACACCGATCCGGTCGAGAAGCTTCCATGCGTTACAAGTGTGACACTTTATCAGTGTATCTTTGCTTCTGATAACATGTGTTGTCTCCGTGTATGATTGGGCTAATCCATTTTAGTCATGCAGCTTCACTCCACAATATAGTAAGGTATCCAATCATGCACTTATGCTTGTCACGCACAACTAAAGGTTCTCATTATGATATATCCCATGTATGGAACCGATCCTTTGTCTTGTTCATAATGTTCCCTTATATTAATCCATAAAATATGACTTCTTTTGGCAAAACATATTTGCATGTTTATTTTACACATGAAGTCATTATTTAACTTCAAGGGGTATGCTGCCCTTTTGGATTAAATCTCTGTTGCTGACATGGATTCAAATATTACATTTGATATAAATGTACATGTGAGATGTGCCCTATACTACATGCGTCCATGCAGTGAATATGGTACTGACCCACTTAATATTCGCATAGGCCGACCCATGCATGCGGGGTGACCGACCCATTCTGCAGTGACTAATCCGGTCCATTAATATTGACCGACCAAGGTCCTTTTTAATGTCCGACCCGATCCACTCTTGTGGCGCTGACCGACTCGACCCGTTCTTCAAGCGATCAAGACCGACCCATCTCCTTGTTATTGACCGACCCGACTCAGTGCTTTAAAGAATTGACCAACCCGATGCTTCAAATCTGTGTTTTAATAGCATTTGCCCCTCGAAGCTTGTATTTTTTGCTTGCGGGAAATGCGGGCTTCGAAATTAACATTGTTGTTGATATATTGTACATTGAGGTTCAGTTATAGCTTTTTGTTTGCTATGGCAAACCATACTTTGAATTCATATGCTTCGTGTTACCTATTTTATAACTAAAATAAGCGATTGCATAATTTTGGACTTATACTTCACTATCGGTCATCCGTATCAATAGCGGATTAGTTAATCATTAGAGAGTGGAATGTAGCGAATTTTATTTTGAATTGAATAAAATATTTGCCCAAAATTGCCCTATTCAGTGGTTTATAACTCACTGAATATTTTTTGTACAAATACGATGTTCGAATTTGAATTTGCATTTGCATTTAATACTTAAAATTTTCTAATCGACTAGAGCTGGATGTGGATTTCAAATATTATTGTTTTAATGTCTTAAAAAATGGTATCCGATACTCCATATTCAAAAAGTACGTATCTATGATTACTCTCTGCTTCCCTTTGGAGAACTTTTTTATTATTGGTACCCCGGCTTAAGCGGTCATCACCGGTCTTTACTATGGGTAGTATTTTTTTATAGCTCAATTTTTGTTTGCTTTGTTGATTAGTTTTGACGCTGAGATTCCATTGGATGCCCCGTGTTTTGGAGAGATCATTTTAATCCAACATTTTTTCTTCTCTTGCCGACTGAGTCAACATGATGGAGCTCCTTGAGCGTTGTTGATTTTTCCTGTGGAGAAATTGCTTTCTTTATAGAAATGATTTTTGGTTGTTGCATCGTTTCGCAGTGCAAACTTCCGTGAAGTTTGGGTAAGGTTGCATCGATCCACAGAGCAAACATCAGTCTTTGGTCGGAGTCACTTAACTTGATAAGTGATCGCTGCCCGACTGAGGTGCCCTGGACCCCCGCGAACCTTTGGTTAAGGATATATCGATCCACGGAGCGAGGGTCAATCATCGGTTGAAGTCACTTAAATTTGGTAAGTGCTAGCTGCTCGACTGAAGCATCCTGGACCTCCATGAACCATGAGGTAATGGTTGTTTTGATCCACGGAGTAGGCATCAGCCATCGGTCGGAGTCAGTTAACTTTGGTAAGTGATCGCTGCCCGACTGAAGCACTTGGACCCCTATGAACCATGAGGTAAAGGTTGTTTTGATCCACGGAGTGGGCATCAGCCATCGGTCGGAGTCACTTAACTTTGGTAAGTGATCGCTGCCCGACTGAAGTACCTAGACCTCCATGAACCATAAGGTAAGGTTGTTTCGATCCACGGAGCGGGCATCAGCCATCGGTCGGAGTCACTTAACTTTGGTAAGTGATCGCTACCCGGCTGAAGACCTGGACCTCCATGAACCATGAGGCAAAGGTTGTTTTGATCCACGGAGCGGGCATCAGCCGTCGCTCGGAGTCACTTAACTTTGGTAAGTGATCGCTGCCCGACTGAAGCACCTGGACCTCCATGAACCATAAGGTAAGGTGAAGGTTGCATAGATCTGCAGAGCAAACGTCAGTCAGCGGTCGGAGTCACTTAACTTTTGTAAGTGATCGCTGCCCGATTGATGTGCCAATATCCTCCTGGGAAATTTATTTAATTTCCTCCCAAATTTGGACTTATTATTAAACAACCATCAATAACCATTAATCCCCTTTTTCATCATTTATTTCCTTTCATAAGTTTATTGCCATTTATAACCATAACGGTCATATTTTCCTAGGATTTCAACTGGGCATAACTTTTTATCCCCGCTATGAAATTTTGATTTTTCAGATTCGTTGGAAAGATATTTTCAGATAGATTCAAATATTTTTGGTTTCGCTAAAATCCGGTTTATTTTGAATCCTATACATTCATTTGAACTTTGAAATCGAATTTTCGAACTACCGCGTTGTATTACAATTCAACGGAAACTAATTATGCAGATGCCGGTTATAATATGCAATACCAAAATCATCAACATATTTATGCATTATTTGTGACTCTTTATAAGAAGAAAAACTCTTCAACTTGATCATAAAATCTATCTATATTTATACTGTTATTAATATGACTTCGATTGGATATTACCGGAGATCCGACCGTCGGATTCCCCTAAAACCGGAACATGGGTTCGTATCGAAAAGAGCTTTCTAACGAATATTAGAGATTTGAAATCTAACGGTTGGATTTGGAATTATGTCCAAATCAAATTTATTTTTTATGCAAATAAAATATGAAAAATTGCTATTTTGAATATCTATTTCCAGCATAAATGGTTATATGGTGCCACCACTACAGCGAAAGATAGGTGGATTCTTATTTTTCTTGGGTCTCCGCTACTTTTTACGGTAAGATTTCTTTAAAATATTGGGAATTAAGTAAAATGGACTGTACCATTGCGTTCGTCTCGGAATTCTGCTTAAGATAGACTTCGAGTTTGCGTAAAATGAACACCGTATGAGAAATTTATTAAGCTTAGAAGTGTTAAAGTGAGAATTAAGGAAAATGGGATATGCCATTGCGTTCGTCTCCAAATTCTGCTTGGATTAGATTCCAAGTTTTCGTAAATCGGACTTCGTATGAGGAAGTTATGGCCCTCGAAAGTTTCAAATCCAACCGTTATATTTCAAATATCTAACATTCGTTAGAAAGCTCTTTTCGATACGAACCCAACTGTTCCGGTTTTAGGAGAATCCAACAGTCGGATCTCCCGTAAAGTCCATTCGAAGTCAGACGCAAACAAAACATTAAAATAAAAAGTTACATTTTTATTTACATTTTAGTTTTAATAAAAATGATAGAATTAAAAGTTGCATCTTTATTTGTCAAATTATATGCAAGTAAAGGAATAAAATGAAAAGTTACGTTTGGAAATAATATATCTCGTTTATTCTCACTTCGCTTTATTCTCCTTAAATTCTGAAAATATCTTTATATTCATATTATTACTATGTTCTAAAAACCAGTGTTATAAATAACTTTAAACGTTTGTAGTGGGAGATCCGACCGTTGGATTTTCCCAAAACTGGAACCATTGGGTCCGCTTTGAAAAGATCTTTCCAATGATATAAAATTTGTAAAGATCCAACGGTAAGATTTTCATATATGTGTAAATCAAATCTAGAGAAATTGTTTAACAAATAATTTTTAGAACTATAAATCTTACCATATTTCGGGTTATTGGATCTGTGTAATTTTAATAAACAATCCATTTTGAAGGAAAGAAGGAAGAGCCATTTGCCTTAGTTGCAAATAAGACTGGTGCACCCCACTCGGAAACACTCCTCCGAATGAATTCTTTTCCCAAAAGGTCATGAACTTGCACCTCTAACTCTCGTTGTTCCGTAGGCGCCATCCGCCTAAGTGACATAAATATTATGTTTCAACTTATACAAATGCCTATGAATTATGGACAAAGCTTGAGTCCATGATTCAAAAGAAAACGCCTCACAACAAGGCCAATTTAGTTCGACGGTTAGTTAAACTGGAGTATAAGGATGGTCATAGTATGATTAATTTGATTTTGATATAACTCAAAATCTATTCGACGAAATCCAGATTTTTCTTCTCCATTTGAAAACTATGATCAAATCGGTCCTGACGTTTCTTGTTTCAAAGAATTCCAACTTCAATTGAGTTCTGTATACTCAATTGAAGTTCGTAAATCAATAATAAAAATTTATTGGTAACAGAATAGAATTTCAAAAACTTCTTTTCATATATGAAAACTAGCAAGCTATTTATGCTCCATAATATGCACCTTTTTATGAGAGAATTCTATTAAAACAAGAAATCATTGTTTTATTTAATTATGATAAGTTATAATTGGGATTATGAGAATATGATTTTGAATCATGTGATGTTGAATTATATGCAAGTTTGTGATGTTGGATTACATGTTCTTATATAAATTATATGCAAGTTTGTGATGTTTTACAGCTTTTAAATGAGTTTCTTTAGGTTGTGATTGATATCTTGCTCAAAGACATACACTATGCATTATATCTGGTCTACTAGCTATTATATATAATAAACTCATCTTTTCATTAAGAAGTTGATTTGTCGTCAGGCAAATCAATGAAGTTGAAATTATAAAAAATTATATTTTTATAATTAAAACGATTTTTAAAATTATAATAGAAGTTCTATTATGAACGTTTTATGGTTCGTTTTAGTTTGCAACGCTTTTAAACTGTTAAAATCAGTTTAACCTATATAAAGTCGATACCTTTTTGAGGGGTTCGAAACTAGGTTTCGATCTAGGGAACAAACCACCTACGTTTTTCTATCCAAATTTCATGGAAAAGTTACTCGAAAATCACCATGTTTAACATATCAAATCTTAATAAAAATTCATGAAATTTGGTAAGCAATATGTCAGAAAGAACATAGTAAAATTTGGGAATTTTTCAACTCCCGCAAACCTTTGGGGGATGAGGTTTTGAATCCGGGATTGCTTGCTTCTTTATTGTGTATTTGACTCATCGGGACCTTCTCGATCTACCATTGAATCTGTGTTACCGAAATTTTCTAACTTAGTCATGTTGTGAGAAAGCAAGCGCTTGTCGTATAGCCTGTAATGAGAAATTGTCTATTAGCAAATTTTAGTATAAATTTGACAAGACACAGATTTAGACAGGCAGGTAATACATCATTCATAATGTCATTGTTCGGTACAATGCATGTAAATCATTGCAGAATATTTACAAGAAAGTAGAACGTAGCAAAGAGTAAAGTAATGCGAGAAGTAAATTAAACGTGATAGAGATTGCTTATTTAAGCTGTAGATATTAGATCATCATCAACGATCATCAGTTGATTATCAGCCTTGGAATAGTGCGGGCAGAAGCTACGTTGCTTGGAGCGGATTGGTCATTTGATGTTTCATTTGATGTCCCTTGCCCCTGGGTAGTCGTAGAAGGATTTGCATCTTGAGAATTTTCCACATACCGTTGCAAACGGTTCTTCTTGATCAGCTCTTCGATCAACGATCTCAGTTGCCTACACTCGTTGGTTTTGTGGCCTGGCTGATTATGATACCGACAAAACTTCCCAGATTTGGTCTGATGGTCATTCATTCTCATTGGCCGAGGCTCTGGATAATCTTCTGCATCCTTTGTGGCAAAGTAAATGCTCTTTGGAGTATCATTCAGAGGTGTTAGATTAGACGAGTCAAGAGGGCGAAACCTTTTATTAGCTTTGTGGTCGTTTCCGTCATTAGCTCGCTTTTGTCCTTGAGTATTCTTCTGACTAGGTTGATTAGCCTCACTCTTAGGAGCTTCAAGGAGTTGGTTTCCGCCAACGAACTGAAGAGGTACTAGATTATCATCCACTCTCATGTACTCCTCTGCTTTCTTATGGAACTTGTCAAGCGTAGTTATTTCCTTCGTCTTTATCCACATCCCGAATTCGCTTGCTTTGTTTATAGCATCAAGTAGAGCCATGAGGACTATGCGTGGTTTTGGATTCCTTACTTCAGACAAGGCAATAATGAATCGACTAAGGAAGGCTTTGACAGTTTCCACTGGCTTCAGCTTCATTGTTGAGAGAGTTATAGCGTCCTTGGCTTTGGTAGCATACAAGCGGAACTACTCCTTGAACATTTTGGTTAGGTCGGAGAAACGGTCTATGGATTTGGGTGGCAGCTTTGTGAATCATAGTGACGCGGCACCTTCTAGATAAAGGGGAAAGCAGGTGCACCTCATTTCGTCAGTCACTTTAGCTGCGCTCATATGCCACTCGTACTTGGATAGGAAGTAGTTGGGATCAACGTGACCATTGTATGGAGGCAAAGTCGGAGAATTAAATTTCTTTGGACATTCTGCTTCGAGGATCCTTTCAGTGAACGGATCCTATCGGGGGAGAAGTCCCATTCTCTTTCGTCGTCTTTGCTAGCTTGATTCTTTTTCATGGCTCGTTCTATCATATCCGAAATGTATTCTTTGGTGTTATGGCGCTCTGTGAAGCTGAGCTCTTTACCAAATGTCCGTCTAGGCATATGATCTCGATTAGAGAGCTTAGGTGCTTTGCTTTCTCGACGAGGGGGGTGCCCCCGTGATAGGGTCAGCGATCTTTCCAGCATCCATTTTGGAATGATTCTTAGCTTTTGATCTCAATTCTTCGATGTTAGCTTCGTCCCTGTCAATTGCCCAACCATAATCGTCTTCCATATTGTCGTTGCGGTTATGATCGGAAGCGGGCGATTTTTCGTTCCCTTCGAGGTCCACATGCACTTCCGGAGGGGTTGGATTTGATCGAGCATTAAGGGATGGCGTCTAATTTCTCCATCATCAATTTGGTAGAGGCATCCGTTTGGTTGTTGACATTGGCAATAGCGACTTTTAATTTTTTTCTGGTCACACCAGCTTCGCTTTCTGAATTTCCCCCCTTACGAAGCGATTGGTAGGCGGAGTAGTCTCGTTGTTAGCAACATCGTCGTTTCCTTCAACGACATTGCTAGTGGTCTTCTTAGACTTTGTCATGATCTCGGACAAGGCCTTGAATTTTGATGATAATTCGTCGATTGGCCTAGATCTTAGATATGCGGAATCAATGGTAGAGGTAGGCTTAGAACTTCAAGGTGAAGGAATGAGATGCGAACGCGGCCCCACGGTGGGCGCTAAATGTTTTAACCGAAAATGGTCAAACACCAAATGATGCTAGAAAAGCACGTCACCAAATAAATGGTATGAAATTGTGAATCCATGAACACAAAATAAAAGTAAAAGCAATAAGAAGACAAAGGAATTTTTATAGTGGTACGATTCGCTATGAATCTACGTCCACTTTTCAATCTCTTCACATTATGGACTTTTGCTTTACAACATTCGTGAAAACTCCCATACATTCATTTCTCACTTCTCTCATCTTTATGACCTAGTTACACTTGAATTTGGCAAGGAATTGTTGAGATTTCTAGCTTCATGATGGAGAATATATGAATCGTCGATCACTTCAGCATGTATGTTCTTTTCCTCGATTTATTGATGTAGTTTGTGCTAGATCCGAATTCTAGGGATAGCTAATGGCGATTAAAGAGCATTAGACTCCAGTTAGATCAACTTTGAATGGAGAAATGAATTGATTTGATCTTCTTGTAGTTGGAGAATGATAAAGCAAAGTTAGGAAGCCATTAATGAAGCTTAGAGAGGTGTAGGAATGGCTTCGGCAGCCCTTCGGGGTCCAAAAATCGGTCCCTTGAATTGTGGAGCAAGGGGCTATTTATAGTTAAAGTTAAAGGGCGATGGCAGTTTCGTAATTATGTAGTATAAAATTTGACTCGGGAATAGATCTGGCTCGGGCTAAACACTATTTACAAAAATGCCACTAGTCCACTTTACAGCTGTATACAGCTGTCATGATCCGTATTTACAATTCTGTTACGGCTGTGGAGTTTTACTCGGGCGTAATTTGGCTCGGGCGTAGTTTGGATCGGGCTTAGTTTGGCTAGGGGTAGATTTATTTACAGAAATGCCATTGATTTAAATACCATCATTTGTACCACGTTGCCTTGGAGTAGGACTGACCACTTTTTTAAACAACACATTGACCCAGCTTGTTATTGTAATGCCACTGCGTATTGAGGGTCCCGATCACTTTCTGTTAATGCCCCGACCCAAACCACTTTATCAGAACATCCCAATCCAAATATTTACAATATTTGCCACCGCATATTTGAATGCCCGATCCGCTCTTCAACAAATGCATCGATCCAGTTATTAACTTTACTGCAGTAAAACATGACCGACCACGTGCTACAACACTGGAAGCCTCCGCCTTTTTTGTATGTTTGAGGCCAATTCACTTTTCATAAAGTATGTTGCCCTGTACATATTTTTAGATACTGGCCCGCCTATACTTAACTGATGTACAATCACCCCGATCCACGTGTAATGAACCAAACCAATCCAATTTTATTCACAAGTTTTCCACCTAGTTTTAAATGCCCGAGTCAGTTTGATGAATACTACACCGATCTGGTTGAGAAGCTTCCACGTGTTACAAGTGTGACACTTTATCAGTGTATCTTTGCTTCTGATGACACGTGTTGTCTCCGTGTATGATTGGGCTAATCCATTTTAGTCATGCTGCTTCACTCCATAATATAGTAACGTATCCAATCATGCACGTATGCTTGTCACGCATAACTACCGGTTCTCATTATGATATATCCCATGTATGGAACCGCGCCTTTGTCTTATTCATAATGTTCCCCTATATTAATCCATATAATGTGACTTCTTTTGGCAAAACATATTTGCATGTTTATTTTACACGGGAAGTCATTATTTAACTTCAAGGAGTATGCTGACCTTTTGGATTAAATCTCTGTTGCTGACATGGATTCAAACAATACATTTGATATAAATGTACATGTGAGATGTGCCCCATACTACTTGCGTCCATGCAGTGAATATGGTACTGACCCATTCAGTACTCGCATAGGCCGACCCATGCATGCGGAGTGACTAACCTATTCTGCAGTGACCGATTCGGTCCATTAATATTGACTGACCCGGGTCCTTTTTAATGTCCGACCCGATCCACTCCTGTGGCGCTGACCGACTCGACCCATTCTTCAAGCGCTCAAGACCGACCCGTCTCCTTGTCATTGACCGACCCGGCTCAGTTCTTTAAAGAATAGACCGACCTGGTGCTTCAAATCCGTGTTTTAACAGGGTTAACACACTGCAAAAATGGAAAAATTACTGGAAGGAAGTAAATTTTTGAGAAAACAAAAATGCACTTAATAATAGCATAATGTTGAACATTGTAATGGTAAAAATACAAATGATGAATAGTTCTTCAAAATCTCCAAATAAACACAGTCGGTTATATAATTTTCGAATTTTACAACCGTAGACTGTTAAACATTGTATTAATTATTGGACATATTAAATAACAAAATATACAATGAATCAGTTTATAATAAAAGTTATGCAGTAAAATGATTCTCATTGTCGGGAAAGTTATCAAATTCTTTTAACTTAATAGCTACTGATTTCATATCAAAAAAATAACAATTTCGACTCATGACATGATTTGGAGAAAAATAATCTTGTGTGAAAGCATGTAAGTTGATAGAAGATATACGTTTATCATTTTGTAGAGTTACAGCTCGTGAACTACAACTCTCATCTACAACTAACATTGAAGGGTTTGTCATTTCCAAGGAAAAGTTTGCTTCATCAAACTCTGCAAAATATCAATTATCTTGTTAGATAATGATATTGAAACTATTATCAAAATCAAGGTATCTGATAGCTTTACAAAATCAAGGGACGCAGGAGTGTAAAATCTTGAGAAACTCCATTTATACTAAGCTTTGTAAAAATTTACCCATAGATAAACCACTTACGTTAAATATATGATATATAAGTATTACAAAATAGAGTATTCTAGGACTGTAAAATGCCTACAAGGTAATGAACATAAAACAATGAGTAAAATAAGTGTATGATAGTACCAACATGTACTGACATTAAAGGATGGTCACTCCCAGTGGTAAGTCAGTATGGATAACTTGTTTTTACTAATAAGACAAACACTTCAAGTTTTTGACATCAACTTCACATATGCATATAAATTGATAAAAACTTAGACTGGAACTTAAGAAATGAAGTTGCAGTTATTAAGAGATCCAACACAAACAATAAAAAAGGTGAAATTGCAAGATGTATACACTGACCTCTGTATTAAGAAAGCATTAAGGATTTCCCATGGTAAAAAAATGTAGTTAATTAATTAGTTTAACGAATGCAATGCATTTGCAGGAGTGTTAATATTGGTCAAAGTTCCCACATAAACTAAAGGATTAATTTTGTAGGTTTACATAATTGGAATTTCTTAAAAACTATTGTGCAAGTATTATGAAAACAATGGTTTTAGCTTAATACTAACTAAATTGAGTAAAAAGATGTAGATTTCCACTGATTGACTACACTTTACAGTATGTGGTCTTACATTGTCAATCTCGGAAAAGTTAAATTCAGCAAAGACGATCAAAATAATCCTACCTTGAACTGATTGAGAAGCAGTTTCTACAAAATAATTTTTGAATGTTTACGGACAATAGCTATTTCCCATTAACGAATGTCTCGTCGATCACCAAACCAATACAGCAAGCAGATGATGCCAATACCCTAATCGAACAATGGGTTATGGTTGAATACGGTAAATGTACAGACAAATTGAATAAAATAGTGAACTGTGGAAAAATTACAAGCAAATATAAGCATAGGAAAACAGGCAAAAAATAAAACACAGCAAATTAACCGGATTTCGTCAGAATTTCGATTTGATGGCCTCCATGCTTTAGACCTAGTTTGATAGTGACCATGCACGATTGGTTTGAAGGATAATGTTGTATAGAGGCAGACATTGGTTATGAAGAAGGATCGTCTGATTTGGAGGAAAAGGCGTCAGAAAATTTAAAAGTAGGGAGAACACGCAGATAGAGAGAGGAAGGGGAAAAGATAATAGGTAAAAGGGTGGATCAGTGACGGTTAAGTTTATGAAATATATGTGGACACCTTCAGAGGAACTCACCGACGTGAGGGATAGGCGTGAGGTGGAAATCTGAACGACGCACCATGGAAAAAGCGTCGTCGACGAATCATGTAGCGAAAGCAATAAACACTGCGGAGTAAGGTAAGACGAAAATAGGTGGAGAGGCATACATGGTTAACGTCTTGACCTTATGTTATTTGAAGCTGTTCGATACAAATGGATGCGAATGAAAGGGATAAGCAATGAATCCAGGGGTTTTTTCTTAATTTCTGCTGGAGGAAAAATGGGAAGAGGAGATTAGGAAGAGGGTAATTTACTGATTTCGATTGAGAGAAATGGGTAAGATGAGATTGGCGATGCTGAGGTGAAAAAAATTCAACTGAACGAAAAAGGACGAAGAGGGGAGTATCGAGAGTGGAGGAAGGAATAATAAATACAAAGACGGTTCAGTTTGAATAAGCCAAGAAGCACCGTGAGCTCTCCAAATCAAACTTAGTAATTATAATATAGTATAGATGTGTGTGTGTGTGTATATATATATAGGAAGATTAGCAGGGGAATAGCGGCGGATTACTAACAAAAAAAGCGAGTTTAAGTTTACCCTAATTTATTTTCCGCCGCTAATCCTTTGGAAATTAGTAAGGGTTTACCAACGCTTTTTATAAATAATAATTTATTATAAATTACTTATCTGTCGGTAAATAGTTGATAAATAAATTAAAATTAAATTAATAAAAAAATTATATTTTTATTATATAATTAGTAAAATGACGGAAAACTGTTGGAAAACTAATGCTAAATTCCGTTGCTAAATATGACACAATTACCGTCATGGTACCGACCACAGTATTATGCAGGAAATCCGTCACTAAGGCCAATATAGCGACAGATTAGAAGCGAGTAATGCCGCTGCTATTTGCTGTTTTTCTTGTAGTGAGCTAATACCACCTGTTTATTCAATCGAAAGAATTTAAACCCAATAACAGAAGAATCCAAATCTCAGTCTAACTATATACCTAGGAAAATCCCATGCACGTCAACGCTTGTGGCACCAACAGTATTGTGTACAACATAATTCATATTCATAATGCGCATAGGGACAACCGAAACGCACAAAATATTACCGTTTTCTACTAGAAAAATTACAGTCCCATCATCATCCTTCCCTACAAATTCTTAATTACAGCACGAAGCTACGACTTCATTACACCCATAGCAACCATATCATTTCACCCATTCAAGCCTAAGTCCTTATGTCAATCAACAATATCAAGCTTCAAGGCTTCACCATATCTAATAGGTAGGGCACCCAAATTACAAACCATATCACTGTTCATATCATTTGTCAAACTATCATCCAAAACATTAGGGTCTAATGCAACAACCTATTCACAAGTTCCAGTGAAAGACAATCTATTTTTCAAGTGCACGAAACACGGGTTAATTGCCTAAGACTGATTAATGCTAGCAAATTCAACCTTCAATTAAATTACTTGGGAGTGAGGAATTGAAATGCAGAACATGATGTTCGGATTATGTAATAAAGGATCCAAATGTTGAAAATCACAATAACCATCCCTCCAAAACTATAACTTAGATTCAATTTGTTCACAAAAGGCATCACAACATTCAATGAAACAAGAAACGTTGTGGTAGTTCGTAATATTGAGTTTTGAGCTTCAACTGGATATATAGGATCCAATGTAAGTCGGAATTCTATGAAACAAGAAATTTTTGAATCTTTTTGACTATAATTTTCTAATGAAAGAGAAAGAAAATCAAAAAAATTCATATTATAGATTGTTTGTTATGTCCAATTCAAATTTTCAAATAGTCGCTATGGGAATCGTTGATAATTAATGGCATCTATTTAATTAATTTAATAAGGATTTCTATATAATTTGAATACCGTTTAACTCGAAAGTGTTAATGCTGGGATAAAAATCCATATTGTTTTTATATGAAGCTATATGATAATTTTATTTAGATATTTACGATAATAATAATTTATTATTATTTTGTTAGATTATTTTGGGATTTAAATATGTTTATTTATATTATATAAGCCTTAGGAATTGCGATTTTGAAAATGGCCTAGGTTTTCGATGAAATTGATTTCATTGGAACCGTAACGTTAAATAATTATACAAAACCAAATTTCGTGGCAAACCAATGTCATATGCGGCAACGGTAGCCGTAAATGCCTTGGTTTTTATTTATTCGTTTTATCGATTTAAATTGGAAATTTAGAATAATGACTCTTTAACGAACTCAGAATTTGACGAAATTAATTTTATTAAACATATAATGATTTATAATTGTACTATTTCAAATTTCAAGTTAATTGGATTTATTTTGTGATCGTACGCAATTTAAATGTGTTTCGATTCACATATATGAGTAATAGAGGAATTTACTCAAATTATCTCGGAATTCGATGAAACATTTTCCATCCTTTCTTGAATATTGTTTTATGCTAGGATTATGATTTTAATCCCGACCAGATATCGTATGTAGCCGTTTTAGCACATTACTTCATGGTGAAGTTTGGTTAAATAATAAAATATTCAAACCTACAATATAAATACCCAACATCAACAGCCAACCCTGAATTTTTCGAGTAGCCTCCTTCTAACAAATCAATGGCCGATATTTTCTGAATTTTGACCCTTTGATTCTCCTAATCCGCTGTTTAATTCTAAATGCTCCCAACATCAATCTTCGAGAGCTATGCGAGCTCTACATTTTGGATGGCCATGATCGGTGATAGAGTGCCATGGCAGCCATAATCACGTAGAGAAGCCGTCGACGTTCATGGTATTTTTCTGGCAGCAGATGTGATCGAGGCAGGAGCTATTGGGTACAACAATGTGTTGTATGATTTTTGTTGGATGATAACGAACATAAAATATTATTTAAATGTGTTTATAATTCTACTGTTTTATATTACTCCATTTCATAGAAATAAATATCTATCGAATAATATACTATTATACACAACTGATTATATTCAAAGTATATTAATTCAATTAAATATTTTATTTCAAAATGTGAAATAGTACAACATTCTAACTCCACTATTGTATATTCACAGTTATAATATTTTACATGGAATTGTACTACTGAATTAATTTGAATATGATACACAATTTGATTTGAACACAATAAAATAATATTTTACTTCAGTCAAATTCACAAATATAAGTACAATTTTCTAATTCTGTACATTCGTTCCTCACTACAACACTCGTTCACTCATATACAGTTTATATACTCATATACATTTTGCTAACACTGTTGCGTACACTCACCAGCTCAATACTTGTCTTCTGTCTTCTTGTCTTCTTATCACTTCATAGTCAATCCAGTCATCATCTACATACCAGTCACATGCAGAAGAATACACACAGTAGACTGCAATAGAAATAAAACTGAACACATGCAAATATAAATTTATTTTAAATTTTATTTGCCCCATAATTTCATTGTGTTTCTCATCAATTTTCTGACTTTGTCTGATATACAAAGACAGGAAAATTATTAAGAATGGCTACATGAACAGGCACGTATAAATATACACGTGTGCATTGCCTCGCCAATCAAAGTGCAATTGAGGAGAAACCACGCGTACCAACTCGACCCAGTGCATGTGAAAATGAATACATTTCAGCATGATGTTCAAACATAGTCGAGTACACAACAAATGGTGTAGCATACATGCAAAATGAAACAACTCGAAGTGGTCGAGCAAACCTGAATGGCTCAACCCAAATGCAGAATGGTGAAACAAACAAGTCAACATGGACAAGTGCAAGCTAACATACAGGGTGTTCAGATGTAAGCAGTATCATCTCCAACATGATGCAGGCAAGTGTGGACAAGGTAGAAATACAAAAGTATTTCTCTAGTGCACATACAAGCAAGTGTTCAGGTACATGGACAATACAGGGTAGCTAATACAAAGCAACTACAAGTGCACAAGGCCATAAAGACACAAACCAGAACTGCATGGAATCATATATACATGGCCAAGGCAATAAAGTAAAATGTTCATAAATAAATTTCATGGGAGGAAAAGAACAGCAACTCATGTCGACAAAATGTTCAAATGGAAATGGAGCAACAAACAAAGATTCAGTGAAGCACAAGTCAAATGCAAGCCAAACAAATACTGTGGAAATAAAATGAAATGGAAGTATCAAATATAGCATTTGTTCTCAAGACAAATTCAAGTAATATCTATTCTTATCAAAATGTACAAACTGCGATGAGCAAGTGGAGTATAGCATCAGTTCTAGTTTATAGCAAGTATCAAAATTCAGTGGGTTAACTTTCAGACCAAAGAAGAAAATCCAAAATGCCGAATGCAAAGATCACAAGGGGAGTATCAGCATATGTTCAGGAAAGCAAGAGGAGTAAGGTGTTCAACATGAATACAAAAATAAATGTGCACAAGCAATGGAAAATCAAGTGTTAAGTATCCTTTCACGAGTTCTAGTAGCTTGCCTTAACAAAATCAAGGTAGTATCTGCTCATTTTTTTATAAAGCAGTTTAATATTAAGTGTGTTTGCAAATGGAATAGGAAGCTCAAAGTTTATATGTCCTTAAAAAGCAGCAGAACATGATTAAGTTATTGGAGGAAAAGGGGCTAATTTCAAGACTGGATTCATAAGAATAAATCACATAAGTTTTCCAGGATTTTCCAGAAATCAAGGGATTAACTTAAAGTTGAAACAATAGACCAATTCAAAGCTGTATTATCATGCAAGTTTGAAAGTTTCAAAGTTCGCGAATTCAAGCCAGGTGGATTTTAAAAAGCCCCAATATTTTTGTATATATCATGACCAATCTAATACAGGAAATCATAGAATTTTTAGGATTTTTAATCCTATAAATACACCCAATCATCACTGTCCATTATCCATCCAAGTTCATGCAAAAATCAATTTATAATTCAAATTGAGAAATCATACCAGAGAATTCGAAACTGCTTGGATCAAAAGTGAGTGCAACTGCGAATCAAATATCATCAACGACGAGAGGGTTGTGCTACAAGTCTAAGGAGAATATAAACCCTAGTATCGCAATCGCCTCCGCCAAATTTTTTTTTATAAGGAAACCCTAGGAGCCGCCAGTTTTCCAGAGAAGGTGCCATATTATTGAAGTGTTGAATCAAGATGAAAAGTGACTGGCCTATTTACTAAAGCATCCAAAAATGATAAAGGGCAAAAAGGAGTTTATTAATTTAAACTAGGGTTTTGTCTTTTAAAATGGTTTTAAATTTATTTTTATTCGTCTTTGGTTTCGAGTTGTAAATGGATTAGAGTTTTCTAGTTTGTCTCTAAAACTACGGAGACGAATTACGGGTTTGTAATTCCGGGAAATCTGCTTTTGGGGTTAGAAGGCAGTGTAGGTTTTTTAGCATAGTTTAAGAACAGTTGGGAGCAAGTGTCGCGAGTTTACAGGGGATTGTATGCATTGAGATTGTTTTAACTCTTAGTTGAACCTTGGGGAATACAGCAGTAGGCAGGGTTTTTCCAAAGCTGGTTATATATATGTGTTATTTATTTTCCGCATTTATTCTTATTATTATCTGTGTTGTTATTATTTAATTACTCAGCATAAATCTACGATAAAACCATTTCACCCCCGTCTAGGGTTAATTTAGATCCTACAAGTGGTATCAAAGTAGGTATTTTTTATTTTATTTTAACTTAAGAGTCATAAATTTGTCTAATAACGCTTTTTTCGAGGGTCAGTCTAAAGCTAGGACACCCATGTTTAGTGGAACTAATTATGCTTATTCGAAAGCTAGGATGAAAATTTATTTGAGTTCAGTCGATTAAGATGTGTGGGATATTATTGAAACAGGTTATAGATCTCCTACAATTATTGTTAATGGTGTTGAAATTCCTAAATCGAAAGACAGTGGGATGTTAATGATAAAAAATTATTTTCAGCTAATGCCAAAGCGATGAATGCTTTAATCTATGCTCTTAAAAAAAGCTGAATTTAATCGAATTTCTCATTGTGAAATTACGTTGGAAATATGGCATACTTTGGAGGTCACACATGAAGGTACATCTCATGTGAAGGAATCTCGTCTCGCTCTACTCAGCAACGAATACGAAAATTTCTCTATGCAAAAAGACGAAGATATAAAAGAGATGTATGGACGCTTCTCATCACTTATCTACAATGTAAGAGAACTGGGCAAAACTTATACCGAAGTGGAATTGATCATAAAAAAATTAAGAGTGCTACCGATGAATTTTGAAGCTAAGGTGAAGGCGATTCAAGAATCAAAAGTTCTGAACAAAATAATCATGGAGGAGTTGATTGGAAATCTGATCACTTACGAAACGGATCTAAAAGCAAGGGAAGAGCTAAAGAATTCCGAATCAAAGAAAAAGACAATTGCTTTAAATAATACCTTTGAAAGTGATGACGAACACCCTATTGGAGAGCTAGCTATGGTATTTAGAAAGTAGGCGAAAAGAAATTATAAGCCACGAAAGAAAAATTCAATAACCAACAAGTCCGAATGTTTAGATAGTTCAGACGTTGAAGTATTTTGCTACAATTGCAAGAAACCCGGACATATTGAAACAAATTTTCCATAGCTTAAGAATGAAAAGAAGAAGAAGTTTAGAAGAAGGCTTTTGCTGCTACATGGGATGACGAGGAAGGAGAAGAAGTCTCTGAAAGTGATGAAGAGGAAGCAAATTTGTGTCTTTTGGCTCAATCTAATTCGGAAAGTAGTGAAGAGGATTCAAGTGAGTTATCAAATTTTACTTATAAAGATTTAATTTTAATGTGTCACGATCTCACAAAAGCCATTGATTCTCTTGGACTAAAAGTTAAGAAATTGAAATCTGATAGGTCAAAACTAGTTGAAGAAAATAACAGTTTAGAAAAAAACTTGAAAAAGTTAAGAATTCATCGTTTTCAAAATGCGAAAAATGTCAATTTTTGAGTAATTATCTTTTGAAATTCAAAACTGATTTTGAGTTACATAAAAGTGAAAATGTGAGTTTGAAGAACGAAAAGCATGATTTTGACAAGGAGTTTGAAAAGCTTAGAGAATCTAAAAAACTGGATTTTGAAAAGCGAAAACAATTTGAAATTGAAATTTCTAAGTCTAATG
Organism: Allium sativum; assembly: GCA_030737875.1. Taxonomy (NCBI): domain Eukaryota; kingdom Viridiplantae; phylum Streptophyta; class Magnoliopsida; order Asparagales; family Amaryllidaceae; genus Allium; species Allium sativum. The sequence goes on along the minus strand of CM060916.1, from coordinate 1,049,680,196 downwards.
CTAAAATCAAAGCACCTGAAAACGAGTTTTAAAACAAATTGATGCTGAAAACAGGAAAATCGGTATTAATTGTTGTTCAAATTTAATGAAAGAAAATAGCGATCGTAAATTTAAAATTCAATGAATTGAGTCATCTTTGCCTAAATTTTCTAAAGGAGAGAAATTATTGAATATGTCGTTAAAAAAAAATTTATTCAAAATAAAAAGGGACTTGGTTTTGATTTTGATCAAGTTGAAAAAAAAATCCTAATGATTTTAATAATGCTTTAAATGATTTTGAAAATGATTGAATTGAAATTTTGAAATCTAATAATTTCAAAGGGTTTTTAAATCACAAACGAAATGATAACTCGCTTAAAAACAATTCATTTAAATATGCTTGGATTCCAAAAATAACAAAATGATTTTTAATAAGTCTAAACGAATTTGGGTTCCAAACGGTACTTTAATAGATAATAATGGATTGTTATATAAAAGGGTTTGGGTACCAAAATGTGTAAATGAAGCTAAGAGTGGTGAAACAGTCTTTGTTAGACCACTCGATACTATAAATATTTAGGTACCGAGGGAGGCTAAGGAACAACTGTAAGAGAGAAAAAATTCAAGATGTTCCATATTATTGAATTATTCAAGTGTTCCTTAGCCATAGATTTCAGAGTCAGAGATTCACTGGTACATATCGATGAAGGTAAGTCAGGTATGATCTATAACACGTGATTTTTCTTTTTTTTCTTTTGATTTTCTTTTATGATGATTTGTGTTGACACTTCCATGATACTTTTTGAGCATATCTTGAACACTGTAAATTGGAATTTTAAAATTTACGATGTTCTTGTAAGGAAATGAAATTCACACATTTTTTGTTGTTTTTGAGTTTCTTCTTATTCACTTTGGAAAATATTGAAAAATCAAACTCAATACAGCAGACTACATGAAAGCCATGATTGATTAGTTATGAAAATTTCATTTTTTTTACTTAGCTTGATTATATTGTTTTTGAAATCAATCATGATTTATTGTTGAATTTCTTATACTATAAAATTTGAATTTTATTTTTCAAGTGATTTCAAATAATTACCTTTAGATTTGATCGTTGACTGTTTCTTGTGCTTGTTTAAAAATTCTCTGAAAATTTCAATTGTGATTCTTTCTTTGAAAATAATTTTGTGCTGCTCTGATAAGGAAATTGATTTGATTCGTTTGAATACCTTAGTGATTGGATGATGGGCTGGAAAAACAGTGATTAGATTGCATTAAAATTCATTGGTAATTTGAATTAAATATATAAGTGGTTCTAAAATTGTCTAGGAGCAATCAGCATTAGAAATATTAGATAATTTCACATTCTACTGATTAATCTTTGGAAACTGATTTTCAACTTGCATTGATATTTTCAAAACCCCTCACAAAATTGATGTTTTCAATTTTAAAATTATTTTTGATTATTTATTCAAAAATTGAAATTATTGACGAATTTGAACCATTTTTGAACTCATCAAAAATATTAATAGATTTATGAAATTGTGATGAGTTGTGACTATGGTATAATTCATAACTAGAGGAGATGTTATCTTAAAATCACATAATGAACGGACAGATTTTATAATATCTTTGAAATAGAGCTTATTTCATGACTTCTTTTCTATTTCTACCATATTTCTGTCACTCATCTTGGTTTTATATAATGTGGGGAGTTTAAATTATATTTGGAAATAAAGAAATTTTTGATGACATTATCAAATAATAATAAAAAAAAAATTGAAATTTTTTATCCTCGGTATTCACCCTCATTTAAAAGTCCTCGCAGTTATGCATGGGTGAAATGCCTTAATTTCTTTGTGCTTCCATTCTTACTTAAAAGACCTTTCGGCTGTGCATGGACGGAACTCATTAGAGAGGACAAAATTTAAGTTACTACTAACCCCATTTAAAAGTCCAAGCGGTTGTGCGTGGTTAGAAAGTGCTTAAATAATTTTAAATTATTTTATGCTTAAATTTGAAATTTATTTGAAAATTATGGAATTCATAATCTTGTACTTGAAATTTAAAAGCTCACCTCATTCTATAAAATCCATCGTAAACCCATTCATTCTGAAAGTGAAATTTTGCTTCTGATTTAAAGGTTATTATGATTTTTGTTTGATTAAATGGGTTTTACTATATATTCTCTCTCTTAATCTGAATTTATACTTCTGGTCTATATTCATCACTATTTCGATTTCTATTATCCTTTTAATGATGACAAAAGGGGGAGAATTGTCAAGATTTTGATTGATGAGTATTTAATTCAAGAATATTTTAAGTTTGGAAATTAAATATCTTGTGGGAAAATGGTCAATTGAATTACATTATTCATATTTTCCACATATATAGGGGGAGTTCAGTTGTAGGGGGAGCAAAAAAATAGGGAGAGTAATATATTTCACGTTCAAACACATTTAACACATTCAAAATCTTGTATATGTTTGTCATCATCAAAAGGGGGAGATTGTTGGGTACAACAATGTGTTGTACGATTTTTATTTGATGATAACAAACATATAATATTATTTGTATGTGTTTGTAATTGTATTATTTTATATTACACAGTTTCACAGAAATAAATATCTATTGAATAATGTACTATTATACACAATTGATTATATTTGCAGTATATTAGTTCAATTAAATATTTTATTTCAAAATTTGAAATAGTACAACATTCTTACTCCACTATTGTATATTCACAGTTATAATATTTTACATGGAATTGTACTACTGAATTGATTTGAATACGATAGACAATCTGATTTGAACACACTAAAATAATATTTTATTTCAATCAAATTTTTCTATTACAAATATAAGTACAATTTTCTAATTCTGTACATTTATTCCTCACTACAATACTCGTTCACTCATATACAGTTTACATACTCATATACATTTTGCTAACACTGTTGCGTACACTCATTGGCTCAACACTTGTCTTGAACACATGCAAATATAAATTTGTTTTAAATTTTATTTTCCTCATAATTTCGGCGTGTTTCTCATCATATTTCTGACTTGGTCTGATATACAAAGACAGGAAAATTATTAAGAATTGCTGCACGAACACACGTAAATATGCACGCGTGCACTGCCCCATCGATCAAAGTGCAACTGAGGAGCAGCCACGTGGACCAACTCGACCCAGTGCAAGTGAAAATGAATACATTTCAGCAAGATGTTCAAACATGGTCGAGCACACAGTAAATGGTGCAGCATATATGCAAAATGAAACAACTCGAAGTGGTCTAGCAAACATGAATAGCTCAACTCAAATACACCACGGTGAAAAAAACAAGTCAGCATGGACAAGTGCAAGCTAACATGCAGGGTGTTCAGATGCAAATAGTATCATCACCAAGATAATGCAGGCAAGTGCTCAGGTACATGGATAATACAGGGTAGCTAATACAAAACAGCTACAAGTGCACAAGGCCACAAAGACAGAAGACACAAATCAGAACTACATGGAATCATATATACACGGCCAAGGCAATAAAGTAAAATGTTCGTAATTAAATTTCATGGGAGGAAAAGATCAGCAACTCATGTCGACAAAATGTATAAATGGAAATGGAGCAACAAACAATGATTCAAGCACAGGTCAGATGCAGACCAAATAAATACTGTGCAAATAAAATGAAATGCATGTATTAAGTATAACATCTGTTCTCAAGACAAATTCAAGTAATATATGTTCTTATCAAAGTGTACTAACTTCAAAGAATGAGTGAAGTATAACATCAGTTCCAGTTTATAGCAAGTATCAGATTTCAATGGGTTAAGTTTCAGACCAAAGAAGAAAATCAAAAATGCCGAATGCAAAAATTACATGGGGAATATCAACATATGTTCAGGCAAGCAGGAGGAGCAAGGTGTTCAATGTGACTACCAAAATAAATGTGCACAAGCTATGGAAAATCAAGTGTTAAGTATCCATTCACGAGTTCAAGTAGCGTCAGTCTTAACAAAATCAAGGCAGTATCTGTTCATTTTTTTATAAAACAGTCCAATATCAAGCGTGTTTGCAAATGGGACAGGAAGCTCAAAGTTTATATGTTCTTATAGAGCAGCAGACCATGACTAAGTTATCAAAGGAAACGGGGCTAATTTCAAGACTAGATTCATAAGAAGAAACCACACAAGTTTTCCAGGATTTTACGGAAATTAGGGGATTAACTCAAAGACGAAACAATAGACCAATTCAAAGTTGTATTCTCACGCAAGTTTGAAAATTTCAAAGTTCACGAATTCAAGCCGGGTGGATTTTAAAAAGCCCCAATATTTTCGTATATATCATGACCAATCTAATACATGAAATCAGAGAATTTTTATGATTTTTAATCCTATAAATACACCCAATCATCACTGGCCATTATCCATCCAAGTTCGAGCAAAAATCAATTTATAATTCGAATTGAGAAACCATACCAAAAAATCCGAAACTGCTTGGATCAAAAGTGAGTGCAATTGCTAATCAAAGATCATCAACAACGAGAGGGCTATGCTATAAATCTAAGGAGAATCAAAACCCTAGTATCGCAATCGCCTCCGCCATATTTTTTAAAAGGAAGCCCTATGGGCCGCTAGTTTTCCACAGAAGGGGCCAGATTATAGAAGTGTTGAATCAAGAAGATTAATGAACGACCTATTTACTAAATCATCCAAAAGTGGTAAAGGGCGAAAAGGAGTTTGTTAATTTAAACTAGGGTTTTGTCTTTTAAAAGGGTTTTAAATTATTATTTTATTCGTCTTTAGTTTCAAGTTGTAATTGGATTAGAGTTTTCTAGTTTGTCTCTAAAACTGGGGAAACAAATTACGGTTTGTAATTCGGGGAAATCTAGTTTTGGGGTTAGAAACCAGTGCAACATTTTGATCGTAGGGTTAAGAATAGTTGGGGCCGAGTATCGCGAGTTTACAGGGGATTGTAAGCGTAGAGATTGTTTTAACTCCTAGTAGAAACCTTGAGGAATGCAGCAGTAGGCAGGTTTCTACCAAAGCTGGGTATATCTGTGTGTTATTTATTTTCTGCATTTATTCTGATAATTATCTGTGTTGTTACTATTTAATTACTCAGTAAAAATCTGTGATAAACCCTATTTACCCCCCACTAGGGTTAATTTAGATCCTACAGAAGCCGAGTTAGGAGGAGGTCGTCCAGGCTCGGTCGGTTGGAATGGCATTGTCCAATCATTGTCAGGTAGTTTGGTGATGGCGTGGTGATGTGGATGTTCAAGCGTGCGTAGGTGATTTTGGAATGAGGATAAGATGGAAATTGCTAGGAATGAAGAAAAGGGCGGCCAGTTAACTGATAATGCAAAGTAATGGACTCGAATAATTGTTTAGCCATACTAAATATTTTAAACCAACCAGTGTCTAAGAAAAATTTATCTAATTAAATGAGTGCTGATTGATGCAGCAGGAAACAAAAGTAGTAAAGAGGAAGGGTCGGGCATATTTGAACAATGTGGAACAGAGAAAAAGTTGGCCTGATTAACTGTGTGAACAAAAGTAATTAAGTCCAAATTGTTTAATAATTAATTTATACTTAAGGAATTTAAAGTACTATATTAAAATCATGTACTAAAATGTTAACAAATTATGATTGCATTATCAGATTTGGACGATTCAAGGAACTTCAAACTCAACTTGACCAGCACTACGTCACGGAGTAGATTCAGACGCATTTCGAATCAACTGGATTTTTCAGTTAAATTAGATGCTTGTTTAATTTAATTGAAACGAACTGTTCCAACACCGAATCAGATCAAGGTGAGTTAAACTCACTCAGTTCTTCCCACTTATATTTTATATAATCGGGTTATATAATTGTGTGCTATGTTTCTTAATGGTTGACTATTTGTTATATATATATATATATATATTCATATATTGATTGAGCCGATGAAAATAAACATTGTTTAATTTCGGTGGAATACCATATCGTTATTTTAACGATTGAAACAATTGAATTAGCTTACCTTGTTGGTCACATTTATAAAATAAATGTGTAAAATTTAATTAATTATTTGAATTGTTTTGTTATGTTAAATTATTATTATTGATCGCTATAGAAATTATTTTGAATAACTTTATTTCAGCTAACCTATTTGGATGTAGGGAAAAACAGGTTAGAGGGATCCAACTGGATTCCTTACTTGTAGTCGTTAAAATTTATTTTATTGTAATATATGTTGAAATATGAAAGTGTAATGCAAGAGTGGACAGGTTAGAGGAATCCAACTGGATTCCTCAGCAATATTGAAATCAATGGCAAGTAGATTCTAAACAGTTTTCAATGTTATATTTATATATTTGAAATACGATGTTTATTTTAAATGTCAAAGTTTTTATTCACGTTTTCTATAATTATATAAATTATAAATTAATGACATTCTCACTTATTAATAAATAATGGTTGAACGGTATAAACGGAATTAAAATGATAAAATGATTGGGTAAACGGCTTTACTGGCATAAATGGAATTTTAGAAGATTTTTAAATGCTAAAATGGATTAATGAGATTGGGAAGGAACGAAAATTGATTCAAAAGAAAGGTAAAGCTTTTTTTTGTAACAAATGAATGTTTTCGTAAACGTTGTTTATAAAAAAATAGGAAATATGATTAAATTGCATTCGTGAATGAGATTAGCGAGAATAAATGGATTTGGAAATGGAATGTGAGTATAGTTGTGTAATTTTAAAATGTGAATCCAATATTTGATATTGTACATAAAGCCTGGTATTTTAAATAGTTTAGAAATGGATATCGATTGAATTGTAAATTTATAGCATTGGTTTATAAATGTTAAATGGATGGATTTAGGAAATTTCAAATGAATGGATAAGGAATTTATAAAAGTTTAATAATTTTGTAAATAAAATGTGAAGGTCTTTTTTTTGAATGGGATCTGTAATATTTGTGTATGAAGGATAAGTTAAACCAATTTGGTAAATTTTATGAAATGATATTTGTGTAAAATTGGAAATGATTTATGAGATGATAAGGAGTTTCTTTAAAAATGGTAAAGGGAATATGGTGTGGGTTTTTAGAAACTATAATTTTCTTGTATGCTCCTTGAGCATATTAAGTTTCGTGGTATCAATCTGATGTTGGTTTTGGCCTTCGTAGTTTAACTGAAAGATTTTTTTTCACTTACAATTTACAATGGGAAGCTAATGGAGTAGAGGTGTGATGATAATTGAATTTTCTTATATTAAATGAGAAAAAGGAAATACTTTCTGAATATAATTAGAATTAGAGGTTAAAATATTTAATTAACAACCTGTTATTTTAAGAGGCTAAATAATGCTGGGTATTGAATCAGTGAATTCATTTTCTTTTTATGGATGAATGGTTGTTTATTTGATAGTTAAATAACTAACTATCAAATTTTACCTGTATGATTATTAGTACGGAAAGACTGGTATCATATTTATATTCAAAAACCATTCCGAATAAACAAATAGTGAAAGATGTTGATTGATGATGGAAAAAATGAAGATCGTGGGTCTTCATAAGCGGAATGGCGACTTGATAAATTTCTCAGATTTGCAACCAGAGCATTTGGATGGCAAATCAATCGTAATTGAAGTTTGCAGATTACAAGGACTTCTCGCTACTAGTCTATAGGGTGATTCCTAGGATGTAGTAGGTTGGTGCCTTCGGTTTGTCTAGTCCTAGGACAACTTATATGAAGGGATGTCTGACAGAGTATTTCATAAGGGATTATATACGTTGATTTCCTCAAACGTACCAAATTGTGGCTAAGAAGGGCCCATCTCTAAGCATAACAACGAGAGTATTTTCGGGGACATCAATTGGTGATTTTCAAGCAGAATTGACAATTTGACATTCAAAGTAAATGGTGCTAGATGTTCTAGAAAATTAATTATAACCTCAAACCTCACAACTGGGAAATGACAAAAATCGGGCAGGCTACATCACTAAGAGGGTCGCTCCCAATGAGGGTGTATTGTCACCATCTAGAGAAATTTCATGATTATTCTTCTTTTTGCTTCTTTTCTCTCGGGAACGATTATGTTGAATCCAACCGTAGGTGACAATATATTCGGAACATTTAAGCGAAATGAATGGTCGGTCATGTATGGCTGAGTTGTAAGGTGTTCTTGTCGAACTCTAGTATATTCCCTCTAGAGTACGCTGATCAGAAGGTGGTTCCATACCTTTTCATAATCAGAATCCAATCTCACATAAGAGCCCTTGGATTTGATTGTATACTATATATATAGAGCGTGAGATGCAAGCGTTCTACTAGATTGATATTTACTTGATTTAGACGCTATTATAATATCAGAAAGTATTGAAACTAAAAATGTTTTGGGTTATCATCAGGGAAAAGCCGCCATTATTCATGTGTGGATTTGTGTGGATTTGGTATTACGATTATCCTTTTCTTTTGCAAGGTGGTTTTAACTTAAAAATCAAGTTGGTTGATACCCTTAAACATAGTGAGTTCTCTAACATTGGTTCAATAGACTGATCCTGGCATTTGGAATGCTCGCATCAGACTGAGTTTTATAGGTTCAGGTTATCGGATGCTCTGAAGAGACGAGCTGGAAGAGTTCAGACATATTATATTATAGTTATTTTTAAGCTAAGTGATTGTATAATAGGACAAGTCGTTATAACTGTCCATACGTGTTGATGTACTCTGATGATTGTAAGTATTATACCAAAGTATACTTAAAGATTTATTTCTATATTATATTTTGTTCCATTGTGATGTGAGACTTTGTGTTGTGTTCGTTCTTCTTCTTCGATTCTAATATTTCTTTTTTTCTTCTATCAGCCTCTATATTCTTTCTATTAACTATATGAGGTTTTCGATACTTTAATTTTGGCAAGTAATATGGGCTTATGTATTATTGTTGGAATTCGGGCGTCGAATTCCTACCGGGTCGTTACAGTGGGTATCAAGGCTATTAGTTTAGTAATAACCTTAGCCATTTCGTGTAACTCGATAGAGATAGGGTTGGTAATACCCTACATTGAGTTAAGTGTATATATATGAGAGTGTATTCGTAGATTTTATATATAAATGTTTGTATTGTGTTGTTTGATTGGTTCAAGTGTTGAGAAATATTGAACTGGCAATGGAAATAATATTGTTTTATAAAGAGGGTAAATGAAATAATTTTACCCGAAAAATATTTTTGTATAGAAAATACATAATTTTATTAAATTATTAAGATGTTTTATTGTTTGGATGATTTAAATAAAATTCAAATTGGATTATGTATTGGAATGGTTTAATATAACCAAAAGAAATTTCACGTATAGGATTTGTGAACAAGAATTGTGAGATAAGGATGAATGAATTAAAATTTGGTTAGAAAATTCAGTTAGTTTATTGGATTTGGAATTGGAACTTAACTCGGTTAAGTGAAATAATAGTGATATTGAAATTAAATAAAATAGATTTGGAATTTGGAAAGTGAATGAATAATAATTAAAGAAATTAATCAGACATTAATCAACTGATGTTCCAATCCGTTAAACGAAAGTAAACATTAAAATTGAATGTAAAATCAATTGATTTGATTAGGATTGTTATGCGTTTTTGTATGATTAGTCGAATATAATTCATTATCGGTTTAAAATTGAGTTGAATGATCTGAAAAAAAATAAAAATAAATGCCAGTATAAGTAAATTGGAATGAAACTGCATTTGAATTGGAATTAATGATTTAATCCAGTATTCGCACATGAATGATGCTACATGTTTGATTTTGGATATTCGTGTGGTTAATTTGTTGGTTAATGGAGTATTAGTTAAGAATTTCATGTAATTGTTACTTATATGTTAAATTGAGATAAGTATAGGTACTAGAAGGCCATGAGAATTAAGTTTGGTTGCGTAGATTGCACATATGTTGATCTAGTGTACTCAATAGCGCTCGTAATATGTCCGCCTGTGCGAAAATATAAAATTTTGGTTTTTGAATTTTATTTTCCGACCGTGCGGTTTGATGTGTATATATATCTATTATTCATGTGGCATAGAAGAAGTCCCACCATACAGGGGAGACTCCGCCAGACTTTTCCGAAAATTTAATGTTTTAGAAATTTTTTGATATGTTTGAATTTTTTTATTAATAATAGTAAATTGGTTTTTGATTTTAAATAAATCGGATTTTATATAAGATTAATGGATTTGTAGCCTTTTTTCCTCTCTTAGTAATTTCAGGGACGAAATTCTTTTAAGAGGGGAGGAATGCAACGTCCCGTATTTTTCGGAGTCAAAAATATTATATTTTGACTATTTATGTATTTTAATATTGAATTAGCTTATTCAAACGAAGATTGAACGTTAAATTTATATTTAATTTAAAACGAGCTCGTAATGTCGTGGTAGTTTGTAACATTGAGTTTTGGATTTCGACCGAGTATACAAGATCTGATGTAAGTCGAAATTCTATGAAACAAGAAATATTTGAATCTTTTTTATTATAATTTTCTAATGAAGGAGAAAAATAAAAAATTCATGTTATGGATTGTAAGTTATATCCAATTCAAATTTCAAATAGTCGTTATGCAAATCATTTATAAATGATAATGTTTATTTAATAAGGATTTCTATATAATTTGGATGCCGTTTAACTCGAAACTGTTAATGTTGGGTTAGAAATCCATATTGTTTATGTGAAGCTATATGATAATTTTATTTGGATATTCATGATAATAATAATTTTTTATTATTTAATTAGATTACTTTGGGATTTAAATATATTATATAAGCCTTAAGAATAGCGATTCTACAAATGGCTTCGGTTTTCGATGAAATTAGTTTCATTGGAGCCGTAACATTAAATTATTTCTACGGAACCCAATTTCACGGCAAACCAATGTCGTATGTGACAACGGTAGCTGTAAATGCCACGGTTTTTATTTATTTGTTTTTAAGATTTAAATTGGAAATTTAGAATAATCGATTCTCTAACGAACTCTGAATTCGGAGAAATTAATTTTATTAAACCCGTAATGATTTATAATTGTAGTATTTCAATTTTCAAGTTAATTGAATTTATTTTGTGATCATATGCAATTTAAATGTGTGCGATTTATGTATATGAGTTTTAGAGGAATTTTCACAAACGATCTCGGAATTTGAAGAAACCTTTTCCATCATGTAGGGATTATTGTCTTATGCTAGGATTACGATTTTCAACCCGATCAGATATCGTATGCATCCGTTTCAGCATGTTACTTTATGGTGAAGTTTGGTTAAATAATAAAATATTAAAACCCTACAATATAAACACCCACTACCAACAACCAATCATAAATCATTCCCAGTCAAACAACTTGTGTGGTCAGCTGTTGGAGCAGCTACCTTCTAACAAAACAATAGCCGATATTTATGAATTTTGACCCTCAAATTCTCCTAATCCGCTGATTAATTCGAAATGCTTCCAACATTAATCTTCGAGAGCTATGCGGACTCCGGTCATAATCGACGTTAAAGGGCCATGGCAATCGGAATCACATAGAGAATCCATCAATGCTTATGGGGTTTTTGTGGTAGCAAACATTACCGAAGTGGGAGCAGTGTTAGGAGGGGTCGACGAGGCTTAACCAATTGGATTGGCGTTGTCATGCAGCTTGGTGATGGCGCGACGGTGTGGATGTTCGATCGTGCTTACGTGATTTCAGGATAAGGAGTAGATGGAAACAACTGGGAGGGAAGAAAAGGGCGGCTGTTAACTGATAATGCAAACTAATGGACCTGAATAATTGTTTAACCATATTAATTATTTTAAACTAATCAGTGATTAATAATAATTTATCTAATTAAATGAGTATTGATCGATGCAGCAAGAAACAAAAGCAGTGAAGAGGAGGGGTCGGGTATATTTGAACAATGTGGAACAAAGAAAGAGTAGTCCTGATTAACTGTGTAAACAAAAGTAATTAAGTCCAAATAGTTTAATAATTGATTTATGAATTTAATGTATTATATTAAAATCTTGTACTAAAACATTAACAAATTATGATTTCATTATCAAATTTGGACGATTCAAGGAATGTTATACTCATCTTGACCAGCACTACGTCATGGAATAGATTTGCATGCATTTGGAATCAACTGAATTTTTCAGTTAAATTAAACGCTTGTTTTATTTAGTTGAAACGAACTGTTTCAACAACGAATCGGACAAGGCAAGTTAAACTCATTCAATTCATCCCACTTATATTTTATATATGTCAGGGCTTATAATTATGTGCTATGGTTGTTAAATTTTGACTGTTTGTTAAATATATATTCATATATTGATTGAACTGACGAAACTAGACATCGCTTAATTTCGGTGAACCACCAAATTGTCATTTTAACGATTGGAACCAATTGAGATAGCTTAACTTGTTGGTTACATTTATAAAATAAACGTGTTAAATTTAATAAATTGTTTGAATTGTCTTGTCGTGTTAGTATATTATTATTGGTTGTTACAGAAATTATTTTGAATAATTTTATGTGAGGTGACCTGTTTGGGTGTAGTGAAAAATAGGTTGGAGGGATCCAACAAGATTCCTCACCTGTAGTTGTTAAATTTTATTATATTATAATATATGTTTAAATATGAAATTGTGATGAAGGGATTATTAGGTTGGAGGAATCCAACTGGATTCTAGTTGGATTCCTCATTAATATTGATAACGTTTATCAGTATGATTGGATATGCTTTATATGATGTGAAATTGATTAATATTTCATGGTTTTAGTGCTATAGTATTCATTTGCCTTTTTGGTACCGTTGATAAAATTAAATAATTTTTTGGAATCAATGTTAAATAGATTCTCAACGGTTTTCGAAATTATATTGGTATATTTGAAATACGATGTTTATTTTACATGTCAAAGTTTTTATTTACATTTTTACAATTTTGTAAATTATAAATTAATGGCATTCTAAGATTTTAATAAATAGTGGTTAAACAGTATAAACTGAACTTAAATGATTGGGTAAACGCCTTCCATGGCGTAAATGGAAATTTAAGAGATTTTAAAATGTTGAAATGGATTAATGAAATGGGGAAGGTACATGAATTGAATCAAAAGATAGGTAAATGGTTTTTCATAACAAATGAACGTTTTTGTAAAAGTTGGTTATAAAAAATATGAAATATGATTAAATGGCATTCGTGAATGAGATTAGCAAGAATAAATGGATTTGGAAATGGAATGTGACAATAGCTGTGTAATTATAAAATGTGAATCCAATAATATTATATAAAAACCTGGTATTTTAATTATTTAGAAAAGGATATCGATTGAATTGAAAATTTATAACATTGGCTTATAAATGTCAAAAGAATGGTTTTAGGAAATTTTAAATGAATGGATAAGGAATTTATAAAATTTAAGAATTTTGTAAATAAAAGGTGAAGGTTTTTTTTTTGAATGGGATCTACAATATTTGTGTATAAAGGTTAAGTTAAACTAATTTTGGTTTATTTTATGAAATGTTATTGAAACGAACCAAACCTCCCGGTAAAGGAAAGTACGGATTGAATTGAGAGCAAGGCAAATCAGAACACAAACAGAAGAATATTTCATTGCTTGTTACAACAATTAAATCAGAATACAAGAATATATCAGAGTACGAATAATAATTACACATTGGAAATATAATATCAGAGATTTAAATTACATAGCAGCAGAAAAATAATACAAAACACAACTGAAAGAAATACACGGATACAGAGCTTTTCGGATATCACTTCATCTGTAAAGCAGGATCATGTGAATATAGTATCTGCAAAACCAAAACTACTAGCTACCCATGTGGAAAATATGGGAACCCAGAGTTTAGGTTAAAACAATAAACTCCGGGTCAGTCATGGGACTGGTGTGAAAACTAAAACAGTTATTAATCTTAAATTTTAAAGTGAGGATATCTTGGGACCACGCCTATAACACGGAACGAATTTACTCCACATGAATCTTAGTTTAGAATAAAACAGCGCAATGCTTTTTAGAAAATGAATCTATTGTAAGACTCAGGTCCCATTGCACAATGCAACGCAAGCCGGAGGATAGAGTTTTCCCTTATAATTGCGAAACATCCTTGATACGTATAAAACAAATCATTTTGATATTATTATAAGTGCATAGTGTTTAAAACAACTTCAAATATAAATGTATCAATCATAGACGGCATAGGTACCATATATCATGTCGCCATACTAGTTCTACAATCAAAACCACATGATGTCGTATTGGAAGTTGGATTTCCATTTATGAACCAAGGCAAGGGTTCGTCCTTACCGGATTCGAGACACTCTAGCCCGTGCCTCAGGATCAAAGCTCGAGTGACGCTTGGATCTTCAGGGCCGGTCCATAAATACTTTAGTGGATTAGTTATGCCTGAACAATATGCTTCCCCACCCTATGAGCGTAAATCATAGCCACTAGGGACTCAATATCCGAGGCGCCTCATTCCATCATCCACATATGTAAAATATCTGGGCTCCATACCATGACACCACTCCTAGCTAGAAAGAAATATATGTTCTCCATGCAGTCCTCTCCCATTTCTGGTCCATGTTGGGGTGTGAGGCTCGCGAAGTAACGCTATACACAAAGCTATGCCTAAATAAGCTGTGCTTTGATCATCAATCACAAGGCTCTGCTTTTCAACAAAAGCCTTGATCATTTGAGTCTTAGCATGCCACATTGCCAGTCATACTATACCATTGATTTCTGCCAATACATAACCTCTAAGCTCGTATGTCTCAGAGAAGGATGTAAGCAATAGAATAAATTCTCTGCCACCAAACAAATATATATATTTAGCAGAGATCAACAAATACAACATAAAGGAATACAACGTCAGACATACCATCCATTTACAAGTCTGTTCTGGGTTTGAACAAAACTAGGGGCACCTTATTCCTCGTCCCATATGTCCAATACAGGAGAGAGGTCCTCGAATATCCGTCGATCTCCAACTACATTTGAACGATCACCACTTATTACCTTGTCTTGGGTGTACAACCCAATCAAGACATCAGTAACCATCCCAACGATGTGAAGATCTCCAACCTTCAATCACCGTCTTCATCTTCAACTCTTGGTCGCCGTAGCAATTATTCAGAATGGGTTAAACCCGATCTTTCCGAATAACTCGCGTATTTTATAATCAAGTGCTATAAAAACACATCCCTCATTCCAATTCAGAATATTCTTTTAATAAAATATTCGCATTATTCGGGAAAGGTTCTCATAATTTCATCAAAGATAAATTCTTTTAAATTTATTCTTTAATCCTCTTTCGAATATCATTTCAAAAGATTTTATTAACTAGTCGGGATTTTCGAACCTTACCGAAGTAATCATTTATATTTATTATCCCAATCCCAAACTAATCATCCCCTGAAGCAAAACTAGTAGCGCTCTATATCTAACACTGACAGTGTTACCGGTAAATTTAATTACCATTTCATGTTCAAATCTAATTAAATATTTTACTATCACCTAGAGTAAAAATAGTGGTACTCCATTCTCGATCATTTCATGAATTAAATTATATCATTCCCATTATAATCTAATTAGATATTTATTAAAACTCTAATTTGGTTTTAATATCTAAAATCATTACTTTATGATGATTCAAATTTGGGAAATTATTCTTTATCTTTAACTGGGTTAATGAACTAATGTCATTTAAAAACACAGTTCACGATAAACCCAAATCATCTTCCATTAACTATGGATCATCATGGAAAACGGATCAATATATAACCGATATAAATTTCCGTATCAGACTAATAATATAAATGGAGTAACGACAAGGCCTTTTTAAATTCCATAGATAGCAACGGTCTTCATTCATAGAAGCCTATCTCGATTATTATTAAATCGAATTCCATTTAAATCCAATTTAATATATTAAATTAGAAAACTTTACTTTGGAAAAAATTTCATTTAAATTTTAAAAAAAGATTTATAAATTCTGTGTAAATCCTTAATGAAAGATTTATAAATTCCATTTAAATCTTAAAAAAAGATTTATAAATTCCATATTATATTTTCATTGTTAATTGGGATTGAAGAACATATGTTGTTAAAAACATAGTTCACGATAAACCCACAATCAACTTTCATTTCAATTCTAAATAAACATTAATTAATTAGAAAGCCTTTCTAAATCTTAATTAAAAGATTCATTCTTTTCACATGGGGTTTAAGAACAGTGTTATTTAAGACACCATTCACAACAAACCCAAAATCCAATTTATTTTATTTAATTCCAAATAAATATTAATTAATTGGAAAACTCCATTAGATATTAATTAAAGATTTATTCTAGTTAATAACTAGCTCATTTCGAGAAAAAAATTATTTTTATCTTTTCGAATATGGAATTTTTCATCCTAAATCTTTCCAAACCATTTATTATAATTTTACATAATTTTTTCATATTTTTAATAATTTTATTATCACCCGTAAAGTCGGTTCCCAATAATGGCCACCGAACTACATCCATAGCGACCTTTTTCAAATTTGATTTGGACATAGTTCCAAATCCAGCCGTTAGATTTCAAACTTCTAACATTCATTGGAAAGCTCTTTTCGATTCGAACCCAACAGTCCTGGTTTTAGGAGAATCCGACGGTCGGATCTCCTGTTACATCAATTTGAAGTTAGTGGTTGAAATTCGCGAATGGTCCTTGCGCAGCACGTTCTATTCCAGCCATTAAATAAATAATATATATATATATATATATATTGTATATTTTGCCGATTTCCATTTAAAATGTATTATAGAATATTTATAATTTCATTTTAAAACGATTCCAACTTCATTTTCAATTTCAAATCAAAATTGAATATTCTATATCTTTATCATATTAAATTGATAATATTTTCAAAATATTAAATTTTGAAATATCCTCTTTTCGATATTCAATAGAAAATGAAAAAAATCGATTAATAAACCCGTTCGGGTTAAAATGGCATTTCTATACTTAACCCGACTTCATATTTTTAGATTTTAGTGTCCATTCAAAGTCGGACATCAAAATCATAATTTTATTTTTCACTGAATATTATTTTAAAATATTCATTATTTTATAATATTCTTTATTTAAAAATATTCCTTATATTAAAATGATCTTTTACATAAAAATGTTCTTTACATTAAAGTGGTTCTTTTACATTAAAATGGTTCTTTTACAATAGAATGGTTGTTTTATAATAAATTGTTTCTTTTACATCAAAAATGGTTCTTTTACATAAAAATATTTCTTTTACATAAAAATGTTTCTTTTATTTTGAAATGTTCTTTTATTTTGAAATGTTCTTTTATATAAAAATGATTCTTTTACATAAAAAAGTTATTTTTTCTTTGAAATGTTCTTTTATATAAAAATGATTCTTTTATATAAAAATGATATTTTATTCTAAAATGATATTTTATTCTAAAATGATATTTTATTCTACATTATTTATAAAACATTATTTAATTCTGAATCGGAATGCAACTCAATCAATTACCATATAATATTAGTTATATGGATTTCACACACCGCATGTATTAAACAATAATGATAAATAATCATTAAACAGTCCACTCACATCTAAAGTAAAATTTACAACTGCGTGAGCATTAAAATAAATAAATAACACTCATCACAGACTGTCAATCCATCGATTGACATACAATTAAATATTGGGACTAGTGTATGTCAAATATCATCCCAATACCCGTGCGGGATTTTCAAACAACAACATTTTATTTACACAAATTATTGGTTAATAAATTTAACCAAATTTCACTGTTCTAATTATAAATGAATATTTGTAATTTAATTTCTCTATCATATTAATATTAACATTATTTCTAACATGTCAAACATTTCACATCACAACCAACATGCAATACAGTCAATTTAAATCGTCCATGGTTTGTGGACGAGGGAAGTGATCTAACATGCACCGTATACAATTTATAATAATTAAACTGATAAAAATCTACACTGGCAATTCCATATATTTTTAAGTTATAAAAATAAATAAATAAATAAATAACTGCGAAGAATTTTTTTAATGCGGAGTTCTCACCTTTGGTTTCCACTCCGTCATTCTTTAATTGTACGGTTTGGATTCTGTTTTGCTTCCGGACAGTTTCACCTAATCTATTTCACGCGGTATATATATTAAAAATAATATTTTTAAGATGATGCTATATATAATTAGAAATCATATTTTTAAACTTTTCTATATATTTTTAAAAATCATGTTTTTAAAACAAAGTCATTTATAATAAAAAAAATCATATTTTTATTTAAGCTTTATGTAAAGATCGCATTTTTAAATCAAAGTTATATATGTAAAAATTCTATTTTTAAAATAATTATATTTTTATTTATTCTATTTCATTATAAAAATCACATTTCTATAAAATGTTATATAAATTAAAAATATTGTTTTTATTCTAAAGCTATATATTAAACCATATTTTTATTTCAAACAATATTTCAAAAAACACATATTTTTATTTACGTTATGAATATATAAAAATCATATTTTTTCTATTTAAAAAAATGATAATTTTATTTTAAAAACAGTGCTAATTATAAATTTAACAACGGTGATAGTTTTAATTACAAATCATATTTTATATTGCTATTTCTAATTTGAAAACAATGCGATTTTTAATTTAAAAACAATAATACATGTATGTGTATATATATATATAAATTATAATGCTATTTTTCTTTCAAAAAATAATGTTCTTTATATTTTCAAAAACAACGGTCTTTATGTTTTATTAAACAATACATATTTATATTTTAAAGCATTATATATTAAAGATCAGATTTTTAATGCCATTTATTTTTAAAAAAATAACAAATTTTTTATAAATTCTATTCCTTTATTAAAAAAATCACCTTTTTATTTCTGCCTGAAATCCTGATTAGCTCCATTTCAGTTCTAGTTAATTCCATGGTGACGCTCTCCTCTCTGTAATTCTAACACATTCTGTTTCGTTCAAATCCGTTACTGTTTGAGAGAGATATGTTAGTTTAAAGTTTAATTATATAATTAATATAATTAATTTTATAATTAACTAAATTAAGTTTTATAAATCTTTCCTTCATCCTAATAATGGCCAATTTTCTGAACCCACTCATGCAAAAAGCTCATCTGCTAGGTCTGATAACTGCAAGCCAAACAAGCCACTAACCGACGATCTACCACCATCACATGAGAGCCACCGTCGACCTCTTCCATCGCCGGGATTTGAGCCCCACTCGCACCTCCCTCCTCGCCTAAAACTCATCGCGAACGTCTGGTGGTTAAAGGAGGAAATTGACCACAACATATATTTATATCCAATCTTGGTCGTTCAATCGGCAGATCCCCTATAGACGAAGAGATCTGATGTTTGAAGTTCTTCCAATCGATCAACATCTTTGAATAAATTTGAGAAAGTTGATCATGATCATCTAGTCATGAAAATCGTAACTGACGGCTTATAGCTAGTGTTGACCACGAATTTTTTATTTCTTTTTACTTTGACTTAGGGTTAGATCAGTGATGACTTAAATATAATATATTTTAATATAATTTTATTATATTCTTCCTTAGAAATGAAATTCTCATCCGATCTTCAAATTTACCCTAACGACTATCTCCATCAGCTAAATACCCCCATTTTGGACACAATGGAATACGTTTCATAAGCCAATTCGGTAGTTTTGATTAATTTTTTATCAAAATTAAAATATAAATAAATATATATTGAATTTAAAAGTACATTTTAATTTACTGGGGCCGCATATGGACTCCAAAAATTACAGAAAAATTATTTCTAGCTATTTTTTGACGATACGTTCCTAATAAAACTAATTTCATTGAATTTGGAGACCGTTTGAACAATGACCATTTCCTGGTCGATCCAATTCAACTGAAATTGAAAAAACACGTTTTAATTTGCCACACTCATATATTAATTCCAAAAATTATGGAAATTGGATTCCAACAATAATTCGACATTCCGGATCCAACAAAAGTGGTTTCATCGAAAACGGAGGTCGTTTGCAAAATGGCTATATTTAAGGGCCATGTATTATAATAAAGTATATATAAATTCTATAGCGACTTTTCTGAATTTTTAACTGCATATAACTTTTGATTCCCATCGAGAAGTCTAGATTTTCATATTCGTTAGAAAGATATTGTTAAACAAATTCAAATATTTCTAGTTTTACTGAAATCCGATTTATTTTGAATCCTGTACACACAACTGAAATTTGAAATCGAATTTTCAAACTACCGCGTCCTTTCAAGCTCGTTTTTAATTAAAATAAATTACACATTCTAACTTCGATTTAAAATAAAATATTTGTCGTTATTATTTAAAATAAAATATTTTAAATATTCAAAATCCATTAAAGTTGTTAAAATAAAAATTTTAAATTGGTTCTGATCTTCCGGGTTGTTATAGATATTTAAGTAAAATTGGAAATGATTTATGAGATTATAAAGGGATATAATTGCCTTAAAAATGTAAAGGGAATATGATGTGTGTTTTTAGAAATTAGAATCTATTGTGCGTTGGTTGAGTAGAGTAAGTTTCGAAAAGTCAAGTGATTTTATTTTGGCCTTCGGGGTTGAAACTGAGATTTTTTTTCACTTACCATTTTAAAATGGGACGCTAATGGAGTAGAAGGGTGATGATAATTGAATTTTCTTGTATTAAATAAGAAAAAGTAAACATTTTTCAAATATAATTAGAATTAGAGATTTAAATATTCAATTAACGAATGTTTAATTAAAGAGGCTAAATTATGCTCAATATTGAATCGATGAATTCATTTTCTTTTTTTGGATCAATGGTTGTTTATATGATAGTTTAATAACTCGCTATCAAATCCGACCTATATGACTATTGGTACAGAAAGACCGGTATTTAATTTATATTCGAAAACCATTTCGAACCAACAAATACGTGGAAGATGTTAATTGAAGAAGGAACAATTGAAGTTGTGGATCTTCATAAGCGATGGCCTACTTGATAGATTTCTCTTATTTTCAACCACATGATTTTGATAGTAATTCAGTCATGATTGAAGTTTGCGGATTACAAGGACTTCTCGCTACTGATATATCGGGGGATTCCTAGGGTGCAGTAGGTGGGTGCATTCAGTTTGTCCAGTCCCAAGACAACTTGTTTGGACGGATGTATGACAGAGTATTTCCAAAGGTATTAGTATTTCCAAAGGTATTACGTACGCTGCTTCCTCAAACATACCATAGTTGTAGCGGAGAAGGGCCCATCTCTTAGCTTAACAACTAGAGTATTTTTTGCGACATCAATTAGTGATTTTTTGACAGATTTGACGATGTAACATTCAAAGTAAATGGTGGCCAGATGTTATATAAAGTTAATTGCAACCTCGAGCCTTATAGCCGGGAAATGGCAAAAATCGGCCAGACAGCATGGCTAAGTGGGTCGTTCTCAATTAGGATGTATTGTCATCATCTAGAGAAATTTCATTATTGTTATCTTTTCGCTTCTGTATCTCCTGGGAGCGATTATGCTGGATCCGTTCGTAGGTGACAATATATTCGAAACATTCAAGCGAAACGATTGGTAGGTCATATGTGGCCGAGTTGGAAGATGCTCTTATTAAACTCCAGGGTACCTCCTTTAGAGTACACTGATAGGAAGGTCGTTCTATACCTTGTCATGGACGCTGTTATAATATCAGAAAAGTATTGAATTTAAAAATATATAGATTATCGTAAGGTAAAAAACGTCCATATTTATGTATGGATTTAGTCTTACGATTATCCGTTTCTTTTGAAAGGATATTTTAACATAAAAATCAAGTTGGCTGACACCCTTAAACTTAGTGAGTTTTCTAATGTTGGTTCGCTAGACTGATTATGGCATTTGCAATGCTCTGGTCAGACAGAGTTTTACATGTTCAGGTTATCGGATGCTTGAAGAGACGAGCTGGAAGAGTTCAGACGTATGATATTATAGTGTTAGACCAAAAAATGACACTAACACTCGATATTATATATTTCGTAGGGAAGAACCAAGAAGAATAATCCTAAAGCGTAGAAAAGCAATCAACACATGAGATTTATAGTGGTTCGGCATTGACCAACCTTCGTCCAATTTATAGTTCCTCATTTCATTCACAAATTACAATTATAATGGATATAATCACTCAATCGTTCGAATTTAATGAACAATTCTCTCTGAATTCATTGATTTTAATTGAATGAGATGGAGGTTATTCATGGAGGAGTATTAGCCATGACGGCCACGGAGAAATGGATAGTTAGAATCCCCTTGAACATCCCATGAATGCACTGCGTTTTCCTATATTTATCGGAAATTCGGGATGGCGGATTGGTTATGCCATGTGTTGGTTCTTGAGTGAAACTCGGAAGTAGTGGGGAACATGGGATAATAGTCTTCAATTGTCTAGAATTCAACATCCCTGGTAGGTCGGGTCCCCTCACTCCGACCCGATCCGATTGACCCGATCTGGTTTGGTTAGTGAGGCATACTTGCCTTAGCTCGATCCGATCTTTATGATGGAATCCAACCCGAAGCTTATGTGCGCAGAAATCCATGTTTCCCTATGTTGTGTTATTATGTCCAAGCAAACGTCGATCATGACCTGTTCATACTAAAGCTCTAATTAGCCTTCTTGATAGAATACTTGGGATTTAGGTAGTCTGGCCACGAAACAGACTAACATTCCCTCCCGCCCCCCGAAGTACATCTTATCGTAGTTGAGATGTACTTTGAATAACTTTCTGGAACGTCATCTATCTTTGAGAAGGCTCAATCGAACTGTCATGTCCTTTTGAGTTGTTCTGATATTTCGACTCTTCGCCGTGTAGTCGGCTTATCATATATCACATCACATCCATGGGTGCTCATCGATGCCAAATCCTATGGCCGAAGAAGTCAAGATGATCAACTAATAATTTAAACCTCACTGAATCAAGAGGTCAAGTTCTTTCATCATAAGTCGCATAGGGAAGTTGGCTCCCGTGCATGTGATCACGCCTACAAAGGTCATTGCCAAACGAAAACTTCTTCCTAAGAAAATCAAAAGTAACGTAGAGTTAGACTTTCTTTTGCATACGGGTCAATGTATGAAGTATCCATCCAAGTGAAGAAGCAGCATTAGAATCTCTGAACATTAAGCTAGCTTCTGGACTATTGGGATATATCACATTAGAATTGGTACATGAAACAGTCATTTGCGCTCGTCATGGGACTATCCCAACATCAGGATAGTAATCAGATCATATTGAAAGAAATCCATGACCGTTCCAGGTCCTTTCTTAGTCTCATGATCACATTCAAATCAACAAGGGACGTCGTTGAAATCATATAAACTTGTGCTCCTAAGAGCATCACAAACATAAGGTAGTTGGAGAATTATGTACATAATCCATTATATGTAGTTGCAGATCAAGACTTTGTAGTCAAGTTTGATCCGTTAGTGGGTTTCTTGAATGTCAAGACAAATCATATGATATTCTGGTTACACAGTTTATATGTTCTGAATCAAGGGTTGAGTCAAGATCGTGTTTAAAGTTAGTAGGTAAGTTGAAGCTCAAGCTCCCACCATCAGTAGAGGACGAGCGAAGTCAGTGCTTATGCCCCCAACATCGTTATGGTTTTGACTAGGTCAATCAGACGTCAAGTCTTCTAGCCTTTAAACTTTTTTCTTCGCATCGGGTTAGAGTTGCAGGTTTAGCAATCATAGTCAACCCATGTCATTTTTTGCTCTTTCTCAAGTCGTCAAGGGTTGAAGTTGTATACGTGAATGGTCGAATCACACATTCGCATCGGGGTCATCCCATCTGTTTAGTCAGAAAGTGGGGATCGCCTTATCGAGTGTCAGTGAACTTAGATACTCTCCTCGCATCAGCCACAAAGTTGAGTAAGCTCGTCAATCATGCATGCGAACATCGTTAGGGAGTTGTTCAATCTCCTTTATTTATGCTTTGGAATAATCCAAAATAGCCATCATAGTATTGTCGAGTCCGTCTCTTATGCTAGGTTCCATTGAGCATGACAATCAAAATCGCGGGATCAATCAATGAAATCGATGCTTTCCGAAATGGTACATTCCCGTCAGTCTTTTCTAGGGATTTTCTTTTGTCTTCATCATTTTAGGAGTCAGATAGTGCTCCATTCTTTTCCATGAAAACATTGTGATCATCCATCTCAACATTAGCATCCTCTTATTGCAGGAATCTATCTGCCTTAGGATAAAATTCCCTAATGTTTCTAGGCAAAACTCATGATAGAAGGATGTTGAAGTTTGTTTTAGAGGTGAATCTGCCAAGGCTGCTTGGTGGGTTTTGCTACAGGGAGATTTTGAAGTCTAAGTTATCCCAATACCGAATATTGCTGCTATCAACACCATAGATGGTCCAGGTCGATCAGCCGATGCCTCTGCGGGTTTGAATCTTTTAGAGAATCCATGCAGGGTCTCGTCGAACCTCTATTTGATAAAAAAAAAGAGTATTATGGTGTTCTTGGGTCGATGTATGTGAACCTTTGACTTCTCAATGAAGTTGGTGAGCAAAGCGTTCCAGTGATAGATCAATTCAAATGCATGCCACCAAAATTGTCTAACAACAATGTAAGTTAAGATCCAGAAATGATAGTTTGCAGTGTAGGGGAATGCTGAAATCCATAATGTCTCATGTGAAAGAGTTTTGATTGATTTTGCTCATGTCGCCATTGAGGTGTTCTGCTCTGTTGAAGCATCAATTAATGCTGGCAATATGGCTTTTACTTTGATAAATAATCTCCAATTGTCTAATTTAGTACTGGTTCCCTCAGCATGAAGTCTTGAAGTGGGTGGATGCCGGTCTCTAGCTTCATGGTTCCGCATATGTAATAGCTATCAATCAGGCTTTTGTCCTTTAATTTTTGATGGTGATCCGCTGCTCGGATGTATGCGGGTTAGCTTGAGGAGTCATTCTTTTGGTTACAGTCTGGGATCTTGTAGAAATCCGATGGTAGTAAATATGCGCAAAGTTGGTGGGTAGTCCGATTACGATGCTCGAAACTCGTATCCTGGCGTGCCACATCCACGAAGGTTTTGCTAAGTGATGAGGATCAAATCAATGTCTTCTCTGAATTCATAGTCCCTCATCAAGTCGTGAGTTAGAGATTGGTACAAAATAAATTGTTCGTGTCCAGCTCATGTTATTCCTGGGTCTCCCATCAATGCTCTGAGAATCGGAGTCAGGTGGCGATAAGGTCAAATTATAGGTACCTCAAATGCTTCCACTTGACCTCTACATTAAGGAATGGTGATCTTTATGTTTAAGTTCAGTTGGATTTGAAGCATTCATCTGAATTGGAGCTGAGGTTGGTCCCTCTCCGTTTAATTTTCCAGCGATTCTCCCATTGCTGCTGTTTTCATTCAAAATGTTATGGTCATAAGTTGGATGCTGCAGATGTCTGGAGGAGTTTGATTGCATCTTGTTTCATTCAAGGCGATATTTCCAACTTGTCCAAGGGTCACATGTGATTTGAACCGCGGAACAGTGAGTGTTTGAGCCATGTTCGTTGTCGCTTGAATTCCCATGGTGATCACTCCAGCGGGTAAGTTGTAGTTGCTCGGCCTTCCATCTATCCGAGTAAAGAAGTTATCCTTTATTTTCTGTCGCCTCCGGAGAAGTTCATCTTGTTGAGCCATCTAGGTTCTTAATTCAGTAATGGAACCCTCCATTTCTTATCTAACTAGGTATGCCGAGGGATCGTCGCGAGAGAGAATCTCCTGACTTCCTTCGTTCTTAGCGCGTTCTGCGCCAACATCCTCACCTACTATCAAATGGTCCACTTCCTTGCAAGTGAAAAGACGAAATAATAGTGTGTCCTTTTGTCCGGGGCCTTTCAATCGGGTGGGACTAGCAAATGGACGTTCACTCTACATCCGCTTTGTGGTTCTCGGGTTGTAAGGTTATACTCGTCGTTGCACTTGAAGATATCACTCCCAAGGCCTCCTTTCCATCGTCATCTTGAGTCGCATGTGGAGTTTAGCATTAGGCATCAGCGCCATCCTTCTGGATGGGGACTATTGCTTGTTTTTCAGTGGCCTGCTGTGGTTGTTGTAGCGAGTGCGACCCTCACATCTTTTTTTAGTTCCTTTGCATGTACCTGCATTTTTTGTAAATAAAGTAGTTTCCAATACATCACAGATTAGACAAAAGTTTCAATTCCGCATCCTGCAAACAATAATATTTACTAAACTAAGTAATATTCAAGGGGGTATGATGTGTGTGTGTATTCCCCTTATCAATCTTGAATAAAGTGTCTGGCCAGGGCTTGTTCAGGATTGATTAGGATCGACATAAAATTTCCCCCAACAAATCTGTTGGGAATCCAAATTCTATTTTCTTTCCTGCCCCGTTTATTCAGCGAGGTAGGTAACCCATTAATGGAACTTACTCTCAGCGCATTTATACTCTCATGTCATATGCCCAGGCTAAAGTATGGTCAAGGCGGTCCTTAATAATGGTGCACCATCATGCCTTGGGGACGTCGTCTTCTCGTCCTTTATACTCTCTCTCGAATTATGAGAGTTAGAGTGATGGACGTCATCTTCCAGCCCATTGTACTCTCTCTCGAATCATGAGAGTTAGAGTTGTGGACATCGTCTTCCTACCCATTGTATATACTCTCAAATCGTGAGAGTTAGAGTTAATCAGGCAAATAATCGTGTCATTTTCCCCAACTTTCCTTCTGCACTCTAATTCCAAGACCAGGATTCTACCGTCTTGGTTGTCTTTCTTGTACTTGATTTTGATCCATACTCCCCGCTTCGCTCTGGCGAATGGAGATTATCGAGCAAAGGGTCGGCCCACAGTTGCCAAATCTTTGTGTTCCTCCGATCAATCTATGGGAGGACTGATTGGCACCAAACTTTAGGTACCTCCTTTATTTTACTTATGTAATGTGCTGGAGTCAAGAAAAGGATCGAGGCATGTAAACGGTCGAACTATGTCAATCTGGGATCATATTTCGACTTTGAAATGCAAAAGTCAACACACAATTATCTTGAGGTCTGCCAACTCTGAGCCAAGGAGTGGATGGTCATCTTGGATCCACCTTGAGCTATACAACTTCCCTCAGACGAAAGGCGTGGCTTTGTAAACGAACAGTTCAGTTTAGCTCGTTATGGTATTGCTCTATAACTATATATGCGGGTATTAGAAGTGTGTTCGATACTAGATCTTGGGTACAAATAATGCATATATATGAGCCATTGTTAAAGAATAATCCTGTTATAGGAATGAATATCATTCTATGCGAAAATGGCATTGCATGCTCTTTGCAAATCTATTTTTCCTCGCCCTATCTCTGCCGAGGGTGGCTTGTAAAATCTTTATCTAATGTTGAACATCTTTTCAAACCATCATGGGATGGCGGTCCAAGAATGAACAGACCTTGATCAGGGTCTTGGAGCGACAAAGGTTGTTGGGTAGATATTATAAGCGAATGGCCTGGTCGCATCTCCTTTGAATCGCCTTCTTGCCCTCATGCCAAGGGCAAGGATCGAGTGTCATGGAGTTATGTTTGTCCGCTAATTGTAGCACATCATCACATTAGTGATAGGATGGTAATTGGTAGGAAAACAATGGATCCATGCTTATAGAGACTTTTGCGCTTTTCATTCTAGGAAATTAGATATGGCTGCTAGGGAGATAGTTATATCTCCTACATCTGCAGATATGCCTTAGATCCCACGTCGGGAGTAAGAGATGATGCACAGAAAATCAATCAGCATCCAGGTTTAAGTGTTCTAAACTTTAACTCGCTGATCTTCGGGCAAGACTGAAGTAGTCGGTCATGCTAGCTTATGATGTATCAGCTTTGAATTAGATGATGTAATCACGAGTAATCAAAACTTCTATCTTCAGTTGTCTCCAATGTCTTAAGCATGAGTCATTGGACGTCTAATCAATGAAGGGAGTAGAACTTGTATTCTTCACTTTCTAACTCCAAAATGACGTTTATCAGATGTTTCATTCGTGCAGGATCTCACATCCAGCGAGAAGCTAATTAGTGCTTTTGTTGAATCATTCAGGGTGGTGAACCCAGCAATGAGATTCATTAACGTTTATCTCAGAATGACCCTTGGCAGAAGGATTCCATGCCGTAGGAAGTTATTTATGGGGATTGTCCATGACTCACTCCCGGGTTCGGTCATCAACACTGAATCAACTCCCATCTGATCAACAGTCGGAGTTTGTAGTGTCACGATTTGGACCATTTCCATCCCTTCTGAATTGTCGGAGCTCACTTACTTGGCTAACTTGTCAACCTCTTGATTCTGTTCATGGAATATGAGTTACGTTATAATGCCCTAAGCTGTCCAACAGTTCTTCAACCCTTTCTAGGGAAGCTGCGAGTCATAGTTCTTTCGTTTGGAATTCCTTATGAACCTGGCAAACAATAATCTGCGAGTCACATAAGGCTAATCCCAACTTCTTTAGCTAGTTCCATTTCGGTGATCAAGGCCACATACTCAAAATCGTTGTTAGTAGCGGTGAAAGCTGGTTGCAAGGCATAGTAAATTGACCGCCCTTCAGGAGTTATCAGCACGACTCTAGGGGCGGACCGTCGGTCATCTTTAACACCGTCTGTTTACCGCTTCCAAATGCTTTATTCCATTTTCTATTTTGAGGGGCTATCTTCTTTACTTAATACATCCTCTTCGAGGATGGTGAATTTAGTGATGATGTTTGCTAACGCTTGCCTTTGTATGGACTGCCTTAGAAGGAAGTTGAGATCAAACTGGCTCAGCTTGATGTTCTATTCGAGCAATCTTTCCATATGCCTCTGGTTGCTGCTATAACTATCGTGGTAGCAGACCAGTGTAGGAAACAATCGGGTACACCTAGAAATAATGGCGGAGTTTGCTTGAAGAGATCAATAGTTTGTAAGCAAGCTACTAGATCTTTGGGTAGTTGCACTTTGTCGCCTCCAGCTTTTTGTTCACATAACACACTTGTTTCTAGACTCTAACTACTGCACAAATGAGCATCAAAATGATTACGTGTGATGGTACTGCTAAGTATTTTAAAGCAGTCTTCTTGAGCAAATGCCTTAGACAATATTAGGGGACTCTCTAAATGATTCAGCGGGATCTGAAAGGCTTCAATGCAATTCATGGTCTAAGGATGCATTTGTTGGTAGCTTTGCAAATAAATCAACCCAGCTCTGCCAGCTTCCCTGCCAAGCTTTGAACATCTCTAATACTCTATGGCTCACGAATGTTCTTGATTGCCGCAATCTGGTCAGGATTGATTTCGATTCCGCGTGAGCTTACTATGAAGCCTAGAAACTTCCTTGACGCAACATCAAATGAGCATTTCAAAAATTTTAAATTTATTCCATAGTGTCAGGAAATATTGAACATCTCTGCAAATCTGAAACATTGTCGATTGATCATTTGGACTCCTCAAGCATATCATCTACATAGACTTCCATGGATTTTCAAATTTGATCGTGGAAAATACGACCCACCAAGTGCTGGTATGTTGCTCCAACATTCTTCAGTTCAAGAGGCATTGCCACATAGTAGTATAGTCCAAGGTTTGTGATAAAGCTGGCATGTTCTTGATCAGGCACGTGCATAGGAATCTAGTTGTAACATGAATACGCATAATAAAAGAGAGAAGTTCATTTCCAGTTGTTTAATCCACTACCTAATCAATTCTGGGTAATGGGAAGTTGTCTCTTGGACAAGTCTTGTTCAAATCTTAAAAATCAATGCATGTTCACCATTTCACATTAACCTCGTTAACAAATGCGAGGTTTGATATCCAATCAGGATATGTAGCATTTCTGATGAGTCCATTTTCTGTCAACTTCTCCACTTCTTCTTTCAAGGAAGTCGACCTCTCCGAGCCTAGCATACACCTCTTTTTCTTAGCAGGGGAATACTTCGGGTTTATGTTCAGCGCATGACTCATAATCGATGGCGATATCTTACACATGTCAGCATGGGTCCATGCAAATGCTACCAGATTGTATTGCAGAAAATCTATCAGTTCCCTTGTCCGGAAGTGACCTAAATGAGGCCTGATTTTCAAGACCTTTGCCAGTTCATCATTATCAATCTGAATACCTGTGGTTTCTTCATTTGGTGTCATCCTTCTGAATCCTAAATCTTTATCCTCTCTGGTGTCCATGTGTTTACGATGATAATATGGCGGCACCTTTTTTGATGCTCCCATTATTTGCAATGCTAACACCTCCTTCGGAGGAGGGGAAGTACTTTTGGGTTCCACGCCATCTCCATTGCGTAGAATCTCCGATTTAGCTAAATTGTAGGCTCTTCCAGTAACTTGGTCGCCATGGACCATTCCCCTTCCAACTTTCAGTAGGAACTTTAGCAATAGACACCATGGTGCAATGTAAGCTTTGAACGCCACTAGAGCTGGTCAGTCGAGACCTTAGTCAGATAAACTTGACTACGATAGCATGGCTTCAAGTAATGTTCTTGTTTTTGTCACAACTAATTTATGAAGTGGAGAGCTGGCAGTCGATTCATATTTTCTTTGATCTCAAACTCTCATCTCTTGCCCGAGGTCGTATGCTGACTGTTGGGCAGTCAAGTTGTTATCATTCGGGCAAAGATCCATACATCCAAACATGGTCTGCGGTGGATCAACTGGTACCTTACTCTGGGCACCAAAGAATGTTGAATCATCCCTTATCCAATGGAAATCAACCATCACCGATGAAGTTGATAGCAAATAGGCATTGCAAAGGTTAACTATGCTTTTCTGGGAGTGAACCGCAAGACATTTGCCATCCATCACGTCACACAAGCGAAGGGTAGCTTTGTAATATTAGGATCCTTAGTTTATGAACATCAAACGCATTGGTGAGGTCTATACAAAATTGGAACAAAAGGAGGCTGTCTAAAAGTAGTCTTTTTCCCACATGCCATGATTAACATGCCAGATCTTGTTCATGAACACCCCTCATTGAACATCAGAGAATATGGGTCATGTCTTTTGGGAGAATTCCAATCGTTTTCATTTAGCGGTTGATATTCTTTAATTAAGCAATGAGTCTTTGTTGTTAACCATGACAATTAATGATGGCCACTGCGCTATGGCACGAGTTCGGGGGCATATCCGATTTTTTTTTTTCAAAAACGACCCAATCTCGAGCCGATTGTAGGACTCTACAAATGGCCAGTGATACAGGATGGTATATCTAAAAGAGTTAGTTCGAATTGCCCCTTGCGGTTCAGATCGGGGTTGATCCATTGCGTCAGATTCTATCTTCAAGTCAGTCAGGTTTTCCCTTCGAATCGGGGTCGGATCGAGCAAGTCGCCTTTGGTCAGATTGTTTCTAATTAATATGAGCGGATCGGGTCAACTCTTCGAGCATGAGAGGGTCGGGTCGACTCCATCCGATCCGGAGCTTATCCTTTCTTGATTTGAACCAACACCCCTCTTTTCTATTTGACCCGAGGCTACCCATCTGTAGTGGAAGCATATCTGAACTGAACCAGTAGCAATCATGGAATTTGTTTCCAAATGTTGGCCACTGTTACTGGACGAAATGGAGATAATTTCACATCTGATGATCTCCACGATCGCAAATATAGTATTCACAGGATTTCCTTATCGAACTTGTTGGTCGATAGTAGACTGGAGAATTCTTATATGCTGAGAATATTCATTTCCCAGTAAAAGCACCAAAATGTTAGACCAAAAAATGACACTAATACCTAATATGACAAATTTCTTGACAATAATCAAGAATAATAATCCAATATCATAGAAAAGCAATCAACACACGAGACTTATAGTGGTTCGGCATTAACGAGCCTACGTCCACTTAATAAATTTTCATTTCATTCACTAATTACAATTATAATGGATACAATCACTCAATCACTCGAATTCAATGAACAATTCTCTCCTGTTCATTGATTTTAATTGAAGGAGATGGTGGTAATTCATGGAGGAGTGTTAGCCGTGGCAGCCATGGAGACATGGATAGTTAGAATGCCCCAAAAAATCCCCTGAGTGTGCTATGTTTTCCTTTATTTATAGGCAGTTCGGGTGGGCGAATCGGTTATGCCACATGTCGGTTGTTGAGTGAAACTTGGAAGTAGTGGAGAACATGTGATAACAATCTTTAGTTATCTAGAATTCATCATCCCAGGCGGGTCAGATCCTCCTACTCTGACTTGATCGGTTTGCCCCAATCAGTTTGACCCGGTCCGATTAACCCGATCCGGTTTGGTTGGTGAGGCATATTTTCTTCAGCTCGATTCGACCATAATGATGGAATCTGACCCAAAGCTTATATGCGCAAAAATCCAAGTTTCCCTATGTTGTGTTACTTCGTCCAAGCAAACGTCGATCGTTGCCAGTTCGTACTTAAGCCCTGAGTATCCTTCCTGATAGAATACCTGGGCTTTGGGTAGTCTGGTCACAAAGCAGACTAACATATAGTTATTTTTCCAGTGTGTGATTGTATATGAGTATAAGTCATTATAACTGTCCAGATGTGCTGATGTACTCTGATGACTGTTATTTTATTACAAGCTATACTTAAAGGCTTATTTCTATATTATATTTTGTTTTCCACTGCGATGTTATCCTCTGTGTTGTGTTGGTTCTTCTTCTTCTATTTTAATATTTCCTTTTTCTTATCTCATCCTCTAAATTCTTTCTATTCACTATCTAAGGTTTTTGATACTTTTTGAAAGCAATACGGGTTTATGTATTATTGTCTAAATTTGGGAATCAAATTCCTACCGGGTCGTTACATTGTTTGTAAGGTCGATCAAGGATTTGGTGAGATTTTGGATTGCCGTTTTTATGTTGAGAATGTCCATGTGTGGGGTTTCAAATAAGGAGCTATGACTAGTTTGGATGTTTTGAATGGTGGTGATGGCGTCTTGGTGGACAGTGTTGAAAACGAAAATGGTCACAACACCAGAAGTGTTTTATGCAACACATCACAAAAGTAAGAAATTAGAAATATGTAGCCACGAGAAAATTAAAGCGAGTAAAGAACATGGGAATTTTACAGTTGTTCGATCTAGAATAGATCTAAATCCACTTTGGAAGTGATTTCGTTATCACACGTGATATTACAAGATACATTTCTCTTCCATTTTTGCTCATTCTCTTTTTTTATAATGATTTTCCTCTCTTTAGTGACTTGATTATCTCTAATCCATTATGGAAATAGCTAGATCTCTTTGAAAGCAAAGATCGCGAGAATGTATTTTCCACGGTTTGGGCACTTAGAGGATCGACGATGAATCCATTGCGGTTGAGAAGTGAATCGAAGCTCGGAGGAGGATTAATGGCGGTTGGTGAGGCATAGAATAGACCTTGAATGGTCTCTAATGGAGATTGGAGGAGATCCGATCGAGTAATCGATGGAGAAGGATGGAGAGAACTTGAGATGATGAATAATGTAGAGGATGACTTGGATCCGATTTGGCATTGGTGGAAAACGGGATGAGCTTAGGAAGCCATTAATCGATCTTAGAAAGCTTGGAAATGGTGAAGAACTGGAATGACATCCCTTCGGGGTGGCTTAGACTTGTCCCTCTAGTGGTTGTGAATGGGGATATTTATAGACGGAGCTTAGATGGAGTGGCGAAGTTGTAAATAAGTGCACATACAACATGAGTTAGTGAATGGTATGAGTACATGCGGTATGAAGGTTTGCACCATAAAGCATGTTCACCACTTGTGCTGCTAAAGGTTCAAAGACACGAAGATATACAACTGCGTTAGCTCACGATCTGCACTTTATAGCTGGCATTGTGCACTTTACAGCTGGCGCCTGCGCAACGTTCAGCTGTACGAGCGAGCCTTCAACCATGTTGCAGGAGCGAGCTTGTCCAAGATACGTGAGCGAGCTTCTATACAAATATACACATGACCGACTTTTGATTATACATGCCATGCTACTATTCAAAAGTGGGAACAAAAATAAAAAATTTGCCACCGCTCTTCGTATTGTACAAAAAAGAGGTTAGATTTTTCAAGTTTGTCATCAATTTCTCTTGCATGAATCTGCTCGTTCATTCAAGGACCGCTCGACCGTTCACATAGTGCTTGAACGACCAAGTTACATGCGAGCGTGCTACCCGTGGCAAAGAGAGTTGATGCTCGACCTCTGTTGCGCGATCCCCTCAGCTTAGATGCACTACCCTAACTGGAGATCTTCTCGACCAAGTGATGCTGTTGGAGTGCACGACCTGTTGCCAAGGACGCTTCTAGAGCATGCCTTCGAACGACGCTTGACCAGAACTACTCAACAACCTAGGAAGCTTCTGCTCGACCCCATGACTCTTTACCGAGCAGAGGTGCTGCTGTTGGATGCAAATTTGCTGAGCTGGGTACTCGCACTCGAGATGTTCGACAAAAAGCCTGAATGGATTTTTGTTTGGTTAATCTTTTCCCCTCGAAGCTGGTATATTTTTCCTGTGAGGAATGTAGGCTTCGAACTGACCATTGTTAATACAACTTGTGTTGAGATTCAGTCATTGTTTTTTGTTTGTTATGGCAAATCATGCTTTGAACTTATATGCTCCATGCCACCTGTTTTGTAATTAAAATAAGCATTGCACGATTTTGGACTTATACTTTATTTGACCGTCCACATCAATAACAGATTAGGTAATCCTTAAAGAATGACTGTATAAACTTGTATGATGGTTCATATTTCATGAAACATGTACCCGTTCAAGTTGGAACTTTGATTTGAGTTTTCGAGGCCAGAGCAATTGCAGCCTTTGGATGAATTCAAAGTTATGAATTTGAATGTGCTTTGACACTATGGACTGTCCTGGGACATATATTGGCTTCTATTAGAGCATTGTAGTCGAGGAAGCCTTTGTGCTACGAGATTTCAATTGGATTTCCCAAGGTGATCTTTATTGGTACGATGACTTTGATCGGCGTATCAAGTATATCGATTTTACCAAATTTTCCAAATACCCTATTTTGAAGGCAAGATTAAGCCAAATACATTGGCTTTTAGCTTGTTGCAATGTCGTGGTGGACCCATGGTATTCTCCTGGGCATTATTTAACTTTTGAGTAGTTGTGTGGCCCTCAAGCCATGGGTCATTACGAGTCGTAAAAGCTCTATGTGATCAATTTATCAAGTTTCCTTGATTGTGGTTGATGCACTAGAAGCTTCTACTTGGTTGATTAAAGCTATTTGAGCTTGCCAACATGTATGAAGCCCCTGAGCTTTATCACCATAATAAGAATTTCGATTTAGCCAACTGGTTTGATGCTTCTACATGGAGAAGTATTTAAAATTTCCTGCCCTCACTCAGGAGGGTCTATGGATTTTGTGGCCCCGTTAGGGGATGTCATTCGACTTAGTGCGCCCACTAGGGAAGGTCTTATTTTTTGTGCCTCCGCTAGGGGAGGTCATTGGATTTTTGTGCCACCGCTAGGAGAGGTCTTTTTGTTTTGTGCCCTCGCTAGGGGAGATCTTTTGATTTGGCGGCCCGGCATGGGAAGGACTTTGTATTTAGTGCCCCTGCTCGGGGAAGTCTTTGTATTCAGTGCCTCTCGTTAGGGGAGGTCTTTGTGTTTTGTGTCACCGCTAAGGGAGGTCCTTGGATTTATTAACCCCGCTAGGGGTGGACTTTGGATTTAGTGCCCATGGTCAGGGAGGTCTTTGGATTCAGTACCCCTACTCGGGGAGGACTTTGGATTCAATGCCCCGACCGGGGAAGTCTTATATTTTGTTAATGTATCATTTAATAGGTCACATGCCAATTCTTTTATCGGATGCTTGGTTTGGCAAGCGATCTTAGTTAAAGGATTAGGGCGTTGGTCCTCTTACTCATGGAGATGTCCCTTTGATGAAACTTAGAACTCTTGGGTTTATTTGTCGTAGCGCTTGTTCATTGTTAGACTCTTTGTGTAACGACCCGCATTCTATGCATCGGAAGATCGTAGAATATTTATTTCTTTTTCTTAGTAAGTCGTATGGTCGTGTACTTTTGGGAAACAACTAGTAGGGTCATTTCCCATGTTCATGATTTTTGTCGATTTTTAAATGACCGTTTTGCCCCTAGTTGAACTTGTTTTGACCATAACTTTTGACTGAAAAGGAATTTTGACATGAAACCACTTCCATTGGATCTGGATGATGGTTTACAATTCCGTAAAGTGGTCATATTAGCCAAACGGACTCACCGTTTGGGAGATATGGCTGAAACAAGTTTCAGATGGTGAAAAACAGGTTAATTGGGCTTAACCGGGTGATTAACAGCTAGGCCCAAAGGGGAATTTCGGGATTAGGAGTTCAAAAGGGCTGTTAGGGTTTGGAGAATACCTTTTTCTCATTTTTCAGCCGTCACTATTCATTCCTCTTAACCTAGCCATGGCCTCCACCCTCTAAATCTCTTCAAAACACCTCTTAATCACTTTCTAATTGAAGATTAGGCTTAGCAAACATCAAATCAAGGAGTATTAGCACGAGAACCGAGGTAGAGCTGGTGTGTAAGATTGGGAACATCGCCAAATCAGAAAATATTTCAGTTTTGGGGTTTTAGTTGTGGCAAAGGTGAGTGATTAGCTTGCTTTTACACTAATTACGGTTAATTATGGGTAATTAGTGAAGATTAGCGAATTTATACATTAATAAATTCTAGAAAAATTCCTAAAATTCTATAATGATGTTTTATGGCTCTCATAAAAATTTGGGCTAATTTGGATAAGTTTTGCTAATTGTATGCTTAATCATGGTTAAGAAGGATTAAGGGGAAAACATGGGTTTTTGGGTATGTTTGATCTAAAGTATTTCATGTAAATGATGTTTTAATGTTTTTGATTGATTCTATATGTTGTTACTGCTGTTTGGAATGTTTTGTAATGTCATAGGAAGTTTAGAATGGTTGAAAACGCCGTTGTTCGGCGAAAATAGCTTGCTGGAAAAAGTTGCAGATTTTCAGAACCGGTTAGGAAGAACACCCGATCCGAACCGGATAGGAGGAGGAGATCCGATCCGAACCGGATAGAAAGAGGAGATCCGAACCGAATCGAGTAGGAAGAACATCCGATCCGAACCGAATAGAAGGAGGAGATCCGATCCGAACCGGATAGGAGGAGGAGATCCGATCCGAACCGGATAGAAAGAGGAGATCCAAACCGAATCGAGTAGGAAGAACATCCGATCCGAACCGGATAGGAGGAGGAGATCCGAACCGAACCGAATAGAAGGAGGAGATCCGATCCGAACCGAATAGAAGGAGGAGATCCGAACCGAACCGGATAGGAGGCGACACCCGATCCGAACCGGATAGGAGGAGGAGATCCGAACCGCACCGGATAGAGGAGGAGACCCGAACTGAACCGGATAGGAGGAGGATGCCCGAACCGAACCGAATAGGAGGAAGAGACCCGAACCGAACCGAAGAAGACCATAACTCGATATGCAAAGGTAGTCCAAATGGGAAGTTTGTACCAAGGATCCAGATGGGAACCAACGAGTTAACTTCATTATTGGGCTTTGCTGCGGGACGTGTGCTAAGGGGCTGTCGATGTCTGTAACTTTGGATCACTATGTATAGGGGGTACGTGAACGGATTCAGGGCCACAGTGGCCTAGGTATGACTAAAAGAGCTATAGACCAATGAAGTGGGGTCATTTGTAAAGGTTTAGTCATGACTCCATGGGGTAAGCTTGGTGGTAGCAGTAGTTGTACAAGCCGAACTCCGTCACTACTTCGATGGGTCTAGTGGTTGAAAGCGGTATACATTGTATGCTTTATGCACTGAGTGAGAGAAGTGAGGATGGTTGCCATGATTGAATTGTTTGCTATCACTATGACATGTACACCCCCACCCCCGTATTTCTTTACACCATATGTTGATGGCACCTTAGAGTATTGTACAGTATGTAGTGCTAACTCTTTGGTTGCAGGTCCAGGTTCAGGTATGGTTTAGTACACCTGTTATTGTTCTGTTTAGCTGCTTATCGCTCATACCAGACTTTTTGTCTGACCCAGAGTTTTATGTCTCTTCTTATTACTCTGGGTGCTCACACGAGCAGACTAGAGACAGGTTAGGAGGTATGCACGAGTAGCTGATCCGGAGACGAGCAGGAGGCTTCCACGTATGATATAGATATTCTCCCTGTGTTGTTGAAGATCACTGCTTGGGCATTAGCAGTGCATCTTCTACTGTTGCTTTCTTTTTCTTTAGAGACAGTTTTAAAAGTTGTAATAAGCTGTATTTTGGATTTCCGCTACTCTGATGTTGTTTAGTTTTGGTTTCAGTTTATGCACTGTCTCGCCTGTTTTATGTCAAGTATCTTGCTATTATATTTTATTCCATGCGCTGTGAGACATTCTACAGGTTATGTGTTAGTTCTTCACCTTCTTTCTTTTCTTATGACGACCGTTCCGTGCCAGTTGGACATGTGTACAGCGCACACTTGGAGGAAGTGTCGGTTGGTGCGGGGCGGGCCGTCACACTTGGTATCAGAGCTCTAGGTTGCGTAGTTAACCTAGGGACGTTATCAGGGAGAGATAGTATACATATACGAGAGAGCGTATTTGTGATTATTTTGGTTTTCAAAAGCTATATATATATACTATTAGTAGTATAAGAATGAAGTCGTGCTGCACTAGCACCACTATGGGGTCGTTAATAGTTTCCTTTTTCAGATTGACGATGAGCCGATATGTTAGAGGTACCGGTAGAGTGGCCAATAATGGGAATGCTGCTGACATGAGGACGATGTTTACTGACCTCATGAGAGAGATGCTTAGAGATGTACAAAGGGCACCTCCCAATGGTGGAAATGGTGGTGATCCAATAGTGCAGGCGCCGAGGGTCGACTTCGCCAAGCTGAATAAGGATTATACTAGCCTTGGTGGGAAGCCATTTCATGGAACGGAGTCGGCCACAGATGTTCAAGATTGGTTGGATGGTTGCGAACGTATCTTCGAGGATTTGGGTATCGAGGATGCGATGAAGAGAAAGCTAGCGTCCCGTCAGCTGCAAGGGCGGGCAATGAATTGGTGGAATGCTATAAAGGCAACTACTCCCGAAGATCATATTACTTGGGAGCAGATTAAGGCTCGCTTTAGCGAGAAGTTCATTTCAGCTACTCAGAAGTCAGTGCTGTTTAAGAAATTCTTGGAGCTCAAGCAGAATGGCAGAGATGTCTCGGAGTACATTGCTGAATTTGACACTTTGTCAAAATATGGGTTATCTCTTATTGATACTGCCGAGAAAAAGAATGAGAAATTCATAACTGGTTTGGATCAGTACTTGGGGGAAAGACTTATTAACCACATCGATGAGACGTTCGAATCGATTGTGGGGAAAGCATTAAGATCAGAAAGTCTCTACCCTAAGCTGAAGACTGAGGTTGCATCCGCAGACGAGCCAAAGCCACAAGCAAGTGGTGGAGGCAAGGGTGGTTCCCAGAATAAAAGAAAGCAGAGTCAGACTAAGGATGGCCAGAAGAAAAAGAATAAGCAAGATGTTGAGTGCTTCAACTGTGGTAAGAAGGGCCATTATGCTAGTAATTGTCGGGCCAAGCCAGCGGATAGGAAGTGCTTCAACTGTGGCCAAATGGGACACCACAAGGACAAGTGTCCACAACCTCCTAAAGAAAAGCAAATGGTGAAAGCATATGCTCTCAATGCTATTCCTTCTTCGTCGAATGCCCCAACTGCGGCGGAGAAGGGAAAGAATGTCGTCATTCAAGGTATGCTTTCTGTTTATGATGTTCCTGTTAGAGTTTTATTTGATACCTGAGCTTCCAGTTCTTTCATATCTAGTGACCTGGTAGATAGGTTGGGATTGGAGCCCGAGATTGTCGATAGACCATTAGTAGTGACGAACCCGATTGGTGGTTCGACTAGCCTTAGCATGATTTGTCGTAATGTGGTCCTATCGAGTCATGGATGCATGTTTGTTTGTGATTGCTTTGTTTTGGGCTTTACTGGGTTTGGCATTATTTTGGGAGTAGATTGGCTCCAAAGATACGGGGTGGTGGTAGACTGTGAGGGCTTTTTAGTGACAGCTAGAGCGGATGATGGGCGGAGGATAGTGTTTGGTGGTCTACCCAGTAAGGGGGTATTGGCTAGTTTTCTAAACTCCCTCGACATTCCGCATAGTGAGTTGTCAGGTTTGCCCGTGGTTGGCCAGTATCCGAATGTTTTCGAAGAAGTGACCGGACTTCCACCACACCGAGAGATTGAGTTTCTTATTGATTTGGTAAAGGATGCCAGGCCTATAGTGATGCCACTTCGTCGTATGGCACCAAGGGAGTAGCGAGATCTCGAGGTACAAGTCAGCGATCTTTTGAAGAAGGGATTTATCAGAAGGAGTGTTTCTGAATGGGCAGCACCAGTTGTGTTTGCTACCAAGGCGGATGGTTCCCTTCGTTTGTGTGTAGACTACCGCGAGTTGAATAAAGTGACGAGGAAGAACAAGTATCCTCTACCGCGGATAGATGATTTGTTCGATCAGTTGAGTGGCGCGAGAGTATTTTCTCAGTTGGATCTCGCGACAGGTTTTCATCAGCTTAGAGTGGAAGCTGAGAGTATAGCTAAAACGGCATTTCGAACGCCGTCTGGATTTTATGAGTGGTTGGTCATTCCATTCGGACTGACCAATGCCCCAGCATATTTTGTGGATCTTATGAATAGGATATTCAGAGATCAGTTGAATAAGTTTGTCCTTGTGTTCGTTGATGATATTTTGGTCTATTCGAGAACAGAGGAAGATTAACACAAGGAACATTTAAGAGTAGTGATGGAGGTGTTGAGAAAACACCAATTGAAAGCAAAGTTTTCTAAGTGTCACTTCTGGAAGAGGGAAGTGAGGTTCTTGGGCCATGTTGTATCAGAGAATGGTATTGCCGTGGACCCGGCGAAAGTGGCTACGGTACAGGATTGGCCTACGCCCAAGAGTGCAACAGATATAAGAAGTTTCTTGGGGTTAACTGGAAATTATCGTAAGTTTATCCAAGG
The DNA here is from genome assembly GCA_030737875.1 of Allium sativum. Taxonomy (NCBI): domain Eukaryota; kingdom Viridiplantae; phylum Streptophyta; class Magnoliopsida; order Asparagales; family Amaryllidaceae; genus Allium; species Allium sativum. The sequence continues at coordinate 1,049,639,117 of CM060916.1, read as the reverse complement.
TTTCTCCAAGATAGCAGCACCATTGACCCAGTTGACCAAGAAGAATCAAGCTTTTGTCTGGAATGGAAGGTGCGAGAATGCATTTAAGAGTCTGAAGGACAAGTTGACAAGCGCACCAGTGTTAGTCACTCCTAAGGGGAATGAAGAGATGACAGTATACACGGATGCCTGTGGTACCGGACTGGGTGCTGTATTGATGCAAGGCGGTAGGGTTGTAGCTTATGCAAGTCGGCAATTGAAACCGCACGAGAGAAGATACCCCACCCATGACTTGGAATTGGCAGCGATCGTGTTCGCGTTAAAGATGTGGAGACACTATCTCTTGGGAGAAAGATTTGAGCTATTTACAGATCATAAGTCGTTGAAGTATCTCTTCTCCCAGAAGGATCTAAATCTCCGGCAACAAAGGTGGTTAGAGTTCTTGGCTTCCTATGATTTTGACATCGCATATACACCGGGAAAGGGCAATGCGGTGGCTGATGCATTGAGTAGAAGACATCCAGCTTAGGGGCTATGTTCCTTGAATGGAAGCAACTGGAGTATATCGCGGAGTTTGATTTCAGACCAAAGTGCGAATTGGATCCAGAAATGTTAGCAAGTTTGACGATCAAACCCACTTTAATTGAGCGGATCGGCTCTAGTCAGAGAGACGATCCTAACCTATTGGAAATCATCTCCAAGTTAAAGATGGATATCGATGAGGAAATGAACAAGTATGGGCTTGATCGAGATGGATGGCTTAGAAAGAATGGAAAGCTTGTTGTACCCAATGTCAATGGATTGAGAGATGAAGTGCTTAGAGAATGTCATCACTCAAAGCTGACTATACACCCCGGTGGTAACAAGATGTATCGAGATATGAAGCAGACTTACTACTGGGAAGGGATGAAAGGAGACGTTGGGAAGTTTATATCCAAGTGCATGAATTGCCAGCTAGTTAAAGCCGAGCAAAAGAAGCCTAGTGGGTTGTTACAGCCCTTAGGAATTCCCGAATGGAAATGGGAGCAAGTCTCGATGGATTTCATTGATGGTTTACCAGGGACTAGATCGGGACATGATAGCATTTGGGTAGTTGTGGATCGACTGACTAAAAGTGCAAGATTTATACCAGTCAAATCGACCAGAACGGCAACTAAGTTAGCAGAATTGTATATGAAGTGGGTAGTGAGATTTCATGGAATACCTAAAAGCATTGTGAGTGACCGAGACCCGTTGTTCACTAGTGGGTTTTGGAAGAGCTTACAAGAGGCTCTAGGGTCAGAGTTACATCTCAGTACCGCATATCATCCTCAGACCGACGGTCAGACGGAGAGGGTGAATCGTATTTTGGAAGATCTCTTGAGAGCATGTATATTGGATTTTGGTGGATCATGGGATGACCATTTGCATCTAGTAGAGTTTGCATATAATAATAGCTACCAATCCAGTATCGGTATGGCTCCGTTTGAAGCTTTGTACGGAAGACCATGCAACTCACCATCATGTTGGATAGAGACTGGCGAGAAGTTTATGCTTGGACCAGATGTGGTGAGGGAAACTTCAGATAAAATCAAGTCCATTCAACAACGAATGAAGGCTGCCCAAGATAGGCAGAAGAGTTATGCTGATAAGAGGAGAAGAGACTTAAAATTCTCCGTTGGTGACTTGGTGTTTGTCAAGATTTCTCCGTTGAAGAGCGTAATACGATTTGGCAGGAGAGGCAAGTTGGCACCAAGGTTTGTTGGCCCATTCCCAGTTCTCGAACTAGTTGGAAGTTTGGCATATAAAGTTGAATTACCGGACAAGATGGCGGGAGTTCACAACGTATTTCATGTTTCCCAGTTAAGGAAGTTTGTGCACGACCCTAATGTGGCTATTTCACTTGATCAGTTGGACGATATCGAGGTTGAACCTGAGGCAGTTGGGAACCGTAGGCCTATGAGTATCGTTGGGAACGATACGAAGCAACTTCGAAGGAAGGCGGTGAAACTAGTCAAAGTCCAGTGGGGTGAGGATGAGAAAGACTGTACTTGGGAAACAGAGGAGGATATAAGGAAGAAGTATCCAGAACTCTTTGCCTGGTAAGATTTTATTAGCGATTTAGTTTTCCGCATGCTAGGTTATGTTTGTTTTGCTTGTTTTGCATGTTTGATTGCTGTGAATGATTGTTAGGCATGCGGGATTCATTGTTTGTTTCTTTGTTAAGGAATTTCGGGGGCGAAATTTCTTAAGGGGGGAGAATGTAACGACCCGCATTCTACGCATCGGAAGATCGTAGAATATTTATTTCTTTTTCTTAGTAAGTCGTATGGTCGTGTACTTTTGGGAAACGACTAGTAGGGTCATTTCCCATGTTCATGATTTTTGTCGATTTTTAAATCACCGTTTTGCCCCTAGTTGAACTTGTTTTGACCATAACTTTTGACTGAAAAGAAATTTTGACATGAAACCACTTCCATTGGATCCGGATGATGGTTTACTATTCCGTAGAGTGGTCATATTAGCCAAACTGACTCACTGTTTGGGAGATATGGCTGAAACAAGTTTCAAATGGTGAAAAACAGCTTAATTGGGCTTAACCCGGTGATTAACAACTAGGCCCAAAGCGGAATTTCGGGATTAGGAGTTTAAAAGGGCTGTTAGGGTTTGGAGAATACCTTTTTCTCATTTTTCAGCCATCACTATTCATTCCTCTTAACCTAGCCATGGCCTCCACCCTCTAAATCTCTTCAAAACACCTCTTAATCACTTTCTAATTGAAGATTAGGCTTAGAAAACATCAAATCAAGGAGTATTAGCACGAGAACCGAGGCAGAGCTGGTGTGTAAGATTGGGAAAAGCGCCAAATCAGAGAATATTTCAGTTTTGGGGTTTTAGTTGTGGCAAAGGTGAGTGATTAGCTTGCTTTTACACTAATTACGGTTAATTATGGGTAATTAGTGAAGATTAGCGAATTTATACATTAATAAATTCTGGAAAAATTCCTAAAATTCTATAATGATGTTTTATGGTTCTGATAAAAATTTGGGCTAATTTGGATAAGTTGTGCTAATTGTATGCTTAATCATGGTTAAGAAGGATTAAGGGGAAAACATGGGTTTTTGGGTATGTTTGATCTAAAGTATTTCATGTAAATGATGTTTTAATGTTTTTGATTGATTCTATATGTTGTTACTGCTGTTTGGAATGTTTTGTAATGTCATAGGAAGTTTAGAATGGTTGAAAATGCCGTCGTTCGACGAAAATAGCTTGCTGGAAAAAGTTGCAGATTTTCAGAACCGGTTAGGAAGAACACCTGATCCGAACCGGATAGGAGGAGGAGATCCGATCCGAACCGGATAGAAAGAGGAGATCCGAACCGAATCGAGTAGGAAGAACATCCGATCCGAACCGAATAGAAGGAGGAGATCCGATCCGAACCGGATAGGAGGAGGAGATCCGATACGAACCGGATAAAAAGAGGAGATCCGAACCGAATCGAGTAGGAAGAACATCCGATCCGAACCGGATAGGAGGAGGAGATCCGAACCGAACCGAATTGAAGGAGGAGATCCGATCCGAACCGAATAGAAGGAGGAGATCCGAACCGAACCGGATAAGAGGCGACACCCGATCCGAACCGGATAGGAGGAGGAGATCCGAACCGCACCGGATAGAGGAGGAGACCCGAACTGAACCGGATAGGAGGAGGATGCCCGAACCGAACCGAATAGGAGGAAGAGACCCGAACCGAAGCGAAGAAGACCATAACTCGAGATGTAAAGGTAGTCCAAATGGGAAGTTTGTACCAAGGATCCAGATGGGAACCAACGAGTTAACTTCATGATTGGGCTTTGCTGCGGGACGTGTGCTAAGGGGCTGTCGATGTCTGTAACTTTGGATCACTATGTATAGGGGGTACGTGAACGGATTCAGGGCCACAGTGGCCTAGGTACGACTAAAAGACTATATACCAATGAAGTGGGGTCATTTGTAAAGGTTTAGTCATGACTCCATGGGGTAAGCTTGGTGGTAGCAGTAGTTGTACAAGCCGAACTCCGTCACTACTTTGATGGGTCTAGTGGTTGAAAACGGTATACATCGTATGCTTTATGCACTGAGTGAGAGAAGTGAGGATGGTTGCCATGATTGAATTGTTTGCTATCACTATGACATGTACACCCCCACCCCCGTATTTCTTTACACCATATGTTGATGGCACCTTAGAGTATTGTACAGTATGTAGTGCTAACTCTTTGGTTGCAGGTCCAGGTTCAGGTATGGTTTAGTACACCTGTTATTGTTCTGTTTAGCTGCTTATCGCTCATACCAGACTTTTTGTCTGACCCGAGTTTTATGTCTCTTCTTATTACTCTGGGTGCTCACACGAGCAGACTAGAGACAGGTTAGGAGGTATGCACGAGTAGCTGATCCGGAGACGAGCAGGAGGCTTCCACGTATGATATAGATATTCTCCCTGTGTTGTTCAAGATCACTGCTTGGGCATTAGCAATGCATCTTCTACTGTTGCTTTCTTTTGCTTTAGAGACAGTTTTAAAAGTTGTAATAAGCTGTATTTTGGATTTCCGCTACTCTGATGTTGTTTAGTTTTGGTTTCAGTTTATGCACCGTCTCGCCTGTTTTATGTCAAGTATCTTGCTATTATATTTTATTCCATGCGCTGTGAGACATTCTACAGGTTATGTGTTAGTTATTCACCTTCTTTCTTTTCTTATGACGACCGTTCCGTGCCAGTTGGACATGTGTACAGCGCACACTTGGAGGAAGTGTCGGTTTGTGCGGGGCGGGCCGTCGACTTCCTTCATTCACATTTCAAGGCTGTGCTCATTATTTTTGCAAATGTGCATATTGATGCTTAAGGCACTTAGCGCCTGGATCAATGTGGTTGGGGTTGTGAGGTTGTGTCGAATTTCAATGGAACGAGAGCTCGGCGGATGACCTGCAATATGAAATTACTCTTAAGCACATTTTCAATTGACAAAATTTTTACAAGTAAGAGATTTATTCAAGCAGGTGTGCTTTAAAGCTACTATTCAGAACAACGTTTGTAAGATATTACATACATATTTACAAGAATTCTAAATATAGCAAATAAGTAAAGCATGAAGTGAAACGATGGCGATGATGATTGCTTACTCTAGGCCGTTGGAATCGGAGAACCACTAGTTATCAGTTGACTATCAACCTCAATTTAGTTTGAGTGGTAGTCCCTTTGCTTGGATGAAACTGACTATTTGATGCCTTTTGCCGTTGGGGAGTCGGAGTTGTGCTTGAGCATTGTGGATTCTTCACATACTGTTGTAGTATGTTCTTCTGAATCAACTCCTCAATCAGGCTTTGGAGATACCTACATTCATTTGTATCATAACCAGGTTGACTGTGGAATCGACAGAACTTTCTAGAGTTCACAGCCTTCTTTGAAATCTTCAGTGTCGGTGGTTTTAGATAGTGTTCTGTAACTTTTGTGGCAGAGAAAATGTTCTCCAAAGTGTCATTCAGAGGAGTGAGCTCTGACGGGTCGTGAAAGCGAAACATCTTGTTAGCCTTGTTGATTTTGCCATCATTGGCTCACTTCTACCCCTGATTATTCTTCTAATTATATTGGGTAGCAACATTTTTGGTAGCCTCAAGAAGCAGGATGGCATCAATAATCTGAAGAGGTACATGATTGTTGTCCACTCTCATATACTCCTCTGCTTTTTTATAGAGTATCTCAAGAGTATTTGGTTCTTTCATTTTAATCCATCTACCAAATTCGTTGTTCTCATCTATCGCACCATTTAGGGACACTAAGATCATGCGGGGCTCAGGATACCCTACTTCGAACGCTGCAGCATTGAATCTTTTAAGGAAAGCTTTGACAGATTCTCTTGAATTCTGTTTCATTGATGTAAGAGAAATAACGTCCTTAGCCTTCATAGCTAGCAGCATGAACAACTTTTTGAATTTAAGAGTCTAATCATCGAATCTGTCGATGGATTTGGGTGGCAGTCTAGTGAGCCATAATGATTAGACGCCTTCTAGATAGAGAGGGAAATACAAACATTTAATCTCGTCTGTCACCTTGGCTGCATTCATATGCCACTCATATTTGTATAGGAAGTGATTTGGATCAGAAATTCGTTTGTATGGAGGCAGAGTAGGATGAGTGAATTTTTGGGGAATTCTGCTTTGCGGATCCCCTTCGTGAATGAATTTTTGCTGAGGGAGAAGTCCCATTCCTTCCCACCATCCTTGCAAGCCATGTTATCTTGCATGATTTACTTTACCATATTCGCGATATATTCCTTCGAGTTGTGTCGTTCTAGAGAGCGGACTTCGATCTCTTTTTCGGATGCTCGTCGTGGCGAGCGATCGTGATCAGAGGATCTAGGTCTTTTTCCTCCACTATGGGAATGTGCTCCCGCAACGGGACTTACAACTCGTTGGTTATTTCGATTGAAATGGTTTTTAGCTTTCAGATTTGAGTATTCGATGTTAGCATTGCCATTATCAACAAGTCCTTTGTAAAAACCCGTATTTTTGAATAGCATGTTATAGCATAAATGGAGGCAGAATTAAACTGTAAAATCTGAATCAAGGGAAACGGGCTGTGCCATTGCGTTCGTCTCGGAAAAATACGCGAAATAGAGTCTGAGTTTTCGAAAATCGGAGTCCGTATGACCAAGATATGGCCTCGCGAAGTTTTACGAAAAATTCACAAATTAAAGTATACTTACTTAAGTGAAATGGGTTGCGCAGAGAAATATATATTTATTGATATATATATATACATATATATATATATAATTGAAAATTTAATAAATAAATATGCAAAAATGTTCAAAACAGCGAATTGGGAGAGGGGAATAACCGAACCGGCCGATTTTTGAGGTCGACCCAAGCCCGCTGGGTCGACTAGGGGTTAATCCAGGGTGTTTGGCTGTCAACCCGTGGGCCGATTCGCTCAAATGCAGATTTTGCATTTGAATGGTTCTCATGGTTCAGCTTTAATCTAAAGGCCCTAGATGGTTCATACACTTGACTTCTTCCCCAAGACATGCATTGATGGCTTGGATTGAATCTAGGGTTAATCCTATGGCTAATACTATCCTAAAACTCTATAAAAAGGCCCCTAAGCCTAGCCTAAATCATCATTATTCATTTCTACAACTAAACTATGCCAAATTTGTTCCTCTCATGGCCTCCACTCTCATGCTAAAATTCCTAAGTCTATCTATATGAGAGATTTTGAGTGCATACAAGTATTTTCAAGCTTGTATGAGTGTTCTTAGTTTGCATTCAAGTCAAGTTGCAACATTTCTATTACAAAGCAAGGGTTTTTATTGATTTGGCTCAAGGGTTTTCATTTGGAGCTTGCATATTTGGGTTTTTGGTGCTTGCATAAGGGCTTCGTCTCAATCTTTATAATAAATAATTATTTGTGTCTTCATAGCATTGTAAGCCCTTTTCTACTTTCTTTTTATTAACTCTAAAGTTAAATGAATGATGCAAGTTTGGGGTTGATCATTATGATATGCAAGTTTGGTTGATCATTATATGCAAGTTTGGTTGATCATTATATGCAAGTTTGGTTGATCATTATATGCAAGTTTGGTTGATCATTATATGCAAGTTTGGATGATCATTATGCAAGTGGGTTTAATCATTATGTATGACACATGTTGCTATGTTATGCAAGTTTGGGTTGATCATGTTATCATGTTGTGCAGGTTAAACTTGAAGTTGTGAGCTTAAAGCTTCAAGCTTTATGTTGAAGGTTGCATTTTGGCAACATGGAAGTTATCATATCCCTTATGATAACTTGCATATGAGGCTAAATGCGAACTTCTAGCAACTTCTACATGTCATTTATCACCATGTATCACTCATATGCTAAGTTTGGTTTTATGCATGCTGTTGAAGCCTAATAATGCAATATGCAAGTATATGAACATATGTACATTTCATATGCCACCATGATAAACTTGTGGCTTCAACACCTTTTTGTCATAATTACGCCAAGTTCCCTATTTTATCCTTTATGCGTTGTTGCGACTATGTAAACGATGGGATTACGTAGGGGTTGGGTAACATTATGACATAAACATGGTTTTTATAACATAACGTGATATGTTAACTTGTAATTATGTTTTGGAAACATAATGGACATGACACTTAGAAAATATGAGTGTGGCCAACTCGAGGTTGGGTTGAGTTTGTAGCATAAATCTACCCGGACCCGCCCGGCTTAACTAGTGGCTACAAACAATAGGACCCAATGTGAGAAGTTGGTCATGTTGTGCTCGAACCCGAGGTTAGACCTAGTTGTGGTGTAAAGCTACCCGGACCCGCCCGGCTTAACTAGTAACCACAACAAAGTCTAATGTGAGAGGTTAAAGCGCATTAAGTTAATGAATGCCTCCTGATTAGGGTTAAGTCATGGTCCACTTAATACTTAACCAATTTGGGCTTAATGGGTTAATCGGGGTTAAGTCAGGAGCCTTGGGTACTCTTAACCAATTTAACCCACATTTGGATCGGGTTAACCACATTTAACCCGTTAAGAAACCCTAGTTGCGTGGTCCTTTTCAGCAGTAACCTTCTAGATAGTATCATAAGACCCTAGGACTAGGCTAGGGTGGGGCACGATTACTGGGCTGATTGTAAGAGACCAAAAGAGACGGCTGAATGATGCCCCGGTTGTTCAGGCGGACCATGGTCGTGCACATCAAGTCCGGAGTTGAACACGGGCACCGGTAGGTTTGGACTGTGCATCATGGTATGGTGTCTGAGGGTTACACCGTAGGGCCAGATACACCCTAGGGTGGACCCTGCACAGTCAACTACATTACATGATTAGGCTGCATGACACTGACACTTGACGAGTTAGGCTTATAGGGAGCCGATCGACTAGACCGTGTAGTTGGACCTTAATTTAGGTCACCTCATGATGATGGGCCAAGCTTGGGCCAAGGGATCAATTCTTGTTTTTACTTGACATGTTAGAATGCTAGTACACCCGTGGTGCAAAACTTAACCTTAATTATGCGATGACACCTTTATCTATCTTGTTAGTTAATCATCATGCCAGTATGTTGTTATCCTTATGTTCATCTCAGCTTCTCATGCCAGTTAACTTTACTAGTTCATAGACAGATAGTAGTAGGGCTTACCAGTCTTTTTGACTGACCTGTTTTCTTTCGCCTCTTTTCTTCCGTTTCCCCCCCCTCAGGTTCTCAGTGTGGGAACATTGGAGCTTAGCTTGGATCTTTACAGCTTGCTTACTGGATTTGCTCATGTACGGTTTTGGACATTGAGCTAGCTATGGTTTATCACTTCATTTTGGGGATAGTACTTTATGTATTTCAGTTTTTCAGTTTATGGTTTTATCTAGACTTTGTTGTTGGAAAATAATGACCAAGTACTTTGTTGTAACATGACTATGGTTTTGAAATGCTAAGTTTTATCCGCTGCTTTACAACTCTGTTTTACTTATATGTTCTGTCTTGTGATATCTGCATGCATGTTTACCTTGTTTAACGCCCCACCAAAGCTAATGTCCTTGTAAGAGTGGCATTGGCGGAGGTGGGGTGTTACATTTGGTATCAGAGCATAAGGTTTACGAGATTGGACAAAAGGTTTTTTTTTTAAAAACTTACCTTTTGAAGAACTATTTTCAAAACCAATTAAGTATTTTCCAAGAAAAGTCTAGTTTATTTTTAAAGGCTATTCCCCAAAAGCCATAGCACTATCCTTCGTTTCTTCGTTCTGAATCTATCTTTTTCTTCGTTTTAGTATGGCCGATCGCTTTAACATCCCGGAAGGCGTACAAGTACCCGTCTGGTTCCGAAGATTTTTGGAGGCAAGGGCGAATGAAGCCAGCCCCGCGAACATTCTTCCTCCTTCCCCCGTCGCTAACATCTCTCCTCCTCCTCCTTAGAATCCGCAAGTAGATTTCGCGGAGCTTTGCAAAGACTTTAAGGCGATGGGTTGCAAGAATTTTGTCGGAAAGGAAACTTCTGTGGAGGCAAGAAACTGGTTAAAGGAAACTGAAGACCTCTTTGCTATATTTGAGGTGGAAGATCGTAGGAAAGTTCTGCTGGCGGTATGGCTATTAAAAGGGGAAGCTGCTTATTGGTGGGTAGTCACCACCACTACTAGACCCATTGAGACTTGGGATGACTTTAGGAGAAGGTTTGGACTAAAGTTTCTATCATCGACAGAAGAGAATCTTCAGATGGAGAGGTTCCTATCTCTAAAGCAAGGGGACATGACCGTTAGGGAATACGTGGATAAGTTTAGTCAACTTGCTCCGTTTGGTCTAGAATTGGTAAACACAGCTCGGAAGAAGGCCCTACACTTTGCTCTAGGGTTGAATGAGCCATTGCGCGGTTTGGCCATGTCTCATATACCTCTGGGGGCGACCTTCGAGAGTTTGGTGAATATGGCCCTACTCCAAGAGGAAGATAAGAGTGGCAAGAAGGAGGTCAAGGCAAATGAGTCCCAAGGCAAGAAGGAAGATACCGAGAAAAGAGACAAGAACAATAAGAAGAGGAAGTGCAACTTCTGTGGGATTACTGGGCACATAGCCAAAGACTGTAGGAAGAAGAAGAGGAAGTTGGGTGAATGCTTTCACTGTGGAGAGCCTGGACATCTTAGCAAGGATTGCCCCAAGAAGCAAGGACAAGGGCAAGGACAAACTCAGCAAGTAAGACCCTCTGGAGGGCAATTGCAGGCTCTCCTCGCTCTTCTAGCTTTTGATCGAGGTAGAGTTTTTATAGAAATTCATGTTTACATTTCTGATTTTCCTGTTCGCACCTTATTTGATTCTGGCGCATCGCATAGTTTTATCTCTTCTGATATTGTTGAAAGTTTGCACCTAAGTACTAGCTTAGTTGAGGATCCCGTTAGTGTTTCAAATCCAATTGGGGGTTCCGCCCATCTAACTGTGGTTTGTATGGATTTGAAAATCTCTATCTTGAGCATAAAATTCATGTGTAATGCTTAGGTTCTCGGGTTATGGGATACGGGTTGATTTTGTGTGTGGATTGGTTGTCCAGTTATGGAGCCATTCCTGACTGTGAGCATAGGGTAGTGAGGCTCATGACTCGCCTCGATACCCTAGAAATTTCTTGTAATCCTAGAGGTCCCGTCATGTTATGTTATCTTGAATCTCTCGACTCGTCCATCGATGATCTGCAATCTGTAAGGGTGGTCCGAGACTATCCCGATGTCTTTGAAGAAGTTAAGGAGTTACCCCCTAAACGAGAGATAGATTTCCGCATTTATCTAGTCGATAATGCCAAGCCAGTATCATTGCCCGTTAGGCACATGGCCCCTCGAGAAAGAAGGGAGCTCGGTAAGCAAATCAAGGAATTGCTTGAGAAGAATTTTATTAGGCGATGCATTTCTGAATGGGGTGCTCCGGAGGTATTCGCCACTAAGGCGGATGGTTTGCTTCGTCTATGTGTTGATTATCGAGAGTTGAACAAGCTGACAAAGAATAATAGGCACCCGTTACCGAGAATTGATGATCTCTTAGACCAGTTGGTAGGTGCTTCTGTTTTCTCTCAGCTCGATCTAGCCACCGGATTCCATCAGCTTAGAGTGGTTGAGGATAGTATTGATAAGACTGGGTTTAGGACTCCAGATGGATTCTTTCAATGGCTTGTCATGCCATTCGGTTTGACTAATGCACCCGCCTACTTCGTAGATTTGATGAGTAGGGTGTTCAGAGAGTTCCTTAACAAGTTCGTGGTTGTCTTCGTGGATGATATTCTGATCTTCTCAAAGGATGAGGAAGAGCATGCTAGGCATCTCAAGGAAGTGATGGATACGCTTAGAGCGCATCAGTTGAAAGCCAAGTTCTCCAAATGTCATTTCTGGAGAAGGGAAGTTCGGTTTCTTGGACATATAGTTTCTAAGCAAGGCATAGCGGTGGATCCCGCGAAAGTGGTTGTGGTTCAAGACTGGAAGACTCCGAGGAATGCAACCGAAGTAAGGAGCTTTCTCGGTTTGGCGGGCTACTATAGGAAGTTCATCAGGGACTTCGCTAATATTTCGGCCCCTCTTACTAAGTTTACGAAGAAGAACTTAGTCTTTGCATGGGACTTGGAGTGTGAGCTTGCTTTTCAAAGGCTCAAGAGAGCCCTTACCTCAGCTCTAGTTTGGCAACGTGGATTGGCACTGTTTTCAAGAGATAGTTTTCTGCGCGGGATACCGTATAATATGTAAACGAGATCCAAGATTCACTAACGAATCTTGGAAAGCTTGCACGAAACCATGAGCACGCAGTTATGTTTAAGCCAAGTATTTTAGGCAAAGAATAAGTGGAAGTGGAACGAGAGGCGACGGTGAAATGAGTTCTAACTCATATTTTGGGAACAAGAATTAAGAACTACCGAATTGCGAAGTTAAAAGACGGTCAGGGCAGGATGGGATTAAGCACAAGAAAATGCGGCTTAGAAGATCGAAGACTAGATACGCGCATTTAATCTCTTTCTAAGAGTATATCTTTGATCCCTATTGTTCCGTAGAGCTTACTCGCATGCTATCTTTTAAGTATATCCTCTCGGCCCTATCCTCAATCTTAGATCTGTTGCAAACCCCCTAAGGAGTATGACTAGCCTATTTCTGATATATGGTTGGGGTGAAGAAGTTCGTCACCAAACTATTTGGGCTTTATGGGATATGGGTAATAATTGATAGACTTACGAAGAGAACCCATTTTTCCGGTGAAAAGCAAGAGGACCGTATCATGGCTAGCATCTGTTTATCTTCGAAAGATAGTGCGGTTGCATGGAGTTCCTTCTAGGATAGTTAGTGATCGTGACCCAATTTTCACTAGCCAGTTCTAGAACAGTTTGCAAGAAGCAATGGGTACGCGATTGAATCTGAGTACAGCCTATCACCCCCAGACGGATGGCCAAACCGAAAGGGTGAATAGAGTGCTAGAAGATCTTTTGAGGCTCTGTGTTCTTGACTTTGGTAGTACTTGGGAAGACCACCTTCCCCTTGTAGAGTTCGCTTATAATAATAGCTATCAAGCCAGCATAGGGATGACACCATTTGAAACTTTGTATGGGAGGCCGTGTAGGTCACCAACTTGTTGGTGGGAGACAACAGATAGACTTATACTTGGGCCCGATATGATACGGGACACATCCGAGAAAGTTGAATTAGTGAGAAGAAAGATGAAAGCGGCCCAAGACAGACAGAAATCCTATGCTGACAGACGAAGGGCAGATTTGGAATTCGAAGTGCGAGACATGGTTTTCATAAAGGTTTCTCCTTTACGTAATGTGGTTCGTTTTGGAGCAGTGGGGAAGCTGGCACCAAGGTTCGTAGGACCTTTCCCTATCATAGAGAGAATTGGAAAGATGGCCTATAAGGTGGGATTGCCCGAAAAGCTAGCCGAAGTGCATAATGTCTTTCATGTCTCGCATCTCCGGAAGTGCCTTCATGAGTCGGCTGAGGTGGTTGAACCAAGCATTCTTGAAGACATTGAGGTAGAGAAAGAAGCAACCTTGAGAAAAGCTCCGATTCGTATCTTGGGAACGAAGATCAAGAAACTAAGGAATCGAGAAGTCAAATTGGTGAAAGTTCAGTGGGGTGAAGCCGACGAAGATGCAACTTGGGAAACCGAGGAGAAGATGCGTGGGCTTTATCTATTTCTTTTTGAAGGTACATTCTCGATCTCTTTCCCTAATTAGCATATCTTTCTTTTTATCCGCGTTTATCTAGTTTATCTTGTTTCGTAGATCTTGTCATGAGAACCTTAGGTAGAAACCATTGGTTGAAACATGTATTTGAAACATGTTATGCTTGAAGGTTGCAAGTGGTTGCAAGTGTTTGCACGTGGATACTCGTGGATGCATGATACACATTAGGCACTAAGATCGGCTCACACACTCTCATACCGCATATGCATGAGTGTTTATGCTTATTCATGGATGAAACTTGTTATGCTATCACGTGGATGTTGCATATGGATGAATGTTATGTGCACTCATGTAGAGACTATGAGTTATGTTAGGAATTTGCATACATATGGACTCATTTCACTAACATGCTTTGCATTAAGGAGGTTTATTGAATCAGTAACCGCCTGATTTTTGCATTAGATAAGTACATATACACACACCTTTGCATATGATCATACAGCATTTAGAATCCTTTAAGGACAATGACTGCACGTGGATGATGTTTTGAGTAGGTGGGTGATGGATGGTAGGATACGTTCTTCCTAACTTGGAGATTTCGGGGACGAAATCCTTTAAGGAGGGGAGAATGTAACAACTCGTATTTTTGAATAGCATGTTATAACATAAATGGAGGCAGAATTAAACTGTAAAATCTGAATCAAGGGAAACGGGCTGTGCCAGTGCGTTCGTCTCGGAAAAATACGCGAAATAGAGTCTGAGTTTTCGAAAATCGGAGTCAGTATGACCAATATATGGCCTCGCGAAATTTTACGAAAAATTCACAAATTAAAGTATACTTAATTAAGTGAAATGGGTTGCGCAGAGAAATATATATATATTGATATATATATATATATATGCATATATATATATATAATTGAAAATTTAATAAATAAATATGCAAAAATGTTCAAAACAACGAATTGGGAGAGGGGAATAACCGAACCGGCCAATTTTTGAGGTCGACCCGAGCTCGCTGGGTCGACTAGGGGTTAATCCAGGGTGTTTGGCTGTCAACCCGTAGGCCGATTCGCTCAAATGCAGATTTTGCATTTGAATGGTTCTCATGGTTCAGCTTTAATCTAAAGGCCCTAGATGGTTCCTACACTTGACTTCTTCCCCAAGACATGCTTTGATGGCTTGGATTGAATCTAGGGTTAATCATATGGCTAATACTATCCTAAAACTCTATAAAAAGACCCCTAAGCCTAGCCTAAATCATCATTATTCATTCCTACAACTAAACTATGCCAAATTTGTTCCTCTCATGGCCTCCACTCTCATGCTAAAATTCCTAAGTCTATCTATATGAGAGATTTTGAGTGCATACAAGTATTTTCAAGCTTGTATGAGTGTTCTTAGTTTGCATTCAAGTCAAGTTGCAACATTTCTATTACAAAGCAAGGGTTTTTATTGATTTGGCTCAAGGGTTTTCATTTGGAGCTTGCATATTTGGGTTTTTGGTGCTTGCATAAGGGCTTCGTCTCAATCTTTATAATAAATAATTATTTGTGTCTTCATCGCATTGTAAGCCCTTTTCTACTTTCTTTTTATTAACTCTAAAGTTAAATGAATGATGCAAGTTTGGGGTTGATCATTATGATATGCAAGTTTGGTTGATCATTATATGCAAGTTTGGTTGATCATTATATGCAAGTTTGGTTGATCATTATATGCAAGTTTGGTTGATCATTATATGAAAGTTTGGATGATCATTATGCAAGTGGGTTTAATCATTATGTATGACACATGTTGCTATGTTATGCAAGTTTGGATTGATCATGTTATCATGTTATGCAGGTTAAACTTGAAGTTGTGAGCTTAAAGCTTCAAGCTTTATGTTGAAGGTTGCATTTTGGCAACATGGAAGTTATCATATCCCTTATGATAACTTGCATATGAGGCTAAATGCGAACTTCTAGCAACTTCTACATGTCATTTATCACCATGTATCACTCATATGCTAAGTTTGGTTTTATGCATGCTTTTGAAGCCTAATAATGCAATATGCAAGTATATGAACATATGTACATTTCATATGCCACCATGATAAACTTGTGGCTTCAACACCTTTTTGTCATAATTACGCCAAGTTCCCTATTTTATCCTTTATGCGTTGTTGCGACTATGTAAACGATGGGATTACGTTGGGGTTGGGTAACATTATGACATAAACATGGTTTTTATAACATAACGTGATATGTTAACTTGTAATTATGTTTTGAAAATATAATGGACATGACACTTAGAAAATATGAGTGTGGCCAACTCGAGGTTGGGTTGAGTTTGTAGCATAAATCTACCCGGACCCGCCCGGCTTAACTAGTGGCTACAAACAATATGACCCAATGTGAGAAGTTGGTCATGTTGTGCTCGAACCCGAGGTTAGACCTAGTTGTGGTGTAAAGCTACCCGGACCCGCCCGGCTTAACGAGTAACCACAACAAAGTCTAATGTGAGAGGTTAAAGCGCATTAAGTTAATGAATGCCTCCTGATTAGGGTTAAGTCATGGTCCACTTAATACTTAACCAATTTGGGCTTAATGGGTTAATCGGGGTTAAGTCAGGAGCCTTGGGTACTCTTAACCAATTTAACCCACGTTTGGATCGGGTTAACCACATTTCGCCCGTTAAGAAACCCTAGTTGCGTGGTCCTTTTCAGCAGTAACCTTCTAGATAGTATCATAAGACCCTAGGACTAGGCTAGGGTGGGGCATGATTACTGGGCTGATTGTAAGAGACCAAAAGAGACGGCTGAATGATGCCTCGGTTGTTCAGGCGGACCATGGTCGTGCACATCAAGTCCGGAGTTGAACACGGGCACCGGTAGGTTTGGACTGTGCATCATGGTATGGTGTCTGAGGGTTACACCGTAGGGCCAGATACACCCTAGGGTGGACCCTGCACAGTCAACTACATTACATGATTAGGCCGCATGACACCGACACTTGACGAGTTAGGCTTATAGGGAGCCGATCGACTAGACCGTGTAGTTGGACCTTAATTTAGGTCACCTCATGATGATGGGCCAAGCTTGGGCCAAGGGATCAATTCTTGTTTTTACTTGACAAGTTAGAATGCTAGTACACCCGTGGTGCAAAACTTAACCTTAATTATGCGATGACACCTTTATCTATCTTGTTAGTTAATCATCATGCCAGTATGTTATTATCCTTATGTTCATCTCAGCTTCTTATGCCAGTTAACTTTACTTGTTCATAGACAGATAGTAGTAGGGCTTACCAGTCTTTTTGACTGACCTGTTTTCTTTCGCCTCTTTTCTTCCGTTTCCCCCCCCCTCCTCAGGTTCTCAGGGTGGGAAAATTGGAGCTTAGCTTGGATCTTTACAGCTTGCTTACTGGATTTGCTCATGTACGGTTTTGGACATTGAGCTAGCTATGGTTTATCATTTCATTTTGGGGATAGTACTTTATGTATTTCAGTTTTTCAGTTTATGCTTTTATCTAGACTTTGTTGTTGGAAAATAATGACCAAGTACTTTGTTGTAACATGACTATGGTTTTGAAATGCTAAGTTTTATCCGCTGCTTTACTACTCTGTTTTACTTATATGTTCTGTCTTGTGATATCTGCATGCATGTTTACCTTGTTTAACGCCCCTCCAAAGCTAATGTCCTTGCAAGAGTGGAATTGGCGGAGGTGGGGTGTTACATTTGGTATCAGAGCATAAGGTTTACGAGATTGGACAAAATTTTTTTTTTTTAAAACTTACCTTTTGAAGGACTATTTTCAAAACCAATTAAGTATTTTCCAAGAAAAGTCTAGTTTATTTTAAAAGGCTATTCCCCAAAAGCCATAGCACTATCCTTCGTTTCTTCGTTCTGAATTTATCTTTTTCTTCGTTTTAGTATGGCCGATCGCTTTAACATCCCGGAAGGCGTACAAGTACCCGTCTGGTTCCAAAGATTTATGGAGGCAAGGGCGAATGAAGCTAGCCCCGCGAACATTCCTCCTCCTTCCCCTGTCGCTAACATCTCTCCTCCTCCTCCTCAGAATCCGCAAGTAGATTTCGCAGAGCTTTGCAAAGACTTTAAGGCGATGGGTTGCAAGAATTTTGTCGGAACGGAAACTTCTGTGGAGGCAAGAAACTGGTTAAAGGAAACTGAAGACCTCTTTGCTATATTTGAGGTGGAAGATCGTAGGAAAGTTCTGCTGGCGGTATGGCTATTAAAAGGGGAAGCTGCTTATTGGTGGGTAGTCACCACCACTACTAGACCCATTGAGACTTGGGATGACTTTAGGAGAAGGTTTGGACTAAAGTTTCTATCATCGAATGAAGATAATCTTCAGATGGGGAGGTTCCTATCTCTAAAGCAAGGGGACATGACCGTTAGGGAATACGTGGATAAGTTTAGTCAACTTGCTCCGTTCGGTCTAGAATTGGTAAACACAGCTCGGAAGAAGGCCCTACACTTTGCTCTAGGATTGAATGAGCCATTGCACGGTTTGGCCATGTCTCATATACCTCTGGGGGCGACCTTCGAGAGTTTGGTGAATATGGCCCTACTCCAAGAGGAAGATAAGAGTGGCAAGAAGGAGGTCAAGTCAAATGAGTCCCAAGGCAAGAAGGAAGATACCGAGAAAAGAGACAAGAACAATAAGAAGAGGAAGTGCAACTTCTGTGGGATTACTGGGCTCATAGCCAAAGACTGTAGGAAGAAGAAGAGGAAGTTGGGCGAATGCTTTCACTGTGGAGAGCCTGAATATCTTAGCAAGGATTGCCCCAAGAAGCAAGGACAAGGGGAAGGACAAACTCGGCAAGTAAAACCCTCTGGAGGGCAATTGCAGGCTCTCCTCGCTCTTCCAGCTTTTGATCGAGGTAGAGTTTTTATAGAAATTCATGTTTACATTTCTGATTTTCCTGTTCGCACCTTATTTGATTCTGGCGCATCGCATAGTTTTATCTCTTCTGATATTGTTGAAAGTTTGCACCTAAGTACTAGCTTAGTTGAGGATCCCGTTAGTGTTTCAAATCCAATTGGGGGTTCCGCCTATCTACCTGTGGTTTGTATGGATTTGAAAATCTCTATCTTGAGCACAAAATTCATGTGTAATGCTTAGGTTCTCGGGTTATGGGATACGGGTTGATTTTGGGTGTGGATTGGTTGTCCAGTTATGGAGCCATTCCTGACTGTGAGCATAGGGTAGTGAGGCTCATGACTCGCCTCGATACCCTAGAAATTTCTTGTAATCCTAGAGGTCCCGTCATGTTATGTTATCTTGAATCTCTCGACTCGTCCATCGATGATCTGCAATCTGTAAGGGTGGTCCGAGACTATCCCGATGTCTTTGAAGAAGTTAAGGAGTTACCCCCTAAACGAGAGATAGATTTCCGCATTTATATAGTCGATAATGCCGAGCCAGTATCATTGCCCGTTAGGCACATGGCCCCTCGAGAAAGAAGGGAGCTCGGTAAGCAAATCAAGGAATTGCTTGAGAAGAATTTTATTAGGCGAAGCATTTCTGAATGGGGTGCTCCGGTGGTATTCGCCACTAAGGCGGATGGTTTGCTTCGTCTATGTGTTGATTATCGAGAGTTGAACAAGCTGACAAAGAAGAATAGGCACCCGTTACCGAGAATTGATGATCTCTTAGACCAGTTGGTAGGTGCTTCTGTTTTCTCTCAGCTAGATCTAGCCATCGGATTCCATCAGCTTAGAGTGGCTGAGGATAGTATTGATAAGACTGCGTTTAGGACTCCAGATGGATTCTTTGAATGGCTTGTCATGCCATTCGGTTTGACTAATGCACCTTCCTACATCGTAGATTTGATGAGTAGGGTGTTCAGAGAGTTCCTTAACAAGTTCGTGGTTGTCTTCGTGGATGATATTCTGATCTTCTCAAAGGATGAGGAAGAGCATGCTAGGCATCTCAAGGAAGTGATGGATACGCTTAGAGCGCATTAGTTGAAAGCCAAGTTCTCCAAATGTCATTTCTGGAGAAGGGAAGTTCGGTTTCTTGGACATATAGTTTCTAAGCAAGGCATAGCGGTGGATCCCGCGAAAGTGGTTGTGGTTCAAGACTGGAAGACTCCGAGGAATGCAACCGAAGTAAGGACCTTTCTCGGTTTGGAGGGCTACTATAGGAAGTTCATCAGGGACTTCGCTAAGATTTCGGCCCCTCTTACTAAGTTTACGAAGAAGAACTTAGTTTTTGCATGGGACTTGGAGTGTGAGCTTGCTTTTCAAAGGCTCAAGAGAGCCCTTACCTCAGCTCTAGTTTGGCAACGTGGATTGGCACTGTTTTCAAGAGATAGTTTTCTGTGTGGGATACCGTATAATATGTAAACGAGATCCAAGATTCACTAACGAATCTTGGAAAGCTTGCACGAAACCATGAGCACGCAGTTATGTTTAAGCCAAGTATTTTAGGCAAAGAATAAGTGGAAGTGGAACGAGAGGCGACGGTGAAATGAGTTCTAACTCATATTTTGGGAACAAGAATTAAGAACTACCGAATTGCGAAGTTAAAAGACGGTCAGGGTAGGATGGGATTAAGCACAAGAAAATGCGGCTTAGAAGATCGAAGACTAGATACGCGCATTTAATCTCTTTCTAAGAGTATATCTTTGATCCCTATTGTTCCGTAGAGCTTACTCGCATGCTATCTTTTAAGTATATCCTCTCGGCCCTAACCTCAATCTTAGATCTGTTGCAAACCCCCTAAGGAGTATGACTAGCCTATTTGTGATATATGGTTGGGGTGAAGAAGTTCGTCACCAAACTATTTGGGCTTTATGGGATATGGGTAATAATTGATAGACTTACGAAGAGAACCCATTTTTCCGGTGAAAAGCAAGAGGACCGTATCATTGCTAGCATCTGTTTATCTTCGAAAGATAGTGCGGTTGCATGGAGTTCCTTCTAGCATAGTTAGCGATCGTGACCCAATTTTCACTAGCCAGTTCTGGAACAGTTTGCAAGAAGCAATGGGTACGCGATTGAATCTGAGTACAGCCTATCACCCCCAGACGGATGGCCAAACCGAAAGGGTGAATAGAGTGCTAGAAGATCTTTTGAGGCTCTGTGTTCTTGACTTTGGTAGTACTTGGGAAGACCACCTTCCCCTTGTAGAGTTCTCTTATAATAATAGCTATCAAGCCAGCATAGGGATGACACCATCTGAAGCTTTGTATGGGAGGCCGTGTAGGTCACCAACTTGTTGGTGGGAGACAACAGATAGACTTACACTTGGGCCCGATATGATACGGGACACATCCGAGAAAGTTGAATTAGTGAGAAGAAAGATGAAAGCGGCCCAAGACAGACAGAAATCCTATGCTGACAGACGAAGGGCAGATTTGGAATTCGAAGTGGGAGACATGGTTTTCATAAAGGTTTCTCCTTTACGTAATGTGGTTCGTTTTGGAGCAGTGGGGAAGCTGGCACCAAGGTTCGTAGGACCTTTCCCTATCATAGAGAGAATTGGAAAGATGGCCTATAAGGTGGGATTGCCTGAAAAGCTAGCCAGAGTGCATAATGTCTTTCATGTCTCGCATCTCCGGAAGTGCCTTCGTGAGTCGGCTGAGGTGGTTGAACCAAGCATTCTTGAAGACATTGAGGTAGAGAAAGAAGCAACCAGGAGAAAAGCTCCGATTCGTATCTTGGGAACGGAGATCAAGAAACTAAGGAATCGAGAAGTCAAATTGGTGAAAGTTCAGTAGGGTGAAGCCGACGAAGATGCAACTTGGGAAACCGAGGAGAAGATGCGTGGGCTTTATCTATTTCTTTTTGAGTGTACATTCTCGATCTCTTTCCCTAATTAGCATATCTTTCTTTTTATCCGCGTTTATCTAGTTTATCTTGTTTCGTAGATCTTGTCATGAGAACCTTAGGTAGAAACCCTTGGTTGAAACATGTATTTGAAACATGTTATGCTTGATGGTTGCAAGTGGTTGCAAGTTTTTGCACATGGATACTCGTGGATGCATGATACACATTAGGCACTAAGATCGGCTCACACACTCTCATACCGCATATGCATGAGTGTTTATGCTTATTCATGGATGAAACTTGTTATGCTATCACGTGGATGTTGCATATTTCTGAATGTTATGTGCACTCATGTAGAGACTATGAGTTATGTTAGGAATTTGCATACATATGGACTCATTTCACTAACATGCTTTGCATTAAGGAGGTTTACTGAATCAGTAACCGCCTGATTTTTGCATTAGATAAGTACATATAAACACACCTTTGCATATGATCATACATCATTTAGAATCCTTTAAGGACAATGACTGCACGTGGATGATGTTTTGAGTAGATGGGTGATGGATGGTAGGATACGTTCTTCCTAACTTGGAGATTCCGGGGACGAAATCCTTTAAGGAGGGGAGAATGTAACAACCCGTATTTTTGAATAGCATGTTATAACATAAATGGAGGCAGAATTAAACTGTAAAATCTGAATCAAGGAAAACTGGTTGTGCCATTGCGTTCGTCTCGGAAAAATACGCGAAATAGAGTCCGAGTTTTCGAAAATCGGAGTCCGTATGACCAAGATATGGCCTCGCGAAGTTTTACGAAAAATTCACAAATTAAAGTATACTTAATTAAGTGAAATGGGTTGTGCAGAGAAATATATATATATTGATATATATATGTATATATAATTGAAAATTTAATAAATAAATATGCAAAAATGTTCAAAACAGCGAATTGGGAGAGGGGAATAACCGAACCGGCCGATTTTTGAGGTCGACCCAAGCCCGCTGGGTCGACTAGGGGTTAATCCAGGGTGTTTGGCTGTCAACCCGTGGGCCGATTCGCTCAAATGCAGATTTTGCATTTGAATGGTTCTCATGGTTCAGCTTTAATCTAAAGGCCCTAGATGGTTCCTACACTTGACTTCTTCCCCAAGACATGCTTTGATGGCTTGGATTGAATCTAGGGTTAATCCTATGGCTAATACTATCCTAAAACTCTATAAAAAGACCCCTAAGCCTAGCCTAAATCATCATTATTCATTCCTACAACTAAACTATGCCAAATTTGTTCCTCTCATGGCCTCCACTCTCATGCTAAAATTCCTAAGTCTATCTATATGAGAGATTTTGAGTGCATACAAGTATTTTCAAGCTTGTATGAGTGTTCTTAGTTTGCATTCAAGTCAAGTTGCAACATTTCTATTACAAAGCAAGGGTTTTTATTGATTTGGCTCAAGGGTTTTTATTTGGAGCTTGCATATTTGGGTTTTTGGTGCTTGCATAAGGGCTTCGTCTCAATCTTTATAATAAATAATTATTTGTGTCTTCATAGCATTGTAAGCCCTTTTCTACTTTCTTTTTATTAACTCTAAAGTTAAATGAATGATGCAAGTTTGGGGTTGATCATTATGATATGCAAGTTTGGTTGATCATTATATGCAAGTTTGGTTGATCATTATATGCAAGTTTGGTTGATCATTATATGCAAGTTTGGATGATCATTATGCAAGTGGGTTTAATCATTATGTATGACACATGTTGCTATGTTATGCAAGTTTGGGTTGATCATGTTATCATGTTATGCAGGTTAAACTTGAAGTTGTGAGCTTAAAGCTTCAAGCTTTATGTTGAAGGTTGCATTTTGGCAACATGGAAGTTATCATATCCCTTATGATAACTTGCATATGAGGCTAAATGCGAACTTCTAGCAACTTCTACATGTCATTTATCACCATGTATCACTCATATGCTAAGTTTGGTTTTATGCATGCTTTTGAAGCCTAATAATGCAATATGCAAGTATATGAACATATGTACATTTCATATGCCACCATGATAAACTTGTGGCTTCAACACCTTTTTGTCATAATTACGCCAAGTTCCCTATTTTATCCTTTATGCCTTGTTGCGACTATGTAAACGATGGGATTACGTTGGGGTTGGGTAACATTATGACATAAACATGGTTTTTATAACATAACGTGATATGTTAACTTGTAATTATGTTTTGGAAACATAATGGACATGACACTTAGAAAATATGAGTGTGGCCAACTCGAGGTTGGGTTGAGTTTGTAGCATAAATCTACCCGGACCCGCCCGGCTTAACTAGTGGCTACAAACAATAGGACCCAATGTGAGAAGTTGGTCATGTTGTGCTCGAACCCGAGGTTAGACCTAGTTGTGGTGTAAAGCTACCCAGACCCGCCCGACTTAACGAGTAACCACAACAAAGTCTAATGTGAGAGGTTAAAGCGCATTAAGTTAATGGATGCCTCCTGATTAGGGTTAAGTCATGGTTCACTTAATACTTAACCAATTTGGGCTTAATGGGTTAATCGGGGTTAAGTCAGGAGCCTTGGGTACTCTTAACCAATTTAACCCACGTTTGGATCGGGTTAACCACATTTCGCCCGTTAAGAAACCCTAGTTGCGTGGTCCTTTTCAGCAGTAACCTTCTAGATAGTATCATAAGACCCTAGGACTAGGCTAGGGTGGGGCACGATTACTGGGCTGATTGTAAGAGACCAAAAGAGACGGCTGATTGATGCCCCGGTTGTTCAGGCGGACCATGGTCGTGCACATCAAGTCCGGAGTTGAACACGAGCACCGGTAGGTTTGGACTGTGCATCATGGTATGGTGTCTGAGGGTTACACCGTAGGGCCAGATACACCCTAGGGTGGACCCTGCACAGTCAACTACATTACATGATTAGGCCGCACGACACCGACACTTGACGAGTTAGGCAAATAGGGAGCCGATCGACTAGACCGTGTAGTTGGACCTTAATTTAGGTCACCTCATGATGATGGGCCAAGCTTGGGCCAAGGGATCAATTCTTGTTTTTACTTGACATGTTAGAATGCTAGTACACCCGTGGTGCAAAACTTAACCTTAATTATGCGATGACCCCTTTATCTATCTTGTTAGTTAATCATCATGCCAGTATGTTGTTATCCTTATGTTCATCTCAGCTTCTCATGCCAGTTAACTTTACTAGTTCATAGACAGATAGTAGTAGGGCTTACCAGTCTTTTTGACTGACCTATTTTCTTTCGCCTCTTTTCTTCCGTTTCCCCCCCCCCTCAGGTTCTCAGGGTGGGAACATTGGAGCTTAGCTTGGATCTTTACAGCTTGCTTACTGGATTTGCTCATGTACGGTTTTGGACATTGAGCTAGCTATGGTTTATCACTTCATTTTGGGGATAGTACTTTATGTATTTCAGTTTTTCAGTTTATGCTTTTATCTAGACTTTGTTGTTGGAAAATAATGACCAAGTACTTTGTTGTAACATGACTATGGTTTTGAAATGCTAAGTTTTATCCGCTGCTTTACTACTCTGTTTTACTTATATGTTCTGTCTTGTGATATCTGCATGCATGTTTACCTTGTTTAACGCCCTCCAAAGCTAATGTCCTTGCAAGAGTGGCATTGGCGGAGGTGGGGTGTTACATTTGGTATCAGAGCATAAGGTTTACGAGATTGGACAAAAGGTTTTTTTTTAAAACTTACCTTTTGAAGAACTATTTTCAAAACCAATTAAGTATTTTCCAAGAAAAGTCTAGTTTATTTTAAAAGGCTATTCCCCAAAAGCCATAGCACTATCCTTCGTTTCTTCGTTCTGAATTTATCTTTTTCTTCGTTTTAGTATGGCCGATCGCTTTAACATCCCGGAAGGCGTACAAGTACCCGTCTGGTTCCGAAGATTTATGGAGGCAAGGGCGAATGAAGCCAGCCCCGCGAACATTCCTCCTCCTTCCCCCGTCGCTAACATCTCTCCTCCTCCTCCTCAGAATCCGCAAGTAGATTTCGCGGAGCTTTGCAAAGACTTTAAGGCGATGGGTTGCAAGAATTTTGTCGGAACGGAAACTTCTGTGGAGGCAAGAAACCGGTTAAAGGAAACTGAAGACCTCTTTGCTATATTTGAGGTGGAAGATCGTAGGAAAGTTCTGCTGGCGGTATGGCTATTAAAAGGGGAAGCTGCTTATTGGTGGGTAGTCACCACCACTACTAGACCCATTGAGACTTGGGATGACTTTAGGAGAAGGTTTGGACTAAAGTTTCTATCATCGACTGAAGAGAATCTTCAGATGGAGAGGTTCCTATCTCTAAAGCAAGGGGACATGACCGTTAGGGAATACGTGGATAAGTTTAGTCAACTTGCTCCGTTCGGTCTAGAATTGGTAAACACAGCTCGGAAGAAGGCCCTACACTTTGCTCTAGGATTGAATGAGCCATTGCGCGGTTTGGCCATGTCTCATATACCTCTGGGGGCGACCTTCGAGAGTTTGGTGAATATGGCCCTACTCCAAGAGGAAGATAAGAGTGGCAAGAAGGAGGTCAAGGCAAATGAGTCCCAAGGCAAGAAGGAAGATACCGAGAAAAGAGACAAGAACAATAAGAAGAGGAAGTTCAACTTCTGTGGGATTACTGGGCACATAGCTAAAGACTGTAGGAAGAAGAAGAGGAAGTTGGGCGAATGCTTTCACTCTGGAGAGCCTGGACATCTTAGCAAGGATTGCCCCAAGAAGCAAGGACAAGGGCAAGGACAAACTCGGCAAGTAAGACCCTCTGGAGGGCAATTGCAGGCTCTCCTCGCTCTTCCAGCTTTTGATCGAGGTAGAGTTTTTATAGAAATTCATGTTTACATTTCTGATTTTCCTGTTCGCACCTTATTTGATTCTGGCGCATCGCATAGTTTTATCTCTTCTGATATTGTTGAAAGTTTGCACCTAAGTACTAGCTTAGTTGAGGATCCCGTTAGTGTTTCAAATCCAATTGGGGGTTCCGCCCATCTACCTGTGGTTTGTATGGATTTGAAAATCTCTATCTTGAGCATAGAATTCATGTGTAATGCTTAGGTTCTCGGGTTATGGGATACGGGTTGATTTTGGGTGTGGATTGGTTGTCCAGTTATGGAGCCATTCCTAACTGTGAGCATAGGGTAGTGAGGCTCATGACTCGTCTCGATACCCTAGAAATTTCTTGTAATCCTAGAGGTCCCGTCATGTTATGTTATCTTGAATCTCTCGACTCGTCCATCGATGATCTGCAATCTGTAAGGGTGGTCCGAGACTATCCCGATGTCTTTGAAGAAGTTAAGGAGTTACCCCCTAAACGAGAGATAGATTTCCGCATTTATCTAGTCGATAATGCCAAGCCAGTATCATTGCCCGTTAGGCACATGGCCCCTCGAGAAAGAAGGGAGCTCGGTAAGCAAATCAAGGAATTGCTTGAGAAGAATTTTATTAGGCGAAGCATTTCTGAATGGGGTGCTCCAATGGTATTCGCCACTAAGGCGGATGGTTTGCTTCGTCTATGTGTTGATTATCGAGAGTTGAACAAGCTGACAAAGAAGAATAGGCACCCGTTACCGAGAATTGATGATCTCTTAGACCAGTTGGTAGGTGCTTCTGTTTTCTCTCAGCTCGATCTAGCCATCGGATTCCATCAGCTTAGAGTGGCTGAGGATAGTATTGATAAGAATGCGTTTAGGACTCCAGATGGATTCTTTGAATGGCTTGTCATGCCATTCGGTTTGACTAATGCACCCGCCTACTTCGTAGACTTGATGAGTAGGGTGTTCAGGGAGTTCCTTAACAAGTTTGTAGTTGTCTTCATGGATGATATTCTGATTTTCTCAAAGGATGAGGAAGAACATGCTAGACATCTCAAGGAAGTGATGGATACGCTTAGAGTGCATCAGTTGAAAGCCAAGTTCTCCAAATGTCATTTTTGGAGAAGGGAAGTTCGGTTTCTTGGACATATAGTTTCTAAGCAAGGCATAGCGGTGGATCCCGCGAAAGTGGTTGTGGTTCAAGACTGGAAGACTCCTAATAATGCAACCGAAGTAAGAAGCATTCTCGGTCTGGCGTGCTACTATAGGAAGTTCATCAGGGACTTCGCTAAGATTTCGGCCCCTCTTACTAAGTTGACGAAGAAGAACTTAGTCTTTGCATGGGACTTGTAGTGTGAGCTTGCTTTTCAAAGGCCCAAGAGAGCCCTTACCTCAGCTCTAGTTTGGCAATGTGGATTGGCACTGTTTTCAAGAGATAGTTTTCTGCGTGGGATACCGTATAATATGTAAACGAGATCCAAGATTCACTAACGAATCTTGGAAAGCTTGCACGAAACCATGAGCACGCAGTTATGTTTAAGCCAAGTATTTTAGGCAAAGAATAAGTGGAAGTGGAACGAGAGGCGACGGTGAAATGAGTTCTAACTCATATTTTGGGAACAAGAATTAAGAACTACCGAATTGCGAAGTTAAAAGACGGTCAGGGCATGATGGGATTAAGCACAAGAAAATGCGGCTTAGAAGATCGAAGACTAGATATGCGCATTTAATCTCTTTCTAAGAGTATATCTTTGATCCCTATTGTTCCGTAGAGCTTACTCGCATGCTATCTTTTAAGTATATCCTCTCGGCCCTATCCTCAATCTTAGATCTGTTGCAAACCCCCTAAGGAGTATGACTAGCCTATTTGTGATATATGGTTGGGGTGAAGAAGTTCGTCACCAAACTATTTGGGCTTTATGGGATATGGGTAATAATTGATAGACTTACTAGGAGAACCCATTTTTCCGGTGAAAAGCAAGAGGACCGTATCATGGCTAGCATCTGTTTATCTTCGAAAGATAGTGCGGTTGCATGGAGTTCCTTCTAGCATAGTTAGCGATCGTGACCCAATTTTCACTAGCCAGTTCTGGAACAGTTTGCAAGAAGCAATGGGTACGCGATTGAATCTGAGTACAGCCTATCACCCCCAGACGGATGGCCAAACCGAAAGGGTGAATAGAGTGCTAGAAGATCTTTTGAGGCTCTGTGTTCTTGACTTTGGTAGTACTTGGGAAGACCACCTTCCCCTTGTAGAGTTCGCTTATAATAATAGCTATCAAGCCAGCATAGGGATGACACCATTTGAAGCTTTGTATGGGAGGCCGTGTAGGTCACCAACTTGTTGGTGGGAGACAACAGATAGACTTATACTTGGGCCCGATATGATACGGGACACATCCAAGAAAGTTGAATTAGTGAGAAGAAAGATGAAAGCGGCCCAAGACAGACAGAAATCCTATGCTGACAGACGAAGGGCAGATTTGGAATTCGAAGTGGGAGACATGGTTTTCATAAAGGTTTCTCCTTTACGTAATTTGGTTCGTTTTGGAGCAGTGGGGAAGCTGGCACCAAGGTTCGTAGGACCTTTCCCTATCATAGAGAGAATTGGAAAGATGGCCTATAAGGTGGGATTGCCCGAAAAGCTAGCCAGAGTGCATAATGTCTTTCATGTCTCGCATCTCCGGAAGTGCCTTCATGAGTCGGCTGAGGTGGTTGAACCAAGCATTCTTGAAGACATTGAGGTAGAGAAAGTAGCAACCACCAAAGACACAGGGAGAATGTGTATATATATTTATCATACGTGGAAGCCTCCTGCCCGCCTCCGAATCAGCTACTTGCGCATCACCAGCTAACCTATCTCTAGTCTGCTCGTTTGAGCACCCAGAGTAATAAGAGGAGACATAAAACTCTGGGTCAGACATAAAGCCTGGTATGAGCGATAAGCATCTAAAGTGAACAATAACAGGAAGACTAGAAACATACCTGAACCTGGACCTGCAACCAAAGAGTTAGCACTACATACTGTACAACACTCTAAGGTGCCATATCAAACGGTGTAAAGATACGGAGGTCGGGGTGTGCATGTCATAGTGATGGCAAACAATCAAACATAACAACCATCCTCACATCTCTCACTCAGTGCGTAAAGCATACGATATTCACCACTTCGATCACCCATCCTTGCTACGATCACTTTGCCCCATGAAGTCATAAATGGCTTCACTGCACCGATAACGTAGCCACTGATCCTTCGATATGTCCACTTGCCCCATGGAGTTATTCACCCCATCTGCGCTGGCTCATAGCCTTACCAATCCTTACTATGTCCACTTGCCCCATGGAGTTATTCACCCCATCTGCGCTGGCTCATAGTCTTACCAATCCATTATTATGTCCACTTGCCCCATGGAGTTATTCACCCCATCTGCGCTGGCTCATAGTCTTACTACGCATCACCTTGCCTCTCGAGTCGTAATGACTCTACTGCACTGATAACGTAGTCTTGCTACCATCACCTTGCCCCTCGAGTCATAATGACTCTACTGCACTGATAAGTAGCTCATCATTCATTTTTTAGTGGTGAATCGAAGTTATGAACGTCGACGACTACTTAGCACACGTCCCGCAGCAAAGTCCAACCATGAAGTGAACTCATCGGTTCCCAACTGGATCCTGAGCTCTAACTTCCCATATTGGACTACCTTTACATCTATGGTTATTGGTCGATACTGGGTCGGGTCGGGTTCCTCCTCAAGCCGTCGGTTCGGGTCGGGTGTCCTCTGTTGGTTCGGGTCGGGTCTTCTTCTGGTATGGTTCGGGTCGAGTCCACTCCATCGCGTCGGTTCGGGTGCTTCACTTCGTGTCGGGTCGGGTGCCATCTCCTCTCCAGTTCGTGCTTCCGCTCTGATCCGCCTCCTCATTCTCCACGTGCTCCGATCCGATCCATCCTCCTCTATCCGCTCCGATCCCTCCTCCTTAATCCGATCCGATCACAGTTCAGTTAGCGTGGCCTTCCTTTTTGCCAATTTTCTCAAGTGTCAGGTTCCGATCCGATCGAATCCCTTGCCCAGTTCAACATATCCGATCCGAGCCCCATATCCGATCCGATCCGAAACCTGCACTGTTTTCTGAAACTGTTCCAGCAAGTGTTTACGCCATTCGACGACGTTTTCGACCATTATAACTATTGAAATCAACCACAAAGCATATCATATAGTCATAGCAACATGCATAATCAACTATAAACATCAAAACAACAATATGATAGGTTAAAATGGATCAAACATACCCAAAATCTCATATTTCCCCTTAAGCATGTTTAGGTGAAACTAATGATAGGATTAGCAAAACTTAACCAAATCAACCCAAATTCATATCAAAGGTCTATAACATCATTTAAGGATTTATGAACATTTTTCCCGAATTTTATCATGCTTAAATTCGCTAATTAACACTAATTACCCTTAACTAGCCATAATTAGTGTAAAACTATGCAAATCACTCACCTTAGCCACAAATAAACTAAGATCTGAAATAAATCTCTGATTTGATGCAAATCCCAATACTAAACAGCAGCTCCAATGTTGCTTTGGTGTAGATCTTCTTTGATTAGAGGTTGCTAAGCTTAATCCTTGACCAAAAGATGATTTGGAGGTGATTTAGAGGTTGAATGCCATTTTTAGGGTTTCTTGGTGATAAGTGGAGGCTAGAAAACTGAAATGGAATGATTCTCCATCTCATTTTAGCCTTCCCATAACCCCAATCCCGAAATGGGTTATGGGCCTACTCACTAATCACCCGATTTGGCCCAGTTAAGCAGTTTTTCACCCTCCAAACCTTATTTCCGCCATATCTCCCAAACGGTAAGACCGTTTGGCTATTGTGACCACTCTACGGAAAGGTAAACCATCAAACGAATCTAATGGAAGCGGTTTCAGGTCAAAATTCCTTTCCAATCAAAAGTTATGGCCTAAACAAGATCAACTAGGGGCAAAATTGTCACTTAAAAATCGACAAAAATCATAAGCATGGGAAATGACTCTAATAGATGTTTCCCAAAGTTACATGACCATACGACTTCATATGAGAAAGAAATAAATATTCTATGATCCCCCGATGCGTAGAATGCGGGTCGTTACAAGAGCGGACTTCGATCTCTTTTCTGGATGCTCGTCGTGGCGAGCAATCATTATCAGAGGATCTAGGTCTTTTTCCTCCACTGTGGGAAGGTGCTCCCGCAACGGGACTTGCAACTTATCAGTTATTTCGATCGAAATGGTTCTTAGCTTTCAGATTTGAGTATTCGATATTAGCATTGCCTTTTTCAACAAGTCCTTCCAAGTTGTCATTATGATGATGATCGAAGGCTGATGAATTTGCATTCTCTTCAAGGTCGACATGAATTTTCGGAGGAGGAGCAGGATTCGCTTGAGCGTTCAGGAGAGCACTCATTTTATCCATTAAAGCTTGATTAGCATCCATTAATGTTTTATTAGCAATCATCAAAATTTTTGGAGGCTTCCATCCTTTGACTTAAGTTAGTGACAACAATATATAATTCAGCTTTGGCTACCCTGGCTCCACTTATTGAGTATTCTCCAACTTCAGAACGGTTGTTAAGTGGTGTAGCATCGTCGTTAGCAACGTTGTCGATTTCTCCAATGGTTTTATTTGTAGTCTTTTTTGACTTAGCCATTATCTCGGACCAGGCTTTGAATTTCGAAGAGAGTTTATCACTTGGCATGGATCTTAGATTTAGAGAATCTATAGTGGAAGTAGGCTTGTAACTTCAATGGAAGGCTCATAAGACTGAGAGAAGTGTGAATGTGGCCCCACGGTGGGTGCCAAATGTTGAAACCGAAAATGGTCACAACACCAATGGTGTTTTACGCAACACTTCACAAAAGTAAGAAATTAGAAATATGGGGCCACGAGAAAATAAAAGCAAGTAAAGAACACAGGAATTTTATAGTGGTTCGATCTAGAATAGATCTACGTCCACTTCGGAAGTGATTTCATTATCACATGTGATATTACAAGGTACATTTCTCTTCCATTTCTGCTCATTCTATCTTTTTACAATGATTTTCCTCCTTTAATGACTTGATTCTCTCTAATCCATTATGGAAACAGCTATATCTCTTTGAATGCAATGATCGTGAGAATGTATACTCCACGGTTTGAGCACTTAGAGGATCATCGACGAATCCATTGTGGTTGATATGTGAATCGAAGCTCAGAGGAGGATTAATGGCGGTTGGAGAGATGTAGAATGGAGCTTGAATGGTTTCTAATGGAGATTGGAGGAGACCCGATCGAGTATTCGATGGATAAGGATGAAGAGAACTTGAGATGATGAATAATTGAGATGGAGAATGACTTGGATCCGATTTGGCATTAGTGTAAGATGCAATGAGCTTAGAAAGCCATTAATGGAGCTTAGAGAATTGGAAATGGTGAAGAACCGGAATGACAGCCATTCAGAGTGGCTTAGACCAGTCTTTCTAATTGTTGTGAAAGGGGGTATTTAGAGGTGGTGCTTTGATGGAGTGACGAAGTTGTAAATACGTGCACGTACTACATGGGTTGGTGAATGGTATGAGTACACGCGATACGATGGTTTGCACCATAAAGCATGTTCATCACTTGTGCTGCTAAAGGTTCAACGGCATGAAAATATACAACCGCGTACAACTCACCATCCGCACTTTACAGCTGGCATTGCGCAATTTACTGTTGGCACCAACCTAGCATTCACCTGTACGAGCGGGCCTTCAACCATGGTGCACGAGCGAGCTTGTCCAAGATGTGTAAGCAAGTTGTTATACCAATATATACATGAACGACTTTTGATTATACATACCATGCAACTATTCAAAAGTGGGAACAAAAATAACAATTTTGCCACCGCTCTTCGTATTGTACAAAAATGGGATTAGATGTTACAATTTTGCCATCAACTTCTCTTACATGAATCTGCTCATTCATTCAAGGACCGCTCGACTGTTCACATAGTGCTCGAACGACCAAGTTAAGTTACGTGTGAGCGTCCGACCCATGGCAAAGAGAGCTACTGCTCGACCTCTGGTGCGCGATCCCCTCAGCTCAGATGTGCTGCTCGACCTGGAGATCCGCTCGACCAAGTTATGCTGCTAGAGTGCATTACCTATCTCCAAGGACTCTTGACCGAGCAGAGGTGCTGTTGTTGGATCCAAATTTGCGGAGCTGGGTACTCACACTCGAGATGTTCGACAAAATACCCGAATGGTTTTTTGGTTAGTTAACAGACAACTAGTCGATTGAGTGCGTCGTTGACCTTAGTCATGGTGAAGGGCTGATTTGGATACTTTGGGAGAAGAGAAGGGAAGGAGAGATCATAAGTGAAAGCACCAAATGATATGGCCCATTAGGTAAAATTCACCCTTAAAAGCTAGTTTGTAAGGGAAGAGTGCCTAATGAGTTATATACTAGTCAATAGTTCTCATATTTATATTATTGGACATATCAAAGACCCTTGTATAATAATAATAATAATAATAATATAATAATAATAATAACAATAATAATAATAATAATAATCCTTTTACAACTTCAAATCGTGATGGTACCATAAAAAATTTAAATATCATTTCTTGACTTTCGAATTAAGTGACAAAAGAGAAAAGTAAATATTACGATCTAATTGCTTATTCAGCGGAATAGCCTGGAGAAAATCTAATGCAATTTAGAAAACATAAGACGTACTAAATAAAGTGAATATTAAAAAAGTGTATTTTATAGTAAAAAAATCGAGGATAAAATGATGCATTCCATAAAGGAAAAAAATGTATTTTACAAGATCATATTCTATAGTCTAGAAAGAAGTAAATGTAATAAAATGGTGAATGTAAAAATAAACTATATAATATATTTTTCTCAATATCTAAAAATATGGTATTGTCTCTTTTTGTTATAGTTGACTCTATTATAGTAGTTTTGGAACGTCTACAAAATTTTATGAAAGACAGTGATCATATTCAAAAATGGTATTTTTATAGCAGTGTCGGCCAATACCATTTGAGCCGGGTTGGATCATGAGAATACTTTGACAACGAACTGCTTTAGTTCGTGGTTGGGCGAAGTTGGAGTCTGTAAATGGCATTATGACTGAGTGTCCAATTATTTTGCATAATATATCAAATCTAATTGTTGTTGATTCTGAGTCAAAATTAGATGTTATCTTCAATGGGATATCTTCCAGGCAATAACTTTAAGGATTTGCTTTGCACTTGACCATCCTTCTTTTGTATAACTGTGGAGAGATGACCACAACCATTGCAGTTTAGGCAAATAAAATATTAAAAAAGTTACGGCTTATAATCGTTTTTGATATATCTGGAGGTGGCTGCTTCAACTCATGTCATCCATTTCCAATGTTCCACACTTGCATATGATAATCTCAAATCCATCAAGAAATATAAGATTTGGTTTCAATTTTATGTTTTTGTTATTGAAATATATATATTTATCGATGTAGTTATAACACCTTTTAGTTATCTAATTGGTGATTAGAACGTTATAGCATAAGCAAGGGTACAAACTTTGGATTACTGTGGAAACATGTTTATGAGCGAAAAGAAATATCCTCTTCTGCCGGATTTAGAGTGAAGATACAAATGTAGAACCATGTTCATTATAATCATACAAATAAAACGATAGATAGTATAGCATAAGCAGCAAGGGTACAGACTTTCCATTACTGTGGAAGACAACGTTAACGTTAAGATAAGCAACCAAACTAAACATGAGCGGATACATATGGTTACAAATGGATCAAGCACCTCTCCCAACCCAACCACAACACACCACCGCACATGCTAAGGCGATTGATCAGGGCGTATGAGGTTTGAGATGAGCATTCTCCGATACTTCATCAGGAGGCGAGCAGCATCCCCAGCAGCTACTCAAGCGTATGAGTTTGGCAGTACAACATGCAACATAGGAGCAGCCTGGTCTCACACGCACTGGTTTCTTAAGGAACGGCGGAAGATTTACAGCACCTGTAAAATTAGCGATAAGTATCTCATTTTTGCTGCATTCAATAAGCCAGGCATCAGCTATACCTAATTTTTTCTATTCTTAAATTCAACTACTTACCGGTTGTAGTCTCCGAATTGAAAAGGGCAGTAGCAGCGAAAAGAAGAAAAAATATAACCAAAGTTTTCACTGAGATGGCCATGATCGTATTGCTTGTTTATGGTGCACTATGATGAAGATATTGTAATGAAAATGTTGTTTTATTTATAAGCAAAAAATAAGCCAGCAAAATATCTATATGGCGGCTGTCATGCATTTTGGACCTCGGTCATTTTTGAAGGCTGGCTTTCTTTGCTATTTCCTAATTAATTATTTAGTGCTACTGACTTCCTCCTCCTGCATTGACTTAAGACTTAATTTTTTTTCCTCAAGCTCTTATTATATAAAGGTCAGTTATGGCAGTGGTGTCAGTGGGTCTGTGGCTATACGTTACGCACACAAGTTTTATTCGTACACTTGCAGATGAAGACGCACCACTTGGCTGTGATAGGACATTTCACGCAACACCAGAAAACCCACATGCATATATGAGCTCTTGTTAACCATAAATTGGCCGGCAAATCCGTTTTCCCTTCCAACGTTTTAAATAGTTCTACCTATATTTTGTTTTTTAAAATGTATAGGTTAACATGTATTTTATTAATATAGTAAGTAAGTTATAGTATAAATGAAATGATTTTGTCTTAAAATTGCAGATATGGGATTAAATTGTTTGTTATAGATTAAAAATAAATTTCTAAAAGAATAGAGCCAAAATACCAGTTAGTCAATTGATAATTTTCTATTCGTTGGCGTTCAATATGTCACATCCTATTAGGTAATCTTGTGGCCTGACGAAATTAGTTAGGTAATCTTGTGGCCTGATGAAATCAAGAAGGTGTGATTGAGCCTGTAAATCAATTGATCCTGGACTTGAAGAGAAGACATGATGGTTTTATCTCGTAGCCGTTAAAATCGAGATGGTGTTAATTGAGAAAGAAGAGGTTGAAAGTGAGAGTTATGGGGCTATTGTTTGAGTGGAGGAGATATTGTGATTTGGCATAAGGTGAAGTGTTGAAATTGGTGATACGCAAAGCACAATTTTGGGCAACAAATAATCTTACATATTTTGTGGAGAGATTTGTTGCTATATTTTATGGGGAGATTTGATGTTAGATTTGATGAAGAGATTTGGTGCAAGATTTGATGAAGAGATTTGGTACTAGATTTTATGGAGAGATATTGGTTGCTATAGTTATGGACATTTATTGCAAGGATATTTGGTGCTTATCCAAATAGTTTTATAACATATATGAAGATAATTTGGATGCCAAGTTTTCTTAAGCATGAAGCAATTCTCTCTATAAAAAGGGCCAGCTAACCTCTTCATTAGGTGTGGGTGAGATCCACCAAGAGTGGTGGTGAGAGCCACTAAGAGTGGTCAGTTTAACTATTCCAAATTGAGTGTTCTCCTTCAAATTATTTAACCATTAGATATTCTCTACCTATTTCTCAATAAGGTTATCGGTACAAGTTGTAATTGTTTGTAACGTTTTAAATGGCTCTACTGATATTTTGTCTTCTAAAATATATAGGTTAACATGTATTTTATTAATATATTAAGTAAGTTTTTTTTGAAAAAACAAAAATATGTGATCTTCTAAGAAGAAGAGAGCACACATATATATAATAACAAACAAATACATAGTCCCAATACAACTACCAAGGAGTAAAGCAACCAACAACACACAAAATATCAACTCGACTCTAGAAAAGTAATTGGATTATAGATAGACGAGCTCCGGATAAACCACCGCCCATCTACTCCTATATCGAATTCCGGCAAGGCCACCACCCGATATAGAAGTATATCTACTCCAATACTATAATCAAAACCTCCCAGAAAGTAAAATAGAGAAGTACAACCCACAATATCACTCTAAATACAGCCAAAAAAAGAGCTCCACCAGAAAAGCCAAGTAACAAAACTAGAAAGCTACCCATATAGTTCTCCAATATGATCTTCCACCTAAAGACCTGAATAATGACTAGAACACCCACCATTAGTAGCCATCACATATATATGTGGATATATATATCTATATATAAATATAAATATATATATGTATATCCACATATATACACACACACACACACACCCCATTA
Source organism: Allium sativum (assembly GCA_030737875.1). NCBI lineage: Eukaryota > Viridiplantae > Streptophyta > Magnoliopsida > Asparagales > Amaryllidaceae > Allium > Allium sativum. The sequence continues at coordinate 1,049,601,660 of CM060916.1, read as the reverse complement.
TATATCCATACATATATGCAACATAAGAAGGAAAAAGATGATGAAAGGAAATAATCTATCATCATCAAAGCTAGGAATTTATGAACAAATACAAAAATATCAGTTAGTCAATTGATAATTTATGAACAAATACAAAAATACAAAAATTGCAGATATGGGATTAAATTGTTTGTTTGGGATTAAAAATAAATTTCTAAAATAATAAAGCCAAAATATCAGTTAGTCAATTGATAATTTTCTCTTCGTTGGCGTTCAATATGTCACATCCTATGTGTTTGACGTACATGGTAATTTTTTTAAATCTAATCCCTCCCCTTCCATTTCACCCCCGTCAACCCAAAATTTCACTCCACTTTTTTTTTCAATCCTGAAAACGTTATTTTTAGACAAATTTCGACATTGCTATTCTTATTTTTTCACTGTCTATAACACATACATACACACACACACACACACACATACACACACACACACACACATATATATATATATATATATATATATATATATATATATATATATATATATATATACGAGGAGCGTTCAACGACACCCCAAATAGTGATCATCCCATTTGCCCTTCAATATAAACCAAACATTTATATTTGAATAAGTGAGTGGGAGGTAAGAGAATGAGTGTAGAGAGAGAGAAACGGGATATGTGGTGGAAATCAGGAAGCATTTAGGGGTGCTGCACTGTTTCGGATGCCATTGAACGCTCACCTATATATATATATATATATATATATATATACACACACACACACACACACATGTTGAAATTGGTGATACGCAAATCACAATTTTTGGCAACAAATAATCTTACATATTTTGTGGAGAGATTTGTTGCTAGATTTTGCGGAGAGATTTGGTGCTAGATTTGATGAAGAGATTTGCTGCAAGATTTGTGTAACACCCCGAATTTCAGTTAATGCTAAAATTCACTAATTGCAGAATAAATAATCTCAAATGTGAGAATTGGGGGAAACGGGCTGCGTCATTGCGTTCATCTCGGAAAAATACGCAGAATAGAGTCCGAAATTTTGTAAATCGGAGTCCGTATGGCCCAGTTATGGCACAATGAAGTTTGCAGAAAATTCATAGTTAAAAACAGATTTAAAAATTAAAAATCAGATTTCGAAATTGGAGCCAGCAGGGGGCCAGGCGGGAAACTTCCCGCCCTACCCATGTCGACAGGGCTGTCGACAGGCCTGTCGACTGGGGAGTCGACTGCCCTGCCGACTTGCCTGTCGACACAGGGTGTCGAGCCAGTTGGCTTGGGTGCACCAGATCTGGTTTTCTGGCTAGGGCTGGGCTGTGTTCTAGAGACTTCCTAAATCTGACGGACCTAATCTAACCTAGGGTTAATCCTATGGTCTAAAACACACCCTAATCCTATAAATACACCCTAGTGCAAGCCTAATCCATACTAAAAATAGAAATGATGCCATCATGCCGCCAAAATCAAACCTAAGAGGAGCCTCCACTAGTTTATGAAGGAAGTTGCAAGCTAATCAACCTCTAATCATCATCTTCTTCATATTTAGCAACTAGTTCTACTTCATAAGTTTGCTAATCTTGGTTTTGGTGAGTTCCTATGCCTTTAGCAAGTAATTGCTAAACTAATTAGGATAGGATATTAGGAGGCTATGGATGTAAATGTGGATTATGCAAGTTGTGGTTGTCATATGTTATAAGTTCATATGGAAACTTGCCTCTTTTTATGATATGATGTGTTATGTAAGTTCATATGCAAGTTTTATGCAAGTTTATATGTAAGATCATATGCAAGTTAGTCTCTTTTTATGATATGCATAACATATGCGAGTTTGCCTTTGTGATATGACATGATTCATGTGCAAGTTAGTCTCTTTTTATGATATGCATAACATATGCGAGTTTGCCTTTGTGATATGACATGATTCATGTGCAAGTTAGTCTCTTTTTATGATATGCATAACATATGCAAGTTTGCCTTTGTGATATGACATGATATGCAAGTTGATATGCAAGTTCATATGCATGTTCATATGCAAGTTTTATGCAAGTTCATATGCAAGTTTTATGCAAGTTCGTATGCAAGTTTTATGCAAGTTCATATGCAAGTTCATATGCAAGTTTTATGCAAGTTCATATGCAAGTTCATATGCAAGTTTTATGCAAGTTTATATGCAAGTTCATATGCAAGTTTGTCTCTTTTTATGATGTGCATAACATATGCAAGGTTGCCCCTATGTATGACATGTTATGTAAACGAATTACATGGGAAACGATGGGGTTAATATGCATGATTATAAAAAGGTGTAAAGTTGTTATGATTAAGCATAACATAAAATGAAGGGACATAATTGGGAATTTACCTATTAAGTTAGGTCTACCCACATTATGGAGTTGGGAATTTACCTATTAAGTTAGGTCTACCCACACTATGGAATTGGGAATTTACCTATTGAGTTAGGTCTACCCATATTCTTAAAAATGTGTAATTAATTAGGGATAATTAATTATGGGGGTGATTAATTAGGTGTAATTAATCAACTAAGACACGAGGTTGGACCCTTTTGTAGCGGAAGTCTGCCCGGAACCGACCGGCCATCCAGCGGCTACAAATGATTGGCCCAATGTGAGAGGTCTTGGTCATAAATTAAATACGTGATTAAAGTAAAGACACGAGGTTAGACCCTTTTGATGACAGAAGTCTGCCCGGAACCAACCGGCATATCCAGCAGTCATAAAAGACGGTCTAATGTGAGAGGTCTTTATGAGGTCATGATCTTAATTAATTAATTAAGAAACACTTAACCATATTAGCTTGTAGAGGGACATGAGGGGTTAAGTGAGTGCCTTGGGTGGCATGTGGAAATCTAGTGGTTGCCTTGGGTGGCAATAGAAAATACGATTAGAATACTTAACCAAAGTGGAACATGTAATTAAAACATGATTAAAGGGTTAAGTGGTATACACTAGAAATGACAAGCTTAGGTGGGTAGCTTGTGGGGGCCCATTTCAACCAATATCCCAAACGTATCTTAGTGGGCTCGACCCTAGTCGAGTGACGGGACACGCATATTGGGCTTGACTATAAGAGGCCAAAACGGGGTAGCGGTGGCAACGCGAGTCCAACGGGTTTCATCTGCGTGTGTGGACCCGGGATGGTAGGTAAGACGTTGTTGCATCGTGTAGATATAAGCCGTGCACCGTTAATTATATCGGGTTGCCACTTTGGGGAGTGATACAGCCCACTGTGGGGCCGGCACGGGTATCTACGGTAGGGAGCCGATCGCTTGGGAGTAGTGGGTACACCTAGTGGAGATAGGGGCAGACGACACTTATGTAGTCAGCTAGGGGTATACGAAACTACTGGGTAAATTTTCTAAGTCCTTGGGAGGGATCAACCTTTAAGTAGGAATGACTGGTGTGGTGCAGTGTAGTAATTATCCTTGGGAGGGTAAATGCGTCTTTATCGTTATCTTAGTTCACTCTAAGTCTGATTGGCTACTGAATGTAGTCATTTATCCCCAGTCACACCGTACCAAGTTGTATCATATCCTTATTACTTTAATGATTACATTGTTAAAGTTATAGGACTCGCTCAGACTTATGTCTGACCCCGTTGTTTTTATCCTTTTTTTCCCAACCCTCAGGTTCTCAGAGTGGGCCCAGCACGAGTGGGCTTTGATCAGGCTGCTTTTATTACTCTCTTGGAGCTTGGATCCTAGATGTAGAGCTCAGCTTACCCTTTTCTTTTATGGCTATCAGTTCATGTATTGGGATTATGTATTTTTATTTATCATGATGGATATTTGTACTTGACTCCTATTATGGTTTTGTGATGTAACCAGACATGTTTTATTTTCCGCTGCAAGTGAAATGATGTTTTAAATTTTCAAGTATTACTTATATCTGTCTTGCTGTAATTACTCTGTTCTATATTCACTCAAAATACTCCACCGATGTTATGGCATTCCCATAGAGAGTGACCATAGCGGGCGTGGGGTGTTACACGTGGTATCAGAGCAAAGGTTACCGGAACAGATAAAATTTTTAGAAAACTATTTTTCTAAAAACATTTTTGGAAGAAATATTTTCAAAAACATGTCTTTAAAGAGAAAAGTTTTTGAAAGAAAAGCATAATCCCCAATAGCCATATCTTTATCCTTCGAATTCTCCGTTTTGAATCTTTCCTTTTTCGTTTCAGCATGGCTGAGGATCTTAACTTTCCGGAGGGTGTGACGATACCAGTATGGTATAGGAGATTGATGGAGGCCAGGGCCACCACTGCGGGTCCAGCAAATGTTCCTCCACCAACCGTAGCACCCGATCTTCCTCCTCCCCCTCCTCCTCGCACGGATACTTTTGCTAAGACTTGCAAGGAATTCAAAGCTATGGGAGGGAAACCTTTTTAAGGATCTGAAACTTTTGTGGAGGCTAGAGATTGGCTTAAGGAGGTGGAAGAGTTGATAGACATCTTTGGGATGGAAGAAGGAAAGAAAGTCAAGTTAGCTGCTTGGTTAATGAAGGGAGAGGCCTCATTCTGGTGGGAGGTCACTAATGGAGAACGCCCTGTTGACTCTTGGGCGGATTTTAGGCAAAGATTTGTGGCAAAGTTTCTCTCAAGGGCGGAGGAAAACTTGTATATGGAAAGATTCTTGAATCTAAAGCAAGGAAATCTCTCAGTGAAGGAATATGTCAACAAGTTTAATCAATTGGCAAGGTTTGGCCTAGACATGGTGAATACACCGGAGAAGAAGGCTTTGAGGTTCGTGAAAGGCTTGAATGAACCGATGCATGGGTTGGCTATGACTCACATCCCTATGGGGGCCACCTTTGAGAAACTAGTTGACATGGCACTCATGCATGAAGAAGAGAAGGGTCCCAATGCTAATAAGGCACCCGAGAAGAAGGGAGATCAAAAGAGACCTCAGTAACAACAGCAAAACAAAGGTGGGAAAGGCAACGGTGGCAAGGGGAAGAAGAAGTGCTTCAATTGTGGGATACCAGGTCATATAAGCAAAGATTGTAGAAAGAAGAAGAAGACTGGTTGCTTTCATTGTGGCGAAGCAGGGCATCTAGTGAAGGATTGCCCTAAGAAGGGGCAAAGGACGGGGTCTACCTCAGGAGGACAGGTGCAAGCTCTTATGGCACCGGGTCAGGCTAGAGGGCAAGTACAGGCTCTCGCGGTTCCACCGATTCAGGAAAGAGGTAGAACTGTTTCCGTTGAAAGTCTGGTTTTTCTATTTGATCATCCTGTCCATACATCGTTTGATTCTGGCGCATCGCATTCGTTTATCTGATCATCATTAGTTGAGTCACTGCACTTAGACACCAGTCTGGTAGATGATCCCTTGGTTGTTTCAAACCCAATTGGGGGCTCCACTTATTTGTCCATGATATGTTTGGGTTTGAAGATTTCTATACTTAGCATTGAGTTTAGATGTGATGCTTTTTTGTTGGGCTTCACGGGCTATGGGTTGATTTTGGGCATGGACTGGTTATCCAGTAATGGTGCCGTTCTTGGTTGCGAAAGGAGAGTTGTTAGGCTCATGACCCGCTTGGGTAACACTCTCGAGATCTCTTGTAATCCCATGGATTCTGTTATGCTAAGTTATCTTGAATCGCTTGACGCTTCGGTCGAGAGTTTGCAATCTGTTAGAGTGGTCCGGGAATACTCGGATGTGTTTGAGGAGGTGAAGGGCTTACCTCCGAAGCGGGAGATTGACTTCCGAATATATCTGGTGGATAATGCTAAACCTGTATCTTTACCAGTGCGCCACATGGCTCCTCGTGAGAGGAGGGAACTCCATAAGCAAGTAGGGGAGTTGCTTGAGAAGGGGTTCATAAGACGAAGTATATCGGAGTGGGGTGCTCCAGTAGTTTTTGCTACGAAGGCGGATGGGTCCCTCAGACTTTGTGTAGACTATAGAGAACTCAACAAGCTCACAAAGAAGAATAGACACCCATTGCCGAGGATTGATGATCTTTTCGATTAGTTGGTTGGCGCTTCTGTATTTTCTCAGTTGGACTTAGCCACGGGGTTTCATCAGTTGTGGGCGGCTGAGGATAGCATATATAAGACTGCCTTTAGGACTCCGGATGGTTTCTATGAGTGGCTGGTGATGCCATTTGGGTTGACGAACGCCCCTGCATACTTTGTTGATTTGATGAGTAGGGTGTTCAGGGAGTTCCTTAATAAATTCGTGGTGGTCTTTGTGAATGATATCTTAGTATTTTCTAAGAGTGAGGAAGAGCATGCCCTACATCTTGGGGAGGTGTTGAAGACTCTTCGAGCACATAGCCTTAAGGCGAAATTCTCTAAATGTCACTTCTGGAGGAAGGAAGTGCGGTTCTTGGGGCACGTGGTCTCCAAGGAAGGGATAGCTGTGGATCCCGCAAAGGTAGTATCAATTCAGGATTGGAAGGTTCCGAAGAATGCTACCGAAGTGAGAAGTTTCTTGGGTTTGGCGGGTTACTATAAGAAGTTTATCAAGGACTTCGCGAAGATATCAGCCCCATTAACCCGCTTAACGAAGAAGAATCTTGTTTTCACATGGGACGTAGATTGTGATGATGCGTTCCGACGGTTAAAGAGAGCTTTAACCACTGCTCCAGTTTTAGTGTTGCCAGATGGGAGCAAGCCATTTGTTGTCTATACTGATGCTTGTGGGATAGGATTAGGCGCAGTCTTAATACAAGAGGGAAGGGTAATAGCCTATGGTGGAAGGCAGTTGAAAGTGCATGAGAAAAATTACCCTACCCATGATTTAGAATTGGCCGTTATTGTTTTTGCGCTTAAGATTTGGCGCCATTATCTTCTTGGCGAGAGATTCGAATTGTTCACTGACCACAAATCATTGAAGTACTTGTTTCCTCAGAAGGATTTGAATTTGAGACAGCAAAGGTGGATGGAGTTCTTAGCATCCTATGATTTCGAGATAGCGTATACCCCTGGCAAGGGTAATGTGGTGGCGGACGCCTTGAGCAGAAAGAGGTTGTCCTTGAGTCCATTGTTCGTGGAACGACGAAGCTTGGAATTTATCTCGATGTTTGATTTCAGACCTTCCATTGACTATATACCCGGTTTGCTAGCATCCTTGGAGGTCAGACCTACTCTTTTGGGGCGGATTGGAGAAGCCCAGAAGGACGACCCACAGTTGGTTGAGTTGATAGAGAAGCTCATAAGGGGGGAGTCGTCCAGCCATTTGAGTAGGTACACCCTAGACGATAAGGGGTGCTTGCGTAGAGACGGTAGACTTTGTGTACCACAAGACAAGGGTTTGAGGAAGGCTATTCTTGATGATGCACACCGTTCTAGGATGACCATTCATCCCGGTGGGGACAAGATGTACCAAGATATGAAGCGGGTTTTTTTCTGGGCCGGTATGAAGAAAGATGTGGCCGAGTATGTCGCTCAATGCTTGGTATGCCAACAAGTGAAAGCGGAGCAAAAGAAACCTGGTTGGTTGCTTCACCCATTGGAAGTTCCGCAATGGAAGTGGGATAGCGTCTCGATGGATTTTATTGACGGGTTACCCAGATCGAGAAAGGGTAATACGGGAATTTGGGTGGTGGTAGACAGACTTACTAAGAGCGCCCATTTCATACCTGTGAAGAGCAAGAGGACGGCTCCATGGCTAGCTTCAGTATATCTTCGAGAGATAGTTCGATTGCATGGGGTACCCTCTAGTATAGTGAGTGATCGAGATCCTATCTTCACTAGCGAGTTCTGGAAAAGTTTGCAAGAAGCAGTGGGGACTCAATTGTGTCTGAGCACCGCATATCATCCTCAGACGGACGGCCAGACTGAGAGGGTGAATCGTGTCCTGGAAGACCTTTTGAGGCTTTGTATCTTAGATTTTGGAGGTACATGGGAAGAGCATCTTCCATTGGTGGAGTTCGCATATAATAACAGCTTTCAGTCCAGTATTGGTATGGCTCCTTTCGAAGCTCTCTATGGAAGGCCTTGTCGATCACCTACATGTTGGTGGGAATCTACGGATAAGATCTTGCTTGGGCCTGATATGGTTAGGGAGACTTCTGAGAAGATTGACTTGATTCGAAGAAGGATGAAAGCAGCGCAGGATAGGCAAAAATCTTATGCGGACAAGAGGAGGACGGATCTTGAGTTTGAAGTTGGGGACATGGTCTTTGTCAAAGTGTCGCCGTTACGAAATGTGGTTCGCTTTGGATCTGTTGGGAAGTTAGCACCAAGGTTCGTGGGGCCGTTTCCTATTAAGGAAAGGATTGGACGGATGGCATATAAAGTGGAGTTGCCCGACAGACTTAGCGGTGTACATGATGTATTCCATGTGTCGCATTTGTGGAAGTGTCTACATGAGACTGCAGAGGTGGTAGAGCCAAGCTTGCTTAGAGAAGTGGAAGTAGAGCGTGATGCAACGATTCGACGAGCTCCTACTCGCATCCTTGGGTCAGAGACTAGGAAGTTGAGAAACAGAGAGGTTCAACTAGTCAAAGTGCAATGGGGAGAAGATGAGAGCAACGCAACTTGGGAGACGGAAGCGAAGATGCGTTCATTGTACCCATTTCTTTTTGAGGGTATGTCTTTAATTTCTCCTCTATCGTTGTCTAGTACTTATCTTATCTTTAGTATGTCCTCTCGTTAGTACTGTTTGACCTTTAGATAGGGTAAACCTATGGTTGAAACATGTGTTTGAGACATGTTATGTTTGGTGGATGCATGTGGATGCAAGTGGTTGCTAGTGGTTGCTCGTGGATGCATATACACACACTCTAGGCACTAGATCGGCTCAATCACTTCATATTGCATATTGCATAAAATTGTGTGTAGGAAGCTATATTTATGGATGTATAATGATTGTGTTATCATATGGATGATGCATTTTGGTGAATGATTGTGCACTTATGTAGATATTGTATGTGTCGATAGGGTTCTCTCGCATACATAATGGATGCATGGCACTATCATGGTTTGCATATGTTCATACATTAGATAGGGAAAATATACACACACACTTTGCATATGCTCATACATCATTAGAAATTGTTTTAAGGACAATGGATGCCCGTGTTTGATGGATTGAGTAGATGGTTGTTTGGATGGTAGGATATGCATTCTCCTTAGCTTAGAGATTTCGGGGGCGAAATCCTTTAAGGAGGGGAGAATGTAACACCCCGAATTTCAGTTAATGCTAAAATTCAATAATTGCAGAATAAATAATCTCAAATTTGAGAATTGGGGGAAACGGGCTGCGTCATTGCGTTCGTCTCGGAAAAATACGCAGAATAGAGTCCGAAATTTTGTAAATCGGAGTCCGTATGGCCCAGTTATGGCCCAATGAAGTTTGCAGAAAATTCATAGTTAAAAACAGATTTAAAAATTAAAAATCAGATTTCGAAATTGGAGCCAGCAGGGGGCCAGGCGGGAAACTTCCCGCCCTACCCATGTCGACAGGGCTGTCGACAGGCCTGTCGACTGGGGAGTCGACTGCCCTGTCGACTTGCCTGTCGACACAGGGTGTCGAGCCAGTTGGCTTGGGTGCACCAGATCTGGTTTTCTGGGTAGGGCTGGGCTGTGTTCTAGAGACTTCCTAAATCTGACGGACCTAATCTAACCTTGGGTTAATCCTATGGTCTAAAACACACCCTAATCCTATAAATACACCCTAATGCAAGCCTAATCCATACTAAAAATAGAAATGATGCCATCATGCCGCCAAAATCAAACCTAAGAGGAGCCTCCACTAGTTTATGAAGGAAGTTGCAAGCTAATCAACCTCTAATCATCATCTTCTTCATATTTAGCAACTAGTTCTACTTCATAAGTTTGCTAATCTTGGTTTTGGTGAGTTCCTATGCCTTTAGCAAGTAATTGCTAAACTAATTAGGATAGGATATTAGGAGGCTATGGATGTAAATGTGGATTATGCAAGTTGTGGTTGTCATATGTTATAAGTTCATATGGAAACTTGCCTCTTTTTATGATATGATGTGTTATGTAAGTTCATATGCAAGTTTTATGCAAGTTTATATGTAAGATCATATGCAAGTTAGTCTCTTTTTATGATATGCATAACATATGCGAGTTTGCCTTTGTGATATGACATGATTCATGTGCAAGTTAGTCTCTTTTTATGATATGCATAACATATGCGAGTTTGCCTTTGTGATATGACATGATTCATGTGCAAGTTAGTCTCTTTTTATGATATGCATAACATATGCAAGTTTGCCTTTGTGATATGACATGATATGCAAGTTGATATGCAAGTTCATATGCAAGTTCATATGCAAGTTTTATGCAAGTTCATATGCAAGTTTTATGCAAGTTTTATGCAAGTTCATATGCAAGTTTTATGCAAGTTCATATGCAAGTTCATATGCAAGTTTTATGCAAGTTCATATGCAAGTTCATATGCAAGTTTTATGCAAGTTTATATGCAAGTTCATATGCAAGTATGTCTCTTTTTATGATGTGCATAACATATGCAAGGTTGCCCCTATGTATGACATGTTATGTAAACGAATTACGTGGGAAACGATGGGGTTAATATGCATGATTATAAAAAGGTGTAAAGTTGTTATGATTAAGCATAACATAAAATGAAGGGACATAATTGGGAATTTACCTATTAAGTTAGGTCTACCCACATTACGGAGTTGGGAATTTACCTATTAAGTTAGGTCTACCCACACTATGGAATTGGGAATTTACCTATTGAGTTAGGTCTACCCATATTCTTAAAAATGTGTAATTAATTAGGGATAATTAATTATGGGGGTGATTAATTAGGTGTAATTAATCAACTACGACACGAGGTTGGACCCTTTTGTAGCGGAAGTCTGCCCGGAACCGACCGGCCATCCAGCGGCTACAAATGATTGGCCCAATGTGAGAGGTCTTGGTCATAAATTAAATACGTGATTAAAGTAAAGACACGAGGTTAGACCCTTTTGATGACAGAAGTCTGCCCGGAACCAACCGGCATATCCAGCAGTCATAAAAGACGGTCTAATGTGAGAGGTCTTTATGAGGTCATGATCTTAATTAATTAATTAAAAAACACTTAACCATATTAGCATGTAGAGGGACATGAGGGGTTAAGTGAGTGCCTTGGGTGCCATGTGGAAATCTAGTGGTTGCCTTGGGTGGCAATAGAAAATACGATTAGAATACTTAACCAAAGCGGAACATGTAATTAAAACATGATTAAAGGGTTAAGTGGTATACACTAGAAATGACAAGCTTAGGTGGGTAGCTTGTGGGGGCCCATTTCAACCAATATCCCAAACGTATCTTAGTGGGCTCGACCCTAGTCGAGTGACGGGACACGCATATTGGGCTTGACTATAAGAGGCCAAAACGGGGTAGCGGTGGCAACGCGAGTCCAACGGGTTTCATCTGCGTGTGTGGACCCGGGATGGTAGGTAAGACGTTGTTGCATCGTGTAGATATAAGCCGTGCACCGTTAATTATATCGGGTTGCCACTTTTCGGAGTGATACACCCCACTGTGGGGCCGGCACGGGTATCTACGGTAGGGAGCCGATCGCTTGGGAGTAGTGGGTACACCTAGTGGAGATAGGGGCAGACGGCACCTATGTAGTCAGATAGGGGTATACGAAACTACTGGGTAAATTTTCTAAGTCCTTGGGAGGGATCAACCTTTAAGTAGGAATGACTGGTGTGGTGCAGTGTAGTAATTATCCTTGGGAGGGTAAATGCGTCTTTATCGTTATCTTAGTTCACTCTAAGTCTGATTGGCTACTGAGTGTAGTCATTTATCCCCATTCACACCGTACCAAGTTGTATCATATCCTTATTACTTTAATGATTACATTGTTAAAGTTATAGGACTCGCTCAGACTTATGTCTGACCCCGTTGTTTTTATCCTTTTTTCCCAACCCTCAGGTTCTCAGAGTGGGCCCAGCACGAGTGGGCTTTGATCAGGCTGCTTTTATTACTCTCTTGGAGCTTGGACCCTAGATGTAGAGCTCAGCTTACCTTTTTCTTTTATGGCTATCAGTTCATGTATTGGGATTATGTATTTTTATTTATCATGATGGATATTTGTACTTGACTCCTATTATGGTTTTGTGATGTAACCAGACATGTTTTATTTTCCGCTGCAAGTGAAATGATGTTTTAAATTTTCAAGTATTACTTATATCTGTCTTGCTGTAATTACTCTGTTCTATATTCACTCAAAATACTCCACCGATGTTATGGCATTCCCATAGAGAGTGACCATAGCGGGGGTGGGGTGTTACAATTTGATGAAGGGATTTGGTGCTAGATTTTATGGAGAGATATTGGTTGTTATATTTATGCACATTTACTGCAAGGATATTTGGTGCTTATCGAAATAGATATGAAGATAATTTGGATGTCAAGTTTTCGTGAGCATGAAGCAATTATCTCTATAAAAAGGGCCAGCTAACATCTTTATTAGGTGTGGGTGAGAGCCACCAAGAGTGGTGGTGAGAGCCACCAAGAGTGATCAGTCTAGCTATTCCAAATTGAGTGTTCTCCTTCAAATTATTTAGCCATTAGATATTCTCTACCTATTTTAAATAAGGTTATTGGTTCAAGATGTAATTATTTGTAATGATAGTTGAGATCGATTGTAAACAATTTTTTATTAATGAATCAATAAAGAGGGTGGTTGGGTGGAATATCGTGTGCCCATATTTCCGATATTATTTGTGTTTTTTTAGTCTAATTCATCTTCAAGTGATTGGGTGATTAAGATCCTATATTTCTTGGCGTTTTGTCATACTTCCGCTGCGCACAAAACCCTAACTGTTTGTTATCAGAGCCAGTTCATCGCATAGCTTGGAGTGATTTTGGATTGAAGATTGTAGATGTCGGAGATGATGTTGCTTTCATGGATGGCTATTGTGGGGTAGGAGATTTTGAGAATTTGGAATGAAGAACCTAGTCCGCAGCAAGTTGGAGAGGTTGGTTTTGATCACTGCTGAAGATCCGTTGAGGATCATATTATCGATTGTTGTATTCACGTTGATAATTATCGAGGGATCCATGTAGATGAAGAGGGATCAAGTGGTAGACATCGATAAAGAGGAGGTGTGATTGAGCCTGGAAATCAATTAGGTATTCTTGTGGCCTGATGAAATCAAGAAGGTGTGATTGAACCCGTAAATCAATTGAGCCTGGAGTTGAAGAGAAGACATGATGGATTTATCTCATAGCCGTTAAAATCAAGATGGTGTTAATTGAGAAAGAAGAGGTTGAAAGTGAGAGCTAAGGAGCTGTTGTTTGAGTGGAGGAGATGTTGTTTTTTGGTATCAAGGTGGAGTGTTGAAATTGGTGATATGCAAATCACAATTTTGGGCAACAAATATTCGTGCATATTTTGTGGAGAGATTTGTTGCTAGATTTTATGGAGTGATTTGGTGTAAGATTTGATGAAGAGATTTGGTGCAAGATTTGATGAAGAGATTTGGTGCTAGATTTTATGCAGAGATATTGGTTGCAATATTTGTGGAAATTTATTGCAAGGATATTTGGTTCTTATCCAAATAGTTTTATAACATATATGAAGATAATTTGGATGCCAAGTTTTCTTGAGCATGAAGCAATTCTCTCTATAAACAGGGCCAGCTAACATCTTCATTTGGTGTGGGTGAGAGCCACCAAGAGTGGTGGTGAGAGCCACCAAGAGTGATCAGTCTAGCTATTCCAAATTGAGTGTTCTCCTTCAAATTATTTAGCCATTAGATATTCTCTACCTATTTCTTAATAAGGTTATTGGTTCAAGTTGTAATTGTTTGTAACAATAGTTGAGATCGATTGTAAACAATTTTTTATTAGTAAATCAATAAAGAGGGTGGTTGGTTGGAAAATCGTGTGCTCATATTTCCGATATTATTTGTGTTGATTTTTTTATTTTTCATTCAAATTCATCTTCAAGTGATTGGGTGAAAAAGATCCTGTTTTTGAGTGTTTTGTCAAACTTCTGCTGCACACAAAAATCATAACAATACACACGTTTGAATCAAAAATGATGATTTAAATACCAGTGGTGTGAAATCACAGTTCAATAATGTTACAACCCGTATTTTTATAATGTGTAATAACCATAAATCAAGGCAGAATTAAATTTTAAATTAAGAATCAAGGGAAAGGGGTTAAGCCATTGCGTTCGTCTCGAAATTCTGCTTGGAAACGAGTCCGAGTTTTCGAAAATCGGAGTCCGTATGACAAAGTTATGACCTTTCAAAGTTTCCAGAAGTTTTCAAGTTCAAAATAGCTCAGAATTCGAATTCAAATTTCGAATTTCAAACCTCAGAATGGACTGGGCGGGAAATTTCCCGCCCAGGATCAGGTCGACCTGGGGGTCGACTATGTAGTCGACCTGCCCAGGACCAGGTCGACCATAGTGTCGACCTGGGGGTCGACCTGGTGGCCGAGTCCACTTTTGAAGCTGGATTCACTCTGATGTTTCTGGCCTCGTTTCTGTCTACATTCGTTGACCTGACCCTATATATACAGCCCCTAACACTAGTCTCTCTACACAAAATTCTTTCTGACATTATGCTGCTTTAATTCTGGTTGAAAAGTTAGAGAAAGGGACTACTTCTTCTACGTCGAAACTACATTGCTGATTTGGGGATTTCTGTTAGGACTTGACTAAGCATATAAAGATTCAACATCGACTCTCTTTTTCTAATTCTCGAACCACGATCAGTAAGCCCCAGTTATTTTTAGATTTAAACTGTAAATGTAATATGAATATGTTGTAAATTGAAATTGGACCTATGTATGATGACCGTTTTACATCCATTCTTGTTCATCTTGGATTTTGGATCTTGACTCTTGGATATATTACTATGACATTGATTTGGGGCCTATTCATGTTGTAAATCAAAAAGAAAAACCCCTCATATTATCATGTTGAATCTGCTATTAGTCACAAGTTTATGACTATCACCTTATGTCAATCGTTACCATGACTATACTGTCACCTTATGTCAATCGTTACCATGACTATACTATCACCTTATGACAACTGTTATCTTGACTAGTACTTTATTTTGCTAGATTTGGAATCTTTATGTTTGAGGCCAATATTCCATATGCCAGTAATGTTATAATCATTTATCTCAAGTCATACCGTGCTATGGTAGTAATCACTTCTACCACCTTATACCCGTCCCTTTTTATGTTATTCCCTAATTCGATTTATTTGTATCGATTCGAGCTTACGTCCGATGGGAATACGATTTAGGTCGTGTAACACCCCACCTCCGTTAAGGTCACTCACAAAGGGAATGCCTTAACTTTGGTGGAGCATTTTAGTAAACAGAACAGAAACTTACAAGACAGATAAAATAGTACTTGAAAATTTTATAACTTTATTTCAACAGAAACCGAAATAAACTTGGTTACATCCTTTCAAATCACATTATCAAAATTCAAGTACAAAATATCAATCTTGTACAAAAGCCTTCAGAATGCATAGTTTAAAATCATAATCCCCATAGAACGGAAGCTATACAGAGCCAAGCCATACTTTAAGCACTTCAAGCAGAAGAAATACGGATCAAGCTAAAGTATTCCCTCCTTGGATAACCTGGAGGGGGG
Source organism: Allium sativum (assembly GCA_030737875.1). Taxonomy (NCBI): domain Eukaryota; kingdom Viridiplantae; phylum Streptophyta; class Magnoliopsida; order Asparagales; family Amaryllidaceae; genus Allium; species Allium sativum. Next base: position 1,049,586,077 of record CM060916.1, on the reverse strand, counting down.
GGGAACGGAAGAAAGGAGGCGAAACAACAAGGGTCAGACAAAAAGTCAGGCAAGTCCAGTGATTTTCAGTTATAAACAGATAATAATAACATGACATGAAAATAAAACTGGATGAGAGATAACTGTAACAGGTGTAACAGATATAACAGAAGAACAGAATGATATAAGCTATTGTTTTACACTTCTCTGTACTAATACTAGTATAACAGAATAAGGTGTCACCCTAATGTCTAAACTGAAACAGAAACGGGTACAGAATAATTTAACAGAAACAGAATGCTAATAATGGGCCTTTACTACCCGATTAGAAATAGACAGAAGCAGAAACAGATTAATCCTACGGAAACAGAATGTAGAATTAGGTGTACACTAGTAACGGGCCTTTACCACCCGAACAGACGGTACCATGCAGAAACAGACAGGTGTTACCACCCAACAGAAACAGATGGTACCAATAGAAACAGACAGAACTAAGTGTACCCTAAAACCCTACCCCAAGCGATCGGCTCCCTAATACATAAATATCCTCTGTCGGCCCCACAGTAGGGTGTATCACTCCCAAAAGTGACAACCAATTGGCACAGACCTATTTACAGATGTCATGGTGTCTTACATCCTCAGAGGCAGACCGAGATCCATGCACGCACATGACCCGGTTGGAATGCACCATCAACACCCCTCGCCATTATCAGAATGAACCGCTTATGATTAGTTCAGTAAGCGTGCCCGGACCCTACTTACTGTTGGGTCAAAGTTTTGATACCAGAAAGGGTTACTGACTAATATGGGTCCCAAACAACAGATGACACAAGTAATTCCACTGATAACCTTGTGTCCCCAGACTAGCTTAACTTGTCTACAAGTTTTAGACATACAAAATTTAGATTAACTAGTTCACAGATCAGACAATCAAGTTAATAGGTTTTCAGACTAACGGATCAGATGTTCGGATTAACAGGCTTACAGATTAACTGGTTACAGATTAACAGACTTACAGATTAACTTGTTACATATTATCTAACTTTGTATTGGGCATACGGATTCACGAAACGGGTTTATCAGATTCATTGGTCCAATTGGTTTAGCCTTACCCAACACGTTTTAGACATCATAATTATCTCAGATTTCATTAATTAAATATTAATGCCCAAACCTCTCACATTAGACTGACAGTTTGCGGCTACTGGTTAGGCCGGTTGGTTCCGGGCAGGTTTCTGTTGCAAACTGAGTCTAACCTCGGGTTTCAAACACGTTATGACTAACTTCTCACATTAGAACCTATTGTTTGCGACCACTGGAATATGTCGGGCGGTTCCGGACAGAATTACGCCGCAAACTCATTCTAACCTCGAGTTAGCCATGTTTATCTTTGCGGCCAATTAATTAATGATTCACCATTTATGCCCACGCCTAATATACATGTCAATTATTCATAACTATAGCCAATTCAGATTATGTCAATAGCGGACTAATTATATCAACTCAACAGATATTGCAGATAATAGATTTTTCAGATTAGGCGACTTAACGGATTTAGCAGATTAAGCAAAATAGCAGATCTAGAATTTTCAACAGATTTAGCAGATGACAGATTTGGCAGATGAACAAATCTAGCAGACTAGGCAGTAGAGCAGAACTAGCAGATTAAGCAATATAACAGAACTAGCAAATTAAGCAATATAGCAGAATTAGCAGATTAGGCAAATATAACAGATTTAATCATTCCTTAAAGTTTCACAAACATATCTTGCCTAATTTTAAATTTGGCCTAAGCATGCCTAAATAATTATTATGATTCACACTATGATCACATACCAAATATAACCATCGATTACTATGCATGTCATATATCCCAATGATCCCTTACTTAGGTGTTTATTTACATTTAATAGATGTCCTACCTTAATGTAAATCTTTATACCTAAGCCATATTTTCTTTGTCTCAAGTCATATGTTAACATACCATGGTTCCTTTTCTTCCAATTCACAGAATATGCATAGATCTAAATCTAGTTTACAACCTATGTCCTTTTTCTTAAATCAGTCATAGATTAACCATGTCCAATTATTCCATATTCATTATTTGTCCCAAACATTTAACCATTCGTGCGTTAATCTCTTAGGAGATTGGCGCAGGCTCGTAGTAGCTTGGTTATAGAACAGAAAGAAGAAGAGATACAGAATAAAATAGATCAGAACAGAACATACACAATCTCAAATTCAGATTTACGATCATGTCACAATTATGATTAAAGTTTATATCGGAAAATAACTGCACTTGCCTTGGTTGGATTAAAGAAAGAACTTTAATTGTTGTAGAATCGTTGCAGAAGCCTTAATCTCTAATTTGAATTGAGTTGCTTAGGTTGATGTTAACTAGCTTCTAGTTTTGATTCCAGCAGAGTAGCGACGCCATTTTTATTTTAATTTAGAACAGAGGCAGAGAAGAAGCAGAATAGAATTGTGTGTAGAGAAGGCTAGGTCTTAGGTTGTTTTTATAGGTGTAGCAATTCATTTCAGCCATCAGATTAACCCTAAAACCAATCCGGACCATCAAAAATCGTCCCTGGGCTACAAAAACGTGTTCTGGACCGAAACAGGCCGACCAGGTCAACCTGTAGGGTGGGTGGTCGACACTATAGTCGACCCCCATGGGGGAGGTCGACTCCCAGGTCGACCTCCTGGTCGACCTGGCCCCCAGGTCGACCTGCCCAGTTCTGTGCTGACCGAAACCTTCTGAATCTTCCACAGGCCATAACTTCTTCATCCGGACTCCGATTTTCGAAAACTCGGACTCTATTTCATGTAAAATTTCGATAGGAACGCAATGGTGATGTAGATTTTACCTAATTCCTGATTCTTAAATTAATTATCATCATTTTACTATCTTTTTCGTTACATACATCGTTATCGAACTAATTTTTCTTCTTTTTCATGTATTAATTAATTCTTCTTATGCATCACCATTATTTACCTATCATAAGCATATTTTTATATATTTTATTTCATTTTTAATTATGCTTAAAAATGCGGGGTGTTACATTCTCCCCTCCTTAAAGGATTTCGTCCCCGAAATCTTCAAGTTAAGAAGAATATGTCCTACCATCCAATCATCCATCTACTCAAACACCAATCACAGGCATTCATTGTCCTTATGAGATTTCTAATGCTGTATGAGCATATGCAAGAAGTGTGTGTATATGTTCGTTGTTTAATGCAAAGATCAGGCGGTCCACTGATTCAGTTGACCTCCTTAATGTGAATTATGCCAGTGCTATGATTCCAACATGTATGCAATTTTCCTACTCGATACATATCATTTCTATATGAGTGCACAACCATTCAGTCATATGCAACATCCATGTGCTGAGTCAATCATTTTGCATCCACAAAAATTAAAAATGCTCACACATCCATATGCAGTATGAGAGTGTTCTCGAGCCGATCTAGTGCCTAGTGTGTGTATATGCATCCACGGGCAACCACTAGCAACCACTTGCATCCACTTGCAACCATCAAACATAACATGTCTCAAACACATGTTTACACCCATTAGTTTCTACCTAATGTTCGAAGATTCGATCGATAGGATACAGTCGAACGATGGAAGCGAGTACAGATAGAACAAATACTTGGTTCCCATTAGGCATGGGTCCTAAGTATCGGCCTCGAAGACCGAAACCAACATCAAATTGACACCCAGAGGATTACCCTCTTTAGACAATGTCAAAACTAGAAATCTTATCAGAAGTATTCAGATATTTACAGACTACTAGTACAGATCAGGTTCCCTAATGGCTCTTAGGAAGTTAAGCATGATAAAATCATACCCCACGAAAACTCAGAATGTATGCGTCATACTTGACGCCTAACACAGATATCCCTCAAACCCCAATCTCAAACAGATGAGCCATAACCCTTATGGGTCTGAGTCTACAGCGGAATTCATAAATAATACTAGTATTAAAGTGCAAAGTATCGATTACAAAATCAAAATACCGGAATCAGAAAAAGTCTTAACTCCATAATCAGATAAAGAAATTAAACCTACTATAGAAATTTTCCTATTTCTATCCTAGCCACTAGCCTCGAGAGTGTTCGCCTGCCCTCCTTTCCCTCGTCTCTTCGGGCAGTCCCTAGTGAAGTGTCCCATCTCTCCACAGTTGAAGCAAGTGCCTTTCCTTTTTCTGCAATCCTTGCTCAGATGAGTCGAGCTCCCACAAGTAAAGCACTTTTTCCCCTTCTTATCTTCAGACTTCCCATCCTTCTTTTTTGTTTCCTTTTTGGGCCATGCTTTCTTAATCTGTGGTTCTTCCTTCTTTGTCTCTTTCGGGCCCTTGTCTTCCTCGTGTAGTAGTGCCATGTCCACCAATTTCTCGTAAGTCGCTCCCATGGGTACGTGGGTCATGGCTAGGCTGTGCAGTGGCTCGTTCAATCCTTTAACAAAGCGGAGAGCATTTTTATGCTGAGTGTTGACTAAATCCAGTCCGAACCTAGCTAGTTGGTTGAACTGGTTGACGTATTCCTTGACCGTCATACTTCCTTGCTTAAGAGATAAGAACTTTTCCAGTTGTAGACTCCGTTCAGCTTGTGAGAGAAATTTTGTCTCAAACCTTGTTCTGAAATCCATCCATGTCTCAACCGGCCTCTCGACGTTAGTCACTTCCCACCAGTAGGACGTTTCGTCTTTGAGCAGCCATACCGCCAACTGTACCTTCTGCCTATCGTCCACCTCGAAGATAACGAATAGATCCTCAGTTTCTTTGAGCCAGTTCCTCGCTTCGACGAATGATTCAGTTCCCTTGAAATCCTTTCCACCCATGGCCCTAAAATCTCTATAGATCTTTGAGAAAGCAATTGCACGAGGAGGGGGCGGAGGAGGAGGGGGATCATTTGCTGGACCTGCGGCGGCGGTCCTAGCCTCAAGATATTGACGAAACCATCCGGATACACGAACACCCTCTGGTTTCTCAGATGCTTCAGACATGCTGAAACGAAAAAAGGAAAGATTCAATACAAAAAGGAATGAAGGAAAGATATATGGCTCTTGGGGATCATGTTTTTCAAAACAAGCTTTATTTTTGAAAATACTTCCTTTCAAAACCTTTTTGAAAATAGTTTTCCAAAAACTTTACCCAATCTGGTAACCTTTAGCTCTGATACCAAGTGTAACACCCCACCTCCGTTAAGGTCACTCACAAAGGGAATGCCTTAACTTTGGTGGAGCATTTTAGTAAACAGAACAGAAACTTACAAGACAGATAAAATAGTACTTGAAAATTTTATAACTTTATTTCAATAGAAACCGAAATAAACTTGGTTACATCCTTTCAAATCAAATTATCAAAATTCAAGTACAAAATATCAGTCTTGTACAAAAGCCTTCAGAATGCATAGTTTAAAATCATAATCCCCATAGAACGGAAGCTATACAGAGCCAAGCCATACTTTAAGCACTTCAAGCAGAAGAAATCTGGATCAAGCTAAAGTATTCCCTCCTTGGATAACCTTCGGGGGGGGGGGGGAATGGAAGAAAGGAGGCGAAACAACAAGGGTCAGACAAAAAGTCTGGAAAGTCCAGTGATTTTCAGTTATGAACATATAATAATAACATGACATGAAAATAAAACTGGATGAGAGGTAACTGTAACATGTGTAACAGATATAACAGAAGAACAGAATGATATAAGCTATTGTTTTACACTTCTCTGTACTAATACTAGTATAATAGAATTAGGTGTCACCCTAATGTCTAAACTGAAACAGAAACGGGTACAGAATAATTTAACAGAAACAGAATGCTAATAATGGGCCTTTACTACCCAATCAGAAACAGACAGAAGCAGAAACAGATTAATCCCTACGAAAACAGAATGTAGAATTAGGTGTATACTAGTAACGGGCCTTTACCACCCGAACAAACGGTACCACGCAGAAACAGACAGGTGTTACCACCCAACAGAAACAGACGGTACCAACAGAAACAGACAGAACTAAGTGTAACCTTAATCCTTACCCCAAGTGATCGGCTCCCTAATAAATAAATATCCTGGGTCGGCTCCACAGTAGGGTGTATCACTCCCTAAAGTGACAACCAATTGGCATAGACCTTTTTATAGATGTCACGGCGTCTTACATCCTCAGAGGCAGACCGGGATCCATGCACGCACATGACCCGGTTGGAACGCACCATCAACACCCCTCGCCATTATCAGAATGAACCGCTTATAATTAGTTTAGTAAGCGTGCCCGGACCCTACTTACTGTTGGGTCAAAGTTTTGATACCAGAAAGGGTTACTAACTAATATGGGTCCGAAACAACAGATGACACAAGTAATCCCCCTCCTAACCTTGTGTCCCCATACTAGCTTAACTTGTCTACAAGTTTCAGACATACAAAATTTAGATTAACTAGTTCACAGATCAGACAATCAAGTTAACATGTTTTCAGACTAACGGATCAGGCTTACAGATTAACTCGTTACAGATTAACAGACTTACAGATTAACTGGTTAAAGATTAACTAACTTTGTATTGGGCCTACGGATTCATGAAACGGGTTTATCAGATTCATTGGTCCAATTGGTTTAGCCTTACCCAACACGTTTTTGACATCATAATTATCTCAGATTTTCATTAATTAAATATTAATGCCCAAACCTCTCACATTATACTGACAGTTTGCGGCTACAGGTTAGGCCGGTTGGTTCCGGGCAGGTTTCTGTCGCAAACTGAGTCTAACCTCGGGTTTCAAGCACGTTATGACTAACTTCTCACATTAGAACCTATTGTTTGCGACCACTGGAATATGCCGGGCGGTTTCGGGCAGAATTACGCCGCAAACTCATTCTAACCTCGAGTTAGCCATGTTTATCTTTGCGGCCAATTAATTTATGATTCACCATTTATACCCACGCCTAATATACATGTCAATTATTCATAACTATAGCCAATTCAGATTATGTCAATAGCGGACTAATTATATCAACTCAACAGATATTGCAGATAACAGATTTTTCAGATTAGGCGACTTAACGGATTTAGCAGATTAAGCAAATTAGCAGATCTAGCATTTTCAACAGACTTAGCAGATGACAGATTTGGCAGATGAACAAATCTAGTAGACTAGGCAGTAGAGCAGAACTAGCAGATTAAGCAATATAACAGAACTAGCAGATTAAGCAATATAGCAGAACTAGCAGATTAGGCAAATATAACAGATTTAATCATTCCTTAATGTTTCACAAACATATCTTGCCTAATTTTAAATTTGGCCTAAGCATGACTAAATAATTGTCATGATTTACACTATGATCATATACCAAATATAACCATCGATTACTATGCATGTCATATATCCCAAAGATCCCTTACTTAGGTGTTTATTTACATTTAATAGATGTCCTACCTTAATGTAAATCTTTATAACTAAGCCATATTTTCTTTGTCTCAAGTCATATGTTAACATACCATGGTTCCTTTTCTTCCAATTCACAGAATATGCATAGATCTAAATCTAGTTTACAACCTATGTCCTTTTTCTTAAATCAGTCACAGATTAACCATGTCCAATTATTCCACATTCATTATTTGTCCCAAACATTTTAGCGTTCGTGCGTTAATCTCTTAGGAGATTGGCGCAGGCTCGTAGTAGCCTGGCTATAGAACAGAAAGAAGAAGAGATACAGAATAAAATAGATCAGAACGAAACATACACAATCTCAAATTCAGATTTACAATCATGTCACAATTATGATTAAAGTTTATATCGGAAAATAACTGCACTTGCCTTGGTTGGATTAAAGAAAGAACTTTAATTGTTGTAGAATCGTTGCAGAAGCTTTAATCTCTAATTTGAATTGAGTTGCTTAGGTTGATGTTGATTAGCTTCTAGTTTTGATTCCAGCAGAGTAGCGACGCCATTTTTATTTTTATTTAGAACAGAGGCAGAGTAGAAGCAGAATAGAATTGTGTGTAGAGAAGGCTAGGTCTTAGGTTGTTTTTATAGGTGTAGCAATTCATTTCAGCCATCAGATTAACCCTAAAACCAATCTGGACCATCAAAAATCGTCCCTGGGCTTCAAAAACGTGTTCTGGACCGAAACAGGCCGACCAGGTCGACCTGTAGGGTGGGAGGTCGACACTATAGTCGACCCCCATGGGGGAGGTCGACCCCCTGGTCGACCTGGGGGCCCCAGGGTCGACCCCCTGGTCGACCTGCCCAGTTCTGTGCTGATCGAAACCTTCTGAATCTTCCACAGGCCATAACTTCTACATCCGGACTCCGATTTTCGAAAACTCAAACTCTTTTCATGTAAAATTTTGAGGGGAACACAATGGTGATGTCCATTTTACATAATTCCTGATTCTTAAATTAATTATCCTCATTTTACTACCTTTTCCGTTACACACACCGTTAGTGAACTAATATTTCTTCTCTTTCATGTATTAATTAATTCTTCTTATGCATCACCATTATTTACCTATCATAAGCATATTTTCATATATTTTATTTCATTTTTAATTATACTTAAAAATTTGGGGTGTTACAGGTAGACTAGGTAAAACATGAATTGACTTTGAACTTGAACGTTGTTATAACTTGAACCTGGATATGGACATGAACTCGACACGATTTGACATGAAAACTCGACATGAATTTTGACATGAAAACTAGAATGTGGGCATGACAATTAGATAAACTTGAAAACGGCCAACTCGAGGTTGGGTTGAGTTTGCAGTGTAAATATGCCCGGAACCGCCCGACAAATCTAGTGACTGCAAACAATAGGATCCAATGTGGGTATTTGGTCATATCGCACGAAAAACCCGAGGTTAGACTATGTTGTGGTATAAATCTGCCCGGAACCGCCCATCAAATCTACTGACCACAACAGTAAGTCTAATGTGAGAGGTTGGGGTGCATTTATGAATTAATGCCACATGATACGTTTAAGTCATGAACCACTTGAATATACTTGACCAACTTGGCACGATGATTTGATAGGGTTAAGTCATGAACCGCTTGAACACACTTAACCAACTTGATACACGATCTGGATTGGGTTAAGTCACGAATTTGAATGACAACACTTAACCCATTAGAAACCCTAGTTACGCGGTCCTTTTTAGCAGTAACCCACTTGGATGTATCACGATACCCTGGAACTAGGCAGGGTGGGGCACGATTACAGGGCTGATTGTAAGTGACCAGAACGACGGCCGAGTAGGTGCGCCATTGTAGGTTCAGGCAGACTATGGTCGTGCACGTAGTCCGGAGTTGAAAAAGCAGGCATTGGGCACCCGTAGATTTACACTGTGCGTGCTTGATTCGTGTCAATGGTTGGCACCATTGGGCTTGATACACCCTATGGTGGACCTAGCACAGGTAACTACAATTCAGGATAGGGGCGTATGACACAGACATATGACGAGCTAGTACTTGTAGGGAGCCGATCGATTAGTAGATCATACCGTAGGACCCCGTAATGGGTCACTTCATGATACTGGGCCAAGGGATCATTTCATGGTTAATACTTGACATGGGTTAGAATACTAGTACAGTCGGTGCAGCGAACCTTGAATAAGCGATGCTAGACTTGACTTATCCTATTATCTTAATTAGCCTACCAGTTCTGTTATTATCCTTATGTTCAATTCCAGTTTTCACATATCATGTTACCTTTACTAGTTTTCATACTGAAAGTCACTAGGGCTTACCAGTCTTTATGACTGAACCTTTTTCTTTCGCCTCTTTTTATTTCGTTCCCCCCCAGGTTCTCAGGGAGGAAACACTAGCTCTTAGCTTGGACTTAGCTTGCTTTCTGACAGCTCATGTACGGTTTGGTTATGCTTTGGCCGCTTCTGCTATTTATGGGGAATAATTTACTATTGTTATCTTAAGTTTATGCTTCTTTATTTGGAACTTGATGTAATGGAATAATTTGTACCTTGGATATATGGGGTTTTGACTCTTTTCTTGAAAGTAATAAAAGTTGGTTTTTAATTTCTACCGCTGCTTTATTTATGTTCTGCCTTGTGATATCTCTGTGTATGTTTACCTAGATAATACTCCACCAAAACTAGTGCATTCCCTTTGTGAGTGAACCTAGTGGAGGTGGGGTGTTACATTTGGTATCAGAGCAGAAGGTTACCAGGCTGGGCAAAAGTTTTAAAAATCTTCTGAAACTATTTTCAAAACCATTTATAAAGAAGCATTTTTCAAGAAAAGTTTTATGTTTAAAAAGGCTATTCCCCAAGAGCCATTAGCACTTCCCTTTGTTTCCTCGTTTGAATCTTTTTCTTTTCGTTTTTCAGCATGGCTGATCTTAACCTGCCTGAGGGAATATCCGTGCCTGGATGGTTCCGAAAGTACTTAGAAGCCAGGGCCAATGGCGTGGGCCCGGCAGACATCCCTCCTCATCCTCCCCCAGTGGCCGCGGTTCCTCCTCCTCCTGGTACCGCCTTTGCCAAAATATGCAAAGACTTTAAAGCAATGGGCGACAAGAACTTCATTGGAACTGAAACCTTTGTTGAGGCATGAAACTGGCAAAAGGAGACGGAAGACTTGTTCATTATCTTTGATATGGAGGACCATAGGAAAGTTCAGTTGGCAGCATGGTTGTTGAAAGAAGAAGCTGCATTTTGGTGGGAAGTCACCAACGCTACCAGGCCAGTTGAGACTTGGTCAAACTTTAGAGAGAGGTTTGGGCTTAAATTCTTATCGTCAGCTGAAGAGAACCTTCAGATGGAGAGGTTCCTAGCACTCAAGCAAGGGGACATGTCTGTTAGGGAGTACGTGAATATTTTAATCAGCTTGCTCGATTTGATTTGGATTTGGTCAACACAGCCCAGAAAAAGGCTGTACGCTTTGCTCGAGGATTGAACGAGCCACTACACAGCTTGGCCATAACTCATATACCCATGGGGGCGACCTTTGAAAGCTTGGTGGATATGGCTCTACTTCATGAGGAAGAGAAGAATAGCAAGAAGGAGGTTAAGCCTAATGAGACTCAGAATAAGAAAGCTGACTTCAAGAAGGGGGCAACAAGAATAACAAGAGCAACAACAAACCACGTGAGACGAGGAAGTGCAACTTCTGTGGTATTACTAGACATCAAGCTAAAGACTATAGAAAGAAGAAGAGGAAGTTCGGGGAGTGCTTTCATTGTGGAGATACTGGACACATCATCAAGGACTGCCCTAAGAAGCAAGGGCAGGGGCAAGGGCAGACCCATCGAGCAGGACCTTCTGGAGGGCAGTTGCATGCTCTCAACACCACTCCAGCTCTTGACCGAGGTAGTAATATTTCAGTAGAAAGCCTTGTTTACATTTCTGACTTTCCTGTTCGAACCTTATTTGACTCTGGCGCATCGCATACTTTTATTTCTTCTGATATTGTTGAAAATTTGCACCTAAGTACTAGTCTAGTTGAGGATCCCGTTATAGTTTCAAATCCAATTGGGGGCTCCGCCCATTTATCTATTATGTGTGTGGATTTGAGGATCTCTATCTTAAGCGTAGAATTCACGTGTAATGCTTATGTTCTCGGATTTATGAGATACAGTTTGATCTTAGGTATTTATTGGCCGGCCAATTATGGAGCCATTCTTGATTGTGAAGGAAGAGTAGTAAGGCTCATGACTCGCCTTGGTAATACCCTTGAAATTTCTTGAAACCCTAAGGGTCCGGTCATGTTGTGTTATCTTGAATCCCTTGACTCGTCCGACGATAATTTGCAATCTGTAAAAGTGGTCCGAGAATATCCACATGTCTTTGATGAAATAAGGGGGTTAACTTCTAAACGCTAGATAGACTTTCGAATTTATCTTGTTGATAATGCCAAGCCAGTTTCATTGTCCGTTAGGCACATGGCCCCGCGAGAAAGAAGGGAGCTCAGTAAACAAGTTAATGAGTTGCTTGAGAAAAATTTCATAAGACGAAGCATTTATGAATGGGGTGCTCCGGTGGTATTCGCTACTAAGGCGGATGGATCGCTTCGTCTGTGCGTAGATTATCGTGAGTTAAACAAGCTGACAAAGAAGAATAGGCACCCACTACCAAGAATCGACGATTTGTTTAACCAGCTTGTAGGAGCATATATTTTCTCTCAACTCGATCTAGCCACAGGATTCCATCAGCTTAGAGTGGCTGAGGATAGCATTGACAAAACTGCGTTTAGGACTCCAGATGGGTTCTTCGAATGGCTCGTCATGCCGTTTGGGTTAACAAATGCACCCGCATACTTTGTGGATTTGATGAGTAGGGTTTATCGGGAGTTCCTTAACAAGTTTGTGGTTGTTTTCGTGGAAGATATTTTGATCTTCTCAAAAGATGAAGAAGAGCATGCTGGACATCTCAAGGAAGTCATGGAAACACTTAGAGCACAGCAGTTAAAGGCTAAGTTCTCCAAATGACATTTTTGGAGGAAGGAAGTTCGATTCCTTGGACATGTAGTTTCTAAGCAAGGCATAGCCGTGGACCCCGCAAAGGTAGTCGCGGTACAAGACTGGAAAATTCCAAAGATTGCAACGGAGGTGAGGAGCTTTCTCGGTTTGGCGGGCAACTACAGGAAGTTCATTAAGGACTTCACTAAGATTTCAACCCCTTTTACTAAGTTAACAAAGAAGAACCTAGCTTTTGTATGGGACATAGAGTGTGACGTTGCTTTTCAGAGACTCAAGAGAGCCCTCACCACAGCTCCAGTTTTGGCATTACCTGATGGAGGCAAGGTGTTTACGGTGTATACAGATGCGTGCGACACGGGATTAGGCGCTGTCCTAACACAAGAGGGAAGAGTAATATGCTACGGGGGCAGACAACTTAAAGTTCATGAGAAAACCTATCCCACTCATAACTTGGAGTTGGCCGCGATTGTTTTTGCGCTTAAATCTTGGCGCCATTATCTTCTAGGAGAGAGGTTCGAGCTGTATACCGACCACAAATCTCTTAAGTACCTCTTCTCACAGAAAGACTTGAATCTGAGACAACAACGGTGGATGGAGTTCTTGGCATCATATTACTTCGATATAGCTTACACCCCAGGCAAGGGTAATGTGGTGGTGGATGCGCTAAGTAGAAAAAGGTTGACTTTGAGCCTCTTGTTTGTTGAAAGGAAAAGCCTTGAGTTTATAACAACCTTTGATTTTACACCTGCTGTTGAGTCATTGACTGCTACGTTTGCATCTCTTGAGTTAAGACCTACACTTCTAGATCAAGTAGGGACTTCACAGAAGGAAGACCCACAGATAGTTGAAATCATGGACAAGCTGATTAGTGGTGAGACGTCAAGTCACCTCAGTAGGTATGCCATAGATGACAAGGGATGGCTAAGGCGCGATGGAAGGCTACGTGTCCCGCAAGTGGGAGACTTAGTAAGGAAAGTTCTCTAAGAGGCGCATCACTCGAAGATGACCATACATCCTGGAGGGGATAAGATGTACAGGGATATGAAACGCATTTCTTTTGGGCTGGAATGAAAAACGATGTGGCAGAGTTCGTTTCGAAGTGCATGGTATGCCAACAAGTAAAGGCCGAGTCGAAGAATCCTGGTGGGCTATTACATCCTTTGGAGGTTCCGCAATGGAAATGGGAGAGTATCTCGATGGATTTCGTGGATGGACTGCCTAGGTCAAGGAAGGGAAATACAAGCATATGGGTCATAGTTGATAGACTCACGAAAAGTGCTCACTTCATTCCGGTGAAAAGCAAGAGGACCGCATAAGGGCTAGCGTCTATTTACCTTCGAGAGATAGTACGGTTACATGGAGTTCCTTCTAGTATAGTTAGTGATCGTGACCCGATTTTCACTAGCCATTTTTGGAATAGTCTGCAAGAAGCAATGGGAACACGACTAAATTTAAGCATGGCCTATCACCCACAGACGGATGGACAAACCGAAAGGGTAAATAGAGTACTAGAAGATCTCCTGAGGCAATGCATTATTGACTTTGATGGTACTTGGGAAGACCATCTTCCTCTCGTGGAGTTTGCATATACCAATAGTTACCAAGCTAGCATCGGAATGGCACCGTTCGAAGCCCTGTATGCAAGACCGTGCAAATCGCCAACTTGTTGGTGGGAGACGATAGACAGACTTATACTTGGGCCTGACATGATAAGAGACACTTCCGAGAAGATTGAGTTGATACGAAGACGGATGAAAATGGCCCAAGATAGACAGAAATCTTATGCGGACCAGAGAAGGACAGACCTAGAGATCGAAGTCGGAGATATGGTCTTTATAAAAGTTTCTCCGTTACGCAATGAAGTTCATTTTGGGGCAGTTGGAAAGATAGCACCAAGGTTCGTAGGACCGTTCCCTATCACTGAGAGGATTGGATGGATGGCCTATAGGGTAGACTTACCCGAGAAACTGACTGGAGTACGTAATGTCTTTCACGTCTCGCATCTCCGAAAGTGCTTGCATGAGTCGGCCGAAGCGGTTGAGCCAAGCATCCTGGAAGACGTGGAAGTGGAAAAAGAAGCAACATTGAGGCGAGTACCGATTCGTATCTTAGGATCGGAGATTAAGAAGCTAAGGAATCGAGAAGTCAAGCTAGTTAAAGTGCAGTGGAGTGAAGCCCAAGAAGACGCAACTTGGGAAACCGAAGAGAAGATACGCACGCTTTACCCATTTCTTTTTGAGGGTACATTCTCGATCTCCTTTTCCTATAAACTTGATAACCTTTTTGTATCATGCTTCTACTATCTATGTTTGTCTTGTTATCTTCTCAATCTTATCTTGAGAACCTTAGGTAGAACCTTATGGATGTAAACATGTGATTGAAACATGTTATGGTTGATGTTTGCAAATGGTTGCAAGTGGTTGCTAGTGGATGCATGACACACATTGGCACTAGATCGGCTCAGTCACATTTTCATGTTGCATATGCATGAGTGCTTATACTTGTACATGGATGGAACTTGTTATGCTATCACTTGGATGTTGCATATGAATGAATGTTTGTGCACTCATGTAGAGATTATAAACTATGTTAGGAATCTGCATACATGTTGGATTCATTACACTAACATATTTTGCATTAAGGAGGTTTACTGAATCAGTAACCGCCTGATCTTTTGCATTAGATAAGTACATATACACACACTTCTGCATATGTTCATACAGCACTAGAAATCTTTTAAGGACAATGGTTGCCTGTGGATGATGCTTTGATTAGATGGATGATGGATGGTAGGACACATCCTCCCTAACTTAGAGATTTCAGGGACGAAATCCTTTAAGGAGGGGAGAATGTAACAACCCGTATTTTTATAACGTATAATAACCATAAATCAAGGCAGAATTAATTTTTAAAATAAGAATCATGGGAAACGGGTTACACAATTGCGTTCGTCTCGAAATTCTGCTTGGAAACAAGTCCGAGTTTTCGAAAATCGGAGTCCGTATGACCAAGTTATGACCTTTCGAAGTTTTCAAAAGTTTTCAAGTTCAAAATAGCTCAGAATTCGAATTCAAATTTCGAATTTCAAACCTCACAATGGACTGGGCGGGAAATTTCCCGCCCAGGACCAGTTCAACCTGGCGGTCGACTATGTAGTCGACCTGCCCAGGACCAGGTCGACCATAGTGCCGACCTGGGGGTCGACCTGGTGGCCGAGTCCACTTTTGAAGTTGGATTCACTCTGATGTTTCCGGCCTCGTTTCTGTCTACATTCGTTGACCTGACCCTATATATACAGCCCCTAACACTAGTCACTCTACACAAAATTCTTTCTGACCTTACGTAGCTCTAATTCTGGTTGAAAAGTTAGAGAAAGGGACTACTTCTTCTACTTTGAAACGACATTGCTGATTTGAGGATTTCTGTTAGGACTTGACTAATCATATAAAGATTCAACATCGACTCTCTTTTTCTTATTCTCGAACCACGACCAGTAAGCCCCAATTATTTTTAGATTTAAACTGTAAATGTAATATGAATATGTTGTAAATTGAAATTGGACCTATGTATGATGACTGTTTTACATCCATTCTTGTTCATCTTGGATCTTGACTCTTGGATATATTACTATGACATTGATTTGGGGCCTATTCATGTTGTAAATCAAAAAGAAAACCCCCTCATATTATCATGTTGAATCTGCTATTAGTCACAAGCTTATGACTATCACCTTATGTCAATCATTACCATGACTATACTATCACCTTGTGTCAATCGTTACCATGACTATACTATCACCTTATGACAACTGTTATCTTGACTAGTACTTTATTTTGCTAGATTTGGAATCTTTATGTTTGAGGCCAATATTCGATATGCCAGTAATGTTATAATCATTTATCTCAAGTCATACCATGTTATGCTAGTAATCACTTCTGCCACCTTATACCCGTCGCTTTTTATGTTATTCCCTAATTAGCTTTATTTGTATCGATTCGAGCTTACGTGCGATGGGAATATGATTTGGGTAGGTAAAACATGAATTGACTTTGAACTTGAACGTTGTTATAACTTGAACCTAGATATGGACATGAACTCGACACGATTTGACATGAAACATGACATGAAAACTCGACATGAATTTTGACATGAAAACTTGAACATGGGCATGACAATTAGATAAACTTGAAAATGGCCAACTCGAGGTTGGGTTGAGTTTGCAGTGTAAATCTGCCCGGAACCGCCCGGCAAATCCAGTGACTGCAAACAATAGGATCCAATGTGGGTAGTTTGTCAAATTACACGAAAAACCCGAGGTTAGACTATGTTGTGGTGTAAATCTGCCCGGAACCGCCTGGCAAATCCAGTGACCACAATAGTTTGTCTAATGTGAAACGTTAGGGTGCATTAATGAATTAATGTCACATGATAGGGTTAAGTCATGAACCGCTTGAATATACTTAACCAACTTGACATGATGATTTGATAGGGTTAAGTCATGAACTGCTTGAACACACTTAACCAACTTGATACATGACCTTGATAGGGTTAAGTCACGAATTTGAATGACAACACTTAACCCATTAGAAACCCTAGTTACGCGGTCCTTTTCAGTAGTAACCCAATTGGATGTATCACGATACCCTGGAACTAGGCAGGGTAGGGCACAATTACTGGGCTGATTGTAAGCGACCAGAACGACGGCCGAGTAGGTGCGCCATTGTAGGTTCAGGCGGACTATGGTCGTGCACGTAGCCCGGAGTTGAAAAAGCAGGCATTGGGCACCCGTAGATTTACACTATGCGTGCTTGATTCGTGTCGATGGTTGGCACCACAGGGCTTGATACACCCTATTGTGGACCTAGCACAGGTAACTACATTTTAGGATAGGGCCGTATGACACAGACACATGACGAGCTAGGACTTGTAGGGAGCCGATCGATTAGTAGATCGTACCGTAGGACCCCGTAATGGGTCACTTCATGATACTGGGCCGAGGGATCATTTCATGGTTTATACTAGACATGGGTTAGAATACTAGTACAGTTGGTGCAACGAATTGAATATGCGATGCTAGACTTGACTTATCCTGTTATCTTAACTAGCCTACCAGTTCTGTTATCATCCTTATTTTTAATTCCAGTTTTCACATATCATGTTACCTTTACTAGTTTTCATACTGAAAGTCACTAGGGCTTACCAGTCTTTATGACTGACCCTTTTTCTTTCGCCTCTTTTTCTTTCGTTTTCCTCCCCCCTAGGTTCTCAGGGAGGAAACACTAGCTCTTAGCTTGGACATAGCTTGCTTTCTGACAGCTCATGTACTGTTTGGTCTTGAGCTATACTATGGCTGCTTCTGCTATTTATGGGGAATAATTTACTTTTGTTATCTTAAGTTTATACTTCTTTATTTGGAACTTGATGTAATGGAATAATTTGTACCGTGGATATATGGGGTTTTGACTCTTTTCTTGAAAGTAATAAAAGTTGGTTTTTAATTTCCACCGCTGCTTTATTTATGTTCTACCTTGTGATATCTCTGTGTATTTTTACCTAGATAATACTCCACCAAAACTAATGCATTCCCTTTGTGAGTGACCCTAGCGGAGGTGGGGTGTTACAAATAATTATGGTTAGAAATGAAAAGGGTCACAATCGCAAAATAAACGGATAAAAAGAAAATAAGAGACACGAGACTTTTATAATGGTTCGATTTAAAATGAATCTACGTCTACTTTTGAAGTATTTATCATCATCATGAAGGGAATTACATGGTTTATCATCTTATACATCATATTTATTACACTTGACCACTTTTGTGATAATTCTCCATTTTTTGCTCTCTTTCCGCTTTAGATCACACATAGATTTGAGAAGGAACGAATTGGATTGTGTAATCATATACTTTTCCTTGGTTCCAACATGAAAATGATTTTAGATCTGTGCATTGAAAAGGAGCTATGGCGATTGGAGATCACTTAGAGTAGATCGGAGTGTGAATTAATGGTGCTCGGAGAAGATGAGATCCATTCCATGTTGGAGGAAGGAGAGAAGTTTGGCGGTCATTAATGGAGATTTTAGAAGCTTTAGAGCTGTTATGGAATGATTTTGGCAACCCTTCGGGATCGAGGAATCGGTCCCTTGAAATGTGGAGCAAGGGGATATTCATAGAAGAAGTTTGAAGATATTGGCAGCCTCATAATTAGGGGGTGCAGATTTTGGATCGGACGTAAATTTAGATCGGGATAAAACTAATTACAGAAATGCCACTGGTCCGCTTTATAACTGTGTACAACTATCATGGTCAGTATTTACAGTTCTGCCACTGCTCTTTGTACTTGACCGATCCACTTTATGCTTCATTCCCGGTCTATTGTTTCAATTGGTACCGATCCAATTATTGCTTCCTCTCTTAATGTGACCGACCAAAGCCTTATTTAAATGTGCCCGACCCAGTTATATTTTACTAACCGATCCAGATTGTCATTTGCCTTTTCTGATTTACCCCGACCTAGATATGTTTTTCGTTCCCAAATGAATAGATCTACGTGTAAAATGCTTTATACTGAACTCGAATCTGTGAATTGCAGGATGTTACGCCATATATTTGCATGGATCGATTTAATCCATTTTGCCAGTTCTAATGCGAACATATTTCATGTCCCATATTCTTGTTCCGACATGAAGCTAAAATTATTATCATTTTGTTGTGCTAACATGTTTTTATGTTCCAAAGCTTCTAGACGTTTTGCACGCTCAGCCCGTATTTTACACTTTCTACATGTTGTATGATTTTCACGTGTAAATGGTTGTGGCTGGCACACCCATTTTTCCCTTTGACGAGGAGAAATATAATCATGCTTGTCCAATCTTATGAATGATGTTGTTACTTAAGGTCGATCCAAATGTTGATAATGCACTGACCCAGCTGGTTGACAATGCACCGACCCGTTTATATTACTTCATATAGGTCGATATGTTGTATTTATTGAAATAAAGGGCCCACGTATTCATACTTCTACAGACCGATTCAAATGTGTTTTAACCGTCTCCCAGATGTTTGTTTCACGTTACTCTCATATCTACATTTCGTAATATAATGTATCACGTTATGTTTGAAGCTATCACACGTTTTCAGTACATCTCTACCACTATTGTATATGATCGCAGTGATTCTTCTGTCCCCAAATTCAGTGTGCCCCATGTCCCAACCAATAAGAGCCCCCTGATTTCCACCTTTTGCATTTAAACCCCTGAATTATTTTTGTACTTAAATGCAAAAAAGCGGAAATGGGGAGATTTGATTGGAGGGACATGGGGGGATAGGGGAAATGGGTACAAAATAATTTGTCTCCTATATAATATAGCCGATCTGAAGGGCACCATTGAAATCAAACCACATGGTCTTCATATGATGTCGACCCATTCTTTTATTAATTTGTCATTGGTCCATGGATGGAAACGCATACAATATACTGGCATGCATGCCATAATCCTATGCATATGCATATGTGCCCGGTCCATATATGGACTCATAACCAACGTGAATGTTTTCACCGCATGGAACATGCATGTTAATCCAAGTGTTCTAAGCTTGATACCGGTCCATGTACAGTCTTTGATACCGACCCAACGTACCGACCGATCCGGTGCTTTGCAAAGGACCGATTTGGTGCCTTGCAACTGACCAACCCGGTGCCTTGGAACTGACTGACCCAACCCGCTTTGAGGGAAATGGACCAACCCATTGCTTTGCAGAATAGGCTGACCCGCTGTTATGTAAACACTATAAGAAAACACCGATTTAACGTCAAAAATTTAGAAGCGGAAATTTCCGCCGCTAATTAGCGACGGATTTCCATGCGATCTGCAAGGGATAGTTTTTTGTTTTTTCAACTTTTTTTCCTTTTATTTATCACCGCCGTCTTCTGTCATCCCTCACTAAACCGTTGCAAATTGCGTCAAATCACGGATGGAAAATTTTTGCTACTATTTTCTGCTGCAAATCCAGGTAGAATACCAACAAATATTTACAGAAGCTATTTTGTAGCAGAATTCCGACGGATTTGCAAGAGACGTTTTTTTTTAAGATATACAAAGGGCAATCCACATCCTCACACTACTGTTAATTTGAGCCATTGAGATTGAACTATCTAACGGCTGTAATTGGTCATCCGCGTGCATTGAAGACCTTCAAATTGAAAAAACAACAAATAAAGATTGTAAAATGTGAAATTTTAATTCTCCCTACAGATCGAATCGCGCCTTTCCCTTTTCTTCTTCTTCATCAACTTAAACCTAAATCAAAAAGTTTCCCCAAATTTTAATTCCCACTCCCTATTCTGCAGCCCAAATACTTAATTTCTTAATACCTGACATCTTCTCCTCTTTCGCCTTCTATGCTTTCAGAAATTGCGGCCTTGGCAACCTCTGGGCCTGCGACATGTTGATAGCAACCGACGAGGGATTTACCCTAAGTTATTTCGGACATAACCATTTTTTTGTTCTTCCCAAATCCGATGAAACAAATCTTCGACCAGGCTGACCGATTTTCCACCGATTTGTGGATAAATTAGTTACACAGTCAAGGGCAGCTAAATCTGAGAAGCTTGTTCTAGCAAGAGGGAACGGTTCTTCGAAGCATGTATTACAGGTAAAAAGCCATTGAAGTGGCGGTCAAGGTGATACTTGCTTCTGGGTTCATAATTAACTTTTATTTAAAAATTAATGTTATATCGAAGCACGTAGATATGGTAGATTATTCCAACCGGGATAAGGAACAGAAAAAAATATTTGCAATTTTATGATGCATGGTTATAAGTCTGCAAATAAAGTTTCTATTAGTTGAACAAACTTGTAAGCTTTTCGCACAAAGATGCAAGTTTGTGCTTTGTGTATCATAGAGTTTAGATGCAAGTTTGGATTTTTAATCGTAGACATGATAGTTTATAATTTTTAATCATTTATTTTTGATATGTATTTGATTTCAGTGTTTAGAGCTGTTATGAATAATCAATTTCCTTGAGCATCCAGGATTATTTTAGCTATTAAACTTTTTATTGGTTCGAAAGCACCAACATATAGCGTAATTACCTCTTTTATATACAACCTTCGCTGAAATAGACTGTATCCTTGCAACATTCGTTGGTAGACCTGCATAGGAATGCATTTTTTCAGAGAATTTTCTAAATGATGTTGTTACATGATAATCTGTCATGCAAAAGATATGTAGGTCATCCACATATGAGATGTGTAAGTTCAAGATGTGCTTTATAGATGGATTTAATTTTTCTGTTGCTCACTTTTAAGTACGTAGACTTTAAAGACTATTCCACTATATAATACAGATAAGGGATAATCGTCAAAATAGCAAAGCTTTGTTGATCAAATGCTGGTGATTATTTATCTTTTAAAAAATAAGCCAAGGGATGTTGCATTGTGAATTTACATAGCAGCATACTTAAGAGACAGGGAACATGTACTAACTACCTAAGCTGGACGAAATTGTTTATGCTTGCTCTAATCAAAAAATTAAAAGACTAATAAATTATATAAAAGTTATGTTACAATATATGTCCTTTTAGCCTCATAAGTTTGTACATCCCCTTTTCTATCAATAAAATGCTTCTCGACTAAAAATCATGTCGTTCATTAAGTAATATATGCTAGGATTGAATTTCAGACAAAATATATGCATCCCCTTTTCTATGTATACCAACCGTGTATTCAAATTAGTTATCTTTTATTGTATTTGTAGGATTAAAGGCCAAGAATATCTATGTGCTTTGATGTTGTAAAAGTTTAGAGGATGATAATAAAGGTTAGATTCCTTCCAGCTTTTGGGTATAAATGTACTAATTTTGGATCACTAAGAAGGAACTATAAAGAAAAGTATCATAGTTAATTGAGGCTTGGGAGGTATCCAAAATGGTCACTCAGTTGTAGATTTGAATATTGACCTCTTGATGACAACTAAGATTTTTCAGACAATGGTAGGCTAAGTGATTATTTTTCATTGAATGGGAAATTATTTTAGAAAACAACCGCTGATGTTTTTTTCCTAAAACTGAAAATTATATTAACAAAGATTTATAGCCAAATTTTCATGTCTAGCTAATGATGGCGGCCAATTGCACCTTACGTGATATTTTCATACATTTATGTTAGTGAAACTGGAGATTACTTTTGGAGCATATGGGATTTTATTGTTCCTCTATAAAGTAGTATTCTTGTAGCAAAATATCTTGGTACTGTCTTAATTCCACTATAATTACACAAATATGTTAAATATGAGATTACTTTTGGTGCAAATTATCCTTGTTAGCAACGCTACTACTCCTGTATCCAACATCAATACCATTGTGCTTGTGTTGTGCAAGACAACTCATGAAATCCCAAAGACAACCATGTCCGCCCCTCTACTAAACCCAAATCACCTTACTCGCTCATACAACCATCGGCTGCATATTAAGCTCCACCCTTACTACCTATTTTTGAACACAGTTTTTAAAACATATAAATATAGTTTATTAAATTGTAATACACTATATATTTTTAAATATGTAGTGTATAATATAGATTTTCATCTATATTCACTTTTATTTGGAACATTGAATTCATTAATATTTATATTAAAGAAACTAATCCTAACGCTGAATGTATTCAGTGCTAACTGAGCATTAGGATTATATTTTTAATACCATTTTAAGTGATACAGTGATTAGGCTTTAACTTGTACTACGATGATTATTTAATTGATCATGAGGTTTATAAAATTTTGTTAATTTTTTGTTTATCATTCATATTTCAGTTAAGTTACCTTAAATCATTTTATGTTAATGTGCAAGTGAGTTCTCATAACTAAGTAAAAATATATTGTGTAGAAAGTATTTATGAAGTGTAAATTATGTTTTTTAATTGTATCCCAGCATCTTCAGCATTACGCCATGATGAGAACCAGCGTCTCCATGTTAATTGTCATGAGAGTTTGTGTCTTTGCTTCTACCATGCCACCATCAGTGACATCCTGAAAGTGCATTATATTACATGAGTATAATATCTATCTAGTGTGGCATATCTAACCCTTACAATTTTCTAGTTGAAGAGTTTATTTACCAATAAGCTATAATTTCTTGTCAATCAAATTTTATTATTATTTGTAAACTAATTTTGGTAAAATAAAATGTAGAAATGAGCAAAATTGTGATGTTAGAAATTTTCCTTATTTTTTTGCTTCTATAAAATCTGTAAGCATCATGTTGTGGACATGGTGTGGAATATATTTGGTGCAGTGTTTCTGATTACATTTGACTGAGATAAATTACCGACCTCTGATCCTTGTAGATGATGCTGAATATAATTTTACTTGTGTTTTGAGTGTTATGTCAAATAGATTATATTTTGACTATGTTGATAGTACTTGTATATTAGACTTTGGAATTATTTGTGAATGCTAGCTAGTAGTTATAATGATAAATGTGCTTGTTATGTAAAGTTGACTATTTTTTTTTCTAAAACTTATTTCGGTGTTATGTTATAGACTTACAGTTCCAAGATCAAGGAGCAAATTAGAGGGTAAGCATTCGAGCCCTATCAGGATAGATCCATGTAGAAAATGAGAAGCTTTTTTATATATATGTGCAGGTTCCTCTTTTTTTCCCTTTTTTTTACTTTAGACATTATGATGCATAGATCCATCAACTATGTAAACATAAATTTTGTTTATGTGACATTAGTTTTTAGTTGTATCAGATAAAGTTATGAATGTCGGGTGTTATGTGAATATTTTATCAATTATTGTACCATTTTTTTTGATATATGATGTTTTGTGACATTAATTTTTCTAGTTGATATATATGTATATACGTTTCATTGCATGATGAGTATTGAATGTTGAGTATTATTGAAATGAATGTATTTGATGTCTAGCTTGATGGTTAGAAATGCTGCAAAATGTTTGCTATACAAGTGCGAACCCGTGCTACGCACACGGCATATTTAAAATTTTAAATAACTAAAGCTAATTAAATAGGAGTGTGATAGCAAATGAATTTTTTAATGTACAACAAAAACTCTCAAATAAATATTCACTTTGATTTCATTAGAAAAACAAACTAAGTTTTCGGAGATTAATACATCTATGCTTATGTTTGTATAGTGTTGAATTCAGAAGCGCATTGAAGAATGCAATTCCAAGTAGTTTATGTAGCAAACGTTAAGCAAAAAAATTGAAACATTATAATCCAAACAGCTGTAAGCCAATATATCTCTGTTTCATTCATCTATAACAAACTATATATAAAAAAGGATTCTTTCTTGCACTATGAGTATGAATTTCATGTATAACAAAATTATCACAAATGCTAGACCATGTTGGTTGCTTTCGTTCTCATGTAGGTTCTCACCAAAGATTCTTTGTTAAATTTTCTAATGTAATTTACTTTACATTTGATTCTGATAGCTAAAAGAAGAACGACAAATAATTTTATTGATATAACTAAATCAACTCAGGAACTTCTTAGTGAAGTTACACTTCTTTTCTTGCACTCCTCAAGGTACAACATGTCCTCTATGTTGGTGAGTTCCAAAAAAAAGGATAACCTAATGAATTATAACATTGCCATTAATTTTTTTTATAAAAAGCTATGTTGAAATCAAGTATGAATATATATATACTTGTCTATCATATGCACCAAAATTAATTGTAGTGAGCTTAAATCATCCGCGTATTAAAATGTTAGCTGCAACACCCACGCAGAAGTAGAAAATTATAGATGAATCACAATTAATTTGCTATTTTTTTTAAACTAAAAATAATCAATAGATATAACAACTCTCTAACCAACGCGACTACATAGATACATCATGTCTTTGATTTTACATCATAAAATAGAAAATGTCATCACTATTGTAGTAAATCAAAACATCACCAACAAATTGGTTCTTCATTTTCCTTGGTCTTGAGCGTACTCTTAGCTCTAAGCAAGTGTCGTTTTCCAGGGATCCAGTCTGGTCATGCTGTCATATTCCTTGATGCCATGTTTAGTCTACCAATATCCAAAAAGAGATTCATGGCCTGATTCAAAGCATTGGCAGCCACTTTAATTGAGTATTTCTTGTAATAGTTTGCAGCACCTACATAAGCTGATGCCGCTTCATATGTGCTATCCAACT
The DNA here is from genome assembly GCA_030737875.1 of Allium sativum. Taxonomy (NCBI): domain Eukaryota; kingdom Viridiplantae; phylum Streptophyta; class Magnoliopsida; order Asparagales; family Amaryllidaceae; genus Allium; species Allium sativum. Next base: position 1,049,560,496 of record CM060916.1, on the reverse strand, counting down.
TAAGATGGAAGTTGGCAAGTTTAACATATACAGCTCCAGCTCTCTCCCAATTCTTGGCGAGTTTGAAGCAATTAGCAGCTTTTTCATAAAGATCGACAGCTTCATTAGTTTTGTATCTGAAGAACCTCCACCCAGCCAGTTTCTTGTCTGCCTTCTTCTCAAATTCGTCCCCCTTGATGCTTGATCCACCATAATCGACCAAAATTAGATTCGAAGCAATTATGTTAACAACCGTGTAACAAATCAATTTCGTGATCGAAGTCACTATTTAATAGAGAATGAAGAGAGATGCACGTGTAGCAAATCAATTTCATTATCGAAGTCACTATTTGACAAAGAATGAAGAGAGATGCAATCGTGAGATGGAATATTAATTTACTAAATTATAAAATTAATATTAGTAAGAACCATGCAATAGCATTAACCAAGCTAAAATTAAAACATTAACACCAGTAAAATGCAACAGCTCAAAATATCATCTTAAGGAAGGCTTGCTCATACTTGACTCATACAAAAAATATTATATTGTATTTATTGCGACTAATCAATCTTTCCAATATACATACATACATACATACATACATACATATATATATATATATATATATACACACACACACGTAGTTACAAACTTCAGTCCGTTAGTGAATTGCTAATCTTGAAATTCATCCAAATAACATTAAGTAAAAGATAAACACATGCATATAAGTAAAAGGGAGAGGAGTAAAATGAGATTTGCACTTGTGCAGTCTTCAACATTATCGTTTAATCATGGCGGGCATTAACGTTTTTGCAGGCATTGTCAAATCTAAATCTGGATAAATACTTCAAAAAACAAACATTTTAATTTGGACACATTAACTATTAAAAAAGAAATAGCCAGCGCCACTATAAGGTTTACGTATCCATATTATTATCATGAATAACACGCAAGTTTGAAAATTAAATTAAAAATGGAACTCTGTTAATAGTAACAAAAACAGACATCAAATCAATTTGAATGCTAGGAAATAGCTTATCTCCTTTTGAAGATAGTAATTATAATACAGTGTATATTTTTGGTTTTATTCATACTTGTAAATCCAAATAATAAATAAACTGTTTTATTTCATAAATAATAATAGATAATACTATGAAAGAATGTGCAGTAGAATAATGAGATTGTATAATCACAACTATATATGAAATTATATTAACTGATCCTGCATGATAAGTGGGAAAAAAACTAAATCTTTTTGCAACTATCATTGCGTCTTTGTTTCGTTTTTTGTAGGGGATTAGTGTGATGATAATTAAACTTAATCCTCCATTTGATTCGCTTGTCGGCAAATTGATTTAATTATTCCAACCTATATTTTTTCATCAAGGATTTATTAAAAATTATTATACTGTTGGGATCGCTCCTTAATTAGAGAGTTTCTAGAAAATTCTAGACCTTTCTAGAGAAATCTAGAATTTTCTAGAATGTACCAGAGAACTCTAGAGAAGTGTAGAACCCTCTAGAAGCTTGCGGAAGAGTGTGGAATCCTCTAGAATATTCTAGAGATGTGTGGAACCTTCTGGAACCTTACGGAAGAGTATGGAAGGATGCATAAGGGAATGGAAGAGTGTAGAGATTCCTAGAGAGTATGGAGCATTCTAGAGAATCAATCTCCACCCTTGAATGCAAGTAATGTCCACCGTTCAACATGAAGGTTGAGTGGTATAAATAGGAGAAGGAGCCTTCATTACTATCAATCCAAGGATCTAAGGATCCAAGAATCCAAGAGAGAAGCCACTCCTTGGAGTGAGATCCAAGAAAGAAGCCACTCCTTGGAGTGAGATCCAAGAGAGAAGCCACTCCATAGAGTGAGATCCAAGAGAGAAATCCACTTCTTAGAAGTGAGAAAAACTTGAGATTAGAGATCCTCTTTGAGTGAAAAGAGAGATAGCTTAAGAAGTATCCATCCTTAAGCTTGATTCATGTGTGAGTTACTTGTGTAATCATATTCTTGTAATCCTACTATTCTTTTGTATAGTGGAAGAATCTCCTTATTGGAGAATTATAAACCCTTGTGCTTTCGTTGCTACGTTTAATCTTAAAGTGCCTATCTTAACTTCACGAAGCGGGAAAGACTGCGATTTCCCCAACAGTGGTATCAGAGCCAGGTTTAGCCGTAGCCTTAATCAAGCTCATGTAAGTTCAAGATGGAAGATAATGACGCTCACTGTTGAAGGGGAGCCTCAAAGCTATAAAGAAGCAATGATTGATTGTCATAAAGAAGAGTGTAGAATAGCCATGCAAGAATAAATGCAATCCTTGCATGAGAATAACACATATGAACTAGTGGAGCTACCAAAAGGGAGAAGAGCTTTGAAAGAATAAGTGGGTGTATAGAATCATGACCGAAGAGAACCGTTCAAAGACTCGCTATAAAGCTTGGTTAGTCGTCAAAGGATTGGACAAGAAAAAAGTACTGATTTTGAAGAGATTCTTTCCCATGATAAAGATGTTATCAATCCAAGGAGTCCTTGAGGAAAAGCAAATACATCTTGACAAGGTTCACATAGATGAGAACTGGTCTGACATAATGACCAAGGTCGTACCAAGAAAGAAGTTTTGAAGATTGCTGTCAAGGTGTCGGCGTACTACTACCTCCCAATTAAGTCGGGAGGGGGAGATTGTTGGGATCCCTCCTTAATTAGAGAGTTTCTAGAAAATTCTAGACCTTTCTAGAGAAATCTAGAATTTTCTAGAATGTACCAGAGAGCTCTAGAGAAGTGTAGAACCCTCTAGAAGCTTGCGGAAGAGTGTGGAATCCTCTAGAATATTCTAGAGATGTGTGGAATCTTCTGGAACCTTACGGAAGAGTATGGAAGGATGCATAAGGGAATGGAAGAGTGTAGAGATTCCTAGAGAGTATGGAGCATTCTAGAGAATCAATCTCCACCCTTGAATGCAAGTAATCTCCACCGTTTATCATGAAGGTTGAGTGGTATAAATAGGAGAAGGAGCCTTCATTACTATCCATCCAAGGATCTAAGGATCCAAGAATCCAAGAGAGAAGCCACTCCTTGGAGTGAGATCCAAGAAAGAAGCCACTCCTTGGAGTGAGATCCAAGAGAGAAGCCACTCCATAGAGTGAGATCCAAGAGAGAAATCCACTTCTTAGAAGTGAGAAAAACTTGAGAGTTAGAGATCCTCTTTGAGTGAAAAGAGAGATAGCTTGGGAAGTCTTTATCCTCAAGCTTGAGTAAGCCTCTTTGAGAGAAAAGAGAGATAGTTTGGGAAGTCTTTATCCTCAAGCTTGAGTAACCCTCTTTGAGACAGAAGAGAGATAGCTTGGGAAGTCTTTATCCTCAAACTTGAGTAATCCACTGTGTGAGAGTTACTTGTGTAATCATATTCTTGTAATCCTACTATTCTTTTGTATAGTGGAAGAATCTCCATATTGGAGAATTATAAACCCTTGTGCTTTCGTTGCTACGTTTAATCTTAAAGTGTCTATCTTAACTTCACAAAGCGGGAAAGACTGCGATTTCCCCAACATATACTCCATCGAATAATATAAAATTATAAATCTAGCATGCTTAATGACACAATCCTTGATCAATGCGACAAATTAGTACAAAGATGGAATATGTTCTAATGCAAATGCAAAGCAAACCAATTATATTTTTAGAGCCATCTACACCATCAAATGTCTAATTCTCTATTAAACTATGCAGGTATATTAAGCTGTTGGAATGAAAAAAAATTAGTCTAATATACTATATCAATTCAAGCATGTATTGAGAAATTGAGTAATACAGCTCAAGTTGTTTTTTTTTTCCCAGAAAAACAATATATTATTAAATCTGGATCTTTCCTTTGTGATTAGGATAGTTTATATTACCTAGCTACCAAATTTGAATGTATGAGTAACATTAATGACACTGACACATATAAAAAATTGATTTCTCTCCAGTCTTTAACTTGTTATGCTAATATAGGATATATTTGATTATTAATTACCTATTCAACTGTATATAGGGGCTGATGGTCAGCTGATGCTATTTTATCTAGCACTTCATAATAATCTTGGTTTATTTTAAAAAATGGTGACGACAATCCACCTATGGACACAAAAGAGAATTATAGTTTTTTGAAAAGAATTCCACTGAATTTATAAGAAGGATGCAGCAATGGAAATGTAAGATTTTATTTATGTGAAGCTTATATGCTTCATAAGTAGACATTGGAGAATGGAGACTGTGTATCCAACATATACAAACTTGTTCATCTAATTTTTTCCCTTTTCCCTTATTTTTTCTTTAAACATATATAACATCAAATTTTAACTACTAATTACGTTATTTTACATAAAACAGTTTTACCGAAAAATGCGTGATCAAAGTGATTCATGCACTATTTATTTTGCGCAATAACTGAAACAATAACTCAATGCAATGTCAAATAGTAGTAAAGTTATAACCATTATGACAATCTCATATTTATTCCTAATTACATATAAAAATCAAAACACAGAATTTATCCTACTTGTATTGCTGAATAAAGCATTATATTAATTATTTATGTAATACAATAAATTCATAGTTTAATTAAATTTGTAGATGACTATAGTCCTGAAAAACCACGAACCATAAAAGAGTAGAATATAAGGGTTGAAAAAAAAATGTTTTGCTTGATCTCTTTTGAGAAGTGTCATTAAAAAGTGCAGAAAAATTACTGATAAGAATACATATATCGATCATCAAATCATAATTTGAAGTTAGAGATTAATTTCACTATCCAGTCTAAGGTGCATGGGAAATACACTGGGCATATAATAGTATGGCACGTGGATAGCATGTTTAGATTTTGCACTAAACAGTTTGAAGATGATTAGTGATGTACGTCGGTGTAGTTCTATGCTGAATGGGTATCGAAAGCATCATGGGTTCGAACTCAAATATATGTAAGAACAATTTTTGTTAACCTATTTTAAATATCAATGGATTTGTTACTGATGTGATTTAAGGTGGATTAACATTCAAGAGATGAATTTCAAGCCCTAAATTCGTTCAGCCTTTGGATTTAAACATCAGTTGATGCGTTAATTCATCTTCGGCAAGAACGTAAGCACAAACGATCGAAGCCGTTGACCAATATATTATACAGACTTATGCATCAGCAATGCAAGTAAAAAGTGCATGCTAATCTCATATATAATTACCAGAAACGTTGCCATTGTATAAGCAGCAGTTTGCAATCTCAAAAATAGTTTGTTGAGCCATTGACCAATATATTCCACAGAACTTTTTTTTTGATATAAAAAGCGCACTCATGGATTAAGAAAAAGTTTCCATTAGCCTGATGAGAATTCAATGAGTACCACAATTTATAAATTTTGAGTTCATAATTTATTACATTACAGGGCATAAAATTACCTATCATTTAAGCTCAGCTTGACACAAAATTGCATGACATACCTCACCTCTGTAGCTTTCTTCGTGCCAAAGCAGGTGTTTTCTTTGGAATGTAAACCTTGTACTTCACCTCCACGGTTTCACCGTCACGCATTCTTGAAAATGTTTTTTACTCAAACTGAGAGCCACCAGCTGGCTGAGGCCTAGCTTTTTGAACTTCTGCCTTTTGAGCTATTGAGGATGAAACCATGTTTTCTTCAGTATCATTTACCTTAGAATTTGCATTTTGGTTAACAGTTCTTTCATTCTGATTTTCTTTAGAAGACTCCTGCAATGTTTTCAAAGCGTTTGATGTGTCTTCATTAAAGGTACCATTACATGAACTATCATCTGGAAGATTATGCACTGCATTTTTAAATATTCTATTACCAGACTTATGCATCAGCAAATGCAAAAAGTGCATGCTAATCTCATGTATGATTACCAAAATTTTTGCCATTGTATGAGCAGCAGATTGTTAAAGCACGGAATAACACCAGGAGAAACAATAGGGAGGATTAATTCACTTAAACACCCAATAGTCAAAGTGTTAGAAGATAATCAACAAAATTGTGCACATTATACAACAATAGTTTACTAAAGTTTAAAAAATCTTGCAACAGCTCTACATAAATCAGAATAAATAAGCTAAATAATTATGTTTAAAATAAATCTCACCTTAGATTAGGTCATTAAGCAATATTTTCTGTGACTTTAAAGTTAAACCAGGGACACAAATAGTAAATTTCTGCAAACGAATGGAGGAATGAAAATTTAGCGTGAAGGTTCAGAAAAGAGTAAAAGCATGTCTTTCGGAAGCAGAGTATGTTGAATGGCAGAAAAAGGAACATTTTGATAACAAAACCACTATAGTTGTAGCAGTCCTTGCATGCGATAATTTATTCACTTTTCAAGTGTCGATACTTAGCTATAGTTACAAAATGTGATTACAGAGCTCTAGTTGCAGAGCTGCTGTTGGACCTGATTGGTCATCACTGCTAAATATAATTACAAAAATAATTTAGTATATCGCTTTGTAATAAGAGTAGCTCCCTTAATGGTTATCGTAATGTCGACAATCATTTATATATTATAATTACTAAGTGAATATGAAGCTAAGGGAATGAGATTATATTCCAGAAATATCAGTATAATGTGGATAACATATGATGTAAATAACAGTATAAAACATAGTGTGAATTTCGCAAGATGACGTAGTAACTTAATCCATAAATTAATTTGTTGAATTAATTCGTAAAGTTAAATATTCTTTTCCATTCAAGAAAAATGGATTAATGGCTGAATTTCCATCTATATACCGTCAAAGTGTATCATATGTAGACCTCAATTTTTTGCTAATACTGTTAACCCACTAACACCCATCTTAATGCATATGAAGTAAATTTTTTATATAATGGTTCATTCGACATTGTGTTTGTTCATTAAGCCTAAATAGTTTTATACCTGGTCACCTCAAAATAAAGTAATGATGTGGAAACTATTCAAACAAAAAAATAACAGATATCACTTGATAAATACAAATTCATTTTGGTTTGATGTTACATATATTTGTTTAAATAAAAAAAAGAGTATGATGTTGTACAAATTCAAACCCTTCATTAGATGACTGCAAATATTCATGGAAAATATTATTCTCCACGTAGTGGGTAATAAACGAAAGAAATGAACATAACTTTAGCTTCAAATATACCCGAAAACCTTATATATTCTAACCTCATATGTGACAGATGAAACCTTTATACATAGGCTAGACAAAACTAAACTAAAACACACTGCAATTTTAATTACCAATAATTCTATTTAATCCGAACAATATAATAAAAGATCAAACTTACTTACATAAAGAATAGATTCAAACAAAACGGCTTGAGTAATACTCGCAAATTGACAATTTACTTACCTGCAGAACAGAGCATTGAAAATAAGACCCTAAAGTAACACGCTAAAGTGGCAGCACTGCATATGGAGAATAACAATTGCAATGCCTTATCAAGTTGAATCCTATATGGGCATAAAAAAGCATAACAATGTCAAATTGTAAATAAACCGATAGGTTAAATACCAATACATAAATATGGACATGTGATGTGCACTCACCTATAAATCAACATGGTACCAGACTGAATCGGGCGGAGCAAGTGCAAGAAAGTCGTCGGAAAAAGAAGCAGAGTAAGATGGAGGACAATGGAGCTAAACTAATAATTTATAGGAAAGCTGACACAGGCTAAAAAACAATAATAACAATTTTGAGACAAAAGCAATAGAGAAAATTTTTGTACCTTGGTTCTCGAAACCATACATCGATCTGCTTTAGAATAATGCAGTCATATAGAAAATTGATTGCATATCTGTAGAAAATCAATTGGTTCATTAGTTATTGAGATATCCCCAAAAGAAAAACAAAGCACTTACATTTAGACGGTTCATTTTAGTAATTACTAATTAGTGACAATTGAAAGCTGCCTCTGATAGCTACTCCCAAATCTAAAACAAAAGTGAAACTAAGCCTATACTCGTGTACTTCAAAATTAAAATTAAAGCAGGATAACATAGCAGAAAGAATGAAATGACATGAAAAAGGAAACCATGAAATGACATGAAAAAGGAAACCATGAAATGACATGAAAAAGGAAACCAACAACGTTCATAGGTTGACGTAGAAACCACCTAGTCCATGGTTACAAAAATTCAACAAAATAGCAGGATTTATATGCAAGTGAAAAAGAACTTACCGGCGCTTTGATTCCATTCCCAGACCAGCAAGCATATTACCCTAAATTCCCATTTGTAAGCAAAAATGGATGTACACAATAAAGAAAATAGTTTTTTTGTGATAGTCACTAAATTTTGTCTAAATGATTAATTACCACAAATGATGAACCATATCTCAGTAAAAAAAATTCAAAAATTAAGCCATTGGAAGTGGATATTTCAAAACCTAATTAGTAAGTGTGAACTAATCAAAACCTGATCACATTTGCATGGTCTTTAAAAGCTTAGTTTTTTTTTCATGTAAATCCCTGCAACTCAACTTGCGCCGGAATGAAAGGGAAGGAAAAAATGGTTAGAATTTTATGGGAAAGATTGGATGATATTAGTGTAGAAAAGCAGTTTACAGAATTTGTGTTCAAGCAATCAAGCTATATATAGTATGCAAAATAACATGATTTAAGCAAGTTATCCCATTCAAAGAATCAAACTTCGAAACTGATATCAAATGATCTTCCCTATTCAATCATTAAATTAGCAAAAAATAATTTTACCTGTATAATCCACATCATGTTGAATCAACAGCTAGGTTATGGATTTCATTTAATCCAACTCAGAAAGAAGAAAAATCGTCAAACTTGGCATTGAAACATACCAGATTTATATTGTTACACAAAAAGTCCTTTTTTTCTGGTAGAAAGGAGGAAGCAATATAGTTGTTTGATTTTCGGATATATAGACTTTAAATTGAATGCTCATGGAAAAGAAAAGAAGCAGCCGGAGTCGATTTCAAAACCTGTAACAAATAATTTTCACAATTCAATATTTAAAATTAGCAAAAAAATGAAAATAATTTCAGCAACGGAGGATTGGTTAGACCGATGACAACGAAAGAGGGGAGAGGATATATAAGCAGGAATCGAAATAGAAATTGCGATGCCTGGGAGGATGTAGAAATTGAAGAGGTAGGGTTTTCGACAGGCGTCAGAGGAAAGGTGGACATCTATAGATGGGATGCGAAGAGAACTAAATTAGAAGCAGAAGAGTACGTAGGGCCGAGAGGGAAGGATAGATAAAAAGATGCGGACAAAAGCGCGCGTGTGACGTCTGAGCATTAAATAAGCTGAGAGCTGCTGCGAGCGCTCGAAACCATACTCAGTAATTATAATATAGTATAGATATTTTCGTCGGTAATCCATCGTTTTATTGCTAGGATTTACGGACGAATAACTGGAATGTAAATGTTTGACATATATTTTCGTCGGTAATCCTTTGCTAAATAGCGTGCATTTAGCGACGGAAAAATATCTACTGATTTAATTATGTATATATATCCGTCGGTAAAACGTAGGTGAAATATTTTAAAATAAAATGATAATATAATAGAAAATGACGGTGAAGTGACGGAGAATCGACATTAATTTCCGTCGCAAAATTGTTTTTAAAATACCGACGTGTTTTTTTAGAGACAGCAGTATTCTGCTGCAAATCCGTCGCTAACAGGCCTTTAGCGAGGGTTCAGCGACGAAATTTTCCGCTGCAAAATCAGTGTTTTCTTGTAGTGAAACATGGTCGATCCATTTGCTTTCTACCAGACCGATTAGTCACTTAAACACCAATTTTTAGTGGGTTAACAATATATATAGACACACACACACACATACATACATATTTCATATATGAGTTTTTGTCTTTTCAGAATGGCAAACCATCAAAAACCTCATTTGTCTTCGAAATGTACTCAACTTCTACTGAAAATAGTCACTGATTATGTGAAATACATTGCGAACAAGGAGGGTATGTATAAAGTGACTACTAGCGTCACGTCCCTAGAATTTTTCCAAATGTGAACAGCCTCCCCTTGTAAAATATATTGCAAAGCAGGTCCCTATTTTAGCACTTATGTGTTTTTCAAAGAAAAAATGCGCTGCTATGAAAAAAAGAGAAAAAATCGCAAATATTCCCAAAATTAATCTAAAAAAAGCATTAATACTAAATATATGCATACATCTATGGATATACTCATCCATAGTTTATATTCGATATTCTGGGTGAATATATGCATATAATGCTTATACTTGCTAAGATACATGTATATAAAGATGAACTAATATGCATGGGCTACGAATCGTTGCTAAAATGTATGTGTTATATGCTAAAATGTATGCATAAGAGTTAAAACGAATGAAGGCTTATGAAAATTGCTGACATGTATGCATTTATTGCTTATAAATGTTGAAATGTATACATAAAAGGCATATGCTTGAAAAATAGGCGATGATAGAATTAAAGCATCAAACGATGCATTTATTGCAGCATTACTGCAAATATTTCTACATATATAGCGCAATTTGATGCAAAACTGCAATTTGTGCAGAAATGTATGCATAAATTGCAAATAAATGAATCGTATGATGCAATATATTACAATTTCGTGTTTTTTTATGATTTTAACGCATGAATATGATGACAATTAGTTGTTGTATTTAATTATCAATTTACATGATTTTTTCTTTGCTTGTTTTTCTTGATGATTTACAAAAAAATAGGGATGTAATTTATAAAAAGTTAAGGCAATGATATGACGTGAATTTCCAAACCTACTAGGGATGTGAGCCGAACTTACCCATGCATAAAACCATTGTGGAGAAATTTAACCGGACAATAGCGGAAATGAACATGCAGAGACAAAACTATTTTCAAGAATTGGTATATGACAAGTTCGAACCCGTGCTTCGCACACGAGAATGAGTTATATTATGTAAAAATTAGTTGTGTCATAAAATTATATGTAAATAGACTTCCTAATACGTCTTCTCTCTCTCACGCAGTTTCCAATTCCTACACAATGTCTAAACCACAATCATAAATAAATAACGTACTTGTTCTTTCAGTTGTTTCTAATTGAATAATATATGAGGATAACTGAAGGAAATTTAAATTACAACTATTAATTGAATTTGAAACTCCATATGTCACAAACAGTACTTTCTCTAGCTGGTTTCATTTATCAGCTCTATTACTTTGAAGATGAACATGATGCAGTTAAGGCGTTATAATCATGATTAGCCTTCTCATTTTCCATTTTCAGCGATCTTTACTACCAGTATTTCACTTTTATAGTGATCATTTTTATCTGGCATGGATTCATCAAATGAATCGTCCCTAGGAGCAACAACATCAAGATGTTTAAATACAATTCAAAGTTTATGAAAAATGAAAAACTACCAAGCTCGAATGAAAATTATAAATGGAAGGAATCCAATGAGAAAATAGTAGTATGAAGTCATTAGACTTAACAGCAGATTAGTGTATAAGCATACTTATTCTTGCCCAAAGCATGTAGACTCTATGTTGTTGAAAAGGATTGTTGACTAAAAACTCTAAAGTGATATGATCTCATATGTAACGTCCCGCATTTTTATCGGTTTATGTTTGAATATTTAAATCATTTTAAATATTGAATTCGTGTTATAAGTGGATTTATATATTAATTAAAACAAAGTTGAACATATAAAAATATATATTAAATATAATCGAGCTCATAACAACGCTGCAGTTCGTAATTTAACGTTTTGATCTTCAACTGAGTATATAGGACTCGTTATAAGTCAGATTTCTGCAAAACAAGAAACGTTGGAATCTGTGGAACTGTATTCTTCTAATGGAGGTGAAAAATCGAATTTTTGAATTTTTTATCGCAAGATATATCCAAATAAAATATTAAAATAGTCGCCGTAGAATCGTTTATCGACCGTAACGGTTTATTTGATATAACTTGATATCGGCTTTGAATTTAGGCAAGGTTCTTTTGAGGCGTAGTGATAATTAAATTTTTATAATTTTACTGTAATTTTTAAATAATTAAATACGCAACTTTTTGTTTGGAGTATTTTGCACCCTGTAACAACATTTTGGGGTTCCACAATATGAGTTAAACTACCGATATTATTATATTTTTGGGACCGTGGCATATTGGTGGACACAACGGTATTTTTATTTTTTTCGTTAGCAGTCCATAAAGGAACAAAATCCTTCGCAACGGATGTCCCGAATAAATATAAATATAGTTATAATATATATTATTTTTCCTTAACTACTAGTTGTGGTACAGTCTCCTTTTTCGACGTCAAACCTACTTGAAACAACAGTATGCTCGTCCGCTCAGCAAAGCTATGATAAATCAAATCTTTTTTTTTTAAATTATCTCTAGACTTCACTGTGCACATATGTTTTCGAACTAACAAAGATATTGAGGAGAAGATTCAAATACAGTCCTACCCTACCCTGTAACTAAAGCTATGTCTTGGCTTATCAAAACATACAACACGCCCTACTAGCTTGACATGCCTAAACCATAGATGCTACAGATTTTGTGTCTCACGCCATTTCGAAAACAATGCAGACAGAAATGATAATACAACGGGATGGGTTCAAATCACGCCAGCTACTCTTTTCCCTACGACACAGCATGTAATTTCAGATCCAAGCTGACCCAAGAGCCAAGCTACACCATACACAGTTTGTCCCCTATCCCTTGTAACTTCATATCAAGAAAAATATTGCATTGTGTTTTCAAATCTCAACCCAACCAATGCACAGCCCTATACACCACCCTAATCCTTGCGTTCCAAGCTTCGCCATTCTTTAAATACAGGTAGTTCAGTCCTTCTTCGCAGAAAAAGCTTTAAAACCAACATTTCAAATAAGGCTCAAAAACATCAATAAAACTCATACTATTGAATCCTATAATAAAAATCCGAACATTATATATACATTCGGAACCAGCAAAGCACCCTCTTCTCACTGAAACCTGAACTCAGGGGTTTGCGGGATGGAAGCAGTGTTGGAGTTTGGGGACTGAAACAATGGGTGTTTGGAAAAGGTACAGGAAAAGAAGGGAGCAACCGAGAGTGCTGTTGCGTTTCCCGAGAGGGATTCGAACTCGAGATGAAGGAATTAGGGGAAGTGTGGAAGAATACTTTAAAGAAGTGGAGAAGGGGTACTGTATAAATGGAAGGACCATACTGATTGGGTGAGTAGTACATGCGGTTGCATTTGAGGATATTTGGGAAGACTTATTTTAACGTTGTGAAGGGATGGAGTACATAGGAGCTGTACAAACCATTGTGACTGGAAACATAAGATGGAGCTGCAAGCGCGATAGCAGAAGGATGGCTCGAGGACGGAGGGGCCGAAGTGCCTAACATCGCGAGTATGGAGCATGTCGAGCTTGATAGTGTGGAATGATGGAGGACGGGGAACTCGAAGTGGTATGTTAATAGGAGAGAATAAGGAACGCTGGGAGGGAAATATCAGAGGGGCTTTTCACAAAAAGGTAAAACATTGGTGATGAAGTTGTGGCTATACTGGAACCGGTCTAAAGTGATTTGGAGCTCGTCTGAATTCAGGCAAAATAAACCGCTCAACCAAATCAGATCTATCATCACAAATCGTTATTTAACGATTAATGCACCAAGGTGAGTAAATTCACTAACTCTGTTTTATTTTAAAATATTTTAATTATATTTTAAAATAATGGTTGAATGCTGTGTGATGGTTGATTAGGTAAATTACAGTTAAATGGGTTGAAATAGATATATATCGTTGCATATGTACACATCATTGGTTGGATACTGATTTGACTAACATCTGTGGATGCGGAAATCGGTTGGAGGAACCCAACCGGAATCCTAACTATTTAGATGTATTGTTTGTGCATTGTTTGAACCGTGTTGAATGGAAATTCAACGTTATGTTGATTTGGTAAATAAACAATATCGATTAAGAAAATAGCAACAGTCGACCATAAACCCATTTTGTTAAGAAATCGGTTGACCGTCAGACAAATCAACGAAGTTAATTATAAAAATTATATTTTTATAATTAAAGCGAAGTTTAAATTATAATAGAAATTCTATTACAAACTGGTATTAAGTCTGTATTGAGATGTTTTATTGAATTGGGTATAATAATACGAATAAGAAGTAAATTGCCAAAAAGACAAGGAACTTGATCGATTTTTGATAAGAGAAGTTTAAAGAGAAATGTTTAAGGAAGATGGAGTGAAGAGTTAATGACCAATGTAAATAAATTTAAACAACCGAGTTTTCAAATAAGGATATGGCGTCATAAAATCATATTTAAAAGATGTCAAGATTTTTTTAACGGAAAAAGATGTCAAGATTTTTGTAACGGAAAAAGATGTCAAGATTTTTGTAACGAAGAAAGATATCAAGATTTTTGTAACGGAAAGAGGTGTCGGGATTAGTTATAAAGTGGAATATGGCAACGTATTGCAAGTCTTAGAACAATAGCGATAAAATAACGTTGTTGACTGGCTTAAGCGTGACTGTTATGTCGAGATTAGTTAAAAGGAGAATATTACAGCGTATGACAAGTTTTTGAACTATAGCGATAAATTAGCATTGTAGACCAAACTTAAGCATGATTTTTATATAACACCACTCCCTAGGGAATGTAAACAGTTTGTTTTGAAATCCACTTATTCTAAAGTAATAAGTAATGACGTGTGTCCAAAGAAATATAAGAACGAATGTTAAATAAAAGTGCTCGTGATTGTGTGATGTTAGTTATGAATATTTGTTTTTACTTCGATAGTTAAATAACCGACTATCGACGTGTTTTGACCATCGTTGTCAATACGGAGAGACCAGTTGGATATATTATCTGAAACCACTCCGTATAGGCATAAGCGCTGCGAATTTGATTACGCTGAAGACAATTGAAGACGGAGTGAAATGTATGGGTCGTCATGCTCTAGAATGGTGTTTTTTGTTTGTTCAGTCCCAGGACAACTTGTATGGACGAATGTCTGACAGAGTATTCCTAACGGTCACATAAGACGATCTTTTCAAGGTATTGCGTCTGGTGGTGGAGGAATTCGTTTCTCTTAGCTTTTATACCCGTAATATTTTTGGGTAGATCAACTAGTGATTTGACGGGTTTGATGATGTGGCATTCAAATGTATGGTGGCCAGATGTTTTAAAAGATAGACATAGCCTCAAGCTTCACAACCGGGAAATGACAAAAATCGGGCAGGCAGCATGGCTATGTGGGTCGCTCCCATTACGGTGTATAATCACCTATCTAGAGAAATTCTTTTTGTTTCTTAATCTATCATTTCTGCCCATTCAGGAACGGTGGTTTGAGTCCAACCGTTGGTGATATACATTCGATACACTCAAGCGAAATGAGTGGTCGGTCATGTGTGGGCCGGGTTGCAAGACGTTCTTGTTGAACCCAATGTATTCGCCTCTAGAGATAAACTATCGGCAGGTGGTCCCATACCTTGTCATAGTTGGAATCCAATCTCCAATAAGCGCCCTGCGGTTTTTGATTTTATACTATGTATGTAGAGCGTGAGATGCAAGCGTTCTACTATTTGGTTATTTACTTGATTAGACATTATTATAATATCACTGGATTTTGATATCGAAATATTTTGGGTTATAATAAGGTAAAAACCGTACATGTTTATGTGTGGGCTGGTCTTACTATTATCTTTCCTTTTAAAGGATTTCAAAGTGAAATCGTATGGTCGGAATTTACTCACACTAGTCCCATGACTGACCCAGAGTTTATTTTGTTCAATTTTCCCTAAACTCTTGGGTGCCCAAATTTGTACGGGCAATCAAGTGTTTTAGGCTTTTACAGATACACTTGGAGGAGCTAAAAGCAGAAGGCTTCACCATTAGTATTTAGAGACTATTTCCGCTGTGATATGATGTATTGTACTCTGATAATGGTATGTATATACAAAACAGATTTGTATTTCAAAGTTTTGTTATATAATACATTTTGTTTCGTTCCGCTGTGAGATTCGTGTTTACTCTAATTCTGCTCAGTTGTGTTCTTGTTCTTCTTCTTCTTCTATTCTATTAGTTCTATCTTATCTTTCTCATCCTCTTATTTCTTTCTATTAATGATCCGGTATTTTCGACGTCTGAGCAGTCGGCGCTGGGCTTTGTGTCGATTTTCGGAATTGAAAATCCCGTGGTCGTTACAGTCGGTATCAGAGCTGAAGGTTAAGTTATTACCTTGGCTCTGTGGCGTGACTCAGTAGAGATGGGGTTAGAAATACCCTAGATTGAGTTTGAGTGTATATATATGAGCGCGTATTTGTAAATTAATATAAAAACTATTTTATATTGTGTTGGTTGGTTTGGCGAGTGATTTATGAATTCTGGTCGATACTGGATTGCAAACTGTATCGATAGGTGTTTCTGAACTCTTGAACAGAGTAACTCGACACAGTATGTTTTGAAAAGAGGGTAAATAAAATATTTTACCCAAAAATTATATTTTGATATAAAAGAAGTATCTATCTCGAGATTATTATGGTATATTGGATGTGTGATCGTTATTATGATCAAATAAGATTATAATTGAGTTAGATATATAAATAACCAATCGGAATATTATATAAGTATAATATGCAAAATCAGATGAACTGAATCTGAATTTAAAACCAGAATTGAAATTAAAATTCCAGAAATTGGAAAATTATTTGAATTGAATTTTATATGGGAATATTAAAATCCTGGGTGATTTTGAAAATGTTTTCCAAGCATTTTGAAAGATATTTTGAAGTAATTTCAAAATGAAAGTGTTTCGAAATAAATTCTGAAAAGTGATATAGTATTGAACTCACTTTGATACCTGGAAAATAATTCCGATGGTGAACCGCGGCATTATCGGTGTTCATTTTCGAGTTTCTAAGTGAGGGATTACTACCAAAGATTTTGTTTTAAAATAAGTTGTTCGTGAATTCAAATGATTTGAATTGCTATGTTATGAATATATATATGATTTCAAACTGATTTGAAATGAAAGCCCCAGGAATTTAAATTCTGAAATTTAAAGTTTACTTATGAAGTAAATAAATTGAAATTTAACTAAATTGAATAAAATTAGAGTTGAATTGAAACCAAGGAAGTGAAAATCGTATTGAAATAGAATTAAACTTGGTAAAGTAAGTAAATTTTTGAAATGAGATATTAGATTGGAACCGAGTTTGGTTATAGAATTGGATTGTTGAATGATTATTTGGAATGGGAGATTGAAATGAAGTATTGGCTTGGTAAAAGAAAAGGATTGGACTGGAGAATAAATTGATTAAAGATCAGTACTTGGAATACTGAAGTGGTATCAAGAGAAAGGGAAAGAGTTGGATGCCCAACAAATAGATTGGAGAAGGCCCAGAGTGGCAAATTGTAGTAGTACCGGATAAGCCGTGCAGAGGAGATGCTGGCAAAATTTATCGGAAATTGAAGGCGATAAAAGATTTTCTAAATTTTGAAAATTTTCGTTACAAAGAAGGGAATTAATATTTTGATCAGCTCAGTTGGAACTGAAATTATGAAGTAAACCAAAAAGATTTTTAACCTATTTACAACAGAAATTAGAGCATTTTTCCCATCTTAGCAATTTCGAGGATGAAATTATTTTAAAGGGGAAGGAATGTAACGTCCCGCATTTTTATCGGTTTATATTTGAATATTTAAATCATTTTAAATATTGAATTCTTGTTATAAGTGGATTTATATATTAATTAAAACAAAGTTGAACGTATAAAAATATATATTAAATATAATCGAGCTCATAACAACGCTGCAGTTCGTAATTTAACGTTCTGATCTTCAACTGAGTATATAGGACTCGTTATAAGTCATATTTCTGTGAAACTAGAAACGTTGGAATCTGTTGAACTGTATTCTTCTAATGGAAGTGAAAAATCGAATTTTTGAATTTTTTATTGCAAGATATATCCAAATCAAATATTAAAATAGTCGCCGTAGAATCGTTTATCGACCGTAACGGTTTATCTGATATAACTAGATATCGGCTTCGAATTTAGGCAAGGTTCTTTTGAGACGTAGTGATAATTAAATTTTTAGAATTTTACTGTAATTTTTAAATAATTAAATACGCAACTTTTTATTTGGAGTATTTTGCACCCTGTAACAACATTTTGGGGTTGCACAATATGAGTTAAACTACCGATATTATTATATTCTTGGGACCGTGGCATATTGCTGGACACAACGGTATTTTTATTTTTGTCGTTAGCAGTCCATAAACGAACAAAATCCTTCGCAACGGGATGTCCCGAATAAATATAAATATAGTTATAATATATATTATTTTTCCTTAACTACCAGTTGTGGTACAGTCTCCTTTTTCGACGTCAAACCTACTTGAAACAACAGTATGCTCGTCCGCTCAACAAAGCTATGATAAATCAAATCTTTTTTTTTTAAATTATCTCTAGACTTCACTGTGCACATATGTTTTCGAACTAACAAAGATATTGAGGAGAAGATTCAAATACAGTCCTACCCTACCCTGTAACTAAAGCTATGTCTTGGCTTATCAAAACATACAACACGCCCTACTAGCTTGACATACCTAAACCATAAATGCTACAGATTTTGTGTCTCACGCCATTTCGAAAACAGTGCAGACAGAAATGATAAGACAACGGTATGGGTTCAAATCACGCCAGCTACTCTTTTCCCTACGACACAGCATGTAATTTCAGATCCAAGCTGACCCAAGGGCCAAGCTACACCGTACACAGTTTATCCCCTATCCCCTATAACTTCATATCAAGAAAAATATTGCATTGTGTTTTCAAATCTCAAGCCAACCAATGCAAAGACCTATAAACCACCCTAATCCTTGCGTTCCAAGCTTCGCCATTCTTTAAATACAGGTAGTTCAGTCCTTCTTCGTAGAAAAAGCTTTAAAACCAACATTTCAAATGGGGCTCAAAAACATCAATAAAACTCATACTGTTGAATCCTATAATAAAAATTCGAACATTATATACACATTCGGAACCAACAAAGCACCGTCTTCTCACTGAAACCTGAACTCAGGGGTTTGCGGGATGGAAACAACGTGGGGTTTGGGGATTGAAACAATGGGTGTTTGGAAAAGGTACAGGCAAAGAAGGGAGCAACCGAGAGTGTTGTTGCATTTCCCGAGAGGGATTCGAACTCGAGATGAAGGAATTAGGGGAAGTGTGGGAAAAAATGACCTTCCGTTGTTGATGGACGTGGAAGAATACTGTAAAGAAGTGGAGAAGGGTGCCTGTATAAATGGAAGGACTATACTGATTGGGTGAGTAGTACATGCGGTTGCATGTGAGGATATTTGGGAGGACTTATTTTAACGTTGTGAAGGGATGGAGTACATATGAGCTGTACAAACCATTGTGACTGGAAACATAAGATGGAGCTGCAAGCGCGATAGTAGAAGGATGGCTCGAGGACGGAGGGGCCGACGTGCCTAACATCGCGGGTATGGAGCATGTCGAGCTTGATAGTGTGGAACGATGGAGGACGGGGAACTCGAAGTGGTTTGTTAATAGGAGAGAATAAGGAACGCTGGGAGGGAAATATCAGAGGGCCTTTTCACGAAAAGGTAAAATATTGGTGATGATGTTGTGGCTATACTGGAACCGGTCTAAAGTGATTTGACGCTCGTCTGAATTCAGGGAAAATAAACCGCTCAACCAAATCAGATCTAACATCGCAAATCGTCATTTAACGGTTAACGCGCCAAGGTGAGTAAATTCACTAACTCTGTTTTATTTTAAAATAATTTAATTATATTTTAAAATAATGGTTGAATGTTGTGTGATGGTTGATTAGGTAAATTACAGTTAAATGGGTTGAAATAGATATATATCGTTGCATATGTACACATCATTGGTTGGATACTGATTTGACTAACATCTGCCGATGTGGAAATCGATTGGAGGAACCCAACCGGAATCCTAACTATTTAGATGTATTGTTTGTGCACTGTTTGAACCGTGTTGTATGGAAATTCAACGTTATGTTGATTTGGTAAATAGACAATATCGATTAAGAAAAAAGCAACAGTCGTCCATAAACCCATTTTTTAAGAAATCGGTTGACCGTCAGACAAATCAACGAAGTTAATTATAAAAATTATATTTTTATAATTAAAGTGAAGTTTAAATTATAATAGAAATTCTATTATAAACTGGTATTAAGTTTGTATTGAGATGTTTTATAGAATTGGGTATAATAATACGAATAAGAAGTAAATTGCCAAAAAGACAAGGAACGTGATCGATTTTTGATAAGAGAAGTTTAAAGAGAAATGTTTAAGGAAGATGGAGTGAAAAGTTAATGACCAATGTAAATAAATTTAAACAACCGAGTTTTCAAATAAGGATATGGCGTCATAAAATCATATTTAAAAGATGTCAAGATTTTTGTAACGGAAAAAGATGTCAAGATTTTTGTAACGAAAAAAGATGTCAAGATTTTTGTAACGGAGAAAGATGTCAAGATTTTTGTAACGGAAAGAGGTGTCGGGATTTGTTATAAAGTGGAATACGGCAGCGTATTGCAAGTCTTAGAAATATAGCGATAAAATAACGCTGTTGACTGGGCTTAAGCGTGACTGTTATGTCGAGATTAGTTAAAAGGAGAATGTTACAGCGTATGACAAGTTTTTGAACTATAGCGATAAATTAGTGATGTTGACCAAACTTAAGCATGATTTTTATATAACACCACTCCCTAGGGAATGTAAACAGTTTGTTTTGAAATCCACTTATTCTAGAGTAATAAGTAACGATGTGTGTCCAAAGAAATATAAGAACGAATGTTAAATAAAAGTGCTCGTGATTGTGTGATGTTAGTTATGAATGTTTGTTTTTACTTTGATAGTTAAATAACCGACTATCGACATGTTTTGACCATCCTTGTCAATATGGAGAGACCGGTTGGATATATTATCTGAAACCACTCCGTATAGGCATAAGCACTGCGAATTTGATTATGCTGAAGACAATTGAAGACGGAGTGAAATGTATGGGTCGTCATGCTCCAGAGTGGTGTTTTCTGTTTGTTCAGTCCCAGGACAACTTGTATGGACGAATGTCTGACAAAGTATTCCTAACGGTCATATAAGACGATCTTTTCAAGGTATTATGTCTGGTGGCGGAGGAATTCGTTTCTCTTAGCTTTTATACCCGTAATATTTTTGGGTAGATCAACTAGTGATTTGACGGGTTTGACGAAGTGGCTTTCTAAGTGTATGGTGGCCAGATGTTTTAAAAGATAGACGTATCCTCAAGCTTCACAACCGGGAAATGACAAAAATCGGGCAGGCAACATGGCTATGTGGGTCGCTCCCATTAGGGTGTATAATCACCTATCTAGAGAAATTCTTTTTGTTTCTTAATCTATCGATTATGCCCATTCGGGAACGGTGGTTTGAGTCCAACCGTTGGTGATATACATTCGATACACTCAAGCGAAATGAGTGGTCGGTCATGTGTGGGCCGGGTTGCAAGACGTTCTTGATGAACCCAGTATATTCGCCTCTAGAGAAACACTATCGGCAGGTGGTCCCATACCTTATCATAGTTGGAATCCAATCTCCAATAAGCACCCTGCGGTTTTTGATTTTATACTATGTATGTAGAGCGTGAGATGCAAGCGTTCTACTATTTGGTTATTTACTTGATTAGACATTATTATAATATCACTGGATTTTGATATCAAAATATTTTGGGTTATAGTAAGGTATAAACCGTCCATGTTTATGTGTGGGCTGGTCTTACTATTATCTTTTCTTTTAAAGGATTTCAAAGTTAAACCGTATGGTTGGAATTTACTCACACCAGTCCCATGACTGACCCAGAGTTTATTTTATTCGTTTTTCCCTAAACTCTTGGGTGCCCAAATTTGTACGGGTAGTCAAGTGTTTCAGGCTTTTACAGATACATTTGGAGGAGCTAAAAGCAAAAGGCTTCACCGTTAGTATTTAGAGACTATTTCCGCTGTGATATGATGTATTGTACTCTGATAATGGTATGTATATACAAAACAGATTTGTATTTCAAAGTTTTGTTATATAATACATTTTGTTTCGTTCCGCTGTGAGATTCGTGTTTACTCTGATTCTGCTGAGTTCTTCTATTCTATTAGTACTATCTTATCTTTCTCATCCTCTTATTTCTTTCTATTAATGATCCGGTATTTTCGATGTCTGAACAGTCGACGCTGGGTTTTATGTCGATTTTCGGAATCGAAAATCCTGTGGTCGTTACATCATAACTCTCTAATTTTTATATATCCATGCATCTTTAAAATTCATCTTCATTTATCTTTTTATGAGTAAATACTAATAGTAAGAAATATATTATGAATTCGAAGAAAATAACATGTATGGCACAATATGTTTTGCCTATAAGGAGTCAACAAATTAAAATACCCCCAAAAAAAGGACTTTGTAACATGATATACAACTTTTAATGCAATTAAATGAAATTTTCAAACTTATATATGTGATTTAATTTGCAAAAAGGTAACCGTAAATACATTGATGATGAACATACTAAAGCATTACATTGAACTAAAAATGAAGTAAATTAGAACCAAAAGATGTCTTAATGTTTTAGGATTTTTGCTTGACTTGGACAATAACTTACATGCATACTCTATTTTGAGAATCATAACAGTTTAACTATTTTTAGGATGATAACAAATCAAAATCTAACTTTTAGATGGACATAAGCATAAAGACACAAATTACGATATCTTTTGATCAAATCAACGAACATTAAAGTTAATGGCAGACGCGCAAGATCAGGTTGGCTCCCACTATCACGTTAATCTAAGGTCTAGTATGCCGTAGATGAACTGATTCATGACTGCTATTCTTGCTGTTAAGAAAGTGCTGGACTCAACAAGGGAAGATTTTTGGCTTCTGGCATGGACATGTGTGTTGCACGTACAATACACTTTGGCTTTGTCCTTCTATGCATTCTCTCTTAGCTTGTTTTCTTCCTGTAAGCTGTAGATGAACTGATTCATGGCTGCTATTTTAAATATGTAAGGCCATAATATTAAAGGTGTAAAACGAAATCCGTGTAAATATGTAAAATTATTTTTTAGCCAATATTTGAACTATAGATTTAGTAACAGGTATTATAACTTTACCTTACAATTTAGGAAACTACTTCAGCTTCAAATAAAAAAAGTGTACGATATCATTAATTATAATATTAATATTATGGTAACAATAGATCTTCATGTAGCAGATGGTTTGTTGATAATAAAATGTGCATATATTTTGTCAACCATCAGCGCACTTGTTATTAATCTTTATTTAAGCTCTTGTTTAAATTAATATTTGGCATATATTGCTAATAATTGTGTTACATAGCAATACCATTATAAAAATGATTATTCGAAAGAAGGAAAAACTTTCGTACATCAATATAGCATTTTCATAACCCATATGCTAAAAAGTTGTTTCAACCCCAAATTGAACAATAGCTGACACAAAATTGGATCACAAAGCTTATCCGTTTGAGCTAAATTTAATATGATTTTTGTACCGTATACTAAATAATATAACAAAATTAGTTCATCATAAATCAGACATGCTAACAGCAAATGAGTAAAATATTGTGTGGCAAATCATAATTCCTTTGCTTTAGCACAACATACATTTAACCTATACAACATATCAAAATCAAATTATGCAATAATTAGATAGATTTTATCAAAACTACAACAAAAGCTTCTATGTTAACAGAACCGTCAACAGATGCTTTCAAATGCTGATAGTATTATATCTGTATCCGCATCTAAAATCATTTTCGATATTGGATATCCTCAATTACAGTCAGATATTGATTGATTGTCATACCCGCTCATGTCCTATAAATGTAGAAACATAAATGGATTTTAGTTTAATGTAAACAATAATCAATTTCATTGATTATTGAAGTTTAAAGTTAAACAAATATGATGATAATAAATTTTTGAGCAGTTAATATGCATTCAATGCGCATAATATGAACTTCAAACTTGATAAAGCAATTAAAAAATATCTTCGGACATATTAAAATACACTTTCAGCTATAATCTTGAGTCCTTGACAAAAATCGAATAGATAATTTTTAAAAGCGAATGTCTACATAATACACTATATCCGCATCCGCATCCATTTTTTGGGATATCGGATATTTATCCACTTTCCGGACGGGTTCTGAATTTTTCGAGTATATATAGACACAGCCCTATATATTAGTAGGGATTAATACATATACGGTAAGAGAACTTTATAAAATATTAGAAATAAAAACTGTTAGAATTCCGCCTTATGTTTAACCAAGCATAAGCAGTAAAAGCATTCAAAGTGAAAGCTCAAATCCACGGTGCTTTGGATTTGCTAATGAGTTAAATGCATAAATTGTGAAGAAAAAGGTTCTGAGAGATGACATTAAAATATGAATATAAGAATTGGGAGCGCAAGGCAATTATAGTGGAAGTTATTTATATTTTAACCTGCGTCACTCACCTCAGGCAAATTCATGTACCAACTATTTTAAATGCAAAGAATATAATATAAACCAAATCAGGGAAAGTGGTCAGAAATTAAAGGTCTCTCAGGTTTTTTTTATTTTTTTATTTTTGGGTTCCTAAAACCTTGTTTGCCGGAGGTGTTTTTTGAGAAAACTTTTCTTAAGATTTCTTGCTTTTTTTCCTTGCTAGCATTCTTATTATCATCGACAGTTGGTTGTATTAATGTATTAAAGCTTCAGAACTGCTATGTACTTCATAAGCTCTTTTTTTCCAAAAAAAAAAGTTACACGTGCATTTTCCAGATCATGTTGTGATTCTGAACAATCAGAAATAAGGGTGTTTGATTAATATATTGAAAAAGAGACTAATAGAGAGTATGGTACCAAAAGACAGTATGCCGATTGGTTTTGAACTTTAAAGATTTTTTAGATATATCTATTGTATTTGAAAATGTTATATTACAAAAAAAAAGTGTCAATAATCAGGAATAAGATAATGTGAAATAAAAAATTAAAGTCCATAGTAATAGAACATATACTACACAAAATAATTGCATTATATGGAACCTTTACCTAAAACACAAGTTCATATTAACACAACATTTACATACATCCTTTTTTAGCTCCTTAATACGGAACCCTCTACTACTGGGCCTACTTTTTTTTGGAAACTATCAATAAAGTCCCTTTTTGAATGCATGAATTTTCATTTGTCGATCTGCACATTGTAATTTTAAGGGATGTTTAATTAACAAAATGAATTTACGTAAAATAGATGCAGTAGAAAGTATTTTGCAACTGTGGATATATAGAACTGAAATGTAAATTAGAAGTAAATTACGATGCCATGAGTTAAGAATATTACCTGAATAGACATGAGTGTCTTCGTAAAAGAAACATTGAAGAACCCAATGACACTGAAGAGGCAATACCGCAGTCGAGGCATACGTGATTAGCGACAACCGGGAATCTGTAATAGAATAAAAAGAATTATTAACATAATGTAACTTTTTTTACCCATAACAACAACTCACTGTATACAGTAATAGACATAGCGCACTCTATGTTCATATGAATAAGAGTAATTAAATATACCATGACTATAAAAATTAGCTATATCAGTACAAAACTCCATAACAGTTGGAATTTTAACAGCTAACTTTATTATTAAATTTCAAAAGTACCCGTTAGAAAATCAAGAATAGCACCACATAAGAAAGCACGTCATCTTTATCAACTTTCTTTACTCAGCACTTAAAAATGATGTATTTGCTCACGATATTCATATGAAAAGTTCCCCCAACCCAAAGCAAACAAAATTCTCCAGCTGCTCTAGTGCAATGGATCAACTATTGGAGCAGTAAGCCTAGGATTATTAGAGATAGGTGATGAAACTGCAATAGTGAATATGAATAAGATATGATCGGACTCAACATTTGAGTAGGAAATGCTAGATATGTAGAATATCAACGTGTGGAAATATAGTATGTTATTGCAAATGTTTGATGGCACATAAAATTTTGTATCTCAATACTCTAAGCATCCAAGACTCAATCTGGTGTCACATAAATGGACTGAAAATAAAAGTAGGAGGCTAAAAAAGACAGTCAAGCATAGAACCTATGACCAAGATTCGAAATTCCGTTTTTCGGTTCCGTTCCGATCACTAGAAAAATTTGAAATTCCGATTCCGTTTTGAAAATTTCAAAAATATTGTTTTATTTCGGGTTCCGGGTGTCATCACGATTAAAAAAAATTAGATAGCAGGAAATAATAAAAGTTCATGTTTTGATGTATTATATCAGAGTTCCTAGCTTTAGATGTAATCTCACTGCAAAAACAAAATGAAAAACAAACCTCAATTGCTCTGCCTCTAATACTATAAGGGCTTTGCTTAAACGACCGAAAATAAACGGTGAAATACACTGGATCAGGAAACGAAGGGAAGAAAATCACGGAGGCTACGAAATACAGCGGTTGCTGATGCTTCCGCGTATGCTGACTTACCCATTACCGATCGTTCTAGCATTTTCTTACTATAAAATACCTAAAGTCAAGACACCCCAATCATGTCATTGTACTTCAAATAACTATTAAAATAATAAGGCTTGGCTACTTTCAAAACAACCCATTTGGCCAAAAGCCTAAAATATGTTGCTAACCCCAAACAGAAAACTGCGCGTCTTCTTCTCCCCCAAATATAAAACCAAGTGTTCTGCGTTTTTTTTTCTTCTCCCCCAAAGAGAAAGAGAAAACGCATTGCCTTCTGCTTCTCATTTTATTGCTTACTATTTTGTGCTTCGTTTCCTTCCTCAAAGTCGCGTATTTAGGTACCGGACGGGTTTTCAAACCATGCTTACGTCTGGAAATAAATAATAATAAATGCAGATAGTGATATTTGCCTATAAAGCAAATAAAAAAAATTCTACATCGAATAGATAATGAAATTACTCGGTATGTTGATATGATGATTCAAATTGTAAGTATAACCCCAAAGAATATCTACATGATTATTATAAGGAGCAGCACCACATCTTTCAGCATTTTAAAATGCAAATTTTCATCTTGCTCGCAAAGACTTTTCCAATTCTTCTGACCGAAAGGAGACTTTATATGTATGTCATAGACTCATTCTAGGGAAAATCAATAAGCTTAGTCTTATTTGCTTACCGTACACATTCAAGTGTAAAAAAGTAAACCCAATACTATATTACATAAATGAATGACATATATGTGGTAGTGTTACATTATTCGTATATGCTACATGAAATATTAACGCAATTTATGTAAGTATATAGAAATAACAATATCCAACTTCCTTGGTCTATCTTTTCTTAATTACAACTTTGCTTGGTCTGTATTTCAACGTATTTAAAGGATCCTATGCATGAAGATCTATGGGGGTGGAAAATTTGAAAACATATATCGTAACTTTGTATTAGTTTTCAGAAATAGTAAATATGAAATCGTAAATATTGATCATTTGTTATGTGATAATTATGTCACACAAAATTTAAATAAAGATGTAAAACAAAGTCCTGTAGCATACAGGAACTGAAAGCCCCCTATTTTTTGATTCTATCACAAGCAATACATCAAGAAATCGATGATAGAAATCATTGTATGTATCATAACATCGAACGAATATTAACATGAGTGGAGAAGAAGTAACAGAGTATTACATATATTTTTTATTTATTTATCCTTGCTATGTGAGAAATGGAAAGGTAAAAAAATAAAAAAAATGATAGAAGATTTGTTGTAGGGTATGAAAATAAATTAGTGGGGTCGAATTAATAATCAATACGATATAATGAAGTATGCCAACAAATAACTGAAATATTCAAAATCCATTTGCATCTTTGTCAAGAAAGTAAATAGATATGTAATATGTAAAAAAAATAGATTTATGGATAGAATACATCGGCATCGCGAACACGTCTGCTCTCAGAAATTATCGGTTTTTCCAAAGATTAGATTTAAGTTGTTTTATGCATTCATTACAGTGAAAGAAATGCATTCATTATTTTATTAAGTTACATACATTTAATGCATATTAAGGTCTTCAAACCTATTTTTATTATTATATTTGTCAAATTTTCATAACTTCATATTCGGTCAGACTGAATTTTATTTTATGTTATATATCAAGATTTGTATATATGTTTCTTCATTCATCGACAATCAGCAAATAGAATAACCATCTGATATCTTTGGGTGCAAATACCCAATAATAATTTTGAACATGGGTGTGGACATGAAACAATTTTCATCCAGAAGTATCCATTCCAAACTATGAAATAAATAAAGTAATAATATTATATAAAAATAATAGAATTTTTTAGGGAACCCAAAATTTATCAATTGGTTTGAAATTGTAATTAGACAAAACTTTGTAGGACAGGTTTACCATACTATTCATATGCATACAATAAGCTGTCAATCGTACTAATGAAAAATAATATAGAAGTAGTCCACTTTGTTACATGGAAAGCTAAAAGTATGATTAAAGAAGTATTTGTTTATAAAATTATAATAAGATAGAAAATAACAGCATGCTCCCAGTCATAGAACAGACTTCTATAATCTTTGCAGTTCATTTTATTCTGACAAATTAAATACGCTGTTTATGAATCCAAAAATAGTCAAGGATGACTGTAAATACATTTAGACTATTCCTAACCTAAAGGGTTACCAAACATTATTTTTTCCATTCAGACCCTCAAACCCCACCAGACCTACCCGCAACCTATAAAAAATAATACATCATATCCGCAACAAATAATCCAATTTCAACCAACTTTGAAAAGCTAGTTAAAATGAGTTATGCGAACCCGCGCTATGCAAACAAATTGCAACCATATAGGTAATTAATGGCTTTTTTTATTATTATTAATATGATAGTTAGCATTCACAAGAATTTTATGAGTGCAAATATTTCAAAATTTTCTTACAATATTCGTCAACTTCTCACACAGTGTATTTATAAATTTTTGAATCGAGCTATACAGGTCATTGGCTAATCGTATATAATATCAATTATATTTTTGGAAGATTCATTATGTGTTGATGAATTACATTCCTAACTATTACAAAATTAGTGTCTATGTGATTATATAACTTTAAATATAACAGTTGAAGTGTTCATGAATATAATTCCTAACCGAAAGAAAATAAGTGTCAACGTGATTATGTAATTTTAAAATAATGGTTTTAGATGATTGTTTCTTATTTTTCACAACTATAAATTAGCATTTAAAAATGTATGTTATCTTGGTACATTCTTGAACGATAAAAATGAATGATTCACATGTTCTTACCCGGATTCAATCATGCTGTATTTTTTATATACTGTATAATATTTATAAAGTAATGCAGTTACAAAACAACATGAATGCATACAAAGCAGGTTTAGTATAAGAATGAATTAAATGTTAAGACAAACAGTTATTTGAGAACTTCAGCTAACCTATTTTCATTAATACACAGTTTAACTAAATAATAAGCTTGAAATCAACATGGAAAAAAACTAAAATTTGAGGTATTAGGATGTTCATCCAGCGTACAGAACGTGTATTTACTTGATATTGTAATAACCATGTAAAAAAACCAGCAGCTATGATTGATAAGAGAAGTGCACACCAACTCAGCAAGTACTCAGCATTTGCATAATCATGGAGAAAGTATACAAACACCCTGTACTAAGTTTGAAAAAGCACGCATATAAAATGTTGGACTATATTAAAAAAAAATCTTCTAGTTTGCATTAAGCACCAAACATTTAAGTAGAAATATATACTCATATATAAGACAAAGGCATATTCAGTGTTATCAGTTCATTACCAAATGCAGACTTTATAAAAATGATATAGTAGCAATATTTGATACTGTTCCCAACATATAAATATATAGATATGTATGTGCGTGTTTAAATCCTCATGCTAACCATTTGGCCTAATGACACTATATTCAACTCCATCAAACATTATTTTCCATTGTATTATAAAATAAACCACCCATACCAATGTAATAAAGGACTATAATGGATAAACGTATTAAAAATTCATGCATGTTGATATATTGCCAGCAATTCACTTCTAATGGGAAATAACACAATGATATACCTGTTAACCCTGCCTGAAATGAGAAGGCTGAATCATAAAATTGAAATGAAAAATAAAATCAAATTCTATTCTATGGAAAATAATAGTGCATAATCTAAGTAGTTTGCCTATTAAAAATGCATAAGAAAATCTATATTAATCATGTTATATATTCTTCATTGAAGCCACTATGACTAGGTAGTTATTGTTGATATTATATACAAAGAAACTAAGAAGTGGAAAAGGTAAAGGTGACTTGCATCTTTTGTAACGTCAACACATTAACCTATGATCGTATCTTAATATACATGCACACAAAATGAATAATATATGTTTTGCCTTATATTACATTAAAAAATTCCATTGTTAAACCTGGCACAAAATAAGGAGAAAATGGAAAGGAGAGTCACATTGTTTATAAAGAAAATCTGCATAATCTTTACTGTCAAAGATTTATTCTAATGTACTCGCATGTAAAAAATATTAAATGGTTCACCAAATATTATGTTAATTTTTTTTCCATGAATACGACCTAGCTTGACTAAAAAGATGAGTACATTTCATGTTGCAATTCAGCTCATTTTGAACCAAACCAAATAGTACAAAAATAGATCACATATCATAAAATCTCAATCCAGTAAAAACACTTGCCTTTGAGGTGGAAACAAAAAAATTACTTATCATCAATTAAAACAATTACTAATGAGCAGTAAAAATGGATGTTGATAAATTATATTCCCCAGTAAAATAAAACTTCGTGTATGCGATCCCTAATATAAGTTAAATTGCAATAATCAAGAAATTAGTAAATATGATTAAAAAAAGGGAGAAAGTATGTAATTTGAAATGCATTTCTCATGCAGGAAATTACATATATCCGTGGTCCCCACTAATAACTAAAAAAAGAAAAATTACATAAAAATAATGTAAAATGAGGTTTCACATTTGTTAATCCATTTGATAGGAACTGTAAATGAATGAAACTTGCTTAGGTTTTTAGCAAGATTTTCACAGTTGTCGCAATTAGCGATAATGGTTCGCACATAAAATTCAAATCTTGAACAATCGGAACAATTTCAGACCCTAATAAATGAAAGGAGTAAAGTAAGCATTTTAACTAACCTCAAGTTGAAAGCACAGTTTTTTTCCATCGTCGTTGAAAACGTTCTTTACTTCTGCTTTGTCCATTTATTTGCCAATCTATAAAGCATTGCCACAACTCTTCTCGAAATGACCCAATGTAGCTATAGTCCTCTACACAGGTGGAAAGTAAAATGGAAATATAGTTGTAAAAAGCAAATCTAACAGTATGCACTCAAAATGAGGAACAACGATGATGAGGGTTTAGTTTATGTTGAACTTGACATTTAGGGTGAACCGGGGAGGGGACAATCGAGAAATATGTCCTTAACATTTATCAAATGTCATAGGGACACTCTTGTAACTTCAAAAGCTTCACTTGGAGGTATTACTACACACACACACACACATTTACACACTCTTCTTGTCTGACTAAGAAAAATGCCAGTGTATTCCAATTCCAAGATTCCATGCATTGAAGAATGAATTTTTCATGGTGAAACAAATGTTAATGCTTCTCTAAACTAAAAACAGTGGAATCAATATTGGATGTTAAAGAAAATAATTATTATATCTGAGTACTAATTTATATAGTTTCACCGTAGGAATTTTTGGAAATGCAATTTGTCACAGTATATTGAGGACCCTTTTATAGATCAAACAGTTAATATATCATCATCGATTGACAGCAATTCATCATAATATTGTATAAAATTGCAGGGTATATTTCATATCACGGATCTGTATCTAAGGCTTCTTCCAAACAAATATTCAATTAATTAAATTTCAAACTTTGATATGTACATATTAATATGGGATCATCATATTGATCTTAACTTCATTAACCAATACCAAAATTATTCATAATATTATCAACAACCACAAAATTTTCTTTCGGCATAAGCTTAATTTCAATAAATAATCAGGCCAGCAATAGAATCGCAGATACTTACTTTAATCTTGACTTTATATAGATGTAGCTTTTCCTAGTCCTTCAGCAGTGTGACCTAAAATCACATCATGCCCCAAATTTTATTTCGTTCGGAAAGTGATTTGACAATCAAACTTCAAACACCAATTTTTGTCCTCGTGCGCAAGAAGGTTTCATCATAGCAGAATTTACGTTTCACGGATTTCTAGAGATATAAAGTAGAGTCGCCAGAAGGTTTCATCAAACACCAATTTTGATTCAGGTCTGCAATCGAGAAACTGAAAGATTAGAAAAACATGATTTAGGTAATGGGTTCAAAACTGGGACAGGAAGAAAGAGCGTGCGTGTGAAAGCACCCAACGAAGAAGCAGCGGCGATAACTGGAGGAGGGCGACATCAAGCTCTGGTGAGCTAATCGAATGAATACAGCTAATTCAACACAAACCGAAGACATTGAACTGAAAGTGTTGAAACGAAGGAATAAGGTTTAGTATGAGAGAACGATAAGGTCTCACGTTCTCTTACAGGCGGATGACGCGTTTCATGGATGGGGGAAAGGCAGAACGGACATGACTTTTTGTGGAAGAGAACGGTACGGGGTTGAGATGGATGGAAGAAAAATGCGAAGGGATCAGATGGGAGGTAAGGTTCGAGAAGAGAATTTCGGGAAAGGTAACATGAGGCTGTTCAGCTTTAGATAGGTGCACAAAATCCAACATTGCCTGTGAGAGCTCGGTTGTGAACTCAGTAATTATAATATAGTATAGATGAGAAACTTAGACACAATATGAAAGTCTTAGAGAAGAGTGGTCAAATGAAAGATGGTTTGAAAAACAAAAGTGGTTTTGGTTGTGATTCTAATAGGTAAACCGTTTCAAGAAGAGGCGAGTGGTGAAGAAAACGTGCATAGGTATTTTTCACAGGTATAAATTTTATTTGTTTGAAATCATCTCTTACATATTTTTGTACTCATACGAATTTGGCTAAAATATTTTGAAATGAAGAAAAGTATCGCTTGATAATTTGGACTTGCAATAACAATTGTTGCAAAGAACTCGTGCAACCGGTCAAACATCCTATATGTTTGCTCAAACTCAAGAATAAATCAACCCAACAACTTCACTTATCCCCTCTAACAATCGTCGGAGTTTTGGAGGGTTTTAAATACTATTTATTATACCAAAGATCAAGGACAATACATCTCATGTTTCTACACACATCCTTCTTATAAACCATTAAAACTTCACCACCAAATTCAGCTGATACCACCTGTTTATTCAATCGCAAGAATTTAAACCCAAAAACAGACGAATCCAAATCTCGATCTAAATCTTTACCTAGAAAAATCCCATGAACATCAACACTTATGGCACCAATAGTATTGTGTACAACGGAATTTATATTCGTATTGTGCATAGAGACAATCAGAATGCACATAATAATACCATTTTCTACTGAAAAATTACAGACCCATCATCATCCTTCCCTACAAATTCTTAATTACTGCACTAAGCCACGACTTCATTACACCCATAGAAACCATATCATCTCTCACATTCAAGCCTAAGTCCTTATGTCAGTCAATGATATCAAGCCTCAAGGCTTCACCATATCTAATAGACAGGCCACCCAAACTACAAACCACATCACTGTTCATATCACTTGTCAAACTGCCATCCAAAACATTAGGGTCTAACGCAACAACCTGTTCACAAGTTCTAGCGAAATACTTTCTATTTTTCAAGAGCATGAAACACGAATTGATTGCCTAAGACTGATTAATGCTAGCAAACTCAACCTTCAAATAAATTACTTAGGTGTGAGGAATTGAAATGCAGAACATGATGTTAGGATTATGTAATAAAGGATCCAAATGTTGAAAATCACTATAACTATCTCTCCAAAACTTTAATTTAGATTCAATTTGATCACAAAAGGCATCACAACATTCTATGAAACAGGAAACGTCACGATAGTTCGTAATATTGAATTTGAGCTTCAATTGAATATATAGGATCCGATATAAGTCAGAATTCTATGAAACAAGAAATGTTTGAATCTTGGTGATTATAATTTTCTAATGAGAGAGAAAGAAAATAAAAAATTCATATTATAGATTGTTTGTTATGTCCAATTCAAATTTTCAAATAGTCGCCATGGAAATCATTTATAAATGATGGCGTTCATTTAATTAATTTAATAAGGATTTCTATATAATTTGGACACCGTTTAACTCGAAACTGTTAATGTTCTGATATAAATCCATATTTTTTTATATGAGCCTATATGAAAATTTTATTTAGATATTTACGATAATAATAATTTGTTATTATTTTGTTAGATTATTTGGGATTTAAATATGTTTATTTATATTATATAAGCCTTAAGAATAACAATTTTGCAAATGGTCTCGGTTTTTGATGAAATTGGTTTCATTGGAACCGTAATGTTAAATAATTATATGAAACCAAATTTTGTGGCAAACCAATGTCGTATGCTGCAACGGTAGCCGTAAATGCCTCGGTTTTATTTATTCGCTTTATCGATTTAAATTGGTAATTTAGAATAACGACTCTCTAACGAACTTAGAATTTAACGAAATTAATTTTATTAACCCCGTAATGATTTATAATTGCAGTATTTCAAATTTCGAGTTACTTGGATTTATTTTGTGATCTACGCAATTTAAATGTGAGTCGATTCACATATATGAGTAATAGAGGAATTTTCTCATATTATCTCGGAATTCGACGAAACATTTTCCATCCTTTCCTGAATATTGTTTTATGCTAGGATTATGATTTTCATCCAAATCATATATCGTATGTAGTCGTTTTAGCACGTTACTTCATGGTGAAGTCTGGTTAAGTAATAAAATATTCAAACCTACAATATAAATACCCATTATCAACAGCCAGCCCTGAATTTTTCCTGGTCCAACAACTTGTTGGCTAACTGTTGGAGTAGTCGCCTTCTAACCAATTAATAGCCGATATTTTCTGAATTTTGACCCTTAGGTTCTCCTAATCCGCTGATTAATTCAAAACGCTCCCAACATCAATCTTCGAGAGCTGTGCAAGCTCTACATTTTGGATGGTCATAATCGACGTTAAAGGGCCATGGCAGCCATAATCACGTAGAGAAGTTGTTGACGTTCATGGTATTTTTTTGGCAGTAGAAGTGACCGAGGCGGGAGCCATGTCAGGCGGAGGTCGGCAAGGCTCGGCCGGTTTGACTGGCATTTTCCGATCATTGTCAAGTAGTTTGGTGAGAGCGCGGTGGTGTGGATGTTCAAGCGTGTGCAGGTGATTTTGGAATGAGGAGAAGATGGAAGTATCCAGTAATGAAGAAAAGGGCGGCCTGCTAAATGATAATGCAAAGTAATGGACTCGAATAATTGTTTAACCGTGCTAAATATTTCAAACTAACCAGTCTTTAAGAATAATTTATCCAATTAAATGAGTGTTGATTGATGCACCAGGAAACAAAAGCGGTGAAGAGGAGGGTCGGGTGTATTTGAACAGTATGGAACAAAGAAAAAGTCAGCATGATTAACTGTGTAAACAAAAGTAATTAAGTCCATATAGTTTAATAATTAATTTCTTAAGGAATTTAAAGTATTATATTAAATTCATGTACTAAAATGTTAACAAATTATGATTGCATTATCAGAGTTGGACGATTCAAGGAACGTTAGACTCATCTTGACCAGCACTACGTCATGGAGTAGATTCAGACGCATTTGGAATCAACTGGATTTTTCAGTTAAATTAAATGCTTGCTTATTCAATTGAAATGAACAGTTTCAACAGTGAATCAGATCAAGATGAGTTAAACTAACTCAGTTCTTCCTACTTATATTTTATATAAGTCAGGTTATATAATTGTGTCTTAACGGTTGAATATTTCTTAAACATATATATTCATATATTGATTGTTCCGATGAAAATAAACGTTGTTTAATTTCAGTGAAACACCAAATCGTTATTTTAACGATTGGAAACAATTGAGGTAGCTTACCTAGTTGGTCATGTTTATAAAATAAACATGTAAAATTTAATTAATTGTATTGTTGTGTTAAATTATTGTAATAGAAATTATTTTGAATAATTTTATTTGAGCTAACCTATTTGGATGTAGGGAAAAATAGGTTGGAGGGATCCAACTGGATTACACACTTGTAGTCGTTAAATTTTATTTTATTATAATATATGTTGAAATATGAAAGTGTGATGCAGGAGTTGATAGGTTAGAGGAATCCAACTGGATTCCTCATTTATATTAATAACATTTATCAGTATTATTGGATGTGATTTATTTGATGTGAAATTGATTAATATTTCACGGGTTTGGTACTATAGTAGACATTCTCTTCTTTATTACCGTTGATAAAACAAAATATTTTTTGGAATCAATGTCAAATAGATTCTAAAAAGTTTCCAAAGTTATATTTATATATTTGAAATACGATGTTTATTTTAAATGTCAAAGTTTTCATTTACATTTTATATAATTATGTAAATTATAAATTAATGGCATTCTAACTTATTAATAATTAATGGTTAAACTATATAAACTGAATTAAAATGATATAATGATTGGATAAACGCCTTTATTGGCATAAATGGAATTTTGAAAGATATTAAAATGCTAAAATGGATTAATGAAATTGGGAAGGTACGAAAATTGATTAAAAAGAAAGATAAAGAGTTTTTTGTAACAAATGAACGTTTTTGTAAACGTTGATTATAAAAAAATAGGAAATATAATTAAATGGCATTCGTGAATGAGATTAGCGAGAGTAAATGGATTGGAAATGGAATGTGAGTATAGTCGTGTAATTTCAAAATGTGAATCCAATATTTAATATTGTACATAAAGCCTGGTATTTTAAATAGTTTAGAAATGGATATCGATTGAATTGAAAGTCAATAACATTGGTTTATAAATGTTAAATGGATGGATTTAGGAAATTTTAAATGAATGGATAAGGAATT
This sequence comes from Allium sativum, assembly GCA_030737875.1. NCBI lineage: Eukaryota > Viridiplantae > Streptophyta > Magnoliopsida > Asparagales > Amaryllidaceae > Allium > Allium sativum. The sequence goes on along the minus strand of CM060916.1, from coordinate 1,049,523,340 downwards.
TATTAAAGTTTAAGAATTTTGTAAATAAAATGTGAAGGTTTTTTTTGAATGGGATCTATAATTTTTTTGTATGGAGGTTAACTTAAACTATTTTGGTAAATTTTATGAAATGATATTTGTGTAAAATTGGAAATGGTTTATGAGATGATAAGGAGTTGGTTTAAAAATGGTAAAGGGAATACGATGTGGGATTTTAGAAATTATAATCTGTTGTACGTTTCTTGAGTATAGTAAGTCTCATGGTATCAATCTGATGTTGGTTTTAGCCTTCGGGGTTTATACAGAGATTTTTTTTCACTTGCAATTTACGATGGGAAGCTACTGGAGTAGAATTGTGATGATAATTGAATTTTCTTATATTAAATAAGAAAAAGGAAATACTTTCTGAATATGATTAGAATTAGAGGTTTAAATATTTAATTAATGACTGGTTAATTAAAGGGGCTAAATAATGCTGGGTATTGAATCAGTGAATTCATTTTCTTTTTATGGATGAATGGTTGTTTATTTGATAGTTAAATAACCAACTCTCAAATTTGACCTGTACGGTTGTTGGTACGGAAAGAACGATATCATATTTATATTCGAAAACCATGGAAGATGTTGATTGAAGATGAAAAAATTGAAGACTGTGGATCTTCATAAAGTGAAGGGCAACTTGATAAATTTCTCAGATTTGCAACGGAGGATTTTGATGGCAAATCAATCGTTATTGAAGTTTGTGGATTGCAAGGACTTCTCGCTACTGGTCTATCGGTGATTCTTAGGATGTAGTAGGTGGGTGCCTTCGGTTTGTCCAGCCCCATGACAACTTTTATGGAGGGATGTCTGACAGAGTATTTCTGAAGGGATTATATATGATGATTTCATCAAACAAACCATAGTTGTGGCTAAGAAGGGCCCATCTCTAAGCATAACAACAAGAGTATTTTTGGGGACAACAATTAGTGATTTTCTATCAGAATTGATGATGTGACTTTCAAATTAAATGGTGCCGGATGTTATAGAAAATTAATTATAACCTCAAACCACACAACCGGGAAATGACAAAAATCGGGCAGGCTGTATCACTTAGAGGGTCGCTCCCAATTAGGGTGTATTGTCACCATCCAGAGAAATTTCATTACTGTTCTTCTTTTCGCTTCTTTTCTCCTGGGAATGGTTATGTTGAATCCAACCGTAGGTGACAATATATTCAGAACATTTAAGCGAATTGAATGGTCGGTCTGTAGGGCTGAGTTGTAAGATGTTCTTGTCGAACTTTAGAGTATCTCCTTTAGAGTACGCTGATCAGAAGGTGGTACCATTACTGGTCATTATTAGAATCCAGTCTCCCATAAGAGCACATTATTTTGATTGTATACTATATATATATATATATATATATATATATATATATAGAGAGAGAGAGAGAGAGAGAGAGAGAGCGTGAGATGCAAGCGTTCCGCTATTATAATATCAGAAAGTATTGAAAATAAAAATATTTTGGACTATCGTAAGAGAAAGGCCGTCCTTACTCATGTGTGGATTTGGTATTTCGATTATTCTTTTCTTTCGAAAGGATGTTTTAACTTAAAAATCAAGTTGGTTGATACCCTTGAACATAATGAGTTCTCTCACATTGGTTCAATAGACTGATCATGGCGTCTGGAATGCTCACGTCAGACCGAGTTTTATAGGTTTAGATTATCGAATGCTACGAAGAGATGTGGTGGAAGAGTTCAGACGTATAATATTATAGTTATTTTTAAGCTAAGTGAATTTATAATAGGAAAAGTCGTTATAACTATCCAGACATGTTGATGTACTCTGATGATTGTAAGTTTTATACCAAAATATACTTAAAGATTTATTTCTATATTATATTTTATTTCCATTGTGATGTGAGACTCTGTGTTGTGTTGGTTCTTCTTCATCTATTCTAATATTTCTTTTTTTTCTTCTCTCAGCTTCTAAATTATTTCTATTAACTATATGGGGTTTTTGATACTTTAATTTTGGCAAGTAATATTGGTTTATGTATTATTGTCGTAATTCGGGCATCGAATTCCTACCGGGTCGTTATAGGGGTATCAAGGCTATTAGTTTAGTAATAACCTTAGCTCTTTGGTGTAACTCGATAGAGATAGGGTTGGTAATACCCTACAATGAGCTGAGTGTATATATATGAGGGTGTATTTGTATATTATATATATAAATGTTTTGTGTTGTGTTGTTTGATTGGTTCAAGTTTTGAGAAACACTGAACTGGCAATGGACATAACATTATTTTGTAAAGAGGGTAAATGAAATAATTTTACCCAACATATATTTTTGTATTGAAAAGAAATAATTTTATTAAATTATTAAGAAGTCGGTTAGTTTCGATGAATTAAATAAAATTCAAATTGGATTATGAATTGGAATGGTTTAATATAACCAGAAGAAATTTCACATATAGAATTTGTGAATAAGAATTGTGATATGAGATTGAAGGAATTAGAATTTGGTTAGAAAATTCAATTAGTTTATTGGATTTGGAATTGGAACTTAACTCAGTTCAGTGGAATAATATTGATATTGAAATTGAATAAAATAGATTTGGAATTTGGAAACTGAATGAATAATAATTAAAAGAAATTAATAGAACATTAACCAACTAATGTTCAAATCCGTTAAACAAAAGTAAATATTAAAATTGAATGTAAAATCAGTTGATTTGATTAAGTTGGTTATGCGTTGTTTGTTAGATTAGTTGAATATAATTCATCATCAGTTTAAAATAGAGTTGAATGACCTTAAAAAAATAAAAATAAATTCCAGTATAAGCAAATTGGAATGAAAATGCATTTGAATTGGAATTAATGATTTAATCCGGTATTCGCACATGAATGATGCTACATGTTTGATTTTGGAAATTTATGTAGTTACATTTCTTGGTTAATGGAGTATTAGTTAAGAATTTCATGTAATTGTTACTTATATGTTAAACTGATATAAGTATAGGTACCAGAAGGCCATGAGAATTAAGTTTGATTGTGTAGATTGCACTTATGTTGAGCTAGTATGTTCAATAGCGCTCGTAATAAGTCCGCCTACGCGAAAATATAAAATTTTTGTTTTTGAATTTTATTTTCCGACTGTGTGGTTTGATGTGTGTGTAAATATATATATATATATATATATATATATATATATTGTTCCTGCGATGTAGCAGAAGTCCCGCCGTAAAGGGGAGGCTCCGCCGAATTTTTTTGAAAATTTAATGTGTTAGAAATTTTTTGATATGTTTGAATTTTTTTTTTATTAACAATAAAAAACTGGTTTTTGGTTTAAAATAAATTGGATTTTAGATAAGATTAATGGATTTGTAGCCTTTTTTCCTACTTTAGAAATTCCGGGGACAAAATGCTTTTAAGAGGGGAGGAATGCAACGTCATGTGGTTTTGGTAGTCAAAAATATTATATTTGGACTATTTATGTATTTTAATATCGAGATCATTTGTTGAAACGAAGTTTGAATGTAAAATTTTTATTTAATTTTAAACGAGCAGGAAATGTCGTGGCAGTTCGTAACATTGACTTTTAGATTTCGGCCGAATATACAAGATCTGATGTAAGTCAAAATTCTGTGAAATAAGAAATGTTTGAATCTTGTTGATTATAATTTTCTAATGAAAGAGAAAAATCCAAAATTCATATAATAGATTATTAGTTATGACAAATTCATATTTCAAATAGTCGTTATGGATTTTCTTTATAAACAATAATGTTTATTTAATAAGGATTTCTATATAATTTGGATACCATTTAACTCAAAACTGTTAATGTTGGGTTACAAATCCATATCGTTTATATGTGAAGCTATATGATAATTTTATTTGGATATTTATGATAAAAATAATTTATTATTATTTAATTAGATTACTTTGGGATTTAAATATATTATATATATATATATTATATAAGCCTTAAGAATAGCGATTCTGCAAATGATCTTGGTTTTCGATGAAATTAGTTTCAGTGGAGCCGCAACATTAAATTATTTCTACGAAACAAAATTTCACAGCAAACCAATGTCGTATGTGACAACGGTAGCCGTAAATGCCTCGGTTTTTATTTATTTGTTTTATCGATTTAAATAGGAAATTTTGGATAACCGATTCTCTAATTAACTATGAATTTGACGAAATTAATTTTATTAAACCCGTAATGATTTACAATTGTAGTATTTCAATTTTCAAGTTAATTTGATTTATTTTGTGATCGTATGCAATTTAAATGTGTGTCGATTTACATATATGAGTTATAAAGGAATTTTCACAAATCATCTCGGAATTCGAAGAAACCTTTTCCAACGTGTACAGAATACTGTTTTATGCTGGGATTATGATTTTTAACCCGATTAGATATTGTATGTAGCCGTTTTAGGATGTTACTTTGTGGTGAAGTTTGGTTAAATAATAAAATATTCAAACCCTACTTCATGGAATTTAATGTTATATGTAAGGCTGGAAATTAGAACCAAGAACCAAAAAACTGAACCGACCCGACCCGAAAAGGCCTGGAACCGAAGCGAACCCGACGGGTCTTGGGTTGGGCCTAGGTGATGAAAAATACTATAATGACCTGATAAAACCCGACCCAAATTGACCCGATCCGAAAGACCCGACCAAAAAGTAATGAAATATATGTATTTTTAGTGTTGTTACCCAACAAAACCCGAACCTAACCACCTCGACCCAAACCGAAGCTCGGATCTGGTCGGGTCCAGGTTTTTTAGTTAAATTAAATGCATGTTTAATTTAAATGCTTGTTTAATATAATTGAAACGAACTGTTTCAACAACGAATCAGGCAAGGTGAGTTAAACTCATTCAATTCGTCCCACTTATATTTTATATATGTCGGGGTTTATAATTATGTGCTATGTTTGTTAATGTTTGACTGTTTGTTAAGTATATATTAATATATTGATTGAACCAATGAAACTAAACATTGCTTGATTTCAGTGAAACACCAAAATTGTTATTTAAACGATTGGAACCTAATGAGATAGCTTAACTTGTTGGTTACATTTATAAAATAAACGTGTTAAACTTAATAAACTGTTTGAATTGTCTTGTTTTGTTAATATATTATTATTGATCGTTATAGAAATTATTTTGAATAATTTTATTTGAGGTGACCTATTTGGATGTAGGGAAAAATAAGTTGGAGGGATCCAACTAGATTCCTCACCAGTAGTTGATAAATTTTATTATATTATAATATATGTCATAATATGAAATTGTGATGCAGGAATTGATAGGTTGGAGGAATTCAACTGGTAACTAGTTGGATTCCTCATTAATATTGATAACGTTTATCAGTATGATTGGATATGCTTTATTTGACGTGAAATTGATTAATATTTCATGGGTTTGGTACTAAGTAGACATTTGCCTTTTTAGTACCATTGTTAAAAAAAAAATTGGAATCAATGTTAAAATAGATTCTAAACGGTTTTCAAAATTATATTGGTATATTTCAAATACGATGTTTATTTTACACGTCAATGTTTTTATTTACATTTTTACAATTTTGTAAATTATAAATTAGTGGCATTCAAAGTTATTAATTATTAGTGGTTAAACAGTATAAACAGAACTAAAATGATTGGGTAAATGCCTTACGTGGCGTAAATGAAAATTTAAGAGATTTTAAAATGTTGAAATGGATTAATGAAATTGGAAAGGTACATGAATTGATTCAAAAGATAGGTAAAGGGTTTTTCGTAACAAATGAATGTTTTTGCAAAAGTGGTTTATAAAAAATATGAAATATAATTAAATGGCATTTGTGAATGAGATTAGCAAGAATAAATGGATTTGGAAATGGAATGTGATTACAGTTTTGTAATTATAAAATGTGAATCCAATAATATTATATAAAAAACTTTGTATTTTAAATATTTAGAAATGGATATCGATTGAATTGAAAATTTATAACATTGGCTTATAAATGTCAGAAGAATGGGATTAGGGAATTTTAAATGAATGGATAAGGAATTTATAAAATTTTAAGAATTTTGCAAATAAAAGGTGAAGGGTTTTTCTGAATGGCACCTATAATATTTGTATAAAGGTTAAGTTAAACTATTCTGGTATATTTTATGAAATGATATTTAAGTAAAATTGGTAATGATTTATGAGATTATAAAGGGATATAATCGCCTTAAAAATGCTAAAGGGAATATGATGTGTGTTTTTAGAAATTTGAATCTGTTGTGCGTTGGTTGAGTAGAGTAAGTTTCGAGGAGTCAATCTTAAGTTTGTTTCGGCCTTCGGGGTTGATACTGAGAGATTTTTTTGACTTACCAATTTAGAATAGGACACTAATGGAGAAGAAGTGTGATGATAATTGAATTTGCTTATATTAAATAAGAAAAAGGAAATATTTCCGAATATAATTAGAATTTGAGATTTAAATATTCAATTAATGAATGGTTAATTAAAGAGGCTAAGTGATGCTCGATATTGAATCAATGAATTCATTTTCTTTTTTTGGATGAATGTTTGTTTATTGATAGTTAAATAACTCGCTATCAAATCCGACCTATACGATTATTCGTAAAGAAATACAGGTATTGAATTTGTATTCGAAAACCATTCTGAACCATCAAATACGTTGAATTTGTTGATTGATGATGGAACAAATGAAAACTGTGGATCTTCATAAGCGAAGGCCTACTTGATAGATTTCTCTGATTTGCAACTAGGGGATTTTGATAGTAATTCAGTCATGATTGAAGTTTGCGGATTAAAAGGACTTCTCACTGCTAATCTGTAGGGTGATTCCTAGGATGCAGTAGTAGGGTGCATTCAGTTTGTCCAGTCCCAGGACAACTTTTTTGGGCGGATGTCTAGCAGAGTATTTCTAGAGGGATTACGTACGTTGGTTTCCTCAAACGTACCATCGTTGTGATGGAGAAATGCCCATCTCTTAGCTTAACAACTAGAGTATTTTTTGGGACATCAATTAGTTATTTTCTGGTGGATTTGACCATATGGCATTCAAAGTAAATGGTCGCTCCCAATTAGGATGTACTGTCACCATCTAAAGAAATTTCATTGTTGTTCATATTTTCGCTTCTGTAACTCCCGAGAACGATTATGTTGGTTCCATTCGTAAGTGACAATATATTCAGACATTCAAGCGAAACGAATGGTCGGTCATGTGTGGCCGAGTTGCAAGATGCTCTTATTAAACTCCAGTGTACCCCCTTTAGAGTACACTGATTGGAAGGTGGTTCCGTACCTTATCATAGTCAAAATCGAATTTCCAATAAGAGCCTGCGGTTTTGATTGTATACAATATATATATAGAGCGTGAGATCAATGCATTCTGCTAGATTGATATTTACTTGATTTAGACGATATTATAATATCAGAAAAGCATTGAATTTAAAAATATATGGATTATCATAAGGTAAAAACCGTCCATATTTATGTGTGGATTTGGTTTATCCATTTCTTTCTAAAGGATGTTTTAACTTAAAAATCAAGTTGGTTGACACTCTAAAACTTAGTGAGTTTTCTGACGTTGATTCACTAAACTGATCATGGTGTTTGCAATGCTCTGGTCAGAGCAAGTTTTACTGGTTCAATTTATCGGATGCTGTGAAGAGACAAGCTGGAAGAGTTCAGATGTATAATATTATAGTGTTAGACCAAAAAATGACACTAACACCCAATATTATAGATTTCGTAGAGAATAACCAAGAATAATAATCCAAAAGCATAAAAAAGCAATCAACACACGAGATTTATAGTGGTTCGGCACTAAACAGCCTTCGTCCAATTTATAGTTTCTTATTTCATTCACAAATTACAATTACAATGGATACAATCACTCAATTTTTCGAATTCAACGAACAATTCTCTCTGAGTTCATTGATTTTAAATTGAAGGAGATGGCGGTTATTCACGGAGGAGTATTAGCCATGGCAGCCACGGAGCAATGGATAGTTAGAACCCCCTTAAAAATCCCTTGAGTGCGCTGCGTTTTCCTATATTTATTGGAAGATCGGGATGGCTGATCGGTTGTGCCACATGTCTATTGTTGAGCGAAACTCAGAAGTAGCGGAGAACATGGGATAATAGTCTTCAATTGTCCAGAATTCATCATCCCTGGTGGGTCGGACTCCCTCACTCCGACCTGATCCAGTTGACCCAATCCGGTTTGGTTGGTGAGGCATATTTGCCTTTGCTCGATCCGATCAGTATTATGGAATCCAACCCGAAGCTTATGTGCGCCGAAATCCAAGTTTCCCTATGTTGTTTTACTATGTCCAATAAACGTCAATCACTGCCTGTTCATACTCAAGCCCTAATTGGACTTCCTGATAGAATACTTGGCTTTAGGTAGTCCGGTCATATAACAGACTAACATTTTGCCTCCCTAAGTACATCTTATCATAGATGAGATGTACTTTGAATAACTTTTTGGAACGTCATCTATTCTTAAGAAGGCTCTATCGAAATTTCATGTCCTTTTGAGTTGTTCTGAAATTTTGACTCTTCATCGTGTAAACGGCTTTTCATATATCACACCACATCCATGGGTGCTCATCGATGCCAAATCCTATGGCCGAAGAAGTCAAAATGATCAACAAATAATTTAAACCTCGCGAATCAAGAGGTCAAGTTCTTTCATCATAAGTCGCACAGGATTGTTGGCGCCCAAGCATGCAATCATGCTTGGACAGGTCATTGCCAAATGACAACGTCTTCCTATGCAAATTAAAATTACGATAGAGTTAGACTTTCTTTTGCATACGAGTCAATGAATGAAGTAGCCATCCAAGTCAAGGAGCAGCAGAAGAATCTTTGAACTTTAAATTAGCTTCTAGACTGTTGGGATTGATCACATCATAATTGGTACATGAATCTATCATTTGCGTTCATCTTGGGACTATCCCGGCATCAGGATAGTAATAAGATCATATTAAAAGAAATCCACGACCGTTCCAGGTCATTTTCATAGCATCATGATCACATACAAATCAACAAGGGACGTCGTTGAAATCATATAAACCAGTGCTCCTAAGATCATCACAAACATAAGGTAGTTAGAGAATTTTCCACATACTCCATTCGATGTAGTTTCAGATCAAGTCTTTGAAGTCACGTTTGATCCGTTAGTGGGATTTCTTGAATGGTCAAGATGAATCATATCATATTCTGGAGATAAAGGTTATATGTTCTGAATCAAGGGTCGAGTCAAGATCATGTTTAAAGTTAGTCGGTCAGTTGAATCTCACGCTCCCAACATCAGTGGAGGATGAGTTAAGTCAGTGCTTACGCCCCAAGCATCGATAGGGGTTGGACTAGGTCAATCAAACATCAAGTCTTCTAGCCTTTAAACTTTTTTTCTTCATATCGGGTTATAGTTGTAGGTTCAGCAATCTTAGTCAACCCATGTCATTTTGTGCTCTTTCTCAAGTTGTCAAGGGTTGGAGTTGTATACGTGAATGGTCAAATCACAATCGCATCGGGGTCGTCCTAGCTGTTTAGTCAGAAAGAGGGGATCGCCTTATCGAGTGTCAGTGAACTTAGATACTCTCCTCACATCAGAAGAGAGCTGAGTAAGCTCGTCAATCATGTAAGCATATGAACGTCGTTAGGGAGTTATTCGAGCTCCTTTATTCATTCTTTGGCATAATATGAAATAGCCATCATAGTATAGTCGAGTCGATCTCTCATGCTTGGTTCCATTGAGCATGACAATTAAAATCGCGGGCTCGATCAATGAAATCAGTCCTTTTCGAAAAGGTACATTCCTGTAAGTCTTTTCCGGTAATTTTCTTTTGTCTTTATCATTTAAGGAGTCACATGGTGCTCCATTCTTTGCCATGAAAACATTGAAATCATCCATCTTAAAATTAGAATCCTCTTATTGTAGGAATCTGTCTGCCTCAGGATAAAATTCACCAACGTTTCTAGGAAAAACTCATGATAGAAGGATGTTGAGGTTTGTTTTAGAGGTGAATCTGCTAAGGCTTCTTGGTGGGTCTTTCTGTAGAGAGACTTTGAAGTCTGAGTTATCCGAAATACTAAATATAATTGCTATCAGCACCATAGATGGTCTAGGTTGATGTGCCGATGCCCCTGCAGCTTTGAATATTTAAAAGAATCCATGTAGGGTCTTACCAAAACTCTATTTGATTGAAATGAGTATCATGGTGTTCTTGGGTCGATAGATGTGGACCTTTGACTGCTCAGTGAAGTTGGTGAGCAAAGCGTTCCAGCGGTTGATCAATTCAAATGCATGCCACCAAAATTGTATAGCAACAATGTAAGTTAAGATCCAGAAATGATAGCTTTTATTATGGGGAAATGCTGAAATCCCTAATGTCGCGCATGAATGAGTTTTGATTATGTTGCCCGCATCACCCTTGAGGTGTTCTGCTCTGGTGAAGCATCAATTAACGCTGGCAATATTGCCTTTATTTTGAAAATTTGTCGCTAATTGTCCAATTTAGTGCTGGTGCCCTCGGCATGAAGTCTTCAAGTGGGTGGAAGTCGGTCTCGGGCTTCATGGTTTCGCATATATAATAGCCGTCAGTCAGGCTTCCAGCCTTTAATTCTGGATGGTGATCTGCTACTTGGATGTGTGTGGGTTAGTCTTGAGGAGTCCTTCTTTTGGTTACAGTCTGGGATCTTGCGGAAATCCGATGATAGTAAATGTGCACAAAGTTGGTGGATAGTCAGATTACGCTGCTCGAAACTCGTATCCCGTGCGCCCCATCCATGGAGGTTTTGCTAACTAATGAGGATCTAATCCATGTCTTCTCTGAATTCATACTCCCTCATAAAGTCGTGAGTTAGAGATTGATACAAAATGATTTGTTCATGTCAAGCTCATGTTATTCTTGGGTCTTCCATCCATGCTCTATGAATTGGAGTCAAGTGGTAATAAGGTCAAATTATAGGTACCTCAAATGCTTCCACTTGCCCTCTACATTAAGGAATGGTGAGCTTTATGTTGAAGTTGAATTGGATTTGAAGCATTTGCCTGAATTGGAGCTGAGGTTGGTCGGTCTCCGTTTAAGTTTCCAATGACTCTTGCATTGCCGCCATTTTCATTCAAAATGTTATGGTCATAAGTTGGATGCTGCATATGTCAGAAGGAGTTTGATTGCATCTTGTTTAATTCAAGGCGACATTGCCAACTTGTCCGAGGGTTACGTGTGATTTGAACTGCGGAACAGTGAGTGTTTGAGCCAAGTTCGTTGTCGCTTGAATTCTCATGGTGATCGCTCCAGTGGATAAGTCGTAGTTGCTCGGCCTTCCATCTATCCGAGTAAAGAAATTATCCTTTATTTTTTGTTGCCTCCGGAGAAATTCATCTTGCCGAGCTATCTAGGTTCTCAATTCAGTAATGGAACCCTCCATTTCATATCAAGTGTGATATGCCGAGGGATCATCGCGAGAGAGAATCTCCTGATATCCTGCGTTTTTAGTGCCTTCTACGGCAAAATCCTCACCTAGTATCAAACATTCTTCTTCCTTGAAATCTAGAAGTTGAAATAATGGCGAGTCCCTTTGTCCGGGGCCTTTCAATCCGGAAGTCGAATGGGACTAGCAAATGGGCGTTCACTCGACATCCTCTTTGTGGTTCTCAAGTTGTAAGGTGGTACGCGTCGGTGCACTTGATATATCACTCCCAAGGCCTCCTTTCGATCGTTATCTTGAGTCGCATGGGTAGTTTAGCATTTGGCATCAGCGCCATCCTTCTAGAAGGGGATTATTGCTTGTTTTCCACTGGCCGGTTGTGGTTGTTGTAGCAAGTGCGACCCTCACATCTTTTGTTTAGTTCCTTTGCTTGTACCTGCATTTTTTGTAAATAAAATAGTTTTCAATACATCACAGATTAGAAAAATGTTTCAATCCTGCATCCCTGCAAATAATAATGCTATACGAGACCATTACTAAACTAAGTAATATTCAACCGGGGTGGGGGGTGATGTGTGTGTCAATCTTGAATAAATTGTCTGGCCAGGGCTTGTTCGGGATTGATTAGGATCGACATAAAATTTCCCCCAACAAATCGATTGGGAATCACAGTTCAATTTTCTTTCTTGCCCCAATTCTTTAGCGGGGTAGGTATCTCATTAATGGTGCTTTCTCTCAGCTCCTTTATACTCTCATGTCGTATGCCCAGGCTAGAGTATGGTCAAGGTGGTCTTTAATCATGGTGCACCATTACGCCTTGTGGACGTCTTCTTCCCGTCCTTTACATTGTCTCTCGAATTATAAGAGTTAGAGCGAGGACGTCGTCTTCCCGCCAATCATACTCTCTCTTGAATCATGAGAGTTAGAGTTGTGGACATCGTCTTCTTGTTCTTTATACTCTCTCTCGAATCATGAGAGTTAGAGTTAATCAGGCAAAGGTTCGTGTCATTCTCCCCGGCTTTCCTTATGCACTCTAATTCCAAGAGCGGGATTCTACTGGCATGATTGTCATTCTCGAACTCGATTTTGATCCATACTCCCCTCTTCGGTCTGGCAAATGGAGTTTATCGAGCAGGTGGTTGGGCCCCATTTTCCAAATATTTGTGTTCCTCCGATCAATCTATGGGAGGACTGATTGGCACCAAACTTCAGGTACCTCCTTTCTTTGTATTTATGTAGTATGACGGCGTCAAGCAAAGGATCGAGGCATGTAAACGGTCGAACTATGTCTACCTGGGATCAGTTTCCGACTTTGAAACGAAAAAGTCAATGCACAATTATCTTGATGTCTGCCACCTATGAACCAAGGAGTGCATGGTCATCTCGAGTCCACCTTTAGCTATACAACTTCCCTCAGATGGTGGGCATGGCTCAGTAAACGAGCAGTTCAGTCCAGCTCGTTATGGTATTGCTCCATAACTATATATGCGGGTATTTGAAGTCTGGCCAGTACTAGATCTTGGTTACAGAGCATGCACATATAGGAGTTATTGTTAAAGAATAATTCTGTTAAAGGAATGAATATCGATCTATGTGAAAATGGCATTGCATGCTCTTTGCAAATCTATTTTGCCTCGCCCTATCTCTGCCGGAGGTGGCTTCTAAAATCTTTATCTGATGACGAACGTCTTTTCAAACCATCGTGGGATTGCGGTCCCAAAAATGAACAGACCTTAATCAGGGTCATGTAGCGACATAGGCAGTTGGATAGATACTGTAAGTGAATAATGAGGTGAATAATGAGGTCGCATCTCCTTTGAATCTCCTTCTTGCCCCCATTGCAAGGGCAAGGATCATGTGTCATGGAGTCATGTTTGTACTGTTAATGGTAGCACATCATCACATTGGTGCTCTGATGGTTATTGGTAGGAAAACAATGGATTCATGCTTATAGGGACTTTTGCGCTTTTCGTGCTAGGAAATAGGATATGGCTGCTAGGGAGATAGTTATATCTCCTACATCCGCAGATGTGCCTTTGATCCCATGTTGGGAATAAGAGATTATGCATAGACAATCAAACATCATTCAAGTATAAGTGTTCTAAACTTTAACTCGTCTATCTTTAAGCAAGACTGAAGTAGTCGGTCATGCTAGCTTATGATGTATTAGCTTTGAACTGGATAATGTAATCTACAGTAATCTACACTTGAATCTCCAGTTGTCCCCAATGTCTGCGGCATGAGTTATTGGACGGTTAATCAATGAATGGAGTGGAACTTTCAGTCTTCACTTTCTAACTCCAAAATGTCGTTCGTCAGAAGTTTCATTCGTGCAGATCTCACATCCAGCGAGAAGCTGATTAGTGCTTTTGTTTAATCATTCAGGGCAGTGAACCCCACAACGAGATTCGTTAACGTTTATCTCAGGACGACCCTTGACGAAAGGATTCCGCGCTGCAGGAAATTCTTTATGGGGGTTGTCCGTGACTCACCCCCGGGTTCGGTCTTCAACACTGAATCAACTCCCATCTGAGCAACACTCAGAGTTTTCAATGTCTCGATTTGGACCATTTCCATCCCTTCTTAATTATCGGAGCGTGCTCACTTGGCCAACTTGTCCACCTCCTGATTCTCTTTTTGTGGAATATGAGATACATTATAATGCCCTAAGCTGTCCAATAGCTCTTCAACCCTTTCTAGAAAAGCTGCGATTCGCAGTTCTTTAGTTTGGAATTCCTTGTGAACCTGGCAAAAATCAATCTGCGAGTCACATAAGATATCCATATGACTACTCCCAACTTCTTTAGCTAGTTCCATTACGGCGATCAAGGCCTCATACTCAAAATCATTGTTAGTAATGGGGAAAGCCTATCGCAAGGCATAGTAAATTGACTGTCCTTGAGGAGTTATCAGCACGACTCCGGGGGCGGATCGTCGATCATCTTTAACACCGTCTATTTACCGCTTCAAAGTGCTTTATTCCATTTTCTATTTTAAGGGGCTATTTTCTTTACTTAACACATCCTCTTTGGGGTTGGTGAATTTAGCGATGAAGCGGGCTAATGCTTGCCTTCGTATGGACTTCCTTAGGAGGAAGTTGAGATCAAACTGGCTCAGCTTGATGTTCTATTTGAGCAATTTTGCATATGCCACTGGTTGCTCCTGTACCTATCGTGGTAGCCGATCAGTGTATGTCACAATCAGGTAAGCTTGGAAATAACTGCAGAGTTTTCCTGAATCGATCAATAGTTTGTAAGCAAGCTACTAAATCTTTGGGTAGCTGAAGTTTCCGCCACCAACTTTTTGTTCACATAACACATTGGTCTCTGGATTCTATCCACCACACGAATGAGCGTCGAACTAATTACGTGTGACGATAGTGCTAAGTATTTTAAAGCAATTTTCTTGAGCCACCGCTTAAGAAAATATCAGGGGACTCTCTAAATGATTCAGCAGGATCTAAAAGGCTTCAATGCAATTCAGGTTCCAAGGATGCATCTGTTAGTAGCTTTGCAAATAAATCTACTCAGCACTTCTGACTTCCCTGCCAAGCTTTGAACATCTCTAATACTCTGTGGCTCACGAATGTTCTTGATTGTCGCAATCTGGTTAGGATTGATTTAGATTCCGCGTGAGCTAACTATGAGGCCTAGACACATCCTTGACGTAACATCAAATGAGCATTTCAAAAAGTTAACTTCATTCCATAGTGTCGGGAGAAACTGAACATCTCTGCAAATCTGAAACAAGGTAGGTTGATCGCTTAGACTCCTCAAGCATATCATCTACGTAGACCTCCATGGATTTTCAAATTTTATCATGGAAAATACGACCCACCAAGTGCTGGTATGTTGCTCCAACATTCTTCAGTTCGAGATGCATTGCCACATAGCAGTATATTCCAAGGATTGTGATAAAGCTGATATGTTCTTGATCAGGCACGTGCATAGGAATCTAGTTTTAACATGAATATGCATCATAAAAGAGAGAATTTCATTTCCAGTTGTCGAATCCACTAGCTGATCAATTTTGGGTAATGGGAAGTTGTCTCTTGGAAAGGCCTTGTTCAAATAAAAAAATCAATGCATGTTCACCATTTCACATTAACCTCCTTAACAAATGCGAGGTTCGATATCCAGTCAGGATATGTAGCATCTCTGATGAATCCATTATCTCTCAGCTTCTCCACTTCTTCTTTCAAGGCAGTCGACCTCTCCGAGCCAAGCATATGATTCTTTTTCTTAGCAGGGTGATACTTCGGGTTTATGTTCTGTGCATGACTCATAATCGATGGCGATATCTTACACATGTCAGCATGGGTCCATGCAAATGCGTCCAGATTGTATCGTAGAAAATCTATCAGTTCCCTTGCCCAGAGGTGGACCAAACGAGATCTGATTTTCAGGACCTTTGCCAGGTCGTCATCATCAATCCGAACATATGTGGTTTTTTCATTAGGTGTCACCTTTCTGCCTCCTAAATCTTCATCCTCTCTGGGGTCCATGCGTTTCGGTAGATAATCAGGCGACACTTTTTTCGATGCTCCCTTCATTTGCAATGCTGACACCTCCTTTGGAGGAGGGCATGTACTTTTGGGTTCCACACCATCTCCATTGCGTAGCATCTCCCATTTAGCTAAATTGCAGGCTCTTCCAGTAACTTAGTCGCCATGGACTATTCCCATTCCAGCTTTCATTACGAACTTTAGCAATAGACACCATGGTGCGATGTAAGCTTTGAACGCCACTAGAGCTAGTCAGTCTGGACCTTGGTCAAATAAACTTGACAATGATAGCATGACTAGTGTTGATCGTCCTTTTGGTCCGGTCACCAAAAGTACTCAAGACACACTCGACTCAACATATCGCGTGATATTACAGCCCGGAGGTGTCGCCAATATCATTCGGGGGCCAGTATCAGAAGACTTGAGTCTGTCCACTAGCAGGACGTTGCATACCACGGACGCAACCTCCATCAGTATCCATCCGCATCCGAGCCGAAGGGGAGCCGTCAAGCGGGTCCGGGCATTGCGCCGGTGGGGGTCCGGGGCTCCACAGTTCCGGTGGCGATCGACTCATCCGATTTTCTCCATGCCGAAAGCTCAGATTCCTTTACTTCGGACCAGCTAAATGATAGATTCCTTCCCTTCGTGCTGAGGAGCTTCAACGCCCCAAAAGAACCAACATGCGAACCTCGGCAACGTCCCTTCCAAACAAACTTCGCACCATGCTAAGGTGCGAAATTTCGTACCTCCTAGATACGAAATATCATACCTTCCAAGGTGCGAAATTTCGTACCTCCTAGGCACGAAATTTTGTACCGTGAAGGTGCTAAATTTCGTACCTACCAGGTACAAAATTTCGTACCTGGGAGGTGCGAAATTTCGCACCTAGCAGGTGCGAAATTTCGCACCTAGCAGGTGCGAAATTTCGTACCTCCACCCAGGTAAGAATTTTCCATGGCCGACGAAAGGAGGCGCGAATTTCCTGAAGATGGTCCCCATTTCTACCTACTCCCACCTAATCCCTACCTAACCACTTCCTTAAATAGCCCACTGCCTCACACTTCAAAAGAGAGAGATTCTTGGGCTTTGAGACATCCATAAAGCTTTAGGCATCTCCTCTTTGAGGAAGAAGAAGGGCAAACTTGTCCATTTTACCGTTTCTTGCAAATATGACTATTGTAGCTTCATATATCATAGTCAATGAATGTATTGAGAGGATATCAACCTTGTAATCTTTCAAGTGATCAATAAAATTCCTACAACTCTTCAAAGTGGACTTAGGCCCTCCTTGAGGCCAAACCACTATAAATCTCTTATGTTATTTACTGTTTATGTTCTATAATACGTTCTTGTCTATGCGACCATATTTATAATTCCTAGTAATTAGGAATCTTAGGTGTTTGCGACATTTTTTGCCTTCAACAGCTAGCAAGGCTTCAAGTGATGTTCATGATTTCTATCACAACTAATGTATTAAGTGGGGAGCTAACGATTGATTCACGTTTGTTTTGATCTCAAACTCTCATCTCTTAACCGAGGTCATATGGTGACTATTGAGCCGTCAAGTTGTTATCATCCGGCCAAAGATCCATATATCCTAGCATGGTCTGCGGTGGCTCTACTGGTACCTATCTCTGGGCACCAAAGAATGTTGATTCATCCCTTATCTAACGGAAATCAACCGTCATCGATGCAGTTGAGAGGAAATAGGCATTGCAAAGGCTAACTATGATCTTCAGGGAGTGAACCACAGGACATATGTCATCCATGACGTCATACAAGTGAAGGATAGCGTTGTAGTATTAAGATCCTTAGTCGTTTTTGGTAACCTGTCATTAAGAACCATCGTTGACAAGATCATCCGAGTCATCTTCAAAATAGCGCCCGAGCTGCTCTATATCATTGTCATTTGAGATTCTGCCGGTTGAGCAGGTTTAAGTCATATAAACAAGGTGGTCACTACTCTTTTATGAACATCAAACACATTGTTGAGGTCTATACACCATTGGAACAAAAGGAGGTCGTCTAGAAGTAGACTTTTTCACACATGCCATGGTTAACATGCCTAATATTATTCAAGAACACCCCTAATTGAACATTAGAGAATAGAGGTCATGTCTTTAGGCAGAATCCCAATCGTTGTCATTTAGCTGTTGATATTCTCAGATTAATCGATGAGTCTTGGTTGTTAACCTTGACAATTAATGTCCGCCACTGCGCTGCAGCACGAGTTCGGGGGCATACCCGATTTTTTTTCTAGAAATGACCCTATCTCGAGCCGATTATAGCAGTCCAGAAATAGCCAGTGAAACGGGATGGTATATCTGAAAGAGTTGGTTCAAATCGCCCCTCGTGGTTCGGATCGGGGTTGAGCCCTTGGGTCAGATTCTGTCTTTGAGTCAGTTTATCCCTTCAAATCAGGGTTGGATCTAGCAAGTGGCTTCGGGTCGGATTGATTCTACTTCAATTGAGCGGATTGGGTCAACTTTTCAAGCATGAGCGGGTCTGGTCGGCTCCATCCTATCTGGAGCTTATCCTTTCTTGATTCGAACCCGCACCCCTCTTTTCAATTCGGCTCGAAGCTACCATCTGTACTGGAAGCATATCCAGACAGAACTAGTAGCTTTCCCGGAATTTGTTTCCGAATGTTGGCGATTGTTACTGGACAGAGTGGAGATGGCTTCACGTCTGGTGATCTCCACGATCACGAGGATTTCCTTATCGAACTTGGCGGTCCGATAATAGACTGGAGAATTCTTATATGTTGAGAATATTCATTTCTCAGCGAAAGCACCAAAGTGTTAGACCAAAAAAAATGGCACTAATACCCAATACGATAGATTTCGTAGGCAATAATCAAGAATAATAATCCAAAAGCATAGAAAAGCAATCAACACACGAGATTTATAGTGGTTCTGCATTAACGAGCCAACGTACACTTTATAGTTTCTCATTTCTTTCACGAATTACAATTACAATGGATACAATCACTCATTCACTCGAATCAATGAACAATTCTCCGTTTCATTGATTTTAATTGTAGGAGATGGTGGTTATTCATAGTGTAGTTTTAGCTATGGTAGCCATGGAGCCAGGGATAGTTATAATGCTACAAAAAATCCCCTGAGTGTGTTTCGTTTTCTTGTAGGCAGTTCAGGTCGGCTAATTGGTTAGGCCACATATCGGTTGTTGAGTGAAACTCGGAAGTAGTAGAGAATATGGGATAACAGTCTTCTGTTGTCTAGACTTAATCATCCCAGGTGGGACGGATCCTCCCACTCCGACCTGATCGGGTTGACCCAATCCGATTGACCCTATCCGGTTTGGTTGGTGAGGCGTATTTGCTTTAGCTCGATTCGACATTATTGATGGAATCCGACCCGAAGCTTATGTGCGTAGAAATCCAAGTTTCCCTATGTTGTGTTACTTTGTCCAAGCAAACGTCGATCACTGCCAGTTCATACTCAAGCCCAGGGCAGCCTTCCTGATAGAACACTTGGGATTTGGGTAGTCTGGTCACAAAGCAGACTAACAAATAGTTATTTTTCCAGTGTGCGATTGTACATGAGGACAAGTCGTTATTACTTTTCAGATGTGTTGATGTACTCTGATGACTATAATTTTGTTACAAGCTTTACTTAAAGATTTATTTCTATATTATTTTTTGTTTTCCACTATGATGTGATCCTATGTGCTGTTTTGGTTCTTCTTCTTCTATTTTAATATTTCTTTTTTTATTATCTCACCCTCTAAATTCTTTCTATTAATTATCTGAATTTTTGATACTTTTGGCAAGTAGTACGGGTTTATGTATTAGGAATTTGGGTGTCAAATTCCTACTGAGTCGTGACGTTGTGTGTAAGGTTAATCAAGGATTTGGTGAAATTTTGGATTGCCGTTTTTATGTTTATAATGTCCCAGTGTTGGGTTTCAAATAGGGAGCTATGACTAGTTTGGTTGTTTTGAATGGTGGTGGTGGCGTCTTGGTGGACAGTGTTGAAAACGAAAATAGTCACAACACCAAAGGTGTTTAAAGCAACATTTCACAAAAGTATGAAATTAGAAATATGGAGCAACGAGAAAATTAAAGCAAGTAAAGAACAAAGGAATTTTATAGTGGTTCGATCTAGAATAGATGTACATCCACTTCGGAAGTGATTTCGTTATCAAATGTGATATTACAAGGTACATTTCTCTCCCATTTTTGCACATTCCCTCTTTTTACAATGATTTTTCTATTTTTAGTGACTTGATTCTCTCTAACCCGTTATGGAAATAGCTAGATCTCTTTGAATGCAATGATCGTTGGAATGTATTTTCCACGGTTTGAGCACTTAGAGGTTCGTCGATGAATCCATTGCGGTTGAGATGTGAATCGAAGCTTGGAGGATTACTGGTAGTTAGAGAGATGTAGAATGGAGCTTGAATGGTCTCTAATGGAGATTGGAGGAGATCCGATCGAGTAATAGATGGAGAAGGATGGAAAGAACTTGAGATGATGAATAATGGAGACGGAGGATGACTTGGAACCGATTTGGCGTTGGTGGAAGATGGGATGAGCTTAGGAAGCCATTAATCGAGCTTAGACAGCTTGAAAATGATGAAGAACTGGAATGATAGCTCTTCGGGTCGCTTAGACCGGTCCCTCTAGTGGTTGTGGAAGGGGTATTTATAGGTGGAGCTTAGATGGAGTGGCGAAGTTGTAAATAAGTGCACATACAACATGGGTTAGTGAATGGTATGAGTACAAGCGGTATTATGGTTTGCACCGTAAAGCATGCTCACCACTTGTGCTGCTAAAGGTTCAATGACATGAAGATATACAACTGCGTATAGCTCACCATTCACATTTTACAGCTGGCGCCAGCCCAGTATTCAGCTGTACGAGCGAACCTTCAACCATGGTGCAGGAGCAAGCTTGTCCAAAATGCATGAGCGAGCAGTTATACCAATATATATGACCGACTTCTGATTATACATGCCATGCTACTATTCAAAAGTGGGAACAAAATTAACAAATTTTCCACAGCTCTTCGTATTGTAC
The DNA here is from genome assembly GCA_030737875.1 of Allium sativum. Classification (NCBI taxonomy): domain Eukaryota; kingdom Viridiplantae; phylum Streptophyta; class Magnoliopsida; order Asparagales; family Amaryllidaceae; genus Allium; species Allium sativum. The sequence goes on along the minus strand of CM060916.1, from coordinate 1,049,502,376 downwards.
AAAAATGAGATTAGATATTACAAGTTTGCCATCAACTTCTCTGGCATGAATCTGGTCTTTCATTCAAGGACCGCTCGACCGTTCACATAGTGCTCGAACGACCAAAGTTACATGCGAGCATGCGACCCATTGCAAAGAGAGCTGTTGCTCGACCTCTAGTGCACGATCCCCTCAGCTCAGATGTGATGCACTACCTAGAGATCCGCTCGACCAAGTGATGCTGCTGGAGTGCACGACCTATCGCCAAGGATGCTGCATGAGCGTACCTTCGAACGATGCTTGACCTGGACTGCTCGACCACCTGGGAAGCTTCTGCTCGGCCCCAAGACTCTTGACTGAGTAGAGGTGCTGTTGTTGGATCCAAATTTGCTGAGCTTGGTAGTCGTACTCGAGATGTTCGACAAAATGCCTGAACAGTTTTTGGTTAGTTAACATTTTCCCCTCGAAACTCTTATTTTTTGCTTGCGAGGAATGCGGTCTTCGAACTAAACATTGTTAATACAACTTGTGTTGAGATTCAGTCATAGCTTTTTGTTTGTTATGGTAAATCATGCTATGAACTTATATGCTCCATGCCACTTGTTTTGTAATTAAAACAAGCACTTGCGCGATTTTGGACTTATACTATGTTAATGACCATCCACATCAATAACAGTTTAGTTAATCATTAAAGAATAACTTACATAAACTTGTGCGATGGTTAGTATTTCATGAAACGTGTACATGTTCAAGTTGGAACTTCAATTTGAGTTTCCGAGGCTAGAGCGATTGAACCTTTGGATGAATTCAAAGTTTTGAAATTGATTGTGCTTTGACAGCATGGATTTTCCTGGGACATATATATAAAATTTTGAATTTCTCTTTCACGACGACTTTCCCAATGGACAATTATTGCTCAATCTTCTTTTATTGGAGCTTTGTAGTCAAAGAAGCCTTTGTGTTACGAGATTCCAATTGGATTTCCCAAGGTGATCTCTATTGGTACGATGAGTTTGATCAGCATATCAAGCATATCGATTTTGCTGAATTTCCCAAATACCCTATTTTGAAGGCAAGATCAAGCCAAGTACATTGGCTTGTTGCAATGTCGTGGTGGACCCGTTTTATTCTCCCGGGCATTATTTAACTTTTGAGTGGTTGTGTTTCCCTCAAGCTATCGGTCGTCACAAGTCGTAAAAGCTCTATGTGAACAATTTATCGAGTTTACTTGATTTGGGTTGATGCGCTAGAGGCTTCTACTTTGTTGATTAAAGCTATGTGTGCTTGCCAACATGTATGAAGCCCTTGAGCTTTATCACCTCAATAAGAATTTTGATTTAGCCAACTGGTTTGTTGCTTCTACATGGAGAAGTTTTTAAATTTTCCTGCCCTCACCCGAGAGGATCTCTCGATTTTGTGGCCCCGCTAGGGGATGTCTTTGGATTTAGTGTCGCGCTAGGGGAGGTCTTATATTTTATGCCCCGGCTAGGGGAGGTCTTTGGATTTTAGTGCCGGACTAGGGGAGGTCTTTGTGTTTTGTGCCCTCGCTAGAGGAGAACATTTGATTTAGTGCCCCCACTAGGGGAGGACTATGCATTTAGTTCCCCCGCTCCGGGAGGTCTTTGGATTTAGTGCCCCCCGATAGGAGAGGTCTTTGTGTTTTTTGCCCACGCTAAGGGAGGTTTTTGGATTTAGTGCCCCCGTTAGAGGAAGACTTTGTATTTATTGCCCCCTCTCGGGGAGGACTTTGAATTAAGTGCCCTCGCTAGGGCAGTCTTATATTTTGTTAATGTATCATTTTATAGGTCAGACGCCAGTTCCTTTATCGTATGATTGGTTTGCCAAGCGATCTTATTTAAAGGAGTAGGGTCTTGGTTCTCTTACTTAGGGAGATGTCCCTTTAATAAAACTTAGAACTCTTGGGTTTATTTGCCACGACGCCTGTTCATTGTTTGAGTCTTCACGACTTCCTTCATTCAATTTTCAAGGCGGTGCTCTTTATTTTTGCAATTGTGCATATTGATGCTTAAGGCACTTAGCGCTTGAATCAATGTTGTTAAGGTCGTAAGGTTGTGTCAAATTTCAATGGAACAAGAGCTCGACGAATGACCTACGATATGAAATTACTCTTAAGCACATTTTCATTTGACAAAATTTTTTCAAGTAAGAGATTTATTCTAGCAGGTGTGCTTTAAAGCTACTATTCAGAATAACATTTGTAAGATATTACAAACTTATTTATAAGAATTCCGAATATAGCAAGTAAGTAAAGCATAAAGTAAAACGATGGCGACGATGATCGCTTATTCTGGGCCGTTCGACTCGGAGCACCACTGGTTATCAGTTGATGATCAGCCTCGATTTAGTTTGTGTTGTAGTTCCTTAGCTTGGACCGAACTGACTATTTGATGCCTTCTGTCCTCGAGGAGTCGGAGTAGCGCTTGAGGGTTGTGGATTTTTCACACACTGTTGTAGTATGTTCTTCTGAATCAACTCCTCAATCAGGCTTTGGAGATGTCTGTATACATTTGTATCATGACCTGGTTGAGTGTGGAATCGACAGAACTTTCTAAAGTTCACAGCCTTCCTTGAAATCTTCAGTGTTGGTGGTTCTGGATAGTGTTTTGTATCCTTTGTGGTAGAGAAAATGTTCTCCAAAGTGTCATTCATAGGAGTGAGCTCTGACGGATCGTAAAACAGAAGCATCTTGTTAGCCTTGTTGTCTTTGCCGTCATTGGCTCGCTTCTGCCCCTGATTACTCTTCTAATTATATTGGGTAGCAGCATTTTTGGTAGCCTCAAGAAGCGGGTTGGCATCAATAATCTGAAGAGGTACAGGATTATTGTCCACTCTCATATACTCCTCTGGTTTTTTATAGAATATCTCAAGGGTGTTTGGTTCTTTCATTTTAAACCACCTACCAAATTCGTTGTTCTCATCTATGGCGCCGATTAGGGACATTAAGATCATGCGCGGCTCGGGATTCCCTACTGTGGACGCATCAACATTGAATCTTTTGAGGAAAGCTTTGATAGATTCTCCTGCATTCTGCTTTATTGATGTAGGAGAAATAATGTTCTTAGCCTTCGTAGCTTGCAACCTGAACTGCTCTTTGAATTTAAGAGTCAAATCATTGAATCGGTCGATGGATTTGGGTGGTAGTCTCGTGAGCCATAATGATTCGACACCTTCTAGATAGAGAGGGAAACAAAAGCATTTAATCTTGTCTGTCGCCTTGGCTGCATTCATATGCCATTCATATTTGTATAGGAAGCGATTCAGATCAGAAGTTCGTTTGTATGGAGGCAGAGTAGGATGAGTGAACTTGTTGCGGAATTTTACATTGCGGATCCTCTTCGTGAATGGATTTTTGCTGAGGGAGAAGTCTCATTCCATCCCATTATCCTTGCAAGCCATGTTATCTTGCAAGATTTGCTTTTTACCATATCTGCTGTATATTCCTTCGAGTTGTGTCGTTCTAGAGAGTGGACTTCGATCTCTTTTCCGGATGCTCGTCGTGGCGAGCGATCATTATCAGATGGTCTAGGTCTTTTTCCTCCACTATGGGAAGGTGCTCCCGCAACGGGACTTGCAACTTATCGGTTATTTCGATCAAAATGGTTCTTAGCTTTCAGATTTTAGTATTCGATATTAGCATTGCCTTTTTCAACAACTCCTTCCAAGTTGTCATTATGATGATGATTGAAGGCTGATGAATTTGCATTCTCTTCAAGGTCGACATGAATTTTCGGAGGAGGAGCAGGATTTGCTTGAGCGTTCAGAATAGCACTCATTTTATCCATTAAAGCTTGATTAGCGTCCATTAATGTTTTATTAGAAATCATCAAATTTTTTGGAGGCTTCCATCTTTTGACTTAAGTTAGCGACAATGACATATAATTCAGCTTTGGCTACCTTGGCTCCACTTATTGAGTTTTCTCCAACTTCAGAACGGTTGGTAAGTGGTGTAGCATCATCATTAGCAAGGTTGTAGATTTCTACAATTGTTTTATTTGTAGTCTTTTTTGAGTTAGCCATTATCTCGGACCAGGCTTTGAATTTCAGAGAGAGTTTGTCACTTGGCATGGATCTTAGATTTGGAGAATCTATAGTGGAAGTAGGCTTGGAACTTCAATGGAAGGCTCTTAAGACTGAGAGAAGTGTGAATGTGGCCCAACGGTGGGTGCCAAATGCTGAAACCGAAAATGGTCACAACACCAATGGTGTTTTACGCAACACTTCACAAAAGTAAGAAATCAGAAATATGGGGCCACGAGAAAATAAAAGCAAGAAAAGAACACCGGAATTTTATAGTGGTTCGATCTAGAATAGATCTACGTCCACTTCGGAAGGATTTCAATATCACATGTGATATTACAAGGTATATTTCTCTTCCATTTTTGCTCATTCTCTCTTTTTACAATGATTTCCCTCCTTTAATGATTTGATTCTCTCTAATCTGTTATGGAAACAGCTATATCTCTTTGAATGAAATGATCGTGGGAATGTATATTCCACGGTTTGAGCACTTAGAGGATCATCGATTAATCCATTGCGGTTGAGATGTGAATCGAAGCTCGAAGGAGGATTAATGGCGGTTGGAGAGATGTAGAATGGAGCTTGAATGGTTTCTAAGGGAGATTGGAGGAGACCCGATTGAGTAATCGATGGATAAGGATGGAGAGAACTTGAGATGATGAATAATCGAGATGGAGAATGACTTGGATCCGATTTGGCATTAGTGGAAGATGGAATGAGCTTAGAAAGCCATTAATGGAGCTTAGAGAGCTTGGAAATGGTGAAGAACCGGAATGACAGCCGTTTGGAGTGGCTTAGACCAGTCTTTCTAATGGTTTTAAAACGGGGTATTTAGAGGTGGTGCTTTGATGGAGTGCTGAAGTTGTAAATAATTGCACCTACTACATGGGTTGGTGAATGGTATGAGTACACGCGGTATGATGGTTTGCACCATAAAGCATGTTCACCACTTGTGCTGCTAAAGGTTCAATGGCATGAAAATATACAACTGCGTACAGCTCACCATCCGCAATTTACAGCTGGCATTGAGCGCTTTACAGCTGGCGCCAACCTAGCATTCAGCTGTACGAGCTAGCCTTCAACCATGGTGCACGAGCGGGCTTGTCCAAGATGTGTAAGCAAGTTGTTATACCAATATATACATGAACGACTTTTGATTATACATACCATGCTACTATTCAAAAGTGGGAACAAAAATAACAATTTTTCCATCGCTCTTCATATTGTACGAAAATGGGATTAGGTATTACAAGTTTGCCATCAACTTCTCCTGCATGAATCTGCTCGTTCATTCAAGGACCGCTCGACCGTTCACATAGTGCTCGAACGACCAAGTTAAGTTACGTGTGAGCGTGCAACCCATGGCAAAGAGAGTTGTTGCTCGACCTCTGGTGCACGATCCCCTCAGCTCAGATGCGCTACTCGACCTGGAGATCCGCTCGACCAAGTTATGCTGCTAGAGTGCATTACCTATCTCCAAGGACGCTGCTCGAGCGTGCCTTCAAACGTTGCTTGACCAGAACTGCTCGACCACCTGGGAAGCTTCTGCTCGACCGTAGGACTCTTGATCGAGCAGAGGTGCTGTTGTTGGATCCAAATTTGCGGAGCTGGGTACTCACACTCGAGATGTTCGACAAAATGCCTGAAAGGTTTTTTGGTTAGTTAACAGACAACTAGTCGATTGAGTGCGTCGTTGACCTTAGTCATGGTGAAGGGCGGATTTGGATATTTTGGGTGAAGAGAAGGAAGGAGTGATCAAAAGTGAAAGCACCAAATGATATGGCCCATTAGGTAGAATTCACCCTTAAAAGCTAGATTGTAAGGGAAGAGTGCCTAATGAGCTATATACTAGTCAATAGTTCATATATTTATAGTATTGAGCATATCAAAGACCCTTGTAAAAAAAATAAAAAAAATTCCTTTTACAACTTCATATCATGATGTTACGATAAAAAATTTAAATATCATTTCTTGGCTTTCGAATTATGTGACAAAAGAGAAAAGTAAATATTAAGATCTAATTGCCTATTCAGCGGAATAGCCTGGAGAAAATCTAATGCAATTTAGAAAACATAAGACGTACTAAAGAAAGTGAATATTAAAAAAAATGTATTTTATAGTAAAAAAATCGAGGATAAAATGATGCATTCCATAAAGGAAAAAATGTATTTTACAAGATCATATTCTATAGTCTAGAAAGAAGTAAATGTAATAAAATGGTGAATGTAAAAATAAACTATATAATATATTTTTCTCAATATCTAAAAATATGGTATTGTTACTTTTAGTTAACGTTGACTCTATTATAGTAGTTTTGGAACGTCTACAAAATTTTATGAAAGACAGTGATCATATTCAACAAAGGTATTTTTATAGCAGTGTCGGCCAATACCATTTGAGCCGGGTTGGATCATGAGAATACTTTGACAACGAACTGCTTTAGTTCGTGGTTGGGCGAAGTTGGAGTCTGTAAATGGCATTGTGACTGAGTGTCGAATTATTTTGCATAATATATCAAATCTAGTTGTTGTTGATTCCGAGTCAAAATTAGATGTTATCTTCAATGGGATATCTTCCAGGCAATAACTTTAAGGATTTGCTTTGCTCTTGACCATCCTTCTTTTGTATAACTGTGGAGAGATGACCACAACCATTGCAGTTTAGGCAAATAAAATATTAAAAAAGTTACGGCTTATAATCGTTTTTGATATATCTAGAGGTGGCTGCTTCAACTCATGTCATCCATTTCCAATGTTCCACACTTGCATATGATAATCTCAAATCCATCAAGAAATATAAGATTTGGTTTCAATTTTATATTTTTGTTATTGAAATATATATATATTTATCGATGTAGTTATAACACCTTTTAGTTATCTAATTGGTGATTAGAACGTTATAGCATAAGCAAGGGTACAAACTTTGGATTACAGTGGAAACATGTTTTTGAGCGAAAAGAAATATCCTCTTCTACCGGATTTAGAGTGAAGATACAAATGTAGAACCATGTTCATTATAATCATACAAATAAAACGATAGATAGTATAGCATAAGCAGCAAGGGTACAGACTTTCCATTACTGTGGAAGACAACGTTAACGTTAAGATAAGCAACCAAACTAAACATGAGCGGATACATATGGTTACAAATGGATCAAGCACCTCTCCCAACCCAACCACAACACACCACCACACACGCTAAGGCGATTGATCAAGGCGTATGAGGTTTGAGATGAGCATTCTCCAATACTTCATCAGGAGGCGAGCAACATCCCCTGCAGCTACTCAAGCGTATGAGTTTGGCAGTACAACATGCAACATAGGAGAAGCCTGGTCTCACACGCACTGGTTTCTTAAGGAACGGCGGAAGATTTACAGCACCTGTAAAATTAGCGATAAGTATCTCATTTTTGCTGCATTCAATAAGCCAGGCATCAGCTATACCTAATTTTTTCTATTCTTAAATTCAACTACTTACCGGTTGTAGTCTCCGAATTGAAAAGGGCAGTAGCAGCGAAAAGAAGAAAAAATATAACCAAAGTTTTCACTGAGATGGCCATGATCGTATTGCTTGTTTATGGTGCACTATGATGAAGATATTGTAATGAAAATGCTGTTTTATTTATAAGCAAAAAATAAGCCAGCAAAATATCTATATGGCGGCTGTCATGCATTTTGGACCTCGGTCATTTTTGAAGGCTGGCTTTCTTTGCTATTTCCTAATTAATTATTTAGTGCTACTGACTTCCTCCTCCTGCATTGACTTAAGACTTCATTTTTTTTCCTCAAGCTCTTATTATATAAAGGTCAGTTATGGCAGTGGTGTCAGTGGGTCTGTGGCTATACGTCACGCACACAAGTTTTATTCGTACACTTGCAGATGAAGACGCACCACTTGGCTGTGGTAAGACATTTCACGCAACAGCAGAAAACCCACATGCATATATGAGCTCTTGTTAACCATAAATTAGCCGGCAAATACGTTTTCTCTTCCAACGTTTTTTCTTCCATAAATTTTACTAACTAAATCAGTAGGCCGCCTGAAATTAAAAATGTTTTGGATTATCGTAAGGGAAAGGTCGTCCTTACTCATGTGTGGATTTGGAATTTCGATTATCTTTTCTTTTCGAAAGGATGTTTTAACTTAAAAATCAAGTTGGTTGATACCCTTAAAAATGATGAGTTCTCTCACATTGGTTCAATAGACTGATCATGACATCTGGAATGCTCACGTCAGACCGAGTTTTATAGGTTTAAATTATCGGATGCTATAAAGAGATGAGGTGGAAGAGTTCAGACGTATGATATTGTAGTTATTTTTAAGCTAAGTGAATTTATAATAGGAAAAGTCGTTATAACTGTCCAGATATGTTGATGTGCTCTAATGATTGTAAGTTTTGTACCAAAATATACTTAAAGATTTATTTCTATATCATATTTTTTTTCCATTGTGATGTGAGACTCTGTGTTGTGTTGGTTCTTCTTCATCTATTCTGATATTTCTTTTTTTCTTCTCTCAGCCTCTAAATTCTTTCTATTAACTATCTGGGGTTTCTGATACTTTAGTTTTGGCAAGTAATATGGGTATATGTATTAATTTCGTAATTCGGGCAATGAATTCCTACCGGGTCGTTATAGGGGTATCAAGGCTATTAGTTTAGTAATAACCTTAGCTCTTTTGTGTAACTCGATAGAGATAGGGTTGGTAATACCCTACAATGAGCTGAGTGTATATATATGAGAGTGTATTTGTAGATTTTATATATAGATGTTTTGTGTTGCGTTGTTTGATTGGTTCAAGTTTTGAGAAACACTGAACTGGCAATGGACATAACATTGTTTTGTAAAGAGGGTAAATGAAATAATTTTACCCGACATATATTTTTGTATAGAAAAGAAATAATTTTATTAAATTATTAAGATGTTGGTTAGTTTGGGTGAATTAAATAAAACTCAAATTGGATTATGAATTGGAATGGTTTAATATAACCAGAAGAAATTTCACATATAGAATTCGTGAATAAGAATTGTGATACGAGATTGAAGGAATTAGAATTTGGTTAGAAAATTCAATTAGTTTATTGGATTTGGAATTGGAACTTAACTCTGTTAAGTGGAATAATAGTGATACTGAAATTGAATAAAATAGATTTGGAATTTGGAGACTGAATGAATAATAATTAAAAGAAATTAATCGAACGTTAACGAACTGATGTTCAAATCCGTTAAACCAGAGTAAATATTAAAATTGAATGTAAAATCAATTGATTTGATTAAGTTGGTTATGTGTTGTTTGTTAGATTAGTTGAATATAATTCATCATCAGTTTAAAATAGAGTTGAATGACCTTAAAAAAATGAAAATAAATGCCAGTATAAGTAAATTGGAACGAAACTGCATTTGAATTGGAATTAATGATTTAATCCGGTATTCGCACATGAATGATGCTACATGTTTGATTTTGGAAATTTATGTAGTTACATTTGTTGGTTAATGGAGTATTAGTTAGGTATTTCATGTAATTATTACTTATATGTTAAACTGATATAAGTATAGGTACCAGAATGCCATGAGAATTAAGTTTGATTGCGTAGATTGCACGTATGTTGCGCTATTATGCTCAATAGCGCTCGTAATAAGTCCGCCTACACGAAAATATAAAAATTTTGTTTTTGAATTTTATTTTTCGACTGTGCGGTCGGATGTGTGTGTGTGTGTGTCTATATATATATATATATATATATATATAGTTCCTGCGATGTAGCAGAAGTCCTGCCGTACAGAGGTGGCTCCGCCGATTTTTTTTGAAAATTTAATGTGATAGAAATTTTTTGATATGTTTGAATTTTTTTGTTAACAATAAAAAATTGGTTTTTGGTTTAAAATAAATCGGATTTTGGATAAGATTAATGGATATTTATAATAAAATCCAAATATAATATTTTAAACCATTAATCTTATCCAAAATCCAATTAATCCAAAATCCAAAATCCAATTTATTTATTTTAAGATTAACGGACGTCCCATAGTTTTAGTAGGCAAAAACATTATATTTGGACTATTTATGTATTTTAATATCGAATTCATTTATTGAAATGAAGTTTGAACGTAAAATTTATATTTAATTTAAAACGAGCTGGAAATGTCGTGGTAGTTCGTAACATTGACTTTTAGGTTTCGACCAAATATACAAGATCTGATGTAAGTCAAAATTCTGTGAAACAAGAAATGTTTGAATCTTGTTGATTATAATTTTCTAATGAAAGAGAAAAATCCAAAATTCATATTATAGATTATTTGTTATGTCCAATTCATATTTCAATTAATCGTTATGGAATTTGTTTATAAACGATAATGTTTATTTAATAAGTATTTCTATATAATTTGGATACCATTTAACTCGAAACTGTTAATGTTAGGTTACAAATCCATACTGTTTATATGTGAAGCTATATGATAATTTTATTTGGATATTTATGATAAAAATAATTTTTTATTATTTAATTAGATTAATTTGGTATTTAAATATATTTTACATATATTATATAAGCCTTAAGAATAGCGATTCTGAAAATGATCTTGGTTTTCGATGAAATTAGTTTCAGTGGAGCCGCAACATTAAATTATTTCTATGAAACCAAATTTCACAGCAAACCAATGTCGTTTGTGACAACGGTGGCCGTAAACGCCTCGGTTTTTATTTATTTGTTTTATCGATTTAAATTGGAAATTTTGGATAACCAATTCTCTAATGAACTCGGAATTTGACGAAATTAATTTTATTAAACCCGTAATGATTTACAATTGTAGTATTTCAATTTTCAAGTTAATTTGATTTATTTTGTGATCGTATGCAATTTAAATGTGTGTGGATTTACATATATGAGTTATAAAGGAATTTTCACAAACGATTTCGGAATTCGAAGAAACATTTTCCATCGTGTACAGAATATTGTTTTATGATGGGATTATGATTTTTAACCCGATCAGATATTGTATGTAGCCGTTTTAGGATGTTACTTTGTGGTGAAGTTTGGTTAAATAATAAAATATTCAAACCCTAATTCATGGAATTTAATGTTATATATAAGGCTGGAAATTAGAACCAAGAACCAAAAAACCGACCCGACCCGAAAAGGCACGGAACCAAATCGAACCTGACGGGTCTTGGGTTAGGTCTAGGTGATGAAAAATACTATAATGACCCGATAAAACCTGACCCAAATTGACCCGATCCGAAAGACCCGACCGAAAAGTAATGAAATATATGTATTTTTAGTGTTGTTACCTAACAAAACCCGAACTAAACCACCCCGACCCAAATCGAAGCTCGGATCGGGTCGGGTCCAGGTTTTTTAGTTAAATTAAAAGCATGTTTAATTTAAATGCTTGTTTAATTTAATTGAAATGAACTGTTCCAATAACGAATCAGGCAATGTGAGTTAAACTCATTCAATTCGTCCCACTTATATTTTATATATGTCGGGGTTTATAATTATGTGCTATGTTTGTTAATGTTTGACTATTTGTTAAGTATATATTCATATATTGATTGAACCAATGAAACTAAACATTGCTTAATTTCAGTGAAACACCAAAATTGTTATTTAAACGATTGGAACCAAATGAGTTAGCTTAACTTGTTGGTTACGTTTATAAAATAAACGTGTTAAATTTAATAAACTATTTGAATTGTCTTGTTTTGTTAATATATTATTATTGATCGTTATAGAAATTATTTTGAATAATTTTATTTGAGGTGATCTATTTGGATGCAGGGAAAAATAGGTTGGAGGGATCCAACTGGGTTCCTCACCAGTAGTTGTTAAATTTTATTATATTATAATATATGTTGCAGTATGAAATTGTGATGCAGGAATTGATAGGTTGTTGGAATTCAACTGGATTCTAGTTGGATTCCTCATTAATATTGATAACGTTTATCAGTAAGATTGGATACGCTTTATTTGATGTGAAATTGATTAATATTTCATGGGTTTGGTACTATAGTAGACATTTGCCTTTTTAGTACCATTGATAAAAAAAACGGAATCAATTTTAAATAGATTCTAAACGGTTTTCAAAATTATATTGGTATATTTCAAATACGATGTTTATTTTACACGTCAAAGTTTTTATTTACATTTTTACAATTTTGTAAGTTATAAATTAGTGGCATTCAAAGTTATTAATAATTAGTGTTTAAACAGTATAAACTGAACTAAAATGATTGGGTAAACGCCTTACGTGGAGTAAATGGAAATTTAAGAGATTTTAAAATGTTGAAATGGATTAATGAAATTGGGAAGGTACAAGAATTGATCCAAAATATAGGTAAAGGGTTTTTCGTAATAAATGTACGTTTTTTTAAAAGTTGTTTATAAAAAAAATATGAAATATAATTAAATGGCATTCGTGAATGAGATTATCGAGAATAAATGGATTTGGAAATGGAATGTGATAACAGTTGTAATTATAAAATGTGAATCCAATAATATTATATAAAAAGCTTGGTATTTTAAATATTTAGAAATGGATATCGATTGAATTGAAAATTTATAACATAGGCTTATAAATGTCAAAAGAATGGGTTTAGGGAATTTTAAATGAATGGATAAGGAATTTATAAAAGTTTAAGAATTTTGCAAATAAACGGTGAAGGGTTTTTTTGAATGGGATCTATTATATTTGTATAAAGGTTAAGTTAAACTATTTTGGTATATTTATGAAATGATATTTAAGTAAAATTGGTAATGATTTATGAGATTATAAAGGGATATAATCGCCTTAAAAATGGTAAAGGGAATATGATGTGTGTTTTTAGATATTTGAATCAGTTGTGTGTTGGTTGAGTAGTGTAAGTTTCGAGGAGTCAATCTGAAGTTTGTTTCGGCCTTCGGGGTTGATACTGAGAGATTTTTTCACTTACCAATTTACAATGGGACACTAATGGAGAAGAAGTGTGATGATAATTGAATTTGCTTATATTAAATAAGAAAAAGGAAATATTTTCCGAATATAATTAGAGTTAGAGATTTAAATATTCAATTAATTAATGGTTAATTAAAGAGGCTAAATGATGCTCAATATTGAATCAATGAATTCATTTTCTTTTTTTGGATGAATGGTTGTTTATTGATAGTTAAATAACTCGCTATCAAATCCGACCTATACAATTATTCGTAAATAAATACAGGTTTTGAATTTGTATTCGAAAACCATTCCGAACCATCAAATACGTTGAATTTGTTGATTGATGATGGAACAAATGAAGACTGTGGATCTTCATAAGCGAAAGCCTACTTGATAGATTTCTGTGATTTGCAACTAGGGGATTTTGATAGAAATTTAGTCGTGATAGAAGTTTGCGGATTGAAAGGACTTCTCACTACTATTCTGTAGGGTGATTCCTAGGATGCAGTAGTAGGGTGCATTCAGTTTGTCCAGTCCCAGGACAACTTGTTTGGACGGATGTCTGACAGAGTATTTCCAGAGGGATTACGTACGTTGGTTTCCTCAAACGTACCATCGTTGTGATGGAGAAGTGCCCATCTCTTAGCTTAACAACTAGAGTATTTTTTGGGACATCAATTAGTTATTTTCTGGTGGATTTGACAATGTGGCATTCAAAATAAATGGTTGCTCCCAATTAGGATGTACTGTCACCATCTAAAGAAATTTCATTGTTGTTCATATTTTCGCTTCTGTATCTCCCGAGAACGATTATGTTGGTTCCATTCGTAAGTGACAATATATTCAAACAGTCAAGCGAAAACGAATGGTTGATCATGTGTGGCCGAGTTGCAAGATGCTCTTATTAAACTCCAATGTACCCCCTTTAGAGTACACTGATTGGAAGGTGGTTCCGTACCTAATCATAGCCAGAATTGAATTTCCAATAAGAGCCCTCGGTTTTGATTGTATACTATATATGTAGAGCGTGATATCAATGCATTCTGCTAGATTGATATTTACTTGATTTATACGCTATTATAATATCAGAAAAGTATTGAATTTAAAAATATATGGATTATCATAAGGTAAAAACCGTCCGTATTTATGTGTGGATTTGGTCTTACGATTGTCTATTTCTTTCTAAAGGATGTTTTAACTTAAAAATCAAGTTGGTTGACACTCTTAAACTTAGTGAGTTTTCTGACATTGGTTCACTAGACTGATCATGGTGTTTGCAATGCTCTGGTCAGACCGAGTTTTACTGTTTCAATTTATCGGATGCTGTGAAGAGACAAGCTGGAAGAGTTCAGATGTATAATATTATAGTGTTAGACCAAAAAATGACACTAACACCCAATATTATAGATTTCGTAGAGAATAACCAAGAATAATAATCCAAAAGCATAAAAAAGAAATCAACACACGAGATTTATAGTGGTTCGGCACTAACCAGCCTTCGTCCAATTTATAGTTTCTCATTTCATTCACAAATTACAATTACAATGGTTACAATCACTCTATTATTCGAATTCAATGAAAAATTCTCTCTAAGTTCATTGATTTTAAATTGAAGGAGATGGCGGTTATTCATGGAGGAGTATTAACCATGGCAGCCATGGAGCAATGGATAGTTAGAATCCCCTTAAAAATCCCTTGAGTGCGCTGCGTTTTCCTATATTTATCGGATGTTCGGGATGGCGGATCGGTTGTGCCACATGTCGGTTGTTGAGCGAAACTCAGAAGTAGCGGAGAACATGGGATAATAGTCTTCAGTTGTCCAGAATTCATCATCCCTGGTAGGTCGGACGCCCCACTCCGACTTGATCCAGTTGACCCGATCCGATTTGGTTGGTAAGGCATATTTGCCTTAGCTCGTTCCAACAAACGTCAATCAGTGCCTGTTCATACTCAAGCCCTAATTGGACTTCCTGATAGAATACTTGGGCTTTAGGTAGTCTGGTCATGAAACAGACTAACATTTTGCCTCCCTAAGTACATCTTATCGTAGATGAGATGTACTTTGAATAACTTTTTGGAACGTCATCTACTCTTAAGAAGGCTCTATCGAAATTTCATGTCCTTTTGAGTTGTTCTGATATTTTTACTCTTCATCATGTAAACGGCTTTTCATATATCACACCACATCCATGGGTGCTCATCGATGCCAAATCCTATGGCCGAAGAAGTTAAAATGATCAACAAATAATTTAAACCTCGATGAATCAAGAGGTCAAGTTCTTTCATCATAAGTCACATAGGATTGTTGGCTCCCATGCATGCAATCATGCTTGGACAGGTCATTGCCAAATGACAATGTCTTCCTATGCAAATTAAAAGTATGATAGAGTTTGACTTTCTTTTGCATAGAGTCAATGTATGAAGTAGCCATCCAAGTCAAGGAGCAGTAGAAGAAACTCTGAACTTTAACTAGCTTCTAGACTGTTGGGATTGATCACATCATAATTGGTACATGAATCTATCATTTGCGCTCGTCTTGGGACTATCCCGGCATCAGGATAGTAATAAGATCATATTAAAAGAAATCCACGACCGTTCCAGGTCATTTTCATAGTATCGTGATCACATACAAATCAACAAGGGACGTCGTTGAAATCATATAAACCAGTTCTCCTAAGATCATCATAAACATAAGATAGTTAGAGAATTCTCCACATACTCCATTCGATGTAGTTTCAGATCAAGTCTTTGAAGTCACATTTGATCCGTTGTTGGGCTTTCTTGAATGGTCAAGATGAATCATATCATATTCCAGAGATAAAGGTTATATGTTTTGAATCAAGGGTCGAGTCAGGATCATGTTTAAAGTTAGTCGGCAAGTTGAATCTCATGCTCCCAACATCAGTGGAGGATGAGCTAAGTCAGTGCTTATGCCCCCAGCATCGTTAGGGATTGGACTAGGTGAATCAGACATCAAGTCTTCTAGCCTTTAAACTTTTTTCTTCACATTGGTTTAGAGTTGTAGGTTCAGCAATCTTAGTCAACCCATGTCATTTTGTGCTCTTTCTCAAGTTATCAAGGGTTGTAGTTGGATACGTGAATTGTCAAATCACAATCGCATCGGGGTCGTCCCAGCTGTTTAGTCAGAAAGCGGGGATCGCCTTATCGAGTGTCAGTGAACTTAGATACTCTCCTTGCATCAGAAGAGAATTGAGTAAGCTCGTTAATCATGTAAGCATGTGAACGTCGTTAGGAGTTATTCGAGCTCCTTTATTCATGCTTTGGCATAATCTGAAATAGCCATCATAGTATAGTCGAGTCGATCTCTCATGCTTGGTTCCATTGAGAATGACAATAAAAATCGCAGGCTCGATCAATGAAATCAGTCCTTTTCGAAAAGGTACATTCCTGTCAGTCTTTTCCGGTGATTTTCTTTTGTCTTTATCATTTAAGGAGTCACTTGGTGCTCCATTCTTTGCCATGAAAACATTAAGATCATCCATCTCAACATTAGCATCCTCTTATTGTAGGAATCTGTCAGCCTCAGGATAAAATTCACCAACGTTTCTAGGAAAAACTCATGATAGAAGGTTGTTGAGGTTTGTTTTAGAGGTGAATCTGCTAAGGCTGCTTGGTCGGTCTTGCTGCAGAGTGACTTTGAGGTCTGAGTTATCCGGAATACTGAATATTATTGCTATTAACACCATAGATGGTCTAGGTTGATGTGCCAATGTCCCTATGGATTTGAATATTTAAAGGAATCCATGTAGGGTCTCCCCAAAACTCTATTTGATTGAAATGAGTATCATGCTGTTCTTGGGTCAATAGATGTGGACCTTTGACTGCTCAATGAAGTTGGTGAGCAAAGCGTTCCAGTGGTTGATCAATTCAAATGCATGCCACCAAAGTTATATCGCGACAATGTAAGTTAAGATCCAGAAATGATAGCTTGTATTATGGGGAAATGCTAAAATCCCTAATGTCGTGTGTGAAAGAGTTTTGATTATGTTGCCCGCATCACCCTTGAGGTGTTCCGCTCTGGTGAAGCATCTATTAACGCTGGAAATATTGCCTTTATTTTGAAAACTTGTCGCCAATTGTACAATTTAGTGTTGGTGCCCTCGGCATGAAGTCTTGAAGTGGGTGGAAGCCGGTCTCTGGCTTCATGATTTCGCATATGTAATAGCCGTCAATCAGGCTTCCGGCCTTTAATTATGGATGGTGATCTGCTGCTTGGATGTGTGTGGGTTAGTCTTGAGGATTTATTCTTTTGGTTACAGTCTGGGATCTTGCGGAAATTCGATGATAGTAAATGTGCACAAAGTTGGTGGATAGTCAGATTACGCTGCTCGAAACTCGTATCCCGTGCGCCACATCCATGGAGGTTTTTCCAACTGATGAGGATCTAATCCATATCATCTCTGAATCCATACTTCCTCATCAAGTCGTGAGTTAGAGATTGATACAAAATGATTTGTTCATGTCCAGCTCATGTTATTCTTGGGTCATCCATCCGTGCTTTATGAATTGGAGTCGAGTGGCAATAAGGTCAAATTATAGGTACCTCAAATGCTTCCACTTGCCCTCTACATTAAGGAATGGTGAGAATATTGTTGAAGTTGAGTTGGATTTGAAGCATTTGCCTGAATTGGAGATGAGGTTGGTCGGTCTCCGTTTAAGTTTCCAATGACTCTTGCATTGTCGCCGTTTTCGTTCAAAAAGTTATGGTCATAGGTTGGATGCTGCATATGTCTGAAGGAGTTTGATTGCGTCTTGTTTAATTCAAGGCGACATTGCCAACTTGTCCGAGGGTTACGTGTGATTTGAACCGCGGAACAGTGAATGTTTGAGCCAAGTACGTTGTCGCTTGAATTCTCACGGTGATCGCTCCAGTGGATAAGTCGTAGTTGCTCGGCCTTTCATCTATCCGTGTAAAGAAGTTATCCTTTATTTTCTGTCCCCTCAAGAGAAATTCATCTTGCCGAGCCATCTAGGTTTTCAATTCAGTAATGGAACCCTCCATTTCATAACTAGTTTGATATGCCGAGGGATCATCGCAAGAGAGAATCTACTGATTTCCTTTGTTTTTAGTGCCATCTGCGAAAACATCCTCACCTAGTATCAAACACTCTGCTTCCTTGCAATCTAGAAGTTGAAATAATGGTGAGTCCCTTTGTCCAGGGCCTTTCAATCGGGAAGTCGATTGGGACTAGCAAATGGGCGTTCACCCTACATCCTCTTTGTGGTTCTCAAGTTGTAAGGTGGTACGCGTCGTTGCACTTGAGGTATCACTCCCAAGGCCTCCTTTCGATCGTCATCTTGAATCACATGGGGAGTTTAGCATTAGGCATCAGCGCCATCCTTTTGGAAGGGGATTATTGCCTGTTTTCCACTGGCCTGTTGTGGTTGTTGTAGCAAGTGCGACCCTCACATCTTTTTTTCAGTTCCTTTGCATGTACCTGCATTTTTTGTAAATAAAGTAGTTTTCAATACATCACAGATCAGAAAAATGTTTCAATCCTGCATCCCTGCTAATAATAATATATGCAATACGAGACCATTACTAGACTAAGTAATATTCAACCGGGGTGGGGGGGTGATGTGTGTGTCAATCTTGAATAAATTGTCTGACCAAGGCTTGTTCGGTATTGATTAGGATGGACATAAAATTTCCCCCAACAAATCTATTGGGAATCAGAGTTCAATTTTCTTTCTTGCCCCCGATTCTTTAGCAGGGTAGGTATCTCATTAATGGTGCTTTCTCTCAGCTCCTTTATACTCTCATGTCATATGCCCAGGCTAGAGTATGGTCAAGGTGGCCTTTAATCATGGTGCACCATCACGCCTTGTGGACGTCGTCTTCCCGTCCTTTACACTGTCTCTCGAATTTAAGAGTTAGAGCGAGGATGTCGGCTTCCCGCCAATCATACTCTCTCTTGGATCATGAGAGTTAGAGTTGTGGACATCGTCTTCTTGTTCTTTATAGTCTTTCTCGAATCATGAGAGTTAGAGTTAATCAGGCAAACGGTCGTGTCATTCTCCCCGGCTTTCCTTGTGCACTCTAATTCCAAGATCGGTATTCTACCGGCATGATTGTCATTCTCAAACTCGATTTTGGTCCATACTCCCCTCTTCGGTCTGGAAGATGGAGATTATCGAGCAGGCGGTCGGGCCCCATTTTCCAAATCTATGTGTTCCTCCGATCAATCTATGCGAGGACTGATTGGCACCAAGCTTTAGGTACCTCCTTTCTTTGTATTTATGTAGTATGGCGGTTTCATGCAAAGGATCGAGGCATGTAAATGGTCCAACTATGTCCATCTGGGATCAGATTCCGACTTTGAAACGCAAAAGTCAATGCACCATTATCTTGAGGTCTACTACCTGTGAACCAAGGAGTGCATGGTCATCTCGGGTCCACCTTGAGCTATACAACTTCCCTCAGATGGTGGGCGTGGCTCAGTAAACGAGCAGTTCAGTCCAGCTCGTTATGGTATTGCTCCATAACTATATATGCGGGTATTTGAAGTCTGGTCAGTACTAGATCTTGGGTAGAGAGCATGCATATATAGGAGTCATTGTTAAAGAATAATCCTGTTAAAGGAATGAATATCGATCTATGCGAAAATGGCATTGCATGCTCTTTGCAAATCTATTTTGCCTTGCCCTATCTCTGCCGGAGGTGGCTTCTAAAATCTTTATCTGATGACGAACGTCTTTTCAAACCATCGTGGGATGGCGGTCCCAAAAATGAACAGACCTTGATCAGGGTCATGTAGTGACAAATGCAGTTGGGTAGATACTGTAAGTGAATAACGAGGTCGCATCTCCTTTGAATCTCCTTCTTGCCACCATTGCAAGGGCAAGGATCATGTGCCATGGAGTCGTGTTCGTACCGTTAATGGTAGCACATCATCACATTGGTGCTCGGATGGTAATTGGTAGGAAAACAATGGATTCATGCTTATGGGGGCTTTTGCTCTTTTCGTGCTAGGAAATAGGATATGGCTGCTAGGGAGATAGTTATATCTCCTACATCCGCAGATATGCCTTAGATCCCAAGTTGGGAATAAGAGATTATGCATAGACAATCAAACATCATCCAAGTATAAGTGTTCTAAACTTTAACTCGCCGATCTTCGAGAAAGACTGAAGTAGTCGGTCATGCTAGCTTATGACGTATTGGTTTTGAACTGGATGATGTATTCTAGAGCAATCTACACTCGAATTTCCGGTTGTCCCGAATCTGTGGCATGAATTATTAGACGGTTAATCAATGAAGGGAGTGGAACTGTCAGTCTTCACTTTCTAACTCCAAAATGTCATTCGTCAGAAGTTTCAATCGTGCAGATCTCACATCTAGTGAGAATCTAATTAGTGTTTTGTTTAATCATTCAGGGCAGTGAACCCCGCAACGAGATTCGTTAACGTTTATCTCAGGACGACCCTTGACGAAAGGATTCCGCGCTGCTGGTAGTTCTTTATTGGGGTTGTCCGTGACTCACTCCCGTGTTCGGTCTTCAACACTGAATCAACTCCCATCTGAGCAACACTCAGAGTTTCCAATGTCTCGATTTGGACCATTTCCATCCCTTCTGAATTGTCGGAGCATGCTCACTTGGCCAACTTGTCCACCTCTTGATTCTATATTCGTGGAATATGAGATACATTATAATGCCCTAAGCTGTCCAATAGCTCTTCAACCCTTTCTAGAAAAGCTTCGAGTCGTAGTTCTTTTGTTTGGAATTCCTTGTGAACCTTGCAAAAATGTAACAACCCGTAAAATGCGAGCCAGTTTGAAATTTTTATTTTGGCAATTTTAGCGAATTTTGAATATTTAAAATGAATAATTTTAAATAATATCGACGGGAAATTTAGTTTGAATATAATAGAACGTATATATTATATACGCGTCGTCGTTAGAATATAAATAATTATATATAATTATAAATAGAATTGAAAATGGCGTGGTAGTTCGATAATTCGATTTCAAACTTCAATTGAATGTACCGGGTGCAAAACAATCCGGATTTTAGTGAAACCAAAAATAATGGAATCTAATAGTGAATATCTTTCCAACGAATCCGAAAAATCAAAAGTTCGTAGCGGGAATCAAAAGATATGTCCAGTTGAAAATTCTGAATAGTCGCTATGGAATTCAAGCCCTTAAAAATAGACATTTTGCAAATGACCTCGGATTTCGACGAAACCAGTTTTGTTGGATCCGCAGTGTCAAGTTATTGCTAGGTTTCAAATTTCATAATTTTCCGAATCAATATGTGAGTGTGGCGAAGGAAAACGCGTTTGACCAGTTTCAGTTGATTTTAATCGACTGGAAATTGGCCATTTTTCAAACGGTCTCAGAATTCGACGAAACTAGTTTTGTTAGGACCGTATCGTCAATACGAAGCTAGAAAATATTTTTCTGGAATTTATAGAGTTCGTATGTGGCCACGGTAAATTGAAATGTGCGTTCAAATTAAATATATAATGATTTATATTTTAATTTTGACGAAAATTGATTGTAACAACCGAATTGGGTTACGAAACATGTCCCATCGTGTTCGGAAATGAGGTAATTAGCTAGGGGCGACAGTCATTGTGCTCGATTTAAGGTTCGTTTGAAAAATCACATTTAAATGAATTAAAATAATAAAAAAATATTTTCCTATAAAACCCCTTCCATCAGAAAACCCTAACTCCTTTTCCACTCTTTAGCGCCGTCATAAGGAAACCGACGCCCAGGAATGCTCCAAACATTCTCCCTCTCGATCTGCAAATTCCCTCAAAGATGCGAAGAAGTTTCTACACAAAAATGAAAGAGCAAAGGGAAATCTCCACATCTGATGGTGGTGATTGGATCTGGAGCCACGTTGTACTCGATTTTTGAGCTCAAAGGCTCAGCTGCCGATGGGATCCTTGTGCCCGAAGGGGGCGCCGAAGTTCACGAGGCCGCCGGAGTTGGGGGAGTGAAGGATGGCCGTCATCGTGGTGTTGCTGGATGTGGGTCCATTGATGTGTAGGAGGTGCGATTTCAAAACCCTAGTGGCAGTCTTGGGTTTGTTTTAGCGACCTGTAGGTTGGAACGAACAAGAATGAGATTAAAAGAAAGGTTTATTTCTTTATTTAATTTTACAGATTCTTTTATTTAACATATACATGGTTTAAAAAAAAAATGAATTTGCTTTGAATATAAAACTATGGCTTTTAAAAATGAATTTGCTTTGAATATAAAACTATGGCTTAAAAAAAATGAATTTGCTTTGAATATAAAACTATGGCTTAAAAAAATGAATTTGCTTTGAATATAAAACTATGGCTTAAAAAAAATGAATTTGCTTTGAATATAAAACTATGGCTTTTAAAAATGAATTTGCTTTGAAAATAAAAATATGATTTTTGTATTGTTTGGATCGAAATAAAAATATGATCTTTGTATTGTTTACATAGAAGAAAATTTAGATCTTTATATATGAAAGCGAGAAAGAAAAAATATGGTTTTTGTATATTGAACTTCGAAAGAAAAAAATATGGTTTTTGTATATTGAACTTCGAAAGAAAAAAATATGGTTTTTGTATATTGAACTTCGAAAGAAAAAAATATAGTTTTTGTATATTGAACTTCGAAAGAAAAATATGATTTTTATATATTGAATAGCGAAGTAAAAGTTCGATTTTTACATAGGTAGTGAAAGCGGGCGACGAAGGTAACAAAAGGCGAGAACGAAGAAGATTTATATCAAAGTAGAGTCAAGATGTTTGGATAGCTATCGGTGAGAATTTCTCACCTTTCAATTTCATTTTCTAGTTATATATTTATACTAGGATGCAGACGGTGCTTAGTAGCACCCGACACAATCGTCCACAGACCATGGACTTGTTTGTTTGGTTGCATAGATTAGTTATATGATTTGATTTGAAATTGAATTGTTTGGTGAAATGAAATTGATTTGATTGATGTGTGAATGGCGTGGGCCTTCACTAGACCGGGGATAAGACTAGGCCTCGTCCCGTTTCTAGTATCGTGCCGTTATGCCGCCGAAATTTTCTAAAATGAGGTAGAAAAATAAAAATATCATTTTCATTGTGTAAATGAACTGAATAAAAATTCATAGGTTGAATAAAATGTTTTATCGTTAAAAATATAATTTTTAACGTGAATGTGAATAAATAAATATTCATTTACAAACCAGACGGTTTGTTTATGTACACCTATTTGAAGGACATTGATTGGGTCGATAAATTTTACACATCGCCCAACTGCACAAATAAAATCTGTGTTTGATTGTTTGAAACCCCACACGGGTGTTGGGATGAAATTTGAAGTTCACTCATCCTAATTGATTGAATATGTCGATCGATCGATTGACAGGCTGTTATAAGCGTTAGATATCTACATTTGATGCTTATACAGTGTAGTGCACTTTGGTTGATGGTTGATTATTTTTCAATGCTATTATACATGTGTTGTATGAAAATCCATATAATTAACTTTATATGGTAATTGATTGGGCCTCATTCCAATTTGAAAAATTAAGAATATTATAAAATAAAGGTTCATGTGTTGACAGTACTCATTCATTGAGATTGGTCATGTGTTGAACGAAATATTTTAGTAATAAAATTTACATCTTTATCAATATAAAATAAAGGTTCATGTGTTGACAGTTTCATCCATTGAGATTGGTCATGTGTTGAACGAAATATTTTAATAATAAGGTTTACATCTTTATCAATATAAAATAAAGGTTCATGTGTTGACAGTACTCATCCATTGAGATTGGTCATGTGTTGAACGAAATATTTTGATAATAACAACTATTTTGAAAAAGAAATATTTGAAATAGAATATTTGAAAATAGAAATTTATGAAGCCGTGTTGATTAGATTGACGCCATTTTGACGTAAACGATTTCGAAATGAATTGAATATATAACGATTTCGAATTGAATTGAATATGAAATGAAATCGAAATGAATTGAATTGAAAACGATTTCGAAATGAATTGAATATAAAACGGTTTCGAAATGAATTGAATTGAAAACGATTTCGAAATGAATTGAATATAAAACGATTTCGAAATGAATTGAATTGAAAACGATTTCGAATTGAATTGAAAGCGAATTGAAATGAATTCAAATTGAATTGAAATTTGAATTGAAAAGAAATGAATTTTAAAACGAATTTATAAAGAAGAATTCAATTTTGATTTGAATTGAAATGGAAGTTGAAATTGCTTTTGAAACGAATTTTAAAACTATTTATATAATTCGTTTTAAATAGAAATCGACGAAATATATATTATATATATTATATATATAATATAATGGCCTGAATAGAACGCGCCGCGCCGCGGCAGTTCGCGAATTTCGACCATTTATTTCAAACAGACATTACGGGAGATCCAACCGTCGGATTCTCCTGAAACCGGAACCGTTGGGTTCGTATCGAAAAGAGCTTTCTAACGAATATTAGAAATTTGAAATCTAACGGTTGGATTTGGAATTATGTCCAAATCAAATTTGAAAAAGGTCGTTGTAAGTGCAGTTCGATGGCCGTTGGTGGAAATCGACTGTACGGGCCTTGATAAAATTATTAAAAATAGTAATAATTTGTGTATAATCATAAGAAATGATTTAGAAAGAATTGAGGTGAAAAACTCCATATTTGAAAAGATAAAAATAGATTTTTATCGAAATGAACTAGTTTTGAACTAGAATTATAATTCTATTTATTTTTGAATAAATAAATTGAATTCGAAAAGGGTTTTAAAAATAACCACAATTTCCAATGATTGCATTAGAGTGGATTTGAATCGAAATTGCCTTCGGAATATTTCAATGTTGGAATTCGTGATTATACAGATGTTGTTATGGAAATTTGAAAGATATATATTTATATCGTTATTTCCAGTACGACATTTGTTAGTCGTAGAATTTGATATTGAATATAAGCCGATATATTTTCTATTCAGAGCCTTGTATTGAATATCAAATGTGATTTGGGTTTGTCGTGAATGGTGTCTTGACTAACACTGTTCTTGAACCCAGTTCAGAAAAGATTAAATCTTTTATTTAGATTTAATGAAGTGAACCAATTAAATAATATTTAATTGAAATTGAATTGATATTGATTTTTGGGTTTATCGTGGACAGTGTTTTAAATAACACTCGTTCTTTAACCCGATAATTAATGGAATGTGATTTTGGGTTTGTCGTGAACTGTGTTTTAAATGACACTGATTCTTTAACCCAGTTAAAGATTAAAACTAAGTGGAGTTTTAATGAATCTTTAATTAGATTGAAATAGTCGAAATGGAGTATCACCAGTTTTGCTCCAGACGTTAGTTAAATCTTTAATTAGATTTGAACGTGAAATGGTAATTGAATTTACCGATAACACCGTGGTGTTAGATATGAAGTATAACCAGTTTTACTTCATGGGATGAATAGGTTGGGATTGGGAAATTAAAACAAATGATTAATTCGGTAAGGTTCGCTAATCCCGACTAGTTTGAATTGATATTCAAAAATAGATTAAAGAATAAATATAAAGAATTTATCTTGGATAAAATTAATGGGAACCTTTCCCTATGAATGTGGATTTTAGAAACTAACTGTCGGTTAGCCAAGCAGAATGGTTTTCTGGATATTGATCTGATGTTGGTTTCGGCCTTCGGGGTTAATATTTGGGGAATTATTCTCTTGATTAATTTACGGTTAGTGACTAATGAATTGGAATGAGGCGTATGTTGTGTTTGTGTAACACTTATTTAAAATATACGCGAGTTATTCGGAAAGACCGGGTTTATCCCATTCTGAATAACTGGTACGACGATAAGTCGAAGATGAAGACGGTGGTCGAAGACCAGAAGTCTTCACGTCGTTTGGGTGATTACTGATGATCTTGATTGGGCTGTACACCCAAGAAGATGGAAACAGTTGGTGATCGTCCAGACGTACTTGGAGATCGATGGATATGCGGGGTACTAGGTGCCTCCGGTTTCGTTCAGACCCAGAACGGACTTGTAAATGGACTATGTGTCTGACATTGGATTTTAGTCCGTGTGATTGATCTCTATTAAATATATATCTGTTTGGCGGCGGAGAATTTATTCTCTTGCTTAACGCCCTTCTCTGAGACGTACGAGCTCAGGGGTTATATATTGATGGATATCAAACGCATGGAGTGAATTGCCTGTGTGGCATGCCTAAGTGGCAATTGATCGAGGCTTCTGTTGAAAAGCAAAGTCTTGTGGTGATGATCAAAGCACGGCCCTTTGTGTCGTAGCTTTGTGTAACGTTTACTTCGCGAGTTTCACACCCGGTATGAACCAAAAACGGGAGACGGACCTCAGGGAGGGCATGCGTTTCTTTCTAGTTAGAAGTGGCGTCAGTGGTTTTACACGCCCTGACGAGTTTGACTTATGTGGTTGTTGCTGTTGCGAGGCGCCTCGGATTGATCGGTCGTTCTCGAAACGATGGAGTCATTTAGTTGGCTCATTTACGCCCCAAAGGGCGGGGAAACGCATGTTCAGGCATTTTAATCCACATCGGTGGACCGGCCCTGACGATCCAAGGGCCCACCTGAGTCTGGGTCCTGAGGCTCGGGCTAGACAGTCTCGAATCGGTTGAGGACTATCTTTTGCCTCGGTTCATAGATGGAAGTCCAATTTCCAAATACGAGACTTTGCGATTTCGATTGTATAACCTATATATGGCGACATAGTGGGATGGGGCGCTCATGCCGCCTATGATTGATACTTATGATTTGAAGTTGTTTTATACATTATGCACTTATAATAGTATCAAACGATTTGTTTTAACCGTATCAAGCATTCTTTGGCTGTTATAAGGGAAAACCCTATCCTCGGCTGCGTTGCATTGTGTGATGGGACCTGGGTCTTATAACAGCTTCATTTTTCTTTATTTAGCATTGCGCTGTTTGTTTTATGCACTGGTATTCTTGGGAGGAAACCCGTTCCGTGTTATACGGCGTGGTCCCTTGATTTACCTAATGATTTAAAATAAAGATTAATAACTGTTTTTAGTTCTCACACCAGTCCCATGACTGACCTGGATTTTATTGTTTTAACCTAAACTCTGGGTGCCCTTATTTTGACACGGGCAGCTAGTAGTTTCGGTTTTGCAGATTTATATTCACAGGATCCTGGTTTACAGCTGGAACGATATCCGGAAAGCTTTGTATCCGTATATCTCCTTCTAGTTGTGTATTGTATTATTTTCCGCTGCGATGTATTTAAATGTAACTTAAATCTCTGATATTTCTGTGTAATATTCATTTATACTCTGTACATTCTTGTAATCTGATGCATTGTTGTAATATACAATGAAATGTTCTTTTATATGCGTTCTGTTGTGGCTTGTTCTCGAACTATCCGCCGCTTTCCTTTACAGGGGAAGTTACGGGTATTCACAGTTGGTATCAGAGCTTTGGTTTACAAAGCAGAGAACAAGACACATTAGAACCGTACGAAAGAATTCATCAGATATTGGATTAGTAATATCCAATGAGAATGACTCGTTAGAGATGGGATCAGTAGTATCCTAGAACGAGTGTGGAGAGTATATTTTTCAAATGAAAACAATTCTGTTTTGAAATTTAGATCGTTTTACACGTATTTGAATAATTTATTTATATTGATTTTGGACAATTCAGTATATAAAGAATTTGCATATACGCCTTGCAAACGTATATTCAAAGTTTTAATATATTGGATAGATATAGCATCACACTCTAGTCGCCCGAAGATGATATTGATGATAGCGATCGCATCATCAACATTTATGTTCGAGTTTCGAAGGTGTGATTTTCTATATATTTCCATTAGACTGGTGTGAGAACCAAAACTAATATAGCTAGAATACATTGTTGTGATTTGGCATCAAAAACAAGATTTTCTGTATATGTATCAAAATTATGAATTTGAAACGTTAAATTCACTAATTGATTGATGTTTGTGTTGTTTGTTTAATTGTTTGATAATTTTGAACCATTTAGCCTAATTGAACCAAATATTGAGTTGTATTGAAAATTGGTTGCATTTGCTTGCATACATATATATCATTGAACAGGTCATAGCAAGGAGGCTAGAGCAGAGAATAAAATTTGTTTGCCCGACAAATAGGTACATGTTTACTACATAATTTACTGTTTTGTTTGGGTGATGATGATTTTATGAGCCTATTGGCTAGTCGCTTGGCTTTTTCTTTTTCTTTTTGAGATCTGAAGGACCGGGGAAGCTATTTGAAATTCCCCGATGCTCCCATTGCAGGGGAGGTTATGGCGAAATTTTTCGAAAATTTAGGGTGTTAGCCAAATTTTTGAAATTTTGAAAATTCTCAGAAACTAAAAAGTTGGAGAATGAAAGCCAGATCGAATGTTGAGTTAGATAATCAAACCACTTTCGACTTTGTTCCTTTTCGGGGACGAAAAGTTTTAAGTGGGGGAGATTGTAACAACCCGTAAAATGCGAGCCAGTTTGAAATTTTTATTTTGGCAATTTTAGCGAATTTTGAATATTTAAAATGAATAATTTTAAATAATATCGACGGGAAATTTAGTTTGAATATAATAGAACGTATATATTATATACGCGTCGTCGTTAGAATATAAATAATTATATATAATTATAAATAGAATTGAAAATGGCGCGGTAGTTCGATAATTCGATTTCAAACTTCAATTGAATGTACCGGGTGCAAAACAATCCGGATTTTAGTGAAACCAAAAATAATGGAATCTAATAGTGAATATCTTTCCAACGAATCCGAAAAATCAAAAGTTCGTAGCGGGAATCAAAAGATATGTCCAGTTGAAAATTCTGAATAGTCGCTATGGAATTCAGGCCCTTAAAAATAGACATTTTGCAAATGACCTCGGATTTCGACGAAACCAGTTTTGTTGGATCCGCAGTGTCAAGTTATTGCTAGGTTTCAAATTTCATAATTTTCCGAATCAATATGTGAGCGTGGCGAAGGAAAACGCGTTTGACCAGTTTCAGTTGATTTTAATCGACTGGAAATTGGCCATTTTTCAAACGGTCTCAGAATTCGACGAAACTAGTTTTGTTAGGACCGTATCGTCAATACAAAGCTAGAAAATATTTTTCTGGAATTTATAGAGTTCGTATGTGGCCACGGTAAAATGAAATGTGCGTTCAAATTAAATATATAATGATTTATATTTTAATTTCGACGAAAACTGATTGTAACAACCGAATTGGGTTACGAAACATGTCCCATCGTGTTCGGAAATGAGGTAGTTAGCTAGGGGCGACAGTCATTGTGCTCGATTTAAGGTTCGTTTGAAAAATCACATTTAAATGAATTAAAATAATAAAAAAATATTTTCCTATAAAACCCCTTCCATCAGAAAACCCTAACTCCTTTTCCACTCTTTAGCGCCGTCATAAGGAAACCGACGCCCAGGAATGCTCCAAACATTCTCCCTCTCGATCTGCAAATTCCCTCAAAGATGCGAAGAAGTTTCTACACAAAAATGAAAGAGCAAAGGGAAATCTCCACATCTGATGGTGGTGATTGGATCTGGAGCCACGTTGTACTCGATTTTTGAGCTCAAAGGCTCAGCTGCCGATGGGATCCTTGTGCCCGAAGGGGGCGCCGAAGTTCACGAGGCCGCCAGAGTTGGGGGAGTGAAGGATGGCCGTCATCGTGGTGTTGCTGGATGTGGGTCCGTTGATGTGTAGGAGATGCGATTTCAAAACCCTAGTGGCAGTCTTGGGTTTGTTTTAGCGACCTGTAGGTTGGAACGAAGAAGAATGAGATTAAAAGAAAGGTTTATTTCTTTATTTAATTTTACAGATTCTTTTATTTAACATATACATGGTTTTAAAAAAAAATGAATTTGCTTTGAATATAAAACTATGGCTTTTAAAAATGAATTTGCTTTGAATATAAAACTATGGCTTAAAAAAAATGAATTTGCTTTGAATATAAAACTATGGCTTAAAAAAATGAATTTGCTTTGAATATAAAACTATGGCTTAAAAAAAATGAATTTGCTTTGAATATAAAACTATGGCTTTTAAAAATGAATTTGCTTTGAAAATAAAAATATGATTTTTGTATTGTTTGGATCGAAATAAAAATATGATCTTTGTATTGTTTACATAGAAGAAAATTTAGATCTTTATATATGAAAGCGAGAAAGAAAAAATATGGTTTTTGTATATTGAACTTCGAAAGAAAAAAATATGGTTTTTGTATATTGAACTTCGAAAGAAAAAAATATGGTTTTTGTATATTGAACTTCGAAAGAAAAAAATATAGTTTTTGTATATTGAACTTCGAAAGAAAAATATGATTTTTATATATTGAATAGCGAAGTAAAAGTTCGATTTTTACATAGGTAGTGAAAGCGGGCGACGAAGGTAACAAAAGGCGAGAACGAAGAAGATTTATATCAAAGTAGAGTCAAGATGTTTGGATAGCTATCGGTGAGAATTTCTCACCTTTCAATTTCATTTTCTAGTTATATATATATACTAGGATGCAGACGGTGCTTAGTAGCACCCGACACAATCGTCCACAGACCATGGACTTGTTTGTTTGGTTGAATAGATTAGTTATATGATTTGATTTGAAATTGAATTGTTTGGTGAAATGAAATTGATTTGATTGATGTGTGAATGGCGTGGGCCTTCACTAGACCGGGGATAAGGCTAGGCCTCGTCCCATTTCTAGTATCATGCCGTTATGCCGCCGAAATTTTCTAAAATGAGTTAGAAAAATAAAAATATCATTTTCATTGTGTAAATGAACTGAATAAAAATTCATAGGTTGAATAAAATGTTTTATCGTTAAAAATATAATTTTTAACGTGAATGTGAATAAATAAATATTCATTTACAAACCAGACGGTTTGTTTATGTACACCTATTTGAAGGACATTGATTGGGTCGATAAATTTTACACATCGCCCAACTGCACAAACAAAATCTGTGTTTGATTGTTTGAAACCCCACACGGGTGTTGGGATGAAATTTGAAGTTCACTCATCCTGATTGATTGAATATGTCGATCGATCGATTGACAGGCTGTTATAAGCGTTAGATATCTATATTTGATGCTTATACAGTGTAGTGCACTTTGGTTGATGGTTGATTATTTTTCAATGCTATTATACATGTGTTGTATGAAAATCCATATAATTAACTTTATATGGTAATTGATTGGGCCTCATTCCAATTTGAAAAATTAAGAATATTATAAAATAAAGGTTCATGTGTTGACAGTACTCATTCATTGAGATTGGTCATGTGTTGAACGAAATATTTTAGTAATAAAATTTACATCTTTATCAATATAAAATAAAGGTTCATGTGTTGACAGTTTCATCCATTGAGATTGGTCATGTGTTGAACGAAATATTTTAATAATAAGGTTTACATCTTTATCAATATAAAATAAAGGTTCATGTGTTGACAGTACTCATCCATTGAGATTGGTCATGTGTTGAACGAAATATTTTGATAATAACAACTATTTTGAAAAAGAAATATTTGAAATAGAATATTTGAAAATAGAAATTTATGAAGCCGTGTTGATTAGATTGACGCCATTTTGACATAAACGATTTCGAAATGAATTGAATATATAACGATTTCGAATTGAATTGAATATGAAATGAAATCGAAATGAATTGAATTGAAAACGATTTCGAAATGAATTGAATATAAAACGATTTCGAAATGAATTGAATTGAAAACGATTTCGAAATGAATTGAATATAAAACGATTTCGAAATGAATTGAATTGAAAACGATTTCGAATTGAATTGAAAGCGAATTGAAATGAATTCAAATTGAATTGAAATTTGAATTGAATAGAAATGAATTTTAAAACGAATTTATAAAGAAGAATTCAATTTTGATTTGAATTGAAATGGAAGTTGAAATTGCTTTTGAAACGAATTTTAAAACTATTTATATAATTCGTTTTAAATAGAAATCGACGAAATATATATTATATATATTATATATATAATATAATGGCCTGAATAGAACGCGCCGCGCCGCGGCAGTTCGCGAATTTCGACCATTTATTTCAAACAGACATTACGGGAGATCCGACCGTCGGATTCTCCTGAAACCGGAACCGTTGGGTTCGTATCGAAAAGAGCTTTCTAACGAATATTAGAAATTTGAAATCTAACGGTTGGATTTGGAATTATGTCCAAATCAAATTTGAAAAAGGTCGCTGTAAGTGCAGTTCGATGGCCGTTGGTGGAAATCGACTGTACGGGCCTTGATAAAATTATTAAAAATAGTAATAATTTGTGTAAAATCATAAGAAATGATTTAGAAAGAATTGAGGTGAAAAACTCCATATTTGAAAAGATAAAAATAGATTTTTATCGAAATGAACTAGTTTTGAACTAGAATTATAATTCTATTTATTTTTGAATAAATAAATTGAATTCGAAAAGGGTTTTAAAAATAACCACAATTTCCAATGATTGCATTAGAGTGGATTTGAATCGAAATTGTCTTCGGAATATTTCAATGTTGGAATTCGTGATTATACAGATGTTGTTATGGAAATTTGAAAGATATATATTTATATCGTTATTTCCAGTACGACATTTGTTAGTCGTAGAATTTGATATTGAATATAAGCCGATATATTTTCTATTCAGAGCCTTGTATTGAATATCAAATGTGATTTGGGTTTGTCGTGAATGGTGTCTTGACTAACACTGTTCTTGAACCCAGTTGAGAAAAGATTAAATCTTTTATTTAGATTTAATGAAGTGAACCAATTAAATAATATTTAATTGAAATTGAATTGATATTGATTTTTGGGTTTATCGTGGACAGTGTTTTAAATAACACTCGTTCTTTAACCCGATAATTAATGGAATGTGATTTTGGGTTTGTCGTGAACTGTGTTTTAAATGACACTGATTCTTTAACCCAGTTAAAGATTAAAACTAAGTGGAGTTTTAATGAATCTTTAATTAGATTGAAATAGTCGAAATGGAGTATCACCAGTTTTGCTCCAGACGTTAGTTAAATCTTTAATTAGATTTGAACGTGAAATGGTAATTGAATTTACCGATAACACCGTGGTGTTAGATATGAAGTATAACCAGTTTTACTTCATGGGATGAATAGGTTGGGATTGGGAAATTAAAACAAATGATTAATTCGGTAAGGTTCGCTAATCCCGACTAGTTTGAATTGATATTCAAAAATAGATTAAAGAATAAATATAAAGAATTTATCTTGGATAAAATTAATGGGAACCTTTCCCTATGAATGTGGATTTTAGAAACTAACTGTCGGTTAGCCAAGCAGAATGGTTTTCTGGATATTGATCTGATGTTGGTTTCGGCCTTCGGGGTTAATATTTGGGGAATTATTCTCTTGATTAATTTACGGTTAGTGACTAATGAATTGGAATGAGGCGTATGTTGTGTTTGTGTAACACTTATTTAAAATATACGCGAGTTATTCGGAAAGACCGGGTTTATCCCATTCTGAATAACTGGTACGACGATAAGTCGAAGATGAAGACGGTGGTCGAAGACCAGAAGTCTTCACGTCGTTTGGGTGATTACTGATGAT
Source organism: Allium sativum (assembly GCA_030737875.1). Classification (NCBI taxonomy): domain Eukaryota; kingdom Viridiplantae; phylum Streptophyta; class Magnoliopsida; order Asparagales; family Amaryllidaceae; genus Allium; species Allium sativum. Next base: position 1,049,468,836 of record CM060916.1, on the reverse strand, counting down.
CTTGATTGGGTTGTACACCCAAGAAGATGGAAACAGTTGGTGATCGTCCAGACGTACTTGGAGATCGATGGATATGCGGGGTACTAGGTGCCTCCGGTTTCGTTCAGACCCAGAACGGACTTGTAAATGGACTGTGTGTCTGACATTGGATTTTAGTCCGTGTGATTGATATCTATTAAATATATATCTGTTTGGCGGCGGAGAATTTATTCTCTTGCTTAACGCCCTTCTCTGAGACGTACGAGCTCAGGGGTTATATATTGATGGATATCAAACGCATGGAGTGAATTGCCTGTGTGGCATGCCTAAGTGGCAATTGATCGAGGCTTCTGTTGAAAAGCAAAGTCTTGTGGTGATGATCAAAGCACGGCCCTTTGTGGCGTAGCTTTGTGTAACGTTTACTTCGCGAGTTTCACACCCGGTATGAACCAAAAACGGGAGACGGACCTCAGGGAGGGCATGCGTTTCTTTCTAGTTAGAAGTGGCGTCAGTGGTTTTACACGCCCTGACGAGTTTGACTTATGTGGTTGTTGCTGTTGCGAGGCGCCTCGGATTGATCGGTCGTTCTCGAACCGATGGAGTCATTTAGTTGGCTCATTTACGCCCCAAAGGGCGGGGAAACGCATGTTCAGGCATTTTAATCCACATCGGTGGACCGGCCCTGACGATCCAGGGGCCCACCTGAGTCTGGGTCCTGAGGCTCGGGCTAGACAGTCTCGAATCGGTTGAGGACTATCTTTTGCCTCGGTTCAAAGATGGAAGTCCAATTTCCAAATACGAGACTTTGCGATTTCGATTGTATAACCTATATATGGCGACATAGTGGGATGGGGCGCTCATGCCGCCTATGATTGATACTTATGATTTGAAGTTGTTTTATACATTATGCACTTATAATAGTATCAAACGATTTGTTTTAACCGTATCAAGCATTCTTTGGCGGTTATAAGGGAAAACCCTATCCTCGGCTGCGTTGCATTGTGTGATGGGACCTGGGTCTTATAACAGCTTCATTTTTCTTTATTTAGCATTGCGCTGTTTGTTTTATGCACTGATATTCTTGGGAGGAAACCCGTTCCGTGTTATACGGCGTGGTCCCTTGATTTACCTAATGATTTAAAATAAAGATTAATAACTGTTTTTAGTTCTCACACCAGTCCCATGACTGACCTGGATTTTATTGTTTTAACCTAAACTCTGGGTGCCCTTATTTTGACACGGGCAGCTAGTAGTTTCGGTTTTGCAGATTTATATTCACAGGATCCTGGTTTACAGCTGGAACGATATCCGGAAAGCTTTGTATCCGTATATCTCCTTCTAGTTGTGTATTGTATTATTTTCCGCTGCGATGTATTTAAATGTAACTTAAATCTCTGATATTTCTGTGTAATATTCATTTATACTCTGTACATTCTTGTAATCTGATGCATTGTTGTAATATACAATGAAATGTTCTTTTATATGCGTTCTGTTGTGGCTTGTTCTCGAACTATCCGCCGCTTTCCTTTACAGGGGAAGTTACGGGTATTCACAAAAAACCAATCTGCGAGTCACATAAGATATCCATATGGCTACTCCCAACTTCTTTAGCTAGTTCCATTCCGACGATCAAGGCCTCGTACTCAAAATCGTTGTTAGTAATGGGGAAAGCCTATCGCAAGGCATAGTAAATTGACCGTCCTTGAGGAGTTATCAGCACGACTCCGAGGGTGGATCGTCGATCATCTTTAACACCATCTGTTTACCGCTTTCAAATGCTTTATTCCATTTTCTATTTTGTGGGGCTATTTTCTTTACTTAACACATCCTCTTCAGGGTTGGTGAATTTAGCGATGAAGTTGGCTAATGCTTGCCTTCGTATGGACTTCCTTAGGAGGAAGTTGAGATCAAACTGGCTCAGCTTGATGTTCTATTTGAGCAATTTTGCATATGCCTCTGGTTGCTCCTGTACCTATAGTGGTAGCCGATCAGTGTATGTCACAATCAGGTAAGCTTGGAAATAACGGCAGAGTTTGCCTGAAGCGATCAATAGTTTGTTAGAAGGCTAGTGAATCTTTGGGTAGCTGAACTTTTTCGCCACCAACTTTTTGTTCAGATAACACATTGGTCTCTGGATTTTAACCACCACACGACTGAGCGTCGAACTAATTACGTGTGACGATAGTGCTAAGTATTTTAAAGCAATCTTCTTGAGCCACCGCCTTAGAAAATATCAGGGGACTCTCTAAGAGATTCAGCAGGATCTAAAAGGCTTCAATGCAATTTAGGTTCCAAGGATGCATCTGTTGGTAGCTTTGCAAATAAATCTACTCAGCGTAGCCAGCTTCCCTGCCAAGCTTTGAACATCTCTAATACTCTGTGGCTCACGAGTGTTCTTGATTGTCACAATCTGGTCAGGATTGATTTCTATTCCGCGTGAGCTAACTATGAGGCCTAGACACATCCTTGACGTAACATCAAATGAGCATTTCAAAAGTTAACTTCATTCCATAGTGTCAGGAGATACTGAACATCTCTGCAAATCTGAAACATGGTAGGTTGATCGCTTGGACTCCTCAAGAAAATCATCTACGTAGACTTCCACTGATTTTCAAATTTGATCATGGAAAATACGACCCACTAAGTGCTGGTAAGTTGCTCCAACATTCTTCAGTTTGAGATGCATTGCCACATAGCAGTATAGTCCAAGGTTTGTGATAAAGCTGATATGTTCTTGATCAGGCACGTGCATAGGAATCTAGTTTTAACATGAATATGCATCATAAAAAAGAGAATTTCATTTCCAGTTGTCGAATCCACTAGCTGATCAATTATGGGTAATGGGAAGTTGTCTCTTGGAAAGGCCATGTTCAAATCTTAAAAATCAATGCATGTTCACCATTTCACATTAACCTCCTTAACAAATGCGAGGTTCAATATCCAGTCAGGATATGTAGCATCTCTGATGAATCCATTATCTCTCAGCTTCTCCACTTCTTCTTTCAAGGCATTCGACCTCTCCGAGCCCAGCATATGCCTCTTTTGCTTAGCAAGGTGATACTTCAGGTTTACGTTCAGTGCATGACTCATAATCGATGGCGATATCTTACACATGTCAGCATGGGTCCATGCAAATGCGTCCAGATTGTATCGTAGAAAATCTATCAGGTCCCTTGTCCGGAGGTGGTCCAAACGAGATATGATTTTCAAGACCTTTGCCAGGTCGTCATTATCAATCCGAACATGTCTGGGTTTTTCATTAGGTGTCACCCTTCTGCCTCCTAAATCTTCATCCTCTCTGGGTTCCATGTGTTTCAGTAGATGATCCGGCGACACTTTTTTCGATGCTCCCTTTATTTGCAATGCTGACACCTCCTTTTGAGGAGGGCGTGTACTTTTGGGTTCCACGCCATCTCCATTGCGTAGCATCTCCCATTTAGCTAAATTGCAGGCTCTTCAGTAACTTGGTCGCCATGGACTATTCCCATTCCAGCTATCATTAGGAACTGTAGAAGTAGACACCATGGTGCGATGTAAGATTTGAACGCCACTAGAGCTGGTCAGTCTAGACCTTAGTCAGATAAACTTGACTACGATAGCATGACTAGTGTTGACCGGCCTTTTGGTCCAGTCACCAAAAGTACTCAAGATATGCTCGACTCAACATATCGCATGATATTACAGCCCGGAGGTTTCGCCAATATCATTCGGGGGCCAGTATCAGGAGACTCGAGTCTGGACACTAGCAGGATGTCGCATCCCATGGACGCAACCTCCATCAGTATCCATCCGCATCCGAGTCGAAGGCGAGCCGTCAAGCGGGTCTGGACGTAGCGCCGGTGGGGGTCCGGGGACCCAAAGTCCCGGCGGCGATCGACTCTGCTGATTTTCTCCATGTCGGAAGCTTAGATTTCTTTATTTCGGACCAGCTAATTGATAGATTCCTTCACTTCGTGCTGAGGAGCTTCGACGCCCCAAAAGAACCAACATGCGAACCTCGGCCATGTCCCTTCCAAACAAACTTCGTACCCTGCCAAGGTGCGAAATTTCGTACCTCCTAGATACGAAATATCATACCTTACAAGGTGCGAAATTTCATACCCCCTAGGTATGAAATTTCGTACCTTGAAGGTGCAAAATTTCATACCGAGCAGGTATGAAATTTCGTACCTGGGAGGTGCGAAATTTGGCACCTAGCAAGTGCGAAATTTCGTACCTCCACCCAGGTAAGAATTTTCCGTGGCCCACGGCTGGAGGCGCGAATTTCCTGAAGATGGTCCCCATTTCTACCTACTCCTACATAACCACTTCCTATAAATAGCCCACTACCTCACACTTCAATAGAGAGAGATTCTTGGGCTTTGAGACCTCCATAATGCTTCAGGCATCTCCTCTTTGAGGAAGAAGAAGGGCAAACTTGTCCATTTTACCATTTCTTGCAAATATGACAATTGTAGCTTCATATATCATAGTCAATGAATGTAATGAGAGGATATCAACCTTGTAATCTTTCAATTGATCAATAAAATTCCTACAACTCTTCAAAGTGGACGTAGGCCCTCCTTGAGGCCGAACCACTATAAATCACTTGTGTTATTTACTATTTATGTTCTATAATACGTTCTTGTCTATGCGACCATATTTCTAATTCCTAGTAATTAGGAATTTTTGGTGTTTGCGACATTTTTTGCTGTCAACAGCTAGCAAGGCTTCAAGTGATGTTTATGTTTTCTATCACAACTAATGTATTAAGTGGGGAGCTAACGGTTGATTCATATTTGTTTTGATCTCAAACTCTCATCTCTTAACCGAGGTCATATGGTGACTGTTGAGTCGTCAAGTTGTTATCATCCGGGTAAAGATCCATATATCCAAGCACGGTCTACGGTGGCTCTACTGATACCTATCTCTGGGCACCAAAGAATGATGATTCATCCCTTATCTAACAGAAATCAACCGTCATCGATGCAGTTGAGAGGAAATAGGCATTGCAAAGGATTACTATGATCTTCACGGAGTGAACCACACGACATATGTCATCCATCACGTCAAACAAGTGAAGGATAGCGTTGTAGTATTAGGATCCTTAGTCGTTTTTGGTAACCTGTCATTAAGAACCATCGTTGATAAGATCATCCGAGTCATCTTCGGAATAGCGCCCGAGCTGCTCTATATCAATGTCGTTTGAAATTCTGTCGGTTGAGCAGGTTCAAGTCATGTAAAAAAGATGGTCACTACTCTTTTGTGAACATCGAACGCATTGTTGAGGTCTATACACCATTGGAACAAAAGGAGGCCATCTAGAAGTAGAATTTTTCACACATGCCATGGTTGGCATGCCAAATATTATTCAAGAACACCCCTTATTGAACATTAGAGAATAGAGGTCATGTCTTTAGGGAGAATCCCAATCGTTGTCATTTAGTTGTTGATATTCTCAGATTAACCGACGAGTCTTGGTTGTTAACCTTGACAATTAATGTTGGCCACTGCGCTGCGGCACGATTTCGGGGGCAAACCCGATTTTTTTTCTAGAATGACCCTATATCGAGCCGATTGTAGGAGTCCACAAATAGCCCGTGGTACGGGATGGTATATCTGAAAGAGTTGGTTCAAATTGCCCATGGTGGTTCGGATCGGGGTTGAGCCTTTGGGTTATATTCTATCTTCGAGTCAGGTTTTCCCTTCAAATCAGGGCTGGATCGAGCATGTCGCTTTGGGTTGGATTGATTCTACTTCATTCAAGCGGATTGGGTATCCTTTTCAAGCACGAGCGGGACGGGTCGGCTCCATCCGATCCGGAGCTTATCCTTTCTTGCTTCGAACCCGCACCCCTCTTTTCTATTCAACTTGAAGCTACCATCTGTACTGGAAGCATATCCAAACCGAGATAGCAGCATTCCCGGAATTTGTTTCCGAATGTTGGCGATTGTTACTGGACCGAGTGGAGATGGCTTCACGTCTGGTGATCTCCACGGTCGTAAATATTGTACTCATAGGATTTCCTTATCGAACTTGGTGGTCCGATAGTAGACTGGAGATTTCTAATATGTTGAGAATATTCATTTCTCAGCGAAAGCACCAAAATGTTAGAACAAAAAAAGTGGCACTAATACCCAATATGATAGATTTCGTAGACAATAATCAAGAATAATAATCCAAAAGCATAGAAAAGCAATCAATACACGAGATTTATAGTGGTTCTTCTTTAACGAGCCAATGTCCACTTTATAGTTTCTCATTTCTTTCACGAATTACAATTACAATGGATACAATCACTCAATCACTCGAATCAATGAACAATTCTCTCTGGTTCATTGATTTTAATTGTAGGAGATGGTGGTTATTCATAGTGTAGTTTTAGCTATGGTAGCCATGGAGCCAGGGATAGTTAGAATGCCCCAAAAAAATCCCCTGAGCATGTTGAATTTTCCTGTAGGCAGTTCGGGTCGGCGAATTGGTTATGCCACATATCGGTTGTTGAGTGAAACTCGGAAGTGGTAGAGAATATGGGATAACCGTCTTCTGTTGTCTAGACTTAATCATCCCAGGCAAGTCGGATCCTCCCACTCCGACCTGATCTAGTTGACCCAATCCGATTGACCCTATCCGGATTGGTTGGTGAGGCATATTTGCTTTAGCTCGATTTGACCTTATTGATGGAATCCGACTCGAAGCTTATATGCGCAGAAATCCAAGTTTCGCTATGTTGTGTTACTTCGTCCAAGCAAACGTCGATCACTGCCAGTTCATACTCAAGCCCAGGGTAGCCTTTCTGATAGAACACTTGGGATTTGGGTATTCTGGTCACAAAGAAGACTAACTTATAGTTATTTTTCCATTGTGTGATTGTACATGAGGACAAGTCGTTATTACTGTCCAGATGTGTTGATGTACTCTAATGACTGTAATTTTATTACAAGCTATACTTAAAGATTTATTTCTATATTATTTCTTGTTTTCCGCTATGATGTGATCCTCTGTGTTGTGTTGGTTCTTCTTCTTCTATTTTAATATTTCTTTTTTACTTATCTCACCATCTAAATTATTTCTATTAATTATTTGAGTTTTTGATACTTTTGGCAAGTAATATGGGTTTATGTATTAGGAATTTAGGCGTCGAATTCCTACCGAGTCGTGACATTATGTGTAAGGTCAATCAAGGATTTGGTGAAATTTTGTATTGCCGTTTTTATGTTGATAATGTCCCCGTGTTGTGTTTCAAATAGTGAGCTATGACCAGTTTGGGTGTTTTGAATGGTGGTGGTGGCGTCTTGGTAGACAGTGTTGAAAACGAAAATGGTCACAACACCAAAGGTGTTTAAAGAAACATTTCACAAAAGTAAGAAATTAGAAATATGGAGCCACGAGAAAATTAAAGCAAGTAAAGAACAAGGGAATTTTATAGTGGTTCGATCTAGAATAGATGTACATTCACTTCAAAAGTGATTTCGTTATCAAATGTGATATTACAAGGTACATTTCTCTCCCATTTTTGCACATTCCCTATTTTTACAATGATTTTTCTCTTTTTAGTGACTTGATTCTCTCTAACCCGTTATAGAAATAGCTAGATCTCTTTAAATGCAATGATCGTTGGAATGTATTTTCCACGGTTTGAGCACTTAGAGGTTCGTCGATTAATCCATTGCGGTTGAGATGTTAATCGAAGCTCGGAGGAGGATTACTGGCAGTTAGAGAGATGTAGATTGGAGCTTGAATGGTCTCTAATGGAGATTGGAGGAGATCCGATCGAGTAATAGATGGAGAAGGATGGAGAGAACTTGAGATGATGAATAATGGAGATGGAGGATGACTTGGAACAGATTTGGTGTTGGTGGAAGATGGGATGAGCTTAGGAAGCCATTAACTGAGCTTAGAGAGCTTGGAAAAGACGAAAAAATGGAATGATAGCTCTTCGGGGTGGCTTAGACCGGTCCCTCTAGTGGTTTTGGAAGGGGTATTTATAGGTGGACCTTTGATGGAGTGGCGAAGTTGTAAACAAGTGCACATACAACATGGGTTGGTGAATGGTATGAGTACATGCGGTATGATGGTTTGCACCATAAAGCATGTTCACCACTTGTGCTGCTAAAGGTTCAACGACATGAAGATATACAACGGCGTACAGCTCACCATTCGCATTTTACAGTTGGCGCCAGCCCAGTATTCAGTTGTACGAGCGAGCCTTCAACCATGGTGCAGGAGCAAGCTTATCTATGATGCGTGAGCGAGCTGTTATACCAATATATATGACCGACTTCTGATTATACACGCCATGCTGCTATTCAAAAGTGGGAACAAAAATAACAAAATATCCACCACTCTTCGTATTGTACAAAAATGAGATTAGATATTACAAGTTTGCCATCAACTTCTCTGGCATGAATCTGGTCGTTCATTCAAGGACCACTCGACCATTCACATAGTGTTCGAACGGCCAAAGTTACATGTGAGCATGCGACCCATGGCAAAGAGAGTTGTAGCTCAGCCTCTAGTGCGCGATCCCCTCAGCTCAGATGCGCTGCACTACCTAGAGATCCGCTCGACCAAGTGATGCTGCTGGAGTGCACGACCTATCGCCAAGGACGCTGCATGAGCGTACCTTCGAACGACGCTTGACCAAGACTGCTCGACCACCTGGGAAGCTTCTGCTCGGCCCCAAGACTCTTGACTGAGTAGAGGTGCTGATGTTGGATCCAAATTTGCTGAGCTTGGTACTCACACTCGAGATTTTCGACAAAATGCCTGAATGGTTTTTGGTTAGTTAACATTTTCCCCTTGAAGTTTGTATTTCTTGCTTGCGAGGAATGCGGTCTTTGAACTAAACATTGTTAATACAACTAGTGTTGAGATTCAGTCCTAGCTTTTTGTTTGTTATGGCAAATCATGCTTTGAACTTATATGCTCCATGCCACTTGTTTTGTAATTAAAACAAGCACTTGCGCGATTTTGGACTTATACTATGTTAATGACCATCCACATCAATAACAGTTTATTTAATCATTAAAGAATAACTTACATAAGCTTGTGCGATGGTTCATATTTCATGAAACGTGTACCAATTCAAGTTGGACCGTGGTATTCTCCCGGGCATTATTTAACTTTTAAGTGGTCGTGTTTCCCTCAAGCTATGGGTCGTCACAAGTCGTAAAAGCTCTATGTGAACAATTTATCGAGTTTCCTTGATTTGGGTTGATGCGCTAGAGGCTTCTACTTTGTTGATTAAAGCTATATGTTCTTGCCAACATGTATGAAGCCCTTGAGCTTTATCACCACAATAAGAATTTCGATTTAGCCAACTGGTTTGTTGCTTCTACCTGGAGAAGTTTTTAAATTTTCCTGCCCTCACCCAAGAGGATCTCTCGATTTTGCGGCCTCGCTAGGGGATATCTTTGGATTTAGTTTCGCCGCTAGGGGAGGTCTTATATTTTATGCCCCGGCTAGGGGAGGTCTTTGGATTTTTGTGCCCTACTAGGGGAGGTCTTTGTGTTTTGTGCCCTCGCTAGAGAAGAAGTTTTGATTTAGTGCCCCCACTAGGGGAGGACTATGCATTTAGTTCCCCCGCTCGGGGAGGTCTTTGGATTTAGTGCCCCCCGATTTGAGAGTTCTTTGCGTTTTGTGCCCACACTATGGGAGTTCTTTGGATTTATTGCCCCCGCTAGGGGAGGACTTTGTATTTACAGCCCCCGCTCGGGGAGGACTTTGAATTAAGTGCCCTCGCTAGGGCAGTCTTATATTTTGTTAATGTATCATTTCATAGGTCAGACGCCAGTTCCTTTATCAGATGATTGGTTTGGCAAGCGATCTTAGTTAAAGGAGTAGGGCCTTGGTCCTCTTATTTAGGGAGATGTCCCTTTAATGAAACTTAGAACTCTTGGGTTTATTTGCCGCGACGCCTGTTCATTGTTTGAGTCTTCGCGACTTCCTTCATTCACTTTTCAAGGCGGTGCTCTTTATTTTTGCATTGTGCATATTGATGCTTAAGGCACTTAGCGCTTGGATTGTTGTTAAGGTCGTGAGGTTGTGTCAAATTTCAATGGAACAAGAGCTCGACGGATGACCTGCGATATGAAATTACTCCTAAGCACATTTCCATTTGACAAAATTTTTTCAAGTAAGAGATTTATTCAAGAAGGTGTGCTTTAAAGCTACTGTTCAGAACAACGTTTGTAAGATATTACATATTTATTTGTAAGAATTCTGAATATAGCAAGTAAGTAAAGCATAAAGTAAAACGATGGCGATGATGATCGCTTATTCTAGGCCGTTGGACTCGGAGCACCACTGGTTATCAGTTGATGATCATCCTCGATTTAGTTTGAGTGGTAGTTCCTTAGCTTGGAACAAACTGACTATTTGATGCCTTTTGTCCTCGAGGAGTCGGAGTTGCGCTTGAGGGTTGTGGATTTTTCACATACTGTTGTAGTCTGTTCTTCTGAATCAACTCCTCAATCAGGCTTTGGAGATGCCTGTATTCATTTGTATCATGACCTAGTTGAGTGTGGAATCGACAGAACTTTCTAAAGATCACAGCCTTCCTTGAAATCTTCAGTGTTGGTGGTTCTGGATAGTGTTCCGTATCTTTTGTGGTAGAGAAAATGTTCTCCAAAGTGTCATTCATAGGAGTGAGCTCTGACGGATCGTAAAAGAGAAGCATCTTGTTAGCCTTGTTGCCTTTTCCGCCATTGGCTCTCTTCTGCCCCTGATTACCCTTCTAATTATATTGGGTAGCAACATTTTTGGTAGACTCAAGAAGCAGGTTGGCATCAATAATCTGAAGAGGTACAGGATTATTGTCCACTCTCATAAACTCCTCTGGTTTTTTATAGAATATCTCAAGCGTGTTTGGTTCTTTCATTTTAAACCACCTACCAAATTCGTTGTTCTCATCTATGGCGCCGATTAGGGACATTAAGATCATGCGAGGCTCGGGATTCCCTACTTCGGATGCAGCAGCACTGAATCTTTTCAGGAAATCATTAATAGATTATCCTGCATTCTGCTTCATTGATGTAGGAGAAATAACGTTCTTAGCCTTCGTAGCTTGCAGCCTGAACTGCTCTTTGAATTTAAGAGTCAAATCGTCAAATCGGTCGATGGATTTGGGTGGTAGTCTCGTGAGCCATAATGACGCGACACCTTTTAGATAGAGAGGGAAACACAAGCATTTAATCTCGTCTGTCGCCTTGGCTGCATTCATATGCCACTCATACTTGTATAGGAAGCGATTCGGATCAGAAGTTCGTTTGTATGCAGGCAGAGTAGAATGAGTGAACTTGTGGCGGAATTTTACTTTGCGGACCCTCTTCGTGAATGGATTTTTGCTGAGGGAGAAGTCTCATTCCATGCAATTATCCTTGCAAGCCATGTTATCTTGCAAGATTTGCTTTTTACCATATCCGCGGTATATTCCTTCGAGTTGTGTCATTCCAGAGAGCGGACTTCGATCTCTTTTCCGGATGCTCGTCGTGGTGAACGATCATTATCAGAGGATCTAGGTCTTTTTCCTCCACTATGGGAAGGTGCTCCCGCAACGGGACTTGTAACTTGTCGGTTATTTCGATCGAAATGGTTCTTAGCTTTCAGATTTGAGTATTCGATATTAGCATTGCCTTTTTCAACAAGTCCTTCAAGTTGTCATTATGATGAAGATCGAAGGTTAATGAATTTGCATTCTCTTCAAGGTCGACATGAATTTTCGGAGGAGGAGCAGGATTTGCTTGAGCGTTCAGGAGAGCACTCATTTTATCCATTAAAGCTTGATTAGCGTCCATTAATGTTTTATTAGCATTCATCAAATTTTTTGGAGGTTTCCATCCTTTGACTTAAGTTAGCAACAACGACATATAATTCAGCTTTGGCTACCCCGGCTCCACATATTGTGTTTTCTCCAACTTCAGAACGGTTGGTAAGTGGTGTAGCATCGTCGTTAGCAACATTGTCGATTTCTCCAATGGTTTTATTTGTAGTCTTTTTTGACTTAGCCATTATCTCGGACCTGGCTTTGAATTTCGGAGAGAGTTTGTCACTTGGCCTGGATCTTAGATTTAGAGAATCTATAGTGGAAGTAAGCTTGGAACTTCAATGGAAGGCTCTTAAGACTGAGAGAAGTGTGAATGTGGCCCCATGGTGGGTGCCAAATGTTGAAACCGAAAATGGTCACAACACCAATGGTGTTTTACGCAACACTTCACAAAAGTAAGAAATTAGAAAGTGGGGCCACGAGAAAATAAAAGCAAGTGAAGAACACAGGAATTTTAAAGTGGTTCGATCTAGAATAGATCTACGTCCACTTCGGAAGTGATTTCATTATCACATGTGATATTACAAGGTACATTTCTCTTCCATTTTTGCTCATTCTCTCTTTTTACAAAGATTTTCCTCCTTTAATGACTTGATTCTCTCTAATCCGTTATGGAAACAGCTATATCTCTTTGAATGCAATGATCGTGAGAATGTATATTCCACGGTTTGAGCATTTAAAGGATCATTGATGAATCCATTGCAGTTGAGATGTGAATCGAAGCTCGAAGGAGGATTAATGGCGGTTGGAGAGATGTAGAATGGAGCTTGAATGGTTTCTAATGGAGATGGGAGGAGACCCGATCGAGTAATCGATGGATAAGGATGGAGAGAACTTGAGATGATGAATAAGGGAGATGGAGAATGACTTGGATCCGATTTGGCATTAGTGGAAGATGGAATGAGCTTAGAAAGCCATTAATGGAGCTTAGAGAGCTTGGAAATGGTGAAGAACCGGAATGACAGCCATTCGGAGTGGCTTACACCAGTCTTTCTAATGGTTGTGAAAGGGGGTATTTAGAGGTGGTGCTCTAATGGAGTGACGAAGTTGTAAATAAGTGCACGTACTACATGGGTTGGTGAATGGTATGAGTACACGCGGTATGATGATTTGCACCACAAAGCATGTTCACCACTTGTGATGCTAAAGGATCAACGGCATGAAAATATACAACTGCGTACAGCTCACCATCCGCACTTTACAGCTGGTATTGCGCGCTTTACAGCTGGCGCCAACGTAGCATTCAGCTGTACGAGCGAACCTTCATCCATGGTGCACGAGCGAGCTTATCCAAGATGTGTAAGCAAGTTGTTATACAAATATATACATGAACGACTTTTGATTATACATACCATGCTACTATTCAAAAGTGGGAACAAAAATAACAATTTTGCCACCGCTCTTCGTATTGTACAAAAATGGGATTAGATATTACAAGTTTGCTATCAACTTCTCCTGCATGAAACTGCTCGTTCATTCAAGGACCGCTCGACTGTTCATATCAAGCTTGAAGGATTCACCATATCTAACAGATAGGCCACCCAAACTACAAAACATATCACTATTCATATCACTTGTCAAAATGCCATCCAAAACATTAGTGTCTAACGCAACAACCTATTCACAAGTTCTAGGGAAAGACTTTCTGTTTTTCAAGTGCATGAAAAACGAGTTAGTTGCCTAAGTCTGATTAATGCTAGCAAATTCAACCTTCAAATAAATTACTTAGGAGTGAGGAATTGAAATGCAGAACATGATGTTAGGATTATGTAATAAAGGATCCAAATGTTGAAAATCACTAAAACCATCTCTCCAAAACTTTAACTTAGATTCAATTTGATCACAAAAGCCATCACAACATTCTATGAAACAAGAAACGTCATGGTAGTTCGAAGTATTGAGTTTTGAGCTTCAATTGAATATATAGGATCCGATATAAGTCGGAATTCTATGAAACAAGAAATGTTTGAATCTTAGTGATTATAATTTTCTAATGAAAGAGAAAGAAAATCAGAAATTCATATTATAGTTTGTTAGTTATGTCCAATTCAAATAATCAAATTGTCGCTATGGAAATCATTTATAAATGACGGCGTTTATTTAATAAGGATTTCTATATAATTTGGACACCGTTTAACTCGAAACTGTTAATGTTGGGATATAAATCGATATTTTTTTATGTGAGGCTATATGATAATTTTATTTAGATATTTACGATAATAATAATTTGTTATTATTTTATTAGATTATTTTGGGATTTATATATGTATATTTATATTATATAAGCCTTAAGAATAGCAATTTTGCAGATTGCCTCGGTTTTCGATGAAATTGGTTTCATTGGAACCGTAACATTAAATAATTATACGAAACCAAATTTCGTGGCAAACCAATGTCGTATGTGGCAACGGTAGCCGTAAATGCCTCGGTTTTATTTATTCGCTTTATCGATTTAAATTGGAAATTTTGAATAACGACTCTCTAACGAACTTAGAATTTAACAAAATTAATTTTATTAAACCAGTAATGATTTATAATTGTAGTATTTCAAATTTTGAGTTAATTGGATATATTTTGTGATCTACGCAATTTAAATGTGTGCCGATTGACATATATGAGTAAAAGAGGAATTTTCTCAGATTATCTTGGAATTCGACGAAACATTTTCCATCCTTTCTTGAATATTGTTTTATGCTAGGATTATGATTTTCATCCTGATCATGTATCGTATGTAGCCATTTTAGCACGTTACTTCATGGTGAAGTGTGGTTAAGTAATAAAATATTCAAACCTACAATGTAAATACCCATTATCAACAGTCAACCCTAAATTTTTCCTGGTCCAACAACTTGCGTGGCCAACTGTTGGAGTAGTCACCTTCTAACAAATTAATAGCCGCTATTTTCTGAACTTTGACCCTTATATTCTCCTAATCCGCTGATTAATTCAAAACGCTCCGAACATCAATCTTCGAGAGCTGTGCAAGCTCTACATTTTGGATGGTCATAATCGACGTTAGAGGGCCATGGCAGCAATAATCACGTAGAGAAGCCGTCGACATTCATGGTATTTTTTTGGTAGTAGAAGTGACCAAGGCAGGAGTCGTGTCAGGCGGAGGTCGGCAAGGCTTGGCCGGTTGGACTGGCATTTTCCGATCATTATCAGGCAGTTTAGTAAGGGCGCGGTGGTGTGGAAGTTCAAGCGTGTGCAGGTGATTTTGGAATGAGGAGAAGATGAAAATAGCCAGGAATGAAGAGAAGGGCGGCCTGTTAACTGATAATGCAAAGTAATGGACCTGAATAATTGTTTAACCATACTAAATATTTCAAACTAACCAGGGTTTAAGAATAATTTATCTAATTAAATGAGTGTTGATCGATGCAGTAGGAAACAAAAGCAAGGCGAAGGGCCGGGCGTATTTGAACAATATGGAACAAAGAAAAAGTCAGCCTGATTAACTATGTAAACAAGAGTAATTAAGTCCAAATAGTTTAATAATTATTTTCTTAAGGAATTTAAAGTATTATATTAAAATCATGTATTAAAATGTTAACAAACTGTGATTGCGTTATTAGAGTTGGACGATTCAAGGAACGTTAGACTCATCTTGACCAGCACTACGTCATGGAGTAGATTCAGTCGCATTTGGAATCAACTGGATTTTTTAGTTAAATTAAATGCTTGTTTAATTTAATTGAAATGAACTGTCTCAACAATGAATAAGATCAAGATGAGTTAAACTCACTCAGTTCTTCCTACTTCTATTTTATATAAGTCAGGTTATATAATTTTGTGCGACTTAATGGTTGACTATTTGTTAAAAATTTATATTCATATATTGATTGATCCGATGAAAATAAACGTTGTTTAATTTCAGTGAAACACCAAATCGTTATTTTAACGACTGGAAACAATTGAGGTTGCTTACCTTGTTGGTCACCTTTATAAAAAAACGTGTAAAATTTAATTAATTGTTTGAATTGTTTTGTTGTGTTAGATTATTGTAATAGAAATTATTTTGAATAATTTTATTTGAGCTAACCTATTTGGATGTAGGGAAAAATAGGTTGGAGGGATCCAATTGGATTACTCACTTGTAGTAGTTAAATTTTATTTTATTATAATATATGTTGAAATATGAAAGTGTGATGCAGGAGTTGACAGGTTAGAGGAATCCAACTGGATTCCTCATTAATATTGATAACATTTATCAGTATTATTGGATGCGATTTATTTGATGTGAAATTGATTAATATTTCACGGATTTGGTACTATAGTAGACATTCGCTTCTTTATTACTGTTGATAAAACAAAATATTTTTTCGAATCAATGTCAAATAGAATCTAAAAAGTTTTCAAAGTTATATTTATATATTTGAAATACGATGTTTATTTTAAATGTCAAAGTTTTTATTTTCGTTTTCTAAAATTATGTAAATTATAAATTAATGGCATTCTAACTTATTAATAAATAATGATCAAACTGTATAAACTGAATTAAAATGATATAATGATTGGATAAACGCCTTTACTGGCGTAAATGGAATTTTAAAAGATATTAAAATGCTGAAATAGATTAATGAAATTGGGAAGGTATGAAAATTGATTCAAAAGAAAGGTAAAGAGTTTTTTGTAATAAATAAACGTTTTTTTAAATGTTGTTTATAAAAAAAATAGGAAATATAATTAAATGGCATTCGTGAATGAGATTAGTGAGAATAAATGGATTTGGAAATGGAATGTGAGTATAGTCGTGTAATTTCAAAATGTGAATCCAATGTTTAATATTGTACATAAAGCCTGGTATTTTAAATAGTTTCGAAATGGATATCAATTGAATTGAAAGTTTATAACATTGGTTTATAAATGTTAAATGGATGGATTTAGAAAATTTTAAATGAATGGATAAGGAATTTATTAAAGTTTAAAAATTTTGTAAATAAAATGTGAAGGTTTTTTTTGAATGGGATCTGTAATATTTTTGTATGAAGGTTAAGTTAAACTATTTTGGTAAATTTTATGAAATGATATTTGTGTAAAATTGGAAATGGTTTATGAGATGATAAGGAGTTGCTTTAAAAATGGTAAAGGGAATATGATGTCGGATTTTAGAAATTATAATTTGTTGTACGTTGCTTAAGTATAGTAAGTTTCGTGGTATCAATCTGATGTTGGTTTCAGCCTTCGGGGTTTATACCGAGAGATTTTTTTCACTTACAATTTACAATGGGAAGCCGATGGAGTAGAAGTGTGGTGATAATTGAACTTGCTTATATTAAATAAGAAAAAGGAAATACTTTCTGAATATGATTAGAATTAGAGGTTTAAATATTTAATTAATGACTGGTTAATTAAAGAGGCTAAATAATGCTGAGTATTGAATTAGTGAATTCATTTTCTTTTTATGGATGAACGGTTGTTTATTTGATAGTTAAATAACCAACTATCAAATTTGACCTGTACGATTCTTGGTAAGGAAAGAACGGTATCGTATTTATATTCAAAAACCATGGAAGATGTTGATTGAAGATGGAAAAATTGAAGACTGTGGATCTTCATAAGTGGAAGGGCAACTTGATAAATTTCTCAGATTTGCAACCTGAGGATTTTGATGGCAAATCAATCGTTATTGAAGTTTGTGGATTGCAAGGACTTCTCGCTAATGGTCTATAGGGTGATTCCTATGATGTAGTAGGTGGGTGCCTTCGGTTTGTCCAGCCCCAGGACAACTTTTATGGAGGGATGTCTGACAGAGTATTTCAAAAGGGATTATATATGCTGATTTCGTCAAACATACCATAATTGTGGCTAAGAAGGGCCCATCTCTAAGCATAACAACAAGAATATTTTTGGGGACATCAATTAGTGATTTTCTATCAGAATTGACGATGTGACATTCAAATTAAATGGTGCCAGATGTGATGTGAGACTTTGTGTTGTGTTGGTTCTTCTTCATCTATTCTAATATTTCTTTTTTTCCTCTCTCAGCCTCTAAATTCTTTCTATTAACTATTTGGGATTTTTGATACTTTAGTTTTGGCAAGTAATATGGGTTTATGTATTATTGTCGTAATTCGGGCGTCAAATTCCTACCGGGTCGTTACAGGGGTATCAAAACTATTGGCTTAGTAATAACTTTAGCTCTTTGGTGTAACTCGATAGAGATAGGGTTGGTAATACCGTACATTGAGCTGAGTGTATATATATGAGAGTGTATTTGTAGATCTTATTTATAAATGTTTTGTGTTGTGTTGTTTGATTGGTTCAAGTTTTGAGAAACATTGAACTGGCAATGGACAAAATATTATTTTGTAAAGAGGGTAACTAAAGTAATCTTACCCGACATATATTTTTGTATAGAAAAGAAATAATTTTATATAATTATTAAGATGTTGGTTTGTTTGGAAGAATTAAATAAAATTCAAATTGGATTATGAATTGGAATGGTTTAATATAACCAGAAGAAATTTCACATATAGAATTTGTAAATAAGAATTGTGATATGAGATTGAAAGAATTAGAATTTGGTTAGAAAATTCAATTAGTTTATTGGATTTGGAATTGGAACTTAACTCGGTTAAGTGGAATAATAGTGATATTAAAATTGAATAAAATAGATTTAGAATTTGGAAACTGAATGAATAATAATTAAAAGAAATCAATCGGATGTTAACCAACTGATGTTCAAATCTGTTAAACCAAAGTAAATATTAAAATTGAATGTAAAATCAATTGATTTGATTAAGTTGGTTATACATTTTTTGTTAGATTAGTTGAATATAATTCATCATCAGTTTAATATAGAGTTAAACGACTTGAAGAAAAAAATGCCAGTATAAGTAAATTGGAATGAAACTTCATTTGAATTGGAATTAAAGATTTAATCCGATATTCGCACACGAATGATGCTATATGTTTGATTTTGAAAATTTGTGTAGTTACATTTGTTGGTTAATGGAGTATTATTTAAGAATTTCATGTAATTGTTACTTATATGTTAAATTGAGATAAATATAGGTACAAGAAGGCCATGTTAATTAAGTTTGATTGCGTAGATTGCAGGTATGTGGAGCTATTATGCTCAATAGCGCTCGTAATAAGTCCGCCTAAGTGAAAATATAAAAATTTTGTTTTTGAATTTTTTTTTCCGACTGTGTGGCTTGATGTATATATATATCTATTGTTCCTGCAATATAGCAGAAGTCCCGCCGTATAGGAGAGGCTCCGCCGAATTTTTTTGAAAATTTAATGTGTTAGAAATTTTTTGATATGTTTGAAATTTTTTATTAACAATAAAAAATGGGTTTTTGGTTTAAAATACATTGGATTTTAGATAAGATTAATGGATTTGTAGCCTTTTTTCCCACCTTAGTAATTCCGGGGACAAAATGCTTTTAAGAGGGGAGGAATGCAACGTCCCGTAGTTTTGGTAGTCAAAAATAATATATTTGGACTATTTATGTATTTTAATATCAAATTCATTTATTGAAATGAAGTTTGAACGTAAAATTTATATTTAATTAAAAACAAGCTGGTAATGTCATGGTAGTTCATAACATTGGCTTTTAGATTTCGACCGAATATAGAAGATCTGATGTAAGTCGAAATTCTGTGAAACAAAAAATGTTTGAAACTTGTTGATTATAATTTTCTAATGAAAGAGAAAAATCCAAGATTAATATTATAGATTATTAGTTATCTCCAATTCATATTTCAAATAGTCGTTATGGAAATTGTTTATAAACGATAATGTTTATTTAATAAGGACTTCTATATAATTTGGATACCATTTTACTCGAAAATGTTAATGTTGGGTTACAAATCCATACTGTTTATATGTGAAGTTATATGATAATTTTATTCGGATATTTATGATAATAATAATTTTTTATTATTTAGTTAGATTACTTTGGGATTTAAATATATTTTATATATATTATATAAGCCTTAAGAATAGCGATTCTACAAATGATCTTGGTTTTCGATGAAATTAGTTTCACTGGAGAAGCAACATTAAATTATTTCTACAAAACCAAATTTCACAGCAAACCAATGTCGTATGTGACAACGGTAGCCGTAAACACCTCAGTTTTTGTTTATTTGTTTTATCGATTTAAACTGGAAATTTTGGATAACCGATTCTCTAATGAACTCAGAATTTGACGAAATTAATTTTATTAAACCCGTAATGATTTATAATTATAGTATTTCAATTTTCAAGTCAATAGGATTTATTTTGTGATCGTATGCAATTTTAATGTGTGTCGATTTACAAATATGAGTTATAAAGGAATTTTCACAAACGATCTCGGAATTCGAAGAAACCTTTTCCAACGTGTATAGAATATTGTTTTACGCTAGGATTACGATTTTTAACTCGATCAGATATCGTATGTAGTCGTTTTAGCATGTTACTTTGTGGTGAAGTTTGGTTAAATAATAAAATGTTCAGACCCTACTTCAGGGAATTTAATGTTATATATAGGGCTGGAAATTAGAACCAAGAACCAAAAATCTGAACCGACCCAACCCGAAAAGGCCCGGACCCGAACCGAACCCGACGGGTCTTGGGTTGGGCCTAGGTGATGAAAAATACTATAATGACCCGATAAAACCCGACCCAAATTGACTCAATCCGAAAGACCCGACCAAAAAGCAATGAAATATATGTATTTTTATTGTTGTTACCCAACAAAACCCGAACCGAAACACCCCGACCCGAACCGCTGCTCGGATCGGGTCGGGTCCAGGTTTTTCAGTTAAATTAAATGTATGTTTAATTTAAATGATTGTTTAATTTAATTAAAACGAACCGTTTCAACAACGAATCAGACAAGGTGAGTTAAACTCATTTGATTCGTTCCACTTATATTTTATATATTTCGGGGTCTATAATTGTGTGCTACGATTGTTATTGTTTGACTGTTTGTTAAGCGTATATTCATATATTGATTGAACCAATGAAACTAAACATTGCTTAATTTCAGTGAAACACCAAATTGTTATTTTAACGATTGGAACCAAATGAGATAGCTTAACTTGTTGGTTACGTTTATAAAATAAACATGTTAAATTTAGTAAATTGTTTGAATTGTCTTGTTTTGTTAATATATTATTATTGATCATTATCGAAATTATTTTGAATAATTTTATTTGAGGTGACCTATTTGGATGCAGGGAAAAATAGGTTGGAGGGATCCAACTGGATTCCTCACCAGTGGTTGTTAAATTTTATTATATTATAATATGTGTTGAAATACGAAATTGTGATGCAAGAATTGATAGGTTGGAGGAATCCAATTGGATTCTAGTTGGATTCCTCATTAATATTGATAACGTTTATCAGTATGATTGGATATGCTTTATACAATGTGAAATTGATTAATATTTCATGGGTTTGGTACTATAGTAGACATTTGCCTTTTTAGTACCACTGATAAAATAAAATATTTTTTTGAAATCAATGTTAAATAGATTCTAAACGGTTTTCAAAATTATATTGGTATATTTCAAATACAATGTTTATTTTACACGTTAAAGTTTTTATTTGCATTTTTACAATTTTGTAAATTATAAATTAGTGGCATTCAAAGTTATTAATAATTAGTGGTTAAACAGTATAAACTGAACTAAAATGATAAAATGATTAGGTAAACGCCTTACGTGGCGTAAATGGAAATTTAAGATATTTAAAAATGTTGAAATAGATTAATGAAATTGGAAGGTACTGGAATTGATTCAAAAGATAGGTAAAGGTTTTTCATAAAAAATGAATGTTTTTGTAAAAGTTGTTTATAAAAAAATATGAAATATAATTAAATGGCATTCATGAATGAGATTAGTGAGAATAAATGGATATGGAAATGGAACGTGACAACAGTTTTGTAATTATAAAATGTGAATCCAATAATATTATATAAAAAGCTTGGTATTTTAAATATTTAGAAATGGATATCAATTGAATTGAAAATTTATAACATTGGCTTATAAATGTCAAAAGAATGGGTTTAAGGAATTTTAAATGAATGGATAAGGAATTTATAAAATTTTAAGAATTTTGTAAATAAATGGTGAAGGGTGTTTTTGAATGGGATCTATAATATTTGTATAAAGGTTAAGTTAAACTATTTTGGTATATTTTATGAAATGATATTTAAATAAAATTGGTAATGATTTATGAGCTTATAAAGGGATATAATCGCCTTAAAAATGGTAAAGGGAATATGATGTGTGTTTTCAGAAATTAGAATCTGTTGTGCGTTGGTTGAGTAGAGTAAGTTTCGAGGAGTCAATCTGAAGTTTGCTTTGGCCTTCGGGGTTGATACTTACAGTTTTTTCCACTTACCAATTTACGATGGGACACTAATGGAGAAGAAGTGTGATGATAATTGAATTTGCTTATATTAAATAAGAAAAAGGAAATATTTTCCGAATATAATTAGAATTAGAGATTTAAATATTCAATTAATGAATGGTTAATTAAAGAGGCTAAATGACGCTCGATATTGAATCAATGAATTCATTTTCTTGTTTTGGATGAATGGTTGTTTATTGATAGTTAAATAACACGCTATCAAATCCGACCTATACGATTATTCATACAGAAATACAGGTATTGAATTTGTATTCGAAAACCATTCTGAACCATCAAATACGTTGAAGATGTTGATTGAAGATGGAACAAATGAAGACTGTGGATCTTCATAAGTGAAGGCCTACTTGATAGATTTCTCATATTTGCAACTAGGGGATTTTGATAGTAATTCAGTTGTGATTGAAGTTTGCGGATTAAAAGGACTTCTCGCCACTAATCTGTAGGGTGATTTCTAGGATGCAGTAGGAGGGTGCATTCAGTTTGTCCAGTCCCAGGACAACTTGTTTGGACGGATGTCTAACAGAGTATTTCCAAAGGGATTACGTATGTTGGTTTCCTCAAACGTACCATCATTGTGATGGAGAAGTGCCCATCTCTTATCTTAACAACTAGATTATTTTTTGGGACATTAATTAATTATTTTCTAGTGGATTTGATGATGTGTCATTCAAAGTAAATGGTTGCTCCCAATTAGGATGTACTGTCACCATCTAAAGAAATTTCATTTTTGTTCATATTTTTGCCTCTGTATCCCCTGAGAACGATTATGTTGGATCCATTCGTAAGTGACAATATATCAAACACTCAAGCGAAACGAATGGCTGGTCATGTGTGGCCGAGTTGCAAGATGCTCTTATTAAACTCCAGTGTACCCCCTTTAGAGTACACTGATCGGAGTGTGGTTCCGTACCTTATCATAGTCGGGATCGAATCTCCAATAAGAGCCTGCGGTTTTGATTGTATACTATATATGTAGAGCGTGAGATCAATGCGTTTTTCTAGATTGATATTTACTTGATTTAGACACCATTATAATATCAGAAAAGTATTGAATTTAAAAATATATGAATTATCATAAGGTAAAAACCGTCCGTATTTATGTATGGATCTAGTCTTACGATTATCCATTTCTTTCTAAAGAATGTTTTAACTTAAAAATCAAGTTGGTTGACACTCTTAAACTTAGTGATTTTTCTAACATTGGTTGACTAAACTGATCATGGTGTTTGCAATGCTCTGGTCAGACCGAGTTTTACAGGTTCAATTTATCGGATGCTGTGAAGAGACAAGCTGGAAGAGTTCAGATGTATGATATTACAGTGTTAGACCAAAAAATGACACTAACACCCAATATTATTAGATTTCGTAGATAATAACCAAGAATAATAATCCAAAAGCATAAAAAATCAATCAACACACGAGATTTATAGTGGTTCGGCACGAACCAGCCTTCGTCTAATTTATAGTTTCTCATTTCATTCACAAATTACAAATACAATGGATACAATCACTCAATTATTCGAATTCAATGAACAATTCTCTCTGAATTAATTGATTTTAAATTGAAGGATATGGCGGTTATTCATGGAGGAGTATTAGCCATGGCAGCCACGGTGCAATGGATAGTTAGAATCCCCTTAAAAATTCCCTGAGTGCGCTGCGTTTTCCTATATTTATCGGAAGTTCGGGATGGCGGAACGGTTGTGCCACATGTTGGTTGTTGAGCGAAACTTAGAAGTAGCGGAGAACATGGGATAATATTCTTCAATTGTCTAGAATTCATCATCCCTGGTGAGTCATACCCCCCCCATTCCGACCTGATCCAGTTGACCCAATCCGGTTTGGTTGGTGAGGCATATTTTCCTTAGCTCGATCCGATCTTTATGATGGAATCCAACTAGAAGCTTATGTGCGCAGAAATCCAAATTTCCCTATGTTGTGCTACTATGTCCAAGCAGACGTCAATCACTACATGTTTATACTCAAGCCCTAATTAGACTTCCTGATAGAATACTTGGGCATTAGATAGTCTGGCCACGAAACAGACTAACATTTTGCCTCCCTAACTACATCTTATCGTAGATGAGATGTACTTTGAATAACTTTCTGGAACGTCATCTCTTCGTAAGAAGGCTCTATCGAAATTTCATGTCCTTTTGATTTTTTCTGATATTTTGACTCTTCATCGTGTAGACGGCTTTTCATATATCACAACATCCATGGGTGCTCATCGATCCCAAATCCTATGGCCGAAGAAGTCAAAATGATAAACAAATAGTTTAAACCTCGCTGAATCAAGAGGTCAAGTTCTTTCATTATAAGTCACATAGGATTGTTGGCTCCCATGCATGAAATCATGTTTGGATAGGTCATTGCTAAATTACAACGTCTTCCTATGCAAATTAAAAGTACGATAGAGTTAGACTTTCTTTTGCATATGAGTCAATGTATGAAGTGGCCATCCAAGTCAAGGAGCAGCAAAAGAACCTCCGAGCTTCAAACTAGCTTCTAGACTTCTGGGATAGATCACATCATAATTGGTACATGAATCTATCATTTGCGTTCGTCTTGGGACTATCCCGGCATCAGGATAACAATAAGATCATATTAAAAGAAATCCATGACCGTTCCAGGTCATTTTCACAGTATCACGATCACATACAAATGAACAAGGGACGTCGTTGAAATCATATAAACCAGTGCTCCTAAGATCATCACAAACATAAGGTAGTTGGAGAATTCTCCACATACTCCATTCGATGTAGTTTCAGATCAAGTCTTTGAAGTCACGTTTGATCCGTTAGTGGGCTTTCTTGAATGGTCAAGATGAATCATATCATATTCTGGAGATAAAGGTTATATGTTTTGAATCAAGGGTCTAGTCAGGATCATGTTTAAAGTTAGTCAGTAAGTTGAATCTCATGCTCCCAAAATTAGTGGAGGATGAGCTAAGTCAGTGCTTATGGCCCCCAGCATCGTTAGGGGTTGGACTAGATCAATCAGACATCAATTTTTCTAGCCTTTAAACTTTTTTTCTTCACATCGGGTTAGAGTTGTTGGTTCAGCAATCTTAGTCAACCTATGTCATTTTGTGCCCTTTCTCAAGTTGTCAAGGTTGGGAGTTGTATATGTGAATGATCGAATCACAATCGCATCGGGGTCATCCCATCTGTTTAGTCAGAAAGAGGGGATCGCCTTATCGAGTGTCAGTGAACTTAGATACTCTCCTCGCATCAGCAGAGAGTTGAGTAAGCTTGTCAATCATGTAAGCATGTGAACGTCGTTAGGGAGTTATTCGAGCTCCTTTATTCATGCTTTGGCATAATCTGAAATAGCCATCATAGTATAGTCGAGTCGATCTCTCATGCTTGGTTCCATTGAGCATGACAATCAAAATCACGGGCTCGATCAATGAAATCAGTCCTTTTCAAAATGGTACATTTCCGTCAGCCTTTTACAACGATTTTCTTTTGTCTTTATCATTTCAGGAGTCACATGGTGCTCCATTCTTTGCCATGAAAACATTGAGATCATCCATCTCAACATTAGCATCCTCTTATTGCAGGAATCTGTCAGCCTCAGGATAAAATTCACCAACGTTTCTACGAAAAACTCATGATAGAATGATGTTGAGGTTTGTTTTAGAGGTGAATCTGCTAACACTAGTACAAAATATGCCTGTTGCATCACCTCATTTGCATCAGTTGTCATTACAACCGATGCAAATAATGTTATTTGCATCAGTCTTTGAGTAATCGATGCAAATAAACCAATGCAAATAACATTATTTGCATCGGTTGTCTTTACAGCCGATGCAAATAACATTGTTTGCATCAATTTCAAGGAACCGATGCAAATGAACCGACGCAAATAGTGTTATATGCATTGTCTCTTAGGAGCCGATGGAAATGCACCAAAGCAAATAATATTATTTGCATCGTTGTTTAAGCACCGATGCAAATGTACCCAAGCAAATAATACTATTTGCATCGTTGTTTAAGAATCGATGCAAATGCATCGAAGCAAATAATATTATTTAATAAATAACAAAAAGTAATGGGTAACAATCAATAACTAGAAGTAAACTAGAAAATTTTATTTAATAAACTACAAATACATAATAGTTTATAAAGTAGAAGTAAACTACTAGTTCATGGTTAATAAACTAGAATTAGTAAGTAATAGCTAATAAACTTGAAATATAAATAATAGATACGGAAATATTTAATATTTAATTTTCAATATATAGTATCTACTAAGTAATGTTTAACCATTAAAAATTATTTTTCAACAACACCATTAAATATTAAATAATCGATTATTGATTTTTAATAAATATTATTAAGTAATTAGGTAGTTTCCAAATAATTAATTATTCATTAATATAACATTTAATACTAATTAAATGAATTACTAATTAATGGTAAGTAATTAATAATTAACAATCAATATGTAATCAGTGATGTTTAACATTTAATATTTAAACAAGTAATATTTAGTAGTCAAGAAGTAGCAATATTTAATAATTAATTTTTAATAATTACCGTTAAATATTAATTAGTAGCGACGCAAATGCACCGAAGCAATTAATAATTGACATATATTTTATATTTTATTATAATGAATGATTATTAATAAATTATCAATAATTTTTATTTTTATTTAATAAGCTTAATATTAATAACTAATGCTACTATAGTTAAACTTTTGTCAATTATGTTAAATAATTAATATTTATTTGTTAATATCAAATAATTTATAGTAAATATTAAATATTTAATATGAAATATTAATGTTTGGAAAATAATTTATATTTAATAATTAATAGGTAGTGTTTAGTATTAATCAATTAGTTTTCAATAATCATTAATTAATAATTGCTACAAACAATTTACTTAAATAATTATCTAACAATTTAGACTAACGATTAGCAGTAAAATTTAGTTCTTATGAAATGATAACTAGTATTTAATAATTTATTTTGATTAATTATTAGTTGATAATATTTAAAAATTAATAATTTATGATCGAATAATTAGATAGTTAATTATTTTTAATTTACAAATAAGGATTAGTAATAAATAATATATCTATAGAAAAAGTACCATATTGCAATTAGTTATTTGCAACTGACGTCATATGGTAGTTGCAGTAAACAATCTTTAACAGCTGGCATTTTATAGCAGTTGAAATAAATGAAATATCGCAAGTGACACTTTCAGTCAGTTGCGAAAAACATATCTTTTACAAAAAAGAATTTTTTAAAATAAACATAAGTATATTAACAAAATTTATGATTTTTTTTTAATTCAAAGAAAACAGTTTAAATTAATGTTCTTAAAAAAATGTTTGTTAATAAAGAGCGTCACGTTCAAATAAAAGGTAGAGCACTAGTCTACGTTGTATCATGAACAAACTAACCCACTTAGGACTTATTTCATTTTCATTATGCCGCCCATTTTTCACACTACCGCCCATTTTTTCCCCTTTTGCGGCAACTCAATTTCAATGTCTACATCTTTCTCACTTCACGCTATATGTTCCTTGATTCTTCGTCTCCACGCTCAATATTCTCATCTTTTTAGGAAATATTAAAATAAACTATGGCTTCACCCTATCTATTTCAACTTTGATAGCCTTGTTTTCGAGAACAGTGAATTCTGCCTAGCCGCCCTCAACAACAAATCCTTTCTGGCCCCTCCTCCCCCTTGTTCGATCGAATCTTGGTCCACACTGGCTACTCCTCCAGTGCCTCGGTCTATTGCCAGACTGGCGTCTACGCGGCTACCCCAACGCCTCAACTTCTCTGATCTATTTCAACACGTAATCCTTGCATCATATAACTTCTCTCTATCTTCAATTCGATTTTAGATCTGGTCTTCTTGGGTTTTGATTTCATTCTGGTCTTAAATTTTCCTTTTTTTTTTGGGTTAATCGAGGATAACCGTTCGATCTTTACTTCCAGGGTTCCCATATTCTGAATTCTAGATAGATCTATTTTGTAAATCGAATATAATCTCTGCTATTGGATTCGATAATAAGAAGTAGAGCTTCTGTGATCGTTTTGTAGGGAATTTGATAGCAATTTAACTGTAAGTGAAGCTAGGTATGTATTTCGTAGTTTTTTTTATTCGTATAATGTTGCTTGTAAACATGATCTTAAGTTAATTCTAGGCTTATCTGAATTGGTTATAAGATGTTCACTCTATAGACTATAGATATATTGTTTTCTGGAAGAAAAGCTATTGTGATAGTAAAAATACATATGGTGATATGCATAATGATAGACATAATCATGGTTAAACTGCTCTAATTGCCACGTGAGGTCAATTGGACATTATTTTCTGGTAGGTATAGAATGATTTAATGTCTGATAGCTACTAAGAAATGTAATTTTGCTTTGGTGCTTGTAAATTGGTGTATTTAATCGTTATTTGATTGATGAAACATAATTGTTATAAAGTTAGTGTTGTGTCTCAAGTTGAACTTAGTTGTTTGTTATAGTACAACGAAATATCAAATATAGCAAGAGCTGATTTGGTAAATAAAAACCACCACAAAAAATTTATATTACGTTTAAAATATCCTAAACTCCGTAGTTGGGCCTCTACATTTTCATTTTCCCATTTTGTTGTGTATGGATCATATCAAAGATACCTATAGATCATCAACTACAAACAGATCTATCCTAGCAGAGCTGCTAATGCCCTCCTCATCAATGGGTTCCACGCTTCCGATGGTGCCAAGCTTGCAAAGTATTTTTCTGTTTTCTATTGTATATTTGTTCTCCTTTATAAATAGAATATAAGACTGACATGTGTAAATCTTTAAGGTAACAAGTGAATCCTTTCTTTGGATTTTTCTGGGGACTCTTTCATTGGTTCTACAAAAGAGGGGACGACTGTGGCTTTTTGGTACTGTCATTTTTACTGGTGCTTTTCTTTTCCTGTCTTTCTGATCTTTTCCTTAGTCTTAATTCTTCATATATACTTTCATATTACTATTGTTTATATAACAATTACTACTGTATATTCTTCATATATACTTTCATATATACTGTCATTTTACTACTGTATATTCTTTATATATACTTTCATATATACTCTTTCATATTACTACTGTATATTCTTGATATATACTTTCATATATACTATCATTTTTACTGTGACTGTGTTTTGTTCCTTCAACATCTGCGTCATTTGAATTACTATTGTTTATATAGCAATTCCATAGATGTGAAACTGCGCAAATCCCAGATGTCATTAGTTGTTGTTAGTATCTAAATTAATATGATGTTGTTTTTATCTCATAGTGGATTTTTATGTTACTGCATATAGTTTTTGTTGCTGCATATTACTGCATATATACTTTCACATTACCGCATATTATTTTTACTACATATGTTGCATATACTTTTTACTGCTAATGTACTTTTTACTTTATCCTATAAATGACCTTTCGTGCATATACTTTTTATCACATATGCACTAATATGAAAGGTCATTTCCTAGTGGCCTTGGTTTTTTATTACTCATCTTAAAATTGATTTTTCAACAGAAACACGCACATACATTTGTGATTTGGTCGGTACAATGATTATGTGGGTTCTTAGATCCTTTGTTTGTTTCAATGAAGCATGTTCAGTACAGTTTTTTTAATGAAAATCGATTCTTTTTGTTTACGTAAAAAAGTTATCAACAATGTGGTTGACCTTCTTTGAATTTTGTCTCTCATTTGTTGCCAGTGACAGAGTAGTTATTTAAAGTTCGATGGCCAGTTCAATTTTTGCCCAAGTTAAGGCACTTTTGTACCTTTTAAAAGAAATCTTTGGGCTACAACAATGAGATACATAATTGAACACAACTTTTTTTTTCATCTGATATCATTTCGTCTATATATTGAATGGTTTCACTTTTTTCTTGGTAAATCTAAATTTTTTGCACGATAAATGATGTAGGAAAAGCCAAAAGTTGAGCTTACTACCTGCTGTAAAAGAGTTCCGGTAAAAGGATATTTGTTTATAAGTCAAGCTTCATTAATGGACGTACACGTTCAGAGCCGAAAAAGGCAAGAAAGATCAATCCCTTTGTTGTACATTTCATATGTAGTGAGTCCTTAGGCAAATCAGTGCGTGGCCATCACACCTTAATTCATTTTCATAATTTTTAATGGCTAACAAAAAATATATTTGATATTAGTAAAATACTTATCATGGTTCATATTTAGAAGAGAGGAATGACTATGCTTATTGTTATGTATATCAATATGTTGCTTGCAATCAGTCTCAAAATATCATTGCTTATTTGATGTTGTTTCTCTATCCAGAATTTATGTTTTATTTACAAACATAATATCTATTATCTCAAATCAGGTTCTTCTTGAGCAAAGTGAAGAATGAAGAATGATGTTGAAAGCGTTGTTGTATTAGGGTACTTCATAGTCTAAGCTATATTGCTTAATGATTGTACGAATCAAATGTTTGAATTATTGTTGTAAAATGATTTATGAATTACTTTTTTGTATGGATTATGGATACTATAACTGAATTTATTTTTATTATTATCTTATTCAATTTGCACTTGGCATAAATTTAATTTAAATAGTTATAATATTGTATATAATAATTATTAGTTATAAGAAGAGTTTTTATATTGACATTTAAAGCAATAGGGTGATATTGTGTATCGATGGTCGAAATAAGGATGGGTCAAGGGCAATGTCTCCTATATTGCATCGGTTGGTTGGCATTAATAAAGTGGTGCAAAAACGTCTTTTTGCATCGGTTGTTACTAGTAACTGATGCAACATAGTACCTATTATTAAGTCGAAAGGCTTCCTTTTGCATCAGTTATTATTAACAACCGATGCAAAATTATAGTTATTGCATCGATTCTGAAACCGATGCAATTGTTTTTACCTTATTGCATCGGCTGCATATGCATCGGTTGCTGAACTGATGCAACAGGGGGGTAAACAACTGATGCAACTGACCTATTTTGTAGTAGTGTAAGGCTGCTTGGTGGGCCTTGCTGCAGAGAGACTTTGATGTCTGAGTTATCCAGAATACTGAATATTGTTGCTACCAACACCATAGATGGTCTAGGTTGATGTGCCGATGCCACTGCGGCTTTGAATGTTTAAAGGAATCCATGTAGGGTCTCGCCAAAACTCTATTTGATCGAAATGCGTATCATGGTGTTCTTGGGTCGATAGATATGGACATTTGACTGCTCAATGAAGTTGGTGAGCAAAGCGCTCCAGCGGTTGATCAATTCAAATGCATGCCACCAAAATTGTATAGCAACAATGTAAGTTAAGATCCAGAAATGATAGCTTGGATTAGGGGGAAATGCTTAAATCCCTAATGGCTCGTGTGAAAGAGTTTTGATTTATGTTGCTCGTATCACCCTTGAGGTGTTCTCTCTGGTGAAGCATCAATCAACACAGGCAATATTGCCTTTATTTTGAAAACTTGTCACCAATTGTCCAATTTAGTGTTGGTGCCCTCTGCATGAAGTCTTGAAGTGGGTGGAAGCCGGTCTCTGACTTCATGGTTTCGCATATGTAATAGCTGTCAATCAGGCTTCCAGCCTTTAATTCTGGATGGTGATCCGCTGCTCTGATGTGTGTGGGTTAGTCTAGAGGAGTCATTCTTTGGTTATAGTCTGGGATCTTGCGGAAATCCGTGATAGTAAATGTAGACCAAGTTAGTGGATAGTCAGATTACACTGCTCGAAACTCGTATCCCGTGTGCCCCATCTATGGAGATTTTGCTAAGTGATGAGGATCTAATTTATATCTTCTCTGAATTCATACTTCCTCATCAAGTCATGAGTTAGAGATTGATACAAAATGATTTGTGCATGTCCAGCTCATGTTATTCTTGGGTCTCCCATCCATGCTCTAAGAATTGGAGTCGAGTGGGGATAAGGCCAAATTATAGGTACCTCAAATGCTTCCACTTGCCCTCTACATTAAGGAATGGTGAGCTTTATGTTGAAGTTGACTTGTATTTGAAGCATTCGTCTGAATTGGAGCTGAGGCTGGTCGGTCTCCGTTTAAGTTTCCATTGAATCTCGCATTGCCGCCGTTTTCATTCAAAATGTTATGGTCATAAGTTGGATGTTGCATATGTCTGAAGGAGTTTGATTGCATCTTGTTTCATTCAATGCGACATTGCCAACTTGTCCGAGGGTTACATGTGATTTGAACCGCGGAACAGTGAGTGTTTGAGCCAGGTTCATTGTCGCTTGAATTCTCACGGTGATCGCTCCAGTGGGTAATTCATAGTTGCTCGACCTTCCATCTATCCGAGTAAAGAAGTTATCCTTTATTTTCTGTCGCCTCCGGAAAAATTCATCTTGCCAGGCCATCTAGGTTCTCAACTCAGTAATGGAACCCTCCATTTCATATCTAGTCTGATATGCCGAGGGATCGTCGCGAGGGAGAATATCCTAACTTCCTTCATTTTTAGTGCCTTCTGCGACAACATTCTCACCTAGTATCAAACACACCGCTTCCTTGCAATCTAGAAGTTGAAATAATGGTGTGTAACACCCCGCGAATTCTATAACTGTGAAATTCACAAATTAAAGTATAATTAATTTCAAATCAAAGAACTAAGGGAAATGGGATATGCCATTGCGTTCGTCTCGGAAAAATACGCGAAATAGAGTCCGAGTTTTCGAAAAACGGAGTCCGTATGAAGAAGATATGGCCTTCGGAAGTTTCTGAATTAAGTTTAAAATTCGAACAGAATAAAACAGCTCAGAAAAACAAGTTTTAATTCCAAAATCGGGCCCAATTGGCCCAGGCGGGAAAATTCCCGCCTAAGACACCCAGGTCGACTGGGCTGTCGACCTGGTCTAGCCAGGTCGACAGGGCTGTCGACAGGGCTGTCGACAGGGCTGTCGACCTGGTCCAGAGCCAGGTCGAACCCAGCCCAACCTGGCTGGCCTATTCTATGTTGGTCGATTTTCTGCAGTCTGCTTTGTCATTAGGGCTAGGTGGCAGGCTCTAATTGGTCTATCCTTAGGATGAATGGCTACGATCAATCCAAGCAACATCAATGGTCCTAATCAGTTCATAACCCCTATAAAAAGGACCCTAGACTCAACCCTAATCTATTCATTCAAAAATAAGAACAAAGCCGCCATGTTGCTGAGGAACGACTAAGAGTAGCCACCAATTGGAGAGAGGATTAGGAGGCAAATTCTAAGGCATAAAGCAACTCAATCAAATCAAATCGCATCTTCAAATCCCTAAATTTGAGAATTCGCCACACAATTGTAAGTAGAGTATTATTTTGGTATGAACAAATAACTGTGTTGGTTTGTATACTTGATTGTGGTGATAAATAATTCATAATTTGTGCGTTACTATGATTCTTATCGATTTGGAATATTGTATACGTTTGGATATTCTCGAATTATGTTATTCATTATAAAAAACTACATGCGGTAGTTTTATGCAAGTATACGTTTGGAATATTCGCAAATTATGTAATCCTTGTTGAAGCAACATGTATGTAGTTGTTTAATTTAAACTCATGCAAGTTTGGGGTTTTGCTACTATGCCATCATGATGTATATTTTTGTGCATAAATCATTTTGTACGTAATTGGAACAAGTTTGGTTGTTATAGTTCATATGAAACTATGTTGAAATTTCGGCACCATGATTTATGTATTAAGACATGCTTTTGTACTAGAAAACCTATTTCCAAACTTATGAATATGACTAGGTTATGATTGATATTTGGCATAATTGAAATACATGTTAGGTCTATATTGTTTACAAGAATTATATGATGACATATGTGGTACATAGCTAGGTTAGATTCAAAATCCCTTTTTGCAAGTTTGCATGACTAAAGTAAAAAAATCATGATTTCATGTTAGAAATATTTATGCCATGGTTATGTGAACAAATTTAACTATACTTTTGTATTAGTCACAAAAGTAGGCACCTTTGTAAACATGTAGTAGTCTTATGAACATGATTTGCTTATGTTTGACATTATGCCTGAATAAAAATATAGGTTTATGTTGTAGTTAAGCCTATGTGTCGATAGTGATATTCTTAACTTAACTACAAGTTTACATGGTTTGATTCATGTCACTTATGCTTTATGACCAAAGTATATGTCACTACTATGCAAGTACACCAGTTTCTATTTTGTATTTCCAACGTCATATTGCAAGTTCATGCGTTCACATTCCCCTTTTTTGTGTATGTAATCACGCTTTAAGCCTCCCCTTTTCGCATGGCTAAGTTGGGCTTAAAAAGGCTAAGCCCAACATATATATATAATAAACGGACGTGTTAAACGGGGGAAAATAACGTTGGGTTAAAATTACTAATGAATGAAAATATAAAATAGAAGGGCCCAAATTCAAGTATGGGTTGGGCCCATGATTGGTGTAACCTTTACGCCATTAGCTTAATAATGGGCCGCAAATATTTACATATAAGAAAATAAAGAAGAAAGACAAAATATGTAAATGTAGAACATACGATGTGTTTAACCCGAGGTTGGATTGAGTTGTGATGTAAACCTGCCCGGAACCGCCCGGCTGTCCAGTAGTCACAACAATACCTATCCAATGTGGGAGGTTAAACATGGAGCCCAATAAGGACCCGAGGTTAGACTGAGTTGTGGCGTAAGACTGCCCGGAACCAACCGGCAACAGGCAGCCACAACAACACCTGTCTAATGTGAGAGGTCAAGGCTTTAATAAGACAATTAAGGCTGAGTCAGGATTATTAGGATTAAGTGAACTAAAGACTTAATCAAAATGGAACATGCTAAACTAAACGGACTGGTGGGGGTTAGGTTAGGAAACACTTAACCAACTTAGCATGTTGGCTAGAGATAGAAAACCTAGTAATGGGGGACCCTTTTCAGCAGTAACCCTAGTAGGTGTATCAGGATACCCTGAAACTAGGCAGGGTGGGGCACGATTACTGGGCTGATTGTAAGAGGTCAAATCGACGGCGGTGGTGTAGCAGTGTAGGTTCTAACGGGGTGCGGGCGTGCACAAACTCCGGCGCAGAAAAATAAGGCACTGGACACCAGTAGCATACCTGTGCATTCTAGGATTGTGTCGGGCCGCCACCATGGGACTTGATACACCCCATGGTGGGACCAGCATAGGTAACTACAACATCGGGGGCCGTAAGACACATGTAACTATGCGAGTAGGAGCCGATCATCATAGAACGGATCACATCACCCCGATTATGGGGTGCCGGTTGGAAACTAGTTTATATGGGTTCAGAGATTAACATGGGGTGCGATAGTATATTCGACCCTAGACAACTTAACCAAGTTTATAGTGCTTTCCCACTTCTTGTTTATACTTATCATACCCAGTTCTTTATTCATAGACAGATTAGTACTAGACTTACTCAGGCTTTATGTCTGACTCTACTTTTCTTTCGTCTTCTTTTCTTCCGTTTCCCCCCC
Organism: Allium sativum; assembly: GCA_030737875.1. Lineage (NCBI taxonomy): Eukaryota > Viridiplantae > Streptophyta > Magnoliopsida > Asparagales > Amaryllidaceae > Allium > Allium sativum. The sequence continues at coordinate 1,049,433,209 of CM060916.1, read as the reverse complement.
CCCCAGGTCCACAGGGAGGGAACACAGCAGCTTGACCGGTCTTAACATCCAGCTTGAAGAGGAGAAATGTATTGCTTGGTCCTTTTCGTCTTGAACTATGGCTTTGGACAACCACTATGGGGCCTTTGCAGTTTATCTATGTTTTATTTATGCTTCTTTAAATAATGTAATCAAGACAGATTATGAAAGTGTTATGTTATGTTTTTGGAAAAGATGTAAGACAATTATGGTGATGTTGTTGTAGCACGTATTTGCTTTAATGAAATAAAAGTTGTTGGTTTTTCCGCTGTTTACAAATATGTGTTCTTATATCTGTCTTGTATATCTGTGACTTATACTTATAAACCTCCACCAAAATTAGGGCATTCCCTTTGAGAGTGACCCTAACGGAGGTGGGGTGTTTCACTTGGTATCAGAGCATAGGTTTACCAGATAAGATAAAAAGTTTTGAAAAATTATTTTCAAAAAGGAAATTTAAAGAAGCATTTTTAAAAGAAAAATATTATTTTATTTTAAAAAGGCAAAGTCCACCCCCCAAAGCCATAGGTACTATCTCTTATCCTTCGTTTTGAACCTATCCTTTTTGTTTCAGCATGTCCGAAGAACTTAACTTGCCGGAAGGGGTACCAATACCTGGTTGGTTTAGACGGTTCTTAGAAGCAAGAGCCACTCAGCCAGGTCCTACCATTCCTCCTCCCCCAGCTGCAGGAAATCATCCAGCTGCAGCAGCACCTTTTCCTCCACCTCCTCCACGGGGAAACACATTTGCTAAGATATGTAAAGATTTTAAAGCTATGGGAGGAAAGGATTTCCATGGAACTGAGTCCTTCGTGGCAGCTAGGAATTGGCTGAAAGAAACTGAGGACCTATTCATCATCTTTGAGGTAGAGGATAGACAAAAAGTACAATTGGCAGTGTGGCTATTGAAGGGCGAGGCTTCCTACTGGTGGGAAGTCACTAATGCTGAAAGACCAGTGGAGACATGGGAGGACTTTAGGGCAAGGTTTGAGACTAAATTTCTCTCAGATGCGGAAAGAAGTTTGCAGTTGGAAAAATTCTTATTTCTTAAGCAAGGGGACAAGACAGTCAGAGAGTATGTGAATCAGTTCGATGAGCTGGCTAGGTTTGGGCTTGACCTAGTCAACACCCCGCACAAGAAGGCTCTTTGTTTCGTCAAAGGGTTGAATGAGACATTACACAGTTTGGCCATGACCCATATACCCATGGGAGCCACGTATGAAAGATTGGTGCAAATGGCATTGCTGAATGAAGAGGATAAGGGCAAGAAGGAGACGAAGGCAGAAAGCTCTCAAGGGAAGAAAGAGGGTTTGCAGCCCAAGAAGACAGACTTTAAGAAGGGCGGGAAAGGCAACAAAGAGAAGAGGAAGTGCAATTTCTGTGGCAAAGTGGGGCACTTAGTAAAGGACTGCCGGAAAAAGAAGGCCAAGGAGAATGGTGGGTGCTTTTCTTGCGGTGAGACAGGCCACAGGGCTAAGGACTGCCCAAAGAAACGAGGACAGGGGCAGAGGGCTGGATCCACCCCAGGGGCACAGGTTCATGTGCTGGAAGCGCCACCTCTGCAACAGCGAGGTACAAATACTTCTGTAGAAAGTGTAATTTATCTTTATGATCACCCCGTTCGCACTTTATTTGATTCTGGCGCATCACACTCCTTTATCTCGTCTGCTTTAGTAGAATCTCTGCACCTAAAAACTAGTATGGTAGAGGACCCCTTAATTGTTTCAAACCCAATTGGGGGCCCAGCTCATTTGTCTATGATCTGTTTGGGATTGAAAATTTCTATTCTAAGTGTAGAATTTCAATGTAGTGCCTTTGTTTTGGGCTTTTCGGGTTATGGTTTGATTTTGGGTATGGATTGGCTATCCAGTAATGGGGCCATCCTTGATTGTGAGAAAAGGGTTGTTAGGCTCCTAACCCAGCTCGGTAATACTTTGGAAATTTCTTGTAATCCCTCGTATGCGGTTATGCTTAGTTATCTAGAATCGCTAGATGCCTCCATCGAAAATTTGCAATCAGTTAGAGTGGTCCGGGAATATCCGGATGTCTTCGAAGAGGTTAAGGGCTTGCCTCCGAAGCGGGAAATAGACTTCCGCATATATCTTGTAGATAATGCAAAGCCCGTTGCGTTGCCCATTAGACACATGGCTCCACGAGAAAGGAAGGAGCTCAGTAAACAGATTAAAGAGCTTCTAGAGAAGGGGTTCATTAGGAGGAGCATTTCAGAATGGGGCGCTCCGGTGGTGTTCGCTACAAAGGCGGATGGTTCACTCCGTCTATGTGTTGACTATAGGGAGCTCAACAAGCTAACGAAAAAGAATAGGCACCCTCTCCCTAGAATTGACAATTTATTTGACCAGCTTGTAGGGGCGTCTGTTTTCTCCCAACTCGATTTAGCAACCGGTTTTCATCAGCTAAGGGTGGCTGAAGATAGCATCGATAAAACGGCGTTCAGAACCCCAGACGGCTTCTTTGAATGGCTTGTCATGCCTTTCGGCTTGACAAATGCACCTGCTTACTTCGTGGACCTGATGAGTAGTGTATTTAGAGATTTCCTCAACAAATTCGTAGTGGTCTTCGTAGATGATATCCTTATCTTCTCAAAGAGTGAAGAGGAACATGCTCAGCACTTAAGGGAAATCATGGAAACTTTGCGAGTCCATCAACTAAAAGCCAAATTCTCCAAATGCCACTTTTGGAGAGAAGAGGTGAGGTTCCTTGGGCACATAGTATCCCAGCAAGGGTTAGCAGTGGACCCTGCTAAGGTAGTGGCGGTACAAGATTGGAAGACACCAAGGAATGCAACTGAAGTCTGAAGCTTTCTAGGACTAGCAGGTTTCTATCGAAAGTTTATAAGGGATTTTGCGAAAATCTCAGCTCCACTCACGAAATTGACTAAGAAGAATCTAGTGTTCAATTGGGATTTGGATTGCGAGTTTGCTTTCCAACGACTGAAAAGGGCTCTCACAACAGCCCCAGTTTTGACGCTGCCAGATGGGAACAAGATGTTTACTGTTTATACAGATGCATGTGGGACAGGGCTAGGCGCCGTCTTAATGCAAGAAGGAAGGGTAGTAGCTTATGGCGGGAGGCAGTTGAAAGTGCACGAAAAGAACTACCCAACCCACGATCTTGAGTTAGCCGCCATCGTCTTTGCACTCAAGTCTTGGCGACACTATCTCCTAGGTGAGAAGTTCGAACTTTACACTGACCATAAATCGTTGAAATATCTTTTCTCGCAGAAGGATCTTAACTTGAGGCAACAAAGATGGATGGAGTTTCTTGCCTCGTACGATTTCGAAATCTCCTACACTCCGGGCAAAGGCAACGTAGTAGCAGACGCGTTGAGCCGAAAGAAATTGACCCTAAGCCCGTTGTTTGTTGAAAGACAAAGCCTAGAGTTTATAGCCAGCTTCGACTTTAGGCCTTCCTCCGATTTCGTACCAGGCTTACTAGCATCTCTCGAAGTGCGCCCAACTTTAATGGATTCAGTAGGGACAACACAACGCGAAGACCCTCAACTTGTGGAAACAATTGATAGGCTAATTAGGGGTGAGACTACAAGTCACCTCAACAGATACTCCATCGACGATAAGGGTTTGCTAAGGCGAGAAGGAAGACTATGCGTCCCACAGACAAAAGATTTAATAAAGAAGGTTCTCGAGGAAGCACATCACTCCAAGATGACGATAAACCCAGGCGGAGATAAAATGTACAAAGACATAAAAAGGACTTTCTTTTGGAACGGCATGAAAAAGGACGTGGCAGAGTTCGTTTCTAAGTGTATGGTGTGCCAATAGGTTAAGGCGGAACAGAAAAAGCCTGGCGGACTGCTACATCCTCTGGAGGTCCCGTAGTGGAAGTGGGATAGCATCTCAATGGACTTCATCGATGGGTTGCCTAGGTCTAGGAGAGGCAACACTAGCATTTGGGTAATAGTGGATAGGCTTACTAAAAGCGCCCACTTTTTACCTGTCAAAAGTAAAAGAACTGCCTCATCCCTAGCATCACTTTACCTCAAGGAAGTCATTCGACTCCATGGAATACCATCCAGCATTGTTAGTGACCGAGACCCCATCTTCACCAGTGAATTTTGGCGGAGTCTGCAAGAGGCAGTAGGAACGCAGTTATGCTTGAGCACAGCCTATCATCCCCAAACCGACGGCCAAACAGAGAGAGTGAACAGAGTTTTGGAAGACCTTTTAAGACTATGCGTCCTTGACTTCGGAGGGACATGGGAAGACCACCTTCCTTTGGTGGAATTCGCCTACAACAACAGCTATCAAGCAACCATCGGAATGGCGCCCTTCGAAGCTTTATATGGAAGACCGTGCCGATCGCCCACTTGTTGGTGGGAGTCTACTGATAAGCTCATACTTGGACCAGATATGATCCGAGAGACTTCAGAGAAAGTAGACTTAATACGAAGAAGGATGAAGACGGCCCAAGACAGACAAAAGTCCTATGCCGACAAGAGAAGGACCGACCTTGAATTTGAGGTTGGAGACAGAGTTTTTCTCAAGGTATCACCACTAAGAAACGTTGTTCGTTTTGGAACCACAGGAAAGCTAGCACCAAGGTTCGTAGGGCCATTCCCTATCATCGAGAAAATTGTGAAAATGGCCTATAGACTAGAGCTACCCGAGAAGTTGGCTGGAGTCCACAACGTTTTTCACGTTTCACATCTCCGAAAATGTCTACATGAGTCTGCTGAAGTGGTAGAGCCAAATATCCTCGAAGAGGCCGAAGTGGAACGCGAAGCAACCATAAGAATAGTTCCAACCCGCATATTAGAAACGGAAGTGAAGATGCTACGCAACCGCGAAGTCAAACTCGTCAAAGTTCAGTGGAGCGACGCTGAGGGAGACGCGACTTGGGAAACTGAAGCTAGAATACGCATTGCCTACCCTTTTCTGTTCGAGGGTACATCCTTGATCTTTCCTTTTCCTTAAGTTGCGCTTTTATCTATCTTATCTTTTAGGTAGAAACCCTTTGGATGGAAACATGTAGTTGAAACATGTTATGGATGATGGTTGCAAGTGGTTTCAAGTGATTGCTAGTGGTTGCTCGTGGATGCATATACACACACAATCTAGGTTTTAGATCGGCTCAGTCACTTCATATTGCATATGCATATATGTTTGCATTCGTTTATGGTTGAACTCTAATGTGTTATCATATGGATGTTGCATTTGTATTGAATGATTGTGCACTCATGTAGAATAATGAATAGGAAAATTTGCATACATAATGGATTCATGGCACTTACATAATTCGCATTTAGGAGGTCAACTGAATCAGTAGACCGCCTGATTTTGCATTAGATAAGTTCATGTACACACACACTTCGCATATGATCATGAAGCATTAGAAGTCTTTTAAGGACAATGGATGCTCGTGTTTGTTGGATGAGTAGATGGATGATTGGATGTTAGGATATACATTCCTCCTAACTTGAAGATTTCGGGGACGAAATCCTTTTAAGTGGGGGAGAATGTAACACCCCGCGAATTCTATAACTGTGAAATTCACAAATTAAAGTATAATTAATTTCAAATCAAAGAACTAAGGGAAACGGGATATGCCATTGCGTTCGTCTCGGAAAAATACGCGAAATAGAGTCCGAGTTTTCGAAAAACGGAGTCCGTATGAAGAAGATATGGCCTTCGGAAGTTTCTGAATTAAGTTTAAAATTCGAACAGAATAAAACAGCTCAGAAAAACAAGTTTTAATTCCAAAATCGGGCCCAATTGGCCAAGGCGGGAAAATTCCCGCCTAAGACACCCAGGTCGACTGGGCTGTCGACCTGGTCTAGCCAGGTCGACAGGGCTGTCGACAGGGCTGTCGACAGGGCTGTCGACCTGGTCCAGAGCCAGGTCGAACCCAGCCCAACCTGGCTGGCCTATTCTATGTTGGTCGATTTTCTGCAGTCTGCTTTGTCATTAGGGCTAGGTGGCAGGCTCTAATTGGTCTCTCCTTAGGATGAATGGCTACGATCAATCCAAGCAACATCAATGGTCCTAATCAGTTCATAACCCCTATAAAAAGGACCCTAGACTCAACCCTAATCTATTCATTCAAAAATAAGAACAAAGCCGCCATGTTGCTGAGGAACGACTAAGAGTAACCACCAATTGGAGAGAGGATTAGGAGGCAAATTCTAAGGCATAAAGCAACTCAATCAAATCAAATCACATCTTCAAATCCCTAAATTTGAGAATTCGCCACACAATTGTAAGTAGAGTATTATTTTGGTATGAACAAATAACTGTGTTGGTTTGTATACTTGATTGTGGTGATAAATAATTCATAATTTGTGCGTTACTATGATTCTTGTCGATTTGGAATATTGTATACGTTTGGATATTCTCGAATTATGTTATTCATTATAAAAAACTACATGCGGTAGTTTTATGCAAGTATACGTTTGGAATATTCGCAAATTATGTAATCCTTGTTGAAGCAACATGTATGTATTTGTTTAATTTAAACTCATGCAAGTTTGGGGTTTTGCTACTATGCCATCATGATGTATATTTTTGTGCATAAATCATTTTGTACGTAATTGGAACAAGTTTGGTTGTTATAGTTCATATGAAACTATGTTGAAATTTCGGCACCATGATTTATGTATTAAGACATGCTTTTGTACTAGAAAACCTATTTGCAAACTTATGAATATGACTAGGTTATGATTGATATTTGGCATAATTGAAATACATGTTAGGTCTATATTGTTTACAAGAATTATATGATGACATATGTGGTACATAGCTAGGTTAGATTCAAAATCCCTTTTTGCAAGTTTGCATGACTAAAGTAAAAAAATCATGATTTCATGTTAGAAATATTTATGCCATGGTTATGTGAACAAATTTAACTATACTTTTGTATTAGTCACAAAAGTAGGCACCTTTGTAAACATGTAGTAGTCTTATGAACATGATTTGCTTATGTTTGACATTATGCCTGAATAAAAATATAGGTTTATGTTGTAGTTAAGCCTATGTGTCGATAGTGATATTCTTAACTTAACTGCAAGTTTACATGGTTTGATTCATGTCACTTATGCTTTATGACCAAAGTATATGTCACTACTATGCAAGTACACCAGTTTCTATTTTGTATTTCCAACGTCATATTGCAAGTTCATGCGTTCACATTCCCCTTTTTTGTGTATGTAATCACACTTTAAGCCTCCCCTTTTCGCATGGCTAAGTTGGGCTTAAAAAGGCTAAGCCCAACATATATATATAATAAACGGACGTGTTAAACGGGGGAAAATAACGTTGGGTTAAAATTACTAATGAATGAAAATATAAAATAGAAGGGCCCAAATTCAAGTATGGGTTGGGCCCATGATTGGTGTAACCTTTACACCATTAGCTTAATAATGGGCCGCAAATATTTACATATAAGAAAATAAAGAAGAAAGACAAAATATGTAAATGTAGAACATACGATGTGTTTAACCCGAGGTTGGATTGAGTTGTGATGTAAACCTGCCCGGAACCGCCCGGCTGTCCAGTAGTCACAACAATACCTATCCAATGTGGGAGGTTAAACATGGAGCCCAATAAGGACCCGAGGTTAGACTGAGTTGTGGCGTAAGACTGCCCGGAACCAACCGGCAACAGGCAGCCACAACAACACCTGTCTAATGTGAGAGGTAAAGGCTTTAGTAAGACAATTAAGGCTGAGTCAGGATTATTAGGATTAAGTGAACTAAAGACTTAATCAAAATGGAACATGCTAAACTAAACGGACTGGTGGGGGTTAGGTTAGGAAACACTTAACCAACTTAGCATGTTGGCTAGAGATAGAAAACCTAGTAACGGGGGACCCTTTTCAGCAGTAACCCTAGAAGGTGTATCAGGATACCCTGAAACTAGGCAGGGTGGGGCACGATTACTGGGCTGATTGTAAGAGGTCAAATCGACGGCGGTGGTGTAGCAGTGTAGGTTCTAACGGGGTGCGGGCGTGCACACACTCCGGCGCAGAAAAATAAGGCACTGGACACCAGTAGCATACCTGTGCATTCTAGGATTGTGTCGGGCCGCCACCATGGGACTTGATACACCCCATGGTGGGACCAGCATAGGTAACTACAACATCGGGGGCCGTAAGACACATGTAACTATGCGAGTAGGAGCCGATCATCATAGAACGGATCACATCACCCCGATTATGGGGTGCCGGTTGGAAACTAGTTTATATGGGTTCAGAGATTAACATGGGGTGCGATAGTATATTCGACCCTAGACAACTTAACCAAGTTTATAGTGCTTTCCCACTTCTTGTTTATACTTATCATACCCAGTTCTTTATTCATAGACAGAATAGTACTAGACTTACTCAGGCTTTATGTCTGACTCTACTTTTCTTTCGTCTTCTTTTCTTCCGTTTCCCCCCCCCCCAGGTCCACAGGGAGGGAACACAGCAGCTTGACCGGTCTTAACATCCACCTTGAAGAGGAGAAATGTATCGCTTGGTCCTTTTCGTCTTGAACTATGGCTTTGGACAACCACTATGGGGCCTTTGCAGTTTATCTATGTTTTATTTATGCTTCTTTAAATAATGTAATCAAGACAGATTATGAAAGTGTTATGTTATGTTTTTGGAAAAGATGTAAGACAATTATGGTGATGTTGTTGTAGCACGTATTTGCTTTTATGAAATAAAAGTTGTTGGTTTTTCCGCTGTTTACAAATATGTGTTCTTATATCTGTCTTGTATATCTGTGACTTATACTTATAAACCTCCACCAAAATTAGGGCATTCCCTTTGAGAGTGACCCTAACGGAGGTGGGGTGTTTCATGGTGTGTCCCTTTGTCCGGGGCCTTTCAATCGGGAAGTCGATTGGGACTAGCAAATGGGCGTTCACTCTACATCCGCTTTGTGGTTCTCAAGTTGTAAGGTGGTACGCATTGTTTCACTTGAGATATCACTCCCAAGGCCTCCTTTCGATCGTCATCTTGAGTCGCATGGGGAGTTTAGCGTTAGGCATCAGCGCCATCCTTCTGGAAGGGGATTATTGCTTGTTTTCCACTAGCCTATTGTGGTTGTTGTAGCAAGTGCGACCCTCACATCTTTTGTTCAGTTCCTTTGCATGTACCTGCATTTTTTGTAAATAAAGTAGTTTTCAATACATTACATATCTGACAAATGTTTCAATTTTGCATCCCTGCAAATAATAATATATGCAATATGAGACCATTACTAAACTAAGTAATATTCAACTGGGGTGGGGAAGGGTGATGCGTGTGTCAATCTTGAATAAATTTTCTGGCCAGGGCTTGTTCGGGATTGAGTAGGATCGACATAAAATTTCCCCCAACAAATCTGTTGGAAATCAGAGTTCAATTTTCTTTCTTGCCCCCGATTCTTTAGCGGGGTAGGTATCTCACTAATGGCGCTTTCTCTCAACGCCTTTAAACTCTCATGTCGTATGCCCAGGCTAGAGTATGGTCAAGGTGTTCTTTAATCATGGTGTACCATCACGCCTTGTGGACGTCGTCTTCCCGTCCTTTACCATCTCTCTCGAATTATGAGAGTTAGAGCGATGGAAGTCGTCTTCCCGCCAATCATACTCTCTCTTGAATCATGAGAGCTAGAGTTGTGGACATCGTCTTCCTTTTCTTAATACTCTCTCTCGAATCATAAGAGTAAGAATTAATCATGAAAACGGTCATGTCATTCTCCTCGGCTTTCCTTATGAACTCTAATTCCAGGTGCGGGATTCTACCGGCATGATTGTCATTCTCGAACTCGAGTTTGGTCTATACTCCCCGCTTCAGTCTGGCAGATAGAGATTATCGAGCAGGTGGCCGGGCCACATTTTCCAAATCTTTGTGTTCCTCCGATCAATCTATGGGAGGACTGATTGGCACCAAACTTTAGGTACCTCTTTTCTTTGTATTTTGTAGTTTGGTTGCGTCAAGCAATAGATCGAGGCATGTAAACGGTCGAACTATGCCCATCTAGGATCAGATTCTGACTTTGAAATGCAAAAGTCAACGCACAATTATCTTGAGGTGTGCCACCTATGAACCAAGGAGTGCATGGTCATCTCGGATCCACCTTGAGCTATACAACTTCCCTCAGATGGTGGGCGTGGCTCAGTAAACGAGCAGTTCAGTCCAACTCGTTATGGTATTGCTCCATAACTATAGGGTATTTGAAGTCTGGTCAGTACTAGATCTTGGGTACAGAGCATGCAAATATAAGAGACAATGTTAAAGAATAATCCAGTTAAAGGAATGAATATCAATCTATGCAAAAATGGCATTGCATGCTCTTTGCAAATTTATTTTTCCTCGCCCTTTCTCTGCCGGAGGTGGCTTCTAATATCTTTATCTGATGACGAACGTCTTTTCAAACCATCTTGGGATGGCGGTCCCAAAAATGAACAGACCTTGATCAGGGTCATGGTGCGACAAAGGCTGTTGGGTAAATACTATAAGTGAATGACGAGGTCGCATCTCCTTTGAATCGCCTTCTTGCCCCCATTGTAAGGGAAAGGATCATGTGTCATGGAGTCATGTTTGTACTTCTAATGGAATCATCACATTGGTGCTTGGATGGTAATTGGTAGGAAAACAATGGATTCATGCTTATAGGGACTTTTGCGCTTTTCATGCTAGGAAATAGGATACGGTTGCTAGGGAGATAGTAATATCTCCTACATTCGCAGATATGCCTTTGATCCAATGTTGGGAGTAAGAGATTATGCATAGACAATCAAACATCATCCTAGTATAAGTGTTCTAAACTTTAACCCGTCGATCTTTAGGCAAGACTGAAGTAGTTGGTCATGCTAGCTTGTGATGTATCAACTTTGAACTAGATGATGTAATCTAGAGCAATCTACACTCGAATCTCCAGTTGTCCCCAATGTCTGAGGCATGAGTTATTGGACGGTTAATCAATGCAGGGAGTGGAACTTTTTGTCTTCACTTTCTAACTCCAAAATGTCATTCGTCAGAAGTTTCGTTCGTGCAGATCTCACATCTAGCGAGAAGCTGAGTAGTGCTTTTGTTGAATCATTTAGGGCGGTGAACCCCGCAATGAGATTCGTTAACGTTTATCTCAGGAAGACCCTTGACGAAAGGATTCCGCGCTGTAGGAAGTTCTTTATGGGGGTTGTCCGTGACTCACTCCCGGGTTCGGTCTTCAACACTGAATCAACTCCCATCTGAGCAACACTCAGAGTTTCCAATGTCTCGATTTGGACCATTTCCATCCCTTCTAAATTGTCGTAGCACGCTCACTTGGACAACTTGTCCACCTCTTGATTCTCTGTTCATGGAATATGAGATACATTATAATGCCCTAAGTTGTCTAATAGCTCTTCAACCCTTCCTAGAAAAGTTGCGAGTCGTAGTTCTTTTGTTTGGAATTCCTTGTGAACCTGGCAAAAAACAATCTGTGAGTCACATAAGATATCCATACGGCTACTCCCAACTTCTTTAGCTTGTTCCATTCCGGCGATCAAGGCCTCATACTCAAAATCTTTGTTAGCAACGGGTAAAATCTGCCGCAAGGCATAGTAAATTGATCGTCCTTTAGGAGTTATCAGCACGACTCCGGGGGCAGATCGTCGATCATCTTTAACACCGTCTGTTTACCGCTTCCAAGTGCTTTATTCCATTTTCTATTTTGAGGGGCTATTTTCTTTACTTAACACATCCTCTTCGGGTTTGGTGAATTTAGCGATGAAGTTGGCTAATGCTTGCCTTCGTATGGACTTCCTTAGGAGGAAGTTGAGATCAAACTGGCTCAGCTTGATGTTCTATTTGGGCAATTTTCCATGTGCCTTTGGTTGCTCCTGTACCTATCGTGGTAGCTGATCAGTGTATGTCACGATCGGGTAAGCCTGGAAATAATGGCGGAGTTTGCTTGAAGCAATCAATAGTTTGTAAGCAATCTACTGAATCTTTGGGTAGCTGCACTTTGTCGCCGCCAACTTTTTGTTCACATAACACATTGATCTCTGGATTCTAACCACCGCACGAATGAGCGTCGAACTGATTACGTGTGATGATACTGCTAAGTATTTTTAAGCAATATTCTTGAGCCACCGCCTTAGAAAATATCAGGGGACTCTCTAAATGATTCAGCAGGATCTAAATGGCTTCAATGCAATTTAGGTTCCAAGGATGCATCTGTTGGTAGCTTTGCAAATAAATCTACTCAGCGCTGCCAGCTTCCCTGCTAAGCTTTGAAAATCTCTAATACTCTGTGGATCACGAATGTTTTTTATTGTCGCAATCTGGTCAGGATTGATTTTGATTCCGCGCGAGCTAATTATGAGGCCTAGACTCATCCTTGATGTAACACCAAATGAGCATTCAAAAAGTTCAACTTAATTCCATAGTGTCGGGAGATACTGAACATATCTGCAAATCTGAAACATGGTAGGTTGATCGCTTGGACTCCTCAAGCATATCATCTATGTAGACTTCCATGGATTTTCAAATTTGATCATGGAAAATACGACCCACCAAGTGTTGGTAGGTTGCTCCAACATTCTTCAGTTTGAGATGCATTGTCACATAGCAGTATATTCCAAGGTTTGTGATAAAGCTGATATGTTCTTGATCAGGCACGTGCATAGGAATCTAGTTTTAACATAAATATGCATCATAAAAGAGAGAAGTTCATTTCTAGTTGTCGAATCCACTAGCTGATCAATTCTGGGTAATGGGAAGTTGTCTCTTGGAAAGGCCATGTTCAAATCTTAAAAATCAATGCATGTTCACCATTTCACATTAACCTCCTTAACAAATGCGAGGTTCGATATCCAGTCAGGATATGTAGCATCTCTGATGAATCAATTATCTCTCAGCTTCTCCACTTATTCTTTCAAGGCAGTCGACCTCTCCGAGCCCAGCATATGCCTCTTTTGCTTAGCAGGGTGATACTTCGAGTTTATGTATAGTGCATGACTCATAATCGATGGCGATTTCTTACGCATATCAGCATGGGTCCATGCAAATGTGTCCAGATTGTATCATAGAAAATCTATAAGTTCCCTTGTCCGGAGGTGGTCCAAATGTGTCCAGTTGTCACCCTTCTGCCTCCTAAATCTTCATCCTCTCTGGGGTCCATGTGTTTCGGTAGATAATCCGATGACACTTTTTCCGATGCTCCCTTTATTTGCAATGTTGACACCTCCTTTGGAGGAGGGGGTGCACTTTTGGGTTCCACGCCATCTCCATTGCGTAGCATCTCCCATTTAGCTAAATTGCAGGCTCTTCCAGTAACTTAGTCGCCATGGACTATTCCCATTCCAGCTTTCATTAGGAACTTTAGCAAGTAGACACCATGGTGCGATGTAAGCTTTGAACACCACTAGAGCTGGACCTTAGTCAGATTAACTTGACTACGATAGCATGGCTAGCAAGGCTTAAAGTGATGTTCATGTTTTCTATCATAACTAATGTATGAAGTAGAGAGCTAACTGTTGATTCATATTTGTTTTGATCTCAAACTCTCATCTCTTAACCAAGGTCATATGGTGACTATTGAGCAGTCAAGTTGTTATCATCCGGGCAAAGATCCATATATCCAAGCATTTCCTGCGGCGCCCCTCTACTGGTACCTATCTTTGGGCACCAAAGAATGTTGATTCATCCCTTATCCAACGGAAATCAACCGTCATCGATGCAGTTGATAGCAAATACTAATTGCAAAGGCTAACTATGCTCTTTAGGGAGTGAACCGCAGAACATATGTCATCCATCACGTCATGCAAGTGAAGGGTAGTGTTGTAATAGTAGGATCCTTAGTCATTTTTGGTACCCTATCATTAATAACCATCGTTGATAAGATCATCCGAGTTATCTTCGGAATAACGCCCTGGCTGCTCCATATCAATATCATTTGAGATTCTGCCGGTTGAGGAGGTTTAAGTCATGTAAACAAGATGATCACTACTTTTTTATGAACATCAAGCGCATTGTTGAGGTCTATAGACCATTGGAACAAAAGGAGGTCATTTAGAAGTAGTCTTTTTCACACATGCCATGGTTAGCATGCCAAATATTATTCAAAAACATCCCTTATTGAACATTAGAGAATAGAGTCATGTCTTTAGGGAGAATCCCAATCGTTGTCTTTTAGCTGTTAATATTCTCAGATTAAGAGATGAGTCTTGGTTTGACAATTAATGTTGGCCACTACGTTGCGGCACGAGTTTGGGGGTATACCCGATTTTTTTTCTAGAAATGACCCTATCTCAAGCCGATTGTAGGAGTCCAGAAATAGCCGGTGATATAGGATGGTATATCTGAAAGAGTTGGTTCGAATAGTCCGTTGTGGTTCGGATCGGGGTTGAGCGCTTGGGTCAGATTCTATCTTGGAGTCAGTCAGCTTTTCCCTTCAAATCGGGGTTGTATCGAGCAAGTCGCTTCGGGTCGGATTGGTTCTACTTCACTCGAGCGGATTGGGTCAACTCTTCAAGCACGAGCAGATCGGGTCGACTCCATCCGATCCGGAGCTTATCATTTCTTGATTCGAACCAGCACCCCTCTTTTCCATTCGACTCGAGGCTATCCATCTGTACTGGAAGCATATCTGAACCGAACTAGTAGCATTCCCGGAATTTGTTTCCGAATGTTGGCGATTGTTACTGGACGGAGTGGAGATGGCTTCACGTCCGGTGATCTCCACGATCAAGAATATTGTATTCATAGGATTTCCTTATCGAACTTGGCGGTCTGATAGTAGACTGGAGAATTCTTATATGCTGAGAATATTCATTTCTCAGTGAAAGCACCAAAATGTTAGACCAAAAAAATGGCACTAATACCCAATATGATAGATTTCTTAGACAATAATCAAGAATAATAATCCAAAAGCATAGAAAAACAATTAACACACGAGATTTATAATGGTTCTGCATTAACGAGCCTACGTCCAATTTATTGTTTCTCATTTCATTCACGAATTACAATTACAATGGATACAATCACTCAATATCTCGAATCAATGAGCAATTCTCTCTGGTTCATTGATTTTAATTGAAGGAGATGGTGGTTATTCATAGTGTAGTGTTAGCTATGGTAGCCATGGAGCCATGGATAGTTAGAATGACCCAAAAAATCCCCTGTGTGTGCTGTGTTTTCCAGTAGGCAGTTCAGGTGGGCGAATTGGTTATGCCATATGTCGGTATTGAGTGAAACACGGAAGTAGTAGAGAATATGGGATAACAGTCTTCAGTTGTCTAGAATTCATCATCCCAGGCGGATCGGATCCTCCCACTCCGACCTGATCTGGTTGATCCAATCCGATTGACCCTATCCGGTTTGGTTGGTGAGGCATATTTGCTTTAGCTCGATTTGACCTTATTGATTGAATCTGACCCGAAGCTTATATGCGTAGAGATCCAAGTTTCCCTATGTTATGTCACTTCGTCAAAGCAAACGTCGATCACTGCCAGTTCATAATCAAGCCCAGGGTAGCCTTCCTGATAAAATACTTGGGCTTTGGGTAGTCTGGTTACAAAGCAGACTAACATATAGTTATTTTTCTAGTGTGCGATTGTATATGAGGACAAGTCGTTATAACTGTCCAGATGTGTTGATGTACTCTGATGACTGTAATTTTATTACAAGCTATACTTAAAGATTTATTTATATTTTATATTTTGTTTTCCTCTATGATGTGATCCTCTGTGTTGTGTTGGTTCTTCTTCTTCTATTTTAATATTTCTTTTTTTCTTATCTCACCCTCTAAATTCTTTCTATTAATTATCTGAGTTTTTGATACTTTTGGCAAGTAATACGGGTTTATATATTATTGTCGGAATTTGGGCGTCGAATTCCTACCGAGTTGTGACATTGTGTGTAAGGTCAATCAAGGATTTGGTGAAATTTAGGATTGCGGTTTTTATGTTGATAATGTCCCCGTGTTGGGTTTCAAATAGGGAGCTATGACAAGTTTGGGTGTTTTGAATGGTGGTGGTGGCATCTTGGTGGACAGTGTTGAAAAGGAAAATGATCACAACACCAAAGGTGTTTAAAGCAACATTTCACAAAAGTAAGAAATTAGAAATATGGAGCACGAGAAAATTAAAGCAAGTAAAGAACATGGGAATTTTATAGTGATTCTATCTAGAATAGATCTACATCCACTTGGGAAGTGATTTCGTTATCACATGTGATATTACAAGGTTCATTTCTCTTCCATTTTAGCACATTCTCTCTTTTTACAATGATTTTCCTCTCTTTTGTGACTTGATTCTCCCTAACCCGTTATGGAAATAGCTAGATCTCTTTGAATGCAATGATCGTGAGAATGTATTTTCCACGGTTTCAGCACTTAGAGGTTCGTCGATGAATCCATTGCGGTTGAGATGTGAATCGAAACTCGGAGGAGGATTAATGGCAGTTGGAGAGATGCAGAATGGAGCTTCAATGGTCTCTAATGGAGATTGGAGGAGATCCGATCGAGTAATAGATGGAGAAGATGGAGAAAACTTGAGATGATGAATAATGGAGATGGAGAATGACTTGGATCCGATTTGGCTTTGGTGGAAGATGAGATGAGTTTAGGAAGCCATTAATGGAGCTTAGAGAACTTGGAAATGGTGAAGAACTGGAATGATAGCACTTCGGGGTGGCTTAGACCGGTCCCTCTAGTGGTTGTGAAAGGGGGTATTTATAGGTGGAGCTTAGGTGGAGTGGCGAAGCTGTAAATAAGTGCACATACAACATGGGTTGGTGAATGGTAATAGTACATGCGGTATGATGGTTTGCACCGTAAAGAATGTTCACCACTTGTGCTGCTAAAGGTTCAACAACATGAAGATATACAACTGCGTACAGCTCACCATCCGCACTTTACAACTGGCGCTAACCCAGTATTCAGCTGTATGAGCGAGCCTTCAACCACGGTGCATGAGCGAGCTTGTCCAAGATGCGTGAGCAAGCAGTTATACCAATATATATGACCGACTTCTGATTATACATGCCATGCTACTATTCAAAAGTTGGAACAAAAATATCAAATTTGCCACCGCTCTTCGTATTGTACAAAATTGTGATTAGATATTACAAGTTTGCCATCAACTTCTCTTGCATGAATCCGGTCGTTCATTCAAGGATCGCTCGATCATTCACATAGTGCTCGAACGACCAAAGTTACATGCGAGCGTGCGACCCATGGCAAAGAGAGCTGTTGCTCGACCTCTGGTTCGCGATCCCCTCAGCTTAGATGCGCTGCACTACCTAGAGATCCTCTCGACCAAGTGATGCTGCTGGGGGTGCACGACCTATCGCCAAGGACGCTGGTTGAGCATACCTTCGAACGATGCTTGACCAGGACTGCTCGACCATCTGGGAAGCTTCTGCTCGGCCCCAAGACTCTCGATTGAGCAGAGGTACTGCTGTTGAATCTAAATTTACTGAGCTTGGTACTTGCACTCGAGATGTTCGACAAAATGACTAAATGGTTTTTTGGTTAGTTAACATTTTCCCCTCGAAGCTTGTATGTTTTGCTTGCGAGGAATGCGGTCTTCAAACTAAACATTGTTAATACAACTTGCGTTGAGATTCAGTCATAGCTTTTTGTTTGTTATGGCAAATCATGCTTTGAATTTATATACTCCATGCCACTTGTTTTGTAATTAAAACAAGCAATAGTGCGATTTTGTATTTATACTATGTTAATGACCATCCACATCAATAACAGATTAGTTAATCATTAAAGAATAACTTATATAAACTTGTGCGATGGTTCATATTTCATGAAACATGTACCTATTCAAGTTGGAACTTCGATTTGAGTTTCCGAGGCCAGAGCGATTGCACCTTTGAATGAATTCAAAGTTTTGAATTTGAATGTGCTTTGACACCATGGATCATCTTGGGACATATATATAAAATTTTGAATTTCCGTTTCACGACGACTTCCCCAGTGGACAGTTATTGCTCAATCTTCTATTATTGGCGCTTTGTAGATGAAGAAGCCTTTGTGTTACGAGATTCCAATTGGATTTCCCAAGGTAATCTCTATTGGTACGATGAGTTTGATTAGCATATGAAGCATATCGATTTTGCCGAATTTTCCAAATACCCTATTTTGAAGGCAAGATCAAGCCAAGTACATTGGCTTTTGGCTTGTTGCAATGTCGTGGTGGACCCGTGGTATTCTCCCGGGCACTATTTAACTTTTGAGTGGTTGTGCTGCCCTCAAGCTATGGGTCGTCACAAGTCGTAAAAGCTCTATGTGAACAATTTATCGAGTTTCCATGATTTGGGTTGATGCGCTAGAGGCTTCTACTTTGTTGATTAAAGCTATGTGCGCTTGCCAACATGTATGAAGCCCTTGAGCTTTATCACCACAATAAGAATTTCGATTTAGCCAACTGTTTTGTTGCTTCTGCATGGAGAAGTTTTTAAATTTTCTTGCCCTCACCCGGGAGGGTCTCTCGATTTTGTGGCCCCACTAGGGGATGTCTTTGGATTTAGTTTCGCTGCTAGGGGTGGTCTTATATTTTATGCCCCGGCTAGGGGAGGTCTTTGGATTTTAGTGCCCCACTAGGGGAGGTCTTTGTGTTTTGTTCCCTCGCTAGAGGAGAACTTTTGAATTAGTGCCCCCACTAGGGGAGGACGATGCATTTAATGCCCCCGCTCGGGGAGGTCTTTGGATTTAGTGCCCCCTGCTAGGAGAGGTCTTTGCGTTTGGCGCCCCCGCTAAGGGAGGTCTTTGGATTTAGTGCCCCCGCTAGGGGAGGACTTTGGATTTAGTGCCCCCGCTCGGGGAGGACTTTGAATTAAGTGCCCCCGCTAGGGTAGCCTTATATTTTGTTAATGTATCATTTCATAGGTCAGACGCGCGTTCCTTTATCGGATGCTAGTTTGGCAAGCGATCTTAGTTAAAGGAGTAGGGCCTTGGCCCTCTTACTCAGGGAGATGTCCCTTTGATGAAACTTAGAACTCTTCGGTTTATTTGTCGCGGCGCCTATTCATTGTTTGAATCTTCGCAACTTCCTTCATTCACTTTTCAAGGCGGTGCTCTTTTATTTTTGCAATTGTGCATATTGATGCTTAAGGCACTTTGCGCTTGGATCAATGTTGTTAAGGTCGTGAGGTTGTGTCAAATTTCAATGGAACAAGAACTCGACGGATGACCTGCAAAATGAAATTACTCTTAAGCAAATTTTCATTTGACAAAATTTTTGCAAGTAAGAGATTTATTCAAGTAGGTGTGCTTTAAAGCTACTTTTTAGAACAACGTTTGTAAGATATTACATACTTATTTATAAGAATTCTGAATATAGCAAGTAAGTAAAGCATAAAGTAAAACGATGGCGATGATGATCGCTTATTCTGGGCCGTTGGACTCGGAGCACCACTGGTTATCATTTGTTAATCAACCTCGATTTAGTTTGAGAGGTAGTTCCTTAGCTTGGACCAAACTGACTATTTAATGCCTTTTGTCCTCGAGGAGTCAAAGTAGCGCTTGAGGGTTGTAGATTTTTCACATACTGTTGTAGTCTGTTCTTCTGAATCAACTACTCAATCAGGATTTGGAGATGCATGTATTCATTTGTATCATGACCTGGTTGAGTGTGGAATCGAAAGAACTTTCTAAAGTTCATAGCCTTCCTTGAAATCTTCAGTGATGGTGGTTCTGGATAGCGTTATGTATCCTTTGTGGCAGAGAAAATGTTGTCCGAAGTGTCATTCATAGGAGTGAGCTCTGACAGATCGTAAAAGCGAAGCATCTTATTAGGCTTGTTGTATTTGTCGTCGTTGGCTCGCTTCTGCCCCTGATTACTCTTCTAATTATATTGGGTAGCAGCATTTTTGGTAGCCTCAAGAAGCGGGTTGGCATCAATAATCTGAAGAGGTACAGGATTATTGTCCACTGTCATATACTCCTCTGGTTTTTTATAGAATATCTCAAGCGTGTTTGGTTCTTTCATTTTAATCCATCTACCAAATTCGTTGTTCTCATCTATAGCGCTGATTAGGGACATTAAGATCATGCGGGTCTCGGGATTCCCTACTTCGAACGCAACAACATTGAATCTTTTGAGGAAAGCTTTGATAGATTCTCCTGCATTCTGCTTCATTGATGTAAGAGAAATTACATTCTTAGCCTTCGTAGCTTGCAGCCTAGACTGCTCTTTGAATTTAAGAATCAAATCATCGAATCCGTCGATGGAT
This sequence comes from Allium sativum, assembly GCA_030737875.1. NCBI lineage: Eukaryota > Viridiplantae > Streptophyta > Magnoliopsida > Asparagales > Amaryllidaceae > Allium > Allium sativum. Next base: position 1,049,413,013 of record CM060916.1, on the reverse strand, counting down.
TTGGGTGGTAGCCTCATGAGCCATAATGACGCGACAACTTCTAGATAGAGAGGGAAGCACAAGCATTTAGTCTCATCTGTCGCCTTGGCTGAATTCATATGCTACTCGTATTTGTATAGAAAGCGATTCGGATCAGAAGTTCGATTGTATGGAGGCAGAGTAGGATGAGTGAACTTGTTGTAGAATTCTACTTTGCAGAACCTCTTCGGGAATGGATTTTTGCTGAGGGAGAAGCCCATTCCCTCCCACTATCCTTGCAAGCCATGTTGTCTTGCAAGATTTGCTTTTTACCATATCCGCGGTATATTCTTTCGAGTTGTGTCATTCCAGAGAGCAAACTTCGATCTCTTTTCCGGATGCTTGTCGTGGCGAGCGATCATGATTAGAGGATCTAGGTCTTTTTCCTCCACTATGGGAAGGTGCTCCTGCAACGGGACTTGCAACTTATCGGTTATTTCGATCGAAATGGTTCTTAGCTTTCAGACTTGAGTATTCGATATAAGCATTGCCTTTTTTAACAAGTCCTTCCAAGTTGTCATTATGATGATGATCGAAGGCTGATGAATTTGCATTCTCTTCAAGGTCGACATGGATTTTCGGAGGAGGAGGAGGATTTGCTTGAGCATTCAGGAGATCACTCATTTTAACCATTAAAGCTTGATTAGTGTCCATTAATGTTTTATTAGCATTCATCAAAGTTTTTTTGGAGGCTTCCATCCTTTGACTTAAGTTAGCGACAACGACATATAATTCAGCTTTGGTTACCCCGGCTACACTTATTGAGTTTTCTTCAACTTCAGAACGGTTGGTAAGTGGTGTAGCATCGTCGTTAACAACGTTGTCGGTTTTTCCAATGGTCTTATTTGTAGTCTTTTTTAACTTAGCCATTATCTCAGACCAGGCTTTGAATTTCGGAGAGAGTTTGTCGCTTGGCATGAATCTTAGAGAATCTATAGTGGAAGTAGGCTTCGAACTTCAATGGAAGGCTCTTAAGACTGAGAGAAGTGTGAGTGTGGCCCACGGTGGGTGCCAAATGTTGAAACCCAAAATGGTCAAAACACCAATGGTGTTTTACGCAACACTTCACAAAAGTAAGAAATTAAAAATATGGGGCTACGAGAAGATAAAAGCAAGTAAAGAACACAGTAATTTTGTAGTGGTTCGATCTAGAATAGATCTACGTACACTTCAGAAGTGATTTCATTATCACATGTGATATTACAAGGTACATTTCCCTTCCATTTTTTCTCATTCTCTCTTTTTACAATGATTTTCCTCCTTTAATGACTTGATTCTCTCTAATCCATAATGGAAATAGCTATATCTCTTTGATTTCAATTATCGTGAGAATGTATATTCCACGGTTTGAGCACTTATAGGATCATGGATGAATCCATTGTGGTTGAGATGTGAATCGAAGCTCGGAGGAGGATTAATGGCGGTTGGAGAGATGTAGGATGGAGCTTGTATGGTTTCTAATGGAGATCGGAGAAGATCCGATCGAGTAATCGATGGATAAGGAAGGAGAGAACTTGAGATGATGAATAATGGAGATGGAGAATGACTTGGATCCGATTTGGCGTTAGTGGAGGATGGGATGAGCTTTGAAAGTCATTAATGGAGCTTAGAGAGCTTGGAAATGGTGAAGAACCGGAATGACAACCATTCGGGGTGGCTTAGACCAGTCTTTCTAATGGTTGTGAAAGATGGTATTTATAGGTGGTGCTTTGATGGAGTGACGATGTTGTAAATAAGTGCACGTACTACATGGGTTGGTGAATGGTATGAGTACACGCGGTATGATGGTTTGCACCATAAAGAATGTTCACCACTTGTGCTGCTAAAGGTTCAACGGCATGAAAATATACAACTGCGTACAGCTCACCATCCACACTTTACTGCTGGCATTGCACGCTTTACAGTTGGCACCAACCTAGCGTTCAGCTGTACGAGCGAGTCTTCAAACATGGTGCACGAGCGAGCTTGTCCAAGATGTGTAAGGAAGTTGTTATACCAATATATACATGAACGACTTTTGATTATACATACCATGCTACTATTCAAAAGTGGGAACAAAAATAACAATTTTTCCACCGCTCTTCGTATTGTACAAAAATGGGATTAGATATTACAATTTTGCCACCAACTTCTCCTGCATGAATCTGCTCGTTCATTCAAGGACCGCTCGACCGTTCACATAGTGCTCGAACGACAAAGTTAAGTTACGTGTGAGCGTGCGACCCATGGCAAAGAGAGTTGCTGCTCGACCTATGGTGCGCGATCCCCTCAGCTCAGATGTGCTGCTCGACCTGGAGATCCGCTCGACCAAGTTATGCTGCTAGAGTGTATTACCTATCTCCAAGGACTCTTGACCGAGCAGAGGTGCTGTTGTTGGATCCAAATTTGCGGAGCTGGGTACTCACACTCGAGATGTTCGACAAAATACCCGAATGGTTTTTTTGTTAGTTAACAGACAACTAGTCGATTGAGTGCGTCGTTGACCTTAGTCATGGCGAAGGGCTGATTTGGATACTTTGGGAGAAGAGAAGGGAAGGAGAGATCATAAGTGAAAGCACCAAATGATATGGCCCATTAGGTAGAATTCACCCTTAAAAGCTAGTTTGTAAGGGAAGAGTGCCTAATGAGCTATATACTAGTCAATAGTTCCCATATTTATATTATTGGACATATCAAAGACCCTTGTAAATAAAAATAATAAAAATAATAATAATCCTTTTACAACTTCAAATCGTGATTTTACGATAAAAAATATAAATATCATTTCTTGACTTTCGAATTAAGTGACAAAAGAGAAAAGTAAATATTAAGATCTAATTGCTTATTCAGCGGAATAGCCTGGAGAAAATCTAATGCAATTTAGAAAACATAAGACGTACTAAATAAAGTGAATATTAAAAAAATGTATTTTATAGTAAAAAAATCGAGGATAAAATGATGCATTCCACAAAGGAAAAAAATGTATTTTACAAGATCATATTCTATAGTCTAGAAAGAAGTAAATGTAATAAAATGGTGAATGTAAAAATAAACTATATAATATATTTTTCTCAATATCTAAAAATATGGTATTGTCTCTTTTTGTTATAGTTGACTCTATTATAGTAGTTTTGGAACGTCTACAAAATTTTATGAAAGACAGTGATCATATTCAACAAAGGTATTTTTATAGCAGTGTCGACCAATACCATTTGAGCCGGGTTGGATCATGAGAATACTTTGACAACGAACTGCTTTAGTTCGTGGTTGGGCGAAGTTGGAGTCTGTAAACGGCATTATGACTGAGTGTCCAATTATTTTGCATAATATATCAAATCTAGTTGTTGTTGATTCCGAGTCAAAATTAGATGTTATCTTCAATGGGATATCTTCCAGGCAATAACTTTAAGGATTTGCTTTGCTCTTGACCATCCTTCTTTTGTATAACTGTGGAGAGATGACCACAACCATTGCAGTTTAGGCAAATAAAATATTAAAAAAGTTACGGCTTATAATCGTTTTTGATATATCTGGAGGTGGCTGCTTCAACTCATGTCATCCATTTCCAATGTTCCACACTTGCATATGATAATCTCAAATCCATCAAGAAATATAAGATTTGGTTTCAATTTTATGTTTTTGTTATTGAAATATATATATTTATCGATGTAGTTATAACACCTTTTAGTTATCTAATTGGTGATTAGAACGTTATAGCATAAGCAAGGGTACAAACTTTGGATTACTGTGGAAACATGTTTATGAGCGAAAAGAAATATCCTCTTCTGCCGGATTTAGAGTGAAGATACAAATGTAGAACCATGTTCATTATAATCATACAAATAAAACGATAGATAGTATAGCATAAGCAGCAAGGGTACAGACTTTCCATTACTGTGGAAGACAACGTTAACGTTAAGATAAGCAACCAAACTAAACATGAGCGGATACATATGGTTACAAATGGATCAAGCACCTCTCCCAACCCAACCACAACACACCACCACACACGCTAAGGCGATTGATCAGGGCGTATGAGGTTTGAGATGAGCATTTTCCGATACTTCATCAGGAGGCGAGCAGCATCCCCTGCAGCTACTCAAGCGTATGAGTTTGGCAGTACAACATGCAACATAGGAGCAGCCTGGTCTCACACGCACTGGTTTCTTAAGGAACGGCGGAAGATTTACAGCACCTGTAAAATTAGCGATAAGTATCTCATTTTTGCTGCATTCAATAAGCCAGGCATCAGCTATACCTAATTTTTTCTATTCTTAAATTCAACTACTTACCGGTTGTAGTCTCCGAATTGAAAAGGGCAGTAGCAGCGAAAAGAAGAAAAAATATAACCAAAGTTTTCACTGAGATGGCCATGATCGTATTGCTTGTTTATGGTGCACTATGATGAAGATATTGTAATGAAAATGCTGTTTTATTTATAAGCAAAAAATAAGCCAGCAAAATATCTATATGGCGGCTGTCATGCATTTTGGACCTCGGTCATTTTTGAAGGCTGGCTTTCTTTGCTATTTCCTAATTAATTATTTAGTGCTACTGACTTCCTCCTCCTGCATTGACTTAAGACTTCATTTTTATTCCTCAAGCTCTAATTATATAAAGGTCAGTTATGGCAGTGGTGTCAGTGGGTCTGTGGCTATACGTTACGGCAGTGGTGTCAGTGGGTCTGTGGCTATACGTTACGCACACAAGTTTTATTCGCACACTTGCAGATGAAGACGCACCACTTGGCTGTGATAAGACATTTCACGCAACACCAGAAAACCCACATGCATATATGAGCTCTTGTTAACCATAAATTGGCCGGCAAATCCGTTTTCCCTTCCAACGTTTTAAATAGTTCTACCGATATTTTGTTTTCTAAAATGTATAGGTTAACATGTATTTTATTAATATAGTAAGTAATTTTTTTTTGAAAAAACAAAAAATATGTGATCTTCTAAGAAGAAGAGAGCACACGTATATATAATAACAAACAAATACATAGTCTCAATACAACTCCCAAGGAGTAAAGCAACCAACAACACACAAAATATCAACTCGTAATATCATTATGTAATATATGTATGGATTTATTTTGTATATATATAATATATGTACGGATTTATTTTGTGTGTGTGTGTGTGTGTATATATATATATATATATATACACACACACACCATTATGTGTCCACACATATATGTAATAAAAAAGGAAATAAGCTCACATTATCAAAACTAAAATTTCTATGTACAAATACGAAAACTATTGTTTCTAAAATATCTATTGATACTCGTAAATAACCTCAAATTAGACCTAACTTTATGCATAAAGTTACCAAATCTCAAGTCTCTAAAATACTTATTACAAGAAGTGATCATCCAGTCCAAACAGAAATACACTATCTTCATGATTAATTTATCAGGAGACACTGCACTAAAATGAAAAAATCTCTGGTTCCTTTCCAGCCAAATGAATAAACTAATTATGATAATTAAAGAATCCATAACATACCTGTGTTTTGAATTATAATTAACCCTATATTGATTCCAATATTTCTCACAGTTATTAAATGTATTCACGCTAGACATAACAAAAATCCTTAGTACCATGGTTAAAATATAATTGGAAAAATTACAAGAAAAGAATAAATGATCAACATCTTCCACTGAATGACTACAAAAACAACATTTAACATCAATCAAAATATTCTTCTTTAGAAGCTTCACTGTGTTAAGCTTCTTATGGATAATCAACCACATAAGAAACTTAGCTTTAGGAGGAGAATTTGAACTCCATATAAACTTAAAAGGAAGTAATGACATACCAGGGAAATTAATAATATTGTACATTGAATTGACTGAGTAAACTAGACTCTTATCCAATCCCCAACTAATTGTATCCCTATTCTCATCCAGATGGTATAAGGTTAATTTTGCTTTCAATAAGGCCAATTGTCTTAGCAATCTCCCCTCTAAAATATTGACGAATGAAAACTCCAATGGGGGTTCTATATTCCTTCTATAAACATCCGCAATAAATGAATTCTTGAAGTCACAAACATTAAAAAGTTCAACAAATTCGATTTTAAGAGGTATACTGGAAATCCAAGCGTCATGCCAAAAAAGGTAGAATTACCGGAATGAACTGTCATCTTGCAACCTAACTTGAAAAATTCAAAACAGTTTAATACTTCCTTCCAGAAATGAGATAACCTATTAGACCTACTAACTCCCAATCCCACAAAAATCTCGCCCCTGGAGTAATAAGATTTTAATACTATATTCTTCCAAGTAGCCACTGTATCAGAACTTCTAAATTTCCATAACCATTTAGTTAGTAAAGATGAATTAAAATTAACAAGGTTAATAATCCCTAAACCCCTGTCTCTCTTGGGCTTGCAACACAGTTCCCAATTAACTAAACATTTATAACTACTACAATTAGGGTCACCATTCCAAAGAAAAGTACTTCTAATTCTGTCAACTTTCTCAATAACCCACTTGGGAAAACGATGAACCGTCATCCAATAAGTGGGAATGGCTGATAAGACCGAATTAACTAAAACTAATCTGCCTGCTCTAGAGAGATATCTATTATTCCAACTCGATAATCTATTATTGATTTTATCAATAATAATTATCCAGTCATCCTTTTTAAGCTTTGAAGGTTTAATTTTAAATCCTAAGTAGTTAAACGGAAATTTCATGATAGGACAGTTTAAGGTGTTAGCTACTAAGGACTCTACATTACTACTATCATTAAGGACCATGACTGCACTCTTATCGAAATTGATTCTAAGACTAGACAACATTTCAAAGCAATATAATATAAACTTAAGTGTAATAACATGCCTAGGTAGATGAGACGAAAATAATAGTGTATCATCTTCAAATTGGAGTATTGATAGCTCATTATAGAAATCCTCATTCCCCACATTACCTAAGACACCTAAATTTCCAGCCCTCTTGATAATTCTTGAGAAAACATCAACCGCTAAATTGAATAAAAAAGGCGAGAGTGGAACGCCTTGTTTGAGACCTCTCCTAGACTGAATCTTTTTACCAACTACTCCATTAACCACAATACTAGAACAACCCGACTTAAGTAGTAGCATAATCCAGTTGGTCCATCTAACACTTAGCAAGACAAAGCTCACAAATAAAGTCCCAATCAACAGAGTCGAATGCCTTCTCAAAGTCTAACTTCAAAATGGCACATGTAAAATTATTTTTAACACAGACATTTATATACTCCTGTACTGCTGCTACCTCATCCACTATATTTCTACCTTTAATAAACGTTGTTTGTGAAATGCCTGTTAGGTCATTCATCATAGTGCTTAGTCTGTTGGCAAGAACTTTTGAGATAATCTTTACCGATACGTTAATTAATGAGATAGGTCCGAAATCCTTAAGTGAATTCGCTCCAACTCTCTTATGTATTAGAATGACATTAGCAAAATTAAAATTCCCTAACCTCAGATTACTACTATAAAAATCATTAAAAAGATTAATAATATCAACCTTCAAAACCTCCCAAAATTGTTTATAAAAAAGAACTGAAAAACCATCAGGTCCTAGGGCTTTGTCGCTAGGCATATCACAGATTGCCTTCCATATCTCTCTCTAAGTAAAAGGACTATCTATGCCTGGTAAATCAATCCTAGTGGCAGACGGATAAATATCATTCCATCTAACATTAATCCTTCTATTTAACCTAGTTCCTAAGATCTGCTTATAATACCTAGTAAAAGCGTCATTTAAATCCTTCTGGACAGACACCTCTATATCATTAACAAAAATGGAATGAATCAAATTATCACGCCTCCTTTTATTTGCTATACTATGAAAGAATTTCGTGTTATTATCACCTTCTTTTATCCATTGAATTCCGGATCTTTGCCTCCACACGACCTCTTCTTTCTCTAGAATCAACTTAAGATCATTTCTTAAATTACTAAGTCTATCCCTCTCATTCATATTAAGTATTCTAATTTCACTAACTTTATCTATGTCTAACATTTCACATAAAATTTTATCTTTTTTAATTCTGACATTGCCAAATACGAACTTGTTCCAACGTTTAAGAAAAATCTAATTTTTCCTAGTTTTGCAACAAAAATCTTAGCTGAGTTGTCTTTATTCAAATTATTATAATAAAATAAAGAATTCCATTTAACAGCAACCAAATTACTGAAACTACTATCCAGTAACCACATCTTCTCGAATTTAAAATTTCTACTTATTATTAAATTCGAATCACAAGATAAAATGATTGGACAATGATAAGACAATAAAAATGGTAAACCTTTTACTCTACATATCGAAAATCTATCTTCCACCTCAGTATTAATAAAAAATCTGTCTAATAGAGCATAAGATGGACTATCTCTATCGTTGGACTAGGTAAACATTCTATTATAAAGCGGAATCTCAATCAGGTTATTTCCTAAGATAAATTCGTTAAATTCCTCCGTATCGGAGAAATCCCCTTCTCTAGGTGCTCTCTCTCCTAAAAATCTGGTGACATTAAAATCGCCCCCAACTACCCATTGATTGAAAGATAGATTTCTAAAGTCAGAACATTTTATCCACAACCGTCTTCACTCTATTTTTGTATGTGGACCATATACATTTGAAATGCCCAAAAGGGAATTATCTACTGTCGAGGCTAAAATAATATGCAATGAATGCATCATAGGTGCTCCTGTACAAGTCTAAACTGATTGTCTTTCCAACCAATCATAAGTCCACCGGCACTACCTATTGCCGGTAGACAAGACCAATTACGAAAGAAAGTCCCTCCCAACCTTCTAAAAAAACTAGGATCAGGATCATCAATTTTAGTTTCTTGAAGTATTGCAATATCGAGGTGAAAATCTTTAAAAAAATTCCTAACTATATCACATTTTTTGGGTTCATTTAGACATCTAATGTTCCAACTAACAATCCTCATCAACCTATAGATGTAGCTCTCTCTAGTTCTCTACTCCTAATGAAATCAGCATCTAAGTCTAAGTCAGAAAAAACAAAAGCTGTGTCGCTAGCAAACTGAAATAACTGATCATTAGAAAGACTACCTAAAGCATACGGTGAATAATCACTACCATAAACAGAAACAATACCTGAGCCCAAGTTTGAATTGCTTCTACTAGCAACCGAAACCTGGGATTTACCGTGAGAAGATGCGGATCTATGTCTTATCCTTTCACTCCGTCTAACCAATCCAGAACCGCGTTCTACTCTCCTTCTTCTCCCCCTCCTTGATGAAGGAGAAAAACTACCAACTATAGGTGACTCACCACTGCTTTCGGTTTCACCACCCAAGCTCAAGTCCCCCACCTGATCGACAACCCCTAACCCCAAATAAGGCAATACACACACTGCCTGGAATTCACAAAAATTCGGCCACAATATCAATGAAAAAACTCTCTCAAAAGACTCCTCCAACCATAACATAACACATGACATACCCAAACCCATCATCCCACCAGTCAATCTAGGACAGCCCAATAATTTTATCCCCCTCCAGTCCTTCCAGAACACCCTGTCCCTCTCAAAGTACCCACTACAGTCAACGTATTTTACCTGACAACCCGAACTAACCACCAATGAACTTCTATCACAATTATTATGGCCATGACCACCTTTCCAATAACCTACCTCATCCAACCTCTCTCTGTCAGAAACATTACTATCCAATAGCGCTTCACTCTCAACCAGTGTCTTACGTTTCCTTCCAACTTTTTTAAACTTTGATGAGGAAGAAGCTGTCTCCATATCCAGAGCAACTGGATCATTCATATCTTCTACATAATCCGACAAGACCTCAAAAACATTTGATAAATCCACATCCTCATTCACCCACCAGTCATATACCTCCTTAGTACCACGATACTGATTATAAACCGCCATGTCTATCGAATCAATACCCGTCATCACCTCCTTCCCTTTTCCATTCCTCCCTTCCTTGCCATTATTAAGTCCAACATTAATTCCATGGCCATGACAATATAACACGGACGGATCGAAGTTCATCGGATCAGCCTTGCAACAAACAGTCCCCTCCTTATGATGATCATCCATGACTGTTATGAAAAGATCGAAATTCATAGGATCAGAATTCAAGCTACTTTCGACAAAAAACTCCTTAACGTGATCATCCACGTCCACTACAACAGACAGCCCCCTCCTCTCTAAAATATCAGACCCACATTGCCTCAGATTCATCATAAAAGCCGCATCCACATCTTTACACGATGACTGGAAGTCAGCCACACAATGCTCAACATTAACAGCTGTGTTGATCGTGTCGAAATGTGACAATATTCCATCCATCAGCAACAATGCTATTTCCTTATGCCTCACCAGCGAATCGTAATATAATCTTCTTAATTTCAACAAATTAAGACTAAAGCGAAAAGCATGCTCCTTCCTATTCAATGACCTCGGCAATGGTGGGTAAACCAACTCCTCCGAAGAGCTTTTGCACCACAATATACCCTCAACAAGCCCTTCTAAGTGCCAACCCAACATCAACAACCAATACGCCCCAGCATTATCATGATCCGAGAATTCCATGGCATAAACTTCTATAAACTCGGATATTTTCAGTCATAATGTCGAACAGTTAAAGTGCATTAGTTCATACACTGTTTTCCCCTTAAAGAAATCTGGACAACTATTTGATCGGTGACCTATTCCTCTGCATTTAAAACAGCGAGTACCATTTCTCTTCTCCTTTGCCAAATGGTCGGGATCACCACATTTCAAACAAATTTTATCCTTTACAGTTTTATCTATTAATGAGAGAAACAATTTTCCAAATATTATGCGTACCGGTGCACTTAATAATGTCTTCATACGATCTCTCTCGTAGTCTCGGCATTGAACTCTGTCTAAACGTTTGGTTCAATCTACCTGATTTTAGATAAGATTTGAGCCAACTAGGAGCAGTATCACTGAATATACCAGAAATTCCATGGAATATTTGTCTTGATTTTCCACCGAATATTAAAACATCGCCAGATTCAAGCAACACCTTCTTCACAATTCCATTGTCACACATGTCTTTATACACGAATTCAGCCGAGTCCCCGATTGAGAATGACACCACTGGAAAACCGGCCATGATGCTTTCTTTACTTTCGTCTATGTCCTGATGCAACCCCAATTTCCCCCCATTGTTATAAAAGTTAACAATGCAAATATCCGGATTCATATAAGGAATTTCCTCAGTTCTCCCACCAAATTCTTTTAGGGCTACATCGGTAGAATTACCCACCAGTTCTTTAAGATTATGAGGAATTTCAGGTGGGACAATACCATCCCTATCACGTCTATCTTCATACCCCTTTGTCATAGGATTCCAGTTCTTTCCGAGACACAACATGTAAAGATTTAGCTTTGCCCCATTATCATATACAGGTTTGTGAAAACCCCCATTGCAACTCCCAAGATCTTGAACTTTCCTAACGATGTTAATCTGATCTTGAATGCTTAATAACTTCTTTAATAAAATCATACCCGAGCTCAAGATTTAGTGATGAATCACAATATCCCTATCTTCCATACAACCTATTTTAATTGAATCCACACAGTTGAAACTTCTGTGTCCATCCTTACCGCATCTGAAACACTTAACTTGATTATTACAACTACCCACCAGATGACTTTGGTCACCACAACGATAGCATCGTCTACATCGGATCTGAGATCCTAATACATTCGGAACTGAGAAGAAAGAACTCCCCTTTTTCATCTGATCAACCACTCGAGATGACATAGAAAGAGATTGCTTAATCGGGGGATTAGAACACTTTAATAATCTCAGTCCCACTTAGTTTTATTCTTCACAAAAATCAATATTAATGATTATTAACTTTGGGAAATCAAACAAAATGTAGTAAGTAAGTTATTGTATAAATGAAATGATTTTGTCTCAAAATTGCAAATATGGGATTAAATTGTTTGTTTGAGATTAAAAATAAATTTCTAAAAGAATAGAGCCAAAATATCAGTTAGTCAATTGATCATTTTCTCTTCGTTGGCGTTCAATATGTCACATCCTATTATGTAATCTTGTGGCCTGATGAAATCAATTAGGTAATCTTGTGGCTTGATGAAATCAAGAAGGTGTGATTGAGCGTGTAAATCAATTGAGCCTGGACTTGAAGAGAAGACATGACGGTTTTATCTCGTAGCCGTTAAAATCGAGATGGTGTTAATTGAGAAAGAAGAGGTTGAAAGTGAGAGTTAAGGGGCTATTGTTTGAGTGGAGGAGATGTTGTGATTTGGCATCAAGGTGGAGTGTTGAAATTAGTGATATGTAAATCACAATTTTGGGCAACAAATATTCTTGCATATTTTGTGGAGAGATATGTTGCTAGATTTTATGGAGAGATTTGGTGTTAGATTTGATGAAGAGATTTGGTGCATGATTTGATGAAGAGATTTGGTGCTAGATTTTATGGAGAGATATTGGTTGCTATATTTGTGGACATTTATTGCAAGGATATTTGGTGCTTATCCAAATAGTTTTATAACATATATGAAGATAATTTGGATGCCAATTTTTCTTGAGCATGAAGCAATTCTCTCTATAAACAGGGCCAGCTAACATCTTCATTAGGTGTGGGTGATAGCCACCAAGATTGGTGGTGAGAGCCACCAAGAGTGATCAGTCTAGCTATTCCAAATTGAGTGTTCTCCTTCAAATTATTTAGCCATTAGATATTTTCTACCTATTTCTCAATAAGGTTATTGGTTCAAGTTGTAATTGTTTGTAATGATATATGAGATCGATTGTAAACAATTTTTTATTAATGAATCAATAAAGAGGGTGGTTGGGTGGAATATCGTTTGCTCATATTTCCGATATTATTTGTTTTTTTTTCAATCAAATTCATCTTCAAGTAATTGGGTGAAAAAGATCCTGTTTTTCGAGCGTTTTGTCAAACTTCTGCTGCACACAAAAATCATACAATACACATGTTTGAATCAAAAATGGTGATTCAAACACCAACGGTGTGAAATCACACTTCAATAATTATGGTTAGAAACTAAAAGGGTTACAATCGCAAAATAAACGGATAAAAAGAAAATAAGAGACACGAGATTTTTATAATGGTTCGATTCAAAATGAATCTACCTCTACTTTTGTATATTTATCATCATCGTGGAGGGCATTACATGGTTTATCATCTTATAAATCATATTCATTACACTTGACCACTTTTGTGACAACTCTCCACTTTTCGCTCTCTTCCTACTTTAGATCACACTTAGATTCGAGAAGGAACAGAATGGATTGTGGTATCATATACTTTTCCTTGGTTCCAACATGAAAATGATTTTAGATTTGTGCATTAAAAAGGAGTTATGCGATTGGTGATCACGTGGAGTAGATCGAAGTGCGAATTAGTGGTGCTCGGAGAAGATGAGATCCATTCCATGTTGGAGGAAGGAGAGAAGTTTGGCTGCCATTAATGGAGTTTTTAGAAGCTTTAGAGCGGTCAAGGAATGATTTTGGCAGCCATTCGGGATCAAAGAATCGGTCCCTTGAATTGTGGAGCAAGGGGCTATTTATAGAAGAAGTTTGAAGGTAGTGGCAGCATCACAATTGTGGGGTGCAGATTTTGGATCGGACATAAATTAGGATCGGGCTAAAACTAATTACAGAATTGCAACTGTTCCGCTTTACAACTGTGTATAGCTGTCATGGTCTGTATTTACAGTTCTGCCACTGCTCTTTGTACTTGACCGATCCACTTTATGCTTAATTCCCGGTCCATTGTTTCAATTGGTACCGATCCAATTATTGCTGCCTCTCTTAAAGTCACTGACCCAAACCTAACTTAAATGTGCCCGACCCAGTTATATTTTACTGACCGATCCAGATTACCATTCGCCTTTTTGGATTTACCCCGTCCCAGATATGCTTTTCGTTCCCAAATGAATAGAACTACGTGTAAAATGCTTTATACTGAACTCGCATTAGTGAATTGCAGGATGTTACGCCATATATTTGCATGGATCGATTTAATCAATTTTGCCAGTTCTAATGCGAACATATTTCATGTCCCATATTCTGTTCCAACGTGAAGCTACACTTATTATCATTTTGTTGTGCTGACATGTTTGCGATGTTCCAAAGCGTCCAGACGTTTTGCATGCTCAGCCCATATTTTACCCTTTCTACATGTTGTATGATGTTCACGTGTAAATGTTTGTGGCTGGCACACCCATTTTTTCCTTTGACGAGGAGCAATATAATCATGCTGGTCCAATCTTATGAATGACGCTGTTACTTAAGGTCGATCCAAATGTTGATAATGCACTGACCCAGCTGGTTGACAATGCACCAACCCGTTTATATTACTTCATATAGGCCGATCCGATGTATTTATTGAAATAATGGGCCCACGTATTCATGCTTCTACAGACTGATTCAAATGTGTTTTAACCATCTCCCTGATGATTGTTTCACGTTTCTCTCATATCTACATTTCGTAATATAATGTATCACGTTATGTTTGAAGCTTTCACACGTTTTCAGTACATCTCTGCCACTATTGTATATAATCACACCGATTCTTCTGTCCCGAAATTCAGTGTGCCCCCATGTCCCAACCAATCAGAGCCCCCTGATTTCCACCTTTTGCATTTAAAACCCTGAATTTTTTTTGTACTTAAATGCAAAAAACAGGAAATGGGGGAGATCTGATTGGAGGGACAAGGGGGGGTAGGGGAAATGGGTATAGAATAATTGGTCTCGTATATAATATAGCCGATCCGAAGGGCACCATTGAAATCAAACCTCATGGCCTTCAGATGATGTCGACCCATTCTTTTATTAATTTGTCGTTGGTCCATGCATGGTAACACATACAATATGCTGGCATGCATGCCATAATCTTGTGCGTATACATATGGTGCTCGGTCCATATATGGACTCATTGCCAACGTGAATGTTTTCACCGCATGGAACATGCATGTTAATCCAAGTGATCTAAGCTTGATACCGGTCCATGTATAGTCTTTGATACCGACCCGACGTACTGACCGATCTGGTGCTTTGCAACCGACCGATCTAGTGCCTTGCAACTGACCAACCCGGTGCCTTTCAACTGACTGATCCAACCCACTTTGACGGAAATGGACCGACCCGATGCTTTGCAGAATAGGCCGACCCGCTGTTGTGTAAACATGGCCGATCCATTTGTTTTCTACCTGACCGATCCGTCACTTAAACAACATTTTTTAGTGGGTTAACAATATATATATATATACACATATTTCATATTTGAATTTTTTCCTTTTCAGAATGGCAAACCGTCAAAAACCTCATTTGTCTTCGAAATGTACCCAACTTCTACTGAAAATAGTCACTGATTATGTGAAATTCATTGCGAACGAGGAGGGTATGCATAAAGTGACTATTAGCGTCATATCCCTAAAATTTTTCCAATTGTAAACAGCCTCCCGCTGTAAAATATATTGCAAAGCGGGTCCCTATTTTAGCACTTATGTGTTTTTCAAAGAAAAAATGCGCTGCTATGAAAAAAAAGAAGAAAAAATCTCAAATATTACCAAAATTAATCTAAAAAAAGCATTAATACTAAATATATGCATACATGTATGGATATACTCATCCACTGTTTATATTTAATAATCTTGGTGAATATATGCATACTTGTATGCATATATTGCTTACACTTGCTAAGATACATGTATATAAAGATGAACTAATATGCATGGGCTACGAATTGTTGCTAAAATGTATGTATTTATTCTGATTATATGCTAAAATGTATGCATAAGAGTTAAAACGAATGAAGGCTTATGAAAATTGCTGACATGTATGCATTTATTGCTTGTAAATGTTGAAATGTATACACAAAAGGCATATGCTTAAAAACAGGCCATGATTGAATTAACGATCAACCAATGCATTTATTGCAGTATTATTGCATATATTTCTGCATAAATAGCGCAATTTGATGCAAAACTGCAATTTATGCAGAAATGTATGCATAAATTGCAAATAAATGAATCGTCTGATGCAATATATTACAATTTCGTGTTTTTTTATGATTTTATCGCATGAATTTGATGATGATTAGTTGTTGTATTTAATTATCAATTTATATTTTTGCTGATTTCTCTTGATGATTTACAAAAAATAGGGATGTAATTTATAAAAAGTTAAGGCAATGATGTAACGTGAATTTCCAAACCTACTAGGGATGTGAGACAAACTTACCTATGCATAAAACCATTGTGGAGAAATTTAACCAGACAATGGTGGAAATGAACATGTAGAGACAAAACTATTTTCAAGAATTGGTAGATGATGAGAAACTTCGACACAATATGATAGTCTTAGAGAAGAGTGGTCAAATGAAAGACGGTTTGAAAAACAAAAATGGTGTTGGTTGTGATTCTAATAGGTAAACCGTTTCAAGAAGAGACGAGTGGTGAAGAAAACGCGCATAGGTATTTTTCACAGGTACAAATTTTATTTGTTTGAAATCATCTCGTCCTTATTTTTGTACTCATACGAATTTGGCTAAAATATTTTGAAATACAGAAAAGTATCGCTTGATAATTTCGACTTGCAATAACAATTGTTTCAAAGAACTCGTGCAACCGGTCAAACATCCTATATGTCTGCTCAAACTTTGGAATAAATCAACCCAACTGCTTCACTTATCCCTTCTAACAATCGTCGGTGTTCTGGAGGGTTTTAAATCCTATTTATTATACCAAAGATCAAGGACAATACATCTCATGTTTCTACACACATCCTTCTTATAAACCATTAAAACTTCACCACCAAATTCAACTGATACTACCTGTTTATTCAATCGCAAGAATTTAAACCCAATAACAGACGAATCCAAATCTCGATCTAACTATTTACCTAGGAAAATCCCATGCACATCAACACTTGTGGCACCAACAGTATTGTGTACAACGGAATTTATATTCGTATTACGCATAGAGACAGTCAAAATGCACAAAATATTACCGTTTTCTACTAGAAAAATTACAGGCCCATCATCACCCTTCCCTACAAATTCTTAATTACTGCACTAAGCCACGACTTCATTACACCCTTAGCAACCATATCATTTCGCACATTCAAGCCTAAGTCCTTATGTCAGTCAACAATATCAAGCTTGAAGGCTTCACCATATCTAACAGATAGGCCACCCAAACTACAAAACATGTCACGGTTCCTATCACTTGTCAAACTGCCATCCAAAACATTAGTGTCTAATGCAACAACCTATTCACAAGTTCTAGCGAAAGACTTTCTATTTTTTAAGTGCATGAAAAACGAGTTAGTTACCTAAGTCTGATTAATGCTGGCAAATTCAACCTTCAAATAAATTACTTAGGAGTGAGGAATTGAAATGCAGAACATGATGTTAGAATTATGTAATAAAGGATCCAAATGTTGAAAATCACTATAACCATCTCTCCAAAACTTTAACTTAGATTCAATTTGATCAGAAAAGGTATCACAACATTCTATGAAACAAGAAACGTCACGGCAGTTCGTAATATTGAGTTTTGAGCTTCAATTGAATATATAGGATCCGATATAAGTCGGAATTCTATGAAACAAGAAATGTTTGAATCTTAGTGATTATAATTTTCTAATGAAAGAGAAAGAAAATCAGAAATTCATATTATAGTTTGTTAGTTATGTTCAATTCAAATTTTCAAATTATCGCTATGGAAACCATTAAATGATGGCGTTTATTTAATTAATTTAATAAGGATTTCTATATAATTTGCACACCGTTTAACTCGAAACCGTTAATGTTGGGATATAAATCCATATATTTTTTTATGTGAGGCTATATGATAATTTTATTTAGATATTTACGATAACAATAATTTGTTATTGTTTTGTTAGATTATTTTGGGATTTAAATATGTTTATTTAGATTATATAAGCCTTAAGAATAGCGATTTTGGAGAATGCCTCAGTTTTCGATGAAATTTGTGTCATTGGAACCGTAACATTAAATAATTATACGAAACCAAATTTCGTGGCAAAACAATGTCATATGCGGCAATGGTAGCCATAAATGCCTCGGTTTTATTTATTCGCTTTATCGATTTAAATTGGAAATTTTGAATAACGACTCTCTAACGAACTTAGAATTTAACGAAATTAATTTTATTAAACCAGTAATGATTTATAGTTGTAGTATTTCAAATTTCGAGTTAATTGGATTTATTTTGTGATCTACGCAGTTTAAATGTGTGCCGATTGACATATATGAGTAATAGAGGAATTTTCTCAGATTATCTTGGAATTCGACAAAACATTTTCCATCCTTTCTTGAATATTGTTTTATGCTAGGATTATGATTTTCATCCCGATCATGTATCGTATATAGCCGTTTTAGCGTGTTACTTCATGGTGAAGTGTGGTTAAGTAATAAAATATTCAAACCTACAATATAAATACCCATTATCAACAGTCAACCCTGAATTTTTCCTGGTCCAACAACTTGCGTGGCCAACTGTTGGAGTAGTCGCCTTCTAACAAATTAACAGCCAATATTTTCTGAACTTTTACCCTTAGATTCTCCTAATCCGCTGATTAATTCGAAACGCTCCGAATGTCAATCTTCGATAGCTGTGCAAGCTCTACATTTTGGATGGTCATAATCGACGTTAGAGGGCCATGGCAGCCATAATCACGTAGAGAAGTCGTCGACATTCATGGTATTTTTTTTGGTAGTAGAAGTGACCAAGGCGGGAGTCGTGCCAGGCGGAGGTCGGCAAGGCTCGGCCGGTTGGACTGGCATTTTCCGATCATTATCAGGAAGTTTGGTAAGGGAGCGGTGGTGTGGATGTTCAAGCGTGTGCTGGTGATTTTGGAATGAGGAGAAGATGGAAATAGCCAGGAATGAAGAGAAGGGCGGCCTGTTAACTGATAATGCAAAGTAATGGACCCGATTAATTGTTTAACCATACTAAATATTTCAAACTAACCAGGGTTTAAGAATAATTTATTTAATTAAATGAGTGTTGATCGATGCAGCAGGAAACAAAAGCAGTGAAGACGAGGGGCCGAGCGTATTTGAACAATATGGAACAAAGAAAAAGTCGGCCTGATTAACTATGTAAACAAAAGTAATTAAGTCGAAATAGTTTAATAATTATTTTCTTAAGGAATTTAAAGTATTATATTAAAATCATGTATTAAAATGTTAACAAACTATGATTGCATTATCAGAGTTGGACGATTCAAGGAACGTTAGACTCATCTTGGCCAGCACTACGTCATGGAGTAGATTCTGACTCATTTGGAATCAACTGATTTTTCAGTTAAATTAAATACTTTTTTAATTTAATTGAAATGAACTGTCTCAACAATGAATAAGATCAAGATGAGTTAAATTCACTCAGTTCTTCCTACTTATATTTTATATAAGTCAGGTTATATAATTGTTTGCTATGTTTCTTAATTGTTGACTATTTGTTAAAAATTTATATTCATATATTGATTGATCTGATGAAAATAAACGTTGTTTAATTTCAGTGAAACACCAAATCGTTATTTTAACGATTGGAAACAATTAAGGTAGCTTACCTTGTTGGTCACGTTTATAAAATAAACGTGTAAAATTTAATTAATTATTTGAATTGTTTTGCTGAGTTAGATTATTGTAATAGAAATTATTTTGAATAATTTTGTTTGAGCTAACCTATTTGCATGTAGGGAAAAATAGGTTGGAGGGATCCAACTGGATTACTCACTTGTAGTCGTTAAATTTTATTTTATTATAATATATGTTGAAATATGAAAGTGTGATGCAGGAGTTGACAGGTTAGAGGAATCCAACTGGATTCCTCATTAATATTGATAACATTTACCAGTATTATTGGATGCGATTTATTTGATGTGAAATTGATTAATACTTCACGGATTTGGTACTATAGTAGACATTTTCTTCTTTATTACTGTTGATAAAACAAAATATTTTTTGGAATCAATGTCAAATAGAATCTAAAAAGTTTTCAAAGTTATATTTATATATTTGAAATACAATGTTTATTTTAAATGTCAAAGTTTTTATTTTCGTTTTCTAAAATTATGTAAATTATAAATTAATGGCATTCTAATTTATTAATAAATAATGATTAAACTGTATAAATTGAATTAAAATGATATAATGATTGGATAAACGCCTTTACTGGCGTAAATGGAATTTTAAAAGATATTAAAATGCTGAAATGGATTAATGAAATTGAGAAGGTACGAAAATTAATTCAAAAGAAAGGTAAAGTGTTTTTTGTAACAAATGAACGTTTTTTTTAAATGTTGTTAATAAAAAAATAGGAAATATAATTAAATGGCATTCGTGAATGAGATTAGTGAGAATAAATGGATTTGGAAATGGAATGTGAGTATAGTCGTGTAATTTCAAAATGTGAATCCAATATTTTGTATTGTACATAAAGCCTGGTATTTTAAATAGTTTAGAAAGGGATATGGATTGAATTGAAAGTTTATAACATTGGTTTATAAATGTTAAATGGATGGATTTAGGAAATTTTAAATGAATGGATAAGGAATTTATTAAAGTTTAGGAATTTTGTAAATAAAATGTGAAGGTTTTTTTTGAATGGGATCTGTAATATTTTTGTATGAAGGTTAAGTTAAACGATTTTGGTAAATTTTATGGAATGATATTTGTGTTAAACTAGAAATGGTTTATGAGATGATAAGGAGTTGCTTTAAAAATGGTAAAGGGAATATGATGTCGGATTTTAGAAATTATAATTTGTTGTACGTTGCTTAAGTATAGTAAGTTTCGTGGTATCAATCTGATGTTGGTTTCAGCCTTCGTGGTTTATACCGAGAGATTTTTTTTCACTTAAAATTTACAATGGGAAGCTAATGGAGCAGAAGTGTGGTGATAATTGAACTTGCTTATACTAAATAAGAAAAAGGAAATACTTTCTGAATATGATTAGAATTAGAGGTTTAAATATTTAATTAACGACTGGTTAATTAAAGAGGCTAAATAATGCTGAGTATTGAATTAGTGAATTCATTTTCTTTTTATGGATGAACGGTTGTTTATTTGATAGTTAAATAACCAACTATCAAATTTGACCTGTACGATTGTTGGTACGGAAAGAACGGTATCGTATTTATATTCGAAAACCATGGAAGATGTTGATTGAAGATGGAAAAATTGAAGACTGTGGATCTTCATAAGCGGAAGGACAACTTCATAGATTTCTCAGATTTGCAACCCGAGGATTTGGAAGGCAAATCAATCGTTATTGAAGTTTGTGGATTGCAAGGACTTCTCGCTACTGGTCTATAGGGTGATTCCTATGATGTATTAGGTGGGTGCCTTCGATTTGTCCAGCCCCAGGACAACTATTATGGAGGGATGTCTGACAGAGTATTTCTAAAGGATTATATATGTTGATTTCGTCAAACATACCACAATTGTGGCTAAGAAGGGCCCATCTCTTAGCATAACAACAAGAGTATTTTTGGGACATCAATTAGTGATTTTCTATCAGAATTGACGATGTGACATTCAAATTAAATGGTGCCAGATGTGATGTGATACTTTGTGTTGTGTTGGTTCTTCTTCATCTATTCTAATATTTCTTTTTTACCTCTCTCAGCCTCTAAATTCTTTCTATTAACTATTTGGGATTTTTGATACTTTAGTTTTGGCAAGTAATATGGGATTATGTATTATTGTCGTAATTCAGGCGTCCAATTCCTACCTGGTCATTACATGGGTATCAAAGCTATTGGTTTAGTAATAACTTTAGCTCTTTGGTGTAACTCGATAGAGATAGGGTTGGTAATACCCTACATTGAGCTGAGTTTATATATATGAGAGTGTATTTGTAGATCTTATTTATAAATGTTTTGTGTTGTGTTGTTTGATTGGTTCAAGTTTTGAGAAACATTGAACTGGCAATGGACATAATATTGTTTTGTAAAGAGGGTAGCTAAAGTAATTTTACCCGACATATATTTTTGTATAGAAAAGAAATAATTTTATATAATTATTAAGATGTTGGCTTGTTTGGATGACTTATATAAAATTCAAATTGGATTATGAATTGGAATGGTTTAATATAACCAGAAGAAATTTCACATATAGAATTTGTAAATAAGAATTGTGATATGAGATTGAAGGAATTAGAATTAGGTTAGAAAATTCAATTAGTTTATTGGATTTGGAATTGGAACTTAACTCGGTTAAGTGGAATAATAGTGATACTGAAATTTAATAAAATAGATTTATAATTTGGAAACTGAATGAATAATAATTAAAATAAATCTATCGGATGTTAACCAACTGATGTTCAAATCTGTTAAACCAAAGTAAATATTAAAATTGAATGTAAAATCAATTGATTTGATTAAGTTGGTTATGCGTTTTTTGTTAGACTAGTTGAATATAATTCATCATCAGTTTAAAATAGAGTTGAATGACTTAAAGAAAAAAATGCCAATATAAGTAAATTGGAATGAAACTTCATTTGAATTGGAATTACTGATTTAATCTGATATTCGCATATGAATGATGCTACATGTTTGATTTTGAAAATTTGTGTAGTTACATTTGTTGGTTAATGGAGTATTAGTTAAGAAATTCATGTAATTGTTACTTATATGTTAAACTGAGATAAATATAGGTACAAGAAGGCCATGATAATTAAATTTGATTGCGTATATTGCACGTATATGGAGCTATTATGCTTAATAACGCTCGTAATAATTCCGCCTACGTGAAAATATAAAAATTTTGTTTTTGAATTTTATTTTCCGACTGTGTGGTTTGATGTATATATATATACATATATCTATTGTTCCTGCAATATAGCAGAAGTCCCGCAGTATATGGGAGGCTCCGCCGAAATTTTTTGAAAATTTAATGTGTTAGAAATTTTTTATGAACAATAAAAAATTGGTTTTTCGTTTAAAATACATTGGATTTTATATAAGATTAATGGATTTGTAGCATTTTTTCCTACCTTAGTAATTCCGGGGACAAAATGCTTTTAAGAGGGGAGGAATGCAACTTCCCGTAGTTTTGGTAGTCAAAAATATTATATTTGGACTATTTATGTATTTTAATATCTAATTCATTTATTGAAACGAAGTTTGAACGTAAAATTTATATTTAATTTAAAACGAGCTGGTAATGTCATGGTAGTTCGTAACATTGACTTTCAGATTTCGACTGAATATAGAAGATTTGATGTAAGTCGAAATTCTGTGAAACAAAAAATGTTTGAATCTTGTTGATTATAATTTTCTAATGAAAGAGAAAAATCCATAAACGCCTCAGTTTTTGTTTATTTGTTTTATCGATTTAAACTGGAAATTTTGGATAACCGATTCTCTAATGAACTCAGAATTTGACGAAATTAATTTTATTAAACCCGTAATGATTTATAATCGTAGTATTTCAATTTTCAAGTCAATTGGATTTATTTTATGATCGTATGCAATTTAAATGTGTGTCGATTTACATATATGAGTTATGAAGGAATTTTCACAAACGATCTCTGAATTCGAAGAAACCTGTTCAAACGTGTATAGAATATTGTTTTACGCTAGGATTACGATTTTTAACCCGATCAGATATCGTATGTAGCCGTTTTAGCATGTTATTGTGGTGAAGCTTGGTTTAATAAAATATTCAAACCCAACTTCAGGGAATTTAATGTTATATATAGGGCTGGAAATTAGAACCAAGAACCAAAAAACAGAACCGACCCGACCCGAAAAGGCCTGGACCCGAACAGAACCCGACGGGTCTTGTGTTGGGCCTAGGTGATGAAAAATACTATAATGACCCGATAAAACCCGACCCAAATTGACTCAATCCGAAAGACCCGACCAAAAAGCAATGAAATATATGTATATTTAGTGTTGTTACCCAACAAAACCCGAACCGCCCCGACCCGAACCGAAGCTCGGATCGGGTCGGGTCCAGGTTTTTCAGTTAAATTAAATGTATCTTTAATTTAAATGATTGTTTAATTTAATTGAAATGAACTATTTCAACAACGAATCAGACAAGGTGAGTTAAACCCATTCAATTCGTTCCACTTATATTTTATATATGTCGGGGTTTATAATTGTGTGCTATGATTGTTATTGTTTGACTGTTTGTTAAGCGAATATTCATATATTGATTGAACCAATGAAACTAAGCATTGCTTAATTTTAGTGAAACACAAAATTATTATTTTAACGATTGGAACCCAATGAGATAGCTTAACTTGTTGGTTACGTTTATAAAATAAACATGTTAAATTTAATAAATTGTTTGAATTGTCTTGTTTTGTTAATATATTATTATTTATCATTGTAACACCCCACACCCGCTACGGTCACTCACTAAGGGAATGCCATAACATCGGTGGAGTATTTTAAGTGAATATAGAACAGAAAAATTAAAACAAGACAGATATAAGTAATACTTGAGAATTTAAAACATCATTTCATTGCAGCGGAAAGTAAAACATGTTTTGTTACACCAAAACCATAAACAAGAGTCAAGTACATAATATCCATCCTGATAAAACAAAAGTACATAATCCCACTACATAACTTAATAGCCATAATAGAAAAGATAAACTGAGCTTTACATCCACGGTCCAAGCTCCAAAAGATAGATAAAGCAGTCTGATCAAAGCCCACTAGTGCTAGGCCCACTCTGATAACCTGAGGGTTGGAATAAAGATAAAAACAACGGGGTCAGACATAAGTCTGAGCGAGTCCTATAACTTTAACAATACAATCATTAAAGTAACCAGAGTAAGACATAAGCTTGATATACGGTAACGACTGGGGATAAATGGCTACACTAAGCAGCCAACTAGACTTAGGATGAACTAAGATAACCGTAAAGACGCATTTACCCACCCAAGGATAATTACTCCACTGCACCACCCCAGATCTACCCACCCAACGGTAATTCCTACACTGCACCACACCAGTTCTACCCACCCAAGGGTAATTCCTACTAAAAGGTTGATCCCACTAAGTGTACTTAGTAATTTTTAATAGTAGTTTCGTGTACCCCTAGCTGACTACATAGGTGCCGTCTGCCCCTATCTCCACTAGGTGTACCCACTAATCCCCAAGCGATCGGCTCCCTAACGTTGATACCCGTGCTGGCCCCACAATGGGGTGTATCATTCCCCAAAGTGGCAACCCGATAATATCAACGGTGCACGGCTTATACCTACACGATGCAACAACGTCTTACTTACCAGCCCGGGTCCACACACGCATATGAAACCCGTTGGACTTGCGTTGCCACCGCTAACCCGTTTTGGCCTCTTACAGTCAAACCCAATATGCGTGTCCCGTCCTCGACTTGGGTCGAGCCCACAAAGATACGTTTGGGATATTGGTTGAAATGGGCCCCCACAAGCTACCCACCTAAGCTTGTCATTTCTAGTGAATCCCACTTAACCCTTTAACCATGTCCACTTACATGTTATAAATTTTGGTTAAGTCTTTTAATCATATTTTAATTGCCACTCAAGGCACCCACTAGATTTCCACATGCCACCCAAGGCACTTACTTGATTCCCACATGCCACCCCAGACACTTACTTAACCCTTTAGTCATGTTTAATTACATGTTCCACTTTGGTTAAGTATTCTAGTCGTATTTTCTATTGCCACCCAAGGCAACCCACTAGTTTCCTCATGCCACCCAAGGCACCCCCACTAGTTACTACATGCCACCCAAGGCACCCACTTAACCCCTCATGCCCCACTACATGCTAATTTGGTTAAGTGTTTCTTAATTAATTAATTAAGATCGTAACCTTTGTAAAGACCTCTCACATTAGACTGTCTTTTATGGCAGCTGGATATGCCAGTTGGTTCCGGGCAGCCTTACACCATAACAGAGTCTAACCTCGTGTGTTTACACTTGTCACGTATTTAGTTTATGACTAAGGCCTCTCACATTGGGCCAATCATTTGTAGCCGCTGGATTTGCCGGTCGGTTCCGGGCAGTCTTATGCTACAAAAGGGTCCAACCTCATGTCTTAGTCGATTAATTACATCTAATTAATCACCCCCATAATTTGTATTAATTATCCCTAATTAATTACAAATTTCAAGAATATGGGTAGACCTAACTCAATAGGTAAATTCCCAATTCCATAATATGGGTAGACCTAACTTAATAGGTAAATTCCCAATTATGTCCATTCACTTTATGTTATGCTTAAGCATACCCATTTCACACCATTTTATTAACATGCATTTTAACCCCATCGTTCCCCACGTAATTCGTTCTCATAACATGACATAATAAAGGGAAGATTCATCACAAATGCCATGGGTTTAACCAACATAGCATATAACTTTATCATGGGTTTAAAAGGTGTCAACTTGCATATATGAGCATACATTAAACCCAACTAGCATTTAACCCAAACTTGCATGAAGCACATATGTCACAAAGGGGTAACTTGCATATGATTCTTATGTCATACAAAGGTGTGAACTTGCATAGCATGTCACATGTTAACTTGCATATAACCAAACACATAACTTGCATAACATGTTACATATGAACTTGCATATAATAATGCACATAACTTGCATATAACCAAACACATAACTTGCATAACATGTTACATATGAACTTGCATATGTATGTATGACATACAAAGGTAAACTCGCGTATGTTATGCATATCACTAATCCAAACAACTTGCATAGATTATGCATATTATAGATCCAAACTCATAGGTTAAACTTGCATGTCATGTCACTTATTTCACACATGATTCTAGCATAAAACCAAGCATTTAACTTGCATAAAACCAAACACTTAGCATGCATAAAACCAAATACTTAGCATGCATAAAACCAAATACTTAGCATGCATAAAACCCACCACTTAACATGCATAAACCCAAACACTTAGCATGCATAAAACCAAATACTTAGCATGCATAAAACCCACCACTTAACATGCATAAACCCAAACACTTAACTTGCATAAACATAGTGTCATCATGAATAAGTGTTAAACATAGTGATTAGCAAACTAGCATCATAACATATGACCTAAAACTCATTGATCCGCAAGCAAAACCATATGATCTCGTCACATCTCATCTACTTAGTTTAGCAATTGGTTATTAAAGTGATATAAACTCACAAACTCCAAGATTAACTCCTTAGATAGTTGCTAGAGTTGAAGTAGAGGTGGATTAGTAGTTGATTAGCTTGCAATCCTCTTCTCTAATTAGTGGAGGCTCCTTCTAAGTTGCATTTTGGCGGCATGATGGCATAGATTCTATTTTTAGTACGGATTAGGGTAGTCTTAGGGTATATTTATAGGATTAGGTTGTGTTTTAGACCCTTAGATTAACCCTAGGTTAGTTTAGGTTCGTCAGATTTCGTCCCAAGCCCTCCAACCCAGCCCAAAACTCAACCAGGTGCACCCAGGCCAGAATCAGCCGACAGGGCAAGTCGACAGCCCTGTCGACTGCCAAGTCGACAGGCATGTCGACAGGAAAGTCGACAGCCCTATCGACAGCCAAGTCAACTTGGCTGGGCGGGAGTTTTCCCGCCTGGCCCCCATTTCTGCATGTTTCAAAATTCAAATTTCCCGAAAACTTCTTTGGGCCTTAACCGGGTCATACGGACTCCGATTTACAAAATTTCGGACTCTATTTCGCGTATTTTTCCGAGACGAACACAATGACGTAACCCGTTTCCCCTGATTCTCACATCTGAGATTATTAATTCTGTAATTAGTGAATATCAGTGTTAACTGAAATTCGGGGTGTTACATTCTCCCCTCCTTAAAGGATTTCGTCCCCAAAATCTCCAAGTTAAGGAGAATGCATATCCTATCATCCAAACAACCATCTACTCAATCCATCAACCACGGGCATCCATTGTCCTTAAAATAATTTCTACTGATGTATGAGCATATGCAAAAAGTGTGTGTATATGTTCCCTATCTAATGTATGAACATATGCAAACCGTGATAGTGCCATGCATCCAATATGTATGCGAAAGAACCCTATCGACGCATACTATATCTACATGAGTGCACAATCATTCACCAAAATGCATCATCCATATGATAACACAACCATTATACATCCATCAATTTAGCTACCTACACACAATTATATGCAATATGCAATATGAAGTGACTGAGCCGATCTAGTGTCTAGAGTGTGTGTATATGCATCCACGAGCAACCACTAGCAAACACTTGCATCCACATGCATCCATCAATCATAACATGTCTCAAACACATGTTTCAACCATAGGTTTACCCTATCTAAAGGTTAAAGGTACTAACGAGAGGACATACTAAAGATAAGATAAGTACTAGACAAACGATAAAGGAGAAGTTAAAAGACATACCCTCAAAAAGGAATGGGTATAATGAACGCATTTTCGCTTTCGTCTCCCAAGTAGCGTTGCCCTCATCTTCTCCCTATTGCACTTTGACTAGTTGAACATCCCTGTTTCTCAACCTCTTAATCTCTGACCCAAGGATGCGTGTAGGAGCTCGTCGAATAGTCGCATCACGCTCTATCTCTACTTCTCTAAGCAAGCTCGGCTCTACCACCTCTGCGGTCTCATGTAGGCACTTCCTCAAATGTGACACATGGAATACATCATGTACACCACCAAGTCTGTCGGGCAACTCCACTCTATAGGTCATCTGTCCAATCCTTTCCTTAATAGGAAACGGACCAACAAACCTTGGTGCTAACTTCCCAACAGATCCAAAGCGAACCACATTCCGTAACGGAGATACTTTGACAAAGACCATGTCCCCAACATCAAACTCAAGCTCTGTTCTCCTCTTGTCCGCATAAGAATTCTGTTTGTCTTGCGCCGCTTTCATCCTTCTTCGAATCAAATCAATCTTTTCCGAAGTCTTCCTAACCATATCGGGCCCAAGCAAGATCTTATCCGTAGATTCCCACCAACATGTAGGTGATCGACAAGGCCTTCCATAAAAAGCTTCGAAAGGAGCCATGCCAATACTAGACTGAAAGCTGTTATTATATGCGAACTCCACCAATGGAAGATGCTCTTCTCATGTACCTCCAAAATCTAAGATACATAGCCTCAAAAGGTCTTCTAAAATGCGATTCACCCTCCCGGTCTGGCCGTCCGTCTGAGGATGATTTGCGGTGCTCAAACACAACTGATTCCCTACCGCCTCTTTCAAACTCTTCCAAAACTCGCTAGTGAAGATAGGATCTCGATCACCCACTATGCTGGAAGGTACACCATGCAATCTAACAATCTCTCGAATGTAGATTGAAGCTACCCATTGAGCAGTCCTCTTACTCTTCATGGGTATAAAATGGGCACTCTTAGTAAGTTTGTCTACCCCAACCCAAATTCCCGTATTTTTCTTCCTCGATCTTGGTAATCCTTTGACGAAATCCATCGAGACACTATCCCACTTCCATAGCGGAACCTCCAATGGGTGAAGCAACCCACCGGGTTTCTTTTGCTCCGCTTTTACTTGTTGGCACACCAAGCATCTAGCGACATACTCGGCCGCGTCTTTCTTCATACCGGCCCAAAAGAAAACTTGCTTCATGTCTTGGTACATCTTGTCCCTACCGGGATGAATGGTCATCTTCGAACGATGTGCATCATCAAGTATAGCCTTCCTCAAACCCTCGTCTTGCGGTACATAAAGTCTACCGTCTCTACGCAACCACCCCTTACCATCTAGGGTGTACCTACTCAAATGGATGGACGACTCCCCCTCCTCATGAGCTTCTCTACTAACTCAACCAACTGTGGGTCGTCTCGCTGTGCTCCGCCAATCCGCCCCAAAAGAGTAGGCCTAACCTCCAAGGAGGCTAGCAAACCGGGTACAAAGTCAACGGAAGGTCTAAAGTCAAACATAGAAATAAACTCTAAGCTCCGTCGTTCAACGAACAATGAACTCAAGGACAATCTTTTTCTACTTAAGGCGTCCGCTACCACGTTACCCTTGCCATGGGTATACGCTATCTCAAACTCATAGGATGCTAAGAATCCCATCCACTTTTGTTGTCCTAAGACTATGCGCTCGAAGAGTCTCCAACACTTCCCTAAGATGTAGGGCATGCTCTTCTCCACTTTTAGAGAAAACCAGGATATTACCCCATCCAAAATCATCACAACTGTCCATCTCTCACGCAGACCATCCTAGTCGAACTTGACATCCCCCAAGTGCAAGCCGCAAAGGCCTAAACCAATATCAGACAAACACCCAAGAGATATCTCCTTCGAGTTCAGACGACCTACGTGAGATGATACTAGTAAAAACGGCTAAATAATTAAGCCCTTGTCCAACTCTGGATGTCCTCGCCAGTCTCGCTCCAACACCACCGTTTATCCCATAACTGGCTTTGCTCAACCTATTGAGCACATACGAAAACTTATTTCGCTCCTAGAAAAGACCAAGATGTCATTTACAAAGACCATCACGAACTTATTTAGGTACTCCCTGAACACCCTTTTCATCAAATCAATAAAGTATGCGGGGGCGTTCGTCAAACCAAATGGCATCACCAACCACTCATAAAAACCATCCGGAGTCCTAACGGTAGTCTTCTCTATACTATCCTCAGCCACTCTCAACTGACGAAACCCCGTGGCTAAGTCCAACTGCGAAAATACTGAGGCGCCAACTAACTGATCAAAGAGATCATCAATCCTCGGCAATGGGTGTCTATTCTTCTTTGTGAGTTTATTTAGTTCTCTTTAGCCTACACAAAGTCTGAGGGACCCATTCGCCTTCGTGGCAAAAACTACTGGAGCACCCCACTCCGATATACTTCATCTTATGAACCCCTTCTCAAGCAAATCGCCTACTTGCTTATGGAGTTCCCTCCTCTCACGAGGAGCCATGTGGCACACTGGCCAAGATACTGGTTTGGCATTGTCTACCAGATATATTCGGAAGTCAATCTCCCGCTCCGGAGGTAAGCCCTTCACCTCCTCAAACACATCCGAGTATTCCCGGACCACTCTAACAGATCGCAAACTCTCGACCGACGTGTCAAGCGATTCTAGATAACTTAGCATAACAGATTCCATGGGATTACAAGAGATCTCGAGAGTGTTACCCAGGCGGGTCATAAGCCTAACAACTCTCCCTTCAAAATCAAGAACGGCACCCCTACTGGATAACCAGTCCATGCCAAAACTAACCCATAGCCCGTGAAGCCTAAAAAGCATCACATCTAAACTCAACGCTAAGTATAGAAACTTTCAAACCCAAACACATCATGGAGCCCCAATTGGGTTTGAAACAACTAAGGGATCATCTACTAAACTGGTGTCTAAGTGCAGTGACTCAACTAACAATGATGAGATAAACGAACTCGATGCGTCAGAATCAAATAAAGTTCGAACCGGATAATAAAGAAATCCAAATTCCAACCTAGACGGTCCTATCCCCATCTGGTACACTAGCAGTGAGGGAATACAACTACCCTCCAGGAGATTCCATACCTTGCCCACGCCCTTTTGGACAATCCTAATAAGGTGTCCTATTCCTCCAAAAGGATAACTACTAGCCCTCTTCTTCCCATTCTCCACTCGTAACCTCCCATCAAAATGAGGTTCCGTCCTTCATTAAACAACAACTAATTGAGCCTTCCTCCCATCGTCTATCCAATAGGTACCTACAAGTCCTCCTCCTTCTTGAACCAACTTCTAGTCCGACTAATGTCTAAGTCCCTTGAAGTGGTTTTCCATTCTTATCTATCTTAGAAAGATCATCTATACGCGGAGGGGAGACTCAAAACGAGAGAGGAAGAGATTCAAAACGGAGAATTTGAAAGATATAGATATGGCTATTGGGGATTATGCTTTTCTTTCAAAAACTTTTCTCTTAAAAGACATGTTTTTGAAAATACTCCTTTCAAAAAAAATGGTTTTTCTAAAAATTTTTTTATCTGTTCTGGTAACCTTAAGCTCTGATACCACGTGTAACACCCCACACCCGCTACGGTCACTCACTAAGGGAATGCCATAACATCGGTGGAGTATTTTAAGTGAATATAGAACATAAAAATTACAACAAGACAGATATAAGTAATACTTGAGAATTTAAAACATCATTTCATTGCAGCGGAAAGTAAAACATGTTTTGTTACACCAAAACCATAAACAAGAGTCAAGTACATAATAT
This sequence comes from Allium sativum, assembly GCA_030737875.1. Classification (NCBI taxonomy): domain Eukaryota; kingdom Viridiplantae; phylum Streptophyta; class Magnoliopsida; order Asparagales; family Amaryllidaceae; genus Allium; species Allium sativum. Next base: position 1,049,380,774 of record CM060916.1, on the reverse strand, counting down.
CCATCCTGATAAAACAAAAGTACATAATCCCACTACATAACTTAATAGCCATAATAGAAAAGATAAACTGAGCTTTACATCCACGGTCCAAGCTCCAAAAGATAGATAAAGCAGTCTGATCAAAGCCCACTAGTGCTAGGCCCACTCTGATAACCTGAGGGTTGGGAAAAAGATAAAAACAACGGGGTTAGACATAAGTCTGAGCGAGTCCTATAAATCATTAAAGTAACCAGAGTAAGACATAAGCTTGATATACGGTAACGACTGGGGATAAATGGCTACACTAAGCAGCCAACTAGACTTAGGATGAACTAAGATAACCGTAAAGACGCATTTACCCACCCAAGGATAATTACTCCACTGCACCACCCCAGATCTACCCACCCAAGGGTAATTCCTACACTACACCACACCAGTTCTACCCACCCAAGGGTAATTCCTACTTAAAGGTTGATCCCACTAAGTGTACTTAGTAATTTTTAATAGTAGTTTCGTGTACCCCTAGCTGATTACATAGGTGTCGTCTGCCCCTGACTCCACTAGGTGTACCCACTACTCCCCAAGCGATCGGCTCCCTAACGTAGATACCCGTGCTGGCCCCACAGTGGGGTGTATCATTCCCCAAAGTGGCAACCCGATAATATCAACGGTGCACGGCTTATACCTACACGATGCAACAACGTCTTACTTACCAGCCCGGGTCCACACACGCATATGAAACCCGTTGGACTTGCGTTGCCACCGCTAACCCGTTTTGGCCTCTTACAGTCAAACCCAATATGCATGTCCCGTCCTCGACTTGGGTCGAGCCCACAAAGATACGTTTGGGATATTGGTTGAAATGGGCCCCCACAAGCTACCCACCTAAGCTTGTCATTTCTAGTGAATCCCACTTAACCCTTTAACCATGTCCACTTACAAGTTATAAATTTTGGTTAAGTCTTTTAATCATATTTTAATTGCCACTCAAGGCACCCACTAGATTTCCACATGCCACCCAAGGCACTTACTTGATTCCCACATGCCACCCCAGGCACTTACTTAACCATTCAATCATGTTTAATTACATGTTCCACTTTGGTTAAGTATTCTAGTCGTATTTTCTATTGCCACCCAAGGCAACCCACTAGTTTCCTCATGCCACCCAAGGCACCCCCACAAGTTACTACATGCCACCCAAGGCACCCACTTAACCCCTCATGCCCCACTACATGCTAATTTGGTTAAGTGTTTCTTAATTAATTAATTAAGATCGTAACCTTTGTAAAGACCTCTCACATTAGACTGTCTTTTATGGCAGCTGGATATGCCGGTTGGTTTCGGGCAGCCTTACACCATAACAGAGTCTAACCTCGTGTGTTTACACTTGTCACGTATTTAGTTTATGACTAAGGCCTCTCACATTGGGCCAATCATTTGTAGCCGCTGGATTTGCCGGTCGGTTCCGGGCAGTCTTATGCTACAAAAGGGTCCAACCTCGTGTCTTAGTCGATTAATTACATCTAATTAATCACCCCCATAATTTGTATTAATTATCCCTAATTAATTACAAATTTCAAGAATATGGGTAGACCTAACTCAATAGGTAAATTCCCAATTCCATAATATGGGTAGGCCTAACTTAATAGGTAAATTCCCAATTATGTCCATTCACTTTATGTTATGCTTAAGCATACCCATTTCACACCATTTTATTAACATGCATTTTAACCCCATCGTTCCCCACGTAATTCGTTCTCATAACATGACATAATAAAGGGAAGATTCATCACAAATGCCATGGGTTTAACCAACATAGCATATAACCTTATCATGGGTTTAAAAGGTGTCAACTTGCATATATGAGCATACATTAAACCCAACTAGCATTTAACCCAAACTTGCATGAAGCACATATGTCACAAAGGGGTAACTTGCATATGATTCTTATGTCATACAAAGGTGTGAACTTGCATAGCATGTCACATGTTAACTTGCATATAACCAAACACATAACTTGCATAACATGTTACATATGAACTTGCATATAATCATGCACATAACTTGCATATAACCAAACACATAACTTGCATAACATGTTACATATGAACTTGCATATGTATGTATGACATACAAAGGTAAACTCGCGTATGTTATGCATATCACTAATCCAAACAACTTGCATAGATTATGCATATTATAGATCCAAACTCATAGGTTAAACTTGCATGTCATGTCACTTATTTCACACATGATTCTAGCATAAAACCAAGCATTTAACTTGCATAAAACCAAACACTTAGCATGCATAAAACCAAATACTTAGCATGCATAAAACCAAATACTTAGCATGCATAAAACCAAATACTTAGCATGCATAAAACCCACCACTTAACATGCATAAACTCAAACACTTAGCATTCATAAAACCAAATACTTAGCATGCATAAAACCCACCACTTAACATGCATAAACCTAAACAATTAACTTGCATAAACATAGTGTCATCATGAATAAGTGTTAAACATAGTGATTAGCAAACTAGCATCATAACATATGACCTAAAACCCATTGATCCGCAAGCAAAACCATATGATCTCATCACATCTCATCTACTTAGTTTAGCAATTGGTTATTAAAGTGATAGAAACTCACAAACTCCAAGATTAGCTCCTTAGATAGTTGCTTGAGTTGAAGTAGAGGTGGATTAGTAGTTGATTAGCTTGCAATCCTCTTCTCTAATTAGTGGAGGCTCCTTCTAAGTTGCATTTTGGCGGCATGATGGCATAGATTCTATTTTTAGTATGGATTAGGGTAGTCTTAGGGTATATTTATAGGATTAGGTTGTGTTTTAGACCCTTAGATTAACCCTAGGTTAGTTTAGGTCCGTCAGATTTCGTCCCAAGCCCTCCAACCCAGCCCAAAACTCAACCAGGTGCACCCAGGCCAGAATCAGCCGACAGGGCAAGTCGACAGCCCTGTCGACTGCCAAGTCGACAAGCATGTCGACAGGCAAGTCGACAGCCCTGTCGACAGCCTAGTCGACTTGGCTGGGCGGGAGTTTTCCCGCCTGGCCCCCATTTCTGCATGTTTCGAAATTCAAATTTCCCGCAAACTTCTTTGGGCCTTAACCGGGTCATACGGACTCCGATTTACAAAATTTCGGACTCTAGTTCGCGTATTTTTCCGAGACGAACACAATGACGTAACCCGTTTCCCCTGATTCTCACATCTGAGATTATTAATTCTGTAATTAGTGAATATCAGTGTTAACTGAAATTCGGGGTGTTACAATCATTATAGAAATTATTTTTAATAATTTTATTTTAGGTGACCTATTTGGATGCAGGGAAAAATAGGTTGGAGGGATCCAACTCGATTCCTCACTTGGGGTTGTTAAATTTTATTATATTATAATTTGTGTTGAAATATGAAATTGCGATGCAGGAATTGATAGGTTGGAGGAATCCAATTGGATTCTAGTTGGATTCCTCATTAATATTGATAACGTTTATCAGTATGATTGGATATGCTTTATACAATGTGAAATTGATTAATATTTCATGGGTTTGGTACTATAGTAGACATTTGCCTTTTAAGTACCATTGATAAAATAAAATATTTTTTTGAAATCAATGTTAAATAGATTATAACGGTTTTCAAAATTATATTGGTATATTTCAAATACGATGTTTATTTTACACGTCAAAGTTTTTTTTTACATTTTTACAATTTTGTAAATTTTAAATTAGTGGCATTCAAAGTTATTAATAATTAGTGGTTAAACAGTATAAACTGAACTAAAATGATAAAATTATTGGGTAAACTCCTTACGTGGCATAAATAAAAATTTATGAGATTTCAAAATGTTGAAATGGATTAATGAAATAGGAAGGTACAGGAACTGATTCAAAAGATAAATAAAGGGTTTTTCGTAACAAATGAATGTTTTTGTAAAAGTTGTTTATAAAAAAATATGAAATATAATTAAATGGCATTCGTGAATGAGATTAGCGAGAATAAATGGATTTTGAAATGGAACGTGACAACATTTTTGTAATTATAAAATGTGAATCCAATAATATTATATAAAAAGCTTGGTATTTTAAATATTTAGAAATGGATATCAATTGAATTGAAAATTTATAACATTGGCTTATAAATGTCAAAAGAATGGGTTTAGGGAATTTTAAATGAATGGATAAGGAATTTATAAAAGTTTAAGAATTTTGTAAATAAATGGTGAAGGGTCTTTTTGAATGGGATCTATAATATTTGTATAAAGGTTAAGTTAAACTATTTTGGTATATTTTATGAAATGATATTTAAGTAAAATTGGTAATGATTTATGAGCTTATAATGGGATATAATCACCTTAAAAATGGTAAAGGGAATATGATGTCTGTTTTTAGAAATTAGAATCTGTTGTGCGTTGGTTGAGTAGAGTAAGTTTCGAGGAGTCAATGTGAAGTTTGTTTTGGCCTTCGGGGTTGATACTGAGAGTTTTTTTCACTTACCAATTTACGATGGGACGCTAATGGAGAAGAAGTGTGTTGATAATTGAATTTGCTTATATTAAATAAGAAAAAGGAATTATTTTCCGAATATAATTAGAATTAGAGATTTAAATATTCAATTAATGAATGGTTAATTAAAGAGGCTAAATGATGCTCGATATTGAATCAATGAATTCATTTTCTTGTTTTGGTTGAATGGTTGTTTATTGATAGTTAAATAACTCGCTATCAAATCCGACCTATACGATTATTCGTACAGAAATACAGGTATAGAATTTGTATTCGAAAACCATTCTGAACCATCAAATACGTTGAAGATGTTGATTGAAGATGGAACAAATGAAGACTGTGGATCTTCATAAGTGAAGGCCTACTTGATAGATTTCTCATAATTGCAACCAGGGGATTTTGATAGTAATTCAGTTGTGATTGAAGTTTGCGGATTAAAAGGACTTCTCGCTACTAATCTGTAGGTTGATTTCTAGGATGCAGTAGGAGGGTGCATTCAGTTTGTCCAGTCCTAGGACAACTTGTTTGGACGGATGTCTTACAGAGTATTTCCAAATGGATTACGTATGTTGGTTTCCTCAAACGTACCATCGTTGTGATGGAGAAGTGCCCATCTCTTAGCTTAACAACTAGAGTATTTTTTGGGACATTAATTCGTTATTTTCTGGTGGATTTGACGATGTGTCATTCAAAGTAAATGGTCGCTCCCAATTAGGATGCACTGTCACCATCTAAAGAAATTTCATTGTTGTTCATATTTTTGCTTCTGTATCCCCCGAGAACGATTATGTTGGATCCATTCGTACGTGACAATATATCAAACATTCAAGCGAAACGAATGGCCAGTCATGTATGGCCGAGTTGCAAGATGCTCTTATTAAACTCCAGTGTACCCCCTTTAGAGTATACTGATCGGAATGTGGTTCCATACCTTATCATAGTCAGAATCGAATCTCCAATAAGAGCCTGCGGTTTTGATTGTATACTATATATGTAGAGCGTGAGATCAATGCGTTTTGCTAGATTGATATTTACTTGATTTAGAAACCATTATAATATCAAAAAAGTATTGAGTTTAAAATATATGGATTATCATAAGGTAAAAACCATCCGTATTTATGTATGGATCTAGTCTTACGATTATCCATTTCTTTCTAAAGAATGTTTTAACTTAAAAATCAAGTTGGTTGACACTCCTAAACTTAGTGAGTTTTCTGACATTGGTTCACTAAACTGATCATGGTGTTTGCAATGCTCTGGTCAGACCGAGTTTTACAGGTTCAATTTATCGGATGTTGTGAAGAGACAAGCCAGAAGAGTTCAGATGTATGATATTATAATGTTAGACCAAAAAATGACACTAACACATTATAGATTTCGTAGAGAGTAACCAAGAATAATAATCCAAAAGCATAAAAAAGCAATCAACACAGGAGATTTATAGTGGTTCGGCACTAACCAACCATCGTCCAATTTATAGTTTCTCATTTCACTCACGAATTACAATTACAATGGATACAACCACTCAATTATTCTAATTCAAAGGACAATTCTCTCTGAATTAATTGATTTTAAATTGAAGGAGATGGCGGTTATTCATGGAGGATTATTAGCCATGGCAGCCACGGTGCAATGGATAGTTAGAATCCCCTTAAAAATTCCCTGACTGTGCTGCGTTTTCCTATATTTATCGGAAGTTCGGGATGGCGGATCGGTTGTGCCACATGTCGGTTGTTGAGCGAAACTCAGAAGTAGCGGAGAACATGTGATAATAGTCTTCAATTGTCTAGAATTCATCATCCCTGGTGAGTCAGACCCCCCCATTCCGACCTGATCCAGTTGACCCAATCCGGTTTGGTTGGTGAGGCATATTTTCCTTAGCTCGATTCGATCTTTATGCTGGAATCCAACCCGAAGTTTATGTGCGTAGAAATCCAAATTTCCCTATTTTGTGCTACTATGTCCAACCAAACGTCAATCACTGCCTATTTATACTCAAGCCCTAATTAGACTTCCTAATAGAATACTTGGGCTTTAGATAGTCTGGTCACGAAACAGACTAACATTTTTCCTCCCTAAGTACATCTTATCGTAGATGAGATGTACTTTGAATAACTTTCTGGAACGTCATCTCTTCGTAAGAAGGCTCTATCGAAATTTCATGTCCTTTTGATTTTTTCTGATATTTTGACTCTTCATCGTGTAGACGGCTTTTCATATATCACAACATCCATGGGTGCTCATCGATGCCAAATCCTATGGCCGAAGAAGTCAAAATGATAAACAAATAGTTTAAACCTCGCTGAATTAAGAGGTCAAGTTCTTTCATCATAAGTCACATAGGATTGTTGGCTCCCATGCGTGCAATCATGTTTGGACAGGTCATTGCCAAATGACAACGTCTTCCTATGCAAATTAAAAGTACGATAGAGTTAGACTTTCTTTTTCATACGAGTCAATGTATGAAGTAGCCATCCAAGTCAAGGAGCAACAAAAGAATCTCCGAACTTTAAACTAGCTTCTAGACCGCTGGGATAGATCACATCATAATTGGTACATGAATCTATCATTTGCGTTCATCTTGGGACTATCCCGACATCAGGATAACAATAAGATCATATTAAAAGAAATCCATGACCGTTCTAGGTCATTTTCATAGTATCATGATCACATACAAATGAACAAGGGACGTCGTTGAAATCATATAAACCAGTGCTCCTAAGATCATCACAAACATAAGGTAGTTGGAGAATTCTCCACATACTCCATTCGATGTAGTTTCAGATCAAGTCTTTGAAGTCATGTTTGATCCGTTATTGGGCTTTCTTGAATGGTCAAGATGAATCATGAAACACCCCACCTCCGTTAGGGTCACTCTCAAAGGGAATGCCCTAATTTTTGGTGGAGGTTTATAAGTATAAGTCACAGATATACAAGACAGATATAAGAACACATATTTTTGAACAGCGGAAAAACAACAACTTTTATTTCATTAAAAATACGTGTTACAACAACCATACCATAATTGTCTTACAATACTTCCAAAAACATAACATCTTCATAACTGTCTTGATTACATTATTTAAAGAAGCATAAAGAAAACATAAATAAACTGCAAAAGTCCCATAGTTGCTGTCCAAAGCCATAGTCCAAAACGAAAAGATCCAAGCAATACATTCTTTCTCTTCAAGCTGGATATGAAGGCTGGTCAAGCTGCAGTATTCCCTCCCTGTGGACCTGGGGGGGAAACGGAAGAAAAGAAGACGAAAGAAAAGTAGAGTCAGACATAAAGCCTGAGTAAGTCTAGGACTATTCAGTCTATGAATAAAGAACTGGGTATGATAAGTATAAACTAGAAATGGGAAAGCACCATAAACTTAGTTAAGTTGTCTAGGGTCGAATATACTATCGTACCCCATATTAATCTCTGTACCCATATAAACTAGTTCCCAACAGGCACCCCATAATCAGGGTGAAGTGATCCATTTTATGGTGATCGGCTCCTAATCGCATAGTTACATGTGTCTTACGGCCCCCGATGTTTTAGTTACCTATGCTGGTCCCACCATGGGGTGTATCAAGTCCCATGGTGGCGGCCCGACACAATCCTAGAATGCACAGGTATGCTACTGGTGCCCAGTGCCTTATTTTTCTGCGCCGGAGTGTGTGCACTCCCGCACCCCGTTAGAACCTACACTGCTGCACCACCGCCGTCGATTTGACCTCTTACAGTCAGCCCAGTAATCGTGCCCCACCCTGCCTAGTTTCAGGGTATCATGATACACCTTATAGGGTTACTGCTGAAAAGGGTCCCCCGCTACTAGGTTTTCTATTTCTAGCCAACATGCTAAGTTGGTTAAGTGTTTTATAAACCTAACCCCCAATCAGTCTGTTTAGTTTAGCATGTTCCATTTTGATTAAGTATTAATATAATTTACTTAATCCTATCAATCCTGACTCAACCTTAATTGTCTTATTAAAGCCTTGACCTCTCACATTAGACAGGTATTGTTGTGGCTGCCTGTTGCCGGTTGGGTCCGGGCAGTCTTACGCCACAACTCAGTCTAACCTCGGGTCCTTATTGGGCTCCATGTTTAATCACCCACATTGGATAGGTATTGTTGTGACTACTGGACAGCCGGGCGGTTCCGGGCAGGTTTACATCACAACTCAATCCAACCTCGGGTTAAACACATCGTATTTTCTACATTTACATATTTTGTCTCTTTTTTTATTTTCTTATGTGTAAATATTTACGGCCCATTATTCAAAATCAATTTAAGCTAATGGTGTAAAGGTTTACACCAATCATGGGCCCAACCCATTCTTGAATTTGGGCCCATCTACTTTTATATTTTCGTTTATTAATTAATTTGGCCCAACGCTATTTCTCCCGTTTAATACGTTCGTTTATTATAATATATGTTGGGCTTAGCCTTTTAAGCCCAACTTAGCCACGTGAAAAAGGGGAGGCTTAAAACGTGATTATATACACAAAAAGGGGAATGTGAACGCATGAACTTGCAACATAACGTTGGAACTACAAAATAGAAACTGGTGTACTTGCATTGTAGTAACATATACTTTGGTCATAAAGCATAAGTGACATGAATCAAACCATGTAAACTTGTAGTTAAGTTAAGAATCTAACTTAATTAGATATCATAATTGACACATAGTCTTAACTACAACATAAACCTATATTTTTACTTAGGCATAATGTCAAACATAAGCAAATCATGTTTATAAAATTACTATATGTTTACAAAGGTGCTTACTTTTGTCACTAATACAAAAGTATAGTTCAACTAGAATTATTCCAACTTAATCATGATTTTTAATCTATTCACATAATCATGGCACAAATATACCCAAACATGAAATCATGGTTTTTGATCTATTCATGTAATCATGGCATAAATATTCCTAAACATGAAATCATGGTTTTTACTTTACTCATGCAAACTTGCAATTGGAATGTAAATCTAACTTAGCTATGTGTCACATATATTATCATATAATTCTTGTTAACAATATAGGCCTAACATGTTTTTCAATTAGGCATAATACCAAACATAGCCTAGTCATATTCATAAAATCAACATAAGTTCACAAAGAGGCTTACTTTTGTTTCTAATACAAAATTATGGTTTTATACATAGATCATGATGCCAATTCCAACATAATTTCATATGAATCATAATACCCCAAATTTGATCCAATTACACAAAAAGTGATTTTACAAAAATATACATTATGTTGGCATAGTAGCAAAACCACATACTCGCATGAATCTCAATTAAACAACCACAAACATGTAGCTTCAAATATGAATTACATACTTGGGAATATCCAATCATATACTTGCATGAATCTCAAATAAACTACCGCAAACATGTAGTTTTTATCATGAATTACATACTTGCGAATATCCAATCGTTATATCACAACATTCCAAATCGATTAGAATCATAGCAACGCACAAATATGAATTACTATCACCACAAATCAAGGGCAATTCTCATTTTACACAAATCAAACACAGTTATTTATTTACATCGGAATAGTACTCTACTTACAATCGTGTGACGAATTCTTTAATTCAGGAATCTGAATTCTGGATTTGGAGATGCTATTCCTTTGATGTAGGCATTGATTTGATTTGTTTAAGTTTAACTTATAGTTGCTTTATGCTTTAGAGGTTGTCTCCTAATTGTCTCTCAAATTGGTGGCTACTTCTAGTCATTCCTCAGCAGCATGATGGCCTCATTTTTATTTTTGAATGAATAGATTAGGTAGAGTCTAGGGTCATTTTTATAGAGTTTATGAACTGATTAGGACCGTCGATGTAGCTTGGGTTAATCGTAGCCATTCATTCGAAAGAGAGACCAATCAGGAGCTGACACCTAGCCCTAGTGACAAAGCAAGCCTCAGAAATTCGGACCCAGCACAGACCAGGCCAGCCAGGCCGACCAAGCAGGTCGACCTGCAAGTCGACACCCGTGTCGACTGGGCAGTCGACACGGGGGGGGGGGGGGTGTCGACTGGCAAGTCGACACCCCTGTCGACTTGTCCTGGGCGGGAACTTTCCCGCCCAGCCTCCCTGCGTGTTTGAAATTCGAATCTTCGAGCTGTTTTCTGAATTTGAAATTTTCTGAAAACTTTGACGGGCCATAACTTGGTCATACGGACTCCGATTTTGGAAAACTCGGACTCTATTTCATGTATTTTTCCGAGACGAACACAATGGCACAGCCCGTTTCCCTTAATTCTTTGATTTGTAATTAATTATACTTTAATTTGTGAATTTCACTGTTATAGAATACACGGGGTGTTACATTCTCCCCCACTTAAAAGGATTTCGTCCCGAAATCTTCAAGTTTAGGAAAAATATATATCCTAACATCCAAACATCCATCTACTCATCCATCAAACACGAGTATCCATTGTCCTTAAAAGACTTCTAATGCTTCATGATCATATGCGAAGTGTGTGTGTACATGTACTTATCTAATGCAAAATCAGGCGGTCTACTGATTCAGTTGACCTCCTTAATGCGAATTATGTGAGTGCCATGAATCCATTATGTATGCAAATTTTCCTATTCATGATTCTACATGAGTGCACAATCATTCATACAAATGCAACATCCATATGACAACACATTAAAGTTCCACCATATACGAATGCAAACATATATGCATATGCAATATGAAGTGACTGAGCCGATCTAAAACCTAGATTGTGTGTGTATATGCAACCACGAGCAACCACTAGCAATCACTTGCAACCATCATCCATAACATGTTTCAACTACATGTTTTCATCCAAAGAGTTTCTACCTAAAAGATAGGGTCGAGGAGATATACCTAAAAAGATAGATAAAAGCGCAACTTAAGGAAAAAGGAAAGATCAAAGATGTACCCTCGAAAAGAAAAGGGTAGGCAGTGCGTATTCTAGCTTCAGTTTCCCAAGTCGCGTCTCCCTCGGCGTCGCTCCACTGAACTTTGACGAGCTTGACTTCGCGGTTGCGTAGCTTCTTCACTTCCGTTCCTAATATGCGGGTTGGAACTTTCCTCACGGTTGCTTCGCGCTCCACTTCAGCTTCTTCTAGGATATTTGGCTCTACCACTTCAGCAGACTCATGTAGACATTTTCGGAGATGTGAAACATGAAAAACGTTGTGAACTCCGGCCAGCTTTTCGGGTAGCTCTAATCTATAGGCCATTTTCCCAATTTTCTCGATGATAGGGAATGGCCCTACGAACCTTGGTGCTAGCTTTCCTGTGGTTCCAAAACGAACAACGTTCCTTAGCGGAGATACCTTAAGAAAAACTCTGTCCCCAACCTCAAATTCAAGGTCGGTCCTCCTCTTGTCGGCGTAGGACTTTTGTCTTTCTTGGGCCATCTTCATCCTTCTTCGTATTAAGTCTACTTTCTCTGAAGTCTCTCGGATCATATCTGGTCCAAGTATGAGCTTATCAGTAGACTCCCACCAACAAGTGGGCGATCGGCACGGTCTTCCATATAAAGCTTCGAAGGGCGCCATTCTGATGGTTGCTTGATAGCTGTTGTTGTAGGCAAATTCCACCAAAGGAAGATGGTCTTCCCACGTTCCTCCGAAGTCAAGGACGCACAGTCTTAAAAGGTCCTCCAAAACTGTGTTCACTCTTTCCGTTTGGCCGTCGGTTTGGGGATGATAGGCTGTGCTCAAGCATAACTGCGTGCCTACCGCTTCTTGCAGACTCCACCAAAACTCACTTGTGAAGATAGGGTCTCGGTCACTAACAATGCTGGATGGTATTCCATGGATTCGGACAATTTCCTTGAGGTAAAGAGATGCTAGAGATGAGGCAGTTCTTTTACATTTGACAGGTAAGAAGTGGGCGCTTTTAGTAAGCCTATCCACTATTACCCAAATGCTAGTGTTGCCTCTCCTAGACCTAGGCAGCCCATCGATGAAGTCCATTGAGATGCTATACCACTTCCACTGCGGGACCTCTAGAGGATGTAGCAGACCGCCAGGCTTTTTCTGTTCCGCCTTGACCTGTTGGCACACCATACACTTAGAAACGAATTCTGCCACGTCCTTTTTCATGCCGTTCCAGAAGAAAGTTCTTTTTATATCTTTGTACATTTTATCTCCGCCTGGGTGTATCGTCATCTTGGAGTGATGTGCTTCCTCCAGAACCTTCTTTACTAAATCCCTTGTCTGTGGGACGCATAGTCTTCCATCTCGCCTTAGCCAACCCTTGTCGTCGATGGAGTATCTGTCTAGGTGGCTTGAAGTCTCACCCCTAATTAGCCTATCAATTGTTTCCACAAGCTGAGGGTCTTCACGTTGTGCTGTCCCTATTGAGTCCACTAAAGTCGGGCGCACTTCGAGAGATGCTAGCAAGCCTGGTACAAAATCGGAGGAAGGCCTAAAGTCGAAGCTGGCTATAAACTCTAGGCTTTGTCTTTCAACAAATAGCGGGCTTAAGGTCAGTTTCTTTCGGCTTAACGCGTCTGCTACTACGTTGCCTTTGCCCGGAGTGTAGGAGATCTCGAAATCATACGAGGCAAGAAACTCCATCCATCTCTGTTGCCTCAAGTTAAGATCTTTTTGCGAGAAAAGATATTTCAACGATTTATGGTCAGTATAAAGTTCGAACTTCTCACCTAGGAGATAGTGTCGCCAAGACTTGAGTGCAAAGACGATGGCAGCTAACTCAAGATCGTGGGTCGGGAAGTTCTTTTCGTGCACTTTCAACTGCCTCCCGCCATAAGCTACTACCCTTCCTTCTTGCATTAAGACGGAGCCTAGCCCTGTCCCACATGCATCTGTATAAACAGTGAACATCTTGCCTCCATCTGGCAACGTCAAAACTAGGGCTATTGTAAGAGCCCTTTTTAGTCGCTGGAAAGAAAACTCGCAATCCAAGTCCCATTTGAACGCTAGATTCTTCTTGGTCAATTTCAAGAGCGGAGCTGAGATTTTCGAAAAATCCTTTATGAACTTTCGATAGAAACCTGCTAGTCCTAGAAAACTTCGGACCTCAGTTGCATTCCTTGGTGTCTTCAAATCCTGTACCGCCACTACCTTAGCAGCGTCCACTGCTAACCCTTGTTTGGATACTATGTGCCCAAGGAACCTCACTTCTTCTCTCCAAAAGTGGCATTTGGAGAATTTGGCTTTTAGCTGATGGACTCGCAGAGTTTCCATGATTGCCCTTAAGTGCTGAGCATGTTCCTCTTCACTCTTTTAGAAGATAAGGATATCGTCTACGAAGACCACTACGAACTTATTGAGGAAATCTCTGAATACCCTACTCATCAGGTCCACGAAGTAAGCAGGTGCATTTGTCAAGCCGAAAGGCATGACAAGCCATTCAAAGAAGCCGTCTGGGGTTCTGAATGCCGTTTTATCGATACTATCTTCAGCCACCCTTAGGTGATGAAAACCGGTCGCTAAATCGAGTTGGGAGAAAACAGACGCTCCTACAAGCTGATCAAACAAATCGTCAATTCTGGTGAGAGGGTGCCTATTCTTTTTCGTTAGCTTGTTGAGCTCCCTATAGTCAACACATAGACGGAGTGAGCCATCCGCCTTTGTAGCGAACACCACTGGAGCGCCCCATTCTGAAATGCTCCTCCTAATGAACCCCTTCTCTAGAGGCTTTTTAATCTTTTTACTGAGCTCTTTTCTTTCCCATGGAGCCATGTGTCAAACGAGCAACGCAACGGGCTTTGCATTATCTACAAGATATATGCGGAAGTCTATCTCCCGCTTCGGAGGCAAGCCCTTCACCTCTTCGAAGACATCCGGATATTCCCGGACCACTCTCACCGATTGCAATTTGTCGACAGAGGCATCTAGCGATTCAAGATAACTAAGCATAACCGCATACGAGGGATTACAAGTAATTTCCAAAGTGTTACCGAGCTGGGTTAGGAGCCTAACAACCCTTTTCTCACAATCAAGGATGGCCCCATTACTGGATAGCCAATCCATGCCCAAAATCAAACCATATCACGAAAAGCCCAAAACAAAGGCACTACATTGAAATTCTACGCTTAGAATAGAAATTTTCAATCCCAAACAGATCATAGACAAATGAGCTGGGCCCCCAATTGGGTTTGAAACAATTAAGGGGTCCTCTACCATACTAGTTTTTAGGTGCAGAGATTCTACTAAAGCAGACGAGATAAAGGAGTGTGATGCGCCAGAATCAAATAAAGTGCGAATGGGGTGATCATAAAGATAAACTACACTTTCTACAGAAGTATTTATACCTCGCTGTTGCAGAGGTGGCGCTTCTAGCACATGAACTTGTGCCCCTGAGGTGGATCCAGCCCTCTGCCCCTGTCTTCGTTTCTTTGGGCAGTCCTTAGCCCTGTGGCCTGTCTCACCACAAGAAAAGCACCCACCATTCTCCTTGGCCTTCTTTTTCCGGCAATCTTTCACTAAGTGCCCCACTTTGCCACAGAAATTACACTTCCTCTTCTCTTTGTTGCCTTTCCCGCGCTTCTTAAAGTCTGTCTTCTTAGGCTGCAAACCCTCTTTCTTCCCTTGAGAGCTTTCTGCCTTTGTCTCCTTCTTGCCCTTATCCTCTTCGTTCAGCAATGCCATTTGTACCAACCTTTCATACGTGGCTCCCATGGGTATATGGGTCATGGCCAAACTGTGTAATGGCTCATTCAACCCTTTGACGAAACGGAGAGCCTTCTTGTGCGGGGTGTTGACTAGGTCCAGCCCAAACCTAGCCAGCTCATCGAACTGATTAACATACTCTTTGACTGTCTTATTCCCTTGCTTAAGAAATAAGAATTTTTCCAACTGCAAACTCCTTTCCGCATCTGAGAGAAATTTAGCCTCAAACCTTGCCCTAAAGTCCTCCCATGTCTCCACTGGTCTTTCTGCATTAGTGACTTCCCACCAGTAGGAAGCCTCGCCCTTTAGTAGCCAAACTGCCAGTTGTACTTTCTGTCTATCTTCTACCTCAAAGATGACGAATAAGCCCTCGGTTTCTTTCAGCCAATTTCTGGCTGCCACAAAGGACTCAGTTCCATGGAAATCCTTTCCTCCCATAGCTTTAAAATCTTTATATATCTTAGCAAAAGTGTTTCCCCGCGGAGGACGTGGAGGAAGAGGTGCCGCTGCAGCTGGATGATTTCCTGCAGCTGGGGGAGGAGGAATGGTAGGACCTGGCTGAGTGGCCCTTGCTTCTAAGAACCGTCTAAACCAACCAGGTATTGGTACACCCTCTGGCAAGTTAAGTTCTTCGAACATGCTGAAACAAAAAGGATAGATTCAAAACGAAGGATAAGAGATAGTACCTATGGCTTTGGGGAGTGGACTTTGCCTTTTAAAATAAAATAATATTTTATCTTTTAAAAATGCTTCTTTAAATTTCTTTTTTTTTTTGAAAAATAAATTTTCAAAACTTTTTTTCTTATCTAGTAAACCTGGCTCTGATACCAAGTGAAACACCCCACCTCCGTTAGGGTCACTCTCAAAGGGAATGCCCTAATTTTTGGTGGAGGTTTATAAGTATAAGTCACAGATATACAAGACAGATATAAGAACACATATTTTTGAACAGCGGAAAAACAACAACTTTTATTTCATTAAAAATACGTGTTACAACAACCATACCATAATTGTCTTACAATACTTCCAAAAACATAACATCTTCATAACTGTCTTGATTACATTATTTAAAGAAGCATAAAGAAAACATAAATAAACTGCAAAAGTCCCATAGTTGTTGTCCAAAGCCATAGTCCAAAACGAAAAGATCCAAGCAATACATTCTTTCTCTTCAAGCTGGATATGAAGGCTGGTCAAGCTGCGGTATTCCCTCCCTGTGGACCTGGGGGGGGGGAAACGGAAGAAAAGAAGACGAAAGAAAAGTAGAGTCAGACATAAAGCCTGAGTAAGTCTAGGACTATTCAGTCTATGAATAAAGAACTGGGTATGATAAGTATAAACTAGAAATGGGAAAGCACCATAAACTTAGTTAAGTTGTCTAGGGTCGAATATACTATCGTACCCCATATTAATCTCAGTACCCATATAAACTAGTTCCCAACAGGCACCCCATAATCAGGGTGAAGTGATCCATTTTATGGTGATCGGCTCCTACTCGCATAGTTACATGTGTCTTACGGCCCCCGATGTTGTAGTTACCTATGCTGGTCCCACCATGGGGTGTATCAAGTCCCATGGTGGCGGCCCGACACAATCCTAAAATGCACAGGTATGCTACTGGTGCCCAGTGCCTTATTTTTCTGCGCTGGAGTGTGTGCACGCCCGCACCCCGTTAGAACCTACACTGCTGCACCACCGCCGTCGATTTGACCTCTTACAGTCAGCCCAGTAATCGTGCCCCACCCTGCCTAGTTTAAGGGTATCATGATACACCTTTTAGGGTTACTGCTGAAAAGGGTCCCCCGCTACTAGGTTTTCTATTTCTAGCCAACATGCTAAGTTGGTTAAGTGTTTTATAAACCTAACCCCCAATCAGTCTGTTTAGTTTAGCATGTTCCATTTTGATTAAGTATTAATATAATTTACTTAATCCTATCAATCCTGACTCAGCCTTAATTGTCTTATTAAAGCCTTGACCTCTCACATTAGACAGGTATTGTTGTGGCTGCCTGTAACACCCCGCCTCCGCTAGGGTCACTCGCAAAGGAATGCACTAGCTTTAGAGGGGCATTATTGGTAAACATGCACAGAAATATCACAAGACAGAACATATAAAATAGCGGAAGTAAAATCGAACTTTCATAAACATGAATACATAAGGTCTAAAGCCTTTTACATCAGAGTACATCAAAACCTGTCTTGCAATAGTAAAGAAGCATAAAGACTTTTTCATAAATTATTCCCCAAATAAAAACAGTAAAGTAGCCATAGCCAGGAAAAGTCCAAGCCATCCATGATGACCTTCAAGCAGAAGAAGTCCGAACTAAACAGCAGTGTTTCCTCCCTGTAACCTGGGGGGAAACGGAAGAAAAGAGGCGAAACAAAACGGGTCAGTCAAAAAGACTGAGTAAGCCCTATCTACTATTAGTATAAAAACTAGTAAAGTTAACTGTCATGAGAAACTGAGATGAACATAAGCATGATACAAGATAGGTCAATTAAATCAAAATAACAGGATGAACTACTGAACTCAGATAAACTAGGGTGTCGTGATAAACTACGATGTCAAGATAAAACAAGGTATCACATTGTCAGGTTCCTATCAAGTATAATATCCCAAGATATCTATCGTGTATAACGTCCCATGGCATCTATCCTGTATATCCGCTCTGCACCTACCGTACTAGTATCCCAACTGTATTACGTGTTATCCGTGAATGACCCTTACTCAAAAGTCGTGTAATGGTCCATGTCAACCTAATATGCCGCATATATAGGTTACTCAACTCATATGTTTCTTTCCATGTATAAGTTCAGTCCTTTGCCGTAGGCTTTACGGGCTTTCCCATGTAAACGGTTTATCCTTGAAGTTGTTTTGGACTGCAACCCTTGATCTAGTTGTGTTTCCTTACCATGAACTATCGCGCGTCCACTTAGGATTTATGCCACCTAGGACCGCTAGGGATTATGCTACCTAATGAACGTTTCCGTGTCTCGGTTTGGGTTTTGGCCACCTAGGACCACTAGGGATTACGCCACCCGTCAACCGCGCCCTTGATCCCACGTATGTATCGTGAATCGTTTTCCATGTCTAGATGCACATGTTCCCCAATGTGCCATCCGAGTTCCGTGCCAGGGCAAATCAAGAAATACGGAACTCGGTCGGGAGCTTTAAATCGTCTGCCGATGCAGATATCAAGGTCTGTTTTTGTACCCGTGGCTATGGTCCCACGTGACCCCTCCCTCAACTACTGAAAGGCAATCCAAGAAAAATCATGTATAAGAACCACTCCACGGCCCCACTATAGCCCACTTTCCTACGGGCCAACCTCACCCATGACTCGATAGCAAGCACATGGTCTGTTGGGGGTTCCCTGCCTTTCCGCACGTACACGATTGACTAAAGATGGTAGGTAGTCGGCGATGTGCTATCCAGGGCAAAAACAAGAATCGTCGACTCCACGCTAATCCATCCCAGTCTTTAGGTTGCTCGCATAGCAACCAAGGCATACTCTTGGTCCTTCTAACGCAGACCTTAACCTCTCATGGGCCTAGTATAATTACCTGGCAGCCCACAGAGGGATCCCAAGAATATCCTCACGTCCCCCGAAGCTTCCACTTCGGCACCCAGTGCGCTGGAGCTTTTATCCAAGTCAGATAACTTGCTCCCCCTCGTATACTAAGCGATGACCTACCGTATCAGGTTGCTCATCGTTTTGAGAATTAGTCCTATGTCCTTAGCTAAGAATTATTACTTAGTTACCCTTAACTAAGGTTTACCACTTAGCTTCCTTTCCCGTTATCCTTGATTAACCACGGTTTTCTACCTAGTTCTTCTAGCTAGGGTTTGTCTATTGGGTTAAGTGTTATCATTCAAGTCCATGACTTAACCCGCCCACGAATCACGTCAAAGATTGGCTAAGTATTTAAGTTCAAGACTTAGTCCCACAAGTTGGTTAAGTGTACCCAGAGGCTCATGACTTAACCCTATCAAGTCAAATTGGTCAAGTACTAGCTTACCTTAATCCTATCGGATTATCTTGCTAGATCGATTAAGCATAGATTATCTTAATCCCATCAAATTATCGAGTCGGATTGGTTAAGTATAGGTTGGCTTAACCCCATCCTCTAATCGTACTACAATGGTTAAGTATATTCTAAAAAGGTCTTGTGACTTAACCTTATCAGGTCCGCGTATTAGATTGGTTAAGTGTAAGTTACTTAACCCCATCAAATCATCATGTATAATTGGTTAAGTATAAGTTGCTTAACCCCATTAAATTATCACGTTAAGTTGGTTAAGTATTGGTTACTTAACCTCATTGAATTACCGAGTTTAAACTGGTTAAGTGTTTAACTTAACCCCATCGAATTACCGTGTTTAGATTAGTTAAGTGTGGATTACTTAACCCCATCTAATTACCGTGTCGGATTAGTTAGGTGCAAATTACTTAACCCCATCCCCTAATCATCTTGTATGGTTAAGTGTCATTAAGAAAACTTACTTAACCTTGCCAAATTATCATGTTGGATTGATTAAGTGTTGGTTAACTTAATCCCCGTCCACTAGTCGTATAAAAATGGTTAAGCGTCATTAGGCAAATCAAATCACTTAACCTACCCAACCTTGTCATGTTTTGTTAAGTATCATTAGCCTAACCAATTTACTTAACCCATTTACCCATGTCATATTTGGTTAAGAGTCATTAATCAAATTAACTTAACCCTATCATGTGGCATTAATTACTTAATGCACCCCAACCTCTCACATTAGACTTTGTTGTGGTTACTAGTTAAGCCGGTCGGTTCCGGGTAGCTTTACACCACAACTTGGTCTAACCTCGGGTTCAAGCACAACATGACCAACTTCTCACATTGGGTCCTATTGTTTGCAACTAAAGTTAGGCCGGTCGGTTCCGGGTAGTTTTACGTTGCAAACTCAACCCAACCTCGAGTTGGCCACTTTCATGTTTAGTCCAGTGTCATGTTCATAGTCAAGTTTTCAAGCAATTGGGTAGACCTAACTTAATAGGTAAATTCCCAATGGGTAGACCTAACTTAATAGGTAAATTCCCAAGCTTATGTTTTTATGCATACTTACATGTCAACTTCCATGTTATGATTCAAGTCATGTTTTCAAGTTGTATTTTCATGTCATTAGAAATTACCCATAACATAACCCAACGCTTTTAAACTCGCATATACGTTCGCAACAACTTAATGGATTAAAAGAGGAGACTTGGCAAAGGAATGACAAAAATGGATATTAAGCCACAAGTTAATCATGGTGGCAAATGAGGCACAAATGTGTTCATTAGCTTGCATGTTAAATTCTTAAGCCTCAAAATCATGCATAAACCCAAACTTGGCACATAAACGAATCATGGTGACAAAAGACATGGAATGATGACTAGAAACTCGCATGTATCATCATATAAGGGTTATGACTTCATATGCAAGTTGACATAAAGATTATGAAGGTTCTCATGTTGCATAATGCAACATTTCAACATAAAGGTTGTAGCTTTTAGCTCATAAGATCAAGATAATGACTTCATAAGCTTGCATGACATGATAGCATGTATCATTCTCAATGATCAAACCCAAACTTGCAACATGAACATTTAACTTCATAGTTAATATCTAAGAGTAGGGAAAGGGCTTACATTGTTATGAAGGCACAAATCGAAATGCAAAACAAAGATTGTGATGAAGCCTATACATGCCATCACCCAAAAACCCAAAGATGAACACTCCAAATCAATAAAAACCCCATCTTTATGAACAAAGATCAAAGCTTTAGCCTTGAGATCAACTTGAGAAGCTCTCATATTAACATAGGGACTCTCTAATACTCTCATGATCATGAATCCTCTCATAGAAATGAAGTGGAGGCTAGGATAGTTGAGTGGAGGCCATGAGAGTAGCAATTTTGCCATAGTTTAGTTGCATGAATGAATAATGAGGGTTTAGGATAGGTTAGGGTCTTATTTATAGATTAGGCAAGTGTTTTAGGCCATAGGATTAAACCTAGATTCAATCCAAGCCATCAAAGCATGTCTTGGGGAAGAAGTCAAGTGTAGGAACCATCTAGGGCCTTTAGATTAAAGATGAACCATGAGAACCATCCAAATGCAAAATCTGCATTTGAGCGAATCGGCCCACGGGTTGACAGCCAAACACCCTGGATTAACCCCTAGTCGACCCAGCAAGCTCGGGTCGACCTCAAAAATCGGCCGGTTCGGTTATTCCCCTCTCCCAATTCGCTGTTTTGAACATTTTTGCATATTTATTTATTAAATTTTCAATTATATATATATATCAATATATATATATTTCTCTGCGCAACCCATTTCACTTAATTAAGTATACTTTAATTTGGGAATTTTTCGTGAAACTTCGCCAGGCCATATCTTGGTCATACGGACTGCGATTTTCGAAAACTCAGACTCTATTTCGCGTATTTTTCCGAGACGAACGCAATGGCATAGCCCGTTTCCCTTGATTCAGATTTTAAAGTTTAATTCTGCCTCCATTTATGTTATAACAGGTTATTGAAAATACGGGTTGTTACATTCTCCCCACCTTTTAGGATTTCGTCCCCGAAATCTCCAAGTTAGGAAGAACATATCCTACCATCCATCATCCATCTACTCAAAACATCATCCACAAGCAACCATTGTCCTTAGATGATTTCTAATGCTGTATGAATATATGCAAAACGTGTGTGTACATGTTCCTTAGCTAATGCTAATGATCAGGCCTGAATAATCTTTCTAATGCAAAATATGTATAGTGCCATGAATCCAACATGTATGCAAATAGTCCTAGCCATATAGGTACTATATGCGTGCACAATCATTCATTCATATGCAACAACCGCATGATAATACATTCGATTTCATCCATAAACAAGTATAAATACTCGTGCATATGCAATATGAAATGTGACCGAGTCGAGCTAGTATCTAATGTGTATTCGCGCATCCACGAGCAACCACTTGCAACCACTTGCAACCATATCAATCATAACATGTTTCAAATACATGTTTACATCCATAGGGTTCTACCTAGGATTCCCTGGAACAGGGTCGAGAAGAAAAACAAGACAAACTCCTTACGGGGTTTGTAACAGAAAATAGGACCGAGAGGATGTCCACAAAAGATAGCCTACAAGTAAGGTCTACAGAAAACAGGGATCAAGGATATACTCCCAAAAGAGATATCATGCGCGTATATAGTCTTTGACCATCAGAGTCGTATTTCCTCGAGCTTAATTCCATTGTGCCTTGACCGTCTTTTAACTTCGCGATTTCGTAGCTTCCTATTTCCTGTTTCCATAACATGAGCTGGAACTCATTTCTTCGTCGCCTCTCGTTCCACTTGCACACTTGGCGCAAACATGACTGCGTACTCATGATCTCATGCAAGCTTTCCAAAATTCACTAGTGAATCTCGGACCTCGTACCACAAGGTATTCCACGTAGAAGAACTTTCTCTTGAAAGTAAACAGATGCCAACCAGGTTATCAAGCGCACTTACTAGGGTGATTTCTATAACCCACGCATAAGTGAAGTAAACCATCCATCTTATCGGCGAACACCACTCGATCGGGCTTCAAATTTCCAATAAAGGCATCAAGGGATTCTAAGTAACTAGTCATGACAGAACCTCAAAAAGGTTACCCGGTACTTCGAGGGCATTACCAAGGCTAGTCAAAAGGTCTAACTACCCTCCTATCAAAACCGAGAGTGGCACCCCCTACTGGATAACCACTTCATCCCTAGAATCCATCCATAGCTTATAAACATAAGCATTATTTCCAAACTCAACACTTGGCATAGACATTCCCAAATCCAAACAAGTCATGTATAAATGGACTGATTCTCCAATAGGACTTTGAGACAAAAATGGGATTCTCTATTACGTTAGTACTTAAGGTGCAGAGACTCAACTATCGAAGCAGACTTAAATGATACGAACAACGAAGTCCTAACGGGATGATAGAGAAGAAAAGCTAAACCTTTAACAAGATCGTTACCCTCCTTCCGAGGTACTCTAGAAATGAGAGCATACTACTGCCCTCCCGATGATCATGTCCTTGTCCCATAATACTTAACTATCCGCCCCGTTTTACCATGGCAAAGGTACTCTCTCGTCATGGGTTTCATTGTTCATCTTTCTCCCTCCTTTGAGGACTAAGCCATACCAACAAGTTGCTCATCCTTAAGCTCGTATCCTTTATCCTCTTTCTCACTATCCTTTCTTATAACGCGGCCACTGGTCTCTTGAAAACCACCTCCATCGCATGGAAAGCACTTTCGTAGATAGAAAAGACTAGTCGCAGTTAAAACCACTGTGACTACAGATGGAGCAAAGAAAGGAAAAGAGATTTAATTAAGGAAACAAGGATAATGCTAATGGCCTTTGGGGAATAGCCTTTTCTTTTTAAAAGAAAACTTTCTTGAAAAATGCTTCTTTATAAACGATTTTCAAATAGTTTTCAGAAGGTCTTTAAAAACTTTTGCCCAATCTGGTAACCTTCTGCTCTGATACCAAATGTAACACCCCGCCTCCGCTAGGGTCACTCGCAAAGGAATGCACTAGCTTTAGAGGGGCATTATTGGTAAATATGCACAGAAATATCACAAGACAGAACATATAAAATAGCAGAAGTAAAATCGAACTTTCATAAACATGAATACATAAGGTCTAAAGCCTTTTACATCAGAGTACATCAAAACCTGTCTTGCAATAGTAAAGAAGCATAAAGACTTTTTCATAAATTATTCCCCAAATAAAAACAGTAAAGTAGCCATAGCCAGGAAAAGTCCAAGCCATCCATGATGACCTTCAAGCAGAAGAAGTCCGAACTAAACAGCAGTGTTTCCTCCCTGTAACCTGGGGGGGAAACGGAAGAAAAGAGGCGAAACAAAACGGGTCAGTCAAAAAGACTGAGTAAGCCCTATCTACTATTAGTATAAAAACTAGTAAAGTTAACTGTCATGAGAAACTGAGATGAACATAAGCATGATACAAGATAGGTCAATTAAATCAAAATAACAGGATGAACTACTGAACTCAGATAAACTAGGGTGTCGTGATAAACTACGATGTCAAGATAAAACAAGGTATCACATTGTCAGGTTCCTATCAAGTATAATATCCCAAGATATCTATCGTGTATAACGTCCCATGGCATCTATCCTGTATATCCGCTCTGCACCTACCGTACTAGTATCCCAACTGTATTACGTGTTATCCGTGAATGACCCTTACTCAAAAGTCGTGTAATGGTCCATGTCAACCTAATATGCCGCATATATAGGTTACTCAACTCATATGTTTCTTTCCATGTATAAGTTCAGTCCTTTGCCGTAGGCTGTACGGGCTTTCCCATGTAAACGGTTTATCCTTGAAGTTGTTTTGGACTGCAACCCTTGATCTAGTTGTGTTTCCTTACCATGAACTATCGCGCGTCCACTTAGGATTTATGCCACCTAGGACCGCTAGGGATTATGCTACCTAATGAACGTTTCCGTGTCTCGGTTTGGGTTTTGGCCACCTAGGACCACTAGGGATTACTCCACCCGTCAACCGCGCCCTTGATCCCACGTATGTATCGTGAATCGTTTTCCATGTCTAGATGCACATGTTCCCCAATGTGCCATCCGAGTTCCGTGCCAGGGCAAATCAAGAAATACGGAACTCGGTCGGGAGCTTTAAATCGTCTGCCGATGCAGATATCAAGGTCTGTTTTTGTACCCGTGGCTATGGTCCCACGTGACCCCTCCCTCAACTACTGAAAGGCAATCCAAGAAAAATCATGTATAAGAACCACTCCACGGCCCCACTATAGCCCACTTTCCTACGGGCTAACCTCACCCATGACTCGATAGCAAGCACATGGTATGTTGGGGGTTCCCTGCCTTTCCGCACGTACACGATTGACTAAAGATGGTAGGTAGTCGGCGATGTGCTATCCAGGGCAAAAACAAGAATCGTCGACTCCACGCTAATCCACCCAGTCTTTAGGTTGCTCGCATAGCAACCAAGGCATACTCTTGGTCCTTCTAACGCAGACCTTAACCTCTCATGGGCCTAGTATAATTACCTGGCAGCCCACAGAGGGATCCCAAGAATATCCTCACGTCCCCCGAAGCTTCCACTTCGGCACCCAGTGCGCTGGAGCTTTTATCCAAGTCAGATAACTTGCTCCCCCCGTATACTAAGCGATGACCTACCGTATCAGGTTACTCATCGTTTTGAGAATTAGTCCTATGTCCTTAGCTAAGAATTATTACTTAGTTACCCTTAACTAAGGTTTACCACTTAGCTTCCTTTCCCGTTATCCTTGATTAACCACGGTTTTCTACCTAGTTCTTCTAGCTAGGGTTTGTCTATTGGGTTAAGTGTTATCATTCAAGTCCATGACTTAACCCGCCCACGAATCACGTCAAAGATTGGCTAAGTATTTAAGTTCAAGACTTAGTCCCACAAGTTGGTTAAGTGTACCCAGAGGCTCATGACTTAACCCTATCAAGTCAAATTGGTCAAGTACTAGCTTACCTTAATCCTATCGGATTATCTTGCTAGATCGATTAAGCATAGATTATCTTAATCCCATCAAATTATCGAGTCGGATTGGTTAAGTATAGGTTGGCTTAACCCCATCCTCTAATCGTACTACAATGGTTAAGTATATTCTAAAAAGGTCTTGTGACTTAACCTTATCAGGTCCGCGTATTAGATTGGTTAAGTGTAAGTTACTTAACCCCATCAAATCATCATGTATAATTGGTTAAGTATAAGTTGCTTAACCCCATTAAATTATCACGTTAAGTTGGTTAAGTATTGGTTACTTAACCTCATTGAATTACCGAGTTTAAATTGGTTAAGTGTTTAACTTAACCCCATCGAATTACCGTGTTTAGATTAGTTAAGTGTGGATTACTTAACCCGATCTAATTACCGTGTCGGATTAGTTAGGTGCAAATTACTTAACCCCATCCCCTAATCATCTTGTATGGTTAAGTGTCATTAAGAAAACTTACTTAACCTTGCCAAATTATCATGTTGGATTGATTAAGTGTTGGTTAACTTAATCCCCGTCCACTAATCGTATAAAAATGGTTAAGCGTCATTAGGCAAATCAAATCACTTAACCTACCCAACCTTGTAATGTTTTGTTAAGTATCATTAGCCTAACCAATTTACTTAACCCATTTACCCATGTCATATTTGGTTAAGAGTCATTAATCAAATTAACTTAACCCTATCATGTGGCATTAATTACTTAATGCACCCCAACCTCTCACATTAGACTTTGTTGTGGTTACTAGTTAAGCCGGTCGGTTCCGGGTAGCTTTACACCACAACTTGGTCTAACCTCGGGTTCAAGCACAACATGACCAACTTCTCACATTGGGTCCTATTGTTTGCAACTAAAGTTAGGCCGGTCGGTTCCGGGTAGTTTTACGTTGCAAACTCAACCCAACCTCGAGTTGGCCACTTTCATGTTTAGTCCAGTGTCATGTTCATAGTCAAGTTTTCAAGCAATTGGGTAGACCTAACTTAATAGGTAAATTCCCAATGGGTAGACCTAACTTAATAGGTAAATTCCCAAGCTTATGTTTTTATGCATACTTACATGTCAACTTCCATGTTATGATTCAAGTCATGTTTTCAAGTTGTATTTTCATGTCATTAGAAATTACCCATAACATAACCCAACGCTTTTAAACTCGCATATACGTTCGCAACAACTTAATGGATTAAAAGAGGAGACTTGGCAAAGGCATGACAAAAATGGATATTAAGCCACAAGTTAATCATGGTGGCAAATGAGGCACAAATGTGTTCATTAGCTTGCATGTTAAATTCTTAAGCCTCAAAATCATGCATAAACCCAAACTTGGCACATAAACGAATCATGGTGACAAAAGACATGGAATGATGACTAGAAACTCGCATGTATCATCATATAAGGGTTATGACTTCATATGCAAGTTGACATAAAGATTATGAAGGTTCTCATGTTGCATAATGCAACATTTCAACATAAAGGTTGTAGCTTTTAGCTCATAAGATCAAGATAATGACTTCATAAGCTTGCATGACATGATAGCATGTATCATTCTCAATGATCAAACCCAAACTTGCAACATGAACATTTAACTTCATAGTTAATATCTAAGAGTAGGGAAAGGGCTTACATTGTTATGAAGGCACAAATCGAAATGCAAAACAAAGATTGTGATGAAGCCTATGCATGCCATCACCCAAAAACCCAAAGATGAACACTCCAAATCAATAAAAACCCCATCTTTATGAACAAAGATCAAAGCTTTAGCCTTGAGATCAACTTGAGAAGCTCTCATATTAACATAGGGACTCTCTAATACTCTCATGATCATGAAACCTCTCATAGAAATGAAGTGGAGGCTAGGATAGTTGAGTGGAGGCCATGAGAGTAGCAATTTTGCCATAGTTTAGTTGCATGAATGAATAATGAGGGTTTAGGATAGGTTAGGGTCTTATTTATAGATTAGGCAAGTGTTTTAGGCCATAGGATTAAACCTAGATTCAATCCAAGCCATCAAAGCATGTCTTGGGGAAGAAGTCAAGTGTAGGAACCATTTAGGGCCTTTAGATTAAAGATGAACCATGAGAACCATCCAAATGCAAAATCTGCATTTGAGCGAATCGGCCCACGGGTTGACAGCCAAACACCCTGGATTAACCCCTAGTCGACCCAGCGGGCTTGGGTCGACCTCAAAAATCGGCCGGTTCGGTTATTACCCTCTCCCAATTCGCTGTTTTGAACATTTTTGCATATTTATTTATTAAATTTTCAATTATATATATATAT
Source organism: Allium sativum (assembly GCA_030737875.1). NCBI lineage: Eukaryota > Viridiplantae > Streptophyta > Magnoliopsida > Asparagales > Amaryllidaceae > Allium > Allium sativum. The sequence continues at coordinate 1,049,352,765 of CM060916.1, read as the reverse complement.
CAATATATATATATTTCTCTGCGCAACCCATTTCACTTAATTAAGTATACTTTAATTTGGGAATTTTTCGTGAAACTTCGCGAGGCCATATCTTGGTCATACGGACTCCGATTTTCGAAAACTCAGACTCTATTTCGCGTATTTTTCCGAGACGAACGCAATGGCATAGCCCGTTTCCCTTGATTCAGATTTTACAGTTTAATTCTGCCTCCATTTATGTTATAACAGGTTATTGAAAATACGGGTTGTTACACTGCCTGTTGCCGGTTGGGTCCGGGCAGTCTTACGCCACAACTCAGTCTAACCTCGGGTCCTTATTGGGCTCCATGTTTAACCACCCACATTGGATAGGTATTGTTGTGACTACTGGACAGCCGGGCGGTTCCGGGCAGGTTTACATCACAACTCAATCCAACCTCGGGTTAAACACATCGTATTTTCTAACTTTACATATTTTCTCTCTTTTCTTTATTTTCTTATATGTAAATATTTGCGGCCCATTATTCAAAATCAATTTATGCTAATGGTGTAAAGATTTACACCAATCATGGGCCCAACCCATTCTTGAATTTGGGCCCATCTACTTTTATATTTTCGTTTATTAATTAATTTGGCCCAACGCTATTTCCCCCGTTTAATACGTTCGTTTATTATAATATATGTTGGGCTTAGCCTTTTAAGCCCAACTTAGCCACGTGAAAAAGGGGAGGCTTAAAACGTGATTATATACACAAAAAGGGGAATGTGAACGCATGAACTTGCAAAATAACGTTGAACTACAAAATAGAAACTGGTGTACTTGCATTGTAGTAACATATACTTTGGTCATAAAGCATAAGTGACATGAATCAAACCATGTAAACTTGTAGTTAAGTTAAGAATCTAACTAAATTAGATATCATTATTGACACATAGTCTTAACTACAACATAAACCTATATTTTTACTTAGGCATAATGTCAAACATAAGCAAATCATGTTGATAAAATTACTATATGTTTACAAAGGTGCTTACTTTTGTTACTAATACAAAAGTATAGTTCAACTAGAATTATTCCAACTTAATCATGATTTTTAATCTATTCACATAATCATGGCACAAATATACCCAAACATGAAATCATGGTTTTTGATCTATTCATGTAATCATGGCATAAATATTCCTAAACATGAAATCATGGTTTTTTACTTTACTCATGCAAACTTGCAATTGGAATGTAAATCTAACTTAGCTATGTGTCACATATATTATCATATAATTCTTGTTAACAATATAGGCCTAACATGTTTTTCAATTAGGCATAATACCAAACATAGCCTAGTCATATTCATAAAATCAACATAAGTTCACAAAGAGGCTTGCTTTTGTTTCTAATACAAAAGTATGGTTTTATACATAGATCATGATGCCAATTCCAACATAATTTCATATGAATCATAATACCCCAAACTTGATCCAATTACACAAAAAGTGATTTTACAAAAATATACATTATGTTGGCATAGTAGCAAAACCACATACTTGCATGAATCTCAATTAAAGAACCACAAACATGTAGCTTCAAATATGAATTACATACTTGCGAATATCCAATCGTATACTTGCATGAATCTCAAATAAACTACCGCAAACATGTAGTTTTTATCATGAATTACATACTTGTGAACATCCAATCGTTATATCACAACATTCCAAATCGATTAGAATCATAGCAACGCACAAATATGAATTACTATCACCACAAATCAAGTGTAATTCTCATTTTACACAAATCAAACACAGTTATTTATTCACATCGGAATAGTACTCTGCTTACAATCGTGTGACGAATTCTTCAATTCAGGAATCTGAATTCTGGATTTGGAGATGCTATTCCTTTGATGTAGGCGTTGATTTGATTTGTTTAAGTTTAACTTGTAGTTGCTTTATGCTTTAGAGTTTGTCTCCTAATTGTCTCTCAAATTGGTGGCTACTTCTAGTCGTTCCTCAGCAGCATGATGGCCTCATTCTTATTTTTGAATGAATAGATTAGGTAGAGTCTAGGGTCATTTTTATAGAGTTTATGAACTGATTAGGACCGTCGATGTAGCTTGGGTTAATCGTAGCCATTCATTCGGAAGAGAGACCAATCAGGAGCTGACACCTAGCCCTAGTGACAAAGCAAGCCTCATAAATTCGGACCCAGCGCAGACCAGGCCAGCCAGGCCGACCAAGCAGGTCGACCTGCAAGTCGACACCCGTGTCGACTGGGCAGTCGACACGGGGGGGGGGGGGTGTCGACTGGCAAGTCGACACCCCTGTCGACTTGTCCTGGGCGGGAACTTTCCCGCCCAGCCTCCCTGCGTGTTTGAAATTCGAATCTTCGAGCTGTTTTCTGAATTTGAAATTTTCTGAAAACTTTGACGGGCCATAACTTGGTCATACGGACTCCGATTTTGGAAAACTCGGACTCTATTTCACGTATTTTTCCGAGACGAACACAATGGCACAGCCCGTTTCCCTTAATTCTTTGATTTGTAATTAATTATACTTTAATTTGTGAATTTCACTGTTATAGAATACACGGGGTGTTACAAATCATATCATATTCTGGAGATAAAGGTTATATTTTCTGAATCAAGCGTCTAGTCAGGATCATGTTTAAAGCTAGTCGGTAAGTTGAATCTCACGCTCCCAACATCAGTGGAGAATGAGCTAAGTCAGTGCTTATGGCCCTTAGCATCGTTAGGGTTTGGACTAGGTCAATCAGACATCAAGTCTTCTAGCCTTTAAACTTTTTTTCTTCACATCGGGTTAGAGTTGTAGGTTCAGCAATCTTAGTCAACCTATGTCATTTTGTGCCCTTTCTCAAGTTGTCAAGGGTTAGAGTTGTATACGTGAATGATCGAATCACAATCGCATTGGGGTCGTCCCATCTGTTTAGTCAGAAAGCGGGGATCGCCTTATTGAGTGTCAGTGAACTTAGATACTCTCCTCGCATCAGCAGAGAGTTGAGTAAGCTCGTTAATCATGTAAGCATGTGAACGTCATTAGGGAGTTATTCGAGCTCCTTTATTCATGCTTTGGCATAAACTGAAATAGCCATCATAGTATAGTCGAGTCGATCTCTCATGCTTGGTTCCATTGAGCATGACAATCAAAATCGCGGGCTCGATCAATGAAATCAGTCCTTTTCAAAATGGTACATTTCCGTCAGCCTTTTACAGGGATTCTCTTTTGTCTTTATCATTTCAGGAGTCACATGGTGCTCCATTCTTTGCCATGAAAACATTGAGATAATCCATCTCAACATTAGCATCCTCTTATTGCAGGAACCTGTCTGCCTCAGGATAAAATTCACCAACGTTTCTAGGAAAAACTCATGATAGAAGGATGTTGAGGTTTGTTTTAGAGGTGAATCTGCTAAGGCTGCTTGGTGGGCCTTGCTGCAGAGAGAGTTTGAAGTCTGAGTTGTCCAGAATACTGAATATTGTTGCTACCAACACCATAAATGGACTAGGTTGATGTGCCGATGCCACTGCGGCTTCGAATCTTTAAAGGAATCAATGTAGGGTCCCGCCAAAACTCTATTTGATCGAAATGAGTATCATGGTGTTCTTTGGTCGATAGTTGTGGACATTTGACTGCTCAATGAAGTTGGTGAGCAAAGCGTTCTAGCGGTTGATCAATTCAAATGCATGCCACCAAAATTGTATAGTAACAATGTAAGTTAAGATCCAGAAATGATAGCTTGGATTATGGGGAAATGCTTTGTAACACCCCATATCCGTTAGTGTCACTCACAAAGGGAATGCACTATGTTCTGTGGAGCATTTTAAGGTAAAAGATGCAGATGAATTACAAGACAGACAAAAATTAAAACAGCGGAAAATAAAAACTTTGCTTTATTGATAACATAGTTTGTACAACGATTTCTTTACAATATCAGAGTATCATTTGTCCTACAAAATAAAGAAGCATAAAACAACATTTATATTCCCCAATGTAGCAAGAGCCAGCCATAGCATCTGAAAAGAGAATCCAAGCAAAACTTCGACAAATCTTCAAGCTGGGAAAGAGTGACAGTCCAACTTAACCTGAGTTATACTATTCCCTCCTTTACTACCTGGGGGGGGGAACGGAAGAAAAGGAGACGAAAGAAAAACAGAGTCAGACATAAAGCCTGAGTAAGTTCAGTTACTTTTAGCATGTGAACATGGAAAAACAAAACGACATGAATTAACAATACAAGATAACACCATAATGATAGGATCAGCAAGATTAGACAAGATTAACACAAGATATGCTAAGATAAGATAAACTGGATATGCCCTAATACTTTCGCCGCTTCTCTATTCTTGTTATACTTGTTTCTATATCTCTGCACCACCTAACTAGTGTCCCAACTAGTAACGATAACGTGATCCCAATCCCTGTAGTTTCCATTGCCTTCAGGCATACATTTATTATTTATTACCTAGATCTAATCTAGGGTTTTCTATCAAGTGCTTTCTAGATTCAACTAGAGTTTATGCTATCTGCTGAACGCTTCTCAGATTCAGGGTTTATGCCATCTAGTCCAACTATTGATTATGCTACCTGTCGAACGATGCCCCCTAGTCTAGGACACACTACCTAGAGTGGTATTTGTTCCTAGACTTCCCCACGCATGTATCGCGAATCGTTATCGCTTGTCTAGATGCACGTGTCCTGAAATGTGCGGCCCGAGTCCTATGGCAGGTTAGATCAAGAAACACAGAACTCGGCCGGGAGCTTTCAGATACCTGCCGATGCAGATGTTAAGGTCTATTTTTATTCCAGTGGCTATGGTCCCACTTGACCCCTCCCTCAACTAATGAAAGGCAATCCAAGAAAATCAAGCGCGAGAACTGTACTTTTTCCACAATATGCCCTACTTTCCTATTGGCCAGCCTCACCCATAACTAGATAGCAAGTATATGGTCTGTTGGGAGTTCTCTGCCTTTCCGCATACGTACAACGATTGACTAAAGATGGTAGGTAGACGACGAGTTGCTATCACAGGGCTACTGGTCTCGCCGAATCACGCTGGTCCATCTTAGTCTTTAGGTTGCCTTGTATTACAACCAAGGCATACCCTTGGTTCTTCTACCGTAGACCTTAACCTCTGTGAGCCCTGGAGGATCATCTGCCACCTCACAGAGGGATACCAAGAGGACTCTCACGTCCCCTCGAAGCCTCGGGCTTCGTAACCCAATTCGTTGGAGCCTTCTTTTGAAATCAGACGGACGTTCGCTCCTTCCCTTGTTATACTAAGAATTACTACTTAGTTTTGCTAACTAAGGTTTACCAGTTAGTTTCCAGAATCGTTGTTTTCTTAACTAAGGTTTACTACTTAGCTCCTTTTAACTAAGGTTTACTACTTAGTTCTCTTTCTCGTTAATTTGGATTGGTTAAGTGTCATAAGTCAATTCAAACTAACTTAATCCTCTTCATTTATCCTGTTAAACTGGTTAAGTGTTATCAGTAATTCATGTTGACTTAACCTTACTACAAACCAAGTTATATTGGTTAAGTATTTCTCATTACTTAACCCTATACATTCAACCTGTATTGGTTAAGTGTTCCTTTTTAACTTAACCTTGCCTATCTGTTTTAACTAACATGTTATTAATGGTTAAGTATTATCCCTTCATGTTTTAAACTTAACCCTATTCATTTATCACACTCTGATGGTTAAGTGTTCAAGTTTATTTAACCCTACGGTCTAGTCCAGCTAGCATGTCAAATTGGCTAAGTGTATTAACTTTACTTAACCCCACCTTCTAGTCCAGTTAACATGTTAATTTGGCTAAGTGTTTTCTTAGTTACTTAACCCTTACAAATCTTGTCTTGTTACGATGTTAAGTTTGGTTAAGTGTCCCTATGGACTTAACCCTCCCATTCTAGCTTAACTGTGCTAAGTGTCTGTATGAACCTAACCCCACCCATCAGTTTGGTTATCATGTTGAATTGGTTAAGTGTCTTAGTTAACTTAACCCTACCATTCTTGTTCTAGCTTTAACTAAATAAATTAAAGCCGCGACCACTCACATTAGACAGATATTGTTGCGATTACTGGATGTGCCGGCTGGTTCCGGGCAGGTTTACATCGCAACTCAGTCTAACCTCGGTTTAGGCATATTCGTGTTTTCTAAGTTCAAAGGGTTTTGATTAATTTTCAAATCAGGTTTTGAAAGTAACCATCCCGTCCGTCGGATCAGTTAGGGATAGCCAGGGAGAGCAGGAAACATTGTATTTTCCAAACCCAAGCCTAGACACTGTCCTCTCTGTCACCCTAGAACTTTCTGGTGTACTATTAAAAGAGATGCCGTTAATAAACCTTTAATTTGTCTAAATTTACATTTTCTCATTTAGGACAAATTCTATAAGTAAATTATTCCTAATTTACTTATTTCCTAATTACTCTTTTAATGTAAATTGTCAACATTTATTATTATGGCCCATTTTCCCCTCTATATCATATTCATGTTGTTTTTTTTTTGGTATGTAAATTATACCAAATTAAGTATCACTAACCATGATTTTGCTAAACATGACAATTACTCATAATTATGGCCAATTTCAAATTTATGCCAATATACTTATTATGCCAAATTAGCTAATCCAATTCTGATTTAACATTCTAATTACAGTTCATGTCAAACTAGACTTATTATTCTAGTTCACAGTTCACGTAAATGCTAGATTTACCAGTCCATACTAGATTCAAATTACACATCCTATAATTCTTGTCAAATTTATCCAATTTGCATTTTTATAAACATGCTATAATACATGTTCCCAATTTATGCCAATTTCCAAGTTTATAACTACGTTTTAGTAAATTTCATATTTTGCCCAAATCGTATTCCCATCGTTCGTATAATCGTGATTCAATCTAGATTATAGATAAATATAGATTCGTAGATAAAAAGGGAATGAACCAAAGATGCTATGAAAAGATAGACATAATAACTGGCATAAAATGATAATTTACTAATTACAGGCCTAACGAATTACACTGAAATAAATTGATCTAAAACATCGAAGGCCTATAGATCTGAAAATGTTATGACATAAAAAGGGTTGAATAACGATGTAGGTTCAAGAACACGGGTAGACCTAACTTAATAGGTAAATTCCCAAGACCAAAGAAAATCAAGAATAGACAGAATAGATAATCAAGTTTAGACCCAATTTCACAGTCACAAAACTTAAGCAACACTTTCCTAGTCATGAATCATAGGTGTTTAGTCACAGTTGTCCTTGTTATGTCATAGGCAATAGTTTATGTTTCCTAATCAAAGGCATAGGCTTGTGTTCATAGTCAAAGAAAATAATTCTCATAGTCATGAGTCACAGTCATAGGCAATGTTCATAGTCATAGGCAATGTTCATAGTCATAGGCATTGTTCATAGTCATAGGCAATGCCTAATTGGTCATCGAATCACGATCAGTCCTTAATCAAGTCTAGAAACATGTATAAACACATATCCAAGTGAAGAGATTAGGCATATTCCTTTATTCCTTTAATTTCATGTCACAAACAGAGAAAACGTTCAAATCTAAAAAGTAACCGACTTACAGAGATTATATTAGATTCATAGAAAAACAGTCGTTGAAGTCGTTTGAATCTTCACTTGAAATCTAGCTTGTTTTGAATCCCCTCTTGAAAATCTTGAGCAGCATTTCCTCGTCTTGATTTATTTTACATATTATTTTATTTATTTATACATTTTCTCAGAGGCAGCATAAGGATAGAATGAAATGGTGTAGAGAGAAGGAGGCCAGAGGCTGTTTATATAGGATTAGAGTCATGAATTTGGTCAGAAAATCGGGCCAGAAACATCAAAATGAACCCTGGTTCAAAACCGGGTTCTGGCACCAGGTCGACCCCCAGGTCGACTGCGCAGTCGACCTGGCCAGGGGGGGTCGACTGCCCAGTCGACTCCCCAGTTGACCTGGGCTTGGGCAGGAAATTTCCCGCCCAGCCTGCTTCTGGGTTTGAATTTGAATTTCGAATTCGAATTTCGAGCTGTTTTCTGTTCTGAAAATTCCTGAAACTTCGGAGAGTCATAACTTCTTCATACGGACTCCGATTTACGTAAACTCGGACTCGTTTTCAAGCAGAATTTCGAGACGAATGCAATGGCGCCACCCATTTCCCTTAATTCTTTCATTTTGAATTAATTATTTGTGAATCTTAGTGTCACAGAATTACGGGGTGTTACATTCTCCCCCACTTAAAAGGATTTCTTCCCCGAAATCTTCAAGTTAGGAAGAATGTGTCCTACCATCCAATCACCCATCTACTCAGCCATTCAATCACAGGCATTCATTGTCCTTAAAAGATTTCTAATGCTTTCATGTTTATATGTATAGTGTGTGTATATGTCTTTTTCTAGTGCAAAATCAGATGGTCTACTGATTCAGTTGACCTCCTTAATGCGAATCATGTCAGTGCCATGCGTCCAATCATGTATGCAAGCGCCCCTAGTTATGTAAATACTACATGTGTGCATAGCCATTCATCCATATGCAACATCCATATGATAACATATAAAGTTCAACTTACAAACAAATACGTATCTGTAAATGCAATATGAAAGCATCTGAACTGGTCTAGTGCCTAATACGTATGCATTCACGAGCAACCATTAGCAACCACTCGCAACCATCAACCATAACATGTTTCAAATACATGTTTACATCCAAAAGAGTTTCTACCTAAGGATCGAAGATACGACCTAGAGGATATACTTTGGAAAGAGAGAAACAATTATGCGTAAAGCTCCTACAAAAAAAAAAAATCAAGGATGCACCCTTAAGGAAAAGGGTATGATGCTAGTATCTAGCCTTCTTGAGCTTTACTCCATTGTATCTTAACTAATTTAACTTCACGATTGTGAAGTTTCTGACCTCCATTTCCAAAATAAACAGATGTCAATCACGGTGCCAAGTGTATGTACTAAGATGATTAGAGGTCTCCCTCTTATCCACCATGCCATAACTATAAGGGTCGAAAGGTCACTACGTGTTTTTTTTAGAGTGCCTGCCACAACTATTCATCTCTCACACAAACCATCCTAGTCGAACTCGACATTCCTCAAGTATAAGCCCCAAAGGCCTAAACCAATATCAGACAAGCACCCAAGGAATATCTCCTCCGAATTTAGACGATCTACGCAAGATGATATAAGCAAACTCGATAGCTATTCTCAAATCCCTACTAACCAAAAATAAACTGGTCGAAGCACCAATTGGATTTGAGACTCTAGTGGGATCTTTCTACTATACAAGTACCATGGCACAGAGACTCAACTATGGAAGTGGATATGAACAAATGCGAAGCGCTAAAACCAAAGGAAAGAGTACGAACAACAAAACTAGACTCTTCCAACAGAACTTTACTACCTTTCTCCTAGGTATGCTTGGTGGCGAAAGTAGGTACTTGCCCTTCTGAAAATCTTGTCCTTTGCCCTTAATTACATGCCCTATTACACCATAGTAAAGATACTTCCTCTTGTCTTAGGTTTTATAATTCCTTCCTCCTTTGTGAGCTAAATCTACATCCATGAATTCCTCATCCTCTTCCGTGGGTATTCATGTTGACAAATCTCTCGAAAGCTGCTTCCATCGTACAGAAAACCCTATAAGCTTGAAAGAAAACTGGCCGTAGGTGAAACAACTACGGCTATGGATGGAAGCCAGGCACTACTTCACCCATCGATGAGGTTACCTCTCCAGAAAGCCAGGAGCCCCAGAGACTCAAGAAAGAAGGAGACAAGAATTCAAATAGAGGAAGAGAAGATAGTGCGTATGGCTTTGGGGAATATGCCTTTCAAACAAATCTTTTCTCTTGAAAATGCTTCTTTTAAAACCGTTTTGAAAATAATTTTTCAAATCCTTTATCTGATCAAGTAACCTTCAGCTTTGATACAACGTGTAACATCCCACATCCGTTAGTGTCACTCACAAAGGGAATGCACTAAGTTCTGTGGAGCATTTTAAGGTAAAAGATGCAGATGAATCACAAGACAGACAAAAATTAAAACAGCGGAAAATAAAAACTTTGCTTTATTGATAAAATAGTTTGTACAACGATTTCTTTACAATATCAGAGTATCATTTGTCCTACAAAATAAAGAAGCATAAAATAACATTTATATTCCCCAATGTAGCAAGAGCCAGCCATAGCATCTGAAAAGAGAATCCAAGCAAAACTTCGACAAATCTTCAAGCTGGGAAAGAGTGACAGTCCAACTTAACCTGAGCTATACTATTCCCTCTTTTACTACCTGGGGGGGGGGGGGGGAGGGGTAAACGGAAGAAAAGAAGACGAAAGAAAAAACAGAGTCAGACATAAAGCCTGAGTAAGTTCAGTTACTTCTAGCATGTGAACATGGAAAAACAAAACGACATGAATTAACTGAATACAAGATAACACCATGATGATAGGATCAGCAAGATTAGACAAGATTAACACAAGATATGCTAAGATAAGATAAACTGGATATGCTCTAATACTTTCGCCGCTTCGCTATTCTTGTTATACTGGTTTCTATATCTCTGCACCACCTAACTAGTGTCCCAACTAGTAACGATAACGTGATCCCAATCCCTGTAGTTTCCATTGCCTTCAGGCATACATTTATTATTTATTACCTAGATCTAATCTAGGGTTTTCTATCAAGTGCTTTCTAGATTCAACTAGAGTTTATGCTATCTGCTGAACGCTTCTCGGATTCAGGGTTTACGCCACCTAGTACAACTAGGGATTATGCTACCTTTCGAACGATGCCCCCTAGTCCAGGACACACTACCTAGAGTGTTATTTGTTCCTAGACTTCCCCACGCATGTATCGCGAATCGTTATCGCTTGTCTAGATGCATGTGTCCTGAAATGTGTGGCCCGAGTCCTATGGCAGGGCAGATCAAGAAACACAGAACTCGGTCGGGAGCTTTCAGATACCGGCCGATGCAGATGTTAAGGTCTGTTTTTATTCCAGTGGCTATAGTCCCACTAGACCCCTCCCTCAACTAATTAAAGGCAATCCAAGAAAATCTAGCGCGAGAACTGTACTTTTGCCACCCTATGCCCTACTTTCCTATTGGCCAGCCTCAACCATAACTAGATAGCAAGTATATGGTCTGTTGGGAGTTCTCTGCCTTTCCGCATACGTACAATGACTGACTAAAGATGGAAGATAGACGACGAGTTGCTATCACAGGGCTACTGGTCTCGCCGAATCACGCTGGTCCATCCTAGTCTTTAGGTTGCCCTGTATTGCAACCAAGGCATACCCTTGGTTCTTCTACCGCAGACCTTAACCTCTGTGGGCCAAGGAGGATCATCTGCCACCTCGCAGAGGGATACCAAGAGTACCCTCATGTCCCCTCGAAGCCTCGGGCTTCGTAACCCAATTCGTTAGAGCCTTCTTTTTAAATCAGACGGACGTTCGCTCCTTCCGTGTTATACTAAGAATTACTACTTAGTTTTGCTAACTAAGGTTTACCACTTAGTTTCCAGAATCGTTGTTTTCTTAACTAAGGTTTACTACTTAGCTCCTTTTAACTAAGGTTTACTACTTAGTTCTCTTTCTCGTCAATTTGGATTGGTTAAGTGTCATTAGTCAATTCAAACTAACTTAACCCTTTTCATTTATCCTGTTAAACTGGTTAAGTGTTATCTGTAATTCATGTTGACTTATCCTTACCACAAACCAAGTTATATTGGTTAAGTATTTCTCATTACTTAACCCTATTCATTCAACCTGTATTGGTTAAGTGTTCCTTTTTAGCATAGCCTTGCCCATGTGTTTTAACTAACATGTTATTAATGGTTAAGTATTATCCCTTCATGTTTTAAACTTAACCCTATTCATTTATCACACTGTGATGGTTAAGTGTTCAAGTTTATTTAACCCTGCGGTCTAGTCCAGCTAGCATGTCAAATTGGCTAAGTGTATTAACTTTACTTAACCCCACCTTCTAGTCCAGTTAACATGTTAATTTGGCTAAGTGTTTTCTTAGTTACTTAACCCTTACAAATCTAGTCTTGTTACGATGTTAAGTTTGGTTAAGTGTCCCTATGGACTTAACCCTCCCATTCTAGCTTAACTGTGCTAAGTGTCTGTATGAACCTAACCCCACCCATCGGTTTGGTTATCATGTTGAATTTGTTAAGTGTCTTAGTTAACTTAACCCTACCATTCTTTTTCTAGCTTGAACTAAATAAATTAAAGCAGCGAGCACTCACATTAGACAGATATTGTTGCGATTACTGGATGTGCCGGTTGGTTTCGGGCAGGTTTACATCGCAACTCAGTTTAACCTCGGGTTAGGTATATTCGTGTTTTCTAAGTTCAAAGGGTTTTGATTAATTTTCAAATCAGGTTTTGAAAGTAACCATCCCATCCGTCGGATCAGTTATGGATAGCCAGGGAGAGCAGGAAACTTTGTATTTTCCAAACCCAAGCCTAGACACTATCCTCTCTGTCACCCTAGAACTTTCTGGTGTATTATTAAAAGAGATGTCGTTAATAAACCTTTAATTTGTCTAAATTTACATTTTCTCATTTAGGACAAATTCTATAAGTAAATTATTCCTAATTTACTTATTTCCTAATTACTCTTTTAATGTAAATTGTCAACATTTCTTATTATGGCCCATTTTCCCCTCCATATCATATTTATGTTTTTTTCTTGGTATGTAAACTATACCAAATTAAGTGTCACTAATCATGATTTTGCTAAACATGACAATTACTCACAATTATGGCCAATTTCAAATTTATGCCAATATACTTATTATGCCAAATTAGCTAATCCAATTCTGATTTAACATTCTAATTACAGTTCATGTCAAACTAGACTTATTATTCTAGTTCACAGTTCATGTAAATGCTAGATTTACCGGTCAATACTAGATTCAAATTACACATCCTATAATTCATGTCAAATTTATCCAATTTGCATTTTTATAAACATGCTACAATACATGTTCCCAATTTATGCCAATTTCCAAGTTTATAACTACGTTTTAGTAAATTTCATATTTTGCCCAAATCGTATTCCCATTGTTCGTATAATCATGGTTCAATCTAGATTATAGATAAATCTAGATTCGTAGATAAAAAGGGAATGAACCAGAGATGCTATGAAAAGATAGACATAAAAACTGGCATAAAATGATAATTTACTAATTACAGGACTAATGAATTACACTGAAATAAATTGATCTAAAACATCAAAGGCCTATAGATCTGAAAATGTTATGACATAAAAAGGGTTGAATAACAATGTAGGTTCAAGAACATGGGTAGACCTAACTTAATAGGTAAATTCCCAAGACCAAAGAAAATCAAGAATAGACAGAATAGATAATCAGGTTTAGACCCAATTTCACAGTCACAAAACTTAAGCAACACTTTCCTAGTCATGAATCATAGGTGTTTAGTCACAGTTGTCCTTGTTATGTCATAGGAAATAGTTTAAGTTTCCTAATCAAAGGCATAGGCTTATGTTCATAGTCAAAGGAAATAATTCTCATAGTCATGAGTCACAGTCATAGGCATTGTTCATAGTCATAGGCAATGTTCATAGTCATAGGCAATGCCTAATTGGTCATCGAATCACGAACAGTCCTTAATCAAGTCTAGAAACATGTATAAACACAGATCCAAGTGAAGAGATTAGGCATATTCCTTTAATTTCATGTCACGAACAGAGAAAACGTTCAAATCTAAAAAGTAACCAATTTACAGAGATTATATTAGAATCGTAGAAAAACAGTCGTTGAAGTCGTTTGGATCTTCACTTGAAATCTAGCTTGTTTTGAATCCCCTCTTGAAAGTCTTGAGCATCATTTCCTCGTCTTGATTTATTTTATATATTATTTTATTTATTTATACATTTTCTCAGAGGCAGCACAAGGATTGAATGAAATGGTGTAGAGAGAAGGAGGCCAGGAGGCTGTTTATAAAGATTAGAGTCATGAATCTGGTCAGAAAATTGGGCCAGAAACATCAAAATGAACCCACGTTCAAAACCGGGTTCTGGCACCAGGTCGACCCCCAGGTCGACTGCGCAGTCGACCTGGCCAGGGGAGGTCGACTGCCCAGTCGACTCCCCAGTCGACCTGGGCTTGGGCGGGAAATTTCCGGCCCAGCCTGCTTCTAGGTTTTAATTCGAATTTCGAATTCGAATTTCGAGCTGTTTTCTGTTCTGAAAATTCCTGAAACTTCGGAGAGTCATAACTTCTTCATACGGACTCCGATTTACGCAAACTAGGATTCGTTTTCAAGAAGAATTTCGAGACGAACACAATGGCGCCACCCATTTCCCTTAGTTCTTTCATTTTTAATTAATTATTTGTGAATCTTAGTGTTATAGAATTACGTGGTGTTACATGCTTAAATCCCTAATGTCTCGTGTGAAAGAGTTTTGATTTATGTTGCCCATATCACCGTTGAGGTGTTTAGCTCTAATGAAGCATCAATTAACGCGGGCAATATTGTCTTTATTTTGAAAACTTGTCACCAATTGTCCAATTTAGTGCTGGTGCCCTCGGCATGAAGTCTTGAAGTGGGTGGAAGCCGGTCTCTGACTTCATGGTTTCACATATGTAATAGCCGTCAGTCAGGCTTCCAGCCTTTAATTCTGGATGGTGATCCGCTGCTCGGATGTGTGCAGGTTAGTCTCGAGGAGTCATTCTTTTGGTTATAGTCTGGGATCTTGCGGAAATCCGATGATAGTAAATGTACACAAAGTTGGTGGATACTCAGATTACGCTTCTCGAAACTCGTATCCCGTGTGCCCCATCTATGGAGATTTTGTTAAGTGATGAGGATCTAATCCGTATCTTCTCTGAATTCATACTTCCTCATCAAGTCATGAGTTAGAGATTGATACAAAATGATTTGTGCATGTCCAGCTCATGTTATTCTTCGGTCTCCAATCCATGCTCTAAAAATTGGAGTCGAGTGGTGATAAGGACAAATTATAGGTACCTCAAATGCTTCCACTTGCCCTCTACATTAAGGAATGGTGAGCTTTAAGTTGAAGTTGACTTGTATTTGAAGCATTCGTTTGAATTGGAGCTGTGGTTGTCCGGTCTCCGTTTAAGTTTCCGGTGAGTCTCGCATTGCCGCCATTTTCATTCAAAATGTTATGGTCATAAGTTGGATGTTGCATATGTCTGGAGGAGTTTGATTGCATCTTGTTTCATTCAAGGCGACATTGCCAATTTGTCCGAGGGTTACATGTGATTTGAATTGCGGAACAGTGAGTGTTTGAGCCAAGTTCATTGTCGCTTGAATTCTCACGGTGATCGCTCCAGTGGGTAATTCGTAGTTGCTCGGCCTTCCATCTATCCGAGTAAAGAAGTTATCCTTTATTTTCTGTCGCCTCCTGAAAAATTCACCTTGCCAGGCCATCTAGGTTCTCAACTCAGTAATGGAACCCTCCATTTCATATCTAGTCTGATATGCCGAGGGATCGTCGCGAGGGAGAATATCCTAACTTCCTTCATTTTTAGTGCCTTCTGCGACAACATCCTCACCTAGTATCAAACACACCGCTTCCTTGCAATCTAGAAGTTGAAATAATGGCGTGTCCCTTTGTCCGGGGCCTTTCAATCGGGAAGTCGATTGGGACTAGCAAATGGGCGTTCACTCTACATCCGCTTTGTGGTTCTCAAGTTGCAAGGTGGTACGCGTTGTTGCACTTGAGATATCACTCCCAAGGCCTCCTTTCGATCGTTATCTTGAATCGCATGGGGAGTTTAGCATTAGGCATCAGCGCCATCCTTCTGGAAGGGGATTATTGCTTGTTTTCCACTAGCCTATTGTGGTTGTTGTAGCAAGTGCGACCCTCACATCTTTTGCTCAGTTCCTTTGCATGTACCTTCATGTTTTGTAAATAAAGTATTTTTCAATACATTACAGATCTGCCAAATGTTTCAATCTTGCATCCCTACAAATAATAATATATGCAATATGAGACCATTACTAAACTAAGTAATATTCAACCGGGGTGGGGATGGGTGATGTGTGTGTCAATCTTGAATAAATTTTCTGGCCAGGGCTTGTTTGGGATTGAGTAGGATCGACATAAAATTTACCCCAAAAAATATGTTGGGAATCAGAGTTCGATTTTCTTTCTTGCCCCCGATTCTTTAGAGAGGCAGGTATCTCATTTATGGCGCTTTCTCTCAACACCTTTATACTCTCATGTCATATGCCCAGGCTATAGTATGATCAAGGTGGTCTTTAATCATGGTGTACCATCACGCCTTGTGGACGTCATCTTCCCGTCCTTTACAATCTCTCTTGAATTATGAGAGTTAGAGCGATGGACATCGTCTTCCCGCCAATCATACTCTCTCTTGAATCATGAGAGTTAGAGTTGTGGACATCGTCTTCCTATTCTTTATACTCTCTCTCGAATCATAAGAGTAAGAGTTAATCAGGAAAACGGCCGTGTCATTCTCCCTGGCTTTCCTTATGCACTCTAATTCCAAGCGCGGGATTCTGCCGGCACGATTGTCATTCTCAAAATCGATTTTGGTCTATACTCCCCGCTTCGGTCAGGCAGATAGAGATTATCGAGCAAGTGGTCGGGCCACATTTTCCAAATCTTTGTGTTCCTCCGATCAATCTATGGGAGGACTGATTGGCACCAAACTTTAGGTACCTCTTTTCTTTTTTATTTATGTAGTATGGCTGCGTCAAGCAATAGATCAAGGCATGTAAACGGTCGAACTATGTCCATCTAGGATCAGATTCTGACTTTGAAATGCAAAAGTCAATGCACAATTATCTTGAGGTCTGCCACCTATGAACCAAGGAGTGCACGGTCATCTCGGATCCACCTTGAGCTATACAATTCCCTCAAATGGTGGGCGTGGCTCAGTAAACGAGCAGTTCAGTCCAGCTCGTTATGGTATTGCTCCATAACTATAGGGTATTTGAAGTCTGGTCAGTACTAGATCTTGGGTACAGAGCATGCAAATATAAGAGTCATTGTTAAAGAATAATCCAGTTAAAGGAATGAATATCAATCTATGCAAAAATGGCATTGCATGCTCTTTGCAAATCTATTTTGCCTTGCCCTATCTCTGCCAGAGGTGCCTTCTAAAATCTTTATCTAATGACGAACGTCTTTTCAAACCATCATGGGATGGCGGTCCCAAAAATGAACAGACCTTGATCAGGGTCATGGTGCGACAAAGGCTGTTGGTTAGATACTATAAGTGAATGACGAAGTCGCATTTCCCTTGAATCGCCTTCTTGCCCCCATTGCAAGGGAAAGGATCATGTGTCATGGAGTCATGTTTGTACTGCTAATGGTAGCACATCATCACATTGGTGCTTGGATGGTAATTGGTAGGAAAACAATGGATTCATGCTTATAGGGAATTTTGCGCTTTTCGTGCTAGGAAATAGGATACGGCTGCTAAGGAGATAGTAATATCTCCTACATCCGCAGATATGCCTTTGATCCAACGTTGGGAGTAAGAGATTATGCATGGACAATCAAACATCATCCAAGTATAAGTGTTCTAAACTTTAACTCGCCGATCTTTGGGCAAGACTGAAGTAGTCGGTCATGCTAGCTTGTGATGTATCATCTTTGAACTAGATGATGTAATCTAGAGCAATCTACACTCGAATCTCCAGTTGTCCCCAATGTCTGAGGCATGAGTTATTGGACGGTTAATCAATGCAGGGAGTGGAACTTTTTGTCTTCACTTTCTAACTCCAAAATGTCATTCATCAAAAGTTTCATTCGTGCGGATCTCACATCTAGTGAGAAGCTGATTAGTGCTCTTGTTGAATCATTCAGGGCGGTGAACCCCGCAATGAGATTCGTTAACGTTTATCTCAGGACGACCCTTGACGAAAGGATTCCGCGCTGTAGGAAGTTCTTTATGGGGGTTGTCCGTGACTCACTCCCGGGTTCGGTCTTCAACACTGAATCAACTCCCATCTGAGCAACACTCAGAGTTTCCAATGTCTCGATTTGGACCATTTCCATCCCTTCTAAATTTTCGTAGCACGCTCACTTGGCCAACTTGTCCACCTCTTGATTCTCTGTTCATGGAATATGAGATATGTTATAATGCCCAAAGTTGTCCAATAGCTCTTCAACCCTTTCTAGAAAAGCTGCGAGGCGTAGTTCTTTTGTTTGGAATTCCTTGTGGACCTAGCAAAAAACAATATGTGAGTCACATAAGATATCCATACGGCTACTCCCAATTTCTTTAGCTATTTCCATTCCGGCGATCAAGGCCTCATGCTCAAAATCGTTGTTAGCATCGGGCAAAGCCTGCCGCAAGGCATAGTAAATTGACTGTCCTTTAGGAGTTATCAGCACGACTCTGGGGGCAGATCGTCGATCATCTTTAACACCGTCTGTTTACCACTTCCAAGTGCTTTATTCCATTTTCTATTTTGAGGGGATATTTTCTTTACTTAACACATCCTCTTCGGGGTTGGTGAATTTAGCGATGAAGTTGCCGAATGCTTGCCTTCGTATGGTCTTCCTTAGGAGGAAGTTGAGATCAAACTGGCTCAGCTTGATGTTCTATTTGGGCAATTTTCCATGTGCCTCTAGTTGCTCCTGTACCTATCGTGGTAGCTGATCAGTGTATGTCACAATCGGGTATGCCTGGAAATAATGGCGGAGTTTGGTTGAAGCGATCAATAGTTTGTAAGCAAGCTACTGAATCTTTGGGTAGCTGCACTTTGTCGCCGCCAACTTTTTGTTCACATAACACATTGGCCTCTGGATTCTAACCACCGCACGAATGAGCATCGAACTGATTACGTATGATGATACTGCTAAGTATTTTTAAGCAATCTTGTTGAGCTACCGCCTTAGAAAATATCAGAGGACTCTCTAAATGATTCAGCAGGATCTAAAAGGCTTCAATGCAATTCAGGTTCCAAGGATGCATCTGTTGGTAGCTTTACAAATAAATCTACTCAGCGCTGCTAGCTTCCCTACCAAGCTTTGAAAATCTCTAATACTCTGTGGATCACGAATGTTCTTGATTGTTGCAATCTGGTCAGGATTGATTTCGATTCCGCGCGAGCTAATTATGAGGCCTAGACTCATCCTTGACGTAACACCAAATGAGCATTCAAAAAGTTCAACTTAATTCCATAGTGTCGGGAGATACTGAACATCCCTGCAAATCTGAAACATGGTAGGTTGATCGCTTGGACTCCTCAAGCATATCATCTATGCAGACTTCCATGGATTTTCAAATTTGATCATGGAAAATACGACCCACCAAGGGCTGGTATGTTGCTTCAACATTCTTCAGTTTGAGCTGCATTGCCACATAGCAGTATAGTCCAAGGTTTGTGATAAAGCTGATATGTTCTTGATCAGGCACGTGCATAGGAATATAGTTTTAACATAAATATGCATCATAAAAGAGAGAAGTTCATTTCCAGTTGTTGAATCCACTAGCTGATCAATTATGGGTAATGGGAAGTTGTCTCTTGGAAACGCCTTGTTCAAATCTTAAAAATCAATGCATGTTCACCATTTCACATTAACCTCCTTAACAAATGCGAGGTTCGATATCCAGTCAGGATATGTAGCATCTCTGATGAATCAATTATCTCTCAGCTTCTCCACTTCTTCTTTCAAGGCAGTCGATTTCTCCGAGCCCAGCATATGCCTCTTTTGCTTAGCAGGGTGATACTTCGGGTTTATGTTGAGTGCATGACTCATAATCGATGGCGATATCTTACACCTGTCAGCATGGGTCCATGCAAATGCGTCCAGATTGTATCATAGAAAATCTATAAGTTCCCTTGTCTGGAGGTGGTCCAAATGAGATCTGATTTTCAAGACCTTTGCCAGGTCGTCGTTATCAATCTGAATATGTGTGGTTTTATCATTAGGTGTCACCCTTCTGCCTCCTAAATCTTCATCCTCTCTGGGGTTCATGTGTTTCGGTAGATAATCCGACGACACTTTTTTCGATGCTCCCTTTATTTGCAATGTTGACACCTCCTTTGGAGGAGGGGGTGCACTTTTGGGTTCCACGCCATCTCCATTTCGTAGCATCTCCCATTTAGAAAAATTGCAGGCTCTTCCAGTAACTTGGTCGCCATGGACTATTCCCATTCCCGCTTTCATTAGGAACTTTACCATGTAGACAACATGGTGCGATGTAAGCTTTGAACACCACCAGAGCTGGTTAGTATAGACCTTAGTCATATTAACTTGACTACGATAGCATGGCTAGCAAGGCTTTAAGTGATGTTCATGTTTTCTATCGCAACTAATGTATGAAGTAGAGAGCTAACTGTTGATTCATATTTGTTTTGATCTCAAACTCTCATCTCTTAATCGAGGTCATATGGTGACCATTTAGCAGTCAAGTTGTTATCATCCGGGCAAAGATCCATATATCCAAGCATGGCCTGCGGTGTCTCTACTGGTACCTATCTCTGGGCACCAAAGAATGTTGACTCATCCCTTATCCAATGGAAATCAACCGTCATCGATGTAGTTGATAGCAAATAGGCATTGCAAAGGCTAACTATGCTCTTTAGAGAGTGAACCGTAGAACATATGTCATCCATCACGTCATGCAAGTGAAGGGTAGCGTTGTAGTATTAGGATCCTTGGTCATTTTTGGTAACCTATCATTAAGAACCATCGTTGATAAGATCATCCGAGTTATCTTCGGAATAGCGCCCTGGCTGCTCCATATCAATGTCATTTGAGATTCTGCCGGTTGAGCAGGTTTATGTCAGGTAAACAAGATGATCACTACTCTTTTATGAACATCAAGCGCATTGTTGATGTCATAGCCCATTAATACAAAAGGAGGTCATTTAGAAGTAGTTTTTTTCACACATGCCATGGTTAGCATGCCAAATATTATTCAAAAACACCCCTTATTGAACATTAGAGAGTAGAGTCATGTCTTTAGGGAGAATCCCAATCGTTGTCATTTAGCTGTTGATATTCTAAAACTTAAGCGATAAGTCTTGGTTGTTAACCTTGACAATTAATGTTGGCCACTACGTAGCGACACGAGTTTGGGGGCATACCCGATTTTTTTTCTAGAAATGACCCTAACTCGAGAAGATTGTAAGAGTCCAGAAATGGCCGGTGATACGGGATGGTATATCTGAAAGAGTTTGTTCGAATAGCCCGTTGTGGTTTGGATTGGGGTTGAGCGCTTGGGTCAGATTCTGTCTCGGAGTCAGTCAGCTTTTCCCTTAAAATCGGGGTTGGATCGAGCAAGTCGCTTCGGGTCGGATTGGTTCTACTTCATTCGAGCTGATTGGGTCAACTCTTCAAGCAAGAGCAGATCGGGTCGACTCCATCCGATCCGTAGCTTATCCTTTCTTGATTCGAACCAGCACCCCTCTTTTCTATTCGACTCGAGGCTGTCCATCTGTACTGGAAGCATATCTGAACCGAACTAGTAGCATTCCCAGAATTTGTTTCCGAATGTTGGCGATTGTTACTGGATGGAGTGGAGATGGCTTCACGTCCGGTGATCTCCACGATCAAGAATATTGTATTCACAGGATTTCCTTATCGAACTTGGCGGTCCGATAGTAGACTGGAGAATTCTTATATGCTGAGAATATTCATTTCTCAGTGAAAGCACCAAAATGTTAGACCAAAAAAATGGCACTAATACCTAATATGATAGATTTCTTAGACAATAATCAAGAATAATAATCCAAAAGCATAGAAAAACAATCAACACATGAGATTTATAGTGGTTCTGCATTAACGAGCCTACGTCCACTTTATAGTTTCTCATTTCATTCACGAATTACAATTACAATGGATACAATCACTCAATATCTCGAATCAATGAGCAATTCTCTCAGGTTCATTGATTTTAATTGAACGAGATGGTGGTTATTCATAGTGTAGTGTTAGCTATGGTAGCCATAGAGCCATGGATAGTTAGAATGACCCAAAAAATCCCCTGTGTGTGCTGTGTTTTCCAGTAGGCAGTTCAGGTGGGCGAATTGGTTATGCCATATGTCGGTTGTTGAGTGAAACTCGGAAGTAGTAGAGAATATGGGATAACAGTCTTTAGTTGTCTATAATTCATCATCCCAGGCGGATCGAATCCTCCCACTCCGACCTGATCTGGTTGAACAAATCTGATTGACCCTATCCGATTTGGTTGGTGAGGCATATTTGCTTTAGCTCGATTTGACCTCATTGATTGAATCCGACCCGAAGCTTATATGTCTAGAAATCCAAGTTTCCCTATGTTATGTTACTTCGTCCAAGCAAACGTCGATCATTGCCAGTTCATACTCAAGCCCAGGGTAGCCTTCCTGATAGAATACTTAGGCTTTGGGTAGTTTGGTTATAAAGCAGACTAACATATAGTTATTTTTCCAGTGTGTGATTGTATATGAGGACAAGTCGTTATAACTATCCAGATGTGTTGATGTACTCTGATGACTGTAATTTTATTACAAGCTATACTTAATGATTTATTTATATTTTATATATTGTTTTCCGCTATGATGGGATCCTCTGTGTTGTGTTGGTTCTTCTTCTTCTATTTTAATATTTATTTTTTTCTTATCTCACCCTCTAAATTATTTCTATTAATAATCTGAGTTTTTGATACTTTTGGCAAGTAATACAGGTTTACATATTATTGTCGGAATTTGGGCGTCGAATTCCTACCGAGTCGTGACATTGTGTGTAAGGTCAATCAAGGATTTGGTGAAATTTAGGATTGCCGTTTTTATGTTGATAATGTCCCCATGTTGGGTGTCAAATAGGGAGCTATGACTAGTTTAGGTGTTTTGAGTGGTGGTGGTGGCATCTTAGTGGACAGTGTTGAAAACAAAAATGGTCACAACACCAAAGGTGTTTAAAGCAACATTTCACAAAAGTAAGAAATTAGAAATATGGAGCACGAGAAAATTAAAGCAAGTAAAGAACACGGGAATTTTATAGTGATTCGATCTAGAATAGATCTACATCCACTTCGGAAGTGATTTCGTTATCACATGTGATATTACAAGGTACATTTCTCTTCCATTTTTGAACATTCTCTCTCTATACAATGATTTTCCTCTCTTTAGTGACTTGATTCTCTCTAACCCATTATGGAAATAGCTAGATCTTTTTGAATGCAATGATCATGAGAATGTATTTTCCACGGTTTGAGCACTTAGAGGTTCGTCGATGAATCCATTGCGGTTGAGATGTGAATCGAAACTCGGAGGAGGATTAATGGCAGTTGGAGAGATATAGAATGGAGCTTCAATGGTCTCTAATGGAGATTGGAGGAAATCCAATCGAGTAATAGATGAAGAAGGATGGAGAAAACTAGAGATGATGAATAATGGAGATGGATAATGACTTGGATCCGATTTGGCTTTTGTGGAAGATGAGATGAGTTAGGAGGCCATTAATGGATCTTAGAAAGCTTGGAAATGGTGAATAACTGGAATGATAGCCCTTCGGGGTGGCTTAGACCGGTCCCTCTAGTGGTTATGAAAGGGGGTATTTATAGGTGGAGCTTAGATGGAGTGGCGAAGCTGTAAATAAGTGCACGTACAACATGGGTTGGTGAACGGTATGAGTACATGCAGTATGATGGTTTGCACCATAAAACATGTTCACCACTTGTGCTGCTAAAGGTTCAATGACATGAAGATATACAACGGCGTACAGCTCACCATCCGCACTTTACAGCTGGCGCCAGCCCAGTATTCAGCTGTACGAGCGAGCCTTCAACCATGGTGCAGGAGCGAGCTTGTCCAAGATGTGTGAGCGAGCAGTTATACCAATATATATGACCGACTTCTGATTATACATGCCATGCTACTATTCAAAAGTGGGAACAAAAATATCAAATTTGCCACCGCTCTTCGTATTGCAAAAAAATGTGATTAGATATTTAAAGTTTGCCATCAACTTCTCTTGCATGAATCTGGTCGTTCATTCAAGGATCGCTCGATCATTCACATAGTGCTCGAACGACCAAAGTAACATGCGAACGTGCGACCCGTTGCAAAGAGAGCTGTTGCTCTACCTCTGGTGCGCGATCCCCTCGGCTTAGATGCGCTGCACTACCTAGAGATCCGCTCGACCAAGTGATGCTGCTGGAGTGCACGACCTATCGCCAAGGACGCTGGTTGAGCATACCTTCGAACAATGCTTGACCAGGACTGCTCGACCATCTGGGAAGCTTCTGCTCGGCCCCAAGACTCTCGACTGAGCAGAGCTGCTGCTGTTGGATCTAAATTTACTGAGCTTGGTACTCGCACTCGAGATGTTCGACAAAATGCCTAAATGGTTTTTTGGTTAGTTAACATTTTCCCCTCGAAGCTTGTATTTTTTGCTTGCGAGGAATGCAGTCTTCAAACTAAACATTGTTAATACAACTTGCGTTGAGATTCAGTCATAGCTTTTTGCTTGTTATGGCAAATCATGCTTTGAACTTATATGCTCCCTGCCACTTGTTTTGTAATTAAAACAAGCAATTGTGCGATTTTGCACTTATACTATGTTAATGACCATCCACATCAATAACATATTAGTTAATCATTAAAGAATAACTTATATAAACTTGTGCGATAGTTCATATTTCATGAAACATGTACCTATTAAAGTTGGAACTTCGATTTGAGTTTCCGAGGCCAGAGCGATTGCACCTTTGAATGAATTCAATGTTTTGAATCTGAATGTGCTTTGACATCATGGATCATCCTGGGACGTATATATAAAATTTTGAATTTTCGTTTCACGACGACTTCCCCAAGGGACAATTATTGCTCAATCGTCTATTATTGGAGCTTTGTGGACGAGGAAGCCTTTATGTTACGAGATTCCAATTGGATTTCCCAACGTGATCTCTATTGGTACGATGAGTTTGATTAGCATATCAAGCGTATCTATTTTGCCGAATTTTCCAAATACCGTATTTTAAAGGCAAGATCAAGGCAAGTACATTAGCTTTTGGCTTGTTGCAATGTGGTGGTGGACCCGTGGTATTCTCCCGGGCATTATTTCACTTTTGTGTGGTTGTGTTGCCCTCATGGGTCGTCACAAGTCGTAAAAACTTTATGTGAACAATTTATCAAGTTTCCTTGATTTGGGTTGATGCGCTAAGGGCTTTTACTTTGTTGATTAAAGCTACGTGAGCTTGCCAACATGTATGAAGCCCTTGAGCTTTATCACCACAATAAGAATTTCGATTTAGCCAACAGTTTTGTTGCTTCTACATTGAGAAGTTTTTAAATTTTCTTGCCCTCACCCGAGAGGGTCTCTCGATTTTGTGGCCCCGCTAGGGGATGTCTTTGGATTTAGTGTCGCCGCTAGGGGTGGTCTTATATTTTATGCCCCGGCTAGGGGAGGTCTTTGGATTTTAGTGCCCCACAAGGGGAGGTCTTTGTGTTCTGTGCCCTCGCTAGAGGAGAACTTTTGATTTAGTGCCCCCACTAGGGGAGGACCATGCATTTAATGCCCCCGCTCGGGGAGGTCTTTGGATTTAGTGCCCCCTGCTAGGAGAGGTCTTTGCGCTTTGTGCCCCCGCTAAAGGAGGTCTTTGGATTTAGTGCCTCCGCTAGGGGAGGACTTTGGATTTAGTGCCCCCGCTCGGGGAGGACTTTGAATTAAGTGCCCCCGCTAGGGTAGTCTTATATTTTGTTAATGTATCATTTCATAGGTCAGATGCAAGTTCCTTTATCGGATGACTAGTTTGGCAAGCGATCTTAGTTAAACGAGTAGGGCCTTAGCCCTCTTACTCAGGGAGATGTCCCTTTGATAAAACTTAGAACTCTTGGGTTTATTTGCCACGGCGCCTGTTCATTGTTTGAATATTCGCGACATCCTTCATTCACTTTTCAAGGCGGTGCTCTTTTATTTTTGCAATTGTGCATATTGATGCTTAAGGCACTTAACGCTTGGATCAATGTTGTTAACGTCGTGAGGTTGTGTCAAATTTCAAGGGAACAAGAACTCGACGGATGACCTGCAAAATAAAATTACTCTTAAGCACATTTTCATTTGACTAAATTTTTGCAAGTAAGAGATTTATTCAAGCAGGTGTGCTTTAAAGCTACTTTTCAGAACACGTTTGTAAGATATTACATACTTATTTATAAGAATTCTGAATATAGCAAGTAAGTAAAGCATAAATTAAAACGATGGTGATGATGATCGCTTATCATGGGCCGTTGGACTCGGAGCACTACTGGTAATCAGTTGATGATCAGCCTCGATTTAGTTTGAGTGGTAGTTCTTTAGCTTGGACCAAACTGACTATTTGATGCCTTTTGTCCTCGAGAAGTCGGAGTAGAGCTTGAGGGTTGTGGATTTTTCACATACTGTTGTAGTCTGTTCTTCTGAATCAACTCCTCAATCAGGATTTGGAGATGCATGTATTCATTTGTATCATGACCTGGTTGAGTGTGGAATCGACAGAACTTTCTAAAGTTCACAGCCTTCCTTGAAATATTCAGTGTTGGTGGTTCTGGATAGTGTTCAGTATCCATTGTGGCAGAGAAAATGTTCTCCAAAGTGTCATTCATAGGAGTGAGCTCTGACGGATTGTAAAAGCGAAGCATCTTATTAGGCTTGTTTTATTTGCCGTCATTGGCTCGCTTCTGCCCCTGATTACTCTTCTAATTATATTGGGTAGCAGCATTTTTGGTAGCCTCAAGAAGCGGCTTGGCATCAATAATCTGAAGAGGCACAGGATTATTGTCCACTCTCATATACTCCTCTGGTTTTTTATAGGATATCTCGAGCGTGTTTGGTTCTTTCATTTTAATCCATCTACCAAATTCGTTGTTCTCATCTATGGTACCGATTAGGGACATTAAGATCATGCGGGTCTTGGGATTCCCTACTTCGGACGCAGCAACATTGAATCTTTTGAGGAAAGCTTTGATAGATTCTCCTGCATTCTGCTTCTTTGGTGTAAGGAATAACATTCTTAGCCTTCGTAGCTTGCAGCCTAGACTGCTCTTTGAATTTAAGAGTCAAATCATCGAATCGGTCGATGGATTTGGGTGGTAGCCTCATGAGCCATAATGACGTGACACCTTCTAGATAGAGTGGGAAGCACAAGCATTTAATCTCATCTGTCGCCTTGGATGAATTCATATGCCACTCGTATTTGTATGGAAAGCGATTCGGATCAGAAGTTCGATTGTATGGAGGCAGAGTAGGATGAGTGAACTTGTTGCGGAATTCTACTTTGCAGGTCCTCTTCGTGAATGGATTTTTGCTGAGGGAGAAGCTCATTCCCTCCCACTATCCTTGCAAGCCATGGTATCTTGCAAGATTTGCTTTTTACCATATCCGCGGTATATTCCTCCGAGTGGTGTCATTCCAGAGAGCGGACTTCGATCTCTTTTCTGGATGCTCGTCGTGGTGAGCGATCATGATCAGAGGATCTAGGTCTTTTTCCTCCACTATGGGAAGGTGCTCCCGCAACGGGACTTGCAACTTATCGGTTATTTCGATCGAAATGGTTCTTAGCTTTCAGATTTTAGTATTCGATATTTGCATTGCCTTTTTCAACAAGTCCTTCCAAGTTGTCATTATGACGATGATCGAAGGCTGACGAATTTGTATTCTCTTCAAGGTCGACATGGATTTTCGGAGGAGGAGGAGGATTTGCTTGAGCATTCAGGAGAGCACTCATTTTAACCATTAAAGCTTGATTAGCGTCCATTAATGTTTTATTAGCATTCATCAAAGTTTTTTGGAGGCTTCCATCCTTTGACTTAAGTTAGCGACAACGACATATAATTCAGCTTTGGTTACCCCGGCTACACTTATTGAGTTTTCTCCAACTTCAGAACGGTTCGTAAGTGGTGTAGCATCGTCGTTAACAACGTTGTCGGTTTCGCTAATGGTCTTATTTGTAGTCTTTTTTAACATAGCCATTATCTCGGACCAGGCTTTGAATTTCGGAGAGGGTTTGTCACTTGGCATGAATCTTAGATTTAGAGAATCTATAGTGGAAGTAGGCTTGGAACTTCAATGGAATGCTCTTAAGACTGAGAGAAGTGCGAGTGTGGCCCACGGTGGGTGCCAAATGTTGAAACCGAAAATGATCACAACACCAATGGTGTTTTACGCAACACTTCACAAAAGTAAGAAATTAGAAATATGGGGCCAGGAAAGATAAAAGCAAGTAAGGAACATAGGAATTTTATAGTGGTTCGATCTAGAATAGATCTACGTACACTTCGGGAGAGATTTCATTATCACATGTGATATTACAAGGTACATTTCCCTTCCATTTTTTCTCATTCTCTCTTTTTACAATGATTTTCCTCCTTTAATGACTTGATTCTCTCTAATCTGTTATGGTAATAGCTATATCTCTTTGAATTCAATTATCGTGAGAATGTATATTCCACGGTTTGAGCACTTATAAGATCATGGATGAATCCATTGCGGTTGAGAAGTGAATCGAAGCTCGGAGGAGGATTAATGGCGGTTGGAGAGATGTAGAATGGAGCTTATATGGTTTCTAATGGAGACCGGAGAAGATCCGATCGAGTAATCGATGGATAAGGATAGAGAGAAATTGAGATGATGAATAATGGAGATGGAGAATGACTTGGATCCGATTTGGCGTTAGTGGAGGATGGGATGAGCTTAGAAAGTCATTAATGGAGCTTAGAGAGCTTGGAAATGGTGAAGAACCGGAATAACAACCATTTGGAGTGGCTTAGACCAGTCTTTCTAATGGTTGTGAAAGGGGGTATTTATAGGTGGTGCTTTGATGGAGTGACGAAGTTGTAAATAAGTGCACATACTACATGGGTTGGTGAATGGTATGAGTAAACGCGGTATGATGGTTTGCACCATAAAGCATGTTCACCACTTGTGCTGCTAAAGGTTCGACGGCATGAAAATATACAACTTCGTACAGCTCGCCATCCACACTTTACAGCTGGTATTGGGCGCTTTACAGCTGACGCCAACCTAGCATTTAGCTGTACGAGCAAGCCTTCAACCATGGTGCACGAGTGGGCTTGTCCAAGATGTGTAAGCAAGTTTTTATAACAATATATACATGAACGACTTTTGATTATACATATCATGCTACAATTCAAAAGTGGAAAAATAACAATTTTGCCACCGCTTTTCGTATTGTAAAAAAATGGGATTAGATATTACAAGTTTGCCATCAACTTCTCCTGCATGAATTTGCTCGTTCGTTCAAGGACCGCTCGACCGTTCACGTAGTGCTCGAACGACCAAGTTAAGTTACGTGTGAGTGTGCGACCCATGGCAAAGAGAGTTGCTGCTTGACCTCTGGTGCTCGATCCACTCAGCTCAGATACGCTGCTCGACCTGGAGATCCGCTCGACCAAGTTATGTTGCTAGAGTGCATTACCTATCTGCAAGGACGCTGCTCGAGCATGCCCTTGAACGTCGCTTGACCAGAACTGCTCGACCACCTTGGAAGCTTCTGCTCAACCACCTAGGAAGCTTCTGCTCAACCCCAGGACTCTTGACCGAGCAGAGGTGTTGTTGTTGGATCCAAATTTGCCGAGCTGGGTACTCACACTCGAGATGTTCGACAAAATACCCGAATGGTTTTTTGGGTAGTTAACAGACAACTAGTCGATTGAGTGCGTCGTTGACCTTAATCATGGTGAAGGGATGATTTGGATACTTTGGGAGAAGAGAAGGGAGGGAGAGATCATAAGTGAAAGCCCCAAATGATATGGCCCATTAGGTAGAATTCACCCTTAAAAGCTAGTTTGAAAGGGAAGAGTGCCTAATGAGCTATATACTAGTCAATAGTTCTCATATTTATATTATTGGACATATCAAAGACCCTTGTAAAATAATAATAATAATAATAATAATAATAATAATAATCCTTTTACAACTTCAAATCGTGATGTTACCATAAAAAATTTAAATATCATTTCTTGACTTTCGAATTGAGTGACAAAAGAGAAAAGTAAATATTAAGATCTAATTGCTTCTTCAGCGGAATAGCCTGGAGAAAATATAATGCAATTTAGAAAACATAAGACGTACTAAAGAAAGTGAATATTAAAAAATTGTATTTTATAGTAAAAAAATCGAGTATAAAATGATGCATTCCATAAAGGAAAAAAATGTATTTTACAAGATCATATTCTATAGTCTAGAAAGAAGTAAATGTAATAAAATGGTGAATGTAAAAATAAACTATATAATATATTTTTCTCAATATCTAAAAATATGGTATTGTTTCTTTTAGTTAAAGTTGACTCTATTATAGTAGTTTTGGAACGTCTACAAAATTTTATGAAAGACAGTGATCATATTCAACAAAGGTATTTTTATAGCAGTGTCGGCCAATACCATTTGAGCCGGGTTGGATCATGAGAATACTTTGACAACGAACTGCTTTAGTTCGTGGTTGGGCGAAGTTGGAGCAACAGTCTGTAAATGGCATTATGACTGAGTGTCCAATTATTTTGCATAATGTATCAAATCTAGTTGTTGTTGAATCCGAGTCAAAATTAGATGTTATCTTCAATGGGATATCTTCCAGGCAATAACTTTAAGGATTTGCTTTGCTCTTGACCATCCTTCTTTTGTATAACTGTGGAGAGATGACCACAACCATTGCAGTTTAGGCAAATAAAATATTAAAAAAGTTACGGCTTATAAAAAAGATTTTGAGATAGCAAAAATGTAAAACGTTTTTCTCTTATCAAGATTTTACACAATGAAACTGATATATAAATAAATGTACAGCCCATGTTTATATACTGAACATAATGGGCTTATGGGCTAAGCTCTAATTGGTTACAAAGTGTAGTTGCTGATCAGAAAATAAACGGTGCAAGATGAAATGAATTGATGGCTGATGTGGTGCCACGTAAGTAGTCAATGTGAAGGAATATATGAGTAGCTTCTGTGTTTGTTTCTCATTTCTAATACGCCCCTCTAAAAACTAGGGTTTCCTCAAAGCCTAATTTTCACTTTAGTCATGGCGGCGCACTTGATTTCTTCAGATTATCGCTCTCGTATTCCATTGTTAAGATTCTTCTGACTTTAGTATTACAGAGTTTGAGTGCTTCTTCATCAGATTTGTTCAATTCTTTTCTGGACTTGATGGATTCGAGAACTCCTTCATCAGATTTGCTCAACTCTTTGCTGGATCTACTAGATCTGAGTGCTTCTTTGTTGGATTTGCTTGTGCTGGTGTCACTTTCCGATTGACCCTTGTTTTCACTGACGTTGAACTCTGAACGGAATCTGGTAAAGTTTTTCGCACTTATAGCCTTAATCAATATGTCGGCCTTTTGGTAAGTTCCAGGTATATGATTAACTTCAATTTCTCCTTTCTGAACAATTTCTCTTACGAAGTGTAAATCTATTTCAATATGTTTGGTTCTCGCATGTTGTATTGGATTTTCTGACATGTAGACCGCACTTTTGTTATCACACCAAATTACTGGCTTAGCTGAAGTAGTAATTTGAAGTTCCTTTAGTATTGATTGGATCCACTTTATTTCAGCCGCAGCATTAGCTATGCTTCTGTATTCAGATTCTGTCCTTGACCTTGAAATTGTAACTTGTTTCTTTGAACTCCATGATATTAGACTTTGACCTACATATACACAGTAGCCACTTGTGGATCTTCTATCATCAGGGTCAGAGGCCCAGTCAGCATCTGCATATCCCACTATGATAAGGTGTTGACTCCTCTTCAGCATGAGACCATAGTCAATAGTACCTTTGAGGTATCTTATAATTCTTTTAACGGCCTTCCAATGTGTGTCGAGTGGTTTCTGCATAAACTGAGATACTTTATTTACACTGTAGGAAATGTCAGGTCTAGTTATAGTAGCATACTATAGTGCTCCTACAACCATCCTGTATTCTGTGATGTTAGAAACTGCTTCTCCTCTAAATTTAGAATATTGTTGGTTACTTATCATTGGAGTTGGTTGAGGATTAGCATTTAACATCTTTGTCTTATTGAGCAATTCTGTGATGTATTTTCTTTGGCATAGAAATAAGCTGTCATTATTTCTGGTTATTTCTATGCCCAAGAAATAATTAATATTCCCCAGGTTTTTTATAGAGAACTATCTGTCTAGATACTGTGTTAACTCATCTATGTCTTTAATATTGCTACCAGTAATTATCAGATCATCTACATATATTAATATAAAAAATGTAGATGATTGACTAATTCTAGTGAATAGAGAATTGTCTGATTTGGTAGACTGAAAACCTAATTTATGTAGTGTGTTTTTCAGTCTATCAAACCATACACGAGGGGACTGTTTCAGGCCATATATAGCCTTATTTAATTTACAGACATAGTTTGAATTAACATTATATCCTGGTGGCTGGCTCATATAGATTTCTTCGTTGAGAATACCATTTAAGAATGCATTATTGACATCCAGATGACTGATATGCCAATTTTTACTTGCAGCAATAGTAAGTACAAGCCTTATGGTTGTGGGTTTTACATCAGGAGAAAATGTTTGATTGAAATCAAAACCATACTCTTGTGTAAAACCTCTGGCTACAAGCCTGGCCTTGTACTTATTTATTGATCCATCAGGATTTTTCTTTAGTTTGTATGTCCATCTGCAACCTATTATGTTTTTGTTAACAGGTGGACATACAATATCCCATGTATTATTCTTGATTAAGGCATTGTATTCATCATCCATTGCTGCTTTCAGTGTTTGTTTTTAATTGCCTGATCAAATGATTCAGGTTCACTAGTACTGGCTGCAGCAGTGAATATTTTGGGTTTAAAGATACCACTTTTAGATCTAGTGATCATAGGATGCCCAGTTTTAACTGGTTGTCTGGTTGGTGGTGAGTTATTGCTGCTTTCAGACCTTTCAGGAGTTTGTTGTTGATCATTTGACTCTTCATTTTGATTCTGACTTTGAACAGGTGAATGAGAAGTCACACTGGGTGGCACAAAGCTCTCATGGTCATCGTTGATTGGTGAGCTTTGAGCATCAGACTGTTGATGATTCTCTATTTGCTGCCAGCTTTCATTGATTTGAGGCACGGCAGGTATGGAAATTGTTGAGTTTCTGACCTTACCTGTTGTACTTATGTCCTTTGTACTATATGGAAAAACTTTTTCATCAAACACAACATGTCTACTGATGTATATTCTGCCAGTATTATCAATACATTTGTATCCCTTCTGGTTGGTAGCATACCCTAGAAAGGTACACTGTCTCGATCTAAAATTTAGTTTATTAGTATTATAGGGCCTTAAGTATGGAAAACACAGACATCCAAACATTTTAAGTTGTTTATAATCTGGTTTGACATTGTATAGTTTTTCAAATAGTGATATACCTTTTAATACACATGTTGGTTGCCTGTTAATCTGGTAAACAGCCGTATTAAAAGATTCTGGCCAGAATTTTAATGGCATACTTGCTTGTGCAAGCAATGTCAATCCAGATTCGACCAAATGTCTGTGTTTCCTTTCTACCAGTCCATTTTGTTGTGAGGTATATGGACAGGTAGTTCTATGAATGATACCCTTTTCCTGAAAGAACTTGTGTAAGTTTTTAAATTCACTACCACCATCGGTTTGAATTACTTTAACTGTGTGACTATGTTGTTTCTCAGCCATGATAATATAGCTTATAACAGCATTGTATGTTTCTGATTTGGCTTTAAAAAAATATATCCAAGTGAATCTGGTATAAGCATCTACAAAAGATACATAATACTTATAACCATAGTCAGAATATACTGGAGACGGAACCCACAGATCTATAGCGGCTAACTGCAGAGGTTCAGTATATGTAGTGTCTGAATCATTGAATGGAAGTCTATGATTCTTGCCCATTTGAAAAAATTCACAAATATAAGGTAATGATACATGATCAAATTTGATATGATTGTCATTCAATATAGTCTGAACAATTTTAGTGCTAGGATGTCCAAGCTTGCAATGCCAAAAATCAAATACATTCATATTGTTATCAGTTTTAACATTCAAATTGCATGTGGCATTGCACTTCTCTTGATTCACATCATTCTGTCATTTAATAGAACTAAATTTGTACAAGCCATTTGCCAAGTCACCCTGTAATATGATTTTTCTAGTTAGAATATCCCTGATTAAACAATATCTTGGGAAAAATTCAAAATAAACTTTGTTGTCTTTGGCAAACTGAGATACGCTAATTAAATTTTTAGTAATTTTTGGTACTCTAAGCAAGTTGCATAGCTGTAGTTGTTTACTACCATTAATATAAGTGTTACCTATATGAGTAATTTGAATGTGTTTGCCATTAGCAATAGAAACAGACTTATTACCTCGATATTCCTTGCACCCAATGTTAAGATTGTCCAGATTATTTGTAAGATGATTGGTTGCTCCAGAATCAGGATACCAACTGTCGTCTTGCAAGTGATCTATTCTTGCTGTGTCATTTCCTTTGTCTTGACTGCTGGATTCTTGATTTATCTGTGCAATGTTTGCATTAGGATTGTTGCTACTTAACTGGTTTTGATTACTGTTAGAATATCTGAAGTAACATTTTAATGCAGTATGGCTTATCTTTTCACAGATCTGACATTTGGGTTTGTTGTTATTGGACCATCTGCCTCTGCCTCTTCCTCTGTTTGGACCACCACCTCTCTGGTAAGATGATTCTGATCTGTTATTGGTGTTTTGGTTCTTATTCTTGTTGCCAGTAGCAAGATTTGCATTAAGATCGATTTCTTGAATCCTTTTACTGCTAATTCTTGATTCATGAGATAATAATATGGCATGAACTTCATCAATAGGAGGAACAACTCTCTGGGTTGTGATAACAGCAACAACAGCTTCATACTCTTCATTTAGACCATTTAATAAGTATAGAACATGATCTCCATTGGATACTTTGTTGCCTGTAGCTCCAAGTAAATCACATAACTTTTTTACCTTAGCTATGTACTCTCTCATATTTGTGTTTTCCATCTTTATGTTTTGAAGTTGTCTTTTATAATGCAAGACCTTGGCAGATGATTGATTGTTGAATTCTTTTTCTATAGTGGTCCATATATGGTTAGCGGACGAACATCCAATAACGGTTGGTAACAGGTCTTCACTTATTGAAGATAATAACCATGAACTGATTAGTCTATCTTGCCTATGATATTGAACAAATGCCTCATTGGCAACTATTCGGTTGTCTTGATCAGTAATAAACTTGGCGAGAACAGGAGTAGTACCAAGAATGAATCCCTCTAATCCGTAGCCCTGTATTGCAGTCTCTACTTGTAGTTTCCATAACAAGTAGTTTTCTTCTTGTAATTGAATAGTAATTAATTGACTTTGGGGGCTAATTCCAGTCTTAACTAATTGATGTACAGGTCCACTCGGTGGATTTGGTGGATTTGGTGGGTTGCCAGAATTTCCAGCATCGGTTCGAGTTACTGATGCAACCGAAGTAGATGTATCTACCATGTTGACAAACAAAACTTAAAAGATTCTGGATCAAATGTCGATTCTGATCGGAAGAACGAAACTCCCGAGGCTCAGGATGAAGCAGCCAAGAGTTTTGATGATGAGGTATGTATAATTAATACAAGGATCTGATGAAACTCTCTGGCGAGGCTTTTAATTGAGTTCTTGGTGAGTTTCTTTAACTTTCTTGAATTGGATTCTTGATGATTGATGCAAAGTTTTAATGAATATAAATTGAATGGTCAAGTTGCTGCCAAACGATCAGTGAATCCGAGGCAAGGCAGCGATGATCTTTCTATATTCAATCTCTCAAATGAAGTGATTATTCACTGATGAGAGAAAATATACCCAAATGATGAAGTTTAGTTGATGGGTATAACAATTTTTTTTTCCTTTTCAGACCAACTGATGCCGTTAGGCTTTTAAATGGCTCTGATACCAAGAAAAGATTTTGAGATAGCAAAAATGTAAAACGTTTTTCTCTTATCAAGATTTTACATAATGAAACTGATATATAAACAAATGTACAGCCCATGTTTATATACTGAACATAATGGGCTTATGGGCTAAGCTCTAATTGGTTACAAAGTGTAGTTGCAGATCAGAAAATAAACGGTGCAAGATGAAATGAATTGATGGCTGATGTGGTGCCACATAAGTAGTCCATGTGAAGGAATATATGAGTAGCCGCTGTGTTTGTTTCTCATTTCTAATACTTATAATCGTTTTTGATATATCTGGAGGTGGCTGCTTCAACTCATGTCAACGTTCCACACTTGCATATGATAATCTCAAATCCATCAAGAAATATAAGATTTGGTTTCAATTTTATGTTTTTGTTATTGAAATATATATATTTATCGATGTAGTTATAACACCTTTTAGTTATCTAATTGGTGATTAGAACGTTATAGCATAAGCAAGGGTACAAACTTTGGATTACTGTGGAAACATGTTTATGAGCGAAAAGAAATATCCTCTTCTGCCGGATTTAGAGTGAAGATACAAATGTAGAACCAAGTTCATTATAATCATACAAATAAAACGATAGATAGTATAGCATAAGCAGCAAGGGTACAGACTTTCCATTACTGTAGAAGACAACGTTAACGTTAAGATAAGGCGATTGATCAGGGCGTATGAGGTTTGAGATGAGCATTGTCAGATACTTCATCAGGAGGCGCGCAGCATCCCCTGCAGCTACTCAAGCGTATGAGTTTGGTAGTACAACATGCAGCATAGGAGCAGCCTGGTCTCACATGCACTGGTCCCTTAAGGAACGGCGGAAGATTTAAAGCACCTGTAAAATTAGCGATAAGTATCTCATTTTTGCTGCATTCAATAAGCCAGGCATCAGCTATACCTAATTTTTTCTATTCTTAAATTCAACTACTTACCGGTTGTAGTCTCCGAATTGAAAAGGGCAGTAGCAGCGAAAAGAAGATAAAATATAACCAAAGTTTTCACTGAGATGGCCATGATCGTATTGCTTGTTTATGGTGCACTATGATGAAGATATTGTAATGAAAATGCTATTTTATTTATAAGCAAAAAATAAGCCAGCAAAATATCTATATGGCGGCTGTCATGCATTTTGGACCTCAGTCATTTTTGAAGGCTGGCTTTCTTTGCTATTTCCTAATTAATTATTTAGTGCTACTGACTTCCTCCTCCTGCATTGACTTAAGACTTCATTTTTTTCCTCAAGCTCTTATTATATAAAGCTCTTATTATAGTAAAATATATAGGTTAACATGATTTTATTAATATAGTAAGTAAGTTATTGTATAAATGAAATGATTTTGTCTTAAAATTGCAGATATGGGATTAAATTGTTTGTTTGGGATTAAAAATAAATTTCTAAAAGAATAGAGCGAAAATATCAGTTAGTCAATTGATAATTTTCTCTTCGTTGGCGTTCAATATGTCACATCCTATTAGGTAATCTTGTGGCCTGATGAAATCAATTAGGTAATCTTATGGCCTGATGAAATCAAGAAGGTGTGATTGAGCCTGTAAATCAATTGAGCCTGGACTTGAAGAGAAGACATGATGGTTTTATCTCATAGCCATTAAAATCTAGATGGTGTTAATTGAGAAAGAAGAGGTTGGAAGTGAGAGTTAAGGGGCTATTGTTTGAGTGGAGGAGATGTTGTGATTTGGCATCAAGGTGTAGTGTTGAAATTGGTGATATGTAAATCACAATTTTGGGCAACAAATATTCTTGCTTATTTTGTGGAGATATTTGTTGCTAGATTTTATGGAGAGATTTGGTGTTAGAATTGATGAAGAGATTTGGTGCAAGATTTGATGAAGAGATTTGGTGCTAGATTTTATGGAGAGATATTGGTTGCTATAGTTGTGGACATTTATTGCAGGGATATTTGGTGCTTATCAAAATAGTTTTATAACATATATGAAGATAATTTGGATGCCAATTTTTCTTGAGCACGAAGCAATTCTCTCTATAAAAGGGCCAGCTAACATCTTCATTAGGTGTGGGTGATAGCCACCAAGAGTGGTGGTGAGAGCCTCCAAGAGTGATCAGTCTAGCTATTCCAAATTGAGTGTTCTCCTTCAAATTATTTAGCCATTAGATATTCTCTACCTATTTCTCAATAAGGTTATTAGTTCAAGTTGTAATTGTTTGTAATGATATTTGAGATCGATTGTAAACAATTTTTTATTAATGAATCAATAAAGAGGGTGCTTGGGTAGAATATCGTGTGCTCATATTTCCGATATTATTTGTGTTTTTTTAGTCCAATTCATCTTCAAGTGATTGGGTGATAAAGATCCTATATTTCATGGCGTTTTGTCATACTTCCGCTGCGTACAAAACCCTAACAGTTTGGTATCAGAGCCAGTTCATTGCATAGCTTGGAGTGATTTTGGATCGAAGATTGTAGATGTCGGAGATGATGTTGCTTTCATGGATGGCTATTATGGGGTAGGAGATTCTGAGAATTTGGAATGAAGAACCTAGTCCGCAGCAAGGTGGAGAGGTTGGTTTTGGTCACTGCTGAAGATCCGTTGAGGATCGTATTATCGATTGTTGTCTTCACGTTGATAATTCTCAAAGGATCCATGTAGATGAATAGGGATCATGAGGTAGACGTCGATAAAGAGGAGGTGTGATTGAGCCTGGAAATCAATTAAGTAATCTTGTGGCCTGATGAAATAAAGAAGGTGTGATTGAGCCTGTAAATCAATTGAGCCTGGACTTGAAGAGAAGACATGAAGGTTTTATCTCGTAGCCGCTAAAATCGAGATGGTGTTAATTGAGAAAGAAGAGGTTGAAAGTGAGAGCTAAGGGGCTGTTGTTTGAGTGGAGGAGATTTTGTGATTTGATATCAAGGTGGAGTGTTGAAATTGGTGATATGCAAATCACAATTTTGAGAAACAAATATTCTTGCATATTTTGTGGAGAGATTTGTTGCTAGATTTAATGGAGAGATTTTGTGTTAGATTTGATGAAGATATTTGGTGCAAGATTTGACGAAGAGATTTGGTGCTAGATTTTATGGAGAGATATTGGTTGCTATATTTGTGGACATTTATTGCAAGGATATTTGGTGCTTATCCAAATAGTTTTATAACATATATGAAGATAATTTGAATGTCAAGTTTTCTTGAGCATGAAGGAATTCTCTCTATAAACAGGGCCAGCTAACATCTTCATTAGGTGTGGGTGAGAACCAAGAGTGGTGGTGAGAGCCACCAAGAGTGATCAGTCTAGCTATTCCAAATTGAGTGTTCTCCTTCAAATTATTTAGCCATTAGATATTCTCTACCTATTTCTCAATAATGTTATTGGTTCAAGTTGTAATTGTTTGTAACAATAGTTGAGATCGATTGTAAACAATTTTTTATTAGTAAATCAATAAAAGGGTGGTTGGCTGGATTATCGTGTGCTCATATTTCCGATATTATTTGTGTTGTTATTTTTACTTTTCAATCAAATTCATCTTCAAGTGATTGGGTGAAAAAGATCCTGTTTTTCGAGCGTTTGGTCAAACTTCCGCTGCACACAAAAATCATAACAACACACACGTTTGAATCAAAAATGATGATTCAAACACCAATGTTGTGAAATCACACGTCAATAATTATGGTTAGAAACTAAAAGGGTCACAACTACAAAATAAACGGATAAAAAGAAAATAAGAGACACGAGATTTTTATAGTGGTTCGATTTAAAATGAATCTACGTCGACTTTTGAAGTATTTATCATCATCATGAAGGGAATTACATGGTTTATCATCTTATACATCATATTTATTACACTTGGCCACTTTTGTGATAATTCTCCATTTTTTGCTCTTTTTCCACTTTAGATCACACTTAGATTCGAGAAGGAACGGATTGGATTGTGTAATCTTATACTTTTCCTTGGTTCCAACATGAAAATGATTTTAGATCCGTGCATTGAAAAGGAGTTATGGCGATTGGAGATCACTTGGAGTAGACTGGAGTGTGAATTAATGGTGCTCAGAGAAGATGAGATCCATTCCATATTGGAGGAAGGAGAGAAGTTTGGCGGTCATTAATGGAGTTTTTAGAAGCTTTAGAGCGGTTATGGAATGATTTTGGCAACCCTTCGGGTTCGAGGAATCGGTCCCTTGAAATGTGGAGAAAGGGGCTATTTATCAAAGAAGTTTCAAGGTAGTGGCAGCCTCATAATTATGGGATGCAGATTTTGGATCGGACGTAAATTTAGATCGGGATAAAACTAATTACAGAAATGCTAATGGTCCGCTTTATAACTGTGTACAACTATCATGGTCTGTATTTACAGTTCTGCCATCGCTCTTTGTACATGACCGATCCACTCTATGCTTCATTCCCGGTCTATTGTTTCAATTGGTACCGATCCAATTATTGTTGCTTCTCTTAAAGTGACCGACCCAAACCTTATTTAAATGTGCCCGACCCAGTTATATTTTACTAACCGATCCAGATTGTCATTTGCCTTTTCTGATTTACCCCGACCTAGATATGCTTTTCGTTCCCAAATGAATTGATCTACGTGTAAAATGCTTTATACTGAACTCGCATTTGTGAATTGCAGGATGTTACGCCATATATTTGCATGGATCGATTTCATCCATTTTGCCAGTTCTAATGCGAA
The DNA here is from genome assembly GCA_030737875.1 of Allium sativum. Classification (NCBI taxonomy): domain Eukaryota; kingdom Viridiplantae; phylum Streptophyta; class Magnoliopsida; order Asparagales; family Amaryllidaceae; genus Allium; species Allium sativum. The sequence continues at coordinate 1,049,312,168 of CM060916.1, read as the reverse complement.
CATATTTCATGTCCCATATTCTTGTTCCAACATGAAGCTACACTTATTATCATTTTGTTGTGCTAACATGTTTTGATGTTCCAAAGCTTCCAGACGTTTTGCACGCTCAGCCCATATTTTACACTTTCCACATGTTGTATGATGTTCACATGTAAATGGTTGTGGTTGGCCCACCCATTTTTCCCTTTGACGCGGAGCAATATAATCATGCTTGTCCAATCTTATGAATGATGCTGTTACTTAAGGTCGATCGAAATATTGATAATGCACTGAACCAGCTGGTTGACAATGCACCAACCCGTTTATATTACTACATATAGGTTAATCCGTTGTATTTATTGAAATAAAGTGCCCACGTATTCATACTTCTACAGACCGTTTCAAATGTGTTTTAACCATCTCCCTGATGTTTGTTTCACGTTACTCTCATATCTACATTTTGCAATATAATGTATCACGTTATGTTTGAAGTTGTCACACGTTTTCAATACATCTCTACCACTATTGTATATAATCGCACTGATTCTTCTGTCCCCAAATTCAGTGTGCCCCATGTCCCAACCAATAAGAGCCCCCGATTTCCACCTTTCGCATTTAATCCCCTGAATTGTTTTTGTACTTAAATGCAAAAAAGTGGAAATAGGGAGATTTGATTGGAGGGACATGGGGGAAAAGGGGAAATGGGTACAAAATAATTGGTCTTGTATATAATATAGCCGATCCGAAGGGCACCATTGAAATCAAACCACATGGTCTTCATATGATGTCGACCCATTCTTTTATTAATTTGTCATTAGTCCATGCATGGCAACGCATACAATATACTAGCATGCATGCCATAATCCTGTGCTTATACATATGGTGTCCGGTCCATATATGGACTCATAGCCAACGTGAATGTTTTCACCGCATGGAACATGCATGTTAATCCAAGTGTTCTAAGCTTGATACAGGTCCATGTATAGTCTTTGATACCGACCCGACGTACTGACCGATCCGGTGCTTTGCCACCGACCGATCTAGTGCCTTGCAACTGACCAACCCAGTGCCTTGCAACTGACCGACCCAACCCACTTTGATGGAAATGGACCGACCCAATGCTTTGTAGAATAGGCTGACCAGCTGTTGTGTAAACACTATAAGAAAACACTGATTTCCATGCGATCTGCAAGGGATAGTTTTTTTGTTTTTTCAACTTTTTTTTCTTTTATTTATCACCGCCGTCTTCTGTCATCCCTCACTAAACTGTTGCAAATTGCGTCAAATCACCAACAGAAAATTTTTGCTGCTATTTTCCGCTGCAAATCCATGCAGAATACTAACAAATATTTATAGAAGCTATTTTGCAGCAGAATTCCGAAGGATTTGCAAGAGACGTTTATATTTTTTTTTAAGATATACAAAGGGCAATCCGCATCCTCACACCACTGTTAATTTGAGCCGTTGAGATTGAACTATCTAACGGTTGTAATTGGTCACCCGCGTGCATTGAAGACCTTCAAATGGGAAAAACAACAAATAAAGATTGTAAAATGTGAAATTTTAATTCTCCCTATAGATTGAATCAGGTCTTTCCCTTTTCTTCTTCTTCATCAACATAAACCTAAATCAAAAAGTTTCCACAAATTTTAATTCCCACTCCCTGTACTACAGCCCAAATCCTCAATTTCTTAATAACCGACATCTTCTCCTCTTTCGCCTTCTCTGCCATCAGAAATTGCGGCCTTGGCAACCTCTTGGCCAACAACATGTTGATAGCAAATGACGAGGGATTTACCCTAAGTTATTTCGGACATAACCCTATTCTCATTCTTCCCAAATCCGATGAAAAAAATCTTCGACAAGGCTGACCGATTTTCCACCAATCTGTGGATAAATTAGTTACACAGTCAAGGGCAGCTAAAGCTGAGAAGCTTGTTCTAGCAAGAGGGAACGGTTCTTCGAAGCATGTATTATAGGTTAAAAGCCGTTGAAGTGGCGGTCAAGGTGATACTTGCTTCTGGGTTCATAATTACCTTTTATTTAAAAATTAATGTTATATCGAAGCACGTAGATATGGTAGATTCTTCCAACTGGGATAAAGAAAAGAAAAAAATATTTGCAATTTTATGATGCTTGGTTATAAGTCTGCAAATAAAGTTTCTATTAGTTGAACCAACTTGTAAGCTTTTCGCACAAAGATGCAAGTTTGTGCCTTGTGTATCATAGAGTTTAGATGCAAGTTTAGATTTTTAATCGTAGACATGATAATTTATAATTTTTAATCATATATTTTTTATATGTATTTGATTTCAGTGTTTAGAGCTGTTATGAATAATCAATTTCCTTGAGCATCCAGGATTATTTTAGCTATTAAACTTGTTATTGGTTCGAAAGCACCAACATATAGCGTAATTACTTCTTTTATATACAACCTTCGGTGAAATAGACTATATCCTTGCAACATTTGTTTGTAGACCTGCATAGGAATGCATTTTTTCAGAGAATTTTCTAAATGATGTTGTTACATGATAATCTGTCATGCAAAAGATATGTAGGTCATCTACATATGAGATGTGTAAGTTCAAGATCTGCTTCATAGATGGGTTTAATTTTTCTGTTGCTCACTTTTAAGTCCATAGACTTTAAATACTATTCCACTATATAATACAGATAAGGGATAATTGTCAAAATAGTAATGCTTTGTTGATCAAATGTTGATGAATAGTTATCTTTTAAAAAATAAGCCAAGGGATGTTGCATTGTGAATTTACATAGCAGCATACTTAAGAGACAGGAAACATATACTAACTACCTAAGCTGGACGACATTGTTTATGCTTGCTCTAATCAAAAAATTAAAAGACTAATAAATTATATAAAAGTTACGTTACAATATATGTCCTTTTAGCCTCATTAGTTTGTACATCCCCTTTTCTATCAGTATAATGCTTCCCGGCTAAAAATCATGTTGATCATTGAGTAATATATGCTAGGATTGAATTTCAGACAAAATATATGCATCCCCTTTTCTATGTATACCAACCGTGTATTCAAATTAGTTATCTTTTATTGTATTTGCAGGATTAAAGGCCAAGAAGATCTATGTGCTTTGATGTTGTAAAAGTTTAGAAGATGATAATAAAGGTTAGGTTCCTTCCAGCTTTTGGGTATAAATGTACTAATTTTGGATCACTAAGAAGGAACTATAAAGAAAAGTATCATAGTTAATTGAGGCTTGAGAGGTATCCAAAATGGTCACTCCGTTGTAGATTTGATTACTGACCTCTTGATGAAAACTAAGATTGTTCAGACAATGCTAGGCTAAGTGATTATTTTTCATTGAATGGGAAATTATTTTAGAAAACAACTGCTGATGTTTTTTTCCTAAAACTGAAAATTATATTAACAAAGATTTATAGCCAAATTTTCATGTCTAGCTGATGATGGCGGCCCAGTGTACTTTACTTGATATTTTCATACATTTATGTTAGTGAAACTGGAGATTACTTTTGGAGCAAATGGGATTTTATTGTTCCTCTATAAAGTAGTATTCATGTAGCAAAATATCTTGGTACTGTCGTAATTCCACTATAATTACACAAATATGTAAAATATGAGATTACTTTTGGTGCAAATTATCCTTGTCAGCAACGCTACTACTCCTGTATCCAACACCAATACCACTGTGCTTGTGTTGTGCATGACAGCTCATGAAATTCCAAAAACAACCATGTCCGCCCCTCTTCTAAAACCAAATCACCTTACTCGCTCATACGACCATCGGCTGCATATCGAGCTCCGCCCTTATTACCTATTTTTGAACACAGTTTTTAAAACTTGTAAATATAGTTTATTAAATTGTAATACACTATATATTTTTAAATATGTAGTGTATAATATAGATTTTCGTCTATATTCACTTTTATTTGGAACATTGAATTCATTAATATTTAAATTAAAGAAAATAATCCTAACGCTGAATGTATTCAGTGCTAACTGAGCATTAGGATTATATATTCAATACCATTTTAAGTGATACAGTGATTAGGCTTTAACTTGTACTACGATGATTATTTAATTGATCATGAGGTTTATAAAATTTTGTTAATTTTTTGTTTATCATTCATATTTCAGTTAAGTTTCCTTAAATCATTTTATGTTAATGTGTAAGTGAGTTCTCATAACTAAGTAAAAATATATTGTGTAGCAAGTAATTTATGAAGTGTAAATTATGGTTTTTTAATTGTATCCCAGCATCTTCAGCATTACGCCATGATGAGAACCGGTGTCTCCATGTTAATTGTCATGAGAGTTTGTGTCTTTGCTTCTACCTTGCCACCATCAGTGACATCCTGAAAGTGCATTATATTACATGAGTATAATATCTATCTAGTGTGGCATATCTAACCCTTACAATTTTCTAATTGAAGAGTTTATTTACCAATAAGCTATAATTTCTTGTCAATTAAAATTTATTATTATTTATAAACTAATTTTGGGTAAAATAAAATGTAGAAATGAGCGAAATTGTGATGTTAGAAATTTTCCTTATTTTTTTTGCTTCTATAAAACCTGTAAGCATCATGTTATGGACATGATGAGGAATATTTTTGGTCCAGTGTTTCTGATTACATTTGGCTGAGATAAATTACCAACCTCTGATCCTTGTAGATGATGCTGAATATAATTTTACTTGTATTTTGAGTGTTATGTCAAATAGATTATATTTTGACTATGTTGATAGTACTTGTATATTATATTTTGGAATTATTTGTGAATGCTAGCTAGTAGTTATAATGATAAATGTGCTTGTTATGTAAAGTTGACAACTTTTTATTTCTAAAACTTATTTTGGTGTTATGTTACTGACTTACAGTTCCAAGATCAAGGAGCAAATTGGAGGGCAAACATTCGAGCCCTGTCAGGATAGATCCATGTAGAAAATGAGAAGCTTTTTTATATATATGTGCAGGTTCTTCGTTTTTTTCTGTTTTTTTTTAACTTTAGACATTATGATGCATAGATCCATCAACTATGTAAACATAATTTTTGTTTATGTGACATTAGTTTTTAGTTGTATCTGATAATGTTATGAATGTCGGGTGTTATGTGAATATTTTATCAATTATTGTAGCATTTTTTTGTTATATGATGTTTTGTGACATTAATTTTTCTAGTTGATATATATGTATATATGTTTCATTGCATGATGTGTATTGAATGTTGAGTATTGTTGAAATGAATGTATTTGATGTCTAGCTTGATGGTTAGAATTGCTGCAAAATGTTTGCTATATATTTTCGTCGGTAATCCGTCGCTTTATAGCTAGGATTTACAGACGAATAACTGGAATGTAAATGTTTGCCATATATTTCCGTCGGTAATCCTTCGCTAAATAGCATGCATTTAACGACGGAAAAATATTTACTGATTTAATTATGTATATATATCCGTCGATAAAACGTAGGTGAAATATTTTAAAATAAAATGATATTATATTAGAAAATGACGGTGAAGTGACGGAAAATCGACGTTAATTTCCGTCGCAAAATTGTGTTTAAAATACCGACGTGTTTTTTTAGCGACAGCAGTATTCTACAGCAAATCCGTCGCTAACAGGCCTTTAGCGAGGGTTCAGCGACGGAATTTTCCGCTGCAAAATCAGTGTTTTCTTGTAGTGAAACATGGCCGATCCGTTTCATTTCTACCAGACCGATCAGTCACTTAAACACCAATTTTTAGTGGGTTAACAATATATATATATATATACACACACACATATATACATATTTCATATTTGAATTTTTGTATTTTCAGAATGGCAAACCATCAAAAACCTCATTTGGCTTCGAAATGTACTCAACTTCTACTGAAAATAGTCACTGGTTATGTGAAATACATTGCGAACAAGGAGGGTATGCATAAAGTGACTACTAGCGTCACGTCCCTAGAATTTTTCCAAATGTAAACAGCCTCCCCCTGTAAAATATATTGCAAAGCGGGTCACTATATTAGCACTTATGTGTTTTTCAAAGAAAAAATTTGCGCTGCTATGAAAAAAAAGATAAAAAATCGCAAATATTCCCAAAATTAATCTAAAAAAAAGCATTAATACTAAACATATGCATACATGTATGGATATACTCATCCATAGTTTATATTCAATAATCTGGGTAAATATATGCATACATGTATGCATATATTGCTTATACTTGCTAAGATAAATGTATATAAAGATGGTAAAATATGCAAGGGCTACGAATCGTTGCTAAAATGTATGTATTATATGCTAAAATGTATGCATAGGAGTTAAAACGAATGAAGGCTTATGAAAATTGCTGACATGTATGCATTTATTGCTTATAAATGTTGAAATGTATACATAAAAGGCATATGCTCGAAAAACAGGCCATGATAGAATTAAAGCATCAAACGATGCATTTATTGCAGTATTACTACAAATATTTCTGCATAAATAGCGCAATTTGATGGAAAACTGCAATTTATGCAGAAATGTATGCATAAATTGCAAATAAATGAATCGTATGATGCAATATATTAAAATTTCGTGTTTTTTTTATGATTTTAAAGCATGAATATGATGACAATTAGTTGTTGTATTTAATTATCAATTTACATGATTTTTTTTTGCTGATTTTTCTTGATGATTTACAAAAAAATAGGGATGTAATTTATAAAAAGTTAAGGCAATGATGTGACGTGAATTTCCAAACCTGGTAGGGATGTGAGCCAAACTTACCCATGCATAAAACCATTGTGGAGAAATTTAACCAGACAATGGTGGAAATGAACATGTAGAGACAAAACTATTTTCAAGAATTGGTAGATGATGAGAAACTTCGAAACAATATGAAAGTCTTAGAGAAGAGTGGTCAAATGAAAGACGGTTTGAAAAACAAAAGTGTTGTTGGTTGTGATTCTAATAGGTAAACCGTTTCAAGAAGAGACGAGTGGTGAAGAAAATGTGCATAGGTATTTTTCACAGGTACAAATTTTATTTGTTTGAAATTGTCTCGTACTTATTTTTGTACTCATACGAATTTGGCTAAAATATTTTGAAATGCAGAAAAGTATCGCTTGATAATTTGGACTTGCAATAACAATTGTTTCAAAGAACTCGTGCAACCGGTCAAACATCCTATATGTTTGCTCAAACTCAAGAATAAATCAACCCAACTACTTCACTTATCCCTTCAAACAATTTTTGGAGTTTTGGAGGGTTTTAAATCCTGTTTATTATACCAAAGATCAAGGACAATACATCTCATGTTTCTATACACATCCTTCTTATAAACCATTAAAACTTCACCACCAAATTCAGTTGATACCACCTGTTTATTCAATCGCAAGAATTTAAACCCAAAAAACAGAAGAATCCAAATCTCGATCTAACTATTTACCTAGGAAAATCCCATGAACATCAACACTTATGGCACCAACAGTATTGTGTACAACGGAATTTATATTCGTATTGTGCATAGAGACAATCAAAATGCACATAATAATACCGTTTTCTACGAGAAAAATTACAGACCCATCATCATCCTTCCCTACAAATTCTTAATTACTGCACTAAGCCACGACTTCATTACACCCACAGCAACCATATCATTTCGCACATTCAAGCCTAAGTCCTTATGTCAGTCAACGATATCAAGCCTCAAGGCTTCACCATATCTAACAGATAGGCCACCCAAACTACAAACCACATTACTGTTCATATCACTTGTCAAACTACCATCCAAAACATTAGGGTCTAACGCAACAACCTGTTCACAATTTCTAGCGAAATACTTTCTATTTTTCAAGTGCACGAAACACGAGTTGATTGCCTAAGACTGATTAATGCTAGCAAACTCAACCTTCAAATAAATTACTTAGGTGTGAGGAATTGAAATGCAGAACATGATGTTAGGATTATGTAATAAAGGATCCAAATGTTGAAAATCACTATAACCATCTCTCCAAAACTTTAACTTAGATTCAATTTGATCACAATAGGCATCACAACATTCTATGAAACAACAAACGTCACGATAGTTCATAATATTGAGTTTTGAGCTTCAATTGAATATATAGGATCTGATATAAGTCGGAATTCTATGAAATAAGAAATGTTTGAATCTTGGTGATTATAATTTTCTAATAAAAGAGAAAGAAAATCAAAAATTCATATTATAGATTGTTAGTTATGTCCAATTCAAATTTTCAAATAGTCGCTATGGAAATTATTTATAAATGATGGCGTGTATTTAATTAATTTAATAAGGATTCTATATAATTTGGACAACGTTTAACTCGAAACTGTTAATGTTCGGATATAAATCCATATTTTTTTTATATGAGGCTATATGATAATTTTATTTAGATATTTACGATAATAATAATTTGTTATTATTTCGTAGATTATTTTGGGATTTAAATATGTTTATTTATATTATATAAGCCTTAAGAATAGCAATTTTGCAAATGGCCTCGGTTTTCGATGAAATTGGTTTCATTGGAACCGTAACGTTAAATAATTATATGAAACCAAATTTCGTGGCAAACACATGTTGTATGCGGCAACGCTAGCCGTAAATGCCTCGGTTTTATTTATTCGCTTTATCGATTTAAATTGGAAATTTAGAATAACGACTCTCTAACGAACTTAGAATTTAACGAAATTAATTTTATTAACCCCGTAATGATTTATAATTGTAGTATTTCAAATTTTGAGTTAATTGGATTTATTTTGTGATCTACGCAGTTTAAATGTGTGTCAATTCACATATATGAGTAATATAGGAATTTTCTCATATTATCTCGGAATTCGACGAAACATTTTCCATCCTTTCTTGAATATTGTTTTACGCTAGGATTATGATTTTCATCCCGATCATATATCGTATGTTTCCGTTTTAGCACGTTACTTCATGGTGAAGTGTGGTTAAGTAATAAAATATTCAAACCTACAATATAAATACCCATTATCAAAAGCCAACCCTGAATTTTTCCTTGTCCAACAACTTGTTGGCCAACTGTGGAGTAGTCGCCTTCTAACAAATTAATAGCCGATATTTTCTGAACTTTGGCCCTTAGATTCTCCTAATCCGCTGATTAATTCGAAACGCTCCCAACATCAATCTTCGAGAGCTGTGCAAGCTCTACATTTTGGATGGTCATAATCGACGTTAAATGGCCATGGCAGCCATAATCACGTAGAGAAGCCGTTGACGTTCATGGTATTTTTTTTGCAGTAGAAGTGACTGAGGCGGGAGCCATGTCAGGCGGAGGTCGGCAAGGCTCGGCCGGTTGGACTGGCATTTTCCGATCATTGTCAAGTAGTTTGGTGAGGGCGCGGTGGTGTGGATGTTCAAGCGTGTGCAGGTGATTTTGGAATGAGGAGAAGATGGAAATAGCTAGGAATGAAGAAAATGGCGGCCTGCTAAATGATAATGCAAAGTAATGGACTCCAATAATTGTTTAACCGTACTAAATATTTCAAATTAACCAGTGTTTAAGAATAATTTATCTAATTAAATTAGTGTTGATCGATGCTGCAGGAAACAAAAGCAGTGAAGAGGAGGGTCGGGCGTATTTGAACAATATGGAACAAAGAAAAAGTCAGCATGATTAACTGTGTAAACAAAAGTAATTAAGTCCAAATAGTTTAATAATTAATTTCTTAAGGAATTTAAAGTATTATATTAAAATCATGTACTAAAATGTTAACTAATTATGATTGCATTATCAGAGTTGGACGATTCAAGGAACGTTAGACTCATCTTGGCCAGCACTACGTCATGGAGTAGATTCAGACGCATTTGGAATCAACTGGATTTTTCAGTTAAATTAAATGCTTGTTTAATTTAATTGAAATGAACTGTTTCAACCGTGAATCAGATCAAGATGAGTTAAACTAACTCAGTTCTTCCTACTTATATTTTATATAAGTCAGGTTATATAATTGTGTGATATGTTCCTTAATGGTTGACTATTTGTTAAAAATATATATTCATATATTGATTGTTCCGATGAAAATAAACGTTGTTTAATTTCAGTGAAACACCAAATCGTTATTTTAACGATTGGAAACAATTGAGGTAGCTTACCTAGTTCGTCATGTTTATGAAATAAACGTGTAAAATTTAGTTAATTGTTTGAATTGTTTCGTTGTGTTAAATTATTGTAATAGAAATTATTTTAAATAATTTTATTTGAGCTAACCTATTTGGATGTAAGGAAAAATAGGTTGGAGGGATCCAACTTGATTACCCACCTGTAGTCGTTAAATTTTATTTTATTATAATATATGTTGAAATATGAAAGTGTGATGCAGGAGTTGACAGGTTAGAGGAATCCAACTGGATTCCTCATTAATATTGATAACATTTATCAGTACTATTGGATGTGATTTATTTGATTTGAAATTGATTAATATTTCACGGGTTTGGTAATATAGTAGACATTTGCTTCTTTATTACCATTGATAAAACAAAATATTTTTTGGAATCAATGTCAAATAGATTCTAGAAAGTTTCCAAAGTTATATTTATATATTTGAAATACAATGTTTATTTTAAATGTCAAAGTTTTTATTTACGTTTTCTATAATTATGTAAATTATAAATTAATGGCATTCTAACTTATTAATAACTAATGGTTAATCTATATAAACTGAATTAAAATGATATAATGATTGGATAAACGCCTTTACTGGCGTAAATGTAATTTTGAAAGATATTAAAATGCTGAAATGGATTAATGAAATTGGGAAGGTACGAAAATTGATTCAAAAGAAAGGTAAAGAATTTTTTGTAACAAATGAACGTTTTTGCAAACGTTGTTTATAAAAAAAATAGGAAATATAATTAAATGGCATTCGTGAATCAGATTAGCGACAGTAAATGGATTTGGAAATGGAATGTGAGTATAGTCATGTAATTTCAAAATGTGAATCCAATATTTAATATTGTACATAAAGCCTGGTATTTTAAATATTTTAGAAATGGATATCGATTGAATTGAAAGTTTATAACATTGGTTTATGAATGTTAAATGGATGGATTTAGGAAATTTTAAATGAATGGATAAGGAATTTATTAAAGTTTAAGAATTTTGTAAATAAAATGTGAAGGTATTTTTTTGAATGGGATCTATAATTTTTTTGTATGAAGGTTAAGTTAAACTATTTTGGTAAATTTTATGAAATGATATTTGTGTAAAATTGGAAATGGTTTATGAGATGATAAGGAGTTGGTTTAAAAATGGTAAAGGGAATACGATGTGGGATTTTAGAAATTATAATCTGTTGTACGTTTCTTGAGTATAGTAATTCTCGTGGTATCAATCTGATGTTGGTTTCAGCCTTCGCGGTTTATACTAAGAGATTTTTTTTCACTTACAATTTACGATGGGAAGCTAATGGTGTAGAAGTGTGATGATAATTGAATTTGCTTATATTAAATAAGAAAAGGAAATACTTTCTGAATATGATTAGAATTAGAGTTTTAAATGTTTAATTAACGACTGGTTAATTAAAGGGGCTAAATAATGTTGGGTATTGAATCAGTGAATTCATTTTCTTTTTATGAATGAATGGTTTTTTATTTGATAGTTAAATAACCAACTATCAAATTTGACCTGTACGGTTGTTGGTATGGAAATAACGGTATCGTATTTATATTCGAAAACCATGGAAGATGTTGATTGAAGATGGAAAAATTGAAGACTATGGATTTTTATAAGGTGAAAGGCAACTTGATAAATTTCTCAGATTTGCAACCAGAGGATTTTGATGGCAAATCAATCGTTATTGAAGTTTGCGGATTGCAAGGACTTCTCGCTACTGGTCTATCGGTGATTCTTAGGATGTAGTAGGTGGGTGCCTTCGGTTTGTCCAGCCCCATGACAACTTTTATGAGTGATGTCTGACAGAGTATTTCTAAAGGGATTATATATGATCATTTCATCAAACGTGCCATAGTTGTGGCTAAGAAGGGCCCATCTCTAAGCATAACAACAAGAGTATTTTTGGGGACAACAATTAGTGATTTTCTATCAGAATTGACGATGTGACATTCAAATTAAATGGTGCCAGATGTTCTAGAAAATTAATTATAACCTCAAACCACACAACCGGGAAATGACAAAAATCGGGCAGGCTGTATCACTAAGAGGGTCGCTCCCAATTAGGGTGTATTGTCACCATCTAGAGAAATATCATTACTGTTCTTCTTTTCGCTTCTTTTCTCCTGGGAATGGTTATGTTGAATCCAATCGTACGTGACAATATATTCGGAACATTTAAGCGAATTGAATGGTGAGTCTGTATGGCTGAGTTGTAAGATGTTCTTGTCGAACTTTAGAGGATCCCCTCTAGAGTACGCTGATCAAGAGGTGGTTCCATTGCTGGTCATTATCAGAATCCAGTCTCCCATAAGAGCCCATTATTTTGATTGTATACTATATATATATATATATATAGAGAGAGAGAGAGAGAGCGTGAGATGCAAGCGTTCCGCTATTATAATATCAGAAAGTATTGAAATTAAAAATGTTTTGGATTATCGTAAGGGAAAGGCTATCCTTACTCATGTGTGGATTTGGTATTTCGATTATCCTTTTCTTTCGAAAGGATGTTTTAACTTAAAAATCAAGTTGGTTGATACCCATAAACATAATGAGTTCTCTCACATTGGTTCACTAGACTGATCATGGCATCTGGAATGCTCGCGTCAGACCGAGTTTTATAGGTTTTGATTGTCGGATGCTATGAAGAGATGAGGTGGAAGAGTTCAGACATATGATATTATATTTATTTTTAAGCTAAGTGAATTTATAGTAGGAAAAGTCGTTATAACTGTCCAGACATGTTGATGTACTATGATGATTTTAAGTTTTATACCAAAATATACTTAAAGATTTATTTCTATATTATATTTTTTTTCATTGTGATATATGTGAGACTCTGTGTTGTTTTGGTTCTTCTTCATCTATTCTAATATAATTTTTTTTCCTTCTCTCAGCCTCTAAATTCTTTCTATTAACTATTTGGGGTTTTTGATACTTTAGTTTTGGCTAGTAATATGGGTTTATGTATTATTGTCATAATTCGGGCATCGAATTCCTACCAGGTCGTTATAGGGGTATCAAGGCTATTAGTTTAGTAATAACCTTAGCTCTTTGGTGTAACTCGATAGAGATAGGGTTGGTAATACCCTACAATGAGCTGAGTGTAAGTATATGAGAGTGTATTTGTAGATTTTATATATAAATGTTTTGTGTTGTGTTGTTTGATTGGTGCAAGTTTTGGGAAACACTGAATTGGCAATGGACATAACATTGTTTTGTAAAGAGGGAAAATTAAATAATTTTACCCGACATATATTTTTGTATAGAAAAGAAATAATTTTATTAAATTATTAAGATGTTGATTAGTTTGGATGAATTAAATAAAATTCAAATTGGATTATGAATTGGAATGGTTTAATATAACCAGAAGAAGTTTCACATATAGAATTTGTGAATAAGAATTGTGATATGAGATTAAAGGAATTAGAATTTGGTTAGAAAATTCAATTAGTTTATTGGATTTGGAATTGGAACTTAACTCGGTTCAGTGGAATAATAGTGATATTGAAATTGAATAAAATAGATTTGGAATTTGGAAACTGAATGAATAACAATTAAAAGAAATTAATCGAACGTTAACCAACAGATGTTCAAATCCGTTAAACCAAAGTAACTACTAAAATTGAATGTAAAATCAATTGATTTGATTAAGTTGGTTATGCGTTGTTTGTTAGATTAGTTGAATATAATTCATCATCAATTTAAAATAGAATTGAATGACCTTAAAAATTAAAAATAAATGTCAGTATAAGTAAATTGGAATGAAACTGCATTTGAATTGGAATTAATGATTTAATCTGGTATTCGCACATGAATGATGCTACATGTTTGATTTTGGAAATTTATGTAGTTACATTTGTTGGTTAATGGAGTATTAGTTAAGAATTTCATGTAATTGTTACTTATATGTTAAACTGATATAAGTATAGGTACCAGAAGGCCATGAGAATTAAGTTTGATTGCGTAGACGGCACGTATGTTGAGCTAGTATGCTCAATAGCGCTCGTAATAAGTCCGCCTACGCGAAAATATAAAATTTTTGTTTTTGAATTTTATTTTCCGACTGTGTGGTTTGATGTGTATATATATAAATATATATAAATATATATATATACATTCATACATACATATATATATATATAAATTGTTCCTGCGATGTAGCAGAAGTCCAGCCGTACAGAGGAGGCTCCGCCGAATTTTTTTTAAAATTTAATGTGTTAGAAAATTTTTGATATGCTTGAATATTTTTTATTAACAATAAAAAATTGGTTTTTGGTTTAAAATAAATTGGATTTTAGATAATATTAATGGATTTGTAGCCTTTTTTCCTACCTTAGTAATTCCGTGGACAAAATGCTTTTAAGAGGGGACGAATGCAACGTCCCGTAGTTTTGGCAGTCAAAAATATTATATTTGGACTATTTATGTATTTTAATATCGAATTCATTTATTGAAACGAATTTTGAACGTAAAATTTATACTTAATTCAAAATGAGCTGGAAATGTCGTGGTAGTTCGTAACGTTGACTTTTAGATTTCGACCGAATATACAAGATCTGATGTGAAACAAGAAATGTTTGAATCTTGTTGATTATAATTTTCTAATGAAAGAGAAAAATCCAAAATTCATATTATAGATTATTATTTATTTCCAATTCATATTTCAAATAGTCGTTATGGAATTTATTTATAAACGATAATGTTTATTTAATAAGGATTTCTATATAATTTGGATACCATTTAACTCAAAACTGTTAATGTTGGGTTACAAATCCATATTGTTTATATGTGAAGCTATATGATAAGTTTATTTGGATATTTATGATAAAAATAATTTTTTATTATTTAATTAGATTACTTTGGGATTTAAATATATTTTATATATATTATATAAGCCTTAAGAATAGCGATTCTGCAAATGATCTTGGTTTTCGATGAAATTTGTTTCAGTGAGCCGCAACAATAAATTATTTCTACGAAACTAAATTTCAAAGAAAATCAGAAGACTTGAGTCTGTCCACTAGTAGGATGTCGCATCCCACGGACGCAACCTCCATCAGTATCCATCCGCATCCGAGCCAAAGGCGAGCCGTCAAGCGGGTCCGGACGTAGCGCCGTGGGGGTCCGGGGCCCCACAGTCCAAGCGGCGATCGACTCATCCGATTTTCTCCATGTCGGAAGCTCAGATTCCTTTACTTCGGACCAGCTAAATGATAGATTCCTTCACTTCGTGCCGAGGAGCTTCGAAGCCCCAAAAGAACCAACATGCGAGCCTCGGCCACGTCCCTTCCAAACGAACTTCGCACCCTGCCAAGGTGCGAAATTTCGTACCTCCTAGATACGAAATATCATACCTTACAAGGTGCAAAATTTCGTACCTCCTAGGTACGAAATTTCATACCTTGAAGGTACGAAATTTCGTACCTAGCAGGTACGAAATTGCGTACCTTGGAGGTGCGAAATTTCGCACCTATTAGGTGCGAAATTTCGTTCCTCCACCTAGGTAAAAAATTTCCGCGATCGACGGCCGGAGGCGCGAATTTCCTGAAGATGGTCCCCATTTCTACCTACTCCTACCTAACCCCTACCTAACCACTTCCTATAAATAGCACACTGCCTCACACTTCAAAAGAGAGAGATTCTTGGGCTTTGAGACCTCCATAAAGCTTAAGGAATCTCCTCTTTGAGGAAGAAGAAGGGCAAACTTGTCCATTTTACCATTTCTTGCAAATATGACTATTGTAGCTTCATATATCATAGTCAATGAATGTAATGGGAGGATATCAACCTTGTAATCTTTCAAGTGATCAATAAAATTCCCACAACTCTTCAAAGTGGACGTAGGCCCTCCCTGAGGCCGAACCACTATAAATCTCTTGTGTTATTTAATGTTTATGTTCTATAATACATTCTTGTCTATGCGACCATATTTATAATTCCTAGTAATTAGGAATCTTTGGTGTTTGCGACATTTTTTGCCGTCAACAGCTAGCAACTTCAAGTGATGTTCATGTTTTCTATCACAACTAATGTATTAAGTGGGGAGCTAACGATTGATTCATATTTGTTTTGATCGCAAACTCTCATCTCTTAACCGAGGTCATATGGTGACTATTGAGCCGTCAAGTTGTTATCATCCGGGCAAAGATCCATATATCCAAGCACGGTCTGCGGTGGCTCTACTGGTTCCTATCTCTGGGCACCAAAGAATGTTGATTCATCCCTTATCTTGCGGAAATCAACCGTCATCGATGCAGTTGAGAGGAAATAGGCATTGAAAAGGATAACTATGATCTTCAGGGAGTGAACCACAGGACATATGTCATCCATCACGTCATACAAGTGAAGGATAGCGTTGTAGTATTAGGATCCTTAGTCGTTTTTGGTAACCTGTCATTAAGAACCATCGTTGATAAGATCAACCGAGTCATCTTAGGAATAGCGGCCGAGCTGCTCTATATCAATGTCATTTGAGATTTTGCTGGTTGAGCAGGTTTAATTCATGTAAACAAGGTGGTCACTACTCTTTTATGAACATCAAATGCATTGTTGAGGTCTATACACCATTGGAACAAAAGGAGGCCATCTAGAAGTAGACTTTTTCACATGTTCCATGGTTAGCATGCGAAATATTATTCAAGAACACCCCAAATTGAGCATTAGAGAATAGAGGTCATGTCTTTAGGGAGAATCCCAATCGTTGTCATTTAGCTGTTGATATTCTCATATTAAACGATGAGTCTTCGTTGTTAACCTTGACAACTAATGTTGGCCACTGCGCTGCGGCACGAGTTCGGGGGCATACCCGATTTTTTTACTAGAAATGACCCTATCTCTGTTGTATATAACGGTGTTGTATACACAATTATATGATTTTTGTTTGATGATAACAACCAAATATATATTCTTTTAAATGTGTTTGTAATCGTACTGATTCATCACATACAGAAATATAATATTTTATTTCAATATTCAAAACAGTACAGATTTACAACTCCACTATTTGTAAAACACACTGTAAATTCACTGAAATACATTTCATTTCACTTTCAATTTCATACACAGTTTTCATAGCTATATCACTCATCACTCAGTTATACAGTTTCACTAATACTTTCATTTACACTTTGACACTTTTATATTTCACCAACTCTGTTATTTTCCTCAGTCTCCTGTCTTCAACACCTCACAGTCAGTCCAGTCTTCATACCTGTCACATGAAAACCGAAACACACAGTACACTGCAACACAAATAAAACTGAACAAATGCAAATATAAATTTATTTTTAAAATTTTATTTGCCTCAGAATTTCGGTGTGCTTCTCATCATTTTTCTGACTCGATCTGTTTTTCATATCCAACCGACTGTGTCTAGACAGCTTGTGATATTCACAGTGATACACTGTAAATACCACAAGGCAGCCAATATATATATATATCAATGCAGGGATAGAAAAATCTCTTCTGATGGCTGCATATACACACGTGTATAAATATACACGTGTGCACTGCCTCGCCAATCAGCGAGCGACTGAGGAGTAGCCACATGGACCGTCTCGACTCAGTGCTTTACTCAGTAAACATTCAAGCCAAAAGTCAACAGCAAACTCATGAGTCAAACATTCAAAGTCAACACATCTCAAAATACAATGTCAAAGTGGCAAAGAGGACTCATGGCACACGCTCAAAGTGTTGGTGCACAAACATGAATGATTACACAGCAAAGTGACATGGCAGTAAGAAATTGATGCAACAAATATGACAGAGTCAGAATGGACTAAGTGATCAAGACAGGTGCAACAACAAAGTGGTTCAGCTCAACCTCATGGTCATAGTCAAAGTGATACTCAACATGGTCAAGACAGCAAACCAGATTTTCAAAACAGTGACACAGCTTAAAGTAGTCAAGCAATAGCATGGAATTGCATCAAGACATGGAGCAGCATGATAAATGCATGTCAACATACAAGTGCAACAATGGTCAAATGGACAGAGCATACATGAATGATGTCCAGATCACACAAGCAAGTAAAGGTGCAGTTTAAACATGGAGGTTCGGCCCAGTTACTTCAGCACAAACAAGTTTATGGTGAACATAGTAAAGAATGACTAGCAGCATAGCTGTGTCAACATACAAACAAGATGACAGCATGGTTAAATGGGGTGAGACAACATATGCCAGTGAAGTTTCAGCATGGGCACACATGCAAACACATGGAGCAGCTACAAATACATGCAGGCAAATGCCAAGGGCCATGATACAAGTGCAACAATATGGAAATGTGCAGATAGATGGACAAGCTAGTGTGTACAAAACATAGTTCATGACAGTATGCACAAATGCACAGCAAATTGAAAAAAAAAACAATGATAAAGTGGGATATTTCAAGTGCCAAGGCCAAATCAGCATTTCCTGTTTATTTGGAAACAGGGCTGAGTACAATACAAGGCAAACAAATAAATGGCATGAAATTATCTCAGAAATGATAAGAAAAAATACATGGTTTCCAGAAACTCATGTGAATGGGTCACGGCATCAAATATGGCAAAGTTTTCCTCAAAATTCTCGGCAGTTTTTGTTAAGGGACCACAGAGACATTTAAATTGTTTTCATATATGAGCAAGTACTTCTCAGTAAATTCTGCAATCTACATATTTGGCAAGATTGTCTCGCAGTCTTAAAAAGTTTCCAGAAAAGTTTTTTTCTTGAAAGAGAATCAAATGGGAGTATCATAAGCATTTAATTTAAACCCAATTCAATCAAGAGAATATTTTTGGCAAGATCAATATATTTTTCCAGACTTTAGAAATTCATTTTGGGAAGATATTATCTCGGCAATGAATCAATTTTTTTTTTTCATCAAGGCAATATACAGAGGGATTTGAAACCGTCATGCAAAAAGGGGAAAGCATAAATTCTTTTTCAAATCGGGTATGCCAAAAGAGGAAAACGCAATTCAGGAACAAATTCACGTCCAAGGTCATCAAGTTTTCACCATAAATTCGAGCCAAATCAAAGCCGAGGAAACCAAAAATCGCACCACAAATCAGACCAGTCATACGTGTGAAATCAGAGAAGTTTAAGGGATTTTTAATCCTATATTTACACCAATTTACATCACTGGCAATTTACGATCGAAAACCAAGCAACAAAACCCTAAAGCATATCAAAGAAAATCATTTTCTCAAACTTACAGTTTTTCGATCACCAGAAGCTCAAATTGTTATCCATCGAAGAATCGAGCATCGAAGAATCAATCTCCTCAAGAAATTTAAGCAGCAATTTGGAGCAACAGAGAAAATCGTATTCAGAAGGACTCACAGGTTTTTCAGAGATTCGATCGCCAGAGACTAAGAGGGACAACCAAATCAATCGACGAAGAAGAACACATCAGAGAACATGAATTCATCAATCTGAAGCCATCGAGATTCGATTTGGGGATTCAATATTGAAAACCCTAGGGCAGCCGCCATTTTTGATTTTCCAGAGAATAAAGAGGATCGGGTGCAAATGAAATAAGAATGGGCCGGCCATTTTTACTTTAAGGGCTAAGAAGAAAAGGGAGATTTAATTTTATTTAGCCTAGGGTTTTTATATTTGTTTTCTTTTATTTTGTATTGTTTTTAGTTTTTAATTTCTTTGTAAACCGAACAGTTTGTAGATTCTGTAAAATCTAGGGGGAACCAGTTAGGGGTTTAACTGGCAGTTGACTAGTCTGTGTAAAACTAGGGGAAATTCTGATTCAGGGATTTGAATCAGTCTAGGGTTTTGAGCGTAGAGTTAGAATAGGAGCGAGAGTCGCGAGTGTACAAGGTCTTGTATGCGGGATCTGTTCTATCATCTAGTAGAAACCTTAGGAATGCAGCAGTAGGCAGGGTTTTGCCGAAGCTGGGTATATCTGTGTGTGATTTATTTTCTGCACTTTTATTTCTGCTGCATTCTGTGATCTGTTTATTATTTTAATATCCTGTCAATTTTTCAATTCAGTTTAAAAACTGTGATAAACCCTATTCACCCCCCCCCCCTCTAGGGTTAATCTAGATCCAACATTTGGTATCAGAGCAGGTTATTTCATTAACTCTAGAGTAATGGTGAATCCTTGTTGTCAGTCTTTTGAAAGTCAGTCCAGTTCATCTCCAACTATTTTCGATGGAACAGATTTTTTAAACTGGAAATCCAAAATGGAATTTTATTTAAAATCTGTTAATATTAAATGTTGGGATGTTGTTATCAATGGGTACGATATGGTAGATAAAGTTTTTAATTCTCGTGCTACACATATTCTTTATTCTCATCTTGATGACAATCAATACAGTCTGATTTCCCATTGTTTAACTGCGCAGGAAATTTGGACAGCTCTCAATACGGAGCATGGGCAAATCGACAACAACTACTCAAAATCCCGAAATATCAACTCAGATTCAGATCAAAGCTTGAAAGGAGAAACAGATAGATCAAACGATGGAGAATCAACAGATGGTGAAACAGAAAATTTCTCTTATGAAGATTTAATTTATATGTGTGCTGATCTAACTAAGTCTGTCGATAAACTACAATCTAAAAATAAAAGTCTAAAATCTAAAAATTCTGAGTTGACCAGCAAAATTGATGATTTGGAATCACAGCTTGAATATTTCAAAAATCCTTCAAATTCTGATTGCAAAAATTGTTTGAAACTGAAAACCAATCTTGTTCATCTCAATAATAATATTCAAAAGTTTGAAAAAGAAATTTTGATCTTAAAAGAAAACAAGATTGAGTTATCAAGTTTGAATAATTTTTTACAAAAGGAATTAGAAAATTTTAAGAATGAAATATATTCCAAATTTGAAATTGCTGAAAAGGAGAATTTGTTGAGATCTGATTTGATTTTAAAAGAGCTGGAAAATGAGATTGAGAAATTCAAGAAATTTGAGTTTGAAAAACAAAAACTCTTTGAATCTGAAATTGATGAATCCCAAGCCAAAATTAAATTGCTTGAAAATGAGAATTTGGTTTTGAAACAGTCCAATGCTGAACAGAAGATCGCTATAAATAATTGCTCAAATTTAGTAAAAGAAAATAGCAATCTAAAATCCAAAATTCAACGATTAGAATCAACCTTGGATAAATTTTCTAATGGGGAAAAATCGTTGAATATGCTGTTACAAAACCAAGTCTCTATTGGAAATAAATCTGGTCTTGGCTTCGGGAAAAATAATGTTTTTGGAAAACAAAATTCAAATGGTTTGAAAAATCCTTCAAAATGCTTTGAAAAAAATCTTTTTGAAAACTCAAACTTTGATAATTCCAAAGGATTTTTGAATCAAAAACATGATGTGAATTTGTTTTATAACAAACCAATTAAACAATCTTGGATCCCAAATAAAAATAAAACGACTTCAACTAAATTCAAACAGATTTGGGTCCCGAAAGGTACAAAGGTTGATTCGAATGGTTTGCTATATAAACAGGTTTGGGTACCAAAAGATTTGAACAAAACTGTGGGTGGTTTCACAAATTTTGTTAGATCGCTCAATTCTCTTAACAGTTAGGTACCAAAGGAGGCTGAGGAACTGCATAGCTGAAGAAAAACTGGATTCAAAACTGCTACATATCGCAGAATCATTCACAGTTCCTTAGCCACATCTGATGAGTTAGAGATTCTGCTTTACATTGGATTCCGGTATGTCTCTAAACTTGCCTTTGTATATTCTCTTTGTTTTTTTTATTTTCTGTGTTTATTCCTTCCTCTTTCCCCTTCCTTTTTTTTTATTTGACACTGCCATATTTTTTTTGTCTGTACTTCTTAAACTTCCAGTTGCAGAATTAATGATTTTTTTTGAAATTTGCCTTACTTGTATAAAATCATCATGTGTTAATTATTTCCATATCCTGAATTTGAACTTGTATATATCTGCAATTGTTTTTGAAGTTTATTTTCTGATTTTTTGAATTCATAACAGTGTTGATGCATTCATATCATATCTTGAACACTGTTAACTAGAATTCTAAATTGTTGAAGATCTGAATAATTAATGAAATTTCACACACTTATACTGTTTTGAGTCCCTTCCAATTCATTTTGGGAAACGCTTAAAGTATTATACTCATTACAGCACTGTTACTTCTCAGTTGTGATAATCTCATTAATTTTTTAGATTGGCTTGATTATTTCTGACTTGAAAAATATGTGGGTTGAATTAGTGATACATCTAGAATTTCATCCTTATTCATGATTATTATGGTTGAAATTAGTTTAGTTTGAAATCATCTGAAATTCCTGATATTTTGAATCTCACACACCACTTAAATCTGAAATTATTAACCCTATGTGACTGATTCATTATATCTCAAAATTTGACATTGATTCAAATAATTTCAAATAAATTATTTTTTAATTTCTTGTATCATGAATATCTCTCAGATTTGATGTAAATGATCTGATATTTCTATTGGGCTTGTAAGAAATAGTTTTTGAGAAATACTTGAAAAGTTCTTTTTGAAAATGGTCTTTGAAAATCATTGATATTTCATGACTAATTGATTTAAATATTTATTTGTTTAAAATCATTTGAAATTATTGATTTATTGAATCACACACATATCTTGAATCTGACATTAATAATTTGGTGTAATCGATTCATTGAATCTAGAGTATTTCATATTCATCAAATGTTTTAAAATAAATGGTATTTTTAATCTTGGATCATGAACCATCTTATGTGATCATCATTCTGACAAGTTTGTTTCTGAAACTATTTTTGTGCTGCTCTGATACTGTTTTCAAATAACTGCTTGTTTTGATTTGTCTGTTGCTTGCCAAATTTGTAAATCTTGTCTGCGTGGGCTCTGTGTGTGAAACTCTTTGATATCCTTGTTCGTCTCAAGTGTCAATTTTAAATCCTCGAGAAGAGAGAACAATTGGTATCAGAAGTGCTGATTTTTTTTCCTCTTGTCCTGTATAGCTTTTTCACATTTCCTCTTGTAATTGATTTTCAACTTTAAAATTATTTGTTGTTTATTCATTTAGAAATTGAAATCAATATCCAATTGAACTGTATTTATAATTCATCAAAATTATTATCAGTTTTTGGAATTGTGATGAATAATGACTGCAATATATTTCATAATAAGAGGAGATTTTATGATGGTTGAATATTTATTATAATATCTTTGAACTGGCAATTATTTCACGATCATCTACTTTATCTATCATCTTTCTGCCATCCATGATAGTTCTATATTAACGTGGAGAGTTTGATGTTTTTAAAAAAAAAAAAGGATTATCTTGTATAAACAGTGAAAATATTTATGATGGAATTGTGGCTATGTTATTATTATTCATAATTAGTGATAGTTGAAAATTTTCAATGATCCCAGTACAGTTGAGCATATTTCATAATATAATTAATTTAGAAATTTATTTCACAGTCCATTTCTGTACCTACCACTTTTCTATCATCCATATTGATTTTATATATCGAGGAGTTTTTCTTTTTGAAACAGAAAAAGATAATAATAAAATAAGTACTTCTCTATCCTCATTTAAAAATCCAAGCTCTGGTTATGCATGGTTACGAGATTACTTATATTTAAGCTGCAACTGATCTCATTTAAAAATCCAAGATCTGGTTATGCGTGGTCAGTGTGCTCTTAAATTAAAAAGAAAAAGAAAAGAAAATAATTTGGATAAAATAAAGATTTATATGAAATTCTCCTTGGTGTTTATAAAAACCAGCCTATCAATCCATCTTCTATCTGTGAAATGTGTTGAAATATTATGACGTCTTATGATTTATTGATTGATAGATATTGGGATTTGAGATTATTCGATCTTGTCACTTAAATTGAATTATTAATTATAGTCCAAATCCATCACTGCTTTTGTGATTTCTTTTAAAATCTTTAGAAAATAATTGAAAATGAATTTTTTTTAAGACTCTCCATTTTATATAAAATTCATTGTATATTTGTCATTCTCTACAATGTGAAATATGCCACATGTTCTTAGAATATTATGATTTTTGTTTGACTGATTGAAATTTATGATGATCGTTCTTCCTCTCATGCTGAAATTATATATTTTTTTGGTCATGTTTCATTTGTATTTTAAATTCTGTATCCTTTTGATGATAACAAAAGGGGGAGAATGGGTTGAGATTTTGATTTATGAGTGAATATTTGATAAATATTTTTAATTTTGAAAATTCATTATTATTCATACATTTCACTCATGCACAGTTATAGGGGGAGTTTAGTTGTAGGGGGAGCATTCAAATAGGGGGAGTTTCTGTTGTTCACTGTAAAACACATTTATTATATTCAAAATCTTAACATTTGTTTGTTATCATCAAAAGGGGGAGATTGTTGTATATAACGGTGTTGTATACACAATTATATGATTTTTGTTTGATGATAACAACCAAATATATATTCTTTTAAATGTGTTTGTAATCGTACTGATTCATCACATACAGAAATATAATATTTTATTTCAATATTCAAAACAGTACAGATTTACAACTCCACTATTTGTAAAACACACTGTAAATTCACTGAAATACATTTCATTTCACTTTCAATTTCATACACAGTTTTCATAGCTATATCACTCATCACTCAGTTATACAGTTTCACTAATACTTTCATTTACACTTTGACACTTTTATATTTCACCAACTCTGTTATTTTCCTCAGTCTCCTGTCTTCAACATCCTCACAGTCAGTCCAGTCTTCATACCTGTCACATGAAAACAGAAACACACAGTACACTGCAACACAAATAAAACTGAACAAATGCAAATATAAATTTATTTTTAAAATTTTATTTGCCTCAGAATTTCGGTGTGCTTCTCATCATTTTTCTGACTCGATCTGTTTTTCATATCCAACCGACTGTGTCTAGACAGATTGTGATATTCACAGTGATACACTGTAAATACCACAAGGCAGCCAATATATATATATCAATGCAGGGACAGAAAAATCTCTTCTGATGGCTGCATATACACACGTGTATAAATATACACGTGTGCACTGCCTCGCCAATCAGCGAGCGACTGAGGAGTAGCCACATGGACCGTCTCGACTCAGTGCTTTACTCAGTAAACATTCAAGCCAAAAGTCAACAGCAAACTCATGAGTCAAACATTCAAAGTCAACACATCTCAAAATACAATGTCAAAGTGGCAAAGAGGACTCATGGCACACGCTCAAAGTGTTGGTGCACAAACATGAATGATTACACAGCAAAGTGACATGGAAGTAAGAAATTGATGCAACAAATATGACAGAGTCAGAATGGACTAAGTGATCAAGACAGGTGCAACAACAAAGTGGTTCAGCTCAACCTCATGGTCATAGTCAAAGTGATACTCAACATGGTCAAGACAGCAAACCAGATTTTCAAAACAGTGACACAGCTTAAAGTAGTCAAGCAATAGCATGGAATTGCATCAAGACATGGAGCAGCATGATAAATGCATGTCAACATACAAGTGCAACAATGGTCAAATGGACAGAGCATACATGAATGATGTCCAGATCACACAAGCAAGTAAAGGTGCAGTTTAAACATGGAGGTTCGGCCCAGTTACTTCAGCACAAACAAGTTTATGGTGAACATAGTAAAGAATGACTAGCAGCATAGCTGTGTCAACATACAAACAAGATGACAGCATGGTTAAATGGGGTGAGACAACATATGCCAGTGAAGTTTCAGCATGGGCACACATGCAAACATATGGAGCAGCTACAAATACATGCAGGCAAATGCCAAGGGCCATGATACAAGTGCAACAATATGGAAATGTGCAGATAGATGGACAAGCTAGTGTGTACAAAACATAGTTCATGACAGTATGCACAAATGCACAGCAAATTGAAAAAAAAAACAATGATAAAGTGGGATATTTCAAGTGCCAAGGCCAAATCAGCATTTCCTGTTTATTTGGAAACAGGGCTGAGTACAATACAAGGCAAACAAATAAATGGCATGAAATTATCTCAGAAATGATAAGAAAAAATACATGGTTTCCAGAAACTCATGTGAATGGGTCACGGCATCAAATATGGCAAAGTTTTCCTCAAAATTCTCGGCAGTTTTTGTTAAGGGACCACAGAGACATTTAAATTGTTTTCATATATGAGCAAGTACTTCTCAGTAAATTCTGCAATCTACATATTTGGCAAGATTGTCTCGCAGTCTTAAAAAGTTTCCAGAAAAGTTTTTTTCTTGAAAGAGAATCAAATGGGAGTATCATAAGCATTTAATTTAAACCCAATTCAATCAAGAGAATATTTTTGGCAAGATCAATATATTTTTCCAGACTTCAGAAATTCATTTTGCGAAGATATTATCTCGGCAATCAATCAAAGTTTTTTTTTCATCAAGGAAATATACAGAGGGATTTGAAACCGTCATGCCAAAAGGGGAAAGCATAAATTCTTTTTCAAATCAGGTATGCCAAAAGAGGAAAACGCAATTCAGGAACAAATTCACGTCCAAGGTCATCAAGTTTTCACCATAAATTCGAGCCAAATCAAAGCCGAGGAAACCAAAAATCGCACCACAAATCAGACCAGTCATACGTGTGAAATCAGAGAAGTTTAAGGGAATTTTAATCCTATATTTACACCAATTTACATCACTGGCAATTTACGATCGAAAACCAAGCAACAAAACCCTAAAGCATATCAAAGAAAATCATTTTCTCAAACTTACAGTTTTTCGATCACCAGAAGCTCAAATTGTTATCCATCGAAGAATCGAAGAATCAAGCATCGAAGAATCAATCTCCTCAAGAAATTTAAGCAGCAATTTGGAGCAACAGAGAAAATCGTATTCAGAAGGACTCACAGGTTTTTCATAGATTCGATCGCCAGAGACTAAGAGGGACAACCAAATCAATCGACGAAGAAGAACACATCAGAGAACATGAATTCATCAATCTGAAGCCATCGAGATTCGATTTGGGGATTCAATATTGAAAACCCTAGGGCAGCCGCCATTTTTGATTTTCCAGAGAATAAAGAGGATCGGGTGCAAATGAAATAAGAATGGGCCGGCCATTTTTACTTTAAGGGCTAAGAAGAAAAGGGAGATTTAATTTTATTTAGCCTAGGGTTTTTATATTTGTTTTCTTTTATTTTGTATTGTTTTTAGTTTTTAATTTCTTTGTAAACCGAACAGTTTATAGATTCTGTAAAATCTAGGGGGAACCAGTTAGGGGTTTAACTGGCAGTTAACTAGTCTGTGTAAAACTAGGGGAAATTCTGATTCAGGGATTTGAATCAGTCTAGGGTTTTGAGCGTAGAGTTAGAATAGGAGCGAGAGTCGCGAGTGTACAAGGTCTTGTATGCGGGATCTGTTCTATCATCTAGTAGAAACCTTAGGAATGCAGCAGTAGGCAGGGTTTTGCCGAAGTTGGGTATATCTGTGTGTGATTTATTTTCTGCACTTTTATTTCTGCTGCATTCTGTGATCTGTTTATTATTTTAATATCCTGTCAATTTTTCAATTCAGTTTAAAAACTGTGATAAACCCTATTCACCCCCCCCCCCTCTAGGGTTAATCTAGATCCAACAATCTCGAGCCGATTGTAGGAGTCCAGAAATAGCCAGTGATACAGGATGGTATATCTGAAAGAGTTGGTTCAAATCGCCCCTCATGGTTCGGATAGGGGTTGAGCCCTTGGGTCAGATTCTAACTTCGAGTCAGGTTATCCCTTCAAATCGGGGTTGGATCGAGCAAGTCGCTTCGGGTCGGATTGATTCTACTTCATTTGAGCTGATTGGGTCAACTTTTCAAGCATGAGCGGGTCTGGTCGGCTCCATCCGATCTAGAGCTTATCCTTTCTTGATTCGAACCCGCACCCCTCTTTTCTATTCGACTTGAAGCTACCATCGATACTGGAAGCATATCCGGACCAAACTAGCAGCATTCCTGGAATTTGTTTCTGAATGTTAGCGATTGTTACTGGACGGAGTGGAGATGGCTTCAAGTCTGGTGATCTCCATAATCACAAATATTGTATTCACAGGATTTCCTTATCGAACTTGGCGGTCCGATAGTAGACTGGAGAATTCTTATATGTTGAGAATATTCATTTCTCAGCGAAAGAAACAAAATGTTAGACAAAAAATGGCACTAATACCCAATATAATAGATTTCGTAGACAATAATCAAGAATAATAATCGAAAAGCATAGAAAGCCAATCAATACACGTGTGGTTCTGCATTAACGAGCCAACGTCCACTTTATAGTTTCTCATTTCTTTCACGAATTACAATTACAATGGATACAGTCACTCAATCACTCGAATCAATGAACAATTCTCTCTGGTTAATTGATTTTAATTATAGGACATGGTGGTTATTCATAGTGTAGTTTAAGCTATGGTAGCCATGGAGCCAAGGATAATTAGAATGCCCCAAAAAATCCCCTGAGTGTGTTGCGTTTTTTTGTAGGAAGTTCGGGTCGGCGAATTGGTTAGGCCACATATCGGTTGTTGAGTGAAACTCGGAAGTAGTAGCGAATATGGGATAACAGTCTTCTGTTGTCTAGACTTAATCATCCCAAGTGGGCCGGATCCTCCCACTCCGACCTGATCTGGTTGGCCTAATCCGATTGACCCTATCCGGTTTGGTTGGTGATTCATATTTGCTTTAGCTCGATTTGACCTTATTGATGGAATCTGACCCGAAGCATATATGCGCTGAAATCCAAGTTTCCCTATGTTGTGTTACTTCGTCGAAGCAAACGTCGATCACTACCAGTTCATACGCAATCCTAGGGTAGCCTTCCTGATAGAACACTTGGGATTTGGGTAGTCTGGTCACAAAGCAGACTAACATATAGTTATTTTTCCAGTGTTTGATTGTAAATGAGGACAAGTCGTTATTACTGTTCAGATGTGTTGATGTACTCTGATGACTGTAATTTTATTACAAGCTATACTTAAAGATTTATTTCTATATTATTTTTTGTTTTCCGCTATGATGTGATCCTCTGTGTTGTGCTGGTTCTTCTTCTATTTTAATATTTCTTTTTTTTCTTATCTCACCCTTTAAATTCTTTCTATTAATTATCTGAGTTTTTGAAACTTTTAGCAAGTAGTACGAGTTTATGTATTAGGAATTTGGGTGTCGAATTCCTACCGAGTCGTTACATTGTGTGTAAGGTCAATCAAGGATTTGGTGAAATTTTGGATTGCCGTTTTATGTTGATAATGTCCCCGTGCTGGGTTACAAATAGGGAGCTATGACTAGTTTGGGTGTTTTGAATGGTGGTGGTGGCGTCTTGGTGGACAGTGTTGAAAATGAAAATGGTCACAACACCAAAGGTGTTTGAAGCAACATTTCACAAAAGTAAGAAATTAGAAATATAGAGCCACGAGTAAATTAAAGCAAGTAAAGAACACGGGAATTTTATAGTGGTTCGATCTAGAATAGATGTACATCCACTATGGAAGTGATTTCGTTATCAAATGTGATATTACAAGGTACATTTCTCCCATTTTTGCACATTTCCTCTTTTTACAATGATTTTTCTCTTTTTAGTGACTTGATTCTCTTTAACCCGTTATGGAAATAGCTAGATCTCTTTGAATGCAATGATCGTTGGAATGTATTTTCCACGGTTTGAGCACTTAGAGGTTCGTCGATGAATCCATTGCGGTTGAGATGTGAATCGAAGCTTGAAGGAGGATTACTGGTAGTTAGAAAGATGTAGAATGGAGCTTGAATGGTCTCTAATGGAGATTGGAGGAGATCCGATCGAGTAATAGATGGAGAAGGATGGAGAGAACTTGATATGATGAATAATGGAGATGGAGGATGAATTGGAACCGATTTGGCATTGGTGGAAGATGGGATGAACTTAGTAAGCCATTAATCGAGCTTAGAGAGCTTGAAAATGATGAAGAACTAGAATGATAGCTCTTCGAGGTGGCTTAGACCAGTCCCTCTAGTGGTTGTGGAAGGGGTATTTATGGGTGGAGCTTATATGGAGTGGCGAAGTTGTAAATAAGTGCACATACAACATGGGTTGGTGAATGGTATGAGTACATGCGATATGATGGTTTACACCATAAATCATGTTCGCCACTTGTGCTGCTAAAGGTTCAACGACATGAATATATACAACTGCGTACAGCTCACCATTCGCATTTTACAACTGGCGCCAGCCCAGTATTCAGTTGTACGAGCGAGCCTTCAACCACGGTGAAGGAGCAAGCTTGTCCAAGATGCGTGAGCGAGCTGTTATACCAATATATATGACCGACTTCTGATTATACATGCCATGCTACTATTCAAATGTGGGAACAAAAATAACAAATTTTCCACCGCTCTTCGTATTGTACAAAAATGAGATTAGATATTAAAAGTTTGCCATCAACTTCTCTGGCATGAATCTGGTCGTTCATTCAAGGACCGCTCGACCGTTCACATAGTGCTTGAATGACCAAAGTTACATGCGAGCATGCGACCCATGGCAAAGAGATCTATTGCTCGACCTCTAGTGCGTGATCCCCTCGGCTCAGATGCGCTACACTACCTAGAGATCCGCCAGACCAAGTGATGCTGCTGGAGTGCACGACCTATCGCCAAGGACACTGCATGAGCGTCCCTTCGAACGATGCTTGACCAGGACTGTTCGACCACCTGGGAAGCTTCTGCTCGGCCCCAAGACTCTTGACTGAGTAGAGGTGCTGCTATTGGATCCAAATTTGCTGATCTTGGTACTCGCACTCGAGATGTTCGACAAAATGCCTGAATGGTTTTTGGTTAGTTAACATTTTCCCCTTGAAGCTTGTATTTTTTGCTTGCGAGGAATGCGGTCTTCGAACTAAACATTGTTAATACAACTTGTGTTGAGATTCAGTCATAGCTTTTTGTTTGTTATAGAAAATCATGCTTTGAACTTATATGCTCCATGCCACTTGTTTTGTAATTAAAACAAGCACTTGCGCGATTTTGGACTTATACTATGTTAATGACCATCCACAACAATAACAGTTTAGTTAATCATTAAAGAATAACTTACATAAACTTGTGCGATGGTTCATATTTCGTGAAACGTGTACCTGTTCAAGTTGGAACTTCAATTTGAGTTTCCGAGGCTAGAGCGATTGCACCTTTGGATGAATTCAAAGTTTTGAAATTGATTGTGCTTTGACAGCATGGATCATTCTGGGACATATATATAAAATTTTGAATTTCGGTTTCACGACGATCGACTTACCCGATGGATAATTATTGCTCAATCTTCTTTTATTGGAGCTTTGTAGTCGAAGAAGCCTTTGTGTTATGAGATTCCAATTGGATTTCCCAAGGTGATCTCTATTGGTACGATGAGTTTGATCAGCATATCAAGCATATTGATTTTGCCGAATTTCCCAAATACCCTATTTTGAAGGCAAGATCAAGCCAAGTACATTGGCTTTTGGCTTGTTACAATGTCGTGGTGGACCCGTGGTATTCTCCCGGGCATTATTTAACTTTTGAGTGGATGTGCTTCCCTCAATCTATGGGTCGTCACAAGTCGTAAAACCTCTATGTGAACAATTTATTGAGTTTCCTTGATTTGGGTTGATGCGCTAGAGGCTTCTACTTTGTTGATTAAAGCTATGTGTGCTTGCCAACATGTATGAAGCCCTTGAGCTTTATCACCACAATAAGAATTTCGATTTAGCCAACTGGTTTGTTGCTTCTACATGAAGAAGTTTTTAAATTTTCCTGCCCTCACCCGCGAGGATCTCTCGATTTTGTGGCCCCGCTAGGGGATGTCTTTGGATTTAGTGTCGTCGCTAGGGGAGGTATTAAATTTTATGCCCCGGCTAGGGGAGGTCTTTGGATTTTAGTGCCCCACTAGGGGAGGTCTTTGTGTTTTGTGCCCTCGCTAGAGGAGAACTTTTGATTTAGTGCCCCCACTAGGGGAGGACTATGCATTTAGTTCCCCCGCTCTGGGAGGTCTTTGGATTTAGTGCCCTCGATAGGAGAGGTCTTTGCGTTTTGTGCCCACGCTAAGGGAGGTCTCTGGATTTAGTGCCCTTGCTAGGGGAGGACTTTGTATTTATTGCCCCCGCTCGGGGAGGACTTTGAATTAAGTGCCCTCGCTTGGGCAGTCTTATATTTTGTTAATGTATCATTTCATAGGTCAGACGCCAGTTCCTTTATCGGATGATTGGTTTGGCAAGTGATCTTAGTTAAAGGAGTAGGGCTTTGGTCCTCTTACTTAGGGAGATGTCCCTCTAATGAAACTTAGAACTCTTGGGTTTATTTGCCGCGACGCCTGTTCATTTTTTGAGTCTTCACGACTTCCTTCATTCACTTTTCAAGGCGGTGCTCTTTATGTTTGCAATTGTGCATATTGATGCTTAAGGCACTTAGCGCTTGGATCAATGTTGTTAAGGTCGTGAGCTTGTGTCAAATTTCAACAGAACAAGAGCTCGACGGATGACCTGCAATATGAAATTACTCTTTAGCACATTTTCATTTGACAAAATTTTTGCAAGTAAGAGATTTATTCAAGCAGGTGTGCTTTAAAGCTACTGTTCAGAACAACGTTTGTAAGATATTACATACTTATTTATAAGAATTCTGAATATAGCAAGTAAGTAAAGCATAAAGTAAAACGATGGCGATGCTGATCGCTTATTCTGGGCCGTTGGACTCGGAGCACCACTGGTTATCAGTTGATGATCAGCCTCGATTTCGTTTGAGTGGTAGTTCCTTAGCTTGGACCAAACTGACTATTTGATGCCTTCTATCCTCGAGGAGTCGAAGTAGCACTTGAGGGTTGTGGATTTTTCACATACTGTTGTAGTCTGTTCTTCTGAATCAAAATATCAGTTAGTATAAATGAAATGATTTTGTCTTAAAATTGCAGATATGGGATTAAATTGTTTGTTATAGATTAAAAATAAATTTCTAAAAGAATAGAGCCAAAATATCAATTAGTCAATTGATAATTTTCTATTCGTTGGCGTTCAATATGTCACATCCTATTAGGTAATCTTGTGGCCTGACGAAATTAATTAGGTAATCTTGTGGCCTGGTGAAATCAAGAAGGTGTGATTGAGCCTGGACTTGAAGAGAAGACATGATGGTTTTATCTCGTAGCCGTTAAAATCGAGATGGTGTTAATTGAGAAAGAAGAGGTTGAAAGTGAGAGTTAAGGGGCTATTGTTTGAGTGGAGGAGATGTTGTGATTTGGCATCAAGGTGAAGTGTTGAAATTGGTGATACGCAAATCACAATTTTGGGCAACAAATAATCTTACATATTTTGTGTAGAGATTTGTTGCTATATTTTATGGAGAGATTTGGTGTTAGATTTGATGAAGAGATTTGGTGCAAGATTTGATGAAGAGATTTGGTGCCAGATTTTATGGAGAGATATTGGTTGCTATAGTTGTGGACATTTATTGCAAGGATATTTGGTGCTTATCCAAATAGTTTTATAACATATATGAAGATAATTTGGATGCCAAGTTTTCTTAAGCATGAAGCAATTCTCTCTGTAAAAAGGGCCAGCTAACATCTTCATTAGGTGTGGGTGAGATCCACCAAGAGTGGTGGTGAGAGCCACTAAGAGTGGTCAGTTTAACTATTCCAAATTGAGTGTTCTCCTTCAAATTATTTAGCCATTAGATATTCTCTACCTATTTCTCAATAAGGTTATCGGTACAAGTTGTAATTGTTTGTAACGATAGTTGAGATCGATTGTAAATAATTTTTTATTAGTGAATCAATAAAGAGGGTGGTTGGATGGAATATCTTGTGCTCATATTTCTGATATTATTTGTGTTTTTTTTTTCAATCAAATTCATCTTCAAGTAATTGGGTGAAAAAGATCCTGTTTTTCGAGCGTTTTGTCAAACTTCTGCTGCGCACAAAAATCATAATAGTACACATGTTTGAATCAAAAATGGTGATTCTAACACCAACGGTGTGAAATCACACATCAATAATTATGGTTAGAAACTAAAAGGGTCACAATTGCAAAATAAACGGATAAAAAGCAAATAAGAGACACGAGATTTTTATAATGGTTCGATTCAAAATGAATCTACTTCTACTTTTGAAGTATTTATCATCATCATGGAGGGAATTACATGGTTTATCATCTTATACATCATATTTGTTACACTTGACCACTTTTGTGATAATTCTCCATTTTTTGCTCTCTTTCCGCTTTGGATCACATTTAGGTTCGAGAAGGAACGGATTGGATTGTGTAATCATATATTTTTCCTTGGTTCCAACATGAAAATGATTTTAGATCCGTGCATTGAAAAGGAGCTATGGCGATTGGAGATCACTTGGAGTAGATCGGAGTGTGAATTAATGGTGCTTGGAGAAGATGAGATCCATTCCATGTTGGAGGAAGGTGAGAAGTTTGGCGGCCAATAATGGAGTTTTTAGAAGCTTTAGAGCAGTCAAGGAATGATTTTGGCAGCCCTTCGGGATCAAAGAATGGGTCCCTTGAATTGTGGAGCAAGGGGCTATTTATAAAAGAAGTTTGAAGGTAGTGGCAGCCTCATAATTGTGGGGTGCAGATTTTGGATCGGACGTAAATTAGGATCGGGCAAAAACTAATTACAGAAATGCAACCGTTCCGCTTTACAACTGTGTATAGCTATCATGGTCATTATTTACAGTTCTGCCACTGCTCTTTGTACTTGACCGATCCACTTTATGCTTCGTTCCCGGTCCATTGTTTCAATTGGTACCGATCCAAATATTGCTGCCTCGCTTATAGTGCCCGACCCAAACCTTACTTAAATGTGCCCGGCCCAGTTATATTTTACTGACCGATCCAGACTGCCATTCGCCTTTTCGGATTTGCCCCGTCCCAGATATGCTTTTCATTCCCAAATGAATAGAACTACGTGTAAAATGCTTTATACTAAATTCGCATGAGTGAATTGCAGGATGTTACGCCATATATTTACATGGATCGATTTAATCGATTTTGCCAGTTCTAATGCGAACATATTTCATGTCCCATATTCTTGTTCCAACGTGAAGCTACACTTATTATCATTTTGTTGTGCTGACATGTTTGCGATGTTCCAAAGCTTCCAGACGTTTTGCATGCTCAGCCCATATTTTACCCTTTCTACATGTTGTATGATGTTCACGTGTAAATGTTTGTGGCTAGCACACCCATTTTTTCCTTTGACGAGGAGCAATATAATCATGCTGGCCTAATCTTATGAATGATGCTGTTACTTAAGGTCGATCCAAATGTTGATAATGCACTGACCCAGCCGGTTGACAATGCACCAACCCATTTATATTACTTCATATAGGCCGATCTGTTGTATTTATTGAAATAAAGGGCCCACGTATTCATGCTTCTACAGACCGATTCAAATGTGTTTTAACCATCTCCCTGATGTTTGTTTCACGTTACTCTCATATCTACATTTCATAATATAATGTATCACGTTATGTTTGAAGCTTTCACACGTTTTCAGTACATCTCTGCCACTATTGTATATAATCGCACTGATTCTTCTGTCCCCAAATTCAGTGTGCCCCCATGTCCCAACCAATCAGAGCCCCCTGATTTCCACCTTTTGCATTTAAAACCCTGATTTTTTTTTGTACTTAAATGCAAAAAAGAGGAAATTGGGAGATTTGATTGGAGGGACAAAGGGGGGTAGGGGAAATGGGTACTGAATAATTGGTCTCGTATATAATATAGCCGATCCGAAGGGCACCATTGAAATCAAACCTCGTGGTCTTCATATGATGTCGACCCATTCTTTTATTAATTTGTCATTGGTCCATGCATGGTAACACATACAATATACTAGCATGCATGCCATAATCCTGTGCGTATACATATGGTGCCCGGTCCATATATGGACTCATTGCCAACGTGAATGTTTTCACCGCATGGAACATGCATGTTAATCCAAGTGTTCTAAGCTTGATACCGGTCCATGTATAGTCTTTGATACCGACCCGACGTACTGACTGATCCGGTGCTTTGCAACCGACCGATCTAGTGCCTTGCAGCTGACCAACCCGGTGCCTTGCAACTGACCGACCCAACCCACTTTGACGGAAATGGACCGACCCGATGCTTTGCAGAATAGGCCGACCCGCTGTTGTGTAAACATGGCCGATCCGTTTGCTTTCTACCTGACCGATCCGTCTCTTAAACAATAATTTTTAGTGGGTTAACAATATATTTATATATATATACACATATTTCATATTTGAATTTTTGTCTTTTCAGAATGGAAAACCGTCAAAAACATCATTTGTCTTCGAAATGTACCCAACTTCTACTCAAAATAGTCACTGATTATGTGAAATGCATTGCGAACAAGGAGGGTATGCATAAAGTGACTATTAGCGTCATATCCCTAGAATTTTTCCAATTGTAAACAGCCTCCCACTGTAAAATATATTGCAAAGCGGGTCCCTATTTTTGCACTTATGTGTTTTTCAAATAAAAAATGCGTTGCTATGAAAAAAAGAAGAAAAAATCGCAAATATTCCCAAAATTAATCTAAAAAAAAGCATTAATACTAAATATATGCATACATGTATGGATATACTCATCCACTGTTTATATTTAATAATCTTGGTGAATATATGCACACATGTATGCATATATTGCTTACACTTGCTAAGATACATGTATATAAAGATGAACTAATATGCATGGGCTACGAATTGTTGCAAAAATGTATGTATTTATTCTTTATTATATGCTAAAATGTATGCATAAGAGTTAAAGCGAATGAAGGCTTATGAAAATTGCTGACATGTATGCATTTATTGCTTGTAAATGTTGAAATGTATACACAAAAGGCATATGCATGAAAACAGGCCATGATTGAATTTACGATCAAACGATACATTTATTGCAGTATTACTGCATATATTTCTGCATAAATAGCGCAATTTGATGCAAAACTGCAATTTATGAAGAAATGTATGCATAAATTGCAAATAAATGAATTGTATGATGCAATATATTACAATTTCGTGTTTTTTTATGATTTTAATGCATGAATTTGATGATGATTAGTTGTTGTATTTAATTATCAATTTATTTTTTTGCTGATTTTTCTTGATGATTTACAAAAAATAGGGATGTAATTTATAAAAAGTTAAGGCAATGATGTAACGTGAATTTCCAAACCTACTAGGGATGTGAGCCAAACTCACCCATGCATAAAACCATTGTGGAGAAATTTAACCAGACAATGGTGGAAATGAACATGTAGAGACAAAACTATTTTCAAGAATTGGTAGATGATGAGAAACTTCGAAACAATATGAAAGTCTTAGAGAAGAGTGGTCAAATGAAAGACAGTTTGAAAAACAAAAGTGGTGTTGGTTGTGATTCTAATAGGTAAATTGTTTCAAGAAGAGAGGAGTGGTGAAGAAAACGC
Organism: Allium sativum; assembly: GCA_030737875.1. Classification (NCBI taxonomy): domain Eukaryota; kingdom Viridiplantae; phylum Streptophyta; class Magnoliopsida; order Asparagales; family Amaryllidaceae; genus Allium; species Allium sativum. Next base: position 1,049,274,643 of record CM060916.1, on the reverse strand, counting down.
ACATAGGTATTTTTCACAGGTACAAATTTTATTTGTTTGTAATCATCTCGTACTTATTTTTGTACTCATATGAATTTGGCTAAAATATTTTGAAATGCAGAAAAGTATCGCTTGATAATTTGGACTTGCAATAACAATTGTTTCAAAGAACTCGTGCAACCGGTCAAACATCCTATATGTCTGCTCAAACTTTGGAATAAATCAACCCAACTGCTTCATTTATCCCTTCTAACAATCGTCGGAGTTTTGGAGGGTTTTATATCCTGTTTATTGTACCAAAGGTCAAGGACAATACATCTCATGTTTCTACACACATCCTTCTTATAAACCATTAAAACTTCACCACCAAATTCAGCTGATACTACCTGTTTATTCAATCGCAAGAATTTAAACCCAATAACAGAAGAATCCAAATCTCGATCTAACTACTTACCTAGGAAAATCCCATGCACATCAACACTTGTGGCACCAACAATATTGTGTACAACAGAATTTATATTCGTATTGCGCATAGAGACAATCAAAATGCACATAATATTACCGTTTTCTACTAGAAAAATTACAGACCCATCATCACCCTTCCTTATAAATTCTTAATTACTGCACTAAGCCACGACTTCATTACACCCATAGCAACCATATCATTTCGCACATTCAAGCCTAAGTCCTTATGTCAGTCAACAATATCAAGCTTGAAGGCTTCACCATATCTAACAGATAGGCCACCCAAACTACAAAACATATCACTGTTCATATCACTTGTCAAACTGCCATCCAAAACATTAGTGTCTAACGCAACAACCTATTCACAAGTTCTGGGGAAAGACTTTCTGTTTTTCAAGTGCATGAAAAACGAGTTAGTTGCCTAAGTCTGATTAATGCTAGCAAATTCAACCTTCAAATAAATTACTTAGGAGTGAGGAATTGAAATGCAGAACATGATATTAGGATTATGTAATAAAGGATCCAAATGTTGAAAATCACTAAAACCATCTCTCCAAAACTTTAACTTAGATTCAATTTGATCACAAAAGGCATCACAACATTCTATGAAACAAGAAACGTCACGGTAGTTCGTAGTATTGAGTTTTGAGCTTCAATTGAATATATAGGATCCGATATAAGTCGGAATTCTATGAAACAAGAAATGTTTGAATCTTAGTGATTATAATTTTCTAATGAAAGGGAAAGAAAATAAGAAATTCGTATTATAGTTTGTTAGTTATGTCCAATTCAAATTTTCAAATTATCGCTATGGAATTCATTTATAAATGATGGCGTTTATTTAATAAGGATTTCTATATAATTTGGACACCGTTTAACTCGAAACTGTTAATGTTGGGATATAAACCCATATTTTTTTATGTGACGCTATATGATAATTTTATTTAGATATTTACGATAATGATAATTTGTTATTATTTTATTAGATTATTTTGGGATTTATATATGTTTATTTATATTATATAAACCTTAAGAATAGCGATTTTGCAGATTGCCTCGGTTTTCGATGAAATTGGTTTCATTGGAACCGTAACATTAAATAATTATACGAAACCAAATTTCGTGGCAAACCAATGTCGTATGCGGCAATGGTAGCCGTAAATGCCTCGGTTTTATTTATTCGCTTTATCGATTTAAATTGGAAATTTTGAATAACGACTCTCTAACGAACTTAGAATTTAACAAAATTAATTTTATTAAACCAGTAATGATTTATAATTGTAGTATTTCAAATTTCGAGTTAATTGGATTTATTTTGTGATCTACGCAATTTAAATGTGCGTCGATTGACATATATGAGTAAAAGAGGAATTTTCTCAGATTATCTTGGAATTCGACGAAACATTTTCCATCCTTTCTTGAATATTGTTTTATGCTAGGATTCTGATTTTCATCCTCATCATGTATCGTATGTAGCCATTTTAGCACGTTACTTCGTGGTGAAGTGTGGTTAAGTAATAAAATATTCAAACCTACAATGTAAATGCCCATTATCAACAGTCAACCCTAAATTTTTCCTGGTCCAACAACTTGCGTGGCCAACTGTTGGAGTAGTCGCCTTCAGACAAATTAATAGCCGATATTTTCTGAACTTTGACCCTTATATTCTCCTAATCCGCTGATTAATTCGAAACGCTCCGAACATCAATCTTCGAGAGCTGTGCAAGCTCTACATTTTGAATGGTCATAATTGACGTTAGAGGGCCATGGCAGCAATAATCACGTAGAGAAGCCGTCGACATTCATGGTATTTTTTTGGTAGCAGAAGTGACCAAGGCGGGAGTCGTGTCAGGCGGAGGTCGGCAAGGCTCGGCCGGTTGGACTGGCATTTTCCGATCATTATCAGGAAGTTTGGTAAGGGCGCGGTGGTGTGGAAGTTCAAGCGTGTGCAGGTGATTTTGGAATGAGGAGAAGATGGAAATAGCCAGGAATGAAGAGAAGGGCGGCCTGTTAAATGATAATGCAAAGTAATGGACCTGAATAATTGTTTAACCATACTAAATATTTCAAACTAACCAGGGTTTAAGAATAATTTATCTAATTAAATGAGTGTTGATCGATGCAGCAGGAAACAAAAGCAGTGAAGGCGAAGGGCCGGGCGTATTTGAACAATATGGAACAAAGAAAAAGTCGGCCTGATTAACTATGTAAACAAGAGTAATTAAGTCCAAATAGTTTAATAATTATTTTCTTAAGGAATTTAAAGTATTATATTAAAATCATGTATTGAAATGTTAACAAACTAGGATTGCATTATCAAAGTTGGACGATTCAAGGAACGTTAGACTCATCTTGACCAGCACTACGTCATAGAGTAGATTCAGACGCATTTGGAATCAACTGGATTTTTCAGTTAAATTAAATGCTTGTTTAATTTAATTGAAATGAACTGTCTCAACAATGAATAAGATCAAGATGAGTTAAACTCACTCAGTTCTTCCTACTTATATTTTATATAAGTCAGGTTATATAATTGTGTGCTATGTTTCTTAATGGTTGACTATTTGTTAAAAATTTATATTCATATATTGATTGATCTGATGAAAATAAACGTTGTTTAATTTCAGTGAAACACCAAATCGTTATTTTAATGATTGGAAACAATTGAGGTGGCTTACCTTATTGGTCACGTTTATAAAATAAACGTGTAAAATTTAATTAATTCTTTGAATTGTTTTGTTGTGTTAGATTATTGTAATAGAAATTATTTTGAATAATTTTATTTGAGCTAACTTATTTGGATGTAGGGAAAAATAGGTTGGAGGGATCCAACTGGATTACTCACTTGTAGTCGTTAAATTTTATTTTATTATGATATATGTTGAAATATGAAAGTGTGATGCAGGAGTTGACAGGTTAGAGGAATCCAACTGGAATCCTCATTAATATTGATAACATTTATCAGTATTATTGGATGCGATTTATTTGATGTGAAATTGATTAATATTTTACGGATTTGGTACTATAGTAGACATTTGCTTCTTTATTACTATTGATAAAACAAAATATTTTTGGAATCAATGTCAAATAGAATCTAAAAAGTTTTCAAAGTTATATTTATATATTTGAAATACGATGTTTATTTTAAATGTCAAAGTTTTTACTTTCGTTTTCTAAAATTATGCAAATTATAAATTAATGGCATTCTAACTTATTAATAAATAATGATCAAACTGTATAAACTGAATTAAAATGATATAATGATTAGATAAACGCCTTTACTGGCGTAAATGGAATTTTAAAATATATTAAAATGCTGAAATGGATTAATGAAATTGGGAAGGTATGAAAATTGATTCAAAAGAAAGGTAAAGAGTTTTTTGTAACAAATAAACGTTTTTTTAAATGTTGTTTATAAAAAAAATAGGAAATATAATTAAATGGCATTCGTGAATGAGATTACTGAGAATAAATGGATTTGGAAATGGAATGTGAGTATAGTCGTGTAATTTCAAAATGTGAATCCAATGTTTAATATTGTACATAAAGCCTGGTATTTTAAATAGTTTAGAAATGGATATCGATTGAATTGAAAGTTTATAACATTGGTTTATAAATGTTAAATGGATGGATTTAGGAAATTTTAAATTAATGGATAAGGAATTTATTAAAGTTTAAGAATTTTGTAAATAAAATGTGAAGGTTTTTTTTGAATGGGATCTGTAATATTTTTGTATGAAGGTTAAGTTAAAATATTTTGGTAAATTTTATGAAAAGATATTTGTGTAAAATTGGAAATGGTTTATGAGATGATAAGGAGTTGCTTTAAAAATGGTAAAGGGAATATGATGTCGGATTTTAGAAATTATAATTTGTTGTACGTTGCTTTAGTATAGTAAGTTTCGTGGTATCAATCTGATGTTGGTTTCAGCCTTCGGGGTTTATACTGAGAGATTTTTTTCACTTGCAATTTACGATGGGAAGCTAATGGAGTAGAAGTTTGGTGATAATTGAACTTGCTTATACTAAATAAGAAAAAGGAAATACTTTCTGAATAAGATTAGAATTAGAGGTTTAAATATTTAATTAACGACTGGTTAATTAAAGAGGCTAAATAATGCTGAGTATTGAATTAGTGAATTCATTTTATTTTTATGGATGAACGGTTGTTTATTTGATAGTTAAATAACCAACTATCAAATTTGACCTGTACGATTGTTGGTACGGAAAGAACGGTATCGTATTTATATTCAAAAACCATGGAAGATGTTGATTGAAGATGGAAAAATTGAAGACTGTGGATCTTCATAAGCGGAAGGGCAACTTGATAAATTTCTCAGATTTGCAACCTGAGGATTTTGATGGCAAATCAATCGTTATTGAAGTTTGTGGATTGCAAGGACTTCTCGCTACTGGTCTATAGGGTGATTCCTATGAAGTAGTAGGTGGGTGCCTTCGGTTCGTCCAGCCCCACGACAACTTTTATGGAGGGATGTCTGACAGAGTATTTCTAAAGGGATTATATATGCTGATTTCGTCAAACATACCACAATTGTGGCTAAGAAGGGCCCATCTCTAAGCATAACAACAAGAGTATTTTTGGGGACATCAATTAGTGATTTTCTATCAGAATTGACGATGTGACATTCAAATTAAATGGTGCCAGATGTGATGTGAGAATTTGTGTTGTGTTGGTTCTTCTTCATCTATTCTAATATTTCTTTTTTTCCTCTCTCAGCCTCTAAATTCTTTCTATTAACTATTTGGGATTTTTGATACTTTAGTTTTGGCAAGTAATATGGGTTTATGTATTAGTGTCGTAATTCGGGCGTCAAATTCCTACCAGGTCGTTACAGGGCTATCAAAGCTATTGGTTTAGTAATAACTTTATCTCTTTGGTGTAACTCGATAGAGATAGGGTTGGTAATACCCTACATTGAGCTAAGCTGTTGTGTTGTTTGATTGGTTCAAGTTTTGAGAAACATTGAACTGGCAGTGGACATAATATTGTTTTGTAAAGAGGGTAACTAAAGTAATTTTACCTGACATATATTTTTGTATAGAAAAGAAATAATTTTATATAATTATTAAGATGTTGGTTAGTTTGGAAGAATTAAATAAAATTCAAATTGGATTATGAATTGGAATGGTTTAATATAACCAGAAGAGATTTCACATATAGAATTTGTAAATAAGAATTGTGATATGAGATTGAAGGAATTAGAATTTGGTTAGAAAATTCAATTAGTTTATTGGATTTGGAATTGGAACTTAACTCGGTTAAGTGGAATAATAGTGATATTAAAATTGAATAAAATAGATTTAGAATTTGGAAACTGAATGAATAATAATTAAAAGAAATCAATCGGATGTTAACCAACTAATGTTCAAATCTGTTAAACCAAAGTAAATATTAAAATTGAATGTAAAATCAATTGATTTGATTAAGTTGGTTATGCGTTTTTTGTTAGATTAGTTGAATATAATTCATCATCAGTTTAAAATAGAGTTGAACAACTTAAAGAAAAAAATTGCCAGTATAAGTAAATTGGAATGAAACTTCATTTGAATTGGAATTAATGATTTAATCCGATATTCGCACATGAATGATGCTACATGTTTGGTTTTGAAAATTTGTGTAGTTACATTTGTTGGTTAATGGAGTATTAGTTAAGAATTTCATGTAATTGTTACTTATATGTTAAACTAAGATAAATATAGGTACAAGAAGGCCATGTTAATCAAGTTTGATTGCGTAGATTGCACGTATGTGGAGCTATTATGCTCAATAGCGCTCGTAATAAGTCCGCCTACGCGAAAATATAAAATTTTTGTTTTTGAATTTTATTTTCTAACTGTCTGGCTTGATGTATATATATATCTATTGTTCCTGCAATATAACAGAAGTCCCGCCGTATAGGAGAGGCTCCGCCGAAATTTTTTGAAAATTTAATGTGTTAGAAATTTTTTGATATGTTTGAAATTTTTTATTAACAATAAAAAATTGGTTTTTGGTTTAAAATACATTGGGTTTTAGATAAGATTAATGGATTTGTAGCCTTTTTTCCTACCTTAGCAATTCCGGGGACAAAATGCTTTTAAGAGGGGAGGAATGCAACGTCCCGTAGTTTTGGTAGTCAAAAATATTATATTTGGACTATTTATGTATTTTAATATCTAATTCATTTATCGAAATGAAGTTTGAACGTAAAATTTATATTTAATTTAGAACGAGCTGGTAATGTCATGGTAGTTCGTAACATTGGCTTTTAGATTTCGACCGAATATAGAAGATCTGATGTAAGTCGAAATTCTGTGAAACAAGAAATGTTTGAATCTTGTTGATTATAATTTTCTAATGAAAGAGAAAAATCCAAAATTAATATTAAGATTACTAGTTATGTCCAATTCATATTTCAAATAGTCGTTATGGAAATTGTTTATAAACGATAATGTTTATTTAATAAGGACTTCTATATAATTTGGATACCATTTAACTCAAAACTGTTAATGTTGGGTTACAAATCCATAATGTTTATATTTGAAGTTATATGATAATTTTATTCGGATATTTATGATAATAATAATTTTTTCTAATTTAGTTTGATTACTTTGGGATTTAAATATATTTAATATATATTATATAAGCCTTAAGAATAGCGATTTTGCAAATGATCTAGGTTTTTGATGAAATTAGTTTCACTGGAGAACCAACATTAAATTATTTCTACAAAACCAAATTTCACAGCAAACCAATGTCGTATGTGACAACGGTAGCCGTAAACGCCTCCCTTTTTTTATTTGTTTTTTCGATTTAAACTGGAAATTTTGGATAACCGATTCTCTAATGAACTCAGAATTTGACGAAATTAATTTTATTAAACCCGTAATGATTTATAATCGTAGTATTTCAATTTTCAAGTCAATTGGATTTATTTTGTGATGGTATGCAATTTAAATGTGTGTCGATTTACAAATATGAGTTATAAAGGAATTTTCACAAACGATCTCGGAATTCGAAGAAACCTTTTCCAACGTGTATAGAATATTGTTTTACGCTAGGATTACGATTTTTAACTCGATAAGATATCATATGTAGCCGTTTTAGCATGTTACTTTGTGGTGAAGTTTGGTTAAATAATAAAATATTCAAACCCTACTTCAGGGAATTTAATGTTATATATAGGGCTGGAAATTAGAACCAAGAACCAAAAAACTGAACTGACCCGAACCGAAAAGGCCCGGACCCGAACCGAACCCGACGGGTCTTGGGTTGGGCCTAGGTGATGAAAAATACTATAATGACCCGATAAAACCCGACCCAAATTGACTCAATCCGAAAGACCCAACCAAAAAGCAATGAAATATATGTATTTTTAGTGTTGTTACCCAACAAAACCCGAACCGAAACGCCCCGACCCGAACCGAAGCTCGGATCGGGTCGTGTCCAGGTTTTTCAGTTAAATTAAATGTATGTTTAATTTAAATGATTGTTTAATTTAATTGAAACGAACTGTTTCAACAACGAATCAGACAAGGTGAGTTAAACTCATTCAATTCGTTCCACTTATATTTTATATATTTCAGGGTTTATAATTGTGTGCTATGATTGTTATTGTTTGACTGTTTGTTAAGCGTATATTCATATATTGATTGAACCAATGAAACTAAACATTGCTTAATTTCAGTGAAACACCAAATTGCTATTTTAACGATTGGAACCAAATGTGATAGCTTAACTTGTTGGTTACGTTTATAAAATAAACATGTTAAATTTAGTAAATTGTTTGAATTGTCTTGTTCTGTTAATATATTATTATTGATCATTATAGAAATTATTTTGAATAATTTTATTTGAGGTGACCTATTTGGATGCAGGGAAAAATAGGTTGGAGGGATCCAACTGGATTCCTCACCAGTGCTTGTTAAATTTTATTATATTATAATATGTGTTGAAATATGAAATTGTGATGCAAGATTTGATAGATTGGAGGAATCCAATTAGATTCTAGTTGGATTCCTCATTAATATTGATAACGTTTATCAGTATGATTGGATATGCTTTATACAATGTGAAATTGATTAATATTTCATGGGTTTGGTACTATAGTAGACATTTGCCTTTTTAGTACCATTGATAAAATAAAATATTTTTTTGAAATCAATGCTAAATAGATTCTAAACGGTTTTCAAAATTATATTTGTATATTTCAAATACGATGTTTATTTTACACGTTAAAGTTTTTATTTACATTTTTACAATTTTGTAAATTATAAATTAGTGGCATTCAAAGTTATTAATAATTAGTGGTTAAACAGTATAAACTGAACTAAAATGATAAAATGATTAGGTAAACGCCTTACGTGGCGTAAATGGAAATTTAAGAGATTTCAAAATGTTGAAATAGATTAATGAAATTGGAAGGTACTGAAATTGATTCAAAAGATAGGTAAAGGGTTTCTCGTAACGAATGAATGTTTTTGTAAGAGTTGTTTATAAAAAAATATGAAATATAATTAAATGGCATTCATGAATGAGATTAGCGAGAATAAATGGATATGGAAATGGAACGTGACAACAGTTTTGTAATTATAAAATGTGAATCCAATAATATTATATAAAAAGCTTGGTATTTTAAATATTTAGAAATGGATATCAATTGAATTGAAAATTTATAACATTGGCTTATAAATGTCAAAAGAATGGGTTTAAGGAATTTTAAATGAATGGATAAGGAATTTATAAAAGTTTAAGAATTTTGTAAATAAATGGTGAAAGGTGTTTTAGAATGGGATCTATAATATTTGTATAAAGGTTAAGTTAAACTATTTTGGTATATTTTATGAAATGATATTTAAGTAAAATTGGTAATGATTTATGAGCTTATAAAGGGATATAATCACCTTAAAAATGGTAAAGGGAATATGATGTGTGTTTTTAGAAATTAGAATTTGTTGTGCGTTGGTTGAGTAGAGTAAGTTTCGAGGAGTCAATCTGAAGTTTGTTTTGGCCTTCGGGGTTGATACTGAGAGTTTTTTTCACTTACCAATTTACGATGGGACACTAATGGAGAAGAAGTGTGATGATAATTGAATGTGCTTATATTAAATAAGAAAAAGGAAATATTTTCCGAATATAATTAAAATTAGAGATTTTAATATTCAATTAATGAATGGTTAATTAAAGAGGCTAAATGATGCTCGATATTGAATCAATGAATTCATTTTCTTGTTTTGGATGAATGGTTGTTTATTGATAGTTAAATAACATGCTATCAAATCCGACCTATATTATTATTCGTACAGAAATACAGGTATTGAATTTGTATTCGAAAACCATTCTGAACCATCAAATACGTTGAAGATGTTGATTGAAGATGGAACAAATGAAGACTGTGGATCTTCATAAGTGAAGTCCTACTTGATAGATTTCTCAGATTTGCAACCAGTGGATTTTGATAGTAATTCAGTCGTGATTGAAGTTTGAGGATTAAAAGGACTTCTCGCTACTAATCTGTAGGGTGATTTCTAGGATGCAGTAGGAGGGTGCATTCAGTTTGTCCAGTCCCAGGACAACTTGTTTGGACGGATGTCTGACAGAGTATTTCCAAAGGGATTACGTATGTTGGTTTCCTCAAACGTACCATCATTGTGATGGAGAAGTGCCCATCTCTTATCTTAACAACTAGAGTATTTTTTGGGACATTAATTAGTTATTTTCTAGTGGATTTGACGATGTGTCATTCAAAGTAAATGGTTGCTCCCAATTTGGATGTACTGTCAACATCTAAAGAAATTTCATTTTTGTTCATATTTTTGCCTCTGTATCCCCCGAGAACGATTATGTTGGATCCATTCGTAAGTGACAATATATCAAACACTCAAGCGAAACGAATGGCAGGTCATGTGTGGCCGAGTTGCAAGATGCTCTTATTAAACTCCATTGTACCCCCTTTAGAGTACACTGATCGGAATGTGGTTTCGTACCTTATCATAGTCGGAATCGAATCTCCAATAAGAGCCTGTGGTTTTGATTGTATACTATATATGTAGAGCGTGAGATCAATGCGTTTTGCTAGATTGAGATTTACTTATTTATGTATGGATCTAGTCTTACGATTATCCATTTCTTTCTAAAGAATGTTTTAACTTAAAAATCAAGTTGGTTGACACTCTTAAACTTAGTGATTTTTCTGACATTGGTCCACTAAACTGATCATGGTGTTTGCAATGCTCTGGTCAGACCGAGTTTTACAGGTTCAATTTATCGGATGTTGTGAAGAGACAAGCTGGAAGAGTTCATATGTATTATATTACAGTGTTAGACCAAAAAATGACACTAACACCCAATATTATTAAATTTCGTAGATAATAACCAAGAATAATAATCCAAAAGCATAAAAAAGCAATCAACACACGAGATTTATAGTGGTTCGGCACTAACCAGCCTTCGTCCAATTTATAGTTTCTCATTTCATTCACAAATTACAAATACAATGGATACAATCACTCAATTATTCGAATTCAATGAACATTTCTCTCTGAATTAATTGATTTTAAATTGAAGGAGATGGCGGTTATTCATGGTGGAGTATTAGCCATGGCTGCCACGGTGCAATGGATAGTTAGAATCCCCTTAAAAATTCCCTGAGTACGCTGCGTTTTCCTATATTTATCGGAAGTTCGGGATGGTGGAACGGTTGTGCCACATGTCGGTTGTTGAGCGAAACTCAGAAGTAGCGGAGAACATGGGATAATAGTCCTCAATTGTCTAGAATTCATCATCCCTGGTGAGTCAGACCCCCCCCCCATTCTGACCTGGTCCAGTTGACCCAATCCGGTTTGGTTGGTGAGGCATATTTGCCTTAGCTTGATCCGATCTTTATGATGGAATCCAACCTGAAGCTTATGTGCACAGAAATCCAAATTTCCCTATGTTGTGCTACTATGTCCAAGCAAACGTCAATCACTGCCTGTTTATACTCAAGCCCTAATTAGACTTCCTGATAGAATACTTGGGCATTAGATAGTCTGACTACGAAACAGACTGACATTTTGCCTCCCTAAGTACATCTTATCGTAGATGAGATGTACTTTGAATAACTTTCTGGAACGTCATCTCTTCGTGAGAAGGCTCTATCGAAATTTCATGTCCTTTTGATTTTTTCTGATATTTTGACTCTTCATCGTGTAGACGGCTTTTCATATATCACAACATCCATGGGTGCTCATCGATCCCAAATCCTATGGCCGAAGAAGTCAAAATGATAAACAAATATTTTAAACCTTGCTGAATCAAGAGGTCAAGTTCTTTCATCATAAGTCACATAGGATTGTTGGCTCCCATGCATGCAATCATGTTTGGACAGGTCATTGCCAAATGACAACGTCTTCCTATGCAAATTAAAAGTACGATAGAGTTAGACTTTCTTTTGCATATGAGTCAATATATGAAGTGGCCATCCAAGTCAAGGAGCAGCAAAAGAATCTCCGAGCTTCAAACTAGCTTCTAGACTGTTGGGATAGATCACATCATAATTGGTACATGAATCTATCATTTGCGTTCGTCTTGGGACTATCCCAGCATCAGGATAACAATAAGATCGTACTAAAAGAAATCCATGACCGTTCCAGGTCATTTTCACAGTATCATGATCACATACAAATGAACAAGGGACGTCGTTGAAATCATATAAACCAGTGCTCCTAAGATCATCACAAACATAAGGTAGTTGGAGAATTCTCCACATACTCCATTTGATGTAGTTTCAGATCAAGTCTTTGAAGTCACGTTTGATCCTTTAGTAGGCTTTCTTGAATGGTCAAGATGAATCATATCATATTCTGGAGATAAAGGTTATATGTTCTGAATCAAGGGTCTAGTCAGGATCATGTTTAAAGTTAGTTAGTAAGTTGAATCTCACGCTCCCAACATCAGTGGAGGATGAGCTAAGTCAGTGCTTATGGCCCCCAGCATCATTAGGGGTTGGACTAGGTCAATCAGACATCAAGTCTTCTAGCCTTTAAACTTTTTTTCTTCACATCGGGTTAGAGTGTTGGTTCAGCAATATTAGTCAACCTATGTCATTTTGTGCCCTTTCTTAAGTTGTCAAGGGTTGGAGTTGTATATGTGAATGATCGAATCACAATCGCATCGGGGTCGTCCCATCTGTTTAGTCAGAAAGTGGGGATCGCCTTATCGAGTGTCAGTGAACTCTCATGTCGCTTTCTCTCAATGCCTATAAACTCTCATGTCGTATGCCCAGGCTAGAGTATGCTCAAGGTGGCCTTTAATCATGGTGTACCATCACGCCTTGTGGACGTCGTCTTCCCGTCCTTTACCATCTCTCTCGAATTATGAGAGTTAGAGCGATGGACGTCGTCTTCCCGCCAATCATACTCTCTCTTGAATCATGAGAGTTAGAGTTGTGGACATCGTCTTCCTGTTCTTAATACTCTCTCTCGAATCATAAGAGTAAGAGTTAATCAGGAAAACGGTCATGTCATTCTCCCCGGCTTTCCTTATGAACTCTAATTCCAAGAGCAGGATTCTACCGGCATGATTGTCATTCTCGAACTCGATTTTGGTCTATATTTCCCGCTTCGGTCTGGTAGATAGAGATTATCGAGCAGGTGGCCGAGCCACATTTTCCAAATCTTTGTGTTCCTCCGATCAATCTATGGGAGGACTGATTGGCACCAAACTTTAGGTACCTCTTTTCTTTGTATTTATGTAGTATGGCTGCGTCAAGCAATAGATCGAGGCATGTAAACGGTCGAACTATGTCCATCTAGGATCAGATTCTGACTTTGAAATGCAAAAGTCAACGCACAATTATCTTGAGGACTACCACCTATGAACCAAGGAGTGCATGGTCATCTCGGATCCACCTTGAGCTATACAACTTCCCTCAGATGGTGGGCGTGGCTCAGTAAACGAGCAGTTTAGTCCAACTCGTTATGGTATTGCTCCATAACTATAGTGTATTTGAAGTCTGGTCAGTACTAGATCTTGGGTACAGAGCATGCAAATATAAGAGACATTGTTAAAGAATAATCCAGTTAAAGGAATGAATATCAATCTATGCAAAAATGGCATTGCATGCTCTTTGCAAATCTATTTTTCCTCGCCCTTTCTCTGCCGGATGTGGCTTCTAAAATCTTTATCTGATGACGAACGTCTTTTCAAACCATCATGGGATGTCGGTCCCAAAAATGAACAGACCTTGATCAGGGTCATGGTGCGACAAAGGTTGTTGGGTAGATACTATAAGTGAATGACGAGGTCGCATCTCCTTTGAATCGCCTTCTTGCCCCCATTGCAAGGGAAAGGATCATGTATCATGGAGTCATGTTTGTACTGCTAATGCTAGCACATCATCACATTGGTGCTTGGATGGTAATTGGTAGGAAAAAAATGGATTCATGCTTATAGGGACTTTTGCGCTTTTCGTGCTAGGAAATAGGATAAGGCTGCTAGGGAGATAGTAATATCTCCTACATCCGCAGATATGCCTTTGATCCAACGTTGGGAGTATGAGATTATGCATAGACAATCAAACATCATCCAAGTATAAGTGTTCTAAACTTTAACCCACCGATCTTTGGGCAAGACTGAAGTAGTCGGTCATGCTAGCTTGTGATGTATCAACTTTGAACTAGATGATGTAATCTAGAGCAATCTACACTCGAATCTCCAGTTGTCCCCAATATCTGAGGCATGAGTTATTGGACGGTTAATCAATGCAGGGAGTGGAACTTTTTGTCTTCACTTTCTAACTCCAAAATGTCATTCGTCAGAAGTTTCATTCGTGCAGATCTCACATCTAGCGAGAAGCTGATTAGTGCTTTTGTTGAATCATTCAGGGCGGTGAACCCCGCAATGAGATTCGTTAACGTTTATCTCAAGAAGACCCTTGACGAAAGGATTCCGCGCTGCAGGAAGTTCTTTATGGGGGTTGTCCGTGACTCACTCCCGGGTTCGGTCTTCAACACTGAATCAACTCCCATCTGAGAAACACTCAGAGTTTCCAATGTCTCGATTTGGACCATTTCCATCCCTTCTAAATTGTCGTAGCACGCTCACTTGGCCAACTTGTCCACCTCTTGATTCTCTGTTCATGGAATATGAGATACGTTGTAATGCCCTAAGTTGTCCAATAGCTCTTCAACCCTTTCTAGAAAAGCTGCGAGTCGCAGTTCTTTTGTTTGTAATTCCTTGCGAACCTGGCAAAAAACAATCTGTGAGTCACATAAGATATCCATACGGCTACTCCCAACTTCCTTAGCTAGTTCCATTCCGGCGATCAAGGCCTCATACTCAAAATCGTTGTTAGCAACGGGCAAAGCCTGCCGCAAGGCATAGTAAATTAATCATCCTTTAGGAGTTATCAGCACGACTCCGGGGGCAGATCGTCGATCATCTTTTACACCGTTTGTTTACCGCTTCCAAGTGCTTTATTCCATTTTCTATTTTGAGGGGCTATTTTCTTTACTTAACACATCCTCTTCGGGGTTGGTGAATTTAGCGATGAAGTTGGCTAATGCTTGCCTTCGTATGGACTTCCTTAGGAGGAAGTTGAGATCAAACTGGCTCAGCTTGATGTTCTATTTGGGCAATTTTCCATGTGCCTCTGGTTGCTCCTGTACCTATCGTGGTAGCGGATCAGTGTATGTCACGATCGGGTAAGCCTAGAAATAATGGAGGAGTTTGCTTGAAGCGATCAATAGTTTGTAAGCAAGCTACTGAATCTTTTGGTATCTGCACTTTGTCGCCGCTAACTTTTTGTTCACATAACACATTGATCTCTGGATTCTAACCACCGCACGAATGAGCATCGAATTGATTACGTGTGATGATACAACTAAGTATTTTTAAGCAATCTTCTTGAGCCACCGCCTTAGAAAATATCAAGGGACTCTCTAAATGATTCAGCATGATCTTAATGGCTTCAATGCAATTCAGGTTCCAAGGATGCATCTATTGGTAGCTTTGCAAATAAATCTACTCAGCGCTGCTAGCTTCCCTGCCAAGCTTTGAAAATCTCTAATACTCTGTGGATCACGAATGTTCTTGAATGTTGCAATCTGTTCAGGATTGATTTCGATTCCGTGCGAGCTAATTATGAGGCCTAGACTCATCCTTGACGTAACACCAAATGAGCATTCAAAAAGTTCAACTTAATTCCATAGTGTCGGGAGATACTGAACATATCTGCAAATCTGAAACATGGTAGGTTGATCGCTTGGACTCCTCAAGCATATCATCTATGTAGACTTCCATGGATTTTCAAATTTGATCATGGAAAATACGACCCACCAAGTGCTGGTACGTTGTTCCAACATTCTTCAGTTTGAGATGCATTGCCACATAGCATTATAGTCCAAGGTTTGTGATAAAGATGATATGTTCTTGATCAGGCACGTGCATAGGAATCTAGTTTTAACATAAATACGCATCATAAAAGAGAGAAGTTCATTTCCAGTTATCGAATCCACTAGCTGATCAATTCTGGGTAATGGGAAGTTGTCTCTTGGAAAGGCCTTGTTCAAATCTTAAAAATCAATGCATGTTCACCATTTCACATTAACTTCCTTAACAAATGCGAGGTTCGATATCCAGTCAGGATATGTAGCATCTCTGATGAATCAATTATCTCTCAGCTTCTCCACTTCTTCTTTCAAGGCAGTCGACCTCTCCGAGCCCAGCATATGCCTCTTTTGCTTAGCAGGGTGATACTTCGGGTTTATGTTGAGTGCATGACTCATAATCGATGGCGATATCTTATGCATGTCAGCATGGGTCCATGCAAATGCGTCCAGATTGTGTCATACAAAATCTATAAGTTCCCTTGTCCTGAGGTGGTCCAAATGAGATCTGATTTTCAAGACCATTGCCAGGTCGTCGTTATCAATCCGAATATGTGTGGTTTTTTCATTAGTTGTCACCCTTATGCCTCCAAAATCATCATCCTCTCTGGGGTCCATGTGTTTCGGTAGATAATCCGACGACACTTTTTTCGATGCTCCCTTTATTTGCAATGTTGACACCTCCTTTGGAGGAGGGGGTGCACTTTTGGGTTCCACGCCATCTCCATTGTGTAGCATCTCCCATTTAGCTAAATTGCAGGCTCTTCTAGTAACTTAATCGCCATGGACTATTCCCATTCCAACTTTCATTAGGAACTTTAGCAAGTATACACCATGGTGCGATGTAAGCTTTGAACACCACTTGAGCTGGTCAGTCTAGACCTTAGTCAGATTAACTTGACTACGATAGCATGGCTAGCAAGGCTTCAAGTGATGTTCATGTTTTCTATCACAACTAATGTATGAAGTAGAGAGATAACAGTTGATACATATTTGTTTGGATCTCAAACTCTCATCTCTTAACCGAGGTCATATGGTGACTATTGAGCAGTCAAGTTGTTATCATCCGGGCAAAGATCCATATATCCAAGCATGTCCTGCGGTGCCTCTACTGGTACCTATCTCTGGGCACCAAAGAATGTTGATTCATCCCTTATCCAATGGAAATCAACCGTCATCGATGCAGTTGATAGCAAATACTAATTGCAAAGGCTAACTATGCTCTTTAGGGAGTGAACCGCAGAACATATGTCATCCATCACGTCATGCAAGTGAAGGGTAGCGTTGTAGTATTAGGATCCTTAGGCATTTTTGGTAACCTATCCTTAATAACCATCGTTGATAAGATCATCTGAGTTATCTTCGGAATAGCGCCCTGGCTGCTCCATATCAATATCATTTGAGATTCTGCTAGTTGAGAAGGTTTAAGTCATGTAAACAAGATGATCACTACTCTTTTATGAACATCAAGCGCATTGTTGAGGTCTATAGACCATTGGAACAAAAGGAGGTCATTTAGAAGTAGTCTTTTTCACACATGCCATGGTTAGCATGCCAAATGTTATTCAAAAACACCCTTTATTGAACATTAGAGGATAGAGTCATGTCTTTAGGGAGAATCCCAATCGTTGTCATTTAGCTGTTAATATTCTCAGATTAAGCGATGAGTCTTGGCTTGACAATTAATGTTGGCCACTACGTTGTGGCACGAGTTTTGGGGCATACCCGATTTTTTTTCTAGAAATGACCCTATCTCGAGCAGATTGTAGGAGTCCAGAAATAGCTGGTGATACGAGATGGTATATCTGAAAGAGTTGGTTTGAATAGCCCGTTGTGGTACGGATCGGGGTTTAGCGCTTGGGTTAGATTCTGTCTTGGAGTCAGTCAGCTTTTCCCTTCAAATCGGGGTTGGATCGAGCAAGTCGCTTATGGTCGGATTGGTTCTTCTTCATTCGAGCGGATTGGGTCAACTCTTCAAGCACGAGCAGATCGGGTCGACTCCATCCGATTCGGAGCTTATCATTTCTTGAATCGAACTAGCACCCCTCTTTTCTATTTGACTCGAGGCTATCCATCTGTACTGGAAGCATATCTGAACCGAACTAGTAGCATTCCCGGAATTTGTTTCCGTATGTTGGCGATTGTTACTGGACGGAATGGAGATGGCTTCACGTCCAGTGATCTCCACGATCAAGAATATTGTATTCATAAGATTTCCTTATCGAACTTGGCGGTCCGATAGTAGACTGGAGAATTCTTATATGCCGAGAATATTCATTTCTCAGTGAAAGCACCAAAATGTTAGACCAAAAAAATTGCACTAATGCCCAATATGATAGATTTGTTAGACAATAATCAAGAATAATAATCCAAAAGCAAAGAAAAACAATCAACACACGAGATTTATAATGGTTCTGCATTAACGAGCCTACGTCCACTTTATAGTTTCTCATTTCATTCACGAATTACAATTACAATGTATACAATCACTCAGTATCTCGAATCAATGAGCAATTCTCTCTGGTTCATTGATTTTAATTGAAGGGGATGGTGGTTATTCATAGTGTAGTGTTAGCTATGGTAGCCATGGAGCCATGGATAGTTAGAATGACCCAAAAAATCCCCTGTGTGTGCTGTGTTTTCCAATAGGCAGTTCAGGTGGGCGAATTGGTTATGCCATATGTCGGTTGTTGAGTGAAACTCGGAAGTAGTAGAGAATATGGGATAACAGTCTTCGGTTGCCTAGAATTCATCATCCCAGGCGGATCAGATCCTCCCACTCCGACCTGATCTGGTTGATCCAATCCGATTGACCCTATCCGGTTTGGTTGGTGAGGCATATTTGCTTTAGCTCGATTTGACCTTATTGATTGAATCTGACCCGAAGCTTATATGCGTAGAAATCCAAGTTTCCCTATGTTATGTTACTTCGTCCAAGCAAATGTCGATCACTGCCATTTCATAATCAAGCCCAGGGTATCCTTCCTGATAGAATACTTGGGCTTTCGGTAGTCTGGTTACAAAGCAGACTAACATATAGTTATTTTTTCAGTGTGCGATTGTATATGAGGACAAGTCGTTATAACTGTCCAGATTTGTTGATGTACTCTCAAGTGCTACTTCGACTCCGTCCAGTATGTCACATCCTATTAGGTAATGAGAAAATGTTCTCCAAAGTGTCATTTATAGGAGTGAGCTCTGACGGATCGTAAAAGCGAAGCATCTTCTTAGGCTTGTTGTATTTGCCGTTATTGGCTCGCTTCTGCCCCTGATTACTCTTCTAATTATATTGCATAGCAGCATTTTTGGTAGCCTCAAGAAGTGGGTTGGCATCAATAATCTGAAGAGGTACAGGATTATTGTCCACTCTCATATACTCCTCTGGTTTTTTATAGAATATCTCAAGGGTGTTTGGTTCTTTCATTTTAAACCACCTACCAAATTCGTTGTTCTCATCTATGGCGCCGATTAGGGACATTAAGATCATTCGGGTCTCGGGATTCCCTACTTCGGACGCAGCAACATTGAATCTTTTGAGGAAAGCTTTGATAGATTCTCCTGCATTCTGCTTCATTGATGTAAGAGAAATTGCATTCTTAGCCTTCGTAGCTTGCAGCCTAGACTGCTCTTTGAATTTAAGAGTCAAATCATCGAATCGGTCGATGGATTTGGGTGGTAGCCTCGTGAGCCATAATGACGCCACAACTTCTAGATAGAGAGGGCAGCACAAGCATTTAATCTCATCTGTCGCCTTGGCTGAATTCATATGCCACTCGTATTTGTATAGAAAGCGATTCAGATCAGAAGTTCGATTGTATGGAGGCAGAGTAGGATGAGTGAACTTGTTGCAGAATTCTACTTTGCAGAACCTCTTCGTGAATGGATTTTTGCTGAGGGAGAAGCTCATTCCCTCCCACTATCCTTGCAAGCCATGTTGTCTTGCAAGATTTGCTTTTTACCATATCCGCGGTATATTCCTTCGAGTTGTGTCATTCTAGAGAGCGAACTTCGATCTCTTTTCCGGATGCTTGTCGTGGCGAGCGATCATGATCAGAGGATCAAGGTCTTTTTCCTCCACTATGGGAAGGTGCTCCCGCAACGGGACTTGCAACTTATCGGTTATTTCGATCGAAATGGTTCTTAGCTTTCATATTTGAGTATTCGATATAAGCATTGCCTTTTTTAACAAGTCCTTCCAAGTTGTCATTATGATGATGATCGAAGGCTGATGAATTTGCATTCTCTTCAAGGTCGGCATGGATTTTCGGAGGAGGAGGAGGATTTTCATGAGCATTCAGGAGATCACTCATTTTAACCATTAAAGCTTGATTAGCGTCCATTAATGTTTTATTAGCATTCATCAAAGTTTTTTCGAGGCTTCCATCCTTTGACTTAAGTTAGCGACAACGACATATAATTCAGCTTTGGTTACCCCGGCTACACTTATTAAGTTTTCTTCAAATTCAGAACGGTTGGTAAGTGGTGTAGCATCGTCGATAACAACGTTGTCGGTTTCTCCAATGGTCTTATTTGTAGTCTTTTTTAACTTATCCATTATCTCAGACCAGGCTTTGAATTTCGGAGAGAGTTTGTCACTTGGCATGAATCTTTGATTTTGAGAATCTATAGTGGAAGTAGGCTTCGAACTTCAATGGAAGACTCTTAAGACTTAGAGAAGTGTGAGTGTGGCCCACGGTGGGTGCCAAATGTTGAAACCGGAAATGGTCAAAACACCAATGGTGTTTAACGCAACACTTCACAAAAGTAAGAAATTAGAAATATGGGGCCACGAGAAAATAAAAGCAAGTAAAGAACACAGGAATTTTATAGTGGTTCGATCTAGAATAGATCTACGTACACTTCGGAAGTGATTTCATTATCACATGTGATATTACAAGGTACATTTCCCTTCCATTTTTTCTCATTCTCTCTTTTTACAATGATTATCCTCCTTTAATGACTTGATTCTCTCTAATCCATTTTGGAAATAGCTATATCTCTTTGAATTCAATTATCTTGAGAATGTATATTCCACGGTTTGAGCACTTATAGGATCATGGATGAATCCATTGTGGTTGAGTTGTGAATCGAAGCTCGGAGGAGGATTAATGGCGGTTGGAGAGATGTAGGATGGAGCTTGTATGGTTTCTAATGGAGATCGGAGAAGATCCGATCGAGTAATCGATGGATAAGGAAGGAGAGAACTTGAGATGATGAATAATGGAGATGGAGAATGACTTGGATCCGATTTGGCGTTAGTGGAGGATGGGATGAGCTTTGAAAGTCATTAATGGAGCTTAGAGAGCTTGGAAATGGTGAAGAACCGGAATGACAGCCATTCGGAGTGGCTTAGACCAGTCTTTCTAATGGTTGTGAAAGGGGGTATTTATAGGTGGTGCTTTGATGGAGTGACGATGTTGTAAATAAGTGCACGTACTACATGGGTTGGTGAATGGTATGAGTACATGCGGTATGATGGTTTGCACCATAAAGCATGTTCACCACTTGTGCTGCTAAAGGTTCAACGACATGAAAATATACAACTGCGTACAGCTCACCATCCGCATTTTACTGCTGGCATTGCGCGCTTTACAGTTGGCGCCAACCTAGCATTCAGCTGTTCGAGCGAGTCTTCAACCATGGTGCACGAGTGAGCTTGTCCAAGATGTGTAAACAAGTTGTTATACCAATATATACATGAACGACTTTTGATTATACATACCATGCTACTATTCAAAAGTGGGAACAAAAATAACAATTTTGCCACCGCTCTTCGTATTGTACAAAAATGGGATTAGATATTACAATTTTGCCACCAACTTCTCTTGCATGAATCTGCTCGTTCATTCAAGGACCGCTCGACCGTTCACATAGTGCTCGAACGACCAAGTTAAGTTACGTGTGAGCGTGCGACCCATGGCAAAGAGAGTTGCTGCTCGACCTCTGGTGCGCGATCACCTCAGCTCAGATGCGCTGCTCGACCTGGAGATCCGCTCGACCAAGTTATGCTGCTAGAGTGCATTACCTATCTCCAAGCACTCTTGACCGAGCAGAGGTGCTGTTGTTGGATCCAAATTTGCGGAGCTGGGTACTCACACTCGAGATGTTCGACAAAATACCCGAATGGTTTTTTGGTTAATTAATAGACAACTAGTCGATTGAGTGCATCGTTGACCTTAGTCATGGCAAAGGGCTGATTTGGATACTTTGGGAGAAGAGAAGGGAAGGAGAGATCATAAGTGAAAGCACCAAATGATATGGCCCGTTAGGTAGAATTCACCATTTAAAACTAGTTTGTAAGGGAAGAGTGCCTAATGAGCTATATACTAGTCAATAGTTCCCATATTTATATTATTGGACATATCAAAGACCCTTGTAAAATAATAATAATAATAATAATAATAATAATAATAATAATAATAATCCTTTTACAACTTCAAATCGTGATGTTACGAAAAAAAAATTAAATATCATTTCTTGACTTTCGAATTAAGTGACAAAAGAGAAAAGTAAATATTAAGATCTAATTGCTTATTCAGCGGAATAGCCTGGAGAAAATCTAATTCAATTTAGAAAACATAAGATGTACTAAAGAAAGTGATTATTAAAAAAATGTATTTTATAGTAAAAAAATCGAGGATAAAATGATGCATTCCATAAAGGAAAAAAATGTATTTTACAAGATTATATTCTATAGTCTAGAAAGAAGTAAATGTAATAAAATGGTGAATGTAAAAATAAACTATATAATATATTTTTCTCAATATCTAAAAATATGGTATTGTCTCTTTTTGTTATAGTTGACTCTATTATAGTAGTTTTGGAACGTCTACAAAATTTTATGAAAGACAGTGATCATATTCAACAAAGGTATTTTTATAGCAGTGTCGGCCAATACCATTTGAGCCGGATTGGATCATGAGAATACTTTGACAACGAACTGCTTTAGTTCGTGGTTGGGCGAAGTTGGAGTCTGTAAATGGCATTATGACCGAGTGTCCAATTATTTTGCATAATATATCAAATCTAGTTGTTGTTGATTCCGAGTCAAAATTAGATGTTATCTTCAATGGGATATCTTCCAGGCAATAACTTTAAGGATTTGCTTTGCTCTTGACCATCCTTCTTTTGTATAACTGTGGAGAGATGACCACAACCATTGCAGTTTAGGCAAATAAAATATTAAAAAAGTTACGGCTTATAATCGTTTTTGATATATCTGGAGGTGGCTGCTTCAACTCATGTCATCCATTTCCAATGTTCCACACTTGCATATGATAATCTCAAATCCATCAAGAAATATAAGATTTGGTTTCAATTTTATGTTTTTGTTATTGAAATATATATATTTATCGATGTAGTTATAACACCTTTTAGTTATCTAATTGGTGATTAGAACGTTATAGCATAAGCAAGGGTACAAACTTTGGATTACTGTGGAAACATGTTTATGAGCGAAAAGAAATATCCTCTTCTGCCGGATTTAGAGTGAAGATACAAATGTAGAACCATGTTCATTATAATCATACAAATAAAACGATAGATAGTATAGCATAAGCAGCAAGGGTACAGACTTTCCATTACTGTGGAAGACAACGTTAACGTTAAGATAAGCAACCAAACTAAACATGAGCGGATACATATGGTTACAAATGGATCAAGCACCTCTCCTAACCCAACCACCACACACCAGCACACACGCTAAGGCGATTGATCAGGGCGTATGAGGTTCGAGATGAGCATTCTCCGATACTTCATCAGGAGGCGAGCAGCATCCCCTGCAGCTACTCAAGCGTATGAGTTTGGCAGTACAACATGCAACATAGGAGCAGCCTGGTCTCACACGCACTGGTTTCTTAAGGAACGGCGGAAGATTTACAGCACCTGTAAAATTAGCGATAAGTATCTCATTTTTGCTGCATTCAATAAGCCAGGCATCAGCTATACCTAATTTTTTCTATTCTTAAATTCAACTACTTACCGGTTGTAGTCTCCGAATTGAAAAGGGCAGTAGCAGCGAAAAGAAGAAAAAATATAACCAAAGTTTTCACTGAGATGGCCATGATCGTATTGCTTGTTTATGGTGCACTATGATGAAGATATTGTAATGAAAATGCTGTTTTATTTATAAGCAAAAAATAAGCCAGCAAAATATCTATATGGCGGCTGTCATGCATTTTGGACCTCGGTCATTTTTGAAGGATGGCTTTCTTTGCTATTTCCTAATTAATTATTTAGTGCTACTGACTTCCCCCTCCTGTATTGACTTATGACTTCATTTTTTTCCTCAAGCTCTTATTATATAAAGGTCAGTTATGGCAGTGGTGTCAGTGGGTCGGTGGCTATACGTTACGCACACAAGTTTTATTCGTACACTTGCAGATGAAGACGCACCACTTGGCTGTGATAAGACATTTCACGCAACTTTAGCTTTATATCCTTTTACTGACATCATGTTAGTTTTTATACGTTGATTTCATAAAATATAATTTGAAGTATGTATATATTTTTAGTTACTCCATGATTATTAATTTATGTGATAACTGTTAACATTATATATGAACATGGTTAGTTTATAGCGATTTACTGATGAATTAAACATAGTTGGATACACAAAGAATTAAATGTATGAGACTATCTTAAAAGATATCTTATGGCAATGACAACAATAAAACATGAAATTACTATATCAATTGATCAAGCTATATCTACGAAGCACTTCAAACATTTTCAATGTAATAACAATTTGTTGCTAATGAGTTATAAAGGAGCATAATAACAGTTGGGAGTCAATAATAGTGTGCTGCAAAGAAGCGTAAGAAATTTGGAAGTTATATGTAGATGCATTATTATAAATTCATGATATTTTAGTATCAATAATATGACTATACTAATTTATGTAATGCAAACATGCTAAATTTCAACGTTTTCCTTAGTAAGGACGTCTTTCGTATGACATATTTCCTTCAACACAAAAAAATGAGACATTCTGTAAACAAGAAGGAGTTCCATCTGCCTTGGAATAAACAAATACCCAAATATGCCATGGTAAAATTAAAGAAGATTACTTGTACTGTTTTAATAACATGAACAACAACAAAATACAAAATTATTTTATTTTCACACACAACATAGAATCACTTATTTCTACAATAAACATTAATTTAGGCTCCTGATTAATTGATCAGGGCGTATGAGGTTTGAGATGAGCATTGTCAGATACTTCATCAGGAGGCGCGCAGCATCCCCTACAGCTACTCAAGCGTATGAGTTTGGCAGTACAACATGCAGCATAGGAGCAGCCTGGCCTCACACGCACTGGTCTCTTAAGGAACGGCGGAAGATTTACAGCACCTGTAAAATTAGCGATAATTATCTCATGTTTGCTGCATTCAATAAGCCAGGCATCAGCTATACCTAATTTTTTCTATTCTTAAATTCAACTACTTACCGGTTGTAGTCTCCGAATTGAAAAGGGCAGTAGCAGCGAAAAGAAGAAAAAATATAACCAAAGTTTTCACTGAGATGGCCATGATCGTATTGCTTGTTTATGGTGCACTATGATGAAGATATTGTAATGAAAATGCTGTTTTATTTATAAGCAAAAAATAAGCCAGCAAAATATCTATATGGCGGCTGTCATGCATTTTGGACCTCGGTCATTTTTGAAGGCTGGCTTTCTTTGCTATTTCCTAATTAATTATTTAGTGCTACTGACTTCCTCCTCCTGCATTGACTTAAGACTTCATTTTTTTTCCTCAAGCTCTTATTATATAAAGGTCAGTTATGGCAGTGGTGTCAGTGGGTCTGTGGCTATACGTTACGGCAGTGGTGTCAGTGGGTCTGTGGCTATACGTTACGCACACAAGTTTTATTCGTACACTTGCAGATGAAGACGCACCACTTGGCTGTGATAAGACATTTCACGCAACACCAGAAAACCCATATGCATATATGAGCTCTTGTTAACCATAAATTGGCCGGCAAATCCGTTTTCCCTTCCAACGTTTTAAATAGTTCTACCGATATTTTGTTTTCTAAAATGTATAGGTTAACATGTATTTTATTAATATAGTAAGTAAGTTTTTTTTGAAAAAACAAAAATATGTGATCTTCTAAGAAGAAGAGAGCACACATATATATAATAACAAACAAATACAGAGTCCCAATACAACTTCCAAGGAGTAAAGCAACCAACAACACACAAAATATCAACTCGTAATATCATTATGTAATATATGTATGGATTTATTTTGTATATATATAATATATGTGTGGATTTATTTTGTATATATAATATATATATATATATATATATATATATATATACACACACACCCCATTATGTGTCCACACATATATGTAATAAAAAAGGAAATAAGCTCACATTATCAAAACTAAAATTTCTATGCACAAATACGAAAACTATTTTTTCTAAAATATCTATTGATACTCGTAAATAACCTCAAATTAGACCTAACTTTATGCATAAAGTTACCAAATCTCAAGTCTCTAAAATACTTATTACAAGAAGTGATCATCCAGTCCAAACAGAAATACACTATCTTCATGATTAATTTATCAGGAGACACTGCACTAAAATGAAAAAATCTCTGGTTCCTTTCCAGCCAAATGAACCAACTAATTATGATAATTAAAGAATCCATAACACACCTGTGTTTTGAATTATAATTAAGTCTTTATTGATTCCAATATTTCTCACAGTTATTAAATGTATTCACGCTAGACATAACAAAAATCCTTAGTACCATGGTTAAAATATAACTGGAAAAATTACAAGAAAAGAATAAATGATCAACATCTTCCACTGAATGACTACAAAAACAACATTTAACATCAATCAAAATATTCTTCTTCTTTAGAAGCTCCACTGTGTTAAGCTTCTTATGGATAATCAACCACATAAGAAACTTAGCTTTAGGAGGAGAATTTGAACTCCATATAAACTTAAAAGGAAGTAATGACATACCAGGGAAATTAATAATATTGTACATTGAATTGACTGAGTAAACTAGACTCTTATCCAATCCCCAACTAATTGTATCCTTGTTCTCATCCAGATGGTATAAGGTTAATTTTGCTTTCAATAAGGCCAATTGTCTTAGCAATCTCCCCTCTAAAATATTGACGAATGAAAACTCCCATGGGGGTTCTATATTCCTTCCATAAACATCCGCAATAAATGAATTCTTGAAGTCACAAACATTAAAAAGTTCAACAAATTCGATTTTAAGAGGTATACTGGAAATCCAAGCGTCATGCCAAAAAAGGTAGAATTACCAGAATGAACTGTCATCTTGCAACCTAACTTGAAAAAGTCAAAACAGTTTAATACTTCCTTCCAGAAATGAGATTACCTATTAGACCTACTAACTCCCGATCCCACAAAAACCTCGCCCCTGGAGTAATAAGATTTTAATACTATATTCTTCCAAGTAGCCACTGTATCAGAACTTCTAAATTTCCATAACCATTTAGTTAGTAAAGATGAATTAAAATTAACAAGGTTAATAATCCCTAAACCCCCGTCACTCTTGGTCTTGCAACACAATTCTCAATTAACTAAACATTTATAACTACTACAATTGGGGTCACCATTCCAAAGAAAATTCCTTCTAATTCTGTCAACTTTCTCAATAACCCACTTGGGAAAACGATGAACCGTCATCCAATAAGTGGGAATGGCTGATAAGACCGAATTAGCTAAAACTAATCTGCCTGCTCTAGAGAGATATCTATTATTCCAACTCGATAATCTATTATTAATTTTATCAATAATAATTATTCAGTCATCCTTTTTAAGCTTTGAAGGTCTAATTTTAAATCCTAAGTAGTTAAACGAAAATTTCATGATAGGACAGTTTAAGGTGTTAGCTACTAAGGACTCTACATTACTACTATCATTAAGGACCATGACTGCACTCTTATCGAAAATGATTCTAAGACTAGACAACATCTCAAAGCAATATAATATAAACTTAAGTGTAATAACATGCTTAGGTAGATGAGACGAAAATAATAGTGTATCATCTGCAAATTGGAGTATTGATAGCTCATTATAGAAATCCTCATTCCCCACATTACCTAAGACACCTAAATTTCCAGCCCTCTTGATAATTCTTGAGAAAACATCAACCGGTAAATTGAATAAAAAAGGTGAGAGAGGATCGCCTTGTCTGAGACCTCTCCTAGACTGAATCTTTTTACCAACTACTCCATTAACCACAATACTGGAACAACCCGACTTAAGTAGCAGCATAATCCAGTTGGTCCATCTAACACTAAAACCCCTAACAAGACAAAGCTCACAAATAAAATCCCAATCAACAGAGTCGAATGCCTTCTCAAAGTCTAACTTCAAAATGGCACATGTAAAATTATTTTTAACACAGACATTTATATACTCATGTACTGCCGCTACCCCATCCACTATATTTCTACCTTTAATAAACGTTGTTTGTGAAACATCTTTTAGGTCATTCATCTTAGTTCTTAGTCTGTTGGCAAGAACTTTTGAGATAATCTTTACCGATACATTAATTAATGAGATAGGTCTGAAATCCTTAAGTGAATTCGCTCCAACTCTCTTATGTATTAGAATGACATTAGCAAAATTAAAATTCCCTAACCTCATATTACCACTATAAAAATCATTAAAAAGATTAATAATATCAACCTTTAAAACCTCCCAAAATTGTTTATAAAAAAGAACTGAAAACCCATCAGGTCCTGGGGCTTTGTCGCTAGGCATATCACAGATTGCCTTCCATATCCCTCTCTCAGTAAAAGGACTATCTAATCCTGCTAAATCAATCCTAGTGGCAGACAGATAAATATCATTCCATCTAATATTAATCCTTCTATTTAACCTAGTTCCTAATATCTGCTTATAATACCTAGTAAAAGCGTCATTTAAATCCTTCTGGACAGACACCTTTATATCATTAACAAAAATGGAATGAATCAAATTATCACGCCTCCTTTTATTTGCTATACTATGAAAGAATTTCGTGTTACTATCACCTTCTTTTATCCATTGAATTCTGGATCTTTGCCTCCACATGACCTCTTCTTTCTCTAGAATCTACTTAAGATCATTTCTTAAATTACTAAGTCTATCCCTCTCATTCATATTAAGTATTCTAATTTCACTAACTTTATCTATGTCTAACATTTCACATAAAATATTATATTTTTTAATTCTGACATTACCAAATACGAACTTGTTCCAACGTTTAAGAAAAAATCTAAGTTTTCCTAGTTTTGCAACAAAAATCTTAGCTGGGTTGTCTTTATACAAATTATTATAATAAAATAAAGAATTCCATTTAACAACAACCAAATTACTGAAACTACTATCCACTAACCACATCTTCTCGAATTTAAAATTTCTACTTTTTATTAAATTTGAATCACAAGATAAAATGATTGGACAATGATCAGACAATAAAAATGGTAAACCTTTTACTCTACATATCTAAAATCTATCTTCCACCTCAGTATTAATAAAAAATTTGTCTAATAGAGCATAAGATGGACTATCTCTATCATTGGACAAGGTAAACATTGTATTATAAAGCGGAATCTCGATCAGGTTATTTCCTAAGATAAATTCGTTAAATTCCTCCATATCGGAGAAATCTCCTTCTCTAGGTGCTCTCTCTCCTAAAAATCTGGTGACATTAAAATCTCCCCCAACTACCCATTGAATGAAAGATAGATTTCTAAATTCAGAACATTCTATCAACAACCGTCTTCTCTCTATTTTTGTATGTGGACCATATACATTTGAAATGCCCAAAAGGGAATTATCTACTGTCGAGGATAAAATAATATGCAATGAATGCATCATAGGTAGCTCCTGTACAAGTCTAAACTGATTGTCTTTCCAACCAATCATAAGTCCACCGACACTACCTATTGCCGGTAGACAAGACCAGTTACGAAAGAAAGTCCCTCCCAACCTTCTAAAAAAACTAGGATCAGGATCATCAATTTTAGTTTCTTGAAGTATTGCAATATCGAGGTGAAAATCTTTAAAAAAATTCCTAACTTTATCACATTTTTTGGGTTCATTTAGACCTCTAATGTTCCAACTAACAATCCTCATCAACCTATAGATGTAGCTCTCTCTAGTTCTCTACTCCTAATGAAATCAGCATCTAAGTCTAAGTCAGAAAAAACAAAAGCTGTGTCGCTAGCAAACTGAAATAACTGATCAGTAGAAAGACTACCTAAAGCATACGGTGAATAATTGTAACACCCCACCTCCGCCAGGGTGGCTCTTGCAAGCAACTCTGATTTTGGTGGGGCGTTTTAAAACAAGGTAAACATGCATAATGATATAGCAAGGCAGGACATGACATATATATATATATATGAATAAACAGAGTAAGTAGATAAAACAGCGGAAGATTTTTAAACCATTTCAAAACACAAGTCTGGTACATCAAAATGTCATTTTCCCAAAGTTACAAGTCTAGATAAAAACATCCTCTGATAAATTGAAATACTGAAATACATAGTGCTATCCCCAAATAAAAGATGATAAACCATAGCGAGCTCAATGTCCAGACATACATGAGCTATCCAGCAAATGAGCAAGCGATCCAAGCTAAGCACCACTATTCCCTCCCTGAGAACCTGGGGGGGGGGGGGGAAACGGAAGAAAAGAAGCGAAAGAAAACAGGTCAGTCAAAAAGACTGAGTAAGCCCTGCTACGATCAGTCTATAAACTAATAAAGTTAACAGCATGATGGAAACTGAGATGATCATAGATAGCAACATACTGGCATGATAAATTAACTACAAGATAGATAGAGGTGTCATCGCATAAAACAAGGTTAAGTTTTGCACCACGGTGTACTAGCAACCCAACATAACAGGTATTGATCCCTTAGCCCAAACTTTGGCCCAATAACATGAAGTGACCTTAATATAAGGTCCAGCCCAACGGTCTAGTCGATCGGCTCCCTATTAACCTAACACGTCAAGTGTTGGTGTCCATATGGCCCACATATGGTTGTAGTTAGTCTGTGCTGGGTCCACCTTTGGGTGTATCAAGCCCTCAGATGTCAACCCCAGACACTTAAGCAATAATGCACAGCCCTAACCTACTGGTGCCCGTGCCTCGAGTTTGTCCAACACCGGACTACGTGCACGTCCGTAGCCCGCCTGGACCCGCACCGCTGTACCACTCAGCCATCGCCTTTTGGTCGCTTACATCCGTTCAGTAATCGTGCCCCGCCCTAGCCTAGCTTCTAGGGTTGTGAATGATACCAAACTGGGATTACTGTTAGAACAGACCACGTTGCTAGGGTTTTCTAAGAGGGTTAAGTGTGGTTTAACCCCTCACTAATCATGGATTAAATTAGTTAAGCGTACCCGACAATTCGCAACTTAACCCCATTTCAATCCCTCGAATCCCCGAATTGGTTAAGTATTAGTGGACCCTGACTTAACCCTAATCATGAGGCATTAATTAACTTAATGCACCATAACCTCTCACATTAGACCTTGTTGTGGTTACTAGTTAGGCCGGGCGGGTCCGGGTAGGTTTACACCACAACTTAGTCTAACCTCGGGCTTTGGCACCACATGACCAACTTCTCACATTGGGTCCTATTGTTTGTAGCCACTAGTTAAGCCGGTCGGTTCCGGGTAGAATTACGCTACAAACTCAACCCAACCTCGAGTTGGCCACACTTATGTTTTCTAAGTGTCATGTCCACTTTATTTCCAAAACATAATTACAAGTCAACAATTGCTTGGGTAGACCTAACTTAATAGGTAAATTCCCAAGGGGTAGACCTAACTTAATAGGTAAATTCCCAATCTTATATTTCCATGTATTTTAAGTTTACCCAAACCCTCAACGTCATTCTATCGCTTACATATTCGTAATAACGTATAAAGGATAAGAAGAGGGAACTTGGCACAACATACATGATAAACTTGCACAACAATCATGCATAACATGTTAGACTTGTACAACTTAGCATAGTGAACTTGCATATTACCATAAACATGCATAACATGGTTAAACTTGCATAACTTAGCATAGTGAACTTGCATATTACCATAAACATGCATAACATGGTTAAACTTGCATAACTTAGCATAGTGAACTTGCATATTACCATAAACATGCATAACATGGTTAAACTTGCATAACTTAGCATAGTGAACTTGCATATTACCATAAACATGCATAACTTGTCAAACATGCACAACTTGTCATTTTAAACTTGCATAAGCATGCATAACTCAATAAACTTGCAAATCATGGCTTAGTAAACTTGCATAAACATGCATAACTCAATAAACTTGTAAATCATGACTTAGCAAACATGCATAAACATGCATAACTCAATTAACTTGTAAATCATGGCTTAGCAAACATGCATAAACATGCATAACTCAATTAACTTGTAAATCATGACTTAGCAAACATGCATAAACATGCATAACTCAATTAACTTGTAAATCATGACTTAGCAAACATGCATAACTCAATTAACTTGTAAATCATGGCTTAGCAAACATGCATAAACATGCATAACTCAATTAACTTGTAAATCATGACTTAGCAAACATGCATAAACATGCATAACTCAATAAACATACATAAATCCCAACTTGCATCACATATTAACTTTAGAGTTTCTAAAATGAAGGTAAGAGGGCTTACAATGCTTATGCGGACTCAAATGAGTATAGCAATTGTGAAAAACCCCTTAAGCAACTAATTAAACCCCAAAAATGCAAGCAAACTTGACCAAGACTCCTCCTTTATGGTGCCAAATAGAGAAACAAGCCTTTAATGCAAGCTAAGGAGGATCATACAAGCCTAAATATACTTGTATGCATGGAAAATTACTTAGAAATCAATTTAGGAATTGTATGAAGAGGGTGGAGGCCATGAGAGTTTTGATTTTGGCATAGTTTAGTTGCTAGGATGAATAATGAGTGATTTAGGGTAGGTTAGGGTCTTATTTATAGATTAGGCTAGTGATTTAGACCGTAGGATTAACCCTAGATTCAATTAGGTCCATCAGATCCCGGAACTCTCTAGAACCAAGCCACAAGACCAAGCCCTAATCAGAATTGGTGCACCAGGCTAAATAGCCCGGGCACCCCCTGTCGACAGGGCTGTCGACAGGGCTGTCGACACCCTGGGGACCCTGTCGACAGGCCTGTCGACATGGGGCCCCTGGCGGGAGTTTTCCCGCCTACTCCAGCTGTGCCCAAATCCTTGTTTTTAATTTAAATTTAAATCTGTTTTTAATTATGGAAATTTCTGAAAACTTCCATGGGCCTTAACTGGGTCATACGGACTCCGATTTTCGAAAACTCGGACTCTATTTCGCGTATTTTTCCGAGACGAACG
Source organism: Allium sativum (assembly GCA_030737875.1). Lineage (NCBI taxonomy): Eukaryota > Viridiplantae > Streptophyta > Magnoliopsida > Asparagales > Amaryllidaceae > Allium > Allium sativum. The sequence goes on along the minus strand of CM060916.1, from coordinate 1,049,241,420 downwards.
CAATGACATAGCCCGTTTCCCTTGATTCAGATTTTAGAATTAAATTCTGCCTCAATTTACATTATTACAGGTTATTGAAAATACGGGTTGTTACATTCTCCCCTCCTTAATGGATTTCGTCCCCGAAATCTTCAAGTTAGGAAGAACATATCCTACCATCCAACATCCATCTACTCAAAACATCATCCACGAGCAATCATTGTCCTTAAAGGATTCTAAATGTGGTATGAACATATGCAAAAGTGTGTGTATATGTACTTACCTAATGCAAAAATCAGGCGGTTACTGATACAGTAAACCTCCTTAATGCATATGTATGTCAGTGAAATGAATCCATATGTATGCAAATTCCTAAATTCATAGTATCTATATGAGTGCACATCACATTCACCCATATGCAACATCCATGTGGTGGCACAACAAGTTTCAATCATGAATAAGCATAAACACTCATGCATATGCAACATGAAGAGTGTGTGAGCCGATCTAGTGCCTAATGTGTATAATGCATCCACGAGTAACCATTTGCAAACACTTGCAACCACTTGCAACCATCAAACATAACATGTTTCAAATACATGTTTCATCCAAAGGGTTTCTACCTAAGGTTCTCATGACAAGATAAACACGATAAACTAGATAAACTAGATAAACTCCTTTTTGGATTACAAGAAATCCATTCAAACTTTGACATATAGTACTAACCGATGAGTCTTAACCCCCTTATGGAGTTTACAACAGAAATAAGATCGAGAATGGGACCGAGAGGATATATACAAAAGATAACTTGCAAGCAAGCTCCACAGGAAAGCAAGGATCAAGGATGCACTCTTAAAAAGAGATATGATTCGCGTATCTAGTCTTCACCCTTCTTAGTCACGTTTCCTTGAGTTTAACTCCACTGTGCTTTGACCGTCTTTTACTTCATAATTCCTTGGCTTCCTAACTCCTATTTCCCAAATTCGAGTTGGAACTCATTTCATTATCGCCTCTCGTCTTCCTTTTCCACTTATTCTTCTTTCTGTATACTTGGCTTAAACATAATTATAACCTCATGATTCGTGCAAGCTCTCCAAAATTCACTAGTGAATCCTGGATCTCGTCTACTTACTATAAAGTATTCCACGCAGCAGAACTTTTCTTGAAAATACCAATCCACGTTGCCAATTGCCCTTATAAACGTGATTTTCTATAACTCATGCTTAATCGAAATGAACCATCCGCCTATGAGTGATAGGCCATACCTAGATTCAGTTGCCTACCCATGGCTTCCTGTAGGCTATTTCAAAACTGGCCAACTTCTTGAGGATAAACCGTTGCTAACCATGATGCAGTCCTCTCGCTCTTTATCGGACTGAAATGAGCACTCTTCGTGAGTCTACCTATTATGACCCTCATACCCGTGTTCCCTTTCTTTGATCTAGGTAGTCCATCCACATAATCTATCGAGATGTTTTCACACTTCCCTTGCGGAACCTCCAATGGAGGTAATGGCCCGCTGGGCTTCTATGACTTGGCCTTAACCTAGTGGCACAACATGCATCCTGAGACCAACTCGGCCACCTCCTCGAGTGATGCGCATCTTCAAGAACCTTCTTTACCAAGTCTTTCACTCGAGGAACACATAATCTCTCATCGTGCCTTAGTCATCCCTTGTCATCTATAATATATCTAGTGAGGTGACTTAATATCTCGCCTCGAATCATCTGGTTCATGTTCTTGACTAACTGCGGGTCTTCTTCCTGTGAAACCCCCTTCTTGTTCCAGAAGAGTAAGTCTAAGCTCAGGGAATGCTAACTTAACTAGCCAAACGGAGAAAGCTTCTTACTTCAATTGCCCTCCTCAGAGTTTTCCGGTCTTAAACCGCACCCACTTTAGCGGAATCCACCGCTAAGCCTTACTTAGGAACTATGTGCCCAAGAAATCCAACTTCTTTCCTCCAAAGTGACATTTGGAGAACTTGACCTTCAGCTGGTGGCTCCAAGTGTATCCATCACCTCCTTGAGATGTCTAGCATACTCTTCCTCATTCTTTTAAGGAGATCAAAATATCGTCTACGACGACCACGACAAACTTGTTCAAGGACTCCCTAAACACCTAACCCATCAAGTTCACGTAATATGCGGGTGCATTAGTCAAACCAAATAGTATGACTAGCCATTCTAAAAATCCATCTAGAGTCCTAAACGCAGTCTTGTCAATTCCATCCTCAGCCATCTAAGCTGATGGAATCGGGTAGCTAGATCTAAAGAAAACAGATGCTCCTACTAGCTGATCAAATAAATCATCGATCCTTGGTAACGGTTGTCTATTCTTCTCACGATAATCAACACATAAGCGAAGCAAACTGTCCACATTAGTAACGAATACTACTGGAGCACCCTACTCGAAAATGCTTCGTCTCAGGAAGTTCTTCTCAAGCAACTCCTTGACTTGCTTTCTTAACTCTCATTTCGTGAGGTCATGTGCCTAACCGGCCACGAAACTGGCTTGGCATTACCAACCAGATAATACGGAAATCTATCCCCAGATATCAGGATATTCTCGGACCACCCTCACAGATTGCAAACTATCGATAGACGAGTTGAGGGATTCAAGATAACGTACCATGACGGGACCCATAGGGTTACTAGAAATTTCTAGGGTATTACCGAGGCGGATCATGAGCCTCACAACCCTATATACAAAAACCAAGAATGGCTTCAAAACAGGACAACCATTCCATGCCCAAAACCAACCCATATCCCCTGAAACCGAGAATATAAACATCCCACGAGAATTCTATACTCAAGATAGAAATTTTCAAATCCACTCAGACCACAGACAAACGGGCAGAACCCCCAATTGGATTTGAAACACATACGGGATCATCAACTACACTAGTACTTAGGTGCAAAACTTTCAACTGGATCAGATGAAATAAAACTATGCGATGTGCCAGAATCAAACAAAGTTTGAACAGGGAAAATCAGAAAATATAAACAAGACTTTCAACAGAAACACTACCTCTATCATGAGCTGGAAGAACGGGGTTGAGGGGATGAATTCGCCCTCCAGATAGTCCTGCACACTGAGTCTGACCTTGCCCTTGTTTCCTCGGGCAATCCTTGCGGAGATGTCCAAACTCACCACAATCAAAGCATTCGCCCCGCTTTCTCTTCTTCTTCCTACATTCCCTGGCTATATGTCCAACTTCACCACAGAAGTTGCATTTCCTATTCCCTATTGGCTTGTCCTTGCGGTTGTTGTTATTCTTGCCCCGTTTCCCGGAATTTACTCTCTTGCCTTGAGACTCATTCGCCTTGACCTCTTTCTTGTCATTGTTATCTTCTTCTTTAAGTAGGGCCATATTCACCAAACTCTCGAAAGTCGCCCCCAAGGGTATATGAGACATGGCCAAACCATGTAATGGCTCGTTTAATCCTAGAGCAAAGTGTAGGGCCTTCTTCTGTGCTGTATTAACCAAGTCTAAATCGACCCGAGCCAGTTGATTAAACTTATCTATGTATTCCCTAATAGTCATGTCCCCTTGCTTTAGTGATAAGAACCTCAGTCCAAACCTTCCTCTAAAGTCATCCCAAGTCTCAATTGGCCTAGTAGCGGTGGTGACTACCCACCAACGTGCGGCTTCTTCTTTTAGCAACCATACTGCCAATAAAACCTTCCTGCGGTCACCTATATCAAAAGTGGCTAAAAGATCTTCGGTCTCTTTCAACCAATTCCTTGCCTCTACAAAAGTCTCTGTTCCACTAAAATTCTTGCCACCCATCATCTTAAAGTTCTTACAAGTTTCCGCAAAATCCGCTTGTGGAGGCTGAGGGAGAAGAGGAACATCAGCTACGGAAGGAGGAGGAGGAACAACGGCCTTGACTAGAAAGACAACATTAGAGACACCCGGGACCGGTGCCGTGACTTCCAAGTACCGACGAAACCAATCGGGTATTGTTACCCCTTCGGGTAAGATGAGATTATCAGACATGCTGGAAACGAAAAGAAAAGAGTTTCAAACGAGGGGTCAAAGGATAATGCTAATGGCTTTTGGGGAATAGCCTTTTAAAAATAACTAGAATTTTCTTTGGAAAATACTTAATACTTGGTTTTGAAAATAGTTTTTCAAAGAGTTTTAAAAACCTTTTTATCCCTTCTCGTAAACCATATGCTCTGATACCAAATGTAACACCCCACCTCCGCCAGGGTGGCTCTTGCAAGCAACTCTGATTTTGGTGGGGCGTTTTAAAACAAGGTAAACATGCATAATGATATAGCAAGGCAGGACATGACATATATATATATATGAATAAACAGAGTAAGTAGATAAAACAGCGGAAGATTTTTAAACCATTTCAAAACACAAGTCTGGTACATCAAAATGTCATTTTCCCAAAGTTACAAGTCTAGATAAAAACATCCTCTGATAAACTGAAATACTGAAATACATAGTGCTATCCCCAAATAAAAGATGATAAACCATAGCGAGCTCAATGTCCAGACATACATGAGCTATCCAGCAAATGAGCAAGCGATCCAAGCTAAGCACCACTATTCCCTCCCTGAGAACCTGGGGGGGGGGGGGGAAACGGAAGAAAAGAAGCGAAAGAAAACAGGTCAGTCAAAAAGACTGAGTAAGCCCTGCTACGATCAGTCTATAAACTAATAAAGTTAACAGCATGATGGAAACTGAGATGATCATAGATAGCAACATACTGGCATGATAAATTAACTACAAGATAGATAGAGGTGTCATCGCATAAAACAAGGTTAAGTTTTGCACCACGGTGTACTAGCAACCCAACATAACAGGTATTGATCCCTTAGCCCAAACTTTGGCCCAATAACATGAAGTGACCTTAATATAAGGTCCAGCCCAACGGTCTAGTCGATCGGCTCCCTATTAACCTAACACGTCAAGTGTTGGTGTCCATATGGCCCACATATGGTTGTAGTTAGTCTGTGCTGGGTCCACCTTTGGGTGTATCAAGCCCTCAGATGTCAACCCCAGACACTTAAGCAATAATGCACAGCCCTAACCTACTGGTGCCCGTGCCTCGAGTTTGTCCAACACCGGACTACGTGCACGTCCGTAGCCCGCCTGGACCCGCACCGCTGTACCACTCAGCCATCGCCTTTTGGTCGCTTACATCCGTTCAGTAATCGTGCCCCGCCCTAGCCTAGCTTCTAGGGTTGTGAATGATACCAAACTGGGATTACTGTTAGAACAGACCACGTTGCTAGGGGTTTCTAAGAGGGTTAAGTGTGGTTTAACCCCTCACTAATCATGGATTAAATTAGTTAAGCGTACCCGACAATTTGCAACTTAACCCCATTTCAATCCCTCGAATCCCCGAATTGGTTAAGTATTAGTGGACCCTGACTTAACCCTAATCATGAGGCATTAATTAACTTAATGCACCATAACCTCTCACATTAGACCTTGTTGTGGTTACTAGTTAGGCCGGGCGGGTCCGGGTAGGTTTACACCACAACTTAGTCTAACCTCGGGCTTTGGCACCACATGACCAACTTCTCACATTGGGTCCTATTGTTTGTAGCCACTAGTTAAGACGGTCGGTTCCGGGTAGAATTACGCTACAAACTCAACCCAACCTCGAGTTGGCCACACTTATGTTTTCTAAGTGTCATGTCCACTTTATTTCCAAAACATAATTACAAGTCAACAATTGCTTGGGTAGACCTAACTTAATAGGTAAATTCCCAAGGGTAGACCTAACTTAATAGGTAAATTCCCAATCTTATATTTCCATGTATTTTAAGTTTACCCAAACCCCCAACGTCATTCTATCGCTTACATATTCGTAATAACGTATAAAGGATAGGAAGAGGGAACTTGGCACAACATACATGATAAACTTGCACAACAATCATGCATAACATGTTAGACTTGTACAACTTAGCATAGTGAACTTGCATATTACCATAAACATGCATAACATGGTTAAACTTGCATAACTTAGCATAGTGAACTTGCATATTACCATAAACATGCATAACATGGTTAAACTTGCATAACTTAGCATAGTGAACTTGCATATTACCATAAACATGCATAACATGGTTAAACTTGCATAACTTAGCATAGTGAACTTGCATATTACCATAAACATGCATAACTTGTCAAACATGCACAACTTGTCATTTTAAACTTGCATAAGCATGCATAACTCAATAAACATGCAAATCATGGCTTAGTAAACTTGCATAAACATGCATAACTCAATAAACTTGCAAATCATGACTTAGCAAACATGCATAAACATGCATAACTCAATTAACTTGTAAATCATGGCTTAGCAAACATGCATAAACATGCATAACTCAATTAACTTGTAAATCATGACTTAGCAAACATGCATAAACATGCATAACTCAATTAACTTGTAAATCATGACTTAGCAAACATGCATAAACATGCATAACTCAATTAACTTGTAAATCATGGCTTAGCAAACATGCATAAACATGCATAACTCAATTAACTTGTAAATCATGACTTAGCAAACATGCATAAACATGCATAACTCAATAAACATACATAAATCCCAACTTGCATCACATATTAACTTTAGAGTTTCTAAAATGAAGGTAAGAGGGCTTACAATGCTTATGCGGACTCAAATGAGTATAGCAATTGTGAAAAACCCCTTAAGCAACTAATTAAACCCCAAAAATGCAAGCAAACTTGACCAAGACTCCTCCTTTATGGTGCCAAATAGAGAAACAAGCCTTTAATGCAAGCTAAGGAGGATCATACAAGCCTAAATATACTTGTATGCATGGAAAATTACTTAGAAATCAATTTAGGAATTGTATGAAGAGGGTGGAGGCCATGAGAGTTTTGATTTTGGCATAGTTTAGTTGCTAGGATGAATAATGAGTGATTTAGGGTAGGTTAGGGTCTTATTTATAGATTAGGCTAGTGATTTAGACCGTAGGATTAACCCTAGATTCAATTAGGTCCATCAGATCCCGGAACTCTCTAGAACCAAGCCACAAGACCAAGCCCTAATCAGAATTGGTGCACCAGGCTAAACAGCCTGGGCACCCCCTGTCGACAGGGCTGTCGACAGGGCTGTCGATACCCTGGGGACCCTGTCGACAGGCCTGTCGACATGGGGCCCCTGGCGGGAGTTTTCCCGCCTACTCCAGCTGTGCCCAAATCCTTGTTTTTAATTTAAATTTAAATCTGTTTTTAATTATGGAAATTTCTGAAAACTTCCATGGGCCTTAACTGGGTCATACGGACTCCGATTTTCGAAAACTCAGACTCTATTTCGCGTATTTTTCCGAGACGAATGCAATGGCATCGCCCGTTTCCCTTGATTCAGAATTTAGAATTAAATTCTGCCTCAATTTACATTATTACAGGTTATTGAAAATACGGGTTGTTACAATAATCACTACCATAAACAGAAACAATACCTGAGCCCGAGTTCTAATTGCTTCTACTAGCAACTGAAACCTGGGATTTACCATGAGAAGATGTGGATCTATGTCTTATCCTTGCACTCCGTCTAACCAATCCAGAACTGCGTTCTACTCTCCTTCTTCTCCCCCTCCTTGATGAAGGAGAAAAACTACCAACTATAGGTGACTCACCACTGCTTTCGGTTTCACCACCCAAGCTCAAGTCCCCCACCTGATCGACAACCCCTAACCCCAAACAAGGAAATACACACCCTGTCTGGAATTCACAAACATTCGGCCACAATATCAATGAAAAAACTCTCTCAAAAGACTCCTCCAACCATAACATAACACATGACATACCCAAACCCATCATCCCACCAGTCAATCTAGAACAGCCCTATAATTTATCCCCCCTCCAGTCCTTCCAGAACACCCTGTCCCTCTCAAAGTACCCACTACAGTCAACGTATTTTACCTGACAACCCGAACTAACCACCAATGAACTTCTATCACAATTATTATGGCCATGACCACCTTTCCAATAACCTACCTCATCCAACCTCTCTCTGTCAAAAACATTACTATCTAATAGTGCTTCACTCTCAACCAGTGTCTTACATTTCCTTCCAACTTTTTTAAACTTTGATGAGGAAGAAGCTGTCTCCATATCAAGAGACACTGGATCGTTCATATCTTCCACATAATCCAACAACACCTCAAAAACATTTGATAAATCCACATCCTCATTCACCCACCAGTCATATACCTCCTTAGTACCATGATACTGATTATAAACCGCCATGTCTATCGAATCAATACCCGTCATCACCTCCTTCCCTTTGCCATTCCTCCCTTCCTTGCCATTATTAAGTCCAACATTAATTCCATGGCCATGACAATATAACACGGACGGATCGAAGTTCATCGGATCAGCCTTGCAACAAACAGTCCCCTCCTTATGATGATCATCCATGACTATTATGAAAAGATCTAAATTCATAGGATCAGAATTCAAGCTACTTTCGAAAAAAAACTCCTTAACGTGATCATCCATGTCCATTACAAGAGACAGCCCCCTCCTCTCTAAAATATCAGACCCACATTGCCTCGGATTCATCATAAAAGCCGCATCCACATCTTTACACGATGACTGGAAGTCAGCCACACAATGCTCAACATTAACAGCTGTGTTGATCGTGTCGAAATGTGACAATATTCCATCCATCAGCAACAATGCTATTTCCTTATGCCTCACCAGCGAATCGGAATGTAATCTTCTTAATTTCAACAAATTAAGACTAAAGCGAAAAGCATGCTCCTTCCTATTCAATGACCTCGGCAATGGTGGGTAAACCAACTCCTCCGACACTACACCAAAAAGGGGATTCCCTACAAGTATAGGTGTTACAAATAATTTCAGTAACACTTTTAAGTGTCACCAACAGCCAGTGAGGAATTTCCTGTAACACTTATAAGTGTTACAAACATATTCATTGTAAACACTTATAAGTGTTACAAACATATTCATGGCTAACACTTATAAATGTTGGAACCATAAGATATGGTAACACTTGTAAATGTTACAAACATATTCATTGCTAACACTTATAAATGTAGAAACAATAAGACATGGTAACACTTATAAGAGTTACAAACATATTCATTGCTAACACTTATAAATGTTGGGACCTTAAGATATAGTAACATTTATAAGTGTCAGTATCATAATCCTACCAACACTTATAAATGTTGGCATCACAATACAGAATTAAGTTCTTTTCTATTTTTTACACAATTAATATTAAAATTCTCAAAACAAATGAATATAACATATCTTTATGATTTTCATATCACATATATAATTCAACATATCAATTCAATGTAAAAATTAGTACACTTCCATATCTCAAATTCAACAATATCACATTTCCATAATACTCAAATATAAGCTAAATGCTTCCGATTTCAAAATACCATAATATCATGTCCAAACTGTAAAATATAATGCACTCATTACATTCCAAAAACTTTAGAGATAGAATGATTGTCAAGGTCACACTTGTTTGCTTTCTCGTTGTCATTACATTCCAAATTATATTTTTATTCCTCCTCCACGAGTGCCTACAAAATATAAATGCACTCATTTATACAAAAAAATAACAAGTTGCAATGGAACACTTTTCACTTAGGTGATGCATACATACATCAATAATCATACCTTTTCACCCAGTGAAAAAAAATCATGTGATAATGCCTTTGACTGCACTACCCAAAGTCAAAGAAAATAAGTATTGAGCACTCTCAAGGCACAATAGCCAACATGCATGCCAATAAAGTTCCGCTACTTTCAGAAAATAAAAGTTAACAGAATATTCAAAAAAAATTGAAATAGTCTAAATAGTAAGTAGTCTTTACATCAATAATCATACCTTCCTATGGTACTATAATCTGTTTCTATCCCAAATAACATTATAAAATCTTCTGTTTACCTGAAAAAATAGTGTGATTTCATTTGAATATCAACAATTACCTAAAATAACAATCAAGCTACAGACTCAGTTTTCCAAACTGAGTTTGCACAAAGGATTCAGCATTTTCTATAAATCTATATTTTAGCAAATATAGTCTCATATATTCTATGGCTGGAATGTCACTAATGATACATTTTTTTCAAGTTCTATTTGTTTATTTTCTTCTAAAATAAAATAACTCATATAAATTTGGATAAATGAATGATGCAAGTAAATAATGCAATTATACTTTCTGGGGTATACATGTTACAAATAGGCGGCATTTAATGTCAAAACCATTATCATACATGTAACATCAGACTTATATTGAAACATGCCACCAACACTCATTTATGTTTTTTCTAAATGTTATTTAAATGCAGTCTTCTTCTATCCGTGAATGACATGTGGGGTACTTATCAAATTAATGTACATAGTGCTGCCTTTCGCACGATCTTGCAAATAATCTACCAATAATAAACAAGGTTATTCGGCTTTGGTACAGCCATAATCTGCTCTATGAAATATAATTAACCCAAGGTTTATAATGACAAATGTTTCCACCAAATAACACGTATTAGACATTTCACCCAATGTTTATAATAAAATGCTTTGATATAACAATGATGTATCATGCATGTAAAATTATCGAGACAGATAAGGCTAATACAACAATGGCGGGAAACGAAGACAGTGAAAAATATGCTTTAATAATAATAATAATAAATTACCTTAGCTAGTCCAACATGTAAAATCTAGCTGTTAATGCTCTTACATAGCCCATATAATGCCACAATTTCAACCGTGACTGCAAGTTGTTGTATGTAAAATCTAGCTGCTAATGCTCTTAAATAGCCCATATAATGCCACAATTTCCACGTCAGCATCTCGTACTTCATACTTTACATAAACAGGAAAAAATCTCCAACATTTTAAATATTACAAGAAGAATAGGCGACAAAAAAACTGACCATAGTTTCATCGAAGAAAACAATCTTTTACAATTTGATTAATGTAGGCCTAGGCTCGTTCCAAACCAAAGTTTGCAAACTCAGCAAAATCTAGCAACAACTTTCACATGCATAATTAAATCAAGAAATATACAATAATAATAAAAAGTCAATGTAAATTTAGATGCACCTTTTCCTAGATAATCAGATCCACTGTCTCTCAGCTCCAAAGTCTCGTACACACCTTCAATCACAAAAATAAAAACTAAACAAAATCAACACTAAAAGTAGATATAGAGCATCAAATCGTTATGAAATTCAAATTATATCATAGATCCAACAAACCAAAAGATGCGCCATTAAGCATAGCATCCTTAGCTATAGTTCCATCGCTCAAATCGACGTTAGATTAATTTCACATCCAACAACAACGAAGTATAAACATATATCCTATCAGCGCCCGGTACACCCTTCCGTCCTCGGTCCATCGTTGATGTTAATATTGAGCCGCTGATCCAAAGCTTGCTGACCTTTTGCAGAACTATACATATATGAGTACATAATGACTGTGGGCTCTGCAACTCCTGGTATAAGCATAGGCTGACCACCAAATATGGAGTGTAGAATACCACAAATTGCAGTAGATGTTAACGTGTCTATTGTACTTAATAGTCCATCTATAAATAAAATAAAAAATAAAACTATCTTAATTAGCTTGAAAAATGTCTGTTTGTAGATAAATAGTATAGCGATGGCTTTAATCTCATTTGATGAGCCGACCATGCGCCAAATTCTTTCATTATAAAGCGCTTTATAGATTGAAATACCCTTCTTAGGCATGTTATTTTTCTTCCTATGCCCTCCACGCTATAGAAACTCGAACGTTTTCTTCAATTTAGCACTTAACGTTCCATATTTTACACTGTACATGCTTGGAAAAACATTTATATTTCATATTTACCTAACAGCAGATGGGGAAAACATTTTCCTACCACCCATCACCATTGTTCCATGTTGCAAAATATTTATATTTTATTTAAATCATGTATCAGGCTATTAGTTGATTGACTGAAACTCTTTTAGTGAAATCATGTATAATTTCTTATTAAATATATGGCACCCTACTCGAAAGTAATAGATATCAAGCCGTATATACATTTATTTGGGAATGGCTATCTATAGACAGTTTCATAATATCTTACAGGTTGACATCAGATCTGGTATATAGAGTTTCACAATATCTATACTGTATATTCAATAAGGCTGCATCTTTTTTAGAAATCTAAAGCAAATTTTCTAATCTATAGTCCAAACACAACGAAAGTGAAATCAATTTTTTACCTATTATCGTGAGTCCTAGAAGCCGTGATTCTAGAAGCCCCAATTCAAAGTTGATGATTCAGAAGCAGGTGAAGAGAGGATTTGGGGGACTAATACGGATTTGAGAAATCCAAATCCTTAGTATCGCAGTTTTGATATCGATTAGAGAAAGGGATCGACAGATATCAATCCTTCGAAATTCGTTTTTATTTTCTTATGGAAGCGGCCTCCAAAGGAATAAGCGTAGGGTGAAAGGATTGAGGCAGCTTTTAGGTTAATGGGTGAGATTTTACAATTTTTCCCTTAGAATATAAGGGTTGACCAAGCACATCAACACAAATAAGTGTTGGCACATTTTTGGTGACACATTTTTACTATAACAACACATATTAGTGTCACTAGTCTACAACACATATAAGTGTTGGCGGTTGAAAAAAATAAGAGTTGCCAAATGGCCATTATGGTGTAGTGCGAAGAGCTTTTGCACCACAATATACCCTCAACAAGCCCTTCTAAGTGCCAACTCAACATCAACAACCAACACGCCCCATCATTATCATGATCCGAGAAATCCATGGCATAAACTTCTATAAGCTCGGATATTTTCAGACATAATCTCGAACTGTTAAAGTGCATTAGTTCATACACTGTTTTCCCCTTAAAGAAATCTGGACAACTATTTGATCGGTGACCTATTCCTATGCATTTAAAACAGCGAGTACCATTTCTACACGCATTTGCCAAATGGTCGGGATCACCACATTTCAAACAAAATTTATCCTTTACAGTTTTATCTATTAATGAAAGAGAAACAGTTTTCCAAATATTATGCGTACTGGTGCACTTAATAACATCTTCATACGATCTCTCTCGTAGTCTCGGCATTGAACCCTGTCTAAACGTGTGGTTCAATCTACCTGATTTTAGATAAGATTTGAGCCAACTAGGAGCAGTATCACTGAATATACCAGAAATTCCATGGAATATTTGTCTTGATTTTCCACCGAATATTAAAACATCGCCAGATTCAAGCAACACCTTCTTCACAATTCCATTGCCACACATGTCTTTATACACGAATTCAGCCGAGTCCCCGATTGAGAATGACACCATTGGAAAACCGGCCATGATGCTTTATTTACTTTCGTCTATGTCCTGATGCAACCCCAATTTCCCCCCATTGTTAAAAAAGTTAACAATGCAAATATCCGGATTCATATAAGGAATTTCCTCAGTTCTCCCACCAAATTCTTTTAGGGCTACATCGATAGAATTACCCACCAGTTCTTTAAGATTCTGAGGAATTTCAGGTGGGACAATACCATCCCTATCACGTCTATCTTCATACCCCTTTGTCATAGGATTCCAGTTCTTTCCGAGACACAACATGTAAAGATTTAGCTTTGCCCCATTATCATATTCAGGTCTGTGAAAACCCCCATTGCAACTCCTAAGATCTTGAACTTTCCTAACGATGTTAATCTGATCTTGAATGCTTAAGAACTTCTTTAATAAAATCATACCCGAGCTCAAGATTTGGTGATGAATTACAATATCCCTATCTTCCATACAACCTATTTTAATTGAATCCATACAGTTGAAACTTCTGTGTCCATCCTTACCGCATCTGAAACACTTAACTTGATTATTACAATTACCCACCAGATGAATTTGGTCACCACAACGATAGCACCGTCTGCATCGGATCTGAGACCCTAATACATTCGGAACTGAGAAGAAAGAACTCCCCTTTTTCATCTGATCAACCACTCGAGATGACATAGAAAGAGATTTCTTAATCGGAGGATTAGAACACTTTAATAATCTTAGTCCCACTTAGTTTTAATCTTCCCAAAAATCAATATTAATGATTATTAACTTTGGGAAATCAAACATAATATAGTAAGTAAGTTATTGTATAAATGAAATGATTTTGTCTTAAAATTGCAGGTATGGGATTAAATTGTTTGTTTGAGATTAAAAATAAATTTCTAAAAGAATAGAGCCAAAATATCAGTTGATCATTTTCTCTTCGTTGGCGTTCAGTATGTCACATCCTATTATGTAATCTTGTGGCCTGATGAAATCAATTATGTAATCTTGTGGCCTGATTAAATCAAGAAGGTGTGATTGAGCCTGTAAATCAATTGATCCTGGACTTGAAGAGAAGACATGACGGTTTTATCTCATAGCCGTTAAAATCGAGATGGTGTTAATTGAGAAAGAAGAGGTTGAAAGTGAGAGTTAAGGGGCTATTGTTTGAGTGGAGGAGATGTTGTGATTTGGCATCAAGGTGGAGTGTTGAAATTGGTGATATGTAAATCACAATTTTGGGCAAAAAATATTCTTGCATATTTTGTGGAGAGATTTGTTGCTAGATTTTATGGAGAGATTTGGTGTTAGATTTGATGAAGAGATTTGGTGCAAGATTTGATGAAGAGATTTGGTGCTAGATTTTATGGAGAGATATTGGTTGCTATATTTGTGGACATTTATTGCAAGGATATTTGGTGCTTATCCAAATAGTTTTATAACATATATGAAGATAATTAGGATGCCAATTTTTCTTGAGCATGAAGCAATTCTCTCTATAAACAGGGCCAGCTAACATCTTCATTAGGTGTGGGTGATAGCCACCAAGAGTGGTGGTGAGAGCCACCAAGAGTGATCAGTCTAGCTATTCCAAACTGAGTGTTCTCCTTCAAATTATTTAGCCATTAGATATTCTCTACCTATTTCTCAATAAGGTTATTGGTTCAAGTTGTAATTGTTTGTAATGATATATGAGATCGATTGTAAACAATTTTTTATTAATGAATCAATAAAGAGGGTGGTTGGATGGAATATCGTGTGCTCGTATTTCTGATATTATTTGTGTTTTTTTTTCAACCAAATTCATCTTCAAGTAATTGGGTAAAAAAGATCCTGTTTTTCGAGCATTTTGTCAAACTTCTGCTGCACACAAAAATCATACAATACACATGTTTGAATCAAAAATGGTGATTCAAACACCAACGGTGTGAAATCACACTTCAATAATTACGGTTAGAAACTAAAAGGGTTACAATCGCAAAATAAACGGATAAAAAGAAAATAAGAGACACGAGATTTTTATAATGGTTCGATTCAAAATGAATCTACGTCTACTTTTGAATATTTATCATCATCGTGGAGGGAATTACATGGTTTATCATCTTATACATCATATTTGTTACACTTGACCACTTTTGTGACAATTCTCCACTTTTCGCTCTCTTCCTGCTTTACATCACACTTAGATTCGAGAAGGAATGGATTGGATTGTAGTATCATATACTTTTCCTTGGTTCCAACATGAAAATGATTTTAGATTTGTGCATTAAAAAGGAGATATGGCGATTGGTGATCACATGGAGTAGATCGAAGTGTGAATTAATGGTGCTCAGAGAAGATGAGATCCATTCCATGTTGGAGGAAGGAGATAAGTTTGGCAGCCATTAATGGAGTTTTTAGAAGCATTAGAGCGATCAAGGAATGATTTTGGCAGCCCTTCGGGATCAAAGA
Organism: Allium sativum; assembly: GCA_030737875.1. NCBI lineage: Eukaryota > Viridiplantae > Streptophyta > Magnoliopsida > Asparagales > Amaryllidaceae > Allium > Allium sativum. The sequence continues at coordinate 1,049,225,672 of CM060916.1, read as the reverse complement.
ATCGGTCACTTGAATTGTGGAGCAAGGGGCTATTTATAGAAGAAGTTTGAAGGTAGTGGCAGCAATCATAATTGTGGGGTGCAGATTTTGGATCGGACATAAATTAGGATCGGGCTAAAACTAATTACAGAAATGCAACTGTTCCGCTTTACAACTGTGTATAGCTGTCATGGTCTGTATTTACAGTTCTGCCACTGCTCTTTGTACTTGACCGATCCACTTTATGCTTCATTCCCGGTCCATTGTTTCAATTGGTACTGATACAATTATTGCTGCCTCTCTTAAAGTGACCGACCCAAACCTAACTTAAATGTGCCCGACCCAGTTATATTTTACTGACCGATCCTGATTGCCATTCGCCTTTTCGGATTTACCCCGTCCCAGATATGCTTTTCGTTCCCAAATGAATAGAACAACGTGTAAAATGCTTTATACTGAACTCGCATGAGTGAATTGGAGGATGTTACGCCATACATTTGCATGGATCGATTTAATCGATTTTTCCAGTTCTAATGCGAACATATTTCATGTCCCATATTCTTGTTCCAACGTGAAGCTACACTTATTTTCATTTTGTTATGCTGACATGTTTGTGATGTTCCAAAGCTTCCAGACGTTTTGCATGCTCAGCCTATATTTTACCCTTTCTACATGTTGTATGTTGTTCACGTTTAAATGTTTGTGGCTGGCACACCCATTTTTTCCTTTGACGAGGGGCAATATAATCATGCTGGTCCAATCTTATGAATGACGCTGTTACTTAAGGTCGATCCAAATGTTGATAATGCACTGACCCAGATGGTTGACAATGCACCAACCCGTTTATAGGCCGATCCGTTGTATTTATTGAAATAATGGGCCCACGTATTCATGCTTCTACAGACTGATTCAAATGTGTTTTAACCATCTCCCTGATGTTTGTTTCACGTTTCACTCATATCTACATTTCTTAATATAATGTATCACGTTATGTTTGATGCTGTCACACGTTTTTAGTACATCTCTGCCACTATTGTATATAATCGCACCGATTCTTCTGTCCCCAAATTCAGTGTGCCCCCATGTCCCAACCAATCAGAGCCCCCTGATTTCCACCTTTTGCATTTAAAACCCTGAATTTTTTGTACTTAAATGAAAAAAGAGGAAATGGGGGAGATTTGATTGTTGGGACAAAGGGGGGTAGGGGAAATGGGTATAGAACAATTGGTCTTGTATATAATATAGCCGATCCGAAGGGCACCATTGAAATCAAACCTCATGGTCTTCATATGATGTCGACCCATTCTTTTATTAATTTGTCATTGGTCCATGCATGGTAACACATACAATATACTGGCATGCATGCCATAATCCTATGCGTATACATAGGGTGCTCGGTCCATATATGGACTCATTACCAACGTGAATGTTTTCACCGCATGGAACAGGCATGTTAATCCAAGTGTTCTAAGCTTGATACCGGTCCATGTATAGTCTTTGATACCGACCCGACGTACTGACTGATCTGGTGCTTTGCAACCGACCGATCCAGTGCCTTGCAACTGACCAACCCGGTGCCTTGCAACTGACCGACCCAACCCACTTTGACGGAAATGGACCGACCCGATGCTTTGTAGAATAGGCCGACCCGCTGTTGTGTAAACATGGCCGATCCGTTAGCTTTCTACCTGACCGATCCGTCACTTAAACAACAAATTTTAGTGGGTTAACAATATATATATATATACACACATATTTCATATTTGAATTTTTGCCTTTTAAGAATGTCAAACCGTCAAAAACCTCATTTGTCTTCGAAATGTACACAACTTCTACTGAAAGTAGTCATTGTTTATGTGAAATGCATTGCGAACAAGGAGGGTATGCATAAAGTGACTATTAGCGTCATATCCCTAGAATTTTTCCAATTGTAAACAACCTCCCGCTGTAAAATATATTGCAAAGCGGGTCCCTATTTTAGCACTTATGTGTTTTTCAAAGAAAAAATGCGCTGCTATGAAAAAAAAGAAGAAAAAATCGCAAATATTCCCAAAATTAATCTAAAAAAAAGCATTAATACTAAATATATGCATACATGTATGGATATACTCATCCACTGTTTATATTTAATAATCTTGGTGAATATATGCATACATGTATGCATATATTGCTTACACTTGCTAAGATACATGTATATAAAGATGAACTAATATGCACGGGCTACGAATTGTTTCTAAAATGTATGTATTTATTCTGTATTATATGCTAAAATGTATGCATAAGAGTTAAAACGAATGAAGGCTTATGAAAATTGCTGACACGTATGCATTTATTGCTTGTAAATGTTGAAATGTATACACAAAAGGCATATGCTTGAAAACATGCCATGATTGAATTAACGATCAAACGATGCATTTATTGCAGTATTATTGCATATATTTCTGCATAAATAGCGCAATTTGATGCAAAACTGCAATTTATGCAGAAATGTATGCATAAATTGCAAATAAATGAATCGTATGATGCAATATATTACAATTTCGTGTTTTTTTTATGATTTTAACGCATGAATTTGATGATGATTAGTTGTTGTATTTAATTATCAATTTATTTTTTTGCTGATTTTTCTTGACGATTTACAAAAAATAGGGATGTAATTTATAAAAAAATTAAGGCAATGATGTAACGTGAATTTCCAAACCTACTAGGGATGTGAGCCAAACTTACCCATGCATAAAACCATTATGGAGAAATTTAACCAGACAATGGTGGAAATGAACATGTAGAGACAAAACTATTTTCAAGAATTGGTAGATGATGAGAAACTTCGACACAATATGAAAGTCTTAGAGAAGAGTGGTCAAATGAAAGACGGTTTGAAAAACAAAAGTGGTGTTGGTTGTGATTCTAATAGGTAAACCGTTTCAAGGAGAGACGAGTGGTGAAGAAAACGTGCATAGGTATTTTTCACAGGTACAAATTTTATTTGTTTGAAATCATCTCGTCCTTATTTTTGTACTCATACGAATTTGGCTAAAATATTTTGAAATGCAGAAAAGTATCGCTTGATAATTTGGACTTGCAATAACAATTGTTCCAAAGAACTCGTGCAACTGGTCAAACATCCTATATGTCTGCTCAAACTTTGGAATAAATCAACCCAACTGCTTCACTTATCCCTTCTAACAATCGTCGGAGTTTTGGAGGGTTTTAAATCCTGTTTATTATACCAAAGATCAAGGACAATACATCTCATGTTTCTACACACATCCTTCTTATAAACCATTAAAACTTCACCACCAAATTCAGCTGATACTACCTGTTTATTCAATCGCAAGAATTAAAACCCAATAATAGACGAATCCAAATCACGATCTAACTATTTACCTAGGAAAATCCCATGCACATCAACACTTGTGGCACCAACAGTACTATGTACAACGGAATTTATATTCGTAATACGCATAGAGACAGCCAAAATGCACAAAATATTACCATTTTCTACTAGAAAAATTACAGACCCATCATCACCCTTCCCTACAAATTCTTAATTACTGCACTAAGCCACGACTTCATTACACCAATAGCAACCATATCATTTCGCACATTCAAGCCTAAGTCCTTATGTCAGCCAAGAATATCAAGCTTGAAGGCTTCACCATATCTAATAGATAGGCCACCCAAACTACAAAACTTATCACGGTTCATATCACTTGTCAAACTGCCATCCAAATCATTAGTGTCTAACGCAACAACCTGTTCACAAGTTCTAGCGAAAGACTTTCTATTTTTCAAGTGCATGAAAAACGAGTTAGTTACCTAAGTCTGATTAATGCTAGCAAATTCAACCTTCAAATAAATTATTTAGGAGCGAGGAATTGAAATGCAGAACATGATGTTAGGATTATGTAATAAAGTATCCAAATGTTGAAAATCACTATAACCATCTCTCCAAAACTTTAACTTAGATTCAATTTGATCACAAAAGGTATCACAACATTCTATGAAACAAGAAACGTCACAGTAGTTCGTAATATTGAGTTTTGAGCTTCAATTGAATATATAGGATCCGATATAAGTCGGAATTCTATGAAACAAGAAATGTTTGAATCTTAGTGATTATAATTTTCTAATGAAAGAGAAAGAAAATCAGAAATACATATTATAGTTTGTTAGTTATGTTCAATTCAAATTTTCAAATTGTCGCTATGGAAATCATTTATAAACGATGGCGTTTATTTAATTAATTTAATAAGGATTTCTATATAATTTGGACACCGTTTAACTCGAAACCGTTAATGTTGGGATATAAATCCATATTTTTTTATGTGAGGCTATATGATAATTTTATTTAGATATTTACGATAATAATAATTTGTTATTAGTTTGTTAGATTATTTTGGGATTTAAATATGTTTATTTATATTATATAAGCCTTAAGAATAGCGATTTTGCAGATTGCCTCGGTTTTCGATGAAATTTGTTTCATTGGAACCGTAACATTAAATAATTATACGAAACCAAATTTCATGGCAAACCAATGTCGTATGCGGCAATGGTAGCCGTAAATGCCTCGGTTTTATTTATTCGCTTTATCGATTTAAATTCGAAATTTTGAATAACGACTCTCTAACGAACTTAGAATTTAACGAAATTAATTTTATTAAACCAGTAATGATTTATAATTGTAGTATTTCCAATTTCGAGTTAATTGGATTTATTTTGTGATCTACGCAGTTTAAATGTGTGCCGATTGACATATATGAGTAATAGAGGAATTTTCTCAGATTATCTTGGAATTCGACGAAACATTTTCCATCCTTTCTTGAATATTGTTTTATGCTAGGATTATGATTTTCATCCCGATCATGTATCGTATGTAGCCGTTTTAGCATGTTACTTCGTGGTGAAGTGTGGTTAAGTAATAAAATATTCAAACCTACAATATAAATACCCATTATCAACAGTCAACCCTGAATTTTTCCTGGTCCAACAACTTGCGTGGCCAACTGTTAGAGTAGTCGCCTTCTAACAAATTAATAGCCAATATTTTCTGAACTTTGACCCTTAGATTCTCCTAATCCGCTGATTAATTCGAAACGCTCCGAACATCAATCTTCGATAGCTATGCAAGCTCTACATTTTGGATGATCATAATCGACGTTAGAGGGCCATGGCAGCCATAATCACGTAGAGAAGCCATCGACATTCATGGTATTTTTTTGGTAGCAGAAGTGACCAAGGCGGGAGTGGTGCCAGGCGGAGGTCGGCAAGGCTCGGCCGGTTGGACTGGCATTTTCCGATCATTATCTGGCAGTTTGGTAAGGGAACAGTTGTGTGGATGTTCAAGCGTTTGCAGGTGATTTTGGAATTAGGAGAAGATGGAAATAGCCAGGAATGAAGAGAAGGGCGGCCTGTTAACTGATAATGCAAAGTAATGGACCCGAATAATTGTTTAACCATACTAAATATTTCAAACTAACCAGGGTTTAAGAATAATTTATCTAATTAAATGAGTGTTGATCGATGCACCAGGAAACAAAAGCAGTGAAGACGAGGGGCCGGGCGTATTTGAACAATATGGAATAAAGAAAAAGTTGGCCTGATTAACTATGTAAACAAAATTAATTAAGTCCAAATAGTTTAATAATTATTTTCTTAAGGAATTTAAAGTATTATATTAAAATCATGTATTAAAATGTTAACAAACTATGATTGCATTATCAGAGTTGGACGATTCAAGGAACGTTAGACTCATCTTGGCCAGCACTACGTCGTGGAGTAGATTCTGACTCATTTGGAATCAACTGATTTTTCAGTTAAATTAAATGCTTGTTTAATTTAATTGAAATGAAATGTCTCAACAATGAATAAGATCAAGATGAGTTAAACTCACTCAGTTCTTCCTACTTATATTTTATATAAGTCAGGTTATATAATTGTTTGCTATGTTTCTTAATGGTTGACTATTTGTTAAAAATTTATATTCATATATTGATTGATCTGATGAAAATAAACGTTGTTTAATTTCAGTGAAACACCAAATCGTTATTTTAACGATTGGAAACAATTGAGGTAGCTTACCTTGTTGGTCACGTTTATAAAATAAACGTGTAAAATTTAATTAATTGTTTGAATTGTTTTGTTGTGTTAGATTATTGTAATAGAAATTATTTTGAATAATTTTGTTTGAGCTAACCTATTTGGATGTAGGGAAAATTAGGTTGGAGGGATCCAACTAGATTACTCACTTGTAGTCATTAAATTTTATTTTATTATAATATATGTTGAAATATGAAAGTGTGATGCACGAGTTGACAGGTTAGAGGATTCCAACTGGATTCCTCATTAATATTGATAACATTTATCTGTATTATTGGATGCGATTTATTTGATGTGAAATTGATTAATATTTCACGGATTTGGTACTATAGTAGACATTTTCTTCTTTATTACTGTTCATAAAACAAAATATTTTTTGGAATCAATGTCAAATAGAATCTAAAAAGTTTTCAAAGTTATATTTATATATTTGAAATACAATGTTTATTTTAAATGTCAAAGTTTTTATTTTCGTTTTCTAAAATTATGTAAATTATAAATTAATGGCATTCTAACTTATTAATAAATAATGATTAAACTGTATAAACTGAATTAAAATGATATAATGATTGGATAAACACCTTTACTGGCATAAATGGAATTTTAAAAGATATTAAAATGTTGAAATGGATTAATGAAATTGGGAAGGTACGAAAATTGATTCAAAAGAAAGGTAAAGAGTTTTTTGTAACAAATGAACGTTTTTTTTAAATGTTGTTTATAAAAAAAATAGGAAATATAATTAAATGGCATTCGTGGATGAGATTAGTGAGAATAAATGGATTTGGAAATGGAATGTGAGTATAGTCGTGTAATTTCAAAATGTGAATCCAATATTTAATATTGTACATAAAGACTGGTATTTTAAATAGTTTAGAAAGGGATATCGATTGAATTGAAAGTTTATAACATTGGTTTATAAATGTTAAACGGATAAATTTAGGAAATTTTAAATAAATGGATAAGGAATTTATTAAAGTTTAAGAATTTTGTAAATAAAATGTGAAGGTTTTTTTTGAATGGGATCTGTAATTTTTTTGTATGAAGGTTAAGTTAAACGATTTTGGTAAATTTTATGAAATGATATTTGTGTAAAATTGGAAATGGTTTATGAGATGATAAGGAGTTGCTTTAAAAATGGTAAGGGAATATGATGTCGGATTTTAGAAATTATAATTTGTTGTATGTTGCTTAAGTATAGTAAGTTTCGTGGTATCAATCTGATGTTGGTTTCAGCCTTCGGGGTTTATACCGAGAGATTTTTTTCACTTACAATTTACAATGGGAAGCTAATGGAGTAGAAGTTTGGTGATAATTGAACTTGCTTATACTAAATAAGAAAAAGGAAATACTTTCTGAATAAGATTAGAATTAGAGGTTTAAATATTTAATTAACGACTGGTTAATTAAAGAGGCTAAATAATGCTGAGTATTGAATTAGTGAATTCATTTTCTTTTTATGGATGAACGGTTGTTTATTTGACAGTTAAATAACCAACTATCAAATTTGACCTGTACGATTGTTGGTACGGAAAGAACAGTATCGTATTTATATTCGAAAACCATGGAAGATGTTGATTGAAGATGGAAAAATTGAAGACTGTGGATCTTCATAAGCGGAAGGGCAACTTCATAAATTTCTCAGATTTGCAACCTGAGGATTTTGAAGGCAAATCAATCATTATTGAAGTTTGTGGATTGCAAGGACTTCTCGCTACTGGTCTATAGGGTGATTCCTATGATGTAGTAGGTGGGTGCCTTCGGTTTGTCCAGCCCCAGGACAACTTTTATGGAGGGATGTCCGACAGAGTATTTCTAAAGGGATTATGTATGCTGATTTCATCAAACATACCACAATTGTGGCTAAGAAGGGCCCATCTCTAAGCATAACAACAAGAATATTTTTGGGGACATCAATTAGTGATTTTCTATCAGAATTGACGATGTGACATTCAAATTAAATGGTGCCAGATGTGATGTGAGACTTTGTGTTGTGTTGGTTCTTCTTCATCTATTCTAATATTTCTTTTTTTCCTCTCTCAACCTCTAAATTCTTTCTATTAACTCTTTGGGATTTTTGATACGTGGCAAGTAATATGGGTTTATGTATTATTGTCGTAATTCGGGCGTCAAATTCCTACCGGGTTGTTACAGGGGTATCAAAGCTATTGGTTTAGTAATAACTTTAGCTCTTTGGTGTAACTCGATAGAGATAGGGTTGGTAATACCCTACATTGAGCTGAGTGTATATATATGAGAGTGTATTTGTAGATCTTATTTATAAAGGTTTGGTGTTGTGTTGTTTGATTGGTTCAAGTTTTGAGAAACATTGAACTGGCAATGGACATAATATTGTTTTGTAAAGAGGGTAACTAAAGTAATTTAACCCGACATATATTTTTGTATAGAAAAGAAATAATTTTATATAATTATTAAGATGTTGGCTTGTATGGATGAATTAAATAAAATTAAAATTGGATTATGAATTGGAATGGTTTAATATAACCAGAAGAAATTTCACATATAGAATTTGTAAATAAGTATTGTGATATGAGATTGAAGGAATTAGAATTTGGTTAGAAAATTCAATTAGTTTATTGGATTTGGAATTGGAACTTAACTCGGTTAAGTGGAATAATAGTGATATTGAAATTGAATAAAATAGATTAAGAATTTGGAAACTGAATGAATAATAATTAAAATAAATCAATCAGATGTTAACCAACTGATGTTCAAATCTGTTAAACCATAGTAAATATTAAAATTGAATGTAAAATCAATTGATTTGATTAAGTTGGTTATCCGTTTTTTATTAGATTAGTTGAATATAATTCATCATCTGATTAAAATAGAGTTGAATGACTTGAAGAAAAAAAATGCCAGTATAAGTAAATTGGAATGAAACTTCATTTGAATTGGAATTAATGATTTAATCCGATATTCGCACATGAATGATGCTACATGTTTGATTTTGAAAATTTGTGTAGTTACATTTGTTGGTTAATGGAGTATTAGTTAAGAAATTCATGTAATTGTTACTTATTTGTTAAACTGAGATAAATATAGGTACAAGAAGGCCATGATAGTTAAGTTTGATTGCGTAGATTGCACGTATGTGGAGCTATTATGCTCAATAACGCTCGTAATAAGTCCGCCTACGCGAAAATATAATTTTTTTTTTTGAATTTTATTTTCCGACTGTGTGGTTTGATGTATATATATATACATATATATTGTTCCTACAATATAGAAGAAGTCCCGCAGTATATGGGAGGCTCCGCCGAATTTTTTTGAAAATTTAATGTAACAACCCGAAAATCTGGGCCAGTTTAAAATTTTTATTTTGGCAATTTTAGCGAATTCAACATTTAAAATAGAATATTTTAAATAATATCGACGAGAAATTTATTTTGAATATAATTCGAACGTATATATTTATACGCGTCGTCGTTAGAATATAAATAATTATATGTAATTATAAATAGAACTGAAAATGACGCGGTAGTTCGATAATTCGATTTTAAACTTCAATTGAATGTACCGGGTGCAAAACAAACCGGATTTTAGTGAAACCAAAAACATTAGGATCTAATTGATGATATCTTTCCAACGAATCCGAAAAATAGAAATTTCATAGCGCGGATCAAAAGATATGTCCAGTTGAAAATTCTGAATAGTCGCTATGGAATTCAGGCCCTTAAAAATGGGAATTTTGCGAACGACCTCGGATTTCGACGAAACCACTTTTGTTGGATCCATGATGTCAAATTATTGCCAGATTCCAAATTTCATAATTTTTCGAATTAATATGTGAGCGTGGAAAAGGAAAACGTGTTTGACCAGTTTCAGTTGATTTTAATCGACTGGAAAATGGCCATTTTTCTAACGGTCTCAGAATTCGACGAAACAAGTTTTGTTAGGACCGTATCGTCAATACGAAGCTAGAAAATATTTTTATGGAATTTTTAGAGTTCGTATGTGACCCCGGTAAATTGAAATACGCGTTCAAATTCAATATATAGAGTTATATGTTGATTTCAACGAAAACTGATCGAAACGATCGAATCAGCTTGCGACACTTATCCCATTGGGTTCGGAATGGGGGTAAAACGCTGGGGACGACAGTCGGTAGGTCTCGTTTCGACTTCGAAGGAAAAGTCAACTATGGATATTAAAATAAAATAAAATAATAAAAATATTTATATATAAATAACCCCCCCCCTTCCCTCTCCTTTATTCATCTAGGCCCCCCCCCTCCCGTTCATTATCCCCAAATCGAAATGGTGACGTGCCATCGCCCTCGCTTCACCACCCATCGTTGGCGACGCCCCCCCCCCTCTACCTCGCGCTGCCTCTCTCTCCCTTCCTCTAAGATCCGATGCCCCCCCTTGTTCCTGAAACGCGACGCCAGTACCCACACCCCCCCTTCTTCTGACCACCGTCCTCTTCCACGAAACCCTATCCGAGCTTCCCCCCCCCCTCGCAGCAGCCCGACGGACGACTCCCAGACCCCACCGCCGACGCTCAGGCGCGCATACCCCCTCCACAACAGCCCCAAAATCCTTTTGAAACTCCCCTCTTCTCTGCAAAATCCGATTTGCTGTAAGTATTTTTAATTTATTCATTTTTTATTATTATATGAAGGTGATTAATTAGGTAATTAAAAGGGGATTGTAGTGTGGAAAATTTTAGAAGGAAAGATAAGATTTTTAATAGAAGAAAGGTTCGATTTTTATTTGTTAAAGAAAAGATCAGATCTTTATATAGTTGATGTGGTGAAGTAAATATATAATTTTTATATTATAGAAAGGTTGAGAATATAATTTTTATATAATAGAAGTATTAAAAATATGATCTTAATATAGTAGAAGATATAAAAATACTATTTTTATATAAGTAGTATATTGAAAATAAAATTTCTATATAATAGAGAATATAAAAATATAATCTTTATATTTGAAAAGGCGAAATCTTTATCTATATAGTAGCGTTGTAAAAATATAATTTTTGTCTATATAGTAGCGATGTAAAAATAGAATTTTTATCCATATAGCGTGATTATAAAAATGGGATTTTTATATAGATGATAACAAAGTAAAAATTCGATTTTTATATAGATGATAACAAAGTAAAAATTCGATTTTTATATATTGAATAGCCAAGTAAAAATTCGATTTTTATATATTGAATAGCGAAGTAAAAATTCGATTTTTATATATTGAATAGCGAAGTAAAAATTCGATTTTTATATATTGAATCGCGAAGTAAAAATTCGATTTTTATATATTGAATAGCGAAGTAAAAATTTGATTTTTATATATTGAATAGCGAAGTAAAAATTCGATTTTTATTTATGTAGTGGCTAAGGGCGACGAAAGAGACAAAGGGCGAGAACGACGAAGATTTCTCTAAATGAAGTGTCGTGAAGTTGGGATAGCTATTCGTGAGAATTTCTCACTCTTCAATCTCTTTTTCTAGTTTTATATATATATATACCAGTACGCATGCACGTCCGTTGGACGTGTGCAAAGACAGCCGAAGTGAAGATGGGTCGTGTGTAAAAAATGGATAGAAATGCAAGGATAGAAACCCAAAAAAAAGTTAGGCAGGGCATCGTAGGAAAGGAAAAAAAACTGGGCGTACATGCGAAAATCAAGCGAGCGTGATACAACTAAGAGAAACAAAAGGTAATTTAATGTCAAGTACAAATGAGTACAGCTCTGAGCAGTTAATATATCCAGATAAGTGAAAGTATAAAAATAAAAGTTGTAATAACACATGGCAATTCTTACGTAGAAATGATGCTTCTCTAAGATAAAGTGTAAATAAGTGGGATACAACCACAAATCTGCTGTATGTAAATGAAGTGATAAAGAATGTGAATTAATATACTATATGTAAATTAAAACCTACCGAGTAAAACCAAATTTAACATGCATTAATACAAATTGTTTCACTCTAGTATATAGCAGGTTTTGATCCATATCATTTACATCATAAAATTCTCTATTGCATTAGATAGAGAAAAGTAAAAGAATAGTCCATGTCTAGAAAAAAAGATTCACATCGTCGATTTACAAATGCATAAATGTAGGACAATACAGAGTGGAGGATGGTGAAAGTTGGCTTAGAAACACATGTAATAATTTACTGTAACACACCATCTGACCATCAAGTCCAATGTTCATTCATAGTACCCAAAGTTGGTTTCCAAAGTAGCTTCCATAAAACTGCATTGAAACATTGGTCTTGGTTGTTAAGTGCCCTTCGCATATGATAAAATTCAAATATGTAGATGTTAACTGCCCTGATAAATTTCGCATATGATAAATGTAAAACAGTAAATTAACAAAACAAAAAACCCAAAATTTGTAAATTAAAAAATGAGTGTTATTGAAAGTATCAGTTCAGTTTGGTTAAGGCCTCAACTGTGAATGAGCAAAACCACAACCCTTGACCGAAGCCTTTTGCATATATGATTTATTTGAAAAAAAAAATTAAAATCTATAGTACCTGTTTGCAGATAAAATTTGTCATATTAGAAAAGAGGAAGGGAACTGGTACTTGGAAATAGCCACATTTAAGAACTTCGTCTTCAGACATACTATTAGCTAACACTGTGCATTCAAAAAGCTATATTAGAATTGATAGAATCCTGTAATCAAATTTAATTAAACCATAATAAAAAATACATTAAGCTGCATTCCTGTAATCGAATGTAATCAAACTGATTGATTCCATCTTCGACCTACAGAGCTAATTTATCTTCAACATACTACCTGTCAATTCCAGTTTGTCGTCAACACACCACCTATCACAAAGATTCAAATGATGAACAACACTGGAGAAGCAGTATAAGAAAATGCAGTTTGTGAAGTTGGCCTGCAGGCCATATTTGTATATACAGCGAATTACATAAGTTTAAGCGATCAATATTTCATGGCAACAACAAACATTGAATTACCATCGGCCAGTGGGACAACAACAGTACGAAAAGATCAAATTAAATTATTCACGATACAATAAAACAATAAATAAATTCAGCTTCAAAAATAGAAACTTACTAAAAGTATTGAAACCAATTTTTGCTCCACGTGTATGTCACATCAATAGGCTTTTTGTGTTCTGCCTAATCCGTGATGTGGTCTGCCTTGCCTCCTGATTGTAGATAAAGAAAAGCAAAATAAAGAAATAAGAAATCACAAATAGGGTTTTTTCTGAAGAATAAATTGAAAATTTATATAACATTTACAAAGTGTGAATAATCAATGGAATATATATAGTAACGTATATTATGAAAAAAAATGCGTAAAAGGAAAGAAATTACAAACCTAAGGTCAAGATGACAGTTTATGCGTATCATTTTGCCTACCTATGAATGCTTTTTTTTAGATACACTTTGCTATTGTATTAAGCAGAAAAAATACTTGACCCTGTAAATTAACACTATTTTCGAAGCATTTGCTTTTACAAATCTTGAACAAAAAATAGTTTGTAACAAAATCTAAATACATATAGGAAAATATTGTTTACGTGCAGGAAGGATACAAAGCAGTCTTTTATCCCAGGACTGGTCCATATCATTAAATGCATATGATAGCAAAAGTGTGACCGCATGTGCATGTATATTTATATTACATTGAGGCAGCATTGTTGATATCATCTCAATAATTTATGACTATCCTAATAAACGTAATGTTCGGTAGAATCCAACAAACATGTTATGCGGATGCTACTTCGAGATTATAAGAACAATTACACTTCAGAGTTAATTAACCATAAATATCAACGCTAATTGATCAAAAGCACATGGTAGGAAGTCATGACTTGAATCACATTATTTTATACCTTAAAAACAAAAGAAAATGATCTAACCATTTTACATAAGTAAAATATTTTCGGCTCTAATACCTTCCGTCCCTTGCTAGCACCAACAAAATCATCCAATCAGTATCTGTATTACAAACTTACAATGATTGTTCCTTACTATTAAAATTCTCATCCTCCTAAAAATCAAATATTTATGGGGGAATTTCATGTTCCTATTAACAAAAAACCCCCACCATATTTAAACATAAACTATCATATTTTCCATAAAAAATATATATACGGACAAAAGTTAAACTTAGTGGTAATTCCGAAATTAAGGTTCAATAAATATACGCCATATAATGCAGACCAAGCATGAAGAAAGTGAAGTTCATGAATGTAAAAATATCCCCGAAACCACTCAAACTTCCCAGTGAAACATAAAAGTAATTCCAAATAAAAGCGCATAACGGATTAAAAGTATAATTGTTCGCTCAGATATTAAAGGCTCACTTAACGTGGAGATGTTTGACTGTATCAGACCCTGATTCTTATATTATAGCTTCGACAGAAAAGAGACATTAAGCTACAACGGAATATAGACATAAACTTTATATGTAGAAATTTTTATCAGCTTGAAATTCCAAAAAGGTGAGAATGAACAAATGGAAATGCATTTTAGAATGGATTGAAACATGATCGACATATAGGTAAGATTTGCATACTAAAGAAGTATGGGTGTTATATACCAACCTTATGGTTGGATTGATCTGTCCTGGTTAATTATGAGAGTAATAAAGAAATTTATAGCTCGATTTTTGAGGAAATGTATACTTCAACCATCAATTCAGAAATGATACATTCTGATGTATATTGAATCATCTTTAAAGAAAAATTTTATACTTTAGACATACTGAACCTGTTCTAACAGAAAGCTGTAACTATAGAGTAGCATAGAAAATATTATCACCACTTTAGAAGCCAAATCTTTTGCTGGGCTGAAGCGAAAATTTTTAAGTTTTTCTTCCGTCGATTAGTCATTTCACAACAATTGGAATGAAAACAAACATAAGATTCAAAATATACCATTTTTCACCCTTCTTCGCCAGCATAACAGTAGTGTTCAAATTGATGTGGAGGCTTTCTCACTTTCATGCTTCTTTTATGGAAAGACTATCAGATCTTGCATTCCTACAGTTTTCCCTTTACTCATTTCAAAAGTCGTCCTGCTACCCAAATAGACCGGTTCTTCACTCATTTCGGTAATTTTAAGATCCCACTTTTTGAAAGCTTCAATCCCTGAAATCGTAATGGAAATAGATACTGAAGTTATTGTTAATAACAAAAATTAGTTTTAAAAAAAATAGTGCAAAGTAGCAGAAAATTACACGAAAAGGAATCATGGGATCTTATTTATAACAACAAAAGATGCATATGAAAATTAGGTAAAGTTACCTGATATTTGAGATGGATGTAGACTGGTTATCTTCTACTTTTCAATTTAGGAATCTTGTCTTCGGATCTGATTTCTAAATCTGGCATTGAAGAACCATATTTATCTTCTATCGCTCTCTCTATGAATAGCTTTGGGGAAGAGAAAATAAATTCCATCGATTTCGAAGAAAAAGAAACAATAGCACCATACATGTAGACCGGCCGATGAAGAAGAAGAAGAAGAAGAAACCATAGCTTCTGGATTTGTGGAGTATAAATCGAAGAGGAGTCCTTTTTAGTAATGGTAGTAGGCGAGAAACGGGTAAGGAAGAAATGATGACATCTTCAGCTGGAGCATGGGATGGAAACCATTGGAAGTGTACATCTGGTAGAGGAACAGGTTGATGTGAAGGATGGAGCAACCGTGTGATTTAGGGGAAGAAGTGATGATTGTGGGTTGGAAAAGATGGTGGAAACGTGAAAATGGCGGTTTTGGTGCCGACAATAGTTTAGATGTTAATTCCGGCATTGAAAAAAACTGTGGTTGTGGAACTGAGTGGAAAGCGGTGGAAAAAGGAGAGACGTGGAGAAGTGGAGACGTGCGTTTTCCAACAACGTGGTCAAATTACGTTTACAGGGTTGAAAATTAGGTGAGGAAGGTTTGATGGGAAGGGTGTATTAGGAAAAGCCAAAAAGGCTTCACTTTGACCATTGACCTAGGGTTTTGCATTATAATACAGATATATATACTAGGATGCAGACGATGTTTAGTAGCACCCGACACCCGTCATCCACAGACCATGGATGGCTTGTTTGTTTGATTGATATGTTGTGAAAAATTGTTTGTGATGTTGATGTGAAATCGATAATAAAATATTCTTGTGTTGAAAGGAAATAAAATATTTATATAGTTAAAAATATTTTATCGTTAAAAATATAATTTTTAACGTGAAAGTGAATAAATAAATATTTATAAACAAATCGACCGATTTGTTTATATACACTGATTTGACTGATATTGATTGGGTCGATAAATTTTACACATCGCCCTTCTGCACAAATAGAAAAATCTGTGTTTGTTGATTTGAAACCCCACACGGGTATTGGGATAAAATACGGCATACACTAATCCCAATAATTAGTTGTATGTCGATCGATGGATCGACAGGCTGTTATAAGCGTTACGTATCTATATTTGATGCTTATACAGTGTAGTGCACTTTGGATGATGGTTGATTATTTATCGTTGCTATTATATACATGTGTTGTATGGAATCCATATAATTAACTTTATATGGTAATTGATTGGGCCTCATTCCAATCGGGAAAATAAAGAATATTATAATATAAAGGTTCAAGTGTTGACAGTACTCATCCGTTGAGATTAGTCATGTGTTGAACGAAATATTTTAACAATAAAATTTATATCTTTATCACTATAATATAAAGGTTCATGTGTTGATAGTACTCATCCGTTGAGATTAGTCATGTGTTGAACGAAATATTTTAACAATAAAATTTACATCTTTATATTATAAAATAAAGGTTCATGTGTTGACAGTACTCATTCGTTGAGATTAGTCATGTGTTGAACGAAATATTTTAATGATAGATACCATAATTTTTATAAAATATATTAAATAACAAAAATAGTCACACATGGACAGTACTCATTCGTTGAGATTAGTCGTGTGTTGACAAAAATATAGATTCACATATTGAATAGAATAAATATTCATTTGTTGAATAGATTAACGGAATTATTGAAATATATAAAGCCGTGTGGATTAGAGATGCGCTATTTTGACGCAAACGATATTTATATCGATTATATTCGTTGTATAGTTGAATTGAATAGAAAACGAATTTGAATTGAATTGAATAGAAAACGATTTCGAATTGAATTGAATAGAAAACGAATTTGAATTGAATTGAATGGAAATCGAATTCAAATTGAATTGAATAGAAAACGAATTCGAATTGAATCGAATAGAAAACGAATTCGAATTGAATCGAATAGAAAACGAATTCGAATTGAATTGAATAGAAAACGAATTCGAATTGAATCGAATAGAAAACCAATTCGAATTGAATCGAATGGAAAACCAATTCGAATTGAATCGAATGGAAAACCAATTCGAATTGAATCGAATGGAAAACCAATTTGAATTGAATCGAATGGAAAACCAATTTGAATTGAATCGAATGGAAAACCAATTTGAATTGAATTGAATAGAAAACCAATTTGAATTGAATTGAATAGAAAACGAATTCGAATTGAATCGAATAGAAAACGAATTCGAATTGAATCGAATAGAAAACGAATTGGAATTGAATCGAATAGAAAACGAATTTGAATTGAATCGAATAGAAAACGAATTTGAATTGAATTGAATAGAAAACGAATTCGAATTGAATTGAATGGAAAAGGAATTCGAATTGAATTGAATGGAAAACGAATTCGAATTGAATTGAATGGGAAACGAATTCGAATTGAATTGAATGGAAATCGAATTCGAATTGAATGGAAATCGAATTCGAATTGAATTGAATAGAAAACGAATTTGAATTGAATTAAATAGAAAACGAATTTGAATTGAATTGAATAGAAAACGAATTCGAATTGAATTGAATGGAAAATGAATTCGAATTGAATTGAAATTTGAATTGAATTTAAATGAATTTTAAAACGAATCTATAGGGAAAAATTCAATTTTTATTTGAATTGGAAATGGAAGTTGAAATGTTTTTGAAACGAATTTAAAACTATTTATAAAATTCTTTTTGAGTAGTAATCGACGAAATATATATTATATATATTATATATATAATATAATGGCCTGAATAGAACGCGCCGCGCCGCGGCAGTTCGCGAATTTCGACCATTGACATCGAACGGACATTACGGGAGATCCGACCGTCGGATTCTCCTAAAACCGGAACCGTTGGGTTCGTATCGAAAAGAGCTCTCTACCGAATATTAGAAATTTCAAATCTAACGGTTGGATTTGGAGATACGTCCAAATCAAATTTGGAAAAGGTTGCTATAAGTGCAGTTCGATGGTCGTTGATGGGAATCGACTGTACGGGCCTTGATAAAATTATTAAAAATAATAATAATTTGTGTAAAATCATAAGAAATGATTTGGAAAGAATTGGGAAGAAAAACTCCATATTTGAAAAGATAAAAATAGATTTTTATCGAAATGAACTAGTTTTGAACTGAAATTAAATCCCATTTATTTTTAAATAAATAAATTGGATTTGAAATGGGTTTAAATAGAATTGATTCATGGGTTTATCGTGAACTGTGTTTTAAATAACACTAGATCTTTAACCCGATAATAAATAGAATGTGATTTGGGTTTATCGTGAACTGTGTTTTAAATGACATTAGTTCTTTAACCCAGTAAAAGGAGTTTTAATGAATCTGTAATTAGACTGAAATGTGAATTGATAATCTAAATTATCAAATTTGGGAAATGAGCGAGGATGGAGTATCACCAGTTTTGCTCCAAAGCGATAGTTAAATCTTTAATTAGATTTGAACGTGAAATGGTAATTAATTTTATCGATAACACCATGGTGTTTGATATGGAGTATTACCAGTTTTGCTTCATGGGATGAATAGGTTGGGATTGGGAAATAAAATAAATAATTACTTCGGTGTGGTTCGCTAATCTCGACTAGTTTGGAAAACCATAATTTGGTTTGAAACGACATCCAAAGGAAGATTAAAGGATAAATTTTAAAGAATTTATCTTGGATAAATTTAATGGGAACCTTTCCCTAAGAATGTGAAATTTAGAAACTAGTTGTAGGTTAGTTAAGAAGAATGGTTTCCTGGGTATTGATCTGATGTTGGTTTCGGCCTTCGGGGTTAATATTTGTGGATTTGCTCTCTTGCTGATTTACGGTTAGTGACTAATGAATTGGAATGCGGCGTATGTTGTGTTTGTGTAACATTTTTTTTAATATACGCGGGTTGTTCGGAAAGGCCGGGTTTATACCCATTCTGAATAACCGATTCGACGATATGTCGAAGATGAAGACGGTGGTTGAAGACCGGAAGTCTTCACATCGTTTGGGTGATTACTGATGATCTTGATTGGGCTGTACACCCAAGATGAGGGAATCAGTTGGTGGTCGTCCAGACGTACTTGGAGATCGATGGATATGCGAGGAAAGTGCCTCCGGTTTCGTTCAGACCCAGAACGAACTTGTAAATGGATTGTGTGTCTGACATTGGATTTTATTCTGTGTTGATTGATTTTTGTTAAATATATTTCTGTTTGGCGACGGATAATTTATTCTCTTGCTTAACGCCCTTCTCAGAGACGTACGAGTTTAGAGGTTATATATCGATAGATATCAATCGCATGGCATGAATTTCCTGTGTGGCACGCTGAGTTGCATGGATCAAGGCTTCTGTTGAAAAGCAAAGTCTTGTGGTTGATGATCAAAGCACGGCCTTTGTGGCGTAGCTTTGTATATAACGTGAATTCGCGAGCCTCACACCTCGGTATGAGTCAAAAACGGGATAAGGACTGCAGGGAGAGCACGACGTTTCTTTCTAGCTTTGGTGGTGTCAGTGACTTACCAGCCCTGACATTTATATACTTTTCACCTATGTGGTTGTTGGATGAGGCGCCTCGATTTTATGTCTGTAAGGACCGGGAAACGTGTGTTCAGGAATTGCCAATCCTCAAATGTAAGAGAGGACCGGCCCTGAAGCATCCAGGGGTTACCCAGAGTGTGTAGTCCCGAGGCATTTGCTAGAGTGTCTCGAAGCGGAGAGGAGCTTGCCCCTTGCCTCGACTCATGACGGAAATCCAATTTCCAATACGAGATACTTCGGTTTTAATTGTAGAGCCTAGTATGGCGACATAGTGGTATGGGGCACTTATGCCGTCTATGATTTATATTTATGATTGAAATTGTTTTGACACTATACACATATTATAGTATCAAATGATTTGTTTTAAACGTACTAAGCATGTTTGGCTGTTATAAGGGAAAACCCTATCCTCCGGCTTGCGTTGCATTGTGTGATGGGACCTGGGTCTTATAATAGCTTCATTTTTCGAAAAAGCATTGCGTTGTTTATTCTATGCACTGGTATTCTTGGGTGGAAACACGTTCTGTGTTATACGGCGTGGTCCCTTGAATTACTCTCTTTTAAAGTAAAGTTTTAAATAACTGTTTTAGTTCTCACACCAGTCACATGACTGACCTGGAGTTTATTGTTTTAACCTAAACTCTGGGTGCCCCTATTTTCCGCACGGGCAGCTAGTAGTTTTGGTTTGCAGATTTATATTCACAGGATCCTGGTTTACAGCTGGAATGATATCCGGAAAGCTCTGTATCCGTATATCGCCTTCAGTTGTGCTTTGTATTATTTTCCGCTGCTATGTAATTTATTGTAATCTCTGATATTTATCGAATGTAATTTATTCAATTATACTCTGTATATTCTTATGTCTGATGGAATTGTTGTAATAGCAATGAAATGTTCTCCCGTCTGCGTTCATTTGTGTGTAGTTCTCAAGGTAATCCGCTCTTTCCTTCACGGGGAAGTTACGGGCTATCACATTTAATGTGTTGGAAATTTTTTATTAACAATAAAAAATTTGTTTTTGGTTTAAAATACATTGGATTTTAGATAAGATTAATGGATTTGTAGCCTTTTTTCCTACCTTAGTAATTCCGGGGACAAAATGCTTTTAAGAGGGGAGGAATGCAACGTCCCGTAGTTTTGGTAGTCAAAAATATTATATTTGGACTATTTATGTATTTTAATATCTAATTCATTTATTGAAACGAAGTTTGAACGTAAAATTTATATTTAATTTAAAACGAGCTGGTAATGTCATGGTAGTTCGTAACATTGGCTTTTAGATTTCGACCGAATATAGAAGATCTGATGTAAGTCGAAATTCTGTGAAACAAGAAATGTTTGAATCTTGTTGATTATAATTTTCTAATGAAAGAGAAAAATCCAAAATTCATATTATAGATTATTAGTTATGTCCAATTCATATTTCAAATAGTCGTTATGGAAATTGTTTATAAACATAATGTTTATTTAATAAGGATTTATATATAATTTGGATACCATTTAACTCAAAACTGTTAATGTTGGGTTACAAATCCATATTGTTTATATGTGAAGTTTTATGATAATTTTATTTGGATATTTATGATAATAATAATTTTTTATTATTTAGTTAGATTACTTTGGGATTTAAATATATTTTATATATATTATATAAGCCTTAAGAATAGCGATTCTTCAAATGATCTTGGTTTTCGATGAAATTAGTTTCACTGGAGAAATAACATTAAATTATTTCTACAAAACCAAATTTCACAGCAAACCAATGTCGTATGTGACAACGGTAGCCCTAAACGCCTTAGTTTTTGTTTATTTGTTTTATCGATTTAGACTGGAAATTTTGGATAACCGATTCTCTAATGAACTCAGAATTTGACGAAATTAATTTTATTAAACCCGTAATGATTTATAATCGTAGTATTTCAATTTTCAAGTCAATTGGATTTATTTTATGATCGTATGCAACTTAAATGTGTGTCGATTTACATATATGAGTTATAAAGGAATTTTCACAAACGATCTCTGAATTCGAAAAAACCTGTTCAAATGTGTATAGAATATTGTTTTACGCTAGGATTACGATTTTTAACCCGATCAGATATCATATGTAGCCGTTTTAGCATGTTACTTTGTGGTGAAGTTTGGTTAAATAATAAAATATTCAAACCCTACTTCAGGGAATTTAATGTTATATATAGGGCTGGAAATTAGAACCAAGAACCAAAAAACAGAACCGACCCGACCCGAAAAGGCCCGGACCCGAACAGAACCCGACGGGTCTTGGGTTGGGCCTAGGTGATGAAATATACTATAATGACCCGATAAAACCCAACCCAAATTGACTCAATCCGAAAGACCCGACCAAAAAGCAATGAAATATATGTATTTTTAGTGTTGTTACCCAACAAAACCTGAACCGAACCGCCCCGACCCGAACCGAAGCTCGGATCGGGTCGGGTCCAGGTTTTTTAGTTAAATTAAATGTATGTTTAATTTAAATGATTGTTTAATTTAATTGAAACGAACTGTTTCAACAACGAATCAGACAAGGTGAGTTAAACTCATTCAATTCGTTCCACTTATATTTTATATATGTCGGGGTTTATAATTGTGTGCTATGATTGTTATTGTTTGACTGTTTGTTAAGCATATATTCATATATTGATTGAACTAATGAAACTAAACATTGCTTAATTTCAGTGAAACACCAAATTGTTATTTTAACGATTGGAACCAAATGAGATAGCTGAACTTGTTGGTTACGTTTATAAAATAAATATGTTAAATTTAATTAATTGTTTGAATTGTCTTGTTTTGTTAACATATTATTATTGGTCATTATAGAAATTATTTTGAATAATTTTATTTGAGGTGACCTATTTGGATGCAGGGAAAAATAGGTTGGAGGATCCAACTGGATTCCTCACTTTTGGTTGTTAAATTTTATTATATTATAATTTGTGTTGAAATATGAAATTGTGATGCAGGAATTGATAGGTTAGAGGAATCCAATTGGATTCTAGTTGGATTCCTCATTAATATTGATAACGTTTATCAGTATGATTGGATATGCTTTATACAATGTGAACTTGATTAATATTTCATGGGTTTGGTACTATAGCAGACATTTGCCTTTTTAGTACCATTGATAAAATAAATTATTATTTTTGAAATCAATGTTAAATAGATTCTAAACGGTTTTCAAAATTATATTGGTATAGTTCAAATACGATGTTTATTTTACACGTCAAAGTTTTTATTTTCATTTTTACAATTTTGTAAATTATAAATTAGTGGCATTCAAAGTTATTAATAATTAGTGGTTAAACAGTATAAACTGAACTAAAATGATAAAATGATTGGGTAAACTCCTTACGTGGCGTAAATGGAAATTTAAGAGATTTCAAAATGTTGAAATGGATTAATGAAATTGGAAGGTACAGGAATTGATTAAAAAGATAGATAAAGGGTTTTTCGTAACAAATGAATGTTTTTGTAAAAGTTGTTATAAAAAAATATGAAATATAATTAAATGGCATTCGTGAATGAGATTAGCGAGAATAAATGGATTTGGAAATGGAACGTGACAACATTTTTGTAATTATAAAATTTGAATCCAATAATATTATATAAAAGCTTGGTATTTTAAATATTTAGAAATGGATATCAATTGAATTGAAAATTTATAACATTGGCTTATATATGTCAAAAGAATGGGTTTAGTTAATTTTAAATGAATGGATAAGGAATTTATAAAAGTTTAAGAATTTTGTAAATAAATGGTGAAGGGTCTTTTTGAATGGGATCTATAATATTTGTATAAAGGTTAAGTTAAACTATTTTGGTATATTTTATGAAATGATATTTAAGTAAATTTGGTAATGATTTATGAGCTTATAAAGGGATATAATCACCTTAAAAATGGTAAAGGGAATATGATGTCTGTTTTTAGAAATTAGAATCTGTTGTGCGTTGGTTGAGTAGAGTAAGTTTCGAGGAGTCAATCTGAAGTTTGTTTTGGCCTTTGGGGTTGATACTGAGAGTTTTTTTCACTTACCAATTTACGATGGGACACTAATGGAGAAGAAGTGTGTTGATAATTGAATTTTCTTATATTAAATAAGAAAAAGGAAATATTTTCCAAATATAATTAGAATTAGAGATTTAAATACTCAATTAATGAATGGTTAATTAAAGAGGCTAAATGATGCTCGATATTGAATCAATGAATTCATTTTCTTGTTTTGGTTGAATAATTGTTTATTGATAGTTAAATAACTCGCTATCAAATCCGACCTATACGATTATTCGTACAGAAATACAGGTATAGAATTTGTATTCGAAAACCATTCTGAACCATCAAATACATTGAGGATGTTGATTGAAGATGGAACAAATGAAGACTGTGGATCTTCATAAGTGAAGGCCTACTTGATAGATTTCTCAGACTTGCAACTAGGGGATTTTGATAGTAATTCAGTTGCGATTGAAGTTTGCGGATTAAAAGGACTTCTCGGTACTAATCTGTAGGGTGATTTCTAGGATGCAGTAGGAGGGTGCATTCAGTTTGTCCAGTCCTAGGACAACTTGTTTGGACGGATGTCTGACAGAGTATTTCCAAAGGGATTACGTATGTTGGTTTCCTCAAACGTTCCATCGTTGTGATGGAGAAGTGCCCATCTCTTAGCTTAGCAACTAGAGTATTTTTTGGGACATTAATTAGTTATTTTCTGGTGGATTTGCGATGTGTCATTCAAAGTAAATGGTCGCTCCCAATTAGGATGTACTGTCACCATCTAAAGAAATTTCATTGTTGTTCATATTTTTGCTTCTGTATCCCCCGAGAACGATTATGTTGGATACATTCGTAAGTGACAATATATCAAACATTCAAGCGAAACGAATGGCCAGTCATGTGTGGCCGAGTTGCAAGATGCTCTTATTAAACTCCAGTGTAACCCCTTTAGAGTACACTGATCGGAATGTGGTTCCGTACCTTATCATAGTCGGAATCAAATCTCCAATAAGAGCCTGCGGTTTTGATTGTATACTATATATGTAGAGCGTGAGATCAATGCGTTTTGCTAGATTGATATTTACTTGATTTAGACACCATTATAATATCAGAAAAGTATTGAATTTAAAAATATATGGATTATCATAAGGTAAAAACCGTCCGTATTTATGTATGGATCTAGTCTTACGATTATCCATTTCTTTCTAAAGGATGTTTTAACTTAAAAATCAAGTTGGTTGACACTCCTAAACTTAGTGAGTTTTCTGACATTGGTTCACTAAACTGATCATGGTGTTTGCAATGCTCTGGTCAGACCGAGTTTTACAGGTTCAATTTATCGGATGCTGTGAAGAAACAAGCCGGAAGAGTTCAGATGTATGATATTATAGTGTTAGACCAAAAAATGACACTAACACCCAATATTATAGATTTCGTAGAGAATAACCAAGAATAATAATCCAAAAGCATAAAAAAGCAATCAACACACGAGATTTATAGTGGTTCGGGACTAACCAGCCTTCATCCAATTTATAGTTTCTCATTTCATTCACGAATTACAATTACATTGGATACAATCACTCAGTTATTCTAATTCAAAGGACAATTCTCTCTGAATTAATTGATTTTAAATTGAAGGAGATGGCGGTTATTCATAGAGGAGTAATAGCCATGGCAGCCACGGTGCAATGGATAGTTAGAATCCCCTTTAAAATTCCCTGAGTGCGCTGTGTTTTCCTATATTTATTGGAAGTTCGGGATGGCGGATCAGTTGTGCCACATGTCGGTTGTTGAGCGAAACTCAGAAGTAGCGGAGAACATGTGATAATAGTCTTCAATTGTCTAGAATTCATCATCCCTGGTGAGTCAGACCCCCCCATTCCGACCTGATCCAGTTGACCCAATCCGGTTTGGTTGGTGAGGCATATTTGCCTTAGCTCGATCCGATCTTTATGATGGAATCCAACCCGAAGCTTATGTGCGTAGAAATCCAAATTTCCCTATGTTGTGCTACTATGTCCAAGCAAACGTCAATCACAGCCTATTTATACTCAAGCCCTAATTAGTCTTCCAAATAGAATACTTGGGCTTTAGATAGTCTGGTCACGAAACAGACTAACATTTTTCCTCCCTAAGTACATCTTATCGTAGATGAGATGTACTTTGAATAACTTTCTGGAACGTCATCTCTTCGTAAGAAGGCTCTATCGAAATTTCATGTCCTTTTGATTTTTTCTGATATTTTGACTCTTCATCGTGTAGATGGCTTTTCATATATCACAACATCCGTGGGTGCTCATCGATGCCAAATCCTATGGCCGAAGAAGTCAAAATGATAAACAAATAGTTTAAACCTCGCTGAATTAAGAGGTCAAGTTCTTTCATCATAAGTCACATAGGATTGTTGGCTCCCATGCGTGCAATCATGTTTGGACAGGTCATTGCCAAATGACAACGTCTTCCTATGCAAATTAAAAGTACGATAGAGTTAGACTTTCTTTTGCATATGAGTCAATGTATGAAGTAGCCATCCAAGTCAAGGAGCAGCAAAAGAATCTCCGAACTTTAAACTTACTTCTAAACTGCTGGGATAGATCACATCATAATTGGTACATGAATCTATCATTTGCGTTCGTCTTGGGACTATCCCGGCATCAGGATAACAATAAGATCATATTAAAAGAAATCCATGACCGTTCCAGGTCATTTTCATAGTATCATGATCACATACAAATAAACAAGGGACGTCGTTGAAATCATATAAACCAGTGCTCCTAAGATCATCACAAACATAAGGTAGTTGGAGAATTCTCCACATGCTCCATTCGATGTAGTTTCAGATCAAGTCTTTGAAGTCACGTTTGATCCGTTAGTGGGCTTTCTTGAATGGTCAAGATGAATCATATCTTATTCTGGAGATAAAGGTTATATGTTATGAATCAAGGGTCAAGTCAGGATCATGTTTAAAGTTAGTCTGTAAGTGGAATCTCACGCTCCCAACATCAGTGGAGAATGAGCGAAGTCAGTGCTTATGGCCCCCAGCATCGTTAGGGTTTGGACTAGGACAGTCAGACATCAAGTATTCTAGCCTTTAAACATTTTTTCTTCACATCGGGTTAGAGTTGTAGGTTCAGCAATCTTAGTCAACTGATGTTATTTTGTGCCCTTTCTCAAGTTTTCAAGGGTTAGAGTTGTATACGTGAATGATCGAATCACAATCACATCGGGGTCGTCCCATCTGTTTAGTCAGAAAGCGGGGATCGCCTTATTGAGTGTCAGTGAACTTAGATACTCTCCTCGCATCAGCATAGAGTTGAGTAAGCTCATTAATCAAGTAAGCATGTGAACGTCGTTAGGGGGCTATTCGAGCTCCTTTATTCATTCTTTGGCATAATCTGAAATAGCCATCATAGTATACTCGAGTCGATCTCTCATGCTTGGTTCCATTGAGCATAACAATCAAAATCGTGGGCTCGATCAATGAAATCAGTCCTTTTCAAAATGGTACATTTCCGTCAGCCTTTTACAGGGATTTTCTTTTGTCTTTATCATTTCAGGAGTCACATGGTGCTCCATTCTTTGCTATGAAAACATTGAGATAATCCATCTCAACATTAGCATCCTCTTATTGCAGGAATCTGTCTACCTCAGGATAAAATTCACCAACGCTTCTAGGAAAAACTCATGATAGAAGGATGTTGAGGTTTGTTTTAGAGGTGAATCTGCTAAGGCTGCTTGGTGGGCCTTGCTGCAGAGAGACTTTGAAGTCTGAGTTGTCCAAAATACTGAATATTGTTGCTACCAACACCATAGATGGACTAGGTTGATGTGCCAATGCCACTGCGGCTTTGAATCTTTAAAGGAATCCATGTAGGGTCCCGCCAAAACTCTATTTGATCGAAATGAGTATCATGGTGTTCTTGGGTCGATAGATGTGGACATTAGACTGCTCAACGAAGTTGGTGAGCAAAGCGTTCTAGCGGTTGATCAATTCAAATGTATGCCACCAAAATTGTATAGTAACAATGTAAGTTAAGATCCTGAAATGATAGCTTGGATTATGGGGAAATGCTTTGTAACACCCCACATCCATTAGTGTCACTCACAAAGGGAATGCACTAAGTTCTGTGGAGCATTTTAAGGTAAAAGATGCAGATGGATTACAAGACAAACAAAAATTAAAACAGCGGAAAATAAAAAATTTTCTTTATTGATAAAATAGTTTGTACAACGATTTCTTTTCAATATCAGAGTATCATCTGTCCTACAAAATAAAGAAGCATAAAACAACATTTATATTCCCCAATGTAGCAAGAGCCAGCCATAGCATCTGAAAAGAGAATCCAAGCAAAACTTCGACAAATCTTCAAGCTGGGAAAGAGTGACTGTCCAACTTAACCTGAGCTATACTATTCCCACGTTTACTACCTGGGGGGGAACGGAAGAAAAGAAGACGAAAGAAAAACAGAGTCAGACATAAAGCCTGAGTAAGTTCAGTTACTTCTAGCATGTGAACATGGAAAAACAAAACGACATGAATTACCTGAATACAAGATAACACCATGATGATAGGATCAGCAAGATTAGACAAGATTAACACAAGATATGCTAAGATAAGATAAACTGGATATGCTCTAATACTTTCACCGCTTCGCTATTCTTGTTATACTGGTTTCTATATCTTTGCACAACCTAACTAGTGTCCCAACTAGTAACGATAACGTGATCCCAATCACTGTAGTTTCCATTGCATTCGGGCATACATTTATTATTTATTACCTAGATCTAATCTAGGGTTTTCTATCAAGTGCTTTCTAGATTCAACTAGAGTTTATGCTATCTGCTGAACGCTTCTCGGATTCAGGGTTTATGCCACCTAGTCCAACTAGGGATTATGCTACCTGTCGAACGATGCCCCCTAGTCTAGGACACACTACGTAGAGTGGTATTTGTTCCTAGACTTCCCCACGCATGTATCGCGAATCGTTATCGCTTGTCTAGATGCACGTGTCCTGAAATGTGCGGCCCGAGTCCTGTGGCAGGGTAGATTAAGAAACACAAAACTCGGTCGGGAGCTTTCAGATACCTGCCGATGCAGATGTTAAGGTCTGTTTTTATTCCAGTGGCTATGGTCCCACTTGACCCCTCCCTCAACTAATGAAAGGCAATCCAAGAAAATCAAGCGCGAGAACTGTACTTTTGCCACCCTATGCCCTACTTTCCTATTGGCCAGCCTCACCCATAACTAGATAGCATGTATATGGTCTGTTGGGAGTTCTCTGCCTTTCCGCATACGTACAACGATTGACTAAAGATGGTAGGTAGACGACGAGTTGCTATCACAGGGCTACTGGTCTCGCCGAATCACGCTGGTCCATCCTAGTCTTTAGGTTGCCTTGTATTGCAACCAAGGCATACCCTTGGTTCTTCTACCGCAGACCTTAACCTCTGTGAGCCCAGGAGGATCATCTGCCACCTCACAGAGGGATACCAAGAGTACCCTCACGTCCCCTCGAAGCCTCGGTCTTCGTAACCCAATTCGTTGGAGCCTTCTTTTTAAATCAGACGGACGTTCCCTCCTTCCCGTGTTATACTAAGAATTACTACTTAGTTTTGCTAACTAAGGTTTACCACTTAGTTTCCAGAATCGTTGTTTTCTTAACTAAGGTTTACTACTTAGCTCCTTTTAACTAAGGTTTACTACTTAGTTCTCTTTCTCGTCAATTTGGATTGGTTAAGTGTCATTAGTCAATTCAAACTAACTTAACCCTCTTCATTTATCCTGTTAAACTGGTTAAGTGTTATCAGTAATTCATGTTGACTTAACCTTACCACAAACCAAGTTATATTGGTTAAGTATTTCTCATTACTTAACCCTATTCATTCAACCTTTATTGGTTAAGTGTTCCTTTTTGACTTAACCTTGCCCATCTGTTTTAACTAACATGTTATTAATGGTTAAGTATTATCCCTTCATGTTTTAAACTTAACCCTATTCATTTATCACACTCTGATGGTTAAGTGTTCAAGTTTATTTAACCCTACGGTCTAGTCCAGCTAGCATGTCAAATTGGCTAAGTGTATTAACTTTACTTAACCCCACCTTCTAGTCCAGTTAACATGTTAATTTGGCTAAGTGTTTTCTTAGTTACTTAACCCTTACAAATCTTGTCTTGTTACGATGTTAAGTTTGGTTAAGTGTCCCTATGGACTTAACCCTCCCATTCTAGCTTAATTGTGCTAAGTGTCTGTATGAACCTAACCCCACCCATCGGTTTTGTTATCATGTTGAATTGGTTAAGTGTCTTAGTTAACTTAACCCTACCATTCTTGTTCTAGCTTTAACTAAATAAATTAAAGCCGCGACCACTCACATTAGACAGATATTGTTGCAATTACTGGATGTGCCGGTTGGTTCCGGGCAGGTTTACATCGCAACTCAGTCTAACCTCGGGTTAGGCATATTCGTGTTTTCTAAGTTCAAAGGGTATTGATTAATTTTCAAATCAAGTTTTGAAAGTAACCATCCCGTCCGTCGGATCAGTTAGGGATAGCCAGGGAGAGCAGGAAACTTTGTATTTTCCAAACCCAAGCCTAGACACTATCCTCTCTGTCACCCTAGAACTTTCTGGTGTATTATTAAAAGAGATGTCGTTAATAAACCTTTAATTTGTCTAAATTTACATTTTCTCATTTAGGACAAATTCTATAAGTAAATTATTCCTAATTTACTTATTTCCTAATTACTCTTTTAATGTAAATTGTCAACATTTATTATTATGGCCCATATTCCCCTCTATATCATATTTATGTTTTTTTTGGTATGTAAACTATAACAAATTAAGTGTCACTAACAATGATTTTGCTAAACATGATAATTACTCACAATTATGGCCAATTTCAAATTTATGCCAATATACTTATTATGCCAAATTAGCTAATCCAATTCTGATATAACATTCTAATTACAGTTCATGTCAAACTAGACTTATTATTCTAGTTCACAGTTCATGTAAATGCTAGATTTACCAGTCAATACTTGATTCAAATTACACATCCTATAATTCATGTCAAATTTATCCAATTTGCATTTTTATAAACATGCTATAATACATGTTCCCAATTTATGCCAATTTCCAAGTTTATAAGTACATTTTAGTAAATTTCATATTTTGCCCAAATCGTATTCCCATCGTTCGTATAATCGTGATTCAATCTAGATTATAGATAAATCTAGATTCGTAGATAAAAAGGGAATGAACCAAAGATGCTATGAAAAGATAGACATAATAACTGGCATAAAATGATAATTTACTAATTACAGGCCTAACGAATTACACTGAAATAAATTGATCTAAAACATCGAAGGCCTATAGATCTGAAAATGTTATGACATAAAAAGGGTTGAATAACGATGTAGGTTCAAGAACATGGGTAGACCTAACTTAATAGGTAAATTCCCAAGACCAAAGAAAATCAATAATAGACAGAATAAATAATCTGGTTTAGACCCAATTTCACAGTCACAAAACTTAAGCAACACTTTCCTAGTCATGAATCATAGGTGTTTAGTCACAGTTGTCCTTGTTATGTCATAGGCAATAGTTTATGTTTCCTAATCAAAGGCATAGGCTTGTGTTCATAGTCAAAGGAAATAATTCTCATAGTCATGAGTCACAGTCATAGGCAATGTTCGTAGTCATAGGCAATGTTCATAGTCATAGGCAATGTTCATAGTCATAGGCAATGCCTAATTGGTCATCGAATCACGATCAGTCCTTAATCAAGTCTAGAAACATGTATAAACACAGATCCAAGTGAAGAGATTAGGCATATTCCTTTATTCCTTTAATTTCATGTCATGAACAGAGATAACGTTCAAATCTAAAAAGTAACCGACTTACAGAGATTATATTAGATTCGTAGAAAAACAGTCGTTGAAGTCGTTTGAATCTTCACTTGAAATCTAGCTTGTTTTGAATCCCCTCTTGAAAGTCTTGAGCAGCATTTCCTCGTCTTGATTTATTTGATTTATTTTATATATTATTTTATTTATTTATACATTTTCTCAGAGGCAGCATAAGGATAGAATGAAATGGTGTAGAGAGAAGGAGGCCAGGAGGCTGTTTATATAGGATTATAGTCATGAATCTGGTCAGAAAATCGGGCCAGAAACATCAAAATGAACCCAGGTTCAAAATCGGGTTCTGGCACCAGGTCGACCCCCAGGTCGACTGCGCAGTCGACCTGGCAGGGGCGTCAACTGCCCAGTCGACTCCCCAGTCGACCTGGGCTTGGGCGGGAAATTTCCCGCCCAGACTGCTTCTGGGTTTGAATTCGAATTTCGAATTCGAATTTCGAGCTGTTTTCTGTTCTGAAAATTCCTGAAACTTCGGAGAGTCATAACTTCTTCATACGGACTCCGATTTACGGAAACTCAGACTCGTTTTCAAGCAGAATTTCTAGACGAGCGCAATGGCACCACCCATTTCCCTCAATTCTTTCATTTTGAATTAATTATTTGTGAATCTTAGTGTTACAGAATTACAGGGTGTTACATTCTCCCCCACTTAAAAGGATTTCGTCCCCGAAATCTTCAATTTATGAAGAATGTGTCCTACCATCCAATCACCCATCTACTCAACCATTCAATCACATGCATTTATTGTCCTTAAAAGATTTCTAATGCTTTCATGTTTATATGTATAGTGTGTGTATATGTCTTTTTCTAGTGCAAAATTAGGCGGTCTACTGATTCAGTTGACCTCCTCAATGCGAATCATGTCAGTGCCATGCGTCCAATCATGTATGCAAGCACCCCTAGTTATGTAAATACTACATGTGTGCATAGCCATTCATCCATATGCAACATCCATATGATAACATATCAAGTTCAACTTACAAACAAATACATATCTGTAAATGCAATATGAAAGCGTCTGAACTGGTCTAGTGCCTAATACGTATGCATAGCAACCACTCGCAACCATCAACCATAACATGTTTCAAATACATGTTTACATCCAAAAGAGTTTCTACCTAAGGATTGAAGATACGACCTAGAAGATATACTTTGGAAAGAGAGAAACAATTATGCGTAAAGCTCCCATAAAAAATAAAATAAATCAAGGATGCACCCTTAAGGAAAAGGGTATGATGCTAGTATCTAGCCTTCTTGATCTTTACTCCACTGTATCGTAACTAATTTAACTTCACGATTGTGAAGTTTCTGACCTCCATTTCCAAAATAAACAGATGTCAATCACGGTACCAAGTGTATGTACTAAGATGATTAGAGGTCTCCCTCTTATCCACCATGCCATAACTATAAGGGTCGAAAGGTCACTACGTGTTTTTTTTAGAGTGCCTTCCACAACTATTCATCTCTCATGCAAACCATCCTAGTCGAACTCGACATTCCTCAAGTACAAGCCCCAAAGGCCTAAACCAATGTCAGACAAGAACCCAAGGAATATCTCCTCCGAATTTAGACGATCTACGCGAGATGATATAAGCAAACTCGATAGCTATTCTCAAATCCCTACTAACCAAAAATAAACTGGTTGAACCACCAATTGGATTTGAGACTCTAGTGGGATCTTTCTACTATACAAGTACTATGGTGCAGAGACTCAACCATGGAAGTGGATATGAACAAATGCGAAACGCTAAAACCAAAGGAAAGAGTACGAACTGCAAAACTAGACTCTTCCAACAGAACTTTACTACCTTTCTCCTAGGTATGCTTGGTGGCGAAAGTAGGTACTTGCCCTTTTGAAAATCTTGTCCTTTGCCCTTAATTACATGCCCTATTACACCATAGTAAAGATACTTCCTCTTGTCTTAGGTTTTATAATTCCCTCCTCCTTTGTGAGCTAAATCTACATCCATGAATTCCTCATCCTCTTCCGTGGGTAGTCATGTTGACAAATCTCTCGAAAGCTGCTTCCATCGTACAGAAAACCCTATAAGCTTGAAAGAAAACTAGCCGTAGGTGAAACAACTACGGCTATGGATGGAAGCCAGGCACTACTTCACCCATCGATGAGGTTACCTCTCCAGAAAGCCAGGATCCCCAGAGACTCAAGAAAGAAGGAGACAAGAATTCAAACAGAGGAAGAGAAGATAGTGCGTATGGCTTTGGGGAATATGCCTTTTAAACAAATCTTTTCTCTTGAAAATGCTTCTTTTAAAACCATTTTGAAAATAATTTTTCAAATCCTTTATCTGATCTAGTAACCTTCAGCTCTGATACCACGTGTAACACCCCACATCCGTTTGTGTCACTCACAAAGGAAATACACTAAGTTCTGTGGAGCATTTTAAGGTAAAAGACGCAGATGAATTACAAGACAGACAAAAATTAAAACAGCGGAAAATAAAAACTTTGCTTCATTGATAAAATAGTTTGTACAACGATTTCTTTACAATATCAGAGTATCATCTGTCCTACAAAATAAAGAAGCATAAAACAACATTTATATTCTACAATGTAGCAAGTGCCAGCCATAGCATCTGAAAAGAGAATCCAAGCAAAACTTCGACAAATCTTCCAGCTGGGAAAGAGTGACAGTCGAACTTAACCTGAGCTATACTATTCCATCCTTTACTACCTGGGGGGGGGGGACGGAAGAAAAGAAGACGAAAGAAAAACAGAGTCAGACATAAAGCCTGAGTAAGTTCAGTTACTTCTAGCATGTGAACATGGAAAAACAAAACGACATGAATTAACTGAATACAAGATAACACCATGATGATAGGATCAGCAAGATTAGACCAGATTAACACAAGATATGCTAAGATAAGATAAACTGTATATGCTCTAATACTTTCGCTATTCTTGTTATACTGGTTTCTATATCTCTGCACCACCTAACTAGTGTCCCAACTAGTAACGATAACGTGATCCCAATCCCTGTAGTTTCCATTGCATTCAGGCATACATTTATTATTTATTACCTAGATCTAATCTAGGGTTTTCTATCAAGTGCTTTCTAGATTCAACTAGAGTTTATGCTATCTGCTGAACGCTTCTCGGATTCAGGGTTTATGCCACCTAGTCCAACTAGGGATTATGCTACCTGTCGAACGATGGCCCCTAGTCTAGGACACACTACCTAGAGTGGTATTTGTTCCTAGACTTCCCCACGCATGTATCGTGAATCGTTATCGCTTGTCTAGATGCACGTGTCCTGAAATGTGCGGCCCGAGTCCTGTGGCAGGGCAGATCAAGAAACACAGAACTCGGTCGGGAGCTTTCAAATACCTGCCGATGCAGATGTTAAGGTATGTTTTTATTCCAGTGGCTATGGTCCCACTTGACCCCTCCCTCAACTAATGAAAGGCAGTCCAAGAAAATCAAGCGCGAGAACTGTACTTTTGCCACCCTATGCCCTACTTTCCTATTGGCCAGCCTCACCCATAACTAGATAGCAAGTATATGGTCTGTTGGGAGTTCTCTGCCTTTCCGCATAAGGAGAACGATTGACTAAAGATGGTAGGTAGACGACGAGTTGCTATCACAGGGCTACTGGTCTCGCCGAATCACGCTGGTCCATCCTAGTCTTTAGGTTGCCTTGTATTTCAACCAAGGCATACCCTTGGTTCTTCTACCGTAGACCTTAACCTATGTAAGCCAAGGAGGATCATCTGCCACCTCACAGAGGGATACCAAGAGTACCCTCACGTCCCCTCGAAGCCTCGGGCTTCGTAACCCAATTCGTTGGAGCCTTCTTTTTAAATCAGACGGACGTCCGCTCCTTCCCGTGTTATACTAAGAATTACTACTTAGTTTTTCTAACTAAGGTTTACCACTTAGTTTCCAGAATCGTTGTTTTCTTAACTAAGGTTTACTACTTAGCTCCTTTTAACTAAGGTTTACTACTTAGTTCTCTTTCTCATCAATTTGGATTGGTTAAGTGTCATTAGTCAATTAAAACTAACTTATCCCTCTTCATTTATCCTGTTAAACTGGTTAAGTGTTATCTGTAATTCATGTTGACTTAACCTTACCACAAACCAAGTTATATTGGTTAAGTATTTCTCATTACTTAACCCTATTCATTCAACCTGTATTGCTTAAGTGTTCCTTTTTAACTTAGCCTTGCCCATCTGTTTTAACTAACATGTTATTAATGGTTAAGTATTATCCCTTCATGTTTTAAACTTAACCCTATTCATTCATCACACTCTAATGGTTAAGTGTTCAAGTTTATTTAACCCTACGGTCTAGTCCAGCTAGCATGTCAAATTGGCTAAGTGTATTAACTTTACTTAACCCCACCTTCTAGTCCAGTTAACATGTTAATTTGGCTAAGTGTTTTCTTAGTTACTTAACCCTTACAAATCTTGTCTTGTTACGATGTTAAGTTTGGTTAAGTGTCCCTATGGACTTAACCCTCCCATTCTAGCTTAACTGTGCTAAGTGTCTGTATGAACCTAACCCCACCCATCGGTTTTGTTATCATGTTGAATTGGTTAAGTGTCTTAGTTAACTTAACCCTACCATTCTTGTTCTAGCTTTAACTAAATAAATTAAAGCCGCGACCACTCACATTAGACAGATATTGTTGCAATTACTGGATGTGCCGGTTGGTTCCGGGCAGGTTTACATCGCAACTCAGTCTAACCTCGGGTTAGGCATATTCGTCTTTTCTAAGTTCAAAGGGTATTGA
This sequence comes from Allium sativum, assembly GCA_030737875.1. Classification (NCBI taxonomy): domain Eukaryota; kingdom Viridiplantae; phylum Streptophyta; class Magnoliopsida; order Asparagales; family Amaryllidaceae; genus Allium; species Allium sativum. The sequence goes on along the minus strand of CM060916.1, from coordinate 1,049,189,044 downwards.
TTAATTTTCAAATCAAGTTTTGAAAGTAACCATCCCGTCCGTCGGATCAGTTAGGGATAGCCAGGGAGAGCAGGAAACTTTGTATTTTCTAAACCCAAGCCTAGACACTATCCTCTCTGTCACCCTAGAACTTTCTGGTGTATTATTAAAAGAGATGTCGTTAATAAACCTTTAATTTGTCTAAATTTACATTTTCTCACTTAGGAAAAATTCTATAAGTAAATTATTCCTAATTTACTTATTTCCTAATTACTCTTTTAATGTAAATTGTCAACATTTATTATTATGGCCCATATTCCCCTCTATATCATATTTATGTTTTTTTTACTATGTAAACTATAGCAAATTAAGTGTCACTAACCATGATTTTGCTAAACATGATAATTACTCACAATTATGGCCAATTTTAAATTTATGCCAATATACTTATTATGCCAAATTAGCTAATCCAATTCTGATATAACATTATAATTACAGTTCATGTCAAACTAGACTTATTATTCTAGTTCACAGTTCATGTAAATGCTAGATTTACCAGTCAATACTTGATTCAAATTACACATCCTATAATTCATGTCAAATTTATCCAATTTGCATTTTTATAAACATGCTATAATACATGTTCCCAATTTATGCCAATTTCCAAGTTTATAAGTACATTTTAGTAAATTTCATATTTTGCCCAAATCGTATTCCCATCGTTCGTATAATCGTGATTCAATCTAGATTATAGATAAATCTAGATTCGTAGATAAAAAGGGAATGAACCAAAGATGCTATGAAAAGATAGACATAATAACTGGCATAAAATGATAATTTACTAATTACAGGCCTAACGAATTACACTGAAATAAATTGATCTAAAACATCGAAGGCCTATAGATCTGAAAATGTTATGACATAAAAAGGGTTGAATAACGATGTAGGTTCAAGAACATGGGTAGACCTAACTTAATAGGTAAATTCCCAAGACCAAAGAAAATCAAGAATAGACAGAATAGATAATCAGGTTTAGACCCAATTTCACAGTCACAAAACTTAAGCAACACTTTCCTAGTCATGAATCATAGGTGTTTAGTCACAGTTGTCCTTGTTATGTCATAGGCAATAGTTTATGTTTCCTAATCAAAGGCATAGGCTTGTGTTCATAGTCAAAGGAAATAATTCTCATAGTCATGAGTCATAGTCATAGGCAATGTTCATAGTCATAGGCAATGTTCATTGTCATAGGCAATGCCTAATTGGTCATCGAATCACGATCAGTCCTTAATCAAGTCTAGAAACATGTATAAACACAGATCCAAGTGAAGAGAATAGGCATATTCATTTATTCCTTTAATTTCATGTCACGAACAGAGAAAACGTTCAAATCTAAAAAGTAACTGACTTACAAAGATTATATTAGATTCGTAGAAAAACAGTCGTTGAAGTCGTTTGAATCTTCACTTGAAATCTAGCTTGTTTTGAATCCCCTCTTAAAAGTCTTGAGCAGCATTTCCTCGTCTTGATTTATTTTGTATATTATTTTATTTATTTATACATTTTCTCAGAGGCAGCATAAGGATAGAATGAAATGGTGTAGAGAGAAGGAGGCCAGAAGGCTGTTTATAAAGGATTAGAGTATTGAATCTGGTCAAAAAATCGGGCCAGAAACATCAAAATGAACCCAGGTTCAAAACCGGGTTCTAGCACCAGGTCGACCCCCAGGTTTACTGCGCAGTCGACCTAGCCAGGGGGGTCGACTGTCCAGTCGACTCCCCAGTCGACCTGGGCTTGGGCGGGAAATTTCCCGCCTAGCCTGCTTCTGGGTTTTAATTCGAATTTCGAATTCGAATTTCGAGCTGTTTTCTGTTCTGAAAATTCCTGAAACTTCGGAGAGTCATAACTTCTTCATACGGACTCCGATTTACGCAAACTCAGACTCGTTTTCAAGCAGAATTTCGAGACGAACTCAATGGCGCCACCCATTTCCCTTAATTATTTCATTTTGAATTAATTATTTGTGAATCTTAGTGTTACAGAATTATGGGGTGTTACATGCTTAAATCCTTAATGTCTCGTGTTAAAGAGTTTTGATTTATGTTGCCCGTATCACCCTTGAGGTGTTGAGCTCTAGTGAAGCATCAATTAACGCTGGAAATATTGCCTTTATTTTGAAAACTTGTCAACGGTTGTCCAATTTAGTGCTGGTGCCCTCGACATGAAGTCTTGAAGTGGGTGGAAGCCGGTCTCTGGCTTCATGGTTTCGCATATGTAATAGCCGTCAGTCAGGCTTCCAGCCTTTAATTCTGGATGGTGGTCTGCTGCTCGAATGTGTCCGGGTTAGTCTCGAGGAGTCATTCTTTTGGTTACAGTCTGGGATCTTGCGGAAATACGATGATAGTAAATGTACACAAAGTTGGTGGATACTCAGATTACGCTGCTCGAATCTCGTATCCCGTGTGCCCCATCTATGGATATTTTGATAAGTGATGAGGATCTAATCCATATCTTCTCTGAATTCATATTTCCTCATCAAGTCATGAGTTAGAGATTGATACAAAATGATTTGTGCATGTCCAGCTCATGTTATTCTTGGGTCTCCCATCCATGCTCTAAGAATTGGAGTCGAGTGGTGATAAGGACAAATTATAGGTACCTCAAATGCTTCCACTTGCCCTCTACATTAAAGAAAGGTGAGCTTTATGTTGAAGTTGACTTGTATTTGAAGCATTCGTCTGAATTGGAGCTAAGGTTGTTTGGTCTCCGTTTAAGTTTCCAGTGAGTCTCGCATTGCCGCCATTTTCATTCAAAATGTTATGGTCATAAGTTGGATGTTGCATATGTCTAGAGGAGTTTGATTGCATCTTGTTTCATTCAAGGCGACATTGCCAACTTGTCCGAGGGTTACATGTGATTTGAATTGCGGAACAGTGAGTGTTTGAGCCAAGTTCATTGTCGCTTGAATTCTCACGGTGATCGCTCCAGTGGGTAATTCGTAGTTGCTCGGCCTTCCATCTATCCGAGTAAAGAAGTTATCCTTTATTTTCTCTCACCTCCGGAAAAATTCATCTTGCCAGGCCAACTAGGTTCTCAACTCAGTAATGGAACCCTCCATTTCATATCTAGTCTGATATGACGAGGGATCGTCGCGAGGGAGAATATCCTAACTTCCTTCATTTTTAGTGCCTTCTACGACAACATCCTCACCTAGTATCAAACACACCGCTTCCTCGCAATCTAGAAGTTGAAATAATGGCGTGTCCCTTTGTCTGGGGCCTTTCAATCGGGAAGTCGATTGGGACTAGCAAATGGGCGTTCACTCTACATCCTCTTTGTGGTTCTCAAGTTGTAAGGTGGTACGCGTTGTTGCACTTGAGATATCACTCCCAAGGCCTCCTTTCGATCATCATCTTGAATCGCATGGGGACTTTAGCATTAGGCATCAGAGCCATCCTTCTGGAAGGGGATTATTGCTTGTTTTCCACTAGCCTATTGTGGTTGTTGTAGCAAGTTCGACCCTCACATCTTTTTTTCAGTTCCTTTGCATGTACCTGCATTTTTTGTAAATAAAGTAGTTTTCAATACATTACAGATCTGCTAAATGTTTCAATCTTGCATCCCTGCAAATAATAATATATGCAATATGAGACCATTACTAAACTAAGTAATATTCAACCGGGGTGGGGATGGGTGATGTGTGTGTCAATCTTGAATAAATTTTCTGGCCAGGGCTTGTTTGGGATTGAGTAGGATCGACATAAAATTTCCCCTAAAAAATCTGTTGGGAATCAGAGTTCGATTTTCTTTCTTGCCCCCGATTCTTTAGCGGGGTAGGTATCTCATTTATGGCGCTTTCTCTCAACGCCTTTATACTCTCATGTCATATGCCCAGGCTAGAGTATGGTCAAGGTGGTCTTTAATCATGGTGTACCATCACGCCTTATGGACGTCATCTTCCCGTCCTTTACAATCTCTCTCGAATTATGAGAGTTAGAGCGATGGACATCGTCTTCCCGCCAATCATACTCTCTCTTGAATCATGAGAGTTAGAGTTGTGGACATCGTCTTCCTGTTCTTTATACTCTCTCTCGAATCATACGAGTAAGAGTTAATCAGGAAAACGGTCGTGTCATTCTCCCTGGCTTTCCTTATGCACTCTTATTCCTAGAGCGGGATTCTACCGGCACGATTGTCATTCTCGAACTCGATTTTGGTCTATACTCCCCTCTTCGGTCTGGCAGATAGAGATTATCGAGCAGGTGGTCGGGCCACATTTTCCAAATCTTTGTGTTCCTCCGATCAATCTATGGGAGGACTGATTGGCACCAAACTTTAGGTACCTCTTTTCTTTGTATTTATGTAGTATGGTTGCGTCAAGCAATAGATCAAGGCATGTAAACGGTCGAACTATGACCATCTAGGATAAGATTCTGACTTTGAAATGCAAAAGTCAACGCACAATTATCTTGAGGTCTACCACCTATGAACCAAGGAGTGCACGGTCATCTCGGATCCACCTTGAGCTATACAACTTCCCTCAAATGGTGGGCGTGGCTCAGTAAACGAGCAGTTCAGTCCAGCTCGTTATGGTATTGCTCCATAACTATAAGGTATTTGAAGTCTGGTCAGTACTAGATCTTGGGTACAGAGCACGCAAATATAAGAGTCATTGTTAAAGAATAATCCAGTTAAAGGAATGAATATCAATCTATGCAAAAATGGCATTGCATGCTCTTTGCAAATCTATTTTGCCTTGCACTATCTCTGCCGGAGGTGCCTTCTAAAATCTTTATCTGATGATGAACGTCTTTTCAAACCATCATGGGATGGCGGTCCCAAAAATGAACAGACCTTGATCAGGGTCATGGTGCGACAAAAGCTGTTGGGTAGATACTATAAGTGAATGACGAGGTCGCATCTCCTTTGAATCTCCTTCTTGCCCCCATTGCAAGGGAAAGGATCATGTGTCATGGAGTCATGTTTGTACTGCTAATGGTAGCACATCATCACATTGGTGCTTGGAAGGTAATTGGTAGGAAAACAATGGATTCATGCCTATAGGGACTTTTGCGCTTTTCGTGCTAGGAAATAGGATACGGCTGCTACGGAGAAAGTAATATCTCCTACATTCGCAGATATGCCTTTGATCCAACGTTGGGAGTAAGAGATTATGCATAGACAATCAAACGTCATCCAAGTATAAGTGTTCTAAACTTTAACTCGCCGATCTTTGGGCAAGACTGAAGTAGTTGGTCATGCTAGCTTGTGATGTATCAGCTTTGAACTAGATGATGTAATCTAGAGCAATCTACACTCGAATCTCCAGTTGTCCGCAATGTCTGAGGCATGAGTTATTGGACGGTTAATCAATGCAGGGAGTTGAAATTTTTGTCTTCACTTTCTAACTCCAAAATGTCATTCATCAGAAGTTTCATTCGTGCAGTTCTCACATCTAGCGAGAAGCTGATTAGTGCTTTTGTTGAATCATTCAGGGCGGTGAACCCCGCAATGAGATTCGTTAACGTTTATCTCAGGACGACCCTTGACGAAAGGATTCCGCGCTGCAGGAAGTTCTTTATGGGGGTTGCCCATGACTCACTCCTGGGTTCGGTCTTCAACACTGAATCAACTCCCATCTGAGCAACACTCAGAGTTTCAAATGTCTCGATTTGGACCATTTCCATCCCTTCAAAAATTTCGTAGCACGCTCACTTGGCCAACTTGTCCAACTCTTGATTCTTTGTTCATGGAATATGAGATACGTTATAATGCCCTAAGTTGTCCAATAGCTCTTCAACCCTTTCTAGAAAAGCTGCGAGTCACAGTTTTTTTGTTTGGAATTCCTTGTGAACCTAGCAAAAAACAATATGTGAGTCACGTGAGATATCCATACGGCTACTCCCAATTTCTTTAGCTAGTTCCATTCCGGCAATCAAGGCCGCATGCTCAAAATTGTTGTTAGCATCGGGCAAAGCCTGTCGCAAGGCATAGTAAATTGACCGTCCTTTAGGAGTTATCAGCCCGACTCCAGGGGCAGATCGTCGATCATCTTTAACACCGTCTTTTTACCACTTCCAAGTGCTTTATTCCATTTTCTATTTTGAGGGGATATTTTCTTTACTTAACACATCCTCTTCGGGGTTGGTGAATTTAGCGATGGATTTGGCTAATGCTTGCCTTCGTATGGTCATCCTTAGGAGGAAGTTGAGATCAAACTGGCTCAGCTTGATGTTCTATTTGGGCAATTTTCCATGTGCCTCTGGTTGCTCCTGTACCTATCGTGGTAGCTGATTAGTGTATGTCACAATCGGGTAAGCCTGGAAATAATGGCGGAGTTTGGTTGAAGCGATCAATAGTTTGTAAGCAAGCTACTGAATCTTTGGGTAGCTGCACTTTGTCGCCGCCAACTTTTTGTTCACATAACACATTGGTCTCTGGATTCTAACCATCGACGAATGGGCATCGAACTGATTCTGTGTGATGATACTGCTAAGTATTTTTAAGCAATCTTCTTGAGCCACCGCCTTAGAAAATATCAGGGGACTCTCTAAATGATTCAGCAGGATCTAAAAGGCTTCAATGCAATTCAGGTTCCAAGGATGCATCTGTTGGTAGCTTTGCAAATAAATCTACTCAGCGCTGCTAGCTTCCCTGACAAGCTTTGAAAAATCTCTAATACTCTATGGATCACGAATGTTCTTGATTGTTGCAATCTGGTCAGGATTGATTTCGATTCCGCGCGAGCTAATTATGAGGCCTAGACTCATCCTTGACGTAACACCAAATGAGAATTCAAAAAGTTCATCTTAATTCCATAGTGTCGGGAGATACTGAATATCTCTGCAAATCTGAAACATGATAGGTAGATCGCTTGGACTCCTCAAGCATATCATCTATGTAGACTTCCATGGATTTTCAAATTTGATCATGGAAAATACGACCCACCAAGTGCTGGTATGTTACTCCAACATTCTTCAGTTTGAGATGCATTGCCACATAGCAATATAGTCCAAGGTTTGTTATAAATCTGATATGTTCTTGATCAGGCACATGCATAGGAATCTAGTTTTAACATAAATATGCATCATAAAAGAGAGAAGTCCATTTCCAGTTGTTGAATCCACTAGCTGATCAATTCTGGGTAATGGGAAGTTGTCTCTTGGAAAGGCCTTGTTCAAATCTTAAAAATCAATGCATGTTCACCATTTCACATTAACCTCCTTAACAAATGCGAGGTTTGATATCCAGTCAGGATATGTAGCATCTCTGATGAATCAATTATCTCTCAGCTTCTCCACTTCTTCTTTCAAGGAAGTCGACCTCTCCGAGCCCAGCATATGCCTCTTTTGCTTAGCAGGGTGATACTTCGGGTTTATGTTGAGTGCATGACTCATAATCGATGGCGATATCTTACACATGTCAGCATGGTTCCATGCAAATGCGTCCAGATTGTATCATAGAAAATCTATAAGTTCCCTTGTCTGGAGGTGGTCCAAATGAGATCTGATTTTCAAGGCCTTTGTCAGGTCATCATTATCAATCCGAATATGTGTGGTTTTTTCATTAAGTATCACCCTTCTGCCTCCTAAATCTTCATCTTCTCTGGGGTCCATGTGTTTCGGTAGATAATCCGACGACACTTTTTTCGATGCTCCCTTTATTTGCAATGTTGACACCTCCTTTGGAGGAGGGGGTGCACTTTTGGGTTCCATACCATCTCCATTGCGTAGCATCTCCCATTTAGCTAAATTGCAGGCTCTTCTAGTAACTTGGTCGCCATGGACTATTCCCATTCCAGCTTTCATTAGGAACTTTAGCAAGTAGACACCATGGTGCGATGTAAGCTTTGAAAACCACTAGAGCTGGTTAGTATAGACCTTAGTCAGATTAACTTGACTACGATAGCATGGCTAGCAAGGCTTCAAGTGATGTTCATGTTTTCTATCGCAACTAATGTATGAAGTAGAGAGCTAACATCTGATTCATATTTGTTTTGATCTCAAACTCTCATCTCTTAACCGAGGTCATATGGTGACCATTGAGCAGTCAAGTTGTTATCATCCGGGCAAAGATCCGTATATCCAAGCATGGCCTGCGGTGTCTCTACTGGTACCTATCTCTGGGCACCAAAGAATGTTGACTCATCCCTTATCCAACGGAAATCAACCGTCATCGATGCAGTTGATAGCAAATAGGCATTGCAAAGGATAACTAGGCTCTTCAGAGAGTGAACCATAGAACATATGTCATCCATCACGTCATGCAAGTGAAGGGTAGCGTTGTAGTATTAGGATCCTTAGTCATTTTTGGTAAACTATCATTAAGAACCATCGTTGATAAGATCATCTGAGTTATCTTCGGAATAGCGCCCTGGCTGCTCCATATCAATGTCATTTGAGATTCTGCCGGTTGAGCAGGTTTAAGTCATGTAAACAAGATGATCACTACTCTTTTATGAACATCAAGCGCATTGTTGTGGTCTATATCCCATTGGAACAAAAGGAGGTCATTTAGAAGTAGTTTTTTCACACATGCCATGGTTAGCATGCCAAATATTATTCAAAAACACCCCTTATTGAACATTAGAGAATAGAGTCATGTCTTTAGGGAGAATCCCAATCGTTGTCATTTAGCTGTTGATATTCTCAAATTAAGCAATGAGTCTTGGTTGTTAACCTTGACAATTAATGTTGGCCACTACGTAGCGGCACAAGTTTGGGGGCATACCCGATTTTTTTCCAGAAATGACCCTATCTTGAGAAGATTGTAGGAGTCCAGAAATAGCCGGTGATCGGGATGGAATATCTGAAAGAGTTGGTTCGAATAGCCCGTTGTGGTTCGGATCGGGGTTGAGCGCTTGGGTCAAATTCTGTCTTGGAGTCAGTCAGCATTTCCCTTCAAATCGGGGTTGGATCGAGCAAGTCGCTTCGGGTCGGATTGGTTCTACTTCATTCGAGCTGATTGGGTCAACTCTTCAAGCACGATGGTGATGATGATCGCTTATTCTGGGTCGTTGGACTCGGAGCACCATTGGTTATCAGTTGATGATCAGCCTCGATTTAGTTTGAGTGGTAGTTCCTTAGCTTGGACCAAACTGACTATTTGATGCCTTTTGTCCTCGAGGAGTCGGAGTAGCGCTTGAGGGTTGTGGATTTTTCACATACTGTTGTAGTCGGTTCTTCTGAATCAACTCCTCAATCAGGATTTGGAGATGCATGTATTCATTTGTATCATGACCTGGTTGAGTGTGGAATCGACAGAACTTTCTAAAGTTCACAACCTTCCTTGAAATCTTCAGTGTTGGTGGTTCTGGATAGTGTTCAGTATCCTTTGTGGCAGAGAAAATGTTCTCCAAAGTGTCATTCATAGGAGTGAGCTCTGACGGATCGTAAAAGAGAAGCATCTTATTAGGCTTCTTGTATTTGCCGTCATTGGCTCGCTTCTGCCCCTGATTACTCTTCTAATTATATTGGGTAGCAGCATTTTTGGTAGCCTCAAGAAGCGGGTTGGCATCAATAATCTGAAGAGGTACAGGATTATTGTCCACTCTCATATACTCCTCTGGTTTTTTATAGGATATCTCAAGCGTGTTTGGTTCTTTCATTTTAATCCATCTACCAAATTCGTTGTTCTCATCTATGGCGCCGATTAGGTACATTAAGATCATGCGGGTCTTGGGATTCCCTACTTCGGACGCAGCAGCACTGAATCTTTTGAGGAAAGCTTTGATAGATTCTCCGTCATTCTGCTTCATTGGGGTAAGAGAAATAACATTCTTAGCCTTCGTAGCTTGCAGCCTAGACTGAGAGGGAAGCACAAGCATTTAATCTCATCTGTCGCCTTGGCTGAATTCATATGCCACTCGTATTTGTATAGAAAGCGATTCGGATCAGAAGTTCGATTGTATGGAGGCAGAGTAGGATGAGTGAACTTGTTGCGGAATTCTACTTTGCAGATCCTCTTCGTGAATGGATTTTTGCTGAGGGAGAAGCTCATTCCCTCCCACTATCCTTGCAAGCCCTGTTATCTTGCAAGATTTGCTTTTTACCATATCCGCGGTATATTCCTTCGAGTTGTGTCATTCCAGAGAGCGGACTTCGATCTCTTTTCTGGATGCTCGTCGTGGTGAGCGATCATGATCAGAGGATCTAGGTCTTTTTCCTCCACTATGGGAAGGTGCTCCCACAATGGGACTTGCAACTTATCGGTTATTTTGATCGAAATGGTTCTTAGCTTTCAGATTTGAGTATTCGATATTAGCATTGCCTTTTTCAACAAGTCCTTCCAAGTTGCCATTATGATGATGATCGAAGGCTGATGAATTTGCATTCTCTTCAAGGTCGACATGGATTTTCGAAGGAGGAGGAGGATTTGCTTGAGCATTCAGGAGAGCACTCATTTTAACCATTAAGGCTTGATTAGCGTCCATTAATGTTTTATTAGCATTCATCAAAGTTTTTTGGAGGCTTCCATCCTTTGACTTAAGTTAGCGACAACGACATATAATTCAGCTTTGGTTACCCCGGCTACACTTATTGAGTTTTCTCCAACTTCAGAATGGTTGGTAAGTGGTGTAGCATCGTCGTTAACAACGTTGTCGGTTTCTCCAATGGTCTTATTTGTAGTCTTTTTTAACATAGCTATTATCTCGGACCAGGCTTTGAATTTCGGAGAGGGTTTGTCACTTGGCATGAATCTTAGATTTAGAGAATCTATAGTGGAAGTATGCTTGGAACTTCAATGGAAGGCTCTTAAGACTGAGAGAAGTGTGAGTGTGGCCCACGGTGGGTGCCAAATGTTGAAACCGAAAATGATCACAACACCAATGATGTTTTACTCAACACTTCACAAAAGTAAGAAATTAGAAATATGGGGCTACGAGAAGATAAAAGCAAGTAAAGAACACAGGAATTTTATAGTGGTTCGATCTAGAATAGATCTACGTACACTTCGGAAGAGATTTCATTATCACATGTGATATTACAAGGTACATTTCCCTTCCAGTTTTTCTCATTCTCTCTTTTTACAACGATTTTCCTCCTTTAATGACTTGATTCTCTCTAATCTGTTATGGTAATAGCTATATCTCTTTGAATTCAATTATCGTGAGAATGTATATTCCACGGTTTGAGCACTTATAGGATCATGGATGAATCCATTGCGGTTAAGATGTGAATCGAAGCTCGGAGGAGGATTAATGGCCGTTGGAGAGATGTAGAATGGAGCTTGTATGGTTTCTAATGGAGATCGGAGAAGATCCGATCGAGTAATCGATGGATAAGGATAGAGAGAACTTGAGTTGATGAATAATGGAGATGGAGAATGACTTGGATCCGATTTGGCGTTAGTGGAGGATGGGATGAGCTTAGAAAGTCATTAATGGAGCTTAGAGAGCTTGGAAATGGTGAAGAACCGGAATGACCGCCATTTGGAGTGGCTTAAACCAGTCTTTCTAATGGTTGTGAAAGGGGGTATTTATAGGTGGTGCTTTGATGGAGTGACGAAGTTGTAAATAAGTGCACGTACTACATTGGTTGGTGAATGGTATGAGTACACGCGGTATGATGGTTTGCACCATAAAGCATGTTCACCACTTGTGCTGCTAAAGGTTCAACGGCATGAAAATATACAACTGCGTACAGCTCGCCATCCGCACTTTACAGCTGGCATTGGGCGCTTTACAGCTGACGCCAACCTAGCATTTAGCTGTACGAGCAAGCCTTCAACCATGGTGCACGAGTGGGCTTGTCCAAGATGTGTAAGCAAGTTGTTATACCAATATATACATGAACGACTTTAGATTATACATATCATGATACTATTCAAAAGTGGAAAAATAACAATTTTGCCACCGCTTTTCGTATTGTATAAAAATAGGATTAGATATTACAAGTTTGCCATCAACTTCTCCTGCATGAATTTGCTCGTTCGTTCAAGGACCGCTCGACCGTTCACGTAGTGCTCGAACGACCAAGTTAATTTACGTGTGAGCGTGCGACCCATGGCAAAGAGAGTTGCTGCTCGACCTCTGGTGCACGATCCCCTCAGCTCAGATACGTTGCTCGACCTGGAGATCCGCTCGACCAAGTTATGTTGCTAGAGTGCATTACCTATCTGCAAGGACGCTGCTCGAGTGTTCCCTTGAACGTCGCTTGACCAGAACTGCTCGACCACCTTGGAAGCTTCTGCTTAACCACCTAGGAAGCTTCTGCTCGACCCCAGGACTCTTGACCGAGCAGAGGTGTTGTTGTTGGATCCAAATTTGCGGAGCTGGGTACTCACACTCGAGATGTTCGAAAAAATACCCGAATGGTTTTTTGGTTAGTTAATAGACAACTAGTCGATTGAGTGCGTCATTGACCTTAATCATGGTGAAGGGCTGATTTGGATACTTTGGGAGAAGGGAGGGAGAGATCATAAGTAAAAGCACCAAATGATATGGCCCATTAGGTAGAATTCACCCTTAAAAGCTAGTTTGTAAGGGAAGAGTGCCTAATGAGCTATATACTAGTCAATAGTTCTCATATTTATATTATTGGACATATCAAAGACCCTTGTAAAAAAAAATCCTTTTACAACTTCAAATCGTGATGTTACCATAAAAAATTTAAATATCATTTCTTGACTTTCGAATTGAGTGATAAAAGAGAAAAGTAAATATTAAGATCGAATTGCTTCTTCAGCGGAATAGCCTGGAGAAAATCTGATGCAATTTAGAAAACATAAGATGTACTAAAGAAAGTGAATATTAAAAAAATGTATTTTATAGTAAAAAAATTGAGGATAAAATGATGCATTCCATAAAGGAAAAAAATGTATTTTACAAGATCATATTCTATAGTCTAGAAATAAATAAATGTAATAAATGGTGAATGTAAAAATAAACTATATAATATATTTTTCTCAATATCTAAAAAAATGGTATTGTTTCTTTTAGTTATAGTTGACTCTATTATAGTAGTTTTGTAACGTCTACAAAATTTTATGAAAGGCAGTGATCATAATCAACAAAGGTATTTTTATAGTAGTGTCGGCGAATACCATTTGAGCCGGGTTGGATCATGAGAATACTTTGACAACAAACTGCTTTAGTTCGTGGTTGGGCGAAGTTGGAGCAACAGTCTGTAAATGGCATTATGACTGAGTGTCCAATTATTTTGCATAATATATCAAATCTAGTTGTTGTTGATTCCGAGTCAAAATTAGATGTTATCTTCAATGGGATATCTTCCAGGCAATAACCTTAAGGATTTGCTTTGCTCTTGACCATCCTTCTTTTGTATAACTGTGGAGAGATGACCACAACCACTGCAGTTTAGGCAAATAAAATATTAAAAAAGTTACGGCTTATAATCATTTTTGATATATCTGGAGGTGGCTGCTTCAACTCATGTCATCCATTTCCAATGGTCCACACTTGCAGATGATAATCTCAAATCCATCAAGAAATATAAGATTTGATTTCAATTTTATGTTTTTGTTATTGAAATATATATATTTATCGATGTAGTTATAACACCTTTTAGTTATCTAATTGGTGATTAGAACGTTATAGCATAAGAAAGGGTACAAACTTTGGATTACTGTGGAAACATGTTTATGAGCGAAAAGAAATATCCTCTTCTGCCGGATTTTGAGTGAAGATACAAATGTAGAACCATGTTCATTATAATCATACAAATAAAACGATAGATAGTATAGCATAAGCAGCAAGGGTACAGATTTTCCATTACTGTGGAAGACAACGTTAACGTTAAGATAAGGCGATTGATCAGGGCATATGAGGTTTGAGATGAGCATTGTCAGATACTTCATCAGGAGGCGCGCAGCATCCCCTGCAGCTACTCAAGCGTATGAGTTTGGCAGTACAACATGCAGCATAGGAGCAGCCTGGTCTCACACGCACTGGTCTCTTAAGGAACGGCGGAAGATTTACAGCACCTGTAAAATTAGCGATAAGTATCTCATTTTTGCTGCATTCAATAAGCCAGGCATCAGCTATACCTACTTTTTTCTATTCTTAAATTCAACGACTTACCGGTTGTAGTCTCCGAATTGAAAAGGGCAATAGCAGCGAAAAGAAGAAAAAATATAACCAAAGTTTTCACTGAGATGGCCATGATCGTATTGCTTGTTTACGGTGCACTATGATGAAGATATTGTAATGAAAATGCTGTTTTATTTATAAGAAAAAAAATAAGCCAGCAAAATATCTATATGGCGGCTGTCATGCATTTTGGACCTCGGTTATTTTTGAAGGCTGGCTTTCTTTGCTATTTCCTAATTAATTATTTAGTGCTACTGACTTCCTCCTCCTGCATTGACTTAAGACTTCATTTTTTTCCTCAAGCTCTTATTATATAATAGTCAGTTATGGCAGTTACGTCAGTGGGTATGTGGCTATACGTTACGCACACAAGTTTTATTCGTACACTTGCAGATGAAGACGCACCACATGGCTGTGATAAGACATTTCACGCAACAGCAGAAAACCCACACGCATATATGAGCTCTTGTTAACCATAAATTGGCCAGCAAATCCGTTTTCCCTTCCAACGTTTTAAATGGCTCTACTGATATTTTGTCTTCTAAAATATATAGGTTAACATGTATTTTATTAATATAGTAAGTTATTGTATAAATGAAATGATTTTGTCTTAAAATTGCAGATATGGGATTAAATTGTTTGTTTCGGATTAAAAATAAATTTCTAAAAGAATAGAGCGAAAATATCAGTTAGTCAATTGATAATTTTCTCTTCGTTGGCGTTCAATATGTCACATCCTATTAGGAAATCTTGTGGCCTGATGAAATCAATTAGGTAATCTTATGGCCTGATGAAATCAAGAAGGTGTGATTGAGCCTGTAAATCAATTGAGCTTGGACTTGAAGAGAAGACATGATGGTTTTATCTCATAGCCGTTAAAATCGAGATGGTGTTAATTGGGAAAGAAGAGGTTGAAAGTGAGAGTTAAGGGGCTATTGTTTGAGTGGAGGAGATATTGTGATTTTGCATCAAGGTGGAGTGTTGAAATTGGTGATATGTAAATCACAATTTTAGGCAACAAATATTCTTGCATATTTTGTAGAGAGATTTGTTGCTAGATTTTATGGAGAGATTTGGTGTTAGATTTGATGAAGAGATTTGGTGCAAGATTTGATGAAGAGATTTGGTGCTAGATTTTATGGAGAGATATTGGTTACTATAGTTGTGGACATTTATTGCAAGGATATGTGGTGCTTATCCAAATAGTTTTATAACATATATGAAGATAATTTTGATGCCAATTTTTCTTGAGCATGAAGCAATTCTCTCTATAAACTGGGCCAGCTAACATCTTCATTAGGTGTGGTTGATAGCCACCAAGAGTGGTGGTGAGAGCCTCCAAGAGTGATCAATCTAGCTATTCCAAATTGAGTGTTCTCCTTCAAATTATTTAGCCATTAGATATTCTCTACCAATTTCTCAATAAGGTTATTAGTTCAAGTTGTAATTGTTTGTAATGATAGTTGAGATCGATTGTAAACAATTTTTTATTAATGAATCAATAAAGAGGGTGATTGGGTGGAATATCGTGTGCTCATATTTCCGATATTTTTTGTGCTTTTTTAGTCCAAATCATCTTCAAGTGATTGGGTGATAAAGATCCTATATTTCTTGGAGTTTTGTCATGCTTCCGTTGCGCACAAAACCCTAACAGTTTGGTATCAGAGACAGTTCATCGCATAGCTTCGAGTGATTTTGGATTGAAGATGTCGGAGATGATGTTGCTTTCATGGATGGCTATTATGGGTAGGAGATTTTGAGAATTTGGAATGAAGAACCTAGTCCGCAGCAAGGTGGAGAGGTTGGTTTTGATCACTGCTAAAGATCCATTGAGGATCATATTATCGATTGTTGTCTTCACGTTGATAATTCTCGAGGGATCCATGTAGATGAATAGGGATCAAGAGGTAGACGTCGATAAAGAGAAGGTGTGATTGAGCCTGGAAATCAATTAGGTAATCTTGTGGCCTGATGAAATCAAGAAGGTGTGATTGAGCCTGTAAATCAATTGAGCCTGGACTTGAAGAGAAGACATGAAGGTTTTATCTCATAGCCGCTAAAATCGAGATGGTGTTAATTGAGAAAGAAGAGGTAAAAAGTGAGAGCTAAGGTGCTATTGCTTGAGTGGAGGAGAAGTTTTGATTTGATATCAAGGTGGAGTGTTGAAATTGGTGATATGCAAATCACAATTTTGAGAAACAAATATTCTTGCATATTTTGTGGAGAGATTTGTTGCAAGATTTAATGGAGAGATTCTGTGTTAGATTTGATGAAGGGATTTGGTGCAAGATTTGATGAAGAGATTTGGTGCTAGATTTTATGGAGAGATATTGGTTGCTATATATGTGGACATTTATTGCAAGGATATTTGGTGCTTATCCAAATAGTTTTATAACATATATGAAGATAATTTGAATGCCAAGTTTTCTTGAGTATGAAGATATTCTCTCTATAAACAGGGCCAGCTAACATCTTCATTAGGTGTGGGTGAGAGCCACCAAGAGTGGTGGTGAGAGCCACCAAGAGTGATCAGTCTAGCTATTCCAAATTGAGTGTTCTCCTTCAGATTATTTAGCCATTAGATATTCTCTACCTATTTCTCAATAAGGTTATTGGTTCAAGTTGTAATTGTTTGTAACAATAGTTGAGATCGATTGTAAACAATTTTTTATTAGTAAATCAATAAAGAGGGTGGTTGGGTAGAATATCGTGTGCTCATATTTCCGATATTATTTGTGTTGTTATTTTTATTTTTCAATCAAATTCATCTTCAAGTGATTGGGTGGAAAAGATCCTGTTTTTCGAGCGTTTTGTCAAACTTCCGCTGCACACAAAAATCAAAACAATACACACGTTTGAATCAAAAATGATGATTCAAACACCAATGTTGTGAAATCACACTACAATAATTATGGTTAGAAACTAAAAGGGTCACAACTGCAAAATAAACGGATAAAAAGCAAATAAGAGACACGAGATTTTTATAGTGGTTCGATTTAAAATGAATCTACGTCTACTTTTGAAGTATTTATCATCATCGTGAAGGGAATTACATGGTTTATCATCTTATACATCATATTTATTACACTTGACACTTTTGTGATAATTCTCCATTTTTTGCTCTCTTTCCGCTTTAGATCACACTTAGATTCGAGAAAGAACGAATTGGATTGTGTAATCATATACTTTTCCTTGGTTCCAACATGAAAATGATTTTAGATCCGTGCATTGAAAAGGAGCTATGGCGATTGGAGATCACTTGGAGTAGATTGGAGTGTGAATTAATGGTGCTCGGTGAAGATGAGATCCATTCCATATTGGAGGAAGGGGAGAAGTTTGGCAGTCATTAATGGAGTTTTTAGAAGCTTTAGAGCGGTTATGGAATGATTTTGGCAACCCTTCGGGATCGAGGAATCGGTCCCTTGAAATGTGGAGAAAGGGGCTATTTATCTAAGAAGTTTCAATGTAGTGGCAGCCTCATAATTATGGGATGCAGATTTTGGATCGGACGTAAATTTAGATCGGGATAAAACTAATTACAGAAATGCTACTGGTCCGCTTTATAACTGTGTACAACTATCATGGTTTGTATTTACAGTTCTGCCACCGCTCTTTGTAGTTGACCGATCCACTTTATGCGTCATTCCCGGTCTATTGTTTCAATTGGTACCGATCCAATTATTGCTGCCTCTCTTAAAGTGACCGACCCAAACCTTATTTTTAAATGTGCCCGACCCAGTTATATTTTACTAACCGATCCAGATTGTCATTTGCCTTTTCTGATTTACCCCGACCTAGATATGCTTTTCGCTCCCAAATGAATAGATCTACGTGTAAAATGCTTTATACTGAACTCGCATCTGTGAATTGCAGGATGTTACGCCATATATTTGCATTGATCGATTTAATCCATTTTGCCAGTTCTAATGCGAACATATTTCATGTCCCATATTCTTGTTCCAACATGAAGCTACACTTATTATCATTTTGTTGTGCTAACATGTTTTGATGTTCCAAAGCTTCCAGACGTTTAGCACGCTCAGCCCATATTTTACACTTTCTACATGTTGTATGATGTTCACGTGTAAATGGTTGTGGTTGGCACACCCATTTTTTCCTTTGACGAGGAGCAATATAATCATGCTTGTCCAATCTTATGAATGATGCTGTTACTTAAGGTCGATCGAAATGTTGACAATGCACTGACCCAGCTGGTTGACAATGCACCAACCCGTTTATATTACTTCATATAGGCTAATCCGTTGTATTTATTAAAATAAAGTGCCCACGTATTCATACTTCTGCAGACTGTTTCAAATGTGTTTTAACCATCTCCCTGATGTTTGTTTCACGTTACTCTCATATCTACATTTTGTAATATAATGTATCACGTTATGTTTGAAGCTGTCACACGTTTTCAGTACATCTCTACCACTATTGTATATAATCTCACTGATTCTTCTGTCCCCAAATTCAGTGCGCCCCATATCCCAAATAATAAGAGCCCCCTGATTTCCACCTTTTGCATTTAATCCCCTGAATTGTTTTTGTACTTAAATGCAAAAAAGCGGAAATGGGGAGATTTGATTGGATGGACATGGGGGGATAGGGGAAATGGGTACAAAATAATTGGTCTCGTATATAATATAGCCGATCCGAAGGGCACCATTGAAATCAAACCACATGGTCTTCATATGATGTCGACCCATTCTTTAATTAATTTGTCATTGGTCCATGCATGGCAACGCATACAATATATTGGCATGCATGCCATAATCCTGTGCGTATACATATGGTGCCCGGTCCATATATGGACTCATAGCCAACATGAATGTTTTCACCACATGGAACATGCACGTCAATCCAAGTGTTCTAAGCTTGATACAGGTCCATGTATAGTCTTTGATACCGACCCGACGTACTGACCGATCCGGTGCTTTACAACCGACCGATCTGGTGCCTTGCAACTGACCAACCCGGTGCCTTGCAACTGACCGACCCAACCCACTTTGATGGAAATGGACCGACCCAATGCTATGCATAATAGGCTGACCAGCTGTTGTGTAAACACTATAAGAAAACACTGATTTAGCGTCAAAAATTTAGAAGCGGAAATTTCCGCCGCTAATTAGCGATGGATTTCCATGCGATCTGCAAGGGATAGTTGTTTGTTTTTTCAACTTTTTTCTTTTATTTATCACCGCCGTCTTTTGTCATCCCTCACTAAACTGTTGCAAATTGCGTCAAATCACCAACGGAAAATTTTTGCTGCTTTTTTCAGCTGCAAATCCAGGCAGAATACCAACAAATATTTATAGAAGCTATTTTGCAGCAGAATTCCGACGGATTTGCAAGAGATGTTTATATTTTTTTTTAAGATATACAAAGGGCAATCCGCATCCTCACACCACTGTTAATTTGAGCCGTTGAGATTGAACTATCTAATGGTTGTAATTGGTCATCCGCATGCATTGAAGACCTTCAAATTGGAAAAACAACAAATAAAGATTGTAAAATGTGAAATTTTAATTCTCCCTACAGATTGAATCACGTCTTTCCCTTTTCTTCTTCTTCATCAACTTAAACCTAAATCAAAAAGTTTCCACAAATTTTAATTCCCACTCCCTGTTCTGCAGCCCAAATCCTCAATTTCTTAATACCCGACATCTTCTCCTCTTTCGCCTTCTATGCCATCAGAAATTGCGGCCTTGGCAACCTCTGGGCCAACAGCATGTTGATAGCAACTGACGAGGGATTTACACTAAGTTATTTCGGACATAACCCTATTCTCATTCTTCCCAAATCCGATGAAAAAAATCTTCGACATGGCTGACCGATTTTCCACCGATTTGTGGATAAATTAGTTACACAGTCAAGGGCAGCTAAAGTTGAGAAGCTTGTTCTAGCAAGAGGGAACGGTTCTTCGAAGCATGTATTACAGGTTAAAAGCCGTTGAAGTGGCGGTCAAGGTGATACTTGCTTCTGGGTTCATAATTACCTTTTATTTAAAAATTAATGTTATATCGAAGCACGCAGATATGGTAGATTCTTCCAACTGGGTTAAAGAAAATAAAAAAATATTTGCAATTTTAAGATGCATGGTTATAAGTCTGCAAATAAAGTTTCTATTAGTTGAACAAACTTGTAAGCTTTTCGCACAAAGATGCAAGTTTGTGCCTTGTGTATCATAGAGTTTAGATGCAAGTTTAGATTTTTAATCGTAGACATGATAATTTATAAATTTTAATCATATATTTTTTATATGTATTTGATTTCAGTGTTTAGAGCTGTTATGAATAATCAATTTCCTTGAGCATCCAGGATTATTTTAGCTATTAAACTTGTTATTGGTTCGAAAGCACCAACATATAGCGTAATTACTTCTTTTATATACAACCTTCGCTGAAATAGACTATATCCTTGCAGCATTCGTTTGTAGACCTGCATAGGAATGCGTTTTTTCAGAGAATTTTCTAAATGATGTTGTTACATGATAATCTGTCATGCAAAAAATATGTAGGTCATCTACATATGAGATGAGTAAGTTCAAGATCTGCTTCATAGATGGGTTTAATTTTTCTGTTGCTCACTTTTAAGTCCATAGACTTTAAAGACTATTCCACTATATAATACATATAAGGGATAATTGTCAAAATAGCAAAGCTTTGTTGATCAAATGTTGATGATTAGTTATCTTTTAAAAAATAAGCCAATGAATGTTGCATTGTGAATTTACATAGCAGCATACTTAAGAGACAGGAAACATATACTAACTACCTAAGCTGGACGACATTGTTTATGCTTGCTCTAATCAAAAAATTAAAAGACTAATAAATTATATAAAAGTTATGTTACAATATATGTCCTTTTAGCCTCATTAGTTTGTACATCCCCTTTTCTATCAGTATAATGCTTCCCGACTAAAAATCATGTTGATCATTGAGTAATATATGCTAGGATTGAATTTCAGACAAAATATATGCATCCCCTTTTCTACGTATACCAACCGTGTATTCAAATTAGTTATCTTTTATTGTATTTGCAGGATTAAAGGCCAAGAAGATCTATGTGCTTTGATGTTGTAAAAGTTTAGAAGATGATAATAAAGGTTAGGTTCCTTCCAGCTTTTGGGTATAAATGTACTAATTTTGGATCACTAAGAAGGAACTATAAAGAAAAGTATCATAGTTAATTGAGGCTTGGGAGGTATCCAAAATGGTCACTCAGTTGTAGATTTGAATACTGACCTCTTGATGAAAACTAAGAATGTTCAGACAATGCTAGGCTAAGTGATTATTTTTCATTGAATGGGAAATTATTTTAGAAAACAACTGCTAATGTTTTATTCCTAAAACTGAAAATTATATTAACAAAGATTTATAGCCAAATTTTCATGTCTAGTTGATGATGGCGGCCCAGTGTACCTTACTTGATATTTTCATACATTTATGTTAGTGAAACTGGAGATTACTTTTGGAGCATATGGGATTTTATTGTTCCTCTATAAAGTAGTATTCTTGTAGCAAAATATCTTGGTACTGTCTTAATTCCACTATAATTACACAAATATGTTAAATATGAGATTACTTTTGGTGCAAATTATCCTTGTCAGCAACGCTACTACTCCTGTATCCAACATCAATACCACTGTGCTTGTGTTGTGCATGACAGCTCATGAAATTCCAAAGACAACCATGTCCGCCCCTCTTCTAAAACAAAATCACCTTACTCGCTCATACGACCATCGGCTGCATATCGAGCTCCGCCCTTGCTACCTATTTTTGAACACAGTTTTTAAAACTTGTAAATATAGTTTATTAAATTGTAATACACTATATATTTTTAAATATGTAGTGTATAATATAGATTTTCGCCTATATTCACTTTTATTTGGAACATTGAATTCATTAATATTTATATTAAAGAAAATAATCCTAACGCTGAATGTATTCAGTGCTAACTGAGCATTAGGATTATATATTCAATACCATTTTAAGTGATACAGTGATTAGGCTTTAACTTGTACTACGATGATTATTTAATTGATCATGAGGTTTATAAAATTTTGTTAATTTTTTTTTATCATTCATATTTCAGTTAAGTTTTCTTAAATCATTTTATGTTAATGTGTAAGTGAGTTCTCATAACTAAGTAAAAATATATTGTGTAGCAAGTAATTTATGAAGTGTAAATTATGGTTTTTTAATTGTATCCCAGCATCTTCAGCGTTACGCCATGATGAGAACCGGTGTCTCCATGTTAATTGTCATGAGAGTTTATGTCTTTGCTTCTACCATGCCACCATCAGTGACATCCTGAAAGTGCATTATATTACATGATTATAATATCTATCTAGTGTGGCATATCTAACCCTTACAATTTTCTAATAGAAGAGTTTATTTACCAATAAGCTATAATTTCTTGACAATCAAATTTTATTATTATTTATAAACTAATTTTGGGTAAAATAAAATGTAGAAATGAGCGAAATTGTGATGTTAGAAATTTTCCTTATTTTTTGCTTCTATAAAACCTGTAAGCATCATGTTATGGACATGATGAGTGTAATGTCCCGCATTTTTATCGATTTATATTTGAATATTGAATTCGTGTTATAAGTGGATTCATATATTAATTAAAACAAAGTTGAACATATAAAATATATATTAAATATAATCGAGCTCATAACGACGCTGTAGTTCGTAATTTAACGTTCTAAACTTCAACTGAGTGTACAGGACTCGTTTTAAATCGGATTTCTGCGAAACAAGAAACGTTGGAATCTGTTGAATTGTATTTTTCTAATGGAGGTGAAAAAATCGAATTTCTGAATTTTATATTGAAAGATATATCCAAATCAAATTTTCGAATAGTGGTTGTAGAATCGTTTGTCGACCGTAAGGGTTTATTCGATATAACTTGATATCGGGTTCGAATTTGAACATGGTTCTTTTGAGACATAGTGATAATTAAATTTTTAGAATTTTACTGTAATTTTTAATTAATTAAATAAGCAACTTTTTATTTAGGGTATTTTGCACCCTATATCAATATTTTGGGGTTTCACAATATGAGTTAACTTACCGATATTATTATCTTTTTGGAATCACGACACATTACTTGACATGACAGTATTTTTATTTCTGTTTATAGCGGTCCGTAAGCAAAATGAAATTTGTGTAACGGAGAACGTAAACTTCACTTTGAAAACAATTTTTTTTTTATATACATACTCTGGCACGTACATATGCAGTATACTTGATGTGAAAATTCATGAAGCCTATCTACTCTATGCCAACGCGTATAACTAAATATAAAGGAATGATCAATCAATACTTTCAACAAAGATATGGATTTTGAACAAAATACTTTCCCATCTTAGCCATCAGTCAATCACTAACATACAACAAAGGCATCTCAACTAAATTCAAACTCGGATCTAGCTAACATCCGATAGTAATTATGCCCCCTTCAAATATAATCTCCAATGCTAAATCTCATTTGATGTTACCTCTTTCAATGCTGTTTAAAGCAAGGTGCCATGAAATATAACCTGTCGAGCTTTGATTAGGATCATGTCTAAGAAAGGACCGTAGACAATATACCTCACCATGAAGTTTCCAAGTCCATCACACACTGTCACCGACTAGCCTAGGCTATACAGTGAGACAAAAAAAAAAGTTACGAAGGACACATGCAATTGTCTTCATCATACAGACCTATATTTTATATAGTTTCATGGTTAAGTAAGAAATTCAGACCAATGTTTTTCTATAGCTTCACACCAAAGTCTCGTACCCTATTTCCCCTACATATGCAAACCTATTACCTATGCCTTCACAATAACCAATCCACTGCAGACTCTAAGGATCTCGAGCAGAAAGGCAGCACATGCCTAAGAGATTGTATGCAGCACGTATATTCAAATGTCAACGCCTATACCCTGTGACTGTATTTTAAAATCCTACCTAAGCATCACCTACCCAACATATATAGGGCGCAGATCTGAAAGGACAACTGCACATTGAAAAAGAAAGCTTGGAAATAGCAGCTATGAAGGGATAATACGAGGCAGATCTATCTAAGCTATGAAGCGAAAGTTCAAGGAATAGCCAACCTACCTTAAGCTATCCTGTACGCTATCATGTACTAGTTTTCTTGGCATGCACGGATCCTAGATATATAAATACCCAGGTCTTCCTTCTTCAATCCATTCACAAAAAGCATTCACGGAAAGCCAAAAAAAAAAAGAAAAAAAAAAGAAAAAGAAATAAATACTTACCAACTGAACAAAGAGGAGAAACGGGGACGTGAGTGTTTTGATGCATTTGTGTGTGATGTTGGAGTGTATATGTAAAGTGTGTTGCGAGCTTGCTTGAGAAAATGGAGTGTTGCGTTGAAGGGAAGATTGTCGGATGAGGAGTCGGACGGTGGTTCCGGTTCGACTGCATGGGAATGGAACTAGAAGGTGCATGGTGCTTTCAACAGCAGACAAAAAGGAGAAGTAGGGGCTCATGCGTGAGGTGGAGGATCAAGGCTATAAACGCAATACAGGGAGGATGCAAGGTGTATAATTTGGTGATGCACTTATGTTCGGTAAAGGACTATGGTGTATTTCATTTGAAGTTGGTCGAAATGGTGTACATTAAACAGGAGCGTGCGTGTACAAGGAGGAACAAAAGCAAAAGAGGATTGTGATATAAAGAAATGGGTTGGGTACTGTTAAAATGATGAGAACGTGGAGCTGTAAGTTTTGGGATGGTGGAAATATGAAGACAAGGGGAGTGGTTTGCGTTTTGGGTTGTACAGGAGATGGGATGCGAGAAAATGTAGAAGGATGCATGTTTGAAGGAGTTGAGCAGGGGATTCGAAAATAAACGGTGTACAAATGGGTGCGAGTTGGTTACTGTAGGGATACTAAAGCTGGCGTGTAATGCAAAGTGGAAGGGATGCACGCTGGCTTGAGTCTCGGACAGTCGCTGCAAATCCTTTAGCTGGAAGGAGCCAGTTTGCGTTGAGCTGAAGGTCCGGGTTAAGCTCGGATTTTCTGCCGGCATTGAAGGGAAGTTTCGAGTTGATGATCTAGTGGGGGTGGCACCTTACAGTCACCAACTGAACGTGTCATGAGGGAGGAGGCGTACGAGTTTGGCAAGTTAGCGATGGTGATGTTGTACGTGAGAAGAGGAGTTAAGAGGTGAAGTATTTTCTGTTAAGGATTATGGGAGATGTGCTAGAGTATTATGGACATGGTTGTTTCTATTCACAGGAGGTAGTGGTTTTCAAGAAATAAAAGGGGACGTACTGTTGGAATGGGTTGCCAAACAAAAACAAAACAAGAAAAACAAAAAGGGTAACCGCAAGCAAAATAAGTTAGACGTGAATTTTGTGAACAGAAGGGTGTTGGCTGTTCATTTCTAAAGGGTTGTAAAGAATGTTGAACTTTGAAGGATTGCGGTGAACATTCAGTTCAGACGATGCACTATTGTGGCGTGGATGGGTTCGACGGCTTTGAGAAGGAAAATGCGAGTTGGTTTAAGCACTGTTGACGCGGATTTGCACTTGAACCTGGGATTCAAAGGTCCGATCGAGTTTTATCTTAGTGGTACCGTCAAGAGGGGT
This sequence comes from Allium sativum, assembly GCA_030737875.1. Classification (NCBI taxonomy): domain Eukaryota; kingdom Viridiplantae; phylum Streptophyta; class Magnoliopsida; order Asparagales; family Amaryllidaceae; genus Allium; species Allium sativum. The sequence goes on along the minus strand of CM060916.1, from coordinate 1,049,163,396 downwards.
GTGCATGTAAAAGCAAGAAGGAGGAGCAACAACGTTCGATGGGATCAATGGAACGCAAATTGTTATTTAACGGTTAACGCGCCAAGGTGAGTAAATTCACTAACTCTGTTTTATTTAAAATATTTTAATCACATTTTAAACAATGGTTGAATGCTGTGTGATGTTTGATTAGGTAAATTACAGTTAAATTGGTTGAAATAAACATATATCGTTGCATATGTACACATCATTGGTTGATACTGATTTGACTAATATCTGTGGATGCGGAAATCGGTTGGAGGAACTCAACCGGATTCCTAAATATTTAATTGTATTGTTTGTGCACTGTTTGAACCGTGTTGAATGGACATTCAATGTTATGTTGATTTGTTAAATAAAAGATATCAACGACAGTCAACCATAAACCCATTTTGTTAAGAAGTTGGTTGACCGTCAGACAAATCAACGATGTAAATTTTAAAAAAAATTATATCTTTATAATTAAAGCAAAGTTTAAATTATAATAGAAATTCTATTATAAACTGGTATTAAGTTTATATTGAGATGTTTTATTGAATTGGGTATAATAATACGAATGAGAAGTAAATTGCTAAAAAGACAAAGAACGTGATCGATTTTTGATAAGAGAAGTTTAAAGAGAAATGTTTAAGGAAGATGGGGTGAAGAGTTAATGGCCAATGTAAATAAATTTAAACAACCGAGTTTTCAAATAAGGATATGGCGACATAAAAATCATATTTAAAAGATGTCAATATTTTTGTAACGGAAAGAGATGTCAATATTTTTGTAACGGAAAGTGATGCCAATATTTTTGTAACGGCAATAGATTCAAGATTTCTGTAACAGAAAGAGATGTCAAGATTTTTGTAACAGAAAGAGATGTCAAGATTTTTGTAACGGAAAGAGGTGACGGGATTAGTTATAAAGTGGAATATGGTAGCATATTGCAAATCTGTAAACTATAGCGATAAAATAGCGCTGTTGACTAGGCTTAAGCATGACTATTATGTTGAGATTAGCTATAAAGAAGAATATTACGGCGTCTGACAAGTTTTTGAACTATAGCGATAAATTAGCGTTGTTGACCAAGCTTAAGTGTGATTATGAGATATAGCACTATTCCCTAGAGAGGTTTGAAACTCACTTAGCCAAGTGATAAGGAAATAATTATGTTTTTTCCGAAGAAGTGATATAGTTGGATTTGGCTTTGTCGAATTGTATGTATATAATCGATAGTGATATTTATTGTTAAAACCAAGTTGGTTTGATTTAATGGGATCAGTTTCTATGAGAGATAACATTCGCGGTTTAAAGTGAATTATGTTTGAAAAGCAATCATTGTAGAATTAAATGGTTATTGGAAATATTTTCCAATATAAATGATGCATACATAGAAAATAAGAAGTGTGAAAAAGCGAGAAATGTTTTTGAACGTTAATGACATATGGTTTCAAGAATATGGAAAAAAATAAGGGTTTATAATATTTGGAAATGTTTTCCAGAGCGTGAAGGGCTTAACGAGCTTTGAGAAAATATCTAGAAAGATATAGGAAACGGGAAAATATTAGAAAGGGTCAGCGATGTGTGATGTTTGAATGGATGTTTGTTTTTACTGCGATAGTTAAATAACCAACTATCGAAGTGTTTTGACCATCGTTGTCAATACGGAGAGACCGGTTGGATATATTTTCTGAAACCACTCCGTATAGGCATAAGCGCTGCGAATTGGATTATGCTGAAGACAATTGAAGACGGAGTGAAATGCAAGGGTCGTCCTGATTCAGAATGGTGTTTTCTGTTTGTCCAGTCCCAGGACAACTTGTATGGACGAATGTCTGACAGAGTATTCCTAACGGTCACATAAGACGATCTTTTCAAAGTATTACGTCTGGTGGCGGAGGAATTCGTTTCTCTTAGCTTTTATACCCGTAATATTTTTGGGTAGATCAACTAGTGATTTGAAGGGTTTGATGATGTGGCATTCAAAGTGTATGGTGGCCAGATGTTCTGAAAGGTAGACGTAGCCTCTAGCCTCACAACCGGGAAATGACAAAAATCGGGCAGGCAGCATGGCTATGTGGGTCGCTCCCATTAGGGTGTATAATCACCTATCTAGAGAAATTCCTTTTGTTTCTTAATCTATCGATTCTGCCCATTCGGGAATGGTGGTTTGAGTCCAACCGTTGGTGATATACATTCGATACACTCAAGCGAAATGAGTGGTCGGTCATGTGTGGGCCGGGTTGCAAGACGTTCTTGTTGAACCCAGGTGTATTTGCCTCTAGAGATACATCATCGGAAGGTGGTCCCATACCTTGTCACAGTTCGAATCCAATCTCCAATAAGCGCCCTGCGGTTTTTGATTTTATACTATGTATGTAGAGCGTGAGATGCAAGCGTTCTGCTATTTGGTTATTTACTTGATTAGACATTATTATAATATCACTGGATTTTGATATCAAAATATTTTGGGTTATAGTAAGGTAAAAACCGTCCATGTTTATGTGTGGGTTGGTCTTACTATTATCCTTTTGTTTCAAAAGGATTTTCAAAGTTAAACCGTATGGTTTGGAATTTACTCATACTAGTCCCATGACTGACCCAGAGTTTATTTTGTTTGTTTTTCCCTAAACTCTTGGGTGCCCAAATTTGTACGGGCAGTCAAGTGTTTCAGGCTTTGCAGATGCACTTGGAGGATCTTAAAGTAGAAGGCTCCACCGTCAGTTATTTAGAGTTATTTCCGCTGTATCAAATGTTATGTTGTACTCTGATGATGGTATGTATATATGTACAAACCAGATTTGTATTCCAAAGTTATGTTATACAATATATTTTATTCGTTCCGCTGTGAGATTCGTTTTTACTCTGACTATGCTCAGTTGTGTTCTTCTTCTTCTTCTTCTATTCTATTAGTTCTATCTTTTCTATCTCACCCTCTAATTTCTTTCTATTAATGATCCGGTATTTTCGATGTCTGAACAGTCGACGCTGGGTTTTGTGTCGATTTTCGGAGTCGAAAATCCTGGGTCGTTACAGTTGGTATCAGAGCATAAGGTTAAGCGATTACCTTGGCTCTGTGGCGTAACTCAATAGAGATGGAGTTAGTAATACTCTAGATTGAGTTTGAGTGTATATATATATGAGCGCGTATTTGTAAATTGGTATAAGAACTGTTTTATATTGTGTTGGTTGGTTTGGCGAGTGGTTTATGAATTCTGGTCGATATTGGATTGCAAGCTGTATCGATAGGTGTTTCTAAACTCTTGAACAGAGTTATTCGACACAATATTGTTTATAAAGACTGAGTAAATAAAATATTTTACCAAAAAAAAAATATATTTTTGGATATAAAAGAAGTGTATATCTTGAGATTACTATAGTATATTGGATATGTGATCATTATTATGATCGAATAAGATGTCTAATTGAGATGGTTGTATAAATAACTAATCGGAATATTATATAAGTATAATATGCAAAATCAGATGAATAAAATCTGAGTTTAAAACCAGAATTGAAATTAAAATTTTCAGAAATTGGAAAAGTATTTGAATTGAATTTTTTATGGGAATTTTCAAATCCTGGGTGAATTTGAAAATGTTTTCCAAGCATTTGAAAGGATATTTCGAAGTAATTTCGCAATAAAAGTGCTTGAAATAGGTTTTGAAAGAGATACAGTACTGAACTCACTTCAGTGGCTGGAAAATAAATTCCGATGGTGATCCGGACATCATCAGTGTTCATTTTCGAGTTTTTAAGTGACGAATGACTACCAAAGGTTTGTTTTGAAATAAGTTGTTCGGAAATTCAAATGTTTTGAATTGCTATATGTATAAGATTTCAAACTGATTTGAAATAAAAAAAAACCCCAGGAATTTGAATTTTGGAATTTAAAATTTACTTATGAAGTAAATAAATAGAAATTTAACGAAGTTGAATAAAATTGGAATAGAATTAAACGTGGTAAAGTAAGTGAATTTGTGGAATGAGATGTTGGATTGGAACCGAGTTTGGTTATGGAATTGGATTATCGACTAAGAATTCTGAAGTGAGATGGAACTGGAAGTTGAAATGGGATAGGGCTTGAGTATAAGAGCATTATTGAGATAAGGATAAAAGATTCGATGCAAGGATTGAATTATGGGGATGTGAAATATGAAATTTCAACCAAGCAGGTTGGCAGGAGTTAGAATTAGAGCATCTCCACTTCTTAGCAATTTCGAGGACGAAATTATTTTAAGGGGGAAGGAATGTAATGTCCCGCATTTTTATCGGTTTATATTTGAATATTGAATTCGTGTTATAAGTGGATTCATATATTAATTAAAACAAAGTTGAACATATAAAATATATATTAAATATAATCGAGCTCATAACGACGCTGCAGTTCGTAATTTAACGTTCTAAACTTCAACTGAGTGTACAGGACCCGTTTTAAATCGGATTTCTGTGAAACAAGAAACGTTGGAATCTGTTGAATTGTATTTTTCTAATGGAGGTGAAAAAATCGAATTTCTGAATTTTATATTGAAAGATATATCCAAATCAAATTTTCGAATAGTGGTTGTAGAATCGTTTGTCGACCGTAAGGGTTTATTCGATATAACTTGATATCGGGTTCGAATTTGAACATGGTTCTTTTGAGACATAGTGATAATTAAATTTTTAGAATTTTACTGTAATTTTTAATTAATTAAATAAGCAACTTTTTATTTAGGGTATTTTGCACCCTATATCAATATTTTGGGGTTTCACAATATGAGTTAACTTACCGATATTATTATATTTTTGGAATCACGACACATTACTTGACATGACAGTATTTTTATTTCTGTTTATAGCGGTCCGTAAGCAAAATGAAATTTGTGTAACGGAGAACGTAAACTTCACTTTGAAAACAAATTTTTTTTTTATATACACACTCTGGCACGTACATATGCAGTATACTTGATGTGAAAATTCATGAAGCCTATCTACTCTATGCCAACGCGTATAACTAAATATAAAGGAATGATCAATCAATACTTTCAACAAAGATATGGATTTTGAACAAAATACTTTCCCATCTTAGCCATCAGTCAATCACTAACATACAACAAAGGCATCTCAACTAAATTCAAACTCGGATCTAGCTAACATCCGATAGTAATTATGCCCCCTTCAAATATAATCTCCAATGCTAAATCTCATTTGATGTTACCTCTTTCAATGCTGTTTAAAGCAAGGTGCCATGAAATATAACCTGTCGAGCTTTGATTAGGATCATGTCTAAGAAAGGACCGTAGACAATATACCTCACCATGAAGTTTCCAAGTCCATCACACACTGTCACCGACTAGCCTAGGCTATACAGTGAGACAAAAAAAAAGTTACGAAGGACACATGCAATTGTCTTCATCATGCAGACCTATATTTTATATAGTTTCATGGTTAAGTAAGAAATTCAGACCAATGTTTTTCTATAGCTTCACACCAAAGTCTCATACCCTATTTCCCCTACATATGCAAACCTATTACCTATGCCTTCACAATAACCAATCCACTGCATACTCTAAGGATCTCGAGCAGAAAGGCAGCACATGCCTAAGAGATTGTATGCAGCACGTATATTCAAATGTCAACGCCTATACCCTGTGACTGTATTTTAAAATCCTACCTAAGCATCACCTACCCAACATATATAGGGTGCAGATCTGAAAGGACAACTGCACATTGAAAAAGAAAGCTTGGAAACAGCAGCTATGAAGGGATAATACGAGGCAAATCTATCTAAGCTATGAAGCGAAAGTTCAAGGAATAGCCAACCTACCTTAAGCTATCCTGTACGCTATCATGTACTAGTTTTCTTGGCATGCACGGATCCTAGATATATAAATACCCAGGTCTTCCTTCTTCAATCCATTCACAAAAATCATTCACGGAAAGCCAAAAAAAAAAGAAAAAAAAAGAAATAAATACTTACTAACTGAACAAAGAGGAGAAACGGGGACGTGAGTGTTTTGATGCATTTGTGCGTGATGTTGGAGTGTATATGTAAAGTGTGTTGCGAGCTTGCTTGAGAAAATGGAGTGTTGCGTTGAAGGGAAGATTGTCGGATGAGGAGTCGGACGGTGGTTCCGGTTCGACTGCATGGGAATGGAACTAGAAGGTGCATGGTGCTTTCAACAGCAGACAAAAAGGAGAAGTAGGGGCTCATGCGTGAGGTGGAGGATCAAGGCTGTAAACGCAATACAGGGAGGATGCAAGGTGTATAATTTGGTGATGCACTTATGTTCGGTAAAGGACTATGGTGTATTTCATTTGAAGTTGGTCGAAATGGTGTACATTAAACAGGAGCGTGCATGTACAAGGAGGAACAAAAGCAAAAGAGGATTGTGATATAAAGAAATGGGTTGGGTACTGTTAAAATGATGAGAACGTGGAGCTGTAAGTTTTGGGATGGTGGAAATATGAAGACAAGGGGAGTGGTTTGCGTTTTGGGTTGTACAGGAGATGGGATGCGAGCAAATGTAGAAGGATGCATGTTTGAAGGAGTTGAGCAGGGGATTCGGAAATAAACGGTGTACAAATGGGTGCGAGTTGGTTACTGTAGGGATACTAAAGCTGGCGTGTAATGCAAAGTGGAAGGGATGCACGCTGGCTTGAGTCTCGGACAGTCGCTGCAAATCCTTTAGCTGGAAGGAGCCAGTTTGCGTTGAGCTGAAGGTCCGGGTTAAGCTCGGATTTTCTGCCGGCATTGAAGGGAAGTTTCGAGTTGATGATCTAGTGGGGTGGCACCTTACAGTCACCAACTGAACGTGTCATGAGGGAGGAGGCGTACGAGTTTGGCAAGTTAGCGATGGTGATGTTGTACGTGAGAAGAGGAGTTAAGAGGTGAAGTATTTTCTGTTAAGGATTATGGGAGATGTGCTAGAGTATTATGGACATGGCTGTTTCTATTTACAGGAGGTAGTGGTTTTCAAGAAATAAAAGGGGACGTACTGTTGGAATGGGTTGCCAAACAAAAACAAAACAAGAAAAACAAAAAGGGTAACCGCAAGCAAAATAAGTTGGACGTGAATTTTGTGAACAGAAGGGTGTTGGCTGTTCATTTCTAAAGGGTTGTAAAGAATGTTGAACTTTGAAGGATTGCGGTGAACATTCAGTTCAGACGATGCACTATTGTGGCGTGGATGGGTTCGACGGCTTTGAGAAGGAAAGTGCGAGTTGGTTTAAGCACTGTTGACGCGGATCTGCACTTGAACCTGGGATTCAAAGGTCCGATCGAGTTTTATCTTAGTGGTACCGTCAAGAGGGGTGTGCATGTAAAAGCAAGAAGGAGGAGCAACAACGTTCAATGGGATCAATGGAACGCAAATTGTTATTTAACGGTTAACGCGCCAAGGTGAGTAAATTCACTAACTCTGTTTTATTTAAAATATTTTAATCACATTTTAAACAATGGTTGAATGCTGTGTGATGTTTGATTAGGTAAATTACAGTTAAATTGGTTGAAATAAACATATATCGTTGCATATGTACACATCATTGGTTGATACTGATTTGACTAATATCTGTGGATGCGGAAATCGGTTGGAGGAACTCAACCGGATTCCTAAATATTTAATTGTATTGTTTGTGCACTGTTTGAACCGTGTTGAATGGACATTCAATGTTATGTTGATTTGTTAAATAAAAGATATCAACGACAGTCAACCATAAACCCATTTTGTTAAGAAGTTGGTTGACCGTCAGACAAATCAACGATGTAAATTTTAAAAAAAATTATATCTTTATAATTAAAGCAAAGTTTAAATTATAATAGAAATTCTATTATAAACTGGTATTAAGTTTATATTGAGATGTTTTATTGAATTGGGTATAATAATACGAATGAGAAGTAAATTGCTAAAAAGACAAAGAACGTGATCGATTTTTGATAAGAGAAGTTTAAAAAGAAATGTTTAAGGAAGATGGGGTGAAGAGTTAATGGCCAATGTAAATAAATTTAAACAACCGAGTTTTCAAATAAGGATATGGCGACATAAAAATCATATTTAAAAGATGTCAATATTTTTGTAACGGAAAGAGATGTCAATATTTTTGTAATGGAAAGTGATGCCAATATTTTTGTAACGGCAATAGATTCAAGATTTCTGTAACAGAAAGAGATGTCAAGATTTTTGTAACAGAAAGAGATGTCAAGATTTTTGTAACGGAAAGAGGTGACGGGATTAGTTATAAAGTGGAATATGGTAGCATATTGCAAATCTGTAAACTATAGCGATAAAATAGCGCTGTTGACTAGGCTTAAGCGTGACTATTATGTTGAGATTAGCTATAAAGAAGAATATTACGGCGTCTGACAAGTTTTTGAACTATAGCGATAAATTAGCGCTGTTGACCAAGCTTAAGCGTGATTATGAGATATAGCACTATTCCCTAGAGAGGTTTGAAACTCACTTAGCCAAGTGATAAGGAAATAATTATGTTTTTTTCCGAAGAAGTGATATAGTTGGATTTGGCTTTGTCGAATTGTATGTATATAATCGATAGTGATATTTATTGTTAAAACCAAGTTGGTTTGATTTAATGGGATCAGTTTCTATGAGAGATAACATTCGCGGTTTAAAGTGAATTATGTTTGAAAAGCAATCATTGTAGAATTAAATGGTTATTGGAAATATTTTCCAATATAAATGATGCATACATAGAAAATAAGAAGTGTGAAAAAGCGAGAAATGTTTTCGAACGTTAATGACATATGGTTTCAAGAATATAGAAAAAAATAAGGGTTTATAATATTTGGAAATGTTTTCCAGAGCGTGAAGGGCTTAACGAGCTTTGAGAAAATATCTAGAAAGATATAGGAAACGGGAAAATATTAGAAAGGGTCAGCGATGTGTGATGTTTGAATGGATGTTTGTTTTTACTGCGATAGTTAAATAACCAACTATCGAAGTGTTTTGACCATCGTTGTCAATACGGAGAGACCGGTTGGATATATTATCTGAAACCACTCCGTATAGGCATAAGCGCTGCGAATTGGATTATGCTGAAGACAATTGAAGACGGAGTGAAATGCAAGGGTCATCCTGATTCGGAATGGTGTTTTCTGTTTGTCCAGTCCCAGGACAACTTGTATGGACGAATGTCTGACAGAGTATTCCTAACGGTCACATAAGACGATCTTTTCAAAGTATTACGTCTGGTGGCGGAGGAATTCGTTTCTCTTAGCTTTTATACCCGTAATATTTTTGGGTTGATCAACTAGTGATTTGAAGGGTTTGATGATGTGGCATTCAAAGTGTATGGTGGCCAGATGTTCTGAAAGGTAGACGTAGCCTCTAGCCTCACAACCGGGAAATGACAAAAATCGGGCAGGCAGCATGGCTATGTGGGTCGCTCCCATTAGGGTGTATAATCACCTATCTAGAGAAATTCCTTTTGTTTCTTAATCTATCGATTCTGCCCATTCGGGAACGGTGGTTTGAGTCCAACCGTTGGTGATATACATTCAATACACTCAAGCGAAATGAGTGGTCGGTCATGTGTGGGCCGGGTTGCAAGACGTTCTTGTTGAACCCAGGTGTATTTGCCTCTAGAGATACATCATCGGAAGGTGGTCCCATACCTTGTCACAGTTCGAATCCAATCTCCAATAAGCGCCCTACGGTTTTTGATTTTATACTATGTATGTAGAGCGTGAGATGCAAGCGTTCTGCTATTTGGTTATTTACTTGATTAGACATTATTATAATATCACTGGATTTTGATATCAAAATATTTTGGGTTATAGTAAGGTAAAAACCGTCCATGTTTATGTGTGGGTTGGTCTTACTATTATCCTTTTGTTTCAAAAGGATTTTCAAAGTTAAACCGTATGGTTTGGAATTTACTCATACCAGTCCCATGACTGACCCAGAGTTTATTTTGTTTGTTTTTCCCTAAACTCTTGGGTGCCCAAATTTGTACGGGAAGTCAAGTGTTTCAGGCTTTGCAGATGCACTTGGAGGATCTTAAAGTAGAAGGCTCCACCGTCAGTTATTTAGAGTTATTTCCGCTGTATCAAATGTTATGTTGTACTCTGATGATGGTATGTATATATGTACAAACCAGATTTGTATTCCAAAGTTATGTTATACAATATATTTTATTCGTTCCGCTGTGAGATTCGTTTTTACTCTGACTATGCTCAGTTGTGTTCTTCTTCTTCTTCTTCTATTCTATTAGTTCTATCTTTTCTATCTCACCCTCTAATTTCTTTCTATTAATGATCCGGTATTTTCGATGTCTGAACAGTCGACGCTGGGTTTTGTGTCGATTTTCGGAGTCGAAAATCCCGGGTCGTTACAGTGAGGAATATGTTTGGTCCAGTTTTTCTGAATACATTTGGATGAGATAAATTACCAAATTCTGATCCTTGTAAATGATGCTGAATATAATTTTACTTGTATTTTGAGTGTTATGTCAAATAGATTATATTTTGACTACGTTGAAAGTACTTGTATATTATATTTCGGAATTATTTGTGAATGTTAGCTAGTAGTTATAATGATAAATGTGCTTGTTATGTAAAGTTGACTACTTTTTATTTCTAAAACTTATTTTGGTGTTATGTTACAGACTTACAGTTCCAAGATCAAGGAGCAAATTGGAGGGCAGACAATCGAGCCTTATCAGAATAGATCCATGTAGAAAATGAGAAGCTTTTTTATATATATGTGTGCAGGTTCCTCGTTTTTTTTCGTTTTTTTCAACTTTAGACATTATGTTGCATAGATCCATCTACTATGTAAACATAATTTTTGTTTATGTGACATTAGTTTTTAGTTGTATCGGATAATGTTATGAATGTCGGGTGTTATGTGAATATTTTATCAATTATTGTAGCATTTTTTTGTTATATGATGTTTTGTGACATTAATTTTTCTAGTTGATATATATGTATATATGTTTCATTGCATGATGAGTATTGAATGTTGAGTATTGTTGAAATGAGTGTATTTGATGTCTAGCTTGATGGTTAGAAATGCTGCAAAATGTTTGCTATATATTTTTGTCGGTAATCTGTCGCTTTATAGCTAGGATTTACGGACGAATAACTGGAATGTAAATGTTTGCCATATATTTCCGTCGGTAATCCTTCGCTAAATAGCGTGCATTTAACAATGGAAAAATATTTACTGATTTAATTATGTATATATATTCGTCGGTAAAACGTAGGTGAAATATTTTAAAATAAAACGATATTATATTAGAAAATGACGGTGAAGTGACGGAGAATCGACGTTAATTCCCGTCGCAAAATTGTGTTTAAAATACCGACGTGTTTTTTTAGCGACAGCAGTATTCTGCAGCAAATCCGTCGCTAACAGGCCTTTAGCGAGGGTTCAGCGACGGAATTTTCCGCTGCAAAATTAGTGTTTTCTTGTAGTGAAACATGGCCGATCCGTTTCATTTTTACCAGACCGATCAGTCACTTAAACACCAATTTTTAGTGGGTTAACAATATATATATACACACACACACACACACACACACATATACATATTTCATATTTGAATTTTTGTCTTTTCAAAATGGCAAACCATCAAAAACCTCATTTGGCTTCGAAATGTACTCAACTTCTACTGAAAATAGTCACTGATTATGTGAAATACATTGCGAACAAGGAGGGTATGCATAAAGTGACTACTAGCGTCACGTCCCTATAATTTTTCCAAATGTAAACAGCCTCCCCCTGTAAAATATATTGCAAAGCGGGTCACTATTTTAGCACTTATGTGTTTTTCAAAGAAAAAATGCGCTGCAATGAAAAAAAAAGAGAAAAAATCGCAAATATTCCCAAAATAAATCTAAAAAAAAGCATTAATACTAAATATATGCATACATGTATGGATATACTCATCCATAGTTTATATTTAATAATCTGGGTGAATATATGCATACATGTATATATATATTGCTTATACTTGCTAAGATACATGTATATAAAGATGGACAAATATGCAAGGGCTACGAATCGTTGCTAAAATGTATGTATTATATGCTAAAATGTATGCATAAGAGTTAAAACGAATGAAGGCTTATGAAAATTGCTGACATGTATGCATTTATTGCTTATAAATGTTGAAATGTATACATAAAAGACATATGCTTGAAAAACAGGCCATGATAGAATTAAAGCATCAAACGATGCATTTATTGCAGTATTACTGCAAATATTTCTGCATAAATAGCGCAATTTGATGGAAAACTGCAATTTATGCAGAAATGTATGCATAAATTGCAAATAAATGAATCGTATGATGCAATATATTACAATTTCGTGTTTTTTTTTTATGATTTTAACGCATGAATATGATGACAATTAGTTGTTGTATTTAATTATCAATTTACATGATTTTTTTTTTTGCTGATTTTTCTTGATGATTTACAAAAAAATAGGGATGTAATTTATAAAAAGTTAAGGCAATGATGTGACGTGAATTTCCAAACCTACTAGGGATGTGAGCCAAACTTACCCATGCATAAAACCATTGTGGAAAAATTTAGCCAGACAATGGTGGAAATGAACATGCAGAGACAAAACTATTTTCAAGAATTGGTAGATGATGAGAAACTTCGACACAATATGAAAGTCTAAGAGAAGAGAGGTCAAATGAAAGACGGTTTGAAAAACAAAAGTGGTGTTGGTTGTGATTGTAATAGGTAAACCGTTTCAAGAAGAGACGAGTGGTGAAGAAAATGTGCATAGGTATTTTTCACAGGTACAAATTTTATTTGTTTGAAATCGTCTCGTACTTATTTTTGTACTCATATGAATTTGGATAAAATATTTTGAAATGCAGAAAAGTATCGCTTGATAATTTGGACTTGCAATAACAATTGTTTCAAAGAACTCGTGCAACCGGTCAAACATCCTATATGTTTGCTCAAACTCAAGAATAAATCAACCCAACTACATCACTTATCCCTTCTAACAATTGTCGGAGTTTTGGAGGGTTTTAAATCCTGTTTATTATACCAAAGATCAAGGACAATACATCTCATGTTTCTATACACATCCTTCTGATAAACCATTAAAACTTCACCACCAAATTCAGCTGATACCACCTGTTTATTCAGTCGCAAGAATTTAAACCCAAAAAACAGACGAATCCAAATCTCGATCTAACTATTTACCTAGGAAAATCCCATGAACATCAACACTTATGGCACCAACAGTATTGTGTACAACGGAATTTATATTCGTATTGTGCATAGAGACAATCAAAATGCACATAATAATACCATTTTCTACGAGAAAAATTACAAATCCATCATCATCCTTCCCTACAAATTCTTAATTACTGCACTAAGCCACGACTTCATTACACCCATAGCAACCATATCATTTCGCACATTCAAGCCTAAGTCCTTATGTCAGTCAACAATATCAAGCCTCAAGGCTTCACCATATCTAACAGATAGGCCACCCAAACTACAAACCACATCACTGTTCATATCACTTGTCAAACTTCCATCCAAAACATTAGGGTCTAACACAACAACCTGTTCACAAGTTCTAGCGAAAGACTTTCTATTTTTCAAGTGCATGAAACACGAGTTGATTACCTAAGACTGATTAATGCTAGCGAACTCAACCTTCAAATAAATTACTTAGGTGTGAGGAATTGAAATGCAGAACATGATGTTAGGATTATGTAATAAAGGATCCAAATGTTGAAAATCACTATAACCATCTCTCCAAAACTTTAACTTAGATTCAATTTGATCACAAAAGGCATCACAACATTCGATGAAACAAGAAACGTCACGATAGTTCGTAATATTGAGTTTTGAGCTTCAATTGAATATATAGGATCTGATATAAGTCGGAATTCTATGAAATAAGAAATGTATGAATCTTGGTGATTATAATTTTCTAATGAAAGATAAAGAAAATCAAAAATTCATATTATAGATTGTTAGTTATGTCCAATTCAAATTTTCAAATAGTCGCTATGGAAATTATTTATAAATGATGGCATGTATTTAATTAATTTAATAAGGATTTCTATACAATTTGGACACCGTTTAACTCGAAACTGTTAATTTTCGGATATAAATCCATATTTTTTTATATGAGGCTATATGATAATTTCATTTAGATATTTACGATAATAATAATTTGTTATTATTTCGTAGATTATTTTGGGATTTAAATATGTTTATTTATATTATATAAGCCTTAAGAATAGCAATTTTGCAAATGGCCTCGGTTTTCGATGAAATTGGTTTCATTGGAACCGTAACGTTAAATAATTATACGAAACCAAATTTCGTGGCAAACCAATGTCGTATGCGGCAACGCTAGCCGTAAATGCCTTGGTTTTATTTATTCGCTTTATCGATTTAAATTGGAAATTTAGAATAACGACTCTCTAACGAACTTAGAATTTAACGAAATTAATTTTATTAACCCCGTAATGATTTATAATTGTAGTATTTCAAATTTCGAGTTAATTGGATTTATTTTGTGATCTACGCAATTTAAATGTGTGTCGATTCACATATATGAGTAATAGAGGAATTTTCTCATATTATCTCGGAATTCGACGAAACATTTTCCATCCTTTCTTGAATATTGTTTTACGCTAGGATTATGATTTTCATCCCGATCATATATCGTATGTTGCCGTTTTGGCACGTTACATCATGGTGAAGTGTGGTTAAGTAATAAAATATTCAGACGTACAATATAAATACCCATTCTCAAAAGCCAACCCTAAATTTTTCCTGGTCCAACAACTTGTTGGCCAACTGTGGAGTAGTCGCCTTCTAACAAATTAATAGCCGATATTTTCTGAACTTTGACCCTTAGATTCTCCTAATCCGCTGATTAATTCGAAACGCTCCCAACATCAATCTTCGAGAGCTGTGCAAGCTCTACATTTTGGATGGTCATAATCGACGTTAAAGGGCCATGGCAGCCATAAACACGTAGAGAAGCCGTTGACGTTCATGGTATTTTTTTTGCAGTAGAAGTAACCGAGGAGGGAGCCATGTCAGGCGGAGGTCGGCAAGGCTCGGCCGGTTGGACTGGCATTTTCCGATCATTGTCAAGTAGTTTGGTGAGGGCGTGGTGGTGTGGATGTTCAAGCGTGTGCAGGTGATTTTGGAATGAGGAGAAGATGGAAATAGCCAGAATGAAGAAAAGGGCGGCCTGCTAAATTATAATGCAAAGTAATGGACTTCAATAATTGTTTAACCGTACTAAATATTTCAAACTAACCAGTGTTTAAGAATAATTTATCTAATTAAATTAGTGTCGATCGATGCAGCAGGAAACAAAAGCAGTGAAGAGGAGGGTCGGGCGTATTTGAACAATATGGAACAAAGAAAAAGTCAGCATGATTAACTGTGTAAACAAAAGTTATTAAGTCCAAATAGTTTAATAATTAATTTCTTAAGGAATTTAAAGTATTATATTAAAATCATGTACTAAAATGTTAACAAATTATGATTGCATTATCAGAGTTGGACGATTCAAGGAACGTTAGACTCATCTTGGTCAGCACTACGTCATGGAGTAGATTCAGACGCATTTGATGCTTGTTTAATTTAATTGAAATGAACTGTTTCAACAGTGAATCAGATCAAGATGAGTTAAACTAACTCAGTTCTTCCTACTTGTATTTTATATAAGTCAGGTTATATAATTGTGTGATATGTTTCTTAATGGTTGACTATTTGTTAAAAATATATATTCATATATTGATTGTTCCGATGAAAATAATCGTTGTTTAATTTCAGTGAAACACCAAATCGTTATTTTAACGATTGGAAACAATTGAGGTAGCTTACCTAGTTGGTCATGTTTATGAAATAAACGTGTAAAATTTAGTTAATTGTTTGAATTGTTTTGTTGTGTTAAATTATTGTAATAGAATTTTTTTTGAATAATTTTATTTGAGCTAACCTATTTGGATGTAGGGAAAAATAGGTTGGAGGGATCCAACTGGATTACCCACCTGTAGTCGTTAAATTTTATTTTATTATAATATATGTTGAAATATGAAAATGTGATGCAGGAGTTGACAGGTTAGAGGAATCCAACTGGATTTGTAACACCCCGAATTTTAGTTAATGCTAAAATTCACTAATTACAGAATAAATAATCTCAAATGTGGGAATTGGGGGAAACGGGCTGCGTCATTATGTTCGTCTCGGAAAAATACGCGAAATAGAGTCCGAGTTTTCGAAAATCGGAGTCCGTATGGCCCAGTTATGGCCCGATGAAGTTGGTAGAAAATTTAAAACTAAAACAGATTTTAAAAAAAAATTAATATTCAGATTTGGAATGGGTCAGGCGGGGTCAGGCGGGAAGCTTCCCGCCCTACCCATGTCGACAAGGCTGTCGACAGGCCTGTCGACAGGGGTGTCGACTTGCCTGTCGACTTGCCTGTCGACAGGGGCCTGGCGCCCAGTGAACCTGGGTGCACCAGGTTGCACCAGGTTGGGGTTCAGGCTGGCTAGGAGGGCTGGTTCTAGAGATTTCCTAAATCTAAGGGTCCTAATCTAATCTAGGGTTAATCTAAAGGCCTAAAACACTCACTTAATCCTATAAATAAGACCCCAACCCTACCCTAATTCATCCATAATTAAGTCTTGTAACTAAACTATGGCAAAATGAAATTTGAGCATGGCCTCCACTAGTTCATGAAGGAAGTTGCAAGCAAATCACTCACTAATCAAGCTAATCCCTCTCATATCATTCTCTAATCACCACCATCTTCATAGTTAGCAACTAATCCCTCTTCATAAGTTGGTTTTGGTGAGTTTCTATCACTTTAACATCAATTGTTAAAGTAAGTAGATTTGGTGTAATGAGATCTATGGTCTTAAATGCGGATTAGTGAGTTTGAATCATGTATAATGATATGTTATTCTATGTTGTTCTATGTTTATGCATATTTAATAAGTTGGTTTATGCATGCTTAATAAGTTGATTTATGCATGTTTAACAAGTTGATATATGCATGTTTAATAAGTGGATTTATGCATATTTAATAAGTGGAATTATGCATGTTTAGCAAAATGAGTTATGCAAGTTGAAAGTGATATGCAAGTTAAGTATATGCTTAAATGCAAGTTGAAAGTGATATGCAAGTTATACATGCTTATGCAAGTGTATGGATGCTTATGCAAGTCATGTATATGCTTAAATGTAAGATCTATGTGATATGCAAGTTATGCATGCTTATGCGAGTATATGAATGCCTTTGCAAGATATGTATATGCTTAAATGACATGATATGCAAGTTATGCAAGTATGTGAATGCTTATGCAAGTATGTGGATGCTTATGCAAGTATGTGAATGCTTATGCAAGTTATGTGTATACTTAAATGCATGTTTAACATGTTATGCAAGTTAGGAGAATGCCTATATGCAAGTTCAACATGTTATGCAAGATATGTGTATGATAATATGCAAGCTCATATGCAACATGTTATGCAAATCATGTGTATGATAATATGCAAGTTTGGGTTATATGTAGTTGGGTTAATATATGCTCATATATGCAAGTTGACCTCCTCTTAACCCATGATAAAGTTGTATGTGAAACCCATGATATTTGTGATGATCTTCCCCTTATTATGTCATGTAACGAGAACGATTACGTGGGGAACGATGGGGTTGGTAAATATGTTAATAAATGAATGTTTGGGTATGATTAAGCATACCATAAAAATAAATTACCATAAGTGGGAATTTACCTATTGAGTTAGGTCTACCCCATGGGAATTTACCTATTGAGTTAGGTCTACCCATGTTATGGAAAACTTGATATTAATTAGGGATAATTAATATGGGGGTGATTAATTAGGTGTAATTAATCGACTAAGACACGAGGTTGGACTCATTTGTAGTGTAAAACTGCCCGGACCCGACCGGCTTAACCAGTTGCTACAAATGTCAGCCCAATGTGAGAGGTCTTAGCCATGAATTAAATACGTGACTAAGGTAAAGACACGAGGTTAGACTCTGTTATGACGTAAGACTGCCCGGACTCTACCGGCTTAACCAGGCGGTCATAACAGCCAGTCTAATGTGGGAGGTCTTTATGGGAGATCACGGTCTTAATTAATTAAGAAACACTTAACCATATTAGCATGTAGTGGGACATGAGGGGTTAAGTGGGTGCCTTGGGTGGCATGAGGAAATTTTGTGGTTGCCTTGGGTGGCATGTGGAATCTAGTGGGTTGCCTTGGGTGGCAATAGAAAATACGATTAGAATACTTAACCAAGTGGGAACATGTAATTAAACATGATTAAAGGGTTAAGTGGGATACACTAGATATTTGACAAGCTTAAGTGGGTAGCTTGTGGGGGCCCATTTCAACCAATATCCCAAACGTATCTTTGTGGGCTCGACCCATGTCGAGTGACGGGACACGCATATTGGGCTTGATTATAAGAGGCCAAAACGGGTTAGCGGTGGCAACGCAAGTCCAACGGGTTTCATATGCGTGTGTGGGCCCGGGCTGGTAGATAAGCCGTTGTTGCATCGTGTAGATATAAAGCCGTGCACCGTTAGTATTGGGTAGCCACTTTAGGGGAGTGATACACCCCACTGTGGGACCAGCACGGGTATCTACGGTAGGGAGCCGATCAATGGGGAGTAGTGGGTACACCTAACGAAGATAGGGGCAGACGGCACCTATGTAGGGGTACACGAAACTACTGGGTAAGAATTACTGAGTACACCTAGTGGAGATAGGGGCAGACGGCACCTATGTAGTGGGCTAGGAGTACACGAAATTACTGGGGAAATTTTCTAAGTCCTTAGAAGGGATCAACCTTTAAGTAGGAATGACTGGTGTGGTGCAGTTAGTAATTATCCTTGGGTGGGTAGATGCGTCCTGACGGTTATCTTAGTTTATCCTAAGTCTACCAAGCTGCTTAGTGTAGCCATTTATCCCCAGATATTACTGTAGGTCAAGGTTATGTCTTCTCTGGTTACTTTAATGATTGTATTGTTAAAGTTATAGGACTCACTCAGACTTATGTCTGACCCCGTTGTTTTATCTTTTTCCCAACCCTCAGGTCCTACGGTGGATCCTAGCAGTAGTAGAGCTTGATCGGATTGCTGTTCCAGTCTTTCGGAGCTTGGGTAGATGTAAAGCTCCAGTTATCCAGTTATCTTTTCTTTTGTCATGGCTATTGTATGAGAGAGTGGGATTATGTATTTTGATGGATATTGTACTTGACATTTATCATGGTTTTATGATGTAACCAGACATGTTTATTTCCGCTGTTATGAGATGATGTTTTAAAATTTCAAGTACTATTTATATCTGTCTTGGTGTAATTTTTCTGTTCTATATTCACTAAAATACTCCACCGATGCTATGGCATTCCTTCTATGAGTGACCATAGCGGGTGTGGGGTGTTACACGTGGTATCAGAGCAAAGGTTACCGGAACAGATAAAATTTTTAGAAAACTATTTTTTTCTAAAACATTTTTGGAAAGGATATTTTCAAAAACATGTCTTTTAAAGAGAAAAGTTTTTGAAAGAAAAGCATAATCCCCAATAGCCATATCTATATCCTTCGAATTCTCCGTTTTGAATCTTTCCTTTTTCGTTTCAGCATGGCCGAGAATCTTAATTTTCCGGAGAGTGTGACGATACCAGTATGGTATAGGAGATTGATGGAGGCTAGGGCCACCACTACGGGTCCAGCAAATATTCCTCCACCAACCGTAGCACCCGATCTTCCTCCTTCCCCTCCTCCTTGCACGGATACTTTTGCTAAGACTTGTAAGGAGTTTAAAGCTATGGGAGGGAAACCTTTTCAAGGATCTGAAACTTTTGTGGAGGCTAGAGATTGGCTTAAGGAGGTGGAAGAGTTGATAGATATCTTTGAGATGGAAGAAGGGAAGAAAGTCAAGTTGGCTGCTTGGTTAATGAAGGGGGAGGCCTCATTCTGGTGGGAGGTCACTAATGGAGAACGCCCCATTGACTCTTGGGCGGATTTCAGGCAAAGATTTGTGGCAAAGTTTCTCTCAAGGGCGGAGGAGAACTTGTATATGGAGAGATTTTTGACTCTTAAGCAAGGAAATCTTTCGGTGAAGGAATATGTTAACAAGTTTAATCAATTGGCAAGGTTTGTCCTAGACATGGTGAATACACCGGAGAAGAAGGCTTTGAGGTTCGTGAAAGGCTTGAATGAACCTATGCATGGGTTGGCTATGACTCATATCCCTATGGGGGCCACCTTTGAGAAGCTAGTTGACATGGCACTCATGTATGAGGAAGAGAAGGGTCCTAATGCTAATAAGGCACCCGAAAAGAAGGGAGATCAAAAGAGACCTCAACAACAGCAAAGCAAAGGTGGGAAAGGCAACGGTGGCAAGGGCAAGAAGAAGAAGTGTTTCAATTGCGGGACACCTGGCCACCTAAGCAAGGATTGTCGCAAGAAGAAGAAGACCGGTTGCTTCCACTGTGGCGAAGCAGGACACTTAGTGAAGGATTGCCCTAAGAAGGGGCAAAGGACGGGATCTACCTCAGGAGGACAGCTGCAAGCTCTTATGGCACCGAGTCAGGCTAGGGGGCAAGTGCAAGCTCTCGCGGTTCCACCGATTCAGGAGAGAGGTAGAACTATCTCTGTTGAAAGTCTGGTTTTTCTATTTGATCATCCTGTCCGTACATTGTTTGATTCAGGCGCATCGCATTCGTTTATCTCATCATCATTAGTTGAGTCACTGCACTTAGACACCAGTCTGGTAGATGATCCCTTGGTTGTTTCAAACCCAATTGGGGGCTCCACTTATTTATCTATGATATGTTTGGGTTTGAAGATTTCTATACTTAGCATTGAGTTTAGATGTGATGCTTTTGTGTTGGGTTTCACGGGCTATGGGTTGATTTTGGGCATGGACTGGTTATCCAGTAATGGTGCCGTTCTTGATTGCGAAAGGAGAGTTGTTAGGCTCATGACCCGCTTGGGTAACACTCTCGAGATTTCTTGTAATCCCAGGGACTCTGTTATGCTAAGTTATCTTGAATCGCTTGACGCTTCGGTCGAGAGTTTACAATCTGTTAGAATGGTCCGGGAATATCCGGATGTGTTTGAGGAGGTGAAGGGCTTACCTCCGAAGCGGGAGATTGACTTCCGAATATATTCGGTGGATAATGCTAAACCGGTATCTTTACCAGTGCGCCACATGGCTCCTCGTGAGAGGAGGGAACTCCATAAGCAAGTAGGGGAGTTACTTGAGAAGGGGTTCATAAGACGGAGCATATCGGAGTGGGGTGCTCCAGTAGTTTTTGCTACGAAGGCGGATGGGTCCCTCAGACTTTGTGTAGACTATAGAGAACTCAACAAGCTCACAAAGAAGAATAGACACCCATTGCCGAGGATAGATGATCTTTTCGATCAGTTGGTTGGCGCTTCAGTATTCTCTCAGTTGGACTTAGCCACGGGGTTTCATCAGTTGAGGGTGGCTGAGGATAGCATTGACAAGACTGCCTTTAGAACTCCGGATGGTTTCTATGAGTGGCTGGTGATGCCATTTGGGTTGACGAACGCCCCTGCATACTTTGTTGATTTGATGAGTAGGGTGTTCAGGGAGTTCCTTAATAAATTTGTGGTGGTCTTTGTGGATGATATCTTAGTATTTTCTAAGAGTGAAGAAGAGCATGCCCTACATCTTGGGGAAGTGTTGAGGACTCTTCGAGCACATAGCCTTAAGGCTAAATTCTCTAAATGTCACTTCTGGAGGAGGGAAGTGCGGTTCTTGGGGCACGTGGTCTCCAAGGAGGGGATAGCTGTGGATCCCGCGAAGGTAGTATCGATTCAGGATTGGAAGGTTCCAAAGAATGCTACCGAAGTAAGAAGTTTCTTGGGATTGGCGGGTTATTATAGGAAGTTTATTAAAGACTTCGCGAAGATATCAGCCCCATTAACCCGCTTAACAAAGAAGAATCTTGTTTTCACATGGGACGTAGATTGTGATGATGCGTTCCGACGGTTAAAGAGAGCTTTAACCACTGCTCCAGTTTTAGTGTTGCCAGATGGGAGTAAGCCATTTGTTGTCTATACTGATGCCTGTGGGACAGGTCTTGGCGCAGTTTTAATGCAAGAGGGAAGGGTGATAGCCTATGGTGGAAGGCAGTTGAGGGCACATGAGAAAAATTACCCTACCCATGATCTAGAGCTGGCCGCTATTGTTTTTGCGCTTAAGATTTGGCGCCATTATCTTCTTGGTGAGAGATTCGAGTTGTTCACTGACCATAAATCTTTGAAGTACTTGTTCTCTCAGAAAGATTTAAACTTGAGACAGCAAAGGTGGATGGAGTTTTTAGCATCCTATGATTTCGAGATAGCGTATACCCCTGGCAAGGGTAACGTGGTGGCGGACGCCTTGAGTAGGAAGAGGTTGTCCTTGAGTCCATTGTTCGTGGAACGGCGAGACTTGGAGTTTATCTCGATGTTTGATTTCAGACCTTCCGTTGACTATGTACCCGGTTTGCTAGCTTCTTTGGAAGTTAGACCTACTCTTTTGGGGCGGATTGGAGAAGCACAGAGGGGCGACCCACAGTTGGTTGAGTTAGTAGAGAAGCTCATAAGGGGGGAGTCGTCCAGCCATTTGAGTAGGTACACCCTAGACGATAGGGGGTGCTTGCGTAGAGACGGTAGGCTTTGTGTACCGCAAGATGAAGGGTTGAGGAAGGTTATTCTTGATGATGCACACCGTTCTAGGATGACCATTCATCCCGGTGGGGACAAGATGTACCAAGATATGAAGAGGGTTTTCTTCTGGGCCGGTATGAAGAAAGATGTGGCCGAGTATGTCGCTCGATGTTTGGTGTGCCAGCAAGTGAAGGCGGAGCAAAGGAAACCAGGTGGGTTGCTTCACCCGTTGGAGGTTCCGCAATGGAAGTGGGATAGCGTCTCGATGGATTTTATTGACGGGTTACCCAGGTCGAGGAAGGGTAATACAGGAATTTGGGTGGTGGTAGATAGACTTACTAAGAGCGCCCATTTCATACCTGTGAAGAGCAAGAGGACTGCTCCATGGCTAGCTTCTGTATATCTTCGAGAGATAGTTTGATTGCATGGGGTACCCTCTAGCATAGTTAGTGATCGAGATCCTATCTTCACCAGTGAGTTCTGGAGAAGTTTGCAAGAAGCAGTGGGGACTCAATTGTGTCTAAGCACCGCATATCATCCTCAGACAGACGGCCAGACTGAGAGGGTGAATCGTGTCCTAGAAGACCTTTTGAGGCTTTGTATCTTAGATTTTGGAGGTACATGGGAAGAGCATCTTCCACTAGTGGAGTTCGCATATAATAACAGCTTTCAGTCCAGTATTGGTATGGCTCCTTTCGAAGCTCTCTATGGAAGGCCTTGTCGATCACCTACATGTTGGTGGGAGTCTACGGATAAGATCTTGCTTGGGCCTGATATGGTTAGGGAGACTTCAGAGAAGATTGACTTGATTCGAAGAAGGATGAAAGCAGCGCAGGATAGGCAAAAATCTTATGCGGACAAGAGAAGGACGGATCTTGAGTTTGAGGTTGGGGATATGGTTTTTGTTAAGGTATCTCCGTTGAGAAATGTGGTTCGCTTCGGATCCGTTGGGAAGTTAGCACCGAGGTTTGTTGGGCCGTTTCCTATCAAGGAAAGGATTGGACGGATGGCATATAGGGTGGAGTTGCCCGACAGACTTAGTGGTGTTCATGATGTATTCCATGTATCACATCTGAGGAAGTGCTTACATGAGACGGCAGAGGTGGTAGAGCCGAGCTTCCTTAGAGATGTAGAGGTAGAGCGTGATGCGACTATTCGACGAGCACCTACTCGCATCCTTGGGTCAGAGACTAGGAAGTTGAGAAACAGAGAGGTTCGGCTAGTCAAAGTGCAATGGGGAGAAGATGAGAGCAACGCAACTTGGGAGACGGAAGCGAAGATGCGTTCATTGTACCCATTTCTTTTTGAGGGTATGTCTTTACTTTCTCCTTTATCGCTTGTCTAGTATTTATCTTATCTTCGGTATGTCCTCTCGTTAGTACCTTTGACCTTTAGATAGGATAAACCTATGGTTGAAACATGTGTTTGAGACATGTTATGGTTGATGGATGCAAGTGGATGCAAGTGTTTGCTAGTGGTTGCTCGTGGACGCATATACACACACTCTAGGCACTAGATCGGCTCAGTCACTTCATATTGCATATTGCATAAAATTGTGTGTAGGAAAATATATTTATGGATGTATAATGGTTGTGTTATCACATGGATGATGCATTTTGATGAATGATTGTGCACTCATGTAGATATTGTATGTGTCGATAGGGTTTTCTCGCATACATAATGGATGCATGGCACTATCATGGTTTGCATATGTTCATACATTAGATAGGGAACATATACACACACTGTTTGCATATGCTCATACATCATTAGAAACTGTTTAAGGACAATGGATGCCCGTTGTTGATGATTTGAGTAGATGGTTGTTTGGATGGTAGGATATGCATTCTCCTTAGCTTAAAGATTTCGGGGACGAAATCCTTTAAGGAGGGGAGAATGTAACACCCCGAATTTTAGTTAATGCTAAAATTCACTAATTACAGAATAAATAATCTCAAATGTGGGAATTGGGGGAAACGGGCTGCGTCATTACGTTCGTCTCGGAAAAATACGCGAAATAGAGTCCGAGTTTTCGAAAATCGGAGTCCGTATGGCCCAGTTATGGCCCGATGAAGTTGGCAGAAAATTTAAAACTAAAACAGATTTTAAAAAAAAAATATTCAGATTTGGAATGGGTCAGGCGGGGTCAGGCGGGAAGCTTCCCGCCCTACCCATGTCGACAGGGCTGTCGACAGGGGTGTCGACTTGCCTGTCGACTTGCCTGTCGACAGGGGCCTGGCGCCCAGTGAACCTGGGTGCACCAGGTTGCACCAGGTTGGGGTTCAGGCTGGCTAGGAGGGCTGGTTCTAGAGATTTCCTAAATCTAAGGGTCCTAATCTAATCTAGGGTTAATCTAAGGGCCTAAAACACTCACTTAATCCTATAAATAAGACCCCAACCCTACCCTAATTCATTCATAATTAAGTCTTGTAACTAAACTATGGCAAAATGAAATTTGAGCATGGCCTCCACTAGTTCATGAAGGAAGTTGCAAGCAAATCACTCACTAATCAAGCTAATCCCTCTCATATCATTCTCTAATCACCACCATCTTCATAGTTAGCAACTAATCCCTCTTCATAAGTTGGTTTTGGTGAGTTTCTATCACTTTAACATCAATTGTTAAAGTAAGTAGATTTGGTGTAATGAGATCTATGGTCTTAAATGCGGATTAGTGAGTTTGAATCATGTATAATGATATGTTATTCTATGTTGTTCTATGTTTATGCATATTTAATAAGTTGGTTTATGCATGCTTAATAAGTTGATTTATGCATGTTTAACAAGTTGATATATGCATGTTTAATAAGTGGATTTATGCATATTTAATAAGTGGAATTATGCATGTTTAGCAAAATGAGTTATGCAAGTTGAAAGTGATATGCAAGTTAAGTATATGCTTAAATGCAAGTTGAAAGTGATATGCAAGTTATACATGCTTATGCAAGTGTATGGATGCTTATGCAAGTCATGTATATGCTTAAATGTAAGATCTATGTGATATGCAAGTTATGCATGCTTATGCGAGTATATGAATGCCTTTGCAAGATATGTATATGCTTAAATGACATGATATGCAAGTTATGCAAGTATGTGAATGCTTATGCAAGTATGTGAATGCTTATGCAAGTATGTGGATGCTTATGCAAGTATGTGAATGCTTATGCAAGTTATGTGTATACTTAAATGCATGTTTAACATGTTATGCAAGTTAGGAGAATGCCTATATGCAAGTTCAACATGTTATGCAAGATATGTGTATGATAATATGCAAGCTCATATGCAACATGTTATGCAAATCATGTGTATGATAATATGCAAGTTTGGGTTATATGTAGTTGGGTTAATATATGCTCATATATGCAAGTTGACATCCTCTTAACCCATGATAAAGTTGTATGTGAAACCCATGATATTTGTGATGATCTTCCCCTTATTATGTCATGTAACGAGAACGATTACGTGGGGAACGATGGGGTTGGTAAATATGTTAATAAATGAATGTTTGGGTATGATTAAGCATACCATAAAAATAAATTACCATAAGTGGGAATTTACCTATTGAGTTAGGTCTACCCCATGGGAATTTACCTATTGAGTTAGGTCTACCCATGTTATGGAAAACTTGATATTAATTAGGGATAATTAATATGGGGGTGATTAATTAGGTGTAATTAATCGATTAAGACACGAGGTTGGACTCATTTGTAGTGTAAAACTGCCCGGACCCGACCGGCTTAACCAGTTGCTACAAATGTCAGCCCAATGTGAGAGGTCTTAGCCATGAATTAAATACGTGACTAAGGTAAAGACACGAGGTTAGACTCTGTTATGACGTAAGACTGCCCGGACTCTACCGGCTTAACCAGGCGGTCATAACAGCCAGTCTAATGTGGGAGGTCTTTATGGGAGATCACGGTCTTAATTAATTAAGAAACACTTAACCATATTAGCATGTAGTGGGACATGAGGGGTTAAGTGGGTGCCTTGGGTGGCATGAGGAAATTTTGTGGTTGCCTTGGGTGGCATGTGGAATCTAGTGGGTTGCCTTGGGTGGCAATAGAAAATACGATTAGAATACTTAACCAAGTGGGAACATGTAATTAAACATGATTAAAGGGTTAAGTGGGATACACTAGATATTTGACAAGCTTAAGTGGGTAGCTTGTGGGGGCCCATTTCAACCAATATCCCAAACGTATCTTTGTGGGCTCGACCCATGTCGAGTGACGGGACACGCATATTGGGCTTGATTATAAGAGGCCAAAACGGGTTAGCGGTGGCAACGCAAGTCCAACGGGTTTCATATGCGTGTGTGGGCCCGGGCTGGTAGATAAGCCGTTGTTGCATCGTGTAGATATAAAGCCGTGCACCGTTAGTATTGGGTAGCCACTTTAGGGGAGTGATACACCCCACTGTGGGACCAGCACGGGTATCTACGGTAGGGAGCCGATCAATGGGGAGTAGTGGGTACACCTAACGAAGATAGGGGCAGACGGCACCTATGTAGGGGTACACGAAACTACTGGGTAAGAATTACTGAGTACACCTAGTGGAGATAGGGGCAGACGGCACCTATGTAGTGGGCTAGGAGTACACGAAATTACTGGGGAAATTTTCTAAGTCCTTAGAAGGGATCAACCTTTAAGTAGGAATGACTGGTGTGGTGCAGTTAGTAATTATCCTTGGGTGGGTAGATGCGTCCTGACGGTTATCTTAGTTTATCCTAAGTCTACCAAGCTGCTTAGTGTAGCCATTTATCCCCAGATATTACTGTAGGTCAAGGTTATGTCTTCTCTGGTTACTTTAATGATTGTATTGTTAAAGTTATAGGACTCACTCAGACTTATGTCTGACCCCGTTGTTTTATCTTTTTCCCAACCCTCAGGTCCTACGGTGGATCCTAGCAGTAGTAGAGCTTGATCGGATTGCTGTTCCAGTCTTTCGGAGCTTGGGTAGATGTAAAGCTCCAGTTATCCAGTTATCTTTTCTTTTGTCATGGCTATTGTATGAGAGAGTGGGATTATGTATTTTGATGGATATTGTACTTGACATTTATCATGGTTTTATGATGTAACCAGACATGTTTATTTCCGCTGTTATGAGATGATGTTTTAAAATTTCAAGTACTATTTATATCTGTCTTGGTGTAATTTTTCTGTTCTATATTCACTAAAATACTCCACCGATGCTATGGCATTCCTTCTATGAGTGACCATAGCGGGTGTGGGGTGTTACAGGATTCCTCATTAATATTGATAACATTTATCAGTATTATTGGATGTGATTTATTTGATGTGAAATTGATTGATATTTCACGGGTTTGGTACTATAGTAGACATTTGCTTCTTTATTACCGTTGATAAAACAAAATATTTTTTGGAATCAATGTCAAATAGATTCTAAAAAGTTTCCAAAGTTATATTTATATATTTGAAATACGATGTTTATTTTAAATGTCAAAGTTTTTATTTACGTTTTCTATAATTATGTAAATTATAAATTAATGGCATTCTAACTTATTAATAACTAATGGCTAATCTATATAAACTGAACTAAAATGATATAATGATTGGATAAACGCCTTTACTAGCGTAAATGGAATTTTGAAAGATATTAAAATGCTGAAATGGATTAATGAAATTGGGAAGGTACGAAAATTGATTCAAAAGAAAGGTAAAGAGTTTTTTGTAACAAATGAACGTTTTTGCAAACGTTGTTTATAAAAAAAATAGGAAATATAATTAAATGGCATTCGTGAATCAGATTAGCGACAGTAAATGGATTTGGAAATGGAATGTGAGTATAGTCGTGTAATTTCAAAATGTGAATCCAATATTTAATATTGTACATAAAGCCTGGTATTTTAAATAGTTTAGAAATGGATATCGATTGAATTGAAAGTTTATAACATTGGTTTATGAATGTTAAATGGATGGATTTAGGAAATTTTAAATGAATGGATAAGGAATTTATTAAAGTTTAAGAATTTTGTAAATAAAATGTGAAGGTTTTTTTTGAGTGGGATCTATAATTTTTTTGTATGAATGTTAAGTTAAACTATTTTGGTAAATTTTATGAAATGATATTTGTGTAAAATTGGAAATGGTTTATGAGATGATAAGGAGTTGGTTTATAAATGGAAAAGGGAATACGATGTAGGATTTTAGAAATTATAATCTGTTGTACGTTTCTTGAGTATAGTAATTCTCATGGTATCAATCTGATGTTGGTTTCAGCCTTCGCGGTTTATACTAAGAGATTTTTTTTCACTTACAATTTACGATGGGAAGCTAATGGAGTAGAAGTGTGATGATAATTGAATTTGCTTATATTAAATAAGAAAAAGGAAATACTTTCTGAATATGACTAGAATTAGAGTTTTAAATATTTAATTAACGACTGGTTAATTAAAGGGGCTAAATAATGCTGGGTATTGAATCAGTGAATTCATTTTCTTTTTATGAATGAATGGTTGTTTATTTGATAGTTAAATAACCAACTATCAAATTTGACCTGTAGGGTTGTTGGTACGGAAAGAACGGTATCGTATTTATATTCGAAAACCATGGAAGATGTTGATTGAAGATGGAAAAATTGAAGACTGTGGATCTTCATAAGGTGAAGGGCAACTTGATAAATTTCTCAGATTTGCAACCAGAGGATTTTGATGGCAAATCAATCGCTATTGAAGTTTGTGGATTGCAAGGACTTATCGCTACTGGTCTATCGGTGATTCTTAGGATGTAGTAGGTGGGTGCCTTCGGTTTGTCCAGCCCCATGACAACTTTAATGAGGGATGTCTGACAGAGTATTTCTAAAGGGATTATATATGATCATTTCATCAAACGTACCATAGTTGTGGCTAAGAAGGGCCCATCTCTAAGCATAACAACAAGAGTATTTTTGGGGACAACAATTAGTGATTTTCTATCAGAATTGACGATGTGACATTCAAATTAAATGGTGCCAGATGTTCTAGGAAATTAATTATAACCTCAAACCACACAACCGGGAAATGACAAAAATCGGGCAGGCTGTATCACTAAGAGGGTCGCTCCCAATTAGGGTGTATTGTCACCATCTAGAGAAATTTCATTACTGTTCTTCTTTTCGCTTCTTTTCTCCTGGCAATGGTTATGTTGAATCCAACCGTAGGTGACAATATATTCGGAACATTTAAGCGAGTTGAATGGTCGGTCTGTATGGTTGAATTGTAAGATGTTCTTGTCGAACTTTAGAGTATCCCCTCTAGAGTACGCTGATCAGAAGGTGGTTCCATTGCTGGTCATTATCAGAATCCAGTCTCCCATAAGAGCTCATTATTTTGATTGTATACTATATACATATATATATATATATAGCGTGAGATGCAAGCGTTCCGCTATTATAATATCAGAAAGTATTGAAATTAAAAATGTTTTGGATTATCGTAAGGGAAAGGTCGTCCTTACTCATGTGTGGATTTGGTATTTCGATTATCCTTTTCTTTCGAAAGGATGTTTTAACTTAAAAATTAAGTTGGTTGATACACTTAAACATATTGAGTTCTCTCACATTGGTTCATTAGACTGATCACGGCGTTTGGAATGCTCGCGTCAGACCGAGTTTTATAGGTTTTGATTATCGGATGCTATGAAGAGATAAGGTGGAAGAGTTCAGACGTATGATATTATAGTTATTTTTAAGCTAAGTGAATTTATAGTAGGAAAAGTCGTTATAACTGTCCAGACATGTTGATGTACTCTGATGATTTTAAGTTTTATACCAAAATATACTTAAAGATTTATTTCTATATTATATTTTTTTCCATTGTGATGTGAGACTCTGTGTTGTGTTGGTTCTTCTTCATCTATTCTAATATTTCTTTTTTTTTTCTTCTCTCAGCCTCTAAATTCTTTCTATTAACTATTTGGGGTTTTTGATACTTTAGTTTTGGCTAGTAATATGGGTTTATGTATTATTGTCATAATTCGGGCATCGAATTCCTACCGGGTCGTTATAGGGGTATCAAGACTATTAGTTTAGTAATAACCTTATCTCTTTGGTGTAACTCGATAGAATTGGGTTGTAATACCCTACAATGAGCTGAGTGTAAATATATGAGAGTGTATTTGTAGATTTTATATATAAATGTTTTGTGTTGTGTTGTTTGATTGGTTCAAGTTTTGAGAAACATTGAATTGGCAATGGATATAACATTGTTTTGTAAAGAGGGAAAATTAAATAATTTTACCCGACATATATTTTTATATAGAAAAGAAATAATTTTATTAAATTATTAAGATGTTGGTTAGTTTGGATGAATTAAATAAAATTCAAATTGGATTATGAAGTGGAATGGTTTAATATAACCAGAAGAAATTTCACATATAGAATTTGTGAATAAGAATTGTGATATGAGATTAAAGGAATTAGAATTTGGTTAGAAAATTCAATTAATTTATTGGATTTGGAAATGGGACTTAACTCAGTTCAGTGGAATAATAGTGATATTGAAATTGAATAAAATAGATTTGGAATTTGGAAACTGAATGAATAATAATTAAAAGAAATTAATCGAACGTTAACCAACTGATGTTCAAATCCGTTAAACCAAAGTAACTATTAAAATTGAATGTTAAATCAATTGATTTGATTAAGTTGGTTATGCGTTGTTTGTTAGATTAGTTGAATATAATTCATCATCAATTTAAAATAGAATTGAATGACCTTAAAAAACTAAAAATAAATGTCAGTATAAGTAAATTGGAATGAAACTGCATTTGAATTGGAATTAATGATTTAATCTGGTATTCGCACATAAATGATGCTACATGTTTGATTTTGGAAATTTATGTAGTTACATTTGTTGGTTAATGGAGTATTAGTTAAGAATTTCATGTAATTGTTACTTATGTTAAACTGATATAAGTATAGGTACCAGAAGGCCATGAGAATTAAGTTTGATTGCGTAGATGGCACGTATGTTGAGCTAGTATGCTCAATAGCGCTCGTAATAAGTCCGCCTACGCGAAAATATTAAATTTTTGTTTTTGAATTTTATTTTCCGACTGTGTGGTTTGATGTGTATATATAGAAATATATATAAATATATATATATACATATATATATATATATATATTGTTCCTGTGATGTAGCAGAAGTCCAGCCGTACAGGGGAGGATCCGCCGATTTTTTTTGAAAATTTAATGTGTTAGAAATTTTTTGATATGTTTGAATATTTTTTATTAACAATAAAAAATTGGTTTTTGGTTTAAAATAAATTGGATTTTAGATAAGATTAATGGATTTGTAGCCTTTTTTCCTACCTTAGTAATTCCGTGGACAAAATGCTTTTAATAGGGGAGGAATGCAACGTCCCGTAGTTTTGGCAGTCAAAAATATTATATTCGGACTATTTATGTTTTTGAATATCGAATTCATTTATTGAAACGAAGTTTGAACATAAAATTTATACTTAATTTAAAATGAGCTGGAAATGTCGTGGTAGTTCGTAACGTTGACTTTTAGATTTCGACCGAATATACAAGATCTGATGTGAAACAAGAAATGTTTGAATCTTGTTGATTATAATTTTCTATTGAAAGAGAAAAATCTAAAATTCATATTATAGATTATTACTTATGTCCAATTCATATTTCAAATAGTCGTTATGGAATTTGTTTATAAACGATAATGTTTATTTAATAAGGATTTCTATATAATTTGGATACCATTTAACTCAAAACTGTTAATGTTGGGTTACAAATCCATATTGTTTATATGTGAAGCTATATGATAATTTTATTTGGATATTTATGATAGAAATAATTCTTTATTATTTAATTAGATTACTTTGGGATTTAAATATATTTTATATATATTATATAAGCCTTAAGAATAGCGATTCTGCAAATGATCTTGGTTTTCGATGAAATTAGTTTCAGTGAGCCGCAACATTAAATTATTTCTACGAAACCAAATTTCACAGCAAACAATGTCGTTTGTGACAACGGTAGCCGTAAACGCCTCGGTTTTTATTTATTTGTATTATCGATTTAAATTGGAAATTTTGGATAACCGATTCTCTAATGAACTCAGAATTTGACAAAATTAATTTTATTAAACCCGTAATGATTTACAATTGTAGTATTTCAATTTTCAAGTTAATTTGATTTATTTTGTGTTCGTATACAATTTAAATGTGTGTTGATTTACATATATGAGTTATTAGGGAATTTTCACAAATGATCTCGGAATTCGAAGAAACCTTTTCCAACGTGTACAGAATATTGTTTTATGCTGGGATTATGATTTTTAGCCCGATCAGATATTGTATGTAGCTGTTTTAGGATGTTACTTTGTGGTGAAGTTTGGTTAAATAATAAAGTATTCAAACCCTACTTCATGGAATTTAATGTTATATATAAGGCTGGAAA
This sequence comes from Allium sativum, assembly GCA_030737875.1. Taxonomy (NCBI): domain Eukaryota; kingdom Viridiplantae; phylum Streptophyta; class Magnoliopsida; order Asparagales; family Amaryllidaceae; genus Allium; species Allium sativum. The sequence continues at coordinate 1,049,130,305 of CM060916.1, read as the reverse complement.
TTAGAACCAAGAACCAAAAAACCGAACCGACCCGACCCGGAAAGGCCCGAACCCGAATCGAACCCGATGGGTCTTGGGTTGGGCCCAGGTGATGAAAAATACTATAATGACCCCATAAAACCCGACCCAAATTGACCCGATCCGAAAGACCCGACAAAAAAGTAATGAAATATATGTATTTTTAGTGTTGTTACCCAAGAAAACCCGAACCGAACCACCCCGACCCAAACCGAAGCTCGGATCTGGTCGGGTCCAGGTTTTTTAGTTAAATTAAATGCATGTTTAATTTAAATGCTTGTTTAATTTAATTGAAACGAACTATTTCAAAAATGAATCAGGTAAGATGAGTTAAACTCATTCAATTTGTCCCACTTATATTTTATATATGTCGGGGTTTATAATTATGTGCTATGTTTGTTAATGTTTGACTATTTGTTAAGTATATATTCATATATTGATTGAACCAATGAAACTAAACATTGCTAAATTTCAGTGAAACACCAAAATTGTTGTTTAAACGATTGGAACCAAATGAGATAGCTTAACTTGTTGGTTACGTTTATAAAATAAACGTGTTAAATCTAATAAACTGTTTGAATTGTCTTGTTTCGTCAATGTATTATTATTGATAGTTATAGAAATTATTTTGAATAATTTTATTTGAGGTGACCTATTTGGATGCAAGTAAAAATAGGTTGGAGGGATCCAACTAGATTCCTCACCAGTAGTTGTTAAATTTTATTTTATTATAATATATGTCGTAATATGAAATTGTGATGCAAGAATTGATAGGTTGGAGGAATTCAACTGGATTCTAGTTGAATTCCTCATTAATATTGATAACGTTTATCAGTATGACTGGATATCCTTTATTTGATGTGAAATTGATTAATATTTCATGGCTTTGGTACTATAGTACACATTTGCCTTTTTAGTACCATTGATAAAAAAAAATTGGAATCAATGTTAAACAGATTCTAAACGGTTTTCAAAATTATATTGGTATATTTCAAATACGATGTTTATTTTACACGTCAAAGTTTTTATTTACATTTTTACAATTAAGTAAATTATAAATTAGTGGCATTCAAAGTTATTAATAATTAGTGGTTAAACAGTATAAACAGAACTAAAATAATTGGGTAAACGCCTTACGTGGCGTAAATGGAAATTTAAGAGCTTTCAAAATGTTGAAATGGATTAATGAAATTGGGAAGGTACAGGAATTGATTCAAAAGATAGGTAAAGGGTTTTTCGTAACAAATGAATGTTTTTGTAAAAGTTGTTTATAAAAAAATATGAAATATAATTAAATGGCATTCATGAATGAGATTAGCGAGAATAAATGGATTTGGAAATGGAATGTGATAACAGTTTTGTAATTATAAAATGTGAATCCAATAATATTATATAAAAAGCTTGGTATTCTAAATATTTAGAAATGGATATCGATTGAATTGAAAATTTATAACATTGGCTTATAAATGTCAAAAGAATGGGTTTGGGGAATTTTAAATGAATGGATAAGGAATTTATAAAATTTTAAGAATTTTGCAAATAAAAGGTGAAGGGTTTTTTTGAATGGGATCTATAATATTTGTATAAAGGTTAAGTTAAACTACTTTGGTATATTTTATGAAATGTTATTTAAGTAAAATTGGAAATGATTTATGAGATTATAAAGGGATATAATCACCTTAAAAATGGTAAAGGGAATATGATGTGTGTTATTAGAAATTTGAATCTGTTGTGCGTTGGTTGAGTAGAGTAAGTTTCGAGGAGTCAATCTTAAGTTTGTTTCGGCATTCAGGGTTGATACTGAGAGATTTTTTTGACTTACCAATTTACAATGGGACACTAATGGAGAAGAAGTGTGATGATAATTGAATTTTCTTATATTAAATAAGAAAAAGGAAATATTTTCCGAATATAATTATAATTTGAGATTTAAATATTCAATTAATGAATGGTTAATTAAAGAGGCTAAATGATGCTCGATATTGAATCAATGAATTCATTTTCTTTGTTTGGATGAATGGTTGTTTATTGATAGTAAAATAACTCTCTATCAGATCCGACCTATACGATTATTCGTAAAGAAATACAGGTATTGAATTTGTATTTGAAAACCATTTCGAACCATCAAACACGTCGAATTTGTTGATTGATGATGGAACAAATGAAGACTGTGGATCTTCATAAGCGAAGGCCTACTTGACAGATTTCTATGATTTGCAACTAGGGGATTTTGATAGTAATTCAGTCATGATTGAAGTTTGTGGATTAAAAGGACTTCTCACTACTAATCTGTAGGGTGATTCCTTGGATGCAGTAGTAGGGTGCATTCAGTTTGTCCAGTCCCAGGACAACTTGTTTGGATGGATGTCTGACAGAGTATTTCCAAAGGGATTACGTACGTTGGTTTCCTCAAACGTACCATCGTTTTGATGGAGAAGTGAAAATCTCTTAGCTTAACAACTACAGTATTTTTTGGGACATCAATTAGTTATTTTCTGGTGGATTTGACGATGTGGCATTCAAAGTAAATGGTCGCTCCCTATTAGGATATACTTTCACCATCTAAAGAAATTTCATTGTTGTTCATATTTTCGCTTCTATATCTCCCGAGAACGATTATGTTGGTTCCATTCGTAAGTGACAATATATTCAAACATTCAAGCAAAACGAATGGCCGGTCATGTGTGGCCGAGTTGCAAGTTGCTCTTATTAAACTCCAGTGTACCCCCTTTAGAGTACACTGATTGGAAGGTGATTCTGTACCTTATCATAGTCAGAATCGAATTTCAAATAAGAGCCCGCGATTTTGATTGTATATTATATATATAGAGCATGAGATCAATGCGTTCAGCTAGATTGATATTTACTTGATTTGGATGCTATTACAATATCAGAAAGGTATTGAATTTAAAAATATATGGACTATTATAAGGTAAAAACCGTCCGTATTTATGTGTGGATTTGGTCTTACGATTATCCATTTCTTTCTAAAGGATGTTTTAACTTAAAAATCAAGTTGGTTGACACTCTTAAACTTAGTGAGTTTTCTGACGTTGGTTCACTAGACTGATCATGGTGTTTGCAATGCTCTGGTCAGACCGAGTTTTACAGGTTCAATTTATCGAATGCTGTGAAGAGACAAGATGGAAGAGTTCAGATGTATAATATTATTGTGTTAGACCAAAAAATGACATTAACACCCAATATTATAGATTTCGCAGAGAATAACCAAGAATAATAATCCAAAAGCATAAAAAAGAAATCAACACACGAGATTTATAGTGGTTCGGCACTAACCAGCCTTCATCCAATTTATAGTTTCTCATTTCATTCACAAATTACAATTACAATGGATACAATCATTCAATTATTCGAATTCAATGAACAATTCTCTCTAAGTTCATTGATTTTAAATTGAAGGAGATGGCAGTTATTCATGGAGGAGTATTAGCCATGGCAGCCACGAAGCAATGGATAGTTAGAATGTAATGGAGGAGATTTTCGACCCAGCAAATCAACATAAATACATTGTCAATTACTCGGGCATCGAAAATACTGGAACATTAATAGAAGAATTAAGAGGATGAGATAGAAAAGATAGAACTAATAGAATAGAAGAAGAAGAAGAAGAAGTAGAAGAACACTGAACATAATCAGAGCAAACACGAAACTCACAGCGGAATAAATAAAATGTATTATATAACATAACTCTGAGTTACAAAACTGTATTGTATATACATACCATATATCAAAGTACAATACATCATATCACAGCGGAAATAATCTCTAAATACTAATGGTGAACCCTTCTGCTTTGAGCTCCTCCAAGTGAATCTGTAAAATCCTGAAACACTTGACTGCCCGTACAAATTTGGGCACCCAAGAGTTTAGGTAAAACAAACAAAATAAACTCTGGGTCAGTCATGGGACTGTTGTGAGTAAATTCCAACTGTACTGTTTAACATTGAAAAACCTTTTGAAACAAAAGGATAATAGTAAGACCAACCCAAAACTAAACATGGACGGTTTTTACTATAACCCAAAATATTCTTGGTATCAAAACCCAGTGATATTATAATAATGTCAAATCAAATAAATAACCAAGTAGCGGAACGCTTGCATCTCACGCTCCACATATATATAGTATAAAATCATAAACCGTAGGGCGCTTATCGGAGAATGGATTCCAACAGACAAGGTATGGGAGCACCTTCTGATCAGTGTACTCTAGAGGGGATACACTCAGGGTTCAACAATAACGTCCTGCAACCCGACCACACATGACCGCTCACTCATTTAGCTTGAGTGTCGCGAATATATTGCCACCACGGTTGTAGGCCATCCAACCATCATCCGAAAATACAGAATCGAAAAGAAGTATAAATATGAATTTTCTCCAGATCGGTGACAATACACCCTGCTTGGGGATGACCCAACTAGCCATGCTGCCTAGCCCAACTTTTGTTACTTCCTGGTTGTGAGGCTAGAGTCTACGTCTATTTTCAGAACATCTGATCACTGTTCACTTTGAATTCCACATCGTCAAATCCGTAATCACCTATTGATTACACAAATGCACACTGGGTGTAGAATAAAGAGAAGTTACCTTCTCCCCACCAACTTGGTATATTCGTAAAAATCAACGGTGTGACCGTTGGAAATACTCTGTCAAACACTCGTCCATACAAGTTGTCCTGGGACTGGACAAACAAAAACTCCATTCTAGAACTGGACGACCCTTGCATTTAACTCCGTCTTCAATTATCTTTAACATATCTAATTCGCAGCGCTTATGCCGATACGGAGTGGTTTTCGGATAATCAATCCAACCGGTCTCTCCATATTGCCAACGATGATCAAAACACTTCGATAATCGGTTATTTAACTATCGAAGTAAAAACAACATTCATTCAAATGTACAACTAACATCATACAATCACGGGCACTTTTTATTTAACATTCTTCTTAATTATTCGAATTCCCATATCTCACCGGATATTTCTCAAATCCTGTTTTAGCCTTTTTACACTTCTTGGAAAACATTTCCAGTTATTATAAACTTTTATTCTTTCATGTTCCAGAAAACCTACGTTATTAACGTTCGAACTAGTTCCATTAATTTCACATTCCTTATTTCTATACTTGAATAATCTACCTATTTACATTGGAAAATATTTTCAATTTCATTTTAACCTTTTAATCGGCCCAACGTTCACTTTTAAAACATTATTCACTTTGAAATGTGAATACCATCCCTTATTATAGAAATCCGAACATCTTTATCATATAACTCTTTATTCACGTAATAATTTCTCTTATCTTGTTTTCCAAAATCTCCTTCCTACTTTTATATTCCTTTTCCACTTTTTAAACTCTGTTTCTAAGTCAACTTCTATCAAGTCAATATCAAGATTATAACTAAATACTGATTCCTATCCTATTGACATTTATTTGTTTCAAACTAAATGTTAATTATCCTATCAGATTATAATTCCTAAAATTGATTTACTTTAATACATTAGACAACGTCAAATTAAAATTCCAAATCCAGATGGATTAATTCTAATCACATTTCGAATATCGAAATGATGTCATCGTTTTCGAACAAGGTTCTCCAATTTCTCTTTCTAAATTTATTCTTATATTTGGAAAAACATCGATACTTATTTCCTTTAGAATACGTGGATTTCAAATCAAATTGTTGCATTTCCTAGGAAGTGCTGCTATATATAAAAATCACGCTTAAGTTTGGTTTACAGCATTAATTTATCGCTACAGTTCAAACTCGTCATACGCTGTAATATTCTCCTTCATAACTAATCTTGACATAACAGTCACGCTTAAGCCTAAACAACAGCGTTATTTTATCTCTATAGTTCTAAGCTTTGCAATACGCTGCCATATTCCCTTTATACTAATCTTGACATAACAGTCACGCTCAAGCCTAGTCAGCAGCGTTTATTTTATCGCTATAGTTTTAAGACTTGCAATACGCTGCCATATTCTCTTTATACAAATCTTGACATCTCTTTCCGTCACAAACTGATATCGTTCCTCGATAATAGTGAAGTCGTTCAAGTTGGGGTATTTTATTTACCTCTCAGACCTTGATCGACAACGTTCTTACCTTAGAACAGATATAATTCTGTATTTTAATTCCTTATTACTTATAATATATATCAAATCATATTTCCTTGTTTTATTTTGGAATATGGTTTTATAACACCATATTCATACTTTGAAATCTTCGTCGTTTATGGCTATTTATATTAAACATTACTCTCCGCTTTAACTTCATTCCATCAGTAACTTCGTTAACTGATTTTATATACTTCTTACCATTAGATTAATATAATTAATCAAATGATATTCCTTAACTGTTTATTTTAAAATAATTATCCAAATTATTTACTTGTCGGATAATTACCGCTTCGTACTTATTTAACTAGATAATCGTTTATATTTACTTTATAAAACGAACTCTAAGATACTGGTTTATAATAGAACTTCTATTATAATTTAAACTTTGCTTTAATTATAAAAATATAATTTTTATAATTAACTTCGTTGATTTTGCCTGACGGCTAATCAACTTCTTAACAAGACGATGGGTTTACGGTCGACTGTCGCCACTTCTTTAATCGATATCGTTTGTTGATTAAATCAAGACAAATACTGACTTTCCATTCAACACTAATATTCACACGGGGTTTTAAATGTCATTCGGGTTCAAACAGTGCAAACAGTATATATAAATATTTAGGAATCCGGTTGGATTCCTACAACCGGTTTCCGCATCCATAGATGTTAGTCAAAAAATTAACACTAACTCTATACTAGAGAATCTTAAAATCGGTGGAATCAGTGTCCAACCGATGATGTGTGTATATACGACGATATATATGTATATATATATATATATATATATATATTTCAACCAATTTACTTGTAATCTACCTAAACGACCATCACACAACATTCAAACAACATTAAAATATTTAAAATAGACCAGAGTTAGTGATTTTACTCACCTTGGCGCATTCACCGTTAAATAACGATTTGCGTCAGTCGGTTATACCCGGCGTTAGATCCGAACAGCTTGACAGCGTAGTCTTCGTCTTCGTGACTTCATCGTCTCTTGTTTCGCAGGGTTCTTAACCGTATCTTAAACCCGTCAATAATGTTATGAATCCATGTTTACTCAATCCATCTTCCTCATTCTGTCCAGAATACTCGCTCCAGGAAATTCTGCACCTTCGACCGCCACTGTTCCCTTCCGGTTCATGCATTACTTCATCGATTTACAACCTTCTTATAGAATGAAATGCCTGTACCCATTTCAGCAACTGTAACCCGCTCCTGAACTTCAGAAATCCAACCATTCCTCCACGCCCTGCTACATCCCACTTCGTTATCCCCTGTCACCAAGTGCCAACGCCTACAATCACAACTTCACCTTTTTCTTGAATACCACCCTCCAATTGTCCAATGTTTAAGCACACGCATACAGTATCCGAACCCGAAAACTACACAGGTGATTTCCCCCTCTAGTTCCACGTCATTGTCCCTCTGTCACTATATGCTTCTTCTCAAACAAAAACGTTTTCATGTTTCCTCTACCCACGCAAAACATGAACCGCCAAAACGCCGAATGCCTGAAACCCATACTCCTCTTCTACCTATTTCCACGTTCTTCTCTTGCCTCATAACTAGAAACTCGCTACAGTGACAACCAAAGCAAACGACTGACTCCACATTTCCTCTTCATTTCACTTTTACACTACAGCCCTCTTCCATCTTTCCCCGACCCTCCTCACGTTTTCTGTTCCTTCCATGCGAACTCGCTACCCCTTAAACATTTCTGCACAAGCTTCCAGGCACACACTCCTCTCGACCAGTGAATACACGAGAAAAGAAAAAGCATGACTTCTTTCAAACTGCTGTGACCTTCGAGCTTTTCCGCATCGTCCTCGCTCATAACCATCCATCAAGGCCGCCATTCACCTGTAGTATTTCCACGCAGCGCAACTTTCCCACACACGCAGCACCTCGCCACTGTTTCTCTCATGCCGACTTCCAGCACACTCGAGCTTCCCGAGGTTAGGGAGGTTAATTTCTGTTTTTATTACAAGAGCTTGCATGGTTTTCTTTGAGATTAAAAGCTCGTGTTTATATGTGAAGGTTAAGATTCTTCTGTTGGGTGAAGGAGGAGGATACACGAATATAAATAGAAGAAAATGGGTCATTAAGTATTGTGTAGGGGCGAGTTTTTTCCCACTTAGATTATATGTAGGGGAATAGGTTAGCTTGTCGATGCACCACTTCAAGAAAAAGAGGGCAGATATTTTCTTTTTATCTTTATATTTGTACACTGTTGTACGTAGATGGATAGGTGTATGGTTTCTTAAATGCCATTAAGCGTCCATAAAGAAACAGTATAAACAGTGTACGAAACGTCACCATATACTGTACAAGCAAAATATCTTTGAATGACGAGACATGGTTTTACTACTATGTGTTTATCAGTGGAGATTGAGACAAGATTTTCAGATGGATTACCATATCGTGTTTTAAATGTATGCTGTGAGAAAATCTTGGGAATGATGCGTTCTAGTAATACTTTATATATGATACATGAAGATTTGAAAATGTCTTATCTTATTTTCTTTTGAGGTCTGTAATAGGACGTGCGCACATTACTCTTAGGGGAATGGGATTTGAGATTTTTAGTTTATTTTGATTTAACGTTTTGTTCTACTTAATACGGTAGCCGCTACGTAAAATTTTGTTCATCCGTGAAAGACTATGGACAAAAATAAAAATATCGTTGTGACGAGTAATGCCCCACGATCCCAAAAATATAATAATACCGGTAGATTGATTCATATTTTGAAATCCCAAAATATCGATACAGGGTGCACAATACTCCAAATAAAAAGTTGCTTATTTAATTTATTAAAAATGACAGTAAAATTCTAAAAATTAAATTATTGCTATGTCTGAAAAGAACCCTATCCAAATTTGAATCTGATATCTAGTTATACTTAAATAACCGTTATGGTCGAAGAACGATTCTATAGCGACTTTTCGATTATTTGATTTGGACATATCATGCAATCTATACGACGAAATCTTGGTTTTTCACTTCTGTTAGAAAGATACAGTTCAACAGATTCCAACGCTTCTGGTTTCGACGAAATCCGATTTAAAATGAATCCGGTACACTCAGTTGAAGTTCAGAACGTTAAATTACGAACTGCAGCGTCGTTCTGAGCTCGATTATAATTAATATATATTTTTATAAGTTCTGCTTCGTTTTAATAAATTCAATATTTAAACTGTTTTAAATATTCAAATACGAACCGACAAAAATGCGGGATGTTACATAGAACCCCCTTAAAATCCCTTGAGTGCGCTGCGTTTTCCTATATTTATCGGAAGTTCGAGATGGCGGATCGGTTGTGCCACATGTCGGTTGTTAAGAGAAACTCGGAAGTAGCGGAGAACATGGGATAATAGTCTTCAGTTGACCAGAATTCATCATCCCTGGTGGGTCGGACCCCCCCCCCACTCCGACCTGATCCGATTGACCCTATCCGCTTTGGTTGGTGAGGCATATTTGCCTTAGCTCGATCAGATCTTTATGATGGAATCCATCCCGAAGCTTATGTGCGCAGAAATCCAAGTTTCCCTATGTTGTGTTACTATGTCCAACAAACGTCAATCACTGCCTGTTCATACTCAAGCCCTAATTGGACTTCCTGATAGAATACTTGGGCTTTAGGTAGTCCGGTCATGAAACAGACTAACATTTTGCCTCCCTAAGTACATCTTATCGTAGATGAGATGTACTTTGAATAACTTTTTGGAACGTCAGAAGGCTCTATCGAAATTTCATGTCCTTTTGAGTTGTTCTGATATTTTGACTCTTCATCGTGTAGACGGCTTTTCATATATCACACCAAATCCATGGGTGCTCATCGATGCCAAATGTTATGGCCGAAGAAGTCAAAATGATCAACAAATAATTTAAACCTCGCTGAATCAAGAGGTCAAGTTCTTTCATCATAAGTCACAAAGGATTGTTGGCGCCCATGCATGCAATCATGCTTCGACAGGTCATTGCCAAATGACAACGTCTTCCTATGCAAATTAAAAGCACGATAGAGTTAGACTTTCTTTTGCGTACGAGTCAATGTATGAAGTAGCTATCCATGTCAAGGAGCAGCCGAAGAATCTCAGAACTTTAAACTAGCTTCCAGACTATTGGGATTGATCACATCATAATTGGTACATGAATCTATCATTTGCGCTCATCTTGGGACTATCCCGGCATCAGGATAGTAATAAGATCATATTAAAAGAAATCCACGACCGTTACAGGTCATTTTCATAGCATCGTGATCACATACAAATCAACAAGGGACGTCGTTGAAATCATATAAACCAGTGCTCCTAAGATCATCATAAACATAAGGTAGTTAGAGAATTCTCCACATATTCCATTCGATGTAGTTTCAGATCAAGTGTTTGAAGTCACGTTTGATCCGTTAGTGGGCTTTCTTGAATGGTCAAGATGAATCATATCATATTCTTGAGATAAAGGTTATATGTTCTAAATCAAGGGTCGAGTCAGGATCATGTTTAAAGTTAGTCGGTAAGTTGAATCTCACGCTCCCAACATCAGTGGAGGATGAGCTAAGTCAGTGCTTACGCCCCCTGCATCGTTAGGGGTTGGACTAGGTCAATCAGACATCAAGTCTTCTAGCCTTTAAACTTGTATTCTTCACATCGGGTTAGAGTTGTAGGTTCGGCAATCTTAGTCAACCCATGTCATTTTGTGCTCTTTCTCAAGTTGTCAAGGGTTGGAGTTGTACACGTGAATGGTCAAATCATAATCGCATCGGGGTCGTCCGAGCTGTTTAGTCAGAAAGCGGGGATGGCCTTATCGAGTGTCAGTGAACTTAGATACTCCTCTCGCATCAGAAGAGAGTTGAGTAAGCTCGTCAATCATGTAAGCATGTGAATGTCGTTAGGGAGTTATTCGAGCTCCTTTATTCATGCTTTGGCATAATCTGAAATATCCATCATAGTATAGTCGAGTCGATCTCTCTTGCTTGGTTCCATTAAGCATGACAATCAGAATCGCGGGCCCGATCAATAAAATCGGTCCTTTTCGAAAAGGTACATTCCTGTTAGTCTTTTCCGGGGATTTTCTTTTGTCTTTATCATTTAAGGAGTCACATGGTGCTCCATTCTTTGCCATGAAAACATTGAGATCATCCATCTCAACATTAGCATCCTCTTATTGTAGGAATCTGTCTGCCTCAGGATAAAATTCACCAACGTTTCTAGGAAAAACTCATGATAGAAGGATGTTGAGGTTTGTTTTAGAGGTGAATCTGCTAAGGCTGCTTTGTGGGTCTTGCTGCATAGAGACTTTGAAGTCTGAGTTATCCAGAATACTGAATATTATTGCTATCAACACCATAGATGGTCGTGGAAGCCTCCTGCCCGCCTCCGAATCAGCTACTCGCGCATCACCAGCTAACCTGTCTCAAGTCTGCTCGTGTGAGCATCCAGAGTAATAAGAGGAGACATAAAACTCTGGGTCAGACATAAAGCCTAGTATGAGCGATAAGCATCTAAAGTGAACGATAACAGGTAGACTAAAACATACCTGAACCTGGACCTACAACCAAAGAGTTAGCACTACATACTGTACAACACTCTAAGGTATCATATCAAACAGTGTAAAGATACGGAGGTGGGGGAGGTGTGCATGTCATAATGATTGCAAACAATCAAACATAGCATCCATCCTCACATCTCTCACTCAGTGCGTAAAGCATACGATGTTCACCACTTCGATCACCCAACATACCTTGCTACGATAACTCTGCCCCATGAAGTCATAAATGGCTTCACTGCACTGATAACGTAGCCACTAATTCCTCGTTATGTCCACTTGCCCCATGGAGTTATTCACCCCATCTGCGCTGGCTCATAGCCTTACCAATCCTTACTATGTCCACATGCCCCATGGAGTTATTCACCCCATCTGCGCTGGCTCATAGTCTTACTACGCATCACCTTGCCCCTTAGGTCATAATGACCCTACCGCACTGATAACGTAGTCTTGCTACCATCACCTTGCCCCTCAGGTCATAATGATCCTACTGCACTGATAAGTAGCCATCCTTCATTTTTTGTGGTGAATCGAAGTTATGAACATCGAAAACTCCTTAGCATACGTCCCGCAGCAAAGTCCAACCATGAAGTGAACTCATTGGTTCCCAACTGGATCCTGAGCTCTAACTTCCCATATTGGACTACCTTTGCATCTCGGGTTATTGGTCAATACTGGGTCGGGTCGGGTTCCTCTTCAAGCCATCGGTTCGGGTCGGGTGTCCTCCATCTGTTCGGGTCGGGTCTTCTTCTGGTACGGTTCGGGTCGGGTGTTCCTCCTTGGTTCGGGTCGGGTGCTTCCCTTCAGGTCGAGTCGGGTGTCATTCCCCCTCTAGTTCATGCTTCCGCTCCGATCCGCCTCCTCATCCTTTACGTGCTTCTATCCGATCCCAGTTCAGCTGGCGTGGTCTTCCTTTTTTCCAATTTTCCCAAGTGTCAGGTTCCGATCCGATCGGGTTCCTTGCTCAGTTCAACATATCCAATCCGAGCCCCATATCCGATCCAATCCGAAACCTGCACTGTTTTCTGAAACTGTTCCAGCAAGTGTTTACGCCATTCGACGACGTTTTCGACCATTCTAACTATTGAAACCGATCACAAAGCATCTCATACAGTCATAGCAACATGCCTAATCAACCACAAACATCAAAACATCAACATGTTAGGTTAAAATGGATCAAACATACCCAAAATCCCATATTTCCCCTTAGGCATGTTTAGGTGAAACTAATGATAGGATTAGCAAAACTTAACCAAATTAACCCAAGTTCATATCAGAGGTATAAAACATCATTTAAGAATTTATGAACATTTTTCCCGAATTTTATCATACTTAAATTCGCTAATTAGCACTAATTACCCTTAACTAGCCATAATTAGTGTAAAACTATGCAAATCATTCACCTTAGCCACAAATAAACTAAGATATGAAATAAATCTCTGATTTGATGTGAATCTCAATGCTAAACAGCAGCTCCAATGTTGCTTTGGTGTAGATCTCCCTTGATTAGAGGTTGCTAAGCTTAATCCTTGACCAAAAGATGATTTGGAGGTGATTTAGAGGTTGGAGGCCATTTTTAGGGTTCCTTGGTGATAAGTGGAGGCTAGAAAACTGAAATGGAATGATCCTCTATCTCATTTCAGCCTTCCCATAACCCTAATCCCGAAATGGGTTATGGGCCTATCCACTAATCACCCTATTTGACCCGGTTAAGCAGTTTTTCACCTTCCATACCTTATTTCAGCCATATCTCCCAAACGGTAAGTCCGTTTGGCTATTATGACCACTCTACAGAAAGTTAAACCATCAAACGAATCTAATGGATGTGGTTTCAGGTCAAAATTCCTTTCCAGTCAAAAGTTATGGCCAAAACTGTACCAACTAGGGGCAAAATGGTCATTTAAAAATCGACACAAATCGTGAACATGGGAGATGACTCTAATGGATGTTTCCCAAAGTTACATGACCATACGACTTTATACGGGAAAGAAATAAATATTCTACGATCCCCCGATGCGTAGAATGCGGGTCATTACACTCTTCCCTCCTTAAGAAATTTCGCCCTCGAAATTCCCTAATCGAAACACACACAAAGGTCCCGCATGCTCATCAATCATAAAACAACAATCAAACATCCAAACAATCAAAACAAGTCTACCCTAGCATGCGGAATAACTAAATCGTAAAGTAAATCTTACTAGGTAAAGAGTTCTGGATATGCCTTCTCAATGCTCTCCTCTGTCTCCCAAGTACAATCATTCTCGTCCTCGCCCCACTGAACCTTGACTAGCTTAACCGGCTTCCTTCGAAGTTGCTTCGTATCGTGCCCCACAGTACGAATCGGCTTGCGGTTCCCAACCGCCTCGGGTTCTACTTCGAAGTCCTCTAACTCATCAGGTGAAATAGTCATATCTGAGTCATGAACGAACTTCCTTAGTTGGGAAACATGAAATACATTGTGAACTCCCGCCATCTTCTCTGGTAAACCAACAATATACGCCAAATTCCCGACTAGTTCAAGAACAGGGAATGGGCCAACAAATCTTGGTGCCAACTTGCCTCTCCTGCCAAATCGTATCACGCTCTTCAACGGAGAGATCTTGACGAACACCAAGTCACCAACGGAGAATTTCAAGTCTCTTCTCCTCTTATCAGCATAACTCTTCTGCCTATCTTGGACAGCTTTCATTCGTTGTTGAATGATCTTAATCTTATCTGAAGTTTCTCTCACCACATCTAGTCCAAGCACAAACTTCTCGCCAGTCTCTATCCGACATGATGGTGAGTTGCACGGTCTTCCGTACAAAGCTTCATATGGAGCCATACCGATACTGGATTGGTAGCTATTATTATATGCAAACTCTACTAGATGCAAATGGTCATCCCATGATCCACCAAAATCCAATATACGATTCACCCTCTCCGTCTGACCGTCGGTCTGAGGATGATATGCGGTACTGAGATGTAATCCTGACCCTAGAGCCTCTTGTAAGCTCTTCCAAAACCCACTAGTGAACAACGGGTCTCGGTCACTCACAATGCTTTTGGGTACTCCATGAAATCTCACTACCCACTTCATATACAATTCTGCCAACTTGGCTGCCGTCCTGGTCGATTTGACTGGTATAAATCTTGCGCTCTTAGTCAATCGATCCACAATTACCCAAATGCTATCATATCCCAATCTAGTCCTTGGTAAACCATCGATGAAATCCATCGAGACTTGCTCCCATTTCCATTCGGGAATTTCTAATGGTTGCAACAACCCACTAGGCTTCTTTTGCTCGGCTTTAACTAGCTGGCAATTCATGCATTTGGATATAAACTTCCCAACGTCTCTTTTCATCCCTTCCCAGTAGTAGGTTTGCTTCATGTCTCGATACATCTTATTACCACCGGGATGTACAGTTAGTTTTGAGTGATGACATTCTCTAAGCACTTCATCTCTCAAACCATTTACGTTGGGTACAACTAGCCTTCCATTCTTTCGAAGCCATCCATCTCGATCAAGCCCATACACATTCATCTCCTCATCGATACCCATCTCTAACTTGGAGATGATTTCCAATAGGTTAGGATCGTCCCTCTGACTAGAACAAATCCTCTCTATCAAAGTGGGTCTGATCGTCAAACTATCTAGCATGACTGGATCCAATTCGCACTTTGGTCTGAAATCAAACCCCGCGATATACTCCAGTTGATTCCATTCAAGAAACATTGCTCCTAAGCTGGCATGTCTTCTACTCAAGGCATCGGCTACCGCATTACCTTTCCCAGGTGTATATGCGATATCAAAATCATACGAAGCCAAGAACTCTAACCATCTCTGCTGACGGAGATTGAGATCTTTCTGAGAGAAGAGATACTTTAACGATTTATGATCGGTAAACAACTCGAATCTTTCTCCCAAGAGATAGTGTCTCCACATCTTCAGTGCAAATACAATCGCTGCCAATTCCAAATCATGGGTAGGATACTTCTTCTCATGAGGCTTTAGCTGTCGACTAGCATAAGCTACAACCCTACCTCCTTGCATCAATACTGCACCCAGTCCGGTACCACAAGCATCCGTGTATACCGTCATCTCTTCATTCCCTTTAGGAATGACTAACACTGGCGGACGCGTCAACCTCTCTTTCAAACTCTTGAAGGCATCCTCACACACTCCGTCCCAGACGAAGGACTGATTCTTCTTAGTCAATTGAGTCAACGGTTCTGCTATCTTGGAGAAGTCTTGGATAAACTTACGATAATATCCAGCTAATCCCAAGAAACTTCTTACATCCTTCACATTCTTGGGCGTAGGCCAATCCTGTACCATAGCCACCATCGCAGGGTCCACGGCAATACCATTCTCTGAAACAACATGACCCAAGAATCTCACTTCCCTTCTCCAAAAATGACACTTAGAGAATTTCGCTTTCAATTGGTGTTTCCTCAACACCTCCATCACTATCCTCAAGTGTCCCTTGTGTTCCTCCTCTTTCCTTGAGTAAACAAGGATATCATCCACGAACACAAGAACAAACTTATTCAACTGATCTCTGAATACTCGATTCATAAGATCCACAAAATAGGCTGGTGCATTGGTCAACCCAAATGGCATGACCAACCACTCATAAAATCCAAACGGCGTCCTAAATGCCGTTTTCGGAACACTCTCATCCGCTACTCGTAGCTGATGAAATCCTGTCGCGAGGTCCAACTGGGAGAACACTCTAGCTCCATCCAGTTGATCAAACAAATCATCAATCCGCGGTAGAGGATACTTATTCTTCCTCTTTACCTTATTCAACTCGCGATAGTCCACACACAAACGAAGGGAACCATCTGCCTTAGTGGCAAACACAACTGGTGCTCCCCACTCGGAGACACTCCTTCTACACTACAACAAATCTGACCTTTAAGGACGTAAATAACTGTCGCTAAAAATAATGTTTGCGTCATTAAAAGTTTTTAACTGCATAAAATTTTGCGTCGCTCAAGCGTCGTAAATGGTGGTGACGCAAGAAAAACTTTCCGACATAATTATGCGTCACAAAAAACGTATCATTTGCGACATATTATATGTCGTAAAAGGTACTTTAACGTTGCAAATTTATTGCGTCGCAAATTGAACAAAACTTGTCTACTAATATTTGTGACATAGACTTAGTGTCGTTAAACAGTGTTAGCTGCGACGTAAATTTGGTTGTAAATTATTGATTTATTACACACAGATTTTTGTGTCGTAAATAATTATATTTCTGCCAACATCTTATATGTCGCTAATATGTATGCTTATAGCGACACAATGTGGTGGCTAATAATAGATGGAAGCTTGAATGAAATACTATTATTTACGACGTTTGTTCTGTTGCAATTGTTACACTACACCAAAAAATGCTTTTAACAGCAGTTTGAAAACACTATGATATGATATTACAACGTAATTATAAACGGTGTATAACGACGATATGCTGCTATGGATGTAAAATATTCAACAGCGGGGTAAAAACAAAAATTATCATATTTAAACCTTGTCACATATGCAAATCAAACAAAAATTATCATATAAAAATACTAGTAATCACTCCCATAAGTTGAACACAATTCTTGAACAAAGTTTATAAAAGTTCATAAACAAAAATGATACTTATAAACTAAATTCGTACAACATTAGGTACAACTACAGTTTCTAAAAACAAGTTCGTACTAAATATTAGACAAAATGTACAATCAAAGCCTTTTCATGTACTTACTACACGATGCCAAAATAAACTTCAAAAACTTGAACGCTTCATCTTGTGCATTTTTTGCATCAACATTCTTCACCTACCTACAGTGACGAAATTTAACAGTCAGTGATCAAATATAAATTTAAAATAACATATTTAACTTTTAATTACTACAAAATAATACCATATGCAACATAAATAAACTATTGCATCAAAGCTAACTAAACATTTAATCTATTTTATGTTGAAATTAATTTTCTTTAAAAGAACACTCGGTTAAAGGAGATTGAAGCTGGGATAAAACGAAATTTAGGCTGCTAACTAAATTTAAGAAGCAAATGAAAATCACAAACAAGACAAAATGGATTGCATACATTATTAATTACCAATTATCACCAATAATTTTTAATTATCAAATGTGGTATTAAACAGCAGATTTTATCTTATTACTAATCACTAAACATTAAATTAATTATAAATAAATAAAATCTTAAATACTAAACATTAATATTTAAATATTAATTGTTAATTGTTTGATAGTATTATTTAACATTAATTATATAATATTAATAGTTAATTACCGAGTATTAATCATTAACATAAACCAATATTAACTGTAATTTACTAGTTATTAATAATTAACCAAAATATATTAATTACTAAGTACAAAAAGCATATTTACTTAGTTAATTATTATTATTATTATACTTAATTCTGAGGAGGAATTTGCAATAAGGTTAGCAAATAATTTGGAGAACCTTATTCTTAAAGAAGGACCAGACACTATTGCTGCATTTATTGCTGAACCTGTCATGGGTGCTGGAGGTGTCATTCTTCCTCCAGAAACTTACTTTGATAAGGTCCAAGCTGTTGTCAAGAAGTATGATATTCTCTTCATTGCATACGAGGTGATCACAACTTTTGGAAGAGTAGGGTCAATGTTTGGATGCGGCAAATACAATATAAAACCAGACCTTGTGTCAATTTCCAAAGCTCTTTTATCTGCCTATATGCCAATCGGTGTGATTCTTGTTAGCCCAGAGATTGCAGTTGTACATTCTCAAAGCAACAAATTTGGGAGAGAAATATTGTGGATAAAGTTAATGAAATCGCACCAAGGTTTCAAGAAGGCATTAAAGCTTTCTCAGATAGCCCTATAGTTGGGAAGATTAGAGGAACTGGATAGCTAATAGGAACTGGATTGCTAATAGGAACTGAATTCACTGACAAGTCTCCAAATGATCCATTCCCTCGTTTATGGGGAGTTGGGGCTATATTTGGAGTTGAATGTGAAAAGCGAGGAATGCTAGTACGAATTGCAGGGGATACCTCCATGATGTTTCCCCATTCATTATTTCACCGGAGGAAGTTGAAGAATTGACAAAAATATATGGAGAAACCCTGAAGAGTACGGAGAAGGTGGCGATGCTCAAAAGCTAAAAAAACAAATAGGAAGTTTACTAAGTTAGTTGTTTTGCTGAATTTGTATGCTTTGATTATATTATCATATCAATAATGATAAGTAACTTTAAAAAAAAGGCAAGAAATAAATGTTATTTGATACTCTATAGATAGAAAGTATATTTAGTTGCAGAATAGTGAGCAGTAAAATGATACCAGAATTCCAAGCAGCACGAATAGTGATAGGAGTCATTAAATATTGAGTCATTAAGTTACCTATATCCCTGAGGGTTTAGGAGCTCTTGTGGTATTTTTGCTTAGCCAAATGTCCTACAGTACAGAAATGTTCAAAAAAATTAGAACATAGCCACACATATGAAACGCATATAAAATGAGCTACTGCTAAGCTAAAAACGAGAGTAACAAGTACAAATTAGCTAAAGCTAAGTCAGATAAGTAAAGAAAAATAAACAAGTACATAATGTACTAGTTCAATATAGCAAAGAAGACCGAAGCATAATCAACACGTAGAACAAGTATTAAGGTCGAAACAACGAATTACATGCCAAAATAGGGAAACTATATGTGCATTAAATAAGGGGAGGAGAATAATTAAGCTTTCTGTGATATCATCTTGGGCTTTTACGGTATCCATTCACAGTGGTAACACATTTGCAATTAGTATCATGCTTTTATAAGCAAAGATGACAGCAAGAGAACCATATCGAAGTATTGATTATTTGATATCTCTATTCCATTTTCACATGTCTAATTCAAGCATTCTGGATCAGCTCAATTGAAAAAAATATGTAGAAAATGACACTTTTCATAGTCATTAAATAATCATAGATGTCATCCAGAGAAATCATGCTCCATACACAAATAAAAACCGAGTACAAAACATCAACAATTGATTGGTCATGGAGCTTAAAACACTGAAGTTGTTAAAAGAAAAACCATCTTAAAGTTATTATTATTCAATCAGAAGATAGATTAAAGTTTGATTCCTACTTTTGTGGTGCAAAAGAGAGTGTTTAGAATCTCAGGTCTTGATCTTTTTGAAACTGATATAAGTTCTCCTCTACTCAACAGTAACTAACTTTATTGGCCTCTGCAATGATGATGAAATCGTGGACTGCCAACTCTGAATCAGATTTTAGAATGAAATTTACGTTATAAATTTTTTGTTCACTCACGAATGGACAGAGCAAAGACAATATAAATGGTCTCAATCTCCGCTTTGGATTTATGGGGCAAAGCTAAAGAAAGCAATGTCCTCATTTTTGTTTAAGCTGGAACACCAAACCCATTCACAACTATAAAGATCTGTAACTTCCTAAACTAATTGCACACCCGTTTAAGTTATCATTGCACAATTTAAAATCTCTAAAATTAAATTGTGCCCTGCTTTAGTTGTGAACTTTTGGAACTAAATTGAAGTACTAGCGGTGTTAGAAAAACTATGGTATTCTCGCTTTAGGTGTTATGTTTTTTTTTAAAGGAAATTTTTAGTAAGTAACGAATGACATATATCTGTTTTACATAAATCAAAATTTTAATCTTATTGCTACAATTGTTACTCCAAAAATTGTAAAAGCTAACTGGTTCTAGAAGCTCATTCAACTATATAATTCCAACAGTAGCATCACTCTTCCTGCCAAATATCTGTAAATGTTTTGCTTTGTGATTGCTATGTATTTTTGAAGATCTTATAGTGGTAATATTGGTACTACAAAGTGTACCTGATTTAATACAATAGACCATTAGGGAAATGTTAAAAAAACATGCAAATTTACCCCCAAGCTTAAACCAAGATGCCATTCAATGTTCATCGTTTTAGACTGTTTTAACCAAAAATAAGAAAGCCAACACCGAATATTTAGACTGTTTTAACCAAAAATGATTCCTTGCAGTTATATCACAGAAAGGAAATGTAATCAGGTCTGCTATATAGCTGAATTACGATATACTAGTAAGTTGGTTAATGGAATAATACTATATGGTCCTTGGCTTACTATAGGAGATTACAATGCTACTTTAGACTTTGAAGAAAAGTCTGGTGGTCTTACACTAAAAGCGTCCTGACATGCAAAGTTTAATGATTGTATCACTACTGATGGATTGTTGGAGGTGTTTCACGCTGGGCTGAAATATACTTGTAGAAGTAGAGAAATAAAATTGCATGTAGGTTTCACAGAGTTATCGTCAATGCTACTACCATCAGTATGTTTCCTAATATTAAATTTACTATTCTTCCCAACTCTACTAGTGATCTCTTTCCCCTTCTCATTGAACTGGTTTTATGCTGACAAGCATAATAAAGGCAAACCTTCTAGGTACGCAAATTTTTGGCCTCGTTGTAAAGATTACTATTACTTTGCTAATTCCAGTGAGAGAAAATTTTCAAGGCTATCAAAACTTTGTTCTAACAATGACTCTTAAAGCGTATGAAGACGAAATTATGAGAATGGAATGAGAAGATGGAAACACTGAAGTAGACTCAAATTGCGTTGGGCAATGAGCGAGAGAAACTCATCGTCTTTTTATATAAATGAATTAATTATCAATAATGTAATTGGCAATTTTCAAAAGTGAATGGAATACTACTATATGTTAAGTTACCATTAAAACTGCTTTATTACCGGTAAATTTTAAACCATGCATTAAGTTACAGTTTTTTAAAAGTGAATGCAATACTAGTATACATTAAATTACCATTAATGACATTAAGTTACCATTAAAGCTCATTCAGCCATATTGCTGGCAGTCGTTAAAAATTAGCATCTTGAACAGAATAGTTCACAAAGCTGAAAAATATAGCATAGAGATTGTTTTGTAATCTGTTAATAAGTGTGCACCAATGTAAAAAGCAAAAAACTAGCTAAAATTATATAACTTGTAATAAGAGTATCAATTTGGTGGTCAAGTAAGCCTATAAATAACTCACTGATAAGTGGGAACAAATCAAATACAGTTCAGAACATAATGCAAAGTACTAGCAAGCAGGAAAGGGAAAAAAATAGAATTTGCAACTATTCAAGTTATCTTCAGTTAAAGTTTCAAAGCAATGAGGAAATAATTGTTATACTAAAAAATAACGTACTTCTACCAATCTTTGATTAAAAATATTGAGCGAGTATGGAATCTATATGTTACAAGTAAACCATTTCTCAGTCAAATCCCCCAAGTGTTAAATTAGATATGTATTGATGCATTTGTAGAAAACAAAAATATTATATAAAAAATGACATTTAAATCAATATACGAGGCCAAAAAAAAAATATACTAGTAAAATAAATGATAATAAGAATACTAGATAGATACATAACAAGAAAATACCCAAGGTTTTCATCAATATGATGTACAAAAAATACAAGCAAGCATCTCATTCATAAATAGAAATAAAATAGTAGTACAAAATAAATGCATGCATATCACTAAAAGTGGAAGAAATATTACTTGAAATAATAAGGATTCCAAAAGTAGCTATCCATATTGGTAGAGAAAAAACTTGTAGATCCATTTCAACCACCAAACGAAAATCTGATAATAAATAGTGGAACACAGAGTTTGTAATTCGCACTGTGATTCAAGTAGGAAGCAATGAAACAACAAATGCATGCATGCTTTGTTGCATTCAATGTGTGCATCTTATTTCATGCACTGTATATTTAAAATAAAAATAAAACAAGAGAAGATGCAATGTTGTTCATAATTGCTGCAACAAAAATAAATAAAATACAAGAAAACAAAACACCAGAACACTTTTTTCAGTTGTTTGATTGTTACGACGACATCCAAGATAAATCTAGCTTGTAAGCCGTAGATATGTGGAAATCATACATAAACACTAAAATAAAGTAAAGTTTCTAAATAAGTTACCTTGATTGTGTACTCCAACCAGTAATTCAGTTTCCTTTCCTGCTGTAACCACTGAAGAAAAGAAGGAAAACATGAAAATTTTATGGATCATACATTCAGAGAAGTAAACTACAACCATTTTAGTTAATACCCTTTTTAGTTTTCTTTGGGAAGATGCTTATGGTTTCCACACCAAAAGAAGCAGAAAGTGGAACATTGTCATTGAGTTCTTGGGCTTGTCACATGAAATGCCAAGTACATCTCCTTCATCAGACGCTGCCTCACCTTCACCCATGTCATATCTGACAGTTATAAAGAAGAGAAAAATATCAAATACATTCATGATTTACAATATCAGACTAGCAAGCATTTTATAGAAACTTACCATCAAATTCAATATCCATAATATATTAATTGATTTTACATTATCTCATTTGAAGCAAAATCCAAAGACTAAACACACAAATACGTTACATCTCATAAGGTGCAGTAACAAACCAAAAATATTGACACACATGCAAGACAGAGTAGTTTTATATACCATGACTGAGTTAATATAGTCACAGTCAGTTGTTTGGTCTTTACAGACAACACTCTACACAACAACAAAATGAACATAAGTTGAAAAGCTAACAAGAAGTAAAAAAAAAAATATCATTTAAACAAATAACAAGCAGAACGATACAAATTTTTTTTAGCAACTATTCGTTCTTGGAAAAGCTGCTTAGGTGCTGATTAATAGCTATACGTAAATTTAGCTTGCTTCTGTCAAATAATTATAGAAAACAACAACAGAATACATAAGAATAACAGAAGTACGACAACTAAGCCATCTTCCAATATGAATTTTAGAGATTGCATTTGTTTGAGTGTAGGGCTGTAATTGTTTGGATGGAAGAATCATTTGCATTGGCTATTCCAGTTTTAAAAAAAAACTTGGGGGAACATATTTATGATATACTGTCAAGGGAAGGCTGGCTGTGTTGTGCTTATGATCTATATATAACATTTTATAATATATACTATATCTATGATTAATAATATTTATTTATATATAATTTATATTAAATTTTATATACAGTTTACATACACTACAAGAAAATACATGTTCTTCAAATGTATTGAATGAAAATGAACTGCACTTGCAGTACATAAATACACACATAGCATGTTCATTACTTCAAATCTAGTTATACAAAGAGGAAGAGCGTACATTTAAATTTGAAATTTTAATAAATCATAAACTAAAACACACAACAATCTTCCATAATAAGAAAATGTTACAGAACCTTATATATACTTTATATAACATTTTAAAATCTCTAAATTATCAATGGGCCGCAGAATAACATTTTAAAATATCATAACTTTAGTTTAAGAGCTAATTGTATGAGTTTTGATTCCTTCTTGATATTTTTTTTGATCAGATTTTTTATAAAAATTTACGCGATGTGAAGAAAATAGCTGCACGCAAGGCTATCTTTCTACATCCCTAGAATACGGAAATAGTTTTTCCTATAAAGAATATTGCATCGTTTGTCATTGTACAATATAAACATAAGTGATCTTTGCTTTTTATTGATTCTAGTTTAGATAATGCAAGAAATAAAGATGCAAAATAAATAAATAAATTGTAGTTGCCTTATTGCGTAGGAAATTTCTGTTACAACTGCGTTGAAATAAATAATTTAATTATTGACCTAATAGGAAATAACTCATCTTCAATACACTTCATCATAACATCATGAACTTTTATCACTACATTATCGAACATTTGGGTAAGGGAAAAAGTCAAGTTTGTTTCACTACAAAATAAAGATGGCTAAATTAGAAATAAATAATTACTTGGTGCACGGATAAAAAGAACAAGCCCGAGATTAACACATATTTTCCGAAATATCAACAGGTAAATCCCAAATTTCAAATTCTTGGACCTGATTTCTAGAAAATGGCAGTTTAATTATTAAGTGTTCCACAAAACATGACTAATTTACATTGAATCAACACCTGCCTAAACATAATAATTTGAAGTTTCCTAAATTTACTCTCATTCTTACCACTTTCAGATCATTCGTAGCTATTCTATTTTCATCTTTGACGAGAGACTGATAGGGGAAAAAAAATTAAAAACAAGAATGGTATTCATAGAAAAGTTTATAAAAAAAATCATTTCAGGTTTTATGATTTCATTTCACACGTTGCTTAAAAAAGTAGAAAAGAACAAAAATAAAAATAGCTAAAGCCAACAAAAAAAGACGTACCAGATACTACTGAGAAATACCGATGCTAAAAATCGAATCGAGAGACTTGATAGTTGGAACCCTAATAGCCTGTTCGATTGAAGAAAATGGTTACACCTCGCGAACGCTGGAAGAGGAAGAAATTGAAACCCTAAATTAAATTGTGGTGGAGGAATGAAAAGAACGCATAGAAAAGTGAGCGGCAACAGCGAGAGGAACAAAAGATATTGTCGTATTCAATGGTGCGGTAGTGGCCAATAAGAGCATCTCCAACAGTGGAGGAAATTCATGTTAAGGGGTGTAATATCCCTTATTTTTGCACCCAACAGTTGTTACACGGTGTAATATGAAGGCAAATGTTACGGGCTGGATTCAGAGTTCAGAATAGGGCGCGCGAGCTGATTTTATCAGCTCGTGATGTCGCGAGCTGATTTTATCGGCTCGCGACTTCAGGAGCCGATAAAATCAGCTCGTGGCCTTTTTTTTTTTTCCCCAACTATTTTTACCATATACAATACCAAATGCATTAATTTTTTTGTAAAATAAACTTCGAAACATAATAATAATATTTGATTACTAATAGCAAAACCAATTTTTTTTTTAAACGTTTTACCCTAGTTTGTCGTATACAAAAACATAACCGATATGTAATTTGTAAAATAAACTTAGGAACATAATAATAGATGATTAATAACTCGTACGAATACAAGAAAAGGAGTTTGTATAATAGAAAATGAAACACAATCGATGATTAATAACTTAGGAACATCTTAGGAAATGAAACATAATCGATGATTAATAACTTAGGAGTTCGTACAAGAGAAGTAATAGTAGAAAAGGAGTTCGTACAATAGATGATTAATAACTTAGGAACATCTTTACTGCATACATAATCGATAAGTTCAGACAAACATAAAATAAAACACATTCAGGTAATGGTTCTTCATAACTAGGTATCGCCGTGGTGGTTCCATAAATGAGTCATAAGATCCTTCTGTAGCCGGTTATGGAGTTCTGCATCTCTGTAGATAACTTGACGGCTCAAATGAACGTTGAAGTCCTCCTGTGTTAGTGGTTGGTTTTGTCGGAATACTGGAGGTGGTAGCGAAGCACCCTCGTAATCGCAGTGACGTTGATCTTCATCCATATCTCTTTCATCTTCTATAATCATGTTGTGAAGAACGATGCAAGCAAACATGATTGTAGACATCTTACTCCTACGCCATAGCCGACATGGATTACTTATCATTGCAAATCTAGATTGTAAAACACCGAAAACACGTTCCACATCTTTCCTTTGTCCCTCTTGCATCGCCGCGAACATGACTTGTTTAGGAGTTAATGGATTTGGACATGTTTTAACAATGGTGCTCCATTTCGGGTAAATGCCGTCACCTAGGTAATAGCCATGGTTGTAAGTATTTTGGCCTAGGGTAAATGTTAAAGGAGGTACTTGGCCTTTAGCAAGATCATTGAACAAATGAGATCTTTCCACAACATTTAAGTCGTTATTAGACCCGGGCATTCCGAAGAAAGCGTGCCATATCCACAGATCGTACGATGCCACAGCTTCCAAAATGATGGTTGGTCGTCTTTCCTTGCCGTTGTACGCACCTTGTAATCCCTTAGGACAGTTCTTCCATTCCCAGTGCATACAGTCCAGACTTCCTAACATTCCCGGCCAACCCCTGCTTTCGTGCATCTCTCTGATTCGCACTACATCTGCTTCGTTTGGAGACCGTAAGTATTCTTCTCCGTAGACGTCCACAATTGCTTGACAGAAAGTTTCAAGTGTTTCTAGTGCCGTGCTCTCTGCTATGCGGTATGCATCGTCCAAAGCATCGGCTGGAGTGGCATAAGCTAACATTCTCATAGCTGCCGTCATTTTTTGTTCACCGGACAATCCCTGTGTCTTCGATGCATTATGTTTGTACTTAAAGTAATCATTGTTACCTTGAATACCAGCCAATATCCGAAGAAATAGGTTTCTCCGCATCCTGAATCTTCGACGAAACATATCAGGCCCGTAAGTGCAATCCTCATCGAAGTAATCTTGCATCAAAGACTTGTGGTATTTAGCATGATTTCGGTGTATAAACCTCCTTCCAGGAACCGATCCCCCTCTAGTTGTGGACGAGGAACCGTACGCTTCACGGTATAGGTCCCGTATTTCTTGTATTTCTTCTGCTTCCTATTGAAGGATTTCATCTTCCTCTGAATCGCTAGCAAAAGCCAGCAAGCATTTTGTAAAACTGGAATCCATTTATATTTGTTAGTAAGTTTTGATTTGAGATATGTATGACAATGTTGCTGTTATATATAAGGTTTGATTTGAGTGTCTCTTTATTGGATTCCTTTATTAGACTGAGTGTCTCTTTATTGGTTTGTGTGTCTCTTTATTGGTTTGAGTGTATGTTTATTGGTTTGTGTGTCTCTTTATTGGTCTGAGTGTCTCTTTATTGGTTTGTGTGTCTCTTTATTGGTCTGAGTGTCTCTTTATTGGTTTGTGTGTCTCTTTATTGGTTTAAGTGTATGTTTATTGGTTTGTGTGTCTCTTTATTGTTTTAAGTGTATGTTTATTGAAGGATTTAAACATTTACGCACCCGAAGGAGTTAAAAAGGAGTGAAAAAAGGAGTTAAAAACTATGGGTCGTCCACTACCGTCGTTATTTAAACATGTAAACATTTAAGTACCAGGTTTGGCGCTTGGCAAAGTACCAAAACTTGGCACTTGGCAGAGTACCAAAGTTGGCACTTGGCACTTGCCAAAGTACCAAAACTTGGCAACGTAACGGTTTGCAATAAAACAAGCATACATTACACAGAACATATGAAAGTAGCAAACAGTACACATACAAAATAACATATCGCAGAACACATAGAAAAATAACATACAGTCCAAAACATCGAGACATACATATATACATACATACATCGAGCCATACATATATACACGCGACATACAGAAATATAAATCATGATAAATCTGCGGCATCATCATCACCACCATCCAAAGACATGTCGTCTCCGCTATCAGGCGGGTCATAATACGTAAAATCGTCATCACTACCTCCAACCACGCCATCCCCTCCATCAACGTCATCCCCTCCTAACACGTCCTCCCCTCCAAGAACGTCATCCCCTCCAACTACGTCACCCCCTCCAGCACCATCACCCCCACCTCCTCCTAAACCACCTGCTCCTGAACCAGAATCACCTGCTCCACCTGCTCCACCTGCTCCACCTCCTCCACCTCCTCCTCCTCCTCCTCCAGAACCAGAACCAGAGCCCCAATCAAACATATGCAGCTAATCTAAATCGACTAGTGCTGCAAGGTAGCCAAGCCTAATCGAACTCTGTTGGTTCGTAAAGAACGTCGAACCAAGGAGGTATAAAATGGTAGCCCTGTACAGTATGTCGTGGAAATCTACCGCATCTACATGCGCTGTAATATAATCAAGTAAATATGTGCAGGGAACGGCACCATTAGCTACACGAGCCGCATCCAAACCTGGCAAATACTGTATGTACGACTCGGGTGACTCAAACTGGGAATCAAATGGAGGTATGACTCTATCTGGAAGGCCTATCTCAATCCCCGAAAGCATGTAAAAATCGGCTGGGGTGATACCTAGCTCAAAATCCGGGAAGTGAAAGGTGTGTGTCGTAGGCCACCATCTCTCTGATAAGGCTTCGACCAAAGTTGGATCGAAGGACTGGGGAGGTATAATACGTAAAAAACGTCCAAATGGACTGCCAAATAGTCTCTCTCGAATATCCAGAGGTAATATGTCTAAGGCTGATGCTACAAACTTCGCCCAACTCCCGCGAACGTTTACATACCGAGTCTATTAAAATAATACCAGTTAAACGACTATAAAACCAAGCACGCCTATGCACTAAACGATAACGTGCATGCACTAAATGACTATTTAACAGTTAAATGAGTATTAAAGTTCGTACTACTAACGTATAACAAACTACTACATGATAAAGTTTTAACAGTTAAAAGACTATTTAACAGCTAAACCAATATTTAACTAGTACGTGCAATAATGTATACTATTTAAATGACTATTGACGTTCAAACTACTAGACCATAGAACGTACATGCACTAAACTATAACGTAAAACTATAAAGTAAAACTAATACCTGAACGGTGTCCAGCGCGGTAACTGATCGATGGGTGAATCCCTGTGGCATCTCGTGGAGGATACGTAAGTCCTCAATCGTCGTCCCCTCTGGTGGAGGAAGGTGTACTGGACCAGACATGTCGTCTGGCATAACTCTAACTGTGCGTCTCCCGCTCTTCGTCACGCGTGGCGGCATCCCGACGTTGGAACGATTAAAAAAGAAATTAAAAAGGAGGAAATTAAAATTAAATGAATATAACCAAACACCCCCCCCCCCCCTCCCGAGCCATATATAGGCTCGGGAACAGGCGCGAGCTGATTTTATCAGCTCGCGAGCTGATAAAATCAGCTCGCGCCTGTTGGGAGATATCAAAGATATCTCCCGTAATGTTACGGGCCGTAACGTTACGGCCCGTAACACTGTTGGAGATGCTCTAACGAAATGCGTTTCTTATGAAGTTATTGACCTTACGGAATTTTTAATATATGTATCACATTTCCAGCTTGTGTGTACGTACTTTTATTATGACTAATATTATAACTTAAAAAATCAGTTTGTATGTTCAAAATTAATTTAATGACTCATTGAATTCCTCCTATTGGTCATGTTTTAAAAATAAAATAGGTATTTTTTTTATAAATAAATCTGTCAATTAACATATAAATGACATTACTAACATGTATCATTGAATGCACGGTAACAACCCTTTATAGGACTTGTATTATATATTTTCCTATGAAAACAAGAATAACGAATTATGGGAAGTATCTCTATATAGTATCTAAAGTGTTTGATTAATAAAATTTGTATAACATCTAAAGTGCATAAAAATCCTATTCTAGTTGTTAATTTACATAATTAAAATTTTCTATGGAATTTAAGTAAATACGATATAAAATGTACTTATTTGAGCTTTTTTAATGAATAATTATTCAAAGCATAAGATGATGTATCTATTGTATAAATGATATAGAATAGTGAGTGTAAAAATATAAATATTCGCAACGTAAAAAATGTCATTGATATCGACCATTAGCGACATAAAGATACGTCAGTAATGTCAAAAAAACATTGCAAACACATATTAGCATTGCCAAAAATTTATTTCATTTGCGATACTTGTGTTACGCGGTAATTAAAGACAAATTTGAATGAATGTTAATTTTTTGTATTAGCATGGTTACTTACAATGTATAGTAAAGTCGCAGATAATATAAGTTAAGTAGAATAAGCATTTAATGCCTATATTACTTCCGACATAAATAACCATTGCAAATATCCACCTGTTGCGACTTATTATTTTGTGTCGCAATTTTTTGCGTAGCAAATAACTAATTTTGTTGTAGTGCTAATAAATCCCATCTTCAAAAGATTGCTGACTTGCACCCCGAGCTCTCGCTGCTCCCTTGGTGCCATACGACGAAGTGGCATCACTATAGGTCTGGCATCTTTCACTAAATCAATACGGAACTCAATCTCTCGGTGTGGTGGAAGCCCGGTCACCTCCTCGAAGACGTCCGGATACTGGCCAACCATGGACACATCTGACAACTCATCCTGCGGGATGTCAAAGGAATTTACAAAACTAGCCATAACCCCATCACAAGGTAGACTAACAAACAGTACCCTCCGCCCATCATCCGCCCTCACTGTCACCAAAAAGCCCTCACAGTCTACCACCACCCCGTATCTTTGGAGCCAATCGACTCCCAATATAATGCCATACCCAGTAAAGCCCAAAACGAAGCAATCACAAACAAACATACATCCATGACTCGATAAGACCAAATTTCGGCAAATCATACTAAGGCTAGTCGAACCACCAATCGGGTTCGTCACAACCAATGGTCTATCGACTATCTCGGGTTCCAGTCCCAACCTATCTACCAGGTCACTAGATATGAAGGAACGGGAAGCCCCAGTATCAAACAAAACTCGAACTGGTATATCATAAATAGAAAGCATACCTTGAATAACAACATTCTTTCCTTTCTCCGCCGCAGTTGGGGCATTCGACGAAGAAGGAACAACATCAATAGCATATGCTTTCACAATCTGCTTCTCCTTAAGAGGTTGCGGACACTTATCCTTGAAATGTCCCACTTGACCGCAGTTGAAGCACTTCTTGTCCGCTGGCTTGGCCCGACAATCTTTAGCATAATGGCCCTTCTTACCACAGCTGAAGCACTCAACATCCTTCTTGCTCTTTTTCTGGCCACCTTTAGATTGGTCATGCTTCCTCTTATTCTGAGAGTTATTCTTGCCTCCACCGCCTGCTTGCAGCTTTGGCCCTTCTGCAGATGCAGACTCAGTCATTGACTTAGGGTAAAGACTCTCTGATCTCAAAGCTTTTCCCACAATCGATTCAAAAGTCTCATCGATGTGGTTGATAAGCCTTTCCCCCAAGTATCCATCCAAGCCAGTAATGAACTCCTCATTCTTCTTCTCAGGAGTGTCGATAAGAGACAGTCCATACTTCGACAAAGTGTCGAACTCAGCAATATAATCAGAAATTGCCCTTCCGTTCTGCTTAAGTTCCAAAAACCTCTTAAACAACACTGACTTCTGGGCAGCTGGAATAAACTTCTCGCTAAAGCGAGCCTTGAACTGATCCCACGTAACCTGGTCCTCTGGAGTAGCTGTTCTAATGGCATTCCACCAATTCATCGCTCGCCCTTGCAGCTGATGAGACGCTAGCCTTCTCTTCATCGCATCCTCAAGACCCAAGTCATCGAAGATACGGTCACAGCTATCCATCCAGTCTTGAACATCTGTGGCCGACTCCGTCCCGTGGAACGGCTTCCCACCAAGATTAGTGTAATCTTTGCACAACTTGGCGAAATCGACCCTAGGCGCCTGCACTACTGGGCCAACACCAACTCCGGGATTGGGAACTGCCCCTTGCACTTCTCTAAGCATACCTCTCATGAGGTTAGTAAACATCACCCTCATGTCAGTGGCATTCCCTTGGTTGGTCCCTCTACCAGCACCCCTCGTATCTCGGCTCATCCTCAATCTGAAAAAGGGAAACGATTAACGACCCCATAGTGGTGCTAGTGTAGTGCGACTTCATTCTTATACTACTAATAGTATATATACATAGCTTTTGAAAACCAAAATAATTACAAATACGCGCTCTCATATATGTACTAACTCTCCCTAGTGTCTTTCCCTAGGTTAACTACGCAACCTAGAGCTCTGATACCAAGTGTGACGGCCCGCCCCGCACCAACCGACATTTACTCCAAAAGTGCGCTGTACACATGTCCAGTTAGCACGGAACGGGTCGTCAGAAGGAAAAGGAAGAAAGAAATGAATTAACAAAGAACCTGTATAATGTCTCACAGCACATAGAATAAAACATAATAATAACATACTTGACATAAAACAGGAGAGACAGTGCATAAGCTGAAAACCAGAACTAAACATCATAGCAGCGGAAATCCAAAATACAGCTTATTACAACTTTTCAAACTGTCTCAAAGCAAAAGTAAGGTAAAGAAGGTACACTACTAATGCCCAAGTAGCGACCACCAACGACACAGGGAGAATGTGTATATATATGTATCATACGTGGAAGCCTCCTGCCCGCCTCCGAATCAGCTACTCGCGCATCACCAGCTAACCTGTCTCTAGTCTGCTCGTGTGAGCACCCAGAGTAATAAGAGGAGACATAAAACTCTGGGTCAGACATAAAGCCTGGTATGAGCGATAAACATCTAAAGTGAACGATAACAGGTAGACTAAAACATACCTGAACCTGGACCTGCAACCAAAGAGTTAGCACTACATACTGTACAACACTCTAAGGTATCATATCAAACAGTGTAAAGATACGGAGGTGGGGGAGGTGTGCATGTCATAATGATGGCAAACGATCAAACATAGCATCCATCCTCACATCTCTCACTCAGTGCGTAAAGCATACGATGTTCACCACTTCGATCACCCAACATACCTTGCTATGATCACTCTGCCATATGAAGTCATAAATGGCTTCACTGCACTGATAACGTAGGCACTAATTCCTTGCTATGTCCACTTGCCCCATGGAGTTATTCACCCCATCTGCGCTGGCTCATAGCCTTACCAATCCTTACTATGTCCACTTGCCCCATGGAGTTATTCACCTCATTTGCGCTGGCTCATAGTCTTACTACGCATCACCTTGATCCTCAGGTCATAATGACCCTACTGCACTGATAACGTAGTCTTGCTACCATCACCTTGCCCCTCAGGTCACAATGACCCTACTGCACTGATAAGTAGCCATCCTTCATTTTTAGTGGTGAATCGAAGTTATGAGCGTCGACAACTCCTTAGCACATGTCCCGCAGCAAAGTCCAACCATGAAGTGAACTCATTGGTTCCCAACTGAATCATGAGCTCTAACTTCCCATATTGGACTACCTTTGCATCTCGGGTTATTGGTCAATACTGGGTCGGGTCGGGTTCCTCTTCAAGCCATCGGTTCGGGTCGGGTGTCCTCCATCTGTTCGGGTCGGGTCTTCTTCTGGTACGGTTCGGGTCGGGTGTTCCTCCTTGGGTCGGGTCGGGTGCTTCCCTTCAGGTCAGGTTGGGTGCCATTCCCCCTCCAGTTCATGCTTCTGCTCTGATCCGCCTCCTCATCCTTTACGTGCTTCGATCCGATCCCAGTTCAGCTGGCGTGGCCTTCATTTTTGCCAATTTTCCCAAGTGTCAGGTTCCGATCCGATCGGGTTCCTTGCTCAGTTCAACATATCCGATCCGAGCCCCATATCCGATCCGATCCGAAACCTGCACTGTTTTCTGAAACTGTTCCAGCAAGTGTTTACGCCATTCGACGACGTTTTCGACCATTCTAACTATTGAAACCAATCAAAAAGCATCTCATACAGTCATAGCAACATGCATAATCAACCACAAACATCAAAACAACAACATGATAGGTTAAAATGGATCAAACATACCCAAAATCCCATATTTCCCCTTAAGCATGTTTAGGTGAAACTAATGATAGGATTAGCAAAAATTAACCAAATTAACCCAAGTTCATATCAGAGGTCTAAAACATCATTTAAGAATTTATGAACATTTTTCCCGAATTTTATCATGCTTAAATCCGCTAATTAGCACAAATTACCCTTAACTAGCCATAATTAGTGTAAAACTATGCAAATCACACACCTTAGCCACAAATAAACTAAGATATGAAATAAATCTCTGATTTGATGTGAATCTCAATGCTAAACAGCAGCTCCAATGTTGCTTTCGTGTAGATCTCCCTTGATTAGAGGTTGCTAAGCTTAATCCTTGACCAAAAGATGATTTGGAGGTGATTTAGAGGTTGGAGGCCATTTTTAGGGTTCCTTGGTGATAAGTGGAGGCTAGAAAACTGAAATGGAATGATCCTCTATCTCATTTCAGACTTCCCATAAACCTAATCCCGAAATGGGTTATGGGCCTATCCACTAATCACCCTATTTGGCCCGGTTAAGCAGTTTTTCACCTTCCAAACCTTATTTCAGCCATATCTCCCAAACGGTAAGTCCGTTTGGCTATTATGACCACTCTACGGAAAGGTAAACCATCAAACGAATCTAATGGAAGTGGTTTCAGGTCAAAATTCCTTTCCAATCAAAAGTGATGGCCAAAACAGTACCAACCAGGGGCAAAATGGTCATTTAAAAATCGACACAAATCATGAACATGGGAGATGACTCTAATGGATGTTTCCCAATGTTACATGACTATACGACTTTATACGGGAAAGAAATAAATATTCTACGATCCCCCGATGCGTAGAATGCGGGTCGTTACACTTGTCCACCTCTTGATTCTCTTTTTGTGGAATATGAGAAACATTATAATGCCCTAAGCTATCCAATATCTCTTCAACCCTTTCTAGAAAAGCTGCGAGTCGCAGTCCTTTTGTTTGGAATTCCTTGTGAACCTGGCAAAAAACAATCTGCGAGTCACATAAGATATCCCTATGGCTACTCCCAACTTCTTTAGCTAGTTCCATTCCGGCGATCAAGGCCTCATACTCAAAATCATTGTTAGTAACGGGGAAAGCCTATCGCAAGGCATAGTAAATTGACCGTCCTTGAGGAGTTATCTGCACGACTCTAGGGGCGGATCGTCGACCATCTTTAACACCGCATGTTTACCGCTTCCAAATGCTTTATTCCATTTTCCATTTTGAGGGGCTATTTTCTTTACTTAACACATCCTCTTCGGGGTTGGTGAATATAGCGATGAAGTTGGCTAATGCTTGCCTTCGCATGGACTTCCTTAGGAGGAAGTTGAGATCAAACTAGCTCAGCTTAATGTTCTATTTGAGCAATTTTGCATATGCCTCTGGTTGCTCCTGTACCTATCGTGGTAGCCAATCAGTGTATGTCACAATCAAGTAAGCTTGGAAATAACAGCGGAGTTTGCCTGAAGCGATCAATAGTTTGTAAGCAAGCTACTAAATCTTTGGGTAGCTGAACTTTGTCGCCACCAACTTTTTGTTCACATAACACATTGGTCTATGGATTCTAACCACCACACGAATGAGCGTCGAACTGATTACATGTGACGATAGTGCTAAGTATTTTAAAGCAATCTTCTTGAGCCACCGCCTTAGAAAATATCGGGGGACTCTCTAAATGATTCAGCAGGATCTAAAAGGCTTCAATGCAATTCAGGTTCCAAGGATGCATCTGTTGGTAGCTTTGCAAATAAATCTACTCAGCGCTGCCAGCTTCCCTGCCAAGCTTTGAACATCTCTAATACTCTGTGGATCACGAATGTTCTTGATTGTCACAATCTGGTCAGGATTGATTTCGATTCCGCGTGAGCTAACTATGAGGCCAAGACACATCCTTGATGTAACATCAAATGAGCATTTCAAAATGTTAACTTCATTCCATAGTGTCGGGAGATACTGAACATCTCTGCAATTCTGAAACATGGTAGGTTGATCGCTTGGACTCCTCAAGCATATCATCTACGTAGACTTCCATGGATTTTCAAATTTGATCATGGAAAATACGACCCACCAAGTGTTGGTATGTTGCTCCAACATTCTTTAGTTCGAGATGCATTACCACACAGCAGTATAGTCCAAGGTTTGTGATAAAGCTGACTTGTTCTTGATCAGGCACGTGCATAGGAATCTAGTTTTAACATGAATATGCATCATAAAAGAGAGAATTTCATTTCTAGTTGTCGAATCCACTAGCTGATCAATTTTGGGTAATGGGACGTTGTCTCTTGGAAAGGCCTTGTTCAAATCTAAAAATCAATGCATGTTCACCATTTCACATTAACCTCCTTAACAAATACGAGGTTCGATATCCAGTCAGGATATGTAGCATCTTTGATGAATCCATTATCTCTCAGCTTCTCCACTTCATATTTCAAGGCCGTCGACCTCTCCGAGCCCAGCATATGCCTCTTTTGCTTAGCAGGGTGATACTTCGGGTTTATGTTCAGTGCATGACTCATAATCGATAGTGATATCTTACACATGTCTGCATGGATCCATGCAAATGCATCCAGATTGTATAATAGAAAATCTATCAGTTCAATGTCCGGAGGTGGTCCAAACGCGATCTGATTTTCAAGACCTTTGCCAGGTCGTCATTATCAATCCGAACATGTGTGGTTTTTTCATTAGGTGTCACCCTTCTGCCTCCTAAATCTTCATCCTCTCTGGGGTCCATGTGTTTCGGTAGATAATCCGGCGACACTTTTTTCGATGCTCCCTTTATTTGCAATGTTGACACCTCCTTTGGAGGAGGGCGTGTACTTTTGGGTTCCACGCCTTCTCCATTGCATAGCATCTCCCATTTAGCTAAATTGTAGGCTCTTCCAGTAACTTAGTCGCCATGGACTATTCCCATTCCAGCTTTCATTAGGAACTTTAGCAGTAGACACCATGGTGCGATGTAAGCTTTGAACGCAACTAGAGATGGTCAGTCTAGACCTTAGTCAGATAAACTTGACTATGATAGCATGACTAGTGTTGACCGACCTCTTGGTCCGATCACCAAAATTACTCAAGACACACTCGACTCAACATATTGCTTGATATTACAGCCCGGAGGTGTCGCCAATATCATTCGGGGGCCAGTATTAGAAGACTTGAGTCTGTTCACTAGTAGGATGTCGCATCCCACGACGCAACCTCCATCAGTATCCATCCGCATCCGAGCCAAAGACGAGCCGTCAAGCGGGTCCGGACGTAGCGCCATGGGGGTCCGGGGCCCCACAGTCCCAGCGGCGATCGACTCATCCGATTTTCTCCATGCCGGAAACTCAGATTCCTTTACTTCGGACCAGCTAAATGATAGATTCCTTCACTTCGTGCTGAGGAGCTTCGACGCCCCAAAAGAAACAACATGCGAACCTCGGCCACGTCCCTTCCAAATGAACCTCGCAGCCTGCCAAGGTGCGAAATTTCGTACCTCCTAGATATGAAATATCACACCTTACAAGGTGCGAAATTTCGTACCTCCTAGGTATGAAATTTCGTACCTTGAAGGTGCTAAATTTCGTACCTAGCAGGTACGAAATTGCATACCTGGGAGGTGCGAAATTTGGCACCCAGCAGGTGCGAAATTTCGTACCTGCTAGGTGCGAAATTTCGTACCTCCACCCAGGTAAGAATTTTCCGTGGCCGACGGCCGGAGGCGCGAATTTCCTGAAGATGGTCCCCATTTCTATCTACTCCTACCTAACCCCTACTTAACCACTTCCTATAAATAGCACACTGCCTCACACTTCAAAAGAGAGAGATTCTTGTGCTTTGAGACCTCCATAAAGCTTCGGGAATCTCCTCTTTGAGGAAGAAGAAGGGAAAACTTGTCCATTTTACCATTTCTTGCAAATATGACCTTTGTAGCTTCATATATCATAGTCAATGAATGTAATGGGAGGATATCAACCTTGTAATCCTTCAAGTGATCAATAAAATTCCTACAACTCTTCAAAGTGGACGTAGGCCCTCCCTGAGGCCGAACCACTATAAATCTCGTGTGTTATTTACTGTTTATGTTCTATAATACGTTCTTGTATATGCGACCATATTTATAATTCCTAGTAATTAGGAATCTTTGGTGTTTGCGACATTTTTTGCCATCAACAGCTAGCAACTTCAAGTGATGTTCATGTTTTCTATCACAACTAATATATTAAGTGGGGAGCTAACGATTGATTCATATTTGTTTTGATCTCAAACTCTCATCTCTTAACCAAGGTCATATGGTGACTATTGAGCCGTCAAGTTGTTATCATCCGGGCAAAGATCCATATATCCAAGCACGGTCTGCGGTGGCTCTACTGGTTCCTATCTCTGGGCACCAAAGAATGTTGATTCATTCCTTATCTTACGGAAATCAACCGTCATCGATGCAGTTGAGAGGAAATAGGCATTGCAAAGGATAACTATGATCTTCAGGGAGTGAACCACAGGACATATGTCATCCATCACGTCATACAAGTGAAGGATAGCGTTGTAGTATTAGGATCTGTAGTCGTTTTTGGTAACCTGTCATTAAGAACCATCATTGATAAGATCAAACGAGTCATCTTCGGAATAGCGCCCGAGCTGCTCTATATCAATGTCATTTGAGATTATGCCGGTTGAGCAGGTTTAAGTCATGTAAACAAGGTGGTCACTACTCTTTTATGAACATCAAACGCATTGTTGAGGTCTATACACCATTGGAACAAAAGTAGGCCGTCTAGAAGTAGACTTTTTCACACGTTCCATGGTTAGCATGCCAAATATTATTCAAGAACACCCCAAATTGAACATTAGAGAATAGAGGTCATGTCTTTAGGGATAATCCCAATCATTGTCATTTAGCTGTTGATATTCTCAGATTAAGCTATGAGTCTTCGTTGTTAACCTTGACAACTAATCTTGGCCACTGCACTGCGGCAGGAGTACGGGGGCATACCCGATTTTTTTTCTAGAATTGACCCTATCTCGAGCCGATTGTAGGAGTCCAGAAATAGCCAGTGATACGGGATGGTATATCTGAAAGAGTTGGTTCAAATCGCCCCTCATGGTTCGGATAGGGGTTGAGCCCTTGGGTCAGATTCTGTCTTCGAGTCAGGTTATCCCTTCAAATCGGGGTTGGATCGAGCAAGTCGCTTCGGGTCGGATTGATTCTACTTCATTTGAGTGGATTGGGTCAACTTTTCAAGCATGAGCGGGTTTGGTCGGCTCCATCCGATCTGGAGCTTATCCTTTCTTGATTCGAACCTGCACCCCTCTTTCCTATTCGACTCGAAGCTACCATCTGTACTGGAAGCATATCCGGACCGAACTAGCAGCATTCCCGGAATTTGTTTCCGAATGTTAGCGATTGTTACTGGACGGAGTGGAGATGGATTCACGTCTGGTGATCTCCACGATCACAAATATTGTATTCACAGGATTTCCTTATCGAACTTGGCGGTCTGATAGTAGACTGGAGAATTCTTATATGTTGAGAATATTCATTTCTCAGCGAAAGCACCAAAATGTTAGACAAAAAATGGCACTAATACCCAATATAATAGATTTCTTAGACAATAATCAAGAATAATAATCCAAAAGCATAGAAAGCCAATCAACACACGAGATTTATAGTGGTTCTGCATTAACGAGCCAACGTCCAATTTATAGTTTCTCATTTCTTTCACGAATTACAATTAAAATGGATACAGTCACTCAATCACACAAATCAATGAACAATTCTCTCTGGTTAATTGATTTTAATTGTAGGACATGGTGGTTATTCATAGTGTAGTTTTAGCTATGGTAGCCATGGAGCCAGGGATAGTTAGAATGCCCCAAAAAATCCCCTGAGTGTGTTGCGTTTTCTTGTAGGCAGTTCGGGTCAGCGAATTGGTTAGGCCACATATCGGTTGTTGAGTGAAACTCGGATGTAGTAGCGAATATGGGATAACAGTCTTCTGTTGTCTAGACTTAATCATCCCAAGTGGGTCGGATCCTCCCACTCCGACCTGATCTGGTTGGCCTAATCCGATTGACCCTATCCGGTTTGGTTGGTGAGGCATATTTGCTTTAGCTCGATTTGACCTTATTGATGGAATCCGACCCGAAGCTTATGTGCGCTGAAATCCAAGTTTCCCTATGTTGTGTTACTTCGTCGAAGCAAACATCGATCACTACTAGTTCATACTCAAGCCTAGGGTAGCCTTCCTGATAGAACACTTGGGATTTGGGTAGTCTGGTCACAAAGCAGACTAACATATAGTTATTTTTCCAGTGTGTGATTGTAAATGAGGACAAGTCGTTATTACTGTCCAGATGTGTTGATGTACTCTGATGACTGTAATTTTATTACAAGCTATACTTAAAGATTTATTTCTATATTATTTTTTGTTTTCCGCTATGATGTGATCCTCTGTGTTGTGTTGGTTCTTCTTCTTCTATTTTAATATTTCTTTTTTTTCTTATCTCACCCTTTAAATTCTTTCTATTAATTATCTGAGTTTTTGAAACTTTTAGCAAGTAGTACGAGTTTATGTATTAGGAATTTGGGCGTCGAATTCCTACCGAGTCGTGACATTGTGTGTAAGTTCAATCAAGGATTTGGTGAAATTTTGGATTGCCGTTTTTATGTTGATAATGTCCCCGTGCTGGGTTTCAAATAGGGAGCTATGACTAGTTTGGGTGTTTTGAATGGTGGTGGTGGCGTCTTGGTGGACAGTGTTGAAAACGAAAATGGTCACAACACCAAAGGTGTTTAAAGCAACATTTCACAAAAGTAAGAAATTAGAAATATGGAGCTACGAGAAAATTAAAGCAAGTAAAGAACACGGGAATTTTATAGTGGTTCGATCTAGAATAGATGTACATCCACTTCGGAAGTGATTTCGTTATCAAATGTGATATTACAAGGTACATTTCTCTCCTATTTTTGCACATTTCCTCTTTTTACAATGATTTTTCTCTTTTTAGTGACTTGATTCTCTTTAACCCGTTATGGAAATAGCTAGATCTCTTTGAATGCAATGATCGTTGGAATGTATTTTCCACGGTTTGAGCACTTAGAGGTTCGTCGATGAATCCATTGCGGTTGAGATGTGAATCGAAGCTTGAAGGAGGATTACTGGCAGTTAGAAAGATGTAGAATGAAGCATGAATGGTCTCTAATGGAGATTGGAGGAGATCCGATCGAGTAATAGATGGAGAAGTATGGAGAGAACTTGAGATGATGAATAATGGAGATGGAGGATGAATTGGAACCGATTTTGCATTGGTGGAAGATGGGATGAACTTAGTAAGCCATTAATCGATCTTAGAGAGCTTGAAAATGATGAAGAACTGGAATGATAGCTCTTCGGGGTGGCTTAGACCGGTCCCTCTGTTGGTTGTGGAAGGGGTATTTATAGGTGGAGCTTAGATGGAGTGGCGAAGTTGTAAATAAGTGCACATACAACATGGGTTGGTGAATGGTATGAGTACATGCGGCATGATGGTTTACAACATAAAGCATGTTCGCCACTTGTGCTGCTAAAGGTTCAACGACATGAAGATATACAACTGCGTACAGCTCACCATTCGCATTTTACAACTGGCCCCAGCCCAGTATTCAGTTGTACGAGTGAGCCTTCAACCATGGTGAAGGAGCAAGCTTGTCCAAGATGCGTGAGCGAGCTATTATACCAATATATATGACCGACTTCTGATTATACATGCCATGCTACTATTCAAAAGTGGGAACAAAAATAACAAATTTTCCACCACTCTTCGTATTGTAAAAAAAATGAGATTAGATATTAAAAGTTTGCCATCAACTTCTCTGGCATGAATCTGGTCGTTCATTCAAGGACCGCTCGACCGTTCACATAGTGCTCGAACGACCAAAGTTACATACGAGCATGCGACCCACGGCAAAGAGAGCTATTGCTCGACCTCTACTGCGCAATCCCCTCAGCTCAGATGCGCTACACTACCTAGAGATCCACTAGACCAAGTGATGCCGCTGTAGTGCACGACCTATCGCCAAGTACACTGCATGAGCGTACCTTCGAACGATGCTTGACCAGGACTGCTCGACCACCTGGGAAGCTTCTGCTCGGCCCCAAGACTCTTGACTGAGTAGAGGTGCTGCTGTTGGATCCAAATTTGCTGATCTTGGTACTCGCACTCGAGATGTTCGACAAAATGCCTGAATGGTTTTTGGTTAGTTAACATTTTCCCCTCGAAGCTTGTATTTTTTGCTTGCGAGGAATGCGGTCTTCGAACTAAACATTGTTAATACAACTTGTGTTGAGATTCAGTCATAGCTTTTTGTTTGTTATGGAAAATCATGCTTTGAACTTATATGCTCCATGCCACTCGTTTTGTAATTAAAACAAGCACTTGCGCGATTTTGGACTTATACTATGTTAATGACCATCCACAACAATAACAGTTTAGTTAATCATTAAAGAATAACTTACATAAACTTGGGCGATGGTTCATATTTCATGAAACATGTTCCTGTTCAAGTTGGAACTTCAATTTGAGTTTCCGAGGCCAGAGCAATTGCACCTTTGGATGAATTCAAAGTTTTGAAATTGGTTGTGCTTTGACAGCATGGATCACCCCGGGAAATATGTATATAAAATTTTGAATTTCTGTTTCACGACAATCGACTTCCCCAATGGACAATTATTGCTCAATCTTCTTTTATTGGAGCTTTGTAGTCGAAGAAGCCTTTGTGTTAGGAGATTCCAATTGGATTTCCCAAGGTGATCTCTATTGGTACGATGAGTTTGATCAGCATATCAAGCATATCGATTTTGCCGAATTTCCCAAATACCCTATTTTGAAGGCAAGATCAAGCCAAGTACATTGGCTTTTGGCTTGTTACAATGTCGTGGTGGACCCGTGGTATTCGACCGGGCATTATTTAAATTTTGAGTGGATGTGCTTCCCTCAATTTATGGGTCGTCACAAGTCGTAAAAGCTCTA
Organism: Allium sativum; assembly: GCA_030737875.1. NCBI lineage: Eukaryota > Viridiplantae > Streptophyta > Magnoliopsida > Asparagales > Amaryllidaceae > Allium > Allium sativum. The sequence goes on along the minus strand of CM060916.1, from coordinate 1,049,087,296 downwards.
TGTGAACAATTTATTGAGTTTCCTTGATTTGGGTTGATGCGCTAGAGGTTTCTACTTTGTTGATTAAAGCTATGTATGCTTGCCAACATGTATGAAGTCCTTGAGCTTTACCACCACAATAAGAATTTCGATTTAGCCAACTGGTTTGTTGCTTCTACATGGAGAAGTTTTTAAATTTTCCTGCCCTCACCCACGAGGATCTCTCGATTTTATGGCCCCGCTAGGGGATGTCTTTGGATTTAGTGTCGCCACTAGGGGAGGTCTTATATTTTATGCCCCGGCTAGGAGTGGTCTTTGGATTTTAGTGCCCCACTAGCGGAGGTCTTTGTATTTTGTGCCCTCGCTAGAGGAGAACTTTTGATTTAGTGCCCCCACTAGGGGAGGACTATGCATTTAGTTCCCCCGCTCTGGGAGGTCTTTGGATTTAGTGCCCCCGATAGGAGAGGTCTTTGCGTTTTGTGCCCACGCTAAGGGAGGTCTTTGGATTTAGTGCCCTTGCTAGGGGAGGACTTTGTATTTATTGCCCCCGCTCGGGGATAACTTTGAATTAAGTGCCCCTGCTAGGGTAGTCTTATATTTTCTTAATGTATCATTTCATAGGTCAGACGCCAGTTCCTTTATCGGATGATTGGTTTGGCAAGCGATCTTAGTTAAAGGAGTAGGGCCTTGGTCCTCTTACTTAGGGAGATGTTCCTTTAATGAAACTTAGAACTCTTCGGTTTATTTGCCGCGACGCCTGTTCATTTTTTGAGTCTTCGCGACTTCCTTCATTCACTTTTCAAGGCGGTGCTCTTTATGTTTGCAATTGTGCATATTGATGCTTAAGGCACTTAGCGCTTGGATCAATGTTGTTAAGGTCGTGAGGTTGTGTCAAATTTCAACGGAACAAGAGCTCGACAGATGACCTGCGATATGAAATTACTCTTTAGCACATTTTCATTTGACAAAAAATTTGCAAGTAAGAGATTTATTCAAGCAGGTGTGCTTTAAAGCTACTGTTCAGAACAACGTTTGTAAGATATTACATACTTATTTATAAGAATTCTGAATATAGCAAGTAATTAAAGCATAAAGTAAAACGATGGTGATGCGGATCGCTTATTCTGGGCCGTTGGACTCGGAGCACCACTGGTTATCAGTTGATGATCAGCCTCGATTTCGTTTGAGTGGTAGTTCCTTAGCTTGGACCAAACTGACTATTTGATGCCTTCTGTCCTCGAGGAGTCGGAGTAGCACTTGAGGGTTGTGGATTTTTCACATACTGTTGTAGTTTGTTCTTCTGAATCAACTCCTCAATCAGGCTTTGGAGAAGCCTGTATTCATTTGTATCATGACCTGGTTGAGTGTGGAATCGACAAAACTTTCTAAAGTTCACACCCTCCCTTGAAATCTTCAGTGTTGGGGGTTCTGGATAGTGTTATGTATCCTTTATGGTAGAGAAAATGTTCTCCAAAGTGTCATTCATAGGAGTGAGCTCTGACGGATTGTAAAAGAGAAGCATCTTGTTAGCCTTGTTGTCTTTGTCGTCATTGGCTCCCTTCTGCCCCTTATTACTCTTCTAATTATATTGGGTAGCAGCATTTTTGGTAGCCTCAAGAAGCGGGTTGGCATCAATAATCTGAAGAGGTACAGGATTATTGTCCACTCTCATATACTCCTCTGGTTTTTTATAGAATATCTCAAGGGTGTTTGGTTCTTTCATTTTAAACCACCTACCAAATTCGTTGTTCTCATCTATGGCGCCGATTAGGGACATTAAATCATGCGAGGCTCGGGATTCCCTACTTCGGACGCAACAGCATTGAATCTTTTGAGGAAAGCTTTGATAGATTCTCCTGCATTCTTCTTCATTGATGTAGGAGAAATAACGTTCTTAGCCTTCGTAGCTTGCAGCCTGAACTGCTCTTTGAATTTAAGAGTCAAATCCTTGAATCGGTCGATGGATTTGGGTGGTATTCTCGTGAGCCATAATGACGCGACACCTTCTAGATAGAGAGGGAAACACAAGCATTTAATCTCGTCTGTCACCTTGGCTGCATTCATATGCCACTCATATTTGTATAGGAAGCGATTCGGATCAGAAGTTCATTTGTATGGAGGCAGAGTAGGATGAGTGAACTTGTTGTGAAATTTTACTTTGCGGATCCTCTTCGTGAATGGATTTTTACTGAGGGAGAAGTCTCATTCCATCCCATTATCCTTGCAAGCCATGTTATCTTGCAAGATTTGCTTTTTACCATATCCGCGGTATATTCCTTCGAGTTGTGTCATTCCAGAGAGCTGTGACGGCCCGCCCCGCACCAACCGACATTTACTCCAAAAGTGCGTTGTACACATGTCCAGTTAGTACGGAACGGTTCGTCAGAAGGAAAGGGAAGAAGGAAATGAGCATACAAAGAAACTGTAGAATGTCTCACAGCGCATAGAACAAAATATAATAATAACATACTTGACATAAAACAGGAGAGACAGTGCATAAGCTGAAAACCAAAACTAAGCATCATAGCAGCGGAAATCCAAAATACAGCTTCTTACAACTTTTCAAACTGTCTCAAAGCAAAAGCAAGATAAAGGAGGTACACTACTAATGCCCAAGTAGCGACCACCAACGACACAAGGAGAATGTGTATATATATATCATACGTGGAAGCCTCCTGCCCGCCCCCGAATCAGCTACTCGCGCATCACCAGCTAACCTGTCTCTAGTCTGCTCGTGTGAGCACCCAGAGTACTAAGAGGAGACATAAAACTCTGGGTCAGACATAAAGCCTAGTATGAGTGATAAGCATCTAAAGTGAACAATAACAGGTAGACTAGAAACATACGTGAACCTGGACCTGCAACCAAAGAGTTAGCACTACATACTGTACAACACTCTAAGGTGCTATATCAAACGGTGTAAAGATACAGAGGTCGGGGTGTGCATGTCATAGTGATGGCAAACAATCAAACATAGCAACCATCCTCACATCTCTCACTCAGTGCGTAAAGCATACGATATTCACCACTTCGATCACCCATCCTTGCTACGATCACTTTGCCCCATGAAGTCATAAATGGCTTCACTGCACCGATAACGTAGCCACTGATCCTTCGATATGTCCACTTGCCCCATGGAGTTATTCACCCCATCTGCGCTGGCTCGTAGCCTTACCAATCCTTGCTATGTCCACTTTCCCCATGGAGTTATTCACCCCATCTGCGCTGGCTCATAGTCTTACCAATCCTTTACTATGTCCACTTGCCCCATGGAGTTATTCACCCCATCTGCGCTGGCTCATAGTCTTACTACGCGTCACCTTGCCCCTCGAGTCGTAATGACTCTACTGCACTGATAACGTAGTCTTGCTACCATCACCTTGCCCCTCGAGTCATAATGACTCTACTGCACTGATAAGTAGCTCATCATTCATTTTTTAGTGGTGAATCGAAGTTATGAACGTCGACGACTCCTTAGCACACGTCCCGCAGCAAAGTCCAACCATGAAGTGAACTCATCGGTTCCCAACTGGATCCTGAGCTCTAACTTCCCATATTGGACTACCTTTACATCTCGGGTTATTGGTCGATAATGGGTCGGGTCGGGTTCCTCCTCAAGCCGTCGGTTCGGGTCGGGTGTCCTCTATTGGTTCGGGTCGGGTCTTCTTCTGGTATGGTTCGGGTCGAGTCCACTCCATCGCGTCGGTTTGGGTGCTTCACTTCGGGTCGGGTCGGTTGCCATCTCCTCTCCAGTTCGTGCTTCCGCTCTGATCCGCCTCCTCATTCTCCACGTGCTCCGATCCGATCCATCTTCCTCTATCCGCTCCGATCCCTCCTCCTTAATCCGATCCGATCCCAGTTCAGTTAGCGTGGCCTTTCTTTTTGCCAGTCTTCTCAAGTGTCAGGTTCCGATCCGATCGAATCCCTTGCCCAGTTCAACATATCCGATCCGAGCCCCATATCCGATCCGATCCGAAACCTGCACTGTTTTCTGAAACTGTTCCAGCAATTGTTTACGCCATTCGACGACGTTTTCGACCATTATAACTATTGAAATCAACCACAAAGCATATCATACAGTCATAGCAACATGCATAATCAACTATAAACATCAAAACAACAACATGATAGGTTAAAATGGATCAAACATACCTAAAATCTCATATTTCCCCTTAAGCATGTTTAGGTGAAACTAATGATAGGATTAGAAAAACTTAACCAAATTAACCCAAATTCATATCAAAGGTCTAAAACATCATTTAAGGATTTATGAACATTTTTCCCGAATTTTATCATGCTAAAATTCGCTAATTAACACTAATTACCCTTAACTAGCCATAATTAGTGTAAAACTATGCAAATCACTCACCTTAGCCACAAATAAACTAAGATATGAAATAAATCTCTGATTTGATGTGAATCTCAATGCTAAACAGTAGCTCCAATGTTGCTTTCGTGTAGATCTCCCTTGATTAGAGGTTGCTAAGCTTAATCCTTGACCAAAAGATGATTTGGAGGTGATTTAGAGGTTGGAGGCCATTTTTAGGGTTTCTTGGTGATAAGTGGAGGCTAGAAAACTGAAATGGAATGATTCTCCATCTCATTTCAGCCTTCCCATAACCCCAATCCCGAAATGGGTTATGGGCCTACTCACTAATCACCCGATTTGGCCCGGTTAAGCAGTTTTTCACCCTCCAAACCTTATTTCAGCCATATCTCCCAAACGGTAAGTCCGTTTGGCTATTGTGACCACTCTACGGAAAGGTAAACCATCAAACGAAACTAATGGAAGTAGTTTCAGGTCAAAATTCCTTTCCAATCAAAAGTTATGGCCAAAACAAGATCAACTAGGGGCAAAATTTCACATAAAAATCGACAAAAATCATAAGCATGGGAAATGACTCTAATAGATGTTTCCCAAAGTTACATGACCATACGACTTCATATGAGAAAGAAATAAATATTCTATGATCCCCCGATGCGTAGAATGCGGGTCGTTACAAGAGCGGACTTCGATCTCTTTTCTGAATGCTCGTCGTGGTGAGCGATCATTATCAGAGGATCTAGGTCTTTTTCCTCCACTATGGGAAGGTGCTCCCGCAACGGGACTTGCAACTTATCAGTTATTTCGATCGAAATGGTTCTTAGCTTTCAGATTTGAGTATTCGATATTAGCATTGCCTTTTTCAACAAGTCCTTCCAAGTTGTCATTATGATGATGATCGAAGGCTGCTGAATTTGCATTCTCTTCAAGATCGACATGAATTTTCGGAGGAGGAGCAGGATTCGCTTGAGCGTTCAGGAGAGCACTCATTTTATCCATTAAAGCTTGATTAGCATCCATTAATGTTTTATTAGCAATCATCAAATTTTTTGGAGGCTTCCATCCTTTGACTTAAGTTAGTGACAACAATATATAATTCAGCTTTGGCTACCCCGGCTCCACTTATTGAGTATTCTCCAACTTCAGAACGGTTGTTAAGTGGTGTAGCATCGTCGTTAGCAACGTTGTCGATTTCTCCAATGGTTTTATTTGTAGTCTTTTTTGACTTAGCCAATTATCTCGGACCAGGCTTTGAATTTCGGGGAGAGTTTGTCACTTGGCATGGATCTTAGATTTGGAGAATCTATAGTGGAAGTAGGCTTGGAACTTCAATGGAAGGCTCATAAGACTGAGAGAAGTGTGAATGTGGCCCCACTGTGGGTGCCAAATGTTGAAACCGAAAATGGTCACAACACCAATGGTGTTTTACGCAACACTTCACAAAAGTAAGAAATTAGAAATATGGGGCCACGAGAAAATAAAAGCAAGTAAAAAACACAGGAATTTTATAGTGGTTCGATCTAGAATAGATCTACGTCCACTTCGGAAGTGATTTCATTATCACATGTGATATTACAAGGTACATTTCTCTTCCATTTTTGCTCATTCTATCTTTTTACAATGATTTTCCCCCTTTAATGACTTGATTCTCTCTAATCCATTATGGAAACAGCTATATCTCTTTGAATGCAATGATCGTGAGAATGTATATTCCACGGTTTGAGCACTTAGAGGATCATCGACGAATCCATTGTGGTTGAGATGTGAATCGAAGCTCAGAGGAGGATTAATGGCGGTTGGAGAGATGTAGAATGGAGCTTGAATGGTTTCTAATGGAGACTGGAGGAGACCCGATCGAGTAATCGATGGATAAGGATGAAGAGAACTTGAGATGATGAATAATGGAGATGGAGAATGACTTGGATCCGATTTGGCATTAGTGTAAGATGCAATGAGCTTAGAAAGCCATTAATGGAGCTTAGAGAATTGGAAATGCTGAAGAACCGGAATGACAGCCATTCGGAGTGGCTTAGACCAGTCTTTCTAATTGTTGTGAAAGGGGGTATTTAGAGGTGGTGATTTGATGGAGTGACGAAGTTGTAAATACGTGCACGTACTACATGGGTTGGTGAATGGTATGAGTACACGCGGTACGATGGTTTGCACCATAAAGCATGTTCATCACTTGTGCTGCTAAAGGTTCAACGACATGAAAATATACAACCGCGTACAACTCACCATCCGCACTTTACAGCTGGCATTGCGCAATTTACAGTTGGCACCAACCTAGCATTCACCTGTACGAGCGGGCATTCAACCATGGTGCACGAGCGAGCTTGTCCAAGATGTGTAAGCAAGTTGTTATACCAATATATACATGAACGACTTTTGATTGTACATACCATGCTACTATTCAAAAGTGGGAACAAAAATAACAATTTTGCCACCGCTCTTCGTATTGTACAAAAATGGGATTAGATGTTACAATTTTGCCATCAACTTCTCCTACATGAATCTGCTCATTCATTTAAGGATCGCTCGACTATTCACATAGTGCTCGAACGACCAAGTTAAGTTACGTGTGAGCGTCCGACCCATGGCAAAGAGAGCTACTGCTCGACCTCTGGTGCGCGATCCTCTCAGCTCAGATGCGCTGCTCGACCTGGAGATCCGCTCGACCAAGTTATGCTGCTAGAGTGCATTACCTATCTCCAAGGACTCTTGACCGAGCAGAGGTGCTGTTGTTGGATCCAAATTTGCGGAGCTGGGTACTCACACTCGAGATGTTCGACAAAATACCCGAATGGTTTTTTGGTTAGTTAACAGACAACTAGTCGATTGAGTGCGTCGTTGACCTTAGTCATGGTGAAGGGCTGATTTGGATACTTTGGGAGAAGAGAAGGGAAGGAGAGATCATAAGTGAAAGCACCAAATGATATGGCCCATTAGGTAAAATTCACCCTTAAAAGCTAGTTTGTAAGGGAAGAGTGCCTAATGAGTTGTATACTAGTCAATAGTTCTCATATTTATATTATTGGACATATCAAAGACCCTTGTATAATAATAATAATAATAATAATATAATAATAATAATAATAATAATAATAATAATAATCCTTTTACAACTTCAAATCGTGATGGTACCATAAAAAATTTAAATATCATTTCTTGACTTTCGAATTAAGTGACAAAAGAGAAAAGTAAATATTACGATCTAATTGCTTATTCAGCGGAATAGCCTGGAGAAAATCTAATGCAATTTAGAAAATATAAGACGTACTAAATAAAGTGAATATTAAAAAAATGTATTTTATAGTAAAAAAATCGAGGATAAAATGATGCATTCCATAAAGGAAAAAAATGTATTTTACAAGATCATATTCTATAGTCTAGAAAGAAGTAAATGTAATAAAATGGTGAACGTAAAAATAAACTATATAATATATTTTTCTCAATATCTAAAAATATGGTATTGTCTCTTTTTGTTATAGTTGACTCTATTATAGTAGTTTTGGAACGTCTACAGAATTTTATGAAAGACAGTGATCATATTCAACAAAGGTATTTTTATAGCAGTGTCGGCCAATACCATTTGAGCCGGGTTGGATCATGAGAATACTTTGACAACGAACTGCTTTAGTTCGTGGTCGGGCGAAGTTGGAGTCTGTAAATGGCATTATGACTGAGTGTCCAATTATTTTGCATAATATATCAAATCTAGTTGTTGTTGATTCCGAGTCAAAATTAGATGTTATCTTCAATGGGATATCTTCCAGGCAATAACTTTAAGGATTTGCTTTGCTCTTGACCATCTTTCTTTTGTATAACTGTGGAGAGATGACCACAACCATTACAGTTTAGGAAAATAAAATATTAAAAAAGTTACGGCTTATAATCGTTTTTGATATATCTGGAGGTGGCTGCTTCAACTCATGTCATCCATTTCCAATGTTCCACACTTGCATATGATAATCTCAAATCCATCAAGAAATATAAGATTTGGTTTCAATTTTATGTTTTTGTTATTGAAATATATATATTTATCGATGTAGTTATAACACCTTTTAGTTATCTAATTGGTGATTAGAACGTTATAGCATAAGCAAGGGTACAAACTTTGGATTACTGTGGAAACATGTTTATGAGCGAAAAGAAATATCCTCTTCTGTCGGATTTAGAGTGAAGATACAAATGTAGAACCATGTTCATTATAATCATACAAATAAAACGATAGATAGTATAGCACAAGCAGCAAGGGTACAGACTTTCCATTACTGTGGAAGACAACGTTAACGTTAAGATAAGCAACCAAACTAAACATGAGCGGATACATATGGTTACAAATGGATCAAGCACCTCTTCCAACCCAACCACAACACACCACCACACACGCTAAGGCGATTGATCAGGGCGTATGAGGTTTGAGATGAGCATTCTCCGATACTTCATCAGGAGGCGAGCAGCATCCCCTGCAGCTACTCAAGCGTATGAGTTTGGCAGTACAACATGCAACATAGGAGCAGCCTGGTCTCACACGCACTGGTTTCTTAAGGAACGGCGGAAGATTTACAGCACCTGTAAAATTAGCGATAAGTATCTCATTTTTGCTGCATTCAATAAGCCAGGCATCAGCTATACCTAATTTTTTCTATTCTTAAATTCAACTACTTACCGGTTGTAGTCTCCGAATTGAAAAGGGCAGTAGCAGCGAAAAGAAGAAAAAATATAACCAAAGTTTTCACTGAGATGGCCATGATCGTATTTCTTATTTATGGTGCACTATGATGAAGATATTGTAATGAAAATGCTGTTTTATTTATAAGCCAAAAATAAGCCAGCAAAATATCTATATGGCGGCTGTCATGCATTTTGGACCTCGGTCATTTTTGAAGGCTGGCTTTCTTTGCTATTTCCTAATTAATTATTTAGTGTTACTGACTTCCTCCTCCTGCATTGACTTAAGACTTCATTTTTTTCCTCAAGCTCTTATTATATAAAGGTCAGTTATGGCAGTGGTGTCAGTGGGTCTGTGGCTATACGTTACGCACACAAGTTTTATTCGTACACTTGCAGATGAAGACGCACCACTTGGCTGTGATAAGACATTTCACGCAACACCAGAAAACCTACATGTATATATGAGCTCTTGTTAACCATAAATTGGCCGGCAAATCCGTTTTCCCTTCCAACGTTTTAAATAGTTCTACCGAGATGATGGTTTTATCTCGTAGCCGTTAAAATCGAGATGGTGTTAATTGAGAAAGAAGAGGTTGAAAGTGAGAGTTAAGGGGCTATTGTTTGAGTGGAGGAGATGTTGTGATTTGACATCAAGGTGAAGTGTTGAAATTGGTGATACGCAAAGCACAATTTTGGGCAACAAATAATCTTACATATTTTTTGGAGAGATTTGTTGCTATATTTTATGGAGAGATTTGGTGTTAGATTTGATGAAGAGATTTGGTGCAAGATTTGATGAAGAGATTTGGTGCTAGATTTTATGGAGAGATATTGGTTGCTATAGTTATGGACATTTATTGCAAGGATATTTGGTGCTTATCCAAATAGTTTTATAACATATATGAAGATAATTTGGATGCCAAGTTTTCTTAAGCATGAAGCAATTCTCTCTATAAAAAGAGCCAGCTAACATCTTCATTAGGTGTGGGTGAGATCCACCAAGAGTGGTGGTGAGAGCCACTAAGAGTGGTCAGTTTAACTATTCCAAATTGAGTGTTCTCCTTCAAATTATTTAGCCATTAGATATTCTCTACCTATTTCTCAATAAGGTTATCGGTACAAGTTGTAATTGTTTGTAACGATAGTTGAGATCGATTGTAAATAATTTTTTATTAGTGAATCAATAAAGAGGGTGGTTGGGTGGAATATCTAGTGCTCATATTTCTGATATTATTTATGTTTTTTTTTCAATCAAATTCATCTTCAAGTAATTGGGTGAAAAAGATCCTGTTTTTCGAGCGTTTTGTCAAACTTCTGCTGTGCACAAAAATCATAACAATACACATGTTTGAATCAAAAATGGTGATTCAAACACCAACGGTGTGAAATCACCTTTCAATAATTATGGTTAGAAACTAAAAGGGTCACAATCGCAAAATAAACGGATAAAAAGCAAATAAGAGACATGAGATTTTTATAATGGTTCGATTCAAAATGAATCTACTTCTACTTTTGAAGTATTTATCATCATCATGGAGGGAATTACATGGTTTATCATCTTATACATCATATTTATTACACTTGACCACTTTTGTGATAATTCTCCATTTTTTGCTCTCTTTCCGCTTTGGATCACACTTAGGTTCGAGAAGGAACGGATTGGATTGTGTAATCATATACTTTTCCTTGGTTCCAACATGAAAATGATTTTAGATCCGTGCATCGAAAAGGAGCTATAGCGATTGGAGATCACTTGGAGTAGATCGGAGTGTGAATTAATGGTGCTTGGAGAAGATGAGATCCATTCCATGTTGGAGGAAGGACAGAAGTTTGGCGGTCATTAATGGAGTTTTTAGAAGCTTTAGAGCGGTCATGGAATGATTTTGGCAGCCCTTCGGGATCGAGGAACCGGTCCCTTGATGTAATGACCCGCATTGTCAGAGGTATTATAATTAATTTATTTAATTATATAAATAGTGATATAGTGAATTAAATAGAGTTTTAATTAAATAATATGGAATAATTAATTTTATTAAATAATATATTTAATTCAGAAATAACCAGAAATAGTGAATTTACAATATAATGTGAACTGGGTCATCCACAAGATTTAATTCAGCTTAGAGTTGAATTACATTGACGAATATATTCAATCGACGTCAGTTTGAAACGTAGAATTATAATATAATTAAAATAGAGCTCGAAATGGCGCGGCAGTTCGCTATTTGGCGATTTGAACTTCAACTGGATTTACATGGTTCGTTTTAAATCGGATTACTGTGAAACAAGAAACGTGTGGAGCTGGTGGAGTATATCTTTCTAGTGGAAGAGAAAAATCGGGATTTCATCGTGTAGATTTTGAGTTATGTCCCAATCAAATTCTCAGAAATGCAGCGCCCTGACCATAACGATTTAATTATATTTTATATAAGGATTTAAATAGAAATCGAACATCGATATAACTCTGACGATGTAATATCGAGTTGTAAATACATACAGGAATATTCTGGAGCTGTATGGTATTCCACTATGAATATAGACGATAATATTTATTTTTAAATATTAAATTTAATTATATTTAAATATATTTATGTATTTAAATAGGCTATTTAGAGCTTTAAAAATTTCCACTTTTGCAAACGGAGTCGGAATTCGATGAAACTAATTTTGGATCCGCAATATTAAATAGTTGTTAGATTCCAAGTTTGGTGATTTTTAGAGTCATTGTGTGGCCGTATGGATTTTTAGAGTGAAAAATAGTCGTTATTTCGACGGTTAAAAATACGCTGTGTGAGCATATGGAGTCGAAATTCGACGAAACCAGTTTCGTTTGGACCGTAATGTCAAACTCTAGCTACATGTCCAGTTTCGTGATTTTTGGGTGTCGTATGTGATCATGGGGATTTTTAAAGCCGAATACAAACAACAGTTCAATATAAATTATTATAATATTGAATATAAAAAAATATCTACACTATAAAAGCACCTTAACTAAATTCATTAAGACCTAAACCAAAGCAGAAAAACCGGCCGTGGTTTCTATTTTTCCCCTATCTCAAAATGTGAAACCCTCCTCTTCAATAAATCAAAATCAAATAGAAGAAAATGTTAAAAATCCTAAAAGACAAATGTGTGAGATCCTTGAAGCAAAAGCTTCACGTCAGCGTGTTCTTTATCCAGTTCGACGCTGGTTTCAGACAACCAAAAATACACAGTAGGAACTAGGGCTTCGAATTCTGTGTAATAGAGGTGATTAGATGGAGATTAAGTATTGGATTCTCGTTCGTATCAGGGAAGGGATTCGATTCGGGTTTTTTGGTGAAATTCCAAAGAGAAAAGTGACGCTACAGTCACTGTAATGGCACGTTTTAGGTCAACGACGGGTTCGTTAGGGTGGCATCGATTTGGATTTGATGGAGAGGAGGGTGTATAGATCCGAGAGGAGAGCGCGTCAGTGATCTTGGTGGTGGATTTTATGAGGTGATGTGGTGTTTGAAAGTCCGGCCATGGTGTTGATTTTTGAGGAGCGATTCCTGAAGCTCACGGCCTTGAGGAAGAAAGGGGATTTAAAGCGGGTCGTGGTCTTCTATGGGTTTGGGCCGAAGTCTTCAAAATGTGAGGCCCATGTATAATTAAATATAAGTTTATTTTAGTTGAAAATAGTATATAACCTTGTTAAATTGATAAGTCCTTCATACATTATCAGAATTTCATGAATTTGGATCCGCTAGGATCGTTTGGACGAGAGCTTCACAAATGGAGCTGACTGGGAGTGAATTCGAGCTCGTTACAATTTATGGCGAAATAAATTGTCCGTCGAAATCAAATAATGCAAACCGTTATTTAACGGTTAACGTGCCATTGTGAGTAAAACTCACCAACTCTGAACAGTTCTATTTTTATAACGTATATTTAGGACTGATAAATGATGACTGATTGTTGTGTGTTAACTGTTGGTCGAGTTGTTTGAGTATTGATTGAAATCAAAAATAACGATATATATATATATAAATCGTTAATCGAATATTGATTCTGTTTTATTAGAATATTTTCTATATGTGTTGTTTAGCATCTGTGATGCAGGGAAACAGGTTGGAGGGGTCCAACTGGACTCCTCAATATTTATGATACTGTTCTGTTCATATATTGTAATGTATGATGTGATATATAATCTGTTTGATTATGTGTGTTAGAATGATGTTGATCATTGTGATTCGATATTTTCAATATCATAAAAAGACCCTAGGATGTAAAAAGAATTATTTCAATGTATATTGAAACAAATGGATTTTATAAAATCGATAGATTTTATAAAAAGGAAATATTTCAAAAGTAAATAAAAGGAAAATGTTTATAAAACGAATAGAGTTTTATAAAAGGGAAAAATGTTGATAAAACGAATAGGATAGAATAAAGGAATATTTAGTTGGAAAATAAATAGGATTATAAAAGGAGTTAATCAAACGTAGTTTATCAAAAGGAGTTAATCAAAACGTAGTTTATCAAAAGGAGTAAATCAGACATAGTTATATAGGATAAGTTACCATTTTGCACGACTGCTAGCGTAATTCGTAGGGCTGCAGATAGCCTACGATGGTCGGATGTTTCCTGAGGGAATCAGGCGTAACCATTGTGATCGCTGCGATCTAGAGTCAAGCGAATGGAGTTAAATTCAATATTAGTTATTCGAATAGAAGTTAAACAAATAGAGTTATTCAATTAGAGTTAATCGAAATAGAGTTGAACAAGATTAGAAACTGACTAGAGATTAGATAAGTTGAATAGTTTTCTGAGTATCGATTTGATGTTGGTTTCGGCCTTCGGGGTTTATACTTAGAGAATTGTTCTCCTACTAGTTTACAGTCAGGGACTGATAGTTGTTAAATGATAGTGATATGTAAATAAACAATGGAAATGCTTTCCGGGGTTAATGATATATATTTTCTAAACATAGAAAATAAGGAAATATATATATATATATATATATATGATTGATGATTGATCGATAGAATTTCCATTTGGAAATGATATCGTTGTGTGCACACGTGTTTTTCTTTGATAGTTAAATCACAGACTATCAAAGTTTTAATCATTTTAACGTTGTTAATATGGAGAGACCGGTTGGATTATTATCCCAAAGAACCACTCTGTATTGGCATAAGCGTTGCGAATCATATATGCCAAAGATAATTGAAGACGAAGTTATGCAAGGGCTATCCTGTTTACAGAATAGTGCCTTCGGTTTGTCCAGTCCCAGGACGACCTGTATAGAAGAATGTCTAACGGAGTATATCTAATAGATCGCGTAAGTTGATCTCCTCAAACGTATTCACGTTTGGTGGCGGAGGAATTCGTTTCTCTTAGCTGTATACCCATGGTATTTTTGGGGAAATTAATTTGTGATTTGGCAGGTATGACGTTGCGATGTTCAAAGTGAATGAAGATGTGACATGTAAAAGATAAGCGTAGATCTAGCCTCACATCCGGTAAATTACATAAGTCGGGCAGGCAGCATGGCTAAGTCGGTCGCTCCGAAGTAGGGTGTATAATCACCTATCTAGAGAATATTCATTTGCTTCTTTAATCTATCAATGTTGTCCCATATATATACGGGAAACGGTTGCTGATCCCAACCGTTGGTGATATACATTCGATACACTCAAGCGAAATGCGTGGTTGGTCATGTGTGGCCGAGTTGCAAGATGTTCTTGTTGAACTCCAATGTATCGTTCCTAGAGTACACTGATCGAAAGGTGGTTCCATACCTTGTCATAGTTGGAAATCCATTACCCAATACGTGCTTGCAGTTTTGATTGTATACTATATATGTAGAACGTGAGATGAAATCGTTTCTGCTAGATGATTATTATATTGTGGTTGATAGACATTATTATAATATCAAAAGGTCTTTGATATAAAGATAATTTGGATTCTCATAAGGGAAAAACCCGTTCAGTTATACGGCGTGGTCTTTTGAGATATCGTTTACTTTTTCAAACTGTTTTAAACTGTTTTACTCACACTAGTCCCATGACTACCCGTAGTTTATTTGTTTGTTTCCCTAAACTCTTGGATGCTTAAATTTGTACGGGCAATCAAGTAGTTGGGATTTACAGATATACTGGAAGAGCTTGGAGCAGGAGGCTTCAAGATTATATAGCTAAAGTTATTTCCGCTGTGTTGTAAGTGTTGTACTTTGATAATGATGTATATTCAAGTATAGATGTATATTTCGAGTTATGTTATATATATTGTATGTTATTCGTTCCGTTGTTAGGTTCGTGTTACTCTGATGTTGTGTTGTTCTTCTTCTTCTATTCTTAGTTTCTATCTTATCTTTTCTCACCCTCTGTTTTCTTTCTATTAATTTCCTGATTTTCAGTTTAATTTGGGGTTGGACTGTGTTTTGGGTTAGCTCAAATTGGACCGGATTTGTGGGTCATTACAGTTGGTATCAGAGCTTAAGTTAAGAATTACCTTGGCTCTGTGGCGTGACTCGGTAGAGATAGGGTTAGTAATACCCCAGATTGAGTTTGAGTGTATCTATACGAGTGAACGTATTTGTTATTTGATATAAAATTTGTTTTATATTGTGGGGATTAATTGGTTGAGTTGTTTATGGGTTCTGATCGATCGGTTTGATCCACTGTATCGGTAGGAGTTTGTAAACACTCGAATATGATGGGTCGACACGATATGTTTTGTAAAGAGGGTAAATTAAAATAAGTTTACCCAGAGTATATTCTGATATAGAGGAAATATATATATTAGATATATTGGTTGCAATTATAATCGAGTAAGATTATAAAGTGAAATGGTTATATATAACCAACCAGAATTCATATAAGTGGAATCAAATGAAGCAAATCTGTATTTAAATCAAAATTTGGAATTAAAATAAGGAAATTTTAAGTTCCTGGGAGATTTTGAAAGTGTTTTTCAGTTTGAATTTTGATATAGTATTGAACTCACCTTGATGAATGGAAAATAATTCCGAGGATGGATCGATACATCGTCGGTGTGATTTTCAAGTTTCTAAGTGGCGGATTACTACCAAAGGTTTTGTTTTCAAATTGTTTTGAGAAAACAAGTTGTTTAGAAATTCAAAGGTTTTGAATTAATATTATGATTTCAATTTGATTTGAAATAGAACCCATGGATTTAAATTTAACTTGTTAAGTTAAATGGAATAAAACGGTAAAAGAAAGTAAATAAATAAATTAAAATTTAACTTGAACTAAGTTAAATAGAACTAGATTGGATTAGAGGACAATTCGGAATCGAATTGAGTTGATAGGTTAAGTATATTGGGTTAAGGAGTTAACAGTTTGAAAATCAAGAATGTAATATTGGTTTGAATTTGAATTCAACTTGGATATAAACGAATGGTTGAATTTGTGGATAAAAACTGATTGAAAATTGGTTGAGATGACCTTGGGTATATGCTGAATTGACAGCAGGTGAAAGTGATAGAGTTGATATGCCCGACAAAAAGGTACAAGTTTATATTCGATATAAGCATGATATTTATGAGCCGAATCGGCAAGCCGCTTTGCTGTTTGATTTTCTTTTGGGTTGGAGATGGCCTAGAGAGGTGAGTTGTGGTTTTACCGATAGGGCTGTACAAAGGAGGTTATGGCGAAATTTTCCGAAAATTTAAAGTGTTAGAAAATTTTCAGAATTTTTGAAAATTTTAGTTAGTCGGAATGAATAAATATTTTAGTCGATATTAATTGGTTCAGTTGAAATCAGAAATAAGGGGTAAACAAATCTTAGGAATTCCAGTAGATAGGATCGTCCTCTAACTTAGCAATTTCGAGGACGAAATTATTTTAAGTGGGGAAGAATGTAATGACACGCATTGTCAGAGGTATTATAATTAATTAATTTAATTATATAAATAGTGATATAGTGAATTAAATAGAGTTTTAATTAAATAATATGGAATAATTAATTTAATTAAATAATTAAATAATATATTTAATTCAGAAATAACCAGAAATAGTGAATTGACAATATAATGTGAACTGGGTCGTCCCCAAGATTTAATTCAGCTTAGAGTTGAATTATCTTGACGAATATATTCAATCGACGTCAGTTTGAAACGTAGAATTATAATATAATTAAAATAGAGCTCGAAATGGCGTGACAGTTCGCTATTTGGCGATTTGAACTTCAACTGGATATACTGGGTTTGTTTTAAATCGATTTCTATAAAATAAGAAACGTGTGGAGCTGGTGGAGTATATCTTTCTAGTGGAAGAGAAAAATCGGGATTTCGTCGTGTAGATTTTGAGTTACGTCCAAATCCAATTCTCAGAAATGCAGCGCCCTGACCAGAATGATTTAATTATATTTTATATAAGGATTTAAATAGAAATCGAACATCGATATAACTCTGACGATGTAATATCGAGTTGTAAATACATACAGGAATATTCTGGAGCTGTATGGTATTCTACTGTGAATATAGAAGATAATATTTATTTTTAAAAATTAAATTTAATTGTATTTAAATATATTTAAATAGGCTATTTAGAACTTTAAAAATTGCCACTTTTGCAAATGAAGTCGGAATTCGACGAAACTAATTTTTTTGGATCCGCAATATTAAATAGTTGTTAGATTCCAAGTTTGGTGATTTTTAGAGCACTGTGTGGCCGTACGGATTTTTTGAGTGAAAAATAGTCAGTATTTCGACTGTTAAAAATACGCTGTGTGAGCGTATGGAGTCGGAATTCGACGAAACCAGTTTCGTTGGGACCGTAATGTCGAACTATAGCTACATGTGCAATTTCGTGATTTTTGGGTGTCGTATGTGATCATGGGGATTTTTAAAGCCGAATACAAACAGCAGTTCAGTATAAATTAATATAATATTGAATATAAAAAATATCTACACTATAAAAGCACCTTAACTAACTTCCTTAAGACCTAAACCAAAGCAGAAAAACCGTCCATGGTTTCTATTTTTCCCCTATCTCAAAACGTGAAATCCTCCTCTTCAATAAATCAAGATCAAATAGAAGAAAATGTTAAAAATCCTAAAAGACATATGTGTGAGATCCTTGAAGCAAAAGCTTCACGTCAGCATGTTCTTTATCCAGTTCGACGCAGGTTTCAAACAACTGAAAATACACAGTAGGAACTAGGGCTTCGAATTCTGGGTAATAGAGGTGATTAGATGGAGATTAAGTATTGGATTCTCGTTCGTATCAGGGAAGGGATTCGATTCGGGTTTTTTGTTGAAATTCCTAAGAGAAAAGTGACGCTACAGTCACTATAATGGCACGTTTTGGGTCAACGATGGGTTAGTTAGGGTGGCATCGATTTGGATTTGATGGGGAGGAGGGTGTAGAGAACCGAGAGGAGAGCGTGTCAGTGATCTTGGTGGTGGATTTTATGAGGCGACGTGGTGTTTGAAACTCGGGCCATGGTGTTGAATTTTGAGGAACGATTCCTGAAGCTCACGGCCTTGAGGAAGAAAGGGGATTCAAAGCGGGTCGTGGTCTTCTATGGGTTTGGACCGAAGTGTTCAAAATGTGAGGCCCATGTATAATTAAATCTAAGTTTATTTTAGTTGAAAAAAGTATATAACCTTGTTAAATAGATAAGTCCTACATACATTATCAGAATTTCACGAATTTGGATCTGCTGGGATCGTATGGACGAGAGCTTCACAAATGGAGCTGACTGGTAGTGAATCCAAGCTCGTTACAATTTATGGCGAAATAAATTGTCCGTCGAAATCAAATAACGCAAACCGTTATTTAACGGTTAACACGCCAATGTGAGTAAAACTCACCAACTCTGAACAGTTCTATTTTTATAACGTATACTTAGGACTGATAAATGATGACTGATTGCTGTGTGTTAACTATTGGTTGAGTTGTTTGTGTATTGATTGAAACCATAGGTAACGATATATATATATAAATCGTTAATCGAATATTGATTCTGTTTTATTAGAATATTTTATATATGTGTTGTTTAACATCTGTGATGCAGGGAAACAGGTTGGAGGGGTCCAACTGGACTCCTCAATATTTATGATATTGTTCTGTTCATATATTGTAATATATGATGTGATATATAATCTGTTTGATTATGTGTGTTAGAATGATGTTGATCATTGTGATTCGATATTTTCAATATCATAAAAAGACCCTAGGATGTAAAAAGAATTATTTCAATGTATATTGAAATAAAGGGATTTTATAAAATCGATAGATTTTATAAAAAGGAAATATTTCGAAAGTAAATAAAAGGAAAATGTTTATAAAACGAATAGAGTTTTATAAAAGGGAAAAATGTTGATAAAACGAATAGGATAGAATAAAGGAATATTTAGTTGGAAAATAAATAGGATTATAAAAGGAGTTAATCAAACGTAGTTTATCAAAAGGAGTTAATCAAAACGTAGTTTATCAAAAGGAGTAAATCAGACATAGTTATATAGGATAAGTTACCATTTTGCACGACTGCTAGCGTAATTCGCAGGGCTGCAGATAGCCTACGGAAGTCGGATGTTTCCTGAGGGAATCAGGCGTAATCATTGTGATCGCTGCGATCTAGAGTCAAGCGAATGGAGTTAAATTCAATATTAGTTATTCGAATAGAAGTTAAGCAAATAGAGTTATTCAATTAGAGTTAATCGAAATAGAGTTGAACAAGATTAGAAACTGACTAGAGATTAGATAAGTTGAATAGTTTTCTGAGTATCGATCTGATGTTGGTTTCGGCCTTCGGGGTTTATACTTAGAGAATTGTTCTCCTACTAGTCTACAGTCAGGGACTGATAGTTGTGAAATGATAGTGATATGTAAATAAACAATGGAAATGTTTTCCAGGGTTAATGATATATATTTTCTAAACGTAGAAAATAAGGATATATATATATATATGATTGATGATTGATTGATAGAATTTCCATCTGGAAATGATATCGTTGTGTGCACACGTGTTTTTCTTTGATAGTTAAATCACAGACTATCAAAGTTTTGACTATTTTAATGTTGTTAATATGGAGAGACCGGTTGGATTATTATCCGAAGAACCACTCTGTATTGGCATAAGCGTTGTGAATCATATATGCCAAAGATAATGGAAGACGGAGTTATGCAAGGGCTATCCTGTTTACAGAATAGTGCCTTCGGTTTGTCTAGTCCCAAGACAACCTGTATGGAAGAATGTCTGACGGAGTATATCTAATAGATCGCGTAAGTTGATCTCTTCAAACGTATTCACGTTTGGTGGAGGAGGAATTCGTTTCTCTTAGCTGTATACCCGTGGTATTTTTGGGGAAATCAGTTTGTGATTTGGCAGGTATGACGGTGTGACATTCAAAGTGAATGAAGATGTGACATGTAAAAGATAAGCTTAGCTTCTAGCCTCACATCCGGTAAATGACAGAAGTCGGGGAAGAAGAATAGCTAAGTCGGTTGCTCCGAAGTTGGGTGTATAATCACCTATCAAGAGGATATTCATTTGCTTCTTTAATCTATCAATGTTGTCCCATATATATACGGGAAACGGTTGCTGATCCCAGCCGTTGGTGATATACATTCGATACACTCAAGCGAAATGAGTGGTCTGTCATGTGTAGCCGGGTTGCAAGATGTTCTTGTTGAACTCCAGTGTATCGTTCCTAGAGTACACTGATCGGAAGGTGGTTCCATACCTTGTCGTAGTTGAAAATCCATTACCCAATACGTGCTTGCGGTTTTGATTGTATACTATATATGTAGAACGTGAGATGAAAGCGTTTCTGCTAGATGATTATTATATTGTAGTTGATAGACATTATTATAATATCAAAAGGTTTTTGATATAAAGATAATTTGGATTCTCATAAGGTAAAAACATGTTCCGTTATACGGCGTGGTCTTATGAGATATTGTTTACTTGTTCAAACTGTTTTAAACTGTTTTACTCACACCAGTCCCATGACTGACCCGGAGTTTATTTGTTTGTTTCCCTAAACTCTTGGGTGCCTAAATTTGTACGGGCAGTCAAGTAGTCGCGATTTACAGATATACTGGAAGAGCATGGAGCAGGAGGCTTCAGGATTATATAGCTAAGTGTTGTACTTTGATAATGATGTATATTCAAGTACAAATGTATATTTCAAGTTATGTTATATATATGTATGTTATTCGTTCCGCTGTGAGGTTCGTGTTACTCTGATGTTGTGTTGTTCTTCTTCTTCTATTCTAAGTTTCTATCTTATCTTTCCTCACCCTCTGTTTTCTTTCTATTAATTTCCTGATTTTCAGTTTAATTTGGGGTTGGACTTGTGTTTTGGGTCAGTTCAAATTGGACCGGATTTGCGGGTCATTACACTTGAAATGTGGAGCAAGGGGCTATTTATAGAAGAAGTTTGAAGGTAGTGGCAGCCTCATAATTATGGGGTGCAGATTTTGGATCGAACGGAAATTTAGATCGGGATAAAACTAATTACAGAAATGCCACTGGTCCGCTTTACAACTGTGTACAACTATCATGGTCTGTATTTACATCTCTGCCATCGCTCGTTGTACTTGACTGATCCACTTTATGCTTCATTCTCAGTCTATTGTTTCAATTGGTACCGATCCAATTATTGCTGCCTCTCTTGAAGCGACTGACCCGAAACTTATTTAAATGTGCCCGACCCAGTTATATTTTACTAACCGATCCAGATTGTCATTTGCCTTTTCTGATTTACCCCGACCTAGATATGCTTTTCGTTCCCAAATGAATAGATCTACGTGTTAAATGCTTTATGTGTGAATTGCAGGATGTTACGCCATATATTTGCATGGATTGATTTAATCCATTTTGCCAGTTCTAATGCGAACATATTTCATGTCCCATATTCTTGTTCCAACATGAAGCTACACTTATTATCATTTTGTTGTGCCGACATGTTTGTGATGTTCCAAAGCTTTCAGATGTTTTGCACGCTCAGCCCATATTTTACACTTTCTACATGTTGTATGATGTTCACGTGTGAATGTTTGTGGCTGGCACACCCATTTTTCCCTTTGACAAGGAGCAATATAATCATGCTGGTCCAATCTTATGAATGATGCTGTTACTTAAGGTCGATCCAAATGTTGATAATGCACTGACCCAGCTGGTTGACAACGCACCAACCCGTTTATACAGACCGATTCAAATGTGTTTTAACTATCTCTCTAATGTTTGTTTCCCGTTACTCTCATAACTTCATTTCAAAATATAATGTATCACGTTATGTTTGAAGCTGTCACACATTTTCAGTACATCTCTGCCACTATTGTATATAATCGCACCGATTCTTCTGTCCCCAAATTCAGTGTGCCCCCATGTCCCAACCAATCAGAGCCCCCTGATTTCCACCTTTTGCATTTAAATCCCTGAATTTTTCTTGTACTTAAATGCAAAAAAGAGGAAATAGTGAGATTTGATTGGAGGGACATGGGGGATAGGGGAAATGGGTACAGAATAATTGGTCTCATATATAATATAGCTGATCCGTAGGGCACCATTGAAATCAAACCTCATGGTCTTCATATGATGTTGACCCATTCTTTTGTTAATTTGTCATTGGTCCATGCATGGTAACGCATACAATATACTGGAATGCATGCCATAATCCATGTGCGTGTACATATGG
The DNA here is from genome assembly GCA_030737875.1 of Allium sativum. NCBI lineage: Eukaryota > Viridiplantae > Streptophyta > Magnoliopsida > Asparagales > Amaryllidaceae > Allium > Allium sativum. The sequence goes on along the minus strand of CM060916.1, from coordinate 1,049,064,677 downwards.
TGCCCGGTCCATATATGGACTCATTGCCAACGTGAATGTTTTCACCGCATGGGACATGCATGTTAATCCAAGTGTTCTAAGCTTGATACTGGTCCATGTATAGTCTTTAATACCGACCAGACGTACTGACCGATCCGGTGCTTTGCAACCGACCGATCTGGTGCCTTGAAACTGCACAACCCGGTGCCTTACAACTGACCGACCCAACCCACTTTGACGGAAATAGACCGACCCGATGCTTTGCAGAATAGGCCGACCCGCTGTTATGCAAACATGGTCAATCTGTTTGCTTTCTACCTGACCGATCCGTCACTTAAACACCAATTTTTAGTGTGTTAACAATATATATATATACACACACACATAATTCATATTTGAATTGTTGTCTTTTCAGAATGGCAAACCGTCAAAAACCTCATTTGTCTTCGAAATGTACTCAACTTCAACTAAAAATAGTCACTGATTATGTGAAACGCATTGCGAACAAGGAGGGTATGCATAAAGTAACTATTAGCTCATGTCCCTAGAATTTTTCCAATTGTAAACAGCCTCCCTCTGTAAAATATATTGCAAAGCGAGTCCCTATTTTAGCATTTATGTGTTTTTCAAAGAAAAAATGCGCTGCTATGAAAAAAGAGAGAAAAAATCACAAATATTCCCAAAATTAATCTAAAAAAACATTAATACTAAATATATGCATACATATAAGGATATACTCATCCACAGTTTATATTTAATAATCTGGGTGAATATATGCATACATGTATATAAAGATGAACTAGTATGCATGGGCTGCGAATTGTTGCTAAAATGTGTGTATTTATTCTGTATTATATGTTAAAATGTATGCATAAGAGTTAAAACAAATGAAGGCTTATGAAAATTGCTGACATGTATGCATTTATTGCTTATAAATGTTGAAATGTATACCTAAAAGGCATATGCTTGAAAAATAGGCCATGATTGAATTAACGATCAAACGATGCATTTATTGTAGTGTTACTACATATATTTCTGCATAAATAGCGCAATTTGATGCAAAACTGCAATTTATGCAAAATTGTATGCATAAATTGCAAATAAATGAATCGTATGATGCAATATATTACAATTTCGTGTTTTTTTTATGATTTTAACGCATGAATTTGATGACGATTAGTTGTTGTATTTAATTATCAATTTACAAAAAATAGGGATGTAATTTATAAAAATTAAGGCAATGATGTGACCAGAATTTCAAAACCTACTAGGGATGTGAGCCAAACTTACCTATGCATAAAACCATTATGGAGAAATTTAACTAGACAATGGTGGAAATGAACATGCTGAGACAAAACTATTTTCATGAATTGGTAGATGATGAGAAACTTCGACACAATATGAAAGTATTAGAGAAGAGTGGTCAAATGAAAGGCGGTTTGAAAAACAAAAGTGGTGTTGGTTGTGATTCTAATAGGTAAAATGTTTCAAGAAGAGAAGAGTGGTGAAGAAAACGTGCATAGGTATTTTTCACAGGTACAAATTTTATTTGTTTGAAATCATCTCGTACTAATTTTTGTACTCATACGAATTTGGCTAAAATATTTTGAAATGCAGAAAAGTATCACTTGATAATTTGGACTTGCAATAACAATTGTTTCAAATAACTCGTGCAACCGGTCAAACAACCTATATGTCTGCTCAAACTCAAGAATAAATCAACCCAACTGCTTCACTTATCCCTTCTAACAATCGTCGGAGTTTTGGAGGGTTTTAAATCCTGTTTATTACACCAAAGATCAAGGACAACACATCTCATGTTTCTACACACATCCTTCTTATAAACCATTAAAACTTCACCACCAAATTCAGCTGATAGCACCTATTTATTCAATCGCAAGAATTTAAACCCAATAACATACGAATCCAAATCTCGATCTAACTATTTACCTAGGAAAATCCCATGCACATCAACACTTGTGGCACCAACAGTATTGTGTACAACGGAATTTATATTCGTATTATGCATAGAGACAATCAAAATGCACATAATATTACCGTTTTCTACTAGAAAAATTACAGACCCATCATCATCCTTCCCTACAAATTCTTAATTACTGCATTAAGCCACGACTTCATTACACCCGTAGCAACCATATCATTTCGCACATTCAAGCCTAAGTCCTTATGTCAGTCAACAATATCAAGCTTCAAGGCTTCACCATATCTAACAGATAGGCCACCCAAACTACAAACCATATCACTGTTCATATCACTTGTCAAACTGCCATCCAAAACATTAGTGTCTAACGAACAACCTGTTCACAAGTTCTAGAGAAAGACTTCCTATTTTTCAAGTGCATGAGACACGAGTTAATTTCCTAAGTCTGATTAATGCTAGCAAATTCAACCTTCAAATAAACTACTTAGGAGTGAGGAATTGAAATACAGAACATGAGTTAGGATTATGTAATAAAGGATCCAAATGTGAAAATAACTATAACCATCTCTCTAAAACTTTAACTTGGATTCAATTTGATCACAAAAGGCATCACGACATTCTATGAAACAAGAAACTTCACTGTAGATCGTAATATTGAGTTTCGAGCTTCAATCTAATATATAGGATCCGATATAAGTCGGAATTCTATGGAAACAAGAAATGTTTGAATCTTGGTGATTATAATTTTCTAATGAAAGAGAAAGAAAATAAAAAATTCATATTATAGATTGTTAGTTACGTCCAATTCAAATTTTCAAATTGTCGCTATGGAAATCATTTATAAATGATGGCATTTATTTAATTAGTTTAATAAGGATTTCTATGTAATTTGGACACTGTTTAACTCGAAACTGTTAATGTTGGGATATAAATCCATATATTTCTATGTGAGGCTATATGATAATTTTATTTAGATATTTATGATAATAATAATTTGTTATTATTTTGTTAGATTGTTTAGGAATTTAAATATGTTAATTTATATTATATAAGCCTTGAGAATAGCGATTTTGCAAATTGCCTCGGTTTTTGATGAAATTGGTTTCATTGAAACCGTAACGTTAAATAATTATATGAAACCAAATTTCATGGCAAACCAATGTCGTATGCGGCAACAGTAGCCGTAAATGCCTCGATTTTATTTATTCGCTTTATCGATTTATATTGGAAATTTAGAATAACGACTCTCTAACGAACTTAGTATTTAACGAAATTAATTTTATTAAACCCGTAATGATTTATAATTGTAGTATTTCAAATTTCGAGTAAATTGGATTTATTTTGTGATCTACACAATTTAAATGTGTGTCGATTCACATATATGAGCAAAGAGGAATTTTCTCAAATTATCTCGGAATTTGATGAAACATTTTCCATCCTTTCTTGAATATTGTTTTACGCTAGGATTATGATTTTCATCCCGATCATATATCGTATGTAGCCGTTTTAGCACGTTACTTCATGGTGAAGTGTGGTTAAGTAATAAAATATTCAAACCTACAATATAAGTGCCCATTATCAACAGCCAACCTTGAATTTTTCCTGGGCCAACAACTTGGGTGGCCAACTGTTGGAGTAGCCGCCTTCTAAAGAATTAATAGCCGATATTTTTTGAACTTTGACCCGTAGATTCTCCTAATCCGCTGAATAATTCGAAACGCTCCCAACATCAATCTTCGAGAGCTGTGCAAGCTCTACATTTTGGATGGTCATAATCGACATTGGAGGGCCATGGCAGCCATAATCACGTTGAGAAGCCGTCAACGTTCATGGTATTTTTCTGGCAGCAGAAGTGACCGAGGCAGGAGCCGTGTCAAGTGGAGGTTGGCAGGGCTCGGCCGGTTGGACTGGCATTTTCCGATCATTGTCAGGCAGTTTGGTGAGGGCGTGGTGGTGTGGATGTTCAAGCGTGTGCAATTGATTTTGGAATGAGGAGAAGATGGAAATAGCCAGGAATGAAGAAAAGAGCAGCCTGTTAACTGATAATGCAAAGCAGTGGACCTGAATAATTGTTTAACCATACTAAATACTTCAAAATAACGAGTGTTTAAGAATAATTTATCTAATTAAATGAGTGTTGATCGATGCATTAGGAAACAAAAGCAGTGAAGAGGAGGGGCCAGACGTATTTGAACAATATGGAACATAGAAAAAGCCGGCCTGATTAACTGTGTAAACAAAAGTAATTATGTCCAAATAGTTTAATAATAAATTTCTTAAGTAATTTAGAGTATTATATTAAAAGTATTATATTAAAATCATGTACTGAAATGTTAAGAAATTATAATTGCATTATCAGAGTTGGACGATTCAAGGAACATTAGACTCATCTTGACTAGCACTATGTCATTGAGTAGATTCAGACGCATTTGGAACCAACTAGATTTTTCAGTTAAATTAAATGCTTATTTAATTTAATTGAAATGAACTGTTTCAACAATGAATTAGATCAAGATGAGTTAAACTCACTCTGTTTTCCTACTTATATTTTATATAAGTCAGGTTATATAATTGTGTGCTATGTTTCTTAATAGTTGACTATTTGTTAAAAATATATATTCATATATTGATTGATCCGATGAAAATAAACGTTGTTTAATTTTAGTGAAACACCAAACCGTTATTTTAATGATTAGAAACAATTGAGGTATCTTACCTTGTTAGTCACGTTTATAAAATAAACGTGTAAAATTTAATTAATTGTTTAAATTGTTTTGTTGAGTTAAATTATTGTAATAGAAATTATTTTGAATAATTTTATTTGAGCTAACCTATTTGGATGTAGGGAAAAATAGGTTGGAGAGATCCAACTGGATTACTCACTTGTAGTCGTTAAATTTTATTTTATTATAATATACGTTGAAATACGAAAGTGTGATGCAGTAGTTGACAGGTTAGGGGAATCCAACTGGATTCCCCATTAATATTGATAACATTTATCAGTATTATTAGATGTGATTTATTTGATGTGAAATTGATCAATATTTCATGGGTTTGGTACTATAGTAGACATTTGCTTCTTTATTACCGTTGATAAAACAAAATATTTTTTGGAATCAATGTCAAATGGAATCTAAAAAGTTTTCAAAGTTATATTTATATATTTGAAGTACGATGTTTATTTTAAATGTCAAAGTTTTTATTTACGTTTTCTATAATTATGTAAATTATAAATTAATGGCATTCTAACTTATTAATAAATAATGATTAAACTGTATAAACTGAATTAAAATGATATAATGATTGGATAAACGCCTTTACTGGCGTAAATTAATTTTAAAAGATATTAAAATGCTGAAATGGATTAATGAAATTGGGAAGGTATGAAAATTGATTCAAAAGAAAGGTAAAGAGTTTTTTGTAATAAATGAACGTTTTTGTAAACATTGTTTATAAACAAAATAGGAAATGTAATTAAATGGCATTTGTGAATGAGATTAGTGAGAATAAATGGATTTGGAAATGGAATGTGAGTATAGTCGTGTAATTTCAAAATGTGAATCCATTATTTAATATTGTACATAAAGACTGGTATTTTAAATAGTTTAGAAATAGATATCTATTGAATTAAAAGTTTATAACATTGGTTTATAAATGTAAAATGGATGGATTTAGGAAATTTTAAATGAACAGATAAGGAATTTAATAAAGTTTAAGAATTTTGTAAATAAAATGTGAAGGTTTTTTTTGAATGGGATCTATAATATTTTGGTATGAAGGTTAAGTTAAACTATTTTGGTAAAATTTATGAAATGATATTTGTGTAAAATTGGAAATGGTTTATGAGATGATAAGGAGTTGCTTTAAAAATGGTAAAGGGAATATGATGTGGGATTTTAGAAATTAAAATCTGTTGTACGTTGCATTTGTATAATAAGTTTCGTGGTATCAATCTGATGTTGGTTTTAGCCTTCGGGGTTTATACTGAGAGATTTTTTTTCACTTACAATTTACGATGGGAAGCTAATGGAGTAGAGGTGTGATGATAATTGAACTTGCTTATATTAAATAAGAAAAAGGAAATACTTTCTGAATATGATTAGAATTAGAGGTTTAAATATTTAATTAACGACTGGTTAATTAAAGAGGCTAAATAATGCTGGGTATTGAATCAGCGAATTCATTTTCTTTTTGTGGATGAATGGTTGTTTATTTGATAGTTAAATAACCAACTATCAAATTTGACCTGTACGATTGTTGGTACGGAAAGAACGGTATCGTATTTATATTCGAAAACCATGGGAGATGTTGATTAAAGATGGAAAAATTGAAGACTGTGGATCTTCATAAGCGGAAGGGCAACTTGATAAATTTCTCAGATTTGCAACTAGAGGATTTTGATAGCAATTCAATCGTTATTGAAGTTTGCGGATTGCAAGGAATTCTCGCTACTGGTCTATAGGATGATTCCTAGGATGTAGTAGGTGGGTGCCTTCGGTTAGTCCAGCCCCAGGACAACTTTTATGGAGGGATATCTGACAGAGTATTTCTAAAGGGATTATATATGCTGATTTCGTCAAATGTACCACAGTTGTGGCTAAGAAGGTCCCATCTTTAAGCATAACAACAAGAGTATTTTTGGGTGACTTCGGTTTGTCCAGCCCTAGGACAACTTTTATGGAGGGATGTCTGATAGTGTATTTCTAAAGGGATTATACATGTTGATTTCGTCAAACGTACTACAGTTGTGGCTAAGAAGGGCCCATCTCTAAGCATAACAACAAGAGTATTTTTGAGGACATCAATTAGTGATTTTCTATTAGAATTGACGATGTGATATTCAAATTAAATGGCGCTGTATGTTCTAGAAAATTAATTATAATCTCAAACCACACAACCGGGAAATGACAATAATCGGGCAGGCAGTATCACTAAAAGGGTCACTCCCAATTTCATTATTGTTCTTCTTTTCGCTTCTTTTCTCCTGGGAATGGTTATGTTGAATCAAACTGTAGGTAACAATATATTCGGAACATTTAAGCGAATTGAATGGTCGGTCTGTATGGCTGAGTTGCAAGATGTTCTTGTTGAACTCTAGAGTATCCCCACTAGAGTACGCTGATCAGAAGGTGGTTCCATACCTTGTTATAATCAGAATCCAGTCTCCCATTAGAGCCCATTATTTTGATTGTATACTATATATATATATATATAGAGAGAGAGAGTGAGATGCAAGCGTTCCACTATTATAATATCAAAAAGTATTGAAATTAAAAATGATTTGGATTATCGTAAGGGAAAGGCCGTCCTTACTCATGTGTGTATTTGGTATTTTGATTATCCTTTTCTTTCGAAAGGATGTTTTAACTTAAAAATCAAGTTGGTTGATACCCTTAAACATAATGAGTTCTTCACATTGGTTCAATGGACTGATCATGGCGTTTGGAATGCTCGCGTCAGACCTAGTTTTATAGGTTTAGATTATCGGATGCTGTGAAGAGACGTGGTGGAAGAGTTCAGACGTATGATACTATAGTTATTTTTAAGCTAAGTGAATTTATAAAAGGAAAAGTCGTTATAACTGTTCGGACGTGTTGATGTACTCTGATGATTGTAAGTTTTATACCAAAATATACTTGAAGATTTATTTCTGTATTATATTTTTCCATTGTGATGTGAGACTCTGTGTTGTGTTAGCTCTTCTTTATCTAATCTAATATTTCTGTTTTTTTCTTCTCTCAGCCTCTAAATTCTTTCTATTAACTATCTGGGGTTTTTGATACTTTAGTTTTGGCAAGTAATGTGGGTTTATTTATTATTGTCGTAATTCGGGCGTCGAATTCCTACCGTGTCATTACAGGGGTATCAAAGCTATTGGTTTAGTAATAAATTTAGCTCTTTGGAGCAACTCGATAGAGATAGGGTTGGTAATACCCTACATTGAGCTGGGTGTATATATATGAGAGTGTATTTATAGATTTTATATATAAATGTTTTATGTTGTGTTGTTTGATTGGTTCAAGTTTTGAGAAACATTGAACTGGCAATGGACATAATATTGTTTCTAAAGAGGGTAAATAAAATAATTTTACCCGATATATATTTTTGTATAGAAAAGGAATAATTTTATTAAATTATTTATATGTTGGTTTGTTTGGATGAATTAAATAAAATTCAAATTGGATAATGAATTGGAATGGTTTAATATAACTATAAGAAATTTCACATATAGAATTAGTGAATAAGAATTGTGATATGAGATTGAAGGAATTAGAATTTGGTTAGAAAATTCAATTAGTTTACTGGATTTGGAATTGGAACTTAACTCGGTTAAGTGGAATAATAGTGATATTGAAATTGAATAAAATAGATTTGGAATTTGGAAACTGAATGAATAATAATTAAAAGAAATCAATCGGAAGTTAACCAACTGATGCTCAAATCCATTAAACCAAAGTAAATAATAAAATTGAATGTAAAATCAATTGATTTGATTAAGTTGGTTATGCATTGATTGTTAGATTAGTTTAATATAATTCATCATCAGATTAAAATAGAGTTGAATGACCTGGAAAAAAAATTCCAGTATAAGTAAATTGGAATGAAACTGCATTGGAATTGGAATTAATGATTTAATCCGGTATTCGAACATGAATGATGCTACATGTTTGATTTTGGAAATTTGTCTCGTTACATTTGTTGGTTAATTGAGTATTAGTTAAGAATTTCATTTAATTGTTACTTATATGTTAAATTGAGATAAGTATAGGTATCAGAAGGCCATGACAATTAAGTTTGATTGCGTAGATTGCACGTATGTTGAGCTAGTATGCTCAATAGCGCTCGTAATAAGTCCGCCTACGCGAAAATATAAAAAAAATTATTTTGAATTTTATTTTCCGACTGTGTGGTTTGATGTGTTTGTGTGTGTGTATATATATATATATATTGTTCCTGCGATATAGCAGAAGTCCCACCGTACATGGAGGCTCCGCCGAATTTTTTTGAAAATTTAACGTGTTAGAAAATTTTTGATATGTTCGAATTTTTTTTTGTTAACAATAAAAAATTGGTTTTTGGTTTAAAATAAATTCGATTTTTGATAAGATTAATGGATTTGTAGCCTTTTTTCCTACCTTAGTAATTCCGGGGACAAAATGCTTTTAAGAGAGGAGGAATGCAACGTCCCGTAGTTTTGGTAGTCAAAAATATTATATTTGGACTATTTATATATTTTAATATCGAATTCATTTATTCAAACGAATTTTGAACGTAAAATGTATATTTAATTTAAAACGAGCTGGAAATGTCGTGGTAGTTCGTAACATTGACTTTCTGATCTCGACCGAATATACAATATCTGATGTAAGTCGAAATTCTGTGAAATAAGAAACATTTGAATCTTGTTGATTTTAATTTTCTAATGAAAGAGAAAAACCCAAAATTCATATTATAGATTATTAGTTATGTCCAATTCATATTTCAAATAGTCGTTATGGAAATTGTTTATAAACGATAACGTTTGTTTAATATGGATTTCTATATAATTTGGATGCCATTTAACTCGAAACTGTTAATGTTGGGTTACAAATCCATATTGTTTATATGTGAAGCAATATGATAATTTTATTTGGATATTTATGATAATAATAATTTTTTATTATTTAATTAGATTACTTTGGGATTTAAATATATTTTATATATATTATATAAGCCTTAAGAATAGCGATTCTGCAAATGATCTTGGTTTTCGATGAAATTAGTTTCAGTGGAGCCGCAACATTAAATTATTTCTACGAAACCAAATTTCACAGCAAACCAATGTTGTATGTGACAACGGTGGCCGTAAACGCCTTAGTTTTTATTTTTTTGTTTTATTGATTTAAATTGGAAATTTTGGATAACTGATTCTCTAATGAACTCAGAATCTGACGAAATTAATTTTATTAAACCCATAATGGTTTATAATTGTAGTATTTCAATTTTCAAGTCAATTGGATTTATTTTGTGATCGTATGCAACTTAAATGTGTGTCGATTTGCATATATGAGTTATAAAGGAATTTTCACAAACGATCTCGGAATTCGAAGAAACCTTTTCCAACCTGCACAGAGTATTGTTTTATGCTAGGTTATGATTTTTAACCCGATCAGATATCGTATGTAGTCGTTTTAGCATGTTACTTTGTGGTGAAGTTTGGTTAAATAATAAAATATTCAAACCCTACTTCAAGGAATTTAGTGTTATATAGGGCTGGAAATTAGAACCAAGAACCAAAAAAGCGAACCGACCCGACCCGAAATGGCCCGGACCCAAACCGAACCCGACGGGTCTTGGGGGGCCTAGGTGATGAAAAATTCTATAATGACCCGATAAAACCCGACCCAAATTGACCCGATCCGAAAGACCCAACCAAAAAGCAATGAAATATATATATTTTTAGAGTTGTTACCAAACAAAACCCGAACCGAACCGCCCCGACCCGAAGCTCGGATCGGGTCGGGTAGTTAAATTAAATGCATGTTTAATTTAAATGATTGTTTAATTTAATTGAAACGAACTGTTTCAACAACGAATCAGACAAGGTGAGTTATACTCATTTAATTCGTCCCACTTATATTTTATATATGTCGCGGTTTATAATTGTGTGCTATAGTTGTTGATGTTTGACTGTTTGTTAAATATATATTCATATATTGATTGAACTGATGAAACTAAACATTGCTTAATTTCAGTGAAACACCAAATTCTTATTTTAACGATCGGAACTAAATGAGATAGCTTAACTTGATGGTTACGTTTATAAAATAAACATGTTAAATTTGATAAATTGTTTGAATTGTCTTGTTTTGTTAATATATTATTATTGACCGTTATAGAAATTATTTTGAATAATTATATTTTATGTGACCTATTTGGATGCAGGGAAAAATAGGTTGGAGGGATCCAACTGAATTCCTCACCAGTAGTTGTTAAATTTTATTATATTATAATATACATTGAAATATGAAATTGCGATGCAGGAATTGATAGGCTGGAGGAATCCAACTGGATTCTAGTTGGATTCCTCATTAATATTGATAACGTTTATCAGTATGATTGGATATGCTTTATATGATGTGAAATTGATTAATATTTCATGGGTTTGGTACAATAGTAGACATTTGCCTTTTTAGTGCCATTGATAAAATAAAATATTTTTTTGGAATCAATGTTAAATAGATTCTAAACGGTTTTCAAAATTATATTGGTACACTTCAAATACGATGTTTATTTTACACGTCAAAGTTTTTATTTACATTTTTACACTTTTGTAAATTATAAATTAGTGGCATTCAAAGTTATTAATAATTAGTGGTTAAACAGTATAAACTGAACTAAAATGACAAAATGATTGGGTAAGCGCCTTAAGTGGCGTAAATGGAAATTCAAGAGATTTTAAAATGTTGAAATGGATTAATGAAATTGGGAAGGTACAGGAATTGATTCAAAAGATAGGTAAAGGGTTTTTCGTAAAAAATGAATGTTTTTGTAAAAGTTGTTTATAAAAAAAATATGAAATATAATTAAATGGCATTGGTGAATGAGATTAGCGAGAATAAATGGACTTGGAAATGGAATGTGACAACACTTTTGTAATTATAAAATGTGAATCCAATAATATTACATTGAAAGCTTGGTATTTTAAATATTTAGAAATGGATATCAATTCAATTGAAAATTTATAACATTGGCTTATAAATGACAAAAGAATGGGTTTAGGGAATTTTAAATGAATGGACAAGGAATTTATAAAAGTTTAAGAATTTTGTAAATAAAAGGTGAATGTTTTTTTTGAATGGGATCAATAATATTTGTATAAAGGTTAAGTTAAACTATTTTGGTATATTTTATGAATTGATATTTAAGTAAAATTGTTAAAGATTTATGAGATTATAAAGGGATATAATCGCCTAAAAAATGGTAAAGGGAATATGATGTGTGTTTTTAGAAATTAGAATTTGTTGTGCGTTGGTCGAGTAGAGTAAGTTTCGAGGAGTCAATTTGAAGTTCGCTTTGGCCTTTGAGGTTGATACTGAGAGATTTTTTCACTTACCAATTTACAATGGGACAATAACGGAGAAGAAGTGTGATGATACTTGAATTTTCTTATATTAAATAAGAAAAAGGAAATATTTTCCAAATATAATTAGAATTAGAGATTTAAATATTCAATTAATGAATGGTTAATTAAAGAGGCTAAATGATGCTCGATATTGAATCAATGAATTCATTTTCTTTTTTTGGATGAATGGTTATTTATTGGTAGTTAAATAACTCGCTATCAAATCTGACCTATACTATTACTCGTACAGAAATACTGGTATTGAATTTGTATTCGAAAACCATTCTGAACCATCAAATACTTTAAAGATGTTGATTGAAGATGGAACAAATGAAGATTGTGGATCTTCATAAGCGAAGGCCTACTTGATAGATTTCTCTGATTTGCAACCAGAGGATTTTGATAGCAATTCAGTCGTGATTGAAGTTTGCGGATTAAAAGGTCTTCTCGCTACTAACCTGTAGGGTGATTCCTAGGATGCAGTAACAGGGTGCATTCAGTTTGTCCAGTCCCACGACAACTTGTTTGGACGGATGTCTGACAGAGTATATCCAGAGGGATTACGTACGTTGGTTCCCTCAAACGTACCATCGTTGTGACGGAGAAGTGCCTATCTCTTAGCTTAACAACTAGAGTATTTTTTTGGACATCAATTAGTTATTTTCTGGTGGATTTGACGATGTGGCATTCGTAGTAAATGGACGCTCCCAATTAGGAAGTACTTTCACCATCTAAAGAAATTTCATTGTTGTTCATATTTTCGCTTCTATATCTCCCGAGAACGATTATGTTGGATCCATTCGTAAGTGATAATATATTCAAACTTTAAAGCGAAACGAATGGCCGGTCATGTCTGGCTGAGTTGCAAGATGCTCTTATTAATCTCCAGTGCACCCCCTTTAGAGTACACTGATCGGAAGGTGGTTCCATACCTTATCATAGTCGGAAGGGAATCTCCAGTAAAAGCCTGTGGTTTTGATTGTATACTATATATGTAGAGCGTGAGATCAATGCATTCTGCTAGATTTATATTTACTTGATTTAGACGCTATTATAATACCAGAAAAGTATTAAATTTAAAAATATATGGATTATCATAAGGTAAAAACCGTCTGCATTTGTGTGTGGATTTGGTCCTACGATTATCCATTTCTTTCTAAAGGATGTTTTAACTTAAAAATCAAGTTGGTTGACACTCTTAAACTTAGTGATTTTTCTGACATTGGTTCACTGGACTGATCAAGGTGTTTGCAATGCTCTGGTCAGACCGAGTTTTACAGGTTCAGTTTATCGGATGCTGTGAAGAGACAAGCTGGAAGAGTTCAGATGTATGATATTATAGTGTTAGACCAAAAAATGACACTAACACCCAATATTATAGACTTCGTAGAGAATAACCAAGAATAATAATCCAAAAGCATAAAAAAGTAATCAACACACGAGATTTATAGTGGTTCGGCACTAACCAGCCTTCGTCCAATTTATAGTTTCTCATTTCAGCACAAATTACAATTACAATGGATATAATCACTCAATTATTCAAATTCAATGAACAATTCTCTCTTAATTAATTGATTTTAAATTGAAGGAGATAGCAGTTATTCATGGAGGAGAATTATTCGTAGCAGTCACGGAGCAATGGATAGTTAGAATCCCCTTAAAAATTCCCTAAGTGCGCTGCGTTTTCCTATGTTTATCGGAAGTTCGGGATGGCGGATCGGTTGTGCCACGTGTTAGTTGTTGAGTGAAACTCAGAAGTAGCGGAGAACATGGGATAATAGTCTTCAGCTGTCTAGAATTCATCATCCTTGGTGAGTCGGACCCCCCCACTCCGACCTGATCCAAGTGACCCAATCTGGTTTGGTTGGTGAGGCATATTTTCCTTTGCTCGATCCGATCTTTATGATGGAATCGAACCCGAAGCTTATGTGCGTAGAAATCCAAGTTTTCCTATGTTGTGTTACTATGTCCAAGCAAACGTCAATCACTGCCTGTTCATACTCAAGCCCTAATTAGACTTCCTGATAGAATACTTGGGCTTTAGGTAGTCCGGTTACAGAAAAGACTAACGTTTTGCCTCCCTAAGTACGTCTTATTGTAGATGAGATGTACTTTGAATAACTTTCTGGAACGCCATCCATTCGTAAGAAGGCTCTATCGAAATTTCATGTCCTTTTGGGTTGTTATTATATTTTGACTCTTCATCATGTAAACGACTTTTCATATATCACACCACATCCATGGGTGCTCATCGATGCCAAATCCTATGGACGAAGAATTCAAAATGATTAACAAATAATTTAAACCTCGCTGAATCAAGAGGTCAAGTTCTTTCATCATAAGTCACATAGGATTGTTGGCTCCCATGCATGCAATCATGCTTGGACAGGTCATTGCCAAATGACAACGTCTTCCTATGCAAATTAAAAGTACGATAGAGTTAGACTTTCTTTTGCATACGAGTCAATGTATTAAGTACCCATCCAAGTCAAGGAGCAGCAAAAGAATCCCCGAACTTTAAACTAGCTTCTAGACTACTGGGATAGATCACATCATAATTGGTACATGAATCTATCATTTGTGTTCGTCTTGGGACTATCCCGGCATCAGGATAAAAATAAGATCATATTAAAAGAAATCCACGACCGTTCCAGGCCATTTTCATAGTATCGTGATCACATACAAATCAACAAGGGACGTCGTTGAAATCATATAAACCAGTGCTCCTAAGATCATCACAAACATAAGGTAGTTGGAGAATTCTCCACATACTTCTTTCGATGTAGTTTCAGATTAAGTCTTTGAAGTCACGTTTGATCCGTTGGCGGACTTTCTTGAATGGTCAAGATGAATCATATCATATTCTGGAGATAAAGGTTATATCTTTTGAATCAAGCGTCTAGTCAGGATCATGTTTAAAGTTAGTCGGTAAGTTGAATCTCACACTCCCAACATCAGTGGACGATGAGCTAAGTCAGCGCTTATGCCCCCCCAGCATCGTTAGAGGTTGGACTAGGTCAATCAGACATCAAGACTTCTAGCCTTTAAACTTTTTTCCTTCATATCGGGTTAGAGTTGTAGGTTCAGCAAGCTTAGTCAACCCATGTCATTTTGTGCTCTTTCTCAAGTTGTTAAGGGTTAGAGTTGTATACATGAATGGTCGAATCACAATCGCATCGGGGTCGTCCCATCTATTTAGTTAGAAAGCAGGGATGGCCTTATCGAGTGTCAGTGAACTTAGATACTCTCCTCGCATCGGCAGAGAGTTGAGTAAGATCGTCAATTATGTAAGCATGTGAATGTCGTTAGTGAGTTATTCGAGCTCCTTTATTCATGCTTTTGCATAATCTGAAATAGCCATCATAGTATAGTCGAGCTGATCTCTCATGCTTGGTTCCATTGAGCATGACAATCAAAATTACAGGCTCGATCAATGAAATCAGTCCTTTTTGAAATGGTACATTTCCTTCAATCTTTTACGGGGATTTTCTTTTGTCTTTATCATTTCAGGAGTCACATGGTGCTCCATTCTTTGCCATGAAAACATTGAGATCATCCATCTCAACATTAGCATCCTCTTATTGCAGGAATTCGTCTGCCTCAGGATAAAATTCACCGACATTTCTAGGAAAAACTCATGATAGAAGGATGTTGAGGTTTGTTTTAGAGGTGAATCTGCTAAGGCTGCTTGGTGGGCCTTGCTACAGAGAGACTTTGCAGTATGAGTTATCCAGAATACTGAATATTGTTGCTATCAACACCATGGATGGTCTAGGTTGATGTGTCGATGCCAGTGCAGCTTCGAATCTTTATAGGAATCTATGTTGGGTCTCACCAAAACTCTATTTGATTGAAATGAGTATCATGGTGTTCTGGGGTCGATAGATATGGAACTTTGACTGTTCAATGAAGTTGGTGAGCAAAGCGTTCCAGCGGCTGATCAATTCAAATGCATGCCACCAAAATTTTATTGCAACAATGTAAGTTAAGATCCGGAAATTATAGCTTGGATTATGGGCAAATGCTGAAATCCCTATTGTCTCGTGTGAAAGAGTTTTGATTTAGGTTGCTCGCATCATCCTTGAGGTGTTCTGCTCTGGTGAAGCATCAATTAACACTGGAAATATTGCCTTTATTTTGAAAACTTGTCGCCAATTGTCCACTTTAGTGCTGGTGCCCTCGGCATGAAGTCTTGAAGTGGGTGGAAGCAGGTCTCTGGCTTCATGGTTTCGCATATGCAATAGCCGTCAAGCAGGCTTTCCGGCCTTTAATTCTGGATGGTGATCCGCTGCTCGGATGTGTGCGGGTTATTCTTGAGGAGTCATTCTTTTGGTTACAGTCCGGGATCTTGCAGAAATCCGCTGATAGTAAATGAGCACAAAATTGGTGGATAGTCAGATTACGCTGCTTGAAACTCGAATCTCGTGCGCCCCATCCATGGAGGTTTTGCTAAGTGATGAGGATCTAATCCATATCTTCTCTGAATTCATACTTCCTTATCAAGTCGTGAGTAAGAGATTGATACAAAATGATTTGTTCATGTCCAGCTCATGTTATTCTTGGGTCTCCCATTCATGGTTTGAGAATTGGAGTCGAGTGGTGATAAGGTCAAATTATAGGTACCTCAAATGCTTCCACTTGCCCTCTACATTAAGGAATGGTGAGCTTTATGTTGAAGTTGAGCTGGATTTGAAGCATTCATCTGAATTAGAGCTGAGGTTGGTCGGTCTCCATTTAAGTTTCCAGTGACTCTCGCATTGTCGCTGTATTCATTCAAAATTTTATGGTCGTAAGTTGGATGCTGCATATGTATGGAGGAGTTTGATTGCATCTTGTTTCATTAAAGGCAACATTGCCAACTTCACTGAGGGTTACATGTGATTTGAACCGCGGAACAGTGAGTGTTTGAGCTAAGTTCATTCTCGCTTGAATTCTCATGGTGATCGCTCCAGTGAGTGCTTGAGCGTTCAGGAGAGCACTCATTTTGTCCATTAAAGCTTGATTAGCGTCCATTAATGTTTTATTAGCATTCATCAAAGTTTTTTGGAGACTTCCATCCTTTGATTAAAGCTAGCGACAACGACATATAATTCAGCTTTGGTTACCCCGGCTCCACTTATTGAGTTTTCTCCAACTTCAGAACGGTTGGTAAGTGGTGTAGCATCGTCGTTAGCAACGTTGTCGGTTTCTCCAATGGTCTTATTTGTAGTCTTTTTTGACTTAGCCATTATCTCGGACCAGGCTTTGAATTTCGGAGAGTTTTTGTCACTTGGCATGGATCTTAGATTTAGAGAATCTATAGTGGAAGTAGGCTTGGAACTTCAATGGAAGGCTCTTAAGACTGAGAGAAGTGTGAATGTGGCCCCACGGTAGGTGCCAAATGTTGAAACCGAAAATGGTCACAACACTAATGGTGTTTTACGCAACACTTCACAAAAGTAAGAAATTAGAAATATTGGGCCACGAGAAGATAAAAGCAAGTAAATAAATAGGAATTTTATAGTGGTTCGATCTAGAATAGAACTACGTCCACTTCGGAATTTTATAGTGGTTCGATCTTACTGATTCTCTCTTTACAACGATTTTCCTCCTTTAATGACTTGATTCTCTCTAATCCGTTATGGAAATAACTATATCTCTTTGAATGCCATGATCGTGAGAATGTATATTCCACGGTTTGAGCACTTAGAGGATCATCGATGAATCCATTGCGGTTGTGATGTGAATTGAAGCTCGGAGGAGGATCAATGGCGGTTGGGGAGATGTAGAATGGAGCTTGAATGGTTTCTAATGGAGATTGGAGGAGATCCGATTGAGTAATCGATGGATAAGGATGGAGAGAAATTGAGATGATGAATAATGGAGATGAAGAATGACTTGGATCCGATTTGGCGTTAGTGGAGGATGGGATGAGCTTAGGAAGCCATTAATGGAGCTTAGAGAGCTTGGAAATGGTGAAGAACCGGAATGACAGCCATTCAGAGTGGCTTAGACCAGTCTTTCTAATGGTTGTGAAAGGGGGTATCTATAGGTGGTGCTTTGATGAAGTGACGAAGTTGTAAATAAATGCATGTATTACCGAGTTGGTGAATGGTATGAGTACACGCGGTATGATGGTTTGCACCATAAAGCATGTTCACCACTTGTGCTGCTAAAGGTTTAACGACATGAAAATATACAACTGCTTACAGCTTACCATCCGCACTTTACAGTTGGCGCCAACCTAGCATTCAGCTGTACGAGCAAGCCTTCAACCATGGTGCACGAGCGAGCTTGTCCAAGATGTGTGAGCAAGCTGTTATATCAATATATACATGAACGACTTTTGATTATACATACCATGCTACTATTCAAAAGTGGGAACAAAAATAACAATTTTGCCGTACAAAAATGGGATTAGATATTACAAGTTTGCCATCAATTTCTCTTGTTACTCATTCATTCAAGGACCGCTCGGCCGTTCACATAGTGCTCGAGTGACCAAGTTACATGTGAGCATGCGACCCATGGCAAAGAGAGCTGCTGCTCGACCTCTGGTGCGTGATCCCCTCAGCTCAGATGCGCTGCTCGACCTAGAGATCCGCTCGACCAATTTATGCTGCTAGATTGCCTTACCTATCTCCAAGGATGCTGCTCGAGCGTGCTTTCGAACACGGCTCGACCACCTGGGAAGCTTCTGCTCGACCCCAGAACTCCTGACCATAAAACCTTTTACAACTTCAAATCATGAAGTTACGATAAAAAATTTAAATATCATTTCTTGACTTTCAAATTAAGTGACAAAAGAGAAAAGTATATATTAAGATCTAATTTCTTATTCAGCGGAATAGCCTGGAGAAAATCTAATGTAATTTAGAAAACAATAAGACGTACTAAAGAAAGTGAATATTAAAAAAATGTATTTTATGGTAAAAAAATTCGAGGATAAAATGATGCATTCCATAAAGGAAAAAAAATTATTTTACAATATAATATTCTATAGTCTCGAAAGAAGTAAATGTAATAAAATGGTCAATGTAAAAATAAACTATATAATGTATTTTTCTTAATATCTAAAAATATGCTATTGTTTCTTTTAGTTATAGTTGACTCTATTATATTAGTTTTGGAACGTCTACAAAATTTTATGAAAGACAGTGATCATATTCAACAAAGGTATTTTTATAGCAGTGTCGGCCAATACCATTTGAGCCGGGTTGGACCATGAGAATATTTTGACAAAGGGGGGAACAATGAACCATATGGGTTACTTTGACAGCGAACTGCTTTAGTTCGTAGTTGGGCGAAGTTGGAGCAAAAGTTTGTAAATGGCATAATGATTGAGTGTCCAATTATATTGCATAATATATCAAATCGAGTTGTTGTTGATTCCGAGTCAAAATTAGATGTTATCTTCAATGGGATCTCTTCCGGGCAATAAATTTAAGGATTTGCTTTGCTCTTGACCATCCTTCTTTTGTATAACTGTGGAGAGGCGACTACAACCATTGTAGTTTAGGCAGATAAAATATTGAAAAGGTTATGGCTTATAATCATTTTTGATATATCTGGAGGTGGCTGCTTCAACTCATTTCATCCATTTCCAATGTTCCACACTTGCTGATGATTATCTCAAATCCATTAAGTGTTGAAATTCCTAAAGAGTTGAATGAAATATATTTAGTCCCACATTGGCAAAATAGTGGGTTGATGTTGTGTACATATATAGGATCCTCATTCTCTTAATTGGCCCTTAGGGTCAGGTAATTTTGTGCAAGAGGGAGGACCTATATCTGATGAACACACACGCTCGCGCGTGCGCCGCCCACCCATTCGATGGAGCCGAGCCGGTTCGGGTTCGGGTTTCGGCTCGGGCTTGGGTTTGGGCCTTGGATAAAACCACATTTTTGCACCGAAAAACTCAGCAATTTTTTAGGAATGAACAAATGGGTTCGACCCATTAGGAGACAAACGGGTGCGACCCGCGTAGAGAAAATGAATGCAACCCGTTACCATTTGAATTCAAACAGTAACGGGTATAAACTAAATGGGCGGAAAATAGATGGACGCTTCTGTTCCGAAAAGTTGCGAATAGGCTATATAAACTACACTATTATGATCAAATCGAATTAAGTTATATTCCCTTTCCTCTGTCGTTTGCTCTCTCCTTTTTTTTCACTATCACTATCTGACATGATCGCTACAATCTCGAGTAGTCTTCGCATCTGTTGTATCCTGGGAGGCTTCAACTGAAAGTCTTAAGGAAACTGACACGTTTTAGGCCTCAGACGATCTCGGTATTTTACTGATTCTTTCTTCGATTCACTGTTATACCATGTACAGTATTCATATACAGTGTTTATTATTTCGTGAGAAATTGAGACAAACTTTACTGAAAGTTTGTGTTGTTGACTAACTTATTTTAATTAAAAATAGTCATACTTTGTTGTAGTCTGTTTTGAATACAGAACATACAATATCTTAATACTTACTCTGTTTTTGAAAAAACAGAGATGGCAACAGATCAAATGACGCTCAAAACTGGAGATTTGAACAAACCAGAGTTGTTCAAAGGAGAAGGTGATGATTTTCTGACATGGTAGAATCAGATGTTGTTCTATCTCACCACCCTTGGTTTGCAGAAGTATTTGGAAGAAGATGACCTGGTGCCGCCTACACCAGGAAAAGCCAAGGAAACAAATAAGCATGATGGTCCTTCTATTGATGAGTGGAGGCATTCAGACTTTTTATGCAGAAAATACACTCTAAACTACCTAGACAAGGTCCTGTACAAAGTGTACCAGCCCATAAAGACTGCAAAAGCTCTTTGGAATTCACTGGCTACAAAGTACAACACGCAAAATGTGAGTTTGAAAAAGTTCATCGTTGACAAGTTCATGAACTACAAAATGGTGGACTCAAAGTGAGTGACTTCTCAAGTGCAAGAGTTGCAAATTATTATCCATGAGATGGAAGTAGAAGGCCATAAAGTTGGTGAATCATTCCTGGTTGAAGCAATTACTGGAAAATTGCCACCATCTTGGAGGGACTGCCGCAACTACTTGAAGCACAAAAAGAAGGAGATATCCTTACAGAACCTCATCGTCAGATTAAAGATAGAGGCAGATAATCGTGGAGTCACTAAACCTAAAAGTCAAGAGGCGCTTGTTGCTGAAGGGTCAAAGAAGAACGGACACTTCAAAAACAAAAAAAAGAAAAGGAAGTCGCCAGATAATATGCAGAATAACCAAAAGAAATCCAAGAAATTCAATGGTGAATGTTGGGTTTGTGGCAGGACTGGTGATCAAGCAAAAGAGTGCAGACACAAGAAACAGAAAAATTCGGAAGCAAATGTAGTGGATAACATGGACATCGATGAATCCAATTTTTCAGGAGTTGCGACCGAATTCAACTTGATTCAGAATTCTGCACAATGGTGGTTGGACACGGGTGCTACTAGGCATATATGCTATAATAAGTCTGTTTTTTCAACCTACACCAAACTGGATCAAGATGAGAAACTCTATATAGGCAATTAATCAGTTTCCACTGTTGAAGGCAAAGGAACAGTCACCCTCAAGTTTGCATCTGGGAAGACTATTAAATTGAATGATGTCCTTCATGTTCCAGATATCCGCAAGAATCTGATTTCTGGATCCGTGCTTTCGAAGAAGGGATTCAAGAAGGTCCTCGAGTCAGACAACATGGTTCTGTCCAAGGCCGGAATCTATATAGGAAGGGGTTACTTATGTGAGGGCTTATTTAAGGCAAATGTGGCTGTAATAGGCAATAATATGTATTCTGATAATGCTATGAATCAAAAGGAAGTTTCTTATATCGTTGAGCATGAAACTTTATTATGGCATGATAAATTAGGACATAATAATTTCCGAAAAATGAAAAAACTTGGAAATTAAGAATTAATTCCAAAATTTCAAGTGGATAAAAACTACAAATGTGAGAGATGCGTAGAAGCATAAATGGTTAAGAAACCATTTCACACTATTGATAGAAGTATTGAACCATTAGGCATGATTCATACCGATTTATGTGATTTCAAAAACTTACCTACAAGAGGTGGGAAAAAGTACTTTATCACATTTATTGATGATTATACACGATATTGCTACGTATATCTTTTAAATAGTAAAGATGAAGCAATCACATCGTTTATAAAGTATAAAGCTGAAGTAGAAAATCAGTTAAATAAAAAAGATCAAAATATTGAGATCTGATCGAGGTGGAGAATATGAATCGCCGTTCGAATCAATCTGTGCAGAAAATGGAATAATTCATCAAACAACAGCACCATATCTGCCCCCAACAAAATGGCATAGCCGAAAGAAAGAACAGAACGTTAAAAGATACGATTAATGCAATGCTTTTAACGTCTGGTTTACCAACGAACTTGTGGGGGGAAGCCTTGAATATGTCTAATCACATATTAAATAAAGTTCCTTATAGTAAAACGGGAAAAATTCCATATGAGTTATGGAAAGGACACCTACCATGCTTCAAATAACTCAAAGTGTGGGGGTGCTTGGCAAAAGTTCCTATCCCACCTCTCAAGAAGGTCAAACTTGGACCAAAAACAGTAGATTGTTATTACTTAGGCCAACCCAAAATAGTAGTGTATATAGACTTTTGGTATTCAAGTATGATATAGATAATATCCATGTAAATACAATCATGGAATAAAGAGATGCCTCATTCTTTGAAGACGTGTTTCCACACAAAAGAAATGAAGGAAATGGTGTCCCCAAAAGGACACGAGAAAAATTAAGTAGCCCAAAGAAAGATGAAACCCATCGTGAAGTTGATGAAGTTGAACCAAGAAGAAGCGTAAGGGCCAGAATTTCCATGTCATTTGGCTCTGAGTTCCTCACTTACGTACTTGAACATGAACCTCAAACATATAAAGAGGCCATATTACCTTCTGAATCTTCGTGTTGGAAAGAAGCAATTCAAAGTGAGATTGATTCAATTCTAAGTAATAAAACTTGGGAAATTGTTGATATTCCACCTGGAATAAAACCAATTAGCTGCAAATGGATTTTCAAGAAGAAAATGAAAGCAGATGGCTCTATCGACAAATATAAAGCCAGATTTGTAGCCAAAGGATATCGTCAAAAAGAAGGAATAGGCTTCTTTGATGCATATTCGCCCATTACACGAATAACCTCAATAAGAATATTAATAGAAATTGCATCCATCTATAATCTAGAGATTCATCAGATGGATGTAAAGACGACATTCTTGAATGGAGATCTCGATGAGGAAATCTACATGGAGCAACCAGAAGGTTTTATGTCCAAGGGAAATGAAAATAAAGTCTGTAAATTGGTAAAATCCTTATACGGACTCAGACAAGCTCCAAAACAATGGCACGAAAAATTGGATGTCATGATGCAAAATGGTTTTCGTATAAATGAATGTGATAAATGTGTTTATTATAAACAAATTGGACAGTCACATGTCATGATTTGCTTATATGTGGACGATATGTTAATATTTGGTCCTAACGTAAAAGTTATAGAGACCATAAAGAAAATGCTGATCAACAATTTTGATATGAAATATTTAGGAGATGCAGATGTTATTTTGGGAATCAAAATAGTAAGAGCCCGTAATGGAATTGAATTATCTCTGTCGCATTATGCAGACAAAGTGATTGAAAGATTTCAAAATCTTGGGATTAAAGGAGTAAGAACACCTTTTAATCCGTCAGAAGTACTGCATGAAAACACTAATGAAAGTGTAATGCAATCGGAATACTCTCGTGTAATAGGATGTCTAATGTATCTTATGGACTGCACGAGACCAGATATACCTTATGCAGTAATTCGGCTAAGCAGGTATACGAGTAATCCAGGAAAAGAGCACTGGAAAGCACTAATGGGAGTGCTTGGATACTTAAAGAATACCACAAATTATTCTTTGCATTACGGAAAATATATAGCCGTATTAGAAGGATGTAGTGATGCAAACTGGATTGCCGATTCAGAGGAATCAAAATCCACAAATGGTTATGTTTTTACTCTAGCAGGAGCAGTAGTGTCGTGGAAATCTAATAAGCAAACATGCATAGCTTGATCAACGATGGAATCTGAGTTTATTGCTTTAGATAAAGCAGGCGAAGAAGCGGAATGGCTTTGTCACTTCTTAGAAGATATTCAACTTTGTCCTAAACCTGTAACGACCATATGTATTCACTGCGACAATCAAGCAGTGCTAAGTAGAGCGAAAATTTTTGTGTATAATGGCAAATCTCGACACATTCGTCTACGACGTAACACAGTTAGGCAGTTGCTCTCAAATGGAACTATCTCCATTGATTATGTAAGAACCAATGATAACCTAGCGGATCCATTTACAATAGGGTTATCATGAGAGAAAATTGATTGCGCATCGAGGGGAATGGGTTTAAAAGCCTAAACCAACAAGAGTTATCTTATACGGAAACCTATCCTAGCGACTGGAGATCCCACGGATACGATCAATAGGAAAACTAGTTCTAAGTAACTCAAGACGTAATGCATTTGCTCGGACATAGTCCTACTCCATTCCTATGGTGCACAATATAAAATGCATGCTTACAGAAGTTCTTCCGGTTAAAGTTATGCTTTTTAATGATGACCATATCTTGTAAAATAACAAGTGGGGTATATGTAGGATACTTATAATGGCAGCGGTCACCTATGTTAGTGTGAGATGGGTCGGCTCTATGAGAATATTAAAGGCTTAAATTCTCTATATACACTCGTAGAACCAGAAATCGTTCAGGACCAAAATGAACACAAACAAGAGATTGGGTGAAAAGGGAAATAATGTTCTGGTAAACTTATTGTCTGGTTATACAAAAACGGCTGACGGATCAAGATGAAATAATTCACCGATTAGCCAAGTACATCCGATAAGTTTTTACTAAGGAATGTTCAAAGTGAAATATCTACTTATCCTAAATAAAACATTATTCCATATGTAGTCAGTGATATTTCAATTTGTGTGGGGGATAAAATATATTATCATTCTGTGCGGAATTGTTGAAATTCCTAAAGAATTGAATGAAATATATTTAGTCCCACATTGGCAAAATAGTGGGTTAATGCTGGGTACATATATAGGATCCTCATTCTCTTAATTGGCCCTTAGGGTCAGGTAATTTTGTGCGAGAGGGAGGACCTATATCTGATGAACACACATGCGCGCGCGTGCGCCGCCCGCCCGTCCGACCGAGCCGAGCTGGGCCGGGCCGGGTCGGACTCGGGCTTGGGCCTTGGATAAAACCATATTTTTGCACCAAAAAACTCAGCATTTTTTAGGAATTAACAAATGGGTGCGACCCATTAGGAGAAAACTGGGTGCGACCCGCGCAGAGCAAACGAATGCAACCCGTTACTATTCGAATTCAAATAGTAACGGCTATAAATCAAACGGGCGAAAAACAGACGGACGCGTCTGTTTCGAAAAGATGTGAATTGGCTATATAAACTACACGATTATGATCAAATCGAATTAAGTTATATTCCCTTTCCTCTGTCGTTTGCTCTCTCCTTTTTTTTCACTATCACTGTCTGATATGATCGCTACAATCTCAAGCAGTCTTCGCGTCTGTTGTATCCTGGGAGGCTTCAACTGAAAGTCTTAAGGAAACTGACACGTTTCAGGCCTCAGACGATCTCGGTATTTTACTGATTCTTTCTTCGATTCACTGTTATACCGTGTACAGTATTCATATACTGTGTTTATTATTTCGTGAGAAATTAAGACAAACTTTACTGAAAGTTTGTGCTGTTGACTAACTTATTTTAATTAAGAATAGTCATACTTTGTTGCAGTCTGTTTTGAATACAGAACATAAAATATTAAGAAATATAAGATTTGGTTTCAATTTTATGTTTTTGTTATTGAAATGTATATATATATATACAAATATATAAATATAACATCTTTTAGTTATCTAATTGGTGATTAGAACGTTGTAGCATAAGCAAGGGTACAACTTTGGATTACTGTGGAAACATGTTTATGGTGTTAGGATTTCAATATATTTTAACAATATTTAATTGTGAAACCCTAGATTCAAATATGTAACCCATATTGATTTAATTGAGGAAAAATCAGAAATAGATTAGCTTGATTAGCGGAAGCGTACCTGAATCCGTAGTTAATTATTGCACTACTTGAATTCCATAATCGATGGCCAAGGAGAAGATGAATTTGGTTCGATCTTCCAAATTGATACAAACCCTAGATTAAATTTAGCTCTTCATAGAAGAGGTTAGAGAGTTGCTAAGGCTTGTGTAATTCGGGGACCATAACCCTTTATTTATAGAGTTGGCATTTTGTAATTCAGCCCTTCAACAAACTATAAAATGCCCCGGTATCTACACATTAGGCCCATGATAACTTAAACTTTAAGCCTATTAATTCTAATCCAAAATTAGATCACTTTAATTAGGCTTTACACCAAAATAGCACAACACATTTAATTTTACATATGTGACCCAATTGATGAAATATTCCAACAATCTCCCTCTGGGTCACATATGAAATAACCTTAAAATGTGTTTAACTTTATGAGCTTCAAAATTTGCTATTTATAACATATGGTGTATCTGAAACAATCTCGTCCATTAATTGGATTGACAAAGGATCAAAGTGACATTCGTTACATTTATCGTAACTAAACCCATCAACGGCCATATGTATCAATACAATCAAACGACATAGATCAATCATGGATGCATAGCATGGAAATTACATGAAATGTTATCTATACATGTCTATTTCCAACTGGTCCTTCTTTAGTGAGATCAAATGTTTAATATTTAAACAACCTGAGTGCCAAAAAAATAAAAATAAATTCATTACTTTATTTTTGATCAGAAAAATAACTTGATATGCATATATCTGTAACTGAAGTAAAGAGCAATGGGTCATATGACAATACCAAATGCAAACTCCCCCTGAACCAAAATATCCTTACATAAAAAGTTACATCAATTGAGCTACATGCTCATGAAAGACCTTAGGTGATAACCTTTTGGTAAGCAGATCCGCCATAATGGAGTTTGTCTAAGTGTGATCTATGAATTACAGTATATTTTGCACTCTTCCCTTATTGGAAAATAATATATTCTTTACTGTCACAATATTACTTGGTCTTTCAATTCTTTATCTATAACTGGAGTCTTGTGACAAAATTTCATTATTATTTTCCATATTTGGATGTCTTATAATTAACCAAAGACGATATTTTCAAAATGGTGAAAACTATAAATGCCTAAATGACACTTTTCCCTTATATAGTTTCACCCATAAAATATATTATCATTGCTAGAAATGGATCTTTTACAGTAATGACATCCAAGTATCTGAATCGTAATTCTTTATGATCTCCACCCGATCCGATCTTTTATCTATGAGCATATAATCTTTTATTTTGTCTTTTAAAGATATATCATATATATCATAACCATTTTGGCTACTAAATCATTGATCCACTTTTAATATTAGTTAGGTGTCTGCCAAATAATACACGCATATCCATATGTGTATATACATTAGTATGCATTAGAATTCACACTGCAAATGCATGAGAAATCTTTTGCATTTCTTTAATTTCAGGGATGGTATCATTTGTCTGCTTGGTAAAAGAAAAACAACTGAATTGCAGTTTACGTACCAAATCTTTTAAGCATTTATCTTCCTAATTCTTTTGTAATAATCCAAATATCACTCCATGAACAATAATGGTGTATTTGAATCCCAAATACAAAAGACTAATCCATAAATGAGTTTCTTAAGTAGTTTCACAAATGTCTCTACTGAGAAACATAACTTTAATCTCCATCAGATAATGCTTATAAGTACAAAATGTAGTAAGCTCCAAAGCGATCGATTCTAAAGAATCGTTTACTAAGTCCAAAATGAAACATTCTTTACAAAAACTAAAATTTCCTTTTAATAATAGCGATTTCAATAAAAGTGCCATATAAAATTCAATATTACCCACTTGATCCCTTTTGGCTTTGAATAGTTATTCATAACCAATGATCTTATTACTTAAGTTAGAGGGAAATTTCAAGCTTTATTATCCATATAGATTTATACTATATGTTCATTTCTTAAATTCACATTTTAAATTAGTACATTACATGGATTGATGTAAGTCCATAGCATCATCTTTATCAATCCATTATTTATCTTTATGAAGAAATACCACATAATCATCTGAAATAGTATTTCTTCCCATTTAGGTGGATTTCCTTATTGATCTTGCATTTTGAGGTTGTTGAGTTTGTTTTCTTGAAGCAGTAACCTTAGCTTAAAAGGGGAATTTTCTTTAACGTCGTCTTATTATAGTTCTTAATTTACTTCTTCTTAATATAAGAAAACAAATCTTACACTTTAAGCGAAGAAGCAACCACAGTTGAATCAAAAATAATGATTCTCTTTAAAGACAATGATATTACTTTATTTCTACTCCCAAACTCAACATCCTCAAAAAACTATTGCATTTTCCGCTTTAAAACTTTTCCTTAGTGTAGGTTCATAAAAAATTATAAACTTTAAATCCCTTAGAATATCAATAAATCATTTTCTATTTTTATGATATCTCAATCTATAATTCCTCAGTAAACTGAAACAAAAATTATATTAGTCATCAAAACAAAATTTGAGATATCATTACATAAGTTATTTAGCATAAGTAGCCATAACTTATATGAGCTTCGATTATATAAGATTTTGAATTTATTCATAAATTAGTATTACTATTTCTTGATGAACAATAATAACCTAATATGTTCACGTAAGAAATATAAAACCGTAATCTGTCTAAATGACAGCATAAAAAAGTATCAAATATATCCAAAAAATTTGACTTAAATAAAACGATACAAATGTAGAACCATGTTCATTATAATCATACAAATAAAACGATAGATAGTATAGCATAAGCAGCAAGGGTACAGACTTTCCATTACTGTGGAAGACAACGTTAACGTTAAGATAAGCAACCAAACTAAACATGAGCGGATACATATGGTTACAAATGGATCAAGCACCTCTCCCAACCCAACCACAACACACCACCACACACGCTAAGGCGATTGATCAGGGCGTATGAGGTTTGAGATGAGCATTCTCCGATACATCAGGAGGCGAGCAGCATCCCCTGTAGCTACTCAAGCGTATGAGTTTGGCAGTACAACATGCAACATAGGAGCAGCCTGGTCTCACACGCACTGGTTTCTTAAGGAACGGCGGAAGATTTACAGCACCTGTAAAATTAGCGATAAGTAACTCATTTTTGCTGCATTCAATAAGCCAGGCATCAGCTATACCTAATTTTTTCTATTCTTAAATTCAACTACTTACCGGTTGTAGTCTCCGAATTGAAAAGGGCAGTAGCAGCGAAAAGAAGAAAAAATATAACCAAATTTTTCACTGAGATGGCCATGATCATATTGCTTGTTTATGGTGCACTATGATGAAGATATTGTAATGAAAATGCTGTTTTATTTATAAGCAAAAAATAAGCCAGCAAAATATCTATATGGCGGCTGTCATGCATTTTGGACCTCGGTCATTTTTGAAGGCTGGCTTTCTTTGCTATTTCCTAATTAATTATTTAGTGCTACTGACTTCCTCCTCCTGCATTGACTTAAGACTTCATTTTTTTCCTCAAGCTCTTATTATATAAAGGTCAGTTATGGTAGTGGTGTCAGTGGGTCTATGGCTATACGTTACGCACACAAGTTTTATTTATACACTTGCAGATGAAGACGCACCACTTGGCTGTGATAAGACATTTCACGCAATAGCAGAAAACCCACATGCATATATGAGCTCTTGTTTACCATAAATTGGCCGGCAAATCCGTTTTCCCTTCCAACGTTTTAAATAGTTCTACCGATATTTTGTTTTCTAAAATGTATAGGTTAACATGTATTTTATTAATATAGTAAGTAAGTTATAGTATAAATGAAATGATTTTGTCTTAAAATTGCAGATATGGGATTAAATTGTTTGTTTGAGATTAAAAATAAATTTCTAAAAGAATAGAGCCAAAATATCAGTTAGTCAATTGATAATTTTCTCTTCGTTGGCGTTCAATATGTCACATCCTATTAGGTAATCTTGTGGCCTGACGAAATTAATTAGGTAATCTTGTGGCCTGATGAAATCAAGAAGGTGTGATTGAGCCTGTAAATCAATTGAGCCTGGACTTGAAGAGAAGACATGATGGTTTTATCTCGTAGCCGTTAAAATCGAGATGGTGTTAGTTGAGAAAGAAAAGGTTGAAAGTGAGAGTTAAGGGGCTATTGTTTGAGTGGAAGAGATGTTGTGATTTGGCATCAAGGCGAAGTGTTGAAATTGGTGATATGCAAATCACAATTTTGGGCAACAAATAATCTTACATATTTTGTGGAGAGATTTGTTGCTATATTTTATGGAGAGATTTGGTGTTAGATTTGATGAAGAGATTTGGTGCAAGATTTGATGAATAGATTTGGTGCTAGATTTTATGAAGAGATATTGGTTGCTATAGTTGTGGACATTTATTGCAAGGATATTTGGTGTTTATCCAAATAGTTTTATAACATATATGAAGATAATTTAGACGCCAAGTTTTCTTAAGCATGAAGCAATTCTCTCTAATAACTAAGAGTGATCAGTTTAACTAAGAGTGATCAGTTTAACTATTCCAAATTGAGTGTTCTCCTTCAAATTATTTAGCCATTAGATATTCTCTACCTATTTCTCAATAAGGTTATCGGTACAAGTAGTAATTGTTTGTAACGATAGTTGAGATCGATTGTAAATAACTTTTTATTAGTGAATCAATAAAGAGGGTGGTTGGGTGGAATATCTTGTGCTTATATTTCCGATATTATTTGTGTGTTTTTTTCAATCAAATTCATCTTCATGTAATTGGGTGAAAAAGATCCTGTTTTTCGAGCGTTTTTTCAAACATCTGCTGCGCACAAAAATCATAACAATACACATGTTTGAATCAAAAATGGTGATTCAAACACCAACGGTGTGAAATCACACTTCAATAATTATGGTTAGAAATTAAAAGGGTCACAATCGCAAAATAAACGGATAAAAAGCAAATAAGAGACACGAGATTTTTATAATGGTTCGATTCAAAATGAATCTACTTCTACTTTTGAAGTTTTTATCATCATCATGGAGGGAATTACATGGTTTATCATCTTATACATCATATTTATTACACTTGACCACTTTTGTGATAATTCTCCATTTTTTGCTCTCTTTCCGCTTTGGATCACACTTAGGTTCGAGAAGGAACGGATTGGATTGTGTAGTCATATACTTTTCCTTGGTTCCAACATGAAAATGATTTTAGATCCGTGCATTGAAAAGGAGCTATGGCGATTGGAGATCACTTGGTGTAGATCGGAGTGTGAATTAATGGTGCTTGGAGAAGATGAGATCCATTCCATGTTGGAGGAAGGACAGAAGTTTGGCGGTCATTAATGGAGTTTTTAGAAGCTTTAGAGCGGTCATGGAATGATTTTGGCAGCCCTTCGGGATTGAGGAATCGGTCCCTTGATGTAATGACCCGCATTATCAGAGGTATTATAATTAATTTATTTAATTATATAAATAGTGATATAGTGAATTAAATAGAGTTTTAATTAAATAATATGGTATAATTAATTTAATTAAATAATTAAATAATATATTTAATTCAGAAATAACCAGAAATAGTGAATTGACAATATAATGTGAACTGGGTCATCCACAAGATATAATTCAGCTTAGAGTTGAATTACATTGACGAATGTATTCAATCGACGTCAGTTTGAAACGTAGAATTATAATATAATTATAATAGAGCTCGAAATGGCGCGGCAGTTCGCTATTTGGCGATTTGAACTTCAACTGGATTTACAGGGTTCGTTTTAAATCGGATTTCTGTGAAACAAGATACGTGTGGTGTAACACCCCGCCTCCGCTAGGGTCACTCGCAAAGGAATGCACTAGCTTTAGAGGGGCATTATTGGTAAACATGCACAGAAATATCACAAGACAGAACATATATAAATAGCGGAAGTAAAATCAAACTTTCATAAACATGAATAAATAAGGTCTAAAGCCTTTTACATCAGAGTACATCAAAACCTGTCTTGCAATAGTAAAGAAGCATAAAGACTTTTTAATAAATTATTCCCCAAGTAAAACCGTAAAGTAGCCATAGCCAAGAGAAGTCCAAGCCATCCATGATGACCTTCAAGCAGAAGAAGTCCGAACTAAACAGCATTGTTTCCTCCCTGAAACCTGGGGGGGAAACGGAAGAAAAGAGGCGAAACAAAACGGGTCAGTCAAAAAGACTGAGTAAGTCCTATCTACTTCCAGTATAAAAACAGGTAAAGGTAACATGACATGCATAAACTGAAAGTAAACATAAGGATAACTACAAGATAGATAAACCAGGGTAGCCGGTTGAACTACTGCGGCAAGGTAAACTAAGGTATCATGATGTACTACGGTGTTATGATAAGTCAAGGTATCACATCATCAGATTTCTATCGAGTACATTATCCCAAGGTATCTACCCCGTCTAACATCCCACGGTATCTATTATGTATATTCTTCCTAGTTCTAACATGTATATTTGCTCTGCACCTCTCGTACTAGTATCCCTACCCGCGTCATGTGTTAACCATGAATGTCCCGTGCTCAAAGTCGTGTAATGGTCCATGTCAACCTAATATCGCATATATAGGTTACTAAAATCATATGTTTCTTTCCATGTATATAAGTTCAGTCCTTTGCCGTACCTCGTACGGGCTTCCTCATGTCGTATTATCCTTGAAATCGTTTGGACTGTCACCCTTGTTCTAGCTAGGCTCTTCCATATGAATCATCGTTTGAACTACTAGGACTTACACCACCTAGCACCACTAGGGATTACGCTTACCTATTGCACGCTTTCGTATTTCGGTTTGGGTTAAACCACCTAGGCCACTAGGGATTACGCTAACCCTCAACCGCGCCTTTTTTCCCACGCATTCATCGTGAATCGTTTTTCTATAACTGTATGCACATGTATCACATCGTGCCATCCGAGTCCTGTCACAGGGCAAAACAAGAAATACAGGACTCGGTCGGGAGCTTTAGATTTATCTGCCGATGCAGATACTAAGGTCTGCTTTTCTACACGTGGCTATGGTCCCACGAGACCCCTCCCTCAACTAGTGAAAGGAAACACTAGAGAAAATCTTGCATGAGAACTACACTCCGGCCAGCCCACATCCTACGGCCTACCTCACCCATAATTAGATAGCAATTATGGTCTGTTGGGTGTTCCCTGCCTTTCCGTACGTACACGCTTGACTCAAGATGGTAGATGATCGACGAACTTGCTATCTAGGGCACTATCATGTATTTGTTGACTCACTGCTTTCCATCCCAGTCTTTAGGTCGCTCGTATAGCAACCAAGGCATACTCTTGGTTCTTCTAACGCAGACCTTAACCTCTTGTGAGCCCAGGATGATCATCTGCGACCTCACAAAGGGATACCAAGAATATCCTCACGTTCCCCGAAGCCGCTGCTTCGTTACCCAGTTCGCTGGAGCCTTTATCTAAATCAGATAGCCTGCTCCTACACGTATACTTAAACGATGACCTACCGTATCGGGTTACTCATCTATCTAAGAGGTGGTCCACATTTCCTTGGCTAAGGATTATTACTTAGTTTCCCTTAACTAAGGTTTACCACTTAGCCTTATTTCCATAATCCTTGTTAACTATGGTTATTTACCTAATCCTCCGAATTAGGGTTTATCTAATGGGTTAGGTGTCACTTAAGTTCATAACTTAGCCCGTCTACAAACCATGCCAAAATTGGCTAAGTATCCAAGTCCAAGACTTAACCCTACAAACCATGTGTCTAGTTGGCTAAGTATATTAAGCAATCCATAACTTAACCTCGTCTAATTATCATTTTAGATTGGTTAATTATATAAATTAACTCGACCTTGTCAAATTACCGAGTCAAATCGGTCAAGCGTATTCAAGTGATTCGTGACTTAGCCTTATCATGTTTTTCACGTTAGATTGGTTAAGTATAGGTTAACTTAACCTCATCAAATTAACGAGTTAGATTGATTAAGTATAGGTCACTTAACCTCATCAAATCATCGTGTTAAATTAGTTAAGTGTTTAACTTAACCCCATTACATTACCAAGTTAAGTTGGTTAAGTATGGGTTACTTGACCTCATTGAATTACCAAGTTTAAATTGGTTAAGTGTTTAACTTAACCCCAACGAATTACCGTGTTTAGATTAGTTAAGTGTGGATTACTTAACCCCATCTAATTACCGTGGTTAGGTTAGTTAAGTCTTAATTACTTAACCCCATCTAATTACCAAGTCGGATTGGTTAAGTGTAAATTACTTAACCTCATCCCCTAATCATCTAGCATGGTTAAGTGTCATTAAGAAATCAAGTCCGGTCCCACTTAACCTACCCATTCGTGTCATATCGGTTAAGTGTCATTAGTCAAATTTACTTAACCTTATCATGTGGCATTAATTTAATTAATGCACTCTTAACCTCTCACATTAGACCTTGTTGTGGTTACTAGTTAAGCCGGGCGGGTCCGGGTAGATTTACACCACAACCTAGTCTAACCTCGGGTCTTAAGCGCGACATGACCAACTTCTCACATTGGGTCCTATTGTTTGCAACTACTAGTTAGGCCGGTCGGTTCCGGGTAGTTTTACGTTGCACACTCAACCCAACCTCGAGTTGGCCACACTTATATTATCTAAGTTCATCATGTTTCCAAAACATGTTACAAGTTTTCAAGCATTTGGGTAGACCTAACTTAATAGGTAAATTCCCAAAGGGTAGACCTAACTTAATAGGTAAATTCCCAAGCTCATGTTTTTATGCATACTTACATGCCAACTTCCATGTTATCTCTCAAGTCATCTTTTCAAGTATAAACACGTGTCATAATCAAGTTAAGATTTCACGACATGTTCATGTTTATCTAACTACCCAAAATCGTGTTTTCCCAACGCAAGCAAAGCGAGCCAACATAGTAAGGATACTATGTCACATATTGGTCTCAAAACATGCATGATGCTAAAAAGGGCTTGGCTTCCACATGTATAACATCATAAAGGGATTGGCCATAAACATGCATAGTGTCATAAGGTAATTTGGCCACAAACATGCATATTATCAAAAAGGGTTTAGCCATAAACATGCACAACTTAAAAGAGGGGATTGGCCACGAGCATGCATAATCTCATAAAGGATTTGGCCACAAACTTGCATGTTACCATAAGGGGTTTGGGTTCATAAACATACATAAGCCCCAAAATCTTGCCTTAGCCAATGTTTCACACGTAAAGTGGTTCCTAAAGGTTCATGCTAGCATTTCATGCATAAAGATCCAAACTTGCAAGTTAAACTAGGTTATGCATAGCATGAGAGGCATGATTAAGTCACTCACATGGCCTAAAATCATAAACATGAACACAAGAGGCAAGGTAAGGTTCATAAAGGTTCGCATAATCATGTTTAGCCTCATTTTATCCCATGTCATTATCAAAACTACCGTTTCCATCTAAAAGTAGCTAGAACTTACATAGTTAGGCCTAGGGAAAGGAGCATGAATCATCTTGGCTAAGAAAGGTGCCTCCTTTGTAGAAGAATCGTCATGGAGCTCGCATAGCAATGTTGATTTGGCCTTGATTTGGTGTAGCAAGCTTGCACCTTTTGATTTGAACTTGATTTGGATGCATAGGCTCTAGGGATTTGAGATGGAGGCCATGAGAGTAGAAATTTGGCCATAGTTTAGTTACATGAGTGAATAATGAGGGTTTAGGGGTAGGTTTAGGGTCTTTTTATAGAGATTAGGATAGTTTTAGGCCCTTAGATTAACCCTAGGACCAACCTGAACCGTCAGATTTCAAACCAGGCCCAAAAACATAGCCAAGATAGAAAATAGGTGCACCAGATCAGAATCAGCCGACAGGGCAAGTCGACAGCCCTGTCGACATGCCTGTCGACATGCCTGTCGACTTGTTTGGGCGGGAATTTTCCCGCCTGGCCCCATTTCTGCATGTTTCGAAATTCAAATTTCCCGAAAACTTCTTTGGGCCTTAACCGGGTCATACGGACTCCGATTTTCGAAAACTCGGACTCTATTTCGCGTATTTTTCCGAGACGAACGCAATGGCATAGCCCGTTTTACTTGATTCAGAATTTAAAATTAAATTCTGCCTTGATTCTCGTTTTAACATGTTATCGAAAAATACGGGTTGTTACATTCTCCCCACCTTTTAGGATTTCGTCCCCGAAATCTCCAAGTTAGGAAGAACATATCCTACCATCCATCATACATCTACTCAAAACATCATCCACAAGCAACCATTGTCCTTAGATGATTTCTAATGCTGTATGAATATATGCAAAACGTGTGTGTACATGTTCCTTAGCTAATGCTAATGATCAGGCCTGAATAATCTTTCTAATGCAAAATATGTATAGTGCCATGAATCCAACATGTATGCAAATATTCCTAGTCATATAGATACTATATGCGTGCACAAACATTCATCCATATGCAACGTCCACATGGTAACACATTCAATTTCATCCATAAACAAGTATAAATACTCGTGCATATGCAATATGAAATGTGACCGAGTCGAGCTAATATCTAATGTAAATTCGCGCATCCACGAGCAACCACTTGCAACCATTTGCAACCATATCAACCATAACATGTTTCAAATACATGTTTACATCCATAGCATTCTACCTAAGGTTCCCAAAATAAGATCGAGAAGATAAACAAAACAAACTCCTTACGGGGTTTGTAACAGAAACAGGACCGAGGGGATATCCATAAAAGATAGCCTACAAGCAAGCTCAACAGAAAACAGGGATCGAGGATATATTCCCAAAAGAGATATCATGCACGTATTTAGTCTTCAGTCTCCTGGGTCGCATTACCTTGAGCTTAGTTCCATCGTGCCTTGACCGCCCCTTTTTCTTCACGATTTCGCAGCTTCTTATTTCCTGTTTCCATAACATGAGTTGGAACTCATTTCCTCGTCGCCTCTCGTTCCACTTGCACTTATTCTCCTTCTAGAATACTTGGCGCAAACAGGACTGCGTACACATTATTCCATGCGAGCCCTCCAAAATTCACTAATGAATCCTGGACCTTGTACCATAAGGTATTCCACGTAGAAAAACTTTCTCTTGAAAGTAAACAGATGTCAATCAGGTTATCATGCGCACTTACTAGGGTGATCTTTATAACCCATGCATAAATGAAGTAAACCATCCGTCTAATTGTCGAACACCACTCGATCGGGCTTCAAATTTCCAATAAAGGCATCAAGGGATTCTAAGTAACTAGTCATGACAGAACCTCAAAAAGGTTACCCGATACTTCGAGGGCATTACCAAGGCTAGTCAAAAGGTCTAACTACCCTCCTATCAAAACCGAGAGTGGCACCCCCTACTGGATAACCACTTCATCCCTAGAATCCAGCCATAGCTTATAAACATAAGCATTATTTCCAAATTCAACACTTGGCATAGACATTCCCAAATCCAAACAAGTCATGTATAAATGGACTGATTCTCCAATAGGACTTTGAGACAAAAATGGGATCCTCTATTACGCTAGTACTCAAGGTGCAGAGACTCAACTACCAAAGCAGACTTAAATGATACGAACAACGAAGTCCTAACGGGATGATAGAGAAGAAAAGCTAAACCTTTGACAAGATCGTTACCCTCCTTCCGAGGTACTCTAGAAATGAGAGCATACTACTGCCCTCCCGATGATCTTGTCCTTGTCCCATAATACTTAACTATCCGCCCCGTTTTACCATGCCAAAGCTACTCTCTCGTCATGGGTTTCATTGTTCATCTTTCTCCCTCCTTTGAGGACTAAGCCATACCAACAAGTTGCTCATCCTTAAGCTCGTATCCTTTATCCTTCTTTCTCACGATCCTTTCTTATAACGCAGTCACTGGTCTCTCGAGAACCACCTCCATCGTATGGAAAGCACTTTCGTAGGTAGAAAAGACTAGTCGCAGTTAAAATTACTGTGACTACAGATGGAGGAAAGAAAGGAAAAGAGACTCAATTAAGGAAACAAGGATAGTGCTAATGGCCTTTGGGGAATAGCCTTTTTCTTTTAAAAGAAAATTTTCTTGAAAAATGCTTCTTTGTAAACGATTTTCAAATAGTTTTCAGAAGGTCTTTAAAAACTTTTGCCCAGTCTGGTAACCTTCTGCTCTGATACCAAATGTAACACCCCGCCTCCGCTAGGGTCACTCGCAAAGGAATGCACTAGCTTTAGAGGGGCATTATTGGTAAACATGCACAGAAATATCACAAGACAGAACATATATAAATAGCGGAAGTAAAATCAAACTTTCATAAACATGAATAAATAAGGTCTAAAGCCTTTTACATCAGAGTACATCAAAACCTGTCTTGCAATAGTAAAGAAGCATAAAGACTTTTTAATAAATTATTCCCCAAGTAAAACCGTAAAGTAGCCATAGCCAAGAGAAGTCCAAGCCATCCATGATGACCTTCAAGCAGAAGAAGTCCGAACTAAACAGCATTGTTTCCTCCCTGAAACCTGGGGGGAAACGGAAGAAAAGAGGCGAAACAAAACGGGTCAGTCAAAAAGACTGAGTAAGTCCTATCTACTTCCAGTATAAAAACAGGTAAAGGTAACATGACATGCATAAACTGAAAGTAAACATAAGGATAACTACAAGATAGATAAACCAGGGTAGCCGGTTGAACTACTGCGGCAAGGTAAACTAAGGTATCATGATGTACTACGGTGTTATGATAAGTCAAGGTATCACATCGTCAGATTTCTATCGAGTACATTATCCCAAGGTATCTACCCCGTCTAACATCCCACGGTATCTATTATGTAT
Source organism: Allium sativum (assembly GCA_030737875.1). Lineage (NCBI taxonomy): Eukaryota > Viridiplantae > Streptophyta > Magnoliopsida > Asparagales > Amaryllidaceae > Allium > Allium sativum. Next base: position 1,049,025,687 of record CM060916.1, on the reverse strand, counting down.
ATTCTTCCTAGTTCTAACATGTATATTTGCTCTGCACCTCTCGTACTAGATCCTTACCCGCGTCATGTGTTAACCATGAATGTCCCGTGCTCAAAGTCGTGTAATGGTCCATGTCAACCTAATATCGCATATATAGGTTACTCAAATCATATGTTTCTTTCCATGTATATAAGTTCAGTCCTTTGCCGTACCTCGTACGGGCTTCCTCATGTCGTATTATCCTTGAAATCATTTGGACTGTCACCCTTGTTCTAGCTAGGCTCTTCCATATGAATCATCGTTTGAACTACTAGGACTTACACCACCTAGCACCACTAGGGATTACGCTTACCTATTGCACGCTTTCGTATTTCGGTTTGGGTTAAACCACCTAGGCCACTAGGGATTACGCTAACCCTCAACCGCGCCCTTTTTCCCACGCATTCATCGTGAATCGTTTTTCTATAACTGTATGCACATGTATCACATCGTGCCATCCGAGTCCTGTCACAGGGCAAAACAAGAAATACAGGACTCGGTCGGGAGCTTTAGATTTATCTGCCGATGCAGATACTAAGGTCTGCTTTTCTACACGTGGCTATGGTCCCACGAGTCCCCTCCCTCAACTAGTGAAAGGCAACACAAGAGAAAATCTTGCATGAGAACTACACTCCGGCCAGCTCACATCCTACGGCCTACCTCACCCATAATTAGATAGCAATTATGGTCTGTTGGGTGTTCCCTGCCTTTCCGTACGTACACGCTTGACTCAAGATGGTAGATGATCGACGAACTTGCTATCTAGGGCACTATCATGTATTCGTTGACTCACTGCTATCCATCCCAGTCTTTAGGTCGCTCGTATAGCAACCAAGGCATACTCTTGGTTCTTCTAACGCAGACCTTAACCTCTTGTGAGCCCAGAATGATCATCTGCGACCTCACAGAGGGATACCAAGAATATCCTCACGTTCCCCGAAGCCGCTGCTTCGTTACCCAGTTCGCTGGAGCCTTTATCTAAATCAGATAGCCTGCTCCTACACGTATACTTAAACGATGACCTACCGTATCGGGTTACTCATCTATCTAAGAGGTGGTCCACATTTCCTTGGCTAAGGATTATTACTTAGTTTCCCTTAACTAAGGTTTACCACTTAGCCTTATTTCCATAATCCTTGTTAACTATGGTTATTTACCTAATCCTCCGAATTAGGGTTTATCTAATGGGTTAGGTGTCACTTAAGTTCATAACTTAGACCGTCTACAAACCATGCCAAAATTGGCTAAGTATCCAAGTCCAAGACTTAACCCTACAAACCATGTGTCTAGTTGGCTAAGTATTTTAAGCAATCCATAACTTAACCTCGTCTAATTATCATTTTAGATTGGTTAATTATATAAATTAACTCGACCTTGTCAAATTACCGAGTCAAATCGGTCAAGCGTATTCAAGTGATTCGTGACTTAGCCTTATCATGTTTTTCACGTTAGATTGGTTAAGTATAGGTTAACTTAACCTCATCAAATTAACGAGTTAGATTTGTTAAGTATAGGTCACTTAACCTCATCAAATCATCGTGTTAAATTAGTTAAGTGTTTAACTTAACCCCATTAAATTACCAAGTTAAGTTGGTTAAGTATGGGTTACTTGACCTCATTGAATTACCAAGTTTAAATTGGTTAAGTGTTTAACTTAACCCCATCGAATTACCGTGTTTAGATTAGTTAAGTGTGAATTACTTAACCCCATCTAATTACCGTGGTTAGGTTAGTTAAGTCTTAATTACTTAACCCCATCTAATTACCAAGTCGGATTGGTTAAGTGTAAATTACTTAACCTCATCCCCTAATCATCTAGCATGGTTAAGTGTCATTAAGAAATCAAGTCCGGTCCCACTTAACCTACCCATTCGTGTCATATGGGTTAAGTGTCATTAGTCAAATTTACTTAACCTTATCATGTGGCATTAATTTAATTAATGCACTCTTAACCTCTCACATTAGACCTTGTTGTGGTTACTAGTTAAGCCGGGCGGGTCCGGGTAGATTTACACCACAACCTAGTCTAACCTCGGGTCTTAAGTGCGACATGACCAACTTCTCACATTGGGTCCTATTGTTTGCAACTACTAGTTAGGCCGGTCGGTTCCGGGTAGTTTTACGTTGCACACTCAACCCAACCTCGAGTTGGCCACACTTATATTATCTAAGTTCATCATGTTTCCAAAACATGTTACAAGTTTTCAAGCATTTGGGTAGACCTAACTTAATAGGTAAATTCCCAAAGGGTAGACCTAACTTAATAGGTAAATTCCCAAGCTCATGTTTTTATGCATACTTACATGCCAACTTCCATGTTATCTCTCAAGTCATATTTTCAAGTATAAACACGTGTCATAATCAAGTTAAGATTTCACGACATGTTCATGTTTATCTAACTACCCAAAATCGTGTTTTCCCAACGCAAGCAAAGCGAGCCAACATAGTAAGGATACTATGTCACATATTGGTCTCAAAACATGCATGATGCTAAAAAGGGCTTGGCTTCCACATGTATAACATCATAAAGGGATTGGCCATAAACATGCATAGTGTCATAAGGTAATTTGGCCACAAACATGCATATTATCAAAAAGGGTTTAGCCATAAACATGCACAACTTAAAAGAGGGGATTGGCCACGAGCATGCATAATCTCATAAAGGATTTGGCCACAAACTTGCATGTTACCATAAGGGGTTTGGGTTCATAAACATACATAAGCCCCAAAATCTTGCCTTAGCCAATGTTTCACACGTAAAGTGGTTCCTAAAGGTTCATGCTAGCATTTCATGCATAAAGATCCAAACTTGCAAGTTAAACTAGGTTATGCATAGCATGAGAGGCATGATTAAGTCACTCACATGGCCTAAAATCATAAACATGAACACAAGAGGCAAGGTAAGGTTCATATAGGTTCGCATAATCATGTTTAGCCTCATTTTATCCCATGTCATTATCAAAACTACCGTTTCCATCTAAAAGTAGCTAGAACTTACATAGTTAGGCCTAGGGAAAGGAGCATGAATCATCTTGGCTAAGAAAGGTGCCTCCTTTGTAGAAGAATCGTCATGGAGCTCGCATAGCAATGTTGATTTGGCCTTGATTTGGTGTAGCAAGCTTGCACCTTTTGATTTGAACTTGATTTGGATGCATAGGCTCTAGGGATTTGAGATGGAGGCCATGAGAGTAGAAATTTGGCCATAGTTTAGTTACATGAGTGAATAATGAGGGTTTAGGGGTAGGTTTAGGGTCTTTTTATAGAGATTAGGATAGTTTTAGGCCCTTAGATTAACCCTAGGACCAACCTGAACCGTCAGATTTCAAACCAGGCCCAAAAACCTAGCCAAGATAGAAAATAGTTGCACCAGATCAGAATCAGCCGACAGGGCAAGTCGACAGCCCTGTCGACATGCCTGTCGACATGTCTGTCGACATGCCTGTCGACATGCCTGTCGACTTGTCTGGGCGGGAATTTTCCCGCCTGGCCCCATTTCTGCATGTTTCGAAATTCAAATTTCCCGAAAACTTCTTTGGGCCTTAACCGGGTCATACGGACTCCGATTTTCGAAAACTCGGACTCTATTTCGCGTATTTTTCCGAGACGAACGCAATGGCATAGTCCGTTTTACTTGATTCAGAATTTAAAATTAAATTCTGTCTTGATTCTCGTTTTAACATGTTATCGAAAAATACGGGTTGTTACATGTGGAGCTGGTGGAATATATCTTTCTAGTGGAAGAGAAAAATCGGGATTTCGTCGTGTAGATTTTGAGTTACGTCCTAATCAAATTCTCAGAAATGTAGCGCCCTGACCATAACGATTTAATTATTTTTATATAAGGATTTAAATAGAAATCGAACATCGATATAACTCTGACGATGTAATATCGAGTTGTAAATACATACAGGAATATTCTGGAGCTGTATGGTATTCCACTATGAATATAGACGATAATATTTATTTTTGAATATTAAATTTAATTATATTTAAATATATTTATATATTTAAATAGGCTATTTAGAGCTTTAAAAATAGCCACTTTTGCAAACGGAGTCGGAGTTCGACGAAACTAATTTTGGATCTGCAATATTAAATAGTTGTTAGATTCCAAGTTTGGTGATTTTTAGAGTCACTGTGTGGCCGTATGGATTTTTAGAGTGAAAAATAGTCAGTATTTCGACGGTTAAAAATACGCTGTGTGAGCATATGGTGTCGAAATTCGACGAAACCAGTTTCGTTTGGACCGTAATGTCAAACTCTAGCTACATGTCCAGTTTCGCGATTTTTGGTGTTGTATGTGATCAGGGGGATTTTTAAAGCCGAATACAAACAACAGTTCAATATAAATAAATATAATATTGAATACAAAAAAATATCTACGCTATAAAAGCACCTTAACTAAATTCATTAACTAGAAAACCGGCCGTGGTTTCTATTTTTCCCCTATCTCAAAACGTGAAATCCTCCTCTTCAATAAATCAAAATCAAATAGAAGAAAATGTTAAAAATCCTAAAAGACGTATGTGTGAGATCCTTGAAGCAAAAGCTTCACGTCAGCGTGTTCTTTATCCAGTTCGACGCTGGTTTCAGACAACCGAAAATACACAGTAGGAACTAAGGCTTCGAATTCTGTGTAATAGAGGTGATTAGATGGAGATTAAGTATTGGATTCTCGTTCGTATCAGGGAAGGGATTCGATTTGGGTTTTTTGGTGAAATTCCAAAGAGAAAAGTGACGCTACAGTCACTGTAATGGCACGTTTTAGGTCAACGACGGGTTGGTTAGGGTCGCATCGATTTGGATTTGATGGAGAGGAGGGTGTAGAGATCCGAGAGGAGAGCGCATCAGTGATCTTGGTGGTGGATTTTATGAGGCGATGTGGTGTTTGAAAGTCCGGCCATGGTGTTGATTTTTGAGGAGCGATTCCTGAAGCTCACGACCTTGAGGAAGAAAGGGGATTTATAGCGGGTCGTGGACTTCTATGGGTTTGGGCCGAAGTCTTCAAAATGTGAGGCCCATGTATAACTAAATCTAAATTTATTTTAGTTGAAAATAGTATATAACCTTGTTAAATCGGTAAGTCCTTCATACATTATCAGAATTTCATGAATTTGGATCCGCTAGGATCGTATGGACGAGAGCTTCACAAATGGAGCTACTGGGAGTGAATCCGAGCTCGTTACAATTTATGGCAAAATAAATTGTCCGTCAAAATCAAATAACGCAAACCGTTATTTAACGGTTAACACGCCAATGTGAGTAAAACTCACCAACTCTGAACAGTTCTATTTTTATAATGTATATTTAGGACAGATAAATGATGACTGATTGTTGTGTGTTAACTATTGGTTGAGTTGTTTGTGTATTGATTGAAATCATAAATAACGATATATATATATATATATAAATCGTTAATCGAATATTGATTCTGTTTTATTAGAATATTTTATATATGTGTTGTTTAACATCTGTGATGCAGGGAAACAGGTTGGAGGGGTCCGACTGGACTCCTCAATATTTATGATACTGTTCTGTTCATATAATGTAATGTATGATGTGATATATAATCTACTTGATTATGTGTGTTAGAATGATGTTGATCATTGTGATTCGATATTTTCAATATCATAAAAAGACCCTAGGATGTAAAAAGAATTATTTCAATGTATATTGAAACAAAGGGATTTTATAAAATTGATAGATTTTATAAAAAGGAAATATTTCGAAAGTAAATAAAAGGAAACTGTTTATAAAACGAATAGAGTTTTATAAAAGGGAAAAATGTTGATAAAACGAATAGGATATAATAAAGGAATATTTAGTTGGAAAATAAATAGGATTATAAAAGGAGTTAATCAAACGTAGTTTATCAAAAGGAGTTAAACAAAACGTAGTTTATCAAAAGGAGTAAATCAGACATAGTTATATAGGTTAAGTTATCATTTTGCACGACTGCTAGTGTAATTCGCAGGGCTGCAAATAGCCTACGACGGTCGGATGTTTCCTGAGGGAATCAGGCGTAACCATTGTGATCGCTGCGATCTAGAGTCAAGCGAATGGAGTTAAATTCAATATTAGTTATTCGAATAGAAGTTAAACAAATAGAGTTATTCAATTAGAGTTAATCGAAATAGAGTTGAACAAGATTAGAAACTGACTAGAGATTAGATAAGTTGAATAGTTTTCTGAGTATCGATTTGATGTTGGTTTCGGCCTTCGGGGTTTATACTTAGAGAATTGTTCTCCTACTCGTTTACAGTCAGGGACTGATAGTTGTTAAATGATAGTGATATGTAAATAAACAATGGAAATGCTTTCCAGGGATAATGATATATATTTTCTAAACATAGAAAGTAAGGAAATATATATATATATATATATATATATATATGATTGATGATTGATCGATAGAATTTCCATCTGGAAATGATATCGTTGTGTGCACACGTGTTTTTCTTTGATAGTTAAATCATAGAATATCAAAGTTTTAATCATTTTAACGTTGTTAATATGGAGAGACCGGTTGGATTATTATCCTGAAGAACCACTCTGTATTGGCATAAGCGTTGCGAATCATATATGCCAGAGATAATTGAAGACGAAATTATGCAAGGGCTATCATGTTTACAGAATAGTGCCTTCGGTTTGTCCAGTCCCCGGACGACCTGTATGGAAGAATGTCTGACGGACTATATCTAATAGATCGCGTAAGTTGATCTCCTCAAACGTATTCACGTTTGGTGGCGGAGGAATTCGTTTCTCTTAGTTGTATACCCGTGGTATTTTTGGGGAAATCAATTTGTGATTTGGCAGGTATGACGGTGTGACATTCAAAGTGAATGAAGATGTGACATGTAAAAGATAAGCGTAGCTTCTAGCCTCACATACGGTAAATGACAGAAGTCGGGCAGGCAGCATAGCTAAGTCGGTCGCTCTGAAGTAGGGTGTATAATCACCTATCTAGAGGATATTCATTTGCTTCTTTAATCTATCAATGCTGTCCCATATATATACGGGAAACGGTTGCTGATCCCAACCGTTGGTGATATACATTCGATACACTCAAGCGAAATGTGTGGTTGGTCATGTGTGGCCGTGTTGCAAGATGTTCTTGTTGAACTCCAGTGTATCGTTCCTAGAGTACACTGATCAGAAGGTGGTTCAATACCTTGTCATAGTTGGAAATCCATTACCCAATACGTGCTTGCAGTTTTGATTGTATACTATATATGTAGAACGTGAGATGAAAGCATTTCTGCTAGATGATTATTATATTGTGGTTGATATACATTATTATAATATCAAAAGGTCTTTGATATAAAGATAATTTGGATTCTCATAAGGGAAAAACCGGTTTAGTTATACGGCGTGGTCTTATAAGATATCGTTTACTTGTTCAAACTGTTTTAAATTGTTTTACTCACACTAGTCCCATGACTGACCCGGAGTTTATTTGTTTGTTTCCCTAAACTCTTAGGTGCCTAAATTTGTACGGACAATCAAGTAGTTGGGATTTACAGATATACTGGAAGAGCTTGGAGCAGGAGGCTTCAGGATTATATAGCTATAGTTATTTCCGCTGTGTTGTAAGTGTTGTACTTTGATAATGATGTATATTCAAGTATAGATATTTCAAGTTATGTTATATATATTGTATGTTATTCGTTCCGTTGTGAGGTTCGTGTTACTCTGATGTTGTGTTGTTCTTCTTCTTCTATTCTAAGTTTCTATCTTATCTTTTGTAACAACCCATATTTTTGAATAACATGTTATAACATAAATCAAGGCAGAATTAAATGTTAAATTCTGAATCAAGGGAAACGGGATGTGCCATTGCGTTCGTCTCGGAAAAATACGCGAAATAGAGTCCGAGTTTTCGAAAAACGGAGTCCGTATGACCAAGTTATGGCCCGTCAAAGTTTTCAGAAAACTTCAAGTTCAAAAACAGTTCAAATTTGAATTTAGAATTCAAATTCAGCCAAAACAGACTGGGCGCGAAAATTCCCGCCCAGACAGGTCGACAGGGGGGTCGACACTGGAGTCGACCTCCCCCCGACCAGGTCGACACTAGAGTCGACCTGGGGGTCGACCTCCCTGGTCGTCCAGGTCGGCCTGGTGCACTTAATTGTGCTGTTTGGACCTGTTTTGGAGGCTTGTGACGTGATTTGATGGCTCGGATTGGATCTAGGGTTAATCCTATTGCTAATATTATCCTAATCTTCTATAAAAGGACCCTTAAGCCTAGCCTAAATCATCATTAATCATTCCTACAACTAAACTATGCCAAAATGTTCCTTGATCATGGCCTCCATCTTCATATCATGGCCTCCATCCTCTTCATGAAAATTTAAGTGTCCTAAGCTAGTAAAAGAGCCACCTTTCTTAATCAAAACAAGGATCTTTCTTTGCCTTTGGGGTTATTCCTTCTTGTTCTCAAGTCTTGAAGTGGAGTTTATCGTCTTTGGTTGCGGATTTGCTAGTGTGGCTTCGTCTCAATCTTATTTTGTATTAATTCTAGTCTTCATAGCATTGTAAGCCTTATACTACTCTTAGATTCTAACTATGAAGATAAATGTGATATGTTGCAAGTTGAGTTTGGGCTTAAGTATGATATATGCTTTGATCTTATCATGTTATGCATGAATATATTCTATGCATATTTGAAAACCTATCACTTTGACCTTGTGGGCTAAGAGCTTCAAGCTTTATATTAAAGGTTGCATTTGGGCAACATGGAAGTTATCATATCCCTTATGATAACTTGCATGTGAGGCAAAATGCGAACTTCTAGCAACTTCTACATGTCATTTATCACCATGTATCTCTTATATGCTAAGTTTGGTTTTATGCATACTTTTGAACCCCAATAATGCTATATGCGAACTTTTAGCCATCATCCTATGTCCTTCATAATCATGTTTCACCTATTTGCTTAAGTTGATATTATGCATGTTTTGAGGCCTATGATGTAATATGCAAGCTTATGAACCTATTTATGCCTCATATGCCACCATGTTTAACTTGTGGCCAAAGCATCCTTATGCTAGCTTGTGGCCAAATCACCCTTATGCTATTTGATATGTATGAGGCCAAGTCAGCTTTTATGCTATCATACATGTTGAGGCCATATGCTAGTATGTTGAACCCCTTTTGGCCTCAAATGTCACCATGTTTAATTTGTGGTAGTTTTTCCCCTCTTATGCCCACCTTGTCATATAGTTATGTTCCCTCTTTGATCCATTTGCGTTGATAAAAATTTACGTGCGATGGGAATACGTTATGGGTAGTTGGGCAAACTTAATAACATGAGAACATAACTTGAAAATATGACATGAAAGTTTGACATGTGTTTATGCTTGAAAACACGAACGTGAACATGACATGTAGAAAACATGAGAATGGCCAACTCGAGGTTGGGTTGAGTTTGTAGCATAAATCTACCCGGAACCGACCAGCTTAACTAGTGGCTACAAGCAATAGGACCCAATGTGAGTAGTTGGTCATGTCGCACTTAAAACCCGAGGTTAGACTAGGTTGTGGTGTAAAGCTACCCGGACCCGCCCGGCTTAACTAGTAACCACAACAAAGTCTAATGTGAGAGGTTGGGGTGCATTAAGTTAATTAATGCCACATGGTAGGGTTAAGTCATGGATTACTGGAATATACTTTACCAATTAAACACGATGGATTGGTAGGGTTAAGTCACGGACTACTTGAATATACTTAACCAATTAAACACGATGGATTGGTAGGGTTAAGTCATGAACTACTTGAATACACTTAACCAATTGAACACGATGTATTGATAGGGTTAAGTCATGAACTACTTGGACACACTTGACCGACTCAATACATGGTTAGGATAGGGTTAACCACACTTAACCCGCTTGAAACCCTAGTTACGTGGTCCTTTTCAGCAGTAACCTACTTGGAAGTATCATGGGGACCCTGGACTAGGCTAGGGTGGGGCACGATTACTGACTGATTGTAAGAGACCAAAAGAGACGGCTGAATGGTGCACCGGTTGTTCAGGCGGACCATGGTCGTGCACATTAAGTCCGGAGTTGAACATGGGCACCGGTAGGTTTAGACTGTGCATACTTGAATTGTGTCTGAGGTTTACACCGTAGGGCCGGATACACTCTAGGGTGGACCTTGCACAATCAACTACATTACATGATTAAGCCGTATGACACCGATACGCAATGAGTTAGGCTTATAGGGAGCCGATCGACTAAACCGAGTAGTTGGACCTCGATTAAGGTCATCTCATGATGTGGGCCAACTTTGGGCCAAGGAATCATTTCTTGATTTATACTTGACATGGATTAGAATACTAGTACACACCCGGTGCAACTTAACCTTGTATATGCGATGCCAAACTTGATCTATCTTGTTAACTTTTCACCATGCTAGTTATAACCCTATGTTTCATCTCTGCTTCACATGACCGGTTAACTTTATTAGTTTTTATACTAATAGTAGATAGGACTTACCAGTCTTTTTGACTGACCCGATTTCTTTCGCCTCTTTTCTTCCATTTCCCCCTCCCCCCCAGGTTTACAGGGTGGGAACACTGGTACTTAGCTTGGATCTTTAGCTGCTTTTCTGGATAGCTCATGTACGGTTTGGACTTGAGCTCGCTATGGCTTTATTCTACCTTGGGGATAGTTACTTTATGTTATTTCCAGTTTTCAGTTTATGTTTCTAGACTATGTTTTGTGTAAAATAATGACCAAGTACTTTGATGTAACCTGACTATAGTTTTGAAATGTTAGTTTTATCCGCTGCTTTATTTACTCTGTTTTACTTATATGTTCTGCCTTGTGATATCTGCATGCATGTTTACCTCGTTTAACGCCCCTCCAAAGCTAATGTCCTTGCAAGAGTGGCATTGGCGGAGGTGGTGTGTTACATCTTTCCTCACACTCTGTTTTCTTTCTATTAATTTCCTGATTTTCAGTTTAATTTGGGGTTGGATTTTGTTTTCGGTCAGCTCAAATTGGACCGGATTTGTGGGTCATTACAGTTGGTATCAGAGCTTAAGTTAAGAATTACCTTGGCTCTGTGGCGTGACTCGGTAGAGATAGGGTTAGTAATATCCTAGATTGAGTTTGAGTGTATCTATACGAGTGAACGCATTTGTTATTTAATATAAAATTTGTTTTATATTGTGGGGATTCATTGGTTGAGTTGTTTATGGGTTCTGATCGATAGGTTTGATCCACTGTATCGGTAGGAGTTTGTAAACACTCGAATATGATGGGTCGACACGATATGTTTTATAAAGAGGGTAAATTAAAATAAGTTTACCCAGAGTATATTCTAATATAGAGGAAATATATATATTAGATATATTAGTTGCAATTATAATCGAGTAAGATTATAAAGTGAAATGGTTATATATAACCAACCAGAATTCATATAAGTGGAATCAAATGAAGTAAATCTGAATTTAAATCAAAATTTGGAATTAAAATAAGGAAATTTTAAGTTCCTAGGAGATTTTGAAAGTGTTTTTCAATTTGAATTTTGATATAGTATTGAACTCACCTTGATGACTGGAAAATAATTCTGAGGATGGATCGATACATCGTCGGTGTGATTTTCAAGTTTCTAAGTGGTGGATTACTACCAAAGGTTTTGTTTTCAAATTGTTTTGAGAAAACAAGTTGTTTAGAAATTCAAAGGTTTTGAATTGTTATTATGATTTCAATTTGTTTTGAAATAGAACCCATGGTTTTAAATTTAACTTGTTAAGTTAAATGGAATAAAACGGTAAAAGTAAGTAAATAAATAAATTAAAATTTAACTCGAACTAAGTTAAATAGAAGAAGATTGGATTAGAGGATAATCTGGAAAGGAATTGAGTTGATAGGTTAAGTATATTGGGTTAAGGAGTTAACAGTTTGAAAATCAAGAATGTAATATTGGTTTGAATTTGAATTCAACTTGGATATAAACGAATGGTTGAATTTGTGGATAAAAACTGATTGAAAATTGGTTGAGATGACCTTGGGAATATGCTGAATTGACAGCAGGTGAAAGTGATAGAGTTGATATGCCCGACAAAAAGGTACAAGTTTATATTCGATATAAGCATGAGATTTATGAGCCGAATCGGCAAGCCGCTTTGCTGTTTGATTTTCTTTTGGGTTGGAGATGGCCTAGAGAGGCGAGTTGTGGTTTTACCGATAGGGCTGTACAAAGGAGGTTATGGCGAAATTTTCCGAAAATTTAAAGTGTTAGAAAATTTTCAGAATTTTTGAAAATTTTAGTTAGTCGGAATGAATAAATATTTTAGTTGATATTAATTGGTTCAGTTGAAATCAGAAATAAGTGGTAAACAAATCTTAGGAATTCCAATAGATAGGGTCGTCCTCTAACTTAGCAATTTCGAGGACGAAATTATTTTAAGTGGGGAAGAATGTAATGACCCGCATTGTCAAAGGTATTATAATTAATTAATTTAATTATATAAATAGTGATATTGTGAATTAAATAGAGTTTTAATTAAATAATATGGAATAATTAATATAATTAAATAATTAAATAATATATTTAATTCAGAAATAACCAGAAATAGTGAATTGACAATATAATGTGAACTGGGTCATCCCCAAGATTTAATTCAGCTTAGAGTTGAATTATATTGACGAATATATTCAATTGGCATCAGTTTGAAACGTATAATTATAATATAATTAAAATAGAGCTCGAAATGGCGCGGCAGTTCGCTATTTGGCGATTTGAACTTCAACTGGATATACAGGGTTCGTTTTAAATCAGATTTCTATGAAATAAAAAACGTGTGGAGCTGGTGGAGCTTTCTAGTGGAAGAGAAAAATCGGGATTTCGTCGTGTAGATTTTGAGTTACGTCCAAATCAAATTCTCAGAAATGCAGCGCCCTGACCATAACGATTTAATTATATTTTATATAAGGGTTTAAATAGAAATCGAACATCGATATAACTCTGACGATGTAATATCGAGTTGTAAATACATACTGGAATATTCTGGAGCTGTATGGTATTCTACTGTGAATATAGAAGATAATATTTATTTTTAAAAATTAAATTTAATTATATTTAAATATATTTAAATAGGCTATTTAGAGCTTTAAAAATAGCCACTTTTGCAAATGGAGTCGGAATTTGACGAAACTAATTTTTTTGGATCCGCAATATTAAATAGTTGTTAGATTCCAAGTTTGGTGATTTTTAGGGCACTGTGTGGCCGTATGGATTTTTAGAGTGAAAAATAGTCAGTATTTCGACTGTTAAAAATACGCTATGTGAGCATATGGAGTCGGAATTCGACGAAACCAGTTTCGTTGGGACCGTAATGTCGAACTATAGCTACATGTCCAGTTTCGTGATTTTTGGGTGTCGTATGTGATCATGGGGATTTTTAAAGCCGAAAACAAACAGCAGTTCAATATAAATTAATATAATATTGAATATAAAAAAATATCTACACTATAAAAGCACCTTAACTAACTTCCTTAAGACCTAAACCAAAGCAGAAAAACCGGCCATGGTTTCTATTTTTCCCCTATCTCAAAACGTGAAATCCTCCTCTTCAATAAATCAAAATCAAATAGAAGAAAATGTTAAAAATCCTAAAAGACATATGTGTGAGATCCTTGAAGCAAAAGCTTCATGTCAGCATGTTCTTTATCCAGTTCGACGCAGGTTTCAGACAACTGAAAATACACAGTAGGAACTAGGGCTTCGAATTCTGGGTAGTAGAGGTGATTAGATGGAGATTAAGTATTGGATTCTCGTTCGTATCAGGGAAGGGATTCGATTCGGGTTTTTTGGTGAAATTCCTAAGAGAAAAGTGATGCTACAGTCACTGTAATGGCACGATTTGGGTCAACGACGGGTTGGTTAGGGTGGCATCGATTTGGATTTGATGGAGAGGAGGGTGTAGAGATCCGAGAGGAGAGCGTGTCAGTGATCTTGGTGGTGTATTTTATGAGGCGACGTGGTGTTTGAAAGTCGGGCCATGGTGTTGAATTTTGAGGAGCGATTCCTGAAGCTCACGGCCTTGAGGAAGAAAGGGGATTCAAAGCGGGTCGTGGTCTTCTATGGGTTTGGACCGAAGTGTTCAAAATGTGAGGCCCATGTATAATTAAATCTAAGTTTATTTTAGTTGAAAATAGTATATAACCTTGTTAATTCGATAAGTCCTACATACATTATCAGAATTTCACGAATTTGGATCCGCTGGGATCGTATGGATGAGAGGTTCACAAATTGAGCTGACTGGGAGTGAATCCGAGCTCGTTGCAATTTATGGCGAAATAAATTGTCCGTCGAAATCAAATAACGCAAACCGTTATTTAACGGTTAACACGCCAATGTGAGTAAAACTCACCAACTCTGAATAGTTCTATTTTTATAACGTATACTTAGGACTGATAAATGATGACTGATTGTTGTGTGTTAACTGTTGGTTGAGTTGTTTGTGTATTGATTGAAATCATAGATAACGATATATATATATATATATATAAATCGTTAATCGAATATTGATTCTGTTTTATTAGAATATTTTATATATGTGTTGTTTAACATCTGTGATGCAGGGAAACAGGTTGGCGGGGTCCAACTGGACTCCTCAATATTTATGATATTGTTCTGTTCATATATTGAAATATATGATGTGATATATAATCTGTTTGATTATGTGTGTTAGAATGATGTTGATCATTGTGATTCGATATTTTCAATATCATAAAAAGACCCTAGGATGTAAAAAGAATTATTTCAATGTATATTGAAATAAAGGGATTTTATAAAATCGATAGATTTTATAAAAAGGAAATATTTCGAAAGTAAATAAAAGGAAAATGTTTATAAAACGAATAGAGTTTTATAAAAGGGAAAAATGTTGATAAAACGAATAGGATAGAATAAAGGAATATTTAGTTGGAAAATAAATAGGATTATAAAAGGAGTTAATCAAACGTAGTTTATCAAAAGGAGTTAATCAAAACGTAGTTTATCAAAAGGAGTAAATCAGACATAGTTATATAGGATAAGTTACCATTTTGCACGACTGCTAGCGTAATTCGCAGGGCTGCAGATAGCCTACGGAAGTCGGATGTTTCCTGAGGGAATCAGGCGTAATCATTGTGATCGCTGCGATCTAGAGTCAAGCGAATGGAGTTAAATTCAATATTAGTTATTCGAATAGAAGTTAAACAAATAGAGTTATTCAATTAGAGTTAATCGAAATAGAGTTGAACAAGATTAGAAATTGACTAGAGATTAGATAAGTTGAATAGTTTTCTGAGTATCGATCTGATGTTGGTTTCGGCCTTCGGGGTTTATACTTAGAGAATTGTTCTCCTACTAGTCTACAGTCAGGGACTGATAGTTGTGAAATGATAGTGATATGTAAATAAACAATGGAAATGTTTTCCAGGGTTAATGATATATATTTTCTAAACGTAGAAAATAAGGATATATATATATATATATGATTGATGATTGATTGATAGAATTTCCATCTGGAAATGATATCGTTGTGTGCACACGTGTTTTTCTTTGATAGTTAAATCACAGACTATCAAAGTTTTGACTATTTTAATGTTGTTAATATGGAGAGACCGGTTGGATTATTATCCGAAGAACCACTCTGTATTGGCATAATCGTTGTGAATCATATATGCCAAAGATAATGGAAGACGGAGTTATGCAAGGGCTATCCTGTTTACAGAATAGTGCCTTCGGTTTGTCTAGTCCCAAGACAACCTGTATGGAAGAATGTCTGACGGAGTATATCTAATAGATCGCGTAAGTTGATCTCTTCAAACGTATTCACGTTTGGTGGCGGAGGAATTCGTTTCTCTTAGCTGTATACCCGTGGTATTTTTGGGGAAATCAGTTTGTGATTTGGCAGGTATGACGGTGTGACATTCAAAGTGAATGAAGATGTGACATGTAAAAGATAAGCTTAGCTTCTAGCCTCACATCCGGTAAATGACAGAAGTCGGGGAAGCAGAATAGCTAAGTCGGTTGCTCCGAAGTTGGGTGTATAATCACCTATCAAGAGGATATTCATTTGCTTCTTTAATCTATCAATGTTGTCCCATATATATACGGGAAACGGTTGCTGATCCCAGCCGTTGGTGATATACATTCGATACACTCAAGCGAAATGAGTGGTCTGTCATGTGTAGCCGGGTTGCAAGATGTTCTTGTTGAACTCCAGTGTATCGTTCCTAGAGTACACTGATCGAAGGTGGTTCCATACCTTGTCGTAGTTGAAAATCCATTACCCAATACGTGCTTGCGGTTTTGATTGTATACTATATATGTAGAACGTGAGATGAAAGCGTTTCTGCTAGATGATTATTATATTGTAGTTGATAGACATTATTATAATATCAAAAGGTTTTTGATATAAAGATAATTTGGATTCTGATAAGGTAAAAACCTGTTCCGTTATACGGCGTGGTCTTATGAGATATTGTTAACTTGTTCAAACTGTTTTAAACTGTTTTACTCACACCAGTCCCATGACTGACCCGGAGTTTATTTGTTTGTTTCCCTAAACTCTTGGGTGCCTAAATTTGTACGGGCAGTCAAGTAGTCGGGATTTACAGATATACTGGAAGAGCATGGAGCAGGAGGCTTCAGGATTATATAGCTATAGTTATTTCCGCTGTGTTCTAAGTGTTGTACTTTGATAATGATGTATATTCAAGTACAAATGTATATTTCAAGTTATGTTATATATATTGTATGTTATTCGTTCCGCTGTGAGGTTCGTGTTACTCTGATGTTGTGTTGTTCTTCTTCCTCTATTCTAAGTTTCTATCTTATCTTTCCTCACCCTCTGTTTTCTTTCTATTAATTTCCTGATTTTCAGTTTAATTTGGGGTTGGACTTGTGTTTTGGGTCAGCTCAAATTGGACAGGATTTGCGGGTCATTACACTTGAAATGTGGAGCAAGGGGCTATTTATAGAAGAAGTTTGAAGGTAGTGGCAGCCTCATAATTATGGGGTGCAGATTTTGGATCTAACGAAAATTTAGATCGGGATAAAACTAATTACAGAAATGCCACTGGTCCGCTTTACAACTGTGTACAACTATCATGGTCTGTATTTACAGCTCTGCCACCGCTCGTTGTACTTGACCGATCCACTTTATGCTTTATTCCCGGTCTATTGTTTCAATTGGTACCAATCCAATTATTGCTGCCTCTCTTAAAGTGACAGACCCAAAACTTATTTAAATGTGCCCGACCCAGTTATATTTTACTAACCGATCCAGATTGTCATTTGCCTTTTCTGATTTACCCCGAACTAGATATGCTTTTCGTTCCCAAATGAATAGATCTACGTGTTAAATGCTTTATGTGTGAATTGCAGGATGTTACGCCGTATATTTGCATGGATTGATTTAATGCATTTGGCCAGTTCTAATGCGAACACATTTCATTGCCCATATTGTTGTTCCAACATGAAGCTACACTTATTATCATTTTGTTGTGCCGACATGTTTGTGATGTTCTAAAGCTTCCAGACGTTTTGCACGCTCAGCCCATATTTTACACTTTCTACATGTTGTATGATGTTCACGTGTGAATGTTTGTGGCTGGCACACCCATTTTTCCCTTTGACAAGGAGCAATATAATCATGCTGGTCCAATCTTATGAATGATGCTGTTACTTAAGGTCGATCCAAATGTTGATAATGCACTGACCCAGCTGGTTGACAACGCACCAACCCGTTTATATTACTTCATATAGGCCGATCCGTTGTATTTATTGAAATAAAGGCCCCACATATTCATGCTTCTACAGACCGATTCAAATGTGTTTTAACTATCTCCCAAATGTTTGTTTCCCGTTACTCTCATAACTTCATTTCATAATATAATGTATCACGTTATGTTTGAAGCTGTTACACATTTTCAGTACATCTCTGCCACTATTGTATATAATCGCACCGATTCTTCTGTCCCCAAATTCAGTGTGCCCCCATGTCCCAACCAATCAGAGCCCCCTGATTTCCACCTTTTGCATTTAAATCCCTGAATTTTTTTTTGTACTTAAATGCAAAAAAGAGGAAATAGGGAGATTTGATTGGAGGGACATGGGGGATAGGGGAAATGGGTACAGAATAATTGGTCTCGTATATAATATAGCTGATCCATAGGGCACCATTGAAATCAAACCTCATGGTCTTCATATGATGTCGACCCATTCTTTTGTTAATTTGTCATTGGTCCATGCATGGTAACGCATACAATATACTGGCATGCATGCCATAATCCATGTGCGTATATGTATGGTGCCCGGTCCATATATGGACTCATTGCCAACGTGAATGTTTTCACCGCATGGGACATGCATGTTAATCCAAGTGTTCTAAGCTTGATACCGGTCCATGTATAGTCTTTAATACGGACCAGACGTACTGACTAATCCGGTGCTTTGCAACCGACCGATCTGGTGCCTTGAAACTGACCAACCCGGTGCCTTGCAACTGACCGACCCAACCCACTTTGACGGAAATGGACCGACCCGATGCTTTGCAGAATAGGCCGACCCGCTGTTATGCAAACATGGTCGATCTGTTTGCTTTCTACCTGACCGATCCATCACTTAAACACCAATTTTTAGTGGGTTAACAATATATATACACACACACACACACATAATTCATATTTGAATTGTTGTCTTTTCAGAATGGCAAACCGTCAAAAACCTCATTTGTCTTCGAAATGTACTCAAGTTCAACTGAAAATAGTCACTGATTATGTGAAACGCATTGCGAACAAGGAGGATATGCATAAAGTAACTTTTAGCTCATTTCCCTAGAATTTTTCCAATTGTAAACAGCCTCCCTCTGTAAAATATATTGCAAAGCGGGTCCCTATTTTAGCATTTATGTGTTTTTCAAAGAAAAAATGCGCTGCTACGAAAAAAGAGACAAAAAATCACAAATATTCCCAAAATTAATCAAAAAAAACATTAATACTAAATATATGCATACATATATGGATATACTCATCCACAGTTTATATTTAATAATCTGGGTGAATATATGCATACATGTATATAAAGATGAACTAGTATGCATGTGCTGCGAATTGTTGCTAAAATGTATGTATTCTGTATTATATGCTAAAATGTATGCATAAGAGTTAAAACGAATGAAGGCTTATGAAAATTGCTGACATGTATGCATTTATTGCTTATAAATGTTGAAATGTATACCTAAAAGGCATATGCTTGAAAAATAGGCCAAGATTGAATTAACGATCAAACGATGCATTTATTGTAGTGTTACTACATATATTTCTGCATAAATAGCGCAATTTGATGCAAAACTGTAATTTATGCAGAAATGTATGCATAAATTGCAAATAAATGAATCGTATGATGCAATATATTACAATTTCGTGTGTTTTTGTAATGATTTTAACGCATGAATTTGATGACGATTAGTTGTTGTATTTAATTATCAATTTACAAAAAATAGGGATGTAATTTATAAAAAGTTAAGGCAATGATGTGACCAGAATTTCCAAACCTACTAGCGATGTGAGCCAAACTTACCCATGCATAAAGCCATTATGGAGAAATTTAACCAGACAATGGTGGAAATGAACATGCAGAGACAAAACTATTTTCAAGAATTGGTAGATGATGAGAAACTTCGACACAATATGAAAGTATTAGAGAAGAGTGGCCAAATGAAAGGTGGTTTTAAAAATAAAAGTGGTGTTGGTTGTGATTCTAATAGGTAAATTGTTTCAAGAAGAGAAGAGTGGTGAAGAAAACGTGCATAGGTATTTTTCACAGGTACAAATTTTATTTGTTTGAAATCATCTCGTACTAATTTTTGTACTCATACGAATTTGGCTAAAATATTTTGAAATGCAGAAAAGTATCGCTTGATAATTTGGACTTGCAATAACAATTGTTTCAAATAACTCGTGCAACCGGTCAAACAACCTATATGTCTACTCAAACTCAAGAATAAATCAACCCAACTGCTTCGCTTATCCCTTCTAACAATCATCGGAGTTTTGGAGGGTTTTAAATCCTATTTATTATACCAAAGATCAAGGACAACACATCACAAGTTTCTACACACATCCTTCTTATAAACCATTAAAACTTCACCACCAAATTCAGCTGATACCACCTATTTATTCAATCGCAAGAATTTAAACCCAATAACAGACGAATCCAAATCTCGATCTATCTATTTACCTAGGAAAATCCCATGCACATCAACACTTGTGGCACCAACAGTATTGTGTACAACGGAATTTATATTCGTATTATGCATAGAGACAATCAAAATGCACATAATATTACCATTTTCTACTAGAAAAATTACAGACCCATCATCATCCTTCCCTACAAATTCTTAATTACTGCATTAAGCCACAACTTCATTACACCCGTAGCAACCATATCATTTCGCACATTCAAGCCTAAGTCCTTATGCCAATCAACAATATCAAGCTTCAAGGCTTCACCATATCTAACAGATAGGCCACCCAAACTACAAACCATATCACTGTTCATATCACTTGTCAAACTGCCATCCAAAACATTAGTGTCTAACGCAACAACCTGTTCACAAGTTCTAGAGAAAGACTTCCTATTTTTCAAGTGCATGAGACACGAGTTAATTTCCTAAGTCTGATTAATGCTAGCAAATTCAACCTTCAAATAAACTACTTAGGAGTGAGGAATTGAAATGCAAAACATGAGTTAGGATTATGTAATAAAGGATCCAAATGTGGAAATAACTATAACCATCTCTCCAAAACTTTAACTTGGATTCAATTTGATCACAAAAGGCATCAAAACATTCTATGAAACAAGAAACTTCACTGTAGATCGTAAAATTGAGTTTTGAGCTTCAATCAAATATATAGGATCTGATATAAGTCGGAATTCTATGGAAACAAGAAATGTTTGAATCTTGGTGATTATAATTTTCTAATGAAAGAGAAAGAAAATCAAAAATTCATATTATAGATTGCTAGTTATGTCCAATTCAAATTTTCAAATTGTCGCTATGGAAATCATTTATAAATGATGGCGTTTATTTAATTAGTTTAATAAGGATTTCTATGTAATTTGGACACTGTTTAACTCGAAACTGTTAATGTTGGGATATAAATCCATATTTTTCTATGTGAGGCCATATGATAATTTTATTTAGCTATTTAAGATAATAATAATTTGTTATTATTTTGTTAGATTGTTTAGGAATTTAAATATGTTAATTTATATTATATAAGCCTTAAGAATAGCGATTTTGCGAATTGCCTCGGTTTTTGATGAAATTGGTTTCATTGAAACCGTAACGTTAAATAATTATATGAAACCAAATTTCGTGGCAAACCAATGTCGTATGCGGTAATGGTAGCCGTAAATGCCTCGATTTTATTTATTCGCTTTATCGATTTATATTGGAAATTTAGAATAACGACTCTCTAACGAACTTAGTATTTAACGAAATTAATTTTATTAAACCCGTAATGTTTTATAATTGTAGTATTTCAAATTTCGAGTAAATTGGATTTATTTTGTGATCTACACAATTTAAATGTGTGTCGATTCACAAATATGAGCAAAGAGGAATTTTCTCAAATTATCTCGGAATTTGACGAAACATTTTCCATCCTTTCTTGAATATTGTTTTACGCTAGGATTATGATTTTCATCCCGATCATATATCGTATGTAGCCGTTTTAGCACGTTACTTCATAGTGAAGTGTGGTTAAGTAATAAAATATTCAAACCTACAATATAAGTGCCCATTATCAACAGCCAACCTTGAATTTTTCCTGGTCCAACAACTTGCTTGGCCAACTGTTGGAGTAGCCGCCTTCTAAAGAATTAATAGCCGATATTTTTCGAACTTTGACCCGTAGATTCTCCTAATCCGCTGAATAATTCGTAACGCTCCCAACATCAATCTTCGAGAGCTGTGCAAGCTCTACATTTTGGACTGTCATAATCGACATTGGAGGGCCATGGCAGCCATAATCACGTTGAGAAGCCATCAACGTTCATGGTATTTTTCTGGCAGCAGAAGTGACCGAGGCAGGAGCCGTGTCAGGCGGAGGTCGGTAGGGCTCGGCCGGTTGGACTGGCATTTTCTGATCATTGTCAGGCAGTTTGGTGAGGGTGTGGTGGTGTGGATTTTCAAGCGTGTGCAAGTGATTTTGGAATGAGGAGAAGATGGAAATAGCCAGGAATGAAGAAAAGAGCAGCCTGTTAACTGATAATGCAAAGCAGTGGACCTGAATAATTGTTTAACCATACTTAATATTTCAAACTAACGAGTGTTTAAGAATAATTTATCTAATTAAATGAGTGTTGATCGATGCAGTAGGAAACAAAAGCAGTGAAGAGGAGGGGCCGGACGTATTTGAACAATATGGAACATAGAAAAAGCCGGCCTGATTAACTATGTAAACAAAAGTAATTATGTCCAAATAGTTTAATAATAAATTTCTTAAGTAATTTAAAGTATTATATTAAAAGTATTATATTAAAATCATGTACTAAAATGTTAAGAAATTATAATTGCATTATCAGAGTTGGACGATTCAAGGAACATTAGACTCATCTTGACTAGCACTACGTCATTGAGTAGATTCAGACGCATTTGGAATCAACTAGATTTTTCAGTTAAATTAAATGCTTGTTTAATTTAATTGAAATGAATTGTTTCAACAATGAATTAGATCAAGATGAGTTAAACTCACTCTGTTTTCCTACTTATATTTTATATAAGTCAGGTTATATAATTGTGTGCTATGTTTCTTAATGGTTGACTATTTGTTAAAAATTTATATTCATATATTGATTGATCCGATGAAAATAAACATTGTTTAATTTTAGTGAAACACCAAACCGTTATTTTAATGATTGGAAACAATTGAGGTATCTTACCTTGTTAGTCACGTTTATAAAATAAACGTGTAAAATTTAATTGATTGTTTAAATAGTTTTGTTGAGTTAAACTATTGTAATAGAAATTATTTTGAATAATTTTATTTGAGCTAACCTATTTGGATGTAGGGAAAAATAGGTTGGAGAGATCCAATTGGATTACTCACTTGTAGTCGTTAAATTTTATTTTATTATAATATATGTTGAAATACGAAAGTGTGATGCAGTAGTTGACAGGTTAGAGGAATCCAACTGGATTCCTCATTAATATTGATAACATTTATCAGTATTATTGGATGTGATTTATTTGATGTGAAATTGATCAATATTTCACGGGTTTGGTACTATAGTAGACATTTGCTTCTTTATTACCGTTGATAAAACAAAATATTTTTTGGAATCAATGTCAAATGGAATCTAAAAAGTTTTCAAAGTTATAATTATATATTTGAAATACGATGTTTATTTTAAATGTCAAAGTTTTTATTTACGTTTTCTATAATTATGTAAATTATAAATTAATGGCATTCTAACTTATTAATAAATAATGATTAAACTGTATAAACTGAATTAAAATGATATAATGATTGGATAAACGCCTTTACTGGCGTAAATGAATTTTAAAAGATATTAAAATGCTGAAATGGATTAATGAAATTGGGAAGGTATGAAAATTGATTCAAAAGAAAGGTAAAGAGTTTTTTGTAATAAGTGAACGTTTTTGTAAACATTATTTATAAAAAAATAGGAAATATAATTAAATGGCATTTGTGAATGAGATTAGTGAGAATAAATGGATTTGGAAATGGAATGTGGGTATAGTCGTGTAATTTCAAAATGTGAATCCATTATTTAATATTGTACATAAAGACTGGTATTTTAAATAGTTTAGAAATAGATATCGATTGAATTAAAAGTTTATAACATTGGTTTATAAATGTAAAATGGATGGATTTAGGAAATTTTAAATGAACAGATAAGGAATTTAATAAAGTTTAAGAATTTTGTAAATAAAATGTGAAGTTTTTTTTTGAATGGGATCTATAATATTTTGGTATGAAGGTTAAGTTAAACTATTTTGGTAAATTTTATGAAATGATATTTGTGTAAAATTGGAAATGGTTTATGAGATGATAAGGAGTTGCTTTAAAATTGGTAAAGGGAATATGATGTGGGATTTTAGAAATTATAATTTGTTGTGCGTTGCTTGAGTATAATAAGTTTCAAGGTATCAATCTGATGTTGGTTCTAGCCTTCGGGGTTTTTACTAAGAGATTTTTTTCACTTACAATTTACAATGGGAAGCTAATGGAGTACAAGTGTGATGATAATTGAACTTGCTTATATTAAATAAGAAAAAGGAAATACATTCTGAATATGATTAGAATTAGAGGTTTAAATATTTAATTAACGACTGGTTAATTAAAGAGGCTAAATAATGCTGGGTATTGAATCAGCGAATTCATTTTCTTTTTATGGATGAATGGTTGTTTATTTGATAGTTAAATAACGAACTATCAAATTTGACATGTACGATTGTTGGTACGGAAAGAACGGTATCGTATTTATATTCGAAAACCATGGGAGATGTTGATTGAAGATGGAAAAATTGAAGACTGTGGATTTTCATAAGCGGAAGGGCAACTTGATAAATTTCTCAGATTTGCAACTAGAGGATTTTGATGGCAAATCAATCGTTATTGAAGTTTGCGGATTGCAAGGACTTCTCGCTACTGGTCTATAGGGTGATTCCTAGGATGTAGTAGGTGGGTGCCTTCTGTTTGTCCAGCCCCAGGACAACTTTTATGGAGGGATGTCTGACAGAGTATTTCTAAAGGGATTATATATGCTTATTTCGTCAAATGTACCACAGTTGTGGCTAAGAAGGTCCCATCTTTTAGCATAACAACAAGAGTATTTTTGGGTGACTTCGGTTTGTCCAGCCCTAGGACAACTTTTATGGAGGGATGTTTGATAGTGTATTTCTAAAGGGATTATACATGTTGATTTCATCAAACGTACCACAGTTGTGGCTAAGAAGGGCCCATCTCTAAGCATAACAACAAGAGTATTTTTGAGGACATCAATTAGTGATTTTCTATCAGAACTGACGATGTGACATTCAAATTAAATGGCGCCATATGTTATAGAAAATTAATTATAATCTCAAACCACACTACCGGGAAATGACAATAATCGGGCGGGCAGTATCACTAAAAGGGTCACTCCCAATTTCATTATTGTTCTTCTTTTCACTTCTTTTCTCCTGGGAATGGTTATGTTGAATCAAACCGTAGGTAACAATATATTCGGAACATTTAAGCGAATTGAATGGTCGGTCTGTATGGCTGAGTTGCAAGATGTTCTTGTTGAACTCTAGAGTATCCCCACTAGAGTACGCTGATCAGAAGGTGGTTCCATACCTTGTTATAATAAGAATCCAGTCTCCCATAAGAGCCCATTATTTTGATTGTATACTATATATATATATACATATATATAGAGATAGAGAGAGAGAGAGCGTGAGATGCAAGTGTTCCACTATTATAATATCAAAAAGTATTGAAATTAAAAATGTTTTGGATTATCGTAAGGGAAAGGCCGTCCTTACTCATGTGTGGATTTGGTATTTTGATTATCCTTTTCTTTCGAAAGGATGTTTTAACTTAAAAATCAAGTTGGTTGATACCCTTTAACATAATGAGTTCTTCACATTGGTTCAATAGACTGATCATGGCATTTGGAATGCTCGCGTCAGACCGAGTTTTATAGGTTTCGATTATCGGATGCTGTGAAGAGACGTGGTGGAAGAGTTCAGACGTATGATATTATAGTTAGTTTTAAGCTAAGTGAATTTATAAAAGGAAAAGTCGTTATAACTGCCCGGACGTGTTGATGTACTCTGATGATTGTAAGTTTTATACCAAAATATACTTGGAGATTTATTTCTGTATTATATTTTTCCATTATGATGTGAGACTCTGTGTTGTGTTAGGTCTTCTTTATCTATTCTAATATTTCTGTTTTTTCTTCTCTCAGCCTCTAAATTCTTTCTATTAACTATCTGGGGTTTTTGATACTTTAGTTTTGGCAAGTAATATGGGTTTATGTATTATTGTCGTAATTCGGGCGTCGAATTCCTACCATGTCATTACAGGGGTATCAAAGCTATTGGTTTAGTAATAAATTTAGCTCTTTGGAGCAACTCGATAGGGATAGAGTTGGTAATACCCTACATTGAGCTGGGTGTATATATATGAGAGTGTATTTATAGATTTTATATATAAATGTTTTATGTTGTGTTGTTTGATTGGTTCAAGTTTTGAGAAACATTGAACTGGCAATGGACATAATATTGTTTCGTAAAGAGGGTAAATAAAATAATTTTACCCGATATATATTTTTGTATAGAAAAGAAATAATTTTATTAAATTATTTAGATGTTGGTTTGTTTGGATGAATTAAATAAAATTCAAATTGGATAATGAATTGGAATGGTTAAATATAACCAGAAGAAGTTTCACATATAGAATTTGTGAATAAGAATTGTGATATGAGATTGAAGGAATTAGAATTTGGTTAGAAAATTCAATTAGTTTATTGGATTTGGAATTGGAACTTAACTCGGTTAAGTGGAATAATAGTGATATTGAAATTGAATAAAACAGATTTGGAATTTGGAAACTGAATGAATAATAATTAAAAGAAATCAATCGGAAGTTAACCAACTGATGCTCAAATCCATTAAACCAAAGTAAATAATAAAATTGAATGTAAAATCAATTGATTTGATTAAGTTGGTTATGCGTTGTTTGTTAGATTAGTTTAATATAATTCATCATCAGTTTAAAATAGAGTTGAATGACCTGGAAAAAAAATGCCAGTATAAGTAAATTGGAATGAAACTGCATTGGAATTGGAATTAATGATTTAATCCGTTATTCGCACATGAATGATGCTACATGTTTGATTTTGGAAATTTGTGTCGTTACATTTGTTGGTTAATGGAGTATTAGTTAAGAATTTCATTTAATTGTTACTTATATGTTAAATTTAGATAAGTATAGGTATCAGAAGGCCATGACAATTAAGCTCTCGTAATAAGTCCGCCTACGCGAAAATATAAAAAAATTTATTTTGAATTTTATTTTCCGACTGTGTGGTTTGATGTGTTTGTGTGTGTGTATATATATATATATATATATTGTTCCTGCGATATAGCAGAAGTCCCGCCGTACATGGAGGCTCCGCCGAATTTTTTTGAAAATTTAACGTGTTAGAAAATTTTTGATATGTTCGAAAAATTTTTGTTAACAATAAAAAATTGGTTTTTGGTTTAAAATAAATTGGATTTTTGATAAGATTAATGGATTTGTAGCCTTCTTTCCTACCTTAGTAATTCCGGGGACAAAATGCTTTTAAGAGGGGAGGAATGCAACGTCCCGTAGTTTTGGTAGTAAAAAATATTATATTTGGACTATTTATGTATTTCAATATCGAATTCATTTATGGAAACGAATTTTGAATGTAAAATGTATATTTAATTTAAAACGAGCTGGTAATGTCATGGTAGTTCGTAACATTGACTTTTAGATCTCGACCGAATATACAATATCTAATGTAAGTCGAAATTCTGTGAAACAAGAAACGTTTGAATCTTGTTGATTTTAATTTTCTAATGAAAGAGAAAAATCCAAAATCCAAAATTCATATTATAGATTATTAGTTATGTCCAATTCATATTTCAAATAGTCGTTATGGAAATTGTTTATAAACGATAACGTTTATTTAATATGGATTTCTATATAATTTGGATGCCATTTAACTCGAAACTGTTAATGTTGGGTTACAAATCCATATTGTTTATATGTGATGCAATATGATAATTTTATTTGGATATTTATGATAATAATAATTTTTTATTATTTAATTAGATTACTTTGGGATTTAAATATATTTTATATATATTATATAAGCCTTAAGAATAACGATTCTGCAAATGATCTTGGTTTTCGATGAAATTAGTTTCAGTGGAGCCGCAACATTAAATTATTTCTACGAAACCAAATTTCACAGCAAACCAATGTCGTATGTGACAACGGTGGCCGTAAATGCCTTAGTTTTTTTTTATTGATTTAAATTGGAAATTTTGGATAACTGATTCTCTAATGAACTCAGAATATGACGAAATTAATTTTATTAAACCCGTAATGGTTTATAATTGTAGTATTTCAATTTTCAAGTCAATTGGATTTATTTTGTGATCGTATGCAACTTAACTGTGTGTGGATTTGCATATATGAGTTATAAAGGAATTTTCACAAACGATCTCGGAATTCGAAGAAACCTTTTCCAACCTGCACAGAGTATTGTTTTATGCTAGGTTATGATTTTTTACCCGATCAGATATTGTATGTAGTCATTTTAGCATGTTACTTTGTGGTGAAGTTTGGTTAAATAATAAAATATTCAAACCCTACTTCAAGGAATTTAGTGTTATATATTGGGCTGGAAATTAGAAACAAGAACCAAAAAACCGAACCGACCCGACCCGAAATGGCCCGGACCCGAACCGAACCCGACGGGTCTTGGGCTGGGCCTAGGTGATGAAAAATACTATAATGACCTGATAAAACCCGACCCAAATTGACCCGATCCGAAAGACCCAGCCAAAAAGCAATGAAATATATATATATTTTTCGAGTTGTTACCCAACAAAACCCGAACCGAACCGCCCCGACCCGAAGCTCGGATCGGGTCGGGTAGTTAAATTAAATGCATGTTTAATTTAAATGATTGTTTAATTTAATTGAAATGAACTGTTTCAACAACGAATCAGACAAGGTGAGTTATACTCATTTAATTCGTTCCACTTATATTTTATATATGTCGCGGTTTATAATTGTGTGCTATAGTTGTTAATGTTTGACTGTTTGTTAAATATATATTCGTATATTGATTGTACTGATGAAACTAAACATTGCTTAATTTCAGTGAAACACCAAATTCTTATTTTAACGATTGGAACTAAATGAGATAGCTTAACTTGCTGGTTACGTTTATAAAATAAACGTGTTAAATTTGATAAATTGTTTGAATTGTCTTGTTTTGTTAATATATTATTATTGACCGTTATAGAAATTATTTTGAATAATTATATTTTAGGTGACCTATTTGGATGCAGGAAAAAATAGGTTGGAGGGATCCAACTGGATTCTAGATGGATTACTCACCAGTAGTTGTTAAATTTTATTATATTATAATATGCATTGAAATATGAAATTGCGATGCAGGAATTGATAGGTTGGAGGAATCCAACTGGATTCTAGTTGGATTACTCATTAATATTGATAAATTTATCAGTATGATTGGATATGCTTTATATGATGTGAAATTGATTAATATTTCATGGGTTTGGTACAATAGTAGACATTTGCCTTTTTAGTGCCATTGATAAAATAAAGTATTTTTTTGGAATCAATGTTAAATAGATTCTAAACAGTTTTCAAAATTATTTGGTATACTTCAAATACGATGATTATTTTACACGTCAAAGTTTTTATTTACATTTTTACAATTTTGTAAATTATAAATTAGTGGCATTAAAAGTTATTAATAATTAGTGGTTAAACAGTATAAACTGAACTAAAATGACAAAATGATTGGGTAAACGCCTTAAGTGGCGTAAATGGAAATTTAAGAGATTTTAAAATGTTGAAATGGATTAATGAAATTGGGAAGGTATAGGAATTGATTCAAAAGATAGGTAAAGGGTTTTTCGTAAAAAATGAATGTTTTTTGTAAAAGTTGTTTATAAAAAAAAAATGAAATATAATTAAATGGCATTCGTGAATGAGATTAGCGAGAATAAATGGACTTGGAAATGGAATGTGACAACACTTTTGTAATTATAAAATGTGAATCCAATAATATTACGTTGAAAGCTTGGTATTTTAAATATTTAGAAATGGATATCATTCAATTGAAAATTTATAACATTGGCTTATAAATGACAAAAGAATGGGTTTAGGGAATTTTAAATGAATGGATAAGGAATTTACAAAAGTTTAAGAATTTTGTAAATAAAAGTTGAAGGTTTTTTTTGAATGGGATCAATAATATTTGTATAAAGGTTAAGTTAAACTATTTTGGTATATTTTATGAAATGATATTTAAGTAAAATTGTTAACGATTTATGAGATTATAAAGGGATATAATCGCCTTAAAAATGGTAAAGGGAATATGATGTGTGTTTTTAGAAATTAGAATTTGTTGTGCGTTGGTCGAGTAGAGTAAGATTCAAGGAGTCAATTTGAAGTTTGTTTTGGCCTTTGAGGTTGATACTGAGAGATTTTTTCACTTACCAATTTACAATGGGACAATAATGGAGAAGAAGTGTGATGATAATTGAATTTTCTTATATTAAATAAGAAAAAGGAAATATTTTCCAAATATAATTAGAATTAGAGATTTAAATATTCAATTAATGAATGGTTAATTAAAGAGGCTAAATGATGCTCGATATTGAATCAATGAATTCATTTTCTTTTTTTGGATGAATGGTTAATTATTGGTAGTTAAATAACTCGCTATCAAATCCGACCTATACGATTATTCGTACAGAAATACAGGTATTGAATTTGTATTCGAAAACCATTCTGAACCATCAAATACTTTAAAGATGTTGATTGAAGATGGAACAAATGAAGACTGTGGATCTTCATAAGCGAAGGCCTACTTGATAGATTTCTCTGATTTGCAACCAGGGGATTTTGATAGTAATTCAGTCGTGATTGAAGTTTGCGGATTAAAAGGACTTCTCGCTACTAACCTGTAGGGTGATTCCTAGGATGCAATAGCAGAGTGCATTCAGTTTTTCCAGTCCCACGACAACTTGTTTGGACGGATGTCTGACAGAGTATTTCCAGAGGGATTACGTACGTTGGTTCCCTCAAACGTACCATCGTTGTGACGGAGAAGTGCCTATCTCTTAGCTTAACAACTAGACTATTTGTTGGGACATCAATTAGTCATTTTCTGGTGGATTTGACGATGTGGCATTCATAGTAAATGGACGCTCCCAATTAGGAAGTACTTTCACCATCTAAAGAAATTTCATTGTTGTTCATATTTTCGCTTCTATATCTCCCGAGAACGATTATGTTGGATCCATTCGTAAGTGACCATATATTCAAACGTTAAAGCGAAACAAATGGCCGGTCATGTGTGGCCGAGTTGCAAGATGCTCTTATTAATCTCTAGTGCATTCCCTTTAGAGTACACTGATCGGAAGGTGGTTCCATACCTTATCATAGTCGGAACGGAATCTCCAGTAAGAGCCCGCGGTTTTGATTGTATACTATATATGTAGAGCGTGAGATCAATGCGTTCTGCTAGATTTATATTTACTTGATTTAGATGCTATTATAATACCAGAAAAGTATTGAATTTAAAAATATATGGATTATCATAAGGTAAAAACCGTCTGCATTTGTGTGTGGATTTGGTCCTACGATTATCCATTTCTTTCTAAAGGATGTTTTAACTTAAAAATCAAGTTGGTTGACACTCTTAAACTTAGTGATTTTTCTTACATTGGTTCACTAGACTGATCAAGGTGTTTGCAATGCTCTGGTCAGAACGAGTTTTACAGGTTCAATTTATCGGATGCTGTGAAGAGACAAGCTGGAAGAGTTCAGATGTATGATATTATAGTGTTAGACCAAAAAATGACACTAACACCCAATATTATAGACTTCGTAGAGAATAACCAAGAATAATAATCCAAAAGCATAAAAAAGCAATCAACACACGAGATTTATAGTGGTTCGGCACTAACCAGCCTTCGCCCAATTTATAGTTTCTCATTTCAGCACAAATTACAATTACAATGGATATAATCACTCAATTATTCAAATTCAATGAACAATTCTCTCTTAATTAATTTATTTTAAATTGAAGGAGATAGCAGTTATTCATGGCGGAGTATTAGCCGTAGCAGCCACGGAGCAATGGATAGTTAGAATCCCCTTAAAAAATCCCTAAGTGCGCTGCGTTTTGCTATGTTTATCGGAAGTTCGGGAT
This sequence comes from Allium sativum, assembly GCA_030737875.1. Classification (NCBI taxonomy): domain Eukaryota; kingdom Viridiplantae; phylum Streptophyta; class Magnoliopsida; order Asparagales; family Amaryllidaceae; genus Allium; species Allium sativum. Next base: position 1,048,993,629 of record CM060916.1, on the reverse strand, counting down.
GGCGGATCGGTAGTGCCATGTGTCGGTTATTGAGCGAAACTCAGAAGTAGCGGAGAACTTGGGATAATAGTCTTCAGCTGTCTAGAATTCATTATCCTTGGTGAGTCGGACCCCCCCACTCCGACCTGATCCAATTGACCCAATCTGGTTTGGTTGGTGAGGCATATTTTCCTTTGCTCGATCCGATCTTTATGATGGAATCTAACCCGAAGCTTATGTGCGTAGAAATCCAAGTTTTCCTATGTTGTGTTACTATGTCCAAGCAAACGTCAATCACTGCCTATTCATACTCAAGCTCTAATTAGACTTCCTAATAGAATACTTGGGCTTTAGGTAGTCCGGTTACAGAAAAGACTAACGTTTTGCCCCCCTAAGTACATCATATTTTAGATAAGATGTAATTTGAATAACTTTCTGGAACGCCATCCATTCGTAAGAAGGCTCTATCGAAATTTCATGTCCTTTTGGGTTGTTATTATATTTTGACTCTTCATCGTGTAGACGGCTTTTCATATATCACACCACATCCATGGGTGCTCATCGATGCCAAATCCTATGGACGAAGAAGTCAAAATGATCAACAAATAATTTAAACCTCGCTGAATCAAGAGGTCAAGTTCTTTCATCATAAGTCACATAGGATTGTTGGCTCCCATGCATGCAATCATGCTTGGACAGGTCATTGCCAAATGACAACGTCTTCCTATGCAAATTAAAAGTACGATAGAGTTAGACTTTCTTTTGCATACGAGTCAATGTATTAAGTAGCCATCCAAGTCAAGGAGCAGCAAAAGAATCCCCGAACTTTAAACTAGCTTCTAGACTGCTGGGATAGATCACATCATAATTGGTACATGAATCTATCATTTGTGTTCGTCTTGGGACTATCCCGGCATCAGGATAAAAATAAGATCATATTAAAAGAAATCCACGACCGTTCCAGGCCATATTCATAGTATCTTGATCACATACAAATCAACAAGGGACGTCGTTGAAATCATATAAACCAGTGCTCCTAAGATCATCACAAACATAAGGTAGTTGGAGAATTCTCCACATACTTCATTCGATGTAGTTTCAGATTAAGTCTTTGAAGTCACGTTTGATCCGTTAGCGGACTTTCTTGAATGGTCAAGATGAATCATATCATATTCTGGAGATAAAGGTTATATCTTTTGAATCAAGGGTCTAGTCAGGATCATGTTTAAAGTTAGTCGGTAAGTTGAATCTCACGCTCCCAACATCAGTGGACGATGAGCTAAGTCAGCGCTTATGCCCCCCAGCATCGTTAGAGGTTGGACTAGGTCAATCAGACATCAAGACTTCTAGCCTTTAAACTTTTTTTCTTCATATCGGGTTAGAGTTGTAGGTTCAGCAAGATTAGTCAACCCATGTCATTTTGTGCCCTTTCTCAAGTTGTCAAGGGTTAGAGTTGTATACATGAATGGTCGAATCACAATCGCATCGGGGTCGTCCCATCTATTTAGTTAGAAAGCGGGGATGGCCTTATCGAGTGTCAGTGAACTTAGATACTCTCCTCGCATCAGCAGAGAGTTGAGTAAGATCGTCAATTATGTAAGCATGTGAACTTCGTTAGTGAGTTATTCGAGCTCCTTTATTCATGCTTTTTCATAATCTGAAATAGCCATCATAGTATAGTCGAGCTGATCTCTCATGCTTGGTTCCATCGAGCATGACAATCAAAATTACGGGCTCGATCAATGAAATCAGTCCTTTTTGAAATGGTACATTTCCGTCAATATTTTACGGGGATTTTCTTTTGTCTTTATCATTTCAGGAGTCACATGGTTCTCCATTCTTTGCCATGAAAACATTGAGATCATCCATCTCAACATTAGCATCCTCTTATTGCAGGAATTCGTCTGCCTCAGGATAAAATTCACCGACATTTCTAGGAAAAACTCATGATAGAAGGATGTTGAGGTTTGTTTTAGAGGTGAATCTGCTAAGGCTGCTTGGTGGGCCTTGCTACAGAGAGACTTTGCAGTATGAGTTATCCAGAATACTGAATATTGTTGCAATCAACACCATGGATGGTCTAGGTTGATGTGTCAATGCCAGTGCAGCTTTGACTCTTTAAAGGAATCCATGTAGGGTCTCACCAAAACTCTATTTGATTGAAATGAGTATCATGGTGTTCTGGGGTCGAAAGATGTGGACCTTTGACTGTTCAATGAAGTTGGTGAGCAAAGCGTTCCAGCGGCTGATCAATTCAAATGCATGCCACCAAAATTTTATAGCAACAATGTAAGTTAAGATCCGGAAATGATAGCTTGGATTATGGGCAAATGCTGAAATCCCTAATGTCTCGTGTGAAAGAGTTTTGATTTAGGTTGCTCGCATCACCCTTGCGGTGTTCTGCTCTGGTGAAGCATCAATTAACACTGGAAATATTGCCTTTATTTTGAAAACTTGTCGCCAATTGTCCACTTTAGTGCTGGTGCCCTCGGCATGAAGTCTTGCAGTGGTTGGAAGCAGGTCTCTGGCTTCATGGTTTCGCATATGCAATAGCCGTCAATCAAGCTTTCCGGCCTTTAATTCTGGATGGTGATCCGCTGCTCGAATGTGTGCAGGTTAGTCTTGAGGAGTCATTCTTTTGGTTACAGTCTGGGATCTTGCAGAAATCCGATGATAGTAAATGAGCACAAAATTGGTGGATAGTAAGATTACGCTGCTTGAAACTCGAATCTCGTGCGCCCCATCCATGGAGGTTTTGCTAAGTGATGAGGATCTAATCCATATCTTCTCTGGATTCATACTTCCTTATCAAGTCGTGAGTAAGAGATTGGTACAAAATGATTTGTTCATGTCCAGCTCATGTTATTCGTGGGTCTCCAATTCATGGTTTGAGAATTGGAGTCGAGTGGTGATAAGGTCAAATTATAGGTACCTCAAATGCTTCCACTTGCCCTCTACATTAAGGAATGGTGAGCTTTATGTTGAAGTTGAGTTGGATTTGAAGCATTCATCTGAATTAGAGCTAAGGTTGGTCAGTCTCCATTTAAGTTTCCAGTGACTCTCGCATTGTCGCTGTTTTCATTCAAAATGTAATGGTCGTAAGTTGGATGCTGCATATGTCTGGAGGAGTTTGATTGCATCTTGTTTCATTCAAGGCAACATTGCCAACTTCACTGAGAGTTACATGTGATTTGAACCGCGGAACAGTGAGCATTTGAGCTAAGTTCATTCTCGCTTGAATTCTCATGGTGATCGCTCCAGTGAGTGCTTGAGCGTTCAGGAGAGCACTCATTTTGTCCATTAAAGCTTGATTTGCGTCCATTAATGTTTTATTAGCATTCATCAAAGTTTTTTGGAGACTTCCATCCTTTGATTAAAGCTAGCGACAACGACATATAATTCAGCTTTGGTTACCCCGGCTCCACTTATTGAGTTTTCTCCAACTTCAGAACGGTTGGTAAGTGGTGTAGCATCATCGTTAGCAACGTTGTCAGTTTCTCCAATGGTCTTATTTGTAGTCTTTTTTGACTTAGCCATTATCTCGGACCAGGCTTTGAATTTCGGAGAGTTTTTGTCACTTGGCATGGATCTTAGATTTAGAGAATCTATAGTGGAAGTAGGCTTGGAACTTTAATGGAAGGCTCTTAAGACTGAGAGAAGTGTGAATGTGGCCCCACGGTAGGTGCCAAATGTTGAAACCGAAAATGGTCACAACACTAATGGTGTTTTACGCAACACTTCACAAAAGTAAGAAATTAGAAATATGGGGCCATGAGAAGATAAAAGCAAGTAAATAAACAGGAATTTTATAGTGGTTCGATCTAGAATAGAACTACGTACACTTCGGAAGTGATTTCATTATCTTACTGATTCTCTCTTTTTACAACGATTTTCCTCCTTTAATGACTTGATTCTCTCTAATCCGTTATGGAAATAACTATATCTCTTTGAATGCAATGATCGTGAGAATGTATATTCCCCGGTTTGAGCACTTAGAGGATCATCGATGAATCCATTGCGGTTGTGATGTGAATTGAAGCTCGGAGGAGGATCAATGGCGGTTGGGGAGATGTAGAATGGAGCTTGAATGGTTTCTAATGGAGATTGGAGGAGATCCGATTGAGTAATCGATGGATAAGGATGGAGAGAAATTGAGATGATGAATAATGGAGACGAAGAATGACTTGGATCCGATTTGGCGTTAGTGGAGGATTGGATGAGCTTAGGAAGCCATTAATGGAGCTTAGAGAGCTTGGAAATGGTGAAGAACCGGAATGACAGCCATTCGGAGTGGCTGAGACTAGTCTTTCTAATGGTTGTGAAAGGGGGTATCTATAGGTGGTGCTTTGATGAAGTGACGAAGTTGTAAATAAATGCATGTATTACATGAGTTGGTGAATGGTATGAGTACACGCGGTATGATGGTTTGCACCATAAAGCATGTTCACCACTTGTGCTGCTAAAGGTTTAACGACATGAAAATATACAACTGCTTACAGCTCACCATCCGCACTTTACAGGTGGTTTTGCGCGCTTTACAGTTGGCGCCAACCTAGCGTTCAGTTGTACGAGCAAGCCTTCAACCATGGTGCACGAGCGAGCTTGGCCAAGATGTGTGAGCAAGCTGTTATATCAATATATACATGAACGACTTTTGATTATACATACCATGCTACTATTCAAAAGTGGGAACAAAAATAACAATTTTGCCGTACAAAAATGGGATTAGATATTACAAGTTTGCCATCAATTTCTCTTGTTGCTCGTTCATTCAAGGACCGCTCGGCCGTTCACATAGTGCTCGAGTGACCAAGTTACATGTGAGTGTGCGACCCATGGCAAAGAGAGCTGCTGCTCGACCTCTGGTTCGTGATCCCCTCAGCTCAGATGCGCTGCTCGACCTAGAGATCCGCTCGACCAATTTATTCTGCTAGATTGCCTTACCTATCTCCAAGGATGCTGCTCGAGCGTGCTTTCGAACATCACTTGACCATAACAGCTCGACCACCTGGGAAGCTTCTGCTCGACCCCAGAACTCTTGACCATAAAACCTTTTACAACTCCAAATCATGAAGTTACGATAAAAAAATTAAATATCATTTCTTGACTTTCAAACTAAGTGACAAAAGAGAAAAGTATATATTAAGACCTAATTTCTTATTCAGTGGAATAGCCTGGAGAAAATCTAATGTAATTTAGAAAACAATAAGACGTACTAAAGAAAGTGAATATTAAAAAAATTTATTTTATAGTAAAAAAATTCGAGGATAAAATGATGCATTCCATAAAGGAAAAAAAATTATTTTACAATATAATATTCTATAGTCTAGAAAGAAGTAAATGTAATAAAATGGTCAATGTAAAAATAAACTATATAATATATTTTTCTCAATATCTAAAAATATGCTATTGTTTCTTTTAGTTATAGTTGACTCTATTATAGTAGTTTTGGAACATCTACAAAATTTTATGAAAGACAGTGATCATATTCAACAAAGGTATTTTTATAGCAGTGTCGACCAATACCATTTGAGCCGGGTTGGACCATGAGAATATTTTGACAAAGGGGGGAACAATGAACCATATGGGTTACTTTGACAGCGAACTGCTTTTGTTCGTAGTTGGGCGAAGTTGGAGCAAAAGTTTGTAAATGGCATAATGATTGAGTGTCCAATTATTTTGCATAATATATCAAATCGATTTGTTGTTGATTCCGAGTCAAAATTAGATGTTATCTTCAATGGGATCTCTTCCGGGCAATAAATTTAAGGATTTGCTTTGCTCTTGACCATCCTTCTTTTGTATAACTGTGGAGAGGCGACTACAACCATTGTAGTTTAGGCAGATAAAATATTGAAAAGGTTATGGCTTATAATCATTTTTGATATATCTAGAGGTGGCTGCTTCAACTCATGTCATCCATTTCCAATGCTCTACACTTGCTGATGATTATCTCAAATCCATTAAGTGTTGAAATTCCTAAAGAGTTGAATGAAATATATTTAGTCCCACATTGGCAAAATAGTGGGTTGATGTTGTGTACATATATAGGATCCTCATTATCTTAATTGGCCCTTAGGATCAGGTAATTTTGTGCAAGAGGGAGGACCTATATCTGATGAACACACACGCTCGCGCGTATGCCGCCCACCCATCCGACGGAGCCGAGCCGGTTCGGCTTCGGCTCGGGCTTGGGTTTGGGCCTTGGATAAAACCACATTTTTGCACCGAAAAACTCAGCAATTTCTTAGGAATTAACAAATGGGTTCGACCCATTAGGAGACAAACTGGTGCGACCCGCGTAGAGCAAACGAATGCAACCCGTTACCATTCGAATTCAAACAGTAACGGGTATAAACTAAATGGGCGGAAAATAGACGGACGCTTCTGTTCCGAAAAGTTGCGAATAGGCTATACAAACTACACTATTATGATCAAATCGAATTAAGTTATATTCCCTTTCCTCTGTCGTTTACTCTCTCCTTTTTTTTCACTATCACTATCTGACATGATCGCTACAATCTCGAGCAGTCTTCGCATCTGATGTATCCTGGGAGGCTTCGACTGAAAGTCTTAAGGAAATTGACACGTTTTAGGCCTCAAACGATCTCGGTATTTTACTGATTCTTTCTCCGATTCACTGTTATACCATGTACAGTATTCATATACTGTGTTTATTATTTCGTGAGAAATTGAGACAAACTTTACTAAAAGTTTGTGTTGTTGACTAACTTATTTTTATTAAAAATAGTCATACTTTGTTGTAGTCTGTTTTGAATACAGAACATACAATATCTTAATTCTTACTCTGTTTTTGAAAAAACAGAGATGGCAACAGATCAAATGACGCTCAAAACTGGAAATTTGAACAAACCAGAGTTGTTCAAAGGAGAAGGTGATGATTTTCTGACATGGTAGAATCAGATGTTGTTCTATCTCACCACCCTTGGTTTGCAGAAGTATCTGGAAGAAGATGACCTGGTGCTGCCTACACCAGGAAAAGCCAAGGAAACAAATAAGCATGATGGGCCTTCTATTGATGCGTGGAGGCATTCAGACTTTTTATGCAGAAAATACATTCTAAACTACCTAGACAAGATCCTGTACAAAGTGTACCAGCCCATAAAGACTGCAAAAGCTCTTTGGAATGCACTGGCTACAAAGTACAAGACGCAAAATGTGAGTTTGAAAAAGTTCATCGTTGACAAGTTCATGGACTACAAAATGATGGACTCAAAGTCAGTGACTTCTCAACTGCAAGAGTTGCAAATTATTATCCATGAGATGGAAGTAGAAGGCCACAAAGTTGGTGAATCATTCCTGGATGAAGCAATTACTGGAAAATTGCCACCATCTTGGAGGGACTGCCACAACTACTTGAAGCACAAAAAGAAGGAGATATCCTTACAGGACCTCATTGTCAGATTAAAGATAGAGGCAGATAATCGCGGAGTCACTAAACCTAAAAGTGAAGAGGCGCTTGTTGCTGAAGGGTCAAAGAAGAACGGACACTTCAAAAACAAAAACAAGAAAAGGAAGTCACCGGAAAATAAGCAGAATAACCAAAAGAAATCCAAGAAATTCAATGGTGAATGTTGGGTTTGTGGCAGGACTGGTCATCAAGCAAAAGAGTGTAGGCACAAGAAACAGAAAAATTCGGAAGCAAACGTAGTGGATAACAAGGACATCGATGAATCCAATTTTTCAGGAGTTGCGACCGAATGCAACTTGATTCAGAATTCTGCACAATGGTGGTTGGACACGGGTGCTACTAGGCATATATGCTCTAATAAGTCCGTTTTTTCAACCTACACCAAACTGAATCAAGATGAGAAACTCTATATGGGCAATTCATCAGTTTCCACTGTTGAAGGCAAAGGAACAGTCACCCTCAAGTTTGCATCTGGGAAGACTATTAAATTGAATGATGTCCTTCATGTTCCAGATATCCGCAAGAATCTGATTTCTGGATCCGTGATTTCGAAGAAGGGATTCAAGAAGGTCTTCGAGTCAGACAACATGGTTCTGTCCAAGGCCGGAATCTATATAGGAAGGGGTTACTTATGTGATGGCTTATTTAAGGAAAATGTAGCTGTAATAGGCAATAATATGTATTCTGATAATGCTATGAATAAAAAGGAAGTTTCTTATATCGTTGAGCATGAAACTTTATTATGGCATGATAAACTAGGCCATAATAATTTCCGAAAAATGAAAAAACTTGGAAATTTAGAGTTAATTCCAAATTTCCAAGTGGATAAAAACTACAAATGTGAGACATGCGTAGAAGCATAAATGGTTAAGAAACCATTTCACACTATTGATAGAAGTATTGAACCATTAGGAATGATTCATACTGATTTATGTGATTTCAAAAACTTACCTACAAGAGGTGGGAAAAAGTATTTTATCACATTTATTGATGATTATACACGATATTGCTACGTATATCTTTTAAATAGTAAAGATGAAGCAATCACATCGTTTATAAAGTATAAAGATGAAGTAGAAAAACAGTTAAATAAAAAAGATCAAAATATTGAGATCTGATCGAGGTGGTGAATATGAATGGCCGTTCGAATCATTCTGTGCAGAAAATGGAATAATTCATCAAACGACAGCACCATATCTGCCCCCAACAAAATGGCATAGCCGAAAGAAAGAACAGAACGTTAAAAGATATGATTAATGCAATGCTTTTAACGTCTGGTTTACCAACGAACTTGTGGGGGGAAGCCTTGAATATGTCTAATCACATATTAAATAAAGTTCCTTATAGTAAAACGGGAAAAATTCCATATGAGTTATGGAAAGGACATCTACCATGCTTCAATTAACTCAAAGTGTGGGGGTGCTTGCCAAAAGTTCCTATCCCGCCTTCCAAGAAGGTCAAACATGGACCAAAAACAGTAGATTGTTATTACTTAGGCCAGCCCAAAATAGTAGTGCATATAGATTTTTGGTATTCAAGTATGATATAGATAATATCCATGTAAATACAATCATGGAATAAAGAGATGCCTCATTCTTTGAAGACGTGTTTCCACACAAAAGAAATGAAGGAAATAATGTCCCCAAAAGGACACGAGAAAAATTAAGTAGCCCACAGAAAGATGAAACCCATCGTGAAGTTGATGAAGTTGAACCAAGAAGAAGCGTAAGGGGCAGAATTTCCATGTCATTTGGCTCTGAGTTCCTCACTTACGTACTTGAACATGAACCTCAAACATATAAAGAGGCCATATCACCTTCTGAATCTTCGTGTTGGAAAGAAGCAATTCAAAGTGAGATTGATTCAATTCTAAGTAATAAAACTTGGGAAATTGTTGATATTCCACCTGGAATAAAACCAATTTGCTGCAAATGGATTTTCAAGAAGAAAATGAAAGCAGATGGCTCTATCGACAAATATAAAGCCAGATTAGTAGCCAAAGGATATCGTCAAAAAGAAGGAATAGGCTTCTTTAATGCATATTCGCCCGTTACACGAATAACCTAAATAAGAATATTAATAGAAATTGCATCCATCTATAATCTAGAGATTCATTAGATGGATGTAAAGACGGCATTCTTGAATGGAGATCTCGATGAGGAAATCTACATGGAGCAACCCGAATGTTTTATGTCCAAGGGAAATGAAAATAAAGTCTGTAAATTGGTAAAATCCTTATACGGACTCAAACAAGCTCCAAAACAATGGCACGAAAAATTGGATAGTGTCGTGATGCAAAATGGTTTTTATATAAATGAATGTGATAAATGTGTTTATTATAAACAAATTGGACAGTCACATGTCATGATTTGCTTATATGTGGACGATATGTTAATATTTGGTCCTAACGTAAAAGTTATACAGACCATAAAGAAAATGCTGATCAACAATTTCGATATGAAAGAGTCAGGAGTTGCAGATGTTATTTTGGGAATCAAAATAGTAAGAACCCATAATGGAATTGAATTATCTCAGTCACATTATGCAGACAAAGCGATTGAAAGATTTCAAAATCTTGGGATTAAAGGAGTAAGAACACCTTTTAATCCGTCAGAAGTACTGCATGAAAACACTAATGAAAGTGTAATGCAATCGGAATACTCTCGTGTAATAGGATGTCTAATGTATCTTATGAACTGCACGTGACCAGATACCTTATGCAGTAATTCGGCTAAGCAGGTATACGAGTAATCCAGGAAAAGAGCACTGGAAAGCACTAATGAGAGTGCTTGGATACTTAAAGAATACCACAAATTATTCTTTGCATTACGGAAAATATATAGCCGTATTAGAAGGATGTAGTGATACAAACTGAATTGCCGATTCAGAGGAATCAAAATCCACAAATGGTTATGTTTTTACTCTAGCAGGAGCAGTAGTGTCGTGGAAATCTAATAAGCAAACATGCATAGCTTGATCAACGATGGAATCTGAGTTTATTGCTTTAGATAAAGCAGGCGAAGAAGCGGAATGGCTTTGTCACTTCTTAGAAGATATTCAACTTTGTCCTAAACCTGTAACGACCATATGTATTCACTGCGACAATCAAGCAGTGCTAAGTAGAGCGAAAATTTTTGTGTATAATGGCAAATCTCGACACATTCGTCTACGATGTAACACAGTTAGGCAGTTGCTCTCAAATGGAACTATCTCCATTGATTATGTAAGAACCAATGATAACCTAGCGGATCCATTTACAATAGGGTTATCACGAGAGAAAATTGATTGCGCATCGCGGGGAATGGGTTTAAAAGCCTAAACCAACAAGAGTTATCTTATACGGAAACCTATCCTAGCGACTGGAGATCCCACGGATACGATCAATATGAAAACTAGTTCTAAGTAACTCAAGACGTAATGCATTTGCTCGGACATAGTCCTACTCCATTCCTATGGTGCACAATATAAAATGCATGCCTACAGAAGTTCTTCAGGTTAAAGTTATGCTTTTTAATGATGACCATATCTTGTAAAATAACAAGTAGGGTATATGTAGGATACTCCTAATGGCAGCGGTCACCTATGTTAGTGTGAGATGGGTCGGCTCTATGAGAATATTAAAGGCTTGAATTCTCTATATACACTCGTAGAACCAGAAATTGTTCAAGACCAAAATGAACACAAACAAGAGATTGGGTGAAAAGGGAAATAATGTTCTGTTAAACTTATTGTCTGGTTATACAAAAACGGCTGACGGTTCAAGATGAAATAATTCACCGATTAGCCAAGTACATCCGATAAGTTTTAACTAAGTAAAGTTTAAAGTGAAATATCTACTTATCCTAAATAAAACATTATTCCATATGTAGTCAGTGATATTTCAATTTGTGTGGGGGATAAAATATATTATCATTCATGTGCGGGATTGTTGAAATTCCTAAAGAGTTGAATGAAATATATTTAGTCCCACATTGGCAAAATAGTGGGTTAATGTTGTGTACATATATAGGATCCTCATTCTCTTAATTGGCCCTTAGGGTCAGGTAATTTTGTGCGAGAGGGAGGACCTATATCTGATGAACACACATGCGCACGCGTGCGCCGCCCGCCCGTCCGACCGAGCCGAGCTGGGCCGGGTCGGGTCGGGCTCGGGCTTGGGCCTTTGATAAAACCATATTTTTGCACCAAAAAACTCAGCAATTTTTTAGGAATTAACAAACGGGTGCGACCCATTAGGAGACAACTGGGTGCGACCCGCGCAGAGCAAACGAATGCAACTCGTTACTATTCGAATTCAAACAGTAACGGCTATAAATCAAACGGGCGAAAAACAGACGGACGCGTCTGTTTTGAAAAGATGCGAATTGGCTATATAAACTACAAGATTATGATCAAATCGAATTAAGTTATATTCCCTTTCCTCTGTCGTTTGCTCTCTCCTTTTTTTCACTATCACTGTCTGACATGATCGCTACAATCTCAAGCAGTCTTCGCGTCTGTTGTATCCTGGGAGGCTTCGACTGAAAGTCTTAAGGAAACTAACACGTTTCAGGCCTCAGACGATCTCAGTATTTTACTGATTCTTTCTTCAATTCACTGTTATACCGTGTACAGTATTCATATACTGTGTTTATTATTTCGTAAGAAATTGAGACAAACTTTACTGAAAGTTTGTGCTGTTGACTAACTTATTTTAATTAAGAATAGTCATACTTTGTTGCAGTTTGTTTTGAATACAGAACATAAAATATTAAGAAATATAAGAATTGGTTTCAATTTTATGTTTTTGTTATTGAAATATATATATATATACATATATATAACATCTTTTAGTTATCTAATTGGTGATTAGAACGTTGTAGCATAAGCAAGGGTACAACCTTGGATTACTGTGGAAGCATGTTTATGGTGTTAGGATTTCAGTATATTTTAACAATATTTAATTGTGAAACCCGAGATTCAAATATGTAACCCATATTGATTTAATTGAGGAAAAATCAGAAATAGATTTGCTTGATTAGCGGAAGCGTACTTGAATCCGTAGTTAATTATTGCACTACTTGAATTCCATAATCGATGGCCAAGGAGAAGATGAATTTGGTTCGGTCTTCCAAATTGACACAAACCCTAGATTAAATTTAGCTCTTCGTAGAAGAGGTTAGAGAGTTGCTAAGGCTTGTGTAATTCGGGGACCATAACCCTTTATTTATAGAGTTGTCATTTTGTAATTCAGCCCTTCAACAAATTATAAAATGCCCCGGTATCTACACATTAGGCCCATGATAACTTAAACTTTAAGCCTATTAATTCTAATCCAAAATTAGATCATTTTAATTAGGCTTTACACCAAAATAGCACAACACATTTTATTTTACATATGTGACCCAATTGATGAAATATTCCAACAATCTCCCTCTGGGTCACATATGAAATAACATTAAAATGTGTTTAACTTTATGAGCTCCAAAATTTGCTATTCATAACATATGGTGTATCTGAAACAATCTCGTCCATTAATTGGATTGACAAAGGATCAAAGCGGCATTCGTTACATTTATCGTAACTAAACCCATCAACGGTCATATGTATCAATACAATCAAATGACAAAGATCAATCATGGATGCATAGCATGGAAATTACATGAAATGTGATATATACATGTCTATTTCCAACTGGTCCTTCTTTAGTGAGATCAAATGTTTAATATTTAAACAACCTAAGTGCCAAAAAAATAAAAATAAAAATTCATTACTTTATTTCTGATCAGAAGAAGAACTTGATATGGATATATCTGTAACTGAAGTATAGAGCAATGGGTCATATGACAATACCAAATGCAAACTTCCCCTGAACCAAAATATCCTTACATAAAAAGTTACACCAATTGAGCTACATGCTCATGAAATACCTTAGGGGATAACCTTTTGGTAAGCGGATCCGCCATAATGGGGTTTGTCTAAGTGTGATCTATGAATTACAGTATATTTTGCACTCTTCCCTTATTGGAAAATAATATATTCTTTACTGTCACAATATTACTTGGTCTTTCAATTCTTTATCTATAACTGGAGTCTTGTGACAAAATTTCATTATTATTTTCCATATTTGGATGTCTTATAATTAACCAAAGACGATATTTTCAAAATGGCGAAAACTATAAATGCCTAAATGACACTTTTCCCTTACATAGTTTCACCCATAAAATATATTATCATTGCTAGAAATGGATCTTTTACAGTAATGACATCCAAAGTATCTGGATCGTAATTCTTTATGATCTCCACCCGATCCGATCTTTTATCTATGAGCATATAATCTTTTATTTTGTCTTTTAAAGATATATCATGTATATCATAACCATTTTGGCTACTAAATCATTGATCCACTTTTAATATTAGTTAGGTGTCTGCCAAATAATACACGCATATCCATATGTGTATATACATTAGTATGCATTAGAATTCACACTGCAAATGCATGAGAAATCTTTTGCATTTCTTTAATTTCAAGGATGGTAGCATTTATCTGCTTGGTAAAAGAAAAACAACTGAATTGCAGTTTACGTACCAAATCTTTTAAGCATTTATCTTCCTAATTCTTTTGTAATAATCCAAATATCACTCCATGAACAATAATGGTGTATTTGAATCCCAAATACAAAAGACTAATCCATAAATGAGTTTCTTAAGTAGTTTCACCAATGTCTCTACTGAGAAACATAACTTTAATCTCCATCAGATAATGCTTATAAGTACAAAATGTAGTAAGCTCCAAAGCGATCGATTCTAAAGAATCGTTTACTAAGTCCAAAATGAAACATTCTTTAAAGAAAATAAAATTTCCTTTTAATAATAGTGATTTCAATAAAAGTGCCATATAAAATTCAATATTACCCACTTGATCCCTTTTGGCTTTGAATAGTTATTCATAACCAATGATCTTATTACTTAAGTTAGAGGCAAATTTCAAGCTTTATTATCCATATAGATTCATACTATATGTTCATTTCTTAAATCCACATTTTAAATTAGTACATTACATGGATTGATGTAAGTCCATAGCATCATCTTTATCAATCCATTATTTATCTTTATGAAGAAATACCACATAATCATCTGAAATAGTATTTCTTCCCATTTAGGTGGATTTCCTTATTGATCTTGCATTTTGAGGTTGTTGAGTTTGTTTTCTTGAAGCAGTAACCTTAGCTTAAAAGGGGAATTTTCTTTAACATCGTCTTATTATAGTTCTTAATTTACTTCTTCTTAATAAAAGAAAACAAATCTTACACTTTAAGCGAAGAAGCAACCACAGTTGAATCAAAAATAATGATTCTCATTAAAGACAATGATATTACTTTATTTCTCCTCCCAAACTCAACATCCTCAAAAAACTATTGCATTTTCCGCTTTAACACTTTTCCTTAGTGTAGGTTCATAAAAAATTATAAACTTTAAATCCCTTAGAATATCAATAAATCATTTTCTATCTTTATGATATCTCAATCTATAATTCCTCAGTAAACTGAAACAAAAATTATATTAGTCACCAAAATAAAATTTGAGATATCATTACATAAGTTATTTAGCATAAGTAGCCATAACTTATATGAGCTTCAATTATATAAGATTTTGAATTTATTCATAAATTAATATTACTATTTCTTGATGAACAATAATAACCTAATATGTTCACGTAAGAAATATAAAACCGCAATCTGTCTAAATGACAGCATAAAAATATATTAAATATATCCAAAAAATTTGACTTAAATCTCAATAATAACTATAAAATATCAAGTATATTTTACTTTATATGTTTGTATATCTCATTAAAGAAACAACTATATAAAAAAATCCGTATGTCATTTCTTTTCTTTGAGATCCTTAGCGACTTCTTAATCCTTATTCATACATTTATTTACAATGTATATCAAATGAGTACTTTTCAATCATAAAAACTTCAATCTCTATTTTAATTACCAAAGAGCTAAATTAGCCCAATAAGATAACATATTATTCTTAAAATAATTTTAATCTTTAAATGAATATACCGAAGATAGCACCAAAAATAACAATAACTTAAGCGTCTTTAGCTTTTGAAGCTATATCTTTTCTGTGTAGTACTCATTTATATTTCTTTGACTTTGACTTTATGTAATCAAGCACCACAAAGAGTGCTTGATTTCCCTTATCGTTTTCACAAAAACCGTTTCCATTCTCAGTAGATAACTTATACAAAATTAGTTATCGTTACCTATAGCACATCCTTGAAAACTTCTGAAGTATTTACTTAATGATCATTTAACTCTTGCCCTTGAATTATATCACCTTTAAATATTCTTGATAACATTATAAGAATATTTAACTATAGTAGGGTTGGCTGTAACCCTCTTAGTTACAAGAGTTAAATCTATAAAGTCAAGAACAAATAACATGCTCTCTTACAAATCCTTATTTTTATCCGAAAACAAGATGGAAATACTCTTTAAATTGACAGATAATTTAGTTAAATTACCTGAAAATGAACAAAAAATAAAACGAAGATTGACCGTATATGCTCATAGCCAAATATCAACCATAGTAAACTCAAATAATTGGTAAGTCTTTTCTCAAGATACCTTGTACACATTAATATCAAGTCTTTGGACAGTAATATTAACTGTAAGTGGTATTCTTGTTGTAATGATCAAACACTGACAACAAAATCAAGTCAAATAACAATCTTCCTTTGGGCCGATTAATTATTCACTTGAAAAACTTTATAATTGTCATGTATTTATCATCACACATGTGTAAGCGATTCGGCCAAATATTAGTCTTCCTTTGGGTCGGATAATACTCACATGAACAACTACACATAAATATCAAACATTTTCAAGAACCACCAAAATATAGAGGTCACTTTGGTGACATATTATTTTAGTTAATTCACTATGTATGTAGGATATTTACAGCTATGAAGAGACACCAAAATTATATTTGAATTTGTTACTTTATGTGTGTACATTGTACATTGAGTGACCTAAAACACTCCCGAAAAAGATCTAGATATTTGTGATACTTGAATATGTCAAAATTATAACTATGTCACAACACGATTAAATCAAAACTATTTTAATCGGTTACTTTATGTTATTACCGTCATGGTATTCTCTTAAGAAATATGATGAAATGAGTCATCGTAAATAAACCACATAAGTTATTGATGAGTGACAGAATTAAATGACATCCAAGAATATACAAGTAAAACGGTAAATGTCATACTGAATAACTTGGATGACTCAAGTAACATTTCTTAAACATAATATAGCTATACCGGATGCTATCGTATCACTTTAAGACGTGAGTACATCTGCTTATACCATGATGTTGTGTGAAAGATTAACCAAAGAACATGCAGCAAACTCAAATGTCATAACCTGAATCATGAGTATTTAAATTGCATTTTATACATCATAAAAAAAATTACATAATAAATGCCTCTAATGAATGTGCCATATTAAATGAATATGGTAGCTACGATGTATATCTTAACCATAATATACATACAAGGAAAGCTACTGCATCATTAAGTTTACTATTGTAAATTATTTTAATTCATGTTTAGCCACAAATATCAAATAACAAATTTCTTCAAACCGAGATATGACTTGATAGTTATAATGAAAATTTACATGCTTCAAAACAGAAACTAAGATCTGTACATGGTTATCAGCATACAAGTCTGCGTGTCATTGCTGGGTCAAACTAAAATCAGATCCTACTTTTTCTCCTTTTTTATCGAGACTATTTTTTTTAATGTAATAATTGCCTGAAACTTGATTCGCCGTTATAATAGCCTGAATCTGTATTTAATCCGCATTATTAAATTGATTCATGTAGTATACCGAAGCATCATGTACTGAGTAGATATTCAACTGAATAAACATGCCGGTTTTCCCCAAAAAAAAAAAAAAAAAAAAACTGTAACACTCATGATTGTTCTATAAAACAAAAGAAATTTATACACCATCATCAAATACAGTAAAATGCAGACTTTGCATGCCAGCATGATTACATGACAATAATAGTTGAAAAATCTACTTCATATATTATGCGATGATATTTATATATAAAAAATATGCACTGTCTTATACAGATCAAAGGCAACAATGATGTTGTATTATATCTACAAGTAAAAACTGCTATGTCCAAAGTCAGTTTATCATCTTATTTTAATTTTAATGCAAGTACTCATTGCATTTCCTATACTCTTTCAAATTTTATAAAGCACACAATATTTGACCAGGTCAAATGTTGACTTAATCAAACAATTTATAAATTAAAATATTGCTAAGAATAATGTAACAACCCGAATTTTTAAACAACATGTTAAGACAAGAATCAAGGCAGAATTAAATGTTAATATCTGAATCAGGAGAAACGGGATGTGCCATTGCGTTCGTCTCGGAAAAATACGCGGAATAGAGTCCGAAATTTTGTAAATCGGAGTCCGTATGACCGAGATATGGCCTTCGGAAGTTTCACGAAAAATCAGAATTTAAAACAGATTTCAAAATTTCAGAAAATCAGGTAGGCGGGAAAAATCCCGCCAGAACCAGGTCGACCTGGGGTTCGACCTGGGAGTCGACCTGGGGGGGCCAGGTCGACTGGGGAGTAGACCCCAGGGTCGACCTGGGGGTCAACCTGCCTGGTCGGACCCAGGCAGCCTGGTGCACCTATTTTGCTGTTTGGCTCGGTTTTGGAGGCTTGTGACGATTTTTGAGGGCTGGGATCTATCCTAGGGTTAATCTAACGGCCTAAACTACTCCTAATCTCTATAAAAAGACCCTAAGCCTACCCTAAACCTCTCATAATTCACTAATGCCATGAAGTGCTGCCCAAATCTACATTGATCATGGCCTTCATCCCCTAATTCAAGAGCCTATGCATTCAAACAAGATCCGAATCAAAAGGTGCAAGCTTGCTACACCAAATAGAGGCCAAATCAACGTTGCTATGCGAGTTTCATGACGGTTCTTCGACAAAGGAGCCACCTTTCTTCGTCAAGATGATGAATGATCCTTTTCCTAAGCCTCGCTAAGTAAGTTCTAGCTACTTCGAGATGTTAACGGTAGTTTAATGATGGCATGGGATAAAATGCGGTTAAACATAAGTGCTATAACCTATGTGAACCTAGTTTTGCCTCTAACCTTGAATATATGACTTGGAACTATGTTTTAGCGACTATATCATGTCACTCATGTTATGTTTAGCCTAGTCTATCATGAAAGATAGAACCTTTAACTTGTGAATGTGGGCATAAGACCTTAGAACCCCTTTTGGGCTTGTGAAATATGTGCATGAACTTAACTTGGGGCCTATGCAAGTATATGAACCCGAAATCCCTTTTGATAATATGCAAGTTTGTGGCCAATCACCTTTTTACGTTATGCATGCTTGTGGCCAACCCCTTCTTGATTTGTCATGCATGCTTGTGGCCAAATTCCCTTATGATACTATGCATGTTTGTGGCCAAATGCTCTTATGATACTATGCATGTTTGTGGCCAAATTCCCTTATGACACTATGCATGTTTGTGGCCAATACGTTGGCATAATACCCTACTATGTGACTCGCTTCCACTTGGGTTGGAAATATGTTTGCGTAGCTTAGGAAAAACGTGGGTATGACACGAAAAACTTGACATGGGGCTTACATGAGAACATGACATTCATGATACATTTAAATATGGTCATGACACGTGGGAAAACATGGAACTTGAACTAGACATGGGTGGGTTGTAAGTGTAAAAAGACACTAGACCAAACATGAAAGTGGCCAACTCGAGGTTGGGTTGAGTTTATAGCATAAATCTACCCGGACCTGCCTGGCTTAACTAGTGGCTACAAACAATAGGATCCAATGTGAGAAGTTGGTCATGTCGCGCTTAAGACCCGAGGTTAGATGTAACAACCTGTATTTTCAATAACGGGTAATAATGTAAATCGAGGCAGAATTTAATTCAAAAATCTGAATCAAGTGAAACGGGCTATGCCATTGCGTTCGTCTCGGAAAAATACGCGAAATAGAGTCCGAGTTTTCGAAAATCGGAGTCTGTATGACCCAGTTAAGGCCCATGGAAGTTTTCAGAAATTTCCATAATTAAAAACAGATTTAAAATTTAAAATTAAAAAGAAGGATTGGGCACAGCTGGCGTCAGCAGGAAAAATTCCCGCCAAGACCCCGAAGTCGACAGGCATGTCGACAGGGGTCTAGGGGAGTCGACTTCCCTGTCGACAGCCCTGTCGACAGGGGGTAGCCAGGCAGATTAGCCTGGCGCACCTCTTTGGTTTGGGCTTGGTTGTGTGGTCTGGTTCTAGAGAGTTCCTAAATCTGACGGGCCAAAATTCACCTAGGGTTAATCCTAGGGCTAAAAACACTCTAATTCCCTATAAATATACCCCTAATCCTACCCTAAAGCCTCATTAATCAATCTAGCAACTAAACTATGCCAAAATCAAACCTCTCATGGCCTCCACTCTCTTCATACAATTCCTAAATTGATTTCTAAGTAATTTTCCATGCATACAAGTATATTTAGGCTTGTATGATCCTCCTTAGCTTGCATTAAAGGCTTGTTTCTCTATTTGGCACCATAAAGGAGGAGTCTTGGTCAAGTTTGCTTGCATTTTTGGGGTTTAATTAGTTGCGTAAGGGGTTTTTCACATTTGCTATACTCATTTGAGTCCGCATAAGCATTGTAAGCCCTCTTACCTTCATTTTAGAAACTCTAAAGTTAATATGTGATGCAAATTGGGATTTATGTATGTTTATTGAGTTATGCATGTTTATGCATGTTTGCTAAGCCATGATTTACAAGTTAATTGAGTTATGCATGTTTATGCATGTTTGCTAAGCCATGATTTACATGTTAATTGAGTTATGCATGTTTATGCATGTTTGCTAAGCCATGATTTGCAAGTTTATTGAGTTATGCATGTTTATGCAAGTTTGCTAAGCCATGATTTGCAAGTTTATTGAGTTATGCATGTTTATGCAAGTTTACTAAGCCATGATTTGCAAGTTTGATAAGTTATGCATGTTTATGCAAGTTCAAAATGACAAGTTGTGCATGTTTGACAAGTTGTGCATGCTTATGCGAGTTTAAAATGACAAGTTGTGCATGTTTGACAAGTTATGCATGTTTATGGTAATATGCAAGTTCACTATGCTAAGTTATGCAAGTTTAACCATGTTATGCATGTTTATGGTAATATGTAAGTTCACTATGCTAAGTTATGCAAGTTTAACCATGTTATGCATGTTTATGGTAATATGCAAGTTCACTATGCTAAGTTGTACAAGTCTAACATGTTATGCATGATTGTTGTGCAAGTTTATCATGTATGTTGTGCCAAGTTCCCTCTTCCTATCCTTTATGTGTTATTACAAATATGTAAGCGATAGAATGACGTTGGGGGTTTGGGTAAACTTAAAATACATGGAAATATAAGATTGGGAATTTACCTATTAAGTTAGGTCTACCCCTTGGGAATTTACCTATTAAGTTAGGTCTACCCAAGCAATTGTTGACTTGTAATTATGTTTTGGAAATAAAGTGGACATGACACTTAGAAAACATAAGTGTGGCCAATTCGAGGTTGGGTTGAGTTTGTAGCGTAATTCTACCCGGAACCGACCGGCTTAACTAGTGGCTACAAACAATAGGACCCAATCTGAGAAGTTGGTCATATGGTGCCAAAACCCGAGGTTAGACTAAGTTGTGGTGTAAACCTACCCGGACCCGCCCGGCCTAACTAGTAACCACAACAAGGTCTAATGTGGGAGGTTAAGGTGCATTAAGTTAATTAATGCCTCATGATTAGGGTTAAGTCAGGGTCCACTAATATTTAACCAATTTGGGGATTCGAGGGATTGAAATGGGGTTAAGTTGCGAACTGTCGGGTACGCTTAACTAATTTAATCCATGATTAGTGAGGGGTTAAACCACAGTTAACCCTCTTAGAAAACCCTAGCAACGTGGTCTGTTCTAACAGTAATCCCAGTTTGGTATCATTCACAACCCTAGAAGCTAGGCTAGGGCGGGGCACGATTACTGAACGGATGTAAGCGACCAAAAGGCGATGGCTGAGTGGTACAGCGGTGCGGGTCCAGGCGGGCTACGGACGTGCACGTAGTCCGGTGTTGGACAAACTCGAGGCACGGGTACCAGTAGGTTAGGGCTGTGCATTATTGCTTAAGTGTCTGGGGTTGACACCCGAGGGCTTGATACACCCAAAGGTGGACCCAGCACAGTCTAACTACAACCATATGTGGGCCATATGGACACCAACACTTGACGTGTTAGGTTTATAGGGAGCCGATCGACTAGACCGTTGGGCTGGACCTGATATTAAGGTCACTTCATGTTATTGGGTCAAAGCTTGGGCCAAGGGATCAATACCTGTTATGTTGGTTTGCTAGTACACCGTGGTGCAAAAACTTAACCTTGTTTTATGCGATGACACCTCTATCTATCTTGTAGTTGATTTATCATGCCAGTATGTTGTTATTTATGATCATCTCAGTTTCCATCATGATGTTAACTTTATTAGTTTATAGACTGATCGTAGCAGGGCTTACTCAGTCTTTTTGACTGACCTGTTTTCTTTCACCTCTTTTCTTCCGTTCCCCCCCCCCAGGTTCTCAGGGAGGGAATATTGGAGCCTAGCTTGGATTTTAGCTGCTTCCTTGGATAGCTCAAGTATGCTTTGGACTTGAGCCGCTATGGTTTATCACTCTTATTTGGGGATAGTACTTATGTATTTCAGTTTATCAGATGACGTATTTATCTAGACTTGTAATTCTGGGAAATTGACATTTTGATGTACCAGACTTGTGTTTTGAAATGGTTTAAAAATCTTCCGCTGTTTTTACTCTGTTTATTTACATATATATATATGTCATGTCCTGCCTTGCTATATCATTATGCATGTTTACCTTGTTTTAAAACGCCCCACCAAAGTCAGAGTTGCTTGCAAGAGCCACCCTGGCGGAGGTGGGGTGTTACATTTGGTATCAGAGCATATGGTTTACGAGAAGGGATAAAAAGGTTTTTAAAACTTTTGAAAAGAAAAACTATTTTCAAAACCAAGTATTAAGTATTTTCCAAAGAAAAGTCTAGTTATTTTTAAAAGGCTATTCCCCAAAAGCCATTAGCACTATCCTTTGATTCCTCGTTTGAAAACTCTTTTCTTTTCGTTTCCAGCATGTCTGATAATCTCATCTTACCCGAAGGGGTAACAATACCCGATTGGTTTCGTCAGTACTTGGAAGTCACGGCACCGGTCCCGGGTGTCTCTAATGTTGTCTTTCCAGTCAAGGCCGCTGTTCCTCCTCCTCCTTCCGTAGCTGATGTTCCTCTTCTCCCTCAGCCTCCACAAGCGGATTTTGCGGAAACTTGTAAGAACTTTAAGATGATGGGTGGCAAGAATTTTAGTGGAACAGAGACTTTTGTAGAGGCAAGGAATTGGTTGAAAGAGACCGAAGATCTTTTAGCCACCTTTGATATAGGTGACCGCAGGAAGGTTTTATTGGCAGTATGGTTGCTAAAGGAAGAAGCTGCACGTTGGTGGGTAGTCACCACCGCTACTAGGCCAATTGAGACTTGGGATGACTTTAGAGGAAGGTTTGGACTGAGGTTCCTATCACTGAAGCAAGGGGACATGACTATTAGGGAATACATAGATCAGTTTAATCAACTGGCTCAGGTCGGTTTAGACTTGGTTAACACAGCTCAGAAGAAGGCCTTATACTTCGCTCTAGGATTAAACGAGCCATTACATGGTTTGGCCATGTCTCATATACCCTTGGGGGCAACTTTCGAGAGTTTGGTGAATATGGCCCTACTCAGTGAAGAGAATAGGAGTGACGAGAAGGAGAAGAAGTCTGAAGATAAGAAGGAAAAGAAGTGCTTTACTTGTGGAAGCTCGACTCATCTAAACAAGGATTGCAGGAAAAGGAAGGGCACTTGCTTTAACTGTGGAGAAATGGGACACTTCACTAGGGATTGCCCGAAGAAGCAAGGGCAAGGCCAGGGTCAGGCTCAGCGTGCTGGACCTTCGGGAGGGCAAGTTCATGCTCTTAATGCCGCTCCAGTTCATGATCGAGGTAGTGTTTCTGTTGAAAGTCTTGTTTACATTTTCTGATTTTTCCCCGTTCGAACTTTGTTTGGTTCTGGCACATCGCATAGTTTTATTTCATCTAATCTAGTTGAAAGTTTTGCACCTAAGTACTAGTCTGGTTGATGATCCCGTATATGTTTCAAATCCAATTGGGGGTTCTGCCCGTTTGTCTGTGGTCTGAGTGGATTTGAAAATTTCTATCTTGAGTATAAAATTCTCGTGGGATGTTTATATTCTCGGTCTCAGGGGATATGGGTTGGTTTTGGGCATGGAATGGTTGTCCTGTTTTGGAGCCATTCTTGGTTTTTGTGTATAGGGTTGTGAGGCTCATGACTCGCCTCGGTAATACCCTAGAAATTTCTAGTAACCCTATGGGTCCCGTCATGTTATGTTATCTTGAATCCCTCAACTCGTCTATCGATAGTTTGCAATCTGTGAGGGTGGTCCGAGAATATCCCGATATCTGGGGATAGATTTCCGCATTATCTGGTTGGTAATGCCAAGCCAGTTTCGTGGCCGGTTAGGCACATGACCTCACGAAATGAGAGTTAAGAAAGCAAGTCAAGGAGTTGCTTGAGAAGAACTTCCTGAGACAAAGCATTTTTGAGTAGGGTGCTCCAGTAGTATTCGTTATTAATGTGGACAGTTTGCTTCGCTTATGTGTTGATTATCGTGAGAAGAATAGACAACCGTTACCAAGGATCGATGATTTGTTTGATCAGCTTGTAGGAGCATCTATTTTCTTTTGATCTAGCTACCGGATTCCATCAGCTTAGGATGGCTGAGGATGGAATTGACAAGACTGCGTTTAGGACTCTATATGGATTTTTTTTTTAGAATGGCTAGCCATGCTATTTGGTTTGACTAATGCACCCGCATATTACGTGAACTTGATGGGTAGGGTGTTTAGGGAGTCCTTGAACAAGTTTGTCGTGGTCGTCGTAGACGATATTTTGATCTCCTTAAAAGAACGAGGAAGAGCATGTTATACATCCCAAGGAGGAGATGGATACGCTTAGAGCCACCAGTTGAAGGTCAAGTTCTCCAAATGTCACTTTGGAGGAAAGAAGTTGGATTTCTTGGGCACATAGTTCCTAAGTAAGGCTTAGCAGTGGATTCCGCTAAAGTGGTTGCGGTTTAAGACCGGAAAACTTTAAGGAGGGCAATTAAAGTAAGAAGCTTTCTCCGTTTGGCTAGTTAGTTGGCATTCCCTGAGCTTAGACTTACTCTTCTGGATCAAGAAGGGGGTTTCACAGGAAGAAGACCCGCAGTTAGTCAAGAACATGGGCCAGATGATTCGAGGCGAGATGTTAAGTCACCTCGCTAGATATATTATAGATGACAAGGGATGACTAAGGCGCGAGGAGAGATTATGTGTTCCTCGAGTGGAAGACTTGGTAAAGAAGGTTCTTGAAGATGCGTATCACTCGAGGAGGTGGCCGAGTTGGTCTCAGGATGCATGTTGTGTCACCAGGTTAAGGCCAAGTCATAAAAGCCCGGCGGGCCATTACCTCCATTGGAGGTTCCGCAAGGGAAGTGTGGAAACATCTCGATAGATTATGTGGATGGATTACCTAGATCAAAGAAAGGGAATACGGGTATGAGGGTCATAATAGGTAGACTCACGAAGAGTGTTCATTTCAGTCCGGTAAAGAGCGAGAGGACTGCATCATGGTTAGCAACGGTTTATCCTCAAGAAGTTGGCCAGTTTTGAAATAGCCTACAGGAAGCCATGGGTAGGCAACTGAATCTAGGTATGGCCTATCACTCATAGGCGGATGGTTTATTTCGATTAAGCATGAGTTATAGAAAATCACGTTTATAAGGGCAATTGGCAACGTGGATTGGTATTTTCAAGAAAAGTTCTGCTGTGTGGAATACTTTATAGACGAGATCCAGGATTCACTAGTGAATTTTGGAAAGCTTGCATGAAATCATGAGGTTATAATTATGTTTAAGCCAAGTATACAGAAAGAAGAATAAGTGGAAAAGGAAGACGAGAGGCGATAATGAAATGACTTCCAACTCGAATTTGGGAAATAGGAGTTAGGAAGCCAAGGAATCATGAAGTGAAAGATAGTCAAAGCACAGTGGAGTTAAGCTCAAGAAAACGTGACTAAGAAGAGTGAAGACTAGATACGCGCATCATATCTCTTTTTAAGAGTGCATCCTTGATCCTTGTTTTCCTGTGGAGCTTGCTTGCAAGTTATCTTTTGTATATATCCTCTCGGTCCCATTCTCGATCTTATTTCTGTTGTAAACTCCATAAGGGGGTAAGACTCATCGGTTAGTACTATATGTCAGAGTTTGAATGGATTTCTTGTAATCCAAAAAGGAGTTTATCTAGTTTATCTAGTTTATCGTGTCTATCTTGTCATGAGAACCTTAGGTAGAAACCCTTTGGATGAAACATTTATTTGAAACATGTTATGCTTGATGTTTGCAAGTGGTTGCAAGTGTTTGCAAGTGGTTACTCGTGGATGCATTATACACATTAGGCACTAGATCGGCTCACACACTCTTCATGTTGCATATGCATGAGTGTTTATGCTTATTCATGATTGAAACTTGTTGTGCCACCACATGGATGTTGCATATGGGTGAATGTTATGTGCACTCATATAGATACTATGAATTTAGGAATTTGCATACATATGGATTCATTTCACTAACATACATATGCATTAAGGAGGTTTACTGTATCAGTAACCGCCTGGTTTACATACATATGCATTAAGGAGGTTTACTGTATCAGTAACCGCCTGATTTTTGCATTAGGTAAGTACATATACACACACTTTTGCATATGTTCATACCACATTTAGAATCCTTTAAGGACAATGATTGCCCATGGATGATGTTTTGAGTAGATGGATGTTGGATGGTAGGATATGTTCTTCCTAACTTGAAGATTTCGGGGACGAAATCCTTTAAGGAGGGGAGAATGTAACAACCCGTATTTTCAATAACGGGTAATAATGTAAATCGAGGCAGAATTTAATTCAAAAATCTAAATCAAGGGAAACGGGCTATGCCATTGCGTTCGTCTCGGAAAAATACGCGAAATAGAGTCCGAGTTTTCGAAAATCGGAGTCCGTATGACCCAGTTAAGGCCCATGGAAGTTTTCAGAAATTTCCATAATTAAAAACAGATTTAAAATTTAAAATTAAAAAGAAGGATTGGGCACAGCTGGCGTCAGCAGGAAAAATTCCCGCCAAGACCCCCAAGTCGACAGGCATGTCGACAGGGGTCTAGGGGAGTCGACTGCCCTGTCGACAGCCCTGTCGACAGGGGGTAGCCAGGCAGATTAGCCTGGCGCACCTCTTTGGTTTGGGCTTGGTTGTGTGGTCTGGTTCTAGAGAGTTCCTAAATCTGACGGGCCAAAATTCACCTAGGGTTAATCCTAGGGCTAAAAACACTCTAATTCCCTATAAATATACCCCTAATCCTACCCTAAAGCCTCATTAATCAATCTAGCAACTAAACTATGCCAAAATCAAACCTCTCAAGGCCTCCACTCTCTTCATACAATTCCTAAATTGATTTCTAAGTAATTTTCCATGCATACAAGTATATTTAGGCTTGTATGATCCTCCTTAGCTTGCATTAAAGGCTTGTTTCTCTATTTGGCACCATAAAGGAGGAGTCTTGGTCAAGTTTGCTTGCATTTTTGGGGTTTAATTAGTTGCTTAAGGGGTTTTTCACATTTGCTATACTCATTTGAGTCCGCATAAGCATTGTAAGCCCTCTTACCTTCATTTTAGAAACTCTAAAGTTAATATGTGATGCAAGTTGGGATTTATGTATGTTTATTGAGTTATGCATGTTTATGCATGTTTGCTAAGCCATGATTTACAAGTTAATTGAGTTATGCATGTTTATGCATGTTTGCTAAGCCATGATTTACATGTTAATTGAGTTATGCATGTTTATGCATGTTTGCTAAGCCATGATTTGCAAGTTTATTGAGTTATGCATGTTTATGCAAGTTTGCTAAGCCATGATTTGCAAGTTTATTGAGTTATGCATGTTTATGCAAGTTTACTAAGCCGTGATTTGCAAGTTTGATAAGTTATGCATGTTTATGCAAGTTCAAAATGACAAGTTGTGCATGTTTGACAAGTTGTGCATGCTTATGCGAGTTTAAAATGACAAGTTGTGCATGTTTGACAAGTTATGCATGTTTATGGTAATATGCAAGTTCACTATGCTAAGTTATGCAAGTTTAACCATGTTATGCATGTTTATGGTAATATGTAAGTTCACTATGCTAAGTTATGCAAGTTTAACCATGTTATGCATGTTTATGGTAATATGCAAGTTCACTATGCTAAGTTGTACAAGTCTAACATGTTATGCATGATTGTTGTGCAAGTTTATCATGTATGTTGTGCCAAGTTCCCTCTTCCTATCCTTTATGCGTTATTACAAATATGTAAGCGATAGAATGACGTTGGGGGTTTGGGTAAACTTAAAATACATGGAAATATAAGATTGGGAATTTACCTATTAAGTTAGGTCTACCCCTTGGGAATTTACCTATTAAGTTAGGTCTACCCAAGCAATTGTTGACTTGTAATTATGTTTTGGAAATAAAGTGGACATGACACTTAGAAAACATAAGTGTGGCCAATTCGAGGTTGGGTTGAGTTTGTAGCGTAATTCTACCCGGAACCGACCGGCTTAACTAGTGGCTACAAACAATAGGACCCAATCTGAGAAGTTGGTCATATGGTGCCAAAACCCGAGGTTAGACTAAGTTGTGGTGTAAACCTACCCGGACCCGCCCGGCCTAACTAGTAACCACAACAAGGTCTAATGTGGGAGGTTAAGGTGCATTAAGTTAATTAATGCCTCATGATTAGGGTTAAGTCAGGGTCCACTAATACTTAACCAATTTGGGGATTCGAGGGATTGAAATGGGGTTAAGTTGCGAACTGTCGGGTACGCTTAACTAATTTAATCAATGATTAGTGAGGGGTTAAACCACACTTAACCCTCTTAGAAAACCCTAGCAACGTGGTCTGTTCTAACAGTAATCCCAGTTTGGTATCATTCACAACCCTAGAAGCTAGGCTAGGACGGGGCACGATTACTGAACGGATGTAAGCGACCAAAAGGCGATGGCTGAGTGGTACAGCGGTGCGGGTCCAGGCGGGCTACGGACGTGCACGTAGTCCGGTGTTGGACAAACTCGAGGCACGGGTACCAGTAGGTTAGGGCTGTGCATTATTGCTTAAGTGTCTGGGGTTGACACCCGAGGGCTTGATACACCCAAAGGTGGACCCAGCACAGTCTAACTACAACAATATGTGGGCCATATGGACACCAACACTTGACGTGTTAGGTTTATAGGGAGCCGATCGACTAGACCGTTGGGCTGGACCTGATATTAAGGTCACTTCATGTTATTAGGTCAAAGCTTGGGCCAAGGGATCAATACCTGTTATGTTGGTTTGCTAGTACACCGTGGTGCAAAAACTTAACCTTGTTTTATGCGATGACACCTCTATCTATCTTGTAGTTGATTTATCATGCCAGTATGTTGTTATTTATGATCATCTCAGTTTCCATCATGATGTTAACATTATTAGTTTATAGACTGATCGTAGCAGGGCTTACTCAGTCTTTTTGACTGACCTGTTTTCTTTCACCTCTTTTCTTCCGTTTCCCCCCCCCCCCCAGGTTCTCAGGGAGGGAATATTGGAGCCTAGCTTGGATTTTAGCTGCTTCCTTGGATAGCTCAAGTATGCTTTGGACTTGAGCCGCTATGGTTTATCACTCTTATTTGGGGATAGTACTTATGTATTTCAGTTTATCAGATGACGTATTTATCTAGACTTGTAATTCTGGGAAATTGACATTTTGATGTACCAGACTTGTGTTTTGAAATGGTTTAAAAATCTTCCGCTGTTTTTACTCTGTTTATTTACATATATATATGTCATGTCCTGCCTTGCTATATCATTATGCATGTTTACCTTGTTTTAAAACGCCCCACCAAAGTCAGAGTTGCTTGCAAGAGCCACCTTGGCGGAGGTGGGGTGTTACATTAGACTAGGTTGTGGTGTAAATCTACCCGGACCCGCCCGGCTTAACTAGTAACCACAACAAGGTCTAATGTGAGAGGTTGAGAGTGCATTAATAAAATTAATGCCACATGATAAGGTTAAGTAAATTTAACTAATGACACTTAACCGATATGACACGAATGGGTAGGTTAAGTGGGACCGGGTTTGACTTCTTAATGACACTTAACCATGCAAGATGATTAGGGGATGGGGTTAAGTAATTTACACTTAAATAATCCGACTTGGTAATTAGATGGGGTTAAGTAATTAAGACTTAACTAATCTAAACACGGTAATTAGATAGGGTTAAGTAACCTATACTTAACTAATCTAAACACGGGAATTCGATGGGGTTAAGTAATTTACACTTAACTAATCCGACTTGGTAATTAGATGGGGTTAAGTAATTAAGACTTAACTAATCTAAACACGGTAATTAGATGGGGTTAAGTAACCTATACTTAACTAATCTAAACACGGGAATTCGATGAGGATTAAGTTAAACACTTAACCAATCTAAACTTGGTAATTCAATGGGGTTAAGTAACCAATACTTAACCAATTTAACATGATAATTTAATGGGGTTAAGTAACCGATACTTAACCAATCTAATAGGTGGACCTGATAGGGTTAAGTCACAAGACCTTTGAAAAGTAGGCTTAACCATGGTAATACGATTAGTGGATGGGGTTAAGCTAACCCATACTTAACCAATCCGACTCGATAATCTGATGGGATTAAGATAATCTATGCTTAATCAATCTAACATGATAATCTGATAGGGTTAAGACAAATAAATACTTAACCAGTTTGACTTGATAAGGTTAAGTCATGAGCTGCTTGGTACACTTAACCGACTTGTAGGGCTAAGCCTTGAACTTGAGTACTTAGCCAATTTTGACATGATTCGTAGGCGGGTTAAGTCATGAACTTGGATAACAGCACTTAACCCATTTGACAAAACCCTAGCTCAGGGGACTAGGTTGGAAATCGTAGTTAACAAGGATAGTGGAAAGGGGGGGCTAAGTGGTAAACCTTAGTTAAGGGTAACCAAGTAATAATTCTTAGCTAAGGACATGGACTAGTTCATAAAGAGATGAGTAACCTGGTACGGTAGGTCATCGCTTAGTATACGAGGAGGAGCAAGTTATCTGACTTGGATAAAAGCTCCAGCGAAGTGGGTGACGAAGCGAAAGCTTCGGGGAACGTGAGGGTACTCTTGGTATCCCTCTGTGAGGTGGCGAGTGGTCCATGTAACCCGGACTCACAGGGGTTAAGGTCTGCGGTAGAAGAGCCAAGAGTATGCCTTGGTTGCTATGCGAGCGACCTAAAGACTGGGATGGGTTAGCGTGGAGTCGACGATACTTGATTTTGCCCCGGGATAGCATGTCGTCGAATACCTACCATCTTTAGTCAATCGTGTACGTACGGAAAGGCAGGGAACTCCCAAAAGACCATATACTAGCTATCGAGTTATGGGTGAGGTTGGCTATCTGGAAATGGGCATCGATGGGCCGTAGTGTAGTTCTCATACATGATTTTTCTTGGATTGCCTTTCAGTAGTTGAGGGAGGGGTCATGTGGGACCATAGCCACGGGTACAAAAACAAACCTTGATATCTACATCTGCAGACGACTTAAAGCTCCCGACCGAGTTCCGTATTTCTTGATTTTCCTTGGCACGGAACTCGGGCGGCACATTGAGGAACATGTGCGTCTAGACATGGAAAACGATTCACGATACATACGTGGGATAAAGGGCGCGGTTGACGGGTGGCATAATCCCTAGTGGCCCTAGGTGGCTGAACCCAAACCAAGACACGGAAATGTTCATTAGGTAGCATAATCCCTAGTGGTCCTAGGCGGCATAAATCCTAAGTGGACGCGCGATAGTTCATGATAAGAAAACATAACTAGATCAAGGGTAGCAGTCCAAAATAACCTCAAGGATAAAACGTTTATATGGGAAAGCCCGTATGGCCTACGGCAAAGGACTGAACTTATACATGGAAAGAAATATATGAGTTAGGAAAACCTACATATGCTATATATTAGGTTGACATGGACCATTACATGGCACTGGGCAAGGGACATTTATAGTTAACACATGACGCGGGTTGGGATACTAGTACGAGAGGTGCAGAGCAAATATACATGTTAGGACCATGAGAAATATGCATGATAGATACCGTGGGACGCATACAGGATACATACCTTGGGATATTGTACTTAATAGAACCCGGACGATGTGATACCTTAACTTATCATGACACCGTAGTTTATCATGATATCTTAGTTTACCTTGCTACAGTAGTTCAGCCTGTTTTATTTTATCTATCTTGTAGTCATCCTTATGTTTACTTTCAATTTATGCATGTCATGTTACCTTTACCTGTTTTTATACTGGAAGTAGATAGAACTTACCAGTCTTTATGACTGACCCCGTTTTCTTTCGCCTCTTGTCTTCCGTTTCCCCCCCCCCAAGGTTTTAGGGAGGAAACAATGTTATCTAGTTCGGATTTCTTCTGCTTGAAGGTCATCACGCATGGCTTGGACTTTTCTTGGCTATGGCTACTTTACTGTTTTACTTGGGGAATAATTTATGAAATGGTTTTATGCTTCTTTATTATTGCAAGACAGGTTTTGATGTATTCTGATGTAAAAGGCTTTAGACCTTATTTTATAAGGTAATGAAATTTGTTTTACTTCCGCTGTTTTATATATATATATATATATATATATATATGTTCTGTCTTGTAATATTTCTATACATGTTTACCTCGATAATGCTTCACCAAACCTAGTGCATTCCCTTGTGAGTGACCCTAGCGGAGGTGGGGTGTTACATTTGGTATCAGAGCAGAAGGTTACCAGACTGGGCAAAAAAATTTAAAAACCTTCTGAAAACTATTTGAAAAACCGTTTACAAAGAAGAATTTTTCAAGAAAAGTTTTGTTTTTAAAGGCTATTCCCATAAGGCCATTAGCACTATCCTTTGTTTCCTTGATTGAATCTCCTTTCCTTTCTTTCCTTCATCTGTGGTTACAGTAGTTCTAGCTGTGACCAATCTTTGTTTAGCCACGTAGGTGTTTCCTGTACGATGGAGGCGGTTCTCGATAGACCTGTTGCCGTGGTACAAGGAAGGATAATAAGAGTAAGGATAAAGGACGCGAGCTTAAGGATAAGCAACTGTTGGTATGGCTTAGTCCATCAAGGAGGATAAGGACAAGATCATCGGAGAGGGCAATTGTACGCTCCCATTTCTAGGGTACCTAAAAGAAATGGTACCGTTTCTGGTAAAGGTTTAGTCGTTCTTTCCTATCATCCCGTCCAGACTTTGGTTTGATCATCGTATCGTTTAAGTCTGCTTGGATAGTTGAGTCTCTGCACCTTAGTACTAGCATGGTAGAGGATCCCAGTTTTTGTCCCAAAAATCTGGTTGGAGAGTTGGTCCATTTCTTCATGACTTGTTTGGATTTGAGAACGACATGTCTCAGCTACGGATAGATTCTAGGGATAAAATGGTCACCCAATAAGGGGTGCCATTCTCGGTTTTGGAAAGAGGGTAGTTAGACTCTCGACTCACCTTGGTGATACCCTCGAAGTCTCGTGTAACGTTTTGGGTTCTGTCATGGTTAGTTACCTAGAATCTCGGGATGCAGTTGTTGGTAATCCGTTCGAATAGAATTCGCCACTAAGGCGGATGGTTCGTTTCGCTTATGCATGAGTTATGGGAATCACCCTAGTAAGTACTCTTGGCAACATGGATTGGCATCGGAAAACGAGATCCAGAATTCCCTAGTGAATTTTGGAGAGCTTGCATGAGTAAGTGGACACGTTTGAGCCAAGTATACTAGGGAAACGATAAGTGAAAGTGGAATAAGAGGCGACAATGAAATGAGTTCTAACTCATATCTTGGAAATAGGAATCAAGGAGCTACGAAATCATGGAGTTAAAGAGGCGGTCAAGGCACCGAGGAATTAAGCTCAAGGGAACGTGACTTAGAAGACGTAAGGCTAGACACGTGCATCGTACCTCTGTTTAAGGGGTGTATCCATGATCCCTGGTTTTTCCTGTAGAGCTTGCTCGCATGTTATCTTTTGGTGGATATCCTCTCGGTCCTGTTTCTGTTACAAACCCCGTAAGGAGTTTGTCTTGTTTATCTCCTCGATCTTATCTTGGGAACCTTAGATAGAACTCTATGGTTGTAAACATGTATTTGAAACATGTTATGATTGATATGGTTGCAAGTGGTTTCTCGTGGATGCGCGAATACACATTAGATACTAGATTGACGCGGTCAAGATTCATGTTGCATATGCACGAGTATTTATACTTGTTTATGGATGAAATTGAATGTATTATCATGTGGATGTTGCATATGAATGAATGTTTGTGCACGCATATAGTACTTATATGACTAGGACTATTTGCATACATGTTGGACTCATGGCACTAAACATAATTTGCATTAGAAAGATCATTCAGGCCTGATCATTAGCATTAGCTAATGAGCATATACACACACGTTTTGCATATGTTCATATGGCATTAGAAATCGTCTAAGGACAATGATTGCCTGTGGATGATGTTTTGAGTAGATGTATGATGGATGGTAGGATGCGTTCTTCCTAACTTGGAGATTTCGGGGACGAAATCCTTGAAGGAGGGGAGGATGTAACAACCCGAATTTTTAAACAACGAGTTAAGACAAGAATCAAGGCAGAATTAAATGTTAAAATCTGAATCAGGAGAAACGGGCTTTGCCATTGCGTTCGTCTCGGAAAAATACGCGGAATAGAGTCCGAAATTTCGTAAATCGGAGTCCGTATGACCGAGATATGGCCTTCGGAAGTTTCACGAAAAATCAGAATTTAAAACAGATTTCAAAATTTCAGAAAATCAGGTAGGCGGGAAAAATCCCGCCAGAACCAGGTCGAGCTGGGGGTCGACCTGGGAGTCGACCTGGGTGGGGCCAGGTCGACTGGGGAGTCGACCCCAGGGTCGACCTGCCTGGTCGGACACAGGCAGCCTGGTGCACCTGTTTTGCTGTTTGGCTCGGTTTTGGAGGCTTGTGACGATTTTTGAGGGCTGGGATCTATCCTAGGGTTAATCTAACGGCCTAAACTACTCCAAATCTCTATAAAAAGATCCTAAGCCTACCCTAAACCCTCATAATTCACTCATGCCACGAAGTGCTGCCCAAATCTACATTGATCATGGCCTCAATCCCCTAATTCAAGAGCCTATGCATTCAAACAAGATCCGAATCAAAAGGTGCAAGCTTGCTACACCAAATAGAGGCCAAATCAATGTTGCTATGCGAGTTTCATGACGATTCTTCGACAAAGGAGCCACCTTTCTTCGTCAAGATGATGAATGATCCTTTTCCTAAGCCTCGCTAAGTAAGTTCTAGCTACTTCGAGATGTTAACGGTAGTTTAATGATGGCATGGGATAAAATGCGGTTAAACTTAAGTGCTATAATCTATGTGAACCTAGTTTTGCCTCTAACCTTGAATATATGACTTGGAACTATGTTTTAGCGACTATATCATGTCACTCATGTTATGTTTAGCCTAGTTTATCATGAAAGATTGAACCTTTAACTTGTGAATGTGGGCATAAGACCTTAGAACCCCTTTTGGGCTTGTGAAATATGTGCATGAACTTAACTTGGGGCCTATGCAAGTATATGAACCCGAAACCCCTTATGATAATATGCAAGTTTGTGGCCAATCACCTTTTTATGTTATGCATGCTTGTGGCCAACCCCTTCTTGATTTGTCATGCATGCTTGTGGCCAAATTCCCTTATGATACTATGCATGTTTGTGGCCAAATGCTCTTATGACACTATGCATGTTTGTGGCCAAATTCCCTTATGACACTATGCATGTTTGTGGCCAATACGTTGGCATAACACCCTACTATGTGACTCGCTTCCACTTGGGTTGGAAATACGTTTGCGTAGCTTAGGAAAAATGTGGGTATGACACAAAAAACTTGACATGGGGCTTACATGAGAACATGACATTCATGATACATTTAAATATGATCATGACACGTGGGAAAACATGGAACTTGAAATAGACATGGGTGGGTTGTAAGTGTAAAAAGACACTAGACCAAACATGAAAGTGGCCAACTCGAGGTTGGGTTGAGTTTGTAGCATAAATCTACCCGGACCCGCCCGGCTTAACTAGTGGCTACAAACAATAGGATCCAATGTGAGAAGTTGGTCATGTCGCGCTTAAGACCCGAGGTTAGACTAGGTTGTGGTGTAAATCTACCCGGACCCGCCCGGCTTAACTAGTAACCACAACAAGGTCTAATGTGAGAGGTTGAGAGTGCATTAATTAAATTAATGCCACATGATAAGGTTAAGTAAATTTGACTAATGACACTTAATCGATATGACACGAATGGGTAGGTTAAGTGGGACCGGGTTTGACTTCTTAATGACACTTAACCATGCAAGATGATTAGGGGATGGGGTTAAGTAATTTACACTTAACTAATCCGACTTGGTAATTATATGGGGTTAAGTAATTAAGACTTAACTAATCTAAACACGGTAATTAGATGGGGTTAAGTAACCTATACTTAACTAATCTAAACACGGGAATTCGATGGGGTTAAGTAATTTACACTTAACTAATCCGACTTGGTAATTAGATGGGGTTAAGTAATTAAGACTTAACTAATCTAAACACGGTAATTAGATGGGGTTAAGTAACCTATACTTAACTAATCTAAACACGGGAATTCGATGAGTATTAAGTTAAACACTTAACCAATCTAAACTTGGTAATTCAATGGGGTAAAGTAACCAATACTTAACCAATTTAACATGATAATTTAATGGGGTTAAGTAACCGATACTTAACCAATCTAATAGGTGGACCTGATAGGGTTAAGTCACAAGACCTTTTAAAAGTAGGCTTAACCATGGTAATACGATTAGTGGATGGGGTTAAGCTAATCCATACTTAACCAATCCGACTCGATAATCTGATGGGATTAAGATAATCTATGCTTAATCAATCTAACATGATAATCTGATAGGGTTAAGACAAATAAATACTTAACCAGTTTGACTTGATAAGGTTAAGTCATGAGCTGCTTGGTACACTTAACCGACTTGTAGGGCTAAGCCTTGAACTTGAGTACTTAGCCAATCTTGACATGATTCGTAGGCGGGTTAAGTCATGAACTTGGATAACAGCACTTAACCCATTTGACAAAACCCTAGCTCAGGGGACTAGGTTGGAAATCATAGTTAACAAGGATACTGGAAAGGGGGGCTAAGTGTTAAACCTTAGTTAAGGGTAACTAAGTAATAATTCTTAGCTAAGGACATGGACTAGTTCATAAAGAGATGAGTAACCTGGTACGGTAGGTCATCGCTTAGTATACGAGGAGGAGCAAGTTATCTGACTTGGATAAAAGCTCCAGCGAACTGGGTGACGAAGCGAAAGCTTCGGGAAACGTGAGGGTACTCTTGGTATCCCTCTGTGAGGTGGCGAGTGGTCCATGTAACCCGGCCTCACAGGGGTTAAGGTCTACGGTAGAAGAGCCAAGAGTATGCATTGGTTGCTATGCGAGCAACCTAAAGAATGGGATGGGTTAGCGTGGAGTCGACGATACTTGATTTTGCCCCGGGATAGCATGTCGCCGACTACCTACCATCTTTAGTCAATCGTGTACGTACGGAAAGGCAGGGAACTCCCAAAAGACCATATACTAGCTATCGAGTTGTGGGTGAGGTTGGCTATCTGGAAATGGGCATCGATGGGCCGTAGTGTAGTTCTCATACATGATTTTTCTTGGATTGCCTTTCAGTAGTTGAGGGAGGGGTCACGTGGGACCATAGCCACGGGTACAAAAACAGACCTTGATATCTGCATCTGCAGACGACTTAAAGCTCCCGACCGAGTTCCGTATTTCTTGATTTGCCCTGGCACGGAACTCGGGTGGCACATTGAGGAACATGTGCGTCTAGACATGGAAAACGATTCACGATACATACGTGGGATAAAGGGCGCGGTTGACGGGTGGTATAATCCCTAGTGGCCCTAGGTGGCTGAACCCAAACCGAGACACGGAAATGTTCATTAGGTAGCATAATCCCTAGTGGTCCTAGGCGGCATAAATCCTAAGTGGACGCGCGATAGTTCATGATAAGAAAACATAACTAGATCAAGGGTAGCAGTCCAAAATAGCCTCAAGGATAAAACGTTTATATGGGAAAGCCCGTATGGCCTATGGCAAAGGACTGAACTTATACATGGAAAGAAACATACGAGTTGGGAAAACCTACATATGCTATATATTAGGTTGACATGGACCATTACATGGCACTGGGCAAGGGACATTTATAGTTAACACATGACGTGGGTTGGGATACTAGTACGAGAGGTGCAGAGCAAATATACATGTTATGACCATGAGAAATATGCATGATAGATACCGTGGGATGCATACAGGATAGATACCTTGGGATATTGTACTTGATAGAATCCGGACGATGTGATACCTTGACTATAGTTTATCATGATATCTTAGTTTACCTTGCTACAGTAGTTCAGCCTGTTTTAGTTTATCTATCTTGTAGTCATCCTTATGTTTACTTTCAGTTTATGCATGTCATGTTACCTTTACCTGTTTTTATACTGGAAGTAGATAGAACTTACCAGTCTTTATGACTGACCCCGTTTTCTTTCGCCTCTTGTCTTCCGTTCCCCCCCCCAGGTTTCAGAGAGGAAACAATGTTATCTAGTTCGGATTTCTTCTGCTTGAAGGTCATCACGCATGGCTTGGACTTTTCTTGGCTATGGCTACTTTACTGTTTTACTTGGGGAATAATTTATGAAATGGTTTTATGCTTCTTTATTATTGCAACACATGTTTTGATGTATTATGATGTAAAAGGCTTTAGACCTTATTTTATAAGGTAATGAAATTTGTTTTACTTCCGCTGTTTTATATATATATGTTCTGTCTTGTAATATTTCTGTACATGTTTACCTCGATAATGCTTCACCAAACCTAGTGCATTCCCTTGTGAGTGACCCTAGCAGAGGTGGGGTGTTACAAATAATCTGACGTAGGCCATTACAAACTGAAACTGCTGAATTAATCACTACTTTAATGTATGTAATGTAACTTCAGATGTTATATATCACAGGACACTAATAAACTCATAGAGAATATGAGATGTCATCCTGACACTTAATGAAGCAAAGGGATTGTATATGAACGAATGGACTGAGACGAGAATTCAAATTCAGATCTGAAAACAAAATCAGTTTGTTTCAAATTTCAGATCTGAAAAAAAAAATCATTTTTTTTCCTCAACAAAACCAATAATGGACGGTTTTGATACCACTTGTTCGGATTCCAGTTTATTTTAACAATATTCAATCTAGAAACCCAAGATTTAAATATGTAACCCATATTGATTTAATTGAGAACAAATCTGAAATAGATTAGCTTAATTAGCGGAAGCGTACCTGAATCCATAGTTAATTATTGCACTACCTGAATTCCATAATCGATGGTCAAGGAGAAGAAAAATTTGGTTCGGTCTTCCAAATTGACACAAACCCTAAATTAGATTCAGCTCTCCATAGAAGAGGTTAGAGAGTTGCTAAGGCTTGTGTAATTCGGGGACCATAACCCCTTATTTATTGAGTTGGCATTTTGTAATTCGGCCCTTCAACAAATTATAAAATGCCTCGATATCTACACATTAGGCTCATGATAACTTAAACTTTAAGCTTATTAATTCTAATCCAAAATTAGATCACTTTAATTTGGCTTTACCCCAAAATAGCACAACACATCTTATTTTATATATGTGACCCAATTGACGAAATATTCCAACATATGGGCGAAAAGAAATATCCTCTTCTGCTGGATTTAGAGTGAAGATACAGATATAGAACCATGTTCATTATAATCAAACAAATAAAACGATAGATAGTATAGCATAAGCAGCAAGGGTACAGACTTTCCATTACTGTGGAAGACAACGTTAACGTTAAGATAAGGCGATTGACCAGGGCGTATGAGGTTTGAGATGAGCATTCTCAGATACTTCATCAGGAGGCGCGCAGCATCCCCTGTAGCTACTCAAGCGTATGAGTTTGGCATTACAACATGCAGCATAGGAGCAGCCTGGTCTCACACGCACTGGTCTCTTAGGCAACGGCGGAAGATTTATCGCACCTGTAAAATTAGTGATAAGTATCTCATTTTTGCTGCATTCAATAAGCCAGGCGCATCAGCTATACCTAATTTTTTTTCTATTCTTAAATTCAACTACTTACCTGTTGTAGTCTCCGAATTGAAAAGGGCAGTAGCAGCGAAAAGAAGAAAAAATATAACCAAAGTTTTCACTGAGATGGCCATGATCGTATTGCTTGTTTATGGTGCACTATGATGAAGATATTGTAATGAAAATGCTGCTTTATTTATAAGCAAAAAATAAACCAGCAGAATATCTGTATGGCGGCTGTCATGCATTTACTTTGAAGGGGACATGTTGACTCATTATGATTAACTCAGCCAATGTCCCAAACATCGACTTTGCCATATATCAATATGTCATCCAGTCATTTAGACTTCTACTTAAATCTTCCAGATTATTTTTGTTGATTAACCATCGTATGCAAATAAATAATATTAGACATGAAATTCGTAGTGTTCTTTTATCTTCCAGAGAATGGTGTGTGTGTGTATATATATATATACATATATATATACACATATATATATACATATATATATATATATACATATACATATATATATATATGCTTATATTTTATAACAACTTATATATATTGTTTTCTAATTAAAATTAGATTCAGTTTTCACATTCTTTGTAATTTAAGTTACTGCGCGATTCTAAAATACTATAACAAAACTAATTATTGTTTGTGTTTGGAGATTCCAAGTTCTTTCCTGTTGAATAATTGTAATACAAGGCCGTTTTGGACCTCGGTTTTTTTCAAGGCTGCCTTTCTTTGCTATTTCCTAATTAATCATTTAGTGCAACTGACTTCCTCCTCCTGCATTGTCTTAAGACTTCATTTTTTCCTCAAGTTCTTATTATATAAAAGTCTGTTATGGCTGCGGTGTCACTGGGTCTGTGGCTATGCGTTATGCACGCAAGTTTTATTCGTGCACTTGCAGATGGAGACGCACCACTTGGCTGTGACAAAACATTTCACGTAACAGCTCAAAACCCACATGCATTGCATATATGAGCTCTTGTTAACCATGAATTGGCCGGCAAATCCGTTTTCCCTTCCAACGTTTTAAATTGCTCTACTGATATTATGTTTTCTAAAATATATAGGTTAACATGTATTTTATTAATATAGTAAGTTATAGCATAAATGAAATGATTTTGTCTTAAAATTGCAAATATGCGAATAAACTGTTTTTTGGAGATTTAAAATAAATTTCTAAAAGAATAGATGGCAGACATGGAAGCCAAAAATATCAGTTAGTCAACTGATAATTTTCTCTTCGTTGGCGTCCAATATATCACGTCTGTTACGTTTGACTTACATGGTAATTTTTTTAAATCTAATCCCACCCCTTCCATTTCACCACCGTCAACCCAAAATTCTATTCTACTCCACATTTTTTTTCCAATCTTGAAAACGTTATTTTTAGATAAATTTTGACATTGCTATGCTTATTTTTTGACTGTCTATAACACACACACATGGACAAAGCCAGGAAACTAATTAAGGAGGGGGGGGAGGGTGTTTGAAGGGGGGTCAATTTTTTTTATACCGATTTACCCTGAATTTGTTTTAATTTCAACCTAAAATTTCTTATATTATCAAGTTTTAGACAAAACCATTGTATAAATTTTGATAAAAATGCTTTAAAACTAGTAATTTTTCCATCAAGAGGAGTTGAACCTAAAAAAAATTGTAATAATATTTTGAAATCAAGGGGGGCCACCGCCCCCGCTTGCCCGCCTTCGTCTTTGCGCGCGCGCGCACACACACACACACACATACATATATATATATATACATACATACACACATGCATATATTATATTTGAATTTTTGTTTTTTCAAAATGGCAAATTGTCAAAAACATCATTTGACTTCGAAATGTACTCAACTTCTACTGAAAATAGTCATTG
This sequence comes from Allium sativum, assembly GCA_030737875.1. Taxonomy (NCBI): domain Eukaryota; kingdom Viridiplantae; phylum Streptophyta; class Magnoliopsida; order Asparagales; family Amaryllidaceae; genus Allium; species Allium sativum. The sequence continues at coordinate 1,048,951,800 of CM060916.1, read as the reverse complement.
CTTATGTGTAATGCAGTGCGAACAAGGAGGGTGTGCATTAAGTGACTATCAGCTTCACGTCTCTAGAATTGTTCCAAATGTAAACAGCCTCCCCCTGTAAAATATATTGCACGACGGGTCCCTATTTTAGCACTTATGTGTTTTTGAAAGAAAAAAATGTGCTGCTATGAAAAAAAATCGCAAATATTCCAAAAAGTAATCTAAAAAAACATTAATACTAAATATATGCATCCAAGTATGCATATACTCATCCACAGTTTATATTGAAAATCTGGGTGAATATATGCATATGTGTATGCATATATTGGTTATACTTGCTAAGATGCATGTATATAAAGATGAACTAATATGCATGCACTACGAATTGTTGCTAAAATATATGTATTTATTTTGTATTATATGCTAAAATGTATGCATAAAAGTTAAACGGATGGCGGCTTATGAAAATTGCTGACATGTATGCGTTTATTACTTGTAAATGTTGAAAATGATATGGAAGCTAATATACTGAAACAACAATCTTTTCCTTTGAGATAACAATTATTATTATATAACAACAACATACGCTGAAAATAGAATATACATTGTTAAATTAAAAATTAGATAGGAATTAGTATTATTTTTATCATAACACTACCAGTGTAGGTATGCGGTTCGGTTTAGTTTAATAACATTTCACTACTAGAAAACAGCCCAATTTCCTACTTGAAATTTCCTACACCGTTCCTACACCTTAAGGCAGGGCGTAGGATTGGCGTAGGAAATTGGTAGGAATGGTCCACGGCGTAGAAATGGCGTAGGAAATTGGTAGGAATAATTTTTCTTACATCTCTTACTTCTTACCTACGCCAACAAAAGGCATATAAATCTCCTATGCCATTTCCACGCCATTGTTGGTTTTCTACTAATTTAGTTAGCATAAAAAGTAAAACCTACCTTATAGAAAATTAATGTCGGCGCTGTAAATTCTTAAAATTTCTCCTATGCCAGTTCATCAACATCGATTTTCTACAAATCTGGCCAGACACAAGAGGACCATAAAAATAATCTACATCTTTTTTGAAATAAAGGCATAAGAAAGGCATAGAAATTCTAAAATAAACATCATCAAACAACGATTCTTTTCTATCTTAAAAAGAACTAATTTGATTAAGAAAACGAAGGAAAACTGGTCATTTTCGTTTTTGGTGTTGATGCCTCGATAGATAAAACATGCATCTGAACTTACAAATTAGCACGTACGTGAAAATAAGTAAATTATTGCACTCCTCTGGAAAAAAGCAGCAACTCTGTTTGCCCGCATGTTGACACCTAAAACCGCTCTACATATTGTTTATTAATTTTCATCAATAATTAGATTGCTAATGCCAGAACGCTCAAAACACAGAGAATCAAATATAAGCAAGAATAATAACAGTTGTACAATTTTCAGCATATGCTGAATTTCATTCATCAAATTGTTAATCGATCGCACATTCAAGCATCTTAATTTTTGCAAATTCAAACAAATGATTCGCATTTCCGTGTACCACTAAATAAGAAGACCATTTACTTTTTCAAAATAATTAATCGAATTGTTAATTGTATACATTTTGGCATTTTCGTATAGACAACAACGTTCATACATGCCCAAACTGAAATGCCAAAAAAAAAAAACAAATGTTTAAAACCAAAATTGAACATGTACCCTATTTTAACAAGAAAAACAAATCGTGGAAAAAAAGAAGAAGGAAAAAACGAAAAGAAAAAAACATTAATGTACTATTTAAAAGAAACCGTGGAATAGAAAAAAAAAACAGCATAGCTCGTTAAACAGCTTCAAACCCATCACCATGATATAGAAAAAACCGTAAGGCCTACCTTCTTCGAAACAAAGCCCCATAACCTCGTTTAAAACCCTATTCCCAAATCGAAGGCTTGCGATTTTTTCTTCTACGCAAATTCTTGGTGCGATAAAAACCTATTTTCTTCGATCGAACATCGCTTCCGATCCACCGCATCGTCGTCGCATCTTCCTGCTTGAGATCCAGTTTCTTCTTACGGCAAGTGATTTTACAGTGATTGATTTATGTTTCATGAAAGCTTTAACTAATTCATAGATGTATTTGTCTTAGTCAATATACGTATGTCATTACAGTGCTGGAGATTCAAGAAAAAACAAGGAACATCCTCCTGCTTGAGATCCAGTTTCTTCTTGCGGTAAGTGATTTTACAGTGATTGATTTATGTTTCATGAAAGCTTTAACTAATTCATAGATATATTTATGTCATTACAGTGTTGGAGATTCAAGAAAAAACAAAGAACATCCAAGCTTGTATTTCAGAAACGACTATTTCCAGAATCAGGTTCTATACGAAAGCACATATTGTTAATTATTAAGGATATACATATATGTTGTGGTTATCGCTTCTGTAAGATTCAGTTTACATATAGATATTAAAGCTGCTAGCATCATTTCTAACCATAGATTCTATTAACATCATAGTGATAATCCACATAGTACAAATGATAGTGGCAAAAAATTAAAAAATAAAACAAGAACTGCAGATGTAAGCTGATTAATATTCATAGGTTCATTGAACATAATTGATTGCATGCAACTATTATATCAAAATAACCTACATATCTCATCTTTTGAATTTTTAACCACGGATTAGTTTTATAGCTGAAATGTTTGAGAAATGATGCTTTGTAAGCATGAATTAGTGTGAACAAGAAGAGTTCAAGAAGTATAAAAGGTAGAAGCAACTGGTATGTGTTAGGCCATAAATTGTCCTTATCCCTCATGTAAAATGACTTCGTCCCTGATACGGTGATTAATTCATGTTTCTTAATTAAGTTTACGTTAAATTGTAAAATGTTTTTATTTGAATCGGTGATAGATTCACGCAGTTGAAATGTAATTTTGATCTAGGGAAGTTATAGTTGTAGTAGTTTTGGTCCCAGTTGAAGTTCCATATGTTCTGGTCATTAGGAAATTGGTCAACGGTAATTCACATTTTCTTTTCTTTTTTGGTTTAGTTATTTCATTGTGTATTTTCCTTTTACAGTTGATCATGGTAAGGCTATTTCAAATGGTCAGTTCCAGCTAAATAAGAATATTTTGCGCTTTCATAGCGTCCGTTTTATAGTCACCTCTTTATCTCTACTACAAGAAGGCCCAGCACTCCATAGCTTGGTATCCTAAACAAGAAAAAAAAAATTAGTTTGATTTATTTACTATTAGACCGGAACCACGAAATGGTTTCATAATTGCTTTATTAGGAATAAAATGTTGTGTCTTGTTCGCACATGGGTACGAAAATAACTTAGTAGGATATTGTAAGATTTTCTTTTGTTTGTTCTCTACGTGTGTACCGTCTTGAGTTAGACAAAGTAATTCAAAAATATCTAACTCAAGACAAAGGAATTAAAAACATATTAGATTAACGTTGTTGAATTGTAATAAAAATATTTAAAACAACAAAAAATAAGTTAAATTTACAAAAAAATATTTGTTCAAGTTAATAAAATATAAGCATATTCATATATTGGACAAACTGAGTAAGATGTATTAATAAATGTGTTAATATATTGTATGAAGCGTCATGTCTAAAAGAAACAAATTCCTTAGAAATTTTGGCCTCGTCTGGCAAGTATTGTATATGATCGTTATATAGATATTCATTTTTAACACAAAACGGATATTGATATTCATCTGATACAATATTTGTTGGATTTGTCCCAGTAATGGACAAGTTGCAAACACATTAATATTTGCATTTTGTAAATCATTTTAACTCAAACGTTTCACAAAATTTCAACTGTACTTTCCTTTTATTTCCCGTTTACGTGCATATGCGTACAGTACGGGAAATAAAGGGAGATGCTGCCGAAATTTTGTTGAACTTTTGAATTAAAATATTTTGTGAAATGAAAATATTTTTGTGATTGCAATGGGAAGTAGGATGACTGACCTTTAAATATTACATCAAGAATATATATTGATATACTAAAAATATTAAATTATTATGATATAGTAATAGCAATTATAAAGTTTATTTGTAATAAATGTCATAATATTATAAATTCTTAATAATTATTAGTAATGCACTGATCAAAACATGATGTACCAATTAATAAAAATATCTAAAATAATAAAAAATTAAGTTAAATTTACCTAAATTATTTCTTCAGGTTAATAAAATATTAGTACATTCATATATTGTACAAACTGAGTAATATATATTAATAAACGTGTTAATATATTGTATGATGTGTCATAGCTAAACGAAACAAATTCCTTAGAAATTTTGGCCTCATCTGACGAGTATTGTATACGATCGTTATATAGATATTCGTTTTTAACAAAAAACGGATATCGATATTCATCTGATACAATATTTGTTGGATTTGTCCCAGTATTGGACAAGTTGCAAACACAATAATATCTGCATTTCGTAAATCATTTTAACTCAAATGTTTCATAAAATTTCAGCTGTACTTTCCTTTTATTTCCCGTGTACGTGCATATGCGTACAGTACGGGAAATAAAGGGAGATGTTGCCGAAATTTTGTTGAACTTTTGAATTAAAATATTTTGCGAAATGAAAATATTTTTTGATTGCAGTGGGAAGTAGGATGACCGACCTTTAAATATTACATCAAGAATATATATTGATATACTGAAAATATTAAATTACGATATAGTAATAGCAATTATAAAGTTTTATTTGTAATAAATGTCAGAATATTATAATTTCTTAATAGTTATTATTAATACACTCATCAAACATGATGTACCAATAAACAAAAATATTTAAAACAAAAAAAAATAAGTTAAATCTACATAATTTTTTTCTTCAATTTAATAAAATATTAGTATATTCATATATTGTACAAACTGAGTAAAATATATTAATAAACGTGTTAATATATTGTATGATGCGCCATAGCTAAAAGAAACAAATTCCTTAGAAATTTTGGCCCTGTCTAGTGAGTATTGTATATGATTGTTATATAGGTATCCGTTTTTAACAAAAAAAGGGATATCGATATTCAGCAGATACAATATTTGTTGGATTTGTCCCAGTATTGGGCAAGTTGCAAACACAATAATATTTGCATTTCGTAAATCATTTTAACTCAAATGTTTCACCAAATTTCAGCTGTACTTTCCTTTTATTTCCCATGTACGTGCATATGCGTACAGTACGGGAAATAAAGGGAGATGCTGCCGAAACTTTGTTGGACTTTTGAATTAAAATATTTTGCGAAATGAAAATATTTTTGTGATTACAACGGGAAGTAGGATGACTGCCCTTTAAATATTACATCAAGAATATATATTGATATACTGAAAACATTAAATTAAGATATAGTAATAGCAATTGTAAAGTTTTATTTGTAATAAAAGTCATAATATTATAATTTCTTAATAGTTATTAGTAATGCACTCATCAAAACATGATGTACCAATAAATAAAAATATTTAAAACAATTAAAAAATAAGTTAAATTTACGCAAATTATTTCTTCAAGTTAATAAAATATTAGTATATTCGTATATTGTACAAACTGAGTAAAGTATATTAATAAACATGCTAATATATTGTATGATGAGTCATAGCTACAAGAAACAAATTCCTTATAAATTTTGGCCCCGTCTGGCGAGTATTGTATATGATCGTTATATAGATATTTATTTTACTTGCACCGTAAAATATGGATTATTTGAAAGATCGAAGTTGGATGTACATGAATGTAGGGAGAAAAGGAGGATCTATACCAATGCATTTCCGAAATGGGTTGGAAGTATTCATGAAAGTAGCTTCTAATAATAAAACAAACATGAATGAAATACGATGTCCCTGTACGAAATGTCGTGTTTTGAAACTACTCGATTATGATACTATAATGTTACATTTGCTTCAAAAATGGATTTATGGCCAACAATTTAGTGTGGAAATTTCACTGCGAAGAAGTGAATAAGCATAATACAACAACTGTTGATGGAGTTGAAACTGAGGACATTGATATGGATTTTAATGAAGCCGGTCTAGAAAATAGGATGACAGAAATGGTTCGTGATGCTGCTGGTCCGGGTATGGGGGTTAATTCACCTGAAGTGGATGAAGAACTTAACTCTGAGGCTAAATATTTTTTTGATTTGTTAGAAGCATCAAAACGACCACTTTATAAAGGATCTGCAATGATGCACTTATCAGTGACTTCCAGATTGATTGCTATAAAATCCGAATTTAATGAAACAGAAAACTTAACGAATGCAATTATAGGTTTATGTAAAGAAATGCTTCCACCTGACAACGTGCTGGTAGAAAATTGGTATTCATTAAAAAAGGAAATGTCTGCATTCGGTTTGCCAAATGAAAAGATTGACACGTGCCGAGGTAGCTGCATGATTTATTGGAAAGAGGACAAAAATCTCAAAAGCTGTAAATTCTGCAATAAGCCAAGATATTGATTGACAAAAAAGTAATGATAAAGGTTTTCCTTTCACCCGTATGCATTATTTCCCTCTTACACCCAGGTTACAAAGATTATATGCATCTCATGCTACTGCTGAACACATGCGGTGGCATCATGAACGACGTCAAGAGGAAGGAGTTTTATGTCATCCTTCAGATGGCGAAGCATGGAAGCATTTTGATAGAGCATATCCTGTTTATGCTCGTGAAACACGAAATGTTAGACTTGGTTTGTGTGCGGATGGTTTCGCACCATTTAGTTCGTTCGGCAAAACGTATTCAACTTGGCCAATTATTCTTACACCGTACAACTTGCCTCCGTGGATGTGTATGAAAGATCCATATATGTTCTTAACTATCATTGTTCCTGGACCAAAAAATCCCAAGCATGGGATAGATGTATATTTACAACCTTTGATTGATGAGTTGAAAAAACTATGGATTGAAGGAGTTGTTACTTACGATGTGTCAAAGAAACATTTTTTTTAGGATGTCTGCTTCTTTGTCGTGGACAGTAAGTGAATTTCCAGCGTATGGGATGCTTTCTGGATGGAGTACCAGTGGTAAATTTGCTTGTCCTGTTTGTATGGATTCGACAGAATCATTTCGACTTAAATATGGTGGCAAACAATGTTGGTGGGATCGTCACCGTCGTTTTCTACATCAAAACGATCGTTTTCGATATGATAAGAAAAACTTCAGAGCAAATACAATTATAACTCTAGGACCACTAGATATTATGGATAGTGAAGATGTGTATGACCCTGTGCAAGATTAACCCAAAATACATGAGATTGGAAAAGAGCCAAAAATTGCTGGTAAAGGGCTGCATCACAATTGGTGTAAACAAAGTATATTCTGGGAGTTACCCTATTGGAAGAATCTTAAACTTCGTCATAACTTGGACGTAATGCATAATGAAAAAAATATGTTCAAGAACTTTTTTAACACAATAATGAATGTGAAAGGAAAAACCAAAGATGATTTGAAGTCAAGGCATGATATTGCATTTTACTGCAATTGTCCGGAACTTAAACTCAATCATGAGCGTCCTAACTTAAAACAACTTGCTTGTTATGAGTTGGAAAATAAACGGCGTCGAAAGGTATTAGAGTGGATCGAAAATTTGAAGTTTCCAGATGGAATTGCTTCTAATATGAAACGATGTGTTGATATGAACGAACTTCAGTTGTCTAGTATGAAGAGTCATGATTGCCACGTATTTCTTGAGACTCTTTTCCCGATAGCATTTAAGGAGCTATTACAACAAAAGGTCTAGTTGCCCATAACAGAACTTAGTTTATTCTACAAAGATTTATGCTCTACCACCCTTAGCAAAAAGCATTTGGAGAAGCTAGATAAAGATGTACAAAAGCAGTTGTGTAAGTTAGAGAAAATATTTCCTCCTGGTGTTTTTAATTGCATGGAACATCTTCTTGTACATCTACCAACCGAAGCATTAATGCGAGGTCCAGTTCAATATGGATGGATGTATCCTTTTGAGAGGTATGTATAATAAAACATAATATCAAATTCATTTTTTTAGTTAACACAAGCATGATATATTTTGTATTGCACCTCATTAAATTCAGGTATTTGGGCCGCTTAAAAAAAAGTGAAATAAAAAGCACGTGTTGAAGGTTCAATTTGTCAAGCATACATAATCGAAGAAGCGTCCACATTTTTGAATTACTATTTTGAAGACCATGTTAAGACACTTTTTACTAGTGACCATCGTAACGATGATGGTATTATGGATGATTCTATAGACATTTCCTTAAATGTCTTCCAGAAACGAGGACGTCCATGTGGTAAATGGAAAGATTGTGGTTTTCAAACGCTTAATGATTTTTGTTTAGCTAAGTCAACCGTGCTTCTTAATTGTGAAGAACTGTCAAATCTCATTAGGTACTTAATACAGTTATTGTTCAATTAATGTTGGTTGTGTTGTAGATTAAAATTTTATCTTATTACTATTAATCGTTTAACAATAAATTCGAAGAAGAAAATCCAACTGCTATAAGTAGTAAAGAATTCGAGCATTGGTTCAAGAAATATGTAAGCATTTTTTTTTACTTTCGCCTAGTGTTTACTTTATGTTAATACATGTATTTTATAAATTAAATAGGTTGATGATAATGGAATAACCGATGTTTGTTACAAAAAGCTCGCATTTGGTCCGATGATGAAATATAGAAAATGTCCGATAATGTATGTGAACGGCTTTAAATTTCATACAATAGATTACGGAGTACACAAAACAACCTACAACAGTGGGGTATGTGTTAAAGGAGGAAACGATGATGATGACTTACATGATTATTATGGTGTATTACTCGAAATAATTGAGCTTACCTACTCAGTGGTACCGGAGCTTAAAACTTTTCAATTCAAATGGGAGTGGTTTGACAGTAGGAAAAATGTGGGAGTGCGACGCGTACATAAGGATTATCCGCTTATTGAAATAAACCATAAGAGGAAATATCAAGGTTACGATCCATTTGTGTTAGCCTCACAAGCAACACAAGTTTATTATGTGCCTTATCCTGTTATGAACAACAGTAAGTCAGATTGGTGGGCTATTGTTAAACCTAAACCGAGATGGTCATTCGACTCAAACATGATCAGAAATGACGATCAACCTTACCAAAATGATTTGGATCTCTGTGAACTACTGAAAATCATAGATGAAACCGATGATATAGGATCACTTTACAATGAAATATTTGATGGAGTTGAATTAAACGAAGATGATGTCGAAGTTGAGTGTAATGTTGAAGTTGAAGATGATATTGAAGCTGAAGAAGATGTCGAAGTCGAAGATGATGCGGAAGCTGAAGATGATGTCGAAATTCATGAAGATGAAGACGATAGTGTAAACAATGAGATTGATGATAATGTAGATTGGTAGCATGTTAAATTGAATTGTTCATGTATAAATCTATATGAGTATGAAGATGAAAATAACAATGTAAATTATGAGACTGATGATAATAGTATAGATTGATAGCATATCAAATTGATTTTGGTATGTTTTGTTCTTGTACAAATTTATGTGAATATGAACATGAAGATAATGAGATATATGATCGTAATATGGATTGGGAGCATGTTAAATTGCTATGTTTTTTTTATTCATGAACAATTATATGATTTTCGGTTATTGTCTTGTGGTCAGTAGTTATGCATATAATTGCCCATTTTATGTTATATTGATGTTGAATTGTTCTTTTCACATACATATTTATAATTGGTTAGTAGATTTTATGTGGTTACATGTCTTTAGTTGTTCAGTTCATGTTTTATTAATGGTATGTTTTTTCTTGGTACATGTTAATATATATAGCTCTACGTATTGTATACATATAACAGATATGTCTACTCATGTTCGTCGTAAGAGTCATAGCACTCGTGGTGCTAGTAGCACACCATATGTCGATTCTCATGTTGATGACAGATCACTATCATTAGATCAGATGAGATCACACTCACTAGATCAAGAGGGTTCACGATTGGAGGACCATAGTCGATCTCCACTTTCAGATCAGAGAGTCTTATCTCCCATCGATGATCATGCTATCCCTCCACCGACCAATGGTGCTGTATTAACGTCGACTCATGCATCTAGGACAGACTCTAGCAACTCTGTTTCATTGGTCGGTATTTTCAAGACAGGAAATGGGTAAGTAAGATTTGTACATTGTTATTTACACTACATTACTTATGAGTTAAATATATATAGGTTCTCTTCACCTTTTTATTCCATGTCTCACCAATTTAGCTAAATGAACTGATATGTTTTTTTAGTATAGTACTGTTCCTGCAATAAAATTAGAGGGTAAATACCACTAGTCATAATGTTAACCTCATATTTCAAATATATTTCGTAGTTTTTTAATTCACTGTAATGTAAATATATAGATGGCTGGGATTATAACTTGTTTCTCCTTCCAACTAAAACAAAACTAATGTCGTGTTACTGGTTGAGATGTACATGGTATTATTTATATCCAAGTCAGCAAATAGCTAATGATTTAAAAGACAACGTTTAGTGTAAGATGAATGGTTAGCTAGGGAAATCAATTTTTTTTGCATGAGATACACGGCGCCAACTGAACCACGCAAACCTACAGTGGATTAAAACGATACAACATGACATCCAAACTTGTTGACAGTTGTTGTACATCCAGTTGGACTTTGTATGTCAATCATCCACATCGTGCTTGCCCCTGTAATAGTGGGTGGTGCACTGAACCAATATCGAAAGAAATATCTGATGTTTCTAGAACCCTGTGTTAGTTTTAGAGATTGACATCTTTTATGAATTTATTTGAGGATTTGTAACCCTGTGTCACTGTTAGCCAACTAAGTTTCAGTTAAATTGAAATATTTGTTGTTTCTAAAACTGATTTGCATATGCCATCAATCCAATCAGTGCTCCTTCCACCACCATTCCGATTTGGGTATTTCAAAATGAATGTTATTAACATTGTATAAATATGTGCAGATATGACTTCAGTTGTGGTGAAACATCTTCGGCCATCCGTGAAGGAATTTTAGCACGGGTAAATGAATGTTGGCCCACGTTCTCTTAGATCCCCGATTCGGTTAAGGATGTGATGTTCGATGAGTTTCAGGTAAAATAAATTTTGTTTCGTAAGTAACTTATTTTTCCTTATTTTTTGCTTTTTATTATAACGTATTTAAATATACATACAGAATCGATTTTGATGGAGAGATGATGTTTCGCCTGCATTTGTGTGAAAATTGTGGAATGCGAAAGGTAGTTTGAAGTATCGGGATTGGGGATCTTACATGAAAGAAACTAAGAAGAAACCCCGGTGTCTTCCTCAAGAGATACTCAATCAATTTTTGACATATTGGGAGCTTCCGGATGTTCGATTACTTTCGGAGGAAAACTCTGAACGAAGAAGAAAGAACCCAAAATTACATCGTGGTGGTTCGAAATCCACTGCGGATTATCGAAATGATTTGGTGTGTGTTTATTAAATTTATTTAACATTTGAATTAATCCATAATAAGTTTGTGATAACATAGATCTTTTTTTTTCCTTTCAGTTTGATGACTATCATAGAGAGCCTACCTCATGGGAGTGTATGTTAGGACTCATAGACTCGATTCAGGGGATGACTCAATCAATGGTGGATGGGTTGATAACGCTTCAGCTCAATTTGCAGTATAAGTACTCCGTATGATAGGAAATTTGATTTGTACATACAAGTACTAATAAATATGAAACATACATTGTAAGGTAAGTATGAAGCTAGACTAGATGAGTTGCTTGGTCAAGGTATTGAAATAACATACGATATTGAAGAGGAAGTTTTTAGCGCTCTTAGTGTTGTAAAGCGAAGGGATCGTAGGCCTAACTATTGCAATGCTCCCAAGGTAATTATTTTAGCTTCACTAACTTGTAAACACGATCTCACATTATATACAACTATGTTGTTAGTACTAGGAACAGCCTTGTATTTTTACTTTCATTTTCTTTCTATGATTGAGAAAACCCCCATGTTGAGCCAACATTGTATTTAGGATTTTGTAAAGGATTACTTTCGGTGAGCTTGTTGCAAATCATATGCATATTATTAATCAATTCCACAGATAAATTTTCAAGCAGTTTTAAACACACTATCTTGTGTCTACATCTATCGATGGTTCATTCGCTCTTCTGCTACTATTTTACCAAATATTCCTGAAATTTAAGGCCCCCCTCTCTCTCTTTCTCCACCTCCTTTTCATATATCAGTGTTTCTAATTTTCTACTATTGTTGATCCGAATTTAGAGTGATGAGTTATTAATTTAAAACAAGCGACGACTTGAGAAATTTAGAAGGCTCATGCACTATTAATGGAACAAATACTACATTTGTAGTTGTGTCTCTTCGCCTTGATGAATAGCCTTTTGTCTTGGCTGCTGCTCTTCAAGTTATACCAATTAACGAGGTGCATCTGCATAAACTCTTTAAATCAGCATAAGTGGATGATTCAAAATGAGTTACATAACCAACAAAAGGAACTTAAAAGTGGAGCATGTCAATATGACAAAGAGATGCTACCCTATCTCACAAGAAACCGAGTATAGTGAGCGAGCGGATAAACTGACAAAGAATATAGCTATTCATGAGGGATCGACTGCTACCAATTGTACACTACAAAGAATCGAAGATGCATGCTCCAGATGATTAGGAGCACATCATCCTCCGATAGGTGAATCCTTTTTCATTCTGCTGGATGTTGTGAAACAGAAAATTCAGGTTTGGCTACATTTAGAAATGATGAGTCAAATAACAATGCAGAGAATAAGGACAGGATATAGCCAGTAATTTGATAGAGTTGAATATATTTGTTACAAACAGTGTTCTGCAGGAAGTCGGAACTGATGTGAGAAACAATAACCAACAGGTGATAAAAGCTCACATAAGTCATCACACTCATCGGACAGTGCAAGTGGCCAGCAACATCAACAAAATAGAATTGGCCAGCGGAGAATATACAGGAGAATACAGTGGCATCACCAGTGAATATGGGAGCAATCCCTCAGCTCAGAGTCGAGCAGTTTTAGAGAAATGCATTTTGCTTCAGGGAGGAAGCATCGAATATAAAGAATGCCAAACTTGAAATTTTAAGACGAATGTTTTCTCTCGTTGGGGAGTTAAAAAATGGATTAACAGATTCCTTTGTTCTTTGCTGTTCCATGTTTAAGGTAGACATGAATTTCGGAAATGAATCTTTTTGTTTATCAAAAAAGAAAAAGAAAAAGCATATTATTTTGCTTCATGTTTGGCATTTCTTTTATAAGAACCATTGATAAGTAGCTTTAATTTGCATTACACGTAGGGCTCCCAAAATGATTTTTTAAGTGTATAATTAGCATAGAAGTTAATACATTACATTTATTTGGTTTGTGAGCTGATGGTCACTTTTTGGGGGTAGAATTGCATATAATGTAGCTTTTGATGTTATTTATACCGCAAGCTCTATGTATTTGCGGTTACAAATGTTCTAAGCAGATGGATATGGTTTGTATCCTAAATGTGGTCTACTTAAGTGACAATATATTTATTTTTGGAAACTCTAAAATAAAGGTTGCCATTTTGTGCAGTTTTTGTCTTCAAATATCTCTCCTTGTTCTTGTGAACTTAACATTGATACCTGTCTTGTTTCTCACATATATCAAAATCATTTTTCTCCTCATACATAGGTTACTTCAAATAGAGAAGCTGAGATACTTTTACTTTTATTTGAGCATACTGGTCAAACCGGAACAGAACTAATGGTTCCCATTCTCTAAATTTTTCCTGCTCGACCATTACCGACCTCGTACATTTACTTTTACTTTCATTTTCTTTTCTTTTTAAATAAAAATGATATTTATCTGCGCATATGTAAATACGTTGAAATTTTGTAAATATCTTGTATAAGTTTATGCAGGACGAGTGAAGTTTTGCTTATATAAACACGGTATTAATACGATACATTCAGAATGTTGTATATGGTCACTTAAGAAGACAACATTTGTTAACACCTTATACAAATTTGTTGATTTTCATGAAATGCATGCCAACAGGTTTCGAGGGTATGATGCCCTTACGCTGTTGCAACTGAAACACTGCTTGTATCAATCGATAGATTCTCGTTTAATGTAAAATTTAATAAAATGCAGAAATATAGAGATGCTACTTATAGCATAAGCGAGACTGATGCAAAGAGAGAACTCAGTTGAAGGTAGAACTAAAGAACACCAAAGATGAGCTTTAAGAACTTAAGAGTTCTTTTTCGGAGTTCAAAAATCTAGTGTGTCAGCGGTTAAATGGAGATGCAAGCCAAAATCAGCCGGAGCTATCTTGAAAAAAAAAAACATTGATTGGTTAACCAACGGACTGTGCAGGTGAGCCACTATCTACTTTTATTTAATTAGCATGCTCTTTCTAATATATCAATTATGTATGAGGGCCACAGTTTGCTTATTAGTTTACTAAATCTATAGGATCAGTTGAACCAAATGGTTGCTAGCAACTTCACTGAACCGGGGACCAGTCCATTTGCTTGTGGTTCATGGTCCCCTCTTCCTTTTTATAGCTTATTCAGTTCTTGTGACACAAAATTCTCTGGATTTAAACTGAATTTTATATTCAAACTGGAAATTTGACCTATCAGCTTGTATCTGAATTTCAGTGTTGTAAACAATGATTTTAAGCTCAAACTCATTTGTATCAAATAATGTATTCAAAAAAATATATGCAGCCTGCAAATTCAGTGCAAATATATCTCATTTCATAAATCCCGTATGCATTTGGAAGTAAATACATACATAGTACTGTTAATTTTCCACGAAGTTTATCCAATATGCATCGTAGTTAGCACGTGGATAAAATTTGGTAGCATTATTTTTTTATCCTTGTAAGAAAACTTTAGCATAGGGAATGTTGGTAGGTTAAAAATATATATTTGTTTTATGATTTTTCTTCTTTCTTCAAATCATCATGATGCATTCGGTTTCTTAATAAAAAAAAAGTGGAAATATAGCTTGTAAAAGCTTTGGGTGGCAGGCACCTTGAATCTACGCTGACAAGATTGATAACCCAAAAGGTAAATTGGGGATGGTAGGAAGACGTTGGGTCCTGACCTTGTAATTTGCACCAGTAAATTATTAATATCGATTGAAGATGTGGGATCATTGAATACAACCCCCTATAGAAACTATTTAAAGTGAAGGGGGAGGATTACGATCTTTCAGTAATAAAAAATGAACAGTTTGTCCTATCGTTTCTATATTTGCACTAGTCTCTGAAGGGATTTAGAAAAATATTTCAACCAGTATAGATAAAGAGAAATTATTGTCTAAAGAACTTTAGGAAAATAAGCATCGTTAAAAGCTTTTACTGTATTCATCAAAGTAGAATAAAACAAAAAATACATAGCTTAGATCATTTAGAAGTCTACTCATGTAACAAAAAGATCGGTGTATCCGTTTTTCAATTGTCAATGTTACATTGTTCATTAAAATGAGAATTTATACTTTGGAAAAATGCTAACCTAATTTAGTGGTTTTTGTTTCTTGAGTGATGTGCTGGAAAATTAAATTGGTAATGGCTAAAAAAACAATAAGTAAAATGCACTAGCTGCCATAACAATGCACCATCTATGAGGAGGCTTCACGGTTTGCAAGTGACTTTGTATTGGGGAATACGTTACTGCCTCCCTTTTTGTGCTATGCTGTAAGCATCTCTGTTTCTAGTTAATTTTATTCTAATGCTGCAAATTAAATGTAAACACTCGAATTGAAATAAAGATGCTAAGTGGTTGCTTAAGGAGGGAGTGAGGTTGGTTGTTGAAATTCTCTTCTACTTGGCTTTAAAAAAAATTTGGTTGACTAGTTGTTGTATGTTGCAATGATTCCAGTTTTTTCAATGCTTTGAAATAATGTCTTTATAACTATAATAAAATTATTACTGCCTCTCATACTCTGATGGTAATATTTACAACTATAATCCAGTATGCTGATATTTCATTTTCATGTCTCTGTTTCAGGTTCCCTTGATACTAGTATCAATATGGTTTGCTTTTGTTGTTGCCGTTTCTTGGAACATTGAAGGAAATCATGTTGTTTTGTAGTATCCAATTCGGTATATGTCAGATATTTGATGCAGCTTTTGTCAATTTGAGTTGTACAATGCTAAATCATTTAGTTTCTATATGCTATAAATTGTACTCATACTTTATAGGATCTTCAAAAAAATTCTAATGCAGTTGTTATCTAGTTCAGTGGTTGTTTGTTGCAGTTTTTTTATTATTGTATTAGTATTTTTAGTGTAGTTTTTTTCTGTTATCATTCTATTAGTGTTTGCTGCAGTGTTTTTAGTTTAGGTGGTGTTTATTGTTGTTCTTGTAGTTTTTAGTGCAGTTTTTTTCTTCTGTTATTAGTGTATTAGTGTTTGCTGCAGTGTTTTTAGTTTAGGTGGTGTTTATTGCAGGTCTTGCAGTTTTTAATGCAGTTTTTTTTTCTGTTATTATTGTGTAGTGTTAAGTGTTTTCGGTATAGGTGGTGTTTATTGCAGTTCTTGCAGTTTTTACTGCAGTTTTTACAGCAGTGATTTTCCGTTTGAATTGCACTACAAATCACATCGCCTAGCATCTCAAGTTGTCTTGAACACAGTCACGGTCGATTGGTTTGTCGCCACTTGAAAACCTTTCCCTATATGCCTTCGCTGCAATTTAGAGATAAAAGGCTATCATCAAATTTGAAGGCATTACCAGTTGTTTGGTGTTTTCTGCTCCATTGAGTGTACCTGCATCTGGAAATAGATACCAATTTCGTAGTTGATTTGGAAGTCCACATTGGTCGGTGATGGTCAGATATGATACTCGTGATTCAAGCTTTTGGTGCGATCGTTGGTTGCTTTTGCCTGGTCAGTACTAGATGTTGTATGTTAGTGAATAAATGTATTTGAATGAGGAAAAAAATTATTATTCTTTCATAGAGCTCAATCCATTTCATTTATGTTTGAATCTTGAATAATTCTATTTGTTCATTTATGTCGATGAATAGGTTGTTATCAACATACATCTTTGCTTCGCACATCTAACTCACTTATTTCCATTTCATTTACGTTTGAATGTCTAATTTTGCAATTAATGTAATGAACAATCAGGGATCTCAAGTTGACATCTCTTTCGTTTGTAGATTCATAAGTAGCGCAAATGCTGCTTCCTTTGCTAAGTTATTTATAACTATTAGTGTTTTAGTGTTTCCTAGATAGAATAATGCGATTTCTAATAGATTAGCTAATGATGTTGTAACCAGTACAATTATGTGAAAATTTAGACTACTAGATTAGTGGAATCATCGTTCAAGATCACATAAATCAACAGAGAAACTTGTGTATCTCAATTTGTTACCAATAATACGTGGAATATATGGCGTAGGAATGATGTAGGAGGAAAACAAGAATATCTGGCGTAGGAATGGCGTAGAAAATATTTGGCTTAGCAATGGCGTAGGAGGAAAACTAGAATATCTGACGTAGGAATGTCGTAGGAATTATCTGGAAGAAATATTTGACGTAAGAAAGGCGTAGTAAATATTTGGCGTAGGGATGGCGTAGAACAAAATATTTGGCGTAGGTATGACGTAAAAGGAAAACTAGAATATCTGGTGTAGGAATGACGTAGGGATGGTGTAGAAGAAAATATTTGGCGTTGGTATGACATAGAAGAAAAACTAGAATATCTGGTGTAGGAATGGCGTAGGAAAGGCTTAGGAAATCTCTGGCGTAGGAAATATTTGGCGTAGGAAACTTTCCTACGCATGGAGTAACAAAGGCGTAGGAAATATTTTTGTCATGCTAGTTTTTTTGACATTCTGTTAGGCTTAGGAATGGCGTAGGAAATTCAGGTTTCCTATGCCATTCGTACGCCAAACAGACGTAGGAAAATCGCAGAATTCTTGTAGTGCCAGTTTGTGTACTGGATACTCTTACACTCATGTGCTATAAGTCAAAATCAGTACTGACAAGATAGTAATCACTGGATGCAAGCAGATTTGAGTTACGCGAACAAATATGCGTAGAGAATCAAATTTTATAACATTATTGCCACTTTTATCAGGGCTAAAAGTTCTAAATGAAAGTTGATCTTCCAAAACATTTTGAAATGTAGGTTCAGTTAATGTTGTTCAGTGTATCCTTAAACATGAGTTACATGTAAAGGAAAAAAAAACAGAATTAAAAGAATATAAGTGGATAGTCAGATATGAATGCTATGATAGTAAGGCAAGTAATTAATGAGTATATCCTCGAAAATAGCAATAAACTATACTCGTTGAAATATGAAATTAATATCGAATGAATGTACTTGGTGGAAAATCAGTTCATTAAAGTTGTAATTTGATTGTACACATTTTGCAAAATAAATAGCCTATTAGCTAAAACACATACTAAGAAACGTGATACATAGATGAAACCAAAAGGTAATACATAGATATATTGCATGTAAATTTCAGAAGCTGATAAAGAAACGTGATGATCACTATAAAATAATTATCTACAGCAATGAATAAAAGTGCAAAAGAAAACTATACCGAGCTTTACTGGAGAACGTATTGTTCGCATGCTGAGAAGAAGGGAAACAAAAAGTGGATTTCATAAATGAAAATCTAATACTCAAATACTGCAACAATTAAGTGGTGCCATTCGATCTTAAAAAATTGTAACTCTTCGTTTTGAATGTGTCGAACATATCAGAAGCACTATTACATTGGATTCTAATATTTCCACTCACTGGATCCTGAAACTAAGATGGGAAACCTCCATAGTGAGAAGGAAGGGGAAGAAAACACTACAGAAGCACCACAAACATTATATTCATTAGTTTCAAAGCTAAACAATAAGAACTCACCAATTTCCAATACTATCCCAACAAGCCCAAACTCCTCAAACCTGTATTCAGCGAAAGGCAAATTCTATTTCAACCCAGCTAATTGCTGAATAGCCCCCCAAAGTACATTAAAATCAAGTAAACCTATCATTTTCCTGAGTAGTCCCCCCTTTTATTTTAAAAAAATCCAATAATACTCTTTCTCGTAGTGTCTGTAACAACCCGTATTTTTCGATAACATGTTAAAACGAGAATCAAGGCAGAATTTAATTTTAAATTATGAATCAAGTGAAACAGGCTATGCCATTGCGTTCGTCTCGGAAAAATACGCGAAATAGAGTCCGAGTTTTCGAGAATCGGAGTCCGTATGACCAAGTTATGATCCGTCAAAGTTTTCAGGGTTTTTAAGTTTGGAAATCACCTAGGAAGTTCAAGTTTTGGGGCAGGCGGGAATTTTCCCGCCAAAGTCCATGTCGACAGGGGAGTCGACAGGGCTGTCGACACCCCTGGACCCCAAGTCGACAGGGCTGTCGACTTGGGTGTCGACTGGGTCCAAAAACACAACTCCGTGTTTTGTGGCCTGGTGCACCTGGATGCAGTCTTGGTCTGGTCTGATGGGCCTGTGACGATTTCTGTGGCCTAGATTAATCCTAGATCTAATCCTAGGGCCTAAAACTATCCTAATCTCTATAAAAAGACCCTAAACCTAACCTAAATCCCTAAAAATCAAACCTAGCAACTAAGTGCTGCCAAAATCAATCTTGATCATGGCCTCCATCTCCAATCCCTAGAACCTATGCATTCAAATCGGGTTCAAATCAAAAGGTGCAAGCTTGCTACACCAAATAGAGGCCAAATCAACGTTGCTATGTGAGTTTCATGACGGATCTTCATCAAAGGGGCCACCTTTCTTCGCCAAAACGATTCATGCTCCTAGTCCTCTTGCCATACTATGTAAGTTCTAGCTACTTTTGGATCAAAACGGTATTTTTAATGTTGACATGGGATAAAATGAGGCTAAACATGATTATGCGAACCTATATGAACCTTACCTTGCCTCTTGTGTTCATGTTTATGATTTTAGGCCATGTGAGTGACTTAATCATGCCTCTCATGCTATGCATAACCTAGTTTATCTTGCAAGTTTGGATCTTTATGCATGAAATGCTAGCATGAACCTTTAGGAACCACTTTACTTGTGAAATATTGGCTAAGACAAGATTTAGGGGCTTATGCATGTTTATGAACCCAAACCCCTTATGCTAACATGCAAGTTTGTGGCCAAATCCTTTATGAGATTATGCATGCTCGTGGCCAATCCCCTCTTTTAAGTTGTGCATGTTTATGGCCAAACCCTTCTTGATAATATGCATGTTTGTGGCCAAATTACCTTATGACACTATGCATGTTTATGGCCAATCCCTTTATGATGTTATGCATGTGGAAGCCAAGCCCTTTTTGGCATCATGCATGTTTTGAGACCAATATGTGACATAGTATCCTTACTATGTTGACTCGCTTTGTTTGCGTTGGGAAAACACGATTTTGGGTAGTTAGATAAACATGAACATGTCGCAAAATCTTAACTTGAATATGACATGTGTACATACTTGAAAATATGACTTGAAAGATAACATGGAAGTTGGCATGTAAGTATGCATAAAAACATGAGCTTGGGAATTTACCTATTAAGTTAGGTCTACCCTTTGGGAATTTACCTATTAAGTTAGGTCTACCCAAATGCTTGAAAACTTGTAACATGTTTTGGAAACATGATGAACTTAGATAATATAAGTATGGCCAACTTGAGGTTGGGTTGAGTTTGCAACGTAAAACTACCCGGAACCGACCGGCCTAACTAGTAGTTGCAAACAATAGGACCCAATGTGAGAAGTTGGTCATGTCGCGCTTAAGACCCGAGGTTAGACTAGGTTGTGGTGTAAATCTACCCGGACCCGCCCGGCTTAACTAGTAACCACAACAAGGTCTAATGTGAGAGGTTGAGGGTGCATTAGTTAAATTAATGCCACATAATAGGGTTAAGTTAATTTGATTAATGAGGCTTAACCAAAGATGATATGGACAAATGGGTTAAGTAATTTGATTAGGCTAATGATACTTAACAAAACATGATAAGCTTGGGTAGGTTAAGTAACTCGATTTGCCTAATGACACTTGACCATTTTTATACGACTAGTGGACGGGATTAAGTTAACCAACACTTAATCAATCCAACACGGTAACGTGATAAGGTTAAGTAAATTTTCTTAATGACACTTAACCGTATAATACAGTTAATGGATGGGGTTAAGGTTAGGCTTAACTAATCTAAACATGGTAATCGGATGGGGTTAAGTTAGCCTAGACTTAATTAATCCAACTTGGTAATTTAATGGGGTTAAGTTAAACACTTAACTAATTTAATACGATGATTTGATGAGGTTAAGTGACCTATACTTAACCAATCTAACTCGTTAATTTGATGAGGTTAAGTTAATCTATACTTAACCAATCTAACGTGAAAACATGATAAGGCTAAGTTACGAATCACTTGAATACGCTTGACCGATTTGATGACAAGGTCAAGTTAAATTATATAATTAACCAATCTAAAATGATAATTAGACGAGGTTAAGTCATGGATTCCTTGATATACTTAACCAACTTGACACATGGTTTGTAGGGTTAAGTCTTGGACTTGTATACTTAGCCAATTTTGACATGGTTTGTAGACGGGCTAAGTTATGAACTTAAGTGACACTTAACCCATTAGATAAACCCTAATTCGGAGGATTAGGTAAATAACCATAGTTAACAAGGATTATGGAAATAAGGCTAATTGGTAAACCTTAGTTAAGGGAAACTAAGTAATAATTCTTAGTCAAGGAAATTTGGACCATTTCTTAGATAGATTAGTAACCCGATACGTTAGGTCAACGTTTAAGTATGCGTGTAGGAGCAGGCTATCTGATTTAGATAAAGGCTCCAACGAACTGGGTAACGAAGCAGCGGCTTCAGGGAACGTGAGGATATTCTTGGGATCCCTCTGTGAGCTGCCAGGTCATTATACTAGGCTCACGAGAGGTTGAGGTCTGCGGTAGAAGAACCAAGAATATGCCTTGGTTGCTATGCGAGCGACCTAAAGACTGGGATGGATAGCAGTGAGTCGACGAATACATAAGGTGCCCGAGATAGCAAGTTCGTCGATCATCTACCATCTTGAGTCAAGCGTGTACGTACGGAATGGCAGGGAACACCCAACAGACCATGATTTGCTATCTAATTATGGGTGAGGTAGGCCGTAGGATGTGGGCTGGCCGGAGTGTAGTTCTTATGCAAGATTTTCTCTTGTGTTGCCTTTCACTAGTTGAGGGAGGGGTCTCGTGGGACCATAGCCACGTGTAGAAAAGCAGACCTTAGTATCTGCATCGGCAGATAAATCTAAAGCTCCCGACCGAGTCCTGTATTTCTTGGTTTGCCCTGTGACAGGACTCGGATGGCACGATGTGATACATGTGCATACAGTTATAGAAAAACGATTCACGATGAATGCGTGGGAAAAAGGGCGCGGTTGAGGGTTAGCGTAATCCCTAGTGGCCTAGGTGGTTTAACCCAAACCGAAATACGAAAGCGTGCAATAGGTAAGCGTAATCCCTAGTGGTGCTAGGTGGCGTAAGTCCTGGTAGTTCAAACGATGATTCATATGGAAGAGCCTAGCTAGAACAAGGGTGACAGTCCAAACGAATTCAAGGATAATACGACATGAGGAAGCCCGTACGAGGTACGGCAAAGGACTGAACTTATATACATGGAAAGAAACATATGATTTGAGTAACCTATATATGCGATATTAGGTTGACATGGACCATTACACGACTTTGAGCACGGGACATTCATGGTTAACACATGACGCGGGTAGGGATACTAGTACGAGAGGTGCAGAGCAAATATACATGTTAGAACTAGGAAGAATATACATAATAGATACCGTGGGATGTTAGACGGGGTAGATACCTTGGGATAATGTACTCGATAGAAATCTGACGATGTGATACCTTGACTTATCATAACACCGTAGTTATCATGATACCTTAGTTTACCTTGCCGCAGTAGTTCAAACGGCTACCCTAGTTTATCTATCTTGTAGTTATTCTTATGTTTACTTTCAATTTATGCATGTCATGTTACCTTTACCTGTTTTTATACTGGAAGTAGATAGGACTTACTCAGTCTTTTTGACTGACCCGTTTTGTTTCGCCTCTTTTCTTCCATTCCCCCCCCCCAGGTTTCAGGGAGGAAACAATGCTGTTTAGTTCGGACTTCTTCTGCTTGAAGGTCATCATGGATGGCTTGGACTTCTCTTGGTTATGGCTACTTTACGGTTTCACTTGGGGAATAATTTATTAAAAGGTCTTTATGCTTCTTTACTATTGCAAGACAGGTTTTGATGTACTCTGATGTAAAAGGCTTTAGACCTTATTTATTCATGTTATGAAAGTTTGATTTTACTTCCGCTATTTATATATGTTCTGTCTTGTGATATTTCTGTGCATGTTTACCAATAATGCCCCTCTAAAGCTAGTGCATTCCTTTGCGAGTGACCCTAGCGGAGGCGGGGTGTTACATTTGGTATCAGAGCAGAAGGTTACCAGACTGGGCAAAAGCTTTTAAAACCTTCTGAAAACTATTTGGAAAACCGTTTATAAAGAAGCATTTTTCAAGAAAAGTTTGTTTTAAAAAAAGGCTATTCCCCAAAAGCCATTAGCACCATCCTTTGATTCCTTGATTAGATCTCGTTTCCTTTCTTTCCTCCATCTATGGTCACAGTAGTTCTTACTGTGACTAATCTTTGTCTAGCCACGTAGGTGTTTCCCGTACGATGGAGGTGGTTCTCGAGAGACCCATTGCCGTGTTACAAGAAAGGATAACAAAGAGCAAGGGTAAAGGATACGAGTTTAAGGATGAGCAACTTGTTAGTATGGCTCAACCCAGAATGAGAGAGAAAGATGAACAATGAAACCCATGACGAGAGAGTACCTTTGACATGGTGAAACGGGGCGGATAGTTAAGTATCATGGGACAAGGACAAGATCATCGGGAGGGCAGTAGTATGCTCTCATTTCTAGGGTACCTCAGAAGGAGGGTAACGATCTTGTTAAAGGTTTAGCTTTTCTTCTCTATCATCCTGTCGGCACTTTGTTTTGATCACCGCATCTTTTAAGTCCGCTTCGATAGTTGAGTCTCTGCACCTTAGTACTAGCGTAGTAGGGGATCCCGTTTTTGTCCCAAGTCCTATTGGAAGATCGGTCCATTTATTCATGACTTGTTTGGATTTAAGAATGTCTATGCCGAGTATTGAGCTTGGAAACAATGCTTATGTTTATAAGCTATGGATGGATTCTAGGGATGAAGTGGTTATCCAGCAAGGGGTGCCACTCTCGGTTTTGATAGAAGGGTAGTTAGACTCTTGACTAGCCCTCGAAGTCTCGTGGAACCTTTTGGGTTCGGTCATGATTAGTTACCTAGAATCCCTTGATACCTTTATTGGAAATTTGAAGCCCGATCGAGTGGGTTCGCCGATAAGACGGATGGTTTATTTCACTTATGCATGGGTTATGGAAATCACCCTAGTAAGTGCACTTGATAACCCGGTTGGCATCTGTTTACTTTCAAGAGAAAGTTCTACTACGTGGAATACCTTATGGTACGAGGTCCGAGATTCACTAGTGAATTTTGGAAAGCTTGCATGAGATCATGAGTACGCAGTCCTGTTTGCGCCAAGTATTCTAGAAGGAAAGAATAAGTGAAAGTGAAACGAGAGGCGACAGTGAAATGAATTTCACTCGCACCTTGGAAATAGGAATCAAGGAGCTACGAAATCATGAAGTCAAAGGCAGTCAAGGCACGATGGAACTAAGCTCGAGGTAATGCGACTCAGGAGACTGAAGACTAAATACGTGCATGATATCTCTTTTGGGAATATATCCTCGATCCCTGTTTTTCTGTTGAGCTTGCTTGTAGGCTATCTTTTATGGATATCCTCTCGGACCTGTCTCTGTTACAAATCCTGTACGGAGTTTGTTTTGTTTATCCTCTCGACCCTGTTTCAGGGAATCTTAGGTAGAACCCTATGGATGTAAACATGTATTTGAAACATGTTATGGTTGATATGGTTGCAAATGGTTGCAAGTGGTTGCTCGTGGATGCGCGAATTTACATTAGATATTAGCTCGACTCGGTCACATTTCATATTGCATATGCACGAGTATTTATACTTGTTTATGGATGAAATTGAATGTGTTACCATGTGGACGTTGCATATGGATGAATGTTTGTGCACGCATATAGTATCTATATGACTAGGACTATTTGCATACATGTTGGATTCATGGCACTATACATATTTTGCATTAGAAAGATTATTCAGGCCTGATCATTAGCATTAGCTAAGGAACATGTACACACACGTTTTGTATATATTCATACAGCATTAGAAATCATTTAAGGACAATGGTTGCTTGTGGATGATGTTTTGAGTAGATGGATGATGGATGGTAGGATATGTTCTTCCTAACTTGGGGATTTCGGGGACGAAATCCTAAAAGGTGGGGAGAATGTAACAACCCGTATTTTTCGATAACATGTTAAAACGAGAATCAAGGCAGAATTTAATTTTAAATTCTGAATCAAGTGAAACAGGCTATGCCATTGCGTTCGTCTCGGAAAAATACGCGAAATAGAGTCCGAGTTTTCGAGAATCGGAGTCCGTATGACCAAGTTATGATCCGTCAAAGTTTTTAGGGTTTTTAAGTTTGGAAATCACCTAGGGAGTTCAAGTTTTGGGGCAGGCGGGAATTTTCCCGCCAAAGTCCATGTCGACAGGGGAGTCGACAGGGCTGTCGACACCCCTGGACCCCAAGTCGACAGGGCTGTCGACTTGGGTGTCGACTGGGTCCAAAAACACAACTCCGTGTTTTGTGGCCTGGTGCACCTGGATGCAGTCTTGGTCTGGTCTGATGGGCCTGTGACGATTTCTGTGGCCTAGATTAATCCTAGATCTAATCCTAGAGCCTAAAACTATCCTAATCTCTATAAAAAGACCCTAAACCTAACCTAAATCCCTAAAAATCAAACCTAGCAACTAAGTGCTGCCAAAATCAATCTTGATCATGGCCTCCATCTCCAATCCCTAGAACCTATGCATTCAAATCGGGTTCAAATCAAAAGGTGCAAGCTTGCTACACCAAATAGAGGCCAAATCAACGTTGCTATGCGAGTTTCATGACGGATCTTCATCAAAGGGGCCACCTTTCTTCGCCAAAACGATTCATGCTCCTAGTCCTCTTGCCATACTATGTAAGTTCTAGCTACTTTTGGATCAAAACGGTATTTTTAATGTTGACATGGGATAAAATGAGGCTAAACATGATTATGCGAACCTATATGAACCTTACCTTGCCTCTTGTGTTCATGTTTAAGATTTTAGGCCATGTGAGTGACTTAATCATGCCTCTCATGCTATGCATAACCTAGTTTATCTTGCAAGTTTGGATCTTTATGCATGAAATGCTAGCATGAACCTTTAGGAACCACTTTACTTGTGAAATATTGGCTAAGACAAGATTTTGGGGCTTATGCATGTTTATGAACCCAAACCCCTTATGCTAACATGCAAGTTTGTGGCCAAATCCTTTATGAGATTATGCATGCTCGTGGCCAATCCCCTCTTTTAAGTTGTGCATGTTTATGGCCAAACCCTTCTTGATAATATGCATGTTTGTGGCCAAATTACCTTATGACACTATGCATGTTTATGGCCAATCCCTTTATGATGTTATGCATGTGGAAGCCAAGCCCTTTTTGGCATCATGCATGTTTTGAGACCAATATGTGACATAGTATCCTTACTATGTTGACTCGCTTTGTTTGCGTTGGGAAAACACGATTTTGGGTAGTTAGATAAACATGAACATGTCGCAAAATCTTAACTTGAATATGACATGTGTACATACTTGAAAATATGACTTGAAAGATAACATGGAAGTTGGCATGTAAGTATGCATAAAAACATGAGCTTGGGAATTTACCTATTAAGTTAGGTCTACCCTTTGGGAATTTACCTATTAAGTTAGGTCTACCCAAATGCTTGAAAACTTGTAACATGTTTTGGAAACATGATGAACTTAGATAATATAAGTATGGCCAACTCGAGGTTGGGTTGAGTTTGCAATGTAAAACTACCCGGAACCGACCGACCTAACTAGTAGTTGCAAACAATAGGACCCAATGTGAGAAGTTGGTCATGTCGCGCTTAAGACCCGAGGTTAGACTAGGTTGTGGTGTAAATCTACCCGGACCCGCCCGGCTTAACTAGTAACCACAACAAGGTCTAATGTGAGAGGTTGAGGGTGCATTAATTAAATTAATGCCACATAATAGGGTTAAGTTAATTTGATTAATGAGGCTTAACCAAAGATGATATGGACAAATGGGTTAAGTAATTTGATTAGGCTAATGATACTTAACAAAACATGATAAGCTTGGGTAGGTTAAGTAACTCGATTTGCCTAATGACACTTGACCATTTTTATACGACTAGTGGACGGGATTAAGTTAACCAACACTTAATCAATCCAACACGGTAACGTGATAAGGTTAAGTAAATTTTCTTAATGACACTTAACCGTATAATACAGTTAATGGATGGGGTTAAGGTTAGGCTTAACTAATCTAAACATGGTAATCGGATGGGGTTAAGTTAGCCTAGACTTAATTAATCCAACTTGGTAATTTAATGGGGTTAAGTTAAACACTTAACTAATTTAATACGATGATTTGATGAGGTTAAGTGACCTATACTTAACCAATCTAACTCGTTAATTTGATGAGGTTAAGTTAATCTATACTTAACCAATCTAACGTGAAAACATGATAAGGCTAAGTTACGAATCACTTGAATACGCTTGACCGATTTGATGACAAGGTCAAGTTAAATTATATAATTAACCAATCTAAAATGATAATTAGACGAGGTTAAGTCATGGATTCCTTGATATACTTAACCAACTTGACACATGGTTTGTAGGGTTAAGTCTTGGACTTGTATACTTAGCCAATTTTGACATGGTTTGTAGACGGGCTAAGTTATGAACTTAAGTGACACTTAACCCATTAGATAAACCCTAATTCGGAGGATTAGGTAAATAACCATAGTTAACAAGGATTATGGAAATAAGGCTAAGTGGTAAACCTTAGTTAAGGGAAACTAAGTAATAATTCTTAGTCAAGGAAATTTGGACCATTTCTTAGATAGATTAGTAACCCGATACGTTAGGTCAACGTTTAAGTATGCGTGTAGGAGCAGGCTATCTGATTTAGATAAAGGCTCCAACGAACTGGGTAACGAAGCAGCGGCTTCGGGGAACGTGAGGATATTCTTGGGATCCCTCTGTGAGCTGCTAGGTCATTATACTAGGCTCACGAGAGGTTGAGGTCTGCGGTAGAAGAACCAAGAATATGCCTTGGTTGCTATGCGAGCGACCTAAAGACTGGGATGGATAGCAGTGAGTCGACGAATACATAAGGTGCCCAAGATAGCAAGTTCGTCGATCATCTACCATCTTGAGTCAAGCGTGTACGTACGGAAAGGCAGGGAACACCCAACAGACCATGATTTGCTATCTAATTATGGGTGAGGTATGCCGTAGGATGTGGGCTGGCCGGAGTATAGTTCTCATGCAAGATTTTCTCTTGTGTTGCCTTTCACTAGTTGAGGGAGGGGTCTCGTGGGACCATAGCCACGTGTAGAAAAGCAGACCTCAGTATCTGCATCGGCAGATAAATCTAAAGCTCCAGACCGAGTCCTGTATTTCTTGGTTTGCCCTGTGACAGGACTCGGATGGCACGATGTGATACATGTGCATACAGTTATAGAAAAACGATTCACGATGAATGCGTGGGAAAAAGGGCGCGGTTGAGGGTTAGCGTAATCCCTAGTGGCCTAGGTGGTTTAACCCAAACCGAAATACGAAAGCGTGCAATAGGTAAGCGTAATCCCTAGTGGTGCTAGGTGGCGTAAGTCCTGGTAGTTCAAACGATGATTCATATGGAAGAGCCTAGCTAGAACAAGGGTGACAGTCCAAACGAATTCAAGGATAATACGACATGAGGAAGCCCGTACGAGGTACGGCAAAGGACTGAACTTATATACATGGAAAGAAACATATGATTTGAGTAACACATATGATTTGAGTAACCTATATATGCGATATTAGGTTGACATGGACCATTACACGACTTTGAGCACGGGACATTCATGGTTAACACATGACGCGGGTAGGGATACTAGTACGAGAGGTGCAGAGCAAATATACATGTTAGAACTAGGAAGAATATACATAATAGATACCGTGGGATGTTAGACGGGGTAGATACCTTGGGATAATGTACTCGATAGAAATCTGACGATGTGATACCTTGACTTATCATAACACCGTAGTTATCATGATACCTTAGTTTACCTTGCCGCAGTAGTTCAAACGGCTACCCTGGTTTATCTATCTTGTAGTTATCCTTATGTTTACTTTCAGTTTATGCATGTCATGTTACCTTTACCTGTTTTTATACTGGAAGTAGATAGGACTTACTCAGTCTTTTTGACTGACCCGTTTTGTTTCGCCTCTTTTCTTCCGTTTCCCCCCCCCCCCCCAGGTTTCAGGGAGGAAACAATGTTGTTTAGTTCGGACTTCTTCTGCTTGAAGGTCATCATGGATGGCTTGGACTTCTCTTGGCTATGGCTACTTTACGGTTTCACTTGGGGAATAATTTATTAAAAGGTCTTTATGCTTCTTTACTATTGCAAGACAGGTTTTGATGTACTCTGATGTAAAAGGCTTTAGACCTTATTTATTCATGTTATGAAAGTTTGATTTTACTTCCGCTATTTATATATGTTCTGTCTTGTGATATTTCTGTGCATGTTTACCAATAATGCCCCTCTAAAGCTAGTGCATTCCTTTGCGAGTGACCCTAGCGGAGGCGGGGTGTTACAGTGTCTCTACTGTGGTTTTATAGTGAACCTTGTAGGGCCACTGCGTGGTAAGTAATGATACCACGTAGAGACTCTGCGTGGTATCATTAATTACCACGCAGTTCCCCTATGAGGTTCGCTACAAAACCACGTAGAGGCATTACGAGATAGACTGAAAACTGAAAAAAAAAGTATAATTGAAAAGGGGCAGCTTCGTCCTTGAATTGTTTTATAAAACTGAGCGGCTACTCAGCAAATTGGTGGATTGAAATGGAATTTGCCTCAACGAAATATTCATGTGTAAAATCATATTGTGTTTTATGTTCTTTTTCAATATAAAAGGTTGTATTCTGATGTCTTGATCAACTTAAATAAACATGTCTATTTCAGCAACATAAAAGAAAGTAAAATCATAAAGACAATAAAATCTCGATATAGTTACCCAAGCAGAATTTTCCACTCTGATGACATGGGTTTCACCGACATAAATTGCAAATCATTGTCGGCCTTATCAAAAATCAACAAAAGTTCCAAACCCAAGTCCACCTTTACCGCCGAAAAAAGATCTGACAAACCCAGGCCAACTATTAACAAGTCGCACCACAAGAAATCCGATTCTCACCACTATTCTATTCGGAGAAGGCTTTGCTCTGATTGGCCGGAGAAGGCCTGTAGGCATGTAGTGGCCGAAACAAGCACGCGAACCTCATGACTGTTCCTGTCGATTACCACTGGTCGCAATTGTTCCCAACCGATTAACCGAAGCCTGCTTGCTAATTGCTTCCTTAGGCTTTTGGCTTCGGTCGATCCAGACGGTTTGATTTGTAAGTGCCATTAGAAAATTACGAAATTACGGTTTTCCTCTATTTGGGAATGATGATTTAGGAGTAGCGAGCATATGATAAATGGAGACTGATTTTGATATGACCATATTGTATGCAGATCATCGTTGTGGGCAATTGGATTAGGATGAATCAATGGTTGATGTTAAGAAAAACTGGATTGCAAAAGTATGGTTGTAAATTTTAG
The DNA here is from genome assembly GCA_030737875.1 of Allium sativum. NCBI lineage: Eukaryota > Viridiplantae > Streptophyta > Magnoliopsida > Asparagales > Amaryllidaceae > Allium > Allium sativum. Next base: position 1,048,920,876 of record CM060916.1, on the reverse strand, counting down.
TATGAAACAATAATAATTTTTTATATGTTTATGATGCACTAGTGACAATAATTTTTTATATCTTCATAGCAATCAAGGCATCACCAGGGAATAATGAATTGATGATGTTTTTATGATGCGTTAGCGATAGTAATGAATTTAGCGACGCTTCTTTGTCACTGGGTCGCTAAGGCATCGCTAACCGACGTCAGAAAATTACCTTTTTTCTTGTAGTGCGTCGGAAATCAACCGACGCAAACCATCGTCCCTCTCCTCAAAATTTTCAATGTTTATTGTAGTGTATATAATGTCATATTTATATCCAATTTTGAAATTAACGTCGAATATTTACATTCGCGTGGATATAGATATTTGATAATTGTCATGTTAACTATCGATATATCAAGAAATATAAAAAAAATGATTTGTTGAAAACTTTTTTCAGTTCCTTTGATAATAAAAATATGAAAAATAAACATATAAATCGATAATGAGTAGTTTTCTACAACTAATATGCAACAAGTTTATGTAATACAAATTGCCAGCTTAATAAAAAGCTAACAGCATGTCTATAGTTGTATCAGAGTGCACAAAATCTAAACAAAAGTGGAACGTGTACTTCTTAAAAGTGAATATTTTAATGTACATATATATTTATCTGTTTTTTAAATACCGGATAGTCATCTATTTTTCAAACATGAATGTAAACGAATATCGTATATTTAAGGTATATCAATCCCTTAAATCGACTAGTTAACTCCATGCCAAATATTTAAATACTGTAAACAATGTAAAACAAATAAACTATTCACTTCCGGAATTGAAAAAAAAAGAATAAAAAATCTACAAATAAAGAAACGCTTCTGTTAGCACCGCATAAGAAGATCTGCTTTGATCGGTTGGATTTAGACAGAAAATAAAGATGTAGAAATGATATTAACAGAGTACTAATTAACTTGCAATATCATTTCGTATATTTTGGATATATCCTTTAATCACATTAAAATAGACCGTTCAAATGAAAACTGTTGATCTTCATTTATTTTTTTCAGATCTAGGAATGTCTCTGTAATTTGATCGATTTTCAGATTTTTCATTTCAGACCATCGAATTGATTCTCTTAGTATTGATTTCAGGTATATTACATTATAACATAAGCAAAGGGTACTAACTGGCACTTGCAGTTACACAGTAAAAGATAACATCAAAATTAACAGGGGTGGAAATTTAGATCATAGGCGATCATTCATTTATATTATTAGAATTGACAGATGACGACAAGCAAGCAAACTGAACACGAACATACATATATATATAGCAGTGCGTAGCTCCACACCCCCCGAGAGAGCAATCTAATTCTAATATCATGATTGATCATCAAGGCTTATGAGGTTTGAGATGAGCTTGCTCCTCAGGTACTTCATCAGCAGCCTTGCAGCATCCCCTGCACCTACCAATGTTTATGTTTTTGGGTAGGCAACATTCTGTAACACCCCGCCTCCGCTAGGGTCACTCGCAAAGGAATGCACTAGCTTTAGAGGGGCATTATTGGTAAACATGCACAGAAATATCACAAGACAGAACATATAAAAATAGCGGAAGTAAAATCAAACTTTCATAACATGAATAAATAAGGTCTAAAGACTTTTACATCAGAGTACATCAAAACCTGTCTTGCAATAGTAAAGAAGCATAAAGACATTTTCATAAATTATTCCCCAAGTAAAAACAGTAAAGTAGCCATTAGCCAAGAGAAGTCCAAGCCATCCATGATGACCTTCAAGCAGAAGAAGTCCGAACTAAACAACAGTATTTCCTCCCTGTAACCTGGGGGGGAAATGGAAGAAAAGAGGCGAAACAAAACGGGTCAGTCAAAAAGACTGAGTAAGCCCTATCTACTATTAGCATAAAAACTAGTAAAGTTAACTGACATGAGAAACTGAGATGAACATAAGCATGATAACAAGATAGATAAGCTAAATCAAAATAACAGGATGAACTACTGAACTCAGATAAACTAAGGTGTCATGATAAATTACGATGTCAAGATAAAACAAGGTATCACATCGTCAGGTTTCTATCAAGTATAATATCCCCAAGATATCTGTCACGTATAACGCCCCGTGACATCTATCCTGTATTTTAGCTCTGCACCTACCGTACTAGTATCCCCACCGTGTCATGTGTTAACCATGAATGTCCCTTGCCCAACGTCATGTAATGGTCCATGTCAACCTAATATATAGCATATGTATGTTTTCCCAACTCGTATGCTTCTTTCCATGTATAAGTTCAGTCCTTTGCCGTAGGCCATACGGGCTTCACCTGTAAACGTTTTATCCTTGAAGTTGTTTTGGACTGCAACCCTTGATCTAGTTGTGTTTCCTTACCATGAACTATCGTGCGTCCACTTAGGATTTATGCCACCTAGGGCCGCTAGGGATTATGCTACCTAATGAACGTTTCCGTGTCTCGGTTTGGGTTTTGGCCACCTAGGACCACTAGGGATTACGCCACCCGTCAACCGCGCCCTTGATCCCATGTATGTATCGTGAATCGTTTTCCATGTCTAGATGCACATGTTCCCCAATGTGCCATCCGAGTTCCGTGCCAGGGCAAATCAAGAAATACGGAACTCGGTCGGGAGCTTTAAATCGTCTGCCGATGCAGATATCAAGGTCTGTTTTTGTACCCGTGGCTATGGTCCCACGTGACCCCTCCCTCAACTACTGAAAGGCAATCCAAGAAAAATCATGTATAAGAACCACTCCACGGCCCCACTATAGCCCACTTTCCTACGGGCCAACCTCACCCATGACTCGATAGCAAGCACATGGTCTGTTGGGGGTTCCCTGCCTTTCCGCACGTACACGATTGACTAAAGATGGTAGGTAGTCGGCGATGCGCTATCCAGGGCAAAAACAAGAATCGTCGACTCCACGCTAATCCATCCCAGTCTTTAGGTTGCTCGCATAGCAACCAAGGCATACTCTTGGTCCTTCTAACGCAGACCTTAACCTCTCATGGGCCTAGTATAATTACCTGGCAGCCCACAGAGGGATCCCAAGAATATCCTCACGTCCCCCGAAGCTTCCACTTCGGCACCCAGTGCGCTGGAGCTTTTATCCAAGTCAGATAACTTGCTTCCCCTCGTATACTAAGCGATGACCTACCGTATCAGGTTACTCATCGTTTTGAGAATTAGTCCTATGTCCTTAGCTAAGAATTATTACTTAGTTACCCTTAACTAAGGTTTACCACTTAGCTTCCTTTCCCGTTATCCTTGATTAACCACGGTTTTCTACCTAGTTCTTCTAGCTAGGGTTTGTCTATTGGGTTAAGTGTTGTCATTCAAGTCCATGACTTAACCCGCCCACGAATCGCGTCAAAGATTAGCTAAGTATTTAAGTTCAAGACTTAGTCCCACAAGTTGGTTAAGTGTACCCATAGGCTCATGACTTAACCTTATCAAGTCAAATTGGTCAAGTACTAGCTTACCTTAATCCTATCGGATTATCTTGCTAGATCGATTAAGCATAGATTATCTTAATCCCATCAAATTATCGAGTCGGATTGGTTAAGTATAGGTTGACTTAACCCCATCCTCTAATCGTACTATAATGGTTAAGTATATTCTAAAAAGGTCTTGTGACTTAACCTTATCAGGTCCGCGTATTAGATTGGTTAAGTGTAAGTTACTTAACCCCATCAAATCATCATGTATAATTGGTTAAGTATAAGTTGCTTAACCCCATTAAATTATCACGTTAAGTTGGTTAAGTATTGGTTACTTAACCTCATTGAATTACCGAGTTTAAATTGGTTAAGTGTTTAACTTAACCCCATCGAATTACCGTGTTTAGATTAGTTAAGTGTGGATTACTTAACCCCATCTAATTACCGTGTCGGATTAGTTAAGTGTAAATTACTTAACCCCATCCCCTAATCATCTTGTATGGTTAAGTGTCATTAAGAAAACTTACTTAACCTTGCCAAATTATCATGTTGGATTGATTAAGTGTTGGTTAACTTAATCCCCGTCCACTAGTCGTATAAAAATGGTTAAGCGTCATTAGGCAAATCAAATCACTTAACCTACCCAACCTTGTCATGTTTTGTTAAGTATCATTAGCCTAACCAATTTACTTAACCCATTTACCCATGTCATATTTGGTTAAGAGTCATTAATCAAATTAACTTAACCCTATCATGTGGCATTAATTACTTAATGCACCCCAACCTCTCACATTAGACTTCGTTGTGGTTACTAGTTAAGCCGGTCGGTTCCGGGTAGCTTTACACCACAACTTGGTCTAACCTCGGGTTCAAGCACAACATGACCAACTTCTCACATTGGGTCCTATTGTTTGCAACTACTAGTTAGGCCGGTCGGTTCCGGGTAGTTTTACGTTGCAAACTCAACCCAACCTCGAGTTGGCCACACTTATATTATCTAAGTGTCATGTTCATCATGTTTCCAAAACATGTTACAAGTTTTTCAAGCATTTGGGTAGACCTAACTTAATAGGTAAATTCCCAAAGGGTAGACCTAACTTAATAGGTAAATTCCCAAGCTTATGTTTTTATGCATACTTACATGTCAACTTCCATGTTATATTTCAAGTCATGTTTTCAAGTATAAACACATGTCATATTTAACGTTACATGTTGTCATGTTTATACCCATTTACCCAAGTCATATTCATGTCATTATGTTTCCCCATAATGTGACCCCAACGCTTTTTAAACTAGCATATACGTTCGCAACAACGTGATGGATTAAAAGAAGAGACTTGGCAAAGGAATGACAAAAATGGGTATTAAGCCACAAGTTAATCATGGTGGCAAATGAGGCACAAATGTGTTCATTAGCTTGCATGTTACATTCTTAAGCCTCAAAAACATGCATCAACCCAAACTTGGTACATAAGCGAATCATGGTGACAAAAGACATGGAATGATGGCTAGAAACTCGCATATATCATCATATAAGGATTATGACTTCATATGCAAGTTGACATAATGATTATGAAGATTCTCATGTTGCATAATGCAACATTTCAACATAAAGGTTGTGGCTTTTAGCTCATAAGATCAAGATAATGACTTCATAAACTTGCATAACATGATAGCATGCATCATTCTAATTAATCAAACCCAAACTTTCAACATGAACATTTAACTTCATAGATAATATCTAAGAGTAGGGAAGGGCTTACATTGCTATGAAGGCCTAAATCGATTAAACTAAAGCTTGTAATGAAGCCTATGCATGCCATCACCCAAAAACCCAAAGATGGATGCTCCAAATCAACAAATACACCATCTTTATGAACAAAGACCAAAACTTTTGCCTTGAAATCAACTTGAGGAGCTCTCATACTAACATAGGGACTCTCTAATACTCTCATGATCATGAAACCTCTCATAGAAATGAAGTGGAGGCTAGGATAGTTGAGTGGAGGCCATGAGAGTAGAAATTTGGCCATAGTTTAGTTACATGAGTGAATAATGAGGGTTTAGGATAGGTTAGGGTCTTATTTATAGATTAGGCAAGTGTTTTAGGCCATAGGATTAAACCTAGATTCAATCCAAGCCATCAAAGCATGTCTTGGGGAAGAAGTCAAGTGTAGGAACCATCTAGGGCCTTTAGATTAAAGATGAACCATGAGAACCATCCAAATGTAAAATCTGCATTTGAGCGAATCGGCCCACGGGTTGACAGCCAAACACCCTGGATTAACCCCTAGTCGACCCAGCGGGCTTGGGTCGACCTCAAAAATCGGCCGGTTCGGTTATTCCCCTCTCCCAATTCGCTGTTTTGAACATTTTTGCATATTTATTTATTTAATTTTCAATTATATATATATATATATATATCAATATATATATATTTCTCTGCGCAACCCATTTCACTTAATTAAGTATACTTTAATTTGGGAATTTTTCGTGAAACTTCGCGAGGCCATATCATGGTCATACGGACTCCGATTCTCGAAAACTCAGACTCTATTTCGCGTATTTTTCCGAGACAAACGCAATGGCATAGCCCGTTTTACTTGATTCAGAATTTAAAATTAAATTCTGCCTTGATTCTCGTATTAACACGTTATCGAAAATACGGGTTGTTACATTCTCCCCACCTTTTAGGATTTCGTCCCCGAAATCTCCAAGTTAGGAAGTACATATCCTACCATCCATCATCCATCTACTCAAAACATCATCCACAAGCAACCATTGTCCTTAGAAGATTTCTAATGCTGTATGAATATATGCAAAACGTGTGTGTACATGTTCCTTAGCTAATGCTAATGATCAGGCCTGAATAATCTTTCTAATGCAAAATATGTATAGTGCCATGAATCCAACATGTATGCAAATAGTCCTAGTCATATAGATACTATATGCGTGCACAATCATTCATTCATATGCAACAACCGCATGATAATACATTCGATTTCATCCATAAACAAGTATAAATACTCGTGCATATGCAATATGAAATGTGACCGAGTCGAGCTAGTATCTAATGTGTATTCGCGCATCCACGAGCAACCACTTGCAACCACTTGCAACCATATCAATCATAACATGTTTCAAATACATGTTTACATCCATAGGGTTCTACCTAGGATTCCCTGAAACAGGGTCGAGAAGATAAACAAGACAAACTCCTTACGGGGTTGTAACAGAAAATAGGACCGAGAGGATGTCCACAAAAGATAGCCTACAAGTAAGCTCTACCGAAAACAGGGATCAAGAATATACTCCCAAAAAGAGATATCATGCGTGTATCTAGTCTTTGACCATCAAAGTCGTATTTCCTTGGGTTTAATCCCAATGTGCCTTGACCGTCTTTTAACTTCGTGATTTCGTAGCTTCTTATTTCTTGTTTGCATAACATGAGCTAGAACTCATTTCTTCGTCGCCTCTCGTTCCACTTGCACTTATCCTTTTTCTAGAATACTTGGCGCAAACATGACTGCGTACGCATGATCTTATGCAAGCTTTCCAAAATTCACTAATGAATCTTGGATCTTGTTTATATACTATAAGGTATTCCATGTAGAAGAACTTCTTCTTGAAAGTAAACAGATGTCAACCAGGTTACCAAGCGCACTTACTAGGGTGATTTCCATAACCCATGCATAAGTGAAATAAACCATCCATCTTATCGGCGAACACCACTCGATCGGGCTTCAAATTTCCAATAAAGGCATCACGGGATTCTAAGTAACTAATCATGACCGAACCCAAAAGGTTACACGAGACTCCGAGGGTATTACCAAGGCTAGTCAAGAGTCTAACTACCCTCCTATCAAAACCGAGAGTGGCACCCCTTACTGGATAACCACTTCATCCTTAGAATCCATCCATAGCTTATAAACATAAGCATTATTTCCAAGCTCAACACTTGACATAGACATTCTCAAATCCAAACAAGTCATGAATAAATGGACTGATTCTCCAATAGGACTTTGAGACAAAAATGGGATTCTCTATTACGCTAGTACTTAAGGTGCAGAGACTCAACTATCGAAGCAGACTTAAATGATACGAACAACGAAGTCCTAACGGGATGGTAGAGAAGAAAAGCTAAACCTTTAACGAGATCGTTGCCCTCCTTCCGAGGTACTCTAGAAATGAGAGCATACTACTGCCCTCCCGATGATCTTGTCCTTGTCCCATGATACTTAACTATCCGTCCCGTTCCACCATGCCAAAGGTACTCTCTCGTCATGGGTTTCATTGTTCATCTTTCTCTCTCATTCTGGGTTGAGCCATACCAACAAGTTGTTCATCCTTAAACTCGCATCCTTCATCCTCTTTCTCACTATCCTTTCTTATAACGTGGCCATTGGTCTCTCGAGAACCACCTCCATCGCATGGAAAGTACTTTCGTAGATAGAAAAGACTAGTCGCAGTTAAAACCACTGTGACTACAGATGGAGGAAAGAAAGGAAAAGAGATTTAATTAAGGAAACAAGGATAATGCTAATGGCCTTTGGGGAATAGCCTTTTCTTTTTAAAAGAAAACTTTCTTGAAAAATGCTTCTTTATAAACGATTTTCAAATAGTTTTCAGAAGGTCTTTAAAAACTTTTGCCCAGTCTGGTAACCTTCTGCTCTGATACCAAATGTAACACCCCGCCTCCGCTAGGGTCACTCGCAAAGGAATGCACTAGCTTTAGAGGGGCATTATTGGTAAACATGCACAGAAATATCACAAGATAGAACATATAAAAATAGCGGAAGTAAAATCAAACTTTCATAACATGAATAAATAAGGTCTAAAGCCTTTTACATCAGAGTACATCAAAACCTGTCTTGCAATAGTAAAGAAGCATAAAGACATTTTCATAAATTATTCCCCAAGTAAAAACAGTAAAGTAGCCATTAGCCAAGAGAAGTCCAAGCCATCCATGATGACCTTCAAGCAGAAGAAGTCCGAACTAAACAACAGTATTTCCTCCCTGTAACCTGGGGGGGAAACGGAAGAAAAGAGGCGAAGCAAAACGGGTCAATCAAAAAGACTGAGTAAGCCCTATCTACTATTAGCATAAAAACTAGTAAAGTTAACTGACATGAGAAACTGAGATGAACATAAGCATGATAACAAGATAGATAAGCTAAATCAAAATAACAGGATGAACTACTGAACTCAGATAAACTAAGGTGTCATGATAAATTACGATGTCAAGATAAAACAAGGTATCACATCGTCAGGTTTCTATCAAGTATAATATCCCCAAGATATCTGTCACGTATAACGCCCCGTGATATCTATCCTGTATTTTAGCTCTGCACCTACCGTACTAGTATCCCCACCGTGTCATGTGTTAACCATGAATGTCCCTTGCCCAACGTCATGTAATGGTCCATGTCAACCTAATATATAGCATATGTATGTTTTCCCAACTCGTATGCTTCTTTCCATGTATAAGTTCAGTCCTTTGCCGTAGGCCATACGGGCTTCCCCTGTAAACGTTTTATCCTTGAAGTTGTTTTGGACTGCAACCCTTGATCTAGTTGTGTTTCCTTACCATGAACTATCGTGCGTCCACTTAGGATTTATGCCACCTAGGGCCGCTAGGGATTATGCTACCTAATGAACGTTTCCGTGTCTCGGTTTGGGTTTTGGCCACCTAGGACCACTAGGGATTACGCCACCCGTCAACCGCGCCCTTGATCCCACGTATGTATCGTGAATCGTTTTCCATGTCTAGATGCACATGTTCCCCAATGTGCCATCCGAGTTCCGTGCCAGGGCAAATCAAGAAATACGTAACTCGGTCGGAAGCTTTAAATCGTCTGCCGATGCAGATATCAAGGTCTGTTTTTGTACCCGTGGCTATGGTCCCACGTGACCCCTCCCTCAACTACTGAAAGGCAATCCAAGAAAAATCATGTATAAGAACCACTCCACGGCCCCACTATAGCCCACTTTCCTACGGGCCAACCTCACCCATGACTCGATAGCAAGCACATGGTCTGTTGGGGGTTCCCTGCCTTTCCGCACGTACACGATTGACTAAAGATGGTAGGTAGTCGGCGATGCGCTATCCAGGGCAAAAACAAGAATCGTCGACTCCACGCTAATCCATCCCAGTCTTTAGGTTGCTCGCATAGCAACCAAGGCATACTCTTGGTCCTTCTAACGCAGACCTTAACCTCTCATGGGCCTAGTATAATTACCTGGCAGCCCATAGAGGGATCCCAAGAATATCCTCACGTCCCCCGAAGCTTCCACTTCGGCACCCAGTGCGCTGGAGCTTTTATCCAAGTCAGATAACTTGCTCCCCCTCGTATACTAAGCGATGACCTACCGTATCAGGTTACTCATCGTTTTGAGAATTAGTCCTATGTCCTTAGCTAAGAATTATTACTTAGTTACCCTTAACTAAGGTTTACCACTCAGCTTCCTTTCCCGTTATCCTTGATTAACCACGGTTTTCTACCTAGTTCTTCTAGCTAGGGTTTGTCTATTGGGTTAAGTGTTATCATTCAAGTCCATGACTTAACCCGCCCACGAATCACGTCAAAGATTGGCTAAGTATTTAAGTTCAAGACTTAGTCCCACAAGTTGGTTAAGTGTACCCATAGGCTCATGACTTAACCTTATCAAGTCAAATTGGTCAAGTACTAGCTTACCTTAATCCTATCGGATTATCTTGCTAGATCGATTAAGCATAGATTATCTTAATCCCATCAAATTATCGAGTCGGATTGGTTAAGTATAGGTTGACTTAACCCCATCCTCTAATCGTACTATAATGGTTAAGTATATTCTAAAAAGGTCTTGTGACTTAACCTTATCAGGTCCGCGTATTAGATTGGTTAAGTGTAAGTTACTTAACCCCATCAAATCATCATGTATAATTGGTTAAGTATAAGTTGCTTAACCCCGTTAAATTATCACGTTAAGTTGGTTAAGTATTGGTTACTTAACCTCATTGAATTACCGAGTTTAAATTGGTTAAGTGTTTAACTTAACCCCATCGAATTACCGTGTTTAGATTAGTTAAGTGTGGATTACTTAACCCCATCTAATTACCGTGTCGGATTAGTTAAGTGTAAATTACTTAACCCCATCCCCTAATCATCTTGTATGGTTAAGTGTCATTAAGAAAACTTACTTAACCTTGCCAAATTATCATGTTGGATTGATTAAGTGTTGGTTAACTTAATCCCCTTCCACTAGTCGTATAAAAATGGTTAAGCGTCATTAGGCAAATCAAATCACTTAACCTACCCAACCTTGTCATGTTTTGTTAAGTATCATTAGCCTAACCAATTTACTTAACCCATTTACCCATGTCATATTTGGTTAAGAGTCATTAATCAAATTAACTTAACCCTATCATGTGGCATTAATTACTTAATGCACCCCAACCTCTCACATAAGACTTCGTTGTGGTTACTAGTTAAGCCGGTCGGTTCCGGGTAGCTTTACACCACAACTTGGTCTAACCTCGGGTTCAAGCACAACATGACCAACTTCTCACATTGGGTCCTATTGTTTGCAACTACTAGTTAGGCCGGTCGGTTCCGGGTAGTTTTACGTTGCAAACTCAACCCAACCTCGAGTTGGCCACACTTATATTATCTAAGTGTCATGTTCATCATGTTTCCAAAACATGTTACAAGTTTTTCAAGCATTTGGGTAGACCTAACTTAATAGGTAAATTCCCAAAGGGTAGACCTAACTTAATAGGTAAATTCCCAAGCTTATGTTTTTATGCATACTTACATGTCAACTTCCATGTTATATTTCAAGTCATGTTTTCAAGTATAAACACATGTCATATTTAACGTTACATGTTGTCATGTTTATACCCATTTACCCAAGTCATATTCATGTCATTATGTTTCCCCATAATGTGACCCCAACGCTTTTTAAACTAGCATATATGTTCGCAAAAACGTGATGGATTAAAAGAAGAGACTTGGCAAAGGAATGACAAAAATGGGTATTAAGCCACAAGTTAATCATGGTGGCAAATGAGGCACAAATGTGTTCATTAGCTTGCATGTTACATTCTTAAGCCTCAAAAACATGCATCAACCCAAACTTGGTACATAAGCGAATCATGGTGACAAAAGACATGGAATGATGGCTAGAAACTCGCATATATCATCATATAAGGATTATGACTTCATATGCAAGTTGACATAATGATTATGAAGATTCTCATGTTGCATAATGCAACATTTCAACATAAAGGTTGTGGCTTTTAGCTCATAAGATCAAGATAATGACTTCATAAACCTGCATAACATGATAGCATGCATCATTCTAATTAATCAAACCCAAACTTTCAACATGAACATTTAACTTCATAGTTAATATCTAAGAGTAGGGAAGGGCTTACATTGCTATGAAGGCCTAAATCGATTAAACTAAAGCTTGTAATGAAGCCTATGCATGCCATCACCCAAAAACCCAAAGATGGATGCTCCAAATCAACAAATACACCATCTTTATGAACAAAGACCAAAACTTTTGCCTTGAAATCAACTTGAGGAGCTCTCATACTAACATAGGGACTCTCTAATACTCTCATGATCATGAAACCTCTCATAGAAATGAAGTGGAGGCTAGGATAGTTGAGTGGAGGCCATGAGAGTAGAAACTTGGCCATAGTTTAGTTACATGAGTGAATAATGAGGGTTTAGGATAGGTTAGGGTCTTATTTATAGATTAGGCAAGTGTTTTAGGCCATAGGATTAAACCTAGATTCAATCCAAGCCATCAAAGCATGTCTTGGGGAAGAAGTCAAGTGTAGGAACCATCTAGGGCCTTTAGATTAAAGATGAACCATGAGAACCATCCAAATGCAAAATCTGCATTTGAGCGAATCGGCCCACGGGTTGACAGCCAAACACCCTGGATTAACCCCTAGTCGACCCAGCGGGCTCGGGTCGACCTCAAAAATCGGCCGGTTCGGTTATTCCCCTCTCCCAATTCGCTGTTCTGAACATTTTTGCATATTTATTTATTTAATTTTCAATTATATATATATATATATCAATATATATATATATATATATTTCTCTGCGCAACACATTTCACTTAATTATGTATACTTTAATTTGGGAATTTTTCGTGAAACTTCGCGAGGCCATATCTTGGTCATACGGACTCCGATTTTTGAAAACTCAGACTCTATTTCGCGTATTTTTCCGAGACGAACGCAATGGCATAGCCCGTTTTACTTGATTCAGAATTTAAAATTAAATTCTGCCTTGATTCTCGTATTAACACGTTATTGAAAAATACGGGTTGTTACACATTCATAGGCGCGGGTTGGATACCCAGGTGGATCCAGGGGGCCTCCTGTAAAATCAGTGGTATGCATCTCAGAATTGAAAAGGGCAGTAGCAGCCAAAAGAAGAAATAATATAACCAAAGTATTCACTGAGATGGCCATGATCGTATTGCTTGTTTATGGTGCAGTAAGATGAAGAGAAAGTAATGAAAATGCTGCTTTATTTATAAGCAAAATATAAACCAGAAAAATATCTATATGGCGGCTGTCATGCATTTTCTTTGGGGGGACATGTTGACTCATTATGATTAACTCAGCCAATGTCCTGAACATCAACTTTGCCATATATCAATATGGCATCCAGTCATTTACACTTCTACTTAAATCTTCCAGATTATTTTTGCTGGTTAACCATCCTATGCAAATAAATAATATTAGACATGAAATTCGTAGTGTTCTTTTTTCTTTTAGAGAATGGTACATACACATGCTAATTTTTTATAACAACTTATATAGTTTTCACTTATGTGGTGCTCGCGGAGCAAACTAGGTGCACTAGGGAGAGTTTTACGACTCCGGTCGGTTTTCCTCTTTAAAAAAAAAAAAAAAAAAACTCATATAGTTTTCTAATTAAAATTAGATTAAGTTTTCACATTCCTTGTAATTTAAGTTACTGTGCGATTTTAAAATACTATAAAATATGCTGCCCATATTAAGGTCAAAACTAATTAGTTTTTTCATTTGGAGATTCAAAGTTCTTTCCTGCTGAATAATTGTAATACAAGGCCGTTTTGGACCTCGGTTTTTTTTCAAGGCTGGCTTTCTTTGCTATTTCCTAATTAATCATTTAGTTAGTGCAACTGACTTCCTCCTGCATTGACTTAAGACTTCATTTAGATGGCAGCGGTGTTACTGGGTCTGTGGCTATACGTTACGCACACAAGTTTTATTCGTACACTTGCAGATGGAGACGCACCACTTGTCTGTGATAAGACATTTCACGCAACAGTAGAAAACCCACATGCATATATGAACTCTTGTTTACCATAAATTGACCAGCAAATCCGTTTTCCCTTCCAACGTTTTAAATAGCTCTAGTGATATTTTGTTTTCAAAAATATATAGATTAACATGTATTTTATTAATGTAGTAAGTAAGTTATAGCATAAATGAAATGATTTTGTCTTCAAAATTGCAAATATGCAAATAAACTATTTGTTGGAGATTTGAAATAAATTTCTAAAAGAATAGATGACAGAACATGGGAGCCAAAAATATCAGTTAGTCAATTGATAATTTTCTCTTCATTGGCATTCAATATGTCACATCCGAGCTGAGTTTGAGGAGCAATTGCGTATGGAGCGGGTGAAGATGAACGAAATGCATGAGCATATGCAATCAGAGATGTCTCGTATGATGACAACTTTTGTTGGTAGGTAATCTGGTTTCATTTAAGTCAAAATTGTACTTGATTTTTTTTTTCTTTTTCTTTTTTTTTTGTTGTTCTAGGTTTGTGGGTATGACTTTTACTGCTATGTTGATGGAATTTGTCAAAATTTTACATGCCAAATTTAGCAAATTTGTCAATCAATGTTGATTGAATTAACAATGTATATGATATATTTCATCATATACGCTACAGTAGATACTTGAGTAGATTGTTACAAATTTTAAGAACTTTTAGCCCCATTTATTCTCTAGTTTTTCACTATATAAGTTACAGTATATGATCATGGCTACTTTTTGGACTAAATTAGAAGTGAGTAGACCTATGTCCATATGTGTTAACAATTTTACTATACTGTCGAAATTATTTCAGGTTATTTGCAAGTGTATGGTCCCAGTTTTGGTAGCTTCGGTTCACTATAAATAGTTTAATTCCAGCAGTACTTTAGCAGTGGTTTCAGCTTAGTTTACCACTATATCTTGGGTGGACTTGTCAATCTCAGTTTTATTCTTCCTTTCCATTTTCAGTTCAGCTCAGGATAAATTTTCATTGCATTTTGCTATATGGTATTGTAGTTCAAGTAATTTCAAAATATGAATTATGAGCCATGAAGTTTGATCTTCACTTCGAATATTTATGATAAATCACTCATCAGTTCCAGCGTTTGATCTGTTGGCTGGAGAGATTTTTTTGTTGCTTCACTTCAAATATATACTTTAGCCTTCTATAACGATTTTACTTTTTTTAAAACATTTTTTTAACATTTTTTGTATTTTTTAACTTGATTGTTCTGTCATGCAAGTAGAAGTGCTACTGTATTCATATGTGTATGCTCCTTGTTATAAGATTATCATAAAAGTCCAAGTTGCATCAACTTATTACTAGTGTTCTATGGGAGAACACTGGAAAAAAAAAAGGGCATGAATAAGGACAGAGTAATTAAACTTAGCTTTATCCTTACTTCCCCTTTAGCACTTTAGAAACTGTAGATAAATGAGTGTGTGATTTTTTTTTTTTTTTTTTTTACTTTGGTTGCTTATATTTCCTTATGTGGATGATCACATTTGATTTATGTGGCTTGATTATATTATCTATGGTTTGGGGGTAGTGCTTAGCTTACGGATATCTTATCATATATATGTTTCTGTAGCATGCCAAGAAAACGTAATAAAATCGTTAATAAGGGATAAAAAAAAACATCGTAAAATCGCCGGTAATTTACATATTAAAAAACATCATAAAATTGTCGATAATTTACATGTAAAAATCATCGTAAAATCATCGGTAATTTACATGTCAAAAAACATCGTAAAATCGTCGGTAATTTATATGTCAAAAAAAAGTAGTAAAATCGTCGGTAAGTGATGGAGAAAAAAAACATCGTAAAATCATCGGTAATTTACATGTCAAAAATCATCGTAAAATCGTCTGTAATTTATATGTCTAAAAAACGTAGTAAAATCGTCGGTAAGCGATAAAAAAAAAACGTTATAAAATTGTCGGTAAATGATGAAAAAAACATCGTAAAATCGTTGGTAACCGAAAAAGAAAAACATGGTAAAATCGTTGGTGAGCTAAAACAAACATCGTAAAGTCGTCGGTAAACGTTGACGTTTCCAAAGATAAAATATCGGAAATTTCGTCGGAAAATTTAATGACGCTAAATATTACGATGTTCTTATTTCGTCGGTAAATCTATCGGCGATTGTTTTTTCCGACGAAATACCGACGTTTAAGAGCGTCGGAATACACAGTTTTTCTTGTAGTGTATGCAATGGTACATAAGTGTAGTAAACATATCATTTACAACAGTTAATAAAACATTGAAAATGTGTTGCAAAAAGAAAATATTTTATGCAACTATCCATATAACAACGGCGGAGAAAACGTTGTTAAAGTGTTTTAACAATGTATATCCACCATTGTAAAATGCTCTTTTTGTTGTAATGTGTACATTGGTTGAGTAGAGTAAGTTTCGAGGAGTCAATTTGATGTTGGTTTCAGCCTTCGGGGTTGATACTGAGGATTTTTTCACTTACCAATTTACAATGGGAAGCTAATGGAGTAAAAGTGTGATGATAATTGAATTTTCTTATATTAAATAAGAAAAAGGAAATATTTTCTGAATATGATTAGATGTAGAAATTTAAATATTTAATTAACGACCGGTTAATTAAAGAGGATAAATAATGCACGGTATTGAATCAATAAATTCAATTTTTTTTTTTGGATGAATGATTGTTTATTTGATAGTTAAATAATCAGCTATAAAATCTGACCTATACGATTATTGGTACAGAAAGAACAAGATTGTAGGTCTTTATCATATAGCAATAGAAGAGTACAAGAAACTAAACACAATAATCAAAATTCACCAGAAAATGATTTGATTTTGTGGAGACGAGAATTGGATAAGATTAGAATTCCCAAAACCCTAATTAAAATAAACCCTTTTTAACATTAATCTTTCTTTGAATCTAAGGATAACTCGTATAGGGAAAGTCTAAATTCTTCGTAGTTTTCTAAATTGCCTCTTGAATCGTCACAAATCAATACACTTAGTCCAAAGCCCGATATAGCTCATAAGCCACATCAGACGTATGACATTTAGGCCAAATGTCTGGATACAACCTCGGGAAAATTCCGTTATAAGACCAGACGTCGGGCAAGCCATTTATCTCAGCTCATACATCTGACCAAAAAGTCTGATGTCTGAAGCAATTCTTTTGTTGCAATCTCCATATGACCAGACGTTTGACCCCCTTCCGGTTAAATCCTAATCCATGTTTTCACCTCAACTTTCTTCTACAAGCTCCAATCAGCGAACTGTATTGTCCTTTACTAAGCTGCTTCCAACCGCTTCAATTCTACTATATAATGTCGCAAAATTTAACATTCCACCTCGACAATATATCTATCTCCAACACCTTACCTAATGGCGCCAAACTATCCTCTACCTTCTACCGAACAAAAGCTTGAGCGTTTTCTTAATGAGCTCCGACATTGCCACCATCCATTGCACTCCATCAACGAGTTCATGAAAAACCCTCACCCATCATTGAAGTGTTAAAAACACCCAACTCTATAATCAGACTCATCATAAGATAAACATACTCGGGAGTGTAAGCGAGCACTTACCTAAAGATAGAATCCCAACCTTTCACAAATGCTCATCATCATCCATAACCAAGCTTCTCCATCAACCATGCTACCCCGTGACACTTAGCACTTCGCTAAGCGAATTAAGTTTGAGCAATGCATGAACTTTCCAACTAGCAATGTTTTATTTAATAGATTTGCCGCATTTTCTTTGGTGTACACCTTTTGATTTCATCAGTGGGCCAAATTGAGGAGCAACTAGAGTGTTTGGAAATAAGAGTGACATAGAACATATGAGAATCGATGAATTTTTTAACGGTGAGTAGCTCGCTCGGTGATCGATTTGACGGGGCTTCGACAAAAAGAGAGGAAAGTTAATAAAAAAGATTTAAGTATTGTAAAAAAATAGTATATAAAAAGTTATTGATCTAGGTGGCCGTGCACTAACTCATCTTCCAAGAGAAAACACGTTCAAATCCCACGGAAATTTAATTGGACCGATTAACATTGGCCATGGGGTTGCGTCTAGAACTTGAACTTCTTTTGCTGATATTTTATAGAAAATCAGTACTCTCGGGTCCCATACTGCTAGTAGTATGTCCACATTCCATGCACGCATTATGAATATGCATGTATGTGTAAAAGGTGCTACATGTATCTTTCAACGTAAGTCGATAACCTCTTTTATAACCATGCAAAAGTCAGTTACGGCTGCGATCGTAGCCATGAGCATGTAAGCCTTATATCAGTTCATTTGTGGTTATACGTAAACATGTCACTGTCTTTGAAGTTTAGTATGTAAACTAGCCCGTACACTCGCAGATGGAGACGCACCACCTGGCTTAGATGGACATTCCACTGACCCAAAACATCAAAATTATATATATATATATATATATATATATATATATATATATATATATATATATATATATATATATATATATATATATATATATATATATATATATATATATATATATTGGAAAGTCTATTTTGACACAATTTGATGACACAATTGGTGAAACAATGAATTCTCACCATTGGATTGCCCCCGAATTCCACCTTCCCATGTAAAGACAAAAAGATTCAATAATGCAGATCTTTTGTGTCACCATTTATGTCACCAAATTGTGTCAAAATAAACGTTATATATATATATATATATATATATATATATATATATATATATATATATATATATATATATGGAAGCGGGTATTTAGACACAAAATTAAACACAAATCAAAAAACACAAACTACTAGCCGTTGGATCATTTTGTTTTTATGTGGAAAGGTGAAAATCATGAGGATTCAATGGTGGAAATGCATTGTATCACTAATTATACCTATATTTTGTGTTCAAACACAATATATATATATATATATATATATATATATATAGACACACACATCCTCTGGAGTGTGGCCAGCAGAAAACCCACATGTCGAATGGAAACTCCAAAGCCAGCTGTGGATTTTTATTTATGAGCTTTATTTAGCCATAAATTAGTCAGCAATCCTTTTTACCTTCCAATGTGTTAAATTAGTCAGTTATGGCGTGCTCGACATTTCCAATATATTATTTGCATCTACATGAGAAGCTTTTTCACTCCCACGATAACAACGGAACCTGGTAAGGAAATGTTAACTAGGACCGTCAAAAGATAAACAAAAAAAAAAAAAAAAAAAAAAAAAAAATATATATATATATATATATATATATCATAAATTTGCCCTTATCCGAATATTGAATAAGCATCTGATATACCGTTACACAGGCCTCTATTTCCGCCGTAAACACGTTCTGAATCCACAACGGTTTGACATCACTATAGCTATTTGTTAAGACTATAGTACAAGAAAAAGCATACCGTATTCGTATAGATGTATATATCTTAGTCTTACCCTATCACTTATGTTCAGTACAAATTCAATACAATTTTTTTTTTTTCTACCAAATCAACTCGTCAGTAAAATTGCTATTTTCATTTGCATCGCTGCCTTTCTGCATAGATTTTTCTTCATGTAATATACATACTATACTATCAAATGTTTGTGCTCCCTTCATTTGCCTCTCTGCCTTGAATTCCATAGCCAATGCAGCTATTAATACCAGTGCTGTTACGGTTGGACCGTTCAACCGCCGAACCGCACAACCGTTCACACGGTTGCCGTCTACTACGGTGACGGTGACGGTTGTGGATTTTGATAACCGCGGTAAACCATACCAACCGAACATGATTTATTTTGTTGTATTTCATAAAAAAAAAATTATGTTTTTCAATAATTTAAGCTAAAGAAATAACATATATATAAATTATTTGCGTCTTTATTTATAGATAACATGCACATGGATGGTTTGTTTCATGGATAAATAAACTAATTCTTAAAATTAATATTAAAACTTGAATTATTTATAGATAACAACGTAAATTTACGGTAATGGTTGCGGTAACGGTTAGACGGTTACGGTAACGGTTATAAAATTTGTCACCCGTTAACAACGGTTGCAGTTACGGTTGAAGGTAAAATTGACGGTTGCCGCAACCGTAACACCCCTAATTAATATGGTGGTTAATTCCTATTTTCATCAAGGATGAAAGAGTAATAATAATTCATTTGTTGAGCCACAGACATCTCTCCTATCAGCAATCTGACAAGAAAGTTTAAAAATCAAAGAGAATAATGTTATGAAAATGAAACCAAGTTCACATGTAAAATATAGTTGTTTTAGACTTTGAAAAATCAGTATGTGCCTTAAAACAGCGGAGAACGATGGTCTAGGAATATTTGGCAGGACATGGAAATAAAAAGTTAGAGAAGTCTGAACTGAAAGCAGCCATATTGTTGGAAGTACTGGGGCTGTTACGATTACGGCAACCGTCAATTTTACCTTCAACCATGACCGCAACCATTGTTGACGGTTAGCAAAATTTATAACCGTTACCGTAACCGTCTAACCGTTACCGCAACCATTAGCGTAAATTTACATTGTTATCCATAAATAATTCAAATTCTAACTTTTTTCTTAAGAATTAGTTTGTTTATCTATGAAATAAATCATTCATGTGCATGTTTTCTATAAATTAAAGCGCAAAAAGTTTATACATATGTTATTTCTCTAACTTAAGTTATTAAAAAACATATAATTTTGTATGAAATACTACAAAAAAATCATGCGCGGTTGGTATGCTTTATCGCGGTTATCAAAATGCACAACCGTTACCGTCACCGTTACCGTAGTAGACGGTAACCGTGTATACGGTTAGTGCGGTTTGACGGTTGAACGGTCCAACCGTAACAGCCCTAAGAAGCACTATCCACTCCATATGAAAGATGGCCACATGACTGGTAGTCCTCTATATTACGAACATGCCACTACTAAATTTAAAAGTATTAAAGGCTGAAACATTTGCTTCTACTACAATAAATAGGGACAAAAAAATTAATTAAAGTGCCCCTGTGGTCTTGGGAGGCGAATTAGTATTAGCCTGAAAAGAAGGCGTCCGAAATAAGTATTAAAGGCTGAATGTGTTCTGTAACTGCCTCTATATATGTTGCCTCCAGCTAAGCTTGTACAAGTTTTAGAGGCAAAAACTGCCGCCTCTTTTGATGTTGAAAATACTAGAGGCCAAACAACTTGTCAGTTTCCTACTAGTGTTGTAATTTAGTAAAAAAAAAAAAAAAAAGACGTCAAAACGCTCCTCTATTGATACAAATATAATTGGTACAAGACTTCACATGAATGTTGTACAACAACAGAATATGGTACAAGCATGCTTTCCCAATATTTAAAGTAAACATAGCAGCAAAATATAACGTACATAAATATAAAACAGAAAGTTATATTATCTTAGCACAACACCAAAAGTAAATACATGGTTTCCAACTCAAATAACTAGACTCACTAACAGCAGTATGCCATTTA
Organism: Allium sativum; assembly: GCA_030737875.1. Taxonomy (NCBI): domain Eukaryota; kingdom Viridiplantae; phylum Streptophyta; class Magnoliopsida; order Asparagales; family Amaryllidaceae; genus Allium; species Allium sativum. Next base: position 1,048,899,651 of record CM060916.1, on the reverse strand, counting down.
CATAATAACTACTCTAACATTCTCCATGCCGATAATCATGTAGATCAACATCTTTTAATCAAACACAGTGAATCCATGCTAAACTCCACTACGCAAAGAAATAATACGAAACTGCACCGTGTTTGCTTTATCAACAATTTGCAATTAGCAAATCAACATTCATCTCCTATGTCATAACATTAACTTGTAGAGAATCTTCTCACTTAGTAGCATTTTCTGTATAAATTTAAAAAGATATATCAATCCTTTCTCAGATTTTAATATAAGTAAAAAAAAATTGCGGTAATATTGAATTTTGAAACGGACAGAAATAAAAATGCAAAAATAAATCCACAAACTATAAGTAAACCAGACACATTAAAATTTTGATGAATCAAAACTTTGTGTGCTGAATCAAGACTAATCATGAGGCACATAAAAAGATGCCAACACCTCAACGTAAAAGAGAAACATATGTTTATCATTGGTCCCTAGTCTGCATGTAGTCGATAAAATCTAAAGAATAAAAATGTAAAACATGCTTATGCTCACCATGAGGCACATACAAAGCTGCAAATACTTCAATATAAAACAGCAGCAGATGTTCATCACTGGTCTCTAGTCTAAATGGATTCGGTTGTGACGATGATCCAAAAGAGTTCTCTAATGCTAAAACATTATTATAATTTGTATGATGGACTTGTTAATGATAGAGGTTAATTAGGAAAACACATGTTTAAACCAGAGACGAAGCATCAATTATTTTAGAAAAAACTCGAGCAAAGATCCATTTGCACTATAAGTACACAGTATATAATGCATAATGTTATCCGTAATACAACCAAATGATAAATTTTCATTTGTACTATGAAGGCACATATATCCAATCAACTTATTTTATTTCTCTATGATCTTATCAAGGATAGGAGGAAGTATATCTTAGGGATAAATCTAAAGTCAGTGTACCCAATTTGTTTCAGGTAAAATGGAAAAGATCCATTATATCTATTGTATTATCATCATACTTTCATGTCCATGTTGTGTGATATTATTAACTACTTTTATTAACTAAAAAGGAGCAATTTTGAGAATATAAACCACTGATCAGATGATTCAAGTTCAATACATTCAAAACACTTCAACTCTAACACCGTCAAATTATCCAAACTATTAAATTCATGTAAACATCTCGTATCCCCAAATAACATAGGTTAAAATAAAATATGAACCTAAGAATGTCAACGCTGATCATTTGAATTGCACTGCTCAGAGCAATCTATGACTCTAAAAGCAGCTCTCTGCCTAAATTTTAGAAGATGTGTAATCTCATAAACAGGACAAAGCTGCTACATTTAAATATGATTCTCATGCAAAAGACTGAATCGGCTATAAGAGGAGTAAGAATGGTTAAGACAACATAACACTTTACCTTAATTGGTCTTATATATGTCATGATCAAATCCATCATATTTAGAAATGGTTTCATATATAATTACCCTTACGGGTTGCTAACCTAACACTCGCTAACAAATTATCAATATTGTTGTCTTTTTATTTAAAAAAAATCAAGATACTTGGATCACAAGGAGGTATAGAAAAAAAATGTAGTAATTTTATATGAATTATCCTTTAAATTTATGTAACAAGTCATAGTGATAAACTATGATATAATTGAAGTGACAAAATCAAACTAGCTTAAATCTATACAATGGTTGATTTTGAATTTAATGGATTAGGAAAACACACAATGTTAAACAAACCAATTATAGATTTTGAATCTAATGGATTAGGAAAACACATAATGTTAGACAAACCAATTATCGAAACCATGGTAAACCAAGAGAAAATCCGAGTTCTTGTTTTTTCTTTACAAGAAAACATGATTAGTTCTATCTTTTAGCTATCTAATAATTGCGCAACCTATAACTACCCAATGCTTTACAAGTCACGAAATTACGTCTCAACACTTTTCTTTCGGGCTCTTGGTTACTGTCTTTCAGTTCCCAAAGTCAAGACTAACAATATTCAGTTATCTAATGTAAGTAAGTCAGATGTTGATTTGTTATAGATAAAGAAAGAACTACCAAGTGATTTCATGACATTTAAAAACCATGTACGTACCGCAAGAAACATTCATTTATTAAATATTTTTGGATTTTGTCATATTTTATCTTTATCAAAATTTTTGATCACAATTTTTTTAGAGAATTCAAATGGTGAAAATTGTAGTAGACTGATTTCTCAGTGTGTATCTCTACTATCTTACCATGGATATTCAATTCCAAATAATGGTGAGCATTTATTTAATGAAACCAATTAAACTAACCATGCCGGTTAAGTTTGGTCAGTTTGGTTTGGTTTTATAAGTTAATTGGTTTGTTTTGGTTTTTTATTTTTATATTACTTCAGTTTATTGGTTTGGTTTTGGTTTTTAATATTTGAAAACTGAACCAACCATTTGAACCAAACTTAAAAATTTATTTATTTAATGTTAAAAAATTAGCACTAACAATGCTGTTGTTTACAATATTTTGATAACAATATTATTTTTTCTTTAATTTCATATTGACATTTTAAGAAGAAGAGTTTGATTTCTAAAATATTTACATCATATGAACTCAATTATTTGTTTTAATCCTATGCTATATCAACAATTAGAAGATCTATTTCATTTTAAGAAAAACCAAACAAGCCAAACCAGATATTATCGGTTTGGTTTGTTTTGGTTTTTAAAAAGATCAGTTTGGTTTGGTTCGATTTATGTTTCTTGAATAGTTATTTTGGTTCCAACGTTTTTAATTGGTTTGAAACAGAACCAACCATTTGCTCACCCCTAATTCCAAATCACATGATAGATGAACCACATACATTTAAATCATGATATTTTAGTCAATATGGCATTTATTTTGTACAATTAAAGCTTATTAAACATTTCTTCCCATGTAAAAAACTACCATAAATGTGACAATAGATTTGAATCAAAGCCCATAACAGCCAAGTAACGGTTATCCTGAGTGATAAGGTCTTTTAGTTGGAAAATTTTAAAGAAAAAAATATCAAAATTATGTTAACGCTTGAAGTTCATAGTGGCAATAAGGAACTATATGTACAAAATCTCATTGGTTTGATTATTTCATGGCGGCACAACTTGCTGCTTAAAATCAAACCCATTGAGCATTAATGTACACTCTCCAAGCCAATATGTCATTTGCGAGTAGAAAGAAGGATGATAAGTTGGAGGGCAAAAAAGTTGGTCAAATGATGAAAACTGGTAAGGATCCACATTGTTGACATGGTATATAATGTTGAGACTAGATAAGTTCCAATATACAAGTAATAATGACTAACGAGAACTAAGTCCACTAAATAGGTAGGATACAAATCTATTAGGCTACTTCTTTTAAAATATAGTGGAGTAAAGATATAACACCAGTTTGAAAAAAAAATGTAACATACAAACAAACCAACTATATGCATATAGTTTGATCTAGTATTAGTTAGAGTACAGTTAAATTATATATCATATTCCCCAGATAGTAATTTTATGGTTAGGTTTTCAGAAGATAGTATATGAATATTAAAATATAAGTTAGTTTCACTATATATCATCTAATACTTATCGGTTAATTACGTATCTACAAATATACATTTTATTTAAAGAAGAAAGGCATATCTAATTTATATATGGATCCAATTTAGTATGATGTAAATTCAAATCATAAGTTAAATTACAGCCACTTGTTCCATTGCAGCATCCACCCAACTCTTGTTTCTGTCCTTTCTTCTATGAACTGACTCGTATGTTTCAATAGGATCAGGTTCGTGGCCAAAATTCTCCTTCTATTGAAACAAAAAATGGTAATAAACAAATTAAATGTTTGGTCCGATGAAAAACATGACTAATTAAGGGAAGTTTAAAAGATGACTAACATAGAATGATAAACAAATTTCTCTCCGAATAATCATTTGTGAGTAATTTGTCTCCCGTTCAGGTATCATTTCTTCTGTTGTCACAAGACATTTTCGGATAACTATCTTTTATGTACTTGTAAAGATTGGGATGTGTAGGTAAATGGTTGGTACTGCTAAATGATGTATTCTTAAAATATCTTGGATGACTTTTTTCCTTCAAACTCCACATATATGCAAAGATAGTATTTCTATTTTTAAGAGTGAAGAACAGGAGCCTTAAGTTTAATCCAATGTCGCATTCGCCAATATAAGAATCTTTATGTATTTCACAAGCTGTTAGACAAAAGTGCTTGTTGTTAGAGTCCCGGAACCCCTCACTAACTAACGAATGTGATGGACTCAATGTGCTTGCATGGTAACTTTTTATACTTCCATTTTTGAAACCTACAAGAAAATTCACTTTTCCATCTTTCATGCGATGTAAAATAGCCTACTAAAGTCATAAGCCTGGCAAATTTACTAGAGTCAAAAACAAATTGCAAGTTTTACAGACTATGAAGGTATTTATAAGCATGTCTTGCATTTAGTGAAAGTGACTCAAAAGCAGGAGTATTAACAAGAGAACATGCTTGTTCACGTTGTGAAGTCATGGTATAAGCATAAATAATTGTTAAATAATCTAAGATCAAATTTTCTTGTCATGGCAGTCTCTAGAAGCATCAAGACATTCTAAACTTCCACGAATAAGACAATTGGTGATACTATAATTGATAGTATAGGCTAGTTTAACAATTGCAAAGATTGGAAGTGTGTTACCCTTTCCATACATGTTCATCCCTTGGCCTACCAAGCAAATCTTCCAGGAAGTTGTGGAATAAAAAGCAAAAAGATTAAAAGCTATTCTGACTCATGTAAGATTAGAGTATTAAAACTAAAACATGCATCCATACTATCACTAGAGTGTTTAACATTGCAAACAAAAACAAATATTAAATATTTTGTATCAAATTCAATTACTCATATGGTACACGCTTCATGTAATAAAGTAAAACAGAGAATCACTAACAATCTTTTAATATAAAGAGTTTCCTCCACATCTTCTCTACTTGCATAATGTATTTTCATAAACAATATGCTAACATTAACATAGAAAAGAAACTAATTTTTGCTTATAGAGAGAAAAAAGTAACTTGGAAACTAAAATTTCACAAAATTAGAAGATCGACTATCTGATAATTATAGTCAAGATGACTGAAATAGCTATTCAAGCTTCATTCTTGTGGCTCTGAAATATATATTCGGATTAACAATAAAATCAACTCTCAAACATATAAGTGAAAACAAAACAACCCAATAAACGTCTCTGTCGTTTAAATCAATTCAAAGCTAATTTAAATAGTGCTGAGTTTACAGTATTCTTCGGATTTAAACAATACAAGGCTAAAAATAGAGCATTTACAGGAATCTAGTTTTTCAACTTTCTAAAACAGTAGAAGGCTAAAAATAAAATTCAACTTACCATTCACAGAACAATCTGTTGCCTAAGTAAATTCACCGGCTTCAGTCTTCAAAAGAAAGGCATTCACCGGAATGAGATTGTTCGGATGGAGAGATGCATGAGTCTCGTTCTGATCGGGCGAAGCTCTTTTGAAAATTAGGGATTAGATTCGAGTTGTAAAATTAGGTGTCCATCGATATTTTTCTTAGGGTTTCAAATTGGGGGAGATACGGAATGGTTTTGATGTGGATTTTTCACTCAGATGTACACGTGTTCTGAACTTTGTGAGGCACGTTCTTGGGATAACATTAAGGATGTTTTAATATGCCTCCAGTGATATTACTAGAGGCGTAATCTTTTTCTGCCCTTAATTAATCGGTAGTAGGGTCAAAAGTTATATTTTGCCTCTAACTGTGCGCCTCAATTATTCACTATTTTAGTAGTGTCTTGTATTCAGGGTTCTGGTCGGTATTTTTGGTATTTACGGAAATGCCACTGCCAGTTGTCTCCAGCTGTCAAGCCATTTTGGATGCTACGACCGACCAAAGGCCTTTATTGAAGGGAAAGACGACCAGGAGGCTTAGATGCGGAGAGGACCGACCAGATGCGAACGAACGACCAGGAAGTTGAAACCAAAAAGCGGACCGACCAGAGTAGGAGGAGCAAGATGGCGCTATCTTTTGGAAATGCGCGACCAGGATCGAGAAAACATCAGAATTGGCTTCTTCAAATATGGGGTCGTCCTTGAGAGAAGAACGACCTGTTGACTTCCGCATTTGGAGCGACCAGAGGTCTTCTGCATTTGGAGCGACCAGAGGTTTCGCCTACAATGACCGACCCTTCCTTCGCTGTCTCAGGACCGACCCCTTCTTCAAATGCACAAAACCGATCCATACAAACTTGTTGATATCCCACCGATCGATTTAGGTGGATAACATTTTGCCCCTCGGAGTTCCATAATTTTTCACGAAAAACTATGGACTTCGAAATATTAGACGATACACCAATGGATTGATTAGGTTTAACTAGGGTCGGTTTTAAAATTTATTCGTAGGGGTCGGTTTCCTCTCTTTAGGTTGATTCGGTCCAGTGGGTAACGAGACGGGCTGGTCGTCCAAGCTATATAACTTCTCCTTGACCCTTGGTGTTCCTCATTTCTCTCAACCCTGAGCTAATTCATTTTAATTGCGGCGTGCTCTTGAAGAAAATTTCCCAATCTCATTTCGCTCCACCGATTCAATCCAAGAATCTGATCCATTCACGGTTGCTTTCCTCGAATCTTTGACAAGTGTTCGACTCTCAGTCGCTCGAATCCACACCTCGTCGAAGCCTGGAAGTCCGATCCAAACTTCTTTAATTAGTTGATCTAATCGCAGGTATATGTCTTTATTTCCTTTATTAATTCGAGAATGATGAATGTTGGCTTTTGAATTTGACTGGATTCTTTGAGGTTAAGATGTAATTGGACTGGTTTTAGGTGTATGATTGCAATTTGTAGTAGAATTCTCGAATCCGAAACCCTTTGTGTATTGATATGTTTGACAGCAATGTAGTATTCGACTTGAATTTGTGGAAGATGATTTTTGAAATGTGAATAACCTTCGTAATACTTCCATAATGATCACAATCTGTTTGTGTGAATGCTTGAATGGCTAATGCATATATAATTTTCTGCTTAAACCATTATTTCATGATGTTTTCATTAAGCATTCGCACTGAATAATCATGCTAACAACACATTTGTATAAATGTTTGATTTGATGAAGCTATGGTAACGTGATGCACGTCTGATTTTCCTTCTAAAATCATCCCTTTATACTGTTTGTATCACATATTTGTAGCAGTGACCACGTTTGCTTTTAAAGTACGACCGACTCAGGTCGATTTTTTGTGTGTATTGCCTCTAAAACCGACCAGGTTCGAACCGACTAGGGCTTTGTTTGATCGATCTGAGGTGAAGTTTGATACAAACCGACCCAGGCAAGTTTTGAGCGACCAGAGCTTTAGTTTTTGAATGATTTTTGCGACTAAGAAACGGACGGTTTCGTGTGACCGGAACTTTACTGGTCATGAGCGACCAGTCCCTGTTTTGGCTTTGAACCGACCTGACCTTTAGCTTGCAGCACCAACGACACTTGAATTTGATTGTTGACCACAAGTTTGTGTAATTCTTGTGCAGGATGGATATGTCTCGAGAGGAGTTTGTAAAGAAATATTTTGATAGGGACGCCGACACGACCGTCCAGCCTTCCGTGAACTCCCCTCCACATATTCGGCCTTCTTATCCTGAACTCCAAACTGTTATTAACAGGCCCCGTTATGCCCCAGGAGTATGTGATGCTAAATTTGCTCGACGCCTTCCCGATTGGAATTTACAAGGAGTTACTTCCAATGTAGATGTCTCTTCTTCTGATCGTCAGATTATATCAAGTGATATGAACGTTGTTAAATCAAGTTTACTGAGCCGAATGGAGGATGCTTTGGAGCAGTTTAATAGACTGATGGTCATGCTGAAGGATCAAACCGCTCAGAAACTTCTAGATTGGTACACTCTGGCCGGAGATTTGGATAAACTTCATAGGGAAAATCTTGAGCAAATTGCTATTTTGGAAGGGGACAAGATGAAATTGATTCAAGCTTTACGAGCTCGAGATACCATCATTGCTGCTTTCCCAAAAGGTGATATTGAACTAGCAGGTTCCTTTGACAAGAGGCATGCTTCTGGTGCTTCCTCCTCAGGTTCTGTCCCAGCGAAGAGGAAGGCCGGGAGGCCTAAGAAGCGCCCGATTGTATAACCCTCTTTGTTTGATGAACTTTTCCTTCTGAACTTTTAATTTAGACTGGTTTGTAGTAAGCGAGTGCCAGCCCTCGCCTTTGACTTCTAGACTGTTTTTTGTTCTTCAAACAAACTTTACATGTATTATTTGGAATTCTCCATTTTTTGCATCTGGGCGGAGTAGGTATTGAGAAATGAGTGGACACCTCTTGAAGAGGTTTTTTGCCCAATTTGTGACGTTATTTGGTCAGATATTTACTGACCTTTGCAGTCGATCGGGTGCCCCCGGAGAGGTCTTGGGTTAAAGACTCAGTTTGGAAATAACGTGGTTAGTTTTTTGCTGATTTTAAGTTATTTGACTGAGTACCCCCGGAGAGGTTTTAGGTTAAAGACTCAGTTTGGTAATAACGTGGTCAGATTTGTACTGACTTTAAGTTATTTGACTGAGCACCCCCGGAGAGGTTTTGGGTTAAAGACTCAGTTTGGTAATAACGTGGTCAGATTTGTACTGACTTTAAGTTATTTGACTGAGCACCCCCGGAGAGGTTTTGGGTTAAAGACTGTGTTTGTCTAGTTCCATGGAGTGGGTATTGATTTTGTTGGACATTTGAGTTGATCAAGATGCCTTGGTTATAAATCCATAACCCTAGGTCGATCCTCTCGAATGATACTCCTTTGGTGGAATTTAAGCGAGTCTTCTTTGACTTTACTCCGTTGGTTTCTCCCGCTGGTTGGCCTTGGTGTTTTTTCCTTCTTTTTTATCTAATGGAGACATTTCTCACTTACCGTATTTCGACGGGAGTTCGTTATGGATTCATGTGCTTAATTTGTCCTTTCGGACTATGCTATGAACTAACACCAGGCTTTCATCGGGGAATGAACCAGCGAATTTTTTCTTTTAATTATGTCCTATAATCAGAAATCATAACTGAGCATCTGTGAGTATATAATCAAAGGTATGCGATGTATAATTTAGACAGGAGTCAAAAGAGCTGTTTTATTCATATCCATGTAATTTCATACAAAGTATCTATTATATTCATAGAAAAACACAAAGGAATATGAGCTAAAAGAGTTATTTGAAATAACGCCGGAGGTGATCACTGTTCCAGGCCCTTGGGACTTCTACTTCGTCTATAGTCCTGAGCTTATAGGTACCGTCGAGGAGCTTTTGGTCGATGACAAATGGACCTTCCCAATTGGGGCCAAAGACTCCTGTTGCGGTCATGATCTTCTTTAACACTAAGTCTCCCACTTCGAATGTTCTATGCCTGACCTTTTGATTGAAGTTCCGGGCAACTCTCCTTTGATGGGCAACTATTCTAAGCTCCGATTCAGTCCTTTTTTCTTCGAGTAAATCAAGAGCTTCGAGTTGCATCTTTTCATTCTCTTCTTGGTTAAAATGAATTCTGCGGTGAGTAGGAACCTCTAACTCCACAGGTATCATGGCTTCCGAACCATATGCCAAGGAGAATGGAGTGTGCCCGGTCGTAGTTTTATGAGTCGTACGGTAAACCCATAGTGCAAGTGGCAGTTCTTCAATCCAGTTACCCTTAGCTTTCTCGAGACGCTTCTTAATAGTAGATTTCAGGATCTTGTTGACTGCTTCGACTTGCCCATTGGCCTGCGGGTGGGCAACTGCTGCAAAACTTTTCTGAATGTGATATTTGTCGCAAAAGTCTTTGAACTCATCGCTTTCAAATTGTGTGCCATTGTCGGTGATGATCTTCTGTGGAATTCCAAATCTGCATATGATATTTTTCAAAACAAAATTGATCACTTTTCTTGATGTGATGGTCGCCAGTGGCTCAGCTTCCGCCCATTTAGTAAAATAGTCCACAGCAACTATGGCATACTTGAAGCCGGATTTTACAGTAGGTAATACTCCAATCAAGTCTATGCCCCAGACGGCGAATGGCCAAGGACTCAACATTTGTGTCAACTCAGTCGATGGAGCTCTCGGAATCTTTGCAAATTTCTGGCATTGGTCACTTTTTTTAGCGAAGATCATAAAGTCGAGATTTACCTCTGGCCAGAAGTAGCCATATCGAAGAACTTTTTTGGCTAGAGTTTGTCCGCCTACATGTCCGCCACAATCTCCTTCTTGTAATTCTGCCAGGATTGCTTTGGATTCCTCCTTTGTTACACAACGTAGCAAAGGTGTTGAAAATCCTCTCCTATATAAGTGACCATCCTGAACGAGATACAAACGGGACTTTCGGAGCAACTTCTTGTGATCCTTCGGGTTTTCAGGAAGTGTCCCATGGAGTATATAATTCTTAATAGGGGTCATCCACAAGTCTGGCTTGTCGGTTGTCTCCATAACCCAATCTATATCAGATTCTTCGACACTTGAACTAGATAAAACTTCAATTGGAACTAGACCGAAGATTTGAGGATCTCCGGTACTAGCCATCTTTGATAAAGAATCGGCTTTCCAATTTTCTCCTCTAGGGATATGAGAGATAGAATAGTACTCTAAATTGTCAAGAAACTCTTTGACTTTGCGTAGATATGTCGGAAGATTTCCGCTCTTGTTCTCAAATTCACCTTTGATTTGAGAAACCATCAACTGTGAATCGCTGAAGATTAATAAACTTCTCAGGCTTAACTCTTTCGCAACTCTCAGTCCTCCAAGCAAAGCTTCATACTCGGCTTCATTGTTTGTGACTGGGAATTCGAATCGTAGAGCACAACACATATGTCGTCCTTCTGGAGTTTCAAACACTATTCCTGCCCTAGCACAGTATTCATTCCTAGCACCATCAATGAAAAGCTTCCATTTGGTGACCAATTCATTGGTTTCTTCCATTTCCTCTCCTCTATCAGTGAACTCGGCAATAAAATCAGCTAGGGCTTGCCCATTTATTGCTTTCCTGGGGTGATAAGTGATATCATACTGACTCAGCTCAATATTCCATTTTAGTAATCTCCCTGAGGTTTCTGGACGGAACAACACTTGTTTCAAAGGTTGATCTGCAAGGACCTTGATAGAGTAAGATTGGAAATAAGGCCTGAGCTTCTGTGAGGCGACAAGTAAAGCATATACAAGCTTTTCTATCTTCGGATTGTTCATCTCTGCCCCGGTAAACCTTTTGCTGATGTAGTATACCGACCATTGAACTTTATCTTCTTCCCTGATGAGGGCTACGCTTAGAGCATGGGATGATACTGCAAGATATAGGAACAGACTTTCTCCATCCTTTGGTTTTGACAGCATCGGAGGTGATTCCATATGCTCCATAAGATCCTCAAATGCTTGCTGGCATTCAGGAGTCCACTGGAAATTCTTTCTTTCCTTTTTCAATGCATCAAAGAGGGGAATACACCTGTCTGTTGCCTTTGAAATGAAACGGGTTAGAGCTGCTACCTTACCATTCAAACTTTAGAGTTCCTTTTTAGTCCGCGGAGCTCGCATTTCTCGCGAGGCAACCACCTGTGCTGGGTTTGCTTCAATGCCCCGAGCGTTGACCATGAAGCCAAGAAACTTCCCGGAAGCTACACCAAATGAACATTTGAGTGGATTCAGCTTCATGCCGTATCTCCTCAGGATTTGAAACATCTCGTCAAGGTCTTCCATATGACTTTTTGCTTCCTTGGATTTCACCAACATGTCATCAACATAGACCTCCATGGTTTTTCCAATTTGCCCTTTGAACATTGAATTCACCAGACGTTGATACGTGGCACCTGCATTTTTCAAACCAAACGGCATTACCTTATAACAATACAAACCACGATCAGTTATGAAACTAGTACTATCCTGGTCCGGCTCGTGCATCATGATCTGATTGTAGCCTGAATATGCGTCCATGAAAGACAACAGTTCATGCTCCGCCATTGCATCGACAAGCTGATCAATTCGAGGCAGGGGGAAACTGACTTTTGGGCACGCTTTGTTTAGATCAGAATAGTCAACACACACCCGCCATTTGCCGTCTGACTTTTTCACAAGAACTGGGTTGGACACCCATTTAGGATAGGTGGACTCGCGAATGAAGTTGTTCTTTAATAGCCTATCCACTTCATCCTCCAAAGCCTCAGATCTCTCAGGGCCTTGCATCCGTCTTTTCTGTTTCACAGGATGTATGCTAGGATCAATGTTCAGCTTATGCACAATCACTTCCGGAGATATTCCACACATATCTGAATGGTTCCAAGCAAAGACATCCAAATTCGTCTTTAGAAAAACAATCAATTCTTGTTGCAGCAAAGGATCCAATTGAGAGCCTATCTTTACCACCTTATCTGGATCGTTATCATGGACCTGTATAGAAATGGTAGCTTCAGCCGGTGCTGCCCTTTCCTCCCCTGCACTAGTTTTTCGCGGATCCATATCTTCTTGCATGTCGTTGTATTCTCCAGCACAGGGGGATGTCATTAATTGCTACAAGGGGGCTTCATGGATGCAGAGAGGAGTCTCCACATCCTTTTTGATGTCATACTTGCGAGCTTCAATCAACTCTGCCATATAGCAGTCTCTTGTCTCTTGAGGATCTCCTTTGATTACTCCCACTCCGTTTGCAGTTGGGAACTTCATCGTTAAACACCATGGAGCAAGAGCTATCTTGAAAGCAGCTAGCGCTGGTCTTCCCAAAAATGCATTATACCCTGAAAGCGAGTCTATTATCACAAAAGACCGCATCATGGAAACTTGCTTCTTCCCCTCACAAAGATCTACGAGGAGATCGACTACACTAATAGGCTGAGTTGGTACACCAGTGAAACCGTGTATTTTATTTTTACTTGCTCGCACATTATCCATGGACAACCCCATTTTAGAGAAAGTATTGTAAAACAGGACATTTACAGATGCCCCATTATCAATCAGTACCTTCTTCACTATTGCTGGACCCAAGCCAATAGTGATCACCATTGGATCAATGGTTGGAGTCAATAGTCCACCAGAATCCCGATCTCGGAATACCACATCTTCCCAGGATGTTTTTGGTATTTTCCAACGAAGTGAGTTACTGCAAACTTCGAATCCATTTTCTTTTGAAGCACTGCCTAGTTCATTTGTATACCTGACAATATCCTCCTAGGTATCTCCTGCAGGATGAGGTCCACCACTGATTGTGTTGATAACGGGTCGAGAACCATTTGCAGGTGTTCTTCCGTCTTGACTTGGATGAATCTGCTGCCCTTGAGTAGGCTCAGTATCTGACGAACGTTTCACATACATCTGAAGACGGTTTTTCCTTATCAACTCTTCAATCAGATTCCTCAAGTGCCGACACTCATTTGTGTCATGACCCGGTCGATTATGAAATCGGCAAAACCTTCCTGAATTTGCAGCTTCTTTGGACACCTTTTTTGGTTTTGGGCTTGGATAATCCTCCGTAGCCTTAGTTGCCATGTATATGTGCTCAAGTGTATCATTCAACGGAGTAAGGTCTGTAAGCCTGAAGAAGCGTCGCTTTTTAAAGTCCTTATCGTTCTTGGCATCATTACCGTTTCCTCTTTTTTGCCCCCCACCTGAATTTATTTGATTGGTTTTTGTAGAAGCTTCTTTTTTCTCCAGAACCACATTAGGTTTGGTTTTGCCAACAGAATAAATGGGATCATCTTCAAGACACATGTATTCCTCCGCTTTGTCGTAGAATTTCTCTAATGTGTTGGGCTTCTTTCTATTTAACCACCTTCCAAATTCATAAAGTTTATCTATGCCCCCCTTCAAGGCCATTAGAATTAGCGTTGACTCGTGGGTCCCTACTTCAGCGGTGGCAGCATTAAAACGACTTAGAAAAGATCTAATCATTTCACCCGGGGCTTGTTCCTACTCATTGAGGGACATAATATCTCTAACCTTCATTGTTTGGAGGCGGAACTGATTTTGAAAGCATCTTGCTAGTGTGAAAAAATTATCAATAGACCTGGGAGGCAATTTAGTGAACCATAATGATACTACTCCATCCAAGTACACTGGGAAGTACAAGCACTTAAGCTCGTCAGTTGCTTGGGCCCCATCCATGTGTTTGTCGTATCGAAACAAAAACACATTGGGGTCGCCTGTCCCATTGTAGGCTTGAATTGTAGGTGGCTTGAATTTCCGTGGGAAGGTTGCCTTTTTGATTCTTTCAGTGAGAGGGATTTTTGATGGCACGAACTCCCATTCAGCCTCACTATTGTTTCGAGATTTGCTTTCTTTCATAAGCTGTTGGACCATTTTCAGGAGGCGTTCCTTCTCGTGGAGGCTATCTGCGGGGCAGACGCTTTTGTCTTGACGGACAGCTTGCTTAAGCAAACCATCACGGTCGTGACTCCGGGGTCCTGGTCTTTCATCATTAGAAAGTGCCCCTTTGGCAGAATTGGCCGCTTGATGAGAAGTGATCCCCGCGTTATGGTTCCGATCCACATGCTTCGAATTCTCATGCTTTCCTTTATTAGGATCAAAGATCTGTTGGATAGATTTTTCTCGGTTCGGACTAGAGGAAGAAGAACCGGTACCCTCTGCATGAGCAGGCTTTGTGGCTACCTTTGCCGTAGCGGCTTGAAGAGCAAAGAGTGAATCTAGCCTTGCCATTATGGCTTTGTTATCTATTTCCTGCTGTTGTGTCAGACCAGCGACAACTTGATCAAGCTCGCCTCTTGTGACATTCACGCCTCCATTTGATGTTTCGCCTACTTCAAGCCGGTTAACAGCGGGGGTTTCCTCATTAGATGCTCTAGCCCTTGCTTCCTTATTTGCTTTTGGCGGCATTATTTCAGAAAGTAGCTTGAACTTTGAGGAGAGTTCGTCAGAAGGCCCAACTCGTAGATTCGAGCGGCCTATTTTGAGACTAGGCTTAAATACTCCAAGATCTTCACAATATATTTGATGTCAGAAAGTAGATTGGCCCCACGGTGGGCGCCTAATTGTTTACACCAAAATTTGGCAAAACAACCAAAGTATTGCTTAACGCATCACCTAATTGGAGGCGGAATGCTTATGAAGCATGTCACCTTTTCATAGGCAAGGCGTAAGAATACCTTTTTTATTATGTGAGGCCATATCTAATATATCAAAACACCAAAATACGAAAAGAAGACAAGAGTTTATAGTGGTTCGACTCTTATTCGAGTCTACATCCACTTTGAAGATAGAATCTCATTATTCACCAAGAGTTTTGCAACATTTTCTCACTTATACATTCATAAGAGCTCTTTTGACATGCATTCATCTACACTCCTTTGAGAGTGGTAGAAAGCTTGAAACACTTTTGCTTTTTCCTCCATGGAAGCCATGATCATATGCTTGATAGATCTTCGATAAAGCATGAAGAAGAGATGTTTAAATGTTTAAAGAAATCCAAGAACCAATTTGGCAGCACCTCCTCTTGTTTCCAGAAAAGCCCCCCCCCCCCCCAAAAATGATGGAGGTAGGGTGCTATTTAGAGGCGAAGCAGTGGCTGAAATCTTGTATTCAGGGTTCTGGTCGGTATTTTAGGTATTTACGGAAATGCCACTGCCAGTTGTCTCCAGCTGTCAAGCCATTTTGGATGCTACGACCGACCAAAGGCCTTTATTGAAGGGAAAGACGACCAGGAGGCTTAGATGCGGAGCGGACCGACCAGATGCGAACGAACGACCAAGAAGTTGAAACCAAAATGCGGACCGACCAGAGTAGGAGGAGCAAGATGGCGCTGTCTTCTGTAAATGCGCGACCAGCATCGAGAAAACATCAGAATTGTATTCTTCAAATATGGGGTCGTCCTTGAGAGAAGAACGACCAGTTGACTTCCGCATTTGGAGCGACCAGAGGTCTTTTGCATTTGGAGCGACCAGAGGTTTCGCCCACAATGACCGACCCTTCCTTCGCTGTCTCAGGACCGACCCCATCTTCAAATGCACAGAACCGACCCATACAAACTTGTTGATATCCCATCGATCGATTTAGGTGGATAACATATAGTAAGTAAGTTATAACATAAATGAAATGATTTTGTCTTAAAATTGCAAATATGCGAATAAAATGTTTGTCGGAGATTTAAAATAAATTTCTAAAAGAATAGATGCCAGAACAAGCAAGCCAAAAATATCTATTAGTCAATTGATAATTTTCTCTTCATTGGCATTCAATATGTCACATCCGATGCGTTTGACGTACATGGTAATTTCTTCAAACCTAATCCCTCCCCATCCATTTCACCACCGTCAACCCAAAATTCCACTGTACTCCACTTTTTTTTCCAATCTTGAAAACGTTATTTTTAGATAAAGTTCGACATTGCTATGCTTATTTTTTGACTGTCTATAACACACACACAGGAACGAATCCGGGAAACTGGTTACAGAGGGGTGGGGGGGGATTCGAAGAGGGGCCAAATTTTTTTTTATACCGAATTACCCTGAATTTGTTTTAATTTCAACCTAAAATGTCTTATATTATCAAGTTTTAGACAAAAACATTGTATAAATATTGATAAAAACACCTTAAAAGTAGTTATTTTTACATTAAGAGGAGTTGAACCTAATTTTTTTTTGTAATAATATTTTGAAATCAAGGGGGGGGACCGCCCCCACTTGCCTGCCTTCGTCCATCCGCACGCGTGCGCGCGCGCACACACACACACACACACACACATATATATATATATACATATCTTATATTTGAATTTTTGTCTTTTCAGAATGACAAACCGTCAAAAACATCATTTGTCTTTGAAATGTACTCAACTTCTAATGAAAATAGTCACTGCTTATGTGAAATGCAGCGCGAACAAGGAGGGTGTGCATAAAGTGACTATTAGCGTCACGTCCATGGAATTGTTCCAAATGTAAACAGCTTCCCCTTGTAAAAATATATTGCAAAGCGGGTTCATATTTTAGCACTTACGTGTTTTTCAAATAAAAAAATGAGCTGCTATGGAAAAAAAGAAGAAAAAATCGCAAATATTCCAAAAAGTAATTTAAAAAAACATTAATACTAAATATATGCATACATGTATGCATATACTCATCCACATTTTATATTGAAAATCTGTGTGAATATATGCATACATGTATGCATATATTGGTTATACTTGCTAAGATGCATGTATATAAAGATGAACTAATATGCATGGGCTACGAATTGTTGCTAAAATATATGTATTTATTTTGTATTATATGCTAAAATGTATGCATAAAAGTTAAAACAGATGACAACTTATGAAAATTGCCGACATGTATGCATTTATTGCTTGTAAGTGTTGAAAATTCTATGGAAACTAATATACCGAAACAACAATCTTTTCCTTTGAGATAACGATTATAATTATATAACAACAACATACGCTGAAAATAAAATATATATTGTTAAAATAAAAAATTAGATAGGAATTAGTTTTATTTTTATCATAACACTACCAGCGTAGGTATCACTACTAGAGAAACAGTGTATTTTGACGCTGTGTTTCCAACGGCTGCGGCGAATTAGAATTCGTTGTTGCCGTTGGAAACCGATGGAATAAAGACCATTGGCGGTCGTTGGAAACCGTTGGAAATTTTTATGCATATGTTCCAAAGAGCCAGCCCTGCTTCTTCATTTCACCCCTTTCTTCCCCAAATCCGATATACCAACCCTTATCACCCCTTCACCACTTCCAATTTCAACACCTCCATCCGATCAGCCACCGCCAACGCCTCCGACGTCCACCGTGAGCTCCTCCAGCCCTCCTACTCCGTTATTGCTCTTTAATTTAGGTAAAATTCCTAAACCTATTTTATAGGGTTACCACTCATTTGTGCTTAATATATCTTTGATTTGATTTCTAGTTGTTTGAATATGTATATTACATCATATTATTCTTGAATTGCTAATGTTATCACCCGAATTGTCAAATTCTTTAGAATGAATGGTGTAAATATATGTCATATGTACATATACTTATGAAAACATATGTCATGTGTATAATATGTTTGTGAATGAGCTTGTATAGCAAGTTTGTACCAAATCAACATATTTAATATGTGTATAATATATAAACGTATTGAATTTTGTGATTGAATGGTGAACAATGATTTACGCATACCATAGTTCTTTTAAAACAAATAAGTCTACTTTAGTCAAATATGCCATGAAATTTATGAATGAGCTTGTATAGTTTTTGTACAAATTTATTTTTAAATAACTTTGAAGTAAAATAATTTTGAAGTTTTGATATAGTATGTTTGTACGAATTTATTTTTTAAATAACTTTGAAGTTTAGATATAGTATGTCATGAAAATTATACCAAATCAAATATGTCATGAAAATTATTTTGATATAGTATGCTGATTACATATTTATATACGTTGCAGGTATATTAATTATGTCGTCTGACCCTGCTTCTGGCTCTGGCTCCGGCTCTGGCTCGGGATCTGCCTCTAGACGACGTAGCATCACCCCTCATGCTGAGGGTAGTGGTGGATAGCTAGCTCGTCCGGTTGTTTATTTGCAGCCTAAAGGCTGACAGGGCTTAAGTATAAAAATTAGCAGAATAACAATTTAAAGTTTTTTTACATACTATAATTAACTATATAAAGTTCTAATTTATACTTAACGCAGGGGATTTGAGTTAGAGCCATATCAGACTGTTGTAGATATCTCTAAGGAAGCAAATATGGCCAGAATGAGCGATTTTTTGCCTAAGTGGAGCAAGATCGCAGTAGACGTCAAAGAGACTATCTAGTAGGATTTCCTGGTACGTTTATACCATTTTATACCACTTGGCAGGAATTCCTGTTATTAATTTGTGTCTGCCTTGTCTTTTGTGCACTCATCTTCACCATTGTTGTCCATACTCATGTGTTGCACCACATGCAAAACAGTATTCACATGCGTTGAATTTGCTCTATGTTCATGCAACTTGTTCACTTAAAAAAAAACTATGTTGAGTTGAATGTGTACACATGCCTTAACACTATTCTTTGTCAATGTGAAAGCACACTTGCCAAAAAATAAACTTTTAGTTCTCACCATCCATTTAGTTCTCACCATTTTGAACACAATGTTACAATAAGTGATCTATTTGCCTAGAAACTTCATGCTTTAACACTTGCATGTATTTGCATTGTCCATGCTGTATAAGCCAGACTAATTGTTTAAGACTAATTATACAGGGAGCAGTAGATGTGCATGAGACTAACATGAAGCTAGTTCAGCGACACTGGAACTCGAAGGTCGCCAAGAATTACAGAGAGAAGATGAATAGCTTAAGAAACAGGGAAAGCAACCAAAGTGGATGGGCGATGAAGTGTTTGAGAAGATGGTTGCATGGTGGGACATGCCTGAGTTAAAGGTAAATTTATAATGAATCTAATTTATTTTTTTGCCGATTTTAAGTAATTTGTCAATGTACATTTTCAGGCCGAGTCAGAAAGGAACTCCGCAAACAGGATCAAGAATCCTGTAACTCATAACGGGGGATCTAAGTCTTTCCTGCATCACTGCGAGGACTTGGTAAATTTGTTATTTATTACATTTATAAATTGATTAGTTCAGTGATTTACAATATGAAATTAATTATTCAAATTACCATCTTCAGGAACGATTTTATTAACGTCCCGTGTCATACATGGATGTCTTTACTCACACCCATGCAACCAGGAAGGTAGACGAGGCAGGCAACGTCACATATGAGTGGAATGAGCAGGACAAGGTGACATAGTCATACATATGTGTATTTTAAATATTACAGGCATTAATTGATTATTTTATTGTAAAATAAAATCATAGTTTTATTATTTGTCAAATGAAATTGTTTTTTTATTACAAGCAAAGTTCCAGGAGGCACGGGCTCGTGTTCTTGAGGAGTCGGGCCGTGATGATTTGCTGCAAGAGGAGGAAGACCGCTTATCCGATGCTGTTATGAAAAAACACAGCGGAGCAGGCGCTACAGATTCGGCAACCTTACAGTAATATTGCATGTTATAAAAATTTCATGTTATATAGTATAAGAGAAACACATACATGTGTGTATATAGTATAAAAGAAAACATACATGTGTGTATATGTAGTATAAGAGAAAACATACATGTGTGTATACACACAGAAACACATACATGTGTGTATATATTATAAGAGAAAACTTACATGTGTGTATACACACACAAACACATACATGTGTGTATATAGTTATGAATTCATTTTTCTATGATTTTGTTATGACTTTTTTTTATATGTTATAAAAATCGCTTGTATAACAAATTACTTGTATTTGCAGGTTCGACAAGAAAAGAAGGCACAGGACAAGGAAGAAATTAAGGAGTTGCGATGTAACACCCCACACCCGCTATGGTCACTCACTAAGGGAATGCCATAGCATCGGTGGAGTATTTTAGTGAATATAGAACAGAAAAATTACAACAAGACAGATATAAGTAGTACTTGAAAATTTTAAAACATCATCTCATAACAGCGGAAATAAACATGTCTGGTTACATCATAAAACCACAATAAAAGTCAAGTACAATATCCATCAAAATAAAGAAGTACATAATCCCACTCTCAATACAATAGCCAGAACGAAAGAAAAGATAACTGGAGCTTTACATCTACTCAAGCTCCTCAAGACTGGAACAACAATCCGATCAAGCTCTACTACTGCTAGGATCCACCGTAGGACCTGAGGGTTGGGAAAAAAGATAAAAACAACGGGGTCAGACATAAGTCTGAGTGAGCCCTATAACTTTAACAATACAATCATTAAAGTAACCAGAGAAGACATAAACTTGACCATGGTAATATCTGGGGATGAATGGCTACACTAAGCAGCTTGGTAGACTTAGGATAAACTAAGATAACCGTCAGGACGCATCTACCCACCCAAGGATAATTACTAACTGCACCACACCAGTCATTCCTACTTAAAGGTTGATCCCTTCCAAAATTTCCCAGTAGTTTCATGTACCCCTAGCCCACTACATAGGTGCCGTCTGCCCCTATCTCCACTAGGTGTACCCAGTAATTCTTACCCAGTAGTTTCGTGTACCCCTACATAGGTGCCGTCTGCCCCTATCTTCATTAGGTGTACCCACTACTCCCCAAGCGATCGGCTCCCTACCGTAGATACCCGTGCTGGTCCCACAGTGGGGTGTATCACTCCCCTAAAGTGGCTACCCAATACTAACGGTGCACGGCTTTATATCTACACGATGCAACAACGGCTTATCTACCCGCCCGGGCCCACACACGCATATGAAACCCGTGGGACTTGCGTTGCCACCGCTAACCCGTTTTGGCCTCTTATAATCAAGCCCAATATGCGTGTCCCGTCACTCGACATGGGTCGAGCCCACAAAGATACGTTTGGGATATTGGTTGAAATGGGTCCCCACAAGCTACCCACTTAAGCTTGTCAAATATCTAGTGTATCCCACTTAACCCTTTAATCATGCTTAATTACATGTTTCCACTTGGTTAAGTATTCTAATCGTATTTTCTATTGCCACCCAAGGCAACCCACTAGATTCCACATGCCACCCAAGGCAACCACAAATTTCCTCATGCCACCCAAGGCACCCACTTAACCCCTCATGTCCCACTACATGCTACTATGGTTAAGTGTTTCTTAATTAATTAAGACCGTGATCTCCCATAAAGACCTCCCACATTAGACTGGCTGTTATGACCGCCTGGTTAAGCCGGTAGAATCCGGGCAGTCTTACGTCATAACAGAGTCTAACCTCGTGTCTTTACCTTAATCACGTATTTAATTTATGGCTAAGACCTCTCACATTGGGCTGACATTTGTAGCAACTGGTTAAGCCGGTCGGGTCCGGGCAGTTTTACACTACAAATGAGTCCAACCTCGTGTCTTAGTCGATTAATTACACCTAATTAATCACCCCCATATTAATTATCCCTAATTAATATCAAGTTTTCCATAACATGGGTAGACCTAACTCAATAGGTAAATTCCCATGGGGTAGACCTAACTCAATAGGTAAATTCCCACTTATGGTAATTTATTTTTATGGTATGCTTAATCATACCCAATCATTCATTTATTAACATATTTACCAACCCCATCGTTCCCCACGTAAATCGTTCTCATTTCATGACATAACAAAAGGGGAAGATCATCACAAATATCATGGGTTTAACATACAACTTTGTCATAGGTTAAGAGGATGTCAACTTGCATATATGAGCATATATTAACCCAACTACATATAAACTTGCATATTATCATACACATGATTTGCATAACATGTTGCATATGAGCTTGCATATTACCATACACATATCTTGCATAACATGTTGAACTTGCATATAGGCATTCTCATAACTTGCATAACATGTTAAACATGCATTTAAGCATACACATAACTTGCATAAGTATTCACATACTTGCATAAGCATCAACATACTTGCATAAGCATTCACATACTTGCATAAACATGAATAACTTGCATATCATGTCATTTAAGCATATACATATCTTGCATAAACATTCATATACTCACATAAGCATGCATAACTTGCATATCACATAAATCTTGCATTTAAACATATACATGACTTGCATAAGTATCCATATACTTGCATAAGCATGCATAACTTGCATATCACATTAAACTTGCATTTAAACATATGCTTAACTTGCATAACTCACTTTGTTAAACATGCATAATTCCACTCATTAGATATGCATAAATCCACTTGTTAAACATGCATATATCAACTTGTTAAACATGCATAAATCAACTTATTAAGCATGCATAAACCAACTTATCACATATATGCATAAACATAGAACAACATAGAGTAACATATCATTATACATGATTTAAACTCACTAATCCGCATTTAAGACCATAAGTCTCATTACACCCAATCTACTTACTTTAACAATTAATGTTAAAGTGATAGAAACTCACCAAACTCAAGATTAGCAACCTTATGAAGTAGAATTAGTTGCAAACTATGAAGATAATGATGATTAGAGATTGATTAGAGAGGAATTAGCTTGCAACTTTCTTTATGAACTAGTGGAGGCCATGCTCAAATTTCAATTTGCCATAGTTTAGTTACAAGACTTAATTATGAATGAATTAGGGTAGGGTTATGGTCTTATTTATAGGATTAGGTGAGTGTTTTAGGCCCTTAGATTAACCCTAGATTAGATTAGGACCCTTAGATTTAGGAAATCTCTAGAACCAGCCCTCCTAGCCAGCCTGAAACCCAACCTGGTGCAACCTGGTGCACCCAGGTTCACAGAACGGTGCCACCCTGTCGACAGGCAAGTCGACAGGCATGTCGACACACCTGTCGACAGGCCTGTCGACAGCCCTGTCGACATGGGTTGGGCGGGAAGCTTCCCGCCTGACCCCGCCTGGCCCATTCCAAATCTGAATATTTAAATTTTTAAATCTGTTTTAGCTTTGAATTTTCTGCAAACTTCATCGGGCCATAACTGGGCCATACGGACTCCGATTTTCGAAAACTCGGACTCTATTTCGCGTATTTTTCCAAGACGAACGCAATAACGCAGCCCGTTACCCCCAATTCCCACGTCTGAGATTATTTATCCTGTAATTAGTGAATTTTAGTATTAACTAAAATTCGGGGTGTTACATTCTCCCCTCCTTAAAGGATTTCGTCCCCGAAATCTCTAAGCTAAGGAGAATGCATATCCTACCATCCAAACAACCATCTACTCAAACCATCAACCACTGGCATCCATTGTCCTTAAAACAATTTCTAGTGATGTATGAGCATATGCAAAAAGTGTGTGTATATGTTCCCTATCTAATGTATGAACATATGCAAACCATGATAGTGCCATGCATCCATTATGTATGCGAGAAACCCTATCGACACATACAATATCTACATGAGTGCACAATCATTCACCAAAATGCATCATCCATGTGATAACACAACCATTATACATCCATAAATATATTTTCCTACACACAATTTTATGCAATATGCAATATGAAGTGACTGAGCCGATCTAGTGCCTAGAGTGTGTGTATATGCATCCACGAGCAACCACTAGCAAACACTTGCATCTACTTGCATCCATCAACCATAACATGTCTCAAACACATGTTTCAACCATAGGTTTACCCTATCTAAAGGTCAAAGGTACTAACGAGAGGACATACCAAAGATAAGATAAGTACTAGACAAGCGATAAAGGAGAAAGTAAAGACATACCCTCAAAAAGAAATGGGTACAATGAACGCATCTTCGCTTCCGTCTCCCAAGTTGCGTTGCTCTCATCTTCTCCCCATTGCACTTTGACCAGCTGAACCTCTCGATTCCTCAATTTCCTAGTCTCTGACCCAAGGATGCGAGTAGGAGCTCGTCGAATCGTCGCATCACGCTCAACCTCTACATCTCTAAGCAAGCTCGGCTCTACCACCTCTGCGGTCTCATGTAAGCACTTCCTCAGATGTGATACATGGAATACATCATGAACACCACTAAGTCTGTCAGGCAACTCCACCCTATATGCCATCCGCCCAATCCTTTCCTTGATAGGAAACGGCCCAACAAACCTCGGTGCTAACTTCCCAACGGATCCGAAGCGAACAACATTTCTCAACGGAGATACCTTGACAAAAACCATATCCCCAATCTCAAATTCAAGATCCGTCCTTCTCTTGTCCGCATAAGATTTTTGCCTATCCTGCGCTGCTTTCATCCTTCTTCGAATCAAGTCAATCTTCTCAGAAGTCTCCCTAACCATATCGGGCCCAAGCAGGATCTTATCCGTAGATTCCCACCAACATGTAGGTGATCGACAAGGCCTTCCATAGAAAGCTTCGAAAGGAGCCATACCAATACTGGACTGGAAGCTGTTATTATATGCGAACTCCACCAGTGGAAGATGCTCTTCCCATGTACCTCCAAAATTTAAGATACAAAGCCTCAAAAGGTCTTCTAGAACACGATTCACCCTCTCAGTCTGGCCGTCTGTCTGAGGATGATACGCGGTGCTCAGACACAATTGAGTCCCCACTGCTTCTTGCAACCTTCTCCAGAACTCGCTAGTGAAGATAGGGTCTCGATCACTCACTATGCTAGAGGGTACCCCATGTAATCGAACTATCTCTCGAAGATATACTGAAGCTAGCCATGGAGCAGTCCTCTTACTCTTCACAGGTATGAAATGGGCGCTCTTAGTAAGTCTATCTATCACCACCCAAATTCCTGTATTACCCTTCCTCGACCTGGGTAACCCGTCAATAAAATCCATCGAGACGCTATCCCACTTCCATTGCGGAACCTCCAATGGGTGAAGCAACCCACCTGGTTTCCTTTGCTCCGCCTTCACTTGCTGGCATACCAAACATCGAGCTACATATTCGGCCACATCTTTCTTCATGCCGGCCCAGAAGAAAACCCTCTTCATGTCTTGGTACATCTTATCCCCACCGGGATGAATGGTCATCCTAGAACGGTGTGCATCATCAAGAATAGCCTTCCTCAACCCTTCATCTAGCGGTACACAAAGTCTACCGTCCCTACGCAAGTACCCCCTATCGTCTAGGGTGTACCTACTCAAATGGCTGGACGACTCCCCCCTTATGAGCTTCTCTATCAACTCAACCAACTGTGGGTCGTCCCTCTGTGCTTCTCCAATCCGCCCCAAAAGAGTAGGTCTAACTTCCAAAGAAGCTAGCAAACCGGGTACATAGTCAACGGAAGGTCTGAAATCAAACATCGAGATAAATTCCAAGCTTTGTCGTTCCACGAACAATGGACTCAAGGACAACCTCTTCCTGCTCAAGGCGTCCGCCACCACGTTACCCTTGCCAGGGGTATACGCTATCTCGAAATCATAGGATGCTAAAAACTCCATCCACCTTTGCTGTCTTAAGTTTAGATCCTTCTGAGAGAACAAGTACTTCAAAGATTTATGGTCAGTGAACAACTCGAATCTCTCACCAAGAAGATAATGGCGCCAAATCTTAAGCGCAAAAACAATAGCGGCCAGCTCTAGATCATGGGTAGGGTAATTTTTCTCATGTGCCCTCAACTGCCTTCCACCATAGGCTATTACCCTCCCTTCTTGCATTAAGACTGCGCCAAGTCCTGTCCCACAGGCATCGGTATAGACAACAAATGGCTTGCTCCCATCTGGCAACACTAAAACTGGAGCAGTGGTTAAAGCTCTCTTTAACCGTCGGAACGCATCATCACAATCTACGTCCCATGCGAAAACAAGATTCTTCTTCGTTAAGCGGGTTAATGGGGCTGATATCTTCGCGAAGTCTTTAATAAACTTCCTATAATAACCCGCCAACCCCAAGAAACTTCTTACTTCGGTAGCATTCTTCGGAACCTTCCAATCCTGAATTGATACTACCTTCGCGGGATCCACAGCTATCCCTTCCTTGGAGACCACGTGGCCCAAGAACCGCACTTCCCTCCTCCAGAAGTGACATTTAGAGAATTTAGCCTTAAGGCTATGTGCTCGAAGAGTCTTCAACACTTCCCCAAGATGTAGGGCATGCTCTTCTTCACTCTTAGAAAATACTAAGATATCATCCACAAAGACCACCACGAATTTATTAAGGAACTCCCTGAACACCCTACTCATCAAGTCAACAAAGTATGCAGGGGCGTTTGTCAACCCAAATGGCATCACCAGCCACTCATAGAAACCATCCGGAGTTCTAAAGGCAGTCTTGTCTATGCTATCCTCAGCCACCCTCAACTGATGAAATCCCGTGGCTAAGTCCAACTGAGAAAATACTGAAGCGCCAACCAACTGATCGAAAAGATCATCAATCCTCGGCAATGGGTGTCTATTCTTCTTTGTGAGCTTGTTGAGTTCTCTATAGTCTACACAAAGTCTGAGGGACCCATCCGCCTTCGTAGCAAATACTACTGGAGCACCCCACTCCGATATGCTCCGTCTTATGAACCCCTTCTCAAGCAACTCCCCTACTTGCTTATGGAGTTCCCTCCTCTCACGAGGAGCCATGTGGCGCACTGGTAAAGATACCGGTTTAGCATTATCCACCAAATATATTCGGAAGTCAATCTTCCGCTTCGGAGGTAAGCCCTTCACCTCCTCAAACACATCCGGATATTCCCGGACCACTCTCATAGATTGCAAACTCTCGACCGAAGCGTCAAGCGATTCAAGATAACTTAGCATAACAGAGTCCATGGGATTACAAGAAATCTCGAGAGTGTTACCCAAGCGGGTCATGAGCCTAACAACTCTCCTTTCGCAATCAAGAATGGCACCATTACTGGATAACCAGTCCATGCCCAAAATCAACCCATAGCCCGTGAAGCCCAACACAAAAGCATCACATCTAAACTCAATGCTAAGTATAGAAATCTTCAAACCCAAACATATCATGGACAAATAAGTGGAGCCCCCAATTGGGTTTGAAACAACCAAGGGATCATCTACCAGACTGGTGTCTAGGTGCAGTGACTCAACTAATGATGATGAGATAAACGAATGCGATGCGCCTGAATCAAACAATGTACGGACAGGATGATCAAATAGAAAAACCAGACTTTCAACGGAAATAGTTCTACCTCTCTCCTGAGTCGGTGGAACCGCGAGAGCCTGTACTTGCCCCCTAGCCTGACTCGGTGCCATAAGAGCTTGCACCTGTCCTCCTGAGGTAGATCCCGTCCTTTGCCCCTTCTTAGGGCAATCCTTCACTAAGTGCCCTGCTTCGCCACAGTGGAAGCAACCGGTCTTCTTCTTCTTGCGACAATCCTTGCTTAGGTGGCCAGGTGTCCCACAATTGAAACACTTCTTCTTCTTGCCCTTGCCACCGTTGCCTTTCCCACCTTTGCTTTGCTGTTGTTGAGGTCTCTTTTGATCTCCCTTCTTCTCGGGTGCCTTATTAGCATTAGGACCCTTCTCTTCCTCATACATGAGTGCCATGTCAACTAGCTTCTCAAAGGTGGCCCCCATAGGGATGTGAGTCATAGCCAACCCATGCATCGGTTCATTCAAGCCTTTCACGAACCTCAAAGCCTTCTTCTCTGGTGTATTCACCATGTCTAGGCCAAACCTTTCCAATTGATTAAACTTGTTAACATATTCCTTCACCGAAAGATTTCCTTGCTTTAGAGTCAAGAATCTTTCCATATACAAGTTTTCCTCCGCCCTTGAGAGAAACTTCGCCACAAATCTTTGCCTAAAATCCGCCCAAGAGTCAACGGGGCGTTCTCAATTAGTGACCTCCCACCAGAATGAGGCCTCCCCCTTCATTAACCAAGCAGCCAACTTGACTTTCTTCCCTTCTTCCATCTCAAAGATATCTATCAACTCTTCCACCTCCTTAAGCCAATCTCTAGCCTCCACAAAGGTTTCAGATCCTTGAAAAGGTTTCCCTCCCATAGCTTTAAATTCCTTGCAAGTCTTAGCAAAAGTATCCGTGCGAGGAGGAGGGGGAGGGGGAAGATCGGGTGCTACGGTCGGTGGAGGAATATTTGCTGGACCCGCAGTGGTGGCCCTAGCCTCCATCAATCTCCTATACCATACTGGTACCGTCACACCCTCCGGAAGATTAGGATTCTCGGCCATGCTGAAACGAAAAAGGAAAGATTCAAAACGGAGAATTCGAAGGATATAGATATGGCTATTGGGGATTATGCTTTTCTTTCAAAAACTTTTCTCTTAAAAGACATGTTTTTGAAAATATCCTTTCCAAAAATGTTTTTAGAAAAATAGTTTTCTAAAATTTTTATCTGTTCCGGTAACCTTTGCTCTGATACCACGTGTAACACCCCACACCCGCTATGGTCACTCACTAAGGGAATGCCATAGCATCGGTGGAGTATTTTAGTGAATATAGAACAGAAAAATTACAACAAGACAGATATAAGTAGTACTTGAAAATTTTAAAACATCATCTCATAACAGCGGAAATAAACATGTCTGGTTACATCATAAAACCACAATAAAAGTCAAGTACAATATCCATCAAAATAAAGAAGTACATAATCCCACTCTCAATACAATAGCCAGAACGAAAGAAAAGATAACTGGATAACTGGAGCTTTACATCTACTCAAGCTCCTCAAGACTGGAACAGCAATCCGATCAAGCTCTACTACTGCTAGGATCCACCGTAGGACCTGAGGGTTGGGAAAAAAGATAAAAACAACGGGGTCAGACATAAGTCTGAGTGAGCCCTATAACTTTAACAATACAATCATTAAAGTAACCAGAGAAGACATAAACTTGACCATGGTAATATCTGGGGATGAATGGCTACACTAAGCAGCTTGGTAGACTTAGGATAAACTAAGATAACCGTCAGGACGCATCTACCCACCCAAGGATAATTACTAACTGCACCACACCAGTCATTCCTACTTAAAGGTTGATCCCTTCCAAAATTTCCCAGTAGTTTCATGTACCCCTAGCCCACTACATAGGTGCCGTCTGCCCCTATCTCCACTAGGTGTACCCAGTAATTCTTACCCAGTAGTTTCGTGTACCCCTACATAGGTGCCGTCTGCCCCTATCTTCATTAGGTGTACCCACTACTCCCCAAGCGATCGGCTCCCTACCGTAGATACCCGTGCTGGTCCCACAGTGGGGTGTATCACTCCCCTAAAGTGGCTACCCAATACTAACGGTGCACGGCTTTATATCTACACGATGCAACAACGGCTTATCTACCCGCCCGGGCCCACACACGCATATGAAACCCGTGGGACTTGCGTTGCCACCGCTAACCCGTTTTGGCCTCTTATAATCAAGCCCAATATGCGTGTCCCGTCACTCGACATGGGTCGAGCCCACAAAGATACGTTTGGGATATTGGTTGAAATGGGCCCCCACAAGCTACCCACTTAAGCTTGTCAAATATCTAGTGTATCCCACTTAACCCTTTAATCATGCTTAATTACATGTTTCCACTTGGTTAAGTATTCTAATCGTATTTTCTATTGCCACCCAAGGCAACCCACTAGATTCCACATGCCACCCAAGGCAACCACAAATTTCCTCATGCCACCCAAGGCACCCACTTAACCCCTCATGTCCCACTACATGCTACTATGGTTAAGTGTTTCTTAATTAATTAAGACCGTGATCTCCCATAAAGACCTCCCACATTAGACTGGCTGTTATGACCGCCTGGTTAAGCCGGTAGAATCCGGGCAGTCTTACGTCATAACAGAGTCTAACCTCGTGTCTTTACCTTAATCACGTATTTAATTTATGGCTAAGACCTCTCACATTGGGCTGACATTTGTAGCAACTGGTTAAGCCGGTCGGGTCCGGGCAGTTTTACACTACAAATGAGTCCAACCTCGTGTCTTAGTCGATTAATTACACCTAATTAATCACCCCCATATTAATTATCCCTAATTAATATCAAGTTTTCCATAACATGGGTAGACCTAACTCAATAGGTAAATTCCCATGGGGTAGACCTAACTCAATAGGTAAATTCCCACTTATGGTAATTTATTTTTATGGTATGCTTAATCATACCCAATCATTCATTTATTAACATATTTACCAACCCCATCGTTCCCCACGTAAATCGTTCTCATTTCATGACATAACAAAAGGGGAAGATCATCACAAATATCATGGGTTTAACATACAACTTTGTCATAGGTTAAGAGGATGTCAACTTGCATATATGAGCATATATTAACCCAACTACATATAAACTTGCATATTATCATACACATGATTTGCATAACATGTTGCATATGAGCTTGCATATTACCATACACATATCTTGCATAACATGTTGAACTTGCATATAGGCATTCTCATAACTTGCATAACATGTTAAACATGCATTTAAGCATACACATAACTTGCATAAGTATTCACATACTTGCATAAGCATCAACATACTTGCATAAGCATTCACATACTTGCATAAACATGAATAACTTGCATATCATGTCATTTAAGCATATACATATCTTGCATAAACATTCATATACTCACATAAGCATGCATAACTTGCATATCACATAAATCTTGCATTTAAACATATACATGACTTGCATAAGTATCCATATACTTGCATAAGCATGCATAACTTGCATATCACATTAAACTTGCATTTAAACATATGCTTAACTTGCATAACTCACTTTGTTAAACATGCATAATTCCACTCATTAGATATGCATAAATCCACTTGTTAAACATGCATATATCAACTTGTTAAACATGCATAAATCAACTTATTAAGCATGCATAAACCAACTTATCACATATATGCATAAACATAGAACAACATAGAGTAACATATCATTATACATGATTTAAACTCACTAATCCGCATTTAAGACCATAAGTCTCATTACACCCAATCTACTTACTTTAACAATTAATGTTAAAGTGATAGAAACTCACCAAACTCAAGATTAGCAACCTTATGAAGTAGAATTAGTTGCAAACTATGAAGATAATGATGATTAGAGATTGATTAGAGAGGAATTAGCTTGCAACTTTCTTTATGAACTAGTGGAGGCCATGCTCAAATTTCAATTTGCCATAGTTTAGTTACAAGACTTAATTATGAATGAATTAGGGTAGGGTTATGGTCTTATTTATAGGATTAGGTGAGTGTTTTAGGCCCTTAGATTAACCCTAGATTAGATTAGGACCCTTAGATTTAGGAAATCTCTAGAACCAGCCCTCCTAGCCAGCCTGAAACCCAACCTGGTGCAACCTGGTGCACCCAGGTTCACAGAACGGTGCCACCCTGTCGACAGGCAAGTCGACAGGCATGTCGACACCCCTGTCGACAGGCCTGTCGACAGCCCTGTCGACATGGGTTGGGCGGGAAGCTTCCCGCCTGACCCCGCCTGGCCCATTCCAAATCTGAATATTTAAATTTTTAAATCTGTTTTAGCTTTGAATTTTCTGCAAACTTCATCGGGCCATAACTGGGCCATACGGACTCCGATTTTCGAAAACTCGGACTCTATTTCGCGTATTTTTCCAAGACGAACGCAATAACGCAGCCCGTTACCCCCAATTCCCACGTCTGAGATTATTTATCCTGTAATTAGTGAATTTTAGTATTAACTAAAATTCGGGGTGTTACATGCGAGCATTGATAGATCAGCTGCAGGACCAGAATCGCGTGCAGGGTATGCAGATTGAGCAGCTGAATCAAATGTTGCAGAGTACGTGCGTAATCATGGTGATGTTCCTTCATCGTCTGCTTCTGGTGATCATAGCGACGATGGATCTTGAGATATGTGTTTCGATTCTAGGTTGGGGATGTTTATTGTTTTGATGTATAACGAGACAGGTTTGGATGTGTTTTGACGGTTTGTATATATTGGTACGGTTTGGTGACACGGTTGGATGGTTGTTTTGAATGGTTGTACATGTTGTTATGCTTTGTGGATACGCTAGAATGATTTTTTGGAGGTGTAATTAGTTTTTGTTGCATATATATATATATATATATATATATATGCGTTATATTTTGATTATTTGTTGTGTTAGTGGTATATATGTGATGCATAGTTGTGGAATTGGTTGGAAATAGTTTGGAAATTGAACTGGAATGGAAATGAAATGAGGTGAAGAGGCTGGAAAAAGCTGGCTTGCTGTTATATAAAAAAAGTACCTAGTTTTTCAAACGGCTATCAACGGTTTCCAACGGTAATATGAACATTATATACTAACGGTTTCCAATGGTTTATTTTGTTGGAACCCTTTGGAACAACCGTTGGAAATAATCCGTCGGATCCGATGGAAGCCGTTGGAAGACGTGAACTATATTCCAACGGCTACCAACGGCCGCCAACGGCAAATAGCCGTTGGAATACCCATATGTTCTTGTAGTGTATGCGGTTCGGTTCAGTTTAACAATGTTTGATCAACTGTTCAAACCGCAACTGAACCGTATTTTTGCGAGTCGGTTTGTTTTAAGGTATTTGCTTTAGAAAAGAATTCGGTTCGGTTTTCCGCACCATATTTACGGTCCGATCTAACTGGTTTTCGCATTGCAATGCGGTTTATGCACATCCCTAATATGTATGTTTAGGTAAAAAAAAAAGATTTTTATGCATATAAAGATATTATAACTCAAATTTGCTTGCTTAAAAGGTCGGAATTGAAGCCGGGGAGATTGTATGCGAAGAAATCGATATTTAGAGGCGAAAAATTCGGATTTGGGGTAGGTAGAATTGAAAACCCGTATGCTGGAAATTATGGAGGAAGAGAGAAATGAGGAAGAAAGGGATCGACTGGCAGTATAATTCGATAATTTCAGCCGTTGGCTGTGCAGTTAAAGCGCTTAGTAGATCCAAAGCGGCGGAGATTCAAAAAGTCACAGCGTGGATAAAGTGAAGCAATAGTAGGATATAGCGGATAACTCTAAAAATAGCACATGCAACTCATTTGTAATGTTTTTACAAATGTAAAAACGTTAATTAAATGAAAAACTAAAGCACGGTTTTACTATAATTAGTTTATCCTTAATTTTAAACAAAAACATGTGCAAATATCTATAAATAAACTTAAAATGCTGTTTAACTTAATTAATTTTTTTTGGGAATATAGAGCAATTTTTTTCTAAAAATACATAAGAAAAATTTCAGTTAAAAAACCTACCTTTATAGTTTTTATAATGTATTGATGTCATCTACCAACTCATTTCTTTCATCAAAGATATAGCGCGAATGGTGTAATATAGCGGAAATAACTGGATATAGCGGGAATAGCAGAATATTGCGAGGCTCAAAGAGGAAGGTTATATCAGAGACTATTTGGAAAAAACGTAGCGATGGTAACCCGATATGGGATATAGCGAGATTAACTCGGTGTAATAGAGGGGCATTAATTGCACAGGCCGTCACTACTACGAATCTGCAGTTTTCTGACCCATTTTTGGCGTCGTTAAGGCGTCACTAATTTTTTTAGTGACTCCATAACGACGTCAAATACGCGTCAGAAAAACAGGCGTCACTAAATTACTAGGTGTCGCTATGGCGTCGCAGAAGTATCGTCACCACGGCGTCACTAAATTTTTCCGATGCCATAACGACACAAATTATTTGGTAGAATATTACGTTGCGATGGCATCAGTAAATGTTACCAACACTCTTGTGACACAACTAGAATATCAAAATATTGGAGTCACAACATTGTCACTAAAATATAGTGACGCGGTTGTGACGTCTTAGCTCTAATAGATAGCATCTATCGTTATGGGGTCATTAAATTTAGTGACTCCATAGCAACACAAATGATTTGGCAAAATATTGCATCACAATGGCATCGGTAAATGTAACCAACGCTTTTTGTGATGCTTATCAAAACATATCATAAGTCAAATGGAAGAGCACAAGGCTTTATTATAACACATCATAAATCAACAAATGTTCGAACTAATAGTCAACCACATCGTATACATATATGACTGCAAATTTCACACGAAAATACACCGATATAGGTACATATGCCTTCACTCATACATCAAAGTGGAATGACTTGTGCCATACTATTCATATAATTCAAATAAATCAATCCCAACCATAAACGGCTTACGAACGTCACACTATCAGTCAAACGCAAGCATGAAGAATTGCAACAAAATTTTTGTATTATCATATAAATGTAAATTTATACATATTCGGTACATATCACAAGAAATACAAGAAATACCATCCGACCATTTGTCACTTTCAACTGTACTCTACATACATATTAAACTTCACCTCAAATAATTCATTGCGAAGCTTCACAGATTATGCATGTCACTTTGCCAATAGCCCTTCAAAATTGAAATGGTCATCATACACAATAAGAACCTATTAACAAAAATTATATCAACCATTACTCCATAGACATTTAAAACTATTTGTAAATTAATTTTATATGAATTTTTTCCCCTGCATTTGAAAAGTCAGTACACGAAAAATTGGAAGAATTGAAATAATAAGAATAAACATATTACAACACTACTGAAGGTGAACATGTAAAGTATTGATGTTGGATTCTATTAACAGTAATGCCTTGCATTTGAACTGCGTAATGTCACACCATGCATTTGAGGTATCTAACAAAATTTAATTTTCATTCCAATGTGTTTTATCGAAGAAGAGGAGAGTAGATGATATTATTTAGAGGAAGAATAATACTTTTTATAATTCTTTTTATTTCAACTTCAATCTTCCTTGCTTACAACAAAAAATGACCACCACTATATATATAGTGGACTAAACACCCTTACACATACTAATAGACACCATTCCACTAATAGACACGACCCTTCATAAATAGACACGACTTTTCACTAATAGACACAATACTTAATTGACATGATCTTGAAACTAAAGGACATAACTAATCACAAACCAACACTTTGACTCTTTTTTCATTTTTTTCAAGAATAAAGCATTAATGTTTACACAACAAAACTCCCCTGTAAACTTAAATGCTTCTTTCATTCATGCCAATCATTTTCTTGCATTTATTGAGAGGTACTTTCGACAGTGGTTTTGTAAAGATGTCTACAGCTTGATCCTGACTTGTCACATGCACCAGTTCCACACTTCTTTCCTTCACATGATCTCGGATAAAGTGAAAACGAGCATTGATGTGTTTGCTTCATTCATGGTTCACTGGATTCTTTGCCAACTCAATTGTTGATTTGTTATCAACATGAATCGCGGTTGCACCGAGTAGCTTTAGCCCTATCTTACCTAACAAATTTCTAAGCCATATCGCATGACATACACACGAAGATGCTGCCACATATTCAGCTTCACACATCGAGAGTGTCACGATTGGTTGCTTCTTTGAAAGCCAAGTAAATGCGATATCTCCCATAAAGATCACATATCCCGAGGTACTTTTTCGATCATCTATGTCTCTGCACCAATCGCTATCGGAATAGCCAACCAACTTGTAATCACATGTCTTTGAGTAGAAAAATCTGTGTGACACCGTTCCTTGTATCTATCGTAAGATTCGCTTCACCGCCTTCCAATGTGAATGAGCCGGCTCCTCCATGAACCAACTTACAATTCCGACACTTAATGATAGATCCGGCCTTGTGCATGTGAGATAGCGAAGACTTCCTATTAAACTCCTGTATCTCACATCAACACGTTCTCGTCCATTGAACTTTGAAAGTTTTGCACCTGGTTCCATTGGTGTTGACACCGGGGTGCAGTTTTCCATATTGAACTTCTTCAAAATCTCTTTTGCATATGCCTCCTGTGATATAAAAATTCCCGTCTCTACTTGTCTAACCGTCAGTCCCAAGAAAAACTTCATCAAACCTAAATCTGTCATCTCAAATTCCTTTGTCATTGTGCTCATAAATTCTTCTATCATTTCATCATCCTTACCCATAAAAATGAGATCATTGACATAAAGAGCAACAAATAATATATTACCTCCTTTCTTCTTTACATAGAGGGCATGTTCGTAGGGACATTGCTTGAACCCGTTCTCCTTGAAATATGAGTCGACACGTGTATTCCATGCCCATGGTGATTGCTTCAACCCGTAAAGCGCCTTCTTCAATTTTAGCACCTTCTTCTCTTCTCCGACTTTCATGTACCCAGGTGGTTGTTCGATGTAGACATCTTCTTCAAGCACACCATTTAAGAATGCCGACTTGACATCCATTTGAAATATTGGCCATCTGAATTGAGCAGCTTATGAAATGAGCAATCGAATTGTCTTCATTCTTAAAACAGTAGCGAATATCTCGTCATAGTCTATTCCTGCTTTTTGCTTGTATCCCTTCGCAACACGTTGCGCCTTGTACAGTTCTATCTGACCTTGAGCATTCATCTTTTTCTTGAGCGCCCATTTCACACCAATGGGCAGACTTCCTTCCGGCCGTTCTGCAAGCTCCCATGTTTTCTTACGGTTAATTGCCTTAATCACCTCGTTCATGGTAGCTTGCCACTTCTTGTCTCGAACCGCCTCTTCAAAAATGATATTTTCAGCATCAGACAAAAGACATACAAGGGGTACCTCATTTGTCGAATCATACAAATCTTGCAAACTTCTTATTTTTGGTTGTAGTGGTTCATCTTCACTATGAGTGGTTTCAAGGTCTATTGATATACTTCCTGGTGCAATGACTGTTGATTCTCCAACTTCTATAGCAACCTCCTTCGAATTGTTCCACTTTCACTCGCTTGCTTCGTTTACTCGCACATCACAACTCACCATCACCTTCTTGATAATCGGGTCAAGCAGCTTGTACCCTTTTGCCTTCTCATCATACCCAATGAAAATATACTTTTTGCTTTTGTCTTCAAGCTTCGTTCTTCGTTGACTTGGTACGTCTGCATAAGCCACACTACCGAACACCCTAAAATGAGAAACTGTTGGCTTTTGTCCAATCCTGGCCTCTTGTGGTGTTTGATCATTTAACTTCACATGTGGAAATCGATTTTTTACATAGATGGTACACTGTACAGCATCTGCCCAGAATTCCTTCGGCATTTTCTTACTTTTGAGCATTGATTGAACCATGTCGAGAATAGTTCGGTTCTTCCTCTCGGCCACACCGTTTTGTTGAGGAGAGTACGGTGCAATTAAAAATCTCCTTATGCCTTGCTTCTCGCAATACTCCATGAAAGCCCCCGAAGTATACTCGCCACCTCTATCGGATCGTAAGGCTTTGATGTGTCTACCAATTTCCTTCTCCACCATCATTTGAATTTTTTGAACACCTCGAATGTCTCGAATTTTTCCTTTAAAAAATAACTCCAAGTTTTTTGTGAGAAGTCATCGATAAAAGAAATAAAGTAACTTTTACCGCTAAAGGATTCGGGGGTGATTGGTCCACATATGTCAGTATGAATCAACTCGAGAATATGTTTAGCTTGATATTCTGCATTCTTTTGAAAGGAGGTTCTTGTTTCTTGCCAAGCACACAATCTTCACAAAGTTTTCCCTCATAATCCATGTTTGCCAGTCCGTGCACCATGTCCTTCCTTGCTAACTTCTTTAGACCACTATGATATAGATGACCAGAGTAAAGATGCCACAACGACGCCTTGTCTTTTACGTTGACCTGCAAACATTTTCCTGCACACTTCTCAATTTCAGTTTGTACATCCGATTTCTTCCCATCTCAACTCGAGCAACTAGATGCCCTTCATTGCCCTTCAGCTGTAGTACCCGGTTTTTCATAAATACCGAGTACCCCTTCTCCATGAGTTGCCCCATGCACAAAATATTGCTTTTAAGATCAGGTACATAATAAACATTCTCAATTGATCCTTCTGTGCCATCGTTTTGTAAATAATGAATTGTACCTTAGCCTTTTACTTGGATCTTTGACGCGTCTCCAAATGAAAAGTGTCCATCTTCAACCTCTCGCGTCCCCCTGAATAGGTGCTTGTGACCGCACATATGGTTACTAGCACCGGTGTCAAGATACCACTCCGTGTCGCTGTCGGAAACGGTATTTTTGTAAGCCATCATGAGAACACCATCTTCTCTTACCTCCTCTTCCGCAACTAGATTCGCATTTTCTTCCACCTTTTTCTCGGAATAGCACTCTCTTGAATAGTGTCCATACTTTTCACAATTATAGCACTTGATATTTAATTTGCACTCTTTTGCGTAGTGTCCATGCTTGCCGCAGTTATAGCATTCCCCATTTGAATAATTTGACCGGCCACCTCTACCACGACCACGTCCTCTTCCTCGACTGTTTTGTTGGCTTGATTGTCCTTTTTTCTCATGATTTTCACCTTGACCGCGGCTTACACCACCGCGACCATTGTTCCGACCTCCACGACCACTACGTCCTCTTCCTCGATTGTGTTGTGCATACATCACCTTGTCTTCCTAGAGACTTGCCTTAGCTTGCAAAGCCTCTTCGAGTAGCTCTTCTTTCTTTTTCTTTTTTCGTTGTTTATGTGCTTCCAGAGAACCCGCCAGATCATCAATCATCATTTCCTCCAAATTCTTTGACTCTTCAATTGCACATACAACGTTTTCGAAATTGTCGGTCAATGACCACAAAATCTTTTCCACAACCCTTGCATCTGTTATATTTTCTCCATTGCATTTAAGTTGATTCACCACTGTTTGCACACGTGTAATCTAGTCGGATACTCCTTCCGATTCCTTCATTTTCATTGCTTCCAGCTCGCCATGAAGTGTTTGAAGCCGCACTTGTTTAACTTTATCAACACCCTTGTAGATCTTTTTTAAAATGTCCCACGCTTCTTTCGAATTTGCTACACCATTAATTTTTTCGAATCCCGATTCGTCCACCGCTCGATATAAGACGTAAAGAGCAATTTTGTCTTTCACACGCATTTCTTTCAATGTCTTTAATTGATTTGCCGACAAGTTCGCGGTGTTTTCTACTTCCGTGTAGCGATTTTCGACTATTTCCCATGCATCATGTGCACCTAGCAAATGCACGTATTTGAATACTCCAATTGTCATAATTCAACTTGGTAAGTTGTGGAAGCGGTATATTCGCCAATAATCTCAAATTCGCCATAGCTCTGATACCGATTTGTTTAATCGAAAAAGAGGAGAGTAGATGATTTTATGTAGACGAAGAATACTTCTTATAATTCTTTTTATTTCAACATCAATCTTCCTTGGCTACAACAAAAAATGACCACTACTATATATATAGTGGACTATACACATACTAATAGACACGACCCTTCATAAATAGACATGACTTTTCACTAATAGACACAATACTTAATAGACATGACTCTTGAAACTAAAAGACATAACTAATCACAAACCAACACTTTTGACTCTTTTTTCATTTTTCAAGAATAAAGCATTAATGTTTATCCAACACAATGATCTATTTCAATGCTTACTTGAACAAGTATAAGGAAAGAAGGACATCATACAGTGCAAGGCTCCACCTAAAATTCTTCTGAAAATTATGTAGTTTGATGGAACAGGTTTTCAAAGTTTAAAGAAATCATTTCTTCTCTTTCTGTTACTTTACTCCCGGCTAAAACTCTACAAGGTAAATATAAATAATTTCATTGACTGTTCATTAAAAAAGTCCCTAGAAAAGCAAGATTACTAAGTGGGTCTTAGTCTCATCATGTGGTAAAATTGGCTTCTGAATATTAGTAATCTAGACTCTAGACCAAGCATTTAGTTGTTGGTGAAATAATGAATACTAGCAATTCTATACCCTTGCTACGCCAAATCCAATCTTTGTCCGCATAAATATTCCCAGCTTTCCATGCGTACTTCTTCATCGCACCTATAAAAAGAGAAAAATAGTGATTAATTACTTAATTCCAGCTTCAACATTTTTGGTTTTTAAGAAACAAAGGTATGTGTCCTTGTTAAAGTCTGCATGCTTTTGCATAAAGATTATATGTTTTTGCATAAAGCTTTTGTCGTCAGGATGTACATTTGGTTTATAAGAGACATATTCAACAATGACCGTATGATTTGTGAAAGAGGGTCGTAAGAAAATAAATGGCCCCATGTAAATGCATGTTTTCTCAACACACCTATGAATTAGAATATTACTAGCGACCATCACCAAATTCTGTTCATGGACGTACACACTATGTTTAGCATCATAATATGCGCTAAGCTAAATGTCTTGCTGCTTACTAAGCCAACTCTGAAAGCAATCGTAAGACCAATGAAGGAACTGGGTTCTACTAATATTTAGTTCTCTTTTTAATATCAAAACAGCATAAAAAAAGAAATGACTAGAAGATATAAAATAAACTACAAAAAAAAGCATAAGCACCTCATGATTAAAGAAGTCCATCCACCATAACCAGCAGAGATGAAACCAGTCATAGTTTATTTCAGGTCTTGAATGCATCCCCAAGAATATAAATAAAGGCAAGCCGCTATCTTGGAGCTTTGAAAATGGTCTCAATCTAATAGTCGAAGCTGTATGTTCCCTAACATTTGCAGATGTTAGAATCGGCTAAAAGAAAGTGTGATTTCTTAATGTAACATTAGAAAAAAAAGAACTCACTAATTACCATAAATAAATCTGATATCGTTATTTCAAACAAAATTGAAGTGGTTAAGGTTGGTTGAAACTCCCTATATTTCGTTGTAGGGGTGAGCGTTATTCGGTTAAACTAAATAAACCAACCGAACCAATTTTATTTGCTTGGTTTGGTTCGGTTTTTAAATTAAATCGGTTTGTAATCGGCCCGAAAAAATATTAAGTTTGGTTATCGGTTTAACCAAATTAACCGAACTTTTACTGTATGTTCAAAATTATCGATATTATAATGAATATTTTAGGTTAGTTTATTTATTTAAATAAATTTAAATCATCGCTTATGTGTCAAAATTGATATAAAAAAGCATAAAAATCATAAATAATAATACTTTAATCATATATTTGTAGATGTTTTTCAAATTATAGTGAATATTTCA
Organism: Allium sativum; assembly: GCA_030737875.1. Taxonomy (NCBI): domain Eukaryota; kingdom Viridiplantae; phylum Streptophyta; class Magnoliopsida; order Asparagales; family Amaryllidaceae; genus Allium; species Allium sativum. Next base: position 1,048,858,213 of record CM060916.1, on the reverse strand, counting down.
AACACAAATTGTAAAACATTTTTAGTTCGGTTTAATCGGATAACCAACCGAACCAACCAAACTTAATTTGGTTGGTTTGGTTTGGTTTTCATTTTAATTGGTTTTAGTTTGGTTTGACAAATTTCATCATCGGATAAACCGAACCAACCAAACGCTCACCCCTATTTCGTTGAGCTTAAAACTATATTAAACAACTAGAAGGGCGTATACGTACATACATGCGAGCACGTATAGATTTGGAGGGAGTTAGATATATTCATTTGCATTCAATAATTTTAGTGAAAAATGGAGGAAAAAAGGTCCAACATCTAATAAGATAGGCAAGCTTTTCAGAAGTTTTGGGATTTGTTGGCAACACTTCCCGGCTTTTATGAAGATGGAAATACGAAGCAACCTCGCAAAATAAAATGCAACAGCAAAAGATCCTTCAAAGTAAATTGTGTGTGTATATAATGGGAAAAAAAAATCAGAAAGTAGTGAAAGAACCAGAGTAAGTTGCATGTCATGGAAATTTTTTGGAGTTAAAATGAAGTCTTATAACCATTTCATGAGTATGTTACCAGTTTGTGTACTGGATACTCTTACCCTTATGTGCTGTAAGTTGAAATCAGTACTGACTGGATAGTAATCACTAGATGCAAGCAGATTACAGTTACGCGAACAAACATGCGTAGAGAATCATATTTTATAACATTATTGCTACTTTTATCAGGGCTAAAAGTTATAGATGAAAGTTGATCTTCCAAAACATTTTGAAATGCAGGTTCAGTTATCGTTGTTTAGTGTATCCTTAAACATGAGTTACACGTAAAGGAGAAAAAAAAAAAGAATTAAAAGAACATAAGTTGATAGTCAGATATGAATGCTATGATAGTAAGTAGGCAAGTAATTAATGAGTATATCCTTGAAAATAGCAATAAACTATACTCGCTGAAATATGAAATTAATATCGAATGAATGTACTTGGTGGAAAATCAGTTCATTAAAGTTGTAATTTGATTGTACACATTTAGCAAAATAAATAGCCTATTAGCTAAATCACATACTAAGAAACATGATACATAGATGAAACCAAAAGGTAATGCATAGATATATTGCATGTAAATTTCAGAAGCTGATAACGAAATGTGATCATCACTATAAAATAATTATCTACAGCAATGAATAAAAGTGCAAAAGAAAACTATATCGAGCTTTACTGGAGAACGTATTGTTCACATGCTGAGAAGAAGGGAAACAAAAAGTGGATTTCATAAATGAAAATCTAATACTCAAATACTGCAACAATTAAGTGGTGCCATTCGATCTTAAAAAATTGTAACTCTTCGTTTTGGACGTGTCCAACATGTCAGAAGCACTGTTACATTGGATTCTAATGTTTCCACTCACTGGATCCTGAAACTAAGATGGGAAACCTTCATAGTGAGAAGGAAGGTGAAGAAAACACTACAGAAGCACCACAAACATTATATTCATTAGTTTCAAAGCTAAACAATAAAAACTCGCCAATTTCCAATACTATCCAATCAAGCCCAAACTCCTCAAACCTGTATTCAGCGAAAGGCAAATTCTATTTCAACCCAGCTAATTGCTGAATAGCCCCCCAAAATACATTAAAATCAAGTAAGCCCATCATTTTGCTATGTAGTCTCCCCTTTTATTTTAAAAAATCCAATAATACCCTTCCTCGTAGTGTCTCTACGTGGTTTAATAGTGAACCTCGTGGGGCCACAGCCTGGTAAGCAATGATACCACGTCGAGACTCTACGTGGTATCATTAATTAACACGCAATTCCCTTACGAGGTTCGCTACAAAACCACGTAGAGGCACTACGAGGTAGACTGAAAACAGGAAAAAAAAATATAATTGAAAAGGCGCAGCTTCGTCCTTGAATTTTTTTATAAAACTGAGGGGCTACTCAGCAAATTGGTGGATTGAAATAGAATTTGCCCCAGCGAAATATGTCCTTCATGTGTAAAATCTTATTGTGTTTTATGTTTTTTTCCAATATAAAAGGGTGTATTCTGACGTATTGATCAACATAAATAAAAATTTCTATTTCAGCAACATAAAAGAAAGTAAAGCCATAAAGACTACAAAATCTCGATATAGTTACCCAAGCAGAATATTCCACTTTGATGACACGGGTTTCACCAACATAAGTCACAAATCATTGTCGGCCATATCAAAAATCAACAATAGTTCCAAACCCAAATCCACCTTTACTGCCGAAAACAGATCCGACAAACCCAGGCCAACCATTAACAAGTCGCACCGCAAGAAATCCGATTCTCACCACTATTCTATTCGGAGAAGGCTTTGCTCTAATTTGCAGGAGAAGGCCTGTAGGCATGTAGTGGCCGGAACAAGCGCGCGAACCTCATGACGGTTCCTGTCGATTACCACTGATCGCGATTGTTCCCAACCGATTAACCGAAGCCTGCTTGCTAATTGCTTCCTTAGGCTTTTGGCTTCGGTCGATCCAGACGGTTTGATTTGTACGTGCTATTAGAAAATTACAAAATTAGGGTTTTCCTCTATTTGGGAATGATGATTTAGGAGTAGTGAGCATATGATAAGTGGAGACCGATTTTGATATGAACATATTTCACTTAGATCACCGTTATGGGCAATTAGATTAGGATGAATCAATGGTAGATGTTATGAAAACCTAGATTGTAAAAGTATGGTTGTAAATTTTAGTATGACATAATAATAATTTTTTATATGTTTATGATGCACTAGTGGCAATATTTTTTTATATCTTCATAACAATCAAGGCGTCATAAGGGAATAATGAATTGATGGTGTTTTTACGATGCATTAGCGATAGTAATGAATTTAGCGACACTGCTATGTCATTGGGTCACTAAAGCGTCGCTAACCGATGTCAGAAAATTACCCTTTTTCTTGTAGTGCGTCGGAAATCAGCCGACGCAAACCATCGTCCCTCTCGTCAAAATTTTCAATGTTTCTTGTAGTGTATATAATGCTATATTTATATCCAATTTTGAAATCAACGTCGAATATTTACATTCGCGTAGATATAAATATTTGATAATTGTCATGTTAACTATCGATATATCAAGAAATATATATAAAAAAAATTGATTTGTTGTAAAAAAATTTCAGTTCCTTTGATAATAAAAATATGAAAAATAAACATATAAATCGATAATAAGTAGTTTTCTACAACTAATATGCAACAAGTTTATGTAATACAAATTACCAGCTTAATAAAAAGCAAACAACATGTCCATAGTTGTATCAGAGTGCACAAAATCTAAACAAAAGTGGAACGTGTACTTCTTAAAACTGAAAATTTTAATGTGCATATGTTTTTATCTTTTTTTAATACCGGATAGTCATCTATTTTTCAAACATGAATGTAAACGAATATCGTATATTTAAGGTATATCAACCCCTTAAATCTACTAGTTAACTCCATGCCAAATATTTAAATACTGTAAACAATGTAAAACAAATAAACTATTCACTTCCAGAATTGAAAAAAAAAGAATAAAAAATCTACAAATAAAGAAACGCTTCTGTTAGTACCGCATTAGAAGATCTGCTTTGATCAGTTGGATTTAGACAGAAAATAAAGATGAAGAAATGATATTAACAGAGTACTAATTAACTTGCAATATTATTTCGTATATTTTGGATATATCCATTAATAACACAGATAAAATGATAGGATAACATAAGCATGGTACTAACTTGCAGTTACAAAGTAGAAGATAACATAAATATTAACAGGGGTGGATATTATGATCATAGGCGACTATTCATTTATATAAAATTAACACCCCTAGAGAGCAATATTATTCATATATTATGAGTTGGAGAAAATAAGGTGATTGATCATCAAGGCTTATGAGGTTCGGGTTGAGCTTTCTCAGGTACTTCATCAGGACCCTTGCTGCAGTCTGGTCCCGGAATTTGATACCCAGGTAGATCCAGGGGCCCTCCTGTAAAATCAGTGATATGCATCTCATTTTTTCTACATTTATTTTATATGGAAAGCATCGGGTATACCTTATTCTTAAATTCAACTACTTACCGGCTATAGTCTTAGAATTGAAATGTGCAGTAGCAGCCAAAAGAAGACAAAATATAACCAAAGTTTTCACTGAGATGGCCATGATCGTATTACTTGTTTATGGTGTAGTAAGATAAAGAGATTGTAATGAAAATTCTTCTTTATTTATAAGCACAAAATAAACCAGCAAAATATCAATGTGGCTGTCATGCATTCAATTCACAGGGCTATGTTGAGTAGTTTTCTTACACCTAATCTGATAACTATCAATTAGCTGGGCCAAGTAACTATATTGAAAATAAAATAATTAATGTTCTTTTTTCTGTATATATGCTTATGTTTTATAACAACTTTTATAGTTTTATTACTAAAATTAGTTTTATTTTTCAAATTTGTAATTTAAGTTACTGCATGATTCTAAAAAAACATAAAATATGATGTCCATACGGACATCAAACTAAATACTGTTTGCATCTGGATAATTTTTTGTTCTTTCCTATTGAATGATCGTGATACAAGGACATTTTGGACCGTGTTCTTTTCGATCAACACCGACTTTCTATGCTATTTCCTAATTATTATTTAGTGCAACTGACTTCCTCCTCCTGCATTAACTTAACACTTCATTTTTCCTCAAGTTCTTATCATACTTTATTATCAGAAATAAGACAACAAAATAATGTATTACAGAAGTATACCTGCAATATTATTTCAACAAATATACGATTAATGATTAATGTTTATTATGAATTGGAAGTTGATGCCGAACCACCACAAAAAAAAATGTGTTCTTCCGTATTACTTTACTATATTTTTGGATTACTGTGTTCAAATTACACTTACACTCAAGGGTTGGCATGTGTTGAATCGGTAACAATTCCCCACGTCAATCGTTGGTATGCGTACCAAATTTTCATAACTCTTTCCAACGTATTCACAGGGTGTTTTCAACGGTAGCCAATGGCATATTAGAACATGTAATATATCTTGTTAACCAAATAGTCATTGAAAACAGTTTGAAGTTATTGGCAATTGTTGTTAATAATCACGCTTTTCAGACGTGTGATGTTGACTCTAAACTGTTCCATAAATCTGATGATCAAAGCATTTCAAGATGTAATGGAGTCTGCCTCCACCTGCCTGAGCCACATTGCAGCTATATCTATTAAGTAAAGTGAAAAATACTTCGCCATAATATTTTCTGAGGTTTAGAGGACTTTTATATGTCAGATATATCTCATTAAGAGGGCAATCGGATGCTTCCGAACAGCATATGGTTCCAACACAAATAGCTTGAAATCTGATGGGTTGCGAGAATTTTTGATATCTAGAGAAAACCGACTACGAGTCATATTTTCCAAGTCCGTGGAAGAGGCACCACCTCGTATGAATCGATGGATGACATCTGCTATCTGGGATCCATTACCAAAAGAAAAAGACGAATTGAGATTATCCAAAGCGACACTGATGCCCCTAGTCTTTAAGTCCATATGAGGGATCAGTTGATTGGGTAGAAGAAATTCCGGTTGAATTACAACTTGAGAGACTACATCGGAAACAATCCTGTATTCCGAAACCGTGGGAGCACTCCTATCCAAAGCTGCGCGCACCGACGCTTGAACAACATTTCCCACAGCGGACCCGAGGACTTGACTTTCCAAAGCATTACGGGCAGAAGGGACATCGGGATTAGGGTGCCCCCGAGTGTAGCGGGGCTGGCACCGTTCCGGGGAGCGGCGTTAGCCTGTTGATTAGTTTGTGGGGTACTCCCCATTTCCTGAGTCGTAGGTGGAGAAACATTGGTACTAGTTCCGATAATGTCCCCCTTGCCAGTCGGCCTTAAAGTACTCCTTATCATGTCCTCAATCTGGGCAGGAAAGATGTTAAAACCATCTTCCTATCGCACATGTGACGAACCGTACTTCCACCTACTTCAAACCGACCAAAAACCGAAACCCACGTCGATTCAAGGTAAGCAAAAGTACGTTTCGTTAGGGTTTATTGGAGCAAACACAGCAGAATACAAAGCTCACATCGGAACAGATAAAATATAATAAGAATATAGTATTACAGAATAAACAATTTTGAACACAAATCTGATTTTACATACCATACCATCGGGACCACGCCGCATATCGCGTAACGGGTTTCCTCCCAAGGATACGTGCACTACCAACTACCAAAAATAGAATTATGAAGCTAACAATGCAACAAACAATATGTAGTTCCTCAAACTACACAATAGGTTTCAATTCCCAAACATAGATTTTTGAAAATCCAATTAACTTTTCAGAAGTTATTTCTTTGGACTTTATACCCTATTTCTTATTTTCGAATCATTTGAAATACATATATAGCTTTCATACCAAATTAGCTTTCACTTCAGGATCTCAAACAAAAACATATTTGAAAACCTCAAATATCTACAATACAAGCATATTAAAATATATCCCACCTGATCGAGAGATCCTCCTGATGACCAGGCTCTAGGTACGCCTTACCGTCACGATAATAATCCAGGTATGTCCTCTCTCCACCTCGAGAGCGAACCATACCATACATCCCCGACCTTTCATCACCAGTGCCGTTACCCGATCATTGGTAGCACACAGAAATCATTTTTTATCCCGAAGTGGGGAAAACCATTTCACAATAATAATAATCACAAGTACTTTCAAATCATAGTACTTCACATCAGCAATTCACACATATGATCAGTCACTATTAATCATATAACTTTTAGCTCGTATGTCTCAAATAAGAGAGTTAAGCAAGAGAATAAATTCTCTGCCACCAAACAGATATATCATTAATAGCAATTAATCGGTTATGTGGTGAACTACAATGTCAAACACATAATACATTTCTAAATCATTTCGAAAACATCGGGTTTAGCCCTCCAAATCCATTCTTTTTTATAAAACATTTTTACAAAACATTCCAGTCCAAAATCAGGAAAAACATTTCATTTCACTTAAGAAAATCACATTTCAAAACATTCATTAAATTGAAATGAACCCAAAAGCATCGCTAAACACCTCATTGTCCAATCGTGAAGTATTTCACAAGGTGTTAGCATACAAGTATTATCTACACAATCCCATGCTAAATGTAAAAGGAATTATTTGCTTATAGACAGGTCGAGCACAATCAAAACAATCGGTCAATCGCAATAATGAACTTGTATTATCAACCACATATAATCATATAAGTTCACTAACAATTATGGATATTAAACTAGCCCTTAATCGGTTGATAGCTTCTCACATACTTGAGTGACTGCCCAAATTCTACTTAAAGATTGAATCTTTAAGGGTTTAATTTACTTTACAACATCAAATCACTTACTAATAACCCAAACATAATACCAAAATCAAATCAAGGCATGTATATTTATGATATTCCTTAAAGGTGCAACTTTGTGAACCTAACTTAAAGGTTTTCGCTCAAAACTCTAAACAAATTGCCATTTTTATTTCATGAACCAATTTAGGATTTTTTAGCAATCATATACCATCAAATCTTCCATTAATTCACCGCTAAAACTCTAAGAAACATTTCAACAAACACCTTATATTCAACAATTAAATCAAGCAACAAAACCCTTAAAAACGTTTAGTTTTTCTCACTGTTAATGCTCCAAAATCTTCATTACCAAGACGAACAAGCCAACGAATACTGCTACCGCTACTCGTACTGCTTTCAATCCCATTTCTATTAGCAGCTGGTGATTGCTCTGCTAATTTTTGTATGAAAATAAATTAATAACGATATTTGTTATATATATTCATATATAAGGACCTTTTATTTTATTATTGTTCTAATTTATACTTACTAAAATTATCAAAATTATATATCAATAGGTTCTATATTTCGATATGATTCTAATGCCTCCAACGGCAAGCTAATCAGAATTAAATTGAGTGAGATATAAGCTTTTAAAGTTTAACTAAATTAAATTTAAACAAAAAATTAAACCACACTAATCTAGCCCAAGCCTAATAGCTTTACCACGTTCAAAACCCCGGCCCAGCTCCCTCTTCTTCTTCCACCGTCGCGCTCGTCTCCTAATTCACGCACCTAGAAGAAAAAAATGCACACACCGTGCACGGTGCACACACCAAAACTCCATCATGCTCAAATCCGAGACCATAAACAAATTTCTCTTCACCTCCTCGTCTCAACGCACCCACAGGCCTGAACCGCGGCCCCTTCGTTTGAAATCCGATCATCACGTCGACAAGAAGAATTACAAGACCCATTAATGTCACACCCTTCATTAGTACACCGAACTCTTTCAAATTTTGTTGCTGCAAAGCCCACTCCTTCCTCATCGTCACGCCACACTCCGCTTTGCCTATCGTTACCTGTTTCTCCGATGGACTGAAAAACTAGTTTTCAACATTTCCAATCATCGACACGGAATTGTGTCGTTTTCACATCAAAAATACTACATCTCCTGCTAATCGTTATGGAGCAGATGATGTTGATCGATTCTTCCCAGATTGGGAGATATGATTTTCTGAAATTGCAAAACCATTTCTTCTATTCTCAGATTTTGATTGATAAATCTCTCCACTCTCAATGAAAACTCAATCCGTTAATTTCTAAAATTTGGAAACGATGATCCGAACAACTTTCACGTTGATTATTTTAGCCAAAAACGAAGGGATTAGGAGATATGGATTTTAGATTGAGTGGAAGTGGTATTTTTTCACTATTGGAATTGTAAACATAAAGAAGCATAACATACAGATCGTACAAATGGATTGATGGAGGAGAGTATGTCTGTTTATATAGTGATTGGAAAGGGCATATTAGTTATTTAATCATGGAACACTTGGCTACATCCTGAGGTTTCTTGCATGCATGGTGATAGATAAAAAGACAAATCATCATTTATCCTTATCTTAAGGGTTAAATAATTCATTTAAATTGGCAACACTTTTGTGACGCTTATAAATGTGTCTAATTTAGACATATTCATTAATGTAGCCTTTAAAGGTCTTTAATGTCAAAACTATGGATAAAAAAAATTAAATAAAGAATATTTCAATAACTTATCCTTTTACCAAATCATATTTGTACTATTTTTAATCCAAATTCATTCCTTTTGGACTATTTCAATTTTATTCCTGCCCAAATCCAAATTAATTTTGATCTTTATGAAATATGGAAATTTTAAACTGGTTCCAAATTTCCGGGTCCTTACATTCTACCCCACTTAAAATGATTTCGTCCTCGAAACCGAAGTCAGAACTAATTGTCAAATACCTAACCAATACCTTGACCACCCAAATAATCGAGAATTCAAATTTCTTAATTATCATCTCTAGCAATTAATTAGTGGATTAAATTTTCCAAAACTTAGCTTTCAACAAAACATATATCCCTTTCTATGAAAATATACTTTGGACAAAACTATTTCATAAAAACTGGGTTAGACTGCTCTTTTCAAATGGTTAGAAACACCTATCGATACAGTGGATCCTTACTGTACCGACCAATGTTCATAACACACTCAACAAATTAATCCAACAAAAAAACCATTTGTTTACCAAATTACAAATATGCCTCTCGTATATATACATTCACTCACAACTGATTATCGGTTATTACTAAACCTATCTCTAATGAGTTACTTGTCCTAGGACACCATTGATCCTATCTCTGACAAGTATATATCCCACGGAGCCATGGTTTATCTAACCTAAGCTCTGTTACCTAGTGTGACGACCCGCACTTCCACCTACTTCAAACCGACCAAAAACTAAAACCCACATCGATTAAAGGTAAGTAAAAGTACGTTGCATTAGGGTTTATCAGAGAAAATGCAGCAAAATACAAAGCTCACAGCGGAACAGATAAATGTAATAAGAATTTATTATTGCAGCGGAAACATTTTTGAATACAAATCTGATTTTACATACCATTACTCCATGAGGACTTAACATAATATACCGATAATAGAGTACGTCCGACCTTCATATGAAACTTCAGCTCTCTTTAGAACTCCAAATCTTAAAGCTTGAGCTTGATCTCGAAAACTGGAAAACAAACGAATAGACTACCCATGTGGAAATTATGAGCACCTGCAGTTTGCAAGGGAAAAACAAACTACCAGTCATTCATGGGAAGTGTATGAGAAAACTTTACTAACCAGTCTTATACTTAGCCTTATTTTGAATAAGGTATCTCGGGACCACGACGCATGTCGTGGAACAAGTTTCCTCCCAAGGATACGTGCACCACCAATTACCAAAAATAGACTTATGAAGCTAACAATTCAAAAAACAATATGTAGTTTCTCAAACTGCCAACTAAGGTTTAATTCCCTAACTTACATTTACAAAAATCCAATTAACTTTTTAGTAGTTATTTTTTTGGACTTTATACCCGATTTCTTATTTTCAAATCATTAGAAATACATATATAGCTTTCATTTCAAATTAGCTTTCAATTCGGGATCTCAAACCAAAACGTATTCGAAAACCTCAAATAAATACTATACAAGCAAATTAAAATATATGCCACCTGATCGAGAGATCCTCATGATGGCCAGGCTCCAGGTACACCTTACCATCACGATAATAATCCAGGTACGTCCTCTCTCCACCTTGAGAGCAAACCATACCATACATCCCCGACTTTTCATCACCAGTGCCGTTACCTGATCATTGTTAACACATAGAAATCATTTTTATATCCCGAAGTGGGGAAAACCATTTCGCAATAATAATAATTACAAGTACTTTCAAATCATAGTACTTCACATCAACAATTCACACATAAGATCAGTCACTATTAATCATATAACCTTTGAGCTCGTACTTCTCAAAGAAGGTTGTTAAGCAAGAGAATAAATTCTCTGCCACTAAATAGATATATCATTAATAGCAACTAATCGGTTATGCGATGAAGTACAATGTCAAACACGTAATACATTTCTAAATCATTTCGGAAACATAGGGTTTAGCACTTGAAATCCTTTCTGTTTTATAAAACATTTTTATAAAACATTCATGTCCAAAATCAGGAAAACATTTCTTTTCACTTAAGAAAATCACATTTCAAAACATTCATTAAATTAAAATGAACCCAAATGCATTGCTAAACACCTCATAGTCCAATCGTGAAGTGTTTCACAAGGTGTTTGCACACAAGTATTATCTACACAATCCCACGCCAAATGTAAAAGCAATTATTTGCTCATAAACTGGTCGGGCACAATCCAAAAAATCAGTCAATCACAATAATGAACTTGTATTATCAACCACATATAATCGTATAAGTTCACTAACAATTATGGATATTAAACTAGCCCTTAATCAGTTGATAGCTTCTCACATACTTGAGTGACTACCCAAATTCTACTTAAAGATCAAATCTTTAAGGGTTTAATTTACATTACCACATCAAATCATTAACTAATATCCCAAACATAATACCAAAATTAAATCAAGGAATGTATATTTATGATATTCCGTAAAGGTGCAATTTTGTGAACCTAACATAAAGGTTTTCACTCAAAACTCTAAACAAATTGCCATTTTTACTTCATAAACCTATTTAGAATTCTTAAGCAATCATATTCCATCAAATCATCCATGAATTCACCACTAAAACTCTAAGAAACATTTCAATAAACACCTTATATGCAATAATTAAATCAAGCAACAAAACCCTTTAAAAAGTTTAGTTTTTCTCACCATTAAAGCTCCAAAATCTTCATTACCAAGACGAATAAGCCAACGAACACTGCTACCGCTACTCGTACTGCTTTGAATCCCATTTCTGTTAGCAACTGGTGATTGCTCTGCTATTTTTTGTATGAAAATAAATTAATAACGATATTCGTTATATATATTAATATATAAGGACCTTTTATTTTATTATTATTATAATTTATACTTACAAAAATTATCAAAATTATGTATCAATGGGTTTTAAATTTCGATATGATTCTAATACCTCCAACGGCGAGGTCATCAGATTTAAATTAAGTGAGATATTAGCTTTTAAACCATGCCAATCTGGCCTAAGCCCAATAGCTTTACCACGTTCAAAACCCCGGCCCATCTCCCTCTTCTTCTTCCACCCCCGCACTCCTCTTCTAATTCACGCACCTGGATGAAACAAATGCAAGAACCATGCACTATGCACACAACAAAACTCCATCATGCTCAAATCCGAGACCATCAACAAATTTCTCTTCACCTCCTCATCTCAACGCACGCACACGCCTGAACCTCGGCCCCTTCGTTTGCAATCTAATCATCATGCCAACAGGAAAAATTACGAGACCCCTTAATGTCCCACACTTCATTAGTACACCAAACTCCGTCCAATTTTGTCACAGCAAAACTCACTCCTTCCTCATCGTCGTGCCACAGTCCCTTCGCCTATCGTTGCTTGTTTCTCCGATGAACCCAATACCTAGTTTTCAACATTTCCGATCATCGACACTAAATCACTCCATTCTCGCATCAAAAATATTATATCTCCTACTGATCGTAACAGCGCAGACGGTGCTAAACGATTCTTCCCAGATTAGAAGATATGATTTTCCGAAATTTCAAACCCATTTCTTTAATTCTCAGATTTGGATTAATAACTCTCTCCACTCTCAACGAAAACTCGATCCGTTAATTTTTGAAAATCGGAAACGATGATCCAGACAACTTTCACATTGATTATTTTAGCCAAAAACGAAGGATTAGGAGATATGGATTTTCGGTTGAGTGGAAGTGGTATTTTTCATTGCTGGAATTTTAAACAGGAAGAAGCATAACATACAAATCGTAGAAATGGATTGATGGAGGAGAGTATGTCTGTATGTCTGTTTATATAGAGATTGGAATGGGGATATTAATTATTTAATCATGGAACACTTGGCTACATCCTAAGGTATCTTGCATGCACAGTGACAGATACAAAGGCACATCATCCTTTATCCTTATCTTAATGGTTAATTAATTAATTTAAATTGGCAATACTTTTGTGACACTTATAAATGTGTCTAATTTAGCCATACTCATTAATGTAGCATTTATAGGTCTTAAATATCGAAAGTATGGATTATCAAAATTAAATAAATAATATTTCAATAACTTTTCCTTTTACCAAATCATATTTGTACAATTTTTAATCCAAAATTCATTCCTTTTGAACTATTTCAATTTTATTCCTACCCAAATCCAAATTAATTCTAATCTTTATGAAATTTTGAAATTTTAAATTGGTTCTAGATTTTTGGGTCGTTACAGCACAAGTCTAGCGTTCAAATCCGTAGCTATGTTCTTATTCATTCCATCGGCATCTTCTCGAGTGACGTAGTTAGATGGAACTCCAGTCGAAGGATGTTCTTGACTTCCTCCCCCTTTTGTACCTTGAGCTTCAGCAATAGCGTCATGCTTCTCGTTCTTAACCATGATGAAAAGCGAGTAACAAAGTCGAAAATTAAAACTGAAGACGAAATCCAAAGACAAACCCGAGAATCTAATCTAAAGCAGAAGTCAAAGTTGTGCTCCCCTGTTCCTGGCACGCCAAAGCGTTAACGTGGGGAATTTTCTCCGATTCAACACACACCAACCCTCGAGTGTAAGTGTAATATGAACATAGTAATCCAAAAATATAGTAAAGTAATGCGAAAGAACACAAGTTTTTATAGTGATTCGGCACTAACGACTACGTCCACTTCATAATAATCATTCATCGTATATTTGTCGATTACAATGATTGTACAAGTTCGGACAATTTCTGTGTACAAAGTTGCATAATAGAACAACAAATAGTTTGTTAATTCTAAACTTTGTCCGAAAGAGCCCTTCTTCTTCGTTCACCGGAAAGCGTGCTGGCTTGGTCAACGACGTCTAAGAAATTCAAAAATATCCAGGAATGTCCAAAACAGTCCAAAAGTAGTGGAAAATACCTTGTGAATGTCTAAAGAGTTGAAGGAAAGCGTTTGTGCAACGTGTTAGTGGTCCAAGCTATGTCAATAGCCATGGAGAAGAAGATGTAAGCCAATAATGGTGCTTGAGAGCTTCAAGGGTGATAAAAATTCAACCGCTTTGAATGCCAAGCTTGGGGGTATTTATAGGAGTGAGTTGATAGTGGATTAGCTGAGATTGGGGGATACACACAAAAAATTCGTATCCCAGAAAGAGCCATACCCAGATAATCGTATCCCTTTGATAAGAGATTCAAAATTTCGTATCCTCTAAGGGATACGAGAAAAAGGGGGAGATCTATGCTTGCCAAATCTGAGGCTTTCCGTGCTTAGTTGATCCGAGGATTTTGAGTGATCAACGCGCGTTCATGAAAATAGGTGTAACTTTCAAACCGTAAGGTCATTTGGGCTATAAAAAATTTATACTTGAAGCTAACTCAAAGGGCTACAATGGTTTTATTTTTTGAGGAAGACGGGTGTGTAGCGTGGAGCTACACAGCTGGTTACGCATAGTAATAAGTAGCTAAAAGTATAACTGGTTGACAGGCCCAACCAATGGCATAAAAGTCCAGGCCAAGGAGGCCAATATAGCTAATACAAGCTTAATACAAAGCAAAAATATGCATCAGATAGTTTAGAACATAGCACATATCAAGAGACTACAAGCCAAAATAGAGAAAAGAAGGCAATACTAGACCACAATAGTAATCAGAGAGGGATTTGGGTGCTACTTTCTTGCGATCCAGGCGACTGAGGCATAGGAAGAGAAAGCCTGAAGCGAGTGGGTCTGCTCGATCCTGTCCATTAATCGAAAAGATGCAAGATGTGATGAAAAATACCCATCAGAAGTTTCTTGGGTCTGTTGAAGATGTGAGCGTAGCGTTCTATCCAAATACTCCAGGCAAAGAAAGCCACTAAAGAATCCAGTATAGGGTCTGGGAGGTTATGCTGCCAATACTCGAAAAAAGAGTGAATCGATGGGATGAAGCCAAGAAGAAAGGAGCTGATTGCAGCCCAAACAGTGTAGGAAAAATCACATTCAAAGAAAATATGAGTGAGGGATTCATTACGATGGTTACAGAGGATGCAAGAAGGGTCAATATTGTTGTTAAAGCGATGAAGGCGGTCTTTGGTGTTGATGCGATTGTGGATGAGAAGCCATTGGAAGAAGATGACATGTGGAAGAGGGCTACAATGGTTACCGTGAAAAGTACCACAATCCATGTTTTTGTTCCCAAAATAGGTCATCTAAAGGGGTTTCAGGTGAATTTTATGTTTACGTCGTGACTTCAGCCAAAATGCTTTACGTTTTCTGATGATGGTTCTGACGATTGAGCGCACCGTTAACCAAAACTTGATGTGCGACAGCTTTGACCAAAAAGCGTGTCAACAATAACAATATATGTATACCAATTGAAACTTGTGATGCTTATATGAATTAAATCTAAGTAACTAATTTTAAGAGGAAAATAAATAAAAGAAATCATAGGCACATGTAAAAATAATAGCAAAGTCACAAATTTCTATCTTTAGTGTGTCAAAATTTCCGATTAAGTTCTTGGTAAAATTTCATCCATTGATGATCGTTGTTTTTTTTTCAATTGTGCAGTTGTACACTTCTGCTAAAATACTTTATTTTATTATCTTATTTCTGATAATAAAGTATGATAATAACTAAGGGAAAAAATGAAGTCTTAAGTCAATGCAGGAGGAGGAAGTCGGTTACACTAAGAAATAATTAGGAAATAGCGCGGAAAGTAGGTCTTGATCAAAAATACCGCGGTGCAAAACGTCCTTGTATTACGATCACTCAATAGGAAAGCACAAAAAATTCTCCAGTTGCAAACAATATTTATTTTGATGTTGGTATGGACATCATATTTTATATTATTTTAGAATTGTGATGTAACTTAAATTACACAGAAATTAAAAACTAAAACGAATTTTAATTATAAAACTATATAAGTTGTTACAAAATATAAGCATATATACCTTTTCAAAAAGAATGCCATGTTTCCTTATTTTTATTTCCGTACTTCGCCTAGCTGATTGATAGTTATCAGATTAGGTGTAAGAAAACTACTCAACATGGCCCAGTGAATTAAATGCATGATAGGCATATTAATATTTTGCTGGTTTACTTTTTGCATATAAATAAAGCAGCATTTTCATTACAACTCTTCATCTTATTGCATCATACATTGCCGGCTAATATGATCTCGCTTTCAATCATAAGTCTGGTTATATTTTATCTTCTTTTGCGTAGTCAAATCTCCACCCTTTGCGATGAGAAAAGAAACTAAAAAAATAAATAGATATGTGGTCGCTATGGCGTCTCTAGATTTTCGTGGCGTCACAAATGCATGGATAATTTACAACGCATCTACGATGATAGTTTGAAAGTAGCGTAATGTTCATGGCATCACTATGGTGAAGCTACTTAGTTATGTCCGTATAACTCTTCAGTAATGGCTTAGTGACGAAATTAAATTTGGTAACGCCATACCGACGTTGGGTCATTACGAAATCGCTATTCAATGTCGGAAATCGATCATTATTCTTGTAGTGTGACTCTCGATGACATTAAGAAAAAGTCCGGAAAGACTCTGAGGAAATTCTTAAAACGGTTTAACTTTGCAGTAACTTCGGTCGACAGACCCGATCCTTCTATGGTTTTGATATTCGTAGTATCATGAGTTTTTCAAAAACTTGATTTTAAGACTTCACTGCACCAGGACACACTGAGGGATCTCAGAGAATTTTATTTCAAAGCTGAAAGATTCCTTCGGGAAGAGGATGCGAGAACTGAAAAAACGATTTTTGTAATAACTCGGAATTTTGACAATAATTAGTTATTTAATTAGAATCCCAAAATTGGAATTTCTACAAACAACAGAATTTGACCATGAAACTTTAACCGATGCGTTCATCTCGGAATTCTGGTCAAGTTTTGTAAAGGCTCGCAAATCCATACCCTTTTGAGTTGACTAATATTACACACGTCCAACACAAAGTGCACAGAAATATGAATCTTTAATAGAAAGAAATTAGAGGATGAGATATGGAGGAAAGAAATATTAGAATAGAAGAAGAAGAAGAAGACAACACAAAATCAGAATCTCACATCGTAGCGGAACAGAATATAATATAGAAATAAATCTTTATAAATACTTGAATAAATATACTTACGTACATCAGAGTACAGCAGACAAATCTGGACAGTTATAATATTCTGTCCTCAAGTACAATACACGGCGGAGAGATAAATCATACATCTGAACTCCTCTAGCTCGTCTTCTGGATTGTCTAGTGAATTGCTTAACTTTAAAAAATACTATTTCAAAGAAAAGAATAATACGACCAGCCCACACATAAACATGGACGGTTTTTACCTTACTATAACGCAAAACATTTTGATATAGAAATCCAGTGATATTATAATAGTGTCTATCAAATAAATAACCAAA
This sequence comes from Allium sativum, assembly GCA_030737875.1. Classification (NCBI taxonomy): domain Eukaryota; kingdom Viridiplantae; phylum Streptophyta; class Magnoliopsida; order Asparagales; family Amaryllidaceae; genus Allium; species Allium sativum. Next base: position 1,048,840,751 of record CM060916.1, on the reverse strand, counting down.
TAGTAGAATGCTTGCATCTCACGCTCTACACACATAGTATAAAATCAAAAACCGTGGGGCTCTTATTGGAGAATGGATTCTAACTATGGCAAGATATGGGCCACCTCCCGATCAGTGTACCTCCGGAGATGAATACACTAGGGTTCAGCATGAACATCTTGCAACTCAGGCTAAACATGATTGGTCACTCATTTAGCTTGAGTGGACCGAATATATCATCACCACGGTTGGAGGCCAGCCACCGAACCGAAAGCATACAAAAATAAGGAATAATCAATGCATTTTATTGCTCCAAATCAGGTAATGATATACCCTGCTTGGGTACGACCCAACTAGCCATGCGACGTACCCGATTTCTGCCATTTCCCGGTTGATGAGGCTTGAGGTTAAGCTTACCATTTCAGAATAGCACATCTCCATTCACTTTGAATGCCACATTCTCATATCTGCTAGAAACCACTAACTGATTCCCACAAAAATACACTACTATTAAGCATGAGAAGTTGTCTTCTCCGCCACCAAACTTGGTACGTTTGAAGAAGTCAACGTACATGTCCCCTTCGGAAATATTCTATCAGACATCTGTCCATACAAGTCATACAGGATCAGGATGAACCGAAGTCACCCTCCTACCACATCCTAGTAATCACCCTATGGATCAGTAGCGGGTAGTTCTTGCAATCCGTAGATTTCAGTTGCGATAGAACCACAATATATCTTTGCCTGCAGACTAGAGATTACAAGTAGTTCTTCCATTTATGAATATCCACAATCTTCAATTTCTCCATCTTCAATCAACAACTTCCCTATTTACGTATTTGCTGGACTAATGGTTTTCAAATATAAACCATACCGACAATCACATAGGCTAGGTTTTGATAGTCGGTTATATAATCATCAAAATAGACAACCATGCAACCATGAAAATAAGGTGGATCCACTAGTTCAATATACCACATCATTTGGCCTTTTTAATTTACTATTCAATAGTTGGAACTTCAAAATCTTTTCAATCTTGTAAACATAACATTTCCCTTCTTACATTAATATAAGAATACCCGCAATCCATTTATTTAAAATACTTAGAAAAATACATCATAACTTTATCCAGTTTTTTCCATTTAACCCACACTTGTAAATCACTTGCTCCAGTATTACTTATTTCTTAAAACTGGAAGCTAAGTTCCTTTTATAAAATGTACCTTTATTAATCGTAACTTAATATTCGTAAAAATATTGTCATCGATTCCATTTCTAACAACTTTACAAACTAGTATCATCTCTTGATACTAATGAAGTCGTTCAAGTTGGGTTATTCTATTTACCTCTTAGACCTTAATCGACATCATTCTTATCTCGAGATAGATACAAGTTTGTAATTTCAAACTGATACCTTAATATTATACAACCTTATTTATTTATCCCGTTTAAAAACATGGTTTTATAGACCATTCCACATATTGAAAATCTCCATCTCAAATATAATTGCTATTACTTAATTCGATGATTAAGTAAATGCTTATTAAAAACTTCTCCTTTTAATTTAAAATTACTTTAAACAATTTGTCATATAACTCGAATTTTTATTACAAAATCCTATTATGAAACTCTACACAAAAAATCCCTTTCTTCCCATTCATTTAACCGAATTTCATTATTTAGAAAGCTAATTTAAAATAAACGGTTTAGCTTTAGATTCCCTTTCATAAAACTTCTATAAAGCTCGGGTTTGCTATAGAATTCGTTCATAAATTTCTTTCAAAATCCAGTTAGATTTTTTTACAAACTTGATTGTTTTCTTAAATGAATTCATTTAAGAAGTAATTACTTAAATTAGTAATAATTAAAATAATAATAAATATTGACTTCTTTTTAATAATTTTATTCAAAATATTTTGTAAAAATAGATTCCAAAATCCAATTTCAGTTATAAATAAATTTATTACCCCATTTCCATCGATTTACCAGATGGCAAATCAACATTTATATTACATTTCATTCTTAGGCCATCTACTACAAATTACTCAACCAATATCACCCATTGGTTATTAACGGACAATAATTGCATTTTTGATTCAACAATCACAATCAGAAATTCAGATTTGATTAAATGATTCATATAATATAATATGAAAATAAACAACATATTTGAGGAATCCAGTTGAATCCCTCCAACATGTCCTTCCCTACATTCGAATAGGTTACCTCAAATTCAATTCAATATGACAATAACTTTATGATAAACAAAAATAAACAGTTCAACCTAAAATAAGCAATCAGTCAATAACAATAATCCAAACACATTAATTATCAATTTAATACGTTTATATTATTATAAATGTAACCAAAAAGGTAAGTTACCTCATTGGGGAATATAATTGTTAAAATAATGATTTCATTTCATTTAAATTAAACAACCATTTAATTTAACCATCACATATAACAATAAACAACATACATTCAAACAATCATCAAATCATCCAATGACTGTTTCAAAAATGGCTATTTTTAACTTGATTAAATTCACACAAATGCCTAATCAACATTAAAATGACTATTTAAATCTCTGTTGGCTTCCGTTATATTCCAAAAGCATATATAATTATACAGAAACCATTTTGGTTAAATTCCAGGATAAAACGGTTTTAAATTTATTAAAAACCCATATATTTTATTTAATAAATTGTTATAATTTATAAACGATTCCATAATGATTATTTGAGAATTTGATTTGGACATAAAACAAAATCTACAATATGAAATCTCAAATTTTCTCTTTCACTAGAAAATTATAATCAATTAGATCCTAACGTTTCTTGTTTTACGTAATTTCGACTTAAAACGGATTTTGTATATTCAATTAAAGTTCAAAACTCAATATTACGAACTACCACGTTGTCACGGGCTCGTTTTAATTACATAATAAATCATATTTTCAAACTTCGTTAAATAAATAAAAGTCCAATAATATTTCCAATTCAATATTTAAACCAAATTAATTTTTAAATAAAACAGTTAAAAATAAGGGTTATTAAGAATTTCATGTTTGGAGATTCGCGAACGGAGTCTGCATAAAAAGTTACGGGCAAAATATGAAAAAAGGGACGGAAATGAATAAACGTAATAATTAATATATATATCTTTCCCTCTTTGACCACAACTTATTGGGAAAACCGGCTAGAGGGCGGTCGACCGCCCTTAGGGAGGGTGTCGATCGCTTCGGGCCTGTAGTGCCCAATGATGGCTAGGTTTTAAGGGGCAATTTCATTATATTTTATAATACGAATGGACAGATTTTAATGTAATTTGTTCTAACGGTACTAGGCCAACTCTACACTTATAAATAAAGGGGTAAGGCCTCATTATTTTTTGCACAAATCTGTGGGCAACAGCGAAGCTCTGCCATTTTCCTTCTTCTTCAAACCTAATTCTTAGTCAAAAATATATTCTTATAAAGGAAATCAAATCCAAATCACATTGTATTAAGAGGATTATCAAATCCAATGGAAAAGAATGAAAATTAGAACTCAACAATAGATTCTCCCCTCTCTTCCCATTTTCTTACATCTCCACAGATCTGGAATTTTCCCATTTTCAGATAGATTGTAGATTTATAAAAATTTGGGAATTGTAGGCTTAAAGGGTTAAAACTTTGGATTTGGATTCTTTAAGGTGCACTACAACAGAAATACCATTTTGCAACTGCCAAAAATAGTTGTAATAGGTGTATTACAACTTGCGCCCAGCAGTCCTAATATCCGGAGTTGTAGTAGCGGGTTTATTTTACAACTGTTTGTGAGAGTTGTAAAAATGTTTATTACAACGATCAATAACTGTTGTAATACATCTATAACAATAGCCAACAGCAGTCTTTATATCCGGGGTTGTAATAGCGGGTCTATTTTACGACTGTTTTGTTCTGTTGCAAAAAGAGTTATTACAACCATTAGTGACAGTTGTTACAGATTTATTGACAACTGTCAGTTACTGTTGTAAAAATTCTTCTCGCAACAGCTAATGGCTGTTGTAAAAAACGTTTGCACTAACTGTGGAGGCTTTTTGCAACATCGGCTAACTGTTGTAATAAGTTCCTTTAACAACAATTGCTAGCAGTTATAAAAGACTCACTTACAACTGTTGCTAACTGTTGCAATTAACTTTTCAACAACTGTTACAAGAGTTGTATTATAATCTACTACAACTGAAAACTACCCATACTTTCATAGCTGATATTAAACATTAAATTTTACAGCATATTACAATTAAAACAAATATTTCATAACAACGCAAACCGTTCACATTTATAACAATAAAAAACAATTCAAGTTACACCGTCTTTGAATTTTTAACTTCACTACATAACATAACCAAATCCATAACATAGTCAAATCGTAGCCAAATCCATTACATAGTCAAATCGTAGCCAAATCCATAACATAGCTAAATATAAGTACATATACGTACTAATCAAAAGAGATGTACTCCTTATGCCAAGCGACAGTCGTCCCAATTGCTTGTCCAATAGTGTAGATATCTGAAGTAGGCCTGTACAAAATAGCTTGGGGATCCACCACTGTATCAACCCAAACCTTCCAAGCATCTGTTCCTAATGGTACATGGTGCACTAAAACAGCAGGATCAGTTGATGCAATTGTTGCTTCTGCAACAACATTTCTTTGCCAACTCAATAGTTTGCACTTTCTAGAAATGACTTGTGTATTACCACCACTCGGGAGATTATTGCTACTCCGATATGACTGCAAAAGAATAACAAACAATTAAATGCAAATATAGTTATCAAACAGCGTAATAGGTTAAAAACATAATCTGCAAAATTTCATTTTGCAGCTTTCCCATTTACAAACATGGAGGCTGTCATCAAAGCAGCAAGTGCTGTTTTGATTTCAAAGGTTATTTAGTCAACAATGCACGAGCTAGTTGGTGATCATAAGGTATATACCACATTGACGACTGTCTTGGACTGCGATCACAATCAACGCTTAAGGGAAAAGAAAATATCAAACACAGCTTAGTATTTCAACCATTAATTAAAAGAAGGAATTGTAGGGCAATAAACAGTAAAGTAGAGTAAGCTGTAAGCTAAAGTTTGGTCGACTATTTTATTGTTTAGACATCAAATAATTATCTGACTATGTCTCTCCCCTTGCACTCTAAATAATCTCAGCGGTTGAGCTTAAACACTGAACTTTCATGGCTGAAATCTGTTGGAAGCTAACCGTTAGCATTGGCCATGCCCCAACTTTCATCGACAGTAAAAAGGAAGGTACTCCATCTAAGTATGGTGCGGAAGATCCTAGATTTCCCCAAGTAAAAAGTCCAGTAGTTGAGACGGATGTAGTATAAGACCATGCTGAGGAAGGAAAAAAATCAAAGGGAAAGATATAGGTGAAACCATGCATGCAAGTAGTTTGAGAGGAGTTTAACCATAGAACATGGATCTGGCCATATTTATACGAAGAAGCACCCAATCCAAGTTCAAAATTTAATCAAATCCGTAAGGCCACCCAATGAAGGAGTGCACAGCAAGGTGGAGAAACTTTGACATTTCTATGAACAATAATGCCAAGCTTAAGACGTAATATTTTTGAACCATTTTAAACACTTAAGGTTTACATTAAGTTCAACTGTGAAATATTCCAAGCAAAAATGGGAAGACCTCCATGTCATTTAGCATAATCCTTGGTTATTCATTTCACTTAATAATCTTTTTCAGACTCATATCTACTATCAAATTGTAAAATATGAATTAAAGTTTTTAAACATGCGCAGGCATAAGAAATTGGGCATAAGTGTTACTGATTATCTCTTTTCAGTGAGGAGTTTACAGTGCATTAACCAGATGACATGAACATATGTATTGACCACAGCAAATACCATGGCATGAATATGAAATCCAAAATATGCCAGCGAGTGCATGATAACAAGTGTAGTAGTGTCTTATTGTTGTTTTCTCTTTCCTCAGTGCGTGTGTTCATATTTTTTAAAAAATACCAATACTTCACTTCAGTGCTGAAGTACTAAGGAAAAAAACTTAAAAATATTAACTTAAAACATACAAACATGCTGCCTTATTCAGTACTTACCAAGGGTACTGACTATAAGTCAGGTAAATTATCCTATGTATAAGATACATGTTATCAGGAAACAGAAAATTGAATACCTTAGTATAACCATTTAGGTTAACCAAAATTTGAAATATTTGTTTTCTTCCATTACCGATTATTTTAACAATGGCATTGGGAGGCATAGAAAATACGTCAATGAAAGGCTCAGCTATTGACTAAATTTCCCGTGAAAATTTAGCAACACAAGCAACCAAAAACAGTTTAAGCATAGGAAATCAGTGGGTAAATTCGGTCACAAGGGACAAATTCAAGTCAAGCATATTCATTCTCAAAAAATGAACCAAGATAAGGATCAAGCATATTCTAATTTTGTCATAGCTTACTCCAACATCCGTTATTGAAGACATTCCTTCCTTGCCTTTAGAATAAATTTATGCTAGCCTCAGCCTTATTCTTTCACAGTTCAGCTAATCCAAGTTATGTGAAAAGAGCATTGGAGATATTAGGTCCTATGTTAATTTGTTAGATGAGACTCCATCGGCTAGAGCGAGGGAGACAACTCCTATCAGCAATGATTCAACTCATGATTTATTTATTGATACACTCGTTTAGGACGTGACTGGGCAGAACAAAACAGAATGGTGAAAAAAAGTTCTATATGAAAACGTTCAGATTTGCTTTTGGACAAATGAATAATCCTTGGCTGGGAAAACAGTTTTTCCCAACTGTATTTGCAACTGAGATGAAGAAATTTCGCACATATTGGAACACCACTAATCAAAAAAAAAAAAAGAAAGATCAAAGATGTGTATTTATTGCTCTGCCTTTATCATATTTTATTGCAATGTAAAAAATTTCTACAGTAAAGTTTCAAATGGAATTATACAATCTGTATGTGCATTTAACCAAAATATATTATAATTACAATGCAAATATAGTGTTTTTAAGAAAATGTACAACTTTTCAAACGTTATTATTTATATGGTATAACATACACTTCTAGAAAATTAATTACATTTATGTACAGTTTTAAGTTACATTGATTACACATAATTTTATATTGACCAATTATTTTTTAATCATTTTCATAAAATATTTTGAATTTTACTACCAAATAAGTTAGCACAGATCAAATTTTGTTATTTTAAACGAATACTCCAAACAATGTTATAAAATAATATGTTGATAAAAATCTAATGGTTTATTTTTAGATAAAATATTGAATTGAATTTAACTGGAATTATTTAAGAAGTATTTAATTGGAAAAACATGCACGATTTTTTAGCATTTGTATTTATTTTTGTTACTCGTGGTTGGTTCTTGGCTGTTCTTTATTTATTTTAGGTCATTTTTAGATTATAACAGCACGAGCATAAACTTAAATTATTTGAATCAGCTTTATTTATCCAAGTATCAAAGTTTGTTTTTTAATGCTTGTGGTAATTTTGCTCCCGAGTATATGGTGCTTCACTGTATCTAATCCTCTTGGTTTTGCTTCACAAAAAGATGCATCTACTGGATTTGTAAAATCTCAATTTGTGGTCCGTTCACTTTGACAATGCAAATAAGGTGGGCGAGCCACAAATATATCCCACCACGACATACCCTTCAGCTAAACCAACGTAGAGTTGGCCAACATTGTCCGAGGCTGGCGCTTAGCGCTTTTTGGCGCCTAACGTTAACAGCATTTGTTTCAGGTATCAAGTAAACGTTAACAGCATTTTGTTTTATAAAAAAACTGCACTGCACTTGTTTTATTAAAAAAACTGCACTGTTTTTTTTTTTAAAAAAACTGCACTGATTTTTTTGAAGAAAAAAAAAACTGCACTGATTTTTTGGTGCGTAGGCGAGCGCCTTGGCTGCACTGACCCCATATATGTATGTATGTAATCTAACAGGTTTACTTGTTGAATTTACGATGCCCCAGTTAAATTTACGATGGCCGCTACTGCACTCTCTGTTTAAGTTTGTACAGCATTACATTACAGTGCAGTTAAATTTACGATGCCCCATATATGTACTCTCTGTTTAAGTTTACTTGCAAATAAGGTCATAGTTTTTTATTATTCCATTACACATTCAAGGAGGCTGTCACTGAAAAAATCGCGATGCATACGTTTTAACAGCAAAAGCGAACCTAAATTCTTATTTTAATTTTGTACAAAACACATTCCCCTATTTTTCGACAAAAAATATATGCTAAATAAGGAATAGTGAAAAACCACTATTAAAATTTCATTATATATCTTTATAGGCGGGTATACCATAGTTCTAATATTTCAAAACTGGTTATTAACGATCAAAACTAGTTATGATCACTAACGATCAAAACTGGTTATGCACGTTTGCATGCGTTTTAACTAGCTATGATCACTAACGATCAAAACTGGTTCAATCAAGACCCTTTTGGAAGGTGTAAAAATGAGGAGGTAACCGTTGGTCATCGAAAAAAGGAAAAATAATAATAAGAAATACCTGTGCCGTATTACCACGTGGAGTCATTGGTTCTTCAACTGCATTTTGTCTACCATTGATATTCTGTTAAAAAAATGCACTAATTAGTTGTTAAGCGCTTAGCAATTACTCATTACTACATTAAATCGGTTAAAACTTACAGCCATGAACATATCAGAGAGCTCTTTCATTTGAGTCTGTAAGGTAAAAATTTGACTTTCCATTTCACGTACTTTTTTGGAACTACTCATACGAGCTCCGAACTGAGTTGGTGCAACCCCAAAACCAAGTCCTCTTATTCTACCTCTTTGTTCACGACCAAATATCTTTGACACGCCATCTTTATTCAATGATATTGTTCCTTGAGAATTTTGGGTGTTTTTATGCTCTTTTATCTTGGCCTATAAATTCAAATAAACATTCTTCAAATGTCGTAATTCAATTAATGTAAGGTTCATATATTGGAGCCAACTATGAAAACATATCCCAACTAAAATATACAAAATTCAATTTGATGGAAATCAAAGAAATGAAGAAAAAACAATTTAATTAAAGAAAGGATAAAATAAAATCAAAACATACAATGAAGAAATAATTTAATGTGTATATATCCTTACTATGCAATCGGCGGCAGTAAAATTCGATGGCTCTCCATTTTTCTTTGTATGACCTTTACACCACAAATCCTCCCTGCTGATATCCGATGAGAAGCCACTTTCTTTTTTCTGCACAAAGAGCTTAGAAATAAATCACAAACTACGTTGTATTGGATAAATAACTTCTCTAGACAGTGATAATGAATGAATTATATAAGTTATTTTTTCTTACCATATCATCAGCAAGTCTTGCGTACCCCTTTCGGCTCATAGTGTGCGGAACTATATTTTTTGCACGTATAGATTTGTATTTCTTGCTTGTCAACTGAATAAACAAAATTTATTCAAATTAAGTAAAATAAAATGCAATGAAAACGTTTTAATTTTAGTCGTCAAAACAAATCCAACTACCTCAAACTCATCCGTTAATTTTTCATTGACAAAATCGTTCCACTCCTGAGCACTCCTGGTATTATTTGGTTTCAACATGTCCACTTTGTTGGAACCATCAGGACTTGCTGCTGCAGCTTTTATGGCTTTAACTAGCCTTGATTTCGATTCTTTCCACCGCAGTCCCAACATTTGAATGAACATATCTCGATGTATGTCATCCACCTTGAATCTAGCCTGTACAAAATAAATTGTTAAGGCCAAACAAAAAAAGATAAGCAACTTTGATTGTGCATTGAAAGTGAATATTCATTCCTCTTGTGTTCAGGTTGGAGTTCATAATACAACAAACTGCAGACCCATTAAAAAATGCTTCTTTTTATGGTTTAACCAAACTGCAGACCCATTAAAAAAACAATTCGTAAAAACAGTTTGTATTGAAAATCTGAGTAACATTGCCGAAATGTGGGAACACAGAGATTCAAGTGATCTTTAAAAAAAAAAAAAGAACTAACACAAGAATCAAAGAGACAAACACACACAAAGAGAAAATGCAATATGAATAGTCTGTAAAAACAGATAGAGAACAGAATTGCTTTTTTTTTATAAATAGGGAACAACACAAAGAGAAACACTAAGATTGAAACAGGGAATCAAACAGGGAACAACAAACAGAGAACAAATGGAACCAAAACAAAAACAATACAAACACAAGAACAACCTCCCACGGGCCTGATGTTTCATTATTAATGTTTTATGTGAGATGCAAAGGCAACTGAAAAGTCCCACCTAACTATTCATATGATATAATGCAAATGCAACTGAAGAATCCCACCTAAAGATGCCACATGGGTTTAATTTAATACTGTGAATACATAAATGTAATCATCTAAAATATGCCATAAGCTTCTAACCAAGTTAGTTCAAGTTTTAGTGTACGTTTAAAATATTCATTATGAATGTATGTCGTGCAATCGCAAATGCTGAGATGTACCTGAGTACATGTCCATATATCAGCCTTTAATTTGTCGTCGACTTTCTTCCAATTGCTAATGGTTACAGGTATCATCTCCCTCACTAACGTTCCAAGATATGATGATAAATATTTGGAATTTGTACCGATAGGTTGATTTAAATCATTGAACTCAACTTCAACCTTCTCATTTGGTGTCAAAGAAAATAATTTCATCACTGTTTTTCCTCTTTTTCTCTTATTTTTGACCATGTTTGCCTCTTCAAAGGAAGAATCTAAGTTCGTAGCTGACTCATGATGATTGGACGGTTGTGTGATAACAACATTTAGGAGAGGAGTTGATTCATGATGATCGGTTGGTTGTGTGATAGCGATGTTTTGAAGGAGAGTTGAATCATGATGATTGGATGGTTGTGTGGTAGTGACATTTTGAAAGGGAGTTGAATCATATTCTTTGGATGAGCGTGTGACATTAACGTTTTGGATGGGATTTGAATCAAGAGGACTAAGCGATTGTGTGGCAGTGACATTTTGTAGAGGGGTTGAATTATGGCAAGGAATGATGGGTGAAGGAATTACACCATATTTGCTAGTCGAATATTCCTCCTCCTCGTATTTTTCGAGTTCATGAAAACCCCTAGGAGGTGCTTTTAAAACGACATACCAATTTGAAGAGCTACTTTCTCTGGAGAAAAACACTTGTACTGCTTGTGTTGATAAAATGAAAGGATCGCTTGCAAATTGATTCTGAAACTGATGTAGATTTACTAATGTAAACCCATCTTCAAACTTAACTCCACGATAAATATTGGCCCAATCACACTTAAACAAAACAACTTGAAATAGACGATAATCCAACATTAAAATATCACGCAAAATGCCATAATAAGTAATTTTCTCAACAGACCCATCAGCACGAACAGTATTTGCCTCAATGGAGCAGCTTGCCTATATTCATTTGTCATTCTGCAAATAATACAGTCTATAGTCATCCCTGGATAGTTATAAATACATAAATATTAATCAAAATTTACGAAACCTTGGTAGAGAGACCCATGTTTTGTCCATATCTTCTGTGGATCCGACTGGACACACATGCAAAAGAAACTAGTAAATAAAAGTCCTTCAGTTCATGTTATAAGAGAGAAACGAATAGAATATTTGCTTTCCATAGAACTATTGATTTTTGTCTTTTCCGAGTCCCATCCTTTTTGTCTTTTTATCTACCTCCTCTATTCTTAACACGCTAACACAGAATGCATTCTTCTAACATAAGAGATGTTGTCAAGAGTGCCACCTTTCTACCGTATTACCATTTATCTAAGCCAATCACACCGTTCAAATTAGAGAACTGCATTAATCAGCTACTGCAGTTTGTGTCAACAAACGTTTTCACTAAGTTTACAACAATTATATCATGTTTTTTGCAATTTTAGAACTGAAGTCCATTTGGTTCTTACTTTATAGTCAATTATTGTATTACAGCGGACTTTGTTAATGCAAATCGAAGTTGCATTATTTGTTACAGCAAGGATTCTTTCCTGCTGCTATTTGTTACAGCAATAAGCAGACTCATGAGTCCGTGTTTTAAGATGTGCTTCGCGCACTCGAGATTCCTAATGACATCCCATACTTAAGACTTGTCTAAAACAGGTTCTTTTAAATAAAAACGTCCATTTCATCTTTTCTCTGTTGCCGCTATAAGAGCTGCAGGTATTTTTTTTTCTTTGATTCCCTTTAGTTTCATCATTTTGGTCTGTGCATTTGTCTCATTTGAATTTCTCTTTATAAAAAAAAAATCAATCCACTTTTAAATTTCCTGTAACAATCTCACAATCTCACGGTTTCCATACTTTAGTTTGCATTATAATTCCAGTTTTGCATTAATTCAAATTCAGTTTCCAGACTTCAATTATATATTTCAGTGCTCTTTTAGTAAAAAAAAAGCCCAGTTTTGCATTACAAGTTTCCAGACTTCACAATCTCACAGTTTTGCATTACATAATTCTAGTGTGCTCATTTACCTACTGAGATCATTACTAGCCGCCCATTCAATATTTTTGTGACATTGTACTTCAAAGATGGTTTTTATTCAGTTTCAATTAAAAAAAATTCCCTTAACAGAAGAAACCATAGCTGTAGTAGTTAACAAATCTGATAGGCAACCCATACAAAACATGATAGGCTACAACATTCGAATAAGGTTGAAGTTTGGAAATATTGGTTAATCAAGTTATGTTATAAATTGACTCATAAATTTCTAATCAATGAACTAATTTATAAATCAGTGAACTAACTTATAAATCAGCGAACAAACTTATAATTTTTTAGACAAGCATCAAATTTAATCAATGAACTACCTTATAAAACAATGAATCATGAAACCAAGTTATTCAATTACTACAAAAACAATTCCAAAACCAGCTTTGATCGATTAATAAGTTAAAAAAAATCAAGGTTATCAACTGAATTTAAATCTATAGTCGACCAATTTAATTCTGGAAATCAACTGCAGTTACCCATGGTTGTAGTCTCAGCCTTGCAGGAGGAGATGGTGCAAAACACTGGAGGTCTAGAGCTTAGGATTAGTAGCAGCAGTCACTTTTTAGTTCATCGCTGCTTTTTAATTTTCTGCGAGGGTCACAATCCTAACTTTTGAATGATGTTTCAATCGCAGCCTAGAGCAGATGAAGGAGAGAGCACAGGAAATGGGCTGCACCTATTTGTTTTTAGTTTTTTTTTTACTAATTGCATCTATTTTTTTTGTTGGGCTTTTTTGTTGCCCTGGGCCTAGGGGGGTCACTTGTACATATCACATAGAGTACAAGTTTGGTCAATATAATTGTTCCACTTACTAGCTCTAAGCTTATCCTTGTAAGCTAGGAGAGTAGTTAGTGACATTTTCGGTGCACATAGCTTGTTCCAAACCAGTTTACACTAATCCAATTTCGTACATAGGAACATTTATCATCGCAACTTGAAGTAATAAATGAAAAAGAATATATCACAGCACATCTATTATCGCAACTTGAACGAATCTATTAAGAAAATTTGTTTGAAGTGCAAAATTAAATAGCCTACATTTTAAATTTTGTATATGTTCAATATCAGACCATTGAATAATCAAGTAGTCGAAAAATATAGCAAAGCTCAATAATCAATTAATATTTTAAAATAGATACAGAAATAAATCCAGTTTTAGTTTGCATACTTTAGTTTGCAATCCAGAAATATAATAGATACAGAAAAACAAAAATCAATCCACTTTTAAATTTCCTGTAACAATCTCAGTCTCATGGTTTCCATACTTTAGTTTGCATTATAATTCCAGTTTTGCATTAATTCAAATTCAGTTTACAGACTTCAATTATAAATTTTAGTGTTTTTTTAGTAAAAAAAAAAACCGGTTTTGCATTACAAGTTTCCAGACTTCACAATCTCACAGTTTTGCATTACAAAATTCAAGTGTGCTCCTTTACCTACTGAGATCATTACTAGCAAAGCTCAATAATCAATTAATATTTTAAAATAGATACAGAAATAAATCCAGTTTTAGTTTGCATACTTTAGTTTGCAATCTAGAAATAAAATAGATACAGAAAAAAAAAACAATCCACTTTTAAATTTCCTGTAACAATCTCATAGTCTCACGGTTTCCATACTTTAGTTTGCATTATAATTCCAGTTTTGCATTAATTCAAATTCAGTTTACAGACTTCAATTATAAATTTCAGTGCTCTTTTAGTAAAAAAATAAAATAAAAAACCAGTTTTGCATTACAAGTTTCCAGACTTCACAATCTCACAGTTTTCCATTACAAAATTCAAGTGTGCTCATTTACCTACTGTTAGATCAAAATTTGAACCTAACACCCAAATTGTTCTGATTCTTATAGAGTTTTAGTTAGAGAATGAAGAAAAAGCAGAAAACACACAGAATTTATAGTGGTTCGGCGTTAACGAGCCTACGTCCACTTTATAATTTTATCGGATGTACTTTGAATGCGAATACAATCAATGGTTTCTCTGTAGCTCACTTTTACAATTGTGATTTCTCTCAGTAATCTAGTGAGAAATAATATTTTGACAATAATGGCGGATTCAGTACTCAATATTGCCAAAAGGATCCCAAAAAATGCCAAGCTCCGGGCTATTTATAGCTGATTTTGTCAGGCGGATCGTGGTAACACGTGGCACGAATCCCGAGAATATCGGTTCGCATCGCAGCCGATGAAGAAATAGTCAAATTAGCCGTTGTGGACAGGTGTCGCGATCCCCTCCAAAATCGGATCGAGCAACTGGGGAGAATCAGTCAAAATGACGGTTGGGGACACGTGTCGCTGGATCCGTGCATCTCGGATCGCTGAAGACTAGCTCTTGCTTGAACGGGTCAGAGGTTTCGCCATGCATCAGGGGATCGGATCGGTCTATACTGGGCAATAATGTTTGTACGGATCGAATCGCATAGAGGCGTCGTCTCGCTGATGAAATGGGGGCGATCCGACGAGGTGCGATCCGATGAGGGGCGAGTCGAGGGTGCGATCCGTTCCTTCATGTACTTAGGGAATGTAGTTTCATACTTTCTTCTTGTGAATGGACCTGGGTAGCTTGGTCAAAAAGCTAGCCAACATTTTGCCCCCTCGAAGTATGTTTTATCGATGATGGAACATGCTTCGAAGCTATAGAATCGTCTTTTTACAACGAGACGCAAACCAGTGAACAATTCCTTTTCTGGGATTTTTCAGAGTCTTTCATCACCGTATCTCGGTCATTTATCGATTCGGATCGCGTGCTCGAGTCGCGGTCTGTTAGCAAGCCATTCACCTCGTTCTTTGGTGAGCACTTGGGCCTCTTCACGGAACGGAACGAGATGGGCTTCTCTTCGAGACGTGGTGGGCTTTTGGTTCGCGGCCCGTCTATTTTTGCGGATCGAATAAGACAAAAAAAAGGGGAGACAAACGGTCGCCTTTTTGCCTATATAAGTCGACCCTCCTCTCCACTTTCTTCCTTCTTCTTGCTTTTGAATCGCATCGCCAGCATCGTTGAGGAAAAATCTTATTTTCGATTTCCAAATTCTTGCTCGATTTCGAACTTTAAAAGGGTAATTAGACGATTTCTCTTGAATTTCTATCGTGTTCGCACTAGTTTAGAGAGCATGGACAGCGGAATTTTATAAGATTTGGTGAGAACGGACGTGAGAGTGCCTGGTGCGAAGGGCAGAGTTGAGGAAGAAGAAGGAAGAGACGACCAGGTCTATTCGCGGGCGAGGTCGGAGTTCGGAGTGGTGGCGAGACGAGGAGAGAGGGTACTGAACTGGAATGTTGATTTGGGTAGCGGATCGGATCGCGGAAATGACAAGGCTTCGATTCGCATGAGAGTCGTTTCGTGGGGATACTAGAGCTTCGGATCGTGGAGGATGGGGGCGATACGGATCGCCAAGAAGCCCTCGCGATCCGTTCAGGATGAGCTGGTGCGCCTCACGGTTCGAAGCTTTTCCCTAACCTAATATGCTTCCGCTTATCGAGTCCTTCACCACGATCCGTCCTCACTTTGCGATCCGAACCTGCCTTGCGATCCGATTGCTGACTAAATAATATGATGCGACTTTAACAAATCGATGAACAGTTAGGTTAGAGCCCTTGATACGAACATTCCAGATCGAACAACTGCATAATCTATCAATCGAACGATGACCAATGTCTAGATGATTTTATTGACCCTTGTGCTTTTCTTTAATGCATGCACAAGCACACACACCGGCACTTGCACACACAGGGGACATGTAGTTTTAATCTCATTTTTCATGTTTTCTCGCCTAACAGTAATGTCGGATAATCAATCTTCTTCAAGATCCGTTACAGAAACGGAGTCCGAGGTTCCTGAGCAATACAGCCCCGAGGTCCCTCTAATTAACCCAGGAGGTGAAGATTCTGGATCTGAATATGAGGCAACGGAATCAGATCCGTCTGAAAGTACTTCATCTAGTGAAGAATCTGAGATAGACAGACGAGCTCCCGACGAGATTCCTGGCGCGCTCGGGATAGAGAAAATTTCTGATTCTTTAGCATCTAAACTCGATGATAAAAAGCTTAAAAGAATCTGCCTGAGACATGGGATCCCTTGGGATGATGTGATGACACCCGGTAGCGAAGATAGACCCCACTTAGCTCCGGAAGGGTATATGGCAATCAGTCGAACCATGTGCTTGGTAGGAGCTATTCCTCCGTTTCCTCCAATCGTCGTCGAGACTTTGAAACGGCTGGGTATCGCTCCGATGCAGCTTCATCCTAACGCCTACGCATCTTTATACACCTTATATATTACATACGCAGAGATCCTACATACCGAACTCACATTTAGTGATTTAACATTCTTCTTTCTTTTCAAGCATCGCTCCTCGGCAACCCCAAATTTCTCTTTCTTTGAATCAGTGGCGAATAGGAAGGTTCTGTATGACAGATACAACAATATAGGGGATCCTAAGTCTGATTGGTTCTATATAAAGAAACAGGCCGGATGCTCAAGAAGATGGCTTAAATCAAGTAAACTTTATTCTTTTGACTGAATATCTTGTTCAAGAAGCTGAAGCATTAACATTCTCCCCCCTTTTTCTTTGTTTCAAACAGATCACGTCTTCCCGAAAACGGAGGGTCCGTTATACAATAATCGATTGTCTATTCTTCTACAAAGCAGATCCAACTTTCTAAGGATCAAAAAGTGCATCACTGATGAGAATCTTCATAAGCATCATCTTCTGGATATAAGATTTGGACTTGGCGCTGGCGGCAAACCCTATAGATACGTGCCCCCAACGGAGGGAGAGGGAACATCGCAAGCAGTAGAAACAACTAAATTTCGCAAGAGTCCTTCCCCGATAGTCATCCAAGACGATGAGTACCTGAACATATACAGAGGGGATGAGGCCCGCGGTGACAAGTCCAAGAAAATCCCAGTTTCTACTCCAATCGAACCCGCTGCTCCCGATGATTTGACAGAAGAACAGTTATTCAACGAGCTTAGCAAAATTCCTCTGCCCGATGATGTATACACAGAGAGGGACTTTGAAGGGGAGCCATTCTTCCCTGCTTCTGAAGAGACCATCGCTCCAACAAGAGAACAGGAAACTAGTCAGATGAGCCAGTCTTCAGGCCCGGGTCTGTTAGGGGGAATTATATGGGATGCACAAATCACACACACTGTCTGACCCCACACTCTTATATCGTCAGTATTCAAAGTTTTAATATGCTCTTTTCTTTTTTTGCAGGAAAGATGTCCCGCAGGCGATCTTACTCTTATCGTTCTCTTCGCGAGGGCACACCCAGTCTTCATCCGGGTTCTCAGCGCCCTCACGGCCCTTCTCACAAGTCGACTTCCTCGCAACCCCGGTCTCCACCGAAATCGACATCTGTCAAGCCTCCCAGTTATTCGGTAGTTCCTGCAGGGGGAAAGAAACTTCCTAAAGAGTTAACTCCTCCGAAAAGTGCACCCTCTCACAACAGGTCGTCAAAAAGGCATCACGATTCTAAGGATAAAGGCAAGGATCCAATCAAAGAGTCTGAAAAGGAGAGGAGTGACATCGTCCCTTCCAGCCAGCCAGAGTTGGTTGCCCCCGGGTCACGGGATTACATCCATGGTCCCGAGATTCAAGGTAGGCTGGAAAAGCTGCGGGAACAATTCCCAAACATTTTCTTCGAAAGGATGACGTGTGTTCTAGCCTTGGAACCGGTCCCTTAGAACTGGGATAATGAAGTTATCGGGCACATCCGCCATGTAGCCAGACAGTATGAGATGATGAAGAAACATGCGGTTAATCTTTCCGAAGTCATTCGAACACTCGAAATGGAAGCCCATAGATCTAAAGTGAAAATTGATAACAACGAAAGGGCCAGAACAAAGATGGAGAAGGACTTGGAAGATGCTCAGTCCCAACTCGCCTTAGCGCGGAGAGATGGTGAAAATTATAAGGTTGAATTGGAGAATGCTCAGGAGCGCTTTCATTCGGAACTTGACTCCAATAGCCAAGAGAAGATGGCTTTAAAGAAGGAAGTAGAAGATCTCAAAATGGCCAACATTGAGTTGAAAACAGCACAAGGCCATTTTGAAGCTGAGAGAGCTGCCTGGGAGGCAGAAAAAGCAAGTTTGAAAGAAAGTTTAGCTTTGGCTGAGGCAGAAAAAGTGATTTTGAATGATCAAGTCGCGGATGCGGAGAGACGGGTAGCTCTCGCCGAAAAGAATGTTGAAAGTGCCATCGAAATGGCTACTGCTTCTAACAACAAGCTCCGAGAGAGAGAGAAGCATATCGAGGGGTTTGAAGAGATGATTTTTGACTTCCTTGGCCAAGTCCTCAAAACCCGCAACATCTCGTGGATCCCGGATTACCACGTTACTCTAGCCAATTTATGGGATGCCATTGTTGAGGGTGAGAAGCAGAGATTGGGAGTCGAAGAAATTGAAGAAGATGAGTTGATGAAGAGCATCTTGAGGGATAACGAGCCCGAGGACCTGGCAGAGGGTCGTCGTTTGATTCAAGCGGAAATGGAAAAGGAGAGGGCCTTGGCTAAGGGTAAAGGCAAGGCTGACGAAGGTTCGAGTTCAACCGTGGAGCCCAAGACCTCCGGAGTTGAGGAATACCATCCTGATGATCCACTAATCCCTTTGAGCCTAACTCCTGTGGTTTTTGGAGCTCCTGCAGCTACCCAAGAAGGAGTATCTGCGGAAGGTATCTCCCTTTTCTCCCCACAATTTGTCAAAGCAATTGTGAATTGTCGTCGTCTGGTAGAACAACCAATTGAATTAGTAACGTGTGTTCCATATAATACAGGTGGTGAGCCCGTAGACAAGGGTGCTGAAAAAGGAAAAGAGGCGGAGAAGGAGGCTGTCTCGCCAGGTGCCGGTGTTGATGTATCGATGCAGACTGAGGATACCACAGCAGAAAAAAGCGTCCTGGCACCTAGTGCTGACGTCCCCAAGGATGCTGAAACCATCGAGGCATTGAAAGACATGGATGGGCGCCATGTAGAGGATGAGGAGGATATCATTGGCGCCAAAGAGACCGAAGACGATGACGATGAAACTTTGGCCAGCAGAAAAGCTAGGCAGGGAAAGGAGATGGCTTTGAAGATGATGGGACAAGAGCCTATGAACATAGTCCCTATCGCGGAACTTGATCCCAAAACTGGGATGATTTTGAAAATCCAGCCCAAGTCCATCAGCAGACAACTTCATTTTGTGAATCCTGATGATTTCCCGGCTTCCCTTATTGATAAAAGGAAGAGAAAGGAGGCGGAAGAGGAATCTTCTGAAGAGTCGGATGTTCCTCTCATAGACAAAAGGAAGAGAAAGAAAGGAGATCAATCCGATGCTGACAAGGCGAAGCTGGAGAAACAGAAGCAGGAGAAGAGGTCGAAGCGTAAATAGGATGTTGTCACTGGTTTATACTTTGTCTTTAGGTTTTCCACTGGCCAGGAAGTGTAATTGTGAGACTGGCCCTCACTTTTGTTTTCTAGGTTGTTTTTCACTTTGTAGGCTTGCAGTATATAAAGGAAATTTTATCTCTTTTTGCATCATTGTGTACCTGTATTCAAATAAACTTTCCATGTTTAGTCATAGACCATCTAATTATAACTAAAAATCAGTCAAACAACAGAAAGAAAAATTAAAAAATTTCGTGCTGCATTGCCGCATTAAAGTTCATGTGTATATGCATATGGACCATAATCAATCGTTAATGTAGCGCTTAACTAGGGCTTATTAAAGATTGATTGGCATTATTCGCATGTTGCCCGCTATTTCTGAATAAGGGGGACTTAGAAAATTTCATAAGATAACTGTTCTTGTGGTACTGAATTTATGGCACCTTTCTCAGTGCTTAATCATAGACTCCTTTATACTCTCCTGGCGGTCACCGAGGTTAGAGTTCAAATTCAATAGTTCAGTTAGTCCCTGTTCCTTCGGCAGGGAAGAAGTTCATTCTCAGCGCTCAATCGGAGACGCTTTTATACTCTCTCTCCCTCTGGAGAGTTAGAGTTCGAGCTCAGCAATTCATTCGCTCCCCGATCCTTCAGCGGGGAAGGAGCTCTTTCTCAGCGCTCAATCGGAGACGCTTTTATACTCTCTCTCTCTGGAGAGTTAGAGTTCGAGCTCAGCAATTCATTCGCTCCCCGATCCTTCAGCGGGGAAGGAGCTCTTTCTCAGCGCTCAATCAGAGACGCTTTTATACTCTCTCTCTCTCTGGAGAGTTAGAGTTCGAGCTCAGTAATTCATTCGCTCCCCGATCCTTCAGCGGGGAAGGAGCTCTTTCTCAGCGCTCAATCGGAGATGCTTTTATACTCTTTCTCTCTCTGGAGAGTTAGAGTTCGAGCTCAGGAATTCATTTGCTCCCCGATCCTTCAGCGGGGAAGGAGCTCTTTCTCAGCGCTCAATCGAAGACGCTTTTATGCTCTCTCTCTGGAGAGATAGAGTTCCGTTAAGGCGGTTCCGATCATGGTACACCGCCATGACTTATGGACATCGGCTTCATGTCCGTTATGCTTTATCTCGGCTCTTGAGAGTTAGAGTGCTATCAACGATACAATTTACTTTATTGTATCCTCAGAATTTTGACTTGTGATTACATTCCATTCTGATGGAAGGAATTTATGATTATACGCTTCTGGGAGCATTGCATGATTCACAGTAATTTTCATAAAAATAGAAAGACAGATAAATAATGCAATAAAGGTAAACGACACACAATATTTTTATAGTGGTTCAGTCGAATCATGACCTACATCCACTTTATAATTTTTTGCTTTAAGAAATCAGACTATTCTAGGCAAGTCGTGCCT
This sequence comes from Allium sativum, assembly GCA_030737875.1. NCBI lineage: Eukaryota > Viridiplantae > Streptophyta > Magnoliopsida > Asparagales > Amaryllidaceae > Allium > Allium sativum. The sequence goes on along the minus strand of CM060916.1, from coordinate 1,048,819,427 downwards.
TGAACATGGTTTTCAATAAAGCAAAAGAACAGATTTGAAACTCTCATGTTAAGTATGGCCGTAAATGTTGGGCATTCCACACTCTGGGGATTTCCTTTCCATCTACGGTTGCCAGCTTGAAGGTTCCATTATCAAGCTTGCTCAGAATGGAGTACGGTCCTTCCCACTTCGCTCCCATATGAGTTGGGGGTAGAAAGACACGTTTCAGAACCAGGTCTCCGGGTTCCCAGGTTCGGGCTCGAACCTTTTTGTTGTAGTATCGAGCGACCTGTTGTTTGCATCTCAAGGCGCGCAGGTCTGCTTCATCCCTCTTTTCTTTGATCATGTCCAGGGACTCAAGGAGCAATTCATTATTGGTCATCAGATCATAATAAGTCACTCGGTGAGAAGGTACCTTTATCTCAACCGGGATGACCGCTTCCGATCCAAAAGCAAGGGAGAAGGTGGTATGTCCTGTTGCCGATTTATATGTGTCCTGTAGGGCCATAGTGCCAAGGGCAATTCATCAGCCCATATGGCTCTGGCCCGCTTCAGTCTTCTTTTCAGAATGGATTTAATCACTTTATTTGCCGCTTCGACTTGTCCGTTCGATTGCGGGTGCGCCACAGAGGTGTATCGTTTCTCAATGTGGTATTTTTGGCAGAAGTTTCTGAATTCTGTGCTATCAAACTGAGTTCCGTTATCAGTTATAACAATCTTTGGAATCCCAAATCGAAAGATGATGTTTCTAACGATAAAGTTGATCACTCGTTTGGTTGTGGTTGTAGTCAGTGGTTCAGCCTCGACCCACTTAGTGAAATAATCCATGGCCACAATAGCGAACTTTGCTCTGCCCCTCGCTATGGGGAGACTTCCAATGATATCAATTCCCCATGTAGTGAAAGGCCATGGGCTCGTCATTGATTTTAACTGATTAGGAGGTGCTCTAGGTATTTTTGAAAATCTCTGGCACGCATCACACCGTTGTGCGTATTTTGCCGCATCCTTGTTTATGGTAGGCCAGAAATAACCATGCCGCAACACCTTTTTTGCCAATGTTTGCCCTCCAGTGTGATCGCCGCATTCGCCTTCGTGTACCTCCTGCAGCACACGCTTGATGTCATCGTGGGCTATACACCAGAGGAGGAGCATCGAAAATCCTTGTCTGTAATGGACTCCGCCTTGCAGAACGTATAAGGCAGCTTTACGAATTACTTTACGCCTCTCGCTTTTCTTGGTCGGAAGCGCCCCATTCATTAAGAAATTCTTTAGAGGGGTCATCCACGACTCCCTTTCTGGTTCCGTTTCTAGTATTGGATCGATTTCCATTCGATCAATACTAGGGGACCGAAGCACTTCAACGGGGGCTAGCCCGGTCTCTTCAGGATTGTCAGAACTAGCCATCTTTGCCAACTTATCCGCCTGCTGATTCTCTGACCATGGAATGTGAGATATGCTGTAGTGATCAAAGTTGTTCAGCAAATCCTTCACTTTCTTTAAATATAGAATTAATCTTGCACTTTTGGCTTGGAATTTTCCGGTAACCTGGTTCACAACTAACTTGGAGTCGCAATAGATGTTCAGCTTTGTGACTTCTAACTCCTTTACGATCCTTAGTCCGGCTATCAGGGCTTCATATTCGGAGTCGTTGTTAGTGGCGTGAAACTCCATCCGGATAGCATAGGATATCAATCGTTTCTCGGGAGTTTCAAGTACTATTCCTGCGCCGGATCTTTCGTCGTTCCTAGCGCCATCAGTATACAATCTCCAGGCATTGGGATCGAAAAGTAATTTTGAAGGATCAACTTCTTCGTTTTCTATATCCTCCTCCGGGTCGGTGAACTCTGCTATGAAGTCGGCTATTACTTGCCCCCGAATTGACCGTCGGGGCTGAATGTTCAGATCAAATTGACTTAACTCAATGTTCCATTTGAGTAATCTTCCAGACGCCTCTGGTCTCTGTAGAACTTGCTTGAGTGGATGATCGGTGTATACGGTAATGGGATGCGCCTGAAAATAATGTCGAAGCTTTCTAGAGGCGATCGGTAAACTATAAGCCAACTTTTCTATCCTTGGATAATTACGCTCTGCTGCCATCAATTTTTTGCTCACGTAATACACAGGTCTTTGGACCTTATCTTCTTCTCTTACCGATGTTGAGCTGATCGCGTGGGATGACACTTCCAAGTACACGAATAAGTCCTCATGATCCATCGGCTTAGATAATATCGGAGATTTCTCCAGGTGCCTCAATATGTTCTGAAATGCTTATACGCAGTCAGGTGTCCATTTGAAGTTGCGTTTTCCCCGCTTTATTAGTTCGAAGAATGGGACACATTTTCTGTAGCCCTGGATATAAATCTGCTTAGTGCGGCTACTTTTCCTGCAAGGCTTTGCACATCCTTAATTTGCCTAGGTTCTTGAATATCTCTGATTGCCGTGATCTGGTCTGGATTAATCTCAATCCCACGGGAACTGACGATGAACCCCAAGAATTTTCTGGAGGCGACACCGAATAAACATTTTGTTGGGTTGAGTTTCATCCCGTACTTTCGCAGAATGCCGAACATCTCTGCCAAGTCCGTGGTGTGATGGGAGGATTGCTTGGACTTAACCAACATGTCGTCGACGTATACTTCCATTGTTTTCCCGATCTGGTTATAGAACATTATGTTGACTAAACGTTGATATGTAGCGCCTGCGTTCTTCAAACCAAAGGGCATCACTACATAGCAATATAATCCCAGATCCGTGATAAAACTAGTGTGTTCTTGATCTGGAACATGCATTGGAATCTGATTATATCCTGAGTAAGCATCCATAAATGAGAGAAGTTCATGACCCGCCGTCGAATCCACCAACTGGTCGATCCGGGGTAACGGAAAACTGTCTTTTGGGCAGGCTTTGTTCAAATCCGAGAAGTCGATACACGTTCGCCACTTCCCGTTGGCCTTCTTTACCAGGACTGGATTTGAAATCCAGTCTGGGTAGATCGAGTCTCTGATAAATCCATTACTCTTTAGCTTTCCAACCTCTTCTTTTAAGGCAACGGACCTCTCTGGGCCTAGCATTCGCCTTTTTTGCTTTACCGGAGGATGTTTAGGGTTAATGCTTAATGAATGGCTCATGATTGATGGGGATATCCCGCACATGTCTGCGTGGGTCCATGCAAATACATCCAAGTTATTTTTTAAGAAATCCGTCAGTTCTTTAGCGAGATTCGGATTTAACTGGGATCCAATCTTAAGGACCTTCTCCGGGTCACTATCATCGATCGGTACATCCACAGTTGTCTCGTTGGGAGTCGCCATTCTGCCCCCAGGTTCTTGATCCTCTCTGGGATCTATATCCTCGGGCAACTCTCTGGGCGACTCTCCAACGGTTATCCTCTTTAGTTGCTATAAGGTCTCCGCCCTTGTAGGGGGAGAAGCGCCCTTGGTTTCTATGTCCCCTCCATTGCGAAGTAGCTTTAGCTCGGCAACATAACATGCTCGTGCGGCAACCTGATCTCCTTTGACAATACCAACACCGGCTTCTGTGGGGAATTTCAATAATAAGCACCAGGGGGCTATACAGGCTCTAAACTTTGCGAGGGCCGGTCGGCCCAAGAAGGCATTGTAGGGTGATTTAACATCCAAAACCACGAAGGGAAGGATTCTCACTCTCTGGCGTTCTCCCTCCCCAAGCGTAACTGGTAACTCTACATAACCCATTGGAGCGGTGGATGCTCCGTTAAATCCACGGATCCATCCCTGACAGGGCTTCAAGTCTTTTATTTCAAGGTTCATCTGGTCGAATGTCCTTTTGAAAAGAATGTTGACGAAACTCCCGTTATCCACTAAAACCTTATGAATAATGGCTGGTCCAATAGGTACTGTGATTACAAATGGATCTTTAGTCGGAGCATGGACTCCAATGCTTTCTCGTTCACGGAAAACGACATCGTCGGACATCATCTTTTGTTGCTTTACAGGGATATTGTCCTCGGGGTTGCTACACTCCCCTACCTCGAGGTGTTGCTTGGCTGCATTGACATATTGATCCAATGCCTTGGAACTATGTCCGGCGAGATAAAGTCCTCCGATTACGGTATTGATAACGATGTCCTTTCCCTTTTGCTGGGCAGTTGGCCTGGCAGCGAGTTGATTCTGGTTCTGATTTGGGGCCTGTATGGCTTTCCCCCTATCTCTGGGCGTTACTCTGTATTCATCTAATTTTCCTTCTCGAAGAAGCCTCTCGACTACATCTCTTAGGTGACGGCATTCATTTGTCGAATGGCCATGAATCTGATGAAAGAGACAAAACTTCCCCGTTTCGCGTTCTTTCTCCGTCGACTCTCTGGGAGGTGGCCTCTTATTCTGGAGGACGTTGTACGAATCCATGAAGATATTTTCCAAAGTATCATTTATTAGCATATAGCTCTCAAAAGCCCTGGGACGAGTCCTTCTCTGGGAGTCGTTCCCTCGGTTCCTCTTCCGGTTGTTGCCATTACTATTATTATCATTGTTCCCTGACTGACGACCACCCTGATTCCGATTTCCGACATTAACTTCGACCATCCCCGAGCTGTCTCCTGTCTGCTTAATGCCGACATTGCTATGGATTTCCTCCTTATTGGCCGTTTTTGCCTTTCGGTTAGCATATACTTCTTCCCGGCGTAAATGTACGTTAGCTTTTTCGTAGAATAACTCTCTAGTATGGGGTGGCTTGCCTGCCAGGTATTTCCCAAATTCAGTGTCTTTATCTACTCCATCAATCAGAGCTGCGACAACGGTTGGCTCATGGGGATCTTTAACTTCAGTAGCGACCAAGTTGAAACGGTCTAGGTACACCCTCAAACTCTCGCCTGGTCGCTGCTTGACAAGGAACAAGTCAATCACACTCTTTGTCTTTTGTGCATAGATGCGGAATTGTTCTACGAACTTTTACTCAACTCCCTAAAGCTAGAAATCGATCTTGCTGGTAAGAGAGTAAACCATAACAATGCTACATCCTCCAAGAATATGGGAAATGCTTTGCACTTGACAGCGTCAGAAGCTGCGGCAGCGGTCATTGACCAAGAATATCTCATCAGATGCTGGACGGGATCAGACCTACCCGCGTATCGGTTCATCTGTGGCATGTTGAAACGCCTCGGGAAAGTTGCCTTCAAAATATCATCAGTGAAAGGGGTGTGACTGCGGTCGATTCCCCAATCTTCATTCCGTTGTCCACGGCTATCCGCCAGAATTTGATGGATCATAGCTGCAACATTTGCACTAGTCAGCGGAGGTTCAGGGTCAGTGCTTCTTGCTCGGCGGGGATCTCTAATCTCTCTTCTGGGAGCAGTCACAAAATCCGGGGCTCGGATTGGGCTTCGTTGCCCCCTGTTACCATGAGCATTGCGTGGCGACGAGGCTGAGGTAGTCTGTTCTGTACAGGACTGTCCGCACCTCGAGCTCTAGGAGTTGCGGCGTGATTGTTCACATTATGGTTTGAGGGCCCTGCACCCAGTGCCTCTTCTTCTCGTGACGGCAGGGTCCCGAACCGAAGCTGCTCTATGTTTTCGGGTCTCTCATATGGTCGCCGTGGAGGTCTCGGCGATTCCTCTGAAGAAGAAGAATATCCTGGATTGAGCGGACGAGCTAGCGGCGTCCTTTGCCTTACGAGATCATTAAGCCTTCTATCCATAGCGGTCAAATTTTGTCGCAGAACGGAGCTTTCCTGCCTTTGGGCAGCCAATTCATCAAACAGTCTCTCCCAGATTTCGGAAAAGCGAGAGAGATCCCCCTCAGTAACGGGAGAAGCAAGGTCATATTGGTCATCATCACTTTCTCTTATGCGCAAAGAGCTTGAGCCAGGTCGATCGGAGGGGCCAGGACGGTAGGAGCGAGCCATAGGATCCTTTCCAGGTCGAGTTGTAGTCCGATCATCAATTCGGATCGCTGTGGATCGAGGATGGTGGCTCGTAGCGCCCCCTTGGGATCGGTTCGTGGTCACGGTACGCGGACGATTAGAGGCGTTATCTCGGGATCAAGTAACAACCCCTTCAGCAGTCTGGATCGCCTCGTTCTCGTCGACTCGAAGCGTGGTGTCTTCATCGGATCGGTTCGCCCCCGGCGCTCCGCGATCCAAAGTTCCCTCATTGCCTAGCTCGTGCACACTTTCTTCGACTGCTTCATTCGCGGTTTCATTTGTTCGTGAAGCTCGTACTTCCTTAGATCTCTTTCCAGCCATGATATCCGAGTCGCTGGAATCTTCAAAGAACTGAATAGTGAAGCTTTAGGACTGTTTTCTCAGTGAAAGCACCAAAATGTTAGATCAAAATTTGGACCTAACACCCAAATTGTTCTGATTTTTATAGAGTTTTAGTTATAGAATGAAGAAAAAGTAGAAAACACACAGAATTTATAGTGGTTCGGCGTTAACGAGCCTACGTCCACTTTATAATTTTATCGGATGTACTTTGAATGCGAATACAATCAATGATTTCTCTCTAGCTCACTTTTACAATTGTGATTTCTCTCTGTAATCTAGTAAGAAATAATATTTTGACAATAATGGCGGATTCAGTACTCAATATTGCCAAAAGGATCATAAAAAATGCCAAGCTCCGGGCTATTTATAGCTGATTTTGTCAGGCGAATCGTGGTAACACGTGGCACGAATCCCGAGAATATCGGATCGCATCGCAGCCGATGAAGAAATAGTCAAATTAGCCGTTGTGGACAGGTGTCGTGATCCCCTCCAAAATCGGATCGAGCAACTGGGGAGAATCAGTCAAAATGACGGTTGGGGACACGTGTCGCTGGATCCGTGCATCTCGGATCGCTGAAGACTAGCTCTTGCTTGAACGGGTCAGAGGCTTCGCCATGCATCAGGGGATCGGATCGGTCTATACTGGGAAGTAATGTATGTACGGATTGAATCGCATAAAGGCGTCGTCTCGCTGATGAAATGGGGGTGATCCGACGAGGTGCGATCCGATGAGGGGCGAGTCGAGGGTGCGATCCGTTCCTTCATGTACTTAGGGAATGTAGTTTCATACTTTCTTCTTGTGAATGGACCTAGGTGGCTTGGTCAAAAAGCTAGCCAACACCTACTGAGATCATTACTAGCCACCCATTCAATATTTTTTGTGACATTCTACTTCAAAGATGGTTTTTATTCTGTTTCAATTAAAAAAACTTCCCTTTACAGAAGAAACCATAGCTGTAGTAGTTAACAAATCTGATAGGCAACCCATACAAAACATGATAGGCTACAACATTCGAATAAGGTTGAAGTTTGGAAATATTGGTTAATCAAGTTATGTTATAAATTGACTCATAAATTTCTAATCAATGAACTAATTTATAAATCAGTGAACTAACTTATAAATCAGCGAACAAACTTATAATTTTTTAGACAAGCATCAAATTTAATCAATGAACTACCTTATAAAACAATGAATCATGAAACCAAGTTATTCAATTCCTACAAAAACAATTTCAAAACCAGTTTTGATCGATTAATAAGTTAAGGATTAGGATCGAAAAAATAAATAATCCAAATCTGAATTTAACCCGGAGAAGCTTCCGAGTAAAGTAACAGTTAAGGAAAATTTGAAGTCTATAAATTGGGTGATCTAGCACAGTAAACCACGTAAAAACATCTCATGAAGTTTAACAAGCAATCAGAAATCAACTACTGGGCGACGGAAGATTGAAATGAAGCAATTAAAGATGGTGCTAGCATTCTGAATGTGTGCGAAAATATGAGTTTAGAGTCTGTTTTTAATTTATGGCGTTTGTATGCGATAACGACAAGGTGATGGGGTGACATTACTATTGTAATAAGTAATAACAGATAATGAAATGCAGTGCTTGTTTAGAGCAAACATCCCACCAGCGTATACGACGCTGTATTTTTCATTTCGCTTCTGCTATAATTCTAGTTGAAAGATGGAAGACTATAAAAACTCTAACCCCTCTTTTTAAATTATGATGAAAACATAAACGGATGAAAAAACAATGAAATATAAGTTATCAACAAAACAAATAATGAAATTCAGTGCTTCACGGCAGTGGCTTACTTCAGTTGCTTGTACGTGAAGATTTACCAATTGTTGCCATCAATGAAAAAACTAGGTTAATTTACTATTTTATATTTAACTGCAGACATACCACTGTCAACGCTTAACTCCCGTCACCGCAAACCTAATATTTGAACAAGCTAAGCGATCTCTAGGCAGACGAAATCATAATTTAATATTCACTAGGTTTACAAACGCAATCGAAAAAAAAAGTAAACAAGAAATCAATTCAAACTACATACCTTCTGGCGGAGGAATCGGGAGATTGGCTCGTCGTCGATAAACGAAACGATTGGCTCGTCGAAGCAGGAACGCCGACAAATATGGATAAGATCTGAGATTCTTGAGATGTTATTTTTGAGATGGAACGCCGGCAGGAACGTCGAAGCAGGTGCGACGGCAGAGCAAATAGCTTCGATCTTATTTTTGAGATGGGAATTAATTTTGTTCAAATGGCTGGCGTAGAGATTAGGGTTAGAGATGGAAATGGTATTTGGTCGAATAGCGGCCGAAAAACAAAGTTTGTAACGTGCTAAGTTCTTCGGAGCGAGAAAGCGGAAGAATATTATATAACTATTATAACTCCAAAAAAACGTGGTTATAGAGTAAAATTTACAACTCAAAAGAATAAAGCAGTGGTTACAAACAAATATTACAACAGCCACGTAACTACAGTTATTAAAAGCGGATTTAATACAACAGCTAATATAAATATATTGTTACGAAGTACCTATGACAACTGTTATTTTGTGCAAGTTGTAAAGAAATAGTTGTAATATGATTGTTTTGTTGTAGTGGTGAGTGGGAAATTAATGAATATAGTTATAATAGCTTATTTATTTCGTTTGAATTAGATCTAAAATTTTATGCCTATTTCTATCAGATCTGTTCATTTAAATTGTTGTAATTGGATTGACATCCATCGGATTGTAAACATTGTTAAAACCTGTAAATTGTGAATTGTGGTTAGGCATAATGTTAATTGTAGGATTCTTAAATTTGTTTACACGTATTCCTAAAATTATGTTGTAAAATACATTGCAGTTGTTGTAAAGCACTATAGATTTGGAAATCTGTCCCCTTGAACACCAATTAGATGTACTTATATTCTAGTTCTTTATTTTCAATGTTGAGTGGTAAATTATGTGAATTTTGATAAATAAAGATACGTTTGGTAAATTATGTGATTGTAATATTAAAAGAAATATGCTTGTTTGTATTCAATATTGTTAGATTTTGGCTTAATTGTCGTAAATATGTCGTTTTTCTCTTTTTGCATAAAAGGATATTATTTTGAAATCACAAGAGATATGGAAAAAAATTTGAAAAATGGAAAGTGGTGCAAATGTACGTATAAAAATAAATGTATATATATATTTGTGCATAATTTGCATCAACTATTCCAAATTATATATATATTTACATATATTTCTTGTGATTTGGAAATCTTTCAATTCCATTAATTAGGCATAATTTACAATAACCACAACTAATGGTCTTTTTGTAAGATTTGGAGCCTTCTGAAAATATTGAATGTGAAAAAGAATGTTTGGTCGTTAATTAAATCCAATTATTAAATTTAAAATAATAATAACCACGTTGACCACACAAAAACATAAAATATAAATATATACATATTGTTCGTCCAAATTAGCATAAAACGGTAAATTATACATTGTATTGAATATTTGAATGTTTCAATAATATTCAATTACGGAATTATATATGTAAATGTAATCCATATTGAATTGATATATTTGTGGTGACCATTAGTAGCAATCAATATAATTAATTTCTATAAATAGGACTGCAAATTAGTAAATAACAATTGTGACCAATGCTGAACGGGGAAAGTAAATATAATGGGATAATGGTTACAATTCCTAAAATTAATTAGGATAAATGTTGTAAACCCCAATTAGGAAATTTGAATTATAACCGCACTTAGACATGAGGTTAAGTTCAACTTGTCGTAGTGTCCGGAACCGACTAGCAAATCCAGCATCCACAGGTAGTCAGTTTAATACGAGGGGTATAATGCGTAAATATGAATGTACTAAGGAACGAGTTTAAGTTTAACTTATGGTAGAAGTCTTGACCGAACCGACCGGTAAATCCAGCATCCACAGGTAGTCAACTTAATGTGTGTGGTCTGGTGCATATATATATATATATAACAAGAAACAAATAAATTAATAAAAAAATAGTAATTGTCTGTTGGGGTACAACAAATATATACCTTGGGACTGATAAATGGTTGCCTTAGGAAAAATATGGCCGTTATGGCCATAAAAAGCAATAAACATAGAAATAAAAGAAAATACATGTCATAAGGGGATTAACGGATATTGATCTTTGCTTAAATGCTAAGTCCAATTAGGAAAGTAATCAAATAAATATCCTACGGTAAATAAGATATAACTTTCCTAATTTATATTAATGAACGTAGAACTTATTGTTAAAAATAGATTTGGACTTAGTAGGTTAATAATGTGGAAATATTATTAACCATAAAAACCCATGACGTAATAAATTGTGTGGAGAGAAATTAAAAAGAAAGGGCATACTAATGTAGCCCACTTTATCCTAATAGGGAAAAGCAATAAGGGCTAATGGGGTATGAACCTAATAAGCCTCGCGTGTAGTCCGCTTCTTGGGTTTTAAGCGATTGGGGTTGAAAAGTCCACTTGGGGATAGGTCTTTCAGCATAGGGGTCTTAAATGGCATGTGTACATATTTTCTACCTATACCTGGAGACTAAAAACGTTAGATATGGCTACCTACCATAAGGGAAGTAGTAAGAGACTAGGGGGTTATCCAATAAGCTCAGCTTGAGGGTATAACGGGCGATAAAATACCATCTCTCACCTTATGCGGGGCAGGGGTATATGCGTGAATGATGGAAGCTCTAACAAGTATGGCCCGTAGCTAGTGCTCTCTAGTTTATAAAAACATGGAACAAGTTATTGAGAGGTATTAAATCACCAATAAGTCCGCCGACCAATGAGTCCGCCTTGGACCTTAAGTGATCGGGTGAATCCACCCTATCTATCATTGATAGTGAGGCAGAAACAATAAAGGGAAAGTGGATGGAAAGGTATATATGTATGTGAGAACTCCACAGTTAGGGTTTCAATTCTCGGTTTTGTTAACCTCGTTATTAACGCGGTTCAGAAATTGATACGTCAACTATCTAATGAAGCAGTCAAGTCGAACTCACATTTTTCAGATGAATCAGGCACATTGGTTCACAAGTTTTGTATGCTGAAGCGTGAAAATTATACAAAAGGACCAGCTCCAAAGTAGTTTGTTATGTGGCTTTGAGTTTCAATGTAGAGCTCAGGTCATACTACTTGGGTCATAGCCACGTCAATAACTACCAGGTGATCGGTCGGTCACCGTCAGTTGGTCGGATCGGTCAGTCACATATTAATGCAAAGTTCTGGTCAGTCGGTGATGTATAAAGCATGGGTCGAGCAGCTTCTTTGCATGATAGGTCAAGCAGTACTATTTAATGGTGGATAGAGCACATCTTTGTTTGGTCGGTCGAGTAGAGCTTTTGTCATGGTTTGAGCACCTCACTTAGCTAATCGGTCGAGCACCTCGCTTAGCTGGTCGCTCGAGCACCTCATTTAGCTGATGGTCGAGCACGTATTAACATAAACGTGTAGTTGTATTTATATAAAAGAATGGCTTGTTCATATATAATAATATGGATCGAAACGATTTGCTGATGTGAATCATGAAGAGAATAGTGGTAAAGATGAAAGCCAAGTACATATAGCAAGAGGTATAAAGTGAATCAACTATTAATATATCATGATAGAAAAGGTTTTATACCCTGGTAATGCATTGTATCATGCTCGTGCATTATTAATGAAGCCATGTCATTATGAATCAATCCAGTTAGTATAAAGACAACACATGGTCGGTCACTCTAATACAATGATGGGTCAAACATTCTCACAGCTGATGGATCGTGAGCTTCCTGCTTCTACGGTTCAGTTCCATGCAATTCATGTATGACAGTGTACTTCTACAAGATGATCCAAACGTTTTCTCCTATAGCTAGGGTGTGTGATGCTCCATGCACACATGGTAATTAATGAACCATACATAACTAAACATGAGTGTTCCAGTAAAGATGAAAGCACATAAATGTGTCATAAGATATATGCATGGACCATGGCGCAGGATATAATGTGTAATTCATAATGCTTGACACTACTAATGTGTAAATATATTCGGCTGCATGTTTCGCATAACGATGGACCAGGCATAGTTATCATAATGGATTTGTCATAGATCTCAAGCATGTGGCAAACATAAATAATGGCCAGTCGCTCAGAAATGATACGATGGCTAAAGTGTAATAAAAAGGGGTTGGTCAGAGAACATGGACCGGTATTTAATTGAAAATATGGATCAACACCAAAGCACTTGTTGCGGTGGCATTATTTTATATGTGTGGTCGGTCACAAATTTATGTAGGTCGGTCGACACTTAAACAAAGCGGTAGAAAAATGTATTCGGGACAACACATGACAAGCTAGGTACAAATGTACTTATGGGCCAGTGGCATTTTCGTAATTAAGTCATGGACTGACCCAAAACCTGCACACCATATTTTCGGCCTTGCCACTACCCCCAAACTACACCTATAAATACCCCACTTCTCTACCATTCAAGGGACGGATTTTTCTACCCCGAAGGGATGTCCAATTCATTTCTTCACCACTCTAAACCTCTCTAACCTCCATTAATTCTCTCTCTGAAGCCTAGATCTAAAACAAAATCATCATGGAACCAATGATGATCATCTAAATTTTTAAGTGGTTGAATTTCTACTCAACAACCATCAAAAGTAAGAGATCTCACCGATTCCCTCATGAATTCAAGTGAAATCTAAAGCAAAAGGAGAGTGAAAGCCGAGAATATCATTTTAAAAGAGAGAAAATAGAGTAGATTATTAAAAATGAGTGAAATGAGTGTAATGAATGAAGTGATGTACTTTGTAAATCCTTCTATGATAATGAAAATAGCTTTAATAGTGGACGTAGGCCAATCTCTAGGCCGAGCCACTCTAGAATTCCCGTGTTTTTACTTGCTTTTATATTTCGTCGCTCCATATTTTCAAATCATAAATTTTGAAGTGTTACATAAACACCTTGGAGTGTTGAGATCCACTTTTGATTTCAAAAGGTTTAATAATAATTTAAACTACAATTTAAAGGGCTTCCAAAATATATGCGCAAATGATCTATCTCGGTAGTATATACTGGAGTATCATTTTGGAAAGAGTAGAGTCGTGCGTAAATATCTAAGAGGTTATGTTAAAATCACTAACCTTGATATGCATACATCTTAGGTTGAACAAAACAGGATACATCTGTGTATTATAATATGTATTGTACATTTCTGTACACCATAATTCTGTTGTTCAGACCCCCCTCCTCATTACAGCCACCCAGGATTTCTAGAGAACGTTGAGTTCTCACAATTGTTTTAGTTCGGCTTTCATTTCTCATTGTCTCTCATGCTCGGTATTGGGAAAGTGACTTACTTTGAAAAAGGTAGTTACTTGAGTTAATACTAGTTTATCCTATTTTGTTTCCGTTGTGACTTATTTTATCGTACTCTGATTATGCTCATGCTCATTTACTGTAGCTACTAGATTTACATGCTCCATGCTTGGATGTGTTTGAGTTTCAATTTTTGTTTAAATTTGGGCATAGAAAATTGTGGGATGTTACAGTTCTCGAAGCTAATTAATGTTGTTAAGGGTTCGAAACCGTCCGACTCTGAAAAGGCTAAAGATTCTTCTGCAAGTAAACCCTCCTCGAGGAACGATTGTAACAAGGCTTGGATGCAACCTAGATTCCCATCGTATTCAGAACTTACTCACATCCTCGAGGAGATTTATCAGGAAGTTCATCCCACTGCTCCTTTCAGAAAGCCTCCAGTAAGGGAGTCGACTCAGAGAGAAAGAGGCATTGGTCGACATTTCAAATTTCATGACTCGACGGTCATGATAAAAATGATTCTCACAGGGACATGGTTGAACAGCGTGTCAGGCATGGAGAGCTGGAACGGTTTGTTCAGAATCGGACTGTGGTGCCCGAACAGGCACAACCCGCTCAAGGAAATCAAGGTAGGCCTGGGACCAACACTCGTTCTAACGACATCATTGTCAATTGAACCTCTTATTGGCTCTGATGTCTTGGATGGAAGTCTCCGTGGCATCAATGTCTTATGGTATGTGGCTTGTGGCTTTTGATCTTTCGACTTTGTGGATATTTCGGTTTTTCGGCATTTGGTCCCCTGGATATCCATCGTGGTTTTCTGACTTCTTGGCTTTGGGTTTGTTCGGTTTTTCAGATATTGGATTTGATTCTTGTGGATCTTGGTTTTGGTTCTTATGGATTCTTGATTTTGGTCTTTTATGGTTTTTTGGATTTTGGCTCTGTGGACTTCGGTGCTTAGGCTTTGGATGTGGCTTTATTTGGTATCATGGATTCTACATTTTGTGGCTTTCGGAAAATGTGCTCCTCACTTATGGCTCTCTAATTTCTGGTCCTTTGAATTATGGATATTATGGTTTTTCTGAACTCTTCGTTTGACCCCGTTGGTGATTTGATTGTTTGGGTTTCATCCCATGGTTTTAGCTTTAAGGACTTTGGTCCTCTAGATGTATACTCCTATGGTTATTTTGGCTGTAAGACGGTCGATTCAGCCTACTCATGTACGGGAGTTGTTACAATCCCATGTCATGCTATTTTCTCGACAAAATACCATTACCCCTTCTGGTTTTTAATGAAAAGATTTTTTTTTAGGATTTTGATTTTGAATGGTTAAGTTTGCCTACCCATATGACAGGAACAAACAGGTTCCCAGGCATCCCCTTTGTAGATGATAAACCGTTCGTTTTCCCTCATGAATGAATTTGGAATTAGAAAATGGCCAAGTCCGCTTACCCATGCGTGGGGGTAGGCCAACTCCCCAGGCATGCTCTTTAAGGATGATGTACCATTGGGTTTTCTTCTAGCTTTACTAGAAATCCCTAATTTTTTAACTTTAATAAAATTACTTCGCAAATTAAGGACGCTTGCATGTGAAGTATGAAATTGACAACAAGATTGCAAATGTTAATAAGCATCTGGCAATCTTGGCCTTTTGCCCTACTTCGACAAGATTGCATTGATTTGTGGCAGGTATAGGATCTTTAGCGTCTAGTCAGCGGATCCTACTCATTTGGCTATGGGGTCATCATGTCAAGACGACCTTGGATTACATCGTGTGGACTTGTCAGTGACACGACAAGATTATTCACTCTTGGTTTCTTGGCCTCTTGTCCTACTTTGACAAGATTGCCTTGATTTATGGCAAGCTTCAGTTCTTAGACATCTAATCGGTGCAACCTGCTCGTTTGGCTATCAGACCATCCTAACAAGGTGGTTCATTTGGTTATCTGTCTATATGGTTATGGGTTATTCTGGATTTGCGGATCTTGAGTTTTACCAATTACAGGCTATGGACTTTCTGGTTATTCAGGTTATTGGGCTCCTGTAGTCCTTTGGCTATTTTGATTATTCTGGCACTTTGGTTTTTCTGACTGTCTCCAAAATGGTCCAAGTAGATCGTTGGCTTTTATTGGATTTCAGGCTATCTGGTTTCCAAGTTAATGGGTAAAACGTTCCGGCACGATTATGGCTATTCGGTTTTCTGGTTATAAAAGTTCACTTCGAACTTCTTCTTGCTTTGGTTTCCTGTATTTCTTGTCTTCTCGCAAATTACACCTTCCACCTATCATACAAGACATGTTTTGGGGGGCAAATGTTGACACTCTTTTTGGTCAAAGCTGCCGCACGTCAAGTTTTTGGTTAACAACGCGCTCAAGAATCAGAAGCATCGTTAGAAAACCCAAAGCGATTCGGTCGAAGTCACGATGTAAACATCAAAATGGCCTGAAACCCATTTAGATGGCCTCTTATGGGCACTAAAACATGGTTTACGGTGTTATGCACTGTAACTCTTGTAGCCCTCTGAGTTAGCTTCAGGTACAAATTTCGTTTGGCCCACACGACCTTACAGTTTGAAAGTTATGCCCGTTTTCGTGAACACGCGTCGATCACTCAAAATCATTAGATCAACTCAGCACGGCAAGCCCAGGATTCGGCAAGCATTGGCATTCCCCCTTTTTTCATTTCCCTTAAAGGGATATAAAATTTCGTATCCCTCATCAAAAGGATACGAATTTCAGGGTATGGCTCTTTCGGAGATACAAAATTTTGGTGTGTGATCACCAACTCCCACCTACTCTACTACCAACGCACTCCTATAAATACGCCCAAGCTTAACATTAAAATGGGTAGGATTTTTCTCAATATTGAAGCTCTCAAGCACCATTAATGGCTTCCATCTTCTTCCTCATGGCTATTGGACATAGCTAGGACCAGTTAAACGTTGCACAATCATTTTCCTTCATCTCTTGGACATTCACAAGGACTTTTCCACTACTTTTGGACTATTATGGACATATTTGGATAATTTTGTATTTATCAGATGTCGTTGACCAATTCAACATGCTTTCCGCATAACAAAGGACTCTTTTGGACAAAGTTTAGCACTAGCAAGCTATTTGTTTTTCCATTATAAAATTTTGTAAACAGAAATTGTACGAACTTATGCAATCATTGTAATCGACAAACATACGATGAATGATTATTATGAAGTGGACATAGGCATTAGTGCCGAACCACTATAAAAAGTTGTGTTCTTATGTATTATTTTACTATATCTTTGGATTACTGTGTTCATGTTATGTGACACCCCACGTCTGTTAATGTCACTCACAAAGAGAATGCATTAAGTTTCGTGAAACGTTACAGGTAAACAAACACAGAATATTACGAGACGTATATAAATGATTACAACTGAATTTAAAATTATATTTCAAGCATAATTAAAAACATCGTGGTCCAAAATATCACAAGTCTGAAACTACATAAAAACCATTTCAATAACGTAAATTTTTCCTTATACCATCAGAGTACATAAATACATAAAAAGCATAATTCCCCAAAAAGAGGCAAAGCCATAGTAGTAAAGAAGAGAACTTGAGCAATAATTCAAAAGCAGCTCCTAGCAAGATGATAACCGAGTCCTGACTAAGCCTGAGTATTCCCACCCTGAGAACCTGTGGGGGAAACGGAAGAGAGAAGAGGAAACAAAAAGGGTCAGACATAAAGTCTGTCGAGTCTAGTTACTTTTAGCAAGTAAAGAAATAAAAATAGCATGAAAGGTATATAAGGTAGATAAGAAAGGTAACATCATAAAAGGTAAGTGTGACAAGGTAAACATGATGGACTGTATACGCTTCTCTAATGATTACTCGGATTCTCTTCACTAATACTGGTATAACCAGAATGAGATGGTCCCAACAACTATCAAATGGTAGACCTAGGCATATGTCCAAATGTACTCTAACTACTACCCTAATCGATCGGCTCCCTCCGTAGATACCCTATGCAGGCCCCATAGTAGGAGGTATCACTTTCCTAAAGTGGCAACTCTTCGTGATGTGCTCAACCATATCCACCGGCGTCATGGTCGTCTTAGCCCCCTCTGCCCGGCCTATGTACGCATATGTCCCCAGTCGGTTTGCGTTGTCCACACCGTCCTCCTCGGTTGGATCTCTTACAATCAACCTAGCAAGCGTGCCCCAACTCCGACCTAGTTTGGAGTACTCGTTTGATACCTATTAAGGGTTACTGACTGAAATGGGTCCCACACAATATGATACAAGCTCCCCCATTGTCTTGTATCCCCACTAGGATTTCCATCGGTTATGTATACCACTAGGTGTCTTTAATTACCTAACCCAATCATTTCCACAAGTTATGCTTACCCTAAAAAGGTGTCTTTAATTACATAACTTCAACATTTTCATAGGTTATGCTTACCACTAGGTGTCTTTTGTTACATAACCCTATCAGGTTAAGTTTGTGGGCCTATATGTAAATATTACTCACCCCGTCAGATTTACTTAACCGACCCACTGTTCAATCAAATTTACTTAACCCTAATTTAAGTTTTATGTTCATACAATCCCTATGTATTCAACTAGGTAAAGTATTCAAGGTTTATTACCATATTTCCATTTATGGTTACAGTATGCTGGACCTTCCACATTAAGTCTAGCATTTCTGGGTATTGGACATGCCCGGCGGGTCCAGGCAGACTTATTCCACAAATCGTGCTTAACCTCGTGTCTTAGCACATCTCGTACTTGTGCATCTAGACCTCTCACATTAGATTCATCACTTTTGGTCGTTGGATATGTCGGGCAGTTCCGAGCTGACTTCCACCACATGCGTTATCTAACCTCGTGTTTAGGCGCAATTACAGTTTCTAATTACTGTAATCCTAGGCATTTCATTATTAGCCAATTGTTACCTACGTTGTTATTGGTTTTATGCCCATTTTTCCCCAATTATGTTCATAGTGAATTATATGTCCAAATTTATGTTTGTAAACAATAATCAAGTTATGCCACATGATCGACGCTAATCTATGAATTAGAAAAGCGCGACATTTAAATTAAATTCAGCAAGCATACAGGTGTGTAGCATACAGGTCGAACACAGGGAGGTAAATTAAAATCAAATTATTTATCTAATCTCTTGGGCGTGTTAGACGAAGCTGGAGGTTGATTTTTTTGCAAAACAAAATAAAAAGTGAAACTACAATTAAAAGGTGCAATTAAATTTACTGCAGATTCGAATCTAATCAGATCTGTAATAAATTCAACGATTAAAGATAAAATAGAACAATGGAAATAAAATTGCAGAACAGAATTAAACGAACAGAAAATAATAATTAGGATTACCGCTGAATCTAATCAGACGGTCAATCGCTAATGAAAAGAAATGCAAAAGACAAATAGTGTTCTACCGAATCTAATCGTGTAGACAACACTAATTGCTAAGAAAAATAGAAAATTGCATAAAAAGAAAAATGAGTTTTATTGATGAAGAAGAGAATAGACTGAAATATATGATAGGATGGTGGCTACAATGCCATTACAAGGATATATATAGAGTAGATAGCCAAACCCTAACCCTAACCCTAATGATAAATGGGCCTGGTCATTACTTCACTAATTAGTTTACAATGAAAAATATAAATGGGCCTTTCATAATTAAAGCAATTTTGGGCCTTTTCTCTTTTTTTCCTCTTGCTTCCTTGACATTTCTTCATTGATTTGTGATGTTCAAAGCCTTTTTATCAATCTTTTTCTTGTCCAACAGCAACTAAATGTGATATCTTCATCTATAATTCTTCAAAATGCAAATATACAGCAGATTGAACTCTATTTCTCTACATTTCTGGTTGCATGCGGGCTGGGTTGGAATATCTGTAAAAGTAACAAAACAATACCCAAGTAATATTTATTTATATGCAAAAGATAAGATATAAGAGCATAAAATAAACATATTTCTATGTCAATCAAATACCCCCACACTTATCTTTTACTCGTCCTCGAGTAAAACAAAAAAATGAAAAACTAAACTAGATAGGTCACACTTTCGTAGGAGACACGATTGCATTGAGCGTATGCAACAAGCCGTTAAACCTCTAGGTGTCCCTAGTAGGACGAGTGGTGTCTCGTGAGGGTTTTCAGTGGATACTACCCACAAAATCCAAATGTAGTATGCTATGATTCTAATGAAACTACATGAATGCAATGGACATATGCAAAAATAAAAACGAAAAATGACAACACGACTTATTTCAGGAAAGTGGTACAACAAATTAAGTTAACAATTTCTAATCAGTTGATTTTATTTTAGATACCTCGACTTGTCACAAATTTTCAATATAAATCAAGTTTTCAAATGTTAAATTCCAGTTTGGCCAGTTAGTTCGGTCGATAACATAGTGCAGCCATGAAATAAATTCTTAGTTTGTTTGGCACAGTTTGCAAAGTGGTATTCTAATTTTCTCATGTATGGCTAGTCAAATCAAGAAGTGTTTGGGTATCATCGCTTATTCTTTATTCTATAAAATTTTAAGATTTATGATTAAGTACATACACCTAAAAAGACCATGGTTTACCACCCATGCACTGCCTCACGGACTAACGGAGAGTAGGTAAAGAGCTTGGCGGATTGTGCAGGCCGACTTTGACTTTGTCAACAACGTGTCGGTAATCCTTAGGTGTCCAATCTCATAGAATGAGACCAAGATATTCCGACTTTGACTTTGTCAACAACGTGTCGGATAGAGCTTGGCGGGTTTGCACACCAACGCTCGATATACAAGCAATGTTGGATACCCTTGGAATACTATTATTATTATTATTATCGAAAATATAAGCACAAAAGAGAGTTGCGCGAATTCAACTTAACACAACTTAGTTTTAAAGATTTGAAAAGCCAATATAAGCATTTTAAGTCCTCCACTTATTTAAACAAAGTCTACAATATAGAATAGATTTCATGGCCATCACCTAAGAATCTCCCTATGTACCAGTTACACTATTATCCCTCAAAATTAAACTTTTCATCATATTTCCTATTCGATCTAAGTTGAGAGAGAAAAATACTATCAACTGGCTAAAAAATTGTAAACTTATTTTGTTGTATCACTTGAAAATGAGTCGTAAAAAAAAATGGCATGTTACTACAGTCTAAAATGCATGATGGTCCTACTTAAATGGCTGAAAATAAAAAGAAATAAAAACAAAGAAAAATGAAAATGGATGAAATGCAGACTCCCCCCCACACTTGATTGAGACAGTGTCCCAACTGTCTAAGGCAGAAAAATAAAAAATAAAATAAAAAAAAGAAAAAGAAAAATAAAGAAAAAGAACGTGTACCACCTGATTTCATGGTGGATGATCATGCAGATCGATAGAGTCATCTTCGTCATATTGCTCGAATTCCAAAAATGGTTTCAGTCGTTGACCGTTTACTTTGAAGACTCTTCCATCCCTAGGATTTTCAATTTCAACTGCTCCATGAGGGTAAACTATTTTCACGACATAAGGTCCAGTCCATCGAGATCTGAGTTTCCCTGGAAACAAGTGAAGTCTAGAGTCGTATAAAAGAACTTTTTGACCTACATTGAATTCCTTACGAAGTATGTGTTTGTCGTGTTGGGCTTTGGTTCTTTCTTTGTAGATTTTTGCATTTTCATACGCCTCATTTCTTAATTCCTCTAATTCCGAAATTTGTAACTTCCTATGTGAGCCGGCTTTTTCTAAGTCAAAGTTCAAAAATTTTATGGCCCAAAGAGCACGATGCTCTAATTCAAGAGGTAAGTGACAGGCCTTTCCAAAGACTAATCGATATGGTGACATCCCTAGATTGGTTTTATAAGCAGTGCGAAAAGCCCAAAGTGCATCAATCAGTTTTACAGACCAATCTTTTCTATTGGAATTCACGGTTTTCTCAAGAATTTGTTTGATTTGTCTATTGGAAACTTCTACTTGCCCACTCGTTTGAGGATGGTAGGGGGTCGACAGCTTGTGTGTGATTGAGTATTTCTTGAGCAAGGACTCAAAAGCACGATTACAGAAGTGAGTGCCATTATCGCCAATGATAGCTCGAGGTGTACCAAAGCGTGAAAAGATGTTTTCTTTGAGGAATTTGACAACAACCTTGTTGTCATTGGTTTTGGTCGGAATGGCTTCAACCCACTTTGAGACATAGTCTACCGCAAGCAAGATGTAAAGATTCCCAAGTGAATTAGGGAATGGTCCCATGAAATCGATGCCCCAAACATCGAATAACTCAATCACTAAAATGGGGTTGAGAGGCATCATGTTTCGCTTAGAGATTCGACCCGTTCTTTGACATCGCTCACATTTAGAGCAAAATTCGAAAGCGTCACGGAAGAGTGTGGGCCAATAAAAACCGCTTTGCAAAACTTTTGCAGCAGTTTTTCTTGCTCCAAAATGACCGCCACAAGCATGGTCATGTGAGAAAGAGAGAATACTTTGGTGTTCATGATCGGGCACACACCTTCGAATGATTTGGTCTGGACAGTATTTGAAAAGATATGGGTCATCCCAATAGAAGTTTCGAACTTTTGAGATAAATTTTTGTTTATCTTGTTTCGACCATTCAGCGGGCATTTGTTGCGTGACAAGATAATTCACAATGTCAGCGTACCAAGGGGTGTTAGAGATCGAAAGGAGTTGCTCGTCAGGAAAATAGTCATCGATTTGGGTGTCGTTATCATTTTCGTGCACAATTCGAGAGAGATGATCAGCTACGACATTTTCAGAACCTTTTTTATCTCGTATTTCTATATCGAATTCTTGAAGAAGAAGGATCCAACGAATCAAGCGGGCCTTGGCATCCTTTTTAGAAAGCAAATATCGTAGGGCAGCATGGTCGGTGTAAACTATGACTTTGGATCCTATGAGATATGGTCTGAATTTCTCAAGAGCGAAGACAACTGCCAAAAATTCATTTTCAGTAGTTGAGTAATTCAGTTGGGCCTCGTTTAAAGTTTTGCTAGCGTAATAAATGACTCGAGGGAGTTTATCGATACGCTGACCCAAGATGGCTCCAATTGCAAAATCAGAAGCGTCGCACATAAGTTCGAAGGGTTGAGTCCAATCAGGAGGTTGAATGATGGGAGTTGTGGTCAAGAGTGATTTAAGAGTTTCAAAAGATGTTTTGCAATCATTGGAAAATACAAACTTTACGTCTTTGGCAAGTAAATTCGAGAGAGGTTTTGAAATTTTTGAGAAATCCTTAATGAATCTTCTATAGAATCCTGCATGGCCAAGAAATGAACGAACATCTTTGACAGACTTAGGAGGAGGTAAATTAGCAATCAAATCGATTTTGGATTTATCGACTTCTAGGCCATCTTTGGAGACGACATGACCTAGAACTATCCCCCTTTTCACCATAAAGTGGCATTTCTCCCAATTAAGCACAAGTGATTTCTCCTTACAACGCTTAAGGACGAGTTCTAAATGAGTGAGACATTGGGAAAAAGATGATCCATATATTGAAAAATCGTCCATGAATATTTCCAAGAATTCTTCCACCATATCAGAGAAAATACTCATCATACACCTTTGGAAAGTCGCGGGGGCATTACAAAGACCAAAAGGCATGCGACGATAAGCAAAGGTTCCAAAGGGACAAGTAAAGGTGGTCTTATGTTGATCTTCTAAAGCAACAGGAATTTGGTTATAGCCAGAGTATCCATCGAGAAAACAGTAGTACTCATGTCCCGCTAAGCGTTCGAGCATTTGGTCAATAAAAGGCAAGGGAAAATGGTCTTTTCGTGTGGCTGAGTTAAGCTTTCGATAGTCGATACACACACGCCATTTGGTTTTGATTTTTGTTGGGACGAGTTCATCACTGTCGTTTTTGATCACTGTGACTCCCGACTTCTTTGGTACAACTTGTACCGGACTCACCCAAGTACTATCAGAGATGGGATAGATGATGTTATTGTCTAGACATTTGATTATCTCCTCCTTGACCACTTCTCTCATGTTTGGGTTTAATCGCCTTTGAGCCTCACGGGTGGGTTTAGCCTCATCAACTAAATGTATGCGATGTTCTACGATTGATGGGCTAATTCCTTTTATATCGCTAATTTCCCACCCCAAGGCGTCTTTATTTTCCCGCAAAATTTCCAAGAGTTTTTCTTCTTGGTCCTTGGTAAGATCAGAAGCCAAGATAACGGGAAGAGTTTCTAAAGAGTCTAAGTATGCGTACTTAAGATCTGTTGGCAAGGGTTTGAGGTCTAACTTGGGAAGTTCTTGTGTATCAACCTTGGTCAACATTCCTTGATTAGATTCAGGTGACGAAGTGTCGGAGTCAAGAATTTTGTTTAGTTCAGAAATGTATTCGAGTTCATCGAAATCAGAGTCGAAATGGTCAAGACACATTTTCAAGGCTTCAGAAGTGTCACTAGAGGTTTCATCAACTGTGGTTTGAATCATGTCGATTTCATCGATCTCAAAATCCCTAGGTTGTTTGTTGAGATTAAAGATGTTTAGCTCAATGGTTAGGTGCCCGAAGGAAAGTCGAAGTTGACCATTCCTACAATTAATGACAGCATTAGAGGTTGCTAAGAAAGGGCGTCCTAAGATCAATGGTATTTGAACGTTGGGATTTGAGACAGGCTCTGTTTCTAGAACTATAAAATCGACAGGGAAGTAAAACTGTTCGATCTGTATCAAGACGTCTTCGATAACTCCCAATGGCTTTTTGACAGATCGATCGGCTAGTTGAAGTGTGATGTTTGTTGGTTTAATCTCCCCTAGTCCAAGTTGACGATAAACAGTATAAGGAAGAAGGTTGACACTGGCACCAAGGTCAAGTAGAGCACGAGAGATGTGAGTGTTTCCTATTTTACAATCAATCGTAGGGCAGCCAGGGTCTTTATACTTGACTGGGGCAAGATTCGAAAGAACAGAGCTTGTATTTGCAGTTAGAAAAGCGGTTTTTGGGACATTGGTCGCACGTTTTTGTGTGCACAATTCCTTAAGACATTTAGCATATTGAGGAATTTGTTCAATGGTGTCTAAAAGAGGAATGTTCACACGGACTTGTTTGAAAATTTCCAGAATTTTATCGAAATTTGCCGATTTCTTCTTATTATTGAGCCTATGGGGAAAAGGAGCAACTGGTTTTTCGATTCTACGATCAGTTTCATCATTCGAGGAAAAAGGTGGTAGGGGTGTAGAAGATGAAATGTTGGGATTGCCAACATTGGTTTTCAAAGGTGGGTCGGGTTTGCCGACACAAGTAGAAGAACTGTTGGGATTGCCAACATTTAAGGGAATTTGAGGTTTAGAAGAATTGGCATTCGAAGCCAATGGGTGATCCTCAAGATTAGGCATCGGGGCCGAGTTAGAAGGTTCGTCAGGGTTGCCCACGTTATTATCAATCCTCTTCCCCGATCGAAGGGTTGTAATAGCGTTGACTGGATTATGGTCTTCGTCCTCACAAGAATTTACAGTACGAGAGTTATATTTTGGATTCACCTCAGGTTGACTAGGCAACTTTCCTTTCTCGTTATTTTTCGCCAGTTCCTTTATCATATTCATCATCTGTTCCATTTGTTTTTCTAAACGCACAATGTCTGGTGACGGTTGAGAAGATTGAGATGACTGGTTTGATGATTGAAAATTGGGGTGCCTATAAGGTTGTTTGGATTGAGGTGTAGCTTGAGAGGTTTGAGAATTGGGAAGTGGAGCTTGGTAATTCGGATTGGGAATAAAGGGTTGCACGTGAGATGGGTTAGCCGAATTATTGGGGTTCGACCAAGAAAAGTTTGGGTGGTTCCTCCAACCAGGGTTGTACGTGGAAGAGTAGGGATTATTCTGAGCTATGGCATTGGCTTGGTCCTGAGAGTAATAGTGGGGTAACCCTTCTCCGGTTTGAGGAGTTTGATTTTCTAAGGGAATTTGACTTGGGTCCACGACATGCACTCCTCTAGTAGAAGTACGAATGGGAACACGAATCGATTCCCACTGCATGTCCTTTTCAGAATAATCTTCTAAAAACCGCCAAGCTTCATCGGCTGTTTTAGACATAAAATCTCCTCCACACATTGATTCTAATTGAGTCCTAGTCTGATAGTTTAGCCCTTCATATGCAATTTGACATAAGTGATCTTTTAGAATTCCGTGATGAGGGCAACTATATAGTAGCTGGTTGAATCTCTCAAAGTATTTTGAAAAAGTTTCCCCCTCATTTTGACAAAATTGATTTATCTCGGTTCGGATTTTCAGAGTTTTATGGAAAGGGAAAAACTTTTTCAAGAATGCAGTGACAAATTCATCCCAACTTCTTATGGAATGTCGTGGAAGAGAATTTAGCCATCTTTTAGCGCTTTCAAGTAGTGCAAATGGAATTAGCCTTAGCTTGATTGATTCATTAGATAGTTGTTGCATTTTTGTTGTGGAGGCATACAATTCAAATTCACTCAGAAATTCATAAGCATTTTCAGACCCAGTAAATTTTGGTACCCCTTGGATAAAAGAGTGTTTTAGCTCAAAATTGTTTCCTTCAGCTGGTGGGAACACAATGACAGATGGTTGAACGGTCCTAGTAGGATAACATCGATCACGAAGAGACAAGGGTCTGTCCATTTGGATATTGAGATTTTGAAAATTTTGATTTATTTGATTTTGATCTCCAAAGTTTGGAAAGTTTTGATTCACTCGATTTTGATCCAATTCGGGTGGAAAATTTTGGTTGATTCGAGAACCCCTAGGAGAATTTTGTTGGCTAACACTTTTTTCACTCATTGTTGTTAATTGCAAGCACAGAAATTAGCTACAATGAAGTTTTCTGTCCTTATTGGCTCTTAACCCAAAATTATAAAGTGATGCGTTGATTACTTAGATCAAAAGATTTCTTAGCCAGTTAACGGACAGGAGTTATCGGTGCACCAGGAATCACCCTAGCAATGCAGCCGAAGGTTTAAGTACCTTCAGAGTAACAACCGATATAATATTTACGAATCACCGTAATATTTATAAACGGTTATTTCTCTGCCGTAGTCTAGACACCAAGAAATAATTCGTTCCAAATGAATCAATTATCACAATATAATTAAGCCCTAGATGAGCCCGTGACTCCCTTAAGTCCAACGTCTAACCGTTATTATTAGTCAGATTCTACGATGAAATGCAATTTGTGGGCTAAGGAAAGGGTGATGAAATCCCTCACCTTATGTGAATTGGGGTATTGCCCTTAACAGAATGAATAAAAATTTCAGAAATCACACAAAATAATTGCAAAAATTAAAATTGTACATTCAAAGCCGCTGCCCCTGCAGAAATTTTTTACAACAATTGTCTATATATTTTTCAAAGCAGCTTCAGCATCTGTAGAGTTTAGAAAAATATTACCGTGGGGTATGGCTGTCCGTCCAGAAAAATTTGAGTAGTGCTCACGCTTCAAACTCAACTGTTTGCAAATCGGTAGACCTGAATCCTCGTATCGCTTGGTTAAACTGTTTTGATCCTTGTTTTTTTTTTATAGAAATTGACTTGGGATTAAAACCCTAAAAATAAAAACAAAGAGAACCAAAAAGAACTGAGCTAAACCGTATAGCACAAAAGTCAAGACCAAACAAGAAAGGAAAATAAAATCGCACTGCACCCTTTTAAGCACAGAGAGACTCGCCAAATCCACAACTACCAGAGAAATCAAAGCCCAAGTCAAACAATTACCTCACAAATCAACAACCAGAGAAATTAAAACAAATTACCCTCTTTTATTCCCAACCAAACGCAAGGAACTCACGCCCCCCTTGCACCAACACAAAGGCTCAACACGATATAAACACACCAACCTCCGAGTATACGCTTAAACCTCAAACAAAATCTCAGAGAAAGCAGTAAGCCCTAAAACAAAATCTCAGCAACACAAACTATATAATACGCCCCCTTCTGGTTTTCTCGACAACAAAATAAAAAGAAATAAAAAATGAGTCGTAAGGAAATCGGTCTGCTCAACGCCAGGTGATTCAATTCGGGTTTAAATCGGATTTGGGATTTCGAAGATTGGAAGAAGATTGTTTGTGGGGGGAACGTTACTGGGTGTTGAAATTTATCGGTCGGTGATGGGACTGGTTTGTAGATGCTGTAGAAGAAGATGGTTAGAAGGGGGGTGAGTTCGGGTCTGTCTTGTTGGGTTTGTGGCATTGATTTCGAATTGGATTTTTGGTCAGCGTAGGGTTCCGATGGTGACTGATTTTGAAGATGGTTCGGATTTCAGAGGGCTGGGATTGTTTTGTAAAGGGAGACTTGTTTTTACAGAACGTGAGTGGATGTATTTTGTTGTATTGGAGTGAAAAAGGGTCTGTTGTCTACACAAGATGGTTAAGGGGATGAGCCGAACTTGGTTTGTTGAGGAGGGTGGTTGACTGATGGTTTTTGAACGGGGGTAGAGAGATGGATGTTGGGGGATGAATGGGTTCGAGGAGGTGGATCTGATGAGCAGGTGATGGCCGAAGTTGTTGAGGGTGGTTGTGGTAGAGGTCTGCGATGGGCGTGGTGATATTATCGGTTTGCAAGTGAGATGATTGTCATGTGATCAACAGCGATGTGGATTTGGTGGTTGGCTTTGTAGGCAGTGGGGTTGATTATGTGTTGTACTTGCGGTGATGAGAGGGAGGACGTGGTAGATGATGCAAAGAGGTGTAGTAATGGATGGTGTAGAGAAGTGCTCACGGCAGAAAAGAGAACAAGATGAAAAGAAGAAACAAAAGGATTTTTTTTTTTTGAAATTTGTAAAAAAAAAAAATTGACAGAAAAGAGGAAAGATATTGTGAAGGAAAAGAAAATGGTGGGAGAAAAAGGAAAGAAATAAAAGAAAATTTGGCAGATTTTTTTCTTATTTGGAAGATTACGGTATCATTGAACAATACCAAATCTAACCAATCAAGATTTTTTTCTTCTATATATGCAAAGAAAACAATAAAATACAAACTAACACGAATCAGAAATTAAACAAATATTAAAATTTAATCGTTACCTCCCCGGCAACGGCGCCAAAAACTTGATCGACGCTAATCTATGAATTAGAAAAGCACGACATTTAAATTAAATTCAGCAAGCATACAGGTGTGTAGCATACAGGTCGAACACAGGGAGGTAAATTAAAATCAAATTATTTATCTAATCTCTTGGGCGTGTTAGACGAAGCTGGAGGTTGATTTTTTTGCAAAACAAAATAAAAAGTGAAACTACAATTAAAAGGTGCAATTAAATTTACTGCAGATTCGAATCTAATCAGATCTGTAATAAATTCAACGATTAAAGATAAAATAGAACAATGGAAATAAAATTGCAGAACAGAATTAAACGAACAGAAAATAATAATTAGGATTACCGCTGAATCTAATCAGACGGTCAATCGCTAATGAAAAGAAATGCAAAAGACAAATAGTGTTCTACCGAATCTAATCGTGTAGACAACACTAATTGCTAAGAAAAATAGAAAATTGCATAAAAAGAAAAATGAGTTTTATTGATGAAGAAGAGAATAGACTGAAATATATGATAGGATGGTGGCTACAATGCCATTACAAGGATATATATAGGGTAGATAGCCAAACCCTTACCCTAACCCTAATGATAAATGGGCCTGGTCATTACTTCACTAATTAGTTTACAATGAAAAATATAAATGGGCCTTTCATAATTAAAGCAATTTTGGGCCTTTTCTCTTTTTTTCCTCTTGCTTCCTTGACATTTCTTCATTGATTTGTGATGTTCAAAGCCTTTTTATCAATCTTTTTCTTGTCCAACAGCAACTAAATGTGATATCTTCATCTATAATTCTTCAAAATGCAAATATACAGCAGATTGAACTCTATTTCTCTACATTTCTGGTTGCATGCGGGCTGGGTTGGAATATTTGTAAAAGTAACAAAACAATACCCAAGTAATATTTATTTATATGCAAAAGATAAGATATAAGAGCATAAAATAAACATATTTCTATGTCAATCACCACATTTCCTACTTTCAAGTTATGCCTAATTTTAACGTTTTTCTCCTCATTCCCAAACTAATGCATTTGCATAATTTTAGCGACATACCTAGGCTCGAGAATAGCCTGGTTATATAAAATAAAAAGGGAAAGGAGAATGGAAGATGACAAAGACGATTATTCTAACAAAACTGACATAAGCATATGATGGCATAATGTTAAGATGAACATATAAGAACAGATCAGTGAACTTGTGATAATAAACAGGTTCTAACATAGTAAGGATGTCATAATAGGCATGATTAGATCTAAGTAAGGATTAAGATGTCCAACTAATGAAAGATCTAAATTAACTACAACATGATAGGCATAAGATGATCAAAATAGCAAATTAGATCTATAATCAAAAGTAAATCTGACATGATAAAGGTTGAGATCTATGTTATAGTTATAGATTCACAAATTACAATAGATTTGATATAATTCAGTCACAGGGATAGATCCAAATTAAAGTTATATCATGTTTTACTTTTAATTATTCAAATCTAAAAGTAAACTAACACTCACAGTGTTCAGATCTAGAATGATAGAAGGAGTATAGCGAAGGGTGAATCCCAGATCAACACTTGAATCTCTAAACTTTGATTGCAGAAGAAGAAATAGATTTGATTCAGTCCAAACACCGACAGCATTTAGGCCTCCATTGATTTTCAGTGAAGAAAACAAGAGAAATGAGCCTGTATTTATAGCTGCCATCCCCTAGAATTCGACCTGCCACCTCAGCCCTGGGAGGGTCGACCCACCACTTAGGGGGTCAACCCTGGGGACAACACCCCCCTTGAGGGGTCGACCCAAGGGTCGACACCCCCCTTAAGGGGTTGACAACCCTAAGTAGGATTTTTGCTGCTCACTCAAATTTCGAATTTTGAAATGTTTTCTGATTTATTTTACATATATATATAATTCTCCTGCGCGAATACAAACTTCAAACTATCCTAACTTCTTCATATGATGTCCGTTTTACGCAAACCACATATCTATCTTGACCAGAATTTCGAAACGGACGCAATGGCGCAGTTCGTTTCCCTTAGTTCTGATTATTAAATTAATTATTATTTAATTTGTCCTCTTTTAGTGTTGTTAAAATACGGGGTGTTACAATCTCCCCTACTCAAAGGATTTCGTCCCCGAAATCTTCAAGTTAAGAAGAATGTTCATCCAACCATCCAACATCCATACACTTATCCATCAATCATAGGCATCCATTGTCCTTAAAGACTAATAATGCTTAAATGAACATATGCAAAGGTGTGTGTATATGTCCGAATACTAATGCAGAGATCAGGAAGTATACTGATTCAGTCGACCTCTTTAATGCAATGTAAGTTCTATATGGTTGCACAATCATTCGTCCAAATGCAACGTCCATATGATGATACATCCATTTCCATCCATTAAAAGGAGAAAAATGCACACACATCTATATGCAGTATGAGAGTGATTGAGCCAATCTAGTGCCTAATGTGTGTGTACATGCATCCACAAGCAACCACTGGCAAACATTTGCATCCACTTGCATCCATCAAACATAAACATCTCAAACACATGTTTCCAACCATGGGACTCCTAAATAAAGGTCGAAGATTCGATTGATAGGACATACTTCGATGATATAAACAAGCATAAATAAAAGCTTTAGAAAAGGAGTCAAGAACATACCCTCGAAAGGAAAAGGGTATGAAGCACGAATCTTGTCTTTGGTCTCCCAAGTCGCATTCCGTAGGTTATCTCCCCATTGAACCTTCATCAACTTGATTTCTTTGTTATGTAACTTCTTAACTTCTGATCCAAGAATAAAGGAAGGAACTCGTCTGACTGTCGCCTCCCGTTGCACTTCCACTTCCTCTAATATACTTGGCTCAACAACTTCTGCAGTATCATGTAAGCACTTCCGCAAATGAGAAACATACAAAACATCATGAACGTTGGATAATCTCTCGGGTAGCTTTACTCTATAGGCCATTTAACCAATCCTTTCTGTTATGGGAAATAGGCCTACAAATCTTGGAGCCAGTTTCCCTGCAGATCTGAAGCGACCATATCTCCTACTTCAAATTCAATGTCAGTCCTTCTCCTGTTTGCTTAGGACTTCTGCCTATCTTGAGCAGTCTTCATTTGTCATCTAATAAGATCAATCTTTTCAGGCATTTCTCTAACCATTTCTGGTCCAAGTAACAGTCTTTCTATATATTCCCACCAACAGGTCGGTGACCTACAGGGTCGTCCGTATAAGGATTCAAAAGGTGCCATGCCAATGCTTGCTTGAAAACTATTGTTGCAGGAGAATTCTACAAAAGGAATATGTTATTCCCAAGTACCTCCGAAGCCTAGAATACTCAACCTCAAAAGATCCTCTAGAACTCTGTTCACCCTCCCTGTCTGTCGGTTTGAGGATGATAAGCGGTGCTTAAACGTAACTACGTACCTGATGCTTCTTGCAAGCTCTTCCAAAATTTGCTAGTGAAGATGGGGTCATGATCGCATACGATACTGGAAAGCATTCCATGAAGATGGACTATCTCTCGGACATAAACTGCCGCTAAGCATGCTGCCGTCCTCTGACTCTTGACCGTAATGAAATGAACCCTCTTTGTAAGTCTATCCACTACAACCCAAATATTGGTGTTGCCTTTCTTCGATCTAGGCAAACCATCTATGAAATCCATAGAGACGCTCTCCCATTTCCACTGCGGAACCTCCAAAGGATGAAGTAAACCACCGGGCTTCTTTTGCTTAGATTTAACTTGCTGCCAAATCAGACATTGAGAAACAAATTCCGCCACATCTCTCTTCTTCCCTGCCCAAAAGAAAACACGCTTTATATCCTTATACATCTTATCGCTAGCTGGATGAATAGTCATCTTAAAATGATGGCTTATTCTAGGACTGTCTTTATCAAGCTCCCAATTCGAGGAACACAGAGCCTTCCATCTCATCGCAACCACCCTTTACCGTATGTGGAGTATCTACAGAGGTGACTAGAAGTCTCCCCTTTGGTGAGCATATCCAAGATATCTGATATATGTGGATCATTTCGTTGCTTAATGAACATCCTCGTCATAATCTATATCCCATGAAAACGGCAAGTTCTTCTTTGTCAGCTTGGTGAGTGGGGCTGATATTTTTGCGGAGTCCCTAACGAACTTCCTATAATAGCCTGCTAACCCCAAAAAGCTTCTCACCTCCGTTGCATTCTTTAGAATCTGCCAGTCTTGAAAAGCAACTACATTTTTGGGATCCACTGCTATCCCATCTTTGGAAACAACATTCCCTAAAAACCTCACCTCTTTTCTCCAAAAATGACATTTGGAGAACTTTGCTTTGCGCTGATGCGCACAGAGAGTTTTCAGAACCTCCCTTATATGCAAGGCATGCTCTTCCTGGCTCTTTGAGAAGATCAAGATATCATCAACAAAGACCATGAAAAATTTATTTAGAAACTCCCGAAACACCTTATTCATCAGATCAACAAAATAGGCGGGTGCATTCGTCAACCTAAAAGACATTACAAGCATACAAAGAAACCATCTGGAGTCCTAAAAGAGGTCTTATCTATACTATCCTCAGCCACCCTCAACTGATGAAACCCCATGGCTAAGTCTAGCAGAGAAAATACCGAGGCGCCAACAATCTTGTCAAATAAGTCATCTATCCTCGGAAGTGGGTGCCTGTTCTTCTTGGTGAGTTTATTCAACTCCCTATAGTCCACACATAAACGAGGAGAACCATCTGCCTTAGTTGCGAATACCACTGGAGCACCCCATTCAGATATGCTTTACTTAATAAACCCTTTTTCAAGTAGCTCCCCTACTTGCTTGCTAAGCTCCCTCCTTTCCCTTGGAGCCATAGAGCGCACAGGTGATGCAACTAGATTTGCATTATCCACTACATATATGCGAAAATTGATCTCGTGCCTAGGGGGTAAACATCGAACCTTATCAAAGAAATCAGAATATTCACAAACTACTGGAACCAATCGCAAATCATCGATAGGTGCATCAAGAGACTCTAGGAAACAAAGCATGACAGACCCTTGCGGGTCACAAGAAATCTAGATGGTCTTCCCATGACAAGTCAGAAGCCTAACGACCCTCCTTTCACAATCCAGAGTGGCACCATACATGGTTAGCCAGTCCATCCCTAGAATCAACACATAGCCCATAAAATTGAGCACATACGCATCGCATTCAAACTCGACGCCTAACATGGATATTCTCAAACACCAAAAAATCATGGATAAATGAGTCGAACCACCAATGGGGTTTGAGAAAACAACGGGATCCACTACCATACTAGTATTTAAGTGTAGAGATTCAACCACATAACTAGATATAAATGAATGTGAAGTGCCAGAATCAAAAAGAGTTCTAATAGTATGATTGGAAAGAGAAACCAAACCTTCCATGGAAATTCTCCTACCTCTGTCTAGAGCACTAGTCGTGAGAGCATTCACATGCCCTCTAGAAGCTCCTTCCCCTTGACCTCGTCTTTGTTTCTTCGGGCACTCCCTAGAAAAGTGTTCGACCTCTCCACAATTGAAGCAGATTTTCTTCCTTCTTTTATAGTTTTTGACCAAGTGACCCTCCCGTCCACAACTGTGACACTTCCTCTTATCCTTAGCCTTTTCATTACTTCCGCCTTTGTTTTGTTGTTGTTATCCTTTCTTGGGCTATAACTTCTTGTTCTGTGTTGTTTCCACAACTTTAACTTCCTTCTTCCCTCCTTTGTCTTCCATATGCATCAAGGCCATATCAACAAGCCTTTCAAAAGTAGATCCCATTGGAATATGGGACATAGCTAACCTATGAAGGGGTTCATTTAGTCCTTTAACAAACCGCAAAGCTTTCTTATATGTAGTGTCCACCAGTTCCAATCCAAATCTCGCCAGCTAGTTGAATTTGTTCACACATTCTTTAACAGTCATGTTTCCTTCTTTGGGCGTCAAGAAACTCTTCATTTGCATGCTTTTCTCAGCTTGAGAAAGAAACTTCATTTCAAACCTCGTCCTAAAATCATCCCATGTCGCCACCGGACGTCCAGCTTGGGTTACTTCCCATTGGAATGAAGCTTCATCTTTTAATAGCCAAGCAGCTAAATGAGTCTTCCTTCGATCTTCCACTTCAAAGATTACAAACAAGTCCTCGGTCTCCTTGAGCCAATTCCTTGCCTCTACGAAAGTTTTGGTTCTACGGAATGGTTTCCCTCCTATGGCACAGAAACCTTTGTAGATCTTAGCAAAATTATCTGCTTTTAGTGGAGGAGGAACGATGGGTGCAACTAGGGGAGGAACGTCAGCTTGACCTTCGGTAGATGTTGTGGCCTCTAGATATCTATGTAACCAGCCTGGTATCGTAACGCCTTTTGGAAATTAGGTTCCCCAGACATGCTGAAAAGAAAAGGAAAGAGATTTAGAAAAGGATCGAAGAATATTACATATGGCTTTGGGGAATATGTTTTTCAAAACAAACTTTTCTATTTGAAAAATGCTTTCATAAAACCTTTTTGGAAATAATTTTCAAATAACTTTTATCTAATCTGGTAACCTTCAGCTCTGATACCAAGTGTGACATCCCACGTCCGTTAATGTCACTCATCAAGAGAATGCATTAAGTTTCATGAAACATTATTGGTAAACAGACACAAAATATTACAAAACAGATATAAATGATAATGGAGGAATTTAAAATTTTATTTCAAACATAATTCATAACATCGTGGTCCAAAATATCACAAGTCTGAAACTACATAAAAACCATTTTAATAACATAAATTCTGTCTTGTACCATCAGAGTACATAAATACATAAAAAGCATAATTCCCCAAAAAGAGACAGAGCCAAAGTTGTAAAGAAGAGAACTTGAGCAATACTTCTAAAGCAGCTCCTAGCAAGATGATAACCGAGTCCTGACTAAGCCTGAGTATTCCCACCCTGAAACTCGGGGGAAACGGAAGAGAGAAGAGGAAACAAAAAGGGTCAGACATAAAGTCTGGCGAGTCTAGTTACTTTTAACAAGTAAATAAATAAAAGTTGCATGACAAGCATATAAGATGGATAAGAAAGATAACATCACAAAAGGTAAGTGTGACAAGGTAAACATGATGGAGTGTATACGCTTCTCTAATGACTACTCTGATTCTCTTCACTAGTACTAATATAACCAGAATTAGTTGATCCCAATAACTATCAAATGGTAGACTTAGGCATAAGTCCAGATGTACCTTAATTACAACCCTAATCGATCGGCTCCCTACTTCGTAGATACCCTGTGCCGGCCCCACAGTAGGAGGTATCACTTTCCTAAAGTGGGAACCCTATGTGATGTGCACAACCATATCCACTGGTGTCACGGTCGTCTTAGCCCTCTCTTCCTGGCCCATGCACGCATATGTCCCTGGTCGGTTTGGGCCGCCCACACTGTCCTCCTCGTTTGGAATTCTTACAATTAGCCCAGTAAGCGTGCCACAACTCCGACCTAGTTCGGAGTACTCATTTGATACCTATTAAGGGTTACTGACAGAAATGGATCCCACACAATATTATACAAGCTCCCCCTGTCTTATATCCCCACTGGGATTTCCATCAGTTATGTATACCACTATGTATCTTTAATTACATAACCCTATCATTTCTACAAGCTATGCTTACCCTAAAAAGGTGTTTTAATTTCATAAGTTCAACATTTTCACAAATATGCTTAACACTAGGTGTTTTTATTTACATAACTCTATCAGGTTAAGTTTGTGGGCCTATATGTAAATATTACCAGCCCCCTCAGATTTACTTAACTGACCCACTGTTCAACCAAATTTACTTAACCCCAATTTAAGTTTTATGTTCATACAATCCCTATGGATTCAACTAGGTTAAGTATTCAAGGTTTATTACCATATTTCCATTCATGCTTATAGTATGCTAGACCTTCCACGTTAAGCCTGCCATTTCTGGATGCTGGACATGCCTGGCGGGTCCGGGCAGACTTATTCTACAAATAGGGCTTAACCTCATTTCTCAGCATTTCTCGTATTTGTGCATCTATACCTCTCACATTAGATTCACCACTTGTGGTCGCTGGATATGTCGGGCGGTTTCGGGCCGGCTTCCACCACAAGCGTAATCTAACCTCGTGTTTAGGCGCAATTACAGTTTCTAATTACTGTAATCCTAGGCATTTCATTATTAGCCAATTTTAACCTATGTCGTTATAGGTTTCATGCCCATTTTCCCCTAATTAT
Source organism: Allium sativum (assembly GCA_030737875.1). NCBI lineage: Eukaryota > Viridiplantae > Streptophyta > Magnoliopsida > Asparagales > Amaryllidaceae > Allium > Allium sativum. The sequence continues at coordinate 1,048,782,611 of CM060916.1, read as the reverse complement.
GTTCATAGTGAATTATATGTCCAAATTTATGTTCATAAACAATATTCAAGTTATGCCACATTTCCCACTTTTAAGTTATGACCAATTTTAACGTTTTTCTCCTCATTCCAAAACTAACGCAGTCGCATAATTTTTGCAACATGCCTAGGCTCGAGAATAGCCTGGTTATATAAAATAGAAAGAGAAAGGAAAATGGAAGATGACAGTGATGATTATTCTAACAAAACTGACATAAGCGTATGATGGCAAAATGTTAAGATGAACATATAAGAACAGATCGGTGAACTTGTGATAATAAATACGTTCTAACATATTAGGGATGTCATAATAGGCACGATTAGATCTAAATAAGGATTGAGACGTCCAACTAATGACAGATCTAAATTAACCGCAATATGATAGACATAAGATGATCCAAATAGCAAATTAGATCCATAATTTAAAGTAAATCTGACATGATAAAGGTTGAGATCCAAGTTACAGTTATAGATTCACAAATAACAACGGATATGATATGATTCAGTCACAAGGATAGATCCAAATTATAGTCTTATCATGTCTTACTTTTAATTATTTAAATCTAAAAGTAACCTAAAACTCATAGTGTTCAGACCTAGAATGATAGAAGGAGTTTAGCAAAGGGCGAATCTCATATCTGCACTTGAATCTCCAAACTTTGATTACAGAAGAAGAAAGAGATTTGATTCAGTCCAGGCACCGACAACATTTTGGCCTCCACTGATTTTTAGTGAAGAAAACAAGAGAAACAGGTCTGTATTTGTAGCTGCAAGCCCCCAGAATTCGAAATGCCACCTCAGCCTTAGGGGGGTCAACCCTAGGGTTGACACCCCCCTTGAGAGGTCGACCCAAGGGTCAACACCCCTAGGCGGGATTTTTGCTGCTCAATCGAATTTCCAATTTTGAACCATTTTCTGATTTTCTGATTTATTATATATACTAGGTTGGAATTTGTGCTTTGTACATGGGCGGTTGGTGGGTTGTAATTTGCAAATAGAAGTGATGAATCATTTTTAGGTGTTTTGGGCACACTAATTAAGTGGTGGGGAAGGTGGACTGAAAATTTGGATTTTGTTGTTAAGTGTATAAGAGATGTTCGATCATTGTGTACAACATTTTAGTTGATAAATGTTATGCTTATTTTTGTGGTTTTAATTTTTTTTGGGTCCAGTTGAATGATAAAATACCTAGTTTATAGTTTCGTAGTAATGATATAATAAATTGTATTGGTGTAAATATAATTTTGGACATATGCTTACAACATGTATTAAAAGATGAGTTTGAGATCTGAAATATCGCATGTCCATGCTTGTGCGACAAAATTTGTTGCACAAAAATTTTGTGATTGTAGTCCATCCCATGTTTTATATAGTAAACTACAAATAATGCTCCTTTCATCGCATTTGAAGATTAGTTAAAGCAAATTATTGTACAACTCACAAGTACAACAAAAACCAAAGTTATTAGTTCATTTGAATGCGTAATCTTTTGACCTGACCATGAACTTCACAAGTTTCCTTACTCGTAAATTTTAAATACACTAAATTTCTATTTAACCTAATCTCCACAATAAATTGGGAGATAAAATATCATTTAATATCACTTAAAATAGGATCTAATAAACTTATTTCATAAATTCAAATCACCCATCTAATATCGCTTAAAAGAGGATTTATAAATAGGCTTTTGTAACGAATTCAAACTACTTCTCTATAAATATTACCAAAACTTAACAGTGATTATAAGTAGGATCTACCAAATAAAAATCTTTCACAAATTCTATTTTAAACTATAATACAATTCAAAATTCAAATGAACATTATATATTGTAACATAGAAATATAAAATCAAACTAATTAAACATTTCAACCTATATCATATAGAAGTAAAAACATGGCTAACCATGCATAATTTTGAAAAAGCAAGTCAAATGTAAAATGCAAGTAATGATCATGTGCGAAGCGCGTGATATAATGCTCATATATGTATATTGGATCGGATATTTCAACTCAAAATTAGATTCAAATTTGGGAAATACAGAATCTTAACCATTGGATCTTTTTACCTTAATGTGCAAGGTGGAAATCATTGGCAATCCAATAGTGCATATTACTTGTATTCTAAGCCAGTTATTATCCTATAAATGATGAAAGAAATCTATATTTACGCTGGGTATGGTTACTTCCACAAATAACTGATTAAATTGGTTTACCTGCCTCAGAAATGCGGGATAGACATAATGTATCATGGGTGCTTTGACCTCCATTCATGCATCGAGGAACTTCGAGCGACTAAAAGCTCCATCTTTTATGTACTCCATCATGCCACCTAGAATTGCTCGACTGCCTCTACAGGAAAGTAAACATGCTTCCTTATGCCACTGCTTTGCGAATCAATAATTTTTACTTCCTTTTCTATGGCTACTATCGCTGAGAACGAAGAAAAATTAAAGAAGAGAAGAAAGGGACATGGGTTAGAACTGCGCACAAAGGTAGTCACCGCTGGTTGAGGGTGGGTCCGGTGGAGGCTGGCTCTGTTGGAGGTCAATGCCGTGGTGAAGAAAGAGACCGGAGAGGAGTTCCAGGTTGTCGTGGGGGCCAACTTCGGTGAGGATCTGGATGTGGTAGCGGGTTTCGTACGGGAACAGTTTTGTTGAGGTGGTGGTGAGATGAGGCTGACATCACGTTGCTCGGGGAAAGGAAGGATGTTGGGTAGGGGTTCCGTCAGACCAGCTGAAGCTTGATTGCTTCACTTCATTTTCCTTTGTCTTTTTATTATAAAGAAGGTGTTTGAGATTTAAGAAGAATAAAGGAGAAGGAGAGTATTAATGAATGAAGATGAACAAATACAAACAAAACAGTAGTTCATAGATTAGGATAAACTATTGAGTGGTCCATGCTACACACATCACATGAATAATAATGTTCACCATTATTTTCATGTGTTCTACATGCATGTTTTATTGCTTCTACAAAAGAATTATATTTTATTTCAAAAACAATTTGTTGCTTACAATGTTACATAGTGGAAACAATGGTAAAATTGAAAAGTACCAAGCGTTTGATTTACATTTTTAAGTCTAGAATATTGAGAATTACAAATTTTCATAGCTGAATTGGTGTAAAAACACAGAAACATTTTTAATAACTACACCCTTGTATTACCATGTGGCATTGTGTTAATGCCAACGCTAGGCTCAACTATTTATAACGCCCATAACAAAGGTTGTAAAGAGGTGTAACAACGTGGCATTATGTATGTATTATAACATGCTTCATGAAATAAATGGCTTAGCCAAAATCATCCAAGCAAACTTACTAATAGAATAATAGTTACCAACTTCCAAAATATATTGGATAAAACAATCTGAATTAAAGATTTAGTTCAAATCAATATAAGCACACAACGTTTGCAGAAAGACATGTATATCTCATTAACCATTGGTAATACGAAATATTAATAATCGCTACAGATTCACTGATTAAATACACAAACATATTACTTAAAAAAATTCGTATACTTCAATCAATAAGCTATGAAAATTTTATTCTCCGCCTCATGTATGCTCAATTCAATGAGAATTATCCAGTAACTTCCAAATTCATACTGTTTGTTTCAACAACTACAAACTACACCAAAACAGGTGATTGCCAATGAGTATAACCGTCGTAAACAATTTCAACAACGCTTATTGGTGTTGCCAAGGGGGCGTGGCAATGTATTACCAACGCTTATAAGCGTTGGTAAATTTGATCTCCCAACACTTATAAGCGTTGGTAGATTTTCTTTTGCAACACTTATAAGCGTTGGTATATTTTTTTTGCCAACGCTTTTAAGTGTTGGAAGATTTTTCTTTGCAATGCTTATGCATGTTGTTTGTTTGTAACGCTTATACATGTTACAAAATATTAATTCACAATAAATATAAATTTTAACAGTAACAGAAATATGTATTAGCAAGTCACATACTTTAACATTGATAGTCTACTAAACTCAATGCATACCAATAGACAACATCCATAATCACATAACGACATAGAATATCAGTTAACAATTGACAAGTACAATACATAATTAAGTTGTTAAATTCAATACATATTTAAGTTGTTAAACTCAATACATAATTAGGTTTCTAAATTCTATACATAAATGAAATTCTACAAATACCGAATACGAAACTCCGGTCATATCTGAGTTAACACCTTCATGTGATATGCTTGCAATAACACCACTTCGTTGCGACAGATTTCTTAAGCTCATCATGGCAAATAATTCGCAGTCATATCTGTTGTAAAAAGGAAAATTTTGGGGAGGTTAAATGAAAATAAAAAGTGTAAAAGATAACATTTTAACAGAGAAAAACTGAAGGAAAATTTATTGCAAGAATGAAACATAAAAATGAATGGCTAAGAAAGCAATTCCATCTTGTTTGCAGCAAGTAAAATAAAGTAGAATTCATAACAATTAATTTCTAAATGAAGTGTATTACTAAGAAAAACTTATAATTGTATTTTACACTGAAATTATGTGTATTTAGTTTAAATTTTTATTTCTGCATCTAACTGTTTTGTTACTTTAGTTTTTTTTTCTAATTTCTAGTAATAACGTGATTTTGTAACATTTATGGAGGGCGTTTAGTTAGTTCGCGTTTACATCAAAAAAGAAGCAGAACACTAAATATGTTACAATTATTAATAAAGATAAAGATGTAAATAAGTCATTTTGTTATTCACTGAAAAGTAGTCTTTTATTTATTATTTTATTTTCCCAGCAAAATATCCACTATTATAAATTTATAATATAACCTTGATTTGATAATAATAGGAATGGGCTAGTTAACAAATCGTAAAATACGTAAATACTCATAATAATACAATTCGAAGTGCTCAAAATGTTCAACAGCGATATTCATATTCAATAAATAAAATGTAGACTTATGCAGTCATATTAATTGCAGACCCAACTCACACTGTCTGTTTGCAATGAGTTACACAACACACACTGACACACATTATACCTAGCGCACACACTTTCATTCTAACACAACCTCACATGTAAATACTCACAGCCATCTGAAAACACATAGGAATTCACAGTAGCAACCAAAACAATCACACACGCAATGGGTCTGCAAAAAGATACACTTCAGTACATGCGCATAACACCAAAGCAAAACAAGTGCATCAAGATCACAAGACAACAACAACTGCACCAAGCAAACCTATACTCGGCTACATCACCATTTTTCCCCAATTCTACACGCATGTGCTAATCGAAAGAACCCATGCTATGCAACTATATCTTGCATTTTTCACTCATATATCATGTTGTATACGGGCAAAAATTAATTGTAGTTGTACTAATATTTTTACAACTGTAGTAAGTGGTCTCACATGTTCTAAATATAAAGAAGATTTAATGATTCAGTTAACATAGAAAAACTCAGAATTCAAAATGGCTTACAATTTTTAAGGCTATTTTTTTGTACCTGCTGCTTATTTTTCCATTCCTCGATCCGTTGCACCAAGAATCATATAGACTCCATCCGACCATATAACGAAGCCGCCATCCGACCATATACGTCACTTGTTTTATAGAAGAAGTAGAACTAATCGCTCGACAATAATTTTTCTTCGTGTCGGAACAAAACACTTCCGCAATTGGATCATAATCAAGATCCTCTACTGCACCATTAGAACTACCATCCAATTTTCTCTTTCTTCCGCTGCCTCCAAAAGTTCCTGCATTCATATAATATCATATTAAATTGAAAATTTTAGTTCATTGTTAAAAATAGAAAATCATTAGTATGCATCACGCACAAACATTAGTATGCATCACATTAAATTGAAAATTTCTACTCATTTTTACGGAGCCTAAGGCTCGGTTTAACTGCACCAAACGGCTCGGTAAAACCGCGTCGATCGGCGTAGTAAAAACGCGCCGAACGACTCAATATTACAGAGCCTAAGTGTTAGTTTAGCTGCGCCGATCGGCTCAATAATACTGAGTCAGTCGACGCACTTTGACTGTGCTTTAGGTTCAGTAATACTGAGCCGATCGGCGCAGTAATACTGAGCCGAGCGGCTCAGTATTACTGAGCCTAAAGCTCAGTTTAACTGTGTTGATCGGTTCAGTAGTACTGAGCCGTTCGGCGTAGTTTAACTGCGCCTTAGGCTCAATAATACTGAGCCGATCGGCACAGTTAAACTGAGCCGAACGGCACAGTTTAAGTATGTTGATCAGCTAAGTAATACTGAACCGATGTGCTTGTAAATTTTCTCCACATTAAAACTTGGTGGCTACTCTTAAAAATTGCAAAATAATCCATTCAATCATAAACCATGATCTTCAGCAAATTATTATAAACCTTTACATTTTCTCCTTTCTACATAGCGATAAGGGACAAAACAATCACTGATAAAAGATAAAAGAAATTAACAAACATATCCACAACTAACAGAACAGGTAGGTAACACTTGCAATCACATTATCAAACTAGAAGAAACACAACAAGCTTTTAAAGGTAACACACCAAACCATTCATCTGATTTTCTTTATCAACCATTATTTCAAAAAAAAAAAAAAAAAAGGAAGAGCCTACCCCAAATAATAATTTGAAGTTCACATTTGAATAATCATTAATATGATTATCTGCAAGTGACTTAAACTGTGATTTTATTGTTTCTGGTAGTATTTTTAATTCGCTCAAGCTCATCACTAACACTTTGGGTGCATAACAAATTATCTATTAGTTGGGTTGTAACTTTTTTGGGCACTATGATACTCAATAAATTGTGTATTAGATAGAATCTCAATTGCAGAAGGGCACTATGATCGTTATTGTCATTCAACATTTACTCATATGATATATTTTTGGGTTATTAGTCCCTTGTATTATAAGTTGGAATTTGTATGCTAAATGAGGAAGACAAATTTTTCAGGAGAGGCAGCGCTGACACACCTATTAAGGACACCATTTATGCTTATACCAAGTTATGGTCTGCACTTTGTTTTTTTTAACCCTATTATTTCTCTTCAAAAAAGTCATATAGGATGAACTTATCTAAATTCGATTCTCTTGTTTATAATTCAAACCAAATCTGTTTTTTTTTTCATTGGAAAAGTAACATACCAAAAAGCAAATTTTAGACCAAGTTGATATTTATTCCGAGCAAGTTGAGTTGAAAACTGTATGTATATTAAATGATCAGAGGCATAAATTTAAATAAAATAACAAATGCAGAAGATATCTATTCTTTTCCTTTGGCAAAGTTTGTTATCTTATTGCACAAAAGGTAAATGCAGACAAATTACACAAATAAATATATTTAAATGAAACATAATCGCAGCGCTGCAACAACATAGTTGTTAGGAAAAAAAATATATAACGTATTTATTTATTTACAATTAAATTTTATTTTAACCAAAACTTAACTTCATTTATTTGCAGGTACTGTCCCCTCTGCTGAACATGGATCAGTCAAGCACAGGGGAAGCACTGCGACGGCTAGATAGCCCTTAATCGTGTTCTTGTCAGGCTCTATGTTCTGCTTGCTAAGCAGCACATCATGCCACCTGCTGTGCTGCCACAGCCATGACCAGGTATATTTATGAATTTACTAAAATTGGCCAACACCAATCCAAATTCAAGTATTTGATAACCTGCATGATATAATATAGCAAATATAGGGACATACATGACACATGTGCTATATTTATGAATTTATTCCCAAAATTTAATACTACAACCTAACCGCTCAATGCAGCAAAAGCTTACAAAGATCTATATAATTGCATTATTCTCTACTATATTCTTCACCTGCTAACTCAGTGTTACAATCTGTTTCAAAATGGCAGCAAAGTTGTCTTTCCTAACCTCTCAAAATTTCTTACCTATTCTATTCTTTGGTGTTAACTATTAGCCTAAGTCTTCACAACAACTTATTTCGATCTCTTCCAAGTGAGACAAGGTTTACTTTACACATATCCTTAAAATCATCAACCCCCATTGATGTTTAATAAATTTTCACTTAGCATTTGCATTTAATTTTCTGATATTCTTGACTAGGTCTTTTTATCAATTTACTGCCTATATATGCACGTAGAAGATATAGTGAGTAGGTTAGATGGTCGTCATAAAAGTTTCGTAACTACACTTTAAGCAAGAAAAAAATCTAACTACATCTTAGTGCATATTATATTACCAAAATCAATTAATTTTAGCGTTTTTATATATGTTGGTTGATTGTTATTGAACATACCACCATGTCAAATATTGGGCTGCACAATGGGATAATATTTGGATGCATTTTATCCTCGTTAATGATCATATGATTCGTGTGTTTGTACAAAAAAAACAAAAGACCTGGTTATTTAAAATGTTATCCGCAGTCGAACATATATAAGTAATGTTATTATGGCATTACAACTAATTGAAAAGAAAGAATTTTTTTTATTGTAATAGATGCATCAGTACAACCGTTGTAGAGTGACATTTCGACTACTTGTTTGATAAAAAAGCATGGACTTCGTTAATTTTTGTTAAACAAAAACTAATGATAGGTTAGTAAGAATTATGTACTGGAGAGATTTATGAAGACATTAGTGCAAAGAAAGGAGTAAATACAACTGGAAAGACTAAGTGACGCATGTCAAAGGCATGTTTCTTATTTTATCTGTATCAAACAATTCCAAGCATACAGTAGAAAAAAGTTTCAAACCTCTCGAATGGTCAATTCAATTAATCTAATCTATATATAAATATAATAAATTGATACGTTATTTTAGATCTTGAATATAATAAAATAAGCAATACGAATAATAAATATTACACAATCCATTATAAACTTATATAATCTATATGTAGGAAAGAAAAAATGGATATACACAAGTGTAAATACTGTAAACTCAGTTTCAACCGAGTTTACAAACTCAGTTCGGAAACATAACCTATTTTTCAACAATGGTAAATAATATGCATTTAGTAATATCAGGCATGGCCGCATAGGTCCAATAAATTTATGTTTCTCTTTATTAAAATGGAGAAATTTTATGTGCTATTGTAGTATCATGGAATAACTTTTATTGAAATTAAACTGTAATTCTAATCTAGTTTTAATAATAATTTTTAACGAATATATAAAGATTGATTGCTCCTTTGCATTTGACTTAGAAAGAGCATAAAAACAAATAAAGATTGATGCATCCGCATTCCTATCAGCATATAAATTTAAAGTTAAATACCGTATATTTAAAACATATCATACCATTATCTATTGCTTTGCCAATTATATCCATGAAGCGATGTGAATCAAGCTTTGGATCGGAACAGAGCATTGAACAGAAAATCCTATCAAACATGAAAAAGAAAGTTATTCGCTTGTTGAAATACACACCAATTTCTGTAGAACAAACCTTTCATAATTTATTTGAATTAACCTATTCATGTTGCCTTTGAACTGTGTGTATAGGTCCTTTCAGTCTTTCCTCTCAGATTTTGATCCCCTATAGCTAGTTAGCTTCAAATTCTTCAATATCAGCTTCTATAACCTGTAGCAAGCAATAATGATCAACGACCAGGAAGACTTAACAACATTCAATCAAAATGATTCTTAGTAGGGTTCTTAAATATGCTTTTGTAAATGTTGGTTAGGAAAGAAAATGTAGAAAAAATCCTATTAACTTTGATGACTATAATATGTTATATCTTCAAGATCATGATCAAGTAAACAGCCTTTTAAATGGCCTGACATTTTATTTATGGCTATAATGTAACACCCTATTATGAAAATATAGCTGCTCCTTATAAAGATTATTCAATTAAGAACATTTATGCGTAATTCATTACATTAGGCAAACAATAACTCACAACGTGTATGCCATGACCTCTTTCAGTTCAGGAGATACAAGTCCAAAGGATGCATATACACAATAGTTAAATGAGCTTATAATAACGAAAGAAAAAATTAACCACATAAAATAAAACATACCAATTCTGTGCCTCTTAGTCTTGGTTCTAGCAGATTTCTCCAATGAGTTAGGGCATACATCGATCTCCTACAAATGCACAAAGCAATTAAAAGGTCATATCTTAACCACAGTTTACCAATCGAAGCCCAAACTTCTAAACTCAGCACGATTTTCACCTTAATAAAACAAATATATTCATTTCAGGCGCTATATAATCAGGAGTACTACAAATCAAATAAAAATGGTCAACCCTAGCAAGACATTTACCTGAAGACAAAATCCAAGAGCTGAAATCGCGTCTCCTCGAATTCAACATCGAGTAGCCTATTATCGGTACACAAAAATCTGAAGTCGAAGTTGAGGAGTCGATTCTCTAAAGTCATAGTCGATTGCCCTGCTTCGAAGCCAAGAGATCTAAACCCCTACATCCCTAGATTTGCAAAGCGCAAGTCGTGGAGTCTGAAGGCGATGTCGATTGCCCCGAGTTCGAAGTTAATCAAAAATGGATGGATTGAGAAATTAGGACAGAAATCAATCAATTAGTTGCGCTGTGCTCTTTCCTATTTCCAAAGAAGAACTCGCTCTTTTCTATTTCCAAAGAAGCGGCCTTGCAAGCGAAAAGTGTTTAGAAAGGGGATGTGAGAGGAGTTAGGGTTTACGGACTGAAAATAACTGGGTGTTTACATTTTTGCCCCCACGAACCAAGCCTACCAACCCACACAAGCGTTGCGAATAAAAAAATTTATAATTATGTATTTTTGGCGGCACTTTTTTAATATAGCAACGCTTATTATTGTTATTACCCTGCAACATATATATAAGTGTTGGCGATTGTGAAAAAAGGGTTGCCAAATGGCCATTATGGTGTAGTGCTACTTATCAATCGAAATGTGAATGAAAAATTACATTTATATAAAAGATTAGTTTTACTATTTATTCCAACAACCTTTTGAAGCATTAAACCGTGGTATCTACACTTTTATGTCATGAATTACGTAGCTCCTGCTGAAGCAGAGGTATAACCCTCCCCATTGGAAAATAGGATCAACAAATTTAAACCATCAGGCCATCTGCTTTCTAACACTCCATCTCACTCGACTTTTGATATCGCTCTTCATTGCATTTACACCATGTTAAATTTTGGCGATTAAAATATATTAATGAGAAGGCATTATTTGTTTCCATAATCAAGTCAATTATGGGAAATAAATTAATATAGAGAAGGCAACTGATTTAAAGAATCAATCAAGAATTGGTAGGGTGAGAGAGACATTAATTGTTCCCATAATCAAGCCAAATATGGGAAACAATTAATTGATTTGGAGAATCAATGAAGAATTTATATAGGTGGAAACCAAATTAATGCGCAAGATTTGTAGTGGATAAAATCAAGGAAATTCCTAAACATCTTCATCCTTATCTTCTAGAATTCTCTATTCTTCCTATATATATGAAGCCATTTGCTCACTTTTGTATCATCACAAGAAAACACATCTCTCCATATTATCCCTCAATAGATCCCTAATTTCTGTATCTATTATAGGGTGAGAACTAGTATTGAGTTTTTTGTTGTAATTCTTCTCATTTTTGTAACGTCCTCTTGAAGTAAAGAAATAAAGAAGTTGTTGGGTCTTTATGGACGTAGGATATTCATATCCGAACCACGTTAAATCTTTTGTGTCTTCTCCTCCTCTTCTATTTTTGTTTGGTGATTATTTTTATTGAGTTAGTGGTTGATAACTAATCGACAAGCTAGATCCATTTTAGCATCGCTTCCGCATTTGTGCAATTTTTGCACAACAGTTTAGTATCAGAGCAATTTTTGCATAACAATTTGGTATCGGAGCTAGCTTACTTTTTCTAGATTAGTTACCAATGGCTAATTCTTCTAGTAGTTGTATGAAAAATTATGACGTCACCAAATTTGTTAGAAGATAAGTTTTTGGGACATGGAAGGTCAAAGTGAAGACTAATGACGGTGTTCTTCAGCAACAACTTCATTCACTTAGAGGAAGAGATAAGATGCAGCAGCGCCTTAGAGGAGATATGCATAGATTCCACTTCTTGGGTTCTAGAAGAGGTGCTTGCTATTATTGTAAGAAGTAGGGGCATTTTATACGAAATTGTTCAGCCCTGAGAAAGAAGAAACAGTAGAAAGAGAAAGCTTCAATTCAGACAACTTTTATATCAGATGCAGATAGATGTGATAGTGATACATCATTATTTTCAGCCACCATTCCACCTTTAGAGAGTACAAGTTGGGTGATTGATTCTGGAGCCTCTTTTCATATGACGCCAGATAGGAGCTGTTTTGTCAGTTATGAGAAAATTGATGGCGGAGCAGTTCATTTGGAGAATGGCACATCTTGTCATGTTGTGGGCGTTGGTAGTGTGAGGTTTAAGATGCATGATGGCGTTATTAGGACTATCACGGATGTTCGACATGTTCCGATGCTGCAAAAGAGTGTGTTATCAGTTGGAGCTTTGAGTAGGCTTGGTATGAAGATAATAATAGATGGTGATAATTTAAGAGTGGCGAAGGGTTCCTTAGTAGTGATGAAAGGGGTGCGAGTCGATGATATTTATATGCTTTGTGGGGAGACAGTATTTGGAGATTCAGTAGTTTCAACTGATTGTAGTGTACCATATTCTACTCAATTATGGCACCATCGTTTAGGTCATGTTGATGAGGAGAGCCTGGAAGTATTGAAGAAGCGTAGGTTAATTGTTGTTGATTCTCAATTAAAGCCTAGCTCTTGTGAAGATTGTTCTTTTGGAAAGAAGAAACATGTCACATTTGATGTTGGAAGACCTAGAGCTACAGAGTATCTAAAGTATGTTCATTCATATGTTTGGGGACCCACCCCAATTTCATCTTTAGGTGGAGCCAGTTTCTTCGTCATATTTGTGTATGATTTCTCGCGTATGGTTTGGTCTATTTCATGAAGACTAGATCTGAAATATTTGCCCAATTTCAGAAGTGGAAGACCTTAGTTGATAAGAAGTCAGGAAAGCGGCTGCAAGTTCTTAGAGTTGGCAATATTTGTGAATTTGCGTCACAAGAATTCACTAACTATTGTGCGTCCGACCATGTACTTAGAGATTTTTCTACGAAGTCACATTCTTTTGAAGTGGCGGAGAGCATGTGTCGGATATTATGGGAAAGAGCTATGAGCTTGAGACTGACTGCTGGTCTAGAAGAGGGATTTTGGGCAGAAGCGATATCTATGGCAGTATTTCTCATCAACCGTACACCTTCTATTGCCATAGATATGAAGATCCCAGAAGAAGTATGGAAAAGAGAGTATGTTGATTATTCATTCCTTAAAGTGTTTGGTTGTTCAGCTTATTTAGAAGATGAGAGACATGATAGGCTGAAGCCTCGAGGAAGCAAGCACATTTTGTTAGGCTATGGAGAAGGAATGAAGAAGTATAGGTTGTGGTGCAAAACAACCAAGAGAATTGTGACTAGCAGACATGTAATATTTGATGAGAGGTTTTTATTGAAGGTGGAGCCTCTATCAAGTGATGACATTAGGAGGACACAAAATCCCCAAACACATTCGGAGTCATCAGATTGTTTCCATACTCAGAGAGAAAGTGGTATTTCCGATGGTACCATGGTTGATGAGAAGATTTCAAAGGTTCAGGCTTTAGGTGGAGCTCGGTCGCAGTTAAGGCCTTTTAGTTTAGTTGGCCCTATTGGTAAGCATATTTGTAATGATGATTATTCATTTTATGCTGCGGAGCTTGATGTTGAGTTTGATAAGGTAGACTTGGTGAAGTCGACTAAAATTCTTGAAAAGGAGGTTGAAGTGGATAATATTGAGTATGTCCTCACTCAATGTAGGATGGAGATGGTGAAGCGCGCTATGATATCTCCATTAGTCTCTCAGATTTCTGTATCTAAAAGTTTGTCTCCTTCATCAGATTTTCTGAAGAATTTTGATATTTGTTCATATGCATTTTGCTTGTTGATGTGCATATTATCTTTCTTATGCTTGAGAAAGATTTGGAAGCTCTGTTTGGGCAATATTGCCCAAAGTAGTTCACATTGAGTTAGATGGCATAGACCCAACAATTTTGTTGATTTTTGGTGATTGATGAATATATTTAATCGAGGTGGAGTGAAATTTTGGCGATTAAAATATATTAATGAGAAGGCATTATTTGTTTCCATAATCAAGTCAATTATGGGAAATAAATTAATATAGAGAAGGCAACTGATTTAAAGAATCAATCAAGAATTGGTAGGGTGAGAGAGACATTAATTGTTCCCATAATCAAGCCAAATATGGGAAACAATTAATTGGTTTGGAGAATCAATGAAGAATTTATATAGGTGGAAACCAAATTAATGCGCAAGATTTGTGGTGGATTAAATCAAGGAAATTCCTACACATCTTCATCCTTATCTTCTAGAATTCTCTATTCTTCCTATATATATGAAGCCATTTGCTCACTTTTGTATCATCACAAGAAAATATATCTCTCCATATTATTCCTCAATAGATCTCTATTTTCTGTATCTATTATAGGGTGAGAATTAGTATTGAGTTTTCTATTGTAATTCTTCTCATTTTTGTAACCTCCTCTTGAAGTAAAGAAATAAAGAAATTGTTGGGTCTCCGTGGATGTAGGATATTCATATCCGAACCACGTTAATTCTTTTATGTCTTCTCCTCCTCTTCTATTTTTTTTTTGTTTGGTGATTATTTTTATTGAGTTAGTGGTTAATAACTAATCGACAAGCTAGATCCATTTTAGCATCGCTTCCGCATTTGTGTAATTTTTGCACAACACATCACATCCAAACCAACTCAATCTGAGTTGATATGTGTATGCATAGAATAGCACTTTCTTTGCATGTCAGTGGCTCTCTTAATATCACATTCACAACAACGTCAGCACCTTCAAGTCATTATATAAATCTTGAAGTTTAGAACATGTTATAATATGTGTGCGTTCATCTCATTACTTATGCTTTTCCCAATTTTCGCTGTGTAACATACATAACTTCTCATTATCATTAGCACATTAGCTCACAATATTCATGGTAGCTTGCTCAATCGTTGCACTCAACAACTATTTTTTTTCCTAACATGTAACAGTAGCTTCCTTCTCTCTTTTTTGCATCTGCAACATGAACGTGTTGCTATGGTGTCTCAACTTCTTGATTTTTTTTCCTTTACAACTTGTCTCCTAGCAATAGTGCATATCGTAGTTCCTCTACATGCGGTACTTATTAGAAAGATGATTAGCATTACACCTCCCTCTCAATGCAATAATAGTTGATATATGAAAGCTGTTTAATCTAACACTCAAATAGACGGGTATTTGACATGAATGTTTGAAAGAACTTAATATCAAATAGATGGGTATTTTACAGCCCAAACTCCAAATGCCACTTCAGGCCAGCATGCACGTAACGTGCACACTGTATTTTTTTTATTTTTTATGTAGCACACAGGAAGTCGATTCATCTCATTAGTCTATGTGCACTCAGGGCGTAATCCAACAATGGTCCAGAAGATGTTAGAAATGGTAAATGTTGTCCTAGTAATTAGGAATAATGTGTAGTTGTCATGTTGTCCTGTTTTCATGCATAGTAGTGTTGAGTAGTTGTCCTAATTTTGTGGTTCTTTTGTGTGTCACATAAGCCATGTAATAGTCTATAAGAGACAGTCGGTTCTTCAATAAAATTATCTATTTTTTGTGCAATTCTCTTCCTCTTGTACTATATATCTAACATTTGGTATCAGAGCTTGAATACTCATACGAGTTTTTCGATCCTAAGTGCTCTACTCCGGCGGCGGTAGCCACTGTTATAGGTTGCCGTCCGCCGGATCCTCTGTTCATGCTAAAAGTTATTCCTGATGGAAAAACCGGAGAGGTGCAAGTTTTTATTATGTTTGTAAGTTAGAGAAAGATGGAGAAAGTGAAATGCTGCTGCTATCTGGAATCTGGACAGTGCTTTGAGGTGCAAATGTGCAATGTATGTTGCAGTAGATGTATCAATCTATATAGATGTGTGTGATTTCGGAGATCAGAGATCTGAAACTCTTTTGGTTGTTCGTGGTTGTAAGGATCTATTGTTGATGGTGGTGCTGTTGTCAACTTGTGGGAAACTTCCATCTGGCAAGAGGTTGGTTTATGGGATTCATGGTTTGTGATAAAGCTGGGGTTAAATGAGGAAATAGGTGGCATCCGAAAGCAATCAGCTCAAATACGAGAGCTAGTCGAAATTCCTCTGAGACACCCAACTCTATTCAAAACTCTAGGCATGTCTATCGTCTAATAAGATTTTCCCTAGAAATGCTCACCAAGGTTGGATCCGCAAGCTTCTAGTTTCGGGTGTGGATGTTTTCTGGTCATTGATATCTAAAGAAGCATGTTTCCACAAAAAAAAAAGGGAAATCTGGAAAAGCGGCAGAAGAAATGATATCATTGAGAACTCAACTGGGCAGTTAGTAATGCGGGGAATCACAAGGGATTGCAAACAAAAGCAGTACAGTGACAATAGGGAATTCGTTATTAAATTGCTGGGCTTCGGTATCTATTGTTATTAGTGATGGAAACTTGTTTGAGGGCATTCCTAAGCCTTTTACAACTAACTATGCTGTCATCAGTGTTATGGAGAACAGTGCTTCAATATAATGTCAGTTGAAGTACGGTTTCTCATCTGAAACATGTTTCAGCAGCTCACTTGGAGCTTTGTTCTCTGAGACAACTTTTGCTCAAGATAAAAAGGATGCTCCTTTGAGGAAGGAAGAAGAAGGAACGATCCGAAGTCAAAGCTGTTCAGGAAGTTTAACACGAAAAATGCCATGTCATATCCGATTATCCACCTCATCTGACGGTCCGTGTTTCGCCACGCACCGCTGAAGAATCCTCCCAGAAATTTGTTGAAGTAAACTTGGTGATAAAAGCAGATGTAGAGGAAGAAGTGGTATGTGGACAATGCTTAATTGCTGCAGGAAGCTTCAGTGAGGTTGTGAGAGGGTGATTGGTCTTGGGGTCGGTGAAGTTGTACGATCTGAGATGGAGCAGGGTTGTTCGATGCAAGAGGAAGGTGCTGCTGAGTTTGGCTGTGATCGAATGCAGTGAGTGTATTGGTATGAAGTATCTTGTGGGTAGTAAGCAATGAAGTTGATGGAGGATTTGTGATGCTGGCTGTGTAGTGCTTTTTGCGGTCGGGTTGGAGTATGAAGGAGGTTTGTAGTCTCAGCAATAGGCAAGGATATGTGAATTAAGGGTTGTGAAGGTGTTTCTGGAAAGGAGATGTGAATTTTGGGATTCGGCTTGAGTTTGAGGACTGAGTGATATACTGGTGTGGAAACGGGTTGATGTTGCTTCAAATTGATGGCTTGCTTGCAGGAGTGTTGCATATTGTGTTTCGGGGTGTTGTAGGAAGTAGATGGTTCTATAAGGAGATGGCAAAGGAAGAAGAGTCACAGGTTCAGCTTGTTGAGGAGATGTGTTTGGCTGTGGTGGTAGAAGTTGGTGAGTTGCTGATGGAGTTAGTCTAAATGACTTGCAACAGTGGAATAAGGAAGTGGTGAACTGAGGTAGAGGGTGTTTGAAATTGGGATTGAGGTGGTCACTGGCAGGCTTGTATGTATTTGCCAGTGATGGTGTGATGACTCTGGTCAATGGCAATGTGCTTTCTGGGTGATATAGACATAGGCGATTGCTTGGATACTGATGGCAGTAGGAGTGAAAAAGCATATATAGTGTTAGTTGTGAACTGTGATAGGAGGCTTCGGTTCCAGGACAGTGTGTTTTGAGAGGAAGTAGTTTGATTGTCTGAGGATGAATGAACTGGAGTTTGTGTTATGTATTGCAAGTGCAGAAGAATTGCAGTAAAGATGTAGATGTATTGAATGAAGAGAAGCACGAGTTTGTGTGTTTGTGTAAAGTTATAAAGATGAAGACGACGGAGAGTAGAACGTCGGTTGTGGTGTTGGATATTTGTGAAGTTGCTCAAAGAAAACTGTTTGATGATATGTCTATGAGAAGATTGACATGCCTACAAGTGAAGTAGGTGAGTGAGGAAGCTTGGTTTTATGTCATCCAACATGTAAGAAAGAAAAGCTGCGGTTCTCACTTGTTGGAGAGATGACATATACATGGAAGACCCGAATGGAGAGGTCAGTGGATCCCTTAGAGGAAACCAGGAGTATCTGTTGATGGTTAAAGTACCATCAACGTAAAACAGTTGAGAATGTCCAACCTGACAAGAATGAAAGTTGTAACCGCAGTTCCCAGTTTAAACTGAATATTAGCACATTCAGTTTAAGGGAGGGTGTTAGAAATGGTAAATGTTGTCCTAGTAATTAGGAATCATGTGTAGTTGTCATGTTGTCCTGTTTTCATGCATAGTAGTGTTGAGTAGTTGTCCTAATTTTGTGGTTCTTTTGTGTGTCACGTAAGCCATGTAATAGTCTATAAGAGACAGTCGGTTCTTCAATAAAATTATCTATTTTTTGTGCAATTCTCTTCCTCTTGTACTATATATCTAACAGAAGAAACGTTCCATCAGATCCAATATATGAGCTATTTTACTACACCATCAGGCTCGAGTTGCTCCGCTCGTATAAATCAATCCATATTCGGGTTGATGAATTTAAAATTCTGACTTCGGTACATTTAGCAGCTTAGGAACCCACATCGTTAGACTGAAATTCCTCCCAAGAGCCCCCACAGTCACCATCACATCTTTGTAACAGTCTAATTTTTCAAGTAACTAACAAATGGTTATATGACTTCAGTTGTTTCAGTAATCAACTCAATTGGCCACTTCGTAAGTTACCGTGCACTTTCAATCGAATCCTTTATATGGGTCTTCTTGGACAAAGGAGTTTGAATACATTACTGCATTCTAACCTCTTAAGATACAGTCTCATGACCCGTGTAACACACACGAGAAGTTATGAATTCATAGGCAATAGAACATATAGCGTTATGAATCATTCGTTTGTTTTTTGCATTGACCATTTGTGAAATTACAACTACATGTATTATCTTTGTAAATTATGGCTCGAATTTCAGAGGCATGTGATGCGGTTTGATTGATAGGAAGACAAATGGTCATTACTGTTATGGTAGGATTCACTACAATTTTAGATTGTTTATAAATTAATGCATATTTTTTTAAGTGTTAAAAATGATTCCAACAACGAAGGTATAGGAAAATGTTCTTCAAATCAGACTACACCCGATAATAACAATAATAATTGTTGAACGTCATCAATGACAAATACAAATTTTAAATATATTTTGTGAAGGCATGAAACATAAATGGTATGAAACATAAATATTAAAGCTTTATTGCTTGTTTTGTTCAGTATTTGTTGTTTTTGAGGTCAATATTAAACATTTATTTGATAAGTGAACATTAAATAATGGTAAAAGTCACATTATGGTACTAAACTTAATATGCGTTAAGGTTAAGCCATTGAATTGTTTACATTAACACCTTGCCATAATGGTTTCTTTTCTAGCGATGAAGTGACATTTGTGAGATTGGGTTAATTACTTGTATTATAAGTTATTCTCTCTCTCTTTTCTGAAGTTTATAACGAAACTGTTATATAATTTACAACCGATTAAAACCATGAATATAAAACATTAAATGCTTGTACAATCAACCACTATCAATATACGAAACACATAAATTTTCCATGTTTTGAACATTTTATACTATTTTCACTTGCTGTAGAAAGCAAACGTATTAAAAAATGGTACAATTGAAACCTTCTAAGAGCTTAGCATTTAAAGCATATTCAACTACTATGGACAAAAAGTTATGGCATTTCTACTCTTTAACTTCTGTATATGCCACTTTTTTTAAAAATAATAATTATAACAGATGTCAAAGATTGTGAAAGCTCAAAGTCCACATACTCATAAACTCATCCAATCCAAGAATGTGGTCTCAGAACTTTAGAAATAACAGTAACTGAAAACGTAATCAAAAGATTCAAAGCATTTATATATTATAGACAGTCCAGAGACTTCCATAATTAACCAAAACACAAATCAACCAGCTTTTGTGTTTCCTTAATCTGATTTTATTAATCCTAATCTCAATTTAGAATAAGTTATTTTGCTTTACACGTATGTTCTTATTATAAAATGACAAGGGAAGATACAATCAAGCAAATCGTAACAATAATTCAAAGGCAATTAAATACGAAAAAAGCAGTGATTAGAGCACAAATCAAAGAAGCTACGCCTACTCTTAACGTTGTCCTATGTACTAAATATATATACTAAATTGACGGTAGGTCAGATTTCTCACAGGCCTACTCACCTCAACATCATCTTTTAATTATACAACGATTCGGGTTTCTTGTCTAATATTCTCATGCCCAAAATCTTTTTACTTTCTTATTCTTTATTTGGTGTTGATTTGTAAGTCCTTGGGCCATCATTTCATAAACTATCAGTAAACCAGATAGGATGATTTATATCTGGTAGTAAATTACACAGTTTCAACAACCACTATGCGAATATACAAACTGCAAATTATGCATAGTTTTTCAAATTAAAATAATATGATAGTACAACATTCAAAGTTAACAATTTAGAATAAAGATTATTTAAACAATGGTACAAAATAATGAATGTATCGTAGATGAGTATAAATTACGCAGTTTCAACAACCACTATGCAAAAATACAAACTGCAAATTGTGCATAGTTTTATAAATTATTTAGAATAAAGATTATTTAAACAATGGTACAAAATAATGAATGTATCATAGATGAGTATAAATTACGCCGTTTCAACAACCACTATGCAAAAATACAAACTGCAAATTGTGCATGGTTTTATAAATTATTTAGAATAAAGATTATTTAAACAATGGTACAAAATAATGAATGTATCATAGATGAGTACATTATTAAGCATATAACTTTGTTACAACCTACCTACTTTAAGCAGGTAAAAAAAAAAAAAAAAAAAAAAAAAAAAAAAAAATCTACCAACTCGGCATAATATTTGTAGTCATTCTATATGCACAGATAATGTTTCACAATCTTGTTAAGTAAATGTTCTAGAAAAATTTAATGTTGTAGAAAATTCAATCTTGAAAATAAAAATTACTTGAATAATCAAAAATAAAGTGTCGGCTGTTTTTTCTGAAATATAAATCATTTGTTAAGTGGGCTGGGCCTTTATTCTCCACCGCATATGTTATACCCAGCATTATTATGTTACAAGGCAATATGCCTATATATATGTACATCAGCACTTTGTATATTACACTGCTTTTCAATATCAACAAATTCTCTCATATTTTTCAATTCGTAAAATTCTGTAAAAACTTTCTTGGTATCAGAGCCATATTGCTTCACAGCATTAGAAGTTAAAAACAAAGAAAAAGAAGAAGGTTTTTTCATATCCATCAGAGTATAGCTTCATCACTTGGATATTGCTCATCAGAGGGAATTCCTCATCATCTGAGAGAAGACACATCCCAACCGTTAAGTACCCTGCCTGAAATCAATTGACCAGGCTGCAGCAAAACAGTTGGTCATATCTTCTGGTTCAAAAACAAAGATCGCCAAGAAATAAACCAAGAAGTCAAGAAAATCAATAAAACAAGTAAGTGACGTGCCTAGAGAAGTCTTCAGAATAAGGTGCACCTTAAATTAGCTTTTATTCATCATTAGAAATCTCTGGCTGCATCATACCTGCTTTAGGAATTCCTGAATTCTTGATTAATAGCGGCATTCTCTTGTTCTGATTTGTTCTTGACAATTCTGACATCATTTGCCTATTATAATGGGTGATCAAACATCCACTGCGGCATCAGATAATGGTCTGAATGTTTCCAGCAACCCCGGACCTGTAAATCCAACACCAAACACTGTGATTAGTCTTAAGAGTCAGTTAATCACAATACATCTTGAAGAAGATAATTATCTTCTTTGGAAATTACAAGTTGAAACAGCTATTCAGGGATATGGTCTCGAAGGATATATTCTTGGTACCATAGAAATACCAGCAAGGTACATTACAGACAAAGACAATCGAACAGTTGCCAATGAAAAGTATGTGCAATATCATAGGCAAGACAGACTCATCAGTTCTTGGCTGCTATCATCCATAAGTGCTAGTTTATTACCGCAAGTAATTGGGTGTACATCTGCATATGATATTTGGACTACTGTAGAGAAAGAATTTAATAATCAATGTTCTGCAAAAGTCCTTCACTACAAGAACCAACTCCAAAGTATTAAAATGGAAAATTTATCCATGAGAGAGTATATTGCAAAGGTAAAAAGGCTATGTGACTTACTAAATGCTACTGGAAACAGAGTATCCAACAGTGATCAAGTATTATACTTGGTCAATGGACTTAACAATGATTATGAAGCAGTTGTTGCTGTTATAACCTCTCAAAAAACTGTGCCTAATATAGATGAGGTACATTCTATCCTGCTTTCTCATGAGGCAAGAATAAATGCAAAAAAACCTCAAGAAATAGAATATGCAGTGAATTTTACTACTGGTTTCAAAGGCAAAACCCAAAACATTAACAACACCAGAAATGACCAGTCTTACCAAAGAGGTGGTAGTGCAAGGAGAGGAAGAGGCAGAGGTAGATGGTCTAATACAAACCGACCAAAGTGTCAAATTTGTGAAAGGATAGGCCACACAGCATTAAACTGCTACTTCAGATTCAACACAAATTATACTCCAAATCAGAACCAGAAGAATAATAGTAATCCTAGTGTGAATATGGCCTTATCCCAATCTGATAACAGTAGTCAAGATAATGTTAGCAAAGGTGGTAATCAGAATGACATGGCAAAGTTTGATACTGTGCAAGATGACAGCTGGTATCCAGATTCAGGGGCTACTCATCACATTACAAACAATCTTGATAGCCTAAATCTTGGATGCAGAGATTACAAAGGTAATAATTCCATTTTACTAGGCAATGGTAAAAGTATCACAATTACTCACATTGGTAATGCTAGTTTAAGTGGTAAGAGACAATTATTCCTTCACAATCTTTTAAGGGTTCCAAAAATAAAGAAAAATCTAATAAGTGTCTCCCAGTTTGCTAATGACAATAATGTCTTCTTTGAATTTTACCCTAAATACTGTTTAGTTAGGGACATTCTAACTAAAGAACCCATTTTACAGGGTAGCATGACAGGAGGCCTTTACAAGTTTGACACTGTTAAGAATAACAGTGTGATAAAAAGGGAAAAACACTGTAATCTGAATGTTCTTGATAATGCTGCTAGTAGCAAAAATATTTTTGATCTTTGGCATTACAAACTTGGACATCCAAGTGCTAAGATTGTTATGAAAATATTAGATGAGAACAATATTCAATATAATGATGTCTCTTTACCATATATTTGTGAATATTGTCAGGTTGGTAAGAGTCATAAACTACCTTTTATTGACTCTGAGACAGTTTATACTGAACCATTGCAGTTGATTGCTACAGACTTATGGGGTCCAGCTCCTATAAGTTCAGATTTTGGGTTTAAGTACTATATTGCTTTTGTAGATGCATACTCAAGGCACACTTGGATTTATTTTTTAAAAGCCAAATCAGAAACTATTAATGCTGTTATTAATTTTATCATTATGGCTGAAAGACAATTTAACACTCTAGTTAAAACTATTCAATCTGATGGTGGAGGTGAATTTAAGAGTTTAAATCAGTTTTGTACTAAAAAAGGAATTGTTCACAGAATCACATGTCCATACACTTCTCAACAAAATGGGCTAGTTGAAAGAAAACACAGACATATTGTTGAGTCTGGTTTAACCTTATTAGCTCAGGCTAAATTACCTCTAAAGTTTTGGCCAGAGGCCTTCATTACATCTGTTTACTTGATTAATAGACAGCCAACAAAAGTTCTGAAGGGTACAACACCAATAGAAAAATTATTCAATATCAAACCAGATTATAAAAGTCTAAAATCATTTGGATGTTTGTGTTTTCCATATTTGAGGCCCTACAATTCTAACAAATTAGATTTCAGATCAAAGCCATGTACATTTCTAGGATACACCACTAAGCAAAAGGGGTATAAGTGTCTAGATGAACATGGTAAGATATACATAAGCAGACATGTTGTATTTGATGAAACTGTATTTCCTTTTAGTAGTAAAGATAATCCAACTACTAGTAAGGTAAGAAATCCAGATGTATCAGTACCTGAGATTCCAATTTATTCTGAGAATTGGGACAATAATGATGAGAGTGAGGCTGCTGAGTCCAATAGAGCATCACAATCTCATTCTGAAGAATGTGATGAGTCACAGCAACCCAGCCTTGCCTTGCACAATCCTGAAAATTCAGAAAATCAAAGTTCAGATGAAAATACAGGTTCACAAAGTACAAGAACAGAATTCTCATCCGATCCAGATAGTGACAGTGGCTCACCATCATCAGAGTCAACAATTCAGACTGGTCATCCTATGATTACTAGAGCATAAAGTGGTATTTTCAAACCAAAAGCATATACAGCTTCATCCAGTATTTGTGAACCAGATTCCTTTGAACAGGCTATCAAAAACAAAAACTGGAAGAATGCTATGGAAGAGGAATATAATGCACTCATCAGAAATAAGACATGGGAGCTTGTATGTCCACCTGCTAACAAGAATGTTGTTGGGTGCAGATGGACATATAAACTTAAAAAGAACCCAGATGGGTCAATAAACAAATACAAGGCCAGATTAGTGGCAAAGGGTTTTACTCAGGAGTATGGGTTTGATTATAATCAAACTTTCTCACCTGTAGTAAAACCCACAACTATTAGACTCATTCTCACTATTGCCCTATGTAAAAAGTGGCATATTAAACACTTAGATGTTAATAATGCTTTTTTGAATGGTGTACTTGATGAGGAAATTTATATGAAGCAACCACAAGGCTACAACCACAATCATAAATTAGTATGTAAGCTGAATAAAGCTATTTATGGTCTAAAACAGGCCCCTCGAGTCTGGTTTGATAGGCTGAAAAATACCCTAATTAAATTAGGATATCCGCCTACCAAGTCAGATAATTCATTATTCATCAGAATAAATAGCTCCTCAACTGTTTACATACTAATATATGTAGATGACCTCATCATAACTGGAGATAATACTGATGATATTGATAAGCTAACTCAGTATTTAGACCAGCAGTTCTCCATTAAAAATTTAGGAGAACTAAAATATTTTCTTGGCATAGAAGTTTACAGAAATGAGTCAGAAATAACTCTATGTCAAAGAAAATATATAACTGAGTTACTTGTCAAAACAAAAATGATAAATGCCAACCCCCAGCCTACTCCTATGGTAAGTGGTCAGAATTATTCAAAGTATGGGGGAGAGGCCATTTCTAATGTGACTGAATACAGGAGTGTTATTGGTGCACTTCAGTATGCAACAATAACACGTCCTGATATATCATATAGTGTAAATAAATTATCTCAATTTATGCAGAATCCAACAAACATACACTGGAAGGCAGTTAAGAGAGTTCTGCGTTATTTAAAAGGAACTGTGAACTATGGACTAAGATTGAAGACCAGCCAACATTTGAACATAACTGGATATGCAGATGCTGACTGGGCTGCAGATCCTGATGATCGTAGATCAACCAGTGGGTACTGTATATACTTTGGTAAAAGCCTGATATCTTGGTGCTCAAAAAAACAACCTACAATTTCCAGATCCAGCACTGAAGCTGAATACAGGAGTATAGCCAACGCTACAGCTGAGATAAAATGGTTACAATCGATACTATCAGAACTAAAGCTAAAATCTACAGTAAAACCTATCCTATGGTGTGATAATAAAAGCGCTGTGTACATGACAGAGAATCCCATACAGCATGCCAGAACAAAACATATCGAGATAGATGTTCATTTTGTCAGAGAATCAGTTCAACGAGGAGAAATACAAGTTAATCATATACCTGGATTCTACCAGAGAGCAGACATGCTAACTAAAGCAATATCGTTGAAGAATTATACCAGATTCCGAGAAGAACTCAACATTACAGATCTGGCAAGTCATCGTGAAGATAATATTGAAGATAAAGCCAAGCCAGCTCTCACAAATACCAAAGTAAATCACCGCGAATCTCAATACCCCAAAGTTAAGGATGATGCTCCCGTGAATCTACTAATCAAGACAAGCAAATCATCAGACAACATCAAAAAGCACGAATCTAGATAAGAGAGAGGTTATAAGAGTAAGAAGAAGTGAAGCGCCACTCCAATTCGTCTGTTTTCCAGCTCGACATGGCGAAACTAGGGTTTCTGAAACCCTAAGTTTCGTGGGGGAGAAATAAAGTGTCGGCTGTTTTTTCTGAAATATAAATCATTTGTTAAGTGGGCTGGGCCTTTATTCTCCACCGCATATGTTATACCCAGCATTATTATGTTACAAGGCAATATGCCTATATATATGTACATCAGCACTTTGTATATTACACTGCTTTTCAATATCAACAAATTCTCTCATATTTTTCAATTCGTAAAATTCTGTAAAAACTTTCTATCAATGCAAATTTATCTGGTCCACACTACAACAATATAATTAAGCCAACAGAGTTTGATTCCAATCTTCAATCCTTTCTCATATCTGAATCCTGCAAAATATAAGAAACCAATGTCCAATAGGTAAAAGAAAAATAAGTCCTGCAGCTCCAGTTTGATATACTTAGATTACATGAAAATGTTCGTCAAATGAATATTAACCGTTGGTGTTTGGGTAAATTATACATAATTAGATGTTTCATTGGACTTATACTGCAGGCTTGTTTATGCTAAATCGGAAAACTTGAATGTCTGTTGTCTTGCAACCTTACTACGAATATCCATGTTGATATGATCAGTGACTGGCTGCTGAAGATTCTTGTAAAACTTTCACGAAGTGATAAAAATTCACTAGAGAACCGAAAAAAAGCATTATGGCAAAATTCTATTTAACTTAGTTATTCCATCTTATAACTCAGCAATTACGCACATGTATTAGTAGGCTGAACTTTTTATATTATACGGTCTGTAGTTGTCAGAATGAACATGTTATCATTACATCATAACTAACAACATTATAAGTTCACGCAAGCACGCACGCGCACAAACACACACATATATAGACACACGTATATATATGTATAGACACACTCACACACACGTATATGTATGTATGCATGTGTAGTTTAAGGATTGAGAACTGGAATGAAATATCACAAGCAGATGTTAAAATGAAACATGGCCTATGAAAATAAAATTAGTTTGCATAAATTCTATGCATTACTGGCCATAACGTTTTAAACATCCTTTATCTACATTGGGTTCCTCTTGCATCTAATTAGTGAACAATAAAATTTCTAATTCTTCTAGCAGAAATATATAAATGAATATAAACTGACAAAAGGTTCATCTAATTAGTTAAGAACCATTGTAATTTCTCATTCTAGGCTAAATGCCACCAAAGATATTTAAATTCTCGCTATTGAATAACATACATATAAAATTAATTCACATGTATAACCAAATTCAAAATATATCATGTCAATTTCATTAGAAAAAAAAGCCTATACATATGCATATATGCTAAAGATCATGAGATTAATAATCTAATTTCATAACATGTAGACATTGCTTTCTTAAACCCAACCAAAAGGCTGAACATAGTTAGTATAGAAAATACAGTAATAACAGACCGATAAATTGACAAAAAAGCTCATGTTTCTAATATATCTTGTGATGTGATAAAAAGCCTTTTCTTCCCATCAATACACATTTCATAACCATCATGTTGGTTATATATTTATGACCATATTTCTGGCTTATCCAAATATAATCAAAAGATAAGCCTGAACTATATTTTAAAATGATGAACTATTTTGATTTGTTCATAAGAAAATGAGAGAGAATACCGATAAAATTAGTTCATAATTTTTAATTATGTAGAAATACCAGAAAGAACCCACCCTTTTAGTTTAATGCAAGAAAGCATTTACATTTTTTCCTTACAATGACCTTTCATCATCTTCTGACTCTCTACTTCCGCCGCTTTTTACTACCATTCTTATCCATTGAAACTCAGATATAAAAATTTGGCACAGATTTTTTTTGTATAGAAAAACCTTTTAAATAGTAGAAACAAAAATCAGGGCTAAAACATGAGAGGTACATGTGAGTAACTAAACTGATGCTTCTTCTAGTGGGAAAAAACAATTTGCATTAACAATGTTTTAAACGCAATCTTTGGGGTAGAGTGGACCTGGTGCATCATCGGCATCAGGTTTCAATGACATCGCAATTTTTCTTCCAGTTTTTGGTTAATTTCTGAGACTAACGACATATTGGAATGTGAGTGAGAGGAAGTTAAAAATGATAACCACCATTATATCAATGTTTTGAGTAAGTAGGTCGACGGAATTTATGAAAAAGCAACAGAAATAATTTATTACTTTCAGAGGGACATGTTCAAAAGTTCAATAAAGGCTTTCCTTTACAGACAGTACCGATAAACATTGGTTCATAAGTTAACATAATAAAAAAGAAGTTGCACGAACAATCCTATCAACTTTCTAATGAAAATAACAACGCAAAATGTACAGAGTTGAATTCTCGAAAGAATTGGAGAAATGAAAATTTTTATTACTATTGAAAGAGGAATTACAGAAAAATGAATACTATATGATTCACGGCTTGTACAATGTCTTTTTATACAGATAAACAATAAAAACAGGAAATGGGCCAAGCCCATGAGAAAAGAAAATAAAAGGCTTTCAGCCTATCGGGGAGAGTATGTAATAAACAGATGTGTTATATCCATTCATTTCTAACTCCCCCCCGAAACCAAACCCTAGTTTGGATTCTAGAGATAAAAAATGGCGGCTCGATTTTCTGATTGATGGCGGAATCAACTTGTTAGGCCTCCAAAATAGATGATTTTGGAAATTACTTAAGTTTATTTGAACTTAAGTATGCTTCAGTCTCTTTGAGAGAGGTTAAATTGGAGTTTGAAAGGATTTGACCCGAATCTGCTCAAACCCTAGCTGAACAAGCCTAATCCAACATCTGTTGGAAGGTCTACATCTTCAATTAGGTATATAAATTATTCTGTTAGATCTGTGGTTTGGATCTGCTGAAACGACGTTGAGTTCTTCCTTCAATCTGGTAAAATTCTGTTTGGAAAGAGGTTTAGTAAGTATATCTGCTTTCTGGTGCTGAGACGGTATATACCCTACTCTCAATTTTCCTTGTATGACTTGTTCACGAATGAAATATTGATCAAGTTCTATGTACTTTGTTTTAGAACGCAAAACAAGATTTGACGTTAAAGATATTGCACTAACATTGTCGCACCAAATTACTGCTCTCTTTTCTATTTTAATTCTAAGTTCACTTAGCAATGATTCAATCCATAGAACTTCTTCTGCAGTATTAGCTACATATTTGAATCCTGCTTCAGTACTTGACCTTGAAATAGTACTCTGTTTCTTTGCGCTCCATGAAATAGGATTTTTTTGCTAGGTAGATACACTATCCAGATGTTGATTTCCTGTCATCAACATCTGTTGCCCAATCGGCATCTTCATATGCATTGATGTTTAACGATTTAATTGCTTTAAACACAAGACCATGATCCAAAGTACCTTTAAGATACCTAAGAATTATTTTAGCTGCAGCCCAATGTGTATCTAAAGGTTTTTGCATAAACTGACTTGCCTTGTTAACACAATAGGATATATCTGGTCTTGTTATTGTAGCATATTGAAGAACTCCAATAATGCTTCTATAAAAGGTTGCATCCTGAAATACTTCACCCTTCTGCTTAGAAAGTTGACTATTTATAATCATTGGTGTTGGCAAAGGATAAGCTTTGTCCATTTTGGCTTTAAGAAGTATCTCTGATATATATTTTCTCTAATTAAGATGGATCTTTGATTCTGATGTTTTGACAACTTCAATTCCCAAAAAGTAGCTTATTTCTCCTAAGCCTTTAATTGAAAATTCTGAATTCAATCTTCTTGTAATGTTTTCAATTTCTGACATGCTACTTCCTGTAATTACAAAGTCATCAACATAGATTAGTATACAAGCTATTTCACTTCCAGAGAATTTTGTAAAAATAGAGTTATCATAGTTTGTAGATTTATAGCTACAATTGACAAGTATTGATTTCAACTTGTCAAACCAAACTCTAGGAGCCTGCTTCAATCCATAGATTGCTTTGTTGAGCTTGCACACCCACTCTGAATTACTGCCATGATAAAAAACTCTAGGCTGCTCCATAAACACTTCTTCTTGAAATTCACCATTAAGAAAAGCATTATTAACATCTAACTGTCTGATGCTCTAATTTCTACTTAAGGCTATTGTTAAAATTATTCTAATGGATGAAGGCTTCACAACAGGTGAAAAAATTTCTGAAAAATCAAAACCCAACTGTTGTGAGTAATCTTTAGCAACCAATCTAGCCTTATACTTAGAAATTGAACCATCAGAATTTTTCTTTAATTTGTACACCCATCTACATCCAATTATATTTTTGTTTTTTGGTTTCTTAACCAGAGACCAAGTTCCTTTTTTAATTAAAGCATCATGTTCTTCATTCATGGCTTGTTTCCAGTCCTCACATTGTGATGCATCATAGAAAGAACCTGGTTCATCATATAAAACATCAACATTGATATGCTTTGGTTTGAGAATACCACACTTTGCACGAGTTAGCATAGGATGCTTGTTAATATTGTCTCTGACGTTATTGTCTTGACTGTTGTTCCCAAGTGGCACACTGATAGGTGATTGATAGCTGGTTGGCGATTGACTACCTTTCTCATCAGATGCTTGAAATTATTCACCCTGATTGTCATAGCTTTCTTCAAAAACATTCTCTTGGCCTGGCCTTCTTGAAGGCATTGTGTGCTGAGTGTTTGTGGTAGTATCTCTCATATTTCTTTGAGGTGGTACTATCACTTGAATTTCTTCAGGCAATTCAGGTATGATCATTCTAGGCTCAACAACATTTTCAGTTGTCTTTACTCTTTCAGTACAGAAAGGATATATATATATGTTCATTGAATTTTACATGTCTAGAGATATATATTCTACCAGATTTGTCTAGGCATTTATAACCTTTCTGTTTGGTACAATATCCTAGAAAAGTACATGGAGTTGATCTAAAATCCAATTTATGTGTATTGTAAGATCTTAAACAAGGATAACACTCACATCCAAACACTTTCAGATGATTATAATCTGGTCTGACTTTGTAAAGAATTTCTTGTGGGCATTTAAATTTTAAAACCTTTGTGGGTAATAAATTTATAAAATGCACTGCAGTATCAAATGCTTCAGGCTAGTATTTCAGAGGCATTGAAGCTTGAGCAAGCAAAGTTAGACCATTTTCAACAATATGCCTGTGTTTTCTGTCTATTAACCCATTCTGTTCTGAAGTGTATGGACATGTGGTTCTATGATTGATACCTTTTTTCTCAAAAAATGATTTTAATGGTAAAAATTCTCTACCACCATCTGTTTGAAAGGTTTTTACTTTACGCCCAATCATATTTTCTACCATGTTTATTTACTGAATAACCACACTACTTACATCAGATTTAGATTTTAACATGTATATCCATGTAAATCTAGAATATGCATCAATGAAGGAAATATAATATTTGTAGCCATACACAGAACATGTAGATGCTGGACCCCATAAATCTGTAGCAACTAATTCAAGAGGATTAGAATATTCTGTTTGTGAGTCTAGAAATGCAAGTTTATGAGATTTTCCCAATTGACAAGAGGAACAAATATATGAATCAAAAATAGCATTTGTATTCAAATTCATATCATCCATGATTTGTTTAACAATTCTAATACTAGGATGTCCTAGGTTACAATGCATATATCAAACTTTCTACTACACTCAGAATCATTAACAAAAGTCATCATGCAATCTTTCTTATTAGATTTAGGGTTTTTGTGATTTGTAATATCAAATCTATATAACCCTTTATGTTCTTTACCCTACAAAATGATTTCTTGAGTTAGTATATCTTTGACACTGCAAGAATTTGGATAGAATTCAAAATAAAATTTGTTATCCTTTGTAAATTGGGAAACACTCATTAAGTCCTTTTTAATAGAAGGAAGTCTCAACAAATTTTTTAAAATAAGTTCTTTGGGTCATTTTAGACTTGCATTTCCAGTATGTGTAATATATGCAGTCTTACCATTACCAACTAAAAGATTTTGCATACCTTTGTATTCTTTATTCCCCAAATTGAGATTGCTTAAGTTGTTGGTAACATGGTTAGTAGCTCCTGAATCTGGATACCAGTAGTCATTATTTGCATCATCTGTTGAAGTAGTGTCTGCACTGCTATTTTCTGTCCGACTTTTATTACCCTCTTTTTGCACGTTAACCGTGTTAATGTTTGAACTATTGCTGGATTGACCAGGATTGACACTTGAATTATATCTGAAATAGCACTTATTTGCAGTATGTCCAAATTTTTCACAAATTTGACATTTGGTTCTTGAGTTATTATTTCTGCCTCTACCTCTGCCTCGATTAGATTGACCGCCTCCTCTCTGAACATTAGGTTGGTTTGTTTGAACAGTTTCTTGAGTTTAACCTCTACCATAGGCAGTGTAATTGATAGACAAATCTGAATTGACATTCTTTTTATGATCAATTCTACCTTCATGAGCCAAAATGGTTGAATATACATGTTGTAAAGTGGGTGTAGGATCCATAGACAAAATTATTGCAGACACAGCCTCGTAATCATCATCTAACCCACTTATTATAGACAACACTTGTTTTGATTCAGGAATCTTCTGCCCTGCAGAGTTCAATTGATCACAAATGTTCTTTACTTTTAACAAATACTCATTCCTACTAGCATCTCCCTTTCTAATACTATGGAGTTGTCTTTTGTAATGCATAATTCGAGTTGAGGATTAAGCAGAAAAATTGCTCTCAATTGTGGACCAGACTTCATTTGCAGTTTTTACACCAATTAACTGGGGTAAAATAGTTGCTACAATGGAATGACATCATCCATGCACAGATAAGACTATCATGCCTTTGATATGACAAGAATTCTGTATTTTGCACAAGTTTATCTTCATTATCTCTAGTATACTTAGGTGGAACCATTTTTGTTCCATATATGTAATCTTCAAGACCATATCCTCTAACAGCAGTTTCTACCTGTAATTTCCATAACAGGTAATTTGATTCATCAAGCTATTTCAAGATCAGCTGACTTTGTGGTTTAATGATTGATTTCATCAAATCTTGGATGGGATCAGGTGGTTCATTCTGACCAGTTGAGAATTTACCACTGGAGACATTAGCACAGGCTGAATCATCGGGACCAGCCATGACAGACAACAGAAGCAGGTTGAACCAAAAACAAGTAAGGATTTCTGAATTTAGAAAAGCTTTGAATTGTGAAAATAAAAAAACTCTTTATTTGATGATTGAAGCAACCTTAAAGGCTTGAATGATGAGAGCTTTAAGAGAGAACTTGATAAAAAAAATTGACAGGCCTTTCTGGATGGCTCTCTTATAAACTAATCTTGTTTCTTTACTTTCTTGATCAGCTTTCTTGCAAGATTCAGAATTCTTTTACCACAAAAGCTTCAATGAAAGAACTGTTGCAGCTTGTAATAGCACAGGCGAGGCACTTTTCCTTTGTTGTGGCTACTCTCAAATGACAGCGTAATGCCTTTAATGAGAGGGTTCAAATGATGATATCTAACTGATGGACAATAACCTCTGTTAATCAGAGATTATATTTGCACAGGATCAAGCATAAAATGCTGTTAAGCACAAATTCTGGCTCCGATACCAAGTTGAATTCTCGAAAGAATTGGAAAAATGGAATTTTTTATTATTACTGAAAGAGGAATTACAGAAAAATGAATACTGTATGATTCACGGCATGTACAATGTCTTTTTATACAGAGAAACAAATAAAACGGGAAATGGGCCAAGCCCATGAGAAAAGAAAATAAAAAGCGTTGAGCCTATCGGGGAGAGTATGTAATAAACAGATGTGTCATATCCACTGATTTCTAACTTACAGTTTCTATGCAATCCATTATTATTAACCAATCCAACATCAACTTTAATTTTTAACTATTACATCATTAATTAGGGTGTTGAGCAACTTTAGCTTTATAGCCTTTTACTGACATCATGTTAGTTTTTATACGTTGATTTCATAAGATATAATTTGAAGTATGTATATATTTTTAGTTATTCTAATTTATGTGATAACTATTAACATTATATATGAACATGGTTAGTTTATAGCGATTTACTGATGAATTAGACTTAGATGGATACACCAAGAATTAAATGTATGTGACTATCTTTTTTTTGAAAAACAAAATGTGTGATCTTCTGAAAAGAAGAGAGAGAGCGCGCGCACACACACACACACACACACACACACACACACACACACACACATATATATATATATATAGCCAAAAACTACAAAATCCGACTACATAATACCAAACTCTGCTATATAAATGTAGAGGAGGTAGATAGATGAGCTCCGGGTAAACCACCGCCCATCATGCTTTAATATCGAATTCCGGCAAGGCCATCACCCGATATTAAAGTATATCTACTCCAATACAAACAAAACACATCAAAATGGCCAAAGGGAAACAAAAACAACAAAATACAACACTTCAAGTCTAACTATAAAAAATAACCCCCACAATAACTGCTACCAATCTATCCAGCTATCCGCTAAGTACTTCCTCTTAATCAACAACCTGAATCTGCGAAAAGCTCAACAAACTATTAGTAATTTGTCACATATATATATATGGAAATATATATGTATTAATATATATATATATATTATATAAGCATATATATATATATTCAAACATATGTATATACCATATATATATGTGTAGAAGAAAAAATACAGGGAAAAAACTGATAAAAGAAATTAACAACCAATGCGATATCTATTACGAAAAAAACTGCTAATTCTAATAAATTGATTCAAATTAAATCTAACCTTAATCAATAAACTCTCAAAGCCCAATTTCCTGAAAAGCTTGTAATGTGAATTAGACATCCAATCCAAACAAAAATAAACTATTTTAATAATTAAATTATCCGTAGAAACAGAATTAGAATGAAAAAATCTCTGATTTCTCTCAAACCAAATGAACCAACTTATGATAGTGACTAAAGAATTTAATATGTATCTTTTACTAACATTATAAACAAATCTATAAGAATCCCAATAATCAACACAACTATTGAAAGAATTAGGACAATCAAAAACAAATATCCTTAAAACCATATTAAATATAAAATTTGTGATATTGCATGAGAAAAATAAATGATCAACATCCTCATTCAAATGATTACAAAAATAACACTTAACATCAAAAATGATATTTTTCCTCTTTTGAAGCTCAACCGTATTAAGTTTCTTATGAGTGATTAACCACATTAGAAATTTAGCTTTAGGAGGAGAATTAGATTTCCAAATAAAATTAAATGGTCGAAATGAGATTCCCGAAATATTTATAAAGTTATACATAGAATTAACCGAATAAACTTGACTTTTATCCATACCCCAACTAATAAAGTCCCTACACTCATCAATGTGATATAATGATAACTTAGCATAAAGTAAAGCTAATTGTCTTAACATTTCCCCTTCTAAGATATTATCAAAAGAAAAGAAAACTCCCATGGGGGATCCAAATCTCTTCTAAAAACATCTTTAATCAACGCATTTTTAAAACTACAATTATTAAAGAGCTCCCTAAATTCAATTTTAAGTGGTAAACGAGAAATCCACATATCATGCCAAAAGTAAGTCATGTTACCCGAATGAACAATCACCTTATAACCTAAGTTAAAAAAATCAAAGCATTTTAATACTGACTTCCAAAAGTAAGATAATCTATTATACCAACTACCAATAGATACAACAATAAACTCTCCTCCTGAATAGTAAAATTTAGATACAATAACCTTCCTCGTAGTCGACACTACAGGACACCTAAATTTCCACAACCATTTGGCTAATAAGGAAGAGTTAAAATTAAATAAATTAATGATCCCAATCCCCCATCTTTCTTAGGCTTACAACACACCTTCCAGTTTACTAAACATTTGAAACCCCTACAAATAGGATCACCACCCCCACTCCATAGATAATTACGTCTTATTCTATCAATTTTTCAAATGACAACAATAAAACATGAAATTATTATATCAATTGATCAAGTAATATATACGAAGCACTTCAAACATTTTCAGTGTAATAATAATTTGTTGCTAATGAGTTATAAAGGAGCATAATAATTGTTGGCAGTCAATAATAGTGTGCTGCAAAGAAGCGTAAGAAATTTAGAAGTTATATGCAGATGCATTATTATAAATTCATGATATTTTAGTATCAATAATATGACTATACTAATTTATTTTCGAAAAACAAGTAAACTTTATTCACAACTATGTATAATTACATTACAGATATTCATAAGATGTTAGCATTGAGGAAAATAAGCTAAGATCTATACAAGAAAAATTAAAAAACCTCAATGCTAACACAACAACAAAAAAGTAAGACCAAATTACATCAAAATAGCTTCAACAAAAAACATTAGACATCATATCCTGAACAATACATCTCCAGTAAACAGAATTGCCAAAACTACAGAACTTTCATGAATATCCTCGTCATAACTTCATCATGTACCTGTCTTTTTAAAAATTGCCTTGAGAATAACAGAAAAAAGTGCATCAGAATTCAATTCAATTGAAGTAAACACTCTGCGATTTCTTTCTGACCAAACCTCCAACAGAAAAATCTTCAATATCCTCAACAACAACATTCCTTCCTTTGATTTCCATCTGGTTGCCTTGAACAAATTAAACAATTCATCTCTATTATTAACTGATGGCTGTTGAAGCATACCAAAGCCCAAGACTCTTTTCCAAACTTGATACACAAAATTGCACTCAAAAAACAAATGAGTATTGCATTC
Source organism: Allium sativum (assembly GCA_030737875.1). Classification (NCBI taxonomy): domain Eukaryota; kingdom Viridiplantae; phylum Streptophyta; class Magnoliopsida; order Asparagales; family Amaryllidaceae; genus Allium; species Allium sativum. Next base: position 1,048,745,562 of record CM060916.1, on the reverse strand, counting down.
AGACTCAGCATGACAGAATACACAAATATCATCAGGGATGATGCCAATTTTGAATAGCTTATCTTTAGTGTTTAAGGCATTAGACATCACTTTCCAGAGATGGAAATTTTGCTTGGCATTACTCATTAAACTCCACACTCTCTTATACCATGTAAAAATAGACCTATCACCACTTAAAAGATCATACACTAAACTGATAGAGTGAGATTTTCCCATCCAAGTTATACTAGCATTATTCTGTTTAAAATTGAGAGAAATTTCATACTAGAGTCTCCTCAATACTGTAGAGCTGCAGTGTGGTAAAATCATCTCACCATCATGCAAAAAATCTTTAATTTCAGCTAAATCTGGAATGCCACAATTCCTTCTCAAACTATACTCCACCACATCATGCAAAATTAAACCTCTATTTGCCCATGGAGTGTGCCAGAATAAACCAGACAGATGTGATGAATAGCATTGAATAAAAGGTAAGAATTCACTTCTGATCTTAAGAATCTGCCTCCAACTCCAACTACAAAAACTAGGGATTTGCATTGTCCAAAAGTTTTTCTTCCCAATCAAAATATTTCTCACATATTTAGTCCATAAGCAATTTTCATTAGAAAAAATCTTATCAATATATAATGAAATGGCTGCCTTATTCCAAAGAAACAAATTAGTGATACCCAAGCCTCCACTCCTTTTATCATCACAAAGTTTTGAGAATTTTATTGGGGCAATCTTCTTAACAAAAGGGTCACCATGCCAAAGAAATTTATTCATTGCACTAACTACCATATTAATGAGTTTCAAAGGAAGGATATTATGTCTGGAATAATAGGTGGTCATAGAGGTAATAATTGATTGAATTATTGTGAGCCTACCAGCTTGTGAAAGTTGACATGATGGCCATTGCTTCATTTTTGCAATAATTTTCTCAAATAATGGCATACAACTTTCCTTAGTAATTCTACCAGTAAAAAGAGGTAAACCCAAATATTTTGAATTGCTAGGAAAAACATTTAAACCAGATAACTGAAATAGATCATCCACTGCAGTTTGACTAAGCCCAGCAATTTTAATGTGAGACTTCTTCAAGTTAATTTCCAAACCAGTCATATCATAAAAGGACTGTAGGATTGATAACAAACATTGGATATTGGAAAAAACAGATTTGGTAAAAATAATAAGATCATCAGCAAAACAAAGATGAGTGATAATTGGATTCTTACATCTAGGATGAAGTTGCAGATTACCTAATTCAACTTGCTTGATGATTAAAGAATTCAGAAGATCCATAACATAGATGAATAAATATGAAGAAATAGGGTCACCTTGTCTAACTCCTTGTTTACTATTGAAGAAATCATGCATAGAACCATTTCTAGGGATAGAAAATTTTGGAGTAGATATACAGGTATAGATCCGGGCAAGAAATGGTTTAGGAAAATTCATTCTCGACAATATAGCAACAATTGAAGACCAAGACACACTATCAAAGGCTTTCTTTATATCAAGTTTTAACATGCATCGAGGAGAATTGTTTTTCCTGTCATAACCATAAAGTAACTCTTGGGCAATCAACACATTATCACTAATAGATCTACCAGGAACAAATAAAGATTGATTGGATGATATTACAGTAGGGAGTACAGCTTGCATTCTGTTGGCCAACAATTTAGAAATAATCTTGTAGAAAACACTACAACATGATATTGGCCTAAAGTCTGATACATGTGTAGGGTTGTCCATTTTAGGAACCAGAGCTATGTAAGTGGCTGCAAATGAAACTGGTAATGCATTGGAATAGAAAAAATATTTAATAGCTTCAGAAATGTCATTACCAATAGTAGCCCAACACTTCTGTAGGAAACAAGCATTAAAACCATCTGGCCCTCCAGAACTAGCTGGATCCATCCCCTGGACTACAAATCTGATTTCATCATTAGTTACTGGCTTAATAAGCCCTATTGATTGCTCATGAGAGATGAAAGGCAGATTAATATGGAATTAAGGCTCAATATTGCTAGAGTGAAGAATTTCAGGAGCAAGAATAGTCCTAAAATAATTGACAAAAGCAGTATCAATAGCATTATGATTAGTTAGCAAAATACCATCAGCATCATAAATCATATGAACAACTTCTCTCATTTTGTTCATTTTGAGAAAATTGTGAAAATATTTAGAATTCCTATCCGCTTCCACTTCTCTCCGGATATAAGACCTCTGTTTCATTGATTGATATTCTGTGTCCAAAATGAACTTAAGCCTGTCTTGTAATTCTTTCTCTAAAATCAGAAGCTGAGAATTATAAGGATCAGTAGCCATATTGCTTTGCACCTTTATTAGTTCAGATCCAACAAGAGAAGATTGCATCATTACATTTCCAAAATTATGCTTAGACCAGGCTTTAAGATGAAACTTGAGAAGCCTTAGTTTATTTAATAGCTTTTCTAAAGGATTCCTTCAAAAATTTTGACTCCAGACCTGTAAAAGAATACTGGAAAAATCCTTATGAGATAACCAAAAATTAAAAAATTTGAAAGAAGACTTCCCTTTAATAATGGCATCAGCTTCACCCCAGTATAAAAATAAAGGACTATGATCAGAAATGGTAGGAGGGAGGATATGGTAGGAAGAAAAAGGATAGATATCAAGAAATGTAGAATTGACAAAGATATGGTCAAGTTTGCAAAGAGTGGGAATTCCAGAGTGACTTTTATTAGACCAAGTGAAAGAAGGACCAATTGAATTGAGAGGAGACCGTTTTGATTTGATAATAGATTGATTGAGTGGAGCAATATCATTAATAGAAAGAGAACACCCACCAATTTTTTGAGCAGACATTTTGGTTTTTTAGGGTTATTTCTTATCGTAGACATTTTGGGATTTTCATATCCCGCTCCCGCAAGAGACTTCGTTTCGTAGTTGATGACTCCGGATTTCGTATCCCCTCGCACTTTAGGAATTTCATATCCCTATGCTCAAATACGAAATTTCTGGATATGAAACGTGGCTTGATGGTGGTGTTATAGTTTTTCGTCTTCGAGTTCGGCACGAGTTTTTCCATGGCTCTTTCTATATGAAATATGCATTTTGTCTCGTGCATAACGAAGACGAAGTGGATTTGGGCATTCACAATTTGGTTAAGAATGGAGATACGAGATGGTAGATGCCACTCGTGGGTTCGTTCGAGGATTGGAATACAAAATGATGATTTCGTATCTGGCTTTTGGCTTGGCAAATACTCTAACTTTCTGGAGTACGAAGTGCATTTTGTATTTGGGAAGTCGAAGGAAGTGATTTGGAGTTGGGGCGCTTCAACGTGATGAAGCAGAAAATGGTTAAGTACCCGGATCGGTACTAATCCCGGGATACAAAATGTTGGGAATACGAATTCTCGTATTCCCTAACCTATAAATACCCCACTTGGGAATTGATTTCAAGATCATTTGGCTGTTAGTTTATGAACGTTAGAAGCTTAGCATTGGAGCATTTTAATGGCTTCCTATAATGTCCCTACGCTTTGGAAGGTCTCTTGGACTTTTGAACTTCACATAGAAGTTTTCTTATAACATTTTAGCATTTGGATTGATACTTGGTTGGCTACTTGAACCTTGGAGCATATTTGGAACTCTTCGGATTTCAGAACATGACAGTGGTTGGGGGATTTGTATTGATCCGCGTATTTCTTTTCAATAAATTTGGCTCCTTTAATTGCATCGATTATGGTGGTGGGGTTTAGGAGTTGTAGTTCGTTTTAAATATGAGTTTTGAGGCCGGATATGAAGCATGAGGGATTGAATCAGGTGTTAGGGTATTTATACGGTTACACAAGGTTTCGACGGTGAGTTGGTAATGGTCAACGGAAGTGATTTGTTTTAATTGAAATGAATAGCATGGGGGTATGAGAAGGTCGGTGGACCGAAACTTTGCTCAAGCACTTTTGCTAGTGTTATACAAGACAAGAGTTGTTTATTGCGATGCATCCATTGAAACCAGGATAGAGCTTGCCCTAGCATGTGAAAGCTTGCTCACTCGACAAGTTGGTACTCTGGTGTAGAGTCGTAGGTGAAGAAGCGGTCAGCTTGGAATTCCCAATCGTGGGGGTTGGAGCCATCAAATGATGTTAGTGTCACTTTGGGGTTTCGAGTGGTATTTGGGAAGTTATTAATGGAGGTTGTCAATTTGTGTTGGATGAGTTATTGGTGGTGGATATGCGGTTGTTAGGGGATATAGGTAGTTGTGTGTCGAATTTGTGTGTAAGGTCGATTATGGATTTGGTGAGATTTTTCGATCGCCGTTTTCATATCGATGATGTCCACATGTTGGGTTTCCAATAGAGCGCTATGACTGGCTTGGGTGTTTTGAATGATGATGATGGTGTCCTGGTGGACAACTAGTTGATTGAGTGTGTCATTGACCTTGGTTATTGTGAAGGGCTGATTTGGATATTTAGGGAGAAGAGAAGGGAAGGAGAGGTCAGAAGCGAAAGCACCAAATGATACGTCCATTAGGTAGAATTCACCTTTAAAGACTATCTTGTAAGGGGAGGGTGCCTAATAAGCTATGTACCAGCCGATATTTTCCATATTTGTGGTATGGGATATTGCAAACACCCTTGTAAAAAAAATTCTTTTACAACTTTAAATTACGATGTTACAATAATTTTTTTAAATATCATTTCATGAATTCCAAATTAAGTGGCAAAAGAGAAAAGTAAATGTCAGTATTTAATTGCTTATTCGGCGGAATAGCCTTGAGAAAAACTAATGTAATCTAGAAAACAATAAGACGTAGTAAAGAAAGAGAATATAAAAAAATGTATTCTATAGTAAAAATATCGAGGATAAAATGATGCAATCCATGAAGAAAAAAATGTATTTTACAAGAACATATTATAAAGTCTGGAAAGAGGTAAAGGTAATAAAATGGTGAATGTAGAAATATATTATATAATATATTTTTCTCAATATCCAAAAATATGTTATTGTCTCATTTAGTTGTAGTTGACTCTATTATAGTAGTTTTGCAACGTCTACAAAATTTCATGAAAGACAATGATCATATTACAACTTTGTGCAGCACTATATTTGTGAAACTTCCCGGAACAGATATTACAAATGTTTTTCCAATCTTTGGAAACAAAGGTATTTTTAGAGCAGTGTTAGCCAATGCCATTTGAGCTGGGTTGGATCATGAGAATATTTTGACAAAGGGGGGAGCAATGTAACATATGGGTTACTTGGACAGCGAACCGCTTTAGTTCATATTTGGGTGAAGTTGGAGCAACATTGCAACAGTTTCTGAATGGTGTTATGATGGAGTGTCGAATTATTTTTCATAATATATCAAATCGAGTTGTTGTTGATTCCGAGTCAAAATTAGATGTTATTTTCAATTGGATATCTTCCGGGTAATAACTTAAAAGTTCTTCCATTCTTTACCATCCTTCTTTTATATAACTTTGGAGACTACAACCATTTTTTTTATGCAAATAAAATATTAAAAAAATTATGGCTTATAATCATTTTCAATATATCTGGAAGTGACTGCTTCAACCCATGCCATTCATTTCCAAAGTTCCACACTTGTAGATGATAATCTCAGATCCATCAAGAAATATAAGATTTGGTTTCAATTTTATGTATTTGTTATTGAATATATATTTATCCATATTAAAGCATTTTTTAGTCACTTAATCATTTTCAATCTATCTGGAAGTGACTGCTTCAACCCATGCCATTCATTTCCAAAGTTCCACACTTGTAGATTATAATCTCAAATCAATCAAGAAATATAAGATTTGGTTTCAATTTTATGTATTTGTTATTGAATATATATTTATCCATATTAAAGCATTTTTTTAGTCACTTAATAGGTGATTAGATGGTTTTAGTAAAATTACATGCACTAGTAATTAGAATTTGATATATGAGATTGTAGTTATAACAAAGACTGATCATTTACATACATACGAAATTTCTAGGCAAAACAAATATTTTCGAATAAAGAGTGTTATGTTTATATCCAATTTTGAAATCAACTTCATATGTAGTAAAAGGATAAGTGTATTCTGGAGAATACGTCTCTTTCTACTCCCTACTTCTTTTCCTTATTTCTCTGTTATGGGCCAAAGCGCACTATATTATTTTTTAGCCATTTAAACAACGTTTGTACATTTGTTTCAATGTAACATTTTACAATTTCTCTTCTGAAATAATATCAAACTTCTTCAGCATTTTACATTTCAATTTCTGATTGAATTCCAACTTGGTATCAGAGCATCAATTGTGCTTAACAGCATTTTTTCGATCCTAATCAATATCAAATCTATGGAATTAAGAGATTATTATACATCAGATAGGTTTCATCATTTGGACTCCTCTCATCCATGATTTGCACCTTGTCATTTGAGAGTTGTTGGTTGTAGTGAAGAGAATTGTGCCTCGCCTAGTTTCAATTCTGGCTGCATCAGTTCTCCTCATTGAAGCTTTAAGGTAAAAGCATATGAATTATTCAAGAAAGCCGATCAAGAAAGTAAAGAAACTGTTACACTTGACCAAAGAGCCATCCAGTAAAACTTGTCAGTGTTTACAGTCTTATATTCATCAAAGTTCATTCAAGAAAACTCATCATTCAAGTTTTTAAGGTTGCTTTAGTAATCAAATATAAAGTTTCTTCAAAATCCCAACTCAATGGTGTTCCAATTCAAATTCAGATTTCTTTTACCTATTTTTGCTGCTTCTGCATCTGGTTTCTGCCATGACTAATTAAGGTGATGTATTCAGCCCTAATATGTCCAGCACTAGAGTTTCTACTTCTCAGAATCAGCCCGATCCCATTCAAAATTTGATGAAGTCAATCATCAAACCACAAAGCCAGCTTATCTCATTACATCTTGATGAGTCCAACTATCAGTTACGGAAATTATAAGTAGAAACAATAGTTAGTGGTTATGGACTGGATGACTATATTTTTGGAACAAAGATTGTTCCAGAAAAATTTATCTGTGATAACGAAGAAAGACTTATGCAAAATTCTGAATTCTTGGCATATCAAAGACAATATAGTCTTGTCTGTGCATGGATGATGTCATCCATTGGAGCAACAATTTTTCCACAATTAATTGGTGTCAAAACTGCACAAGAAGTTTGTCCACTATTGAAAGAATTTTTTCTACACTGTCCTCTGCTCGAATTATGCATCATAGAAGAAAACTTCACAGTATTAGAAAGGGTGGTTCAACTATGAATGAATATTTACTTAAGGTAAAATATATTTGTGATCAATTGAATTCAGCAAGAAAGAAAATACCTGGGTCTGAACATGTGCTATCAATTATGAGTGGTTTAGACGATGATTATGAAGTTGTGCCAGCAATTATTTTACCCATTGATCCTACCCCAAGCTAACAATATGTTTATTCAACCTTATTGGCACATGAAGGCAGAATTGATCATAAAAAGAGTGTCAATTCAGATCTGTCTATCATCTACACCACTTATGGAAGGGGAAAGTATCAAGGAAATGTTCCAAGAAATCAACCCAATGTTCAGAGAGGTGGTCAATCTAATCGAGGCAGAGGTAGAGGAAGAAATAATAACACCAGAATTAAATGCCAAATTTGTGAAAAATTGGGGCATAATGCTAACAGGTGTTATTTTAGGTTCAATTCCTGTGTTAATCCAAGCCAAACAAATAACAATTCCAGTGTTAATTTGGTGAATGTGTAGAAAGATGGTAATAAAAGTCGGACTGAAAATGTTAATGCAGACTCCACTTCCACTGATGATGCTAATGATGATTGCTGGTATCCAGATTCAGGGGCTGCTAATCATGTTACCAACAACTTGAGCAATCTTAATTTGGAAAATAAAGAATACAAAGGTATGTTTAATCTCTTAGTTGGTAATGGTAAGATTGCACATATCACACATGCAGGAAATGCAAGTTTAAATGGATCTAAAGAACTTATTTTAAAAAAATTACTGAGGTTTCCTTCTATTAAGAAGAATTTGATGAGTGTTTCCCAATTTGCAAAAGAAAATAATGTATACTTTGAGTTTTATCCAAATTCTTGCATTGTCAAAGATATACTGACACAAGAAATCATTTTGCAGGTTAATGAATTTAAAGGGTTTTACGGATTTTATGTAACAAATCATGAAATCCGTAAGTATAATGAGGAAGAGTTTATGATGACCTTTGTAAATGATTCTGAGTATTGTAGAAAATTTGATTTGTAACATTGCAAGTTAGGACATCCCAGTAGTAAAATTGTGAAACAAGTAATGAGCAATAATAACTTATATGTTAGCAATATTTCTGATTGATATATTTGTTCTTCTTGTTAGTTGGGAAAGAGTCATAAACCTGCATTTCCAAATTCACACAAGTTATACTAGACTACTTGAATTAGTTGCCATTGATTTATGGGGTCTAGCATCTACCAGTTCTGTTTATGGTTACAAGTACTACATTTCCTTTATAGATGCATACTCTAGATTTACTTGGATTTACATGCTGAAATCTAAGTCTGAAACAAGTAATGTGGTCATACAGTATATTAATAAAGTTGAAAACATGCTTGGTCATCATGTGAATACTATTCAGACTGATGATGGAACATATTTTTTGCCATTAAAATCATATTTTGAGAAAAAAGGTATTAATCATATAACTACATGTCTATATACTTTAGAACAAAATGGTTTAATTGAAACAAAACACAGACATATTGTGGAAACTATTTTAACTTTTCTCAGTCAAGCTTCATTGCCTTTAAAATTTTGGCCTGAATCTTTTAGTACTGCTGCGCACTTGATAAATTTTTTACCAACAATTTTTTTTTTAATTTTAAAAGTTCATAGGTAGTTCTATTTAAAGTTAAACCAGATTATGAACATTTAAAAATATTTGGATGTCAGTGTTTTCTTTGTTTAGACCATATAACACACATAAATTAGATTTCAGATATACTCCATGTACTTTTCTAGGATATTGCAGCAAACAAAAGGGTTACAAATATCTGGATAATACTGGTAGAATTTATATTTCTAGACATGTAAGATTTAATGAGTAGGTATATCCATTCAGTAATGAGAAAATAAAAACAACTGAAAAGGTTGCTAACCCTAGAGTTGTCATACCTGACATTCCTAATGAAGTTCAAGTGATGGTGCCAGTTCAGCAAGTAATGAATGCACCACCACCAGCTCTCGGTACACCAGAAAGGCCATGTCGATAGCATATAACTGATGATAATTAGAATCATTCAAGTCAAGAGACTAATGGTAGTTCCAGTAAGCAAGCACCTGTTAGAGATTTAATAGAAGGCATCAATCAAGACGATGCAGCTAGAGATAATCTCAATAAACATCCAATGTTAACTCGAGAAAAATGTGGTATATTCAAACCAAAGACAATCAATGCTACAGTTTTACATGATGAACCAGTCACTTCCAATGAAGCAGTTTAGAATGATAAATGGAAACAAGCCCTGCAAGAAGAATACGATGCTCTAATAAAGAAAGGGACTTAGTCACTGGTTGAAAAACAGATAATAAAAATATAATTGGATGTAGATGGGTTTATAAGTTAAAGAAAAATTTTGATGTTTCAATTTCTAAATACAAGGCAAGATTAGTCGCAAAAGGTTATTCACAGCGGTATGGGTTCGATTTTTCCAGAATCCTTTTCACATGTTGTGAAACGTTCATCAACTAGAATAATATTAACTATTGCCTTTGTTAATCCCTAAAAAAGCATACACACATTGGGTAAAGGGGTACAAGGAGGGTCTTACCAGCGTCGGCCTTACATAACACAACTGCACTAAGGAGGATCCAAATATCAAACCCAATGCAGGTCAAGTCTACCAGTGCAACCGGGCCATGAGAAGCGTGACTCGACAAAGATGAAGGCTGCACATCCAGAGAACCGCTCAGGCGCTAAAATAAGACAGGTCACCCGCTTTGCACAAGCTAGAGCAACCTCGTAGTATAAACGTAAAGCCAAGCGGCACCATGCAAAGGCAGCAAGAGGATGAGCGCCCTTGGTTCGAGAAGGGCGATCGTGCAAGGAGCAAAGGAGGATCGATCTCGGCTCCGCACCCCGCTCTTATGAAATCTCCCAAAGCATCCATGCCTGAACTTAAGGACCCGCTCAACTATTCAAGACACTCAACAAGTCGTCTGCACATAACACCGAATACGACCATGGACAGCTGGCTACAGCTGTCCAGTGGTGTGGTCGTAATAAGCAAAATGAACGACCCATAGCTTGGATAAGCAGATTCCAGATCATTTACCAAGAGGGGTTAACCTTTAAATACACCATGGCTACCCACATTTAAAGGGGGGCTTTTGGAAAAACCACGGAGTGCTGCTAAACTTCAGACTCAACCACAGATCTGGCCATGGCGTCAAGGACCATCTTAGAGTGAAGGCATATTCTCTCTCAATCATTCATCCACCTTTCTTCTCCTCAAACTTCATTATTCTCTCATATAATTCTCTAGATCAAAATACATAAACGAGGGTATATTGAGTGGATATAGAGATGTAGGAGGTTAAAGAGTTGATGTACCTTGTAATTCTCATTATATGAAAGGAAATCATCTTCATAGTGGACGTAGGCCTCGTTAATGGCTGAACCACTCTAAATCTTGTCTCTACTTTACTTTTTCTTTCATTTTTTTTACTTTTTATTGCTAATTAGACACGGTTCCATTTATTTCTTACCGAATTGGTGAAGTACAGTTTAGTACCTTGGGTGTTTAGACCATTTTTGGTGTAAACATTTTGGCGCCCACCGTGGGGCCGTGTTTTGCTTTTTTCCATTTCAGATCTGACAAGATTTTCTGAGAGACACCATGCTTACAATCATGAGCATGCTAAGGAGAACCGCCAATGAAGACAACAACCACAGCAGCGGCATCAACACCGTCATGCCACTAAATGGCGACTCCGATAAAGGGGAGCCACCAGAAATCAAAGAGATTGTAACCAGGGAAAATTTGGAGGAAGCGGTGATAGGATTAACGAGTCAGATAACTATCGCAAGCAACGCGATGATGAAGAAGCTCGAGTCGATGCCCGCTATCCAAGCCGCTACCGCAAAAGCCGCTCTAAGCGCCACTTGTTCCTCGCTGACTCGGGCGAATCACGGATCAGAAACAGAATTCCCCGCTTCACACTCAAGACAACGGGATTCCATTCCAAGAGTTGCGCGTCGCACCAATCCTAACTACGAAAGGGGCAAAGAACCTGCGAACGATTACTGTAACACCCCGAATTTTCTATTAACAATAAATTAACAAATTAAAGTATAATTAATTCTAAATGAAAGAATTAAGGGAAACAGGCTACGCCATTACATTCATCTCGGAATTCTGCTTGAGATAGAGTCTGAGTTTGCGTAAATCGGACTCTGTATGAAGAAGTTGTGGTCTTTGGATGTTTCAGAATTCGATTTAAAATTCAAACAGCCCGAAACAAGTTCAAAATTCGAAAATTGGACCAGAATTGGGCTGGGTGGGAAAATTCCCACCCATGACCCAGGTCGACCAGGGGGTCGACCTGGGTACCCAGGTCGACCTGGGTACCCAGGTCGACCTGGGTACCCAGGTCGACCTGGGGGTCGACCGACCCAGTCGACCTGGTCAGGTCTTGGCCGGCCTGGTCGGGTTCTGAGCGATTTTCTGAGTTCTGGTGTGTCACTAGGGCTGATTTGTCACTTTCTGGTTGGCTCTTCTCGATGTGAATGGTCTAGATTCATCTATGATCATCTGACGGATCTAATTAGTTTGAAATTCTATATAAACAACTCAAGTCTACAAACAAAATTCACACAAAAATTAGAACCAGAGCCGCCATGCCGTGGGGAGAAAACTGAGAGTAGCCTCCACTTGAAGAAAACCAAGAGTCATACAAATCTAATTCAAAACTAAAATCAAAACAACGTGTATCTACCCAAATGAAATCATCTCAATTCCAGAACTCAGAATCCAGAACTCAAGTTCGTCTTTCGTTGTAAGTTTAGTTATGTTTTGGGATGCGAATCAAAATTAATGTCATGCCTTGGAAATAAATTGATAATAGAACAATGTTTATTATGTTATATGTGGAATTGAATGATATTGATCTATGTCTATGGTTCTATTTTATTATCATGTTGAATTGGGAATTAATGGATAAGCCTATTCATATGTATATGAACTTGGAGCATAACCTGTTATGACAAGTTGTGTAGTTTATCATGTTATGCAAGTTTTAGGTTGTAAAATCATATCACATATGTGACCAAATGTTAGATCTACATGTTTATGTGTATATGTTAAACATATGTCATATTTCAAATTCACACTTATTAATATGTTCGTGATTGATTTGCAAGTTCATACATATGTAAGTTGATTTAGTCTATGTTGCAAATTCACATGTATGTATGTTGATTTAGTCTGCGTTGCAAGTTCACACCTATGTGTTAAAAATTATAAATACTTTATGGACATGACATAATTTTGTCATATACTAGTTTGTGTTTGAGATTATGCCTAGATCTAAACAGGTTTAGGCTTATGTTGTCTAAATCATATGTTAATTCACGTGACACCTATTTAGTTAGATTCCCCTTTCAATGCAAGTTCACATGACAAGTTGAAACCAATGATTTATGATTATTAGATCTTAAAGTTGCAAGTTCATATGTCACACACCCTTATTGTTATTTAGAATATTTCATGTTTATCGCTTTCCCCTTTTATGTTGATAAGTTGGGCTGAAATATCGAGCCGAACACTCATTAAAATCTTGCAAAGTACAAATGGGGGATATCGTTGGGGTTAGACATAAAAATATATGAAATTGGCATGTTTGGCACATGCCAATAATTGGTGGCACTTAAATGGTATAAATTCTTATACCAAAAATGATGAACTTGGAAAGTGGGTCATAACATTTAATTGTTAACAAATTTACATATAAGAATAAAAAAGAACAAATATGTAAATTTAGAAAATACGAGTATGCTTAACCCGAGGTTGGATTGAGTAGTGATGTAAACCTACCCGAACCCGCCTGGCTGTCTAGTAATCACAACAATACCTATCCAATGTGGGAGGTTAAGGCATTGAGCCCAATAAGGACCCAAGGCTAGACTGAGTTACAGTGTAAACCTGCCTGGAACCGACCGGCACATCCAGTAACCGTAACAATACCTATCTAATGTGAGTAATTGGTGCTTTAACTAATTAAAGCTAAGGACGGACAAGTCAGGATGGTAGGGTTAAGTTAACTAAAACACTTAACCAATTCAACATGTTGATTAAACTGATGGGTGGGGTTAGGTTAATACAGACACTTAACCACTTAACATGTTTGACTAGAAAACCCTAGTAACGGGGACCCTTTTCAGTAGTAACCCAATTAGGTATCATGGTACCCTGAAACTAGGCAGGATGGGGCACGATTACTGGGTTGATTGTAAGCGGTCAAAAACGACGGTGGTTGGTGCAACAGTCTAGGTTCTAACGGAGTGCGGGCGTGCACACACTTTGGAGCAGACAAACAGGGCACTGGGCACCAGTAGTATAACCTATGCATTCTAGAATTGTGTCGGGCCGCCACCATGGGACTTGATACACCCCATGGTGGGAGCAACATAGGTATCTACAATCATGTGGGGCCGTATGACATAGGAAGAAAACGTTGCGAGTAAGAGCCGAACGAATAAGGGATCACCTTGTCATGAACACGTGACGCTAGTTAGGCTAGTTAGTAGGTGCAGAGAAGTAATAGTGAGTGCGTTTAGTATAGTTAGTATTTCCTGCCATATCTTGTCTTATATTCTAGTATTGTCCTGTTCTCAGTTTATGCAAGTCATGAACTTTTTATTGTTCTCATGCTAGAATTATAACTAGACTTACCAGACTTATGTCTGACCCATTTTCCTTTCGCTTTCATTTCTTCCGTTCACCCCCCCCCTCAGGTCCACAGGGAGGAAACACCTCAGCTTAGTCAGATTTTTTTCATCCAACTTGAAGAGAGAGAATATATTGCTTGGATCTCTTTCGTTTGGGCTATGGATTTGAACATTCTATGGGGATTTATGCAGTTTTAATTATGTTTCATGCTTCTTTAAGTTTTAAATCAAGACAGTATCATGGTTGTAATAATTGGAAGTTTGTTTTGAGGCAACTATGGAAATGTTTTGCATGAACACGTATTTATGATATGAAAGTCTGTTTGTTTTTCCGATGTTTATATATATGTGTTTATATCTGTCTTGTGCTTTATCTGTGACTTTTACTTATAAACCTCCACCGAAGTTAAGGTATTCCCTTTGTGAGTGACCTTAACGGAGGTGGGGTGTTTCACTTGGTATCAAAGCACAGGTTTACCAGATTAGATAAAGGTTTTTGAAACTATTTTCAAAAAGAAGTTTAAAGAAGCAATTTTTTTCAAGAAACAACGTTGTTTTTAACAGGCATAATTCCCCAAAGCCATATGCACTATCTCTCTATCCATTTGTCTTGAATCTTTCCTTTTTGTTTCAGCGTGTCTGGAGACCTTAACCTTCCAGAAGGAGTACCGATACCTGGCTAGTTCCGAAGGTACCAAGAGGAAAGGGCCAATGATGCGGGCCCAGCAGACATTCCTCCTCCCCCAGTGGCAGCGGTTCCTCCTCCTCCTCCTCCTCGTGGAAATGCATTCGCTAAGACGTGTAGAAACTTCAAGGCTATGGGTGGAAAGGACTTTTATGGAACTGAATCCTATGGGGTAGCAAGGAACTGGCTGAAGGAGACCGAAGATTTGTTTGTCATCTTCGAAGTTGACGACAGGCAAAAGATACAGCTAGCAGTGTGGTTGCTTAAAGACGAAGCTTCTTATTGGTGGGAGGTTACCCATGCTGAGAGGCCAGTGGAAACTTGGGAAGATTTTAGGATGAGGTTTGAGATGAAATTCCTCTCCCAAGCTGAAAAAAGCCTGCAGATGGAGAAGTTCCTAACTCTTAAACAAGGAAGTATGATGATCAAGGAGTACGTCAATCAGTTTAATCAGCTGGCCAGATTTGGGCTAGATTTAGTAAACACCCAACACAAGAAGGCCCTTCGCTTCGTCAAAGGTCTGAATGAGCCTCTACACAGCCTTGTTATGACCCATATACCCATGGGAGCGACTTATGAAAGCTTGGTGGACATGGCGCTACTACACGAGGAAGATAAAGACAAGAAAGAGGCAAAGGTGGAAGTGCCTCAAGAAAAGAAAGAGGGTTTACAGGCTAAGAAAACAGACTTCAAGAAGGGCGGGAAGAACAACAAATCTCGTGAGAAGAGAAAGTGTAATTTCTGTGGCATTGTTGGACATATAGTGAAAGACTGCAGAAAGAAGAAGGCGAAGATGAATGGTGGTTGTTTCCATTGCTGCAAGACTGGACGCATGGCTAAGGACTGCCCAAAGAAGCGGGGGCAGGGACAGAGGACTGGATCCACTTCAGGGGGACAGGTTCACGTGCTGGTGGCACCTCCGCAGGAATGAGGTAGAAATATTTATGTAGAAAGCTTAGTTTATCTTTAAGATCATCCACTTCGCACTCTCTTTGATTCTAGCGCATCGCACTCCTTTATTTCATCTGCTTTAGTAGAATCTCTGCACCAAGACACTAGTATGGTAGATGATCCCTTGGTTGTTTCAAATCCAATTAGGGGCTCAGCTTATTTGTCAATGGTTTGTTTGGATTTGAAAATCTCTATTCTAAGTGTTGATTTTAGATGTTGTGCCTTTGTTTTGGGTTTCTCGGGATATGGATTGATCTTAGGCATGGACTGGTTATCCAGTAATGGTGCCATTCTTGATTGTGAGAAGAGAGTGGTTAGACTCTTGACTCGGCTCGGTAACACTCTAGAAATTTCTTGTAATCCCTTGAATGTTGTTATGCTTAGTTATCTAGAGTCGCTTGATGCTTCTGTTGAGAATTTGCAGTCGGTTAGAGTGGTCCGTGAATATCCGGATGTCCTTGAAGAGGTGAAGGGCTTACCCCCGAGGTGGGAAATAGACTTCCGCATATATCTTGTTGATAATGCAAAGCCCGTAGCTTTACCTGTTAGACACATGGCTCCAAAGGAGAGAAAGGAGCTCAGTAAGCAAGTTAAGGAGCTTCTCGAGAAAAGGTTTATAAGGCGAAGTATCTCGGAATGGCGTGCTCTAGTGGTGTTTGCCACCAATGCAGATGGCTCACTACGTCTTTGTGTGGACTATAGGGAGCTAAACAAGCTGACAAAGAAGAATAGACACCCGCTTCCCAGAATAGACGAATTGTTTGATCAGCTTGTAGGTGCGTCGGTTTTCTCCCAACTTGATCTGGCTACTGGGATCCATCCGCTAAGGGTAGCTGAAGATAGCATTCATAAGACGGCGTTCAGAACCCCAGACGGTTTCTTCGAGTAGCTTGTCATGCCTTTCGACTTGACAAACGCACCAGATTATTTCGTAGACCTAATGAGCAGGGTGTTTAGAGAATTCCTCAATAAATTCGTGGTGGTCTTCGTAGACGATATTTTGATCATCTCAAAGAATGAGGAAGAACATACTCAGCATCTGAAGGAGTTCATGGAAACTCTTCGAGTTCATCAGCTGAAAGCCAAATTCTCCAAGTGCCACTTTTGGAGAGAAGAAGTAAGGTTTCTTAGACATGTAGTGTCCAAAGAGGGGTTAGCTATGGACCCCGCAAAAGTCGTGGCGGTGCAAGATTGGAAGGTACCAAGAAATGCAACCGAAGTCCGAAGCTTTCTCGAGCTAGCAGGTTTTTATCGAAAGTTCATTAGAGATTTCGCGAAAATCTCAGCTCCACTCACAAGGCTAACAAAGAAGAATCTAGCGTTCTCTTGGGATTTGGATTGCGAGTTTGCTTTCCAACGATTGAAAAGGGCTCTCAGAACACCCCCAGTTCTTACATTGCCAGATGGAAGCAAGATGTTTACAGTATACACGGATGCTTGTGGTACGGGACTAGGCGCTGTTCTGATGCAAGAAGCGAAGGTAGGAGCTTATGGTGGAAGTCAATTGAAATTTCATAAAAAGAACTACCCAACCCACGATTTTGAGTTAGCCGCCACCGTCTCTGTACTTAAGTCTTGGCATCCTTATCTCCTAGGTGAGAAGTTCGAATTATATACTGACCATAACATTGAAGTATCTTTTCTCGCAGAATGATCTTAACTTAAGACAACAAAGGTGGATGGAGTTTCTTGCCTTGTATGATTTTGAGATTTTCTATACTCCTGGCAAGGGCAATGTAGTAGCAGACGCCTTAAGTAGAAAGAAGCTAACCTTAAGCCCACTCTTTGTAGAAAAGCAAAGCTTGGAGTATATAGCCAATTTTGACTTTCGGCCCTCCTCTGATTTTGTACTAGTTTGATGGCATCACTAGAAGTACGACCCACTCCTTTAGACTCAATAGGGGCCGCAAAACGCGAAGACCCTCATCTTGTTAATGTGATTGATAAGCTAATTGGGGGTGAAACTTCCAGTCACCCCAATAGGTAATCAATCGATGATAAGGGTTGGCTGAGGCGAGATGGAAGACTATGCGTCCCACAAGCAAGGGATTTGGTAAAGATGGTTCCCGAGGAAGCACACCATTCCAAGATGACAATATACCCAGGTGGAGACAAGATGTACAAGGACGTAAAGAGAGTTTTCTTTTGGAGCGGCATGAAGAAAGATGTGGTAGATTTCGTTTCTAAGTGCATGATAAGCCAACAGGTCAAGGCGGAACAAAAGAAGCCTAGAGGACTGCTTCATCTTCAAGAACTCCCGCAATGGAAGTGGGGTAACATTTCAATGGACTTCATTGATGGGTTGCCTAGGTCAAGAAGGGGCAATATTTGCATTTGGGTAATAGTGGATAGGCTCACAAAAAGCGCCCACTTTATAGCCGTCAAGAGTAGAAGGACTGCCTCATCTCTAGCATCTCTTTATCCCAAGGAAATAGTTCGACTCCATGGAATACACTCCAGCATAGTGAGTGACAGAGATCCTATCTTTACAAGCGAGTTTTGGCGGAGTCTGCAAGAAGCTGTAGGCACACAGTTATGCTTGAGCACGACCTGTCACCTCCCAAACTGATGATCAGACGGAAAGGGTGAACAAAGTATTAGAAGATCTTTTGAGACAGTGCTTTCTTGACTTTGGAGGGGTATGGGAGGATCATCTTCCTTTAGTGGAATTCGCCTACAATAACAGCTACCAAGCCACCATCGGCATGGAGCCCTTCGAAGCTTGATCGTGCCAATCACCAACTTGTTGGTTGGAGTCTACAGACAAGCTTATACTTGGGCCAGACATGATTAGAGAGACTTCAGAAAAAGTGGACTTGATACGAAGGAGAACGAAGACTGCCCAAGATAGACAGAAATCCTACGTAGACAAAAGAAGGACCGGCCTTGAGTTTGAGGTTAGGGACAGGGTTTTCCTTAAGGTATCTCCTTTAAGGAACGTCATTCGCTTTGGATCCGCAGGAAAGCTAGCACCAAAATTTGTAGGACCATTCCCTATCATCGAGAAGATTGGGAAGATGGCTTGTAGAGTAGAGCTGCCTGAAAGGTTGGCTGGAATTCACAATGTCTTTCACGTTTCTCATCTCCGGAAATGTTTACATGAGTCTGCGGAAGTGGTGGAGCCAAGAATTCTAGAAGAAGTTGAAATAGAACGAGAAACAACTGTGAGGAGAGTTCCAACTCGAATCGTAGGAACTGAAATCAAAAAGCTACGCAACCGTGAAGCCAAGCTTGTTAAAGTTCAATGGAGCAATGCCGAGGAAGACGCGACTTGGGAAACTTAGGACAAAATACGCGCTGCCTACCCTTTTCTTTTTTAGGGTACATCTTTGACCTCTCTTTTTCCATAAGTTTAAGCTTGTATCTAATTTTTAGTGTATCTTGTCGGTCTATTTTCGCCTAACTCCTTAGGTAGAAACTAATGGATGTAAACATGTATTTGAAACATGTTATGATTGACGGCTGCAAGTGGTTGCAAGTGGTTGCTAGTGGTTGCTCGTGGATGCATATACACACACCCTGGGTAATAGATCGGCTCGGTCACTTCCATGTTGCATATGCATATATGTATTCATATTTGTATGTGGTTAAAACTTGATATGTTGTCATATGGATGTCGCATTTGCATGAATGGTTGCACACTCATGTAGAATTATGAGTAGGGAAAAATTTGCATACATAATGGATTCATGGCACTTACATGATTCGCATTAAGGAGGTCAACTGAATCAGTAGACCGCCTAATTTTTGCATTAGATAAGGACATATAAACACACTATGCATATGATCATGAAGCATTAGAAGTCTTTTAAGGACAATGGACGCCTGTGCTTGTTGGTTGAGTAGATGGACAATTGGATGTTAGGATATACGTTCTTCTAGACTTGAAGATTTCGGGGACGAAATCCTTTAAGGAGGGGAGAATGTAACACCCCGAATTTTCTATTAACAATAAATTAACAAATTAAAGTATAATTAATTCTAAATTAAAGAATTAAGGGAAACAGTTTACGCCATTGCGTTCGTCTCGGAATTCTTCTTGAGATAGAGCCCGAGTTTGCGTAAATCGGACTCCGTATGAAGAAGTTGTGGTCTTCGGAAGTTTCAGAATTCGATTTGAAATTCTAACAGCCCGAAACAAGTTCAAAATTCGAAAACTGGAACAGAATTGGGCTGGGCAGGAAAATTCCCGCCCAGGACCCAGGTCGACCAGGGGGTCGACCTGGGTACACAGTTCGACCAGGGGGTCTACCTGGGGGTCGACCTACCTAGTCGACCTAGTCAGGTCTTGGCTGGCCTGGTTGGGTTCTGAGCGATTTTCTAAGTTCTGGTGTGTCACTAGGGCTGATTTGTCACTTTCTGGTCGGCTCATCTCGTTGTGAATGGTCTAAATTCATATATGATCATCTGAGGGCTCTAATTAGTTTGAAATTCTATATAAACAACTCAAGTCTCCAACCTAAAATCACACAAAAATTAGAACCAGAGCCGCCAGGCCGTCGGGAGAAAACTGAGAGTGGCCTCCACCTGAAGAAAGCTAAGAGACGAACAATTCTAATTCAAAATTAAATCAAAACAACGTGTATCTACCCAAAGGAAAGCATCTCAATTCCAGAACTCAGAATCCAGAACTCAAGTTCGTCGTTCGTTGTAAGTTTAGTTATGTTTTGGGATGCGAATCAAAATTAATGTCATGCCTTGGAAATAAATTGATAATAGAACAATGTTTATTATGTTATATGTGAAATTGAATGATATTGATCTATGTTTGTGGTTCTATTTTATTATCATGTTGAATTGGGAATTAATGGATAAGCCTATTCATATGTATATGAACTTGGAGCATAACCTGTTATGACAAGTTGTGTAGTTTATCATGTTATGCAAGTTTTAGGTTGTAAAATCATATCACATATGTGACCAAATGTTAGATCTACATGTTTATGTGTATATGTTAAACATATGTCATATTTCAAATTCACACTTATTCATATGTTCGTGATTGATTTGCAAGTTCATATATATGTAAGTTGATTTAGTCTATGTTGCAAATTCACATGTATGTATGTTGATTTAGTCTGCGTTGCAAGTTCACACCTATGTGTTAAAAATTATAAATACTTTATGGACATGACATAATTTTGTCATATACTAGTTTGTGTTTGAGATTATGCCTAGATCTAAACATGTTTAGGCTTAGGTTGTCTAAATCATATGCTAATTCATGTGACACCTATTTAGTTAGATTCCCCTTTCAATGCAAGTTCACATGACAAGTTGAAACCCATGATTTATGATTATTAGATCTTAAAGTTGCAAGTTCATATGTCACACACCCTTATTGTTATTTAGAATATTTCATGTTTATCGCTGTCCCCTTTTATGTTGATAAGTTAGGCTGAAATATCGAGCCGAACACTCATTAAAATCTTGCGAAGTACAAACGGGGGATATCATTGGGGTTAGACATAAAAATATATGAAATTGGCATGTTTGGCACATGCCAATAATTGGTGGCACTTAAATGGTATAAATTCTTATACCAAAAATGATGAACTTGGAAAGTGGGCCATAACATTTAACTGTTAACAAATTTACATATAAGAATAAAAAAGAACAAATTTGCAAATTTAGAAAATACGAGTATGCTTAACCCGAGGTTGGATTGAGTTGTGATGTAAACCTGCCCAGACCCGCCCGGCTGTCCAATAATCACAACAATACCTATCCAATGTGGGAGGTTAAGGCATTGAGCCCAATAAGGACCCGAGGTTAGACTGAGTTACGGTGTAAACCTGCCCGGAACCGACTGGCACATCCAGTAACCGTAACAATACATGTCTAATGTGAGTGGTTGGTGCTTTAACTAATCAAAGCTAAGGACAGACAAGTCAGGATGGTAGGGTTAAGTTATCTAAAACACTTAACCAATTCAACATGTTAATTAAACTGATGGGTGGGGTTAGGTTAATACATACACTTAACCACTTAACATGTTTGACTTGAAAACCCTAGTAACGGGGACCCATTTCAGCAGTAACCCAATTAGGTATCATGGTACCCTGAAACTACAAGGTGGGGCAAGATTACTGGGCTGATTGTAAGCAGTCAAAAACGACGGCGGTTGGTGCAGCAGTGTAGGTTCTAACATAGTGCGGGCGTGCACACACTTCGGAGCAGACAAACAGGGCACTGGGCACCAGTAGTATAACCTATGCATTCTAGAATTGTGTCGGGACGCCACCATGGGACTTTATACACACCATGATGGGACCAGCATAGGTATCTACAATCATGTGGGGCCGTATGACACAGGAAGAAAACGTTGCGGGTAAGAGCCGATCGAATAAGGGATCACCTTGTCATGAACACGTGGTGCTAGTTATACTAGTTAGTAGGTGCAGAGAAGTAATAGTGAGTGCATTTAGTTTAGTTAGTATTTCCTGCCATATCTTGTCCTATATTCTGGTATTGCTCTGTTCTCAGTTTATGCAAGTCATGATCTTTTTATTGTTCTCATGCTTGAATTATAACTAGACTTACCAAACTTATGTCTAACCCATTTTCCTTTCGCTTTCTTTTCTTCCGTCCCTTCCCCCCTCAGGTCCACAGGGAGGAAACACCTTAGCGTAGTCAGATTTTTTTCATCCAGCTTGAAGACAGAGAATGTATTGCTCGGATCTCTTTCGTTTGGGCTATGGCTTTGGACATTCTATGGGGATTTATGCAGTTTTAATTGTGTTTCATGCTTCTTTAAGTTTTAAATCAAGACAGTATCATGGTTGTAATAATTGGAAATTTGTTTTGAGGCAACTATGGAAATGTTTTGTATGAACACGTATTTATGATATGAAAGTCTGTTTGTTTTTCCGTTGTTTATACATATGTGTTTATATATGTCTTGTACTTTATCTGTGACTTTTACTTGTATACCTCCACCGAAGTTAAGGTATTCTCTTTGTGAGTGACCTTAACGGAGGTGGGGTGTTTCAATTACTTTGATGATGCAATCGCGGAGCGGGAAGACAGTCCTGCTGCCATCAAGACGTCCCTGCCGAAAGGATGCCGAGATTCCTTATCCCCAGTCCCCGAAGGCGCATCTAGATCGTGGGTTGATGGTGAAAAAGGTGGTCAACTCATGGATCCGACCAACAAACGAGAGTACATCTCAGGAATGGTGCAAGCAATTATGGAAGAAAGCCTGAAGAGGAAGGATGACCAGAAAGAATGGAAATCTTTCCCAGCTAAAACCCCACTCATTGAGAGGATTAAGAAAACTATATACCGACGAAGGTTTGAACCTCCATCGTTGCAGCCTTACGACGGGACAACTGACCCTGATATATTTTTGAGTAAATATGACCAGTACATGAATGGAGCATGCGCTAATGACGAAATCAAATGCCTATATTTTCCAACTTACCTAGAAGGAGTGGCTTATCTTTGGTTCACAAAGCTGCCTCCGCGGTCTATGGACAATTTCATGACGTTGGCTACGATATTCAATGAGCAGTTCAGATCCCAAGCGTTAGAAGCTCAAGATGCTACGGGGCTAAGCGGACTATATCAAAGACCAGGAGAGCCCATCAGAGTTTTTTTCACTCGCTTTGATATTGCATTAGCCAAATTCAAGGATCCCGAACCCAGCATGATCTTAATGGCTCTCAAAAAGGGCATATGCAGGAAAACCAAGTTAGGACGATGGATCAAGAAAAAGAAACCAAGTACACTCGAACGGTTACTTAGCAAAGCCGAAAAATATGCAAGTACTGAAGAGAGAAACGCATATGCAGAGAAGAATGGAAAGGTCCAAGGCAACTCGGATAATCAAAAAAGGAGCAGCGAAGAAGAAGATGGTCGAGCAAGGAAGAAGCTACGCTTTTTAAAGAACTCTGAATTCACCCCCTTAACTATTCCGTGGGAAATATATTCATGGCAACTAGAGGCACCGAAAGATATCCAGTCTCGAAACAAAGACCCGTCAAAAATGCCGCCATGAAGTCAGGAAAATTTTGTTATCTCCACAAACAGCCAGGGCACGATACCGATGAATGCAGGCACTTAAAATTGGTAATCAAGGGGTTGATCAGGAAGGGCCGGTTGCAACAATATGTACGAGATCATAAGAGCTATCCCGACTCTTCGCAAACAAGGGGCAGCACACCTTAGAAAGGGAAGAGCCCAGACCAATTCAAGGAGGATGCTCATCAGAGGGACCAACCGCTAATACCTCAACAATGGAGTGTTAAACTAAAGCTCTCATTATCTTAACTCATTTCCCTGATTTTATCTTGTTATCGAAACTTTTTTAACTTGCTTTATTGATCACTATGCCCATGTTGAGCAATGGTTTACCCAAAAAAATTGTGTGCATCAGAAATTAAGTATGCGCCTACTTAAATGACATACTTATTGATCTATGCTAAAGGAAGAATAATTCCTCGAAATGTAGGTGAAGTAGGAGCAATCCGCCATACGCAGCGGGGCTGTAGCACAAAATCCCAGGTCAGCACTAAAAAAAGCAGTTCGGGAATCGCAAACGTCAAGCAAAGTCAAACAAGAGGAATAGGTTCATTGCCTCAAAGGGAACCAGTTGTTCCGAGACAAACAGCCAAACGAAGGAATGCACCTCTTATTATGGAATACGCTGCATACTTGGCAAACACTCATTCAAAGAAACTGCCACCAGACCTCTCTGAAGATACAGAAAAATCACCAAACCTGTCCCTCGGATGATGTTGCTAATCCCAAAGAAGTGTTCTCATAGGAACAGGACATGAATTCCTTAAAACCGGAGTTAAATTCAGTAGCAAGGATTGATGCCCATCTCTTAGGAATCAACACTGAAGAGGGAGCAACTCAAAATGTCCCGTGGTTAAAATTGCTAAGCCCACCGAAAAAGCACCTTCTTAGGTTACCTTCCTAGGTGTTGGACACGAGTTTCCAACTTGAGAAAAAAAAACTCAATGAGGTAAACCAATGTCTGTGTCATAAGGTAAGGCAAAATGTCGGAAAAACCGACATGTCCTGAAATGAAAAAAATGCTGATTTCAAAGGGCGCCTACCTTGGTAGGTAAAAACACGAATTCTTCCCTCCGAGTCGAAAGGTTGATGAGATGAATTAGTGTCCGTTCCTCGGATGAAGCATAAAATGGGGAAGGATTAAACATGCTGGAAGGACCAGCACAAAACAAAAACCCGACAGAAAGGAAGGTGGCCATACTTGTTCTTTGTTGTTAACCAAGTCCAATAAGGCCAAAGATGGACTACAACAGCAGAAATCCTAGCCGAAGGGGGTATCAGAAATCCTAGCCATGCGGGGGTATCCTTTGTAGAGCCCATTTGAAAAACTAAAACAATCAAATGGGGCCTAAAATGGATCGAATTTTTTTAACCCAAGCCCAGCCCAGGGGCACGTATTCAAAACCAATCTCGGGATTGAATACTAATAAATAAAAGACACCAAACATGCTTATAATAACACAAATGCGTAACAGCCTTCGATAAGCGTCAAACCTAAAAGGATAACTAAATCATAACCATAAAATAACAATAGAAAATTGGGCACAGCCGAACGATTAACAAAGCGCCCGAGTGAATGTGTAAATCAGAAAACAAAGGTGCGACGTACGACGCACCTACGCGTAGATAAACAAATTCCGTAGCAGAGAACCGCAGTATGATAAAGTCCAAAAAAAACTAAAAGAGTCACGAACTAAAACGTACGAGAATAAGCGAGGCTGGCTCCCGCATATACAAGCCAGACTAAAAAGTATCATCTGAAAATCAAAATCAAAGTAACCGAACAGGCGAAGCATTGGCAGGCCATAAATATTCTGATAAAATAGGAAATGATCCTATCCCTAGACACCAGCGCCTCAACCAGTTCGTGCCTATCTTCCTCCAAAGAATGAAGTCATTCAAGATTCTCCCTATTTGACTGCTGAAGATCTTCGACCAGGGAGTGCCAACCACCCATATGCTCCACAATGTAGTCTATGACTGTCACGATGAGACCTTTAACCAGATGCGGATGTGATTCCAGCTGATTGAATTCGGCCAATATGGTATCCTTCATGACATCCAGCTTACCTGCAATAATCCATCTGTCAAAGGGGTCTATGTTCACACCAGAGCGCGAACTAGCTGGACAATGGGCCACAATGTCCTCTGCAAGATCAGGATGACAAGGGTTGGGAATAGGAAGAGGCTCCGGTACAGATGCAGTATCCAACGTGATGAATGAAGAGACCATGCGACTAGCAGCAGTCTGCATATCTGAGTCAGAAAGTCCGTTCAACGAACAATAACTATGAGCACCGTTCGCACTCGAGATCTCCTTACCCCGGGACGTAATTTTGCTACCATCCCTCCTCGCCGTTTTCTTCCTGAGCTTCCTAGACATAAGAAATTCCATCCTTGGCGACCTGCTTCAGAAAAGATCAGTACGAACACAAATAACAACTATGGAAAGAGAAACAACTTCGTCAGACTCAAGCATAGATGAAATGTTTCAACAAGAGAAACCTGGGGAATTTCGCCAAACAATTTATGAACAAATACCAACCGTCGGTATTCCAAAGAAAAGCGCCGTATGGCCCATGTCTTTTAAAGATAAGTATAGAAAGGGTATTCGCGCTTTATAAATTTTACCTAGAAGGATCATGGCTTCTCGGAAAAGATCACTCAAGATAAACAGATGCTACTGCAGGCAAAGGGCAAAGCGGTAAAATGAGAAAGCCAAAGCCTTTTGAAAAAGAATCATGGCAGAAATGTCTGATTGAAAACCCTCAAGGAAGCGCAGCCGTGACCAAAGATTTCTTTTGAGATGCAAAAATGAAATAAAGCAGGTTAAAGGTGAATAAAGGAGACCTAAGGGCATTCATCCAGAGAATTTACGCCACGTCAGCCTAGCTTCTGACTACACGAAAGTGTCTCATCAAGTCCCAATTGGTATCCCAAGATTCAGCCATTCGCACAGTAATCAAGAAAGTACAACGAGCCTCTCGCCCGTAGGGAAAGACAATGCTAGTTATCTATAACAAAGCGGCCTCAGCCCTTGCACGAACGACTTCTCACCAAGTCAGGATAAACCTACCACCCAGTGTGCGATCAAATATATCGAAGACCGTAATTCCTTACCAAAAAGAAATCACGAACTTCGAAGGGCAAGTGTTAATCCCAAAAAAACCATACGCACATTGGGTAAAGGGGTACAAGGCGGGTCTTACCAGCGTCGGTCGTACATAACACAACTTCACTAAGCAGGATCGAAATATCAAACCCAATGCAGGTCAAGTCTACCAGTGTGACCGGGCCATGAGAAGCGCGACTCGACAAAGATGAGGGTTGCACATCCATAGAACCGCTCAGGCACTAAAATAAGACAGGTCACCCGCTTAGCACGAGGTAGAGCAACCTCATAGTATAACCATAAAGCCAAGCGGCACCATGCAAAGGCAGGAAGAGGACGAGCGCCCTTGGTTCGAGAAAGGCGATCACGCAAGGAGAAAAGGAGGATCGATCTCGGCTTCGCACCGCGCTCTTATGAAATCTCCCAAAGTATCTGTGCCCGCACTGAAGGACCTGCTCAACTATTCAAGACACTCAACAAGTCATCCGCACATAACACCGAATACGGCCACGGACAGCTGGCTACAGCTGTCTAGTGGCATGGTCATAATTAGTAGAATGAATGACCCACAGCCTGGATAAACAGATTCTAGATCATTTACCAAGAGGGGTTCACCTATAAATACACCACGGCTACCCACATTTAAAGGGGGGCTTTTGGAAAAACCATGGAGTGCTGCTAAACTTCAGACTCAACCACAGATCTGGCCATGGCGTCAAGGACCATCTTAGAGTGAAGGCATCTTCTCTCTCAATCATTCATCCACCCTTCTTCTCCTCAAACTTCATTATTCTCTCATATAATTCTCTAGATAAAAAAACATAAACGAGGGTATATTGAGTGAATATAGAGATGTAGGAGGTTAAAGAGTTGATGTACCTTGAAATTCTCATTATAAGACAGGAAATCATCTTCATTGTGGACGTTGGCCTCGTTAATGGATGAATCACTCTAAATCTTGACTCTACTTTACTTTTTCTCGCATTTTTACATTTTATTGCTAATTAGACACGGTTCCATTTATTTCTTACCGAATCAGTGAAATACAGTTTAGTACCTTGGGTGTTTAGACTATTTTTGGAGTAAACAGCCTTGAGTAGAAATTGGAACATCAGACAATTAGATATTAATAATGCCTTTCTTAATGGTGATTTGTAGGAGGAGGTGTTCATGCAACAGCCTGAAGGGTTCTTTCAAACCAATGAAAAAAAATTGGTGTGCAGACTCAAGAAGGCTATATATGCGTTAAAGCAGGTACCTAGGGTTAGGTTTGACAAGTGGTCCACTATGGCTACAGATCCACAAAATCTGATAATTCTATTTTTACTAAATTCTCTGAAAATAATTATACTTATATTCTAATTTGTGTTGATGATTTTATTATCACAAGAAGTAATCAAACTGAAATTGAATACATCACAGGAAAGTTACACGCAGAATTTTCTATCAAAGATTTAGGAGACTTGAACTACTTCCTAGGTATTGAAGTTAAAAGATCGTCAACATCAGAGATTCATCTTAGTCAAAAGAAATATATTTCAGAAATTCTTTTAAAAGCTAATATGGATAAAGCAAGTTCACTTCCAATATCAATGATCACAAACAATCAAATTTCATAGCATAAAGGTGAAGCTATACAAGATGCAAGATTTTACAGAAGTATCATTGGTGCCTTGCAGTATGTTACAATAACAAGGTCAGATATATCTTATAATGTAAATAAAGCAAGCCAATATATGCAGAATCCAATAGATACACGCTGGAAGACTATAAAAAGGAATCTCAGATATCTCGAGGGTACTTTAGATCATTGTCTTATATTAAAATCAAGTAAGTCTCTGAATATAAATGCATATGCAGATGTTGATAGGGAATTGATTTAGATGACATAAAATCAACATCAGAATATTGTATTTTTTTGGGTAAAAATCTTATTTCATGGAGTGCTAGAAAACATAGTACAGTGTCAATGTAACAACACGGAAAATCAGATACAATTTAAAAATTTTATTTTAAAGAATTTGGTTAGAAAATGTGCCAGAATTTCATTTTTAAATAATATTAAAGCCATTAAAAATAGTCATTTTACAAACGACCTCTGTTTTCGATGAAACCATTTTTGTCGGAACCGGAATGTCAAATTATTGCTAAATTCAATTTTCCATAATTTTTTGAATTAATATGTGAGCGTGGTGAATTAAACCGCGTTCGATAATTTCTGTTGAATTTAATCGACCGTTAAAAAGGCCATTTTTCAAAAGGTCTCTAAATTCGATGAAATTAATTTTGTTAGGACCGTATCGTCAAAACATAGTTAGATTTATTTTTCGGGAATTTTTGGAGTCCGTATGTGACCCCAATGAATTTAAATGTGTGATTGAATTAAATAAATAAATGGTTTAAACTTTAAATTAAAGAAAATAGGCTGAAAACGATCGTTTGGGCTGGCGGGACCTAGCCATTGGTACCGAAGCGGGGGCAATTGCGTAGGAACGACTTTTGTTGGACTGAAATAGATGCTACGGAGACTTAACGGGTTTGCAAAACTAGTAATTAAATATTATAAATAATACATTCACTCTTATTTCAAAACCCTAGTTTACTATTCACGTTAGTAGTAGCCGCCGCCCCCTATACCAATGGCCAGAAACCCTCCCTTCTTCTTCCACTAATTTCTTCCGATCCACTCAATAAAACTTCCTGCTCCTTTAGAGTTTATCATAGAAATTTTCACAAGCTTCGAATCCAAACGAAGTTTGGATCTTATCGTGGTGTATACACGGAGAACCGAGCCCCCAAACCCGCACCTTTGCGACCGCCGCCCCGCCCCCTTTTTCAGTTCGAGTTGGCCGAAATGGGACCCCTTGGTGCGCCTCCTTCCCCTCTTCGATGTGGCGGCTTCTGATTATGGCCAAGCTTCTCTTTTGAACGAAAATATCAACCCTAGAATCGAACCAAGTTGGAAATATCGCGGCCGTTGTCTGTTCACAGAGGAAGAAGGTGAAATCTATTTTAATTATTTAATTAATTTATTTTAAAATATTACTAACGTAAAATAAATCATATCTCACCCAAACGAACTCGTAATTGCGTAATTTCAGAAGCGTTGCGATCGTGAGCCCGAGATCTGCATTTCTAGACTGATCAGAACTGATTCAAAGCAGATCAGATTTTGGACAAATTTCAGATCTAAACCATTCAGAATTAAACCCACTGTGAGAATTCTATTTTATTTTTCCTTCTTAAATAACTAAATTTAATTATGATTGTATCATCACCAATCCGCTGTTAATTTGTAATTATTATGATACATGATTTGATCTGTGATTGTTGTGCTATGTAGATCGATATTGTGTTAATTATAAAATTGTCACAAACATGTAGATCGATATTGTGTTATTATAAAATTGTCACAAACATATAGATCGATATTGTGTTATTATAAAATTGTCACAAACATTTAGATCATTATTGTTTAAACAAAATTGTCACAAACATATGGATCTTTTTTGTTTAAATAAAATTGTCATAACAAAAATAAACATTTTTGTTGAAATAAAATAATCAAAACAAAAATGACATTTTTTGTAAAGTAGAATTGTGTCAAATCACAAATTACATGTTTGTCAACAGAAATAAAAATGAAATATCACTTTTTGTCATTTTGATTGAATTAGGATTTTTAATCAAAATGAAATATCAGTTTTTATCATTTTGTTGAATTAGAAATTTCAACAAAAATGAAATATACATTTTTGGTCATTTTGTTGAATTAGAAATTTCAACCAAAATAAAATATACATTTTTGGTCATTTTGTTGAACTAGAGTTTTCAACAAAAATGAAATATAATCTTGGCCATTTTGTTGAACTAGAGTTTTCAACAAAAACGAAATATACATTTTGGTCATTTTGTTGAACTAGAGTTTTCAACAAAAATGAAATACACATGTTTGGTCATTTTGTTGAACTAGAGTTTTCAACAAAAATGAAATATACATCTTGGTCATTTTGTTGAACTAGAGTTTTCAACAAAAATGAAATATACATTTTGGTAATTTTGTTGAATTAGAATTTTCAACAAAAATGAAATATACATTTTTGGTCATTTCGTTGAATTAGAATTTTCAAAAAATAAATAAATGAAATATCAATTCCTATCACTTTGTTGAATTAGTATAAAAATAGAAAAATATTCATGTTTAACATAAAAACATGATTACATTAAAAATTCACATTTTTAATTTCACGAATCGAAAATAAAGGAATGTTCATATTTTAAAATAAGAATATGTCTACATTCAAAATTTACATTTTAATTTAATGTTAGAAATTAGAGAAAGATTCATGTTTTAAAATAAAAGCATGATTACATTCAAAATTTACATTTTAGTGTAATGTTAGAAATTAGAGAAAGATTCATGTTTTAAAATAAAAGCAAGATTACATTCAAAATTTACATTTTAATGTAATGTTAGAAATTAGGGAAGGATTCATGTTTTAAAATAAAAGCATGATTACATTCAAAATTTACATTTTTAATGTAATGTTAGAAATTAGAGAAAGATTCATGTTTTAAAATAAAAGCATGTCTACATTCAAAATTTACATTTTAATGTAATGTTAGAAATTAGAGAAAGATTCATGTTTTAAAATAAAAGCATGTCTACATTGAAAATTTACATTGTAATGTAATGTTAGAAATTAGAGAAAGATTCAAGTTTTAAATTAAAAGCATGATTACATTCAAAATTTACATTTTTAATGTAATGTTAGAAATTAGAGAAAGATTCATGTTTTAAAATAAAAGCATGATTACATTCAAAATTTACATTTTAATGTAATGTTAGAAATTAAAGAAAGATTCATGTTTTAAAATAAAAGCATGATTACATTCAAAATTTACATTTTAATATAATGTTAGAAATTAGAGAAAGATTCATATTTTGAAATAAAAACATGTTTACATTTAAAATCCACATTTTTAATGTAATGTATGTAAAATAGAGAAATGTTCATGTTTTGAAATAAAAACATGTTTACATTTAAAATCCACATTTTTAATGAAATGTATGTAAAATAGAGAAATGTTCATGTTTTGAGATAAAAACATGTTTACATTTAAATCTATATTTTTAATGTAATGTAAGAAAATAGACAAATGTTCATGTTTTGAAATAAAAACATGTTTACATTTAAAACCCACATTTTTAATGTAATGTAAGAAACTAGGAAAAGTGTTCATGTTAAATATAGAAACATGATAACATTAAAAGCCTTATGTTTAATGTAATGAATGAATCACTAGAAAATGTTCATTTTAACATAAAAGCATGTTAACATTAAAAATCTCATTTTTATAAAAAGAATGGTTCATTAGAAAATTGTTCATATTTGAATAAAAGTGCTGAAACGTTAAAAATCATATTTTTAATGTAAAGTTTGATTCATTATAAATATTGACTGTTTGAATAAAAATGTTGAAACATTAAAAATTCCATTTTTAATGTAGAAGTGATTCATTAGAAAACATATGTTAGAAGATGTAAAAAAATGTTAAAAACCATATTTTTAACATGTTCGAAAACATGTGTTAAAAAATATTTGTATATTAAAAACATTATTTTTAACATGCTAGAAAGGAGAAAAATGAAAAGAATCATTTTTATCATTTTGCTGAATTAGAATGTTCAACAAAAATGAAAAGAACCACAAATATCATTTTTATTGACAATGCATATATTAGAATTTATATGCAAAACTAAAATAACATTTTATTAACAATGCATATATTAGAATTTATATGCAAAACTAAAATAACATTTTATTAACAATGCATATATTAGAATTTATATGCAAAGTTAAAATATCATTTATTGACAATGCATATATTAGAATCTGTATGCAAAGTTAAAACGTCATTTTTTTTAAAATACATACATTTAAATTTGTATGAATTATTTTTATTTTCAAAACATGCATGGAAACTATATACAAATAAAATATTTCCTTTTTATTTGTTAAAGTTAAAAATAGAAATACAAATAAAAATTATCTTTTATTTGTCATTAGCAAAAATGTCTTGTAAATAAAATACATTTTATTTGACATTATGGACATGTCGATATGATATGCCAATAAAACATTCTTTTATTTGGCGTGTTAAATACGTTAGTTGAATCGTCAAATGGTTTATATTTATATATAATAATATATATATATATATATAAGTTAAAATTAAACGAATCGCGCGCAGTAGTTCGCGTTTCGAAATCGTAACTTTAAACGATTAATATCGAAAGATCCGTTCG
The DNA here is from genome assembly GCA_030737875.1 of Allium sativum. Taxonomy (NCBI): domain Eukaryota; kingdom Viridiplantae; phylum Streptophyta; class Magnoliopsida; order Asparagales; family Amaryllidaceae; genus Allium; species Allium sativum. Next base: position 1,048,712,574 of record CM060916.1, on the reverse strand, counting down.
TCGGATTTTCCCAAAACTGGAACCGTTAGGACAGCTTTGGGAAGATCTCTCCAACGATGTAAATTTTGTTAAAATCCAACGGTTCGATTTCGAGATATGTGCAAATCAAATTTGGATAAAAACAGCGCCAGGGGCGCCCAATGACCCGAGGCGTCGTTGAATTAAATTGGACTATTTTTGTAACACCCCACCTCCACTAGGGTCACTCGCAAAGGATTGCACTAGCTTTGGAGGGGCATTATTGGTAAACATGCATAATGATATAGCAAGGCAGGACATGACATATATATATATGTAAAGAAACAGAGTGAGTAAATAAAACAGCGGAAGATTTATAAACCATTTCAAAACACAAGTCTGGTACATCAAAATGTCAATTTCCCAAAATTACAAGTCTATATAAAAACATCATCTGAAAAACTGAAAATACATAAGTACTATCCCCAAATAAGAGTGAGGAACCATAGCGGCTCAAGTCCAAAGCATACTTGAGCTATCCAAGGAAGCAGCTAGAATCCAAGCTAGGCTCCAGTATTCCCTCCCTGCGAACCTGGGGGGGGGGGGGGGGAAACGGAAGAAAAGAGGCGAAACAAAACGGGTCAGTCAAAAAGACTGAGTAAGCCCTGCTACGATCAGTCTATAAACTAATAAAGTTAACATCATGATGGAAACTGAGATATAGATAACAACATACTGGCATGATAAAGTAACTACAAGATAGATAGAGGTGTCATCGCATAAACAAGGTTAAGTTTTTGCACCACGGTGTACTAGCAAACCAACATAACAGGTATTGATCCCTTAGCCCAAACTTTGGCCCAATAACATGAAGTGACCTTAATAAAAGGTCCAACCCACGGTCTAGTCGATCGGCTCCCTATAAACCTAACACGTCAAGTGTTGGTGTCCATATGGCCCACATATGGTTGTAGTTAGTCTGTGCTGGGTCCACCTTTGGGTGTATCAAGCCCTCGGGTGTCAACCCCGGACACTTAAGCAATAATGCACAGCCCTAACCTACTGGTACCCGTGCCTCGAGTTCGTCCAACATCGGACTACGTGAACGTCCGTAGCCCGCCGGACCCGCACCGCTGTACCACTCGGCCATCGCCCTTTGGTCGTTTACATCCGTCCAGTAATCGTGCCCCGCCCTAGCCTAGTCTCTAGGGTTGTGATGATACCAAACTGGGATTACTGCCGGAATAGACCCGCCGCTAGGGTTTCCTAAGAGGGTTAAGTGTGATTTAACCCTTCACTAATCCTGGATTAAACTGGTTAAGTGTGGCTTAACCCCATTCTAATCCCTTGAACTCCCAAATGGATTAAACTAGTTAAGTGTAACTAACGGTTCACAACTTAACCACATTCTAATCCCTCGAATCCCCAAATTGGTTAAGTATTAGTGGACCCTGACTTAACCCTAATCATGAGGCATTAATTAATTAAATGCACCTTAACCTCTCACATTAGACTTTGTTGCGGTTACTAGTTAAGCCGGGCGGGTCCGGGTAGCTTTACACCATAACTTGGCCTAACCTCGGGTCTTGGCACCACATGACCAACTTCTCACATTGGGTCCTATTGTTTGTAGCCACTAGTTAAGCCAGTCGGTTCCGGGTAGAATTATGCTACAAACTCAACCCAACCTCGAGTTGGCCACACTTATGTTTTCTAAGTGTCATGTCCACTTTATTTCAAAACATAATTACAAGTCAACAAATGCTTGGGTAGACCTAACTTAATAGGTAAATTCCCAAGGGGTAGACCTAACTTAATAGGTAAATTCCCAATCTTATATTTTCATGTATTTTAAGTTTACCCAAACCCCCAACGTCATTCTATCGCTTACATATTCGTAATAGCGCATAAAGGATAGGAAGAGGGAACTTGGCACAACATACATGATAAACTTGCACAACAATCACGCATAACATGTTAGACTTGTACAACTTAGCATAGTGAACTTGCATATTACCATAAACATGCATAACATGGTTAAACTTGCATAACTTAGCATAGTGAACTTGCATATTACCATAAACACGCATAACATGGTTAAACTTGCATAACTTAGCATAGTGAACTTGCATATTACCATAAACACGCATAACATGGTTAAACTTGCATAACTTAGCATAGTGAACTTGCATATTACCATAAACATGCATAACTTGTCAAACATGCTCAACTTGTCATTTTAAACTTGCATAAACATGCACAACTTGTCAAACATGCACAACTTGTCATTTTAAACTTGCATAAACATGCATAACTCAATAAACTTACAAATCATAGCTTAGCAAACTTGCATAAACATGCATAACTCAATAAACTTGCAAATCATGGCTTAACAAACTTGCATAAACATGCATAACTCAATAAACTTGCAAATCATGGCTTAACAAACTTGCATAAACATGCATAACTCAATAAACTTGCAAATCATGGCTTAACAACCTTGCATAAACATGCATAACTCAATAAACTTGCAAATCATGGCTTAACAACCTTGCATAAACATGCATAACTCAATAAACATACATAAATCCCAACCTTGCATCACATATTAACTTTAGAGTTTCTAAAATGAAGGTAAGAGGGCTTACAATGCTTATGCGAACTCAAATGAGTATAGCAAATGTAATTAAACCCTTATGCAACCAAAAACCCCAAAAATGCAAGCAAACTTGATCAAAACTCTTCTTTTATGATGCCAATAGAGAAACAAGACTTTAATGCAAGCTAAAGAGGATCATACAAGCCTAAATACACTTGTATGCATGGAAATCTCTTAGGAATTAATTTAGGGATTGTATGAAGAGGGTGGAGGCCATGAGAGTTTTGATTTTGGCATAGTTTAGTTACTAGATTGAATAATGAGTGATTTAGGGTAGGTTAGGGTCTTATTTATAGATTAGGCTAGTGATTTGGACCATAGGATTAACCCTAGATTCAATTAGGTCCATCAGATCCCGGAACTCTCTAGAAACAGACCACAAGACCCAACCTCAATCAGAAATGGTGCACCAGGCTAATCAGCCGGGCACCCCCCTGTCGACAGGGCTGTCGACAGGGCAGTCGACATGCCAAGACCCCTGTCGACAGGCCTGTCGACATGGGGTCCTGGCGGGAATTTTTCTCGCCTGCCCAGTTTGCCCTAGCCCATGTTTTTAATTTCAAATTTAAATCTGTTTTTACTTAGAAATTTTCTGCAAACTTCAATGGGCCTTAACTGGGTCATACGGACTCCGATTTCCGAAAACTCGGACTCTATTTCGCGTATTTTTCCGAGACGAACGCAATGGCATAGCCCGTTTCCCTTGATTTACATTTAATAATTAAATTCTGCCTCAATTTTCATTATTACAGGTTATTGAAAATACGGGTTGTTACATTCTCCCCTCCTTAAAGGATTTCGTCTCCGAAATCTTCAAGTTAGGAAGAACGTATCCTACCATCCAATCATCCATCTACTCAAAGCATCATCCACGAGCAATCATTGTCCTTACAAGATTCTAAATGCTGGATGAACATATGCAAAAGTGTGTGTATATGTACTTACCTAATGCAAAAAAAATCAGGCGGTTACTGATACAGTAAACCTCCTTAATGCATATGTATGTAAATCAGGCGGTTACTGATACAGTAAACCTCCTTAAGGCATATGTATGTCAGTGAAATGAATCCATATGTATGCAAATTCCTAACATAATGTATAATATCTACATGCGTGCTCAATCATACATCCATATGCAACATCCATGTGATAGCATACGAATTTCATTCAAGAATAAGCATAAACACTCATGCACATGCAATATGAGGAGTGCGTGAGCCGATCTAGTGCCTAATCGTGTATAATGCATCCACGAGCAACCACTTGCAACCACTTGCAACCATCAAGCATAACATGTTTCAAATACACGTTTCATCCAAAGGGTTTCTACCTAAGGTTCTCATGACAAGATGGACACGATAAACTAGATAAACTCCTTTTTGGATTACAAGAAATCCATTCAAACTTTGACATATAGTACTAACCAATGAGTCTTAACCCCCTTATGGAGTTTATAACAGAAATAAGATCGAGAATGGGATCGAGAGGATATATACAAAAGATAACTTGCAATCAAGCTCCACAGGAAAACATGGATCGAGGATGCACTCTTAAAAAGAGATATGATGCGCGTGTCTACTCTTCTTAGTCACGTTTCCTTGAGCTTAACTCAACTGTGCTTTGACTATCTTTCACTTCATGATTCCTTGGCTTCCTAACTCCTATTTCCCAAATTCGAGTTGGAACTCATTTCATTATCGCCTCTCGTCTTTCTTTTCCACTTATTCTTCTTTCTGTATACTTGGCTTAACCCTACTATAACCTTATGATTTTATGCAAGCTCTCCAAAATTCACTAGTGAATCCTGGATCTCGTCTACTTACTATAAAGTATTCCATGCAACAGAACTTTTCTTGAAAATACCAATCCACGTTGCCAATTGCCCCTTATAAACGCGATTTTCTATAACTCATGCTTAATCGAAATGAACCATCCGCCTAAGAGTGATAGGCCATACCTAGATTCAGTTGCCTACCCATGGCTTCCTGTAGGCTCCTTCAAAACTGGCCAACTTCTTGAGGGTAAACCGTTGCTAACCATGATGCAGTCCTCTCGCTCTTCACCGGACTGAAATGAGCACTCTTCGTGAGTCTACCTATTACGACCCATATACCCGTATTCCTTTTTTTTTTTTTTTTTGATCTAGGTGGTCTATCCACATAATCTATCGAGATGTTTTCACATTTCCCTTGCGAAACCTCCAATGGAGGTAATGGCCCACTGGGCTTCTATGACTTGGCCTTAACCTGGTGGCACAACATGCATCCTGAGACCAACTCGGCCACCTCCTCGAGTGATGCGTATCTTCAAGAACCTTCTTTACCAAGTCTTCTACTCGGGGAACACATAATCTCTTATTGCGCCTTAGTCATCCCTTGTCATCTTTAGTATATCTAGCGAGGTGACTTAACATCTCGCCTCGAATCAACTGGTCCATGTTCTTGACCAATTGCGGGTCTTCTTCCTGTAAAACCCCCCTTCTTGATCCAGAAGAGTAAGTCTAAGCTCCGGGAATGCTAACTAACTAGCCAAACGGAGAAAGCTTCTTACTCCAATTGCCCTGCTCAGAGTTTTCCGGTCTTAAACCGCAACCACTTCAGCGGAATCCACCGCTAAGCCTTACTTAAGAACTATGTGCCCAAGAAATCCAACTTCTTTCCTCCAAAGTGACATTTGGAGAACTTGACCTTCAACTGGTGGCTCTAAGCGTATCCATCTCCTTCTTGAGATGTCTAACATGCTCTTCCTCGTTCTTTTGAGGAGATCAAATATCGTCTACGACGACCCTGACAAACTTGTTCAAGGACTCCCTAGACACCCTACCCCTCAAAATCACGTAATATGCGGGTGCCTTAGTCAAACCAAATAGCATGACTAGCCATTCTAAAACCCATCCAGAGTCCTAAACGCAGTCTTGTCAATTCCATCCTCAGCCATCCTAAGCTGATGGAATCCGATAACTAGATCAAAAGAAAGCGGATGCTCCTACAAGCTGATCAGACAAATCATTGATCCTTGGTAACGGTTACCTATTCTTCTTACGAAGATCAACACATAAGCGAAGCAAACCGTCCACATTAGTAACGAATGCTACTGGAGCACCCTACTTCGAAAATGCTTCGTCTTAGGAAGTTCTTCTCAAGCAACTCCTTGACTTGCTTTCTTAACTCTCATTTCGTGAGGTCATGTGCCTAATCGGCCACGAAACTGGCTTGGCATTACCAACCAGATAATACGGAAATCTATCCCACGTCTAGGGATAACCCCTTTTCCTTCCCCAAAATACCAGGATATTCTCGGACCACCCTCACCGATTTCAAACTATCGATAGACGAGTTGAGGGATTCAAGATAACATAACATGACGGGGCCCATAGGGTTACTAGAAATTTCTAGGGTATTACCGAGGCGGATCATGAGCCTCACAACCCTATATACAAAAACCAAGAATGGCTTCAAAACAGGACAACCATTCCATGCCCAAAACCAACCCATATCCCCTGAAACCGAGAATATAAACATCCCACGAGAATTCTATACTTAAGATAGAAATTTTCAAATCCACTCAGACCATAGACAAACGGGCAGAACCCCCAATTGGATTTGAAACACATACGGGATCATCAACTACACTAGTACTTAGGTGCAAAACTTTCAACCGGATCAGATGAAATAAAATTATGCGATGTGCCAGAATCAAACAAAGTTCGAACAGGGAAAATCAGAAAATGTAAACAAGATTTTCAACAGAAACACTACCTCTATCATGAACTGGAAGAACGGGGTTGAGGGGATGAATTCGCCCTCCAGATAGTCCTGCACACTGTGTCTGACCTTGCCCTTGTTTCCTCGGGCAATCCTTGCTGAAATGTCCAAACTCACCACAATCAAAGCATTCGCCCCGCTTTCTCTTCTCCTTCTTCCTACATTCCCTGGCTATATGTCCAACTTCACCACAGAAGTTACATTTCATATTCTTGCCCCTTTTCCCGGAATTTACTCTCTTGCCTTGAGACTCATTCGCCTTGACCTCTTTCTTGTCATTGCTACCTTCTTCTTGAAGTAGGGCCAAATTCACTAAACTCTCGAAAGTCGCCCCCAAGGGTATATGAGACAGGGCCAAATCACGTAATGGCTCGTTTAATCCTAGAGCAAAGTGTAGGGCCTTCTTCTGAGCTGTATTAACCAAGTCTAAATCGTCCTGAGCCAGTTGATTAAACTTATCTATGTATTCCCTAATAGTCATGTCCCCTTGCTTCAGTGATAAGAATCTCAGTCCAAACCTTCCTCTAAAGTCATCCCAAGTCTCAATTGGACTAGTAGTGGTGGTGACTACCCACCAACGTGCAGCTTCTTCCTTTAGCAACCATACTGCTAATAAAACCTTCCTGCGGTCACCTATATCAAAGGTGGCTAAAAGATCTTCGGTTTCTTTCAACCAATTCCCTGCTTCTACGAAAGTCTCTGTTCCATTAAAATTCTTGCCACCCATCCTCTTAAAGTTCTTGCAAGTTTCCGCGAAATCCGCTTGTGGAGGCTGAGGGGGAAGGGGAACATCAGCTACGGGAGGAGGAGGAGGAACAGCGGCCTCGACTGGGGAGACAACATTGGGGACACCCGGGACCGGTGCCGTGACTTCCAAGTACCGACGAAACCAATCGGGTATCGTTACTCCTTCGGGCAAGATGAGATTATCAGACATGCTGGAAACGAAAAGAAAAGAGTTTAAACGAGGAGTCAAAGGATAGTGCTGATGGCTTTTGGGGAATAGCCTTTTAAAGATAACTAGACTTTTCTTTGGAAAATACTTTATACTTGGTTTTGAAAATAGTTTTTCAAAGAGTTTTAAAAACCTTTTTATCCCTTCTCGTAAACCATATGCTCTGATACCAAATGTAACACCCCACCTCCACTAGGGTCACTCGCAAAGGAATGCACTAGCTTTGGAGGGGCATTATTGGTAAACATGCATAATGATATAGCAAGGCAGGACATGACATATATATATGTAAAGAAACAGAGTGAGTAAATAAAACAGCGGAAGATTTATAAACCATTTCAAAACACAAGTCTGGTACATCAAAATGTCAATTTCCCAAAATTACAAGTCTATATAAAAACATCATCTGAAAAACTGAAAGTACATAAGTACTATCCCCAAATAAGAGTGAGGAACCATAGCGGCTCAAGTCCAAAGCATACTTGAGCTATCCAAGGAAGCAGCTAGAATCCAAGCTAGGCTCCAGTATTCCCTCCCTGCGAACCTGGGGGGGGGGGGGAAACGGAAGAAAAGAGGCGAAACAAAACGGGTCAGTCAAAAAGACTGAGTAAGCCCTGCTACGATCAGTCTATAAACTAATAAAGTTAACATCATGATGGAAACTGAGATATAGATAACAACATACTGGCATGATAAAGTAACTACAAGATAGATAGAGGTGTCATCGCATAAACAAGGTTAAGTTTTTGCACCACGGTGTACTAGCAAACCAACATAACAGGTATTGATCCCTTAGCCCAAACTTTGGCCCAATAACATGAAGTGACCTTAATAAAAGGTCCAACCCACGGTCTAGTCGATCGGCTCCCTATAAACCTAACACGTCAAGTGTTGGTGTCCATATGGCCCACATATGGTTGTAGTTAGTCTGTGCTGGGTCCACCTTTGGGTGTATCAAGCCCTCGGGTGTCAACCCCGGACACTTAAGCAATAATGCACAGCCCTAACCTACTGGTACCCGTGCCTCGAGTTCGTCCAACATCGGACTACGTGCACGTCCGTAGCCCGCCGGACCCGCACCGCTGTACCACTCGGCCATCGCCCTTTGGTCGTTTACATCCGTCCAGTAATCGTGCCCCGCCCTAGCCTAGTCTCTAGGGTTGTGATGATACCAAACTGGGATTACTGCCGGAATAGACCCGCCGCTAGGGTTTCCTAAGAGGGTTAAGTGTGATTTAACCCTTCACTAATCCTGGATTAAACTGGTTAAGTGTGGCTTAACCCCATTCTAATCCCTTGAACTCCCAAATGGATTAAACTAGTTAAGTGTAACTAACGGTTCACAACTTAACCACATTCTAATCCCTCGAATCCCCAAATTGGTTAAGTATTAGTGGACCCTGACTTAACCCTAATCATGAGGCATTAATTAATTAAATGCACCTTAACCTCTCACATTAGACTTTGTTGCGGTTACTAGTTAAGCCAGGCGGGTCCGGGTAGCTTTACACCACAACTTGGTCTAACCTCGGGTCTTGGCACCACATGACCAACTTCTCACATTGGGTCCTATTGTTTGTAGCCACTAGTTAAGCCGGTCGGTTCCGGGTAGAATTATGCTACAAACTCAACCCAACCTCGAGTTGGCCACACTTATGTTTTCTAAGTGTCATGTCCACTTTATTTCAAAACATAATTACAAGTCAACAAATGCTTGGGTAGACCTAACTTAATAGGTAAATTCCCAAGGGGTAGACCTAACTTAATAGGTAAATTCCCAATCTTATATTTTCATGTATTTTAAGTTTACCCAAACCCCCAACGTCATTCTATCGCTTACATATTCGTAATAGCGCATAAAGGATAGGAAGAGGGAACTTGGCTCAACATACATGATAAACTTGCACAACAATCACGCATAACATGTTAGACTTGTACAACTTAGCATAGTGAACTTGCATATTACCATAAACATGCATAACATGGTTAAACTTGCATAACTTAGCATAGTGAACTTGCATATTACCATAAACACACATAACATGGTTAAACTTGCATAACTTAGCATAGTGAACTTGCATATTACCATAAACACGCATAACATGGTTAAACTTGCATAACTTAGCATAGTGAACTTGCATATTACCATAAACATGCATAACTTGTCAAACATGCTCAACTTGTCATTTTAAACTTGCATAAACATGCACAACTTGTCAAACATGCACAACTTGTCATTTTAAACTTGCATAAACATGCATAACTCAATAAACTTACAAATCATAGCTTAGCAAACTTGCATAAACATGCATAACTCAATAAACTTGCAAATCATGGCTTAACAAACTTGCATAAACATGCATAACTCAATAAACTTGCAAATCATGGCTTAACAAACTTGCATAAACATGCATAACTCAATAAACTTGCAAATCATGGCTTAACAACCTTGCATAAACATGCATAACTCAATAAACTTGCAAATCATGGCTTAACAACCTTGCATAAACATGCATAACTCAATAAACATACATAAATCCCAACCTTGCATCACATATTAACTTTAGAGTTTCTAAAATGAAGGTAAGAGGGCTTACAATGCTTATGCGAACTCAAATGAGTATAGCAAATGTAATTAAACCCTTATGCAACCAAAAACCCCAAAAATGCAAGCAAACTTGCTCAAAACTCTTCTTTTATGATGCCAATAGAGAAACAAGACTTTAATGCAAGCTAAAGAGGATCATACAAGCCTAAATACACTTGTATGCATGGAAATCTCTTAGGAATTAATTTAGGGATTGTATGAAGAGGGTGGAGGCCATGAGAGTTTTGATTTTGGCATAGTTTAGTTACTAGATTGAATAATGAGTGATTTAGGGTAGGTTAGGGTCTTATTTATAGATTAGGCTAGTGATTTGGACCATAGGATTAACCCTAGATTCAATTAGGTCCATCAGATCCCGGAACTCTCTAGAAACAGACCACAAGACCCAACCTCAATCAGAAATGGTGCACCAGGCTAATCAGCCGGGCACCCCCCTGTCGACAGGGCTGTCGACAGGGCAGTCGACATGCCAAGACCCCTGTCGACAGGCCTGTCGACATGGGGTCCTGGCGGGAATTTTTCCCGCCTGCCCAGTTTGCCCTAGCCCATGTTTTTAATTTCAAATTTAAATCTGTTTTTACTTAGAAATTTTCTACAAACTTCAATGGGCCTTAACTGGGTCATACGGACTCCGATTTCCGAAAACTCGGACTCTATTTCGCGTATTTTTCCGAGACGAACGCAATGGCATAGCCCGTTTCCCTTGATTCACATTTAATGATTAAATTCTGCCTCAATTTTCATTATTACAGGTTATTGAAAATACGGGTTGTTACAATTTTTATATAAATAAAAATAGCGATAAATTGTTATAAATTAATATTAATGATATTTGATGCTTTAAATTATATTTATTCGAGGAATTATTTGAAAAGACCGAGTTCAAACTCATTTCAAATAATTATACAACAATTTAAATCGAAGATATTGAAGACGGTGATTGAAGACCGGCGATCTTCACCTCGAATGGACGGCTACTGATGCCTTTGATAGGAGTTACTGCCTTGAAAGGGTTACAGCGGTAGTTGTCCGGACGTACTTGTTGATTGTCCGGATATGCGAGCACCTCTCTTCCGTATTAGACATACGGGACGAGGAATAATGTGTCTCCGGTTTCGTTCGGACCCAGAACGGACTTGTAAATGGATGTGTGTCTGACGTTGGTTTTCATTCCATGTAAATTGATTTCTATTTAATATATATCTGTTGGTGGCGGAGAATTTATTCTCATGCTTAACACCCTTCTCTGATACGCATGAGCTCAGAGGTTATATATTGATAGCTATTGATCGCATGGCGTGAATTGTCAACGTGGCATGCCAATATGCAATTGATCGAGACTTTTGTTGAAAAGCAGAGCTTTGTGGTTGATGATCAAAGAATAGCCTATTTCGGCATAGCTTTGTGTATAACGTTACTTCGCGAGCCTCACACCCCGGTAAGAGTCCGAAACGGGACAAGGGAACGCAGGGAGTGCACACATTTCTTTCTAGCTAGGAGTGGTGTCAGCGTTTACAAGCCCTGACATTTTTACTTATGTGGATGATGGATTATGAGGTACCACGGATTTATTGGTCGATAGTGACCATTTTATAGGTTCAATAGGACCGGGAAGCGTGTGTTTAGGCATAACTAATCCACTAAAGTATATGTGGACCAACCCTGCAGGATCCAATGGTTTGCCAGCTTCCGAATCCTAAGACATTGCTAGAGTGTCTCGAATCGGTAAGGAGATCGTCACTAGCCTTGACTCATAATGGAAACCCAATTTCCAATATGACATTACAGTTTTGATTGTAAACTTATATATGGCGACATTGTATATGGTAGCTATGCCATCTAGGATTGATACATATACTTTGAAGTATTTTAAACTGATTAGACACTAATAATAATATTAAAATATTATTTTCTACGTATCAAGCGTGTTTAATCATTATAAGGTAAAACTCTATCCTACGGTTTGTGTTGCATTGTGTGATGGGACTGGAGTCTTATAATGATTTCATTTTTCTATAAAGCATTGCGTTGTTTTGAATAAAAATTTATTAAACTTATGCACTGGCAATCCAATGTAGTAAATCTGTTCCGCGTTAGCGGCGTGGTCCTGTTATTAGTCATATTGTTAGATAAGTTAGGAAAGCTTTCTCATACCAGTCCCATGACCGACTTGCAGTTTGTTTCACTTTGCAAATTCGGGTGCCCTCTTTTTCACACGGGCAGCCAAGTAGGTGGTTTAGGTTATTTTGGGACATATGCTAGATTGGAGTATGCTGATGGAAGACGAAGATCTTTTCTTTTATCATTTGTGTCTACTTTGAGACATTTAGACATCATTGATCTATGTTACACTTGATGGAGTTTGAGACTTATTTCTTTTTGCTGAGACTTCTATTTGCTAAGTTGTATTATGTAACTATGCTACTTTGATGTTCTGATGTTGTGATGTTTATGACATTCCTATTTCCGCTGCAATGATTTATGTGTTATGATGTTATCTGAGATCTGCTATTGTTGTAATTATGTTATATTCCAATGATTATCCTTGCTTTCGTACTACGAAAGTTTGGGGTCATCACTGTCAAGATATAGCACTGAAGCTGAGTTTAGATGCGTTGCAAGTTCAACTGCAGAAGTTCTATGGATTGAATCACTGCTAAGTGAACTTAAATCAGATCTGAGAAAAAGGCAGTGAATTGTTGTGATAATCTTAATGCCATCTCACTAACATCTAATCATATTCTTCACTCTAGGACAAAACACACAGAACTTGATTATATTTTATTCGAAAGCAATTAATTCAATGAAAATTGAAGGTAAGATACATATCATCTCAGCATCAAAAAGCTGATATACTTACTAAACCTTTTTCAAGACCGAACTTCATTAGATTAAAGGAAGAATTAAATGTTGACTCAGTAGATCCAGTTAGAAGATCCAGCAAAATCATCTATATTCTTGAATAGTTGTCATTCTAGAAGATTCAAGCTAAAATCAATTGTAATAAATCAAATCGATGTTAGGTCTGCCTAGTTCAGCTAGGGTTTCTACAAATTTAAGATTTACGATTTGTTGAAACTCCAATTTAACCTCTCTCAATGGATCATACGCACACTCAAGCTAGAGAAGCTCAAGATGTACATAGATCCATTTGCCGCAAAGGCCTAACGAGGAGATTCCGTCATCGATCTGATTTTCCTTTGGAGCAGCCATTGTTTTGGTAAACCTAATTAGGGTTAGGTTTGGGGGGGAGGAGGAGGGTGGGTAGGAGTAAAATTATATGTGTGTTTGGGAGAATAAGTCTCTTTTTATTCCCCGCTTCTTTTCCTTATTTCTGTGCAATGGGCCGAATCCAACTTTATTATTTTTCAATTATTTAAACAACGTTTGTACATTTGTTTCAATGTAACATTTTCCAATTTCTCTTCTGAAATAATATCAAACTTATTCAACACTTTACATTTCAATTTCTGATGTCTGCATTCGCGTACATATAGATATTTGATCATTTTCTTATGCATTAACTATCAATATATCAAGAAATATATATAGAAGAAAATTTTGATTTGTTATAAACACTTTTCAGTTCATTGATAATAAAAGTATGGAAAATAAACATATAATAGATAATAAGTAGTTTTCTGGAACTAATATTTAACAAGCTCATGTAATACAAAGTATTAACTTAATAAAAGGCTAAACGCACGTCCATGGTTGAACCAGGGTACACAAAATGTAAATAAGAGTTGAACCGATGCTCCTTAAATGTGAATATGTCCATGTACAAGTCCTTATCTGTTTTTTTTAAGTACTAGATAGCCATTTATTTGTTAAATACGAATGCAAATAAATTTCGTATATTTTGGATATTTCCCTTAATCGATCGGTTAATTCCATGTCAAGTATTTAAATATTGTAAACAATGTTAGAATAAATGAACTATTCACTTTCGGAATAAAATAAATCTATAGGGGAGAAAGAAACACTTCTGTTGGTGCCACAGTAACAAGATCTACTTATATTGGATTTTGGATTGAAAGTACAGACGTGGAAACATGTTCATTATAACATAAGCAAAGGGTACTAACTTGCACTTGCAGTTACACAGTAAAAGATAACATCAAAATTAACAGGGGTGGATATTAAGATCATAGGCGATCATTCATTTATATTATTAGAATTAACAGATGACGACAAGCAAGCAAACTGAGCAACGAACATACATATATATAGCAATGCGTAGCTCCACACCCCCCGAGAGAGCAATATAATTCGTATATTATGATTGATCATCAAGGCTTATACGGTTTGAGATGAGCTTGCTCCTCAGGTACTTCATCAGCAGCCTTGCAGCATCCCCTGCACCTAGCACTGAGTTCATATTGGGAAATGCAACATGAATTGGGGCAGCCTGCAGGTCTAGCCAGAGGCAATGGTCCCGGACGTGGAAGTCTCGGACGCGGAAGCGAACGATCAGCCATACCTGTAAAATCAGTGATAAGTATCTCATTTTGGTGCATTCAATAAGCCAAGCATCTGCCATACCTTATTTTTCCTATTCTTGAATTCAACTACTCACCGGCTGTAGTCTCGGAATTGAAAAGGGCAGTAGCAGCCAACAGAAGACAAAATATAACCAATGTTTTCATTGAGATGGCCATGATCGTATTGCTTGTTTATGGTGCAGCAAGATGAAGAATTGTAATGAAAATGCTGCTTTATTTATAAGCAAAAATAAACCAGTAAACCATCAATATGGTTGTCATGCATTTATTTTGGTGGGACATGCTGACTCGTTATAACAAAGTTAGCTAATGGCCTAAACATCAACTTAGCCATATATCAATATGGCATCCACTCATTTAGACTGTTTAATGTAGTCATATTTGTAATTTATGTAATAGCATTTTGAAAAGATCAGCGTACTTCTTCTTAAATCTTTCAGATTATTTTTAGTGATTAACCATCGTATGAAAATAAATAATATTAGACATGAAATTCGTAGTGTTCTTTTTTCTTTTAGAGAATGGTATACATGCTTATATTTTATAACAACTTATATATATAGTTTTCTAATTAAAATTAGATTAAGTTTTCACATTCTTTGTAATTTAAGTTACTGCACGATTTTAAAATACTATAAAATATGCTGCCCATATTAAGGTCAAAAATAATTACTGTTTGCATTTGGAGATTCCAAGTTCTTTCCTGCTGAATAATTGTAATACAAGGCCGTTTTGGACCTCGGTTTTTTTCAAGGTTGGCTTTCAATGCTATTTCCTAATTAGTCATTTTTTGCTCAAGTTATTAGTTGTACAAGATAACATTAGTGAAAAATATTGATGATCACAATTATCTACCGTGCATGTTTAGTTTTTTTTTATGACTGCAGAGTTATAAGATTATTTATAGGTTTCATTTTTAGTCAACAATGCAGTTGCAAAAGTTTAATCAAGTGTAGTAGAACTATTAAATACAATGTGTATAAACAATGTTGAAATTTTCTGAGAAGGATCCTCAGCACAACATGCCTTTTTAATTGTATGATGCCAAAGATATCAACTGTTCAAGCTTTCTCAATTTTTTTTGTAGCTATCGTACAGATCATATATATATATATGATTTTGACTCCAATTCACTACAAGAAAATGTTTAAATAATAGCAACTGGAATAGCACGAAAACATGACTTGTTATAATTAAGACAGGATAGGGTTTGTTAGCATAAAACATAGCTTGATTAATCGCTCTCCTTATCGCTTAATCCAAAATTTAGCAGGGTAAAATTTTCGTGCCCTCCTTCGTTCGTTACTTTTCATCCTTTCCAAATTCCAGAAAGCGTTTCTGAATCTCATTTCTCCTCTTCGAGTCTCCTCTCTTCCTTTCCAAATTCCAGAAAAGTCTCCTCTATCATCCTCTCCAAAATACGTAGAATCTCCAATTCCCTCCGTGCTGACTCAAATCAAAGTGGCGATTTCTACATAAGCTGAAATGCTGGAAGCCATGAAACGCAAGAAGCCGTCACTACACCATAAAATGCCTTTAGTAGCGTTGTAAAAACGCTACAATAACTTGTAGTAGCGTTTCGATAAATGCTGCTATACGACATGCAACTAATAGTCTGAAAGTTTTTGTTACGTTTTAATACCGGATAGTCTTCTATTTTTTAAATATGAATGTAAACGAATTTCGTAAGAACTTCTATTAGTACCGCATAAGAAGATCTGCATTGATATGTTGGATTTAGATTGATAATAAAGATGTAGAAACGATAATAACAGAGTACTAAATAACTTGCAATATTATTTCTTATATTTTGGGTATATCCATTAATCACACAGATAAAACGATAGGATAACATAAGCAAGGGCACTAACTTGCAGTTACAAAGTAGAAGATAACGTCAATATTAACAGGGGTGGATATTAAGATCATAGGCGACCATTTATTTATATTAGAATTAACAGATGACGATAAGCAAGCAAACTGAACACGAGCGGATACAAATTGCTTCAAAAGGAGCAAACATATAGAAGTGCATAGCTCCACACACACACCCCCTCCCCGAGAGAGCAATATAATTCGTATATTATGAGTTCGCGAAAATAAATCTATAGGGGAGAAAGAAACACTTCTGTTGGTGCCTTAGTAACAAGATCTACTTCTATTGGATTTTGGATTGAAAGTACAGACGTGGAAACATGTTCATTATAACATAAGCAAAGGGTACTAACTTGCACTTGCAGTTACACAGTAAAAGATAACATCAAAATTAACAGGGGTGGATATTAAGATCATAGGCGATCATTCATTTATATTATTAGAATTAACAGATGACGACAAGCAAGCAAACTGAGCAACGAACATACATATATATAGCAATGCGTAGCTCCACACCCCCCGAGAGAGCAATATAATTCGTATATTATGATTGATCATCAAGGCTTATACGGTTTGAGATGAGCTTGCTCCTCAGGTACTTCATCAGCAGCCTTGCAGCATCCCCTGCACCTAGCACTGAGTTCATATTGGGAAATGCAACATGAATTGGGGCAGCCTGCAGGTCTAGCCAGAGGCAATGGTCCCGGACGTGGAAGTCTCGGACGCGGAAGCGAACGATCAGCCATACCTGTAAAATCAGTGATAAGTATCTCATTTTGGTGCATTCAATAAGCCAAGCATCTGCCATACCTTATTTTTCCTATTCTTGAATTCAACTACTCACCGGCTGTAGTCTCGGAATTGAAAAGGGCAGTAGCAGCCAAAAGAAGACAAAATATAACCAATGTTTTCATTGAGATGGCCATGATCGTATTGCTTGTTTATGGTGCAGCAAGATGAAGAATTGTAATGAAAATGCTGCTTTATTTATAAGCAAAAATAAACCAGTAAACCATCAATATGGTTGTCATGCATTTATTTTGGTGGGACATGCTGACTCGTTATAACAAAGTTAGCTAATGGCCTAAACATCAACTTAGCCATATATCAATATGGCATCCACTCATTTAGACTGTTTAATGTAGTCATATTTGTAATTTATGTAATAGCATTTTGAAAAGATCAGCGTACTTCTTCTTAAATCTTTCAGATTATTTTTAGTGATTAACCATCGTATGAAAATAAATAATATTAGACATGAAATTCGTAGTGTTCTTTTTTCTTTTAGAGAATGGTATACATGCTTATATTTTATAACAACTTATATATATAGTTTTCTAATTAAAATTAGATTAAGTTTTCACATTCTTTGTAATTTAAGTTACTGCACGATTTTAAAATACTATAAAATATGCTGCCCATATTAAGGTCAAAAATAATTACTGTTTGCATTTGGAGATTCCAAGTTCTTTCCTGCTGAATAATTGTAATACAAGGCCGTTTTGGACCTCGGTTTTTTTCAAGGTTGGCTTTCAATGCTATTTCCTAATTAGTCATTTTTTGCTCAAGTTATTAGTTGTACAAGATAACATTAGTGAAAAATATTGATGATCACAATTATCTACCGTGCATGTTTAGTTTTTTTTTATGACTGCAGAGTTATAAGATTATTTATAGGTTTCATTTTTAGTCAACAATGCAGTTGCAAAAGTTTAATCAAGTGTAGTAGAACTATTAAATACAATGTGTATAAACAATGTTGAAATTTTCTGAGAAGGATCCTCAGCACAACATGCCTTTTTAATTGTATGATGCCAAAGATATCAACTGTTCAAGCTTTCTCAATTTTTTTTGTAGCTATCGTACAGATCATATATATATATATGATTTTGACTCCAATTCACTACAAGAAAATGTTTAAATAATAGCAACCGGAATAGCACGAAAACATGACTTGTTATAATTAAGACAGGATAGGGTTTGTTAGCATAAAACATAGCTTGATTAATCGCTCTCCTTATCGCTTAATCCAAAATTTAGCAGGGTAAAATTTTCGTGCCCTCCTTCGTTCGTTACTTTTCATCCTTTCCAAATTCCAGAAAGCGTTTCTGAATCTCATTTCTCCTCTTCGAGTCTCCTCTCTTCCTTTCCAAATTCCAGAAAAGTCTCCTCTATCATCCTCTCCAAAATACGTAGAATCTCCAATTCCCTCCGTGCTGACTCAAATCAAAGTGGCGATTTCTACATAAGCTGAAATGCTGGAAGCCATGAAACGCAAGAAGCCGTCACTACACCATAAAATGCCTTTAGTAGCGTTGTAAAAACGCTACAATAACTTGTAGTAGCGTTTCGATAAATGCTGCTATACGACATGCAACTAATAGTCTGAAAGTTTTTGTTACGTTTTAATACCGGATAGTCTTCTATTTTTTAAATATGAATGTAAACGAATTTCGTAAGAACTTCTATTAGTACCGCATAAGAAGATCTGCATTGATATGTTGGATTTAGACTGATAATAAAGATGTAGAAACGATAATAACAGAGTACTAAATAACTTGCAATATTATTTCTTATATTTTGGGTATATCCATTAATCACACAGATAAAACGATAGGATAACATAAGCAAGGGCACTAACTTGCAGTTACAAAGTAGAAGATAACGTCAATATTAACAGGGGTGGATATTAAGATCATAGGCGACCATTTATTTATATTAGAATTAACAGATGACGATAAGCAAGCAAACTGAACACGAGCGGATACAAATTGCTTCAAAAGGAGCAAACATATAGAAGTGCATAGCTCCACACACACACCCCCTCCCCGAGAGAGCAATATAATTCGTATATTATGAGTTCGCGAAAATAAATCTATAGGGGAGAAAGAAACACTTCTGTTGGTGCCTTAGTAACAAGATCTACTTCTATTGGATTTTGGATTGAAAGTACAGACGTGGAAACATGTTCATTATAACATAAGCAAAGGGTACTAACTTGCACTTGCAGTTACACAGTAAAAGATAACATCAAAATTAACAGGGGTGGATATTAAGATCATAGGCGATCATTCATTTATATTATTAGAATTAACAGATGACGACAAGCAAGCAAACTGAGCAACGAACATACATATATATAGCAGTGCGTAGCTCCACACCCCCCGAGAGAGCAATATAATTCGTATATTATGATTGATCATCAAGGCTTATACGGTTTGAGATGAGCTTGCTCCTCAGGTACTTCATCAGCAGCCTTGCAGCATCCCCTGCACCTAGCACTGAGTTCGTATTGGGAAATGCAACATGAATTGGGGCAGCCTACAGGTCTAGCCAGAGGCAATGGTCCCGGATGTGGAAGTCTCGGACGCGGAAGCGAACGATCAGCCATACCTGTAAAATCTATGATAAGTATCTCATTTTGGTGCATTCAATAAGCCAAGCATCTTCCATACCTTATTTTTCCTATTCTTGAATTCAACTACTCACCGGCTGTAGTCTCGGAATTGAAAACGGCAGTAGCAGCGAAAAGAAGACAAAATATAACCAATGTTTTCACTGAGATGGCCATGATCGTATTGCTTGTTTATGGTGCAACAAGATGAAGAATTGTAATGAAAATGCTGCTTTATTTATAAGCAAAAATAAACCAGTAAACCATCAATATGGTTGTCATGCATTTATTTTGTTGGGACATGTTGACTCGTTATAACAAAGTTAGCTAATGGCCTAAACATCAACTTAGCCATATATCAATATGGCATCCACTCATTTGGACTGTTTAATGTAGTCATATTTGTAATTTATGTAATAGCATTTTGAAAAGATCAGCGTACTTCTACTTAAATCTTTCAGATTATTTTTAGTGATTAACCATCGTATGAAAATAAATAATATTAGACATGAAATTCGTAGTGTTCTTTTTTCTTTTAGAGAATGGTATACATGCTTATATTTTATAACAACTTATATATATTGTTTTCTAATTAAAATTAGATTAAGTTGTCACATTCTTTGTAATTTAAGTTACTGCACGATTTTAAAATACTATAAAATATGTTGCCCATATTAAGGTCAAAAATAATTACTGTTTGCATTTGGAGATTCCAAGTTCTTTCCTGCTGAATAATTGTAATACAAGGCCGTTTTGGACCTCGGTCTTTTTCAAGGCTGGCTTTCTTTGTTGTTTCCTAATTAATCATTTGGTGCAACTGACTTCATCCACCTGCATTGACTTAAGAGTTCATTTTTCCTCAAGTAAGATGGAGACGCACCACCTGTTGATATTACCAAAAGTAAGATGGCCACTTGCAGATGGAGACGCACCACTTGTCTGTGATAAAACATTTCACGCAACAGCAGAAAACCCACGTGCATATATGAGCTCTCGTTAACCATGAATTGGTTGGCAAATCCGTTTTCCCTTCCAACGTTTTAAATGGTTCTACCGATATTATGTTTTCTAAAATATATAGGTTAACATGTATTTTATTAATATTGTAAGTAAGTTATAGCATAAATGAAATGATTTTGTCTTAAAATTGCAAATATGCGAATAAACTGTTTGTTGGAGATTTAAAATTAATTTCTAAAAGAATAGATGGCAGAACATAGGAGCTAAAAATATCAGTTAGTCAATTGATAATTTTCTCTTCATTGGCGCTCAGTACATCACTCTACTCCACAATTTTTTTTCAATCTTGAAAACGTTATTTTCAGATAAATTTCGACATTGCATTGCTTATTTTTTGACTGTCTATAACACACGCATGCGCGCGCACACGCACACAATCACACACACACACACGCACACACACACACACAGATATATATATATATACATACATATACATATACATATACACACACACATATACATATATATACATACATACACACACACACATTTTTCATATTTGAATTTTTGTCTTTTCAGAATGGCAAACCATAAAAAACATCATTTGTCTTCGAAATGTACTCAACTTCTACTGAAAATAGTCATTGCTTATGTGAAATGCAGTGCGAACAAGGAGGGTATGCATAAAGTGACTATTAGCGTCACGTCCTTACAATTGTTCCAAATGTAAACAGCCTCCCCTTGTAAAATATATTGCAAAGCGGGTCCCTATTTTAGCACTTATGTGTTTTTCAAAGAAAAAAATACACTGCTATGAAAAAAAAGAGAGAAAAAATCGTAAATATTACCGAAAGTAATCTAAAAAAAAGCATTAATACTAAATATACGCATACATGTATGCATATACTCATCCACGGTTTATACTAAAATATCTGGGTGAATATATACATACATATATGCATATATTGGTTATATTTGCTCAGATGCATGTATATAAAGATGAACTAATATGCATGAGCTACGAATTGTTGCTAAAATATGTGTATTTATTCTATATTATATGCTAAAATGTATGCATAAAAGTTAAAATGGATGAAGGCTTATGAAAATTGCTGATTTATGTATTTAATTATCATGTATGAGTTATGTAGCAACTTTATTTTATTGTTTGTTGGACATGATTTGTTTTAAATATATTAGCGGCAAATTTATGGTAACTCGACCATGATATTCATTTTACATCAATGTTTTTATTGATTTATATTGCTATGATTTTGCATATGTTCAGTTTTTATATGATTTGTGGTAGACGAAGATAAATATGAAACAACCACATTGATTTTTGGTGTACGGATGCGTATTGAATGTGTAGGGAAGGGATAAGGTTGCATATGAAACTTGGCGTAGGAACTTGGCATAGGGATGGCGTACGGAACTTGGCGTAGGTACGGCGTAGGGAATTTGACGTAGGAACGACATAGGGAACTTGGCGTAGGGAACATGGCATAGATATGGCGTAGGGAAATATTTGCGATGAACTGGTTTCCGACTTCCTCTTTGGCGTAGGGAAATTCGATTGGCTACGCCAAATTGACGTACGGAATTTAGAATTCTTTTGTAGTGCAATTTTATGTTTGTTATTTTTGTAATGTTATAGAAATGTTCATAGAAATTCTAAACATAACTTATTGTAAACGTTGGATATGCTACCTTTTACATCGTTTTATTGACATTTTAAATATTTAGTTACAACACATTGAAGACATTAGAATAACAAAATACAATGTTTTATGATTAATGCAGAAAAAATTCCTTTAACGATGATAGTGTATTGTAAAAAATATATTTTACAACGTTTAAAAATCATTATACAAAGTCTTCAATTTGATATATTAGAATTATCACTACAAGAAACAATGTCAATAGCGACGCTTAAATACCGACGGAAAAAAAACATCGGAAATCGCAACGCAATCCCGATGCAATAGCGATGGTTAATACCATCCAAATAAATTGAGAAAAAACATCGCGAAAACTGTTGGTATCGTGATATTTTTCCCGACCGAGTATAAGAAACATTGTCAATAGCGACGCCTAAACGCCGAGGAAAAAAAGCATCGGCAATCGCAACGCAATCCCAACGCAATAACGATGGTTAATACCATCCAAATAAATTGAGAAAAAACATCACGAAAACCTTTGGTATCTTGATATTTTTTCCGACTGAGTACAATAAACATTGTCAATAGCGACGGCTAAACGCCGACGAAAAAAAACATCGAAAATCACAACGCAACAACGATGCATTTGCGATGGTTGATGCTACCCAACTAAATTGAGAAAAAACATCGCGAAAACTGTTGGTATCGTGACATTTTTCCCGATCGATCATTAGTATAATAAAACGAAAGAATAAACTATTTTGTCTTTCAAAATTTCATCTTGTCGTACATGCAAACCAATGTATGCCGATTGTGTTTTTCAGATATTTTAAACATATTTTTTCAATGGGTTATATATACTTGTTAATAATTTTGATGCAATTTGGATGAAATAATTATTGTAATTCAAAATTTGTTACTTGAATATATAATTTTTTTTTGGAAAATTAAAAATTTATTTTGCAATGTCATATTCGATGCAACTCAAAAATAGTTAAAATGAAATGTAACTTTTTCGTAACCTAAATATAATTGTATTTAAAATTATATTTATTAACTATAATTAAAATAGACCGTTCAAATGAAATGCTTAACGGACACATTTATTTTACCGCAGCCTGTTAGAGCCGGTAAAATAACATTGGTTTTCATAAGCAATTCCGCCATTCTTCCATATTTCTTTGATTCTCTCATTCAAGACAGCCGAAACCATTTTTCTTCGATTCTCTTATTCAAGACTGCTAAAACCCTAACCGAAATTTTTCATAACTTTGCTAAGGGCGATTTGCTTGAGTCTCAAGGCACGGTACTAAATATTTTGTTATCGATTGATCGATTTGGTTTGTTGATCTTCATTTATTTTTTTCAGATCTAGGAAAGTCTCTATAATTTGATTGATTTTCAGATTTTCATTTCAGATCATTGAATTGATTCGCTTCGTATTGATTTCAGGTATATTACGTTTTATTGTTCTTGGTTGATTGAGTTATTTGGATTTCTTTATACTTAAATTCAGCTACAGTTATTGATGTTTACCTTTTGCATTCTCATAAGCCAGTACATTATCTTATATTCATATAGCATTTGCTTTTGTGGTTATGGTATCTTAAATTTGTAAAAGATGTTGGAAACATAATTGGTTATATTATTTTGTAATGCCCATTATCTTAGATTTGTTAAAGATGTCTGAGTAGCAACTTATACTTTGTATTACATCTTGAAAATTGCGAGAATCATACATAAACTCCAAATTCTAACATGGCTTAATGGATTTACATAAGTCAATGAAATTTGTGTGCGTATGGTAACCTTTACCCTTGCTTGTCTAACTAAAGATATATGCCAAAATACGGGGGACTAGGACTAGCATACCAAAAAAGTGTATACTACTCATGTAAGGCAGAGCCACCTGCTTTATATGTAATGTCTTGACTGATTTTGTTGCATTAATCATACAGCCTTGTTCCAGTTTTAAGATAAATACAATTTTGTATTTTTTGCAATGCAAAAGGGGCACTAGAAAGGGGTATTCTGAACGGGGCATGAACATGAAAAGTTTAGGGAAATGAGAATGCCTTTTTTAACTGCAAAACGGAATAATTGCCTGTTTGTATTGTATTTTTACTTGCTTTATATTGTTTTAATTATTTTTGAGAAAAATTTATTGATTATAAATTAATATGAAATATGCAAAATCAAGAAACAGATACGTTAGAATGGTCCATCGGGATTTAAAAAATTCAACATCCATAATAGAAATACGCAAAATAAAATACAAATTCTATGGATTACGGGCATATTTGCTGAACAATTATTGCTGGTATTGAATGTTGTTTCTCATATGTTTTATCTTAACTGTAAACAAACTTTGTTTAGTTTCACCATCCAAAATAGTGCAAAATTATTATTATCCTTTTTCATTAAAATTGTTAATGCTTCGTCAGTCTCATTTTGTTCAATCGTCTTCACACGATAAGCAAAAGCAATATATGACGAAGACGGTCTGGTAAAATATACAATGTTTGTATTGGTCGTTGGATCTAAGTTTGCAGTTGTGGTTGGGATTTCCATTTCAAAACGATATTTTTGACGCTTGTACATCATATCAATAAGATTACTTACTTTCTTGGGTTTAGTTTTTATGTCCTCTGCCTCTACCACCATGAATTTTGATACCATAAGATGAACCAAGATAAACCCTAAATCTAGGGGATGTGGTAGGAAAAAATTGGGTAGGTTGTACCTGAACACATTCGAGATTATTGTGGTTTGATAGTTCGGGAATGTAGAGAAATTGCTGCGAGTTTTCATTTGGCATAGGAGTGCACAATAGTGCAGCGAATTTAACAGCATGTGTACCATGAAATATAGTTTGAAGTAATCTGGCATTCTCTATTGGCCATTAAGTTACCTATTTTTACCTCAATCACATAGGTTAACTACTGTAAAATAGTCACTAGTACAATATTTTTCTCTCTCTATAAAATAAAACTATTACAAAGGTACACATATTCTGGAGTTAAAGCAGCTAGCGCTATAAAATGCATATTATTACCTAACTGCACAAGTTTTTATTCAAGCATAAGCATCCCTTGTCCTAATTATTGTCTTACAACAATACTAATCTTTGGCTTTTGAAACATCGTAATGTATTATGTTGCTTCGCCTATTGGGTGTGGTTATTTTACGAGTGTTGGCATAACGGTAGGTAGAAAATTTACTTATTAATCAGATCATATTACTTTAGTGGGAACGTGCACATCAATAGGGAAGTCAACATTGTTATAAGAAGAATTAGTAGTTAACTTATTTGCAATGTTGAATACTTGATTGTCCCATTGTACTCCTATGGTGAACTAGTTTCTCCTGAATATCCATGCCTTTATTAAGATCTGATTTTAAAAATGCATTGCTAGTGCTTTCCTGTATAGTAACAAGAATATCATGGTAATGCCCTATAACAGGTTTGGTAGATAAGGGGATGAGATCAAAGTTCTAATTGAGAAAGGAAAAAACGATTTAAGGTTAGTATAAGATGATAAGAGGGAAATAGGGGAAGGATAGTAAATGGTTTTTCGTGAAGGGGAGTTAGGAAGGATACGGTTTAGTTTTAACATTGACGTGGCATGCTTCAGAGGTCAAGAAAAGAAACTCACTATTTATAATATAGTATAGATTATTGAAATAATGTCAACTTTTATTACCTGCAAGTTATTGCAAACTGGACAAATATTATATTTTTGTAGGTTATATGGTAAAAAATCATAGTATAAATTTAAGGTAAATTTCTTCGTTTAGAATAATCTAGATACTCTTGTTGAATAGCTATGTGGACAAGTATTACATACCTGCTGCTTTTAGTCAATTTCTGAATTCTGATGCAACTATAATTTTAGTTTTTGAAACAATAGAACAAACAAATAAATTTTAAAATAAAACTATACATGTGATATTTGTTGTTTTATGGTGTTGATATGGGTTTCTATTTGATTTATATGGGATAGTTTCAATTTTTTCTTGTTTCGAATTGCTTTCTTTATCACTATCCGCTGGATCTACCTGTCACTAGCCTTGCAGCAATTTACGACCATAATTAGGCTTTTGACGCTGATTTTCATTGCAGTTTGCCAAATTAATCCTTTCTTATTTTGCATGATATTTTTGTATAAGCATAAAATTTTAAGAGGTATTTGCCGATTTGATATTATTTTTTCTAAGAGCTATAATTTGAGATGAATTTCCATGTTCACATCAACCATCCCAAAATATTTACGGTAGAACCTTCTAATACTTTCAATCTCTGAAGCATTAGTACGAATTTTTCACTCAGCGTTTAATGCCAGGTCAATCTCGGATGCCTTCTAATGCTTTCAATCTCTTAAGCATTAGTGCGAATTTTTCACTCAGCGTTTGATGCCAGGTCAATCTCGGTTGCGTTCTAATGCTTTCAATCTCAGAAGCATTAGTATGAATTTTTCACTCAGCGTTTGATGCCAGGTCAATCGCGAATGCCTTTGATCTTGTGGTATTTCTCTACCGCATCCTTTAGTCAAAAAGATAATGTTTCTTGGTTTATTGAGCAAATTCTTGAGAAAGTCACCATGTTAACAATGGTAATTTTGAACTCTTGTTTTTCTTCTTCTTGTTTAATTAATCATCAATCCTTTCTGGTTTATATTGTTTATCCGTGGTCCACAAATTTTGTGCTACTAAGCTGTGATGGCATGTATTAGTATTTATAATACAAAATAGTAACTCAGCCTTGCTGACTTATACAATATGAGATTATACCATCTCAAATTAGGTGTCTTCAATTGACTCTTCCATTTCTCTCTACTCTTATTTTAACCGTTCCCTCTTCCTCCTCCACATTTTAAACCGTGTCTCCACATGTATTCGGTTCTCCTATGTTCATTATTTATTCCCCAACCCTAATCATATCCCTAATCTTCCATCAGGAGGATTACTAGAATTAAGGATAAACTTGTGCATATAGCCAAATATGTCAACATCATTCTTCCGTATGTGCTTTCTCTTTCTTTACCCATGTTTCTTCAACATGGTTGCATCTTCCTCAATTTAGACTGCAACTTTAATTTCCCTTCCCCAGTGTTATTAAACGCGAGACGCACATCGAAGCGCCAAGGCCCTTTGAAGCATAAGTGCAATGCGGAAACGCGAAGCGCACGCTTCTTTAAATAAAAGCGCATAATGTATAAAATTATAGATACACATATCTTGCACATGTAAACAATATAAACGTTATAAAGTAGAAGAAAATAACACATTCATATGCGAATCAAATTGTCACTACATCAAACAAAGAGACTGTAAACATTAAAGAACATACAATGTGACATTAGTAAGAAATGCATGGTGGTTGTTATGTTTATACAAACTAATTTAATACAAGCGACCAAAATTAAAGAAACTTGTGGAGTTATGGTGCAAAACTCAGTAGCTATGTCCTTATATAAGCAAAAAGAATACATGTACATAACTACTCAAACCATGTACAAAACTTGTATATATATGTGTGTATACAGTATAAAGTTAAGATAAATAGTAGTAATGAAGAACTCCATCAAAAAAAGTAAAGCGAAGTACCAAATACAACTTGTATATATGTGCACATGTAATATATATATATATATATATATATATATATATTAACACACACACACACACACACATATATATATATATTATAATTACAAACATATACATAGAGTACTAAAAATACTTAATGAGACAAATTGACAAGGACATAACAGAGAACATACGCCACAAAAGAACGCATTTCAGTACTGAAGAGACTCACTTAGACTATTTGACAAGTACATAGAAGAGAAATTAAAAGAATAAAAAAGAAAGTAGAAGAAGATAGAAGTTATAGATGAAATATATCAAAAAGAAAAGAAAGATTAAAGAAGAAGAGAAGTTTATTTGGTCGTTATATGAGTTGAAGCCATTGTAAGAAGATCTCATTTGAAGCAGCTGATATTTGAAGCGTGTATGAGTTAAAGTCACATTTAGTGAAAACATAATTATTTTAGACAATCAAACCTGATCAAAGCTTGTCAGTTACATTTATTTTCTTTTTTCTCAAAATTTTCGCACAGCTTCAACTGAGCATGCATACTTGGCGTGTTATTGCGCATTGCGCATAGCGCATAATCGAGAAAAGCGCGCGCATAGTTCAAGTCGCATCACATACCTTAAGCAATTCGCTTCAGGTGCGCATCGTTGTGCGTATCAAGGTTCAAATCTCAGATTTTGGAGAATATCTCGGGTTTATATCTCGGTCGAAATGGGTATATATAAAACAATTATAACTAAAAATACTGCAAAATCTCAGATCTCGGGCAAAATCTTGGATTTTTATCTCGAGCGAGATTTAAAACCCTAGCGCGTATGCGTGTGCATATGCGTGCTTTTCCTAAAACTTCCCTTCCCTAAACTATTTTTCTCAAATTCATGTCATCTCTCCATATATCCGTGTAAATTATATTAGCAATTTAATTGATCAACCATAACTAAATATATGATCCTTTCTTGTATGATATTCTAATTATGGTAAATTTGCAGTTTCAATGGACTACTCAAGTGAGCGTAGATGGATGTATAAAAGAAAAGGGGAGAAAGGATGGATAAAGAAATCTGTTTTGAATGGTTTGGACGTATTCATGAATTTTGCAACTAACAATAGCACCAAAGATGTAATCCATTGCCCTTGCATTAAGTGTGATGATAGGAAATTGCAAAAGAATGATATCGTAAGACAGCATTTATTGTGTAAAGGGTTCACACTTGATTACTATATATGGAAATATCACGGAGAAATGGAGATAACATCTGAAAGAAAGAATGTTGGTGAAAATGAAACCACAAATTAATCTGAAGCAACCATCTCAGAAAATAGAATGTTGGAAATGGTTTACGATGTTGTAGGTCCAACGCTACATGATTATCATGATGAAGAGCATAACGTGGAGGAAGTCCCTAACCTGGAAGCAAAAAAAATTATGACTTGTTGCAAGCTGCAAACCGATCATTGTGGAATGGTTGCGTAACACACACGGAGTTATCAGTGACGGCTAGGTTTATAGCAATAAAAGCTAAATATAATACAACAGAAAATGAATTTAATGCATTTCTCCAAGCGAGCAAAGAAATGTTACCGCCTGATAATGTGTTAGCAAAAAACTTTTATAAGATGAAAAAACAAATTTCTGCATTTGGTTTGCCATATCACAAGATAGATGCATGTAAAAATGGATGCATGTTATATTGGAAAGATGATATAGATCTAACTAATTGCAAATTTTGTAATTGTTCACGATACGTAATGAATAAAAACAAGGGCAAAGATGTTCCTTACACTCGAATGCGACTACAAAGGTTGTATGCATCTCCAGCAACTGCATGTCATATGAGATGGCATAAAGAAAGAATTCACGAGGAAGGAGTTTTATGTCATCCATCAGATGGTGAAGCTTGGAAGCATTTTGACAATACTTATCCGATGTTTGCAAATGAATCGTGTAAAATCAGACTTGGCTTATGTACAGATGGGTTTGCACCACTTAGTCAATTTGGAAGTAAATATTCGTCGTGGCCTGTTATTTTGACACCGTATAATTTACCACCTTGGATGTGTATGAAAAATCCATATATGTTTCTGACTCTTATTGTTCATAGACCACGGAATCCAAAAAATGGAATTGACGTGTATTTGCAGCCTTTAATCGAAGAGTTGAGGAAATTATGGGATGAGTGAATCGATACCTATGATATATCTAAAAATAATAATTTCAGAATGTATGCTTCTTTATTATGGACCATAAGTGATTTTCCTGCTTATGGAATGCTTTCTGTTTGGAGTACAAGTGGTCGACTGTCTTGCCCATATTGTATGGAACATACACAAGCATTTCGACTACATAATGGTGTAAAAGAATCATGGTTTGATTGTCATCGTTGTTTTTTGCATATTGATGACCGTTATAGATATAATAAGAAGAATTTTAAAGCGAACAAGGTTGAAAGAAGATCGTCGCCACCAAATTTATCTAGCGAAGAAATTTATGAAATCATTAAAAATTATCCTAAGATCCATGAAGTTGGTAAAGAAGAAAAAAATTTGGGTAAAGGAAAAACTCATAATTAGTACTCTAAAATTTCCAGATGGTATTGCTTCTAATATAAGACGATGTGTTGATTTAAAATCTAGGAAAATGTCAGGAATGAAGAGTCATGATTGTCATGTTTTTACTGAGACACTTTTTCCAATAGCTTTTAAAGAATTTTTACCGGCTAAAGTTTGGAAAGTCGTCACTGAACTTAGCATGTTTTACAAAGACTTGTGTTCAACTTCATTGAAAATAGAACACTTGAAAAAACTTAAAGAAGACATACCAATATTACTTTGCAAGATGGAACAAATATTTCCCCCAGGCTTATTTAATGTTATGGAACATCTTCCCATACATCTACCAAGTGAAGCGTTAATGCGAGGACCAGTCGAGTATGGATGGATGTATCCTTTAGAGAGGTAATTAAAAACTAATGACCTTTATTATTAAATATGTTATATCATGTATAACGTAAAGTACTCATGTATAGGTACTTGGGTCATTTGAAGAAAAAAATAAAACAAAAAACACGTGTGGAGGGGTCAATTTGCAGGGCATATATTGAGGAAGAAGCATCCACATTTTTTAACCATTATTTCGAGGAGCACGTTAAATCAATGCTTAATAGCGTTCCTCGTAACATTGAAGGTGCCATGGATGATTCATTTGAGAATCTTATATCTGTGTTTAGAAAACATGGAAGAGCATCTGGTAAATGTAAAGAAGGCTGGTTGAATGATAAAGGTCTTCATACTATCAGAACTTATGTACTCCTCAATTGTGCCGAAGTAGCCCCTTTTATTAGGTAAATTTTTCTACTTATATATCGAATTACATACCAAGATACTCAAATAAAGTTTTTGCTTACATTGATATGTGACCAAACAGAATTTTTGATGAAGAGCAATCAACACTCGAGCTCGGCAAGAAATTTGTGGATTGGTTTTTGAATTATGTAAGTATGTTATATAATAAAAATTATTATTGTCATTTACTAAAAATTTAATATATCACTAGTATATTATGTTATTAACATATTGTACAATAATTGATAGGTGCGTGCACATAATATCGTCGATATTGGCTTGAAGTATCTTGCACATGGACCACAACTTAAAGTTAGAAAATTTCCAACGTACTTTGTCAACGGGTTTAAATTTCACACAGAAGAATATGGAGCTCACAAATCGACATTCAATAGAGGAGTGTGTGTAAAAGGCAGCGATGATCCAAATGTCCATATCGATGATTACTACGGTGTGTTGAAAGAGATTATTGAATTAACATATTCACTTATGGCAGAACAAAAGGTTGTTTTGTTCAAATGTGATTGGTTTAACAACAAACCAAATGTTGGTATTCACGTGCATAAAGATTATCCACTTATTGAAGTAAATCATACTCTCAAGTATTCAGAGTATGATCCATTTGATTAGGCAAGGCAAGCGATACAAGTGTACTACACACCTTATCCATCCATCAACACAAGTAATTCGGATTGGTGGGCTGTTTGTAAAACAAAAGCACGATATTCTTTTGATGCCAATATTCTAAATGCCCAGGCTTACCAAGCTGATTTTGATGCAAGTTAACAATTAAATATAGTAGAACATGATGACGATGTTGGACATCTTAATGATGAATCAAATGTTGTTGTGGAACTCTTCGAAAATGAAGATAAAGAAGATACAGAGGTCGAGCATGAATTTGATACCGATATTGAAGTAGAAGATGATACCGATGAAGATTGGTAGAGTTTAGAAAGTTTTAAACATGTACCTAAAGCCTATGCCAAATGCTTTTTTGCATAGTATGAAATTCCTATATGTTTTTAGTTGAAATTACTAGGTTTGAATCATTTTATTTTTGCATTCCTATATCTTGTAAGCCATCTTTGGCAAATCAACTGTTATTTGTTTTAGCATAGTAAATGCTGCTGTGGTAGTATGATATTCATTTTGACTTGTTTTTTTTTTGTCATTTTCTTCTCCACAAGTTTTCGCTTTGGTTATAAAAGAATTCTCAATAATTCTTATACAGAAAAATGAGCTTAAGGAATATTTTGGGTTTGTTAGTCATTGCTTACATATTTTCGGGAGTTATGCAATTTGAAAATGCAGAAGATCAGTACGTAGCGCCTTCTCCGATGATGAAAAATGATGGCACAACGATTGATCAAGGCATTGCTTATGTGTTAATGCTTTTAGCTATTCTTGTTATGTACCTTGTTCATTGATCTTTTTTATTCACTTCCCACTAATTAATTGATTTGTATTAAACTGTAACATTGATATTCCGTCAGTGTTTTGTAGATTGTTTATTTTCCTTGCAAATATAATCAACATGATTGGTTTTTTTTTAGTTTTTGCAAATATAATCAACAGGTCCATCCTCACGTTTAAGTGCCACAGTGAAATTAACCTCATGCACAAATACAAACGTAAAATGGCTAAATTGTAGTCATGTAGTACGGTTGAGGCATATTTTTTCTACTGGGTGTCGTAGATTACTTTTATATATCTACTAGTCTTGTTCGTTAATCCCCACTTTGTCTTCAGTATGTTAATCCACCAATATTTTTATTAATTAACTGGGAGTTCTTTAGCTTATTAACACTGATAAATGTCACAAAAAATCTCCTTTGCTTTATCATTTTTTTAGCTTTAACAGTTTTTTAACTAGTTCAATTCCTCTATGACCTTGTATCTGGTCGCGTGTCATACTAGTGTAGTCGTTTTTTTGGTTTAACCACATTTTCATCAAATACATCTTGAAATAAGATATGTTAATGTTGATATTTCACATGTCCACTACCTGTATCTAGGTAATTGCACTGGAAGTAAACTTTTGAATTCTTTTTAAATTTTTCTTCTATCATTACAGAGGTTTACCGAGCTAGAGATTATCTTGGACTCTTATCTCTAGGAATTGAAAATTTAACAAGACTGTGCAGCCTGTGTAAGTTCCTTTATTTCATTCATATCCTATTTGTATGGTTTCATATTATCAGTTTTGCAATATTCATGAGATAGCGGTGAAAATAATAGTAATACCTTGCTATAAGCTTATGCAAAACTGGATAATGGTATCATAGTATATGCTTTTGCAATATTTGTATGGTTTCATAGTATCAGTTTTGCAATGTTCAACCTAATGCTGGGTGTCGTAGTTTATACAAACATAAAATGGTCAGGGATCTGTCTGTTCTCTCATAGAGGGAGCACATATGGACTTTGAAGGTCAAAAACTCGATACCCAAGTTTTAAAATTTATCTAATTCTCTTAAACCTGGGCTAGCAGTTATGCCCCGGTCATAAAACCATGTTGTTATAAGGCTAAGGATAACTAAAATGTGAGTGAAACTCATTAAAGAAGGACCCGATCTTCTTAGAGATAGGTATTTCTGCAAAAAGAATTCCGTATTGGTGTCCATAGGTTGTTCGTAGCCTCAAATATCATTAAATTATACGGTGCACATCCATCCATTGGTTAATGGTATTATAGTTCGTAGGCGATCAAATGTATTCTAATTTGAAAGATATAGTGTACCATAATACCTTTGCTACCTGAAATACACTAATCATTTCAGATATAAGATACAAGTTTCCAGGGGTCTGGCGGTTCTGAATGTATCATATGGCTTTTATGGTACTTGATGATGCTAT
Organism: Allium sativum; assembly: GCA_030737875.1. Classification (NCBI taxonomy): domain Eukaryota; kingdom Viridiplantae; phylum Streptophyta; class Magnoliopsida; order Asparagales; family Amaryllidaceae; genus Allium; species Allium sativum. Next base: position 1,048,678,432 of record CM060916.1, on the reverse strand, counting down.
ATAGTATTACAGATTACTCATGTTTTATCCCCAAGCATACATAACTAGCAACTCCTTTATTATAGAATTATCGACAGTCATAATTTATACAAAAAATGTTGATAAATGATCTATAGGATTTTGGATTAACATGATTTTGATTTAACATGCTATACAGTTTATGCTATAGAGGACTTTGGTTTGACAGGATTTTGGTTTAACATGCTATATACAGTTTATGCTTCCATAAATTATCAAGAGTGCTATTTGTTACAGCTTGTTTGAAAATATTTATGCTTTTATATGAATTTGAACTCAGAGGAACTAATTGAAGCTGCTACTTATTTTTCTCCAGGTTGATCAGAATATATCAGCTCATTATCGAGGAAGAGGTGACGATACTAGCAGTAGAGATACTACAGTGAATGATTGTGGCCGTAGTCGAGGAGCTCAATCAAGTCATATTGTTCGAACATTTAAATCACACCGTCATAGTGCAAGAGTGATATCACATCCTACCAGAGATGCTTTATCGACCAATAGTGTGCCTGAGACAACTGCTATGGCAGGTCATGGTCGGAAAGCTCAAACCAATCATGATATTCGTGCTACAACTCGATCACCTTCCCACCGTGTGAGAGCGACAGCATGTACAACTAGCGATGAATTATCCTCTCATGATGAGCTAGATGAGCCGGGAGTTGCTGCATCAGGACCATTAGCTCAAACATCTAAAGTAGACCGCCTTGGCACACCGACCATGTCTATATATCACCAAAATAGAATGTGAGCAATTTAGCATATTAAGTCTTTATTTTAGCAATATTAAAACTCTTACATGATCAAATATGAGTGGTTAATATACAGTTTTGGGTCAAAGTATTTCGGTCCCTTTTGTTTACATTAATATTTGAGTATCAAACTGAGGTGGTGGAATGGTTTATACAGGAAATGGGAATTTAGTGACTCGTATTTAGCCTCAAGCACTATTAGATGTTGCTTCAAATGGCGTATGACAGATTTCTGGCCTAGAATGAGCAGTATTCCTCCTGACACATTGGATATATTATTCTCATATTTTAAGGTAATTAACCTTAACCTATATTTTAAGGTACTATATATTTTAGTCAGTGTAATGCAGCTCGTGTGGCTGTGCATTTGGTGTTGTGTGTCTTCACTTCAACATATGTGTGTTCTCAGTTCGTGGGGTGCCTGCGTACATATGTCCTGACTTCTTTGGGCTATTTTAATGTTTATGGACACTTATTCTTACATTGCTTTGGCTCTTTCATGTATGTGCCTTGTTTTCAAGTAATTTCATGATACTACTGTTGCAAAACTGTTATACTCGTGTATTTCATGATTTCACTGTTGTAAAACTGTTATACTCGTTCTGTTCTTCGTTAGTAACTGCACATAGTATACCACCTAAATATGTAAGCAGGAAAGCAGTTTTTGTACAATTAAGGTTTTTGTTAACTGTTACATGCACTAAAGGAAATTAGTTGGGAGTAGAGACAACGTGGGGCAGTTACAGTAAACCATCAGCAGGCACTTCAAGTTATGCCCACATTGTCCAACTTATCAGACTATAGTTGAAAATAAGTAAAACAGTAATATGAGTTTTATGTATTTGGATGTAAATCTTGCATTTCGACCATTGTCCGAAGTAATTAAATATAATCAGTTTGATCTGAATAGTTTAGTAGTGCCAAAAGCATGGGAAGTTGTTGTACATGGCTGAATATGTCATAACATGACTGTAAATCAATTGACATAACGTAAATTAAATACTAAAGAACATCAGGGAGCTAGCTATGTATCACTGATAAACAGGTTATAGATTGTTACCATTATATTTTTAATAAATTAGAAAATAAGTTGTTATGGTATGTTTGTATCAGTCAAAGATCACAACGGTAAATATGTCGTCAAATGCAGTCAGCTGGAAAATTACATATGTAAAATATAATAAGAAAACCAAGTATAACATGTGAAATAATTCATATTGATTGTGCAAGAGACCACATGCATATCTGTATCCAACATTATAAATAATTGGCTTGATTGTTGCTTTATCAAAGATTAAAATCATAAAGATAATTTGCAGAATATTGGTGAATGTAAACAAATGATTTGGGGCATTTCTCTTTTATCTGCTGGTGAACAACATTATAATATATTTTAAACTAAGTCCAAATATTAACTTAAATATGCAGGATCAATTTATGTGGCCAACAGGAACAGATTTTGTAATGGTTAGGCGCACATGGAAGCATGTGGCGGGACGCTATTACAGAGACTTTGTTTCGACCATGAAAAAAGGTAAGAAGCCACATTTTCTTAGTGCAACGATTATAAAGAAGTTCGAGGAATATTGGAAGAAGCCCGAAGTGAAGAAATTATCGGATATAAACACTAGAAATCGACATACAAATGTCACATTGCACAAAGGTGGGTCAAAGTCATATATGCAACATCGACGAGATTTGGTAAGAGTTCAATTCACAACTAGATATCTATCATATTAATTATTTTACAGTTAGATATTTTATTTAAAAATAGCTTAGCTTTGCATTGCATTGATTTTATTTCAGCGTAAGGAGTTAGGAAGAGAACCGACTTATATGGAGGTCTATTTGCAGGTTCATAGGGTCGAGGTAGAGGATGATGATGCAAACGTAACATATGAGTGGGTAGATCAGAGATCTTCGGATTTCTTTGTAAGTATAAGTACTTATTTAATATATAGTGTTGAGTTTAAGTTGGGTATTTATGTATTCTACATGTGCAATGTGAACAGGATGATTATGTGAAGATGAAAGAGGAATTTGGGGATGTTGAAATCACATTGGAGCAAGAAGAGACCATATTCCATCGACTAAACAAAATCCAGAGTAAAAATTATGGTTTTGGAAATCAACCGTTAAGTTGAGTAATTGTCAAACTTTTTTTTAATTGGATTTTTAGGATAGTAGTTATTTCTATCCTATACATGTTTGTAGCTAAGTTCTTTAATTGGATTTTTAGGATATTCCTATAGGTTTAACAGCATATATGACTTTGGTCATCAACCAAAGCTGATAAACATTCACAATAACAGCATATGACAAACAACTACATTTTTTTGACATTGTTACAATAATCAATTTGATTGAGAGATTAGCTCAATAGACAAATCACATATGGATGGACAGTAGGAATCATAACAAGGCTCAAGTATTTTATATCATTGATTTGCAATCACCCAAATATATCAGGATGGAACCTTCCAGGAAGGGGGTTGTGTTGTTGTTCTTGGACAAGGCGAAATTTCAACTGATAGTTCTCCACCTGCAAAACATTATAACAAATCCATTTAAAATAAAGCATGTTTTGTTGCTCGATTTCCATTCACTAATATGCACCAGTTTAAAGAAAAAAGTGGTTTGTTGATTGATTCCATTCACTTCATTATAATTTTCGTTTGTTTTCCGCTGCTTATTCTTAAAATTTTCAATACAAATATGGACGTCCGTAATCCGTATTAATGTCAAATTTAGTTGCCATCATAGATTGGGAACAATTTTCAAGTACTGATCACTTATGAGTTCAGTTATTTACAGTAGAGATCGATATTATGTTCTTACAAATTAGAAACATGATTGGTGTTATGATAGAACAAGCCAATATTTTCCTGCCAATCCAAAGTTTGAGCGAGTCCTAGAACAAATCATTTTCCGTAATTTATACTTGCTTTTGATAGGTGATCGACGCTAATCTATGAATTAGAAAAGCGCGACATTTAAATTAAATTCTACAAGCATACAGGTGTGTAGCATACAGGTCGAACACAGGGAGGTGTATTAAAAATTATTATCTATTTATTCTTGGGCGAGCTAGACGAAGTTTGGGGTTGTTGTTTTTTTATGTTGTTGAAATTACGCTGAATCTAATCAATATCAAATTCAACAATTGAAAAGAAAAGGAACAATTACTAGGAAAAGAGAATAACGACTAGAACAATAACATAAATTAAAAGTAAGATTCCCGTTGAAACTAATCAAATAGTGAATCGCTAACAAGCAGTAATAAAAGACAATAACAATATGCGTTCTACCCAAACCTAATTAGGTAGATAACACAAATTGTTATGAAACTAAAATAACAATAAAACTAGAAAAGAAAAGACTTTTATTAGAACTAAAAGAGAATACAGAATAGAAAAATGAATGAATTTTACAATGGAACATCATGTATATTTATAGAGATGTAGACCAAATCCTAATCAAATCAATGACTAAATGGCCCTCTTTTCCCAAGAAGTAATATCATATCTCTTGCCTTCCTTGACCAAGCTTGATTGGAAAGCAAATCACGGTGAATATCTTCCAAATCTTCCCTATCTTCCATGTGGCAAATTGATTGATTGGTTGATGAGCAGATTGTATGTGATTAATTCTTCCAAACAAGGATACTCATTAGACTCCAAAGGCAACAAAGGATAAAATCTTCAAAATTGATCTTTTCTTGGCAATATTTCTATCAGAAATTCTTTTAATTGGAAATTGAAAAGTGAATATTTCTGAATTGATTTCCATGACTACTCCTGAAATGTCTATTAGTGAATATCATACATACACATGAATATGTATATATATATATAATATAACACTAATTAATATATTCTTCATAGCAAAGGGCCAGTGTGAACGCGTTCTGTTCTTTGGCAAAAAGTGAGCTCGAAGGGATTGAACTCAGGTCTCTCAGTACAAACTTCCATGCAATTACCAGCGAGCTACAACGTCTTTTGTAATTGAGGTGGCTTTAATACGGGGAAGTAGCTTTTTATCTGTAGTTGGCCTTTAATTTGAACGAAGGAGGCATATCTTGACATCCTGAAAAAAACATACAAAAGTAACCAAAGTATCATTTATTTATTTGCAAAAGATAAAATATACGAGCATAAAATAAACACATTTCTATGTTAATCAAATATCCCCACACTTATCTTTTACTCGTCCTCGAGTAAAAAGAAAATGAAAAACTAACTAGATAGGTCGCACTTTCGTAGGAAACACGATTGCATTGAGCGCATGCAACAAGCCGTTAAACCTCTAGGTGTCCCTAGTAGGACGAGTGGTGTCTCGTTAGGGTTTTCAGCGGATACTACCCACAAAATCCAAATGCAGTATGCAATGATTCTAATGAAACTACATGAATGCAATGGACATATGCAAATAAAAACGAAAAATGAAACCACAACTTATTTCAGGAAAGTGGTACAACAAATTAAGTTAATAATTTCTAATCAGTTGATTTTATTTTAAATACCTCGACTTGTCACAAATTTTCAATATAAATCAAGTTTTCAAATGTTAAATTCCAGTTTAGCCAGTTAGTTCGGTTGATAACATAGTGCAGCCATGAAATAAATTCTTAGTTTGCTTGGCACAGTTTGTAAAGTGGTATTCTAATTTTCTCATGTATGGCTAGTCAAATCAATAAGGTCAAGAAGTGTTTGGGCATCATCGCTTATTCTTTATTCTATAAAATTTTAATCATTGATTAAGTACATACACCTAACTTAGAAAACCAAGGTTTACCACCCATGCACTGCTTCGTGGACTAACGGAGAGTGGGTAAAGAGCTTGGCAGATTGTGCAGGCCGACTTTGACTTTGTCAACAACGTGTCGGTAATCCTTAGGTGTCCAATCCCATAAAATGAGACCAAGATATTCCAACGCTGACTTTGTCAACAACATTTCGGATAGAGCTTGGCGGGTTTTCACACCAACGCATGATATACAAGAAATGTTGGATACCCTTGGATTACTATTATTATTGAAAATATAAGCACAAAAGAGAGTTACGCGAATTCAACTTAACACAACTTAGTTTTAAAGATTCTAAAAGCCAATATAAGTATTTTAAGTCCTCCACTTATTTAAACAAAGTCTACAATATAGAATAGATTTCATGGCCATCACCTAAGAATCTCCCTATGTACCGGTTACACCATTATCCCTCAAAATTAAACTTTTCATTATATTTCTTATTCGATCTAAGTTGAGAGAAAAAAAATACTATCAACTGGATAAAAATTGTAAACTTATTTTGTTGTATCGATTGAAAATGAGTCGTATTTTTAGAAAAAAAATATATTTATGTTATGTTACTACGATATAACATGTATGACGGTCCTACATGAAAAGAAAGAAAAATTAAAGAAAAATCAAAAGAATGCAATGCACATGAAGACAGTGTCCCAACTGTCTAAGGCAGAAAAAAAATTGAAAAAGAAAAAAAAGTGTACCACCTGATTTCATGGTGGATGATCAGGCTCATGCAGATCGATAGGGTCATCTTCGTCATATTGCTCGAATTCCAAAAATGGTTTCAGTCGTTGACCGTTTACTTTGAAGACTTTTCCATCCCTAGGATTTTCAATTTCAACCGCTCCATGAGGATATACTGTTTTCACAACATAAGGTCCAGTCCATCGAGATCAGAGTTTTCCTGGAAACAAGTGAAGTCTAGAGTCGTATAAAAGAACTTTTTGACCTACGTTGAATTCCTTACGAAGTATGTTTTTTTCGTGTTGGGCTTTGGTGCTTTCTTTGTAGATTTTCGCATTTTCATACGCCTCATTTTCGTAATTCCTCTAATTCCAAAATTTGTAACTTCCTATGTGAGCCGGCTTTTTCTAAGTCAAAATTCAAAAATTTTATGGACCAAAGGGCACGATGCTCTAGTTCAAGAGGCAAGTGACAGGCCTTTCCGAAGACTAATCGATATGGTGACATCCCTAGATTGGTTTTATAAGCAGTGCGAAAAGCCCAAAGTGCAACAATCAGTTTTACGGACCAATCTTTTCTATTGGAATTCACGGTTTTCTCAAGAATTTGTTTGATTTGTCTTTTGGAAACTTCTACTTGTCCACTAGTTTGCGGATGGTAAGGTGTTGACAGATTGTGTGTGATTGAGTATTTCTTGAGCAAGGACTCAAAAGCACGATTACAGAAGTGAGTGCCATTATCGCTAATTATAGCTCGAGGTGTGCCAAAGCGTGAAAAGATGTTTTCTTTGAGGAATTTGACAACAACCTTGTTGTCGTTGGTTTTGGTCGGAATGGCTTCAACCCATTTTGAGACATAATCTACCGCAAGTAAGATGTAAAGATTCCCAAATGAATTAGGGAATGGTCCCATGAAATCGATGCCCCAAACATCGAATAACTCAATCACTAAAATGGGGTTGAGAGGCATCATGTTTCGCTTAGAGATTCGACCCGTTCTTTGACATCGCTCACATTTAGAGCAAAATTCGAAAGCGTCACGGAAGAGTGTGGGCCAATAAAAACCGCTTTGCAAAACTTTTGCAGCAGTTTTTCTTGCTCCGAAAATGACCGCCACAAGCATGGTCATGTGAGAAAGAGAGAATACTTTGGTGTTCATGATCGGGCACACACCTTCGAATGATTTGGTCTGGACAGTATTTGAAAAGATATGGGTCGTCCCAATAGAAGTTTCAAACTTTCGAGAGAAATTTTTGTTTATCTTGTTTCGACCATTCAGCGGGCATTTGTTGTGTGACAAGATAATTCACAATGTCAGCGTACCAAGGGGTGTTAGAGATCGAAAGGAGTTGTTCGTCAAGAAAACAGTCATCGATTTGGGTGTCGTTATCATTTTCGTGCACAATTCAAGAGAGATGATCAGCTACGACATTTTCAGAACCCTTTTTATCTCGTATTTCTATATCGAATTCTTGAAGAAGAAGGATCCAACGAATCAAGCGGGCCTTGGCATCCTTTTTAGAAAGCAAATATCGTAGGGCAGCATGGTCAGTGTAAACTATGACTTTGGATCCTATGAGATATGGTCTGAATTTCTCAACAGCGAAGACAACTGCCAAAAATTCCTTTTCAGTAGTTGAGTAGTTCAATTGGGCCTCGTTTAAGGTTTTGCTAGTGTAATAAATGACTCGAGGGAGTTTATCGATACGCTGACCTAAGATGGCTCCAATTGCAAAGTCAGAAGCGTCGCACATAAGTTCGAAGGGCTGATTCCAATCAGGAGGTTGAATGATGGGAGTTGTGGTCAATATTGACTTAAGAGTTTCAAAAGATGTTCTGCAATCATTGGAAAATTCAAGCTTTACGTCTTTGGCAAGTAAATTCGAGAGAGGTTTTGAAATTTTTGAGAAATCCTTAATGAATCTTCTATAGAATCCTGCATGGCCAAGAAATGAACGAACATCTTTAACAGACTTAGGAGGAGGTAAATTAGCAATCAAATCGATTTTGGATTTATCGACTTCTAGGCCATCTTTGGAGACGACCTGACCTAGAACTCTCCCCCTTTTTACCATAAAGTGACATTTTTCCTAATTAAGCACGAGTGATTTCTCCTTACAACGCTTAAGGACGAGTTCTAAATGAGTGAGACATCGGGAAAAAGATGATCCATATATTGAAAAATCATCCATGAATATTTCCAAGAATTCTTCCACCATATCAGAGAAAATACTCATCATGCACCTTTGGAAAGTCGCGGGGGCATTACAAAGACCAAAAGGCATGCGACGATAAGCAAAGGTTCCAAAGGGACAAGTAAAGGTGGTCTTATGTTGATCTTCTAAAGCAACAGGAATTTGGTTATAGCCAGAGTATCCATCGAGAAAACAGTAGTACTCATGTCCCGCTAAGCGTTCGAGCATTTGGTCAATAAAAGGCAAGGGAAAATGGTCTTTTCGTGTGGCTGAGTTAAGCTTTCGATAGTCGATGCACACACGCCATTTGGTTTTGATTTTTGTTGGGACGAGTTCATTACTGTCGTTTTTGATCACTGTGACTCCCGACTTCTTTGGTACAACTTGTACCGGACTCACCCAAGTACTATCAGAGATGGGATAGATGATGTTATTGTCTAGACATTTGATTATCTCCTCCTTGACCACTTCTCTCATGTTTGGGTTTAATCGCCTTTGAATCTCACGGGTGGGTTTAGCCTCATCAACTAAATGTACGCGATGTTCCACAATTGATGGGCTAATTCCTTTTATATCGCTAATTTCCCACCCCAAGGCGTCCTTATTTTCCGGCAAGATATCCAAAAGTTTTTCTTCTTGGTCCTCGGTAAGATCAGAGGCCAAGATTACGGGAAAAGCTTTTGAAGAGTCTAGGTTGGCATACTTAAGGTCTGGTGGCAAGGGTTTGAGGTCTAACTTAGGAAGTTCTTGTGTATCAACATTGGTCAACATTCCTTGGTTAGATTCAGGTGACGAAGTGTCGGAGTCAAGAATTTTGTTTAGTTCAGAAATGTATTCGAGTTCATCGAAATCAAAGTCGAAATGGTCAAGACACATTTTCAAGGCATCAGAAGTGTCACTAAAGGTTTCATCAACTGTGGTTTGAATCATGTCAATTTCATCGATCTCAAAATCCCTAGGTTGCTTGTTGAGATTAAAGATGTTTAGCTCAATGGTTCGGTGCCCGAAGGAAAGTCGAAGCTGACCATTCCTACAATTAACGACAGCATTAGAGGTTGCTAAGAAAGGGCATCCTAAGATCAATGGTATTTGAACTTTGGGATTTGAGACAGGCTCTGTTTCTAGAATTATAAAATCGACAGGGAAGTAAAACTGTTAGATTTGTATAAAGACGTCTTTGATAATTCCCAATGGCTTTTTGACAGAACGATCGGCTAGTTGAAGTGTGATGTTACTCGGTTTAATCTCCCCTAGTCCAAGTTGACGATAGACAGTATAAGGGAGAAGGTTGACACTGGTACCAAGGTCGAGTAGGGCACGAGAGATATGGGTGTATCCTATTTTGCAATCAATCGTAGGGCAGCCAGGGTCTTTGTACTTGACTGGGTAAGATTCGAAAGAGCAAAGCTTGTATTCGCAGTTAGAAAGGCGGTTTTTGGAACATTAGTTGCACGTTTTTGTGTGCACAATTCCTTAAGACATTTTGCATATTGAGGAATTTGTTCAATGGTGTCTAGAAGGGGAATGTTCACACGGACTTGTTTGAAAATTTCCAAAATTTTATCGAAATTTGCCGCTTTCTTCTTATTATTGAGTCTATGGGGAAATGGAGCTATTGGTTTTTTGACTCTGTGATGAGTTTCTTCATTCGAAGAAGAAGGTTTATCCCATGGAAGAGAAGGTGGTAAGGTCGTAGAAGATGGAATGTTGGTATTGCCAATATTGACTTTCGAAGGTGAGTCGGGTTTGCCGACACTGGGAAAAGAACTGTTGGGATTGCCAACATTTAAGGGAATTTGAGTTTTAGAAGAATTGGCATTCGAAGCCAATGGGTGATCGTCAAGATTAGGGATTGGGGTCGAGTTAGAAGGTTCGCCAGGGTTGCCCACGTTATTATCAATCCTCTTACCAGATCGAAGGGTTGTAATTGCGTTGACTGGATTATGATTTTCGTCCTCACAAGAATTTACAGCACGAGAGTTATATTTTGGATTCACCTCAGGTTGACTTGGCAACTTTCCCCTCTCATTATTTTTCGCCATTTCCTTTATCATATTCATCATTTGGTCCATTTTAGCGTCTTACAAGTTTATTTTGGCTTTGTAAGAGCTCAACTGTTTTTCTAGACGCACAATTTCTTGTGACGGTTGAGAAGATAGAGAGGATTGGTTTGATGATTGAAAATTGGGGTGCCTATAAGGTTGTTTGGGTTGAGGTGAAGCTTGAGATGTTTGAGAATTGGAAGAAGGAGCTTGGTAATTCGGATTGGAAATAAAGGGTTGCACGTGAGATGGGTTAGCCGAATAATTGGGTTTGACCAGGAAAAATTTGTGTTGTTCCTCCAACCAGGGTTGTACGTGGATGAGTAAGGATTATTTTGAGCTATGGCATTGGCTTGGTCTTGAGAGTAATAGTGGGATAACCCTTCTCCGGCTTGAGGAGTTTGATTTTCTAAAGTAATTTTATTTGGGTCCACGACATGCACGCCTCTAGTAGAAGTACGAATGGGAACACGAATTGATTCCCATTGCATGTCCTTTTCAGAATAATCTTCTAAGAATTGCCAAGCTTCATCGGCTGTCTTAGACATAAAATCTCCGCCACACATTGATTCTAGTTGAGTTCTACTCTGATAGTTTAGCCCTTCATATGCAATTTGACATAAGTGATCTTTTAGAATTCCATGATGAGGGCAACTATATAATAGCTGGCTGAATCTCTCAAAGTATTTTGAAAAAGTTTCCCCCTCGTTTTGACAAAATTGATTTATCTCGGTTCGGATTTTTAGAGTTTTGTGGAAAGGGAAAAACTTTTTCAAGAATGTAGTGACAAATTCATCCCAACTTCTTATGGAATGTCGTGGAAGAGAATTTAGCCATCTTTTAGCGCTTTCAAGTAGTGCAAATGGGATTAGCATTAGCTTGATCGATTCGTTAGATAGTTGTTGCATTTTTATTGTGGAAGCATACAATTCAAATTCACTTAGAAATTCATAAGCATTTTCAGACCCAGTAAACTTTGGTACCCCTTGGATAAAACAGTGTTTTAGCTCAAAATTGTTTCCTTTAGCTGGTGGGAACACAATAACAGATGGTTGAACGGTCCTAGTAGTATAACATCGATCACGAAGAGACAAGGGTCTATCCATTTGGATATTGAGATTTTGAAAATTTTGATTTATGTGATTTTGATCTCCAAAGTTTGGAAAATTTTGATTCACTCGATTTTGATTCAATTCGGTTGGAAAATTTTGGTTGATTCGAGAACCCCTAGGAGAATTTTGTTGGCTAACACTTTTTTCACTCATTTTTGTTAAATGCAAGCACAGAAATTAGCTACAATGAAATTTTCTGTCCTTATTGGCTCCTAACCAAAAATTGTAAAGTGACACGTTTGATTACTTAGATCAAAAGATTTCTTAGCCAGTTAACGGACAGGAGTTATCGGTGCACCAGGAATCACCCTAGCAATGCAGCCGAAGGTTTAAGTACCTTCAGAGTAACAACCGATATAATATTTACGAATCACCGTAATATTTATAAACGGTTATTTCTCTGCCGTAGTCTAGATACCGAGAAATAATTCGTTCCAAATGAATCAACTATCACAATACAATTAAGCCCTAGATGAGCCCGTGACTCCCTTGAGTCCAACGTCTAACCGTTATTATTAGTCAGATTCTACGATGAAATGCAATTTGTGGGCTAAGGAAAGGGTGATGAAATCCCTCACCTTATGTGAATTGGGGTATTGCCCTTAATAGAATGAATAAAAGATGCAGAAATAACAGCAATCACACAAAATAATTGCAGAAATTAAAAATTGTACATTCAAAGCCGCTGCCCCTGCAGAAATTTTTTACAACAATTGTCTATATTTTTTTTTCTTTTTGCAGCCAAGCACCTGTAGAGTTTTAAAAAAAAAATCACCTTGATCGGCAGTCCTCTAGTGAATTTGGGAAGCGCTAGCACGTTCACACCCCACTTGGTGTGCAACCGCTCCGACACCTCGAATCAATTGTTTGCAGATCCGTCCTTCTTTGAATTTCCTTATTCGTTCGCTTGAATTCTTCACTTCGGCCTTTGTTTGTGAATCCCCTTTTTTTGTTTTTTTTTGTAAGCAAAATAAATAACACAACTAAAAGAAATTAAAAGCTAACTAGAAACTAAAACCAAAAGAAAATAAAATAAAATAAACCAACTGGCTTACCCAACAAAATAAAAAAAACTAGACTCATACTACACTACTCCTCTCAACAAAAACAAAAGAAATAAACTAAACTAAACCAGTTGGGCTCGACAAAACAAAGATGAGCTCTACACTCAAGTCAACCCGGCGTCATGCACTTATATTTACTCACAACCCAGAAAGAAACAAATCAGGAGCAGATCCAATCTTTTTTTTTTTTGGATTGAATTGCGTTCGTTTGTGCGAGATGGTTGTGAAACTGTTCGAGTTCGAGATCTCGTGTAAGATGGCGATTTGGATTTGATAGTTGCGATGCTCGAACTGCGCTGCGATTGCTTTGGGTGATTTCGATTTTCAACTTTGGGGTTTTCGGGTTCTGTATTTCCGAATTGGTGGTTGATGGCTCGGAATCCTATGCTGAATCGATGTGGCGTGGTGAGAGGGAGCTGGATACGGTTCAGAAGGGGCTTGTTATGGGTGGACTTGGTGAAGAGGGGGGCTCGGATCTGGCGTTCGAATTTTTGGATGGGAGGGCTGCGAATTGAGGGTTGACTTTGAAGGCTTGGTAAAAAGGAGATGTTGTTGAAAGGGGTGCTTGCGTAAGGGGAGGATGGATGTTGCGAGGACATTATGGTAGATGAGGGTTGATAGAAGGTATAGTTCGAACTGGTTTGGTGTGAGGTGTTGTATAGTTGTGAAGACAAGGGTGAAAGTCTGACGAGGGCAGTGAAGGACGTGGTGAAAAAAAAACGGGTCTTGTACGTGATGGAGGACTGAGATGAAGTATGGGTTGATGAAGGGGAGTTTGTGATGGATGGTTGGTTGAATTTGGACGTGGAGTTGATGATGTGGGTTGTGCTGTATTGGCGCTGGACTATCGGTATTACTTTATTAATGGGTTTGTTGGTGATGGGAAGATTTGTGGTGGAGGGTCCGTAAATGGTACTGTGTGAATTGCGGGAAGATTGTGAGGGGAGGGACTGACGTTGGGATATTTGCTGGCCTTGTTAATGGTCGAGTAATAGAAACAGAAAGAAATCAAAACAAGAGAGAAGGGAAAGTGAAAATAAATTGTAAAAGGTTTTTTTTTATTTATGTAAAAAGGAAAGAAGTCAAGGAAATAAAAAGAAACAAACTAGCAAAAATTTTTTTTCCAGAAAAGACGAGATATGTAGAAAGGAAGAGAAACGTGTAGAAGAAGAAAGAGAACTGTAGTGGAAAAGAAATCAAGGGGAAAAAAATGCAAGTTTTTTTTTTAATAAAACAAAAACAAGAAATAAAAATTAACACTAACACGAATCGGAATTCAAATAAACAATAAAATTTAAATATTGCCTCCCCGGCAACGGCGCCAAAAACTTGATCGACGCTAATCTATGAATTAGAATAGCGCGACATTTAAATTAAATTCTGCAAGCATACAGGTGTGTAGCATAGAGGTCGAACACAGGGAGGTGTATTAAAAATTATTATCTATTTATTCTTGGGCGAGTTAGACGAAGTTTGGTGTTGTTGTTTTTTTATGTTGTTGAAATTACGCTGAATCTAATCAGTATGAAATTCAACAATTGAAAAGAAAAGGAACAATTACTAGGAAAAGAGAATAACGACTAGAACAATAACAGAAATTAAAAGTAAGATTCCCGTTGAAACTAATCAAACAGTGAATCGCTAACAAGCAGTAATAAAAGACAATGACAATATGCGTTCTACCCAAACCTAATTAGGTAGATAACACAAATTGTTATGAAATTAAAATAACAATAAAACTAGAAAAGAAAAGACTTTTATTAGAACTAAAAGAGAATACAGAATAGAAAAATGAATGAATTTTACAATGGAACATCATGTATATTTGTAGAGATGTAGACCAAATCCTAATCAAATCAATGACTAAATGGCCCTCTTTTCCCAAGAAGTAATATCATATCTCTTGCCTACCTTGACCAAGCTTGATTGGAAAGCAAATCACGGTGAATATCTTCCAAATCTTCCATGTGGCAAATTGATTGATTGGTTGATGAGCAGATTGTATGTGATTAATTCTTCCAAACAAGGATACTCATTAGACTCCAAAGGCAACAAGGGATAAAATCTTCAAAATTGATCTTTTCTTGGCAATATTTCTGTTAGAAATTCTTTTAATTGGAAATTGAAAAGTGAATATTTCTGAATTGATTTCCATGACTACCCCTGAAATGTCTATTAGTGAATATCATACATACACATGTATATGTATATATATATAATATAACACTAATTAATATATTCTTCATAGCAAAGGGCCAGTGTGAACGCGTTCTGTTCTTTGGCAAAAAGTGAGCTCGACAGGGATCGAACTCAGGTCTCTCAGTACAAACTTCCATGCAATAACCAGTGAGCTACAACGTCTTTTTTAATTGAGGTGGCTTTAATACGGGGAAGTAGCTTTTTATCTGTAGTTGGCCTTTAATTTGAACGAAGGAGGCATTTCTTGACATCCTGAAAAAACATACAAAAGTAACCAAAGTATCATTTATATATTTACAAAAGATAAAATATACGAGCATAAAATAAACACATTTCTATGTTAATCAATAGGTATATACTCTTAGAATTTCTTCCCTTCTACTGTCATAGTCCTTTTAAACCATACCAACGTGCAAATTTTCTATCATGGCTATAAAGCCGAATATGTCACCTAGGATTATAATGATTTATATTTGTATGATAGGTAAAATAATAATAAAGATGTATATTCTTGACACCATATGGAAATAATGATAAATTCACAAGGGAAATAGTTAAAAGGTATTCTTTGCTGTAAAATTGTTTATAATAGTTTATGAGCTTTGAACATCAACTGCATTTGTCATATGCTATTACTGCAAACCATGCATTGGTCGAATTATTCAATCCGTGCTCGATGAGCTCACTGTTGACATGTGTTTCATAGAGGATGTATTAATGAACTTATAATGATAGCAAAATTGGTGTTAGCGAAAAGGACAATATGTTATATGCGCAACATCTGCTCATGGTAGATTTGGTGTAATGATATTTCTGCGTGCCCCATTTATTGAGCATGTTGGGATTGCTGACAATATGTTAAAACTGAGCGCCATTGCTTAGTTATAACTGAGCGCCGAGACTCAGTGGTAACTGAGCGCCGAGGCTCAGTGGTAACTGAGCCGCGGCGCTCAGTTTTAATTTAACTGAGCCATTATGGCTCAGTTAAAACTGAGCCAAAATGGCTAGTTATAACTGAGCCATTTTGGCTCAGTTATTACTGAGCCATTTATTTTGGCTCAGTTGTAACTGAACCAAAATGGCTAGTTATAACCGAGCCATTTTGGCTCAGTTTGAGCAACATGGCTCAGTTATAACTGAGCAATTTATTTTGGCTCAGTTAAAACTGAGCCATTTTTGACTCGTTATAACTGAGCCATTTATATTTATAGTTGAACTTAAGATGCTCAGTTTGGAGAGAAATTGAAGTGAAAGTTCCTAAAGAAAATATTGAAATTATTAAATAGTGAAAAATGTGCCATGCTACATAGGTTAGCCACAGTTTTGTACCATGTTTTGAAGGCTGCTGATCATTTTCTGTTTAGCGTGCGGAGGATGATAGTTTATATCCAGTTGGTACAAAGTGACAGTTCACAAATTATTTGAGTGTTTGGTACAAAATTTTCTATACCAAATTACAACAAAAGTTTATAGCGAGGACATTGGAGGGTGTTTTTTGTCATATATTTGGTTCAGTTTATTTTAACATGCGCATATGCATTTGTTCATGTCTCATGTTCAATGAAAGTTCCAATGGTAGTTAGCATCTCTTGTTTAACTAAAATAACAACGCAGCTGTAATTTTGTCATTATAGAGTAGCATGGATGTATATGATTTAAATACCAGCACAGTTGTAATTTTGTCATATCCATAATGGTAGTTAGCATCTCTTGTTTAATAAAGCTAATGCTGCCTATTGTCTTTTTTTTTATTAATATAATTTCCCCTCTGTTTGACATTGAAACATAATATTATTTGTAATTTATGCAGGAACTTTCAAATTCGTCTTCTATTATGGTGGATAACGAGGAAGCAACTCACATGAAGAAAATGTTAGAAAATAATGAGAAAATTGTCAAAGAGCTACAAGAAGAAATAAAATGTGAACAAGTTCGAGCAGGTGATCAACTTAAAGCTAGGCAGGAGGAGATCGAAAGACTTAAGCATGAAAAGAGAGAAAGAGATGATCGACTCCGAGCTGAGTTTGAGGAGCAATTGCATATGGAGCGGGTGAAGTTGAACGAAATGCATGAGCATATGCAATCAGAGATGTCTCGTATGATGGCAACTTTTGTTG
Source organism: Allium sativum (assembly GCA_030737875.1). Classification (NCBI taxonomy): domain Eukaryota; kingdom Viridiplantae; phylum Streptophyta; class Magnoliopsida; order Asparagales; family Amaryllidaceae; genus Allium; species Allium sativum. The sequence goes on along the minus strand of CM060916.1, from coordinate 1,048,661,446 downwards.
GTAGGCAATCTGGTTTCATTTAAGTCTAAATTGCAATTGAGGTTTTTTTTTTGTTCTAGGCTTGTGGTTGTGACATTTACTGCTATGTTGATTGAATTTGTCAAAATTTTACATGCCAAACTTAGCACATTTGTCAAACAATGCTGATTGAATTAACAATGTATATGATATATTTCATCATATAAGCTACAATAGATACTTGAGTAGATTGTTACAAATTTTAAGAACTTTCAGCCCCATTTATTCTCTAGTTTTTCACTATATAAGTTACAGTATATGATCATGGCTACTTTTTGGACTAAATTAGAAGTGAGTAGACCTGTGTCCATATGTGTTAACAATTTTACTATACTGTCAAAAATATTTCAGGTGTATGGTCCCAGTTTTGGTGGCTTCAGTTCACTATAAATAGTTTAATTCCAGCAGTGGTTTCAGCTTAGTTTACCACTATATCTTGGGTGGACTTGTCAATCTCGGTTTTATTCTTCCTTTCCATTTTCAGTTCAGCTCAGGATAAATTTTCATTGCATTTTGCTATATGGTATTGTATTTCATGTAATTTCAAAATATGAATTATGATCCATGAAGTGTGATCTTCACTTCGAATATTTATGCAAAATCACTCATCAGTTTCAGCGTTTGATCTGTTGGCTGGAGAGATTTTTTTTGTTGCTTCACTTCAAATATATACTTTAGCCTTCTGTAACGATTTTACTTTTTTTAAAACATTTTTTTTAACCTTTTTTGTATTTTTTAACTTGATTGTTCTGTCATGCAAGTAGAAGTGCTACTGTATTCATATGTATAGGCTCCTTGTTATAAGATTATCATAAAAGTCCAAGTTGCATCAACTTATTACTAGTGTTCAATGGGAGAACACTGGAAAAAAAAGGGCATGAATAAGGACAGAGTAATTAAACTTAGCTTTATCCTTACTTCTCCTTTAGCACTTTAGAAACTGTAGTTAAATGTGTGTGTGTGTGTGTTTTTTTTTATACTTTGGTTGCTTATATTTCCTTATGTGGATGATCACATTTGATTTATGTGGCTTGATTATATTATCTATGGTTTGGGGATAGTGCTTAGCTTATGGATATCTTATCATATATATGTTTCTGTAGCATGCCAAGAAAACGTAATAAAATAGTTAATAAGTGATAAAAAAACTTCGTAAAATCTTCGGTAATTTACATATTAAAAAACAAGTAGTAAAATCGTCGGTAAGCGATGGAGAAAAAACATCGTAAAATCATCGGTAATTTACATGTCAAAAAACATCGTAAAATCGTCGGTAATTTATATGTCTAAAAAACGTAGTAAAATCGTCGGTAAGTAATGAAGGAAAAAACATCGTAAAATCGTCGATAAACGATAAAAAAAACGTTGTAAAATTGTCGGTAAATGACGAAAAAAAATATCGTAAAATCGTCGGTAACCAAAAAAGAAAAACATGGTAAAATCGTCGGTGAGCTAAAAAAAACATCGTAAAGTTGTCGGTAAACGTTGACGTTTCCAAAGATAAAATATCGGAAATTTCGTCGGAAAATTTAATGATGCTAAATGTAGCGATGTTCTTATTTCGTCAGTAAATCTATCGGTGATTGCTTTTTCCGACGAAATACCGGCGTTTAGGAGCGTCGGGATACACAGTTTTTCTTGTAGTGTATGCAATGGTACATAAGTGTTGTAAACATATCATTAACAACAGTTAATACAACATTGATAATGTGTTGCAAAAAGAAAATATTTTATGCAACTATGCATATAACAATGGCAGAGAAAACGTTGTTAAAGTGTTTTAACTGTTTACACCAAAATTTGGCAAAACAACCGAAATATTGCTTAACACGTCACCTAATCGAAGGCGAGATGCTTAGAAAGCACGTCACCTTTTCAGAGGCAAGATGTAAGTAGGTTTTTACAATTGTGTGAGGCCATATCCAAAATCTAAGAACATCAAAATACAAAAAGAACACAAGAGTTTATAGTGGTTCGACTCTTATGCGAGTCTACGTCCACTTAGAAGATAGAATCTCATTAATCACCAAGAGTTTTACAAAATTCTTTCACTTATACATTCATAAAGTCTCTATTGACAAGCACTAATCCTTTTCACTCCTTTGAGAATGGTAGGAAGCTTGAAGAATTTATGCTATCTCCTCCATAGAAGCCATGATCATGAGCTTGGTAGATCTTCGATGAATTGTGAAGAAGAGATGTTGAAAATGCTTGAAGAGTCCCGAAGAGCAATTTGACAGCACCTCCTCGTGGTTCCCGGGAAAGTCCCCTTGAAATGGTGGAGGTAGGGTGCTATTTATAGGTGATGGAGTGGCTGAAATCTTCAATTCAGGATTCTGGTCGGTATTTTGGGTATTTACGAGAGTGCCACTGCCAGTTGTCACCAGCTGTCGTGCTTCTTTATGTGTTTTAATCGACCAGGGATCTTTGCTAGAAGAAAGACGACCAGGGGCTCACACACGACCAGGGAGCTCAAGTTATGAGGCGGACCGACCAGGTGATGAGGGAGCCAGATGGCGCTGTATTCTTGACAGGCGGGCCAACCAGGGATCTGAAGCTTTGAAGCGGACCGACCCTAACCCCTTGAAGCTGGTTGGAGCGATCAAAAGCTAGCGAGCGACCAAGTCAGCATGGAGACGAGAGCGACCAGATGCCTTCCGTATTTGGAGCGACCAGCTATTTTACATCTCTCGAGCGACCAGATATCTTCCTGTATTTGGTGCGATCCAAGGGCTTGTGCTCAAAGCAGAACGACCATTCGTCTTCCATATCTGGAACGACCAGTGGTGTTTAAGGAAAGAAACGACCAGAGGTTTCACCCATGACGACCGACCCTTCCTTCTTTGTCTAAGAACCGATCCCTTCTTCAAGTGTCCAGAACCGACCCGCACAAATTTGTTGATAACCTATTGATCGATTCAGGTGGAAAACGTTTTGCCCCTCGGAGTTTCATAGTTTTTACAGAAAACTATGGACTTCGAAATATTACATGATATATTAGTGGATCGATCAGGTTTAACTAGGGGTCGGTTTTAGACTTCATTTGTATGGGTCGGTTTTAGACTTCCTCTGATCCGGTCCAGATAATGACGAGGCGGCTGGTCGTCCTGGCTATATAACTTCTTCTTGACCCTTAGTATTCCTCACTTTTCTAACTCCGAATTTTTTCATTTTAATGGCGGTATTTCTCTAAGAAAAAATCTTCAATCTTCATTTTCGTTCTATTGATTTAATTCGGGAATTCAATCCATCCTCGATCACCTACCTTGATTCTCTGTCAAGCTTTCCGAATCTCAGTCGCTCGAGCCCAATTTTTCACCGAAGCCTGGAAGTCTGATCCAAACTTCTTCATCTAGTTGATCTTATTGCAGGTATATGTCTTTATTTTACTGATAATTCGAGAATGATTAGTGTTGGTTTTGGAATCTGACTGAATTCTTTGGGGTTAGGACGTAATCGGATTGACTTTGATGTATAATTGCAATTTGTGGTAGAATTCTTAAATCTGAATCCCCTTATGTATTGACATGCTTGACAGTAATGTGGTATTCGGCTTGAGTTTGTGGATGATGATTTTTGAAATGAGAATTCTTGTGGTTTTTCTTTACTACGATAATGATTACAATGTGTTTGTGAGAAAATTTGAATGACTGATGCGTGTATGATTTTCTACTTTGTTCATCATCCCATAATGTTTCTGTTATGCATTCGTATCATATCCAATTTCTTATGTACGACCAGCCTAGTCGGTCTTGCGTTGTGTCAGTCTTGGGTGATTTTCCATGGTTCTATTAGCCAATTTTTTGTTTAACCAACCATTTTAAAGGGATAGAACAGCGTGTGAACCGTCCAGCTTTGTTTTCGTCTGATTGACCGACCAGAAATGTATCCAGGAACAAGCTCATTCGAGTTTGAACAACTTTACCCGATAGGACCGAACCAGGCGGATTTGAATTTTGACCGACCAGGTTGTGATTGCTTCCAGATTAATCGTAGAACGACCAGCCCAAGGATGTTTATACCGACCAAATAGGTGTTGGTTTTGCGCGACCAGTAGATCCTGACTGGTTTAGAGCGACCATGTCTTGACTGGTTTAAAGCGACCAGGTCTTGACTGGTTTTGAGCGACCAGGTCTTGACTGGTTTTGAGCGACCAGGTCTTGACTGGTTTTGAGCGACCGGGTTTTTGACTGGCCAAGGCCGACCCTTCTTGAGCTTAATTAATATTCTTGTAACTTGTTCTTCAAATATACTTGTTTGGTGATATGCTCGACTTAGGAACCCATTGGACTAACAGCTTTCTCAATGTCCATAGATTATATTTCTAAATTGTATGTGTTTTAGAATTGTGAATAGTTTAGGAATGGGGTGTCGATCGGATTGCTTCATGATTACCCCTGGTCGGCTGTTTTTCTATGCTCATTCATCATAATTAACAAAAATGTATGAACATCCTCTTCCTTTTACGCAGGATGGATCCAACACCCAACAAGATGAAGAAACGCTTCGATCTGGACGAAGAGAATACTGGCCAGCCCTCAGTGACTTCTCCCGTGCTCGTTGGCCGCACTTATTCAGAGATCCAATCGATTATAAACAGGCCTCCTTATGCACTGAGAGCTTGCAATTCCAAGCTGGCAAAACGGCTCCCTGATTGGGATTTGCATGGGATTTCCTCCAACTATGAGGTATCGCATAGTGATCGGCGGATGACATCCTGCGACATCATGGTGGCTAAAACCAGGCTGCTCGGGCGCATGGAAGATACTCTACGCCAATTCGAGAAGCAAATGGAATTGCTTAAAGACCATACTGCGAGGAAAATTCATGGCTGGCATGGTTTGACTGGAGATCTTCAAAGACTTTACCGGGAGAGTCTTGATCGCATTGCCACTCTGGAGGTAGATAAGGTTAAGCTGATTCGCGCTCTGAGGAACCGAGATGCTCTTGTTGTTGCTCTTCCAAAAGGGGATATTGAACTGGTGGGACCATCCGAAAGGAGATATGTAGGTGATGCTTCCACATCTGGGTCTGTCCCGGTGAAGAGGAGGGTAGGACGCCCCAGGAAAAACCCGAAGGCATAGCTTGTTTCTCTTGATGACTTTTGGCTTGGTGGATTTTATGTCTAGACCGGTTGTATTAAGCGAGTCCCGGTCCTCGCGTTTAACTTCTATGTTTGTCTTTTGTTGGTACACTGTGATCTTTATGACTGCGATGTAGGTTGACAATCTGTGTTTGAATGTGATATAACAATGCTCTGTGTTCTTGTACTTTGAACCTTGTCGTTACTTTTTTCTGCATATTCTGGTTTGTACACCACGCTTGCACATCCCACTTTGCACATTTTGCTTGTTTATAGATTTTTCACCTATATATGGTTGTGATGATCCTTCGGTACGTGAAGAATCAAACAGTTACTCTGGGCTTTGTGATGTGATATTCCCCCATACAAATGGATTGTTTCAACCGTGACATTTGGAGCTTTTTATTCTTCATACGAACATTGCATGTATTGTCTGGAATTCTCCGTCCTTTGCATCCGAATGTATTAGATATCCGAGAAATGCACTCAGTTTGACAATAACGTGGTCAAAATTTGTCTGACTTTGAGTTATTTGACTGAGCACCCCCAGAGAGGGTTTGGGTTTAAAGACTCAGTTTTACAATAACGTGGTCAGATTTTGTCTGACTTTGAGTTATTTGACTGAGCACCCCCGGAGAGGTTTTGGGTTTAAAGACTCAGTTTGACAATAACGTGGTCAGATTTTGTCTGACTTTGAGTTATTTGACTGAGCACCCCCGGAGAGGGTTTGGGTTTAAAGACTGTGTCTGCCTAGTTCCACGGAGTGGGTATTGATTTTGTTGGACCTTTGAGTCGATCGAGATGCCTCGGTTATAAATCCATAACCCTAGGTTGATCCTCTTGAATGATACTCCTTTGCTGGAATTTTAGCGAGTCTTCTTTGATTTTACTCCATTGGTTTCTCCCGCTGATTGGCCTTGGTGTTTTGTTTTTCTTTTTTATCTTATGGAGACATTCCTCACTTACCGTATTTCGACGGGAGTGCTTTATGGATCCATGTGCTTAATTTGTCCTTTTGGACTATGCTATGAACTAACACCAGGCTTTCATCGAGGAATGAACCAGCGAATTTTTTCTTTTAATTATGTTCTGTAATCAGAAATCATAACTGAACATCTTTGAGTATATAATCGAAGGTATGCGATGTATAATTTAGACAGGAGTCAAAAGAGTTTTTTTACTCATATTCATGTAATTTCATACAAAGTATCCGTTATATTCATAGAAAAACACAAAGGAATATGAGATAAAAAGAGTTATTTGAAATAACGCCGGAGGTGATCACTGTTCCAGGCCCTTGGGACTTCTATTCTGTCTATTGTCCTGAGCTTAAAGGTGTCGTCGAGGAGCTTTTGATCGATGACAAATGGACCTTCCCAGTTGGGGCCAAAAACTCCTGTTGCGGTCATGATCTTCTTTAACACTAAGTCTCCCACTTCGAATGTTCTATGCCTGACCTTTTGATTGAAGTGTCGGGCAATTCTCCTTTGATGGGCGACTATCCTAAGCTCCGATTCAGTCCTTTTTTCTTCGAGTAAATCGAGGGCTTCAAGCTGCAACTTTTCATTCTCTTTCTGGTTAAAGTTAATTCTGCGGTGAGTAGGAACCTCTAACTCCACAGGTATCATTGCTTCCGATCCAAATGCCAGAGAGAATGGGGTATGCCCCGACGCTGTTTTATGAGTCGTACGGTAAGCCCATAGTGCAAGCAGTAGTTCTTCAATCCAGTTACCCTTAGCTTTCTCGAGATGCTTCTTAATGGTGGATTTCAGGATTTTGTTGATTGCTTCAACTTACCCGTTGGCCTGCGGGTGGGCAACTGCTACGAAGCTTTTATGAATGTGATATTTGTCGCAAAAGTCTTTGAACTCATCACTTTCAAATTGCGTGCCATTGTCGGTGATGATCTTCTGCGGAATTCCAAATCTACATATGATGTTTTTCAAAACAAAATTGATCACTTTTCTTGATGTGATGGTTGCCAGTGGCTCAGCTTCCGCCCATTTAGTGAAATAGTCCATAGCAACTATGGCGTACTTGAAACCGGATTTTGCAGTAGGTAATACTCTAATCAAATCTATGCCCCAGACAGCGAATGGCCAAGGACTGAACATTTGTGTAAACTCAGTCGATGGAGCTCCAGGAATCTTTGCAAATTTCTGGCATTGGTCACATTTTTTAGCAAAGATCATAGAGTCGAGATTTACCTCTAGCCAGAAGTTGCCATATCAAAGAACTTTTTTGGCTAGAGTTTGTCCACCTACATGTCCGCCACAATCTCCTCCATGTAATTCTGCCAGGATTGCTTTGGATTCCTCCTTTGTTACACATCGTATTAAAGGTGTCGAATATCCTCTCCTGTATAAGTGACCATCCTGAACGAGATACAAACGGGACTTTCGGAGCAACTTCTTGCGATCCTTCGGGTTTTCAGGAAGTGTCCTATGGAGTATATAATTCTTGATGGGGGTCATTCATGAGTATGGCTCGTCAGCTGTCTCCATAACCCAATCTATATCAGATTCTTCAACACTGGAACTAGATAAAACTTCAACTGGAACAAGGCTGAAGATTTGAGGATCTCCGGTACTAGCCAGCTTTGATAAAGAATCGGCTTTCCAATTTTATCCTCTAGGGATATGAGAGATAGAATAGTACTCTAGATTGTCAAGAAACTCTTTGACTTTGCGTAGATACGTTGGAAGATTTCCGCTCTTGGTCTCAAATTCACCTTTGATTTAAGAAACCATCAACTGTGAATCGCTGAAGATCAACAAACTCCTCAGGCTTAACTCTTTCGCAACTCTCAATCCTCCGAGCAAAGCTTCATACTCGGCCTCGTTGTTTGTGACTGGGAATTCGAATCGTAGAGCACAACATATCTTTCGTCCTTCTGGAGTTTCAAACACGATTCCTGCCCTGGCATAGTATTCATTCCTAGCACCATCAACGAAAAGCTTCCATCTGGCGACCAACTCATTGGTTTCTTCCATTTCCTCTCCTCTATCAGTGAACTCGGCAATAAAATCAGCTAGGGCTTGCCCATTTATTGCTTTCCTGGGGTGATAAGTGACATCGTACTGACTGAGCTCAATATTCCATTTTAGTAATCTCCTTGAGGTTTCTGGACGGAACAACACTTGTTTCAATGGTTGATCTGTAAGGACCTTGATAGAGTGAGATTGGAAATAAGGCCTGAGCTTCTGTGATGCAATAAGCAAAGCATATGCAAGCTTTTCGATCTTCGGATAATTCATCTCTGCCCCGGTAAACGTTTTGCTGACGTAGTATACCGGCCACTGAATTTTATTTTCTTCCCTGACGAGGGCTGCGCTTAGAGCATGGGATGATACTGCAAGATATAGGAACAGGCTTTCTCCATCTTTTGGTTTTGACAACATCGGAGGTGATTCCATGTGCTTGATAAGATGCTCAAATGCTTGCTGGCATTCAGGAGTCCACTGGAAATTATTCCTTTCCTTTTTCAATGAATCAAAGAGGGGAATGCACCTGTCCGTTGCCTTTGAAATGAAGCGGCTTAAAGCTGCCACCTTGCCATTCAAACTTTGGAGTTCCTTTTTAGTCCGCGGAGCTCGCATTTCTCGCAAGGCAACCACTTGTGCTGGGTTTGCTTCAATGCCCCGGTCGTTGACCATGAAGCCAAGAAACTTTCCTGAAGCTACACCAAATGAACATTTGAGTGGATTTAGCTTCATGCGGTATCGCCTTAGGATTTGAACCATTTCGTCAAGGTCTTCCATATGACTTTTTGCTTCCTTGGATTTTACCAACATGTCATTAACATAGACCTCCATGGTTTTTCCAATTTGCCCTTTGAACATCGAATTCACCAGACGTTGATACGTGGCACCTGCATTTTTCAAACCAAACGGCATTACCATATAACAATACAAACCGCGATCAGTTATGAAACTAGTACTATCCTGGTCTGGCTCATGCATCATGATTTGATTGTAGCCTGAATATGCATCCATGAAAGACAACAGTTCATGCCCCGCCGTTGCATCGACAAGCTGATCAATTCGAGGTAGGGGGAAATTGTCTTTTGGGCACGCTTTGTTTAGATCAGAATAATCAACACACACCCGCCATTTGCCGTTTGACTTTTTTACAAGAACTGGGTTGGACACCAATTTAGGATAGGTGGACTCGCGAATGAAGCTGTTCTTTAATAGCCTATCCACTTCATCCTCCAAAGCCTAAGACCTCTCAGGGCCTTGCATCTGTCTTTTCTGTTTCACAGGATGTATGCTAGGATCAATGTTCAGCTTATGCACAATCACTTCCGGAGATATTCCATACATATCTGAATGGTTCCAAGCAAAGACATCCAAATTCGACTTTAGAAAAACAATCAATTCTTTTCGCAGCAAAGGATCCAACTGAGAGCCTATGTTTACCACATTATCTGGATCGTTATCATGGACCTGTATAGAAATGGTATTTTCAGCCAGTGCTACCCTTTCCTCCCCTGCACTGGTTTTTCGTGGATCCATATCTTCTTGCGTGTCGTTGTATTCTCCAGCACAGGGGGAGGTCATTAATTGCTATAAGGGGGATTCATGGATGCAGAGAGGAGTCTCCACATCCTTCTTGATGTCATACTTGCGAGCTTCAATCAACTCTGCCATATAGAAGTCTCTCGACTCTTGAGGATCTCCTTTGATTACTCCCACTCCGTTTGCAGTTGGGAACTTCATCGTCAAACACCATGGAGCAAGAGCTATCTTGAAAGTAGCTAGTGCTGGTCTTCCCAAAAATGCATTATACCCTGACAGCGAGTCTATTATCACAAAAGACTGCATCATGGAAACTTGCTTCTTCCCCTCACCAAATTCTACGAGGAGATCGATTACACCAATAGGCTGAGTTGGTTCACCAGTGAAACCGTGTATTTTATTTTTACTTGCTCGCACATTATCCATGGACAACCCCATTTTAGATAAAGTATTGTAAAACAGGACATTTTTAGATGCCCCTTTATCAATCAGTACCTTCTTCACTATTGCTGGACCCAAGCCAATAGTGATCACCATTGGGTCAATGGTTGGAGTCAATATTCCACTGGAATCCCGATCTCGGAATACCACATCTTCCCATGATGTTTTTGGTATTTTCCAACGAAGTGAGTTACTGCAAACTTCAAATCCATTTTCTTTTGAAGCACTGCCTAGTTCATTTGTATACCTGACAATATCCTCCCAGGTATCTCCTGCAGGATGAGGTCCACCACTGATTGTGTTGATAACAGGTCGAGAACCATTTGCAGGTGTTCTTCCGTCTTGACTTGGATGAATCTGCTGCCCTTGAGTAGGCTCAGTATCCGACGAACGTTTCACGTACTCCTGAAGACGGTTCTTTCTTATCAACTCTTCAATTAGATTCCTCAAGTGCCGACACTCATTTGTGTCATGACCTGGTCGATTATGAAATCGGCAAAACCTCCCTGAATTTGCAGCTTCTTCGGACACCTTTATTGATTTCGGGCTCGGATAATCCTCCGTAGCTATAGTTGCCATGTATATGTGCTCAAGCGTATCATTCAATGGAGTAAGGTCCGTAGGCTTGAAGAAGCGTCGCTTTTTAAAATCCGTATTGTTCTTGGCATCATTATCGTTTCCTCTTTTTTGCCCCCCAGCTGAATTTATCTGAACGGTTTTTGTAGAAGCTTCTTTTTTCTCCAGAACCACATTAGTTTTGGTCTTGCCAACAGAGTAAATGGGATCATCTTCAAGACTAATGTATTCCTCGGCTTTGTCATAGAATTTCTCTAATGTGTTGGGCTTCTTTCTCTTTAACCACCTTCCAAATTCAGAATGTTTATCTATGCCCCCCTTCAAGGCCATTAGAATTTTCCTTGGCTCGAGGGTCCCTACTTCAGCAGCGGCAGCATTAAAACGACTTAGAAAAGATCAAATCGTTTCACCCGGGGCTTGTTCCAACTCATTGAGGGACATAATATCTCTAACCTTCGTTGTCTGGAGGCGGAATTGGTCTTGAAAACATCTTGCTAGTGTGAAAAAATTATCAATAGATCTGGGAGGAAATTTAGTGAACCATAATGATGCTACTCCTTCCAAGTACACTGGAAAGTACAAACACTTAAGCTCTTCGGTTGCTTGGGCCCCATCCATGTGTTGGTCGTATCGAAACAAAAACACATTGGGGTCGCCTGTCCCATTGTAGGCTTGGAATGTAGGTGGCTTGAATTTCCGTGGGAATGTTGCCTTTTTGATTCTCTCAGTGAGAGGGGTTTTTAATGGCGCGAACGCCCATTCAGCCTCATTATCATTTCGATATTTGCTTTCTTTCATAAGCTGTTGGACCATTTTCAGGAGGCGTTCCCTCTCGTGGAGGCTATCTGCGGGGCGGACGCTTTTGTCTTGACCTGCAGCTTTCCTAAGCAAGCCGTCACGGTTGTGACTCCGGGGTCCTGTTCTTTCATCATTAGAAAGTGCCCCTTTGGCAGAATTGGCCACTTGACGAGAAGTAATCCCCGCGTTATGGTTCTGATCAACATGCTTTGAATTCTTATGCTTTCCTTTATTAGGATCAGAGATCTGTTGGATAGATTTTTCTCCGTTCGGACTAGAGGAAGAAGATCCGGTACCCTCTGCATGAGCAGTCCTTGTGGCTACCTTTGCTATAGCGGTTTGAAGAGCAAAGAGTGAATCTAGCCTTGCCATTGTGGCTTTGTTAGCTATTTCCTGTTGTTGTGTCAGACCCGCGACGGCTTGATCAAGCTCGCCTCTTGTGACATTCACGCCTCCATTCGATGTTTCGCCTACTTCAAACCGGTTAACGACGGGGGTTTCCTCTCGATTTCCCTCGTTAGATGCTCTAGCCCTTACTTCCCTATTTGCTTTTGGCGCCATTATTTCAGAAAGCAGCTTGAACTTTGAGGATAGTTCGTCAGGAGGCCCAACTCGTAGATTCGAGTGGCCTATTTTGAGACTAGGATTAAAAGCTCCACTAGGCTTAAAAGCTCCAAGATCTTCACAATATACTTGATGTCAGAAAGTAGATCGGCCCCACGGTGGGCGCCTTATTGTTTACACCAAAATTTGGCAAAACAACCGAAATATTGCTTAACACGTCACCTAATCGAAGGCGAGATGCTTAGAAAGCACGTCGCCTTTTCAGAGGCAAGATGTAAGTAGGTTTTTACAATTGTGTGAGGCCATATCCAAAATCTAAGAACATCAAAATACAAAAAGAACACAAGAGTTTATAGTGGTTCGACTCTTATGCGAGTCTACGTCCACTTAGAAGATAGAATCTCATTAATCACCAAGAGTTTTACAAAATTCTTTCACTTATACATTCATAAAGTCTCTTTTGACAAGCACTAATCCTTTTCACTCCTTTAAGAATGGTAGGAAGCTTGAAGAATTTATGCTATCTCCTCCATAGAAGCCATGATCATGAGCTTGGTAGATCTTCGATGAATTGTGAAGAAGAGATGTTGAAAATGCTTGAAGAGGCCCAAAGAGCAATTTGACAGCACCTCCTCGTGGTTCCCGGGAAAGTCCCCTTGAAATGGTGGAGGTAGGGTGCTATTTATAGGTGATGGAGTGGCTGAAATCTTCAATTCAGGATTCTGGTCGGTATTTTGGGTATTTACGAGAGTGCCACTGCCAGTTGTCACCAGCTGTCGTGCTTCTTTATGTGTTTTAACCGACCAGGGATCTTTGCTAAAAGAAAGACGACCAGGGGCTCATACACGACCAGGGAGCTCAAGTTATGAGGCGGACCGACCAGGTGATGAGGGAGCCAGATGGCGCTGTATTCTTGACAAGTGGGCCAACCAGGGATCTGAAGCTTTGAAGCGGACCGACCCTAACCCCTTGAAGCTGGTTGGAGCGATCAGAAGCTAGCGAGCGACCAAGTCAGCATGGAGACGAGAGTGACCAGATGCCTTCCGTATTTGGAGCGACCAGCTATTTTACATCTCTCGAGCAACCAGATATCTTCCCGTATTTGGTGCGATCCAAGGGCTTGTGCTCAAAGCAGAATGACCATTCGTCTTCCATATCTGGAACGACCAGTGGTGTTTAAGGAAAGAAACGTCCAGAGGTTTCACCCATGACGACCGACCCTTCCTTCTTTGTCTAAGAACCGATCCCTTCTTCAAGTGTCCTGAACCGACCCGCACAAATTTGTTGATAACCTATTGATCGATTCAGGTGGATAACATTAACAATGTATATTCACCATAGTAAAATGTTCTTTTTGTTGTAATGTGTACATTGGTTGAGTAGAGTAAGTTTCTAGGAGTCAATTTGATGTTGGTTTCAGCCTTCGGGGCTGATACTGAGGATTTTTTCACTTACCAATTTACAATGGGAAGCTAATGGAGTAAAAGTGTGATGATAATTGAATTTTCTTATATTAAATAAGAAAAAGGAAATATTTTCCGAATATGATTAGATATAGAAATTTAAATATTTAATTAACGACATGTTAATTAAAGAGGATAAATGATGCACGGTATTGAATCAATAAATTCATTTTCTTTTTTTTGGATGAATGGTTGTTTATTTGGTAGTTAAATAATCAGCTATCAAATATGGCCTATACAATTATTGGTACAGAAAGAACGAGATTGAAGGTCTTTATCATATAGCAATAGAAGAGTACAAGAAACTAAATATAATAATCAAAATTCACCAGAAAATGATTTGATTTTGTGGAGATGAGAATTGGATAAGATTAGAATTCCCAAAACCCTAATTAAAATAAACCCTTTTTAACATTAATCTTTCTTTGAATCTGAGGATAACTCGTATAGGGAAAGTCTAAATTCTTCGTAGTTTTCTAAATTGCCTCTTGAATCGTCACAAATCAATACACTTAGTCCAAAGCCCGATATAGCTCATAAGCCACATCAGACGTATGACATTTAGGCCAAACGTCTGGATACAGCCTCGGGAAAATTCCCTTATAAGACCAGACGTCAGGCAAGCCATTTATCTTAACTCAGACATCTGACCAAAAAGTCTGATGTCTGAAGCAACTCTTTTGTTGCAATCTCCATATGACCAGACGTTTGACCCCCTTCCAGTTAAATCCTAATCCATCTTTTCACCTCAACTTTCTTCTACAAGCCCCAATTAGGGAACTGTATTGTCCTTTACTAAGTTGCTTCCAACCGCTTCAATTCTACTATATAATGTCGTAAAATTTAACATTCCACCTCGATAATATATCTATCTCCAACACCTTACCAAATGGCACCAAACTATCCTCTACCTTCTACCGAACAAAAGCTTGAGTGTTTTCTTAATGAGCTCCGACATTGCCACCATCCATTGCACTCCATCAACGAGTTCATGAAAAACCTCACCCATCATTGAAGTGTTAAAAACACCCAACTCTATAATCAGACTCATCATAAGATAAACATACTCGGGAGTGTAAGCGAGCACTTACCTAGAGATAGAATCCCAACCTTTCATAGATGCTCATAATCATTCATAATCAAACTTCTCCCTCAACCATGCTACTCCGTGACACTTAGCACTTCGCTAAGCGAATTAAGTTTGAGCAATGCATGAACTTTCCAGCTAGCAATGTTTTATTTAATAGATTTGCCGCATTTTCTTTGGTGTACACCTTTTGATTTCATGAGTGGGCCAAATTGAGGAGAAACTAGAGTGTTTGGAAATAAGAGTTACATAGAACATATGAGAATCGATGAATTTTTTAACGGTGACTAGCACGCTCGGTGATCGATTTGACGGGGCTTCGACAAAAAGAGAGGAAAGTTAATAAAAACGACTTAAGTATTGTAAAAAAATAGTATATAAAAAGATATTGATCTAGGTGGCCGTGCACTAACTCATCTTCCAAGAGAAAACACGTTCAAATCCCACGGAAAATTTAATTGGACCGATTAACATTGGCCATGGGGTTGCGTCTAGAACTTGAACTTCTTTTGCTGATATTTTATAAAAAAATCAGTACTCTCGGGTCCCATACTGCTAGTGGTATGTCCACATTCCATGCACGCATTATGAATATGCATGTATGTGTAAAAGGTGCTACATGTATCTTTCAACCACAGTCGATAACCTCTTTTATAAGCATGCAAAAGTCAGTTAGGGCTGCGATCGATCTCATTGGCTCCGTGGCTTTGAGCATGTAAGCCTTATCAGTTCATTTGTGGTTATACATAAACATATCACTGTCTTCGAAGTTTAGTGTGTAAACTAGCCCGTACACTCGCAGATGGAGACGCATCACTTGGCTTAGATGGACATTCCACTGACCCAAAACATCAAAATTATATATATACACACACACACACATCCTGTGGAGTGTGGCCAGCAGAAAACCCACATGTCGAATGGAAACTCCAAAGCTAGCTGTGGATTTTTATATATGAGCTCTTGTTAGCCATAAATTAGTCAGCAATTCCTTTTTCCCTTCCAATGTGTTAAATTAGTCAGTTATGGCATGCTCGACATTTCCAATATATTATTTGCATCTAAATGAGAAGCTTTTTCACTCCC
Source organism: Allium sativum (assembly GCA_030737875.1). Taxonomy (NCBI): domain Eukaryota; kingdom Viridiplantae; phylum Streptophyta; class Magnoliopsida; order Asparagales; family Amaryllidaceae; genus Allium; species Allium sativum. The sequence continues at coordinate 1,048,645,810 of CM060916.1, read as the reverse complement.
ACGATAACAACGGAACCTAGTAAGGAAATGTTTGTTATCAACCAATCAGTAGAAACGTTTGAAAACCGTTTCTATGAACAGCAACGCCTTTAAGCGTTAGTAAGACTGATTCAATGATATTGCAATTTGCATGACCAATTATCAATCACAGTTTTGCAAGGGAACCAAAGAAGCTATACTGATTAAGTAAGAATACAGAGAAGAAGAGTAATATAACCGAGTCCAGCAAAGGCTGTTACCTTGAAACGAAATTGCTCCCTCAATGGCACTGTTAGGCTTGGTTGAGCAATCGTTTCCCAAGGATGAAACGGTTCCTTCCTGCGATGTCGCGCTACAATCGCAGGTCGACGACGAACGCAAGGAAGTTGTTCGTTGCTTTTCTTTTTAGAACAGCGAATTGGGGAAGAAGATAAAGAGGAGCGAAAATAAGAATTAAACTGTATGTTTGTTTCGATTTTCGCAGGCCTTTATATAGGCTGGAAGAGGCACCTTTACATAAGCAGGCGTTTTTGTTCGAATTGCAACGGGTACGACCGTTGGAAAGGTTGCGACCCTTTACCAACAGATATTTCTGTTGGCAACTTCGCAGCCAAATTCAAAAATAGCGGTTCCGCAGCGCAGTGAGCCCAACGGCATCCGGAGGCCCAATTTTGATCAACAAACCCCAAGAGCCCCAAGGCCCTATCTTTTGACCATTAAATATGAGTGCTTATCATGCCATAGTTCTTGCCACCGCCTCTCTCTTCCATCTCCTCTTTCTTTTGTAATAACATATCAAGTCTTAGTATAAGTAGTGGCAAAGGTGGTAGTTTTCCCCAATGTGGGACTAAATGAATTTTGCCAAACCTACTCATTCATTTCCAATAATTACTCATTCATTTCCAACAATCCCCCACATGAATGAGTATTATCTAATCTGTTCTTAAAATTTGCGAAGCATTTATCATATCGGCAAAAGTAGCACAAAGGCCTTGAACTTTTCCTAGTGTTATGTCGTTATAACTAACTGGCGAATTAGTAGACTGGACTGTCTTTGAACTGTAAGCCGTTTGTGTAAGTCTATAAAGATAACACATGATAAATATTTTTTAACCCCTTGGTTCTCTGTTTGTGTTCGTTTTTGCCATGAACACCGCCTTGGTTTCATGAGTGCTTGAAGAATTCGACCTTACAATTCTTCTTGAAGCGGCGCCTTCGCACTCACATAGGTGATTCTATTAAGAGTATCCCGTAATACTCCACTTGGTTCTTTATAACACCACAGTATAGACATCATTAAAAGCTAAGCTTATCCTATTCTCCGACGGGTTGTGCACTGACTTATCATAGGAATGGTTCGTATTTAATAGTGCTGTCAAGTTTATCTTAAACTTAGTTGTCCCTTTGAACCTAGATCTTGGGATCTCCAGTCAACTAGGTGGGGTTTCCGTTTTAGAAAACTCTTAGTTCATAGGTCTTAAGCCCATTCCCATCGATAAGGTTTGAACTTTCTCTCATGGCAAGCCTTTTGTTAGTGGAGCCGCTATGTTATCCTTTGACCTTACATAGTCTATAGTGATAACTCCATTAGAGAGAAGTTGTCTAATGGTTTTGTGTCTACGACGAATATGTCGAGACTTACCATTATATAATGTACTATTTGCCCTTCTTATAGCAGATAGACTATCACAATGTATACATATTGGAGGTACAGATTTTTCCCAATTTGGAATATCTTCCAAGAAACTCATTAGCCAAACTGCTTCTTCTGCGGCTTTATCTAGAGCAATGAACTTAGATTCCATTATCGACCTTGCTGTGCAAGTCTGTTTGGATGATTTCCTTGAGATTGCTCCATTTCCTTATGTAAACACATATCCACTTGTTGATTTTGTGTCAATTGAGCCAGTTATCCAATTGGCATCACTATATCCTTCTACCACTGAATGATACTTCTCATATTGTAATACATAGTTTTGTGTGTACTTCAGATATCCTAGGACCCTGGTTATTGCTTTCCAGTGATGTTTGCCAGGATTACTGGTATATCTACTCAGCTTGCTTATAGGGTATGCAATATCAGACCTAGTGCAATTCATGACATACATGATACTTCCCAGTATGCGAGAGTATTCAAGTTGATATATTCCATCACCGGTGTTCTTTATCCAATTTTGGTTCATATCCATGGGTGATTTTGCAATGGTTATATTACACTGCTTGAACCTTTCAAGTAATTTGGTAATGTAATGTGACTGAGATAAGGCATATTCTTGTGGTGTTTTTATAATTCTCACACCCAAGATTACATCAGCGACTCCTAGGTCTTTCATGTCGAATCTAGAGGATAACATATCCTTCGTAGATTTTATTATGGCATTATTATTTCCTAGGATTAGTTAATCATCAACATAAAGACAAAAAATGACATATCCTATATCCGTATATCTTATATACACGCATTTATCTGATTCATTTATTTTGAGTCCATTTGATAACATAGTTTCATCAAATTTCTCATGCCATTGTTTCGGAGCTTGTTTAAGGCCATAAAGTGATTTTACTAACTTGCACACCTTATTTTCATTTCCTGGGCTAAGAAACCCTTCAGATTGCTGCATATATATTTCTTCTTCTAATTCACCATTCAAAAAAGCAGTTTTCACATCCATTTGGTGTATTTCCAAATTTAATATAGATGCAATCGCAATAGGCAACCTAATCGATGTTATTCTAGTTACTGGTGAATAAATATCAAAGTAATATAGATCTTCCTTCTGTCTAAATCCTTTTATTACAAGTCTCGCTTTATACTTGTTTATTGAGCCATCAGCTTTTAGTTTTTTCTTAAATATCCATTTATATCCTAGTGGTTTTGATCCTTTGGGTAGATCCACTAGTTCCCACATATGGTTTTGTAAAATGGATTCTATTTCACTGTTGACATCCTCCTTCCAGTATGGAGCCTCAGGAGATGACATTGCTTGTTGATAAGTAAGAGGTTCATTTTCTACCACATATGCATAGAAATCGGGTCCAAAGTTTTTGAAAATCCTTTGACGTTTGCTCCTTCTGGGTTCCTCTATCTCAGTTTCAACATTTCTCTCATTCGAGCTTTGATTATCATTATCATCAGGAGTATCTGTATCTCTTGAACTCTTTTGAACAATTGTTTCAATAGAGATTTTTAGAGGATAAATGTGTTCAAAGAATCTAGCATTTCGTGACTCGATAATGGTGTTTTCATGAATGTCATCAATTTCAGATTTATACACCAAAAATCGATACGCACTACTATTATGAGCATATCCAATGAATATGCAATCTATAGTCTTTGGTCCAATTTTGACCTTTTTCGGTTTTGGTATTTCTACTTTGGCAAGACACCCCCACACTTTCAAGTATTTGTAGGATGGTGGTCTGTTTTTCCAAAGTTCGCGTGGAGATTTAGATGTTTTCTTTCATGGTATTTTATTCAAAATATGATTTGCCGAAAGAATAGCTTCTCCCCAAAAGTTATCTGGTAAGCCAGAACTAATTAGAAAGGCATTCATCATTTCTTTAAGAGTTCTATTTTTCCGTTCGGCTAGACCATTGGATTGAGGTGGATACGGTGCTGTAGTTTGATGAATAATTCCATGCTCAGCACAGAATTCCTCAAATGGAGACTCGTGTTCTCCTCCTCTATCACTCCTTAAAGATTTTATTTTCTTGTTGAGTTGATTCTCAACTTCTTCCTTATATTGTTTAAACATGTCGATTTCTTCGTCCTTACTTCTAAGGAGACAGACGTAACAATATCTGGTACAATCATCAATGAATGTGATAAAGTACCTCTTTCCACCTCTAGTTTGACACATTTTCAAATCACATACATCAGTATGTATTAATTCTAGAGGTTCCGTTTCTCGTTCAACATGATGAAACGAGGTTCTAGTTATTTTCGCTTCTGTACAAACTTGACATTTATAGTTTGAATCTATATTGCATTTTGGTATGAATTGTAGATTAATCAATTTTCGCAATGTATCAAAATTTACATGCCCTAATCTAGAATGCCATATGTTAGAAGAGTCAACAATATAAGCAGAAGATTCAATTTTATTCATATCATTATTTGGTACAACAGTGGTTACATTTGCTTTAAACAAGCCATCACACACATATCCTCTTCCAACATACACTCCATTCTTTGATATTACAAACTTATCAGCAACAAATGTTAGTTTGAAACCATGTTTGCTGAGAAACGATCCTGAAATCAGGTTCTTGCGGATTTCTGGAACGTGAAGAACGTCATTCAATTTTAGTTCCTTTCCAGGAATTAACTTCAGTACAATGTTTCCCTTGCCTTCCACCTTTGATGCAGACGATTTACCCATGAATAGTTGCTCGTTATCAGTGGCAGGTCTGTAGGTTGTAAACATCCACTTGTTAGCACATATATGACGAGTGACTCCTGTGTCTAGAAACCACTCCTTGTTGTTGCCAACAAGGTTGCATTCAGAAACAACTGCACACAGATCCATATCTGCGACATCATCTGAATTTCCTGCCATATTTGCTTCAGGTTTCTTCTTTTTGGGCGCACGACACACGGCTGCTTTGTGGCCTTTCTTCCCACAATTATGGCAAGATCCTTGAGACTTCTTTTGTTTCTTTGCATTAGGATTCTGCTCGCGCTTTCTTTTATTTGCCTTTTCATCCTCAACCACGTTGGCTTTCGCCTGAAATGAACTGGTAGCCTTTTTCTTGGATTTTCTGTTGTCTTCTTCGATTCGCAGACGAACAATCAGATCCTCCATGGTCATTTCCTCGCGCTTATGCTTTAAATAGTTTTTGAAATCCTTCCATGACAGAGGCAACTTTTCGATAGCGGCAGCGACTTGGAATGACTCACTTAACTCCATCTTTTCGTCGTGAATTTCATGAATGATAACTTGGAGTTCTTGAATCTGACTGACGACTGTTTTGGAATCGACCATTTTGAAGTCAAGAAACTTTCCGACAATGAATTTCTTCATTCCGGCATCTTTAGTCTTGTACTTCTTTTAAATTGATAACCAGAGAACCTTTGCAGTCTCAACGGTACAATATACATTATACAAACTGTTATCTAAACCGTTGAGAATGTAATTCTTACAGATGAAGTCAGAATTCTTCCATGCATTTAAAGCCTCGACTTTTGTGGCGTCAGGCTCCAGTTCTTCGACGAACAGTGGATCCTCTTGGAGGTATTTGGCCAGCCCCAGGGTTGTCAGGTAGAAAAGCTTCTTTTGTTGCCAGCGTTTGAAATCCTAGCCGTTAAACTTCTCTGGTCTCTCGCCATGTGAATATGGAATAGTCGGTGGAACCAGAGGCGGAGCCAGTGGCACAGTCCGTGCGGTCACAGATTTGTCGTTGCTACTTTGCGACATCGTCGTCTGCAAATAAAAGCAACAATCAGCGATTTCGTTTCAAGATTGTTATTAACCAATCAGTAGAAACGACTGAAAACCGTTTCTATGAACAGCAACGCCTTTAAGCATTCGTAAGACTGATTCAATGATATTGCAATTTGCAAGACCAATTATCAATCACAGTTTTGCAAGGGAAACAAAAAAGCAGTACTGATGAAGCAAGAATGCAGAGAAGAAGAGTAATATAACAGAGTCCAGCAAAGGCTGTTACCTTGAAACGAAATTGCTCCCTCAATGGCGCTGTAAGGCTTGGTTGAGCAATTGTTTCCCAAGGATGAAATGGTTCCTGCCTGCGATGTCGCGCTACAATCGCAGGTCGACGAAGAACGCAGGGAAGTTGTTCGTTTCTTTTCTTTTTAGAACAGAGAATTTAGGAAGAAGATAAAGAGGAGCGAAAATGAGAATTGAACTGTATGTTTGTTTTTATTTTCGCAGGCCTTTATATAGGCTGGAAGAGACACCTTTACATGAGCAGGCGTTTCTGTCTGAATTGCAACGGGTACGACCGTTGGAAAGGTTGCGACCCTTTACCAACAGATATTTCCGTTGGCAACTTCCCGACCAAATTCAAAAATAGCGGTTCCGCAGCGAGCCCAATTTTGATCAACAAATCCCAAGATATCCAAGGCCCTATCTTTTGATCATTAAATATGAGTGCTTATCATGCCATAGTTCATATCATTGCCTCTCTCTTCCATCTCCTCTTTCTTTTGTAATGACATATCAAGTCTTAGTATAAGTAGTGACAAAGGTGGTAGTTTTCCTAAATGTGGGACTAAATGAATTTTGTCAAACCTACTCATTCATTACCAACAATGTTAACTAGGACCGTCAATAGACAACCCAAAAAAAAAATCTAAAATTTGCCCTTATCCGAATAATGAATAAGCATCTGATATACCATTACACAGGCCTCTATTTCCGCCGTAAACACATTCTGAATCCACAACGGTTAGCATCACTATAGCTATTTGGTAAGACTATAGTACAAGAAAAAGCATACCGTATTCGTATAGATGTAGCATATCTTAGTCTTACCCTATCACTTATGTTCAGTACAAATTCAATACAATTTTTTTCTTCTTCTACCAAATCAACTCTTCAGTAAAATTTCTATTTTCATTTGCATCGCTGCCTTTCTGCGTAGATTTTTCTTCGTGTAATATACATACTATACTATCAAATGTTTGTCCTCCCTTCATTTGCCTCTCCGCCTTAAATTCCTTAGCCAATGCAGCTATTAATACGGTGGTTAATTCCTATTTTCATCAAGGATGGAAGAGTAATAATTCATTTGTTGAGTCACAGACATCTCTCCTATCGGCAATCTGACAAGAAAGTTTAAAAATCAAAGAGAATAATGTTATGAAAATGAAACCAAGTTCACATGTAAAATATAGTTGTTTTAGACTTTGAAAAATCAGTATGTGCCTTAAAACATCGGAGAATATTGTTCATTACTGCAGAAGGTTGGTCCTCTATATTACGAACATGCTTCTCTTTATTGCAGAAGTCTTTTTAGATGACGTTAGCCAAACCTAAGTATATTAAATTCACATTCTCTTTACCGCTGCATGACCGTGGAGAGTCTTTAAGATTGATTGCTCCAGACTTTTCGAATATTCAACGCGTGCCACCTAATGTCAAAGAACGACAGCTTTGATATTTTATTCCAGAAGCCCACAAATAACAAAAATAATATACAGTGCAAAGTTATTTTAATTCTGCTGAAGTGAAGACCGTACGTCGTGAGATAAGGTAGGCACACATGGATGGATGAAGCAAAGGCAGACACGATGGATCTAAGATCATTATTATGATTCCATTAATCATCTGTCAACAGATATTATAGGCCACGAAGGTTCCTTCTCAGTGACATAAAAGCAAACATCCCTTTCCCATTTCTGTTATATATACATACTATTAAATCCGTAGAATTCATCTCATATCATCCACAACACAATGTTTCTGAAAGAAACGTTGCTTTGTCTCATCTTCATCCTACTCATTCATCAGTCTCTAAAACATTGCATTGAGCTGGAAAGGCAAGCTCTTCTCAAAATTGAAAAAGACTTTTATGACTCCGATGACTGGCTTTCTTCTTGGAGAAAAGGAGGAGACTGTTGTAATTGGCAAGGTATCACTTGTCACAATACAACAAGACATGTCATCAACTTGGATCTACATTACCCATATGACTGGGTGATAGCCAATGTTGAAATGCCAGAACAAAGTAAGTTAAATCCTTCGCTTGTTGGTTTAAAACACCTCACGTACTTGAACTTAAGCTATAACGACTTTGGACCATCCATTCCAAAATTCATAGGGTCCCTAGCCCATTTAAAACACTTGGATATGTCTTTTACTGGATTCAATGGAACCATTCCTCCCCAACTAGGAAATCTATCCAGTTTGCAAGTGCTAAATATAGGGTACATGCTTTATACACGTGTTGATGACCTTCACTGGCTTTCAAGATTAACTTCTTTAACCACTCTTCAAATGGATTGGGTAGACTTATCCACTGTTGTTGATTGGTTTGATGACATCACCAAACTTCCACTAATTACTTTTATTTCATTTGAACATTGTTCATTATCCAGCATCCCTATGACTGTGCCTCCATCAAATAATTTTACATTCCTTCGAACCTTTGATTTGAGTAGCAACAAACTAAATTCAGCCATTCCTGGTTGGTTATTTAATAATTTATGCAGTCTTGAGGGTTTATACCTTTATAAATCTAGGCTCTATGGGGAGTTCCCACTTCTTTCAGGAAAAGCTAGTAACTTGAAATTTCTGGAATTGTCACATAATAACCTTGAACTCGGAGAACTCCTGCATTCAGACACGCCTTCGCCGCTAACGCTATTAAGGTTGTTGGATAATAATATAAATGCTTCCATCTTAGAAATATTATGGAACCTGAGGAACCTAACCCATCTAACAAATCTACAGCTTCAGTTCAACTATTTTCATGGGAGTCTTCCAAAAAATCTGGGAAACTACAGCCAACTCGAGACATTTGAGATAGCAGGAAATTATATTAATGGAGAGATTCCTCATAGTATCGGAAATCTTATTAGATTAACTTCGCTGGAACTTAGCGACAACAATATAGAAGGGAAGATTCCAGATTCTATAGGAAACCTTGAGAAACTAGAAACATTTGATGTGTCGGAAAATCGTTTGAGTGAGGAAATACCTCATTCACTGTTCAATTTGTCAAACTTGGTTAACTTAATTTTGGTGAGTAACAATTTTTGCGGGAACGTACCAAAGTCCATTAACCTTAATGGCCTGGCATTTGTAGATTTGTCGAACAACAGACGAAGTGGCTCAATATTCTTCAGTAATCAAAATTCACTTCAAGAACTTAATCTCTCAAATAATTCCTTCATCAGAATGTTCCCTTTTTCTGGATGCATAACATCACAACTACAAGTTGTTAACTTATCAAACAATAGCTTTTCAGGTGCCATACCCAACTTATTCATGTTTCATCCTTCTCTTGGAGCACTGCAATTGGATAAAAATAAATTTACTGGTCTAATTCCATCATCTTTAAAATATTGCAAGCAATTAGGCTTTCTTGACCTTAGTGAAAATAAACTGTGTGGAAAGATACCACCATGGATAGGAAGAACATTACTGGCATTAAAGGTCCTAGATTTAAGATCAAATAATTTTACTGGTCAAATTCCTAGAGAGTTATCATATCTTACATCCCTTCAAATTCTGGATCTTTCACATAACCATCTAACTGGAAATTTCTCACTTTACTTCGTCAATTTTACGGTGATGACCAAAGCAAAAAATACAAAACATGATGATTTTGTCCTTAACCCTGCATATGCTGGATATCTAGAGAAAATTTGGGTAAATAAACAAGGTACTACTAGACAATATACCTCGACAATAGCATACGCCATTTTTATAGACATATCAAGCAATGAAATTTCAGGAGAAATATCAAATGGGATAACCAAACTTGTTGGCTTGAAGTTTTTAAATCTGTCCAGGAATCACTTTATTGGTAATATCCCAAAAAATATTATTGCCATAACGGATTTAGAAGTGCTAGATTTATCTTCAAATGAACTTTCAGGGGAAATTGCTTCTACAATGGCAGATATGACTTTTTTGGGTATCTTAGATTTGTCATACAATAATCTTTCTGGAACGATTCCAATAGGGAACCAGTTTCAAACTTATGACCCTTCTATTTATACTGGCAACAACAACCTATGTGGATGGCCATTACTAGAATGTTTTAAAACAGGCATCAACAATACTACTGATTTTGATGGCGACGAAAATGAAGAATACGAATATTGGTATGAAAAGACATGGATCAATGCTGGTACCGTAGTGGGATTTCTTATATCATCTTGGGGCATTTTCATAACCTTGTTGTTCAGCAATCCAATGAGGCATTTATATTTTTATTACGTTGACAAATTGTATGGCTTGATTACTTTACAGTTCCACATTGGTATTAGCATGATTAAGTCAAAAAAATATGGAAACTGAAATGCGTTGATGAAGAAGTTTATTTTCATACGTATATACATGGATACTTATGTAAGCTGTAACTTTTGTTATGATTATATCTGCAATGGAAATAACTATCATAATCATTATTTTTCAAACTTTATATGGTGTGATTTTTATATTGAAATGCCATGTGATTATTATATTGAAATGCCATGTGATTATATCTGAAACCGTAAACCTAGCACTTACATATTGTTCACGTATATCCAGGTTTACATTACAGTATCAAAGTAATTAATTCTTGATTATGAGTTTTATTTGAATTGAATAGCATGAATGTAAAATATAGTATGTTTAGAATTGTAAAGTTATAATAAAATTTAAATAGTTAATTCATACAAGATAGACTGTATTGTTTAGCTAACTTACACATTTTCAAATAAGTTTTTGATTTAAACCAGATATGATATTAGCTTGAAAGATGTAAATGGGAATAAAACACCGTGCTACAATTGGAATATACACTTTTCAATTAATACTTTTAGAGAGTCGATAAAACATACAAATACATAAGTTTTATTTACAAGCATATAAATATTTGACAGTTTCTATCTCATTTTTGGCAAAGTCAAATAAATTACCATTACAAATGTACATGGATAAAGTTTACGATAATTACCATTGTAGAGTAGGATGGAGATTCAGGTAATTCATGCAGTTCTTCATGCATGCTTCACCGATCCATATCATTACCATTATCGCTATGTGTTGTACAATAATTCATCTTTTTTAATAATACGCATAATGTTACATATAAATAAATCATAAAACGGGTCATTTCTACCTACGCGAACAAATAGTTTTCACAAGTTATTAGTAATACAAGATAACATTAGTGAAAAATATTTATGATCACAATTATCTACCGTGCATGTTTAGTTTTTTTTTATGACGGCAGAGTTATAAGATTATTTATAGGTTTCATTTTTAGTCCACAATGTAGTTGCAAAAGTTTAATCAGGTGTAGTAGAACTATAAAATACAATGTGTATAGACAATGTTGAAATTTTCTGAGAAGGATCCTCAGCACAACATGCCTTTTTAATTGTATGATGCGAAAGATATCAACTATTCAAGCTTTCTCAATTTTTTTTTTGTAGCTATCATGCAGATCATATATATATATATATATATATATATATATATATGATTTTTATTCCAATTCACTACAAGAAAATGTTTAAATAATATCAACCTGAATAGCACGAAAACATGACATGCTATAATTAAGACAGGATAGGGTTTGTTAGCATAAAACATAGCTTGATTAATCGCTCTCTTTATCGCTTAATCCAAAATTTAGCAGGGTAAAATTTTCGTGCCCTCCTTCGTACGTTACTTTTCATCCTTTCCAAATTCCAGAAAGCGTTTCTGAATCTCATTTCTCCTCTTCGAGTCTCCTCTCTCCATTTCCAAATTCCAGAAAAGTCTCCGCTATCCTCCTCTCCAAAATACGTAGAATCTCCAATTCACTCCGTGCTGACTCAAATCAAAGTGGCGATTTCTACATAAGCTGAAATGCTCGAAGCCGTGAAACGCAAGAAACCGTAACTACACCAGAAAATGCCTTTAGTAGCTTTGTAAAAACGCTACAATAACTTGTAGTAGCGTTTCGATAAACGCTACTATACGATATGCAACTAAAAGTCTGAAAGTTTTTGTTACGTTTTAATACCGGATAGTCTTCTATTTTTTAAATATGAATGTAAACGAATTTCATAAGAACTTCTATTAGTACAGCATAAGAAGATCGGCTTTGATATGTTGGATTTAGACTCATAATAAAGATGTAGAAACGATATTAACAGAGTACTAAATAACTTGCAATATTATTTCTTATATTTTGGGTATATCCATTAATCACACAGATAAAACGATAGGATAACATAAGCAAGGGCACTGACTTGCAGTTACAAAGTAGAAGATAACGTCAATATTAACAGGAGTGGATATTAAGATCTACTTCTATTGGATTTTGGATTATGAGTTCGCGAAAATATTAAGATCTACTTCTATTCGTATATTATGAGTTCGCAAAAATAAATCTATAGGGGAGAATGAAAAACTTCTGTTGGTGCCACGGTAACAAGATCTACTTCTATTGGATTTTGGATTGAAAGTACAGACGTGGAAACATGTTCATTATAACATAAGCAAAGGGTACTAACTGGCACTTGCAGTTACACAGTAAAAGATAACATCAAAATTAACAGGGGTGGAAATTTAGATCATAGGCGATCATTCATTTATATTATTAGAATTGACAGATGACGACAAGCAAGCAAACTGAACACGAACATACATATATATAGTAGTGCGTAGCTCCACAACCCCCGAGAGAGCAATATAATTCGTATATCATGATTGATCATCAAGGCTTATGAGGTTTGAGATGAGCTTGCTCCTCAGGTACTTCATCAGCAGCCTTGCAGCATCTTTTGCACCTAGCACTGAGTTCGTATTGGGAAATGCAACATGAATTGGAGCAGCCTGCAGGTCTAGCCAGAGGCAATGGTCTCGGACGTGGAAGTCCCGGACGTGGAAGTCCCGGACGTGGAAGCGAACGATCAGCCATACCTGTAAAATCAGTGATAAGTATCTTATTTTGGTGCATTCAATAAGCCAAGCATCTGCCATACCTTATTTTTCCTATTCTTGAATTCAACTACTTACCGGCTGTAGTCTCGGAATTGAAAAGGGCAGTAGTAGCCAAAAGAAGACAAAATATAACCAATGTTTTCACTGAGATGGCCTTGATCGTATTGCTTGTTTATGGTGGTGCAGTAAGATGAAGAGAAAGTAATGAAAATGCTGCTTTATTTATAAGCAAAAATAAACCAGTAAACCATCAATATGGTTGTCATGCATTTATTTTGGTGGGACATGTTGACTCGTTATAACAAAGTTAGCTAATGGCCTAAACATCAACTTAGAAATATATCAATATGGCATCCACTCATTTAGACTGTTTAGTGTAGTCATATTTGTAATTTATGTAATAACATTTTGAAAAGATCAGCGTACTTCTACTTAAATCTTTCAGATTATTTTTAGTGATTAACCATCGTGTGAAAATAAATAATATTAGACATGAAATTCGTAGTGTTCTTTTTTTCTTTTAGAGAATGGTATACATGCTTATATTTTATAACAACTTATATATATATGTAGTTTACTAATTAAAATTAGATTAAGTTTTCACATTCTTTGTAATTTAAGTTACTGCACGATTTTAAAATACTATAAAATATGTTGCCCATATTAAGGTCAAAACTAATTACCGTTTGCATTTGGAGATTCCACGTTCTTTCCTGCTGAATAATTGTAATACAAGGCCGTTTTGGACCTCGGTCTTTTTCAAGGCTGGCTTTCTTTGTTGTTTTCTAATTAATCATTTGGTGCAACTGGCTTCATCCACCTGCATTGACTTAAGACTTCATTTTTCCTCAAGTAAGATGGAGACGCACCACTTGTGGATATTACCAAAAGTAAGATGGCCACTTGCAGATGGAGACACACCACTTTGTCTGTGATAAAACATTTCACGCAACAGTAGAAAACCCACGTGCATATATGAGCTCTTGTTTACCATGAATTGGCCGGCAAATCCGTTTTCCCTTCCAACGTTTTAAATAGCTCTACTGATATTATGTTTTCTAAAATATATAGGTTAACATGTATTTTTTTAATATTGTAAGTAAGTTATAGCATAAATGAAATGATTTTGCCTTAAAACTGCAAATACGCGAATAAACTGTTTGTTGGAGATTTAAAATAAATTTCTAAAAGAATAGATTGCAGAACATAGGAGTTAAAAATATCAGTTAGTCAATTGATAATTTTCTCTTCATTGGCGCTCAATACATTACTCTACTCCACATTTTTTTCCAATCTTGAAAACGCTATTTTTAGATAAATTTTGACATTGCATTGCTTATTTTTTGACTGTCTATAGCACGCGCGCACGCACGTGCGCGCGCGTGCACATACAAACACACACACACGCGCGCGCGCATGCGCGTGCGCGCGCACACACACACACACACACAAATATATATATATATATACATATATATACATACATACACACACATATTTCATATTTGAATTTTGGTCTTTTCAGAATGACAAACCGTAAAAAACATCATTTATCTTCGAAATGTACTTAACTTCTACTGAAAATAGTCATTGCTTATGTGAAATGCAGTGCGAACAAGGAGGGTATGCATAAAGTGACTATTAGCGTCACGTCTTTAGAATTGTTCCAAATATAAACAGCCTCTCATTGTAAAGTATATTGCAAAGCGGGTCCCTATTTTAGCACTTATGTGTTTTTCAAAGAAAAAAATGCACTGCTATGGAAAAAAAGAGAAAAAATCATAAATATTACCGAAAGTAATCTAAAAAAAACATTAATACTAAATATATGCATACATGTATGCATATACTCATCCACGGTTTATACTAAAAAATCTGGGTGAATATATGCATACATATATGCATATATTGGTTATATTTGCTATGATGCATGTATATAAAGATGAACTAATATGCATGAGCTACGAATTGTTGCTAAAATATATGTATTTATTCTATATTATATGCTAAAATGTATGCATAAAAGTTAAAACGGATGAAGGCTTATGAAAATTGCTGACATGTATGCATTTATTGCTTATAAATGTTGAAATGTATACATAAAATGCATATGCTTGAAAAACAGGTCATGATTGAATAAATGCAACGTTTGATGTATTTATTGCAGTATTGCTGCATACATTTCTACATTAATAGCGCAATTTGATGCAAAACTGTAATTTATGCAGAAATGTACGCATAAATTGCAAATAAATGAATTATTTGATGCAATATATTGCAACTTCATGTTTTTTTTTGATGCATTTTTGGTGGTTTTAATATGAATTTGATGACAATTAGCTGTTGTATTTAAATTCCAATTTACGTGAATTTTTTTTTGCTGATTTTTTTGATGTTTACGAAAATTATGGATGTAATTTATAAAAAATTAAGGTAGTGATGTACATGTAATTTATAAAAAATATGATGATTTGACGATTAGCTATTGTATTTAATTATCGTGTATGAGTTATGTAGCAATTTTATTTTATTATTTGTTGGACATGATTTGTTTTAAATATATTTGTGGCAAATTTATGGTAACTCGACCATGACATTCATTTTACATCAATGTTTTTATTGATTTATATTGCTATGATTTTGCATATGTTCAGTTTTTTTATGATTTGTGGTAGACGAAGATAAATATGAAACAACCACATTGATTTTTGGTGTATGGATGCGTATGGAATGTGTAGGGAAGGGAGAAGGTTGCATATGAAACTTGGCCTATGAACTTGGCATAGGGATGGCGTACGGAACTTGGCGTAGGTACGGCGTAGAGAATTTGACGTAGGAACGACATAGGGAACTTGGCGTAGGGAACATGGCGTAGATATGGCGTAGGGAAATATTTGCGACGAACAAGTTTCCGACTTCCTCTTTGGCGTAGGGATGGCGTTGGGAAATTCGATTCCCTACACCAAATTGGCGTACGGAATTTAGAATTTTTTTGTTGTGCAATTTTATGTTTGTTGTTTTTTAATGTTATAGAAATGTTAATAGAAATTCTAAACATTACTTATTGTAAATGTTGGATATGCTACCTTTTACATCGTTCTATTGACATTTTAAATATTTAGTTACAACACATTGAAGACATTAGAATAACAAAATACAATGTTTTATGATTAATGCAGAAAAAATTCCCTTAACAATGATAGTGTATTGTAAAAAATATATTTTACAACATTTAAAAATCATCATACAAAGTCTTCAGTTTGATACATTAGAATTATCGCTACAAGAAATATTGTCAATAGCGACGCCTAAATACCGACGAAAAAAAAACATCGGAAATCGCAACGCAATCCCGATGCAACAGCGATGGTTAATACCATCCAAATAAATTGAGAAAAAACATCACGAAAACTGTTGGTATCGTGACGTTTTTCCCGATCGAGAATAAGAAACATTGTCAATAGCGACGCCTAAACGCCGACGAAAAAAAGCATCGGCAATAGCAACGCAATCCCGACGCAATAACGATGGTTAATACCATCCAAATAAATTGAGAAAAAATATCGCGAAAACCGTTGGTATCGTGATATTTTTTCCGACTGAGTACAATAAACATTGTCAATAGCGACGGCTAAATGCCGATGAAAAAACATCGAAAATCACAACGCAACAACGATGCATTACCGATGGTTGATGCTACCCAACTAAATTGAGAAAAAACATCGCGAAAACTGTCGGTATCGTGACATATCGATCATTAGTATAATAAAACTAAAGAATAAACTATTTTGCCTTTCAAAATTTCATCTGGTCGTACATGCAAACGAATGTATATGCCGATTGTGTTTTTCAGATATTTTAAACATATTTTTTCAATGGGTTATATATACTTGTTAATAATTTTGATGCAATTTGGATGAAATAATTATTGTAATTCAAAATTTGTTACTTAAATATTTAATTTTTTTTGGAAAATTAAAAATTTATTTTGCAATGTCATATTCGATGCAACTCAAAAATAGTTAAAATGAAATGTAACTTTTTCGTAACCTAAATATAATTGTATTTAAAATTATATTTATTAACTATAATTAAAATAGACCGTTCAAATGAAATGCTTAACGGACTCATTTATTTTACCGTAGCCTGTTAGAGCCGGTAAAATAACATTGGTTTTCATAAGCAATTTCGCCTTTCTTCCATATTTCTTTGATTCTCTCATTCAAGACAGCCGAAACCATTTTTCTTCGATTCTCTTATTCAAGACTGCTAAAACCCTAACCGAAATTTTTCGTAACTTTGCTAAGGGCGATTTGCTTGAGTCTCAGGGCACGGTACTAAATATTTTGTTATCGATTGATCGATTTGGTTTGTTGATCTTCATTTATTTTTTCCAGATCTAGGAAAGTCTCTGTAATTTGATCGATTTTCAGATTTTCATTTCAAATCATCGAATTGATTCTCTTCGTATTGATTTCAGGTATATTACATTTTATTGTTCTTGGTTGATTGAGTTATTTGGATTTCTTTATACTTAAATTCAGCTACAGTTATTGATGTTTACCTTTTGCATTTTCATAAGCCAGTACATTATCTTATATTCATATAGCATTTGCTTTTGTGGTTATGGTATCTTAAATTTGTAAAAGATGTTGGAAACATAATTGGTTATATTATTTTGTGATGCCCATTATCTTAAATTTGTTAAAGATGTCTGAGTAGCAAATTGTATTTTGTATTACATCTTGAAAATTAGAATCATACATAAACTCCAAATTCTAACATGGCTTAGTGGATTTACAAAAGTCAATGAAATTTGTGTGCGTATAGTAACCTTTACTCTTGCTTGTCTAACTAAAGATATATGCCAAAATACGGGGGACTAGGACTAGCCTACCAAAAAAGTGTATACTACTCATGTAAAGCAGAGCCACCTGCTTTATATGTAATATCTTAACTGATTTTGTTGCATTAATCAGACATCCTTGTTCAGTTTTAAGATAAATACAATTTTGTGTTTTTTGCAATGCAAAAGGGGCACTTGAAAGGGGTATTCTGAACGGGGCATGAACATGTAAAATTCAGGGAAGTGAGAATGCCTTTTTTAATTGCAAAACGGAATAATTGCCTGTTTGTATTGTATTTTTACTTGCTTTATATTGTTTTAATTATTTTTGGAGCAAAATTTATTGATTATAAATTAATATGAAATATGCAAAATTAAGAAACGGATACGTTAGAATGGTACATCGGGATTTAAAAAATTCAACATCCATAATAGAAATACGCAAAATAAAATACAAATTCTATGGATTAAGGGCAGATTTGATGATCAATTATTGCTAGTATTGAATGTTGTTTCTCATATGTTTTATCTTAACTGTAAACAAACTTCGTTTAGTTTCCCCATCCAAAACAGTGCAAAATTATTATTATCCTTTTTTATTAAAATTGTTAATGCTTCGTCAGTCTCATTTTGTCCAATCATCTTCACACAATAAGCAAAAGAAATATATGACGAAGACGGTCTGGTAAAATCTACAGTGGTTGTATTGGTCGCTGGATCTAAGTTTGCAGTTGTGGTTGGGATTTCCATTTAAAAATGATAGTTTTGAAGCTTGTACATCATATCTATAAGATTACTTACTTTCTTGGGTTTAGTTTTTATGTCCTCTGCCTCTACCACCATGAATTTTGATACCATAAGATGAACCAAGATAAACCCTAAATCTAGGGGATGCAGTAGGAAAAAATTGGGTAGGTTGTACCTGAACGCATTCGAGATTATTGTGGTTGGATAGTTCGGGAATGTAGAGAAATTGCTACGAGTTTTCATTTGGCATAGGAGTGCACAATAGTGCAGCGAATCTAACAGCATGTGTACTATGAAATATAGTTTAAAGTAATCTTGCATTCTCTATTGGCCATTAAGTTACCTATTTTTACCTCAATCACATGGGTTAACTTCTGTAAAATAGTCACTAGTACAATATTTTTCTCTCTCCATAAAATAAAACTATTACAAAGGTACACATATTCTGGAGTTAAAGCAGCTAGCGCTATAAAATGCATATTATTACCTAACTGCACAAGTTTTTATTCAAGGATAAGCATCCCTTGTCCTAATTATTGTCTTACAACAATACTAATCTTTGGATTTTGAAACATTGTAATGTATTGTGTTGCTTCGCCTATTAGGTGTGGTTATTTTACGAGTGTTGGCATAACGGTAGGTAGAAAATTCACTTATTAATCAGATCATATTACTTTAGTGGGAACATGCACATTAATAGAGAAGTCAACATTGTTATAAGAAGAATTAGTAGTTAACTTATTTGCAATGTTGAATACTTGAATGTCCCATTGTACTCCTGTGGTGAACTACTTTCTCCAGAATATCCACGCCTTTATTAAGATCTGATTTTAAAAATGCATTGCTAGTGCTTTCCTGTGTAGTAAAAAGAGTATCATGGTAATGCCCTATAACAGGTTTGGCAGATAAGGAGATGAGATCAAAGTTCTAACTGAGAAAGGAATAAACGATTTAAGGTTAGTATAAGATGAGAAGAGGGAAATGGGGGAAGGATAGTAAATGGTTTTTCATGAAGGGAGTTAGGAAGGATACAGTTTAGTTTTAACATTGACGTGGCATGCTTCAGAGATCAAGAAAAGAAACTCACTTTTTATAATATAGTATAGATTATTGAAATAATGTCAACTTTTATTACCTGCAAGTTATTGCAAACTGGGCAAATATTATATTTTGGTAGGTTATATGGTAAAAAATCATAGTATAAATTTAAGGTAAATTTCTTCGTTTAGAATAATCTAGATACTCTTGTTGAATAGCTATGTGGACAAGTATTACATACCTGCTGCTTTTAGTCAATTTCTGAATTCTGATGCAACTATAATTTTAGTTTTTAAAACAATAGAACAGACAAATAAACTTAAAAATAAAACTGTACATGTGATATTTGTTGTTTTATGGTATTGATATGGGTTTCTATTTGATTTATATGGGATAGTTTCAATTTTTTCTTGTTTCAAATTGCTTTCTTTATCACTATCTGTTTGATCTACCTGTCACTAGCCTTACAGCAATTTACTACCATAATTAGACTTTTGACGCTGATTTTCATTGCAGTTTGCCGAATTAATCCTTTCTTATTTTGCATGATATTTTTGTATAAGCATAAAATTTTAAAAGGTATTTGCCGATTTGATATTATTTTTTCTAAGACCTATAATTTGAGATGAATTTCCAAGTTCACATCAACCATCCCAAAATATTCACGGTAGAACCTTCTAATACTTTCAATCTCTGAAGCATTAGTACGAATTTTTCACTCAGCGTTTGATGCCAGGTCAATCTCGGATGCCTTCTAATGCTTTCAATCTCTGAAGCATTAGTACGAATTTTTCACTCAGCGTTTGATGCCAGGTCAATCTCGGATGCCTTCTAATGCTTTCAATTTCTAAAGCATTAGTATGAATTTTTCACTCAGCGTTTAATGCCAGGTCAATCGCGAATGCCTTTGATCTTGTGGTATTTCTCTACCGCATCCTTTAGTCAAAAAGATAATGTTTCTTGGTTTATTGAGCAAATTCTTGAGAAATCACAATGTTAACAATGGTAGTTTTGAACTCTTGTTTTTCTTCTTCTTGTTTAATTAATCATCAATCCTTTCTGGTTTATATTGTTTATCCGTGATCCACAAATTTTGTGCTACTAAGCTGTTATGGCATGTATTCGTATTTATAATACAAAATACTAACTCAGCCTTGCTGACTTATACAATATGAGATTATACCTTCTCAAAATAAGTGTCTTCAATTGACTCTTCCATTTCTCTCTACTCTTATTTTAACCGTTCCCTCTTCCTCCTCCACATTTTAAACCGTGTCTCCGCATGTATTCGATTCTCCTATGTTCATTACTTATTCCCCAACCCTAATCATATCCCTAATCTCCTATCAGGGGGATTACTAGAATTAAGGATAAACTTGTGCATATAGCCAAATATGTCTACATCATTCTTTCGTATGTGCTTTCTCTTTCGTTACCCATGTTTCTTCAACATGGTTGCATCTTCCTCAATTTAGACTGCAACTTTAATTTCCCTTCCCCAGTGTTATTAAACTCTAGACGCACACCGAAGCGCCAAGGCCCTTTGAAGCATAAGTGCAATGCGCAAACGCGAAGCGCGCGCTTCTTTAAATAAAAGCGCATAATGTATAAAATTATAGATACACATATCTTGCACATGTAAACAATATAAACGTTATAAATTAGTAGAAAATAACACATTCATATGCAAATCAAATTGTCACTACATCAAACAAAGAGACTGTAAACATTAAAGAACATACAATGTGACATTGGTAAGAAACGCATGGTAGTAGTTATGTTTATACAAACTAATTTAATACAAGCGAACAAAATTAAAGAAACTTGTGGAGTTATGGTGCAAAACTCAGTAGCCATGTCCATATATAATCAAAAAGAATACATGTACATAACTACTCAAACCATGTACATAACTTGTATATATATATATATATATATATATATATATGTGTGTGTGTGTGTGTGTATACAGTATAAACACAAGATAAATAGTAGTAATGAAGAACCCCATTAAAAAAAGTAAAGCGAAGTACCAAATACAACTTGTATATATGTGCACATGTAATATATATATATATATATATATATAAACACACACACACACACATATATATATATATATATATTATAATTACTAACATATACATAGAGTACTAAAAAAACTTAATGAGACAAATTGACAAGGACATAACAGAGAACATACGCCACAAAAGAACGCATTTCAGTACTGAAGAGACTCACTTGGACTATTTGACAAGTACATAGAAGATAAATTAAAAGAATAAAAAAGAAAGTAGAAGAAGATAGAAGTTATAGATGTAATATATCAAAAATAAAAGAAAGATTAAAGAAGAAGAGAAGTTTATTTGGTCGTTATATGAGTTGAAGCCATTGTAAGAAGATCTCATTTGAAGCAGCTGATATTTGAAGCGTGTATGAGTTAAAGTCACATTTAGTGAAAATATAATTATTTTAGACAATCAAACCTGATCAAAGCTTATCAGTTACATTTATTTATTTTTTTCTCGAAATTTTCGCATAGCTTCAACTGAGCATGCATACTTGGAGCGTTATTGCGCGTTGGCATAGCGCATAATCGAGAAAAGCGCGTGCACAGTTCAAGTCGCATCACATACCTTAAGCAATTCGCTTCCGGTGCGCATCGTTGTGCGTATCAAGGTTCAGATCTGGGATTTTGGAGAAAATCTCGGGTTTATATCTCGGCCGAAATGGGTATATATAAAACAATTATAACTAAAAATACTGCAAAATCTCAGATCTCGGGCAAAATCTTGGATTTTTATCTCGGGCGAGATGAGCGAGATTTAAAACCTTAGCATGTGTGCGTGCGCATATGCGTGCTTTTCCTCAAACTTCCCTTCCCTAAACTATTTTTCCTCAAATTCATGTCATCTCTCCATATATCCATGTAAATTATATTAGCAATTTAATTGATCAACCATAACTAAATATATGATCCTTTCTTGTACGATATTCTAATTATGGTAAATTTGCAGTTTCAATGGACTACTCAAGTGAGCGCAGATGGATGTATAAAAGAAAAGGGGAGAAAGGATGGATAAAGAAATCTATTTTGGATGGTTTGGACGTATTCATGAATTTTGCAACTAACAATAGCACCGAAGATGTAATCCATTGCCCTTGCATTAAGTGTGATGATAGGAAATTGCAAAAGAATGATATCGTAAGAGAGCATTTATTATGTAAAGGGTTCACACTTGATTACTATATATGGAAATATCATGGAGAAATGGAGATAACATCTGAAAGAATGAATGTTGGTGAAAATGAAACCACAAATTACTCTGAAGCAACCATCTTAGAAAATAGAATGTTGGAAATGGTTTACGGTGTTGCAGGTCCAACGCTACATGATTATCATGCTGAAGAGCATAATGTGGAGGAAGATCCTAACCCGAAAGCAAAAAAAAGTTATGACTTGTTGCAAGTTGCAAACCGACCATTGTGGAATGGTTGCGTAACACACACGGAGTTATCAGCGACGGCTAGGTTTATAGCAATAAAAGCTAAATATAATACTACAGAAAATGAATTTGATGCATTTCTCCAAGCGAGCAAAGAAATGTTACCGCCTGATAATGTGTTAGCAAAAAACTTTTATAATATGAAAAACAAATTTCTGCATTTGGTTTGCCATATCACAAGATAGATGCATGTAAAAATGGATGCATGTTATATTGGAAAGATGATATAGATCTAACTAATTGCAAATTTTGTAATTGTTCACGATACGTAATGAAGAAAAATAAGGGCAAAGATGTTCCTTACACTCGAATGCATTATCTTCCCATTACACCTAGACTACAAAGGTTGTATGCATCTCCAACAACTGCATGTCATATGAGATGGCATAAAGTAAGAATTCACGAGGAAGGAGTTTTATGTCATCCATCAGATGGTGAAGCTTGGAAGCATTTTGACAATACTTATCCGAAGTTTGCGAATGAGTCACATAAAATCAGACTTGGCTTATGTACAGATGGGTTTGCACCACTTAGTCAGTTTGGAAGTAAATATTCGTCGTTGCCTGTTATTTTGACACCGTATAATTTACCACCTTGGATGTGTATGAAAAATCCATATATGTTTCTGACTCTTATTGTTCCTGGACCACGGAATCCAAAAAATGGAATTGACGTGTATTTGCAGCCTTTAATCGAAGAGTTGGGGAAGTTATGGGATGAGGGAATCGATACCTATGATATATCTAAAAAAAATAATTTCAGAATGTATGCTTCTTTATTATGGACAATAAGTGATTTTCCTGCTTATGGAATGCTTTCTGGTTGGAGTACAAGTGGTCGACTGTCTTGCCCATATTGTATGGAACATACACAAGCATTTCGACTACAAAATGGTGGAAAAGAATCATGGTTTGATTGTCGTCGTTGTTTTTTGCATATTGATGACCGTTATAGACATAATAAGAAGAATTTTAAAGCGAACAAGGTTGAAAGAAGATCGTCGCCACCAAATTTATCTAGCGAAGAAATTTATGAAATCATTAAAGATTATCCTATGATCCATGAAGTTGGTAAAGAAGAAAAAATTTTGGGTAAAGGAAAAACTCATAATTAGTACTCTAAAATTTCCAGATGGTATTGCTTCTAATATAAGACGATGTGCTGACTTAAAATCTAGGAAAATGTCAGGAGTGAAGAGTCATGATTGTCATGTTTTTATTGAGACACTTTTTCCAATAGCTTTTAAAGAATTATTACCGGCTAAAGTTTGGAAAATCGTCACTGAACTTAGCTTGTTTTACAAAGACTTGTGTTCAACTTCATTGAAAATAGAACACTTGAAAATACTTAAAGAAGACATACCAATATTACTTTGCAAGATGGAACAAATATTTCCCCCAGGCTTATTTAATGTTATGGAACATCATCCCATACATCTACCTAGTGAAGCGTTAATGCGAGGACCAGTTCAGTATGGATGGATGTATCCTTTAGAGAGGTAATTAAAAACTAATGACCTTTATTATTAAACATGTTATATCATGTATAACATAAAGTACTCATGTATAGGTACTTGGGTCATTTGAAGAAAAAAATAAAACAAAAAACACGTGTGGAGGGGTCAATTTGCAGGGCATATGTTGGGGAAGAAGCATCCACGTTTTTTTAACCATTATTTCGAGAAGCACGTTAAATCAATGCTTAATAGCGTTCATCGTAACGTTGAAGGTGCCATGGATGATTCATTTGAGAATCTTATATCTGTGTTTAGAAAATATGGAAGAGCATCTGGTAAATGTAAAGAAGGCTAGTTGAATGATAAAGATCTTCATACTATCAGAACTTATGTACTCCTCAATTGTGCCGAACTAGCCCCTTTTATTAGGTAAATTTTTCTACTTATATATCGAATTACTTACCAAGATAGTCAAATAAAGTTTTTTCTTACATTGTTATGTGACCAAACAGAATTTTTGATGAAGAGCAATCAACACTCGAGCTCGGCAAGAAATTTGTGGATTGTTTTTTGAATTATGTAAGTATGTTATATAAAAAAAATTATTATTGTCATTTACTGAAAATTTAATATATCACTAATATATTATGTTATTAACATATTGTACAATAATTGATAGGTGTGTGCACATAATATCGTTGATATTGGCTTGAAGTATCTTGCACATGGACCACAACTTAAAGTTAGAAAATTTCCAACGTACTTTGTCAACGGGTTTAAATTTCATATAGAAGAATATGGAGCTCACAAATCTACATTCAATAGCGGAGTGTGTGTAAAAGGTAGCGATGATCCAAATGTCCATATCGATGATTACTACGGTGTGTTGAAAGAGATTATTGAATTAACATATTCACTTATGCCAGAACAAAAGGTTGTTTTGTTCAAATGTAATTGGTTTAACAACAAACCAAATGTTGGTATTCACCTGCATAAAGATTATCCACTTATTGAAGTAAATCATACTGTTAACTACCAAAAACTCACTCAAGCATTTTGTCGAACAGTAAAAGTTCACCAACCTGGGTTCGAGAACCATCATAAAACTGTTCGGGATCTTACTGGTCGGTCTCGAGTCTCTACCGTGCTCGGTCAGTCCAAGCTTCCACCTCGTCTGACTCGAGCTCTAGATGCTGGTCAGTCTTCATCCATCTTGGTCGTGGTCGGTGCTGGAAACTCGTGCTGGTCGGTCGAGAGGAGCACCACCTGGTCGGTCAAGGGGAGCACCACCTGTCGGTCGCATCAGCTCATGAGAATCGGTCGCTCCTTCAAGTGCTGGTCGTGTCGAGCAAGCTGGCAAGGTTGAGCATTCACCTAGTCGGTCTGGATCTTCCACCTGGTCGGTTCCAAGCATCCATGCGGGAGAGATCGAGCAGCTTCTTAATTGAGAGCTCAGGCACTTTGGACGAGCAGGTTTGCACAAAAGAAACCAAAGAAGAGATGGCAATATCGTAATTATGGAACCCCATTTTGCATAGTAAAAGGGGACTTACTTGTGCTTTGCAATTCCTGGTCGCTATACACACGTGGTCGGTTTTAATGCAAGACAAATTCAAATTGCTGGCAGCATATACTGGTCGGTCCATATTTTGCATGTCTGGTCGGTTACTAGACTGGATAAAGCTTATCGATTCCTAATGCCAACCCATCGCCAATTCACCGCCAACCATACACCATATATTTACAAGCCTGCCACTACCCCTTATCTCCAACTATAAATACCCCCTTTCTCCACACTTCAAAGGGGGGATGGGAACACCCCGAAGGGCTGCTAAAATCATTTCTCCAAGGCATTCTCAAGCTTCATCCATGGAAACCCATTCAAGCTCCACTTAAGCAACACAAGTCTCCATTGAATTCTCTCTAGAAACTTGGATCTACTATCAAAATGCTATGGAATCGAAGAGATCTACCTCTAAAGTGAAGCATTGAAGGCTTTTCATCCATTTCAATCAATACTTGGGGAGATCTAACCGATCCACTAGCTAATTCAAGTGCGATTCACATCAAAGAGGGAGAAATGAGAGATTCAATGTAAATTGAGGGAGATTTGTATGGCATTGTGCTTGGAATCATGAAAGTGATAATGGAAAATGTTTGCATAGTGGACGTAGGTCACGTTTGACCGAACCACTCTAAAAATTGTGTGTTCCTCTCTCTTATTGCTTTGTTTTTGCGAATTGCGGTCTCACATTTCTTCATACATGCTTTTCATGGTGTCTCTCCCCTGATTTGGAAACGTGCTTTCTTAGCACCTTGCCACTGAACGGGCGACGCACTCTTTAAAGCATCGTATTTGGTGTTTGATCATATTTTGATTAAAACATTAGGCGCCCCCCGTGGGGCCGCATTTGCACTTCTCCCAAACTCGACAAGGTTAAGAACTTTGCACGTAAGATCTAGGCTTGCTTCAACCATAGATCTCGCAAATCTTAGATCTGGGCCAATCGACGAGCTATCTTCCAAACTCAAATCCATGTCCGAGATAATGGCTAAGTCCAAGAAAACCGCAAGTAAAACCGTTGGAGAAAACGACAACAACGACGACGTCAACAATGTTGCTAACAACGAAGCTACACCTCTTACTAACCGCTTCGAGGTTGGTAAAAATTCCATAACCGGAGCTGGAGTAACAAGGGCCGAGCTAGATGTCGTTGTCGCTAATCTACACCAACGGATGTAAGCTTCCAGTAAAGCCTTGTTGGATGATAACAAAACTCTTGTGGATGCTAATCAAACTTTGATGGATAAAGTGAGCGCTCTCCTAAACGCTCAAGCCAATCCCGCTCCTCCTCAAAAGGCTCATGTCAACCTTGAGGGAAACACAAGTTCATCAACTTCTGCAATGATAACATTGAAGGGTTCAACGAAGCCGACATTCATGCTTCCAAGCTGAAAGCCAAAAGCGTTTCCAATCGAGATGCCCGGCGAGTCGCAAGTCTTAAAAGGGGAGCACCTTCCCCTGCTGAAGGAAAAGGACCCATACACTCTAATCGCGATCGAGCATCCGGAAAGGAAATCGAGGTCCAATGTAACACCCCGCCTCCGCTAGGGTCACTCGCAAAGGAATGCACTAGCTTTAGAGGGGCATTATTGGTAAACATGCACAGAAATATCACAAGACAGAACATATATAAATAGCGGAAGTAAAATCAAACTTTCATAACATGAATAAATAAGGTCTAAGCCTTTTACATCAGAGTACATCAAAACCTGTCTTGCAATAGTAAAGAAGCATAAAGACTTTTTAATAAATTATTCCCCAAATAAAACCGTAAAGTAGCCATAGCCAAGAGGAGTCCAAGCCATCCATGATGACCTTCAAGCAGAAGAAGTCCGAACTAAACAGCATTGTTTCCTCCCTGAAACCTGGGGGGGGAAACGGAAGAAAAGAGACGAAACAAAACGGGTCAGTCAAAAAGACTGAGTAAGTCCTATCTACTTCCAGTATAAAAACAGGTAAAGGTAACATGACATGCATAAACTGAAAGTAAACATAAGGATAACTACAAGATAGATAAACCACGGTAGCCGGTTGAACTACTGCGGCAAGGTAAACTAAGGTATCATGATAACTACGGTGTTATGATAAGTCAAGGTATCACATCGTCAGATTTCTATCGAGTACATTATCCCAAGGTATCTACCCCGTCTAACATCCCACGGTATCTATTATGTACATTCTTCCTAGTTCTAACATGTATATTTGCTCTGCACCTCTCGTACTAGTATCCCTACCCGCGTCATGTGTTAACCATGAACGTCCCTTGCTCAAAGTCGTGTAATGGTCCATGTCAACCTAATATATTACATATATAGGTTACTCAAATCATATGTTTCTTTCCATGTATATAAGTTCAGTCCTTTGCCGTACCTCGTACGGGCTTCCTCATGTCGTATTATCCTTGAAGTCGTTTGGACTGTCACCCTTGTTCTAGCTAGGCTCTTCCATATGAATCATCGTTTGAACTACTAGGACTTACGCCACCTAGCACCACTAGGGATTACGCTTACCTATTGCACGCTTTCGTATTTCGGTTTGGGTTAAACCACCTAGGACACTAGGGATTACGCTAACCCTCAACCGCGCCCTTTTTCCTACGCATTCATCGTGAATCGTTTTTCTATAACTGTATGCACATGTATCACATCGTGCCATCCGAGTCCTGTCACAGGGCAAAACAAGAAATACAGGACTCCTTCGGGAGCTTTAGATTTATCTGCCGATGCAGATACTAAGGTCTGCTTTTCTACACGTGGCTATGGTCCCACGAGACCCCTCCCTCAACTAGTGAAAGGCAACACAAGAGAAAATCTTGCATGAGAACTACACTCCGGCCAGCCCACATCCTACGGCCTACCTGACCCATAATTAGATAGCAATTATGGTCTGTTGGGTGTTCCCTGCCTTTCCGTACGTACACGCTTGACTCAAGATGGTAGATGATCGACGAACTTGCTATCTAGGGCACTATCATGTATTCGTTGACTCACTACTATCCATCCCAGTCTTTAGGTCGCTCGTATAGCAACCAAGGCATACTCTTGGTTCTTCTAACGCAGACCTTAACCTCTTGTGAGCCCAGGATGATCATCTGCGACCTCACAGAGGGATACCAAGAATATCCTCACGTTCCCCGAAGCCGCTGCTTCGTTACCCAGTTCGCTGGAGCCTTTATCTAAAACAGATAGCCTGCTCCTACACGTATACTTAAACGATGACCTACCGTATCGGGTTACTCATCTATCTAAGAGGTGGTCCACATTTCCTTGGCTAAGGATTATTACTTAGTTTCCCTAAGGTTTACCACTTAGCCTTATTTCCATAATCCTTGTTAACTATGGTTATTTACCTAATCCTCCGAATTAGGGTTTATCTAATGGGTTAGGTGTCACTTAAGTTCATAACTTAGCCCGTCTACAAACCATGTCAAAATTGGCTAAGTATCCAAGTCCAAGACTTAACCCTACAAACCATGTGTCAAGTTGGCTAAGTATATTAAGCAATCCATAACTTAACCTCGTCTAATTATCATTTTAGATTGGTTAATTATATAAATTAACTCGACCTTGTCAAATTACCGAGTCAAATCGGTCAAGCGTATTCAAGTGATTCGTGACTTAGCCTTATCATGTTTTCATGCTAGATTGGTTAAGTATAGGTTAACTTAACCTCATCAAATTAACGAGTTAGATTGGTTAAGTATAGGTCACTTAACCTCATCAGATCATCGTGTTAAATTAGTTAAGTGTTTAACTTAACCCCATTAAATTACTGAGTTAAGTTGGTTAAGTATGGGTTACTTGTCCTCATTGAATTACCAAGTTTAAATTGGTTAAGCGTTTAACTTAACCCCATCGAATTACCGTATTTAGATTAGTTAAGTGTGGATTACTTAACCCCATCTAATTACCGTGGTTGGGTTAGTTAAGTCTTAATTACTTAACCCATCTCCTAATCATCTTGCATGGTTAAGTGTCATTAAGGAATCAAGTCCGGTCCCACTTAACCTACCCATTCGTGTCATATCGGTTAAGTGTCATTAGTTAAATTTACTTAACCTTATCATGTGGCATTAATTAAATTAATGCACTCTTAACCTCTCACATTAGACCTTGTTGTGGTTACTAGTTAAGCCGGGCGGGTCCGGGTAGATTTACACCACAACCTAGTCTAACCTCGGGTCTTAAGCGCGACATGACCAACTTCTCACATTGGGTCCTATTGTTTGCAACTACTAGTTAGGCCGGTCGGTTCCGGGTAGTTTTACGTTGCAAACTCAACCCAACCTCGAGTTGGCCACACTTATATTATCTAAGTTCATCATGTTTCCACAACATGTTACAAGTTTTCAAGCATTTGGGTAGACCTAACTTAATAGGTAAATTCCCAAAGGGTAGACCTAACTTAATAGGTAAATTCCCAAGCTCATGTTTTTATGCATATGTACAAGTTAACTTACATGCTATATTCAATGTTACATGTTGTCATGTTATACCCATTTAACCCAAATCATGTTTCACATCATATTTCATGGAACTTCAAGTTAAGTTTCTCATGTATATTCACGCTCGTCTAACCCAACCCCAAAACGTGTTTCCAACGTAAGTATAGACGAGTCAACATAGTAGGAATACTATGACTACGAATTGGCCTCGAACATGCATAGTGTCATAAAAAGGGTTTTGGCCACAAACACACAAAATGTCACAAGGGAATTCGGCCACAAACATGCATATTATCAAAAAGGGTTTGGCCATAAACATGCACAACTTAAAAGGGGGGATTGGGCACGAGCATGCATAATCTCATAAAGGATTTGGCCACAAACTTGCATGTTAGCATAAGGGGTTTGGGTTCATAAACATGCATAAGCCCCAAAATCTTGTCTTAGCCAATGTTTCACAAGTAAAGTGGTTCCTAAAGGTTCATGCTAGCATTTCATGCATAAAGATCCAAACTTGCAAGTTAAACTAGGTTATGCATAGCATGAGAGGCATGATTAAGTCACTCACATGGCCTAAAATCATAAACATGAACACAAGAGGCAAGGTAAGGTTCATATAGGTTCGCATAATCATGTTTAGCCTCATTTTATCCCATGTCATTATCAACACTACCGTTTCCATCTAAAAGTAGCTAGAACTTACGTAGTTAGGCCTAGGGAAAGAAGCATGAATCATCTTGGCTAAGAAAGGTGCCTCCTTTGTTGAAGAACCTTCATGAAACTCGCATAGCAATGTTGATTTGGCCTCTATTTGGTGTAGCAAGCTTGCACCTTTTGATTTGAACCCGATTTGAATGCATAGGCTTTAGGAAAGGGGGATGGAGGCCATGATCACTTGGCATTTGGGCAGCACTTCGTGGAGAGGGTGAGTTATGAGGGTTTAGGGGGGCTTAGGGGTGTTTTTATAGAGATTAGGAGTGTTTTAGGCCATAGGATTAGATCTAGGATAGATTAGGACCATCAGATCTCGGAAGCTTCCAGAATCAGCCCAAGAGCAAGACCAGGTGAGCCAAACAGGTGCGCCAGGCAACTTGCCCCGGCCACCCCCTGTCGTCAGGCAAGTCGACAGGGCTGTCGACTTGGTCTGGGCCCAAGTCGACAGGCCTGTCGACAGCCCTGTCGACATGGCCTAGGCGGGTAACTTCCCGCCTAGCCCCAGATCTGATTTTCAAAGCTGTTTCCGAAATTCAAATTTCCAGAAACCTTCTTTGGGCCTTTTACGGGTCATACGGACTCCGATTCTCGAAAACTCGGACTCTATTTCGCGTATTTTTCCGAGACGAACGCAATGGCACAGACCGTTTCACTTGATTCAGAATTTATAATTTAATTCTGTCTTGATTCTTGATTTAACGTGTTGTAAAAATTCGGGTTGTTACATTCTCCCCTTCTTAAAGGATTTCGTCCCCGAAATCTCAAAGTTAGGAAGAACATATCCTACCATCCATCATCCATCTACTCAAACCATCATCCACAAGCAACCATTGTCCTTAGACGACTCCTAATGCTTTATGAATGTATGCAAAACGTGTGTGTACATGTTCCTTAGCTAATGCTAATGATCAGGCCTGAAAAATCTTTTGAATGTAAAAATATGTTTAGTGCTATGAATCCATCATGTATGCAAATAGTCCTAGTCATATACACTATATGCGTGCACAAACATTCAACCATATGCAACATCCGCATGATAACACATTCAATTTCATCCATAAACAAGTATAAATACTCGTGCATATGCAATATGAAATGTGACCGAGTCGAGCTAATATCTAATGTAAATTCGCGCATCCACGAGCAACCACTTGCAACCATTTGCAACCATATCAACCATAACATGTTTCAAATACATGTTTACATCCATAGGGTTCTACCTAAGATTCCCTGAAACAGGGTCGAGAAGATAAACAAAACAAACTCCGTACGGGGTTTGTAACAGAGACAGGACCGAGAGGATATCCATAAAAGATAGCCTACAAGCAAGCTCAACAGAAAAACAGGGATCGAGGATATATTCCCAAAAGAGATATCATGCACGTATTTAGTCTTCAGTCTCCTGAGTCGCATTACCTTGAGCTTAGTTCCATCGTGCCTTGACCGTCCCATGACTTCTTGATTTCCCGTTTCCATAACATGGGTTGGAACTCATTCCCTCGTCGCCTCCCATTCCACTTGCACTTCTTCTTCTTCTAGAACACTTGGCGCAAACAGGACTGCGTACTCATGATTCCACGCAAGCTTTCCAAAATTTCCTTAGTGAATCCTGGACCTCGTACCACAAAGTATTCCACGTAGAAAAACTTTCTCTTGAAAGTAGACAGGTTGCCATGCGCACTTACTAGGGTAATTCCCATAACTCATGCACAAGTGAAGTAGACCACCCATCCCACTAGCAAACACCACTCGACCGGGTTTCTAATTTCCAACAAAGGCATCTAGGGATTCTAAGTAACTAATCATGACAGAACCCAAAAGGTTACGTGATACTTCAAGGGTATTACCAAAACAAGCCAAGAGTCTAACTACCCTCCTATCAAAACCGAGAGTGGCACCCCTTACTGGATAACCACTTCATCCCTAGAATCCATCCATGGCTTATAAACATAAGCATTATTTCCAAACTCAACACTTGGCATAGACATTCTCAAATCCAAACAAGCCATGAGTAAATGGACCGGTCTTCCAATAGGACTTTGAGACAAAAATGGGATCCTCTACTATGCTAGTACTAAGGTGCAGAGACTCAACTATCGAAGCGGACTTAAAAGATGCGGTGATCAAAACAAAGTCCCGACAGGATGATAGAGAAGAAAAGCTAAACCTTTAACAAGATCGTTACCCTCCTTCTGAGGTACCCTAGAAATGAGAGCATACTATTGCCCTCCGAATGATCTTGTCCCTGTTCCATGATACTTAACTATCCGTCCCGTTTCACCATGCCAAAGGTACTCTCTCGTCATGGGTTTCATTGTTCATCTTTCTCCCTCCTTTTAGGACTCAGCCATACCAACATGTTGCTTATCCCTGAGCTCGTATCCTTTATCCTTGTTCTTACTATCCTTTCATGCATAACTCTGCAACGGTCTCTCGAGAACCACCTCCATCGTACGGGAGACACTTACGCAGCTAGAAAGACTAGTCGCAGTCAAAACCACTGTGACTACAGATGGAGGAAAGAAAGGAAAAGAGATTCAATCAAGGAAACAAGGATAATGCTAATGGCCTTTGGGGAATAGCCTTTTTCTTTTTAAAACGAAATTTTCTTGAAAAATGCTTCTTTGTAAACGGTTTTTCAAAAAAATTTCAGAAGGTCTTTAAAAACTTTTTGCCCAGTCTGGTAACCTTCTGCTCTGATACCAAATGTAACACCCCGCCTCCGCTAGGGTCACTCGCAAAGGAATGCACTAGCTTTAGAGGGGCATTATTGGTAAACATGCACAGAAATATCACAAGACAGAACATATATAAATAGCGGAAGTAAAATCAAACTTTCATAACATGAATAAATAAGGTCTAAGCCTTTTACATCAGAGTACATCAAAACCTGTCTTGCAATAGTAAAGAAGCATAAAGACTTTTTAATAAATTATTCCCCAAATAAAACCGTAAAGTAGCCATAGCCAAGAGGAGTCCAAGCCATCCATGATGACCTTCAAGCAGAAGAAGTCCGAACTAAACAGCATTGTTTCCTCCCTGAAACCTTGGGGGGGAACGGAAGAAAAGAGGCGAAACAAAACGGGTCAGTCAAAAAGACTGAGTAAGTCCTATCTACTTCCAGTATAAAAACAGGTAAAGGTAACATGACATGCATAAACTGAAAGTAAACATAAGGATAACTACAAGATAGATAAACCAGGGTAGCCGGTTGAACTACTGCGGCAAGGTAAACTAAGGTATCATGATAACTACGGTGTTATGATAAGTCAAGGTATCACATCGTCAGATTTCTATCGAGTACATTATCCCAAGGTATCTACCCCGTCTAACATCCCACGGTATCTATTATGTATATTCTTCCTAGTTCTAACATGTATATTTGCTCTGCACCTCTCGTACTAGTATCCCTACCCGCGTCATATGTTAACCATGAACGTCCCTTGCTCAAAGTCGTGTAATGGTCCATGTCAACCTAATATATTACATATATAGGTTACTCAAATCATATGTTTCTTTCCATGTATATAAGTTCAGTCCTTTGCCGTACATCGTACGGGCTTCCTCATGTCGTATTATCCTTGAAGTCATTTGGACTGTCACCCTTGTTCTAGCTAGGCTCTTCCATATGAATCATCGTTTGAACTACTAGGACTTATGCCACCTAGCACCACTAGGGATTACGCTTACCTATTGCACGCTTTCGTATTTCGGTTTGGGTTAAACCACCTAGGCCACTAGGGATTACGCTAACCCTCAACCGCGCCCTTTTTCCCACGCATTCATTGTGAATCGTTTTTCTATAACTGTATGCACATGTATCACATCGTGCCATCCGAGTCCTGTCACAGGGCAAAACAAGAAATACAGGACTCGGTCGGGAGCTTTAGATTTATCTGCCGATGCAGATACTAAGGTCTGCTTTTCTACACGTGGCTATGGTCCCACGAGACCCCTCCCTCAACTAGTGAAAGGCAACATAAGAGAAAATCTTGCATGAGAACTACACTCCGGCCAGCCCACATCCTACGGCCTACCTCACCCATAATTAGATAGCAATTATGGTCTGTTGGGTGTTCCCTGCCTTTCCGTACGTACACGCTTGACTCTAGATGGTAGATGATCGACGAACTTGCTATCTAGGGCACTATCATGTATTCGTTGACTCACTGCTATCCATCCCAGTCTTTAGGTCGCTCGTATAGCAACCAAGGCATACTCTTGGTTCTTCTAACGCATACCTTAACCTCTTGTGAGCCCAGGATGATCATCTGCGACCTCACAGAGGGATACCAAGAATATCCTCACGTTCCCCGAAGCCGCTGCTTCGTTACCCAGTTCGCTGGAGCCTTTATCTAAAACAGATAGCCTGCTCCTACACGTATACTTAAACGATGACCTACCGTATCGGGTTACTCATCTATCTAAGAGGTGGTCCACATTTCCTTGGCTAAGGATTATTACTTAGTTTCCCTAAGGTTTACCACTTAGCCTTATTTCCATAATCCTTGTTAACTATGGTTATTTACCTAATCCTCCGAATT
The DNA here is from genome assembly GCA_030737875.1 of Allium sativum. Classification (NCBI taxonomy): domain Eukaryota; kingdom Viridiplantae; phylum Streptophyta; class Magnoliopsida; order Asparagales; family Amaryllidaceae; genus Allium; species Allium sativum. The sequence goes on along the minus strand of CM060916.1, from coordinate 1,048,610,358 downwards.
AGGGTTTATCTAATGGGTTAGGTGTCACTTAAGTTCATAACTTAGCCCGTCTACAAACCATGTCAAAATTGGCTAAGTATCCAAGTCCAAGACTTAACCCTACAAACCATGTGTCAAGTTGGCTAAGTATATTAAGCAATCCATAACTTAACCTCGTCTAATTATCATTTTAGATTGGTTAATTATATAAATTAACTCGACCTTGTCAAATTACCGAGTCAAATCGGTCAAGCGTATTCAAGTGATTCGTGACTTAGCCTTATCATGTTTTCACGCTAGATTGGTTAAGTATAGGTTAACTTAACCTCATCAAATTAACGAGTTAGATTGGTTAAGTATAGGTCACTTAACCTCATCAGATCATCGTGTTAAATTAGTTAAGTGATTAACTTAACCCCATTAAATTACCGAGTTAAGTTGGTTAAGTATGGGTTACTTGACCTCATTGAATTACCAAGTTTAAATTGGTTAAGCGTTTAACTTAACCCCATCGAATTACCGTATTTAGATTAGTTAAGTGTGGATTACTTAACCCCATCTAATTACCGTGGTTGGGTTAGTTAAGTCTTAATTACTTAACCCCATCTCCTAATCATCTTGCATGGTTAAGTGTCATTAAGGAATCAAGTCCGGTCCCACTTAACCTACCCATTCGTGTCATATCGGTTAAGTGTCATTAGTTAAATTTACTTAACCTTATCATGTGGCATTAATTAAATTAATGCACTCTTAACCTCTCACATTAGACCTTGTTGTGGTTACTAGTTAAGCCGGGCGGGTCCGGGTAGATTTACACCACAACCTAGTCTAACCTCGGGTCTTAAGCGCGACATGACCAACTTCTCACATTGGGTCCTATTGTTTGCAACTACTAGTTAGGCCGGTCGGTTCCGGGTAGTTTTACGTTGCAAACTCAACCCAACCTCGAGTTGGCCACACTTATATTATCTAAGTTCATCATGTTTCCACAACATGTTACAAGTTTTCAAGCATTTGGGTAGACCTAACTTAATAGGTAAATTCCCAAAGGGTAGACCTAACTTAATAGGTAAATTCCCAAGCTCATGTTTTTATGCATATTTACATGTTAACTTACATGCTATATTCAATGTTACATGTTGTCATGTTATACCCATTTAACCCAAATCATGTTTCACATCATATTTCATGGAACTTCAAGTTAAGTTTCTCATGTATATTCACGCTCGTCTAACCCAACCCCAAAACGTGTTTTCAACGTAAGTATAGACGAGTCAACATAGTAGGAATACTATGACTACGAATTGGCCTCGAACATGCATAGTGTCATAAAAAGGGTTTTGGCCACAAACACACAAAATGTCACAAGGGAATTCGGCCACAAACATGCATATTATCAAAAAGGGTTTGGCCATAAACATGCACAACTTAAAAGGGGGGATTGGGCACGAGCATGCATAATCTCATAAAGGATTTGGCCACAAACTTGCATGTTAGCATAAGGGGTTTGGGTTCATAAACATGCATAAGCCCCAAAATCTTGTCTTAGCCAATGTTTCACAAGTAAAGTGGTTCCTAAAGGTTCATGCTAGCATTTCATGCATAAAGATCCAAACTTGCAAGTTAAACTAGGTTATGCATAGCATGAGAGGCATGATTAAGTCACTCACATGGCCTAAAATCATAAACATGAACACAAGAGGCAAGGTAAGGTTCATATAGGTTCGCATAATCATGTTTAGCCTCATTTCATCCCATGTCATTATCAACACTACCGTTTCCATCTAAAAGTAGCTAGAACTTACGTAGTTAGGCCTAGGGAAAGAAGCATGAATCATCTTGGCTAAGAAAGGTGCCTCCTTTGTTGAAGAACCTTCATGAAACTCGCATAGCAATGTTGATTTGGCCTCTATTTGGTGTAGCAAGCTTGCACCTTTTGATTTGAACCCGATTTGAATGCATAGGCTTTAGGAAAGGGGGATGGAGGCCATGATCACTTGGCATTTGGGCAGCACTTCGTGGAGAGGGTGAGTTATGAGGGTTTAGGGGGGCTTAGGGGTGTTTTTATAGAGATTAGGAGTGTTTTAGGCCATAGGATTAGATCTAGGATAGATTAGGACCATCAGATCTCGGAAGCTTCTAGAATCAGCCCAAGAGCAAGACCAGGTGAGCCAAACAGGTGCGCCAGGCAACTTGCCCCGGCCACCCCCTGTCGACAGGCAAGTCGACAGGGCTGTCGACTTGGTCTGGGCCCAAGTCGACAGGCCTGTCGACAGCCCTGTCGACATGGCCTAGGCGGGTAACTTCCCGCCTAGCCCCAGATCTGATTTTCAAAGCTGTTTCCGAAATTCAAATTTCCAGAAACCTTCTTTGGGCCTTTTACGGGTCATACGGACTCCGATTCTCGAAAACTCGGACTCTATTTCGCGTATTTTTCCGAGACGAACGCAACGGCACAGACCGTTTCACTTGATTTAGAATTTATAATTTAATTCTGTCTTGATTCTTGATTTAACGTGTTGTAAAAATTCGGGTTGTTACATCCGCTCTCCCAAGCGACACTACTCAAAAGGGGACATCGAGGACGTGGTGAAGCGGATGATGAAAGACGGCCTAACCCGCAAAGATAGCGAAAGGGAATGGGATTTTTCTCCGAGCAGAAACCCATTCACCAGGAGAATTCGCAAAGCTGAGCTTCCGAAGAAGTTCGCACATCCCACCTTGCCTCCATACGATGTGACTGCTGATCCAAATCACTTCCTATACAGATATGAGTGGCACATGAATGTGGCTAAAGCGACGGATGAGATTAAGTGCTTGTGCTTCCCGCTCTATCTAGAAAGCGTTGCATCGCTATGGTTTACAAGGCTCCCGCCTAAATCCATCGATCGCTTTGATGATTTGACTCATAAGTTCAAAGAGCATTTCAGGTTGCAGGCCACAAAAGATAAGGATGTCATCTCCCTCACATCAATGAAGCAGAATCCTGGAGAGTCAGTTAAAGCTTTCATCAAGAGGTTCAATACCGCTTTAACTGAAGTAGGGAATCCTGACCCCCTCATGATCTTAGCATCTCTAATCGGCGTTATAGACAAGAATAGCGAATTCGGTCGATGGATCAAAATGAAGGAGCCGAACACACTGGAAAAGTTCCAGAAGAAAGCCGAGGAGTATATGAGAGTGGGAGATCATCCTGTGCTTCATCAGACTGTTGATCCTCCCAAAAGCGCTGACATCCAGCTTAATCAGCACGATATCCAGGGGCAGAAACGAGCCAATGATGGGAAAAATAGCAAGGCAGACAAGAAGTTTCGCTTCTACAACCCATCAGAACTCACTCCTCTGAATGATACCATAGAAAACATTTTCCTTGCCACCAAGGATACCGAGCACTATCCGGAGCCACCAAAGTTCAAGGTTACACATAAAACTCTGGACTCTGGAAAGTACTGTCGACTCCACAAGCTGCCGGGTCATGATACAAATGAATGCAGAATTCTCCAAAGCATAATTGAGGAAATGATTCAGAATGGCAAACAACAACGGTACATCAAGAATCTACAATCCTCAAACGCCGCTCAGACTCCTCAGGGGCAAGGCTCTCCCTTGGTTCAACCCAATAACAGGCCAATCATCAACTGAGGGCTGATGGGAATCTCATTTCAACAACTCGAAATAAGCGATCATCATCGCCTTTCCTTACTTACTGCTTTGTTACTTGCTTTACTTTACATCTTGCTTTCTGTTACATTCAGAACTTCTTGTAAAAAACTTGTAATATTACATAAGGATTGTACTAAACAATATCTCTATGGATAAAGTCCTGCATACTTGTGTGAATCTCTTACTTACAAGATCTTCGTTAATTCAAGACTTGCTAAAAGATGATTCTCTATTACAGGTTATAGGACAAATGCTCGCTTCCTCGAAACCCGATGCACTATGGCGAACTCCACAACACTTATTCAAGCATGGGATGCACAAAGTGTCAACACATCTAAGTGCGATCATAAAAACACCATCTTGAAGGGTGGTTAGAAGGGATGGCCAAAGATGAGACGGTGGAGAGGTCAACAAGCATATCTAAAATCAACGCCGCAGGTTGTAAGTTCCAAGGGGCAACTTGCGCTCAATCATGAACACTTGCCATGATCAAGTGCTTCCAGTACAAGGCCAATGTTCGCTCCACGGAATGACGCAAACCCCGCAAATCCCAAAAGAGCATGACTTCTCAATCCGATTGCAATTGCTTATCACAACTAAGCACATCCAACACGACTGTTAAAGTCTACCTCATGGGTTCCAAGCTGCACAAAAAAGGGCAGATCCCTGACAGCTTGATTAAGTCCCTGTCTCCTGATGTGGTGCAATTCACAGGCATGGATCACCCGATACATCAAGAGGGCTCACCAGGTCGAGGACCCACAGCGGAACAGCCGACTTCATAAGTCGCAGCTTCCTTAGCGAGGTCCCGCAAGCGTTGACCACACGATACATCGAGGTGACTCACTAAGTTGAACAACCCATGAAGGAACAAGCGACTACTTATGGCCCAGATTCCTAAATCGAGATCGTTTGCCATGTCAAGCATCCAGTAAAGGAACTGGCGTCTGTCCCACGGATTCAAATATAAGACCTCCCATGCGGGGGCAAAAAAAAGTCTAGCCCCTCTTCGTGAGAGCAACGGCGAAAGACCTCCCCATGCGGGGGCACAAAAAAGTCTAGCCCCTCTTCGTGGGAGCAACGGCGAAAGACCTCCCCATGCGGGGGCAATAAAAAAGTCTAGCCCCTCTTCGTGAGAGCAACGGCGAAAGACCTCCCCATGCGGGGGCATAAAAAAGTCTAGCCCCTCTTCGTGAGAGCAACGACGAAAGTCCTCCCCATGCGGGGGCATTAAATCCCAAGTCCTTCCTTTAGCGGGGGCATCCAACATAAAGTCCTCCCCTAGCGGGGGCATCAAATCCCAAGTCCTCCCTTAGCGGGGGCATCAAACCCAAAGTCCTCCCTTAGCGGGGGCATCAAACCCAAAGTCCTCCCCTAGCGGGGGCATCAAACCCAAAGTCCTCCCCTAGCGGGGGCACCGTACATAAGACCTTTTCAAGCAAAGGAAGAAAAATACAATGACTTCTCCACGTAGAAGTCCAAATTAATCAGTTAAATACAAAATTCTGATCCATCCAACGGCCACAATCGCCTTGGCATCAGAAGCACAAAGCAAAGTATTGATCCGATCAGGTACACGTTTCATAAAACGTAAACCGTCATATGAGATCACGTAATTCATTTCAAAGGTGTAACTTGAAATCTGCAATTCAGAACTCAAGCGCCATTGTGAATTCAAACTCGAATACCATGTCTATGCAAACAGCGTTTGACAAATCATAACTGTTAAATAAAGCAGTTCAGCATAGATATGACATTCAATTTATTATACATCATTCATTAATGATTAACTAACCTGTTATTGAGGTGGATGATCAATAACAACGTATAAGTCCAAACTCGTGCAAGTTCTTGTCTTCATTACAGAACAGGTGTTACGGAACATATGAGTCCAGTTAACAAGTTCAAACTTGGATCGTTTGGAATCGACACGTCAAAGCAAGATTTGCTATAGCAAACAAAATGCTACGACTGAATCTCAATGCAAAACATGTTCATTTCGAAGCCCGCATTTCTCGCAAGAAAAAAATACAAGCTTCGAGGGGCAAATGTTAGCTACAAAAAACTCACTCAAGCATTTTGTCGAACAGTAAAAGTTCACCAACCTGGGTTCGAGAACCATCATAAAACTGTTCGGGATCTTACTGGTCGGTCTCGAGTCTCTGCCGTGCTCGGTCGGTCCAAGCTTCCACCTCGTCGGCCTCGAGCTCTAGATGCTGGTCAGTCTTCATCCATCTTGGTCGTGGTCGGTGCTGGAAACTCGTGCTGGTCGGTCAAGAGGAGCACCACCTGGTCGGTCAAGGGGAGCACCACCTGGTCGGTCGCATCAGCTCATGAGAATCGGTCGCTCCTTCAAGTGCTGGTCGTGTCGAGCAAGCTGGCAAGGTTGAGCATCCACCTAGTCGGTCTGGATCTTCCACCTGGTCGGTTCCAAGCATCCATGCGGGAGAGATCGAGCAGCTTCTTAATTGAGAGCTCAGGTACTTTGGACGAGCAGGTTTGCACAAAAGAAACCAAAGAAGAGATGGAAATATCGTAATTATGGAACCCCATTTTGCATAGTAAAAGGGGACTTACTTGTGCTTTGCAATTCCTGGTCGCTATACACACGTGGTCGGTTTTAATGCAAGACAATTTCAAATTGCTGGCAGCATATACTGGTCGGTCCATATTTTGCATGTCTGGTCGGTTACTAGACTGGATAAAGCTTATCGATTCCTAATGCCAACCCATCGCCAACTCACCGCCAACCATACACCATATATTTACAAGCCTGCCACTACCCCTTATCTCCAACTATAAATACCCCCTTTCTCCACACTTCAAAGGGGGGATGGGAACACACCGAAGGGCTGCTAAAATCATTTCTCCAAGGCATTCTCAAGCTTCATCCATGGAAACTCATTCAAGCTCCACTTAAGCAATACAAGTCTCCATTGAATTCTCTCTAGAAACTTGGATCTACTATCAAAATGCTATGGAATCGAAGAGATCTTCCTCTAAAGTGAAGCATTGAAGGCTTTTCATCCATTTCAATCAATACTTGGGGAGATCTAACCGATCAACTAGCTAATTCAAGTGCGATTCACATCAAAGAGGGAGAAATGAGAGATTCATTGTAAATTGAGGGAGATTTGTATGGCATTGTGCTTGGAATCATGAAAGTGATAATGGAAAATGTTTGCATAGTGGACGTAGGTCACGTTTGACCGAACCACTCTAAAAATTGTGTGTTCCTCTCTCTTATTGCTTTGTTTTTACGAATTGCAGTCTCACATTTCTTCATACAAGCTTTTCATGGTGTCTCTCCCCTAATTTGGAAACGTGCTTTCTTAGCACCTTGCCACTGAACGGGCGACGCACTCTTTAAAGCATCGTATTTGGTGTTTGATCATATTTTGATTAAAACACATACTCTCAAGTATTCAGAGTATGATCCATTTGTTTTGGCAAGGCAAGCGATACAAGTGTACTACACACCTTATCCATCCATCAACACAAGTAAGTCGGATTGGTGGGCTGTTTGTAAAACAAAAGCACGATATTCTTTTGATGCCAATATTCTAAATGCCCAGGCTTACCAAGCTGATTTTGATGCAAGTGAAAAATTAAATATAGTAGAACATGATGACGATGTTGGACCTCTTAATGATGAATCAAATGTTGTTGTGGAACTCTTTGAAAATGAAGATAAAGAAGATACAGAGGTCGAGCATGAATTTGATACCGATATTGAAGTAGAAGATGATACTGATGAAGATTGGTAGAGTTTAGAAAGTTTTAAACATGTACCTAAAGTCTATGCCAAATGGTTTTTAGCATAGTATGAAATTCCTATATGTTTTTAGTTGAAATTACTAGGTTTGAATCATTTTATTTTTGTATTCCTATATCTTGTAAGCCATCTTTGGCAAATCAACTATTATTTGTTTTAGCGTAGAAAATGCTGCTGTGGTAGTATGATATTCATTTTGACTTTTTTTTTTGTCATTTTCTTCTCCACAAGTTTCCGCTTTGGTTATAAAAGTATTCTCAATAATTCTTATACAAAAAAATGAGCTTAAGGAATATTTTGGGTTTGTTAGTCATTGCTTACATATTTTCGGGAGTTATGCAATTTGAAAATGCAGAAGATCAGTACATAGCGCCTTCTCCGATGATGAAAAATGATGGCACAACGATTGATCAAGGCATTGCTTATGTGTTAATGCTTTTAGCTATTCTTGTTACGTACCTTGTTCATTGATATTTTTTATTCACTTCCCACTAATTAATTGATTTGTATTAAACTGTAACATTGATATTCCGTTAGTGTTTTGTAGATTGCTGTATTTTCCTTGCAAATATAATCTATATGATTGGTTTTTTTTAGTTTTTGCAAATATAATCAACAGGTCCATCCTCATGTTTAAGTGCCACAGTGAAATTAACCTCATGCACAAATAAAAACGTAAAATGGCTAAATTGTAGTCATGTAGTACGGTAGAGGCATATTTTTTCTGCTGGATGTCGTAGATTACTTTTATATATCTATTAGTCTTGTTCGTTAATCCCCACTTTGTCTTCAGTATGTTAATCCACCAATATTTTTATTAATTAACTGGGAGTTCTTTAGCTTATTAACACTGATAAATGTCACAAAAAATCTCATTTGCTTTATAATTTTTTTAGCTTTAACGGTTTTTTAACTAGTTCAATTCCTCTATGACCTTGTATCTGGTCGCGTGTCATACTAGTGTAGTCGTTCTTTTGGTTTAATCACATTTTCATCAAATACATCTTGAAATAAGATATGTTAATGCTGATATTTCCCATGTCCGCTACCTGTATCCAGGTAATTGCACTGGAAGTAAACTTTTGAATTCTTTTTAAAATTTGCTTTTATCATTGTAGAGGTTTACCGAGCTAGAGAATATCTTGGACTCTTATCTCCAGGAATTGAAAATTTAACAAGACTGTGCAGCCTGTGTAAGTTCCTTTATTTCATTCATATCCTATTTGTATGGTTTCATATTATCAGTTTTTCAATATTCATGAGATAGCGGTGAAAATAATAGTAATACCTTGCTATAAGCTTATGCAAATCTGGATAATGGTATCATAGTATAATCTTTTGCAATATTTCTCTGGTTTCATAGTATCAGTTTTGCAATGTTCAACCTAATGCTGGGTGTCGTAGTTTACGCAAACATAAAATGGTCAGGGATCTGTCTGTTCTCTCATAGAGGGAGCACATAGGGACTTTGAAGGTCAAAAACTGGATACCCAAGTTTTAAAATTTATCTAATTCACTTAAACCTGGGCTAGCAGTTATGTCCCGGTCATAAAACCATGTGGTTATAAGGCTAAGGATAACTAAAATGTGAGTGAAACTCAATAAGGAAGGACCCGATCTTCTTAGAGATAGGTATTTCTGCAAAAATAATTCCGTATTGATGTCCATAGGTTGTTCGTTGCCTCAAATATCATTAAATTATACAGTGCGCGTCCATCCATTGGTTAATGGTATTATAGTTCATAGGCGATCAAATGTATTATAATTTGAAAGATATAGTGTACCATAATACCTTTGCTACCTGAAATATACTAATCATTTCAGATATAAGATAGAAGTTTCCAGGGGTCCGGCGGTTCTAATGCAAAATTATATGAAAGTCATTAGAGGAAAACTAAGGAGGAGTGACTGGATGTTATAAACTGCATCTTTCATAAAGGGAAATTTTCAAAAAAAAAATAGCATTTTCATTATTTTAATTCCAAAGACTCAAATAATAACAGTATTATAGACCACAGCGGATATCCATTAAATGCACCTTACAGATGACACTATGTAATGACAAAGGACAACACAGTAAAGAAACTATTACATGCCAAACTGAATGTAAGTCATTGCTACTAAAATTTGATTAAAACATGAAGGTGAGCATAAAATCTAAATGCAAGAAATGAAAATAGCCGAAGCTCCTATAATAATAATAATAATAATAATAATAATAATAATATCCTAGAAAACCATAAGTTCAAATAACAAAGCATATAGTCTAAATAAAATAGGCAAAGCATAAAGTGTAAACGTAATAAGTCATTACGTTTATTTTCACACTTATTTATAAGTTCAAACGACAAATCTTTCATGCATATGCATAATATAGGTGTATAAAATTTTACATGTCGAAAACTTCCACGCATTGAGCTTTAGATATTTGAAGTCTCAGAATAAACACTTCTGAATGTATACGTATGCAAAGTTTTTGATGCAATATATTTTAAACATATATAATAATATTTAGAGTACAATATAAATGTGAACAACTTTCACATATATTCAGTAATATTTTTATGATCAATCTGTTTCATTTAGGGATTAACACAACTAGTAATGTACAGAGTGCATGTTAATCCAACGATTACTCTGTTATATGATCCTCATCAATCCATGGAATGCTGATAAATATAACAACAATTATCTATGTTCCTGCATTGAATAAAAGATTGATTTTTTTATGGAAACTTGAGAGACTCTTTAGTTTCTTCTTTTTCAAAATTATGGTTTGCCTTTTCAAAATTATGCTTATCTGCTTTTCATAAAATCTCCTCCTGAAACTGTTTCAACTGCTTGTAAATCTTGTTTCTACAATTTAAACAAGTTATATAACCATTTATATTACAGTATCGTTCTCGGTCATCTAGAGTTCTTTCTTTTAACCATAAATGTAAATCCCTTGTATACCTTTTTAAATTTTAATTTGAAATCAGAGTGGTTGAATCTGGCTTCTGTCAATGTGAGTTTTGGATCTTTACTGGCACTTCGAACCAATATAGCTAAAACAAAGTGGTTGAATCTAATGTCGCATACCTTAAATGTAATTATGGTTTCAAAGACTGTATGGCATAAAATTAGCCTTTGAACCAATATAGCTAAAACAACAACATTAGAACATGTCATAAAATTAATCTAATAGCAAGTAGAAAGAGTACATGATACTGGTTGAACATTGATATGTACGGCTCAAATGTGTTAAGATATTCTCTGTGCCAATGTTGCTTGTAACTATGCAGCCAGTGTGGCATATCATTATGAGAAAATAACATATCTATAAGAATATGTATGCAATCATATTAGAAAATGAATGAAGCATGTCCCAAGTTGAAATTATTTAATTTTATATTGAAGCCTGTATTATCAACCACAACATTTGGTTAAGTCAGAAGTAATGAGCATAATGTCCGGTCTGAATGATATTTTTGGCAACATAAACAATAAATTTGCAGCTATTAGGTGAATATATCATATGGCTTTTATGATACTTGATGATGTTATGTAGTATTACAGATTACTCATGTTTTATCCCCGAGCTTACATAACTAGCAACTCCTTTATTATAGAATTATCGAAAGTCATAATTTATACAAAAAATGTTAATAAATAATCTATAGGATTTTGGATTAACATGATTTTGATTTAACATGCTATACAGTTTAAGCTATAGAGGACTTTGGTTTGACAGGATTTTGGTTTAACATGCTATATACAGTTTATGCTTCCATAAATTATCAAGAGTGCTATTTGTTACAGCTTGTTTGAAAATATTTACGCTTTTATACGAATTTGAACTCAGAGGAACTAATTGAAGATGCTACTTATTTTTCTCCAGGTTGATCAGAATATGTCAGCTCATTATCGAGGAAGAGGTGACAATACTAGCAGTACAGACACTACAGAGAACGATTGTGGCCGTAGTCGAGGAGTTCAATCAAGTCACATTGTTCGAACATTTAAATCACACCGTCACAGTGCAATAGTGATATCACATCCTACCAGAGATGCGTTATCGACCCACAGTGAGCCTGAGACAACTGTTATGGCAGGTCATGGTCGGAAAGCTCAAACCAATCATGATATTCGTGCTACAACTCGATCGCCTTCCCACCGTGTGAGAGCGACAACACGTACAACTAGAGATGAATTATCCTCTCATGATGAGCTAGATGAGCCGGGAGTTGCTGCATCAGGACCATTAGCTCAAACATCTGACGTAGACCGCCTTGGCACACCCACCATGTCTATATATCACCAAAATAAAATGTGAGCAATTGAGCATATTCACTCTTTATTTTAGCAATATTAAAACTCTTACATGATCAAATATGAGTTGTTAATATACAGTTTTGGGTCAAGGTATTTCAGTCCATTTTGTTTACATTAATATTTGAGTATCAAACTGAGGTGGTGGAATGGTTTTATAAGATACCATACAAAATGGAATTATTTTACAAGGATGGGATATAATTAAATTCTAAATTAGATCTTATCATGTCATGGTAATGATCTATTTTATTTGCTTGATGGATCCAAGAATAAATTCTACTGAATTAACAAGGAAATGGGAGTTTAGTAACTCGTATTTAGCCTCAAGCACTATTAGATGTTGCTTCGAATGGCATATGACATATTTCTGGCCTAGAATGAGCAATATTCCTCCTGACACATTGGATATATTATTCTCATATTTTAAGGTAGTTAACCTTAACCTATATTTTAAGGTACTATATATTTTAGTCAGTGTAATGCAGCTCGTGTGGCTGTGCATTTGGTGTTGTGTGTCTTCACTTCAACATATGTGTGTTCTCAGTTCATCGGGTGCCTGCGTACATATGTCCTAACTTCTTTGGGCTATTTTAATGTTTATGGACACTTATTCTTACATTGCTTTGGCTCTTTCATGTATGTGCCTTGTTTTCAAGTAATTTCATGATATTACTGTTGCAAAACTGTTATACTTGTGTATTTCATGATTTCACTGTTGCAAAACTGTTATACTCATTCTGTTCTTCGTTAGTAACTACACATAGTATACCACCTAAATATGTAAGCAGGAAAGCAATTTTTGTACAATTAAGGTTTTTGTTAACTGTTACATGCACTAAAGGAAATTAGTTGGGAGTAGAGACAACGTGGGGCAGTTATGGTTAGTAAACCATCAATAGGCACTTCAAGTTATGCCCACATTGTCCAACTTATCAGACTATAGTTGAAAATAAGTAAAACAGTAATATGAGTTTGATGTATTTGGATGTAAATCCTGTATTTCGACCATTGTCCGAAGTAATTAAATATAATCAGTTTGATCTGAATAGTTTAGTAGTGCCAAAAGCATGGGAAGTTGTTGAATATGGCTGAATATGTCATAACATGACTGTAAATCAATTAACATAACGTAAATTAAATACTATAGAACATCAGGGAGATGGCTGTGTATCACTGATAAACAGGTTATAGATTGTTACCATTATAATTTTAATAAATTAGAAAATAAGTTGTTATGGTATGTTTGTATCAGTCAAAGATCACAACGGTAAATGTGTCGTCAAATGCAGTCAGCTGGAAAATTACATATGTTAAATATAACAAGAAAACCAAGTATAACATGTGAAATAATTCATATTGATTGTGAAGGAGACCACATGCAGATCTGTATCCAACATTATAAATAATTGGCTTGATTGTAGCTTTATCAGATATTAAAATCATAAAGATAATTTGCAGAATATTGGTGAATGTAAACAAATAATTTGGGGCATTTCTCTTATACCTGCTGGTGAACAACATCATAATATATTTTAAACTAAGTCCAAATATTTACTTAAATATGCAGGATCAATTTATGTGGCCAACAGGAACAGATTTTGTAATGGTTAGGCGCACATGGAAGCGTGTGGCGGGACGCTATTACAGAGACTTTGTTTCTACCATGAAAAAATGCAAGAAGCCACATTTTCTTGGTGCAACGATTATAAAGAAGTTCGAGGAATATTGGAAGAAGCCCGCAGTGAAGAAATTATCGTATATAAACACTAGAAATCGACATAAAAATGTCACATTGCACAAAGGTGGGTCAAAGTCATATATGCAACATCGACGAGATTTGGTAAGAGTTCAATTTACAACTAGATATCTATCATATTAATTATTTTACAGTTAGATATTTTATCTTAAAATAGCTTAGCTTTGCATTGCATTGATTTTATTTCAGCGTAAGGAGTTAGGAAGAGAACCGACTTATATGGAGGTGTATTTGCGGGTTCATAGGGTCGAGGTAGAGGATGATGATGGAAACGTAACATATGAGTGGGTAGATCGGAGATCTTCGGATTTTTTTGTAAGTATAAGTACTTATTTAATATATAATGTTGAGTTTAAGTTGGGTATTTATGTATTCTACATGTGCAATGTGAACATGATGATTATGTGAAGATGGAAGAGGAATTTGGGGATGTTGAAATCACATTGGAGCAAGTAGACACCATATTCCATCGACTAAACAAAATCAGAGTAAAAATTATGGTTTTGGAAATCAACCGATAAGTTGAGTAATTGTCAAACTTTTCTTTAATTGGATTTTTAAGATAGTAGTTATTTCTATCCAATACATGTTTGTAGCTAAGTTCTTTAATTGGATTTTTAGGATATTCCTACAGGTTTAACAACATATATGACTTTGGTCATCAACCAAAGCTGATAAACGTTCACAATAACAGCATATGACAAACAACTACATTTTTTTAACATTGTTACAATAATCAATTTGATTGAGAGATTAGCTCAATAGACAGATCACATATGGATGGACAGTAGGAATCATAACAAGGCTCAAGTATTTTATATCGTTGATTTGCAATCACCCAAATATGTCAGGATGGAACCTTCCAGGAAGGGGGTTGTGTTGTTGTTCTTGGACAAGGCGAAATTTCAACTGATAGTTCTCCACCTGCAAAACATTATAACAAATTCATTTAAAATAAAGAATGTTTTGTTGCTCGATTTCCATTCACTAATATGCACCAGTTTAAAAAAAAAGTGGTTTATTGCTTGATTTCCATTCACTTCATTATAATTTTCTTTTGTTTTCCACTGCTTATTCTTAAATTTTTCAATAGAAATATGGACATCCGTAATCCGTATTAATGTCAAATTTGGTTGCCATCATAGATTGGCAACAATTTTCAAGTACTGATCACTTATGAGTTCAGTTATTTACAATAGAGATAGATATTATGTTCTTACAAATTAGAAACATGATTGGTGTTATGATAGAACAAGCCAATATTTTCCTGCCAATCCAAGGTTTGAGCGAGTCCTAGAACAAATCATTTTCCATAATTTATACGTGCTTTTGATAGGGATATACTCTTAGAATTTCTTCCCTTCTACTGTCATAGTCCTTTTAAACCATACCAACGTGCAAATTTTCTGTCATGGCTATAAAGCCGAACATGTCACCTAGGATTATAATGATTTATATTTGTATGATAGGTAAAATAATAATAAAGATGTGTATGCTTGACACCATATGGAAATAATGATAAATTCACAAGGGAAACTGTTAAAAGGTATTCTTTGCTGTAAAATTGTTTATAATAGTTTATGAGCTTTGAACATCAACTGCATTTGTCATATGCTATTATTGCAAACCATGCTTTGGTCGAATTATTCAATCCGTGCTCGATGAGCTTACTGTTGACATGTGTTTCATAGAGGATGTATTAATGAACTTATAATGATAGCAAAATTGGTGTTAGCGAAAAGGACAATATGTTATATGCGCACCATCTGCTCATGGTAGATTTGGTGTAATGATATTTCTGCGTGCTCCGTTTATTGGGCATGTTGGGACTGCTGACAATATGTTAAAACTGAGCGCCATTGCTCAATTATAACTGAGCGCGAGGCTCAATGGTAACTGAGCCGCGACGCACAGTTTTAATTTAACTGAGCCATTATGGCTCAGTTAAAACTGAGCCAAAATGGCTAGTTATAACTGAGCAATTTTGGCTCAGTTATTACTGAGCCATTTATTTTGGCTCAGTTGTAACTGAACCAAAATGGCTAGTTATAACCGAGCCATTTTGGCTCAGTCTGAGCAACATGGCTCAGTTATAACTGAGCCATTTATTTTGGCTCAGTTATAACTGAGCCATTTTTGACTCGTTATAACTGAGCCATTTATATTTAAAGTTGAACTTAAGATGCTCAGTTTGGAGAGAAATTGAAGTGAAAGTTCCTAAAGAAAATATTGAAATTATTAAATAGTAAAAAATGCGCCATGCTACATAGGTTAGCCACAGTTTTGTACCATGTTTTGAAGGCTGCTGATCATTTTCTGTTTAGCGTGCGGAGGATGATAGTTTATATCCAGTTGGTACAAAGTTACAGTTCAAAATTATTTGAGAGTTTGGTACAAACTTTTCTATACCAAATTACAGCAAAAGTTTATAGCGAGGACATTGACTGGTGTTTTTGGTCATATATTTGGTTCTGGTCATTTTAACATGCGCATATGCTTTTGTTCATGTCTCATTTCAATGAAAGTTCAAAACGCAGTTGTAATTTTGTCATTATATAGTAGCTTGGATGTATATGATTTAAATACCAGCGCAGCTGTAATTTTGTCATATCCATAATGGTAGTTAGCATCTCTTGTTTAATAAAGCTAATGCCGCCTATTGTCTTTTTTTTTGTTAATATAATTTCCGCTCTGTTTGACACTGAAACATAATATTATTTGTAATTTATGCAGGAACTTTTAAATTCGTCTTCTATTATGGTGGATAACGAGGAAGCAACTCACATGAAGAAAATGTTAGAAAATAATGAGAAAATTGTCAAAGAGCTACAAGAAGAAATAAAATGTGAACAAGTTCGAGCAGGTGATCAACTTAAAGCTAGGCAGGAGGAGATCGAAAGACTTAGGCATGAAAAGAGAGAAAGAGATGATCGACTCCGTGCTGAGTTTGAGGAGCAACTGCATATGGAGAGGGTGAAGATGAACGAAATGCATGAGCATATGCAATCAGAGATGTCTCGTATGATGGCAACTTTTGTTGGTAGGCAATCTTGTTTCATTTAAGTCAAAATTGTACTTGAATTTTTTTTTTCTAGGCTTGTGGCAGTGACATTTACTGCTATGTTGATTGAATTTGTCAAAATTTTACATGCCAAATTTAGTAAATTTGTCAAATAATGCAGATTGAATTAACAATGTATATGATATATTTCATCATATAAGCTACAGTAGATACTTGAGTAGATTGTTACAAATTTTAAGAACTTTCGGCCCCATTTATTCTCTAGTTTTTCACTATATAAGTTACAGTATATGATCATGGCTACTTTTTGGACTAAATTAGAAGTGAGTAGACCTGTGTCCATATGTGTTAACAATTTTACTATACTGTCAAAATTATTTCAGGTTATTTGCAAGTGTATGGTCCCAGTTTTGGTAGCTTCAGTTCACTATAAATAGATTAATTCCAGCAGTGGTTTCAGCTTAGTTTACCACTATATCTTGGGTGGACTTGTCAATCTCAGTTTTATTCTTCCTTTCCATTTTCAGTTCAGCTCAGGATAAATTTTCATTGCATTTTTCTATATGGTATTGTATTTCATGTAATTTCAAAATATGAATTATGAGCCATTAAGTGTGATCTTCACTTCGAATATTTATGCAAAATCACTCATCAGTTCCAGCGTTTGATCTGTTGGCTGGAGAGATTTTTTTTGTTGCTTCACTTTAAATATGTACTTTAGCCTTCTGTAACAATTTTACTTTTTTTAAAACATTTTTTTAACCTTTTTTGTATTTTTTAACTTGATTGTTCTGTCATGCAAGTAGAAGTGCTACTGTATTCATATGTGTAGGCTCCTTGTTATAAGATTATCATAAAAGTCCAAGTTGCATCAACTTATTACTAGTGTTCTATGGGAGAACACTGGAAAAAAAAGGGCATGAATAAGGACAAAGTAATTAAACTTAGCTTTATCCTTACTTCTCCTTTAGCACTTTAGAAACTGTAGTTAAATGTGTGTGTGTATGTTATTTTTTTTATACTTTGGTTGCCTATATTTCCTTAAGTGGATGATCACATTTGATTTATGTGGCTTGATTATATTATCTATGGTTTGGGGATAGTGCTTAGCTTATGGATATCTTGTCATATATATGTTTCTGTAGCATGCCAAGAAAACGTAATAAAATAGTTAATAAGTGATAAAAAAAACTTCGTAAAATCGTCGGTAATCTACATATTAAAAAACAAGTAGTAAAATCGTCGGTAAGTGATGGAGAAAAAACATCGTAAAATCATCGGTAATTTGCATGTCAAAAAACATCGTAAAATCGTTAGTAATTTATATATCTAAAAAACGTAGTAAAATCGTCGGTAAGTAATGAAGAAAAAAACATCGTAAAATCGTCGGTAAGCGATAAAAAAACATTGTAAAATTGTCGGTAAATGACGAAAAAAAATATCGTAAAATCGTCGGTAACCGAAAAAGAAAAACATGGTAAAATCGTCGGTAAAATTGTTGGTGAGCTAAAAAAAACATCGTAATGTCGTCGGTAAACGTTGACGTTTCCAAAGAAAAAATATCGGAAATTTCGTCGGAAAATTTAATGACGCTAAATATAGCGATGTTCATATTTCGTCAGTAAATTTATCGGCGATTGCTTTTTCCGACGAAATACCGACGTTTAGGAGCGTCGGGATACACAGTTTTTCTTGTAGTGTATGCAATGGTACATAAGTGTAGTAAACATATCATTAACAACAGTTAGTACAACATTGAAAATGTGTTGCAAAAAGAAAATATTTTATGCAACTATGCATATAACAACGGCAGAGAAAACATTGTTAAAGTGTTTTAACAATGTATATTCACCATTGTAAAATGCTCTTTTTGTTGAAATGTATACATTGGTTGAGTAGAGTAAGTTTCGAGGAGTCAATTTGATGTTGGTTTCAGCCTTCGGGGTTGATACTGAGGATTTTTTCACTTACCAATTTACAATGGGAAGCTAATGGAGTAAAAGTGTGATGATAATTGAATTTTCTTATATTAAATAGGAAAAAGGAAATATTTTCCGAATATGATTAGATATAGAAATTTAAATATTTAATTAACGACCGGTTAATTAAAGAGGATAAATGATGCACGGTACTGAATCAATAAATTCATTTTCTTTTTTTTGCTTGAATGGTTGTTTATTTGATAGTTAAATAATCAGCTATCAAATCTGACCTATACGATTATTGGTACAGAAAGAATGAGATTGAAGGTCTTTATCATATAGCAATAGAAGAGTACAAGAAACTAAATACAATAATCAAAATTCACCAGAAAATGATTTGATTTTGTGGAGATGAGAATTGGATAAGATTAGAATTCCCAAAAATCTAATTAAAATAAACCCTTTTTAACATTAATCTTTCTTTGAATCTGAGGATAACTCGTATAGGGAAAGTCTAAATTCTTCATAGTTTTCTAAATTGCCTCTTGAATCGTCACAAATCAATACACTTAGTCCAAAGCCCGATATAGCTCATAAGCCACATCAGACGTATGACATTTAGGCCAAACGTCTGGATACAGCCTCGGGAAAATTCCCTTATAAGACCAGACGTCAGACAAGCCATTTATCTCAACTCAGACATCTGACCAAAAATTCTGATATCTGACGCAACTCTATTGTTGCAATCTCCATATGACCATACGTTTGACCCCCTTCCAGTTAAATCCTAATCCATCTTTTAACCTCAACTTTCTTCTACAAGCACCAATTAGGGAACTGTATTGTCCTTTACTAAGCTGCTTCATACCGCTTCAATTCTACTATATAATGTTGTAAACTTTAACATTCCACCTCGACAATATATCTATCTCCAACACCTTACCTAATGGCACCATACTATCCTCTACCTTCTACCGAACAAAAGCTTAAGTGTTTTTTAATGAGCCCCGACATTGCCACCATCCATTGCACTCCATCAACGAGTTCATGAAAAACCCTCACCCACCATTGAAGTGTTAAAAACACCCAACTCTATAATCAGACTTATCATAAGATAAACATACTCGTGAGTGTAAGCGAGCACTTACCTAGAGATAGAATCCCAACCTTTCACAGATGCTCATCATCATTCATGACCAAACTTCTCCCTCAACCTTGCTACCCCGTGACACTTAGCACTTCGCTAAGCGAATTAAGTTTGAGCCATGCTTGAACTTTCCAACTAGCAATTTTTTATTTAATAGATTTGCCGCATTTCCTTTGGTGTACACCTTTTGATTTCATGAGCGGGCCAAATTGAGGAGCCACTAGAGTGTTTGGAAATAAGAGTGACATAGAACATATGAGAATCGATGAATTTTTTAACGGTGAGTAGCACGCTCGGTGATCGATTTGACGGGGATCCGACAAAAAGAGAGGAAAGTTAATAAAAAAGATTTAAGTATTATAAAAAAATAGTATATAAAAAGATATTGATCTAGGTGGTCGTGCACTAACTCATCTTCCAAGAGAAAACACGTTCAAATCCCACGGAAAATTTAATTAGACCGATTAACATTGGCTGTGGGGTTGCGTCTAGAACTTGAACTTCTTTTGCTGATATTTTATAAAAAATCAGTACTCTCGGGTCCCATAATGCTAGTAGTATGTCCACATTCCATGCACGCATTATGAATATGCATGTATGTGTAAAAGGTGCTACATGTATCTTTCAACCACAGTCGATAACCTCTTTTATAAGCATGCAAAGTCAGTTATGGCTGCGATCGATCTCATTGGCTCCGTGGCTATGAGCATGTAAGCCTTATCAGTTCATTTGTGGTTATACGTAAACATGTCACTGTCTTTGAAGTTTAGTATGTAAACTAGCCCGTACACTCGCAGATGGAGATGCACCACTTGGCTTAGATGGACATTCCACTGACCCAAAACATCAAAATTATATATATATATATATATACACACACATCGTGTGGAGTGTGGCCAGCAGAAGACCCACATGTCGAATGGAAACTCCAAAGCTAGCTGTGGATTTTTATATATGAGCTCCTGTTAGCCATAAATTAGTCAGCAATTCCTTTTTCCCTTCCATTGTGTTAAATTAGTCAGTTATGGCGTGCTCGACATTTCCAATATATTATTTGCATCTACATGAGAAACTTTTTCACTCCCACGATAACAACGGAATCTTGTAAGGAAATGTTTGTTATCAACCAATCAGTAGAAACGTCTGAAAACCATTTCTATGAACAGCAACGCCTTTAAGCGTTAGTAAGACTGATTCAATGATATTGCAATTTGCAAGACCAATTATCAATCAAAGTTTTGCAAGGGAACCGAAGAAGCAGTACTGATTAAGTAAGAATACAGAGAAGAAGAGTAATATAACCAAGTCCAGCAAAGGCTGTTACCTTGAAACGAAATTGCTCCCTCAATGGCGTTGTAAGGATTGGTTGAGCAATCGTTTCCCAAGGATGAAATGGTTCCTGCCGGCGATGTCGCGCTACAATCGCAGATCGACGACGAACGCAAGGAAGTTGTTCGTTGCTTTTCTTTTTAGAACAGAGAATTGAGGAAGAAGATAAAGAGGAGCGAAAATAAGAATTAAACTGTATGTTTGTTTCCCTTTTCGCAGGCCTTTATATAGGCTGGAAGAGGCACCTTTACATGAGCAGGCGTTTCTGTTTGAATTGCAACGGGTACGACTGTTGGAAAGGTTGCGACCCTTTACCAACAGATATTTCCATTGGCAACTTCGCGGCCAAATTCAAAAATAGCGGTTCCGCAGCGCAGCGAGCCCAACGGCATCCGAAGGCCCAATTTGGATCAACAGACCCCTAGAGCCCCAAGGCCCAAGGTCCTATCTTTTGACCATTAAATATGAGTGCTTATCTTGCCATAGTTCACGCCATTGCCTCTCTCTTCCATCTCCTCTTTCTTTTGTAATAACATATCAAGTCTTAGTGTAAGTAGTGGCAAAGGTGGTAGTTTTCCCCAATGTGGGACTAAATGAATTTTGCCAAACCTACTCATTCATTTCCAATAATTACTCATTCATTTCCAACAATCCCCCACATAAATGAGTATTATCTCATCTGTTCTTAAAATTTTGCGAATCATTTATCATATCAGTAAAAGTAGCATAGAGGCCTTGAACTTTTCCTAGTGTTATATCGTTATAACTAACTGGCGAATCAGTAGACTGGACTGTCTTTGAACTGTAAGTCGTTTGTGTAAATCTATAAAGATAACACATGATAAATATTTTTTAACCCCTTGGTTCTCTGTTTGTGTTCGTTTTTGCCATGAACACCGCCTTGGTTTCATGAGTGCTTGAAGAATTCGACCTTACAATTCCTCTTGAAGCGGCGCCTTCGCACTTACATAGGTGATTCTATTAAGAGTATCCCGTAACACTCCACTTGGTTCTTTATAACACCACAATATAGACTTTATTAAAATCTAAGCTTATCAAATTCTCCGACGGGTTGTGCAATGACTTATCATAGTAATGGTTTGTATTTAACAGTGCTGTCAAGTTTATCTTAAACTTAGTTGTCCCTTTGAACCTAGATCTTGGGATCTCCAGTCAACTAGGTGGGGTTTCCGTTTTAGAAAACTCTTAGTTCATAGGTCTTAAGCCCATTCCCATCGATAAGGTTTGAACTTTCTCTCTTGGCAAGCCTTTTGTTAGTGGATCCGCTATATTATCCTTTGATCTTACATAGTCTATAGTGATAACTCCATTAGAGAGAAGTTGTCTAATGGTTTTGTGTCTACGACGAATATGTCGAGACTTACCATTATATAATGTACTATTTTCCCTTCCTATAGCAAACAAACTATCACAATGTATACATATTAGAGGTACAGGTTTTTCCCAATTTGGAATATCTTCCAAGAAACTCCAAAGCCAATCTGCTTCTTCTGCGGCTTTATCTAGAGCAATGAACTCAGATTCCGTTGTCGACCTTGCTATGCAAGTCTGCTTGGATGATTTCCATGAGATGCCTCCATTTCCTAATGTAAACACATATCCACTTGTTGATTTTGTGTCATTTGAGCCAGTTATCCAATTGGCATCACTATATCCTTCTACCACTGAAGGATACTTCTCATATTGTAGTACATAGTTTTTTGTGTACTTCAGATATCCTAGGACCCTGATTATTGCTTTCCAGTGATGTTTGCCAGGATTACTGGTATATCTACTCAGCTTGCTTATAGTGTATGCAATATCAGGCCTAGTGCAATTCATGACAAACATGATACTTCCCAGTATGCGAGAGTATTCAAGTTGATATATTCCATCACCCGTGTTCTTTACCCAATTTTGGTCCATATCCACGGGTGATTTTGCAATGGTTATATTATACTGCTTGAACCTTTCAAGTAATTTGGTAATGTAATGTGACTGAGATAAGGCATATCCTTGTGGTGTTTTTATAATTCTCACACCCAAGATTACATCAGCCACACCTAGGTCTTTCATGTCGAATCTAGAGGATAACATATCCTTCATAGATTTTATTATGGCATTATTATTTCCTAGGATTAGAAAATCATCAACATAAAGACAAACAATGACATATACCATATCTGTATATCTTATATATACGCATTTATCTGATTCATTTATTTTGAATCCCTTTGATAACATAGTTTCATCAAATTTCTCATGCCATTGTTTCGGAGCTTGTTTAAGGCCATAAAGTGATTTTACTAACTTGCACACCTTATTTTCATTTCCTGGGATAAGAAACCCTTCAGGTTGTTGCATATACATTTCTTCTTCTAATTCACCATTCAAAAAAGAAGTTTTCACATCCATTTGGTGTATTTCCAAATTTAATATAGATGCAATCGCAATAAGCAACCAAATCGATGTTATTCTAGTTACTGGTGAATACATATCAAAGTAATATAGATCTTCCTTCTGTTTAAATCCTTTTATTACAAGTCTCGCTTTATACTTGTTTATTGAGCTGTCAGCTTTTAGTTTTTTCTTAAATATCCATTTATATCCTAGTGGTTTTGATCCTTTGGGTAGATCCACTAGTTCCCACGTATGGTTTTGTAAAATGGATTCTATTTCACTATTGACAGCCTCCTTCCAGTATGGAGCCTCAGGAGATGACATTGCTTGTTGATAAGTAAGAGGTTCATTTTCTATCACATATGCATAGAAATTGGGTCCAAAGGTTTTCAAAATCCTTTGACATTTGCTCCTTCTGGGTTCCTCTACCTCAGTTTTCAACATTTCTCTCATTCGAGCTTTGATTATCATTATCGTCAGGAGTATCTGTATCTCTTGAACTCTTTTGAACAATTGTTTCAATAGAGATTTTTAGAGGATAAATGTGTTCAAAGAATCTAGCATTTCGTGACTCGATAATGGTGTTTTCATGAATGTCATCAATTTCATATTTGTACACCAAAAATCGATACGCACTACTATTATGAGCATATCCAATGAATATGCAATCTATAGTCTTTGGTCCAATTTTGACCTTTTTCGGTTTTGGCATTTCTACTTTGGCAAGACACCCCCACACTTTCAAGAATTTGTAGGATGGTGGTCTGTTTTTCCAAAGTTCGTGTGGAGATTTAGATGTTTTCTTTCATGGTATTTTATTCAAAATATGATTTGCCGAAAGAATAGCTTCTCCCCAAAAGTTATCTGGTAAGCCAGAACTAATTAGAAAGGCATTCATCATTTCTTTAAGAGTTCTATTTTTCCGTTCGGCTATACCGTTGGATTAAGGTGAATACGGTGCTGTAGTTTGATGAATAATTCCCTGCTCAACACAGAATTCCTCAAATGGAGACTCATATTCTCCTCCTCTATCACTCCTTAAAGATTTTATTTTCTTGTTGAGTTGATTCTCAACTTCTGCCTTATATTGTTTAAACATGTCGATTGCTTCGTTTTTACTTCTAAGGAGATAGACGTAACAATATCTGGTACAATCATCAATGAATGTGATAAAGTACCTCTTTCCACCTCTAGTTTGACACATTTTCAAATCACATACATCAGTATGTATTAATTCTAGAGGTTCCGTTTCTCGTTCAGCATGATGAAACGAGGTTCTAGTTATTTTCGCTTCTGCACAAACTTGACATTTATAGTTTGAATCTATATTGCATTTTGGTATGAATTGTAGATTAATCAATTTTCGCAATGTATCAAAATTTACATGCCCTAATCTAGAATGCCATATGTTAGAAGAGTCAACAATATAAGCAGAAGATTCAATTTTATTCATATCATTATTTGGTACAACAGTGGTAACATTTGCTTTAAACAAGCCATCACACACATATCCTCTTCGAACATACACTCCATTCTTTGATATTACAAACTTATCATCAACAAATGTTAGTTTGAAACCATGTTTGCTGAGCAACGATCCTGAAATCAGGTTCTTGCGGATTTCTGGAACGTGAAGAACGTCATTCAATTTTAGTTCCTTTCTAGAAGTTTACTTCAGTACAATCTTTCCCTTGCCTTCCACCTTTGATGCAGACGAGCTACCCATGAATAGTTGCTCGTTATTAGCGGCAGGTCTGTAGGTTGTAAACGTCCACTTGTTAGCACATATATGACGAGTGGCTCCTGTGTCTAGAAACCACTCCTTGTTGTTGCCAACAAGGTTGCATTCAGAAACAACTGCACACAGATCCATATCTGCGACATCATCTGAATTTCCTGCCATACTTGCTTCAGATTTCTTCTTTTTGGGCGCACGACACACGGCTGCTTTGTGGCCTTTCTTCCCACAATTATGGAAAGATCCTTGAGACTTCTTTTGTTTCTCTGCATTAGGATTCTGCTCGCGCTTTCTTTTATTTGTCTTTTCATCCTCAACCATGTTGGCTTTTGCCTGAAATGAACTGGTAGCCTTTTTCTCTGATTTTCTGTTGTCTTCTTGGATTCGCAGACGAACAATCAGATCCTCCATGGTCATTTCCTTGCGCTTATGCTTTAAATAGTTTTTGAAATCGTTCCATGACGGAGGCAACTTTTCGACAGCGGCAGCGACTTGGAATGACTCACTTAACTCCATCTTTTCGTCGTGAATTTCATGAATGATAACTTGGAGTTCTTGAATCTGACTGACAATTGTTTTGGAATCGACCATTTTGAAGTCAAGAAACTTTCCGACAATGAATTTCTTCATTCCAACATCTTCAGTCTTGTACTTCTTTTAAATTGATAACCAGAGAACCTTTTCAGTCTCAACGGTACAACATACATTATACAAACTGTTATCTAAACCGTTGAAAATGTA
Source organism: Allium sativum (assembly GCA_030737875.1). NCBI lineage: Eukaryota > Viridiplantae > Streptophyta > Magnoliopsida > Asparagales > Amaryllidaceae > Allium > Allium sativum. The sequence continues at coordinate 1,048,584,572 of CM060916.1, read as the reverse complement.
ATTCTTACAGATGAAGTCAGAATTCTTCCATTCATTAAAACCTCGAGTTTTGTGCCGTCAGGTTCCAGTTCTTCGACGAACGGTGGATCCTCTTGGAGGTATTTGGCCAGCCCGAAGGTTGTCAGGTAGAAAAGCATCTTTTGTTTCCAGCGTTTAAAATCGTGGCCGTTAAACTTCTCTAGTCTCTCGCCATGTGAATATCGAATAGTCGGTGGAACCAGAGGCGGAGCCGGTGGCACAGTCAATGCGGGCACAGATTTGTCGTTGCTACTTTGCGACATCGTCGTCTGCAAACAAAAGCAACAATCAGCAATTTCGTTTCAAGATTGTTATTAACCAATTAGTAGAAACGTCTGAAAACGGTTTCTATGAACAGCAATGCCTTTAAGCGTTAGTAAGACTGATTCAATGATATTGCAATTTGCAAGACCAATTATCAATCACAGTATTGCAAGGGAACCAAAGAAGCCGTACTGATGAAGCAAGAATGCAGAGAAGAAGAGTAATATAACCGAGTCCAGTAAAGGCTGTTACCTTGAAACGAAATTGCTCCCTCAATGGCGCTGTAAAGCTTGGTTGAGCAATCGTTTCCCAAGGATGAAACGGTTCCTGCCTGCGATGTCGCGCTACAATCGCACGTCGACGACGAACGCAAGGAAGTTGTTCGTTGCTTTTCTTTTTAGAACAGAGAATTGGGGAAGAAGATAAAGAGGAGTGAAAATAAGAAGTAAACTGTATGTTTGTTTTGATTTTTGCATGCCTTTAAATTGGCTGGAAGAGGCACATTTATATGAGCAGACGTTTCTGTCTGAATTGCAACGGGTACGACTGTTGGAATGGTTGCGACCCTTTACTAATAGATATTTCCGTTGGCAACTTCGCGGCCAAATTCAAAAATAGCGGTTCCGCAGCGAGCCCAATTTTGATCAACAAACCCCAAGAGCCCCATAGCCCTATCTTTTGATCATTAAATATGAGTGCTTATCATACCATAGTTCATGTCATTGCCTCTCTCTTCCATCTCCTCTTTCTTTTGTAATAACATATCAAGTCTTAGTATAAGTAGTGAAAAAGGTGATAGTTTTCCCCATTGTGAGACTAAATGAATTTTGTCAAACGTACTCATTCATTTCCAATAATTACTCATTCATTTCCAACAATGTTAACTAGGACCGTCAATAGATAACGCAAAAAAAAAAAAATAATAATAATATATATAATATATATAATTTGCCCTTATCCGAATATTGAATAAGCATGTGATATACGGATTACACAGGCCTCTATTTCTGCCGCAAACACATTCTGAATCCACAACGGTTTGACATCACTATAGCTATTTGTTAAGACTATAGTACAAGAAAAAGCATACCGTATTCGTATAGATGTAGTATATCTTAGTCTTACCCTATCACTTATGTTCAGTACAAATTCAATACAATTTTTTCTTCTTCTACCAAATCAACTCTTCAGTAAAATTTCTATTTTCATTTGCATCGCTGCCTTTCTGCGTAGATTTTTCTTCATGCAATATACATACTATACTATCAAATGTTTGTCCTCCCTTCATTTGCCTCTCTGCCTTTAATTCCATAGCCAATGCAGCTACTAATACGGTGGTTAACTCCTATTTTCATCAAGGATGGAAGAGTAATAATTCATTTGTTGAGCCACAGACATCTCTCCTATCAGCAATCTGACAAGAAAGTTTAAAAATCAAAGAGAATAATGTTATGAAAATGAAACCAAGTTCACATGTAAAATATAGTTGTTTTAGACTTTGAAAAATCAGTATGTGCCTTAAAACAGCGGAGAACGATGGTCTAGGAATATTTGGCAGGACATGGAAATAAAAAGTTAGAGAAGTCTGAACTGAAAGCAGCCATATTGTTGGAAGTACTGGGGGTGTTACGATTACGGCAACCGTCAATTTTACCTTCAACCATGACCGCAACCATTGTTGACGGTTAGCAAATTTTATAACCGTTACCGTAACCGTCTAACCGTTACCGCAACCATTACCGTAAATTTACATTGTTATCCATAAATAATTCAAATTCTAACTTTTTTCTTAAGAATTAGTTTGTTTATCTATGAAACAAATCATTCATGTGCATGTTTTCTATAAATTAAAGCGCAAAAAGTTTATACATATGTTATTTCTCTAGCTTTAGTTATTAAAAAACATATAATTTTGTATGAAATACTACAAAAAAATCATGTGCGGTTGGTATGCTTTATGGCGGTTATCAAAATGCACAACCGTTCAACCGTTACCGTTACCGTAGTAGATGGTAACCGTGTATACGGTTAGTGCGGTTTGACGGTTGAACGGTCCAACCGTAACAGCCCTAGGAAGTACTATCCACTCTATATGAAAGATGGCCACATGACTGGTAGTCAAGGATCAACGAAAATGAAATGCGGCAAAAGGTTAGTCCTCTATATTACGAACATGCTTCTCTTTACTGCACAAGTCTTTTTAGACGACGTTAGCCAAACGTAAGTATATTAAATTCACATTCTCTTTACCGCTGCATGACCATGGAGAGTCTTTGAGATTGATTGCTCCAGACTTTTCGAATATTCAACGCGTGCCAGCTAATGTCAAAGAACGACAGCTTTGATATTTTATTCCGAAAGCTGACAAATAACAATAATAATATACAGTGCATTGTTATTTTAATTCTGCTGAAGTGAAGACCGTACGTCGTGAGATAATGTAGACGCACATGGACGGATGAAGCAAAGGCAGACACGATGTATCTAAGTTCATTATTATGATTCCATTAATCCTCGGTCAACAGATATTAAAGGCCACGAAGGTTCCTTCTCAGTGACATAGAAACAAACATCCCTTTCCCATTTCTGTTATATATACATACTATTAAATCCGTAGAATTCATCTCATATCATCCACAACACAATGTTTCTGAAAGAAACGTTGCTTTGTCTCATTTTCATCCTACTCATTCATCAGTCTCTAAATCATTGCATTGAGCGGGAAAGGTAAGCTCTTCTAAAAATTGAAAAAGATATTTACGACTCCGATGACTGGCTTTCTTCTTGGAGAAAAGGAGGAGACTGTTGTAATTGGCAAGGTATCACTTGTCACAATACAACAAGACATGTCATCAGCTTGGATCTACATTACCCATATGACTGGGTGAGAGCCAATGTTGAAATGCCAGAACAAAGTAAGTTAAATCCTTCGCTTGTTGATTTAAAATACCTCATGTACTTGAACTTAAGCTATAACGACTTTGGACCATCCATTCCAAAATTCATAGGGTCCCTAGCCCATTTAAAACACTTGGATATGTCTTTTACTGGATTCAATGGAACCATTCCTCCCCAACTAGGAAATCTATCCAGTTTGCAAGTGCTAAATATAGGGTACATGCTTTATACACGTGTTGATGACCTTCACTGGCTTTCCACATTAACTTCTTTAACCACTCTTCAAATGGATTGGGTAGACTTGTCCACTGCTGTTGATTGGTTTGATGACATCACCAAACTTCCATTAATTACTTTTATTTCACTCGAACATTGTTCATTATCCAGCATCCCTATGACTGTGCCTCCATCAAATAATTTTACATTCCTTCGAACCTTTGATTTGAGTAGCAACAAACTAAACTCAACCATTCCTGGTTGGTTATTTAATAATATAAGCAGTCTTGAGGGTTTATACCTTTATAAATCTGGGCTCTATGGGAGTTCCCACTTCTTTCTGGAAAAGCTAGTAACTTGAAATTTCTGGAATTGTCACATAATAACCTTGAACTCGGAGAACTCCTGCATTCAGACATGCCTTCGCCGCTAACGCTATTAAGGTTGTTGGATAATAATATAAATGCTTCCATCTTAGAAGTATTATGGAACCTGAGGAACCTAACCCATCTAACAAATCTACAGCTTCAGTTCAACTATTTTCATGGGAGTCTTCCAAAAAATCTGGGAAACTACAGCCAACTCGAGACATTTGAGATAGCAGGAAATTACATTAATGGAGAGATTCCTCATAGTATCGGAAATCTTATTAGATTAACTTCGTTGGAACTTAGCGACAACAATATAGAAGGGAAGATTCCAGATTCTATAGGAAACCTTGAGAAACTATAAACATTTGATGTGTCGGAAAATCGTTTGAGCGAGGAAATACCTCATTCACAGTTCAATTTGTCAAACTTGGTTAACTTAATTTTGGCGAGTAACAATTTTTGCGGGAACGTACCAAAGTCCATTAACCTTAACGGCCTGGCATTTGTAGATTTGTCGAACAACAGACCAAGTGGCTCAATATTCTTTAGTAATCAAAGTTCACTTCAAGAACTTAATCTCTCAAATAATTCCTTCATCGGAATGTTCCCTTTTTCTGGATGCATAACATCACAACTACAAGTTGTTAACTTATCAAACAATAGCTTTTCAGGTGCCATACCCAACTTATTCATGTTTCATCCTTCTCTTGGAGCACTGTAATTGGATAAAAATAAATTTACTGGTCTAATTCCATCATCTTTAAAATATTGCAAGCAATTAGGCTTTCTTGATCATAGTGAAAATAAACTGTGTGGAAAGATACCACCATGGATAGGAAGAACATTACTGGCATTAAAGGTCCTAGATTTAAGATCAAATAATTTTACTGGTCAAATTCCTAGAGAGTTATCATATCTTACATCCCTTCAAATTCTGGATCTTTCACATAACCGTCTAACTGGAAATTTCTCACTTTACTTCGGCAATTTTACGGTGATGACCAAAGCAAAAAATACAAAACATGATGATTTTGTCCTTAACCCTGCATATGCTGGATATTTAGAGAAAATTTGGGTAAATAAACAAGGTACTACAAGACAATATACCTCGACAATAGCATACGCCATTTTTATAGACATATCAAGCAATGAAATTTCAGGAGAAATATCAAATGGGATAACCAAACTTGTTGGCTTGAAGTTTTTAAATCTGTCCAGGAATCACTTTATTGGTAATATCCCAAAAAATATTAGTGCCATAACGGATTTAGAAGTGCTAGATTTATCTTCAAATGAACTTTCAGGGGGAAATTCCTTCTACAATGGCGGATATGACTTTTTTGGGCATCTTAAATTTGTCATACAATAATCTTTCTGGAACGATTCCAATAGGGAACCAGTTTCAAACTTATGACCCTTCTATTTATACTGGCAACAACAACCTATGTGGATGGCCATTACCAGAATTTTTTAAAACAGGCATCAACAATACTACTGATTTTGATGGAGAAGAAAATGAAGAATACGAATATTGGTATGAAAAGACATGGATCAATGCTGGTACCGTAGTGGGATTTCTTATATCATCTTGGGGCATTTTCATAACCTTGTTGTTCAGCAATCCAATGAGGCATTTATATTTTTATTACGTTGACAAATTGTATGGCTTGATTACTTTACAGTTCCACATTGGTATTGGCATGATTAAGTCAAAAAAAATATGGAAACTGAAATGTGGTGATGAAGTAGTTTATTTTCATACGTATATACATGGATACTTATGTAAGCTGTAACTTTTGTGATGATTATATCTGGAATGGAAATAACTATCATAATCACTATTTTTCAAACATTATATGGTGCAATTTTTATATTGAAATACCATGTGATTATTATATTGAAATGCCATGTGATTATTTCTGAAACCGTAAACCTAGCAGTTACATGTTGTTCATGTATATCCAGGTTTACATTACAATATCAAAGTAATTAATTCTTGATTAGGAGTTTTATTTGAATTGAATAGCATGAATGTAAAATATAGCATGTTTAGAACTGTAAAGTTATAATAAAATTTACATAGTTAATTCATACAAGATAGACTGTATTGTTTAGCTAACTTACACATTTTCAAATAAGTTTTTGATTTAAACCAGATATGATATTAGCTTGAAAGATGTAAATGGGAATAAAACACCGTGCTACAATTGGAATATAAACTTTTCAATTAATACTTTTTAGAGAGTCGATAAAACCTACAAATACATAAGATTTATTTACAAGCATATAAATATTTGACAGTTTCTAACTTATTTTTGGCAAAGTCAAATAAATTACCATTACAAATGTACATGGATAAAGTTTACGATAAAGAAGTACCATTGTAGAGTAGGATGGAGATTCAGGTAATTCATGCAGTTCTTCATGCATGCTTCACCGATCCATATCATTACCATTGTCACTATGTGTTGTACAATAATTCATCTTTTTTAATAATACGCATAATGTTACATATAAATAAATCATAAAACGGGTCATTTTTACCTACACGAACAAACAGTTTTCACAAGTTATTAGTAATACAAGATAACGTTAGTGAAAAATATTGATGATCACAATTATCTGCTGTGCATGTTTAGGCTTTTTTTTTTATGACTGCAGAGTTATAAGATTATTTATAGGTTTCATTTTTAGTCCACAATGCAGTTGCAATAGTTTAATCAAGTGTAGTAGAACTATTAAATACAATGTGTATAGACAATGTTGAAATTTTCTGAGAAGGATCCTCAACACAACATGCCTTTTTAATTGTATAATGCCAAAGTTATCAACTGTTCCAGCTTTCTCATTTTTTTTGTAGCGGTCGTACAGATCATATATATATATATATATATATATATATATATATATATATATGATTCTGATTCCAATTCACTACAAGAAAATGTTTAAATAATAGCAACCGGAATAGCACGAAAACATGACTTGCTATAATTAAGATAGGTTAGGGTTTGTTAGTATAAAACAAAGCTTGATTAATCGCTCTCCTTATCGCTTAATCCAAAATTTAGCAAGGTAAAATTTTCGTACACTCCTTCGTACATTACTTTTCATCCTTTCCAAATTCCAGAAAGCGTTTCTGAATCTCATTTCTCCTCTTCGAGTCTCCTCTCTTCCTGTCCAAATTCCAGAAAAGTCTCCTCTATCCTCCTCTCCAAAATACGTAGAATCTCCAATTCACTCCGTGCTGACTCAAATCAAAGTGGCGATTTCTACATAAGCTGAAATGCTCGAAGCCGTGAAACGCAAGAAGCCGTCACTCCACCAGAAAATGCCTTTAGTAGCGTTGTAAAAACGCTACAATAACTTGTAGTAGCATTTCGATAAACGCTGGTATACGACTTGCAACTAAAAGTCTGAAAGTTTTTGTTGCGTTTTAATACCGGATAGTCTACTATTTTTTAAATATGAATGTAAAGGAATTTCATAAGAACTTCTATTCGTACCGCATAAGAAGATCTGCTTTGATATGTTGGATTTAGTCTAATAATAAAGATGTAGAAACGATATTAACAGAGTACTAAATAACTTGCAATATTATTTCTTATATTTTGGGTATATCCATTAATCACACAGATAAAACGATAGGATAACATAAGCAAGGGTACTAACTTGCAGTTGCAAAGTAGAAGATACCGTCAATATTAACAGGGGTGGATATTAAGATCATAGGCGACCATTTATTTATATTAGAATTAACAGATGACGATAAGCAAGCAAACTGAACACGAGCGGATACAAATTGCTTCAAAAGGAGCAAACATATAGAAGTGCATAGCTCCACACACACCCCCCCTCTCAGAGAGCAATATAATTCGTATATTATGAGTTCGCGAAAATAAATCTATAGGGAGAAAGAAGCACTTCTGTTGGTGCCACAGTAACAAGATCTACTTCTATTGGATTTTGGATTGAAAGTACAGACGTGGAAACATGTTCGTTATAACATAAGCAAAGGGAACTAACTTGCACTTGCAGTTATACAGTAAAAGATAACATCAAAATTAACAGGGGTGGATATTAAGATCATATGCCACCATTTATATATATTAGAACTAACAGATGACGATAAGCAAGCAAACTGAACACGAACATAAATATATATATATATATATATAGCAGTGCGTAGCTCCACACCCCCCAAGAGAGCAATATAATTCGTATATTATGATTGATCATCAAGGCATATGAGGTTTGAGATGAGCATGCTCCTAAGGTGCTTCATCAGCAGCCTTGCAGCATCCCCTGCACCTACCAATGTTTATGGGTCTGGGAACACAACATGCATAGGCGCAGCCTGGTATTGTCGCAGAAATTGGTCCTGGACGCAGTGGTCCATGCCCAGTTGGAATTAGCCTCGTCTCTCCTGTAAAATAAGTGATATGGCAAGCATCGGCTACACCTTATTTTTCCTATTCTTAAATTCAACTACTTACCAGCGGCTGTAGTCTCAGAATTGAAAAGGGCAGTAGCAGCCAAAAGAAGACAAAACATAACCAAAGTTTTCACTGAGATGGCCATGATCGTATTGCTTGTTTATGGTGCAGCGAGATGGAGAATTGTAATGAAAATGCTGCTTTATTTATAAGCACAATATAAACCAGCAATATATCTATGTGGCTGTCATGCATCTAATTCATTGGGCCTTGTTTACTCGTTATAATAAACGCAGCTAATGGCCTAAACATCAATTACATCCTCTAATTAGCGATATATCATATCAATATGGCTAGACCCGGCTCTAGGGGTAGGCTGGCCAGGCGGCTTCCTAGGGCAACCCCCTAGGGCGGGGCAACAAGGAGGAGGGGGCCAAAAAAAGGTTGCAAGAATTATAGTAATCAAATTCTACGGTACAAGGCAATTTGGGAAATATAGGTGGCCAAGTGGTAATGCATAGCATGCTGAACGTCAGCAGTTCGATTCACTGTTAGTGCACTTTTCATTCGGTTTTTTATCCCAACAAACCTGATGATGTTGCCCCAGTATTTTTTTTACATTAACATTCAACCATTTTAATTCTGATTCTGGGAAACTTCGCCAAACTTCCTTCCCTGCAAACCTTTTTTGCGGCAACATTTTTTCAAAAACAAAACACAACCAATTTTGTGTTGCCTAGGGCAACCCAAATCCTTGCATTGGCCCTAAATACGAAAGCCTGTTACTTTGACTATTTAATATAAAGTTAAACTTTCCTGATTATTTTTATTGATTGACCATCGTATGCAAATAAACAATATTAGACATGAAATTCATAGTGTTCTTTTTTCTTTTAGAGAATGTTCTTTTTCTTCTTTTAGAAAAGGTGTATTACATGCTGGTATTTCATAACAACTTATATGGTTTAATAATTAAAATTAGTTATAGTTTTCAATTTCTCTGTAATTCAAGTTACTGCACGATTCTAAAATAATATAAAATATGTTGTCCACACGAACATCAAACTAAATACTATTTGCTACTGGAGAATTTTTTGTGCTTTCCAATATAAGGACGTTTGGGACCACGGTCCTTTTTCAAGATCGACTTTCTGTGCTATTTCCTAAGAATTATTTAGTGCTACTGACTTCCACCTCCTGCATTGACTTACGACTTCATTTTTTTTCTTAGTTCTGATTATATTTTATTACCAGAAGTAAGATAATAAAATAAAGTGTTATAGTAGTAGCACAAGTGTACAACTGCACAGTTGAAAAATAAAATAAAATAAGAACTATCATCGATGGATAATATTTTATCAAGAACATAGTCGGAAATTTTGACGCACTAAAGATTGAAATTTGTGACTTTGCTATTATTTTTTCATGGGCCAATGATTTCTTTTCCTCCTAAAATTAGTTACTTAGATTATAATTCATTATAAGCATCACAAGTTTCAATTGGCATACGTACAGTGTTATTGTTGACACGCTTTTTGGTCAAAGCTATTACACATCAAGTTTTTGGTTAACAGTGCGCTCAAGTGTCAGAAACATAAAGCGATTCGACCGAAGTCGCGACGTAAACATAAAAAAGACCCCAAACCCATTTAGATGACTTCTTTTCACTACACCAAAACAGTGGATTCCCAACAAGTATATGTGTTACAAATAATTTCTGTAACACTTATATGTGTCACCTACGGCGTGTGAGGAATTTCCTGTAACACTTATAAGTGTTATGAACAGAGAAACTGCTAACACTTATAAGTGTTACAAACAGAGTAACTGCTAACACTTATAAGTTTTACAAACATATTCATTGCTAACACTTATAAATGTTGGAACTATGATATATGATAACACTTACAAGAGTTACAAACATATTCATTGCTAACACTTATAAATGTTGGAACCATAAGATATGGTAACACTTATAAGAGTTACAAACATATTCATTGCTAACACTTATAAATGTCAGTATCATCATCCTACTAACACTTATAAATGTTGGCATACATAAATTGCTAACACTTATAAATGAGTATAACATGTCTTAACTATTTCCGATCACATATATAATTCAAAATATCAATTCAATATAAGATTTAGTACACTTTCGCATTCCAAATTCAACAATGTCACATTCCCATAATGCTCAAATATTTGTTACATGCTTCCGATTTCAAAACACCATAATATCATGTTCAAAATATAAAAAGCAATATAAAGTTTTACTAAAGATACATATAATTTTACACATTGCGAAGGCCAAACAAGGACCATATCACAAAGCCTCCATCCGAAACGTCACCCATATTTGCTTTCTCGTTTCCATTACATTCCAAATTCTGTTTTTTTCACCTCCTCCACAAGTGCCTACAAAATATAAATGCACTCAATTTTACTGAAATAACAAATTGCAAAAATGATAAATAACAAGTGTATTTATAAACAACAAAACTGAGTCGCCGACCCAGTTTGCAAAAACTGAGCTCGACTTAGTTTGCAAACCGAGTCGCCTCAGTTTGCAAAAACAAAACTGAGTCGCAAATCTGTGATTCAGTTCGCGAACTGAGTCTGGGTTAGCAAACTGAGTCGCCGACTCAGTTTGCAAACTGAGTAGCCGTGGCTTAGTTTGCGGCTCATTTAGCAAACTGGGCTGTTGCGGCTCAGTTAGCAAACTGAGCTGTTGCGGCTCAGCTCGCAAACTGAGTCGCTGGCTCAACTCGCAAACTGAGTCGTCGGCTCAAACTAAGAAGTGGGCGGAGGCATTTCAAGATAATAAAGTGCAAGTGTGTTGACAACTGCTGCATATAGTAAGGTCTAAGAAGTACAATTTACTCATCCATTATGTAAATTATGAAGGACCTGAAGTTCGATAATAATAAATCTGAATGCACATTTGCACATTTGCATATATATCCCGCACGCTACTCGGGATTGTGTGAAGTGATTATGCGAAGTGGAAATAAAAGAGCAGGGTGCACCAGCATATGAATGCACATTTGCATATATATCCCGCACGCTACTCGGGCAATACACACACGATGTGCGTACAGCAGTATGCACATAATCAAAACAAAGCTACAAGCCAATATGCATATGTAAGGTGAAAGCATGAATGGCAGTACATGAAAACTTTATACTTTCACAAAAGCTACAAGCCAGTATCCTTTTCTATCGTTATCCAATGAGAGAGTAATAAAAGTCTGATATTGTACGTCGAGAACAGTATAAAGTCTCCAGATCGTAAAACATATTGACATTCAGACCCATTAAATGAATTAACCATCTGATATTGTGAGTTTGCATCAAAAATTAATTCGTAATCATCAAAACTTTTCGAAAGAAAAAAAAACATACAAGTTAACCAAATCTAATTTCTACAAATTGAAAATTGCAGTATGGCTTTTCAATGTTTACCAGTTATTCAAGACCTGAGAGTGAAATAATATTTCAACCTTAGCCGAATTGATATTTTCAATCAAGCTTTTGTGGTAGAAAATAATGTGAATACGGATGGGTGAAATTTACAGCGAACTATAGTAAATTCTATAACATACTAAATTATTCAAGAAGACTTGAAATATGGCATACCTTTGTCTCAGAAGTCACATTTATGAACAAAGGTTTAAAAGGTTTCTTAAGCATGCAGGGCATCCAATGAGAAAAGGAATGGCCTGCATGAAATGTATCCATCAACATCAGGTCAAAATTGAAATATGAATTTACCAGAAAGTTATGGAGCACAACAACGAATGATAACATGGAAAAACAAACCAATGTTGAAATAGCTGCCAATTGACATGAATATATGTGTGTGTAAAAACGAGTACTGAAATTATCGAATTTTTTCATCAATTAGAAGTATAATATAAAGAGACAAGTTTCTCTCATGCATGAACAAAAATAAAAGTAGAAATAAAAACATCAAAAAGACAGATATTTCTTCCTATACTATACTACAAAAATAAATAAATTCAGTATTATTTCACACTCTGACTTTAGTGGAGAAATCGTTTGAGGTTAATGGACAATGGTGCTTGCTTACTGTTGTTTGGATGAATACTTGAACTAAATTCGTATGTTTAATACCTATATATGACATGTTGACTCAGCAAAGATCATCGACTGACATCTAATAAAGATATTTTCTCACTAAAAAGAAATGTGATCAACAAAAATTAAGTTGCAATGTAGATTAGAATCAAAGCATGCTTAATCATCCTAGTACATATGAAACGTTGCTGCTGTTGAAAATACATTATTCTGACTATAATTTCCAGAAAAAAGCCTGGATAATGCATATAGCATGTAAAATTTCAAAAATTAAAAAAAAAAATAGAACAATGGGTCTTAATGTTATGTTCTACCCCTGATTTTAAATTGTATGTAAGTTTGGAATGAATGCATTTAAAAATAAAAGGATTCCTTTCTCCAACTTCGTCCATACTTCCATCGCATTAACAAAAGAAATAGTTGAAATTTTCCTACACGTACTTATTATGTCTGCATCTGACATGATAAGTCCCAGTTTCGGAGAAATCAATCACCGATGAATTAAGTGATTTATCGCTTAAAATAGATGGAGTAAAAAGAAAGAGAACATCTGTTAAACCATTTAATATTACCTAAAACTATTTCCTGTTTTGTTGAAACAACACATAATTGACAGATAAAGATTGGCCTTAAGGGCATCTAGAAAATTATGATTAAATAGCAGTAGAATATGTAAATATTTACTTGTTGTACTTGTCCGCGCAATGTGTCGAATTGCTCAGAAGAACATCAAACATTCCCAATGATTGTTGGACACAAGCTCTGAATCTTAGAAGATAATAACTTATCAGGCTGAAAACAAAATGAGAGTAAGTAGAATTTAGGTTCTTCTGAGTTATATCAAATAATGCACACATCGGTACACTTCAATATGTAAATATCAATGGAAATGCAACTAAAACACAGTGAACAAAATGACATTCACAGTCACTATAGAATTTTGGTGAACTCTAGCAGCTAGTGTATAGCTATTGTATAACAATAGTACTAAGGATAATAACCAAACAAAACTTAGTAAAGTAAATAGTTGACAGAATACCTTTACTGAATGAGTATTGTTAACACAATTCAAAGGCTTTCCATCACTACGGTTTGCGCAGATACCATACATTGAGCAATATCCTTCAGCATATACTTGTCTGGGGACAACAAAAGATTTTAAACCGAGTAAATAAAACAAAATTTGTAGTAGTTGTTTAAGTATTCCTTTGACAAAAAATTATGTCCATAGACACATGTTAATAACCATCAAATTGCCACAATCTAATAATTTTCGAACTTACATGTGTGACTGTGAAATTTCCAACATTCTACCTCATGGTCATTAAATAAGATATATTACCTTGAATGCAAAATACTGTGTGCACACATTCTATAAAAAACATATGCACGATTAAAAATACATAATCGATCACCCCACATGAATTTTCACTGCTATCTGGTCCGATTTAGTAATTTTCGTTGTCTCATTATCCTATTTTCATAAATAGAACCCTTACAAGTAAATTAAATGAAGGACAAATTTCAGATATATTCTCCTCAAAAATAATTATCGCATAAGATGGGCTCCATGCAAAACTTACTAACAAAAACATGTATAATTTCCGTCAGGTCAAAATTTATACATGCTCACTGTCAAAGTATGTATGTACATATTTGAATTTTGTACATGAACATTTTTGAGTGTCCGTATGCTGATAAATTAAGTGACATGATCATTTTTGGGTAAATAACACATTCCATTTTCATTATAGGCCTACATGGTACGAATGTTTATGCATATGCTGATAAATTCAGTGACATTTTAACAATATTCATGATGTAAAGAGGCGATGGGGTCAATTTTAGAATGATATGTAGCGAGATTATTTGCACAAGTTTATTCAAAAATCACTTGTGAAAACCGATCTAGCGGCCTTAGTTTCGTTGGTAGAATAATATCACGCACCTTTTCCCTTTCAACCACAACTATAGTCGGTGAATTGAATGAATCATCCTTGCAGTCCAACTGCATGAGATGGAGGAAACAACAAAGCTGCACCCGCTATAGCACAGCATAACCTACTGAAATCAGCTATAAAAATGCTTAAGTGAACTAGTTAATACAGATTATCCTTTCTCTCAATATGCATGCATAAATAGCTGAATACACCATGGTCGTGTATGTATGTAGACATACATGACTCTGTTATATAGGAAATATTTCAACTTGATTTACTGTAAGTTAATAAATTTAGATCTATGCAGTTCCCTTACTTTGGTGCTTCATCTGCAAGTATCCGATGTTGATAATAAAAATTTTGAGCATTAGCTGAAAAGATAATGGGATTGATCTGCAAATGTTAACAGTACACAAAATTAGAACACCTTATGCATGAGATAAAACAATATTTCAGTTGCAAGCAGTATTAGTATGTGTTTAAAATAGTTTTCAGTGCCCATTGAGCAGCAAGAGACTCAAAACTCTTGATATAGAACAAAATATAATCCCATACAGCATCCTACGAAAAAAGCCTGGGCAATGCATATAGCATGTAAAATTTCAGAAATAAAAAAAGGAAACAATGGGTCTTAATGTTATCTAAAATAGATGGAGTAAAAAGAAAGAGAACATCTATTAAACCAATTAATATTACCTAAAACTATTTCCTAATTTGTTGAAATGACACATAATTGACAAATAAAGATTGGCCCTAAGGGAAGAATACTTATCAAGTGGAAAATGAAGAAGACTGAAGATCAAGTTAGGAGATGAAATGCACAAGATCAAGTTGAGAGTCGGAAGGAGGAAAAATAGATGATTATGTGCAATACCAAGATAAGCAAGCTTAGTTGATCGAGAAGATTCAAGATGGAAGATCCTAAAGGAAAGAATACGAATGGATAATAAAACTTCAAATAAGCTGAGATTTAGTCATGTGCGGGTGCTTATTGAAGTGGATGTTAAGTTTAGTTACCCAAATGGTGTGATATTGGCGCTTTCCGCCAATCAATGTGACTACAATAAATTGAAATATGAATAGAAGATAGAGTAGTTGTATATTGTTTAATCTATATGGCAGTAATGCTGAAAATTCTTCATTTCAAAGTTTCAAAACTTGGGACCAAGAGATAGCTCAAGTGAAGTGACCACCCTTTTATTACAGTATAGGAGTATCGGTTTGTTCCCTTATTAAGTTTCCCCAAGATCATACACATACACCAATATAAAAATATCGGTTTAATCAGCATTAAAAACCTTATATTTGAGTATAGGAATGCTATATAATAGTACTTTGCTATTGCAGAATTTTTGTAAAATCAATCTCACCATATAATTTAAACTGTATTCATTTCTAAATCGATTTCTCCCCATTTTTCCTCCACCGATGATTATCATCAAACGGTGAATCAACAACCACTTTTGTTCATATTCCTCTTCGTACTGTTATCAGCCAAGTTGTTATCGTATTTGAGTTCTCACTTTCTAACAGAACTTAAAAAACTACTATTGAACATATACACTAACATACAAGGATATGATCACATCATTATGAAGTGCATAAACATTCTAATTGATTCATCGCATATACATGTACCTGGACGGACTCACCATCCAAGGCAAAGGTAGAATCAGCGGTCATGGTGCCACCACATGCTCGAAAAGCAACTGTCAAGAACAATGGAAGTGCAACTAGACTTTTCCTTCATTAACAACCTACGTTTATCAAACTAATAATAATTATTATACAAAATCTGAACTAATAATAATGATCATACAAAATCTGAACTAAACCGTGACACTCCTAATCGCCGAATCTCACCCGAATGCCTGAATAACCTCACCTCAAATCAAAGATAATTATGTTCCCCAAAATCTCCACAATCGGCAGCCCACTCGCACTCCTCAATGAATTCGACCCTCCTTCAATCACTCACGAACTTGTAACCTCGATTTGCGTATTTCATGATTTTATCATCGATGGAGGTTTTTTTTTCACTACAGATGAAGAAACCGAAAGATAAGGTTTTGACGATAGATCCTAAAAAGGGAAATATACGCGGCCTTGGAGGAATAAGTGTTGAGGAGTAAGCGTTGAGCATCCGATTAGAGTTATGTTTGGCAACTTACCCTTTTGCCCTTAGAAAATAAGAGTTGACCAAGCATAACAACACATAAAAGTGTTGGCACATTTTTGGTGACACATTTTTGCTACCGCAACACATATAAGTGTCAGTAGTCTACAACGCATATAAGTGTTAGCAGATGAAAAAAATAAGATTTGCTAGTTGGCCATTACGGTGCAGTGTTGGGTTCCGAAAAAATGTATTATGGTAGTTAGCACTGTAACCCTAGTAGCCCTCTGAGTTAGTTTCAGGTACAATGGCCCAAACGGTCTTATGGTTTGAAAGTTACGCCCGTTTTCGTGAACGCGCGTCAATCACTCAAAATCGTCGGATCAACTCAGTCAAGCCCAGGATTCGGCAAGCATAGGTCTCCCCCTTTTTTCGTATCCCTTAGAGGATACGAAATTTCATATCCCTTAGAGGGATACTGTAACACCCCGTGATTCTAACAAAACTATAATGATAAATTAAATAATAATTAATTAAATATTGGGAATTAAGTAAAACAGACTGAGTCATTGCGTTCGTCTTGGAATTCTGCTTAAGATAGACACCAAGTTTGCGTAAAACGGACATCGTATGAAGAAGTTATTAAGCCTACAAGTTTGTATACGCATAAGAAAATTATATATATACAAAACAAGTCAAAACATTCAAAATATTTCAAAATCAGAACCGGGAAACATAGTGGGGAAATCAGCCCGTTAGGGGTCGACCCCTCCCTTAGGGGTGTCGACCCATGGGTTGACACCATAACAGGGGTGTCGACACCCATGTCGACCCCCCCCCCCGATCTGGCCAGAATTCAATTTCTGAACGTAGACTCATTTCTTGACTAGATTCGTTGATCTTAGGCTATAAATAGGACCTTAATTCCATTGTTTTATTCACCTAAATCAATGACGACAACGAGGTGCTGCCCCAACTCAAAGTAAAATAGCCTATTCTTCTTCAACAATAAGTTATACAAATTCAGAGATCTGTGCTACAACATCTACGATTAATCTTCTGTTCTTTAGATCCAATCATAGCGAGTTTATGTTGATTTTAGATATAAACACCTAAAATGTAATCTTGACATGTTTATATATTTGGATCTTAGTCTATGCCTGTTGGAAATCTGAATCACAACAGATTTGCCATTACTTGTATATTTGCTGCTTCGATCTCATATGCCTATTCATGATATCCCTATTATGTTAGTTTGCCTAACCATGTCACCTTATGCCTGTTATGTTAAATTGCCTAATTATATCACCATATGTCAGTTTTATTTATTATGCCTATTCTTGTTTTCTTCTCTCCCTTTCTTCCCTTTTTGATTTTATAGCCAGTCTACCTTCGAGCCTAGGCCTATCGCTGAAATACACGAACGCACGAATTTGGGAATGATTAATTTAGGCATTGTTCGTAGTGTAAATATGATTGGGAAATTTGGGCATAGTTTGTACCTTGAGCCAAAACTTGGGATTCGGGGGCATAATCTATATCTTGATCTAAACCTTAAACTGGGGTATAACTTGTATCGTAGATCAGACAGAGATTGGGAGCATAATAAACATGAAAATTGGCTAGTAACGAAAATGCCTAGATTTAGAGTAATTAGAAACTGTAGCCGCGCTTAGACACAAGGTCAGATTACACTTGTGGTAGAAGTCTACCCGGAACCGCCCGGCAAATCCAGCGACAACAAGTGGTAAATCTAATGTAAGGGGTATAAGTGCATAAACATACACATGACAGTGCTAAGACACGGGGTTAATTCTGACTTGTGGAAGAAGTCTGCCCGGACCCAACTAACACATCCAGCATCCACAAGTGGTAGAATGTGGGAGGTCTAGCGCATTATAACCATAAATGAATGAATTGTGATGAACTTGTAATACATAACCTGTTTGAATCCATAAGGATTACATGAACCTGTTAACTTTAGTAGGAGTCAAGTAAACTTGCTTGAATTAAGTGGAAGGGTTAAGTTAATCTTGTTAAATATGTAGGGGGCGGGTTATACATGTAAACCCGACAAACTTAACCTGCTGGGTTATGCATTCTTGTTAAACTAGTAAGCATAACCTGTAGAAATCCTAGTAGTGGGGATGCAACCCTAGGGAGAAGCTTGTATCATCTGGTGTATGAGACCCATTTCTGTCAGTAACCCATCTTGATATCAAACGGGGAACCCCGAACTAGGTCGGGGTCAGGGCATGCTTACTCATGAGATTATAAGAGGTCACTTGGGTGAGGGTGTTGACGACACTTTCCAATGGAGTCATGTGTGTGCATGGGTCCGCTTGCTCAGGAAAATAAGACGCTGTGACATCAGTAGATATAGTTGTGCATCTTGAAAATAATGGGGTTGCCACTTTAGAAAGTGATACATCCTACCGTGGGGCCAGCACAGGTGTTTACGAGTTAGGGATCCGATCGATTGGGGGTAGTAATTAGGGTACATCTAGTCTTGCTTGTTTAGGAGCCCATTCTTGTCGTTGGGGGTTAACACCTATTAGTTCTCTTGGGATACCTGTTATTGTATGGGGTAAAACCTCTCACTAGAATTACACCTAAGTCTACCAACTTGTACTTGTTGGGATCATCTTGTTCTTGTTATACTAGTATTGGTGCAGAGAGAGAAGTATTAGAGAAGCGCCATGCATGTTCTGTTCTGTTTATCCTATTTACCTTGTTAAACTTGCCTTATGACACCGTTATCTCTTTCCAACTTATATGCTTGTCATGATGCTTTTACTTATTTATATGCTAAAAGTAACTGGACTCGCCAGACTTTATGTCTGACCTATTTTGTTTCCTCTTCTTTCTCTTCCGTTCCCCACAGGTTCTCAGGGTGGGAATACTCAAGCTTTATTAGGATTCTTCTTTCCTTCTGCTTGGAGCTGCTTAGATGTATTGCTCGATTTCGTATTTCCTACACCATGACTATATTTTGTGGATTATGCTCTTTTTACGTATTATTGTACTCTGATGATGTTTTTGTACAAGGCAGAAGTTTTATGTTTTCAGTTGTTAACCGGCCTTTTGGTCCGGTTCCCAAAAGTACGCAAGACATGCTCGACTCAACATATCGCGTGATTTTACAGCCCAGAGGCGTTGCCAGTACCAGAAGACCCGAGTCTGGCCACCTGTAGAATGTTGCATCCCTCGAATGTGACCTCCATCAGTATCCGTTCGCAGTCGAGACGAAGGCGAGCCGTACACCGAGCAAAAGGCGAGCCATCCAGCGGGTTGGGGCGCAGCGCCGGTGGGGGTTCGGGGCCCCACAGTCCCAGCGGCAATCGACCTACCTGGTTATGTCGATACTGTGGGCACCGCCCGACTCATCCGATTTCCGCCAACAAGTTTGTTGCCCAGAATCACCAGATTGACTCAAAGTTAGGATTCAACCAACAACTTCCGCAAACCTTGCCGCTCCTCCAAACATTGCTACCAAAGGCCTCGCAGTCCGATCCGTTACCGAGTCGAGGCCTCAAATCCTAAAGGAATCACAAGTCTCGAAGTGCCCGAACCTGCGGTCCCCACGCACCTCGAAAAGCGAACTTCGCACCCCACATGTGGTTACTACTTCTACCTAGCCCCGGGTTTGAAATTTTGAACCCAGCCCCGGGTTCGAAATTTCTGCTACTGCGAATGGCGGGTTCGAATTTTCTGCATGTGGTCCCTATTTCTACCTACTCTTACCTAACCCCCACCAAACCACTTCCTATAGATACCCCATAGTGTAACAACCCGTAAAATGCGAGCCAGTTTGAAATTTTTATTTTGGCAATTTTAGCGAATTTTGATTATTTAAAATGAATTATTTTAAATAATATCGACGAGAAATTTATTTTGAATAGAATCGAACGTATATATTATACGCGTCGTCGTTAGAATATAAATATTTATATATAATTATAAATAGAATTGAAAATGGCGCGGTAGTTCGATAATTCGATTTCAAACTTCAATTGAATGTACCGGGTGCAAAACAATCCAGATTTTAGTGAAACCAAAAATAATGGGATCTAATTGTGAATATCTTTCCAACGAATCCGAAAAATCAAGATTTCATATCGGGAATCAAAAGATATGTCCAGTTGAAAATTCTGAATAGTCGCTATGGAATTCAGGCCCTTAAAAATGGTCATTTTGCAAACGACCTCGGATTTCGACGAAACCAGTTTTGTTGGATCCGCAGTGTCAAGTTATTGCTAGGTTTCAAATTTCATAATTTTTCAAATCAATATGTGAGCGTGGAAAAGGAAAACGCGTTTTGACCATTTCAGTTGATTTTAATCGACTGGAAATTGGCCATTTTTCCAACGGTCTCAGAATTCGACGAAACTAGTTTTGTTAGGACCGTATCGTCAATACGAAGCTAGAAAATATTTTTCGAGAATTTTTAGAGTTCGTATGCGACCCCGGTAATTTGAAATGTACGTTTAAAATTCAATATAGTGATTTAAATGTAAATTCAACGGAAACTAATTCAAACGATCGAATCAACTTGCGATACATATCCCATTGTGTTCAGAATGGGGGTGAAACGCTATGGGCGACAGGCGGTGGGCCTCGTTTTGAGGTCGTATGAAAAAGTCAACTTTAAGTGAATTAAATAATTAAATAATAATAAAATAAAATAAAATAAACACCCCCCCTTTATCTTCTGCCCCCCCCCCCCCCGTTTCTTCAAATCGGGATCGAAATAAAAAAAAACAAGGGAGAGCGACGAACGGAGACTGCGCCCCGCCTCCTGCCACCGCCGTCGGAGTTCGTCAGCGTGCCTCCCCCCATCGCTGAACCCCTCTCTCTCCGATCTCGCCCTTTTCCTTCGAACCCTAAAACCGTGTAAACCCCCCCCCCTCCGTCGAGACAGCCGCGCCACCCCTCCCAGACCCCATACCCCCCCTTCGCAGGCCCCTCTCCTCCACCTCGAACGCAGCGCGACCCCCTCTCCCCCCGAAGACCAGCAGCACCTCCGACGGTGTGCCAAATCCGAACCGATACCCTAGTTTTTCACTGTAAGCCCTCCTCCTTCTTTTTACTTAATTGTTTATTTATTTTATAGTGTTTAGTATTTAAAATTGAAAAGATTTCATTTTTGAACAAAATGAAGAAAATCAGTTTTATAAATATAAATGCAAGGTGGGATTTTTCTTTTTTATTTATTTTTATTAAGGAAAGGGTCGAATGTTTATTATGCAAAGGGCGAGATTTTTATATATTGAACTTCGATAGAAAAATATGATTTTTATATATTGAACTTCGATAGAAAAATATGATTTTTATATATTGAACTTCGATAGAAAATTTTGATTTTTATATATTGAACTTCGATAGAAAAATATGATTTTTATATATTGAACTTCGATAGAAAAATATGATTTTTATATATTGAACTTCGATAGAAAAATATGATTTTTATATATTGAACTTCGATAGAAAAATATGATTTTTATATATTGAACTTCGATAGAAAAATATGATTTTTATATATTGAACTTCGACAGAAAAATATGATTTTTATATGTTGAACTTCGAAATCAAAATTCGATTTTTGTATATTGAATAGCGAAATAAAAATATGATTTTTATGTATCGAAAAGCATAATAAAAATTCGATTTTTATATGTTGAACTTTGAAATAAAAATTCGATTTTTATATGTTGAACTTTGAAATAAAAATTCGTTTTTTATATATTGAACTTTGAAATAAAAAGTCGATTTTTATATGTTGAACTTTGAAATAAAAATTCGATTTTTATATATTGAACTTTGAAATAAAAATATGATTTTTATATGTTGAACTTCGAAATCAAAATTCGATTTTTGTATATTGAATAGCGAAATAAAAATATGATTTTTATATATTGAATAGCGAAGAAAAAATTCGATTTTTATATATTGAATAGCGAAGTAAAAATTCGATTTTTATATATTGAATAGCGAAGTAAAAATGTGATTTTTACATAGGTAGATGATACGGGCAAAGAAAGTGAAAGGAGGCGAAACGACGAAGACTTCTGCAAATGAAGTGCCGTGGAGCTAGGATAGCTATAGGTGAGAATTTATCACCTTTCAATTTCTTGTTCTAGTTATATATATATACTAGGATGCAGACGGTGCTTAGTAGCACCCGACACAATCGTCCACAGACCATGGACTTGTTTGTTTGACTGTTTGGTGATTGATTGCGATATTGGTTTGAATGTGGTTTGTGATGTGAAAAATCGAATCGATAAATTGGTTAGGATTAGACGTGCGCCGTTATAAGGCGAAGGAGTAAGGCTAGGTTAGACCCTTACTCCAAATTTTGTGGTTTGCATAACGAAAGTGAATTCGATTGATGTGTGAATGGCGTGGGCCTTCACTAGACCGGGGATTAGGCTAGGCCTTGTCCCGTTTCTAGTATCGTGTCGTTATGCCGCCGAAATTTTCTAAAATATGTTAGAAAAATAAAAATATCATTTTATTTAAAGAATGAACTGAATAGAAATTCATATGTTGGAATAAAATGTTTTATCGTTAAAAATATAATTTTTAACGTGAATATGAATCTAGTGAATGTGAATAAATAAAATATTCATTTACAAACCAGACGGTTTGTTTATGTACACTGATTTGACTGATATTGATTGGGTCGATAAATTTTACACATCGCCCAACTGCACAAATAAAATCTGTGTTTGATTGTTTGAAACCCCACACGGGTGTTGGGATGAAATTTGAAGTTCACTCATCCTGATTGATTAAATATGTCGATCGATTGATTGACAGGCTGTTATAAGCGTTAGATATCTATATTTGATGCTTATACAGTGTAGTGCACTTTGGTTGATGGTTGATTATTTATCGTTGCTATTATATACATGTGTTGTATGAAAATCCATATAATTAATTTTATATGGTAATTGATTGGGCCTCATTCCAGTTTTGAAAAAGAAATATTTGAAAAAGAAATATTTGAAATAGAATATTTGAAAATAAAGGAATATATGAAGCCGTGTTGATTAGATTGACGCCATTTTTACGTGAACGATATTTATATCGATTTTAAAAGGAAACGAAATGAATTGAATTGAAAACGATTTCGAAATGAATTGAATTGAAAACGATTACGAAATGAATTGAATTGAAAACGATTACGAAATGAATTGAATTGAAAACGATTTCGAAATGAATTGAATTGAAACGATTACGAAATGAATTGAATTGAAAACGATTACGAAATGAATTGAATTGAAAACGATTTCGAAATGAATTGAATTGAAACGATTTCGAAATGAATTGAATTGAAAACGATTTCGAAATGAATTGAATTGAAAACGATTTCGAAATGAATTGAATTGAAAACGATTACGAAATGAATTGAATTGAAAACGATTTCGAAATGAATTGAATTGAAACGATTTCGAAATGAATTGAATTGAAAACGATTTCGAAATGAATTGAATTGAAAACGATTTCGAAATGAATTGAATTGAAAACGATTTCGAAATGAATTGAATTGAAAACGATTTCGAAATGAAATGAATTGAATTGAAAACGATTTCGAAATGAAATGAATTGAATTGAAAACGATTTCGAAATCGAACTTAATTGAAAACGAATTCAAATTGAATTGAAAGCGAATAGAAATGAATTCAATTTGAATTGAAATTTGAATTGAATAGAAATGAATTTTAAAACGAATTTATAAAGAAGAATTCAATTTTGATTTGAATTGAAAAGAAAATTGAAATAGCTTTTGAAACGATTTTTAAACTATTCATATAATTCGTTTTAAATAGAAATCGACGAAATATATATTATATATATTATATATATAATATAATGGCCTGAATAGAACGCGCCGCGCCGCGGCAGTTCGTGAATTTCGACCATTTATTTCAAACGGACATTACGGGAGATCCGACCGTCGGATTCTCCTAAAACCGGAACCGTTGGGTTCGTATCAAAAAGAGCTTTCTAACGAATATTAGAAATTTGAAAT
Organism: Allium sativum; assembly: GCA_030737875.1. NCBI lineage: Eukaryota > Viridiplantae > Streptophyta > Magnoliopsida > Asparagales > Amaryllidaceae > Allium > Allium sativum. The sequence continues at coordinate 1,048,560,174 of CM060916.1, read as the reverse complement.
CTAACGGTTGGATTTGGAATTATGTCCAAATCAAATTCGAAAAAGGTCGCTGTAAGTGCAGTTCGATGGCCGTTGATGGAAATCGACTGTACGGGCCTTGAAAAAATTATTAAAAATAGTAATAATTTGTGTAAAATCATAAGAAATGATTTAGAAAGAATTGGGATGAAAAACTCCATACTTGAAAGGATAAAAATAGATTTTTATCGAAATGAACTAGTTTTGAACTAGAATTATAATTCTATTTATTTTTAAATAAATAAAATTGAATTTAAAAAGGGTTTTAAAAATAACCAGAATATCCAATGATTGCATTGGAGTGGATTTGAATCGAAATTGTCTTCAGAATATTTCGATGTTGGAATTCGTGATTATACAGGTGTTATTATGGAAATTTGAAAGATATATATTTATATCGTTATTTCCAATACGACATTTGTTAGTCGTAGAATTTGATATTGAATATAAGCCGATATATTTTCTATTCAGAGCCTTGTATTGAATATCGAATGTGATTTGGGTTTGTCGTGAATGGTGTCTTCACTAACACTGTTCTTGAACCCAATTGAGAAATGATTAAATCTTTTTATTTAGATTTAATGAAAGGTACCAATTAAATGATATTTAATTGGAATTAAATTGATATTGATTTTTGGGTTTATCGTGAACAGTGTTTTAAACAACACTCGTTCTTTAACCTGATAATTAATGAATGTGATTTTGGGTTTATCGTGAACTGTGTTTTTAAATGACACGGATTCTTTAACCCAGTCGAAGATTAAAACTAAGTGGAGTTTTAATGAATCTTTAATTAGATTGAAATGATCGAAAATGGAGTATCACCAGTTTTGCTCCAGGCGATAGTTAAATCTTTAATTAGATTTGAACGTGAAATGGTAATTGAATTTACCGATAACACTGTGGTGTTAGATATGAAGTATTCACAGTTTTACTTCATGGGATGAATAGGTTGGGATTGGGAAATTATAACAAATGATTACTTCGGTAAGGTTCGCTAATCCCGACTAGTTTGAATTGATATTCAAAAGTTGATTAAAGAATAAATTCAAGAATTTATCTTTGATAAAATTAATGGGAACCTTTCCCTATGAATGTGAAATTAGAAACTAACTGTCGGTTAGCTAAGTAGAATGGTTTTCTGGATATTGATCTGATGTTGGTTTCGGCCTTCGGGGTTAATATTTGGGGAATTATTCTCTTGATTAATTTACGGTTAGTGACTGATGGATTGGAATGAGGCGTATGTTGTGTTTGTGTAACACTTATTTAAAATATACGCGAGTTATTCGGGAAGACCGGGTTTATCCCATTCTGAATAACTGATACGACGATAAGTCGAAGATGAAGACGATGGTCGAAGACCGGAGGTCTTCACGTCGTTTGGGTAATTACTGATGATCTTGATTGGGCTGTACACCCAAGAAGATGGAAACAGTTAGTGATCGTCCAGACGTACTTGGAGATCGATGGATATGCGGGGTACTAGGTGCCTCCGGTTTCGTTCAGACCCAGAACGGACTTGTAAATGGACTGTGTGTCTGACATCGGATTTCATTATGTGTGACTGATATCGGTTGCATAGGATGGTTTGCCTGTGTGGCATGCTAAGATGCAAATGATCAAGGCTTCTGTTGAAAAGCAAAGTCTTGTGGTGATGATCAAAGCACGGCCTTTGTGGCGTAGCTTTGTGTAACGTTTACCTCGCGTGTTTCACACCAGGTATGAACCAAAAACGGGAGACGGACCTCAGGGAGGGCATGCGTTTCCTTCTAGCTAAAAAGTGGCGTCAGTGGTTTTACACGCCCTGACGAGTTTGACTTATGTGGTTGTTGCTGTTGCGAGGCGCCTCGGATTGATCGGTCGTTCTCGAACCGATGGAGTCATTTGTTGGCTCATTGACACCCCAAAGGGTGGGGAAACGCAGTGTTCAGGCATTTTAATCCACATCGGTGGACCGGCCCTGTCGCTCCAAGGGTCACTCGAGCTCTGATCCTGAGACACGGGCTAGAGCGTCTCGAATCGGTTGAGGACTATCTTTTGCCTCGGTTCATAGTTGGAAATCCAATTTCCAAATACGTGACTTTGCGATTTTGATTGTATAACCTATATATGGCGACATAGTGGGATGGGGCGCTCATGCCGCCTATGATTGATACTTATGATTTGAAGTGTTTTATACACTATGCACTTATATTAGTATCAAACGATTTGTTTTAACCGTATCAAGCATTCTTTGGCTGTTATAAGGGAAAACCCTATCCTCGGCTGCGTTGCATTGTGTGATGGGACCTGGGTCTTATAACAGCTTCATTTTTCTTTATTTAGCATTGCGCTGTTGTTTCATGCACTGGTATTCTTGGGAGGAAACCCGTTCCGTGTTATACGGCGTGGTCCCTTGATTTACCTAATGATTTAAGATAAAGATTAATAACTGTTTTAGTTCTCACACCAGTCCCATGACTGACCTGGAGTTTATTGTTTTAACCTAAACTCTGGGTGCCCTTATTTTGACACGGGCAGCTAGTAGTTTTGGTTTTGCAGATTTATATTCACAGGATCCTGGTTTACAGCTGGAACGATATCCGGAAAGCTTTGTATCCGTATATCTCTTCTAGTTGTGTATTGTATTATTTTCCGCTGCGATGTATTTAAATGTAATTTAAATCTCTGATATTTCTGTGTAATATTCATTTATACTCTGTATATTCTTGTAATCTGATGCATTGTTGTAATATACAATGAAATGTTCTTCTGTATGCGTTCCGTTGTGGCTTGTTCTCGAACTATCCGACACTTTCCTTTACGGGGAAGTTGCGGGTCTTCACAGTTGGTATCAGAGCTTTGGTTTACAAAGCTCAGAGAACAAGACACATTAGAACCGTACGAAAGAATTCATCAGATATTGGATTAGCAATATCCAATGAGAATGACTCGTTAGAGATAGGATCAGTAGTATCCTAGAACGAGTATGAAGAGTATATTTTTAAAATGAAAACAAATCTTGTTTTGAAAATTTAAATCGTTTTAAACGTATTTGATTATTTATTTATTTTGAATATGGACATTCCAGTATATAAAGATTTTGCATATACGCGTCATGAACGTATATTCGAAGTTTTAATATACTGGATAGATATAGGACCGCACTCTAGTAGCCCGGAGATGTTCTGATGGTGGTTCGAAACATCATCAGCATTTATTTTCGAGTGACGAAGGTGTGATACCTATATATTTCCATTAGACTGGTGTGAGAACCAAACCTATATATATAGCTAGGGCCTATTGTTGTGATTTGGCATCAAAAATCTGATTTTTGTATATGTATCAAAATTATGAATTTGAAACTCTAATTCACTAATTGATTGATGTTTGTGTTGCTTGTTTGGTTGTTTGATAAATTTTGAACCATTTAGCCTAATTGAATCAAATAATGAATTGTGTTGGAATTTGGTCGCATTTTCTTGCATATACATGTGCTTATATTGAACAGGTCATAGCAAGGAGGCTAGAGCCAGAGAATAAAATTTGTTTGCCCGACAAATAGGTACATGTTTACTACATAATTTCCTGTTTTGTTTGGGTGATGATGATTTTGTGAGCCTATTGGCTAGCCGCTTGGCTTTTTCTTTTTCTTTTTGAGATCTGAAGGACCGGGGAAGCTATTTGAAATTCCCCGATGCTCCCGGTGCAGGGGAGGTTATGGCGAAATTTTTCGAAAATTTAGGGTGTTAGCCAAATTTTTGAAATTTTGAAAATTCTCAGAAACTAAAAAGTTGGAGAATGAAAGCCAGATCGAGCGTAGAGCTGAATAATCAAACCGCTTTTGACTTTGTTCCTTTTCGGGGACGAAAAGTTTTAAGTGGGGGAGATTGTAACAACCCGTAAAATGCGAGCCAGTTTGAAATTTTTATTTTGGCAATTTTAGCGAATTTTGATTATTTAAAATGAATTATTTTAAATAATATCGACGAGAAATTTATTTTGAATAGAATCGAACGTATATATTATACGCGTCGTCGTTAGAATATAAATATTTATATATAATTATAAATAGAATTGAAAATGGCGCGGTAGTTCGATAATTCGATTTCAAACTTCAATTGAATGTACCGGGTGCAAAACAATCCGGATTTTAGTGAAACCAAAAATAATGGGATCTAATTGTGAATATCTTTCCAACGAATCCGAAAAATCAAGATTTCATATCGGGAATCAAAAGATATGTCCAGTTGAAAATTCTGAATAGTCGCTATGGAATTCAAGCCCTTAAAAATGGTCATTTTGCAAACGACCTCGGATTTCGACGAAACCAGTTTTGTTGGATCCGCAGTGTCAAGTTATTGCTAGGTTTCAAATTTCATAATTTTTCAAATCAATATGTGAGCGTGGCAAAGGAAAACGCGTTTTGACCATTTCAGTTGATTTTAATCGACTGGAAATTGGCCATTTTTCCAACGGTCTCAGAATTCGACGAAACTAGTTTTGTTAGGACCGTATCGTCAATACGAAGCTAGAAAATATTTTTCGAGAATTTTTAGAGTTCGTATGCGACCCCGGTAATTTGAAATGTACGTTTAAAATTCAATATAGTGATTTAAATGTAAATTCAACGGAAACTAATTCAAACGATCGAATCAACTTGCGATACATATCCCATTGTGTTCAGAATGGGGGTGAAACGCTATGGGCGACAGGCGGTGGGCCTCGTTTTGAGGTCGTATGAAAAAGTCAACTTTAAGTAAATTAAATAATTAAATAATAATAAAATAAAATAAAATAAACACCCCCCCTTTATCTTCTGCCCCCCCCCCCCCCCCGTTTCTTCAAATCGGGATCGAAATAAAAAAAAAAAAACAAGGGAGAGCGACGAACGGAGACTGCGCCCCGCCTCCTGCCACCGCCGTCGGAGTTCGTCAGCGTGCCTCCCCCCATCGCTGAACCCCTCTCTCTCCGATCTCGCCCTTTTCCTTCGAACCCTAAAACCGTGTAAACCCCCCCCTCCGTCGAGACAGCCGCGCCACCCCTCCCAGACCCCAGACCCCCCCTTCGCAGGCCCCTCTCCTCCACCTCGAACGCAGCGCGACCCCCTCTCCCCCCGAAGACCAGCAGCACCTCCGACGGTGTGCCAAATCCGAACCGATACCCTAGTTTTTCACTGTAAGCCCTCCTCCTTCTTTTTACTTAATTGTTTATTTATTTTATAGTGTTTAGTATTTAAAATTGAAAAGATTTCATTTTTGAACAAAATGAAGAAAATCAGTTTTATAAATATAAATGCAAGGTGGGATTTTTCTTTTTTATTTATTTTTATTAAGGAAAGGGTCGAATGTTTATTATGCAAAGGGCGAGATTTTTATATATTGAACTTCGATAGAAAAATATGATTTTTATATATTGAACTTCGATAGAAAAATATGATTTTTATATATTGAACTTCGATAGAAAAATATGATTTTTATATATTGAACTTCGATAGAAAAATATGATTTTTATATATTGAACTTCGATAGAAAAATATGATTTTTATATATTGAACTTCGATAGAAAAATATGATTTTTATATATTGAACTTCGATAGAAAAATATGATTTTTATATATTAAACTTCGATAGAAAAATATGATTTTTATATATTGAACTTCGATAGAAAAATATGATTTTTATATATTGAACTTCGATAGAAAAATATGATTTTTATATATTGAACTTCGATAGAAAAATATGATTTTTATATATTGAACTTCGATAGAAAAATATGATTTTTATATGTTGAACTTCGAAATCAAAATTCGATTTTTGTATATTGAATAGCGAAATAAAAATATGATTTTTATGTATCGAAAAGCATAATAAAAATTCGATTTTTATATGTTGAACTTTGAAATAAAAATTCGATTTTTATATGTTGAACTTTGAAATAAAAATTCGTTTTTTATATATTGAACTTTGAAATAAAAATTCGATTTTTATATGTTGAACTTTGAAATAAAAATTCGATTTTTATATATTGAACTTTGAAATAAAAATATGATTTTTATATGTTGAACTTCGAAATCAAAATTCGATTTTTGTATATTGAATAGCGAAATAAAAATATGATTTTTATATATTGAATAGCGAAGAAAAAATTCGATTTTTATATATTGAATAGCGAAGTAAAAATTCGATTTTTATATATTGAATAGCGAAGTAAAAATGTGATTTTTACATAGGTAGATGATACGGGCAAAGAAAGTGAAAGGAGGCGAAACGACGAAGACTTCTGCAAATGAAGTGCCGTGGAGCTAGGATAGCTATAGGTGAGAATTTCTCACCTTTCAATTTCTTGTTCTAGTTATATATATATACTAGGATGCAGACGGTGCTTAGTAGCACCCGACACAATCATCCACAGACCAAGGACTTGTTTGTTTTACTATTTGGTGATTGATTGCGATATTGGTTTGAATGTGGTTTGTGATGTGAAAAATCGAATCGATAAATTGGTTAGGATTAGACGTGCGCCGTTATAAGGCGAAGGAGTAAGGCTATGTTAGACCCTTACTCCAAATTTTGTGGTTTGCATAACGAAAGTGAATTCGATTGATGTGTGAATGGCGTGGGCCTTCACTAGACCGGGGATTAGGCTAGGCCTTGTCCCGTTTCTAGTATCGTGCCGTTATGCCGCCGAAATTTTCTAAAATATGTTAGAAAAATAAAAATATCATTTTATTTAAAGAATGAACTGAATAGAAATTCATATGTTGGAATAAAATGTTTTATCGTTAAAAATATAATTTTTAACGTGAATATGAATCTAGTGAATGTGAATAAATAAAATATTCATTTACAAACCAGACGGTTTGTTTATGTACACTGATTTGACTGATATTGATTGGGTCGATAAATTTTACACATCGCCCAACTGCACAAATAAAATCTGTGTTTGATTGTTTGAAACCCCACACGGGTGTTGGGAGGAAATTTGAAGTTCACTCATCCTGATTGATTAAATATGTCGATCGATTGATTGACAGGCTGTTATAAGCGTTAGATATCTATATTTGATGCTTATACAGTGTAGTGCACTTTGGTTGATGGTTGATTATTTATCGTTGCTATTATATACATGTGTTGTATGAAAATCCATATAATTAATTTTATATGGTAATTGATTGGGCCTCATTCCAGTTTTGAAAAAGAAATATTTGAAAAAGAAATATTTGAAATAGAATATTTGAAAATAAAGGAATATATGAAGCCGTGTTGATTAGATTGACGCCATTTTTACGTGAACGATATTTATATCGATTTTAAAAGGAAACGAAATGAATTGAATTGAAAACGATTTCGAAATGAATTGAATTGAAAACGATTACGAAATGAATTGAATTGAAAACGATTACGAAATGAATTGAATTGAAAACGATTTCGAAATGAATTGAATTGAAACGATTACGAAATGAATTGAATTGAAAACGATTACGAAATGAATTGAATTGAAAACGATTTCGAAATGAATTGAATTGAAACGATTTCGAAATGAATTGAATTGAAAACGATTTCGAAATGAATTGAATTGAAAACGATTACGAAATGAATTGAATTGAAAACGATTTCGAAATGAATTGAATTGAAACGATTTCGAAATGAATTGAATTGAAAACGATTTCGAAATGAATTGAATTGAAAACGATTTCGAAATGAATTGAATTGAAAACGATTTCGAAATGAATTGAATTGAAAACGATTTCGAAATGAAATGAATTGAATTGAAAACGATTTCGAAATCGAACTTAATTGAAAACGAATTCAAATTGAATTGAAAGCGAATAGAAATGAATTCAATTTGAATTGAAATTTGAATTGAATAGAAATGAATTTTAAAACGAATTTATAAAGAAGAATTCAATTTTGATTTGAATTGAAAAGAAAATTGAAATAGCTTTTGAAACGATTTTTAAACTATTCATATAATTCGTTTTAAATAGAAATCGACGAAATATATATTATATATATTATATATATAATATAATGGCCTGAATAGAACGCGCCGCGCCGCGGCAGTTCGTGAATTTCGACCATTTATTTCAAACGGACATTACGGGAGATCCGACCGTCGGATTCTCCTAAAACCGGAACCGTTGGGTTCGTATCGAAAAGAGCTTTCTAACGAATATTAGAAATTTGAAATCTAACGGTTGGATTTGGAATTATGTCCAAATCAAATTCGAAAAAGGTCGCTGTAAGTGCAGTTCGATGGCCGTTGATGGAAATCGACTGTACGGGCCTTGATAAAATTATTAAAAATAGTAATAATTTGTGTAAAATCATAAGAAATGATTTAGAAAGAATTGGGATGAAAAACTCCATACTTGAAAGGATAAAAATAGATTTTTATCGAAATGAACTAGTTTTGAACTAGAATTATAATTCTATTTATTTTTAAATAAATAAAATTGAATTTAAAAAGGGTTTTAAAAATAACCAGAATATCCAATGATTGCATTGGAGTGGATTTTAATCGAAATTGTCTTCGGAATATTTCGATGTTGGAATTCGTGATTATACAGGTGTTGTTATGGAAATTTGAAAGATATATATTTATATCGTTATTTCCAATACGACATTTGTTAGTCGTAGAATTTGATATTGAATATAAGCCGATATATTTTCTATTCAGAGCCTTGTATTGAATATCGAATGTGATTTGGGTTTGTCGTGAATGGTGTCTTCACTAACACTGTTCTTGAACCCAATTGAGAAATGATTAAATCTTTTTATTTAGATTTAATGAAAGGTACCAATTAAATGATATTTAATTGGAATTAAATTGATATTGATTTTTGGGTTTATCGTGAACAGTGTTTTAAACAACACTCGTTCTTTAACCTGATAATTAATGAATGTGATTTTGGGTTTATCGTGAACTGTGTTTTTAAATGACACGGATTCTTTAACCCAGTCGAAGATTAAAACTAAGTGGGGTTTTAATGAATCTTAAATTAGATTGAAATGATCGAAAATGGAGTATCACCAGTTTTGCTCCAGGCGATAGTTAAATCTTTAATTAGATTTGAACGTGAAATGGTAATTGAATTTACCGATAACACTGTGGTGTTAGATATGAAGTATTCACAGTTTTACTTCATGGGATGAATAGGTTGGGATTGGGAAATTATAACAAACGATTACTTCGGTAAGGTTCGCTAATCCCGACTAGTTTGAATTGATATTCAAAAGTTGATTAAAGAATAAATTCAAGAATTTATCTTTGATAAAATTAATGGGAACCTTTCCCTATGAATGTGAAATTAGAAACTAACTGTCGGTTAGCTAAGTAGAATGGTTTTCTGGATATTGATCTGATGTTGGTTTCGGCCTTCGGGGTTAATATTTGGGGAATTATTCTCTTGATTAATTTACGGTTAGTGACTGATGGATTGGAATGAGGCGTATGTTGTGTTTGTGTAACACTTATTTAAAATATACGCGAGTTATTCGGGAAGACCGGGTTTATCCCATTCTGAATAACTGATACGACGATAAGTCGAAGATGAAGACGATGGTCGAAGACCGGAGGTCTTCACGTCGTTTGGGTAATTACTGATGATCTTGATTGGGCTGTACACCCAAGAAGATGGAAACAGTTAGTGATCGTCCAGACGTACTTGGAGATCGATGGATATGCGGGGTACTAGGTGCCTCCGGTTTCGTTCAGACCCAGAACGGACTTGTAAATGGACTGTGTGTCTGACATCGGATTTCATTCTGTGTGACTGATATCGGTTGCATAGGATGGTTTGCCTGTGTGGCATGCTAAGATGCAAATGATCAAGGCTTCTGTTGAAAAGCAAAGTCTTGTGGTGATGATCAAAGCACGGCCTTTGTGGCGTAGCTTTGTGTAACGTTTACCTCGCGTGTTTCACACCAGGTATGAACCAAAAACGGGAGACGGACCTCAGGGAGGGCATGCGTTTCCTTCTAGCTAAAAAGTGGCGTCAGTGGTTTTACACGCCCTGACGAGTTTGACTTATGTGGTTGTTGCTGTTGCGAGGCGCCTCGGATTGATCGGTCGTTCTCGAACCGATGGAGTCATTTGTTGGCTCATTGACACCCCAAAGGGTGGGGAAACGCAGTGTTCAGGCATTTTAATCCACATCGGTGGACCGGCCCTGTCGCTCCAAGGGTCACTCGAGCTCTGATCCTGAGACACGGGCTAGAGCGTCTCGAATCGGTTGAGGACTATCTTTTGCCTCGGTTCATAGTTGGAAATCAAATTTCCAAATACGTGACTTTGCGATTTTGATTGTATAACCTATATATGGCGACATAGTGGGATGGGGCGCTCATGCCGCCTATGATTGATACTTATGATTTGAAGTGTTTTATACACTATGCACTTATATTAGTATCAAACGATTTGTTTTAACCGTATCAAGCATTCTTTGGCTGTTATAAGGGAAAACCCTATCCTCGGCTGCGTTGCATTGTGTGATGGGACCTGGGTCTTATAACAGCTTCATTTTTCTTTATTTAGCATTGCGCTGTTGTTTCATGCACTGGTATTCTTGGGAGGAAACCCGTTCCGTGTTATACGGCGTGGTCCCTTGATTTACCTAATGATTTAAGATAAAGATTAATAACTGTTTTAGTTCTCACACCAGTCCCATGACTGACCTGGAGTTTATTGTTTTAACCTAAACTCTGGGTGCCCTTATTTTGACACGGGCAGCTAGTAGTTTTGGTTTTGCAGATTTATATTCACAGGATCCTGGTTTACAGCTGGAACGATATCCGGAAAGCTTTGTATCCGTATATCTCTTCTAGTTGTGTATTGTATTATTTTCCGCTGCGATGTATTTAAATGTAATTTAAATCTCTGATATTTCTGTGTAATATTCATTTATACTCTGTATATTCTTGTAATCTGATGCATTGTTGTAATATACAATGAAATGTTCTTCTGTATGCGTTCCGTTGTGGCTTGTTCTCGAACTATCCGACACTTTCCTTTACGGGGAAGTTGCGGGTCTTCACACATAGCCTCACACTTCAATTAAGTTGGATTTTCTTCACTTGAGACCTTCCTAGAGCTTCATGATCCCCATTAACGGCATCTCCTATTTGAGGAAGAAGGAGAATTAAAGATTCTTTTTTCCAAATACCTAGGATATGATATTATGAAAGTGAATGTAATGAGCATGGATCTACCTTGTAATTCTTGGGTGATTAATAAAATGCCAACATTCTTCCAAAGTGGACGTAAGTCTAATCCGCGTCCAAACCTCTATAAATTATTGTGTCATTTACTGCTTTCTCTTACTTAGTCTTGCGACTGAATTAACTATTCCTAGTAATAGGAATCTTTGGTGTTTACGACATTTTTTGCCATCAACATTTGGTGCTTTCACTGAGAATTGAACTCAATGTTGCGTCTTTGTTGCACATTTTCATCTTGACCCCCGAAGAGCTTGAGGTTCCTTGATAAACCTGCCATCGAGTCCGCTCACGATGGCGAAGCGACTTCAGCCGAGGCCGGTAGGTCCCAATAACCTCAACCGGCAGACATCCCGGCCACTAATGAAGTCGTCCCTCCTATTGTGGACCCCGAAGCGCCCATGACACAAGCTCATATCCGCGCGCTTAATGAAAATTATTAGAACACGGCGGTCGAGCTCAATCAAGCATTAAGGAATAACAATGACCCTATGCGACAACTTCATGAAAGTCAGCGCATCGTCACTCGACTTCAACTAACTCAGAAGAACGCTCGATTCCGACGAACAATCTCAGAAACTTCCTCTTCTGAGTCAAGGGGCCCGCATCAAAAGAGGAGGGTTAATCTCATCAACAACGTCGTCATCTGCACTAACGCCCTCGACAACGCAATGGCAATGGTTACGCCAATAGCAACGGCGACCGAACTACAGTCACATATAGCAAGGGGGCACAGTACCGAGACCGCTCTCACTTAATCATCAATGACGGACTAGGTCCTACTAACCAACCTCTTCCACGACACAACCCGACGGTCGTTGATTAGGATGATTGGCCCGCTATTCCAACGGCCTGCACTCCCCCAGAACAGGACCCAACCATAGATGTCGGGGACATGGAGGAAGATGATCCGGACATCCATCATAGAAGACGCCCTCTCAACTGAACTCCGGAACCTCACCAAAACCCATGGGTCCCAACGGTGGATCCGCATCCAACTTATCTTCCCGACATGGTCCGAAGAAATATGAGGGAAGTGAGAGGGAATGTGCACGATTCATGGGAAGCTTACATTAGGCGTAACCCCTTCACAAGAAGGGTAAATGAAGCTGAGTAGCCGCGATGCTTCAGCATGCTACAGATGCAGCTTTACGATGACACCACTGATCCCTGTGCCTTCCTAAATTGGTATGAATGGAAAATGGATTCGCACCGGGGCAACGATCCGGTCAAATGCAAGAGCTTTCCAGTCTTCTTATCGGGAACCCCTCTGTTATGGTTCTCTCACCTCCCACTCGATTCCATTAACAACTTCGGCCAGTTAGCGACAGAGTTGGTCAAGCAATTCAGGATGCATATCCCAACTCCAAAGAATGCCCTCACTCTGTCCAACCTATACCAAGGGCCCGTTGAGTCACTCAAAAGCTACCTCTCCAGGTTCAACATCTCCCTCGCCGAGGTCGAAGATCCGGACCCTCACACCATACTCTTCTAGTTAGCAAAGGGCGTCCTCCCTACTTTCGAATTCAGGGCATGGATCGATCGGAAGAAGCCAAAAAGCCTCGATGCTTTCCATGAAAAGGCTAGGCAATACTTATGCTAAGAAGAAGCGAGGCGAAACTGACTCTCCAGGGCCGGTCTTCCCAACAATCCACGTACGGGTACCATAAATGACAACCTCAAAGGGAAACAGATAGGAGAGCTCTTTGATAAGGACAAGGGGGAAGGTCCCTACAAACAAAGGCCGAATAATAGTACGAAAGGTGGTCGCAACAACGGCCAAGCTCCTACGGAACCCAAGAAGCCCGGCCCTCGCCTGGTGTACAAGGTTTACACCCCGCTGATTGAAGACGTGGAAACAATCTACCTGGAAACATGTAATGCGCTTCAATAAAAGAAGCCGTACAACAGGGAATCCACTTATCACGAGAAGAATACCGGTAAGTACTGTCGATACCATGACATGTACAGGCATAATACCAATGATTGCCATCAACTCAAAGACGCAATCGAAAAGCTTATCCGCGAGAAGCGCCTTGAGCAGTACGTCCAAAAAACATCATGGCTGTCACCGACATCAAGCAGAATTCCGGCGAAACCTATCGCTCACCCCATTGGCCGCAATTGATGCTGGTACCTCTCACTAGCCCCGAGCGACAGGGAACCTGCTGGAAACGGATATCCTTCCACTTGTGGACCCCGAAGCTCCTGCGACTCAGGCACTAATTCGCACTCTTAATAAGAAATATGAGAAAACAGCTCTCGTGCTAGGCGTTGAAGATTAACATCAACCTTATGCACCGACTTCAAGAAAGTCAACACATCATCATTCTACTTCAGGTTGCTCAGAACCGCGCCCTCTCGTAGCACACCGCATCAGGAATTTCTTCTTTCAAAGCGAGGGGCCCACGTTGTGGAAGAAGGTTCAGCCTCACTAAAAACATCACTGTCCGCTCCAACATTCGTACGGCAATAGCAACGGCAGTAGAAATAAGATGATGATCGAACCATCATCACTTGCGGCGGCCAAGGAGAACAGTAACAAACCGGGTCCAAATAATCATAAAAGATACGCGAGGGAACGCCGCCCACTCAAGAGAAACCCGCTTGAGGCGTAATCCCTTCACTAGGATCGTACACAAAGCTGAGTTCCCTGAGGCTTCCGCACACCACATGTGGCATTCTATAAAGGCACGACCGACCTCTTATCTCGGCGATGTCAGAATCACCATAAAAAAAATGGAACGCATCATCCTGGCCGTCCCAAGCTCTGACGCTCAAGCTCCTGCTCGGCGGACTCAAGCTGCTATGAGTCCGAACTTATTGCCTATTCTTCTAGCATCCAACTGGGCCCAAATTCACTTCAACCGATTTCCACAGCATCATGTAATCGGAGCTGGAGACCCACGGATTGCCAAAGACCTTCCATCAAGAAGGCAAGCTAGGATCCAAAGCCCTGGACTGGATCACGACCTCTATAATGCAGTCGAAGCCCAACCTCCAATTATTGCCGACACGATCCATGGAATCGTGAGGGAACCATGGGGGCACGCCCACGACGTCTACGAAATCAGTACGAGGCGTAAACCATTCACTTCGGCTATCCAAGATACCAAATGGCGCCAACAGTTCGACATTCCAACACTTACCCCATATTAAAGAAGTCATGATTCTCGAAGCTTCATTAGCTGCTACAAGTGGTACATGGGTTCATTATACGTCACTAATGCCATCAAGTACAAATACTTCCCAGTCCTTATCCAGGACGGCTCTATACGGATTCTCTCGAATTCCCCCTTAAACTATCTCAACTCCCGACTAACTCGCCAAAAGATTGGTCGCGCAGTCCTGAATGCACGTCGTGAGCCCCAAAGACATCCTCTCAGTCTCGAACATTTACCAAGGCGCCCATGAAACTCTCAAAGGCTATCTCGCAAGATCCCATGACACCTTGGCCGAAGTCAAGAAACCTACTCCTTGAATCGCACTCGTCCAGCTTATGAAGGGCATGCCATCTAATTCCAAACTTGGAGCATGGACCGATAAAAGGCAATCAAAGATTCAGGAGATCTTCTGTATGAATGCCGACTACTTCCTATGCCGAAAGTTAGCATAAAGGAATCGAGCTTATCACCTCAACATCATGTCTCATGACAACCACCAGGGCTCCAACAACACTAATTCAATCGCTTTGCGCGATCTTGCTCACATCGGCAGCGTCAAAGGTAGTCGCAACAATCAAAGGAAGTGTCTTCGACTTCCTTTTTCCCGCAGTCGTACTGCTTTCAGGGACACCCCTGGGAAGGTCTACCTCGCAGCCTGCAATCCCCGACCATGCAAAAGGCCAAGACCTAAAAGTACAACGAGCATACCAAGGGACTCTACAGGATATTGTCGGTTATACAACATCTACGGATACAAAAAAACATGTTTTATCACTTGCAGAATGACAGCGAGGAACACATCCGCATGGGAAATCTGAGCCACTCAATTCTCGTCAAAGACTCCCACTGCACGGGGGCTCCAAACAACTCGATGCTCATCAACGGTTCTCACTGCGTGGGACCTTCGAGCAACTCGATGCTCATCGAGGATCCTCAGTGCGTGGGACCTCTGAGCTACTTAGCGCTCATCAAAGGTTTCCACTAAACATGACCTCGACCGACAACTAATCCCTCAAGATCATCCCCCTACCTCGTCAGGACTACAGCTTTCATGGCACAGTTGACTTTAGGTTGTCATCGGAGATACCAGTTTGCAACTCCTCTCTGTCTATGCTACCCTCATTGGAAGCAGAACAGAAACTAAAGGCTTAACTTTCTCCTGTAAAAGACACTTCCTTTTCGCTGTGCTGTGTCCTTTTTGGTCCTCCATACGGCGCTCCTGGCCTCCACCAACCAGCAGGGGGCACGTTGGGAAGCATTACCAGAGGAACATTCGGAAGCGAGCCCGAGAATTCCAATTCTCTGTCATCTCCAAGACCGTCGTCTACGATAAAGCAATCCCTGAGGTTATTATTGGAGAAATAGGCCATCAACTCATTAATACCATCATCTCGCCCGTAATATATATATATATATATATATATATATCTATGTATGTATAGAGTAGGCGAGAGAGATGATTCAATATCGTAAAGAAGGCATACACATCATCAAAAAATGGGACCTCGAGCGCAGTTGCCGATGGAAATGTCTATTGGTAAAGGGTCGCAACCTTTCCAATAGTCATTACCGTTACAATTCGAACAGAGTCACTGATTCATAGACAGATGCCTCATTCCGGCCTATGTATATATAGCCCTGCAAAAAAAATGATGATATGAAAACGCAAAGCAAGGCCACTTCTCCAACACACACCTCCTCTTTGCTGTATCGTAACCATCCTCCTCCAAATAATACTCCGGCCACTTGTGGTACGTTTGGAAGCTCAGCCGAGAGCCCGCGCAAATTCACATCGGTGGCCTCGCCTTCAAACGGGCCTTTCCTCCACCTGCAGGCCTCGCTCCTCGGTAGGAAGGCCCATACTCATACAATGGAAGCTCAGCGATGGAACTTTTAAACTCTCAACCATGGATGGAGCCGAACTCCCGAGGGCATGGAACAATGAACATCTCCACCTTTACTTTACATAACTTAGTGTACAATCGATTCACGCCTTCCAACGAAGTTTTGCTTTACTGCAATTCGGGGCATCGCAAAGGCAACTATTACCGGAGTTATCCATAGGAGTGATGTTTTCCTGTCTTCTTTCCATGTTTACTCCGTGCATGACGTTCATGACGTGATTGATTAATCCTGACAACTAGCTTGCGTTCAAACTCCGGATCGCTGCATCAGCATCCCAAGCACGGGAGGCAATGCCGCCATCCAAGGCTCGAGCCCACATCGAGGACATACACCACTGGCTACGACCGTCACCCCGAGCACGGGAGCCGACAATGCTTCTCGAGTCGCCGACCCGCGGCGTGACCGAGTATATATAACCACGAACTCGAATCTCGGCCCCATGACGAGACCGATGATAAATCGTTACGCATCCAAGCCTAGGCGACTTGGCTCTGCCACCCAACGGCCGACTAAGAGTGATGAAAGTCTCTCTTCGCCGGTTACGGGTGTCGGTCGAATCTTGGCGCAACACCAAGACCGACCTTAAATCGTTTCTTCTCGAAGCCCTAAAGGCTTAGGTGCAGCTCATGGCCACGATCGGACCCTACGGGCTGATGATCGGAGCTTTTCTATGCCGGCGAATAAATGACGCCAGGCGGCTCGCCTCAAACCCGATGAACGACGGGAGAGCCACCTACCAGGCGGACCGTACAATGCGATGCCCTACGCCTTCGCTATACTTGAGATTAACCCCCAGCCACCCAAAACAGCAGGCGCTCAGCCTAGTTCTGCAAACTACGGGTTTCCTGAGCTGAGGGAAACTTACTAGAAGCCTGCGCTCTATCACACCCCTCTGGAATAATTGACCCCGAGCGCGGTACATAATCACACCCCTCTGGAATATCGACCCAAAGTGCGGTACATAATTGTTTTTTTGTTAGGTGTAACGATAAGTGTGCTTATGCAAGTACGGGACGCCTGAAAACATAAGAGGAATATCCAAACACTTAACACAAATTGCGATATTTACTAATTCATATTTCATTTCTACACACACCCCGAATAGACTACATGTCTAACATTTCTTCTTTACGATGATAGGGTGTACATGAAAACCACACCATACATTTAGGGACCAAAAGCGAGGGTCACTGAAACACTCCACCTCCATTAAGGTCACTCACAAGGGGAATGCCTTAACTTTGGTGGAGGGTTATAGGTACAAGACACAGAAAATTTTTCAAGCTAGATAAATTTAAGCAGCGGAATTTAAATATTTATTTCATACGTGGTTCAATAGAAAAGCATTACATCAAATTGTCTCAAAAACAACTTAAAAACATTACACCATAATTTTTGTCTTTATTATTTAATAAAGTAGCATAAACCAAAAAGTAAAAATGCATAAATCCCCAAGATCATATCCAAAGCCATAGCCAATTGCAAGAGAGTCCAAGTCATACATCTACTTTCTTCAAACTTGTAAAGAGTCTGATTAAGCTGGAGTATTTCCTCCCTGTGGACCTGAGGGGGGGAGGAAACAGAAGAAAAGAAGACGAAAGAAAATGGGTCAGACAATAAGTCTGGTAAGTTCAGTGGTTACTAGTATTTAAACAAGAAAAGGGATCATGATAGTGATAACAGAACATAAGACAATACCCTAATACAAGATAATAGGGACATGTGGTCGCACCCATTACTATTGTCTCTGCACCTACTTAACCATTGGTTCAACCATCCCACATGTTTACAACAAACGATCCCCTTAGTGATCGACTCCTACTCGCATGTATTCAAGTCCTATGTCCTTCAGCCCC
The DNA here is from genome assembly GCA_030737875.1 of Allium sativum. Lineage (NCBI taxonomy): Eukaryota > Viridiplantae > Streptophyta > Magnoliopsida > Asparagales > Amaryllidaceae > Allium > Allium sativum. Next base: position 1,048,542,030 of record CM060916.1, on the reverse strand, counting down.
GCTTGATTGTAGTCACCTGTGATGGTCCCACCACGGGGTGTATCAGTCTCTCTGGTGGCAACCCGACATGATTCAAGATGCATAATGTACACTACTGATGCCCAGTGCCTGATTTTTCCACTCTGGAGTACGTGCACGCCCATATTCCACCGGAACCTACACTGGCCCACAAACCGCCGACGTTTTGACTGCTTATAGTTCAGCCCTGTAATCGTGCACCACCCTGCCTAGTTCTGGGTACCATGATACATCTATGTGGGTTACTGCTGAAATAGGTCCCCATTACTAGGGTTTTCTAATCAACATGTTTATTTGGTTAAGTGTCCAAGTTTACCTAACCCAGCCCATTCGTTTTAGTTACATGTTGAATCAGTTAAATGTTTTCCTAATTTACTTAACCCTACCAGTCCTGACATAGCTTTAATTTATTAATGCCCCAACCACTAACATTAGATATTCTTGTTGTGGTCACTGGATATGCCGGTCGGTTCCGGGCAGATTTACACCACAACTCAGTCTAACCTCGGGTTGTTTTTGGGCTTGATGCACTAACCACCCACATTAGACAGGTCTTGTTGTGGTCACTGGATATGCCGGTCGGTTCCAGGAAGATTTACACCACAACTCAGTCTTCCCTTGTGTTAGGCATATTCGTCTTTTCTAAATTCATATTTTTCTATATATGTCAAATTTCTTTTATGTAAATTAAATTTAAATCTAATCACGGCATAATTATCCTTTGATTATGCTCAACATAAATGGTATATCAAATATACCATTTAATGAACAAATCTATGCCATGATTTTTCATTTTTTCCATCGCTACCCCAGTGGAACGTATGCGTAAATCACATAAAACGTTGGGCTAGCAAATTAGCCCAAACCCATAAACAAAAAGGGGTAATAAACAAAGAACATGAAATGATCAGTCAATAGCATACATTTAGCTTTTCACACGTAACTTGGCATAGATGTATGTCACTTAACTTTAATCACTTGGGTAAAGGTGAACTTGTGACTAAGTTGAATCTAATGGTCATGTAAACTCGACAAAGGTCTAGCATAAAAGTTTAACATATAACCATAGTTTCAACCCACAACTTGGCATATGATCTTATGTATGTTAAAACATAAGAAAGCTATCATAATCATTTTCTTATCACAATTTAGCATGATGTTAACAACATAAGAGGACTACAATTCCACTTTTACAATATAAATAGATTCAACTTGACATAGTTCTAAATATTCATAACTGTAAATCTAACATGTAAACATGTGATTTAGATCCTAAACATGCAAATAACCATCAAATTACAACATGACATGTTTCATCATTTTGCTGGCCTAATAAGTTCTTTACTCAATCGTAATAACATATAATGTTGTGCATCACCCAGACATATAGACATGAGATATACAACATGTTCATTGCCATAAGCATATAGACATGAAATATACAACATGTTCATCGCCACAAACATATAGACAAGATTAATTTCAATGATATTTTAAGATAAACGAGGATCAAATCTCATACACAAGCATCGTACTATATTCCAATTACAACATGTCATGATTCAATCGAAAGAAATGTTTAAATCTGCGTAACAACTAACTTACAAACTAAAAGAAATTCCTGCGTTCTGAAATCTGAATTCTAAAATTGGAGATGCACGCCTTTGATGAAAATCGTTGAATTAGAGTAGTTGTAGTTTGATTTTAGATGTAGCTTTTTAACTTTTCTTTTGAATTGAAAAGGGTGACGGCTACTCCAAATCTTCCATTGACAGCATTTCAGTTCTAGGTTTATTTTTCTGTGTGTTTTTAGGTTAGGCGTTGAGTTGTTTATATAGAATTTCAGTTTGATTATAGCCGTCAAATGATCCTAAGGTTAATCACAACCACTCAGACCTGATCAGGTCCATCCAGAAACCCTAGTGACTCAGCAGCGAGTCAGCAAACGTTCAAATTTCAGATCTGGCCGGGGGCCAGGTCGACCTCAAGGGGGGAGGTCGACACTAGGTCCGACCCCCTAGTCGACCTGCTTGGGTGGGAATTTTTCCGCCCAGCCCTCTTCTGGCTTCTGTTTGAATTTTGAACTCGTTTTCGAACTGTTTTGAATTTATTTGAAATCTCTGGAAACTTCCGGCAGCCATAACTTCTTCATACGAAGTCCAATTCACGCAAACTCGAATTCTATCTCAACCAGAATTCCGTGAAGAACACAATGGCGCAACCCGTTTCCCATAATTCTCACATTTTAAATTAAGTATTATTGGATTCATTATTACGTTAATAGAAAGTATGGGGTGTTACATTCTCCCCTCCTTTTAGGATTTCGTCCCCGTAATCTTCAAGTCGAGAAGAACTTATATCCTACCATCCAAACACTCGTCTACTCAACCATCAAACACAGGCGTCCATTGGCCTTAAAAGATTTCTAATGCTTCATGATCATACGAATTGTGTGTGTATATGTCCTTATCTAATGCAGAAATCAGGCAGTCTACTGATTCAGTTGACCTCCTTAATGCAAATTATGTCAGTGCCATGAGTCCATTATGAATGCAATTTTTCCTACTCAAAATTTCTTACATGAGTGCACAACCATTCATACAAATGCAACGTCCATATGATAACACATCAAGTTTTAATCCATAAACCAATACATATATGCATATGCAATATGGAAGTGACTGAGCCGATCTAATACCTAATGTGTGTGTATATGCATCCACTAGCAACCACTTGCAACCACTTGCAACCATCAATCATAACATGTTTCAATTACATGTTTACATCCAAATGCGTTCCTACCCAAGGATAAAGGATAGGATCGAGGAGATATACCTAAAAAGGTAGATATGAGTATTAACTTGAGGAAAAAGAGATTAAAGACGTACCCTCAAAAAGAAAAGGGTAGGTTGGGCGTATTCTGTCCTCGGTTTCCCAAGTCGCGTCTTCCTCGGTATCGCTCCATTGAACTTTGAAGAGTTTAACTTCACAGTTGCGTAGCTTTTTGACCTCTGTTCCCAAGATACAGGTTGGAATTCTTCTCACAGTTGCTTCTCGTTCAACTTTAACTTCCTCTAGCATACTTGGCTCTACCACTTCTGCAGACTCATGTAAGCATTTCTGCAGGTGAGAGACATGAAAGACATTATGAATCCCGGCAAATTTTTCGGGTAGTTGTAACCTATGAGCCATCTTCCCAATTTTCTCGATGATAGGGAACAGTCCTACAAATCCTGGTGCCAGCTTTCCTGTGGATCCAAAGCGAACGACGTTCCTCAAAGGAGATACTTTAAGGAACACCTTGTCTCCAACTTAGAACTCAAGGTCAGTTCTTCTTTTGTCTGCGTAGGACTTCTGGCTATCTTGGGCAGTCTTCATTCTTCTTCGTATCAAGACTAATTTCTCTGAAGTCCCCCTAATCATGTCTGGTCCAAGTATGAGCTTGTCTGTGGACTCCCACCAGCAAGTTGGTGACTTGCACGGCCTTCCATATAAAGCTTCGAAAGGTGCCATGCCTATGGTGGCTTGGTAGCTATTGTTGTAAGCGAATTCCACCAAAGGTAGATGAACCTCCCAAGTTCCTCTGAACTCAATAATGCATAACCTCAAGAGGTCTTCTAATACTCTGTTGACTCTTTTCGTTTGGCCATCGGTTTGAGGGTGTTAGGCCGTGCTTAAGCATAACTGTGTGCCTACGGCCTCTTGTAAACTTTTCCAAAACTCGCTCGTGAAGATAGGGTCTCGATCACTCACTATGCTTGAGGGTATCCAATGGAGTCGAACTATCTCCTTAAGATATATGGATGCTAGAGATGAGGCAGTCCTTCTACTTTTGACGGGTATAAAGTGGGCGTTTTTTGTGAGCCTGTCCACTATTACCCAAATGCTGGTATTGCCCCTTCTTGACCTAGGAAACACAGCTATAAATCCATCGAGATGCTATCCATTTCCACTGTGGGACCTCTAGAGGATGGAGCATACCACTAGGCTTCTTTTGCTCCGCCTTGACTTGTTGGCATATTGAACACTTAGAAACAAATTTAGCTACGTCTTTCTTCATGCCATTCCAAAAGAAAACTCTTTTGATGTCTTTATACATTTTGTCTCCGCCTGGGTATATGGTCAGCTTGGAACGGTGTGCCTCTTCTAGAACCGCCTTTACCAAACCCCTTGCTTGTGGGACGCATAGTTTTCCATCTCGTCTCAACCAGCCCTTGGCATCAAAGGATATCTATTGAGGTGACTGGAAGTCTCACCCCTAATTAATTTGTCCATCACTTCGGCTAGCTGAGGGTCTTCTCTTTGAGCGGCTCGGATTGAGTCTAATGAGTTGGTCGCACTTCTAACGTTGCTAGCAAGCCAGGCACAAAGTCAGTGGAGGGCCTGAAGTTAAAACTTGCTATGAACTCCAAGCTTTGCCTTTCCACAAAGAGAGGGCTTAAGGTCAGTTTCTTTCTACTCAAGGCGTCTGCTACTGCATTGCCCTTGCCAGGAGTGCAGGAGATTTCAAAATCGTATGAGGCAAGAAACTCCATCCATCTTTGTTGCCTCAAATTGAGATCCTTCTGCGAGAATAGGTATTTCAACGATTTATGGTCAGTATACAGTTCAAATTTCTCACCTAGGAGATAATGGCGCCAAGACTTAAGCGAAAAAACGATGGCTTCCAACTCTAGGTAGTGGGTTGGGTAGTTTTTCTCATGTTCTTTCAATTGCCTACCCCCATAAGCCACTACCTTCCCTTCTTGCATTAGAACAGCGCCTAGTCCCGTTCCGCATGCATCGGTATATACTATAAACATCTTGCTTCCATCAGGCAATGTCAGAACTGGGACTGTTATTAGAGCCCTTTTCAAACATTGGAAAACAATATCGCAATCCAAATCCCAATTGAAAGCTAGGTTCTTCTTTGTTAATCTTGTTAGTGGAGCTGAGATTTTTGCAAAGTCTTGGATGAACTTTCGATAAAAGCTTGCTAGCCCGAGAAAGCTTCGAACTTCGGTTTCGTTTCGAGGAACTTTCCAAACTTGCACAGCAACCACTTTTGCGGGGTCCACAGCTATCCTCTCTTTGGATAACACATGTCCAAGGAACCTAACTTCTTCTCTCCAGAAATGGCATTTGGAGAATTTCGCCTTCAACTGATGTGCACGGAGAGTATCCACGACCTCTTTTAGATGCTGAGCATGCTCTTCCTCATTCTTTGGGAAGATCAAAATATCGTCTACGAAGACCACCACAAACATACTGAGGAACTCTCGGAACACCCTGCTCATTAAATCAACGAAGTAAGCGGGTGTGTTTGCAAGCCGAAAGGCATGACAAGCCCCACGAAGAAACCATCGGGAGTTCTGAACGCGGTCTTATCAATGCTGTCTTCAGCCACTCTTAGCCGATGAAACCCGGTAGCTAAGTCTAATTGGGAGAAAACCGATGCACCTACAAGCTGGTCGAACAAATCATCTATTCTTGGGAGTGGGTGCCTATTCTTTTTAGTCAGCTTGTTTAGCTCCCTATAATCAACGCACAGGCGAAGCGAACCATTAGTTTTGGTTGCGAACACTACCAGAGCACCCCATTCAGAAATACTCTGTCTTATGAACCCCTTTTCAAGCAGCTCTTTGACTTGCTTGCTAAGCTCATTTCTCTCCCTTGGGGCCATGTGCCTAACGGGTAAAGCAACGGCTTTACATTATCAACAAGGTATATGCGGAAGTCTATCTCCTGCTTCGGAGTTAAGCCCTTTACCTCTTCAAACACATCCGAGTATTCACGGACTATTCTCACAGACTGTAAGTTCTCAACGGATGCATCAAGTGATTCTAGATAACTAAGCATGGCGGAGTTCATGGGATTACAAGAAATATCTAGAGGGTTACCAAGGCGAGTCATGAGTCTAACCACTCTCTTTTCACAATCGAGGACGGAACCATTACTGGATAGCCAATCCATACCTAGAATCAACCTGTAGCCCGTGAAGCCTAAAGCAGAGGCATTACATCTAAACTCAATGCTTAGTATAGATATTTTCAAATCCAAACAAACCATTGACAAATAAGCTGAGCCCCCAATTAGATTTGAAACAACCAAGGGATCCTCTACTATACTGGTGTCTAGGTGCAGAGATTCCACTAAAGCAGTAGATATAAAGGAGTGCGATGCGCCAGAATCAAATAATGTACGTACAGGATGATCAAAAAGATAGACTAAACTTTCGACAGAAATATTTCAACCTCGTTCTTGCGGAGGTGCCGTGAGAGCTTGAACTTGTCCTCTAGATGAAGGTCCAGCTCCCTTCCCTTGCCTCTTTGGGCATGCCCTAGCCATGTGCCCTATCTCATCACAGTGGAAACATCCACCCAACTTCCTTTTCTTCTTCCTGCAGTCTTTGACCAGATGCTCGGGAATGCCACAGAAATTACACTTTCTCTTTTCACGAGGTTTGTTGTTCTTCCCGACTTTCTTTGAAACAGCCTTCTTGTTCTGCGACCCTTCCCCCTTCCTATCTTGAGGCACTTCTGCTTTTGCCTCATTCTTGCCCTTGTCTTCCTCATGTAAGAGTGCCATGTCCGCCAACCTCTCGTAAGTAGCCCCCATAGGTATATGGGTCATAGCTAAGTTGTGAAGTGGCTCATTCAATCCCTTGACAAAATGGAGAGCCTTCTTATGAGGAGTATTCACTAAGTCTAGTCCAAATCGGGCCAATTGATTGAATTGATTGACGTACTCTTTGACAGTCATACTTCCTTGCTTAAGAGATAAGAACTTTTCCAGTTGTAGACTTCGTTCAGCTTGTGAGAGGAATTTCATCCCAAACCTTATTCTGAAATCCATCCATGTGTCAATAGGTCTTTCAGTGTTAGTGACTTCCCACCAATAGGAAGCTTCGTCTTTGAGCAACCATACTGCCAACTGTACCTTCTGGCTATCGTCCACCTCGAAGATAACGAACAGATCCTCAGTTTCTTTGAGCCAGTTCCTCGCTTCTACGAATGATTCAGCTCCCTTGAAATCCTCTCCACCCATGGCCCTAAAATCTCTACAGATCTTTGAGAAAGCATTTGTACGAGGAGGAGGAGAAACCGCTGCAGATGGAGGAGGAATATCTGTTAGGCCTGCATCGTTGGCCCTAGCCACTAAGTACCTCTTGAACCAGCCAGCTATTGGCACACCCTCTAGAAGGTTTAGATTCCCAGACATGCTGAAATGAAAAAGAAGATATTCAAAACGAAGGATAGAAAGATAGTGCATATGGCTTTTGCGGATTATGCCTTTTTAAATTTAAAACAACACTTTTTCTAAAAAAAGCTTCTTTATATTTATTTTTGAAAATAGTTTTCAACAACTCTTATTAGATATGGTAAACCTTTGCTCTGATACCAAGTGAAACACCCCACCTCCATTAAGGTCACTCACAAAGGGAATGCCTTAACTTTGGTGGAGTGTTATAGGTACAAGACACAGAAAAATTTTCAAGACAGATAATTTTAAGCAGCGGAATTTAAATATTTATTCCATACGTGGTTCAATAGAAAAGCATTACATCAAATTGTCTCAAAAACAACTTCAAAACATTACACAATAATTTCTTCCTTGATTATTCAATAAAGAAGCATAAACCAAAAATTAAAAATGCATAAATCCCCAATGATCATATCCAAAGCCATAGCCAATTACAAGAGAGTCCAAGTCATACATCTACTTTGTTCAAACTTATAAAGAGTCTGATTAAGTTGGAGTATTTCCTCCTTGTGGACCTGAGGGGGGGGAGAAAAGAAAAGAAGACGAAAGAAAATGGGTCAGATAATAAGTCTGGTAAGTTCAGTGGTTACTAGTATTTAAACAAGAAAAGGGATCATGACAGTGATAACAGAACATAGGACAATACCCTAATACAAGATAAGAGGGACATGTGATCGCACCCATTACTATAGTCTCTGCACCTACTTAACCATTGGTTCAACCAGCCCACGTGTTTACAACAAACGATCCGCTTAGTGATCGGCTCCTACTCGCATGTATTCAAGTCTTGTGTCCTTCGGCCCCGCTTGATTGTAGTCACCTATGCTGGTCCCACCATGGGGTGTATCATTCCCTCTGGTGGCAACCCGACACGATTCAAGATGCACAACGTACACTACTGATGCCCAATGCCTAATTTTTACACTCCAGAATAAGTGCACGCTCATACTCCGCCGGAACCTACACAGGCCCACCAACCGTCGATGTTTTGACCGCTTATATTTCAGCCCAGTAATCGTGCCCCACCCTGCCTAGTTCAGGGTACCATGATACATCTATGTGGGTTACTGCTTAAATGGGTCCCGGTTACTAGGGTTTTCTAATCAACATGTTTATTTGGTTAAGTGTCCATGTTTACCTAACCCAGCCCATTCGTTTTAGTTACATGTTGAATCGGTTAATTGTTTTCCTAATTTACTTAACCGTACCACTCCTGACTAAGCATTAATTTATTAAAGCACCAACCAATCACATTTGACAGGTCTTGTTGTGGTCACTGTATATGCCGGTCGATTCCGGGCAGATTTACACCATAACTCAGTCTAACCTCAGGTTCTTTTTGGGCTTGATGCACTAACCACCCACATTAAACAGGTCTTGTTGTGGTCACTAGATATGCCGGTCGGTTCCGCGCAGATTTACACTATAACTCAGTCTAACCTCGGGTTAGGCATATTCGTCTTTTCTAAATTCATATTTTTTTATATATGTCAAATTTCTTTTATGTAAATTAAATTTAAATTTAATCACGGCATAATTATCCTTTGATTAGGCTCAACATAAATGGTATATCAAATATACCATTTAATGAACAAATCTATGCCATGAATTTTCATATTTCCCATCGCTACCCCCGTGGAGCGTATGCGTAAATCACATAAAACGTTGGGCTAGCAAATTAGCCCAAACTGACAAACAAAAAGGGGTAATAAACAAAGAACATGAAATGATCATTCTATAAAATACATTTATCTTTTCACATGTAACTTGGCATAGATGTATGTCACTTAACTTTAATCACTTGGGTAAAGGTGAACTTGTGACTAAGTTGAATCTAATGGTCATGTAAACTCGACAAAGGTCTAGCATAAAAGTTTAACATATAATCATAGTTTCAACCCACAACTTGGCATATGATCTAATGTATGTTAAAACATAACAAAGCTATCATAATCATTTTCTTATCACAATTTAGCATGATGTTAACAACATAAGAGGACTACAATTCCAGTTTTACAACATAAATAGATTCAACTTGACATAGTTCTAAATATTCATAACTGTAAATCAAACATGTAAACATGTGATTTAGATCCTAAACTTGCAAATAACCGTCAAATTACAACATGACATGTTTCATCATTTTGTTGGCCTAATAAGTTCTTTACTCAATCGTAATAACATATAATGTTGTGCATCACCCAAACATATAGACATGAGATATACAACAAGTTCATTGCCATAAGCATATAGACATGAAATATACAACATGTTCATCGCCACAAACATATAGAAAAGATTAATTTCAACGATATTTTAAGATAAACGAGGATCAAATCTCATGCATAAGCGTCGTACTATATTCCAATTACAAAATGTCATGATTCAATCGAAAGAAATGTTTAAATCTGCGTAACAACTAACTTACAAACTAAAAGAAATTATTGCGTTCTGAAATCTGAATTCTGAAATTAGAGATGCGCACCTTTGATGAAGATCGTTGAATTAGACTAGTTGTAATTTGATTTTAGATGTAGCTTTTTAACTTGTCTTTTGAATTGAAAAGGGTGACGGCTACTCAAAATCTTCCATTGACAGCATTTCAGTTCTAGGTTTATTTTTCTGTGTGTTTTTAGGTTAGGCATTGAGTTGTTCATATAGAATTTCAGTTTGATTACAGCCGTCAGATGATCCTAGGGTTAATCACAGCCACTCAGACCTGATCAGGTCCATCCAGAAACCCTAGTGACTCAGCAGCGAGTCAGCAAACGTTCAAATTTCAGATCTGGCCGGGGGCCAGGTCGACCTCAAAGGGGGAGTTCGACACTAGGGTCGACCCCCTAGTCGACCTGCCTGGGCGGGGATTTTCCCTCCCAGCCCGCTCTGGCTTCTGTTTTAATTTTGAACTCGTTTTCGAACTATTTTGAATTTATTTGAAATCTCTGGAAACTTCCGGCAGCCATAACTTCTTCATACGAAGTCCAATTCACGCAAACTCAGACTCTATCTCAACCAGAGTTCCAAGACGAACACAATGCCGTAACCCGTTTCCCTTAATTCTCACATTTTAAATTAAGTATTATAGGATTCATTATTATAACATTAATAGAAAGTATGGGGTGTTACAGTCACACTCGCATATACTTTTGGTTTACCTAACCCAAAGTATCCTTAATTCCTTTAACAATTACTGATGCTACTTATCCTTTTCTTTTCTTTTCTTTTTTCTATACAGGTTCGACAAAGGCAGGTCACCGCCAGCGATGGGCCTTTTCCTTCCAGAACCGCTTTCTCCTCCTCTACTCTACACAAGAGTAACAGATTCATGAGTCATCGATATGCCCCTTCCGTAATCATCCTCGCCACTTGTGATTATCATAGCCTCCCCGAGAGCAATACATGGCAATGGCTTAGGGACGATGTAAGAATCAAGGACCAATGCAGCCTGGATTTCTCCCCCAAGCCTTCCTGTCGTCCAGCTCTGCTCTCTTCTCGACATCTTCGGCGGCTTTCTGATCAGCTAGCACCCTGGCCTGGAATCGCATACTACTTCCGCTTCAAATTTGCCAAGGGTCCTCTCGTCCCCCTTTTTGGTAGGCGTCATCGACGGCTCTCCTTATTCCTAGCCTACTCAGAGGTCCTCTCCTTCTCGGCCTCAGCATCGGCCTACCTCTTCGCCACCACAGCGACTTATTTCTCCTGGGCATCCTGACTAGCTTTTGCCCATGCATCTTGTATGGAAGCCTCATCTTGTCCCTCTTCCCCTCTGGCTCCTCCGACTTTGCCACCAGCCGGGCTTCCTAATCTTCCACCATAGCTTGCATTGCTTGAACACTTACGTCAGCTATGCCTGTCGCATGAGCACTTCGGTCAACCACAAATTCTCCTCCTCTGGAGAGACTCGTATAAACATGGGATCCCAAAGCCATGGGTTCTCCTACTTCTCCAGATTGGTCCCGCTGCAACTCCAACCGGGACTCAGACACTTTAGGAAGCACGGGGGAAAAAGCTGATGTCGCCTCCTCTCCAAGTGGAGCTTCCCAGCAAAAGAAGCAACTATTTGACTTTTGAGGGTTCATCGCCGGCATCCTCGTCAGTCAGCAGGTACTCGAGCTTGGGGGCAGTCCCCCATTTATCCTTGCACTAGCTTACTCATCGCAGGACCTGTGGAGGATCCACACCAGCTTTCGTGCTGGTATTTCCATCGCCACAACCTACGGGGCAACCATTCCAAAGAGGAACATACGCCTTACCACGAGGATGATCCAGACCCAAAACCTCGGGTCTTGGAAACTTCTAACCTCCCACCAATACTATGAAGACCAGGCATAGAAGCCCGAACCAAAGTACCGAGGGAGCAATACAACCACCAGTTCCCCGAGTAACGGGAGAATTTAGACAAGTTCTCAGTACAGGAAACAAAAAATTCATACCTCGATGCAAGTTCTCGAGTCTTCATGGTCGGTTCATTGGGTTCCCAAAGTCCCAACGCCTTGACAACGAGCTCATACTTAAACACAACGTGAATCTAACTCACACCCCTCGATGCAACAACTTCCTACCTACAAGCACATCAGAACGTGGTGACGACACCAAGTTCATATAGCTATGGCAGTGATTACCAATAACCATCAACACCATTCTCGGGTTGGAAAAGGGTTACAACATAATTGGGCTTGAACTAATGACTCAACCATATGTTTACATATTATGTGCATATCCGAGTAGTCAGCCCGAATAAGTCCATATCCATAATCATTCACCAAACAATTGTGTTACGTTCAACTTCAATTACAAACCAAACATGAAACATTGAGCAACGGTCCGAATTTGCTAGCTCGTCCCTGACATCGAGCAAAACCTAGAAGATATCCGAGCTTGGGGGCATCCCTCTATCGATTGTCGCACCGGCCTGGCAATCTCAAGACCCGATCAGATCCCCTTTATTCCCTCTGTGGGCTTCATCTTCACAGCATCCCTTGGAGCCACCATCTTGACAGCGCCTTCACTTCGCAATGATGGAAATCCAGAGCCAGAGTCCAGGCCCTGGAGGCTTTTTCGGCTTCCCATCAATGCCCAAACTCCATACAAATCAGGCACTACGGAACATGATGGAAACCTTTAGCCTCAACAACTAGCGCCATGTCCATCACCAACCGCCAGCGAAACGCTTGAGTCAAGATGCAACTTCATCATGGTTGGGTTATTGATCGAATCCCGAGTCTAACAGGTCAGCCATGTGTCGACAACCCAAGCAAGTCCACTCCTCAAGGATCGCATTGCGAGACCAATTCACTGTCCGCTCGTCGGGCGCCATGCAAATGTTTAAGTTTACTAGCCCAAGCTTGGAGCCAAGAATAAGTCATCAGAGTGCGAAGTTATGCGTCGTGCTCCCATGCACTTGCTAGATTATCACATCCCTCAAGTTAACTTCGACCTCTTGAAAAACCAGGAGGGTTTATTAAGTGTCCGAGATACGAAGCCCACTCCCGTATTCACGCATACTTGGCGACCTTTATCCGAGTTCCAACTTCCAATTCCTGTGATCTGCCGCTCCACATTCTTCAGTACCAATTCCGAAAGCCCTCTTACTTTCCTTATCTCTATTCCCTTCTCCCGAAATCCTAACAACACCTCGAACATCCAAAGTAAAAAAGAAGTATTTCAGCATCCTCCATGTCTGACGATGATTTTATGTCCGAAGAAGAGAAGAAAGGAAGTAACTACAAACATAATATCGGTATGCCCTAAGCGAACATTCCGGGATCGGAATTTGGGATCATACACCAAGTTACAATCATATTCCCTTAACTTCGAAGCTTCAACCACCAAGTCAATCACGACTCAGCAACCACTTGTGTACTCACCAAGTGCTTAATCATCAAAGTGCACGTGCCCATCATTTGGTTCCGACCTCGCCTCAAAGGAAAATACATATGAATACATGCCACGACATATGACAAGTATTATCCTAACAATGGCATTCGCGTATATGAGTTGTCGAAACTTTGATCGATGGGACTAGCTTGGAACGTTGAACGACCTTGGGTTCACAAATCCAAAAGATTTAGTGGATACTCCAAACTATCAAGCTCCATCCCAAGAACGTTTCAACAACCACTTAGGGCGATCGCGTGCCTAAGCCATGGACATGACCATGCATACACGCTTCGGAAATCTCAAACGAGCAGACAGACTTGATCCAAATGCATGCCCAGAAGCCTCAAGGGTTCAAATGTACACACCCAATGGTCGGCTCTCGATTCGAAAACTCATCGAAAAGCTAAATTGCGCGATTACAAGCCCATGGCATGCAATTCACTTTCATGTTACCTATTCCAACTCAAATCGCATCGCACAAAACCACACACAAACTTGCGATTGCATACGTGATTATAACCCGATAACGAACCATTTGCACTTCGATGCAATCGGGAGTCGGCCACTAACGTTTATTGTCTTTAATCTATAGGAACTAAATGCCTTGGATAGTTTCCAACTCAAGCAAGTCAAAACTCTTAGCAATGTTGGAATCCTAAGCTCAAACCAGCATATTCCGACAAGGCATCCCAACCGCTCCAAAGCAGTGCGCTCTCAGTATACAACTCAGGAGGAAGGTCATAACCAATTGCTAAGTACCACATGGAGATCTTTGCGCCCATACTAGACTCATCTCACTTCAAAGCATGCCCCGTTAACACAGAACATACTTTGAGGGGGCAAATGTTAACCGACCTTTTGTTCCGGTTCCCAAATGTACGCAAGGCACGCTCGACTCAGCATATCGCGCGATTTTACAGCCCAGAGGCGTTGCGAGTACCAGAAGACCTGATTCTGGCCACAAGCAGAATGTCGCATCCCTCGAACGCGACCTCCATCAGTATCCGTTTGCAGCCAAGCCGAAGGCGAGCCGTACTCCGAGCCGAAGGTGAGCTATCCAGTGGGTCCGGGCGCAGCACCGGTGGGGGTCTTGGGCTGCACAGTCCCGGCGGCGATTCATCCGATTTCTGCCAACAAGTGTGTTGCCCAGAATCACCAGATCGACTCAAAGTAAGGATTCAGCCAACAACTTCCGGGAACCTCGCCGCTCCTCCAAACATTGCAAAACAAAGGCCTCGCCGTCCGAACTGTTCCCGAGCCGAGGCCTCAAATCCTAAAGGAATCACGAGTCTCAAAGCGCCCGAACCTGCGGTCCATACGCACCTCGAAAAGCGAACTTCGCAACCCGCAGGTGCGAAATTTCACACCCAGCAGGTGCGAAATTTTGCACCCAGCTCCGAAACTTCGAACCGAACATGTACGAAATTTCGAACCGCGGGTTTGAATTTTCTGCATGTGGTCCGTATTTCTACCTACCCCTACCTAACCCCCACCTAACCACTTCTTATAAATACCCCATAGCCTCACACTTCAAAGGTGTTGGATTTTCTTCACTTGAGACCTTCCTAGAGTTTCATGAGCCCAATTAATGGCATCTCTTATTTGAGGAAGAGGGAGAATTAAATATTCTTTTTCCCAAATACCAAGCATATGACAATTATGAAAGTGAATGTAATGAGCATGGCTCTACCTTGTAATTCTTGAGTGATTAATAAAACACCAACATCCTTCCAAAGTGGACGTAGGCCTAATCCGCGGCCGAACCACTATAAATTCTTGTGTCATTTATCGCTTTCTCTTACTTAGTCTTGTGACCTAATTAACTATTCCTAGTAATAGGAATCTTTGGTGTTTACGACATTTTTTGCCGTCAACATCAGTATTCTAGACTTATTATGTAATTGGGTTTTAACCACGGAGGTTTTCTATTTAATAAAGTTTTAATTCCGCTGTTATTTTATATCTGTCTTATAATATTTCTGTTTATATTTACCTATAATGCTTCACAAAACTTAATGCATTCTGTTAAAGAGTGACATTAACGGACGTGGGGTTTTAAAGATACGAAATTTCGTATCCCCCATCAAAGGGATACGAATTTCGGGGTATGGCTCTTTCAGGGATACGAATTTTTGGTGTGTGGCCCCCATATCTCCACTACCAACTCACTTCTATATATACCCCCAACCTTGGCATTCAAGGGGGTTGGATTTTTATCACTCTTGAAGCTCTCAAGCACCATTAATGGCTTTTATCTTCTTCTCAATGGCTATTGGTCATAGATTGGACCACTAAAACGTTGCACAAACGTTTTCTTTCAACTATTGGACATTCACAAAGTCTTTTCCATTACTTTTGGACTATTTCGGACCTTCTTGGATATTTTTGGATTTCTTGGACATCATTGACCAAGTCAACACTCTTTACATGCAAAGAAGAAGAGGAAGGACTCTTTCGGACAAAGTTTAGAATTAGCAAACTGTTTGTTGTTCTATTATACAGCTTTATACACAGAAATTGTCCGAACTTGTACAATCATTGTAATCGGCATATATAAGATGAATGATTTTTATGAAGTGGATGTAGTCGTTAGTGCCGAACCACTTTGAAAAGTTGTGTTCTCCCGCATTACTTTACTCTATCTTTGGGTTACTGTTCATATTACACTTACACTCGAGGGTTGGCGTGTGTTGAATCGGCGACAATTTCCCATGTCAACACTTTAGCGTGCCAGTAAGAAGGGCACACAACTTTGACTTCTGCTCCGGATTAGATTCTCGGGTTTGTCTTTGGATTTTGTCTTCAGTTTCAGTTTTCGACTTCCACTTTATTGCTCGCTTTTCATCATGGTTAAGGGCAAGAAGCTCAACGCTATTGCTGAAGCTCAAGGTACAGAAAGAGGAGGAAGTCAAGAACTTTCTTCGATTGTAGTTCCATCAAACTACGTCACTCGAGAAGACGTCGATGGAATGATTAAGAAATTGGATACAGTTTTGAACGCTCGACTTGAGCGACAGGAAGATGCTTTTAACACCTTTCTTGTCCAGATTGAGGACATGATAAGGAGTGCTTCAAGGACGACTGGCCAGGGGGACATTATTGGAACTAGTACCATTCTTCCTCTACCGGCGACTCAGGACTTGGTGGTAACCCTGCAAACTAATCAGTAGGCCAACGCCGCTCCCCGGAACGGTGCCAGTCACGCTACACTCGAGGGCACCCCTAATCTCGATGTCGCTCCAGCTTGTAACGCTTTGGTTGGTCAAGTCGCAAGATCCGCTGTTGGAAATATTGTTTAAACGCCGGTGCGTGCAACTTTGGATACGAATTCTCCCATGGTTCCGGAAGTTAGTATTGTGCCCGATGTAGCCTCTCAGGTTGGAATTCAACCGGAATTTCTTCTTCCCAAACAACCGATCCCTCATATGGACTTAAACGCTGGGGACATCAGTGTCGCTTTAGATAATATCAATCAATTTCTTGCTTTTTTTTAATGGATCTCTGATCGCAGATGTTATCCATCAATTCACTCGAGGCGGTGCCTCTTCTACGGACTTGGAAAATGTGACTTGTAGTCCGTTTTCCCTGGATATCAGGAATTCTCGCAACCCACCAGATTTCAAACTACTGGTGTTGGAACCTTATGATGGTCGGAAGGATCCGACTGCCCGCTTAATGAGATATATCGGACATATAAAAGTCCTCTTTACCTTAGTAAATGTCATGGTGAAGTGCTTTTCACTTTACTTAATATATATAACTACAATATGGTTTAGGCAGGTGGAGGCGGACTCCATTACTTCTTGAAATGCTTTGGTCAACAGATTTGTGGAACAGTTTAGAGTCAACATCACTCGTCTGAAAAGCGTGATGACTCTCAATGGCATTAGGCAGAAGTCCGACGAGACTCGGCGGAAATTCTTAAAACGGTTTAATGCTACAGTAGTTATGGTCGACATACCCAATCCTTCTATGGTTTTGATGGCCGCAGTATCTGGAGTTTTGGACAAATTTGACTTGAAGACTTCACGACACCGGGACCCACCGAAGGACTTTGGAGAATTTTATTTCGAAGCTGAAAGGTTTCTTTGGGAAAAAGATGCGAGAAATGACAAAAAGTTTCTGGAAGCTAATGTTGTTAAGGGCGGGAAACCGTCTGACACTGAAAAGGCTAAAGATTCTATTGCAAGTAAACCCTCCTCGAGGAACGATTGTAACAAGGCTTGGATGCAACCTAAATTCCCGTCTTATTCGGAACTTACTCACACCATCGAGGATATTTATCAGAAATTTCATCCCACTGCTCCTTCCAGAAAGCTTCCCGCAAGGCAGTCGACTCAGAGAGAAAGAGACACTGGTCGACATTGCATATTTCACGACCACGACAGTCATGATACAAATGACTATTGACATCTCAGGGACATGGTTGAACAACGTGTCAGGCTTGGAGAGCTGGAATGATTTGTTTAGATTCGAACTGTGGTGGCGGGACAGGCACAACCCCCTCAAGGAAATCATGGTAGGCCTCGGACTAGCACTCGTCCCAATGACATCGTTGTCAATTGAACCTCTTACTGGCTCTAATGTCATTGATGCAAGTCCCCTTGGCATCAGTGTCTTATGGATTGTGGCTTGTGACTTTTGATCTTTCGGCTTTGAGGATATTTTGGTTTTTTGGTATTGATTTTGCTTGTGAAATAAAAATTGGTTCGAATTTATATCATATAATTGAAATTGTAAAAATTTTAATAGGATCTATGCTTTAAATTTGTAAATTGAGTAAAATGAAACCATACCTTTTTCAGACTTGCGAGATTCCATGAAATGAATTGAAATCATAGTTGTATCAAACCCTATCGTGACAAAGAGCCGACGCCTCTAGAGTTATCCACATGGATGCTATCTCTTCCATCGAATCAAAGAGAAGGGGAAAATAATGGTACTAGCCGCCATTCGTATTTAGGTTTTTAAATAGGGATATCGAATGGCCATTTTATTTTGATCTGATCTATATATTATTTTTATGGTTCACGCATGTATATTAAAGGAACAAGTTACACCTTTAAAATCAACATGTGTACCATAAACTAAGGATCCAATCAACATATCATTTCAACACTGGATAAAATATCAACGATTAATATTTTATCTACCTAATGAATGCCTTTTCCTTTTATTACATCCTAAGTGTGTGACCCTATAGGTTACTAAAACGTTGGCAATGATTTTAAATCGTATTTAAAATCTTAAACAATGATTGGCATATAGTAATATGTCGCTGCTACCCAAGTTATAATAAGATCAACGATTCTATACAGCCTTTTTGTGACTAGTGTATCACTGTAATATACTCCTTTTAACCAATATATCCAGGATTAAACTCGAGGCATGGATCGTGTCATCCTCTTTATAATTTAATCCTTTTATCTCGATCAATGAGTAGACTATATATAACAAATCAATATTTGAGCATGGCCATGCATTTCATAGTCTCATTCAATAAAGAGGCCCATAGATATCACTACGAATATATTGTAGGGTTAAATTACATCTACATCATTCATAATTTTCATTTGATTCGAGATGTATCCAATAATCACCTTATCGTCTACTCTGTTAAAAGCAACTTTAGATGATATCAAAAAAAAATATCTTCGAATAAAATTATAATGATTTTAGGTCTGAGGACCATCACATCACTATCACCATGAGCATAACTTATGATACGCTTAATTATATTCCATGTAGTTTTCTCATGGTGGGTCAACCCAATACGCTATTCTCCAATATGTGTTTATGTCTTGACATTAATATCACGTATATTAATGATCTATGAGATGTGATCATCAATCAATCAACATACTAGTCTCAATGTTTTATTGTTGTCCTATATAAACAATAAAACTTGACTAGGGACATTTAAGAATTATAATACTTAATATACTATATAATCTCAAGTTCAAGTCTTACTCGAACTATACAATTTCGTATTATTATTCTAAGGACTTCTATTATGTTAATGTTTATATTACGCAGTAAATATAACATAACAGAATATTTTTGTTCCAAATAATACAATAACATCAACAATGATATTAATCACATCAAAAAGATTGCCTCTAGGGCATAAACTCTAACAGCTAAGTCTCCTGGATATCGGTCGTGGTTTTCTGACTTCTTGGTTTAAGTTTTGCTTTGTTTTTCGGATATTAGATTTGGTTCTTATGGATCTTGGTTTTTGTTCTTGTGGATCTTGGTTTTGGTTCCTGTGGATTCTTGATTTTGGTCTTTTATGGATTTTCGGATTTTGGTTTTGTGGCCTTCGGTGCTTTGGCTTTGGATCTGGCTTTATTCAGTTTAATGGCTTCTACGTTTTATGGCTTTCGATCCTCAATTATGGCTCTCTAATTTCTGGTCCTTTGGATTGTGGATATTATGGATTTTCTAAAATCTTGGTTTGACCCCATTGGCTTTCTTGGATTTGGTTGTTTGGGTTTCATCCCATTGTTTTAGATTTAAGGACTTCGGTCTTCTAGATGTATCCTCCTTTGGTTATTTTGGCTGTAAGATGATTGAGTCAACCTACCCATGTACGGGAGCTGTTATAATCCCTAGTCATGCTCTTTGCTCGACAAAGCACCATCACCCACACAGGTTATCAATGAAAAGATTTTTTTTTCTCGGCTTTGAATTTTGAATGGTTAAGTTTGCCTATCATATGACGGGAACAAACAAGTTCCCAAGCATACCCTTCGTAGATGATAAACCGTTCATTTTCCCTCACGAATGAATTTGGAATCAGAAAACGACCAAGTCCACTTACCCATGCACGGGGGCAGGCCAACTCCACAGGCACGCTCTTTACCGATGACGAACCGTTGGGTTTTCTTTTAACTTTACAAAAAAAATCCTAATTTCGTAACTTTAATAAAATTACTTCGCAAAGTAAGGAAGCTTGCTTGTGAAGTATGAAATAGACAACAAGATTGCAAACGTTAATAAGCGTCTGGCTATCTTGGCCTCTTGCCCTACTTCGACAAGATTGCCTTGATTTGTTGCGGGTATAGGATCTTGAGAATTTTGCTGGCGGATCCTGCTCATTTGGCTATGGTGTCGTCCTGTTTGGACGACTGTGGATTACATTGGGCGGACTTATTTATGACGCAACAAGATTATTCACTCATGGTAATCTTGGCTTCTTGTCCTACTTCGACAAGATTGCCTTGATTTATGGCGAGCTTTAGTTCTTAGATGCCTAGTCGGTGCATCCTGATCGTTTCGCTATCGGACCATCCTAACAAGGTTGTTCATCTGGTTATCTGGCTATATGGTTATTGGTTATTCTGGATTTGCGGATCTCAGTTTTTCCCTATTTTCAGGCTATGGACTTTCTGGTTATTCAGGTTAATGGGCTTCTGCAGTTTTTCAGATATTCATTTTGATTATTCTGGCACTCTGGTTTTTCTGGCTATCTCCAAAATGGTCCAAATCAATCGCCGGCTTTCATTTTATTTCAGGCTATCTGGTTTTCAGGTTAATGGGTAATACGTTCCGGCGCGATCATGGCTATTCGGTTTTCTAGTTATAAAAGTTCACTTTGGACTTCTTCTGACTTTGGTTTCCTAGATTTCTTGTCTTCTTGCAAAACACATCTTCCTCCTATCAAGCAAGACATGTTTTTTTTTGGGGGGGAGGGGGAATTTTGACATGCTTTTTTCTCAAAGCTACCGCACAACAAGTTTTTGGCTAACAGAGCGCTCAAGTGTCAGAAGCATCATCAGCAAATGCAAAGCGATCCTGTAACAACCCGAATTTTTAACAACGTGTTAAGACAAGAATCAAGGAAGAATTAAATTATAAAATCTGAATCAGGATAAACGGGTTGCGCCATTGCGTTCGTCTCGGAAAAATACGCGAAATAGAGTCCGAAATTTCGTAAATCGGAGTCCGTATGAAGAAGATATGGACGAACGAAGTTAGGCAGAAAAACCGAAAACAAGCCAGAATGCACTGGCGCACTTGTGAAGTGCGCCAGCACAAAAATACACTGGCGCACTTGGGAAGTGCGCCCGTGTCGAGCCAGAAACCTGCACAGCCTTCTGGCTTGACCCTGGCTGGCCTGGTGCACCTGTTTTGGCCCTTGGTCTTGTTTTGGAGGCTTGTGACGATTTTTGAGGGCTGGGATCTATCCTAGGGTTAATCTAACGGCCTAAACTACCCCTAATCTCTATAAAAAGACCCCTAACCTAGCCTAAACCCTCATTATTCACTCATGTAACTAAACTATGGCCAAATTTCTACTCTCATGGCCTCCACTCAACTATCCTAGCCTCCACTTCATTTCTATGAGAGGTTTCATGATCATGAGAGTATTAGAGAGTCCTTATGTTAGTATGAGAGCTTCTCAAGTTGATTTCAAGACAAAAGCTTTGATATTTGTTCATAAAGGTGGTGTTTTTAGTGATTTGGGGCATCCATCTTTGGGTTTTTGGATGATGGCATGCATAAGCTTCATCACAAGCTTTAGTTTAATCGATTTAGGCCTTCATAGCAATGTAAGCCCTTCCCTACTCTTAGATATTAACTATGAAGTTAAATGTTCATGTTTGGGTTTGATCATTGAGAATGATATATGCTACTATGTCATGCAAGTTTATGAAGTCATTATCTTGATCTTATGAGCTAAAAGCTACAACCTTTATGTTGAAATGTTGCATTATGCAACATGAGAATCTTCATAATCATTATGTCAACTTGCATATGAAGTCATAACCCTTATATGATGATATATGCGAGTTTCTAGTCATCATTCCATGTCTTTTGTCACCATGATTCGCTTATGTGCCAAGTTTGGGTTTATGCATGTTTTGAGGCTTAAGAATGTAACATGCAAGCTAATGAACACATTTGTGCCTCATTTGCCACCATGATTAACTTGTGGCTTAATATCCATTTTTGTCATGCCTTTGCCAAGTCTCTTCTTTTGGTCCATTACGTTGTTGCGAACATATACGCGAGTTTAAAAGCGTTGGGGTCACATTATGAGGAAAACATAATGACATGAACATGATTTGGGTAAATGGGTATAAACATGACAACATGTAACGTTAAATATGACATGTGTTTATACTTGAAAACATGACTTGAAATATAATATGGAAGTTGACATGTAAGTATGCATAAAAACATAAGCTTGGGAATTTACCTATTAAGTTAGGTCTACCCATTGGGAATTTACCTATTAAGTTAGGTCTACCCAATTGCTTGAAAACTTGACTATGAACATGACACTAGACTAAACATGAAAGTGGCCAACTCGAGGTTGGGTTGAGTTTGCAACGTAAAACTACCCAGAACCGACCGGCCTAACTAGTAGTTGCAAACAATAGGACCCAATGTGAGAAGTTGGTCATGTGTGCTCGAACCCGAAGTTAGACCAAGTTGTGGTGTAAAGCTACCCGGAACCGACCGGCTTAACTAGTAACCACAACAAAGTCTAATGTGAGAGGTGAAGGTGCATTAAGTAATTAATGCCACATAATAGGGTTAAGACAATTTGATTAATGACTCTTAACCAAATATGACATGGACAAGTGGGTTAAGTAATTTGATTAGGCTAATGATACTTAACAAAACATGACAAGGTTGGGTAGGTTAAGTAACTTGATTTGCCTAATGACACTTAACCATTTTTTATACGACTAGTGGACGGGGTTAAGTTAATCAACACTTAATCAATCCAACACGATAACTTGGTAAGGTTAAGTGGGATCGGGTTTGATTTCTTAATGACGCTTAACCAAGCAAGATGATTAGGGGACGAGGTTAAGTAATTTACACTTAACTAATCCGACTGGGTAATTAGATGGGGTTAAGTAATCCACACTTAACTAATCTAAACACGGTAATTCGAAGTTAAACACTTAACCAATTTAAACTTGGTAATTCAATGAGGTTAAGTAACCAATACTCAACCAACTTAACGTGGTAATTTAATGGGGTTAAGCAACTTATACTTAACCAAATATACATGATGATTTGATGGGGTTAAGTAACCCACACTTAACCAATCTAATACGCGGACCTGATAAGGTTAAGTCACAAGACCTTCTTAGAATGTACTTAACCATTGTAGTACGATTAGAGGATGGGGTTAAGCTAACCTATACTTAACCAATCCGACTCGATAATTTGATGGAATTAAGATAGTCTATGCTTAATCGATCTAGCAAGATAATCCGATAGGATTAAGGTAAGCTAGTACTTAACCAATTTGACTCGATAGGGTTAAGTCATGAGCCTCTGGGTACACTTAACCAACTTGTAGGGCTAAGTCTTAAACTTAAATACTTAGGCAATCTTGACGTGATTCGTGGGCAGGTTAAGTCATGGACTTGGATGATAACACTTAACCCAATAGACAAACCCTAGTTAGAGGAACTAGCTAGAAAATCGTGGTTAATCAAGGATAACGGGAATAAGGCTAAGTGGTAAACCTTAGTTGAAGGGTAACTAAGTAATAATTCTTAGCTAAGGACATAGGACTAATTCTCAAAGCGATGAGTAACCTGATACGGTAGGTCATCGCTTAGTATACGAGGAGGAGCAAGCTATCTGACTTGGATAAAAGCTCCAGCGCACTGGGTGCCGAAGCGGATGCTTCGGGGGACGTGAGGATATTCTTGGGATCCCTCTGTGGGCTGCCAGGTAATTATACTAGGCCCATGAGAGGTTAAGGTCTGCGTTAGAAGGACCAAGAGTATGCCTTGGTTGCTATGCGAGCGACCTAAAGACTGGGATGGATTAGCGTGGAGTCGACGATTCTTGGTTTTTGCCCTGGATAGCACATCGCCGACTACCTACCATCTTTAGTCAATCGTGTACGTACGGAAAGGCAGGGAACCCCCAACAGACCATGTGCTTGCTATCGAGTCATGGGTGAGGTTGGCCCATAGGAAAGTGGGCTATAGTGGGGCCGTGGAGTGGTTCTCATACATGATTTTTCTTGGATTGCCTTTCAGTAGTTGAGGGAGGGGTCACGTGGGACCATAGCCACGGGTACAAAAACAGACCTTGATATCTGCATCGGCAGACGATTTAAAGCTCCCGACCGAGTTCCGTATTTCTTGATTTGCCCTGGCACGGAACTCGGATGGCACATTGGGGAACATGTGCATCTAGACATGGAAAACGATTCACGATACATACGTGGGATCAAGGGCGCGGTTGACGGGTGGCGTAATCACTAGTGGTCCTAGGTGGCCAAGACCCAAACCGAGACACGAAAACGTTCATTAGGTAGCATAATCCCTAGCGGTCCTAGGTGGCATAAATCCTAAGTGGACGCACGATAGTTCATGGTAAGGAAACACAACTAGATCAAGGGTTGCAGTCCAAAACAACTCCAAGGATAAACCGTTTACATGAGAAAGCCCGTACGGCCTACGGCAAAGGACTGGACTTATACATGGAAAGAAACATATGAGTTGAGTAACCTATATATGCGGCATATTAGGTTGACATGGACCATTACACGACTTTTGAGTAAGGGTCATTCACGGATAACACGTAATACAGTTAGGATACTAGTACGGTAGGTGCAGAGCAGGCATACAGGATAGATACATGGGACGTTATACGTGATAGATATCTTGGGGATATTATACTTGATAGAAACCTAACGATGTGATACCTTGTTTTATCTTGACATCGTAATTTATCATGACACCTTAGTTTACCTGAGTTCAGTAGTTCATCCTGTTATTTTGATTTAGCTTATCTATCTTGTTATCATGCTTATGTTCATCTCAGTTTCTCATGTTAGTTAACTTTACTAGTTTTTATGCTAATAGTAGATAGGGCTTACTCAGTCTTTTTGACTGACCCGTTTTGTTTCGCCTCTTTTCTTCCGTTTCCCCCCCAGGTTACAGGGAGGAAATACTGTCGTTTAGTTTGGACTTCTTCTGCTTGAAGGTCATCATGGATGGCTTGGACTTTCCTTGGCTATGGCTACTTTACTGCTTTATCTTGGGGAATAATTTATGAAAAAGTCTTTATGCTTCTTTATTATTGCAAGACAGGTTTTGATGTACTCTGATGTAAAAGTCTTTAGACCTTAATTATTAATGTTTATGAAAGTTCGATTTTACTTCCGCTATTTTATATCTTCTGTCTTGTGATATTTCTGTGCATGTTTACCAATAATGCCCCTCTAAAGCTAGTGCATTCCTTTGCGAGTGACCCTAGCGGAGGCGGGGTGTTACATTTAGTATCAGAGCAGAAGGTTACCAGACTGGGCAAAAGTTTTTGAAGACCTTCTGAAAACTATTTAAAAATCGTTTATAAAGAAGCATTTTTCAAGAAAATTTTCTTTTAAAAAGAAAAAGGCTATTCCCCAAAGGCCATTAGCACTATCCTTGTTTCCTTGATTGAATCTCTTTTCCTTTCTTTCCTCCATCTGTAGTCACAGTGGTTTTAACTGCGACTAGTCTTTTCTATCTACGAAAGCGCTTTCCATGCGATGGAGGTTGTTCTCGGGAGACCAGTAGCCGCCTTATAAGAAAGGATAATGAGAAAGAGGATAAATGATATGAGTTTAACTTGTTGGTATGGCTCAACCCGGAATGAGAAAGAAAGATGAACAATGAAACCCATGACGAGGGAGTACCTTTGGCATGGTGGAACGGGACGGATAGTTAAGTATCATGGGACAAGGACAAGATCATCGAGAGGGCAGTAGTATGCTCTCATGTCTAGGGTACCTCGGAAGGAGGGTAACGATCTTATTAAAGGTTTAGCTTTTCTTTTCTATCATCCCGTCCAGACTTTGTCTTGATCACCGTATCATTTAAGTCTGCTTGGATAGTGAGTCTCTGCACCTTAGTACTAGCATAGAAGAGGATTCTATTTTGTCCCAAATCTTGTTAGAGTTGGTCCATTTCTTCATGACTTGTTTGGATTTGAGAATACCTATGACAAGGGTTGAGTCTGGAAATAATGCTTATATTTAAAAGCTATGGATGGATTCTAGGGATGAAGTGGTTATCCAGTAAGGGGTGCCACTCTCGGTTTTGATATGAGGGTAGTTAGACTCTTGACTAGCCTTGGTAGTACCCTCGAAGTCTCGTGTAACCCTTGGGTTCGGTCATGATGAGTTACTTGGAATCCCTTGATTCCATTATTGGAAATTTGAAGCCCGATCGAGTGGTGTTCGCCGACAAGACGGATGGTTTATTTCACTTATGCATGGGCTATAGAAATCACCCTAGTAAGTGCACTTGATAACCTGGTTGGCATCTGTTTACTTTCAAGAGAAAGTTCTTCTACGTGGAATACCTTGTGGTACGAGGTCCGAGATTCACTAGTGAATTTTGGAAAGCTTGCATGAGATCATGAGTACGCAGTCATGTTTTCGTCGAGTATTCTAGGAAAAGGATAAGTGCAAGTTGAACGAGAGGCGACGAAGAAATGAGTTCCAGCTCATGTTATGGAAACAGGAAATAAGAAGCTATGAAATCGCGAAGTTAAAAGACGGTCAAGGCACAATGGAATTGAGCTCAAAGAAGTACGACTTTGATGGCCAAAGACTAGATAGGCGCATGATATCTCTTTTTGGGAGTATATCCTTGACCCCTGTTTTCTGTAGAGCTTACTTGTAGGCTATCTTTTGTGGACACCCTCTCGGTCCTATTTTCTGTTACAAACCCCGTAAGGAGTTTGTCTTGTTTATCTTCTCGACCTTGTTTCAGGGAATCCTAGGTAGAACCCTATGGATGTAAACATGTATTTGGAACATGTTATGATTGATATGGTTGCAAATGGTTGCAAGTGGTTGCTCATGGATGCGCGAATACACGTTAGATACTAGATTGACGCGATCACGTTTCATGTTGCATATGCACAAGCATTTATACTTCTTTATGGATGAAATAGAATGTGTTGTCATGCGGTTGATGCATATGGGTGAATGTTTGTGCACGCATATAGTACTTATATGACTAGGACTATTTGCATACATGTTGGACTCATGGCACTAATCAGATTTTGCATTAGAAAGATCATTCAGGCCTGATCATTAGCATTAGCTAAGGAACATATACACACACTTTCTTGCATATGTTCATACGGCATTAGAAATCATCTAAGGACCATGGTTGCCTGTGGATAATGTTTTGAGTAGATGGATGACGGATGGTAGGATACGTTCTTCCTAACTTGGAGATTTCGGGGACGAAATCCTTTAAGTTGGGAAGGATGTAACAACCCGAATTTTTAACAACGTGTTAAGACAAGAATCAAGGCAGAATTAAATTATAAAATCTGAATCAGGATAAACGGGTTGCGCCATTGCGTTCGTCTCGGAAAAATACGCGAAATAGAGTCCGAAATTTCGTAAATCGGAGTCCGTATGAAGAAGATATGGACGAACGAAGTTAGGCAGAAAAACCGAAAACAAGCCAGAATGCACTGGCGCACTTGTGAAGTGCGCCAGCACAAAAATACACTGGCGCACTTGGGAAGTGCGCCCGTGTCGAGCCAGAAACCTGCACAGCCTTCTGGCTTGATCCCGGCTGGCCTGGTGCACCTGTTTTGGCCCTTGGTCTTGTTTTGGAGGCTTGTGACGATTTTTGAGGGCTGGGATCTATCCTAGGGTTAATCTAACGGCCTAAACTACCCCTAATCTCTATAAAAAGACCCCTAACCTAGCCTAAACCCTCATTATTCACTCATGTAACTAAACTATGGCCAAATTTCTACTCTCATGGCCTCCACTCAACTATCCTAGCCTCCACTTCATTTCTATGAGAGGTTTCATGATCATGAGAGTATTAGAGAGTCCTTATGTTAGTATGAGAGCTTCTCAAGTTGATTTCAAGAAAAAAGCTTTGATCTTTGTTCATAAAGGTGGTGTTTTTAGTGATTTGGGGCATCCATCTTTGGGTTTTTGGATGATGGCATGCATAAGCTTCATCACAAGCTTTAGTTTAATCGATTTAGGCCTTCATAGCAATGTAAGCCCTTCCCTACTCTTAGATATTAACTATGAAGTTAAATGTTCATGTTTGGGTTTGATCATTGAGAATGATATATGCTACTATGTCATGCAAGTTTATGAAGTCATTATCTTGATCTTATGAGCTAAAAGCTACAACCTTTATGTTGAAATGTTGCATTATGCAACATGAGAATCTTCATAATCATTATGTCAACTTGCATATGAAGTCATAACCCTTATATGATGATATATGCGAGTTTCTAGTCATCATTCCATGTCTTTTGTCACCATGATTCGCTTATGTACCAAGTTTGGGTTTATGCATGTTTTGAGGCTTAAGAATGTAACATGCAAGCTAATGAACGCATTTGTGCCTCATTTGCCACCATGATTAACTTGTGGCTTAATATCCATTTTTGTCATGCCTTTGTCAAGTCTCTTCTTTTGGTCCATTACATTGTTGCGAACATATACGCGAGTTTAAAAGCGTTGGGGTCACATTATGAGGAAAACATAATGACATGAACATGATTTGGGTAAATGGGTATAAACATGACAACATGTAACGTTAAATATGACATGTGTTTATACTTGAAAACATGACTTGAAATATAATATGGAAGTTGACATGTAAGTATGCATAAAAACATAAGCTTGGGAATTTACCTATTAAGTTAGGTCTACCCATTGGGAATTTACCTATTAAGTTAGGTCTACCCAATTGCTTGAAAACTTGACTATGAACATGACACTAGACTAAACATGAAAGTGGCCAACTCGAGGTTGGGTTGAGTTCGCAACGTAAAACTACCCGGAACCGACCGGCCTAACTAGTAGTTGCAAACAATAGGACCCAATGTGAGAAGTTGGTCATGTGTGCTCGAACCCGAGGTTAGACCAAGTTGTGGTGTAAAGCTACCCGGAACCGACCGGCTTAACTAGTAACCACAACAAAGTCTAATGTGAGAGGTGAAGGTGCATTAAGTAATTAATGCCACATAATAGGGTTAAGACAATTTGATTAATGACTCTTAACCAAATATGACATGGACAAGTGGGTTAAGTAATTTGATTAGGCTAATGATACTTAACAAAACATGACAAGGTTGGGTAGGTTAAGTAACTTGATTCGCCTAATGACACTTAACCATTTTTTATATGACTAGTGGACGGGGTTAAGTTAATCAACACTTAATCAATCCAACACGATAACTTGGTAAGGTTAAGTGGGATCGGGTTTGATTTCTTAATGACGCTTAACCATGCAAGATGATTAGGGGACGAGGTTAAGTAATTTACACTTAACTAATCCGACTGGGTAATTAGATGGGGTTAAGTAATCCACACTTAACTAATCTAAACACGGTAATTCGATGGGGTTAAGTTAAACACTTAACCAATTTAAACTTGGTAATTCAATGAGGTTAAGTAACCAATACTCAACCAACTTAACGTGGTAATTTAATGGGGTTAAGCAACTTATACTTAACCAAATATACATGATGATTTGATGGGGTTAAGTAACCCACACTTAACCAATCTAATACGCGGACCTGATAAGGTTAAGTCACAAGACCTTCTTAGAATGTACTTAACCATTGTAGTACGATTAGAGGATGGGGTTAAGCTAACCTATACTTAACCAATCCGACTCGATAATTTGATGGAATTAAGATAGTCTATGCTTAATCGATCTAGCAAGATAATCCGATAGGATTAAGGTAAGCTAGTACTTGACCAATTTGACTCGATAGGGTTAAGTCATGAGCCTCTGGGTACACTTAACCAACTTGTAGGGCTAAGTCTTGAACTTAAATACTTAGGCAATCTTGACGTGATTCGTGGGCAGGTTAAGTCATGGACTTGAATGATAACACTTAACCCAATAGACAAACCCTAGTTAGAGGAACTAGGTAGAAAATCGTGGTTAATCAAGGATAACAGGAATAAGGCTAAGTGGTAAACCTTAGTTGAAGGGTAACTAAGTAATAATTCTTAGCTAAGGACATAGGACTAATTCTCAAAGCGATGAGTAACCTGATACGGTAGGTCATCGCTTAGTATACGAGGAGGAGCAAGCTATCTGACTTGGATAAAAGCTCCAGCGCACTGGGTGCCGAAGTGGAAGCTTCGGGGGACGTGAGGATATTCTTGGGATCCCTCTGTGGGCTGCCAGGTAATTATACTAGGCCCATGAGAGGTTAAGTTCTGCGTTAGAAGGACCAAGAGTATGCCTTGGTTGCTATGCGAGCGACCTAAAGACTGGAATGGATTAGCGTGGAGTCGACGATTCTTGGTTTTTGCCCTGGATAGCACATCGCCGACTACCTACCATCTTTAGTCAATCGTGTACGTACGGAAAGGCAAGGAACCCCCAACAGACCATGTGCTTCCTATCGAGTCATGGGTGAGGTTGGCCCGTAGGAAAGTGGGCTATAGTGGGGCCGTGGAGTGGTTCTCATACATGATTTTTCTTGGATTGCCTTTCAGTAGTTGAGGGAGGGGTCACGTGGGACCATAGCCACGGGTACAAAAACAGACCTTGATATCTGCATCGGCAGACGATTTAAAGCTCCCGACCGAGTTCCGTATTTCTTGATTTTCCCTGGCATGGAACTCGGATGGCACATTGGGGAACATGTGCATCTAGACATGGAAAACGATTCACGATACATACGTGGGATCAAGGGCGCGGTTGACGGGTGGCGTAATCCCTAGTGGTCCTAAGTGGCCAAGACCCAAACCGAGACACGAAAACGTTCATTAGGTAGCATAATCCCTAGCGGTCCTAGGTGGCATAAATCCTAAGTGGACGCACGATAGTTCATGGTAAGGAAACACAACTAGATCAAGGGTTGCAGTCCAAAACAACTCCAAGGATAAACCGTTTACATGAGAAAGCCCGTACGGCCTACGGCAAAGGACTGGACTTATACATGGAAAGAAACATATGAGTTGAGTAACCTATATATGCGGCATATTAGGTTGACATAGACCATTACACGACTTTTGAGTAAGGGTCATTCACGGATAACACGTAATACAGTTAGGATACTAGTACGGTAGGTGCAGAGCAGGCATACAGGATAGATACATGGGACGTTATACGTGATAGATATCTTGGGGATATTATACTTGATAGAAACCTGACGATGTGATACCTTGTTTTATCTTGACATCGTAATTTATCATGACACCTTAGTTTACCTGAGTTCAGTAGTTCATCCTGTTATTTTGATTTAGCTTATCTATCTTGTTATCATGCTTATGTTCATCTCAGTTTCTCATGTCAGTTAACTTTACTAGTTTTTATGCTAATAGTAGATAGGGCTTACTCAGTCTTTTTGACTGACCCGTTTTGTTTCGCCTCTTTTCTTCCGTTTCCCCCCAGGTTACAGGGGGGAAATACTGTTGTTTAGTTCGGACTTCTTCTGCTTGAAGGTCATCATGGATGGCTTGGACTTTCCTTGGCTATGGCTACTTTACTGCTTTATCTTGGGGAATAATTTATGAAAAAGTCTTTATGCTTCTTTATTATTGCAAGACAGGTTTTGATGTACTCTGATGTAAAAGTCTTTAGACCTTAATTATTAATGTTTATGAAAGTTCGATTTTACTTCCGCTATTTTATATGTTCTGTCTTGTGATATTTCTGTGCATGTTTACCAATAATGCCCCTCTAAAGCTAGTGCATTCCTTTGCGAGTGACCCTAGCGGAGGCGGGGTGTTACAGATCCAGCCGAAGTCACGACGTAAATGTCAAAATGGCCCGAAACCCCTTAAGATGACCTCTTTTGGGCCAAAAAAGATGGATTACGGTGCTTTGCACCGTAACTCTTGTGTCCCTTTGATTTAGATTCAGGAACAAATTTTGTTTTGCTCACACAGCCTTATAGTTTGAATGTTACGCCCGGTTTCGTGAACGCTCGTCGATCACTCAAAATCACCGGAACAACTCAGCACGGCAAGCCTAGGATTCGGCAAGCATAGGCCACCCCCTTTTTTACCACTTAGATGGATACAAAATTTCGTATCCCTTCTCAAAGAGATACGAATTTCAGGGTATGACTCTGACAAAGATACGAATTTTTGCTGTATGATCACCGAATCTCAACTACTCCACTACCAACACACTGTTATAAATACCCCCAAACTTGGCATTCAGAAGGATTGGATTTTTCTCACACTTGAAGCTCTCATGTGCCATTACTGGCTTCCATCTTCTTCCTCATGCCTATTGGACATAGCTGGGACCACTAAAACGTTGCACAAACGTTTTTCTTCAACTCTTGGACGTTCATAAGGACTTTTCCACTATTTTTGGACTGTTTTGGACATTCCTGGATATTTTTGGATTTCTCAGACGTCATTGACCAATTCAACACGTTTCCACACAACGAAGAATGACTCTTTCGGGCAAATTTTAGAATTAGCAAACTATTTGTTGTTCTATTATGCAATTTTGTACATAGAAATTGTTTGAACTTGTACAATCATTATAATCGAGAAATATACGATGAATGCTTATAATGAAGTGGATGTAAGAGTTAGTGCCGATCCACTATAAAAAGTTGTGTTCTTCCATATTACTTTACTATATCTTTGGATTACCGTGTTCATATTACACTAACGCTCGAGGGTTGGCGTGTGTTAAATCAGTTACAATTCCCTAAGTCAACGGTTATAAGTTTAAATAGCAATAAATAAATTTTCAATTGTGAATATTAGGCTTTGTCCTTAAAATCAAACTTAATACATGAAATTTTCTTTTTAAAAAAGAATTATAAGTTAGATTCCTAAAATTTAATTGTCAAACACTTACATATGATTAGGCAATTATATAATGAATAATTGCAGACATTTATGCAATTATACCAAAAATTGCATAATTGTCTGTAGTTAGTTTTTGAATAATTGCAAATATTTCTACAAATTTATTAGCAAATAACTGCATAAATTTCCGTTTTTAGTGAATAATTGCGGAAATTTTCGCAATTTTTCGTTGAATACACTGTAAAAACAAAAGTCGTGGTCATATCTCTTGTGTCAATTCTTGTTATGCTGTTATACACCCTACAACCAGTAGCTGTTGTTTAGCTTTAATATTATTTCTAACCGGAGGGGAGTTAGACACTAGACTCTTTGGGTTTCTCTCTATCCGTGTTTTCCAACGATTACTAGTCGTTGGTATGTGTACCAATGTTTCATACGCTTTCCAATAGACTCCACGGGATGTTTTCGATGGTAGCCAATGACATGTTAGAACACATGACATATCTTGTCAACCAAATAGTCATTGAAAACTGTTAAAAGCTGTTGGCAATTTTT
The DNA here is from genome assembly GCA_030737875.1 of Allium sativum. Taxonomy (NCBI): domain Eukaryota; kingdom Viridiplantae; phylum Streptophyta; class Magnoliopsida; order Asparagales; family Amaryllidaceae; genus Allium; species Allium sativum. The sequence goes on along the minus strand of CM060916.1, from coordinate 1,048,508,567 downwards.
GTTAATAATAGTTGGTATTTGTTGACCTATAAGTTGTTGATAGTTGTTATTGGCCATTGAAAATCAAGGTATTATTTATTTATTTATTTTTCATTCAAACCTACTTTCTTCCATCCACACAAATCAATTAATTACCATGAGTTCTCCACTTCGAGCATGCATACAACAACAATAATCACGTACATAGCCAAACACAATATTCAATCTAAACCACGCACATGTAATCTAATATACACAACATGATCTAATATATACAACATTCAAACGAACATCCAATGTAACACCCCACTCCCGCTATGGTCACTCACTAAGGGAATGCCATAGCATCGGTGGAGTATTTTAGTGAATATAGAACAGAAAAATTACAACAAGACAGATATAAATAGTACTTGAAATTTAAAACATCATCTCATAACAGTGGAAGTAAAACATGTCTGGTTACATCATAAAACCACAATAAAAGTCAAGTACAATATCCGTCAAAATAAAGAAGTACATAATCCCACTCTCATACAATAGCCATGACAAAAGAAAAGATAACTGGGTAACTGGAGCTTTACATCTATCCAAGCTCCTAAAGACTGGAACAGCAATCCGATCAAGCTCCACTACTGCTAGGATCCACCGTAGGACCTGAGGGTTGGGAAAAAGATAAAAACAACGGGGTCAGACATAAGTCTGAGCGAGTCCTATAACTTTAACAATACAATCGTTAAAGTAACCAGAGAAGACATAAACTGATATACGGTAACTAATGGGGATGAATGGCTACACTAAGCAGTCAACTAAACTAAGATAAAAGATAAAGGCGCATCTACCCTTCCAAAGGTAAATTACTAAACTGCACCACACCAGTCATTCCTAACTTAAAGGTTGATCCCACCCATGGACTTATAAAATTAACTTAATAGTTCTCGCGTACCCCTAGGTGACTAAGTAGACGCCACGGGGCCCTACAATCCACTAGGTGTACACACTACTCCCCATTCGATCGGCTCCCTAACGTAGATACCCGTGCTGGCCCCACCGTGGGGTGTACCATTCCCCAACGTGGCAACCTGATAAAATTAACGGTGCACGGCTTATATCTACACGATGCAACAACGTCTTATTTACCAGCCCGGGTCCACACACGCATATGAAACCCGTTGGTCATGCGTTGCCACCGCTAACCCATTTTGGCCTCTTATAGTCAAGCCCAGTATGCGTGTCCCGTCCTCGACATGGGTCGAGCCCACTAAGATACGTATGGGTTACTGGTTGAAATGGGCCCCCAGCACAAGCCATCCCCCTAAGCTTGGCCCACACACTAGTGTTTCCCACTTAACCCTTTAATCATGTTTAATTACATGTTTCATCTTGGTTAAGTATTTTATCATATTTTCTATTTGCAACCACTAGCAATTTCCACATACCACCCAAGGTACCCACTTAACCCCCATGCCCCACTACATGCTTATCTGGTTAAGTGTTTCTTAATTGATTAACACCGTAACCGTGTAAAGGACCCCTCACATTGGACCGTCATTTGTAGATGCCTGGTTAAGCCGGTAGGTTCCGGGCAGTCTTACACTACAAACGGGTCCAACCTCGTGTCATTTACCCTTGTTACGTATTTAATTTATGATTAAGACCCCTCACATTGGACCGTCATTTGTAGATGCCTGGTTAAGCCGGTAAACTCCGGGTAGTCTTACACTACAAACGGGTCCAACCTCGTGTCTTAATCGATTAATTACTCCTAATTAATCACCCCCATAATTTGTGTTAATTATCATGTTTATTTTAGGAATATGGGTGCACCTAACTTAATAGGCAAATTCCCAACTCCAAAGTGTGGGTACACCTAACTTAATAGGCAAATTCCCAACACATAGTATGGGTACACCTAACTTAATAGGAAAATTCCCATACTATGTTCAATTATTTTATGTTATGCATAATTATATTAATTTCACACAATCTTATTAACATATGCATTTAATTAACCCCATCGTTCCCACGTAATTTCGTTCTCATGACATAACACATATAAAAGGTGTCAACTTGCATATGTATGAACATGTTTCAAAGGTGCCATCTTGCATATTAACAAACACATAACTTGCATATGAACTTGCATAACATGTCACATAACTTGCATATAATCTTGTATAACATGTCACATAACTTGCATATTAACTTGTATAACATGTCACATAACTTGCATATTAACTTGCATAACATGTTACATAAACTTACATATTAACAAATACATGACTTGCATATGAACTTGCATAATATGTCACATAACTTGCATATGAACTTGCATAACATGTTACATATTTGCATATGAACTCATAAACTTGCATATGAAGAAACATGCAACTTGCATAATTATCATACATGTAACTTGCATATTATCATACATGTAACTTGCATATTAACATATGATCACAAAGCACAAAACTTGCATAACTCACATACATTAGCAAACTAACATCATGTCATATGACTTAAAACCCATTAATCCACAAACAAAACCATATGATCTCATCATATCTCATCTACTTAGTTTATCAATTGATCATTAGAGTGATAGAAACTCACAACTAGCCAATTTGCACTCCAAATGAAGAAGATTAAGATGCTTAGAATGGATTAGAGGTTGATTAGAGAGTGATTAGCTTGCAACCCTCTTCATAAATTAGTGGAGGCTCCTTCTAAGATTTAATTTGGCGGCATGTAGCCCTCAATTCTATTTTTAGTATGGATTAGGGTAGGTTTAGGGTGTATTTATAGATTAGGTGAGTGTTTTAGGCCCTTAGATTAACCCTAAATTAGATTAGGACCCTTAGATTTTGGAACCTTCCAGAAACCAGCCCTAAGACCAAGCCCAAACCCCAAACTGGTGCACCCAACCACAGAACTCTCTAGAAACTGTGCAGGTTTCCGGTCCCGACATGGGCGCACTTTCAAAGTGCGCCAGTGCATTTCTGGCCTGTTTCGGGTTTTTCTGCCTAACTTTGTTCGTCCATATCTCTTTCATACGGTACCCGTTTTACGCAAACTCGGACTCTATTTCGCGTATTTTTCCGAGACGAACGCAATGACGCAGCCCGTTTCCCCTGATTCTCACATCTGAGATTAATTATAGTTTAATTACTAACTATTAGTGTTAATTGAAATTCGGGGTGTTACATTCTCCCCTACTTAAAGGATTTCGTCCTCGAAATCTCTAAGTCAAGAAGAACGTATCCTACCAACCAAACAACCATCTACTAAACCATCAACCACAAGCAACCATTATCCTTAGAAACTTCTAATGATGTATGAACATATGCAGAAAGTGTGTGTATATGTCTGTATACTAATGCAAAATCAGGCGGTCTACTGATTCAGTCGACCTCCTTAATGCAAACCATGATAGTGCCATGCATCCAATATGTATGCGAAACCCTATTGACACATACAATTTCTATATGCGTGCACAACCATACACAAAAATGCATCATCCACATGATAACACAGCCATGACACATCCATCAATCTAACTACCACATCCATTTATGCGATATGCAACATGAAGTGACTGAGCCGATCTAGTGCCTAATGTGTGTGTATATGCATCCACGAGCAACCACTAGCAAACAATTGCATCCACATGCATCCATCAACCATAACATGTTTCAAACACATGTTTCAACCATAGGTTTTATCCTTTCTAAAGGTCATAGGTACTAGCGAGAGGATATACTAAAGATAAGATAAGTACTAGACAAGCGATAAAGGAGAAGTTAAAAGACATACTCTCAAAAAGAAATGGATACAAAGAACGCATCTTCGCTTCCGTCTCCCAAGTAGAATTGCCCTCGTCTTCTCCCCATTGCACTTTAACTAGCTGAACTTCTCTGTTCCTCAACTTCCTAGTTTCTGACCCAAGGATGCGAGTAGGAGCTCGTCGAATCGTCGCATCACGCTCTACCTCTACATCTCTAAGCAAGCTCAGCTCTACGACCTCTGCGGTCTCATGTAAGCACTTCCTCAAATGTGATACATGGAATACATCATGAACACCACTAAGTCTGTCGGGCAACTCCACCCTATATGCCATCCGTCCAATCCTTTCCTTAATAGGAAACGGCCCAACAAACCTCGGTGCTAACTTCCCAACGGACCCAAAGCGAACAACATTTCTCAACGGAGATACTTTGACAAAAACCATGTCCCCAACCTCAAACTCAAGATCCGTCCTTCTCCGATCCGCATAAGATTTTTGTCTATCTTGCGCTGCCTTCATCCTTCTTCGAATCAAATCAATCTTCTCTGAAGTCTCTCTAACCATATCTGGCCCAAGCAAGATCTTATCCGTAGATTCCCACCAACATGTAGGAGATCGACAAGGCCTTCCATAAAGAGCTTCGAAAGGTGCCATGCCAATACTAGACTGAAAGCTGTTATTGTATGCGAACTCCACCAAAGGAAGCTGTTCTTCCCATGAACCTCCAAAATCTAAGATACAAAGCCTCAAGAGATCTTCTAAGATACAGTTCACCCTCTCGGTCTGACCGTCCGTCTGAGGATGATATGCGGTGCTCAAATACAACTGAGTCCCTACCGCCTCAAACTTCTCCAAAACTCACTAGTGAAGATAGGATCTCGATCACTCACAATGCTGGATGGTACGCCATGCAATCTAACAATCTCTCTAACATAGACTGAAGCAAGCCATGGAGCGGTCCTCTTACTCTTCACGGGTATAAAATGGGCACTCTTGGTAAGTCTGTCTACCACAACCCAAATTCCCGTATTGCCCTTCCTCGATCTCGGTAACCCATCGATGAAATCCATCGAGACACTATACCACTTCCATTGCGGAACTTCCAATGGGTGTAGCAACCCACCGGGTTTCCTTTGCTCCGCTTTAACTTGTTGGCACACTAAGCATCTAGCCACATACTCGGCCACATCTTTCTTCATACCGGCCCAGAAGAAAACTCTCTTCATGTCTTGGTACATTTTGTCCCTACCAGGATGAATGGTCATCTTTGACCGATGTGCATCATCAAGTATAGCCTTCCTCAGACCCTCGTCTTGCGGTACACAAAGACTACCGTCTCTACGCAACCACCCCTTACCATCTAGGGTGTACCTACTCAAATGGCTGGACGACTCCCCCCTTATGAGCTTCTCTACTAACTCAACCAACTGTGGGTCGTCTCGCTGTGCCTCGCCAATCCGCCCCAAAAGAGTAGGCCTAACCTCCAAGGAGGCTAGAAAACCGGGTACAAAGTCAACGGAATGTCTAAAGTCAATCATAGAGTTAAACTCCAAGCTTCGCCATTCCACGAACAATGGACTCAAAGACAGCCTTTTTCTGCTCAAGGCGTCTGCCACCACGTTACCCTTGCCAGGGGTATACGCTATCTCAAACTCATAGGATGCTAAGAATTCCATCCACCTTTGTTGTCTTAAGACAATGCGCTCAAAGAGTCTCCAACACTTCCCTAAGATGTAGGGCATGCTTTTCTCCAATTCTAGAGAAAATCAGGATATTCCCCTATGCAAAATCGTCACAACTATCCATCTCTCACGCAGACCACCTTAGTCGAACTCGACATCCCCCAAATGCAAGCCCCAAAGGCCTAAACCAATATCAGACTAACACCCATGGGATACCTCCTTCGAATTCAGACGACCTACGTGAGATGATACTAGTAAAAACGGCTAAATAATTAAGCCCTTGTCCAACTCTGGATGTCCTTGCCAGTCTCACTCCAAAACCACCGTTTATCCCATAACTGGCTTTGCTCAACCTATTGAGCACATACGAAAACTTATTTCGCTCCTAGAAAAGACCAAGATGTCATCCACCAAGATCATCACGAACTTATTTAGGTACTCCCTGAACACCCTACTCATCAAATCAACAAAGTATGCGGAGGCGTTCGTCTAACCAAATGGCATCACCAGCCACTCATAAAACCATCCGGAGTCCTAAAGGCAATCTTCTCTATACTATCCTCAGCCACTCTCAACTGACGAAACCCCGTGGCTGAGTCCAACTGCGAAAATACTGAGGCGCCAACCAACTGATCAAAGAGATCATCAATCCTCGGCAACGGGTGTCTATTCTTCTTTGTGAGTTTATTTAGTTCTCTTTAGCCTACACAAAGTCTGAGGGACCCATCCGCCTTCGTAGCAAAAACTACTGGAGCACCCCGCTCCGATATACTTTGTCTTATGGACCCCTTCTCAAGCAACTCCCCTACTTGCTTATGGAGTTCCCTCCTCTCGCGAGGAGCCATGTGGCGCACTGGTAAAGATACAGGTTTAGCATTGTCTACCAGATATATTCGGAAGTCAATCTCCCACTCCGGAGGTAAGCCCTTCACCTCCTCAAACACATCCGAGTATTCCCGGACCACTCTAACAGATCGCAAACTCTCGACCGACGTGTCAAGCGATTCTAGATAACTTAGCATAACAGATTCCATGGGATTACAAGAGATCTCGAGAGTGTTACCCAAGCGGGTCATAAGCCTAACAACTCTCCCTTCAAAATCAAGAACGACACCCCTACTGGATAACCAGTCCATGCCCAAAACTAACCCATAGCTCGTGAAGCCCAAAAAGCATCACATCTACTCTCAACGCTAAGTATAGCAACTTTCAAACCCAAACACTTCATGGAGCCCCAATTGGGTTTGAAACAACTAAGGGATCATCTACTAACTGGTGTCTAAGTGCAGTGACTCAACTAACAATGATGAGATAAACGAACTCGATGCGTCAGAATTAAATAAAGTTCGAATCGGATAATAAAGAAATCCAAATTCCAACCTAGACGGTCTATCCCCATTTGGTACCCTAGTCGTGAGGGAATACAACTACCCTCTAGGAGATTCTGTACCTTGCCCTTGCCTCTTTGGACAATCCTAATAAGGTGTCCTATTCCTCCCAAAAGGATAACTACTCGACTTCTTCATCCCATTCTCCACTCGTAACCTCCCACCAATGAGGTTTCATCCTTCATTAACCAAACAACTATTTGAGCCTTCCTCCCTTCGTCTATCCAATAGACACCTACCAGTTCTCCTCCTTCTTGAACCAACTTCTAATCTGACTAACTTCTAAGTCCCTTGAAGTGGTTTTCCATTCTTATCTATCTTAGAAAGGTCATCTATACGCGGAGGGGAAACTCAAAACGAGAGAGGAAGAGATTCAAAACGGAGAATTCGAAAGATATAGATATGGCTATTGGGGATTATGCTTTTCTTTCAAAAACTTTTCTTTTAAAAGACATGTTTTTGAAAATACTCCTTTCAAAAATATTCTTAGAAAATAGTTTTTCTAAAAATATTTTTCTGTTCTGGTAACCTTAAGCTCTGATACCACGTGTAACACCCCACACCCGCTATGGTCACTCGCTAAGGGAATGCCATAGCATCGGTGGAGTATTTTAGTGAATATAGAACAGAAAAATTACAACAAGACAGATATAAATAGTACTTGAAATTTAAAACATCATCTCATAACAGCGGAAGTAAAACATGTCTGGTTACATCATAAAACCACAATAAAAGTCAAGTACAATATCCGTCAAAATAAAGAAGTACATAATCCCACTCTCATACAATAGCCATGACAAAAGAAAAGATAACTGGGTAACTGGAGCTTTACATCTATCCAAGCTCCTAAAGACTGGAACAACAATCCGATCAAGCTCCACTACTGCTAGGATCCACCGTAGGACCTGAGGGTTGGGAAAAAGATAAAAACAACGGGGTCAGACATAAGTCTGAGCGAGTCCTATAACTTTAACAATACAATCGTTAAAGTAACCAGAGAAGACATAAACTGATATACGGTAACTAATGGGGATGAATGGCTACACTAAGCAGTCAACTAAACTAAGATAAAAGATAAAGACGCATCTACCCTTCCAAAGGTAAATTACTAAACTGCACCACACCAGTCATTCCTAACATAAAGGTTGATCCCACCCATGGACTTATAAAATTAACTTAATAGTTCTCGCGTACCCCTAGGTGACTAAGTAGACGCCACGGGGCCCTACAATCCACTAGGTGTACACACTACTCCCCATTCGATCGGCTCCCTAACGTAGATACCCGTGCTGGCCCCACCGTGGGGTGTACCATTCCCCAACGTGGCCACCTGATAAAATTAACGGTGCACGGCTTATATCTACACGATGCAACAACGTCTTATTTACCAGCCCGGGTCCACACACGCATATGAAACCCGTTGGTCATGCGTTGCCACCACTAACCCATTTTGGCCTCTTATAGTCAAGCCCAGTATGCGTGTCCCGTCCTCGACATGGGTCGAGCCCACTAAGATACGTATGGGTTACTGGTTGAAATGGGCCCCCAGCACAAGCCATCCCCCTAAGCTTGGCCCACACACTAGTGTTTCCCACTTAACCCTTTAATCATGTTTAATTACATGTTTCATCTTGGTTAAGTATTTTATCATATTTTCTATAGGCAACCACTTGCAATTTCCACATACCACCCAAGGTACCCACTTAACCCCCATGCCCCACTACATGCTTATCTGGTTAAGTGTTTCTTAATTGATTAACACCGTAACCGTGTAAAGGACCCCTCACATTGGACCGTCATTTGTAGATGCCTGATTAAGCCAGTAGGTTCCGGGCAGTCTTTCACTACAAACGGGTCCAACCTCGTGTCATTTACCCTTGTTACGTATTTAATTTATGATTAAGACCCCTCACATTGGACCGTCATTTGTAGATGCCTGGTTAAGCCGGTAAACTCCGGGCAGTCTTACACTACAAACGGGTCCAACCTCGTGTCTTAATCGATTAATTACTCCTAATTAATCACCCCCATAATTTGTGTTAATTATCATGTTTATTTTAGGAATATGGGTGCACCTAACTTAATAGGCAAATTCCCAACTCCAAAGTGTGGGTACACCTAACTTAATAGGCAAATTCCCAACACATAGTATGGGCACACCTAACTTAATAGGCAAATTCCCATACTATGTTCATTTATTTTATGTTATGCATAATTATATTAATTTCACACAATCTTATTAACATATGCATTTAATTAACCCCATCGTTCCCACTTAATTTCGTTCTCATGACATAACACATATAAAAGGTGTCAACTTGCATATGTATGAACATGTTTCAAAGGTGCCATCTTGCATATTAACAAACACATAACTTGCATATGAACTTGCATAACATGTCACATAACTTGCATATAATCTTGTATAACATGTCACATAACTTGCATATTAACTTGTATAACATGTCACATAACTTGCATATTAACTTGCATAACATGTTACATAAACTTACATATTAACAAATACATGACTTGCATATAAACTTGCATAATATGTCACATAACTTGCATATGAACTTGCATAACATGTTACATACTTGCATATGAACTCATAAACTTGCATATGAAGAAACATACAACTTGCATAATTATCATACATGTAACTTGCATATTATCATACATGTAACTTGCATATTAACATATGATCACAAAGCACAAAACTTGCATAACTCACATACATTAGCAAACTAACATCATGTCATATGACTTAAAACCCATTAATCCACAAACAAAACCATATGATCTCATCATATCTCATCTACTTAGTTTAGCAGTTGATCATTAGAGTGATAGAAACTCACAACTAGCCAATTTGCACTCCAAATGAAGAAGATTAAGATGCTTAGAATGGATTAGAGGTTGATTAGAGAGTGATTAGCTTGCAACCCTCTTCATAAATTAGTGGAGGCTCCTTCTAAGATTTAATTTGGCGGCATGTAGCCCTCGATTCTATTTTTAGTATGGATTAGGGTAGGTTTAGGGTGTATTTATAGATTAGGTGAGTGTTTAAGGCCCTTAGATTAACCCTAAATTAGATTAGGACCCTTAGATTTCGGAACCTTCCAGAAACCAGCCCTAAGACCAAGCCCAAACCGAAAACTGGTGCACCCAACCACAGAACTCTCTAGAAACTGTGCAGGTTTCCTGTCCCGACATGGGCGCACTTCCCAAGTGCGCCAGTGTATTTTTGTGCTGGCGCACTTCACAAGTGCGCCAGTGCATTTCCGGCCTGTTTCGGGTTTTTCTGCCTAACTTCGTTCGTCCATATCTCTTTCATACGGTACCCGTTTTACGCAAACTCGGACTCTATTTCGCGTATTTTTCCGAGACGAACGCAATGACGCATCCCGTTTCCCCTGATTCTCACATCTGAGATTAATTATACTTTAATTACTAACTATTAGTGTTAATTGAAATTCGGGGTGTTACATCCAACAACATCAAACAACCACCAAAACCACAAACGAACCCAAATCGATATAAAACAATATACAATCCATCAAAACGTGTCAACCACAACCTTACCCACTCAAAGCGTATATATACATTCAATAAACCATAACAAAACATATTTATCATCACACAACGTTCCCTTCATAACCACTAGATGAAGCAAACCTCACTCACTGCTCTACAAACTCCGTCAAATGTCGGTTCACCTACTCCATCTGCACCTCACGACGACAATCACACTCCTCAAGCTCAGCGATCAGAGCTCGTAACTATGCTATTTTCGCTTTGTCTTAAGCCCTCCAATATGCCTTTTGAAATGTCTTAGCCTGGAAATAAAATAAATGTCATCATGTTTCCGATATCATAAAACTCAATTTACATAACTTTAATTGAAAATTTCGCTTGGTTCATAAATCCATAGCGTCTGTTGTGGGTTGTTGAATCTATGACACACACAAAAATGGCACCCGCCTCATCAGCAGTCAAATCATCTCGTGCAGTGTCCTCCAATAGCTTTGTCCGTGCATGCTGGAACTTTTGATGTAATACAAAATATAGTTAAATTTTACACAACATTATTTCAATTAACTAATAAATTTTTAATTAATTATATTGTACTTACATATGTGGTAGTTGTTTTATCATCATGATCCAAACCGTATGAAACTATGCCTGAATAGTCAGTCTGCCGCATCACATGGGTATGAGTAATAACATCCTAATACAACATGAAAAACCTGCGCTCTCTTTCTTATGTAAGCACATATAAATATACGTTATATATTGTTTTATTAACTATCTTTTAACAACTTAGAACTTAAAATACAAAAATGTAATAACTATTCTTAATTAATACATTTACCAAGTCATCGTGATAATGTTGGAATGACTTGGAACCACCGCGATGTAGGACAAGGTTCTTGCTTATATTTTTCGAGTTCCTCTCTGACTCCCTTTGTATATTTAAATTGAAAATAACATTTTATAGTTCTAATTTATGTATTGAATACACAGATAATTTAAACTAAATATGTGGTAAACTTGCCTTGAACTCCTCATTGCTCCACCATCAGACCTAATCATCCCATATCAGCGTCCATCCAATCAGGCTTCTTTCCCCTATTTTTAATACTAACTACTGTCACTACAAGAAAATACCAATTTTACAACATGAATTCTGCAACATTTTAGCGAGCCGTTATAAAATTACAGGTCATTTACAACGTTTGTTTGAGAAAATGTTGTAAAATTACTATGTTAATAAAGTTTTGTAGTCAAATGTTGTGAAAGATGGTAAATTAACATCTACTTTCAAAATCATCGTAAACAGGTTTTCAGCAATATTCGATTTATGTTATAAAGTTATATTTTTCTCAACATACAAATAGTGTGGTGCTAAGGGCACCCCAATATGTTCTTCCTAATACCGCGGCTAAAGACTACCAAAAGAATTAGTATTACACTCTTCTTAATACCACACACTTAAAAAATAGGGGCTACCACACTGTTTTACCCTATTTCTATTTCGCTCGATATGCGCTTGTTGGCATTTGTAAAAATGATCAACGAGCTAAATCCTAGATCTATAACCGATCAACGAATTCGATGTCGCAATATACAAAAGCCATGAATAAGGTTTGAATTAAGAAAACTAGAAGAGGAAGTGAGAGATTAGGGTTTTCAGATTACTAAACGATTGAGAGCTTACTGTATGAATTTGCATTTTTCCCGTGAGAGATGCGAAGAAGACAACGATTACGAAAGATTAGGATATTTAGATTAGCTTAGTTCGTGGTTAGATCGGCAAATAATGATTGAGTGAGAGATTAGAATGTGGAGGTAATGTGGTATTAGGAAGCATAGAAAATTTAATGAGTTTTATTGTTTTTAATTGCGGTATTAGGAAGTACATATTGGGGTGCCCTTAGCACCACACGAATACTATTACAATTTACAAAATATACGGTATGCTTGGCCTGTTGTAAAACATTGTTTAACTACAATTTCTATCTTACGTGTTCATGATATTTTCTTTTCATTTTGAAATTCAACCATTTTATATATAATGATTGTGAGGCGTTGTCATACCATTTGTATGGTTATAGGCATTATGCTTGCGAAATATTATAAAATAAATTATGTTCCACAATAGCTACATAACGTCATACAACAATGAACATGCTAAACCCTTGGATCATACCTGTGATCTATGTGAGAGGGGTATTAACCACTAGATTTGGCGATAATCCTAAAAACTGAGTTTGACATATCAATATCCATTGGATTTCTTTTTGATAGTTCAGATTTTGCAATCAAATCCCTTCTTCAATTACCCCTTGATTATCAATTTTTTTTTAGATATGGCTACGTTTTCTCTTGCTCATTTCCAACTTCAATATCTACGAAATTTTCTAATCCTCTACCGCTCCTTATTTCGATGTCATCTTCTTTCAGTTAAACTTCAAAATGTTGGATTTTTTTACCGTGGAAAGTAACTATTACCAAGAAAGCATCAAATCGAAGGGGCAATCAGAATCATAGCAGAAAAGCATTGGGTAAATTTTCGGAATACATTATTTTTCGATCTGGGAAATTATGAGTAATGTTTAACAAAGGTATATTCGGATTTCTATGGAAAAATTATCGATGATTGAGTTGAAAAAAAATCTGTATTATCTGTTAGTTAGAATCCTCATTGATTTCCATTACAGTAATTCAATACTGCTATTTGATGATTTAGCATGCTGAAATCCTTGTTGGTTAACGCGCTGTAAATCCATACTTCTTGTTAGTCCGCTAGTAACTTGCAAATTTTCTTAACTTTTATCTACTTTTGCAAAAAATTAAATTGGAACAAACACACTTTACTGATGTATAAGGATCAACTTTGTGATTCAAATATATGTACTGTATGTATGCTAAATTTGTTAGTTCTTTAAAATTGGTATAATTTACAGCTAAACTGTAGGTTTCGAAACAAGCTTAGAAGCAATATTACCATTAGCTACTAATAGTTCATGGCAGTTATTTTCCTTTATAGTATTATCATTTGCATGATTATTGAGATTGGCCTTCTAAAGAATCTAAACCACTCGCTTTGAGTAGATGACCATCAATAAGTAGTGAATAGGAAATCTGCAAAGACCCATCTTCATCATACAGTAAGGGCACTGCTTCAGTCACATCCTCGTCTTTTTCCAAATCCACATCTATGGTGATAGGTTACACAAGATGGCAATTTACAACACTGTCTAACGATGTGGAGTCGTATGATTTAACTAATCCTACTTAGAAAATGGAAACTTCAAGGCACAAAGAAGATGATAGCTTTATTACACGAGAAGCAAGAACATCACTAACCTATGGAGTATGGTTTAAAGCAAGTAGTTTTTCAAAATCAGTTTCATTATCCATTCCCATTTTCGCAAAAGTTGTGTTACCATTTTCATAAGCTGTGCTACCATTAGATTTATCTTCATGGCCATTCCATTGCTTAAACTTTTAGGCACGTAATTAACATGAGAATCAATTATGGTATTCTCCTCCGCATTTAACAGCTCATTGCGGGGAAGGGGTTATTGCATTTGCTCATTGCATCCAACGTATATTCTTCGTAACCGTTAACATCATTAAAATATCCCTTTGTTTTCTCCATTCCCCGCTTTTGACCTTTCTTCTTGCTGGTAGTTCCATCCATTGAAATGTTTCCATTGAATATTGCGTCCATGGATGGTCTTTTTTCTCTTCTTCATTTAAAGATCTGAAATGAATATGACCAGGTTTAATAACAATAAGAAGAGTATTTTTCCCAGTTCATTATTTTGCTCTGCCTCTGTTGGTTTGGACAATACTCCATGATGTAATTCTGCTGCGATCTGGTTTTTGAATCTGCTCTTGTTGAGACTTTCGTTCACATGCCCACTTTTTTTTTAGATTTCTTATGACGTGAAGCTCGAGATAGAACCTTTGGTACTTTATCTTCAACATGTGAATCATTCTTATTTCCGACGATATTTTCTTCAACTTGGTAATCCCTGTTGTCCCTAGGCCTTGAATTAATCTTTCCAATAACACAAGGTTAGAATTTGTGATACAATATTTCCAATTTGCAGAAGATTTGGAAGATATCAGACATTTATTGCTCTTTTATTTGTAAAAGGGATAGGCAATAAATTACCTACATAAGTGGAAGGATTTGAAGAAGTTTTTTTTTGGGTTAGTGAAGTAAGTAATTAATTCTCTAATTGGTTGGTTAAACAAGGAAGCCTATCAGGAGAATTGGAGAATTAATTAGGCATTGATTTATATCATAAATCAATTACTTCAAACCCAAGCATTAATCCTTATATAAGGATAGGGATTAGGTGAATGTATCATCATCTCAAAAATGTGAGGTGGCATCTCACAAGTTGTATTTTCTTCTTCTTCCTCTCCATTATCAGTAATTCAGTAAGAGAAAAGAGGTGACATTCGGATTAAAGCTAAAAACATCAAATCCAACACTGTTTGGAAAATAATTGTTTATGAATAAAGGGCGTAATATGAAAAAAGGTTAACGATATTAACAATAGAGTCCGAGTTTGTACACATCTTTTTCAAAGATGTGTACAAAACACCGGATCCTATTGGTGGAAATCAGGGGGGTCCATATGGACCCACCTGATTTCCACCAATAGGGTGAAGTGTTTTGTTCACCTCACTTAAAAGTGAGGTGAACAAACTACTACACTTAACAATACCTAACAAGAAAGAACGTGAACAAATGATTAGGACGTATTCATCATGCTTTAAAATAATTAAATTAGATTTATATTCAAGCTCATACGACAACTGTTTGGTGGGCATAACAAACGACTTATTGTAGATAAGCAAGCATTAGTTATGAGTTAGAAGGTAATTAGTAAAGATAATATGACAAATAATACGAAAAATCTTTGCAATGGAACGGCAAAAGAAGGAAATTATTTAGAGCTCAAAACTGACACAGAGTATCATCAAATACTATGTGAAGGTGGCCTCTACAACAATGTGCAAATGAGAATTGGAGGGAACAATCTATTAATTTTGAAAAATATAAATGAACTTTTTTTAAAGTTAATATTATGTATGAATTGGTTGAATTAGAAGATACAATATGGCAGCACTCAAATATCCATCATGGCACACTGATATGATGTTGTAGAAACGGTAGCAAAAGATCCATAATTTGATATTATTTTTGCTAGTAATATGAGAAGAAGAAAATGTATATGAATTAGTTCAATTATCTTATGAATCCAAAAACAGGTCACAAGAAGGTATTATGCAATTAAAGTACTGCAAATTTGTTCTTTTAGCAAAAAATAAACCAGCTTCTAATTCTAATTTTACTGAGCTATAGGCTTTGGCTAACGGAGCCAAAGGCTCGATTTACCGAGCCATTGGTTGGGTTTGTAGGCTAGATAAACTGGGCATACAATTCCCTTTAGTAGTTGTAAGTTTTTTTTTCTTTTAGTTCGGTATTAGGGAGAAATTTTGTGTATTCATAAGTTCCAAAGGCTAAATTTGTGAAACTTACTTAATAATTGTTTAACCTTTTGTTTCCCTGTTTATTGAATCCTTAATGTCCCACCCTACTGTAGCAGTCTTATCACTCTAAGTCAGTATATTTTATGTAGTTCTATGATGATGAAGCGACATGTAACAACTATGATCTCTTGGAAGCGGCAGCAACTCTAGATTTGGATATGACATCTAATAATTTTGGATTATTGTTGAATATTCATCTGTTGCTAAGGAGATTACTATGAATATATGGATTCGTGTTGTCTTGTAAAAGTTAGATAATGCAATCTTAGTATTATGAAGTTAATGATAAATTATATAACATGTGAATTTATGTTAATTATGGTAAATATGACCATTTATATTATTTTGATTTATGTTAAATGTTGAAAGTATGTTTGATGTCTATTCATGTATAGTTTCTGTTGAGTTATGCGGGATACTAAATACATATGCTTGTTAATCCGACGATATCAACATTTTTCGGTGGATGCGGGAATGTGTAAAATTTGCGATGGTTAATATTAAAAGCCGTAGCAAAATTGAAAACTATTAAAACCACTCAGCAACTATATTGCGATGGCTTCTATTAAACCGTAGCATAATAAACCAAAACATAGATCATTTGTTTTACATGTTTTTTATGATACAGTACTATATCATTTCTTATCATAGAGGCTGACCACTTTAAATATATAGTACTATATACATATATAGTTTTAGTTAACACAATTGTATTTTTTATTATTTAGCTAACTTCACACGAAACAAATATTTTTTTTAAAATTTGCATCTAGATGGTTTTCATTTTATACATAGTTTAATTATGTTAACTGGCACCTTTAGACACATATCTTTTATGTTTTATCTCCCAATTATTTTTTGTTATGCTAATCTGACCTGATTATTATGTTGCTTCTTGGAATAATTTATGTTTCAAATAGTTAATTGATTCTAGAACATTGTATTGCGTGTAATGCCCTCAGTTTATGCTTTGCTGGGTAAAATAATTTGTATTATATTTATGCATTTATATATTATACTAGCAGCAATGAAATTGTCATTGTTGAAGACAGTATATAGCACCTTTAACAATTAGGGAATGTATACATTTGACAGAAATTTAACTGCTATGCTGCATCTATGTATGACATTTAGCTATCACAAAACTTTTCTTGGTCCTTAAGTTTATTGTGTCATCAAATGCAGAATGGCTAATCAGTTATGACAATTCACAACGTCGTAATAACGGCCGTAGTTGATTTGTTTTGGCAAAGTTTGAGCAATTCTCATTACCAATCCAAATATTGGCTTCAAAGGCTAGTTTCAAATCAGGTACTCAGATACCAGTCAGAACAACCATGATTGAGAAAACTTCAACCATCAGTGAGAACAAAACAAGAGCTTTGACTCATAACACATCGAAGAATTCTACATCTAAGGCATCAGACGACCGCCATTCAAATTTTAGTGGAAAAGAGTCTGATCTCATATTTTCAGACAATAATTCTTCAGTGACTACTACTAATTGTTCCGTGCTTAGTTCTTCTGACAGTTCATAACAAATTCTACCTCACATTGAAGATAACACAGAACAGGGTAAAAAGAAGTCTGAAACCAGTGTTACAAATGATTGCCCAGCACATGCAAAAACCAGTGAGAATAGCGTTAGCGCTAAACTTAGTGACCGCGCTGAGTTTGTTGATTGTGGAAAAAGCAGCATGTGTCGGCCCAGCAGCCGTAGTGATATTAGTGATGCGATCTCATGCAGTAGTTTGAGCAGCACTGTTAGCAAACCTCACAAATTTAATGATTCTAGAAGGGAAGCGATCCAAATGACACGTGCTCGAGATGGAATTTTAGGTTTTAATCATTTTAGGCTTTTGACAAGGTTAGGTTGTGGTGATTGAAGATGATCTACGCTGAGCGTTCTCACACAGTGGTGTCGCTGTTGGGGTTAAGGTAATAAATGACAGAAAATTTAAATAATCATTTTTATTTTAATACTTGGAAAATAGGCACTTATCATTAAATCACAAATTTTCATTTACTGTTACTAGCCACCATATACTATACATGTCCGTTAACTTTACTACCATGTTAGTGTTACAGCTAAACTCTACTCTACTGCTGAAAATGATGTGAGTCATTATTAAACAATTGTTATTTTATTCGTTCCAACCTTTTAAAAATATGACTACTTCTCAAATTGATGACATTGATTCTTTGTTCCCTCGTGCAATTCAGTAAATTTAACCTTCCGTGTTGTGCAGGAAAAATCTAAATTCTTAACAATGCATGTGTTGAAATCAAAAAATGACCACAACACCAAAGGTGTTTATATAACACTTCACCAAAAGGTGTGAGATGGAAAAATAGAGCCACGAATTACAAAAACAAGTAAAAACACGAGAATTTTAGAATGATTCGGTCAATTTAGACATACGTCCACTAAGTGAAGAGCTTTCATTATCCCTTTTGGATTTACAAAGAACATAAATTCACTCATATCTCTCATTTCTCTCTTTTTTATAATTCAAAAAATGATCACCTCTATTTTAGAATGCAAAAAATCTAAACAAAAGTGGATCGTATACTTCTTAAAAGTGAATATGTTCATGTAAATGTTTTTTTCTGCTTTTTAAATACCGGATAGTCTTCTATTTTTTAAATATGAAGGTAAACGAATTTTGTAAGAACTTCTGTTAGTACCGCATAATAAGATCTGCTTCGATTTGTTGGATTTAGACTGATAATAAAGATGTCGAAACGATATTAACAAAGTACTAAATAACTTGCAATATTATTTCGTATATTTTGGGTATATCCATTAATCACACAGATAAAACGATAGGATAACATAAGCAAAGGGTACAGTAAGTTGCAGTTACAAAGTAGAAGATAACATGAATATTAACAGGGGTGGATATTAAGATCATAGGCGAGTGCCATTCATGATTCATATATATAGAATTAACACCACAGAAAGCAATATTATTCATATATGTATGTGCTGGAGAAAATAAGGTGATTGATTGATCATCAAGGCTTATGAGGTTTGAGATGAGCATGCTTCTCAAGTACTTCATCAGCAGCCTTGCAGCATCCCCTGCACCTACCAATGTTTATGGGTCTGGGAACGCAACATGCATAGGCGCAGCCTCGCCTTGTCCCAGAAATTGGTCCCGGACGCAAAGTTGGATACTCAACTGTCCTCGTCGGACTTGTAAAATTAGTGATATGTATCTCATTTTTGTTACATGCCATCCTATAAGGCCTCGATCAGCTATGCCTTATTTTTACCATTCTTAAATTCAAGTACTTACCAGGTACAGTCTCAGAATTGAAAAGGACAGTAGTAGCAGCCAAAAGAAGCTAAAATATAACCAAAATTTTCACTGAAAAGGCCATGATCGTATTGCTTGTTTATGGTGGTGTAGTAAGATGGAGAGAAAGTAATGAAATTCTGCTTTATTTATAAGCACAAAAATAAACCAGCAAAATATCTATGTGGATATCATGCATTTAATTCACTGGGCCAGTGGGCTATGTTGACTTGTTATATGGCAGTCAGTCACTTTGTCTGTTTAATATAAAGTTAGATTTTTAATTTATTTAATGGCATTTTGAATTAGATCAACGTACTTCTACTTAAATTTTCTTGATTATTTTTACTGATTGGCCATCGCATGTAAATAACCAGGAACGAATCTAGAGGGGGGGCAAGTGGGGGTGGTGGCCCCCCTTAGATTTTAAGAAATAGGAAAAAAAATATCGATTTAAAAAAAGTGACCACTTTTAAGGCATTTTTATTGATAACATAAGACATTATAGGTTGAAATGAAGGATAAACTGGTGTAAAATTTTTTTTTTGCCTCCCCCTCGAATCCGCCCCCCCCCCCCCCCCCACGGCGATTTCCGGGCTTGGTCCCTGCAAATAACTAATATCGGAAATGAAATTCTTAGTGTTCTTTCTTCTTTTAGAAAAGCTATATTACAATCTTTTATTTCATAATAACTTATATGGTTTTATAATTAAAATTAGTTTTAGTTTTCAATTTCTCTGTAATTCAAGTTACTGCACACTTCTAGAATAATATAAAATATGTTGTCCATACGAACTTCAAACTAAATATTGTTTGCATCTGTAGAATTCTTTGTGCTTTCCAATACAAGGGCGTTTTCAACCACGGTCTTTTTCAGGACCGACTTTCTGTGCTATTTCCTAATAATTATTTATCGTACTGACTTTCTTTTCCTGCATTGACTTAAGACTTCATTTTTCCTTAAGTTCTTACCACAATCATTTAGGATCCATTTCGCAGTGAAAATTGACAAGTTACTGTTGCGTTCACGTTCGACGCGTCGGACGCATGAAACATCCAAAAACAATCAAACTCCACGCTTGCGAATGTTAGAAATTAGACCATCGGTGTCCAACGCATCAGAAACCAATGGTCCAATTTATAACGTTTCTTATCCATCCCCAATATTACAACTTCCCCCTTCTTCTACCCCTCCACTTACAAACTACACAATCCTCTTCTTCTTCTATTTTCTTCCAATCAAATCTGAGCATCAAATCAGCTTTCTTTTATTAACATTGTTTTTGTTATTTTCAGTTATTCAACATAGTTTTTTATCTTGTTTTTTGATTCAATTTACATTTTATTTCCCAGTATGGTCAACCAAGAATCTGCATATCACTGGTCGTTCAACGCAACCCAGATTATGATTAAATGTGGTTTTGAAGCATATGGTGCTTGTGGCAGTAACAAAAAAAGTGTGCACAAAACAGTTTCAAAAAAGTTCAACAACGCCGTACAGAACGATCCGGACATTGCATCGATATATGAAAGCAAAACACGAAATAAATATGATAGTCTTTGACGAGAGTGTCTCAAATTGGGTGCATTGATGAACAAGACTGGTGCTGGTTGGGACCCTTGTAAGAGAACGATTTCTGAAAGCGACGAATGGTGGGAAGATCGTGTAAAGGTTGTGAAATTTAATTTTTATCGTTTATTTATAGATAGTTACTTACAATTTATTTTTTATTTTTAGGAATTTGGACCGGTTATTATAAAATATAGAAAACGTCCGCTAAAATACTTAGAGATGATGCAACAATTATTTCGTGGGATGAATGCTACTGGTCAATCGTCGTACACGCCTACTGCTACCATACAACATTCATATACTGGTACACTGCCTTTAACACAGAACTGTTGTGAAAAAAAACGAATAGGAATGAATTGATGGTGAGGCAAAACAAACAACACGTAGTCACCAGCAAAGCAATCACCGATCTAGCAATAAAAGAAATAACACAAGAGGTTTATAGTGGTTCCACTAACGTCTTGTTAGTGTATGTCCACTTGGGGAGAGGAGATTTTATTACTTTTCTCAATAAGAAAATTTACAAGACTGATAGTAGGGAAGAAGAACTTTTAGAGATAATATACCTCACATTTTTTAGATGATAATACATTCACCTAATCTCTATCCTTATATAAGGATTAATGCTTGGGGTTGAAGTAATCAATTTATTATACAAATCAATGCCTAATTAATTATCCAATTCTCCTGATAGGCTTCCTTGTTTAACCAACCAATTAGGGAATTAATTCCTAATTTCACTATCCCAAAAACTAACCTTCTTTGTATTCTTCCACTTATGCAGGTAATATATTGCCCTGCCAAATTTTGCAAAAGATGCAATAAATTTATGATATCATCCAAATCTTTTGCAGTTGGAAATATTATATTACTCAAATTAACAATATTTCCCAAAACTTCTCTAATTAGAAATATTCTATAACCATAATCAATAATATCTTCTAAATCTTCTGCAAATGGAAATATTATATCACAAATTCTAACAATCTCCATCTTGATACTGTATTTCCTTCAAAGCATACCAACTCCACCTCCATCCTCTTACTCTAAGCATCTTCTCAGATAAGACACCATAGTTACTTCCTCCAATGAGTTTCGGCATTGCCATCACCCATTGCACTTTGTTAACAAACTCCGACAATGCCACCGCCTGCCAACAAAGTGTACAAAGTAACCCCTTCAAGTAAAACCTATCAATCTTCACCATAAAAAAAACGTTTCCATGAACCACCTCAACCCTCTCCCCACACCATGCCACCACGTGACACCTAGCATTTTGATAAGCGATTCCAGTTCGAGCAATGCCCGAACTTAGCAGTCTACAAAGACTTATCCATATCCACTGCTTTCTCCTTTGATCTCTGACCAACTTCAGACGATCCCTTCTTCCGCTTATCAAGCACATCCTCTTGGAAAAATCCCACCTTGTTGAAGCTTTCCCCTTTGATCATATTTTGCTTATGTAGAAACTCAAAGTCCATTCTCGTATGCCTAGCTCTGACATCTTTCCACGAGAACTGTAGGCTCCAACCCTTGACTCTCCAAGTATAGTGCTTCCCATCTCTTGACTTTATTTTCTTCTTCTTCTCCCCTCTCTCCATACCAGCTAATAAGACTTCCGTACTACTTCCTCCTCTACCTTCACTCAACCCCTTCATCGTATCCTTCAAATCCTCAGATAGAAGACCTCTCTTCACATCAAGATCTGCCTTCACTGAAGTACTGTCTCTCATCCGCATGGTGAAAAACGTCTTCAGCAAAATCAGACGGTTGGTTAGTGACTTCTTTAAATAGAGTTTTTCCAGCTTGGTCCAAATGTCCTTAGCAGTGGTCTCACCGCTAATCACTGAAATGACATTTTCTCCCATTGCTAATTGTAAAGTAATAAATGCCCATTGTTCCATCTCATTCCTTTGCACGGATGAAACATCATCCGTCAACTCCTCAGGAGCAAACACCACAGGATGAACATTATTCCTCATCAAAACAACTTTCATCCTCCATTGCCACTTCTCGAAGTCTTTATCTCCATTCCATCTTTCTATTGCTAATTGAGATCCTGCTGCCATACATGTCCCTTTGACATATGGCCTTGATACAATTGCTGAATTCTCCTCATCTCTTGTCATAATGCCTAACACCCTTTCCCAATCAACCTCGCTTCGATACCAATTGTTGTGGAAAAAAAAGGATAGGAACAAATTGATGGTGAGGTAAAACAAATAGCAGATAGTCACCAACAAAGCAATCACAGATCTAGCAATAAAAGAAATAACATAAGAGGTATATAGTGGTTCCACTAACGTCTTGTTAGTGTACGTCCACTTGGGGAGAGGAGATTTTATTACTTTCTTAATAAGAAAAATTATAAGACTGATAGTAGAGAAGAAGAAGAATTTTTAGAGATGATACACCTCTCATTTTTTAGATGATAACATTCATCTAATCCTTATCCTTATATAAGGATTAATGTTTGGGGTTGACGTAATTGATTTATGATATAAATCAATGCCTAATTAATTCTCGAATTCTCCTGAAAGGCTTCCTTGTTTAACCAATCAATTCGGGAATTAATTCCTTACTACTCAATCCCAAAAAAAACCTTCTTCAAATCCTTCCAATTATGTAGGTAATTTATTGCCCTGCCTAATTTTGCAAAAGATGCAATAAATTTCTGATATCTTTCAAATCTTCTGCAGTTGAAAATATTATATTACTCAAATTAACAATATTTCCCAAATCTTCTCTAATTGGAAATATTATATCACCATAATCCATAATATCTTCCAATTTTCTGCAAATGGAAATATTATATCATAAATTCTAACAATGTTAGAAAACCCCGAATTATCACAAAACCAATTGGCAATGTGAAGGGTGAACTTATTATAGTTATACAAGATTCATTTTATGAATTCCCCATTGTGGTACTTGTCTCAACACGTCATGCACATGTAGCATATCATGTGCCTAACACGTGGACCTTTATTGGGTGACGTGGATAAGTGTGGCATTGTGCGCACCAATTAAACCTGCTCTGATATCATGTTAGAGAACCTCAAATTATCACAAAACGAATTGGCAATGTGAAGGGTGAACTCGTTATACTTATTCAATATTTATTTTATGAATTCCCTAATGTGGGACTTGTCTCAACAAATTTAACACAGAACACGTTTGACAGGACATGGGCTTTTGATGGGTTTTTTAATCCATTGGATGAAACGCAAAATGAACATATCCCAAATTTGAATTCACCATCAAATCCTCCATTGCAACAAACTCCAATGAATCCTTCATTTCACGAAACTCCAATTAACCCACCTTTGTATTAAACTCTAATGAATTCTCCTTCGCAACCAACTTCATGTAAATGTTCAAGAAGACGACGTGGTGAAAATGAAGACAAGATGGCTGAACTCATTGGAATAATACACGAGACACATTCTGATAGTCCAAATATTGGTACCAACAAAGAATAAATGGAAAGCTCTACAAATTATGCAAATATGGTTGCACGCATTCAACGTCTTGTAGAAGGAGATGAATTTGATAAGCAATATTATTTATTATGGAAGCCGACAAAAAAGAGGTATTCAATGTTCTTCCCGAAGATATAGCGAAAAGTTGGTTGATATCGGGTCTTACAGTTCGACGTCACACAAAAGAATTCCAAACTTATCTGATAAAACATGGTGGTGCCAACAAGTAGGATGTTCTTGTCAGTTTATTCTTTTATTTATGTTGTGTTTCTTTTTTTATGAAATGTTGTAGTTTTTTTTATATGTATTTAGTATTTAATTTTCAAACGAAAAAAACACAAAATGAAAATACCACAATTAAATACCCCGTTCGCAGCAAAAAGACGCAATCCCCGTTCACTTACGTGTCACGCTCAAATGCTACACTTTAATACCCCGTGACCGTTCGTTGAAAACACACCCTTAGAATAACAAAGTCCACATAACATCATGATACAATGCTCATTTCAAATTTGTTTTAGTTTTTAGTATCGATTGCATTAGCAAAACTGAAACCAGTGACAACTCAAAATCTTGGTACCGGCGATGCCAAAACCAAATAATACATTATCGATACTAAAATCTTACCAGCACCAAAGAAACTTAAGGCTCATTGCCAATGAGATCGAAACCAAGAATACCTTAGTATCGATTATACCAGCACCAGAACTTCAAGCTTCTCCGATACCAAAACAAAGAAATTAAGACTTCGATGTCAACTGAACACAAATTCGGTATCGATTAACTCGAAACCAAAATAAATAATGAATTCTTGTATTCGTAAAACCGAAGCCGCAAGAAGCTAGCAACAGTTAATCTTGATTTCATTGGTGCGAAGAGAATTTCATCCTTTTAGCAGAAATTAAAGTCCCTTATCTCTAACACAATAAGATTTGCACTTAAATCCAAAAAATATCTAATTTTTGATTATCGAGAATGATAGATGATATATCTTTCTGATTCACCATTAATGCCTATTTAAGCTAGTTGCAGTTTACTCAATTTTATTCTAATGAGAAATCAGAGTTTATTTAACCTCGATTGAATTCATAATCGAGCTCAGGAGATAAACGATTTTCGGACCTTAACTAATCGATTCATTAAATAATTAAAAAAAAGGATTGGATCTCTAGCTCTGAAAAGCTTATGGAATTTCAAAGAACAATTATTTTGTTTGAGTGTAATTTCTTGTAGGAGAAGAATAAAGAAAGAAGAAATGGAATCTTTATACTAAAGCACATCTTATCCTGACCGTACAAAAAATTACAGGCCAATGGTCCAAATCAATCGTGGAAGGCCAAAAGGAAGCAAAATCGTGTACTTTCAAGAAAGTGCAGAGAAAAAGCTGAAGCTATTGACTTTGAAAGTCGAAAATACTCCTTCACTAAGGGGAAAATATTACTGTGAGATTTTGATACCGAAACCGAATTAAGGTGAAGGGGTATCGAGTGAAACCAACACCATAATAGAGGCTTAGGGGACCTTCGGCCAACACCGGAGTGCCATGAAGGACCGATACTGGAAGTTTAAGGACAAAAGGACTAAATCATCACCCGAATAAGGACTTGGCATGTGTGCTATTGACACCAACAAAGGGGAGAAATAGCTTGGTGCCAATACCAAGAAGATAACATATATCGATACCAACATGAGAAAGCCGTTAGCTTGAGGTCGATATTGGACAATGGAGACAGATACGCAAGAGTCGGTACCGAGGAAGGCAAGACTAAAGAACGAAGTAGATACTGGGAAACGGTGTCCCAAGAAGCAAAGTAGAAGCCAAGAACAAGAGGTGAAGGCAATCAGTTTGATACCGAACATACTAGCTTAATTATAATATGAGACCAAAGCCAAAAGCATGAAGGAAAAGCACAATACCAATATGGGAGTAATGCTATCGGTACCAATTGACTTGGTATCGATATTAATGCAAAGACAACACCCAGAAGCTACTAAAGCGGGCCGATGCTCAGGGCCTGCCACTGGCACCAAGGTTTGCCACTGAAACAGAAGTATAAGCTTTGAAAAAGTTTCACTTTGATTGCTTAAGCGTGATAATGGGGAGAGATGATAGGTAATATCGTTGAGAAGAGCCAATGGGTAGCTGAACTACGATGGTACAAAGGACGAAGAAATGAAGTTCCATGGACACAACCTTTAAGGAAGTGGTACTAAGGTATAGTGTGAGGCTATATGGTAAGAGTAAGTGTTTTACATGCATTAAGAATAAGAAAGATATAAGACATTTTGTGATTGGTTATCAATGATACATTTTGACTGGCTATTTGTGCACAAGAATGTAAGCCAAAAATGTTGTTAAAAACAATTGCTATTGAAATATAAATATCAAGTACTATTTCAAGAATAACAATACAACATATGTAATCATATCAGCTATATTTGTTAATAGCTTTGATTATTTAATTATATGTGTAAATAATTGTTTTAATCAATTGTTCATAATGTTTGTGAAATGTTGTATAAAAAGTACAAACTACACTTATTGAATATTGTATATACTGTTTACCACAATAGCTCAAGAAATCATTTGAAGTGTACTAACAAAGATAATAAAGTGTGATCGAAACAACAAATAGGACACTTAAAAGAAGTTGCACAGAACTTATTTACAATATTTTGAAATCCCCGTACAAATTCAAAATATAACTTTTTTCATTAATGTACATGTTACTTTTTGAACATTTTTTCATTGTTTTGGAACTATAATTACGATGAATAGAAAACATTGAAAAATAAATATAAAATATTTTATTAACTTCCTAAAAGTAGTTTCATCAATGCTTAAACGGCATTGTTGAAATTATATTTCACAATATTTAGGAATTATTGCGAATTTTTTTGTAAATCAACTGATATAATGGTTTATACAACATTAAATATGCATTGTTAATAACATTTATTTTATGCAACTATGGATATAACAATAGCAATTGAAATATTGGTAAAGTGTTTAATTTAGCTATGTTGGTCCATTATTATAGAAGTGCATTTTTCTTGCAATGATTTCTTTTATATAATTGTGGAGACTACAACCATTGCAGCTAAGCAAATAAAATGATAAAAAATTATATATAGGGTGCTACTATTAACACCGCGGTTTACATTTCGGCCACCTTTTTAAATTTAATACAAATGATTATTTTTTATATACTTCGGGCTACCATACATTGTTCCTTCACTAAGTTATTCACCACCGTACTTCTTCTAGGAAAAACACGTACTTCTCTATGATTTCAAAGCCTAAACTCTAACAAAAGCAGAAATTCTTTTGTGTCTAGTAGAGAAAGAAGATGAAGATAAAAAAGAGGTTAAAATTGCTTGATTTTTATTATTTTCTATTATGTTATAGAACACGTTGTTAGGTTTTTTTAACAGTTTGGGGTTTCCATTGCGTTTTAGGATATTTTTTCCGCTCTGTTGGAAATTCCAAGCTTGGAGGATATTAAATTGGACGACGTTGTAATAGAGAATGATAATGTAAATTTTGATTTGTAGGATTTTTATCCGTATAACTTATGTATCTTCTTTTACAAATTGATACATTAACTTTTTTTGTCATTTAAACATAATGATTTTGATAATATGATGCAGGTTGGTCGATAAAATGACTTAAAAACATAAATGCATGATGTAAGCGAGGAAGGAAGCGTTCGTGTAGAGGAAGGTGCTGGTGGCCTCTCCATTTTTAGGTTATTCATTTAGACGGTGACTAGTAGAGAAAAATTAAAATATTTGGGGTGATTTTAGTTTTGGTGGCCAGACGTGTAAATCGGGATGTGAACAGTAGCACCCAATATATAATAATCTTATTTTTATATATTGTAGAAAAACTCAGTAGACATTAAACTCACAAAAGGAATATAAAAGTCCACTTCTGTTGGTACAACTGTAACAAGATCTGCTTCAGTTGGATTTAGACTGAACATACAGATGTAGAAACATACTCGTTATAATCATACAAACAAAACGATATGATAATATAAGCAAAGGTTATAAACTTGCGGTTACACAGTAGAAGATAATGTCAATATTAACAGGGGTGGATATTAAGAGCATAGGCAACCATTTATTCATATTAGAATTAATATATGACGATAAGCAAGCAAACTGAACATGATCGGATACGAATTGTTTCAAAAGGAACAAACATATAGCAGTGCGTAGCTCCACACACCCCCTGAGAGCAATATTATTCATATAAATGAGTTTGAGAAAAGAAGGTGATCGATCATCAGGGAGATTGTTGAAAAATTAAACTTAACTTAGGCCATGAGATTGGGCTACAAATAATTTGAAGAGGATGGGTTAAAAGAGAAGCCTAGAACAAAAAATGTCTAGATAGAAATATCTAGATACATGTTGATGTGGAAGGAGCCTAGAATTATCCTTTTTCATGTTGTAATAAAATATTTAGTATCTAAAGTTTTCTACTCTTTAATTATGTATAAAAGGGCCTAGATATTTTGTAGGAGAGTTATAGAAAACTCTAGAGAAAAGCTATGTGCCGTAGGATTAAAAACATCTCAACCATTCATTTGAGATGTGAACTAGTATAAATAGGAGAAGTATGTCTCATTTGTAACCAAGCAAAAAATTTGTAAGTAAAGTTGCAATAAAGTATCACTTCCTCTTTTGAAAACAATCTCTCATTTTCACTTGCTAACCAATTCAACATCAACTTGAGAATTTTACTAATAGAGATGAGCATGCTCAGGTACTTCATCAGGAGCCTTGCAGCATCCCCTGCAGCTACCAAATTGTATGGGTTTGGGAATGCAACATGCATAAGCGCAGCATCGTCTTGTCCCAATAATTGGTCTCGGGCGCAATGCTCGATACCCAGTTGTCCTTGTTGCACCTGTAAAACCAGTGATATGCATCTCATTTTGTTACATGCCATCCTATAAGGCCTGGATCAGCAATGCCTTATTTTTACCATTCTTAAATTCAATTACTCACCGGCTGTGGTCTCAGAATTGAAAAGGACAGTAGTAGCCAAAAGAAGACAAAATATAGCCAAAGTTTTCACTGAAAAGGCCATGATAGTAGTAATTACTTTGCTTTATTTATTGATGATTATAGTAGACAAACTTGGGCCTATTTCCTTAAACAAAAGTGCGATGTATTTGATGCTTTTAAGAAATTCAAAGCTTCTGTAGAAAATGAAAGTGGTTATAAGATAAAAGCTGTGAGGTCCGACCAAAGTGGGCAATTTACCTCCAAAGTATTTGAGAAATTTTGTGAAGAAAATGGAATTCATCGTCCCTTAACCGTCCCGTATACTCCACAACAAAATGGGGTTGTGGAAAGGAAGAATAGATCTCTTCTCAACATGGCACGAAGCATGTTAAAGAGCAAAAATGTTCCTAAAGAGTTTTGGGCCAAAGCCATCGAATGCGCGGTATATTTAGCAAATCGCTCTCCAACTCGGAGTGTGTGGAACAAAACCCCCGAAGAAGCATGGAGTGGTAGAAAACCATGTATATCTCACTTGAAAGTTTTCGAAAGCATTGCATATGCCCATGTGCCGGACCAAAGACGCTCCAAGTTAGATGATAAAAGCGAAAAATACATTTTCATTGGCTATGACCCGTAGGCAAAAGTGTATAAGTTATATAATCCAGTAAATGGAAAAGTTGTTGTTAGTCGAGATGTGGAGTTTGATGAAGAAAATACTTGGAATTGGAGCATACAAGAAGATGATTATAATTTCCTCCCCTTTTACAAAGAAGAAGAAATCAATGATGTGCACGAAGAGCCAACTAGTCCAACACCGTCATCTCCATCATGCATTCAAGAAGAATCTCCACAAGAAGAAAGCTCAAGTGAAAGGGTCCCCGTATGAGATCATTACAAGAACTATATGAGGTAGCACCACTTTCTGATGTTATTACTTTATTTTGTCTTTTTGCAAATTGTGAGCCAATAGGTTACGAAGAAGCAAAAGAAGACAAAAGATGGAGAAGTGCTATGGATGAAGAAATCAAAGTCATTGTGAAGAATGATACATGGGAGCTAGCTAATTTACCAAAAGGACACAAAGCTATTGGAGTAAAATGGGTGTACAAAGTAAAGAAGAACGCTAAAGGAGAAGTTGAAAGATATATAGCTAGATTGGTAGACAAGGGATACAAGCAAAGATCAGGTATAGATTATGAAGAGGTATTTGCTCCCGTTGCCCGCTTCGAAAATATAAGATTACTAATCTCTTTAACGGCCTAAAACAAATGGAAAATATATCAAATGGAGGTAAAATCAGCTTTCTTAAATGGCAAATTATAAGAAGAAGTTTATGTGGAGCAACCACCTGGCTATAAAATTAAAGGACATGATGGATAAGTTTTAAAATTAAAAAAGCACTTTATGGTTTGAAACAAGCCCCTAGAGCATGAAAGACTAGAATTGATAAATATTTTCTAGAAAATAACTTTATAAAATGCCACCATGAACATGCTCTTTACGTAAAACAAATCAAAGTGGAGATATCTTGATTGTATATTTGTACGTGGATGATTTGATTTTTACTGGCAATAATCCAAAAGCATTTGAGGATTTTAAGAAGGAGATGAGTTTAGAATTTGAAATGACAGATATCGGACTCATGTCATATTATCTTGGCATCCAAGTAACTCAAAGTGAACACGACATATTTATTTCACAAGATACATATGCAAAGGAAATATTGAAGAAATTTAAGATGGATGGAAGTAAGCCAGTAAGTACCCTGATAGAATGTGGGACAAAGCTCTCGAAATACACTAACGAAGAAGAAGTAGATCGTACATTAATCAAGAGTCTGGTTGGTAGCTTGAGATATCTCACATGCACAAGGCCCGATATACTTTATGGTGTTGGACTCATTAGCCGCCACATGGAAGCTCCTACGACATCACACTTGAAGACTACAAAAAGGATTCTTCGATACATAAAAGGTACAACTGATTTTGGCTTGTTATATCCAAAGTCTAACAGTTTCAAGTTGATTGGTTACGGTGATAGCAATTGGGCTGGAGATGTTGATGATCGTAAAAGCACAACCGGATTTGTCTTCTTTATAGGAGATACAGCTTTCACCTGGGATTCAAAGAAGCAACCGATTGTGATGCTTTCCAGTTGTGAAGCCGAATATGTTGTTGCATCACCTTGTGTTCGTCATGCTATTTGGCTTTGAGATTTGTTGAAAGAGTTATACATGTCATAGCAAAATGCAACAGAAATCTACATGGATAATAAGTTAGCTATCGCTCTAGCCAAGAATCCCGTCTTCCATGAACGGAGTTCACACATCGATATACGTTATCACTTTATTCGAGAGCGAATTGCAACAAAGGAAGTACAAGCAAGGTATATCAACTCAAAAGAACAAGTAGCAGATATCTTTGCAAAGGCATTGAAGCATGAAGACTTTCAAAGACTACGAGAGATGCTTGGATTAGCCAAGTCAAGTTTACGGGGGGATGTTGAAAAATTAAACTTGACTTGGGCCATGAGATTGGACGACAAATAATTTGAAAAGGAAGAGTTAAAAGAGAAGCCTAGAACAAGAAATATCTAGATAGAAATATCTAGATACATGTTGATGTGGAAGGAGCCTAGAATTATCCTTTTTCTTGTTGTAATAAATTAATTAGTATCTAGAGTTTTCTACTCTTTAATTATGTATAAAAGGGCCTAGATATTTTGTAGGAGAGTTATAGAAAACTCTAGAGAAAAGCTATGTACCGCAGGATTAAAAACATCTCAACCATTCATTTGAGAGGTGAACTAGTATAAATAGGAGAAGTATGTCTCATTTGTAACCAAGCAAAAAATTTGTAAGTAAAGTTGCAATAAAGTATCACTTCCTCTTTTGAAAACAATCTCTCATTTTCACTTGCTAACCAATTCAACATCAACTTGAGAATTTTACTAACAGAGATGAGCATGCTCAGGTACTTCATCAGGAGCCTTGCAGCATCCCCTGCAGCTACCAAATTGTATGGGTTTGGGAATGCAACATGCATAAGCGCAGCCTCGTCTTGTCCCAATAATTGGTCTCGGGCACAATGCTCGATACCCAATTGTCCTTGTTGCACCTGTAAAACCAGTGATATGCATCTCATTTTGTTACATGCCATCCTATAAGGCCTAGATCAGCTACGCCTTATTTTTACCATTCTTAAATTCAATTACTCACCGGCTGTGGTCTCAGAATTGAAAAGGACAGTAGTAGCCAAAAGAAGACAAAATATAGCCAAAGTTTTCACTGAAAAGGCCATGATCGTATTGCTTGATATATTGGTGCAGTAAGATGAATAATTGTAACGAAAATGCCGCTTTATTTATAGGCAAAAAATAAACCAATAAGCCATCTATATATAGTTATCATGCATTTATTTTGGTGGGACATGTTGACCCGTTATAATAAACTCAGCAAATTTCCTAAACATCAACTTAGCCATAAATGATATATCAATATGGCTTCTAGTCATATGACTGTTTAATGTACTCATATTTGTAATTTATTTAATAGCGTTTTGAAAAAATAAGCGTACTTCTAGTTAAAGCTTTAAGATTATTTTTACTGATTAACCATCATATGCAGATAAATAATATTAGACATGAAATTCATAGTGTTCTTTTTTCTTTTAGAGAATGGTATATATACATGCTTATATTTTATACATAACAACTTATATATACAGTTTTCTAATTAAAATTAGATAAAGTTTTCACATTGTTTGTAATTTAAGTTACTGCGCGATTTTAAAATACTATAAAATATGCTGCCCATATTAAGGTCAAAACTAATTACTATTTGCATTTGTAGATTCCAAGTGCTTTCCTGTTGAATAATTGTAATACAAGGCCGTTTTGGAGCTCGGTCTTTTTCAAGGCTGGCTTTCTTTGCTATTTCCTAATTAATTATTTAGTGCTACTGACTTCCTCCTCCTGCATTGACTTAAGACTTCATTTTTCCTCAAGTAAGAGTAAAAAATACGTTGCTGTGAAAAAATAAGAGAAAAAAATAGCTAATATTCCCAAAAGTAATCTAAAAAAAAGCATTAATGCTAAATATATGCATACATGTATGCATATACTCATCCGCAAGTTATATTGAAAAATTTGGGTGAATATATGCATACATGTATGCATATATTGGTTATACTAAGATGCATGTATATAAAGATAAACAAATAAGCTTGGGCTGCGAATTGTTGCAAAAATGTATGTATTTATTATGTATTATATGCTAAAACTTATACATAAAAGTTAAAACGGATGAAGGTTTATAAAAATTGCTGACATGTATGCATTTATTGCTTATAAATGTTGAAATGTATACATAAAAGGCATATGCTTGAAAAAAGAGGTCGTGATTGAATTAATGCATCAAACGATGCATTTATTGCAGTGTTACTGCATACATTTCTGCATTAATAGCACAATTTGATGCAAAACTGCAATTTATGCAGAAATGAATGCATGAAAGACAGTGATCATATTACAACTTTGTGCAGCACTATATTTGTGAAACTTCCCAGAACAGATATTACAAATGTTTTTCCGACCTTTGGAAACAAAGGTATTTTTATAGTAGTGTCGGCCAATACCATTTGAGCCGGGTTGGATCATGAGAATATTTTGAAAAAGGGGGGAACAATGAACCGTATGGGATACTTTGACCGCGAACTGCTTTAGTTCGTAGTTGGGCAAAGTTGGAGCAAAAGTTTGTAAATGGCATAATGACTGAGTGTCCAATTATTTTGCATAATATATCAAATCGAGTTGTTGTTGATTCCGAGTCAAAACTAGATGTTATCTTCAATGGGATATCTTCCATGCAATAAATTTAAGGATTAACTTTTCTCTTGACCATCCTTCTTTTGTATAACTGTGGAGAGGTGACTACAACCATTGTAGTTTAGGCAAATAAAGTATTGAAAAGTTACGGCTTATAATCATTTTTGATATATCTGGAGGTGGCTTCTTCAACTCGTGTCATCCATTTCCAACGTTCCACTCTTGCATATGATAATCTCAAATCCTTTAAGAAACACTACACCAAAACAGCCAATTTGGAACACCAGGATGCAGACATTTGATACGGCTTTAAGCCGTATCAAATTTCATACGGCTTATAGCTGTATCAAATTTGATGAGCCATATCAAATATTCCTTTTCAATCCGCGCCACCTCAAACACTTGAAATCTCACCCTAGATCTTCAAGGGTTCGGATTGGTTCTTTTTAATTATGCTTACACCCATATCAAATACGTATTGTAATTTACTCATTTCGTGTCTTTCTTTCCCTCTCCCCTTTTCCATTTCGGCCGAAACAAAACAAATTCCCAAACCAAAAAAAAAATTGGCGAATCCCCAATTTGTGTTAAGAATCCCCAATCTGTGTCATTATTATCAAATCTTCCTCTTTCGATCTACTAAATTAGAAAGAAAAAAAGTGATTTTTCTTCTCTATTCCTTCGTTGTTTGCTGCAAATATACGAAGACAACGCTCAGTTTTTGCTCAATCGTCTTACCTTGTAAAGCTTGTGCTTTCTTCAATGCACATTAACATAAGAGAGGTTACAGAGTACTTCTCCATAGTAAGATTTTTGAAAATTTAGCAGCATCTGTATTTATCAACCAAAATCAATTGAACTGACGTGCTCTTCTATTAACTTCTAATCCTTATTAGTTTATTTTTATTGTGTTCAGTTGGCAAACAATAGTCACACAATTTGCAATTGCGAACAACTATCCTTGTGAATTGGATTGTATCCAATTCTCTCTTTCATTAATCATAGGTTTCAAATTTTATTTGTTCACATTGTTTTTAAACTCTCTATCGATAAATGCCTTAACAAACAATTTATGTTGGGTTTTGTGCATTTCAGCTGTAAATAGAATTCTGCATTGGCATTTGATGGGTCCATGGCTTTTGTTCGTGCTTTGCAACCTATAGAGAAAGACACAGAGGTTAGTTTAGAGATGAAGCTTATTCGCATGAGTTCTTGATAACTACTGTTAAGTTTAATTCCTTCTTGGTGGATAGAGGAGACTATGATTATGTTGAACCCATGACTATTTAATTTGGGATGTTTTGGGGGTGTACACTTATGATTATAATTTTAGGCCTTCCCAATTTCTTTTAATAAAATACATCTCTATTTTCACAAAAATAATTGTAATTCATGGGGGTATTTGGATAACTTTACTAACATTAACATGTGTTAACATTATCATTTTCCGTAACTCATAAGCACTAGCAATAAACACACTATCAATCGCTCTTAAATTGAAACAAATAATGTAAATGGGGGAATTTTTGGTTGTCAATATGCATGCTGCACTTGAAATAAAATGGTCAAGTTATATGACTCATGAATTTTCCTAACTTTTAATGTCTCCAATGCAGAAGTAGTTATGCGTTGAACTGAAATTATCAACAAATCATACAAACAGCCTTCACTGGTAAAATAATCAGTGTTCAACAGCAGCTGGAGTAAGTAGTTGTTGTGAATTATGTTATGCTTAACTCATGTTATATGGTTAACATAGTTTGAAGTGCCTTAGTTTGTAGTATAATTAAGCCGTTTTTATGGATCCAATACCGACTTGTATCGGGCTCAATTACTTTAACTAGGTAATGAGCTTCCACAAGAGCTGTCACCGTCATTGCTAAGAATGGCTCCTACATCGAACGAGGAGTTAAGGATCCGATTGTATAGTGGTGATTTATGTTCTAAAGATAGCTTGTTTCTTAGTCTAGTACAAAATTGTTTGCTATTGACCTTAATGATTTTTTTGTTAGCAATAAACGTAGAAGCATTAGCAATCCACAAAAGTATCATGTTGAACGTCTTCATTATGGAACTCTGGAGCTTGGAAATAATTGGTGCAATAAGGAAGCAATCTTCTGTAAAGGTTTTAGAAGTCAGGTTCAGTTCCTTAGTGTGTTAAATCCTACGAATACATGCTTCTATATTTCAGAAATATTGGATGTCGTACCAGATGGCCTTTTGTTTAAGGTCTCTTTGAAAGAGCGCCCTGAATTGTATACAAAGGCCGTGGTGATGATCAGAGTAATAATGTACAGAGATTATCAATTCGCACTTTACAAGGCATGTGCTTCTGTCATCCTCTAGTATACAAAGATTCTATCATCAAATACTTGAATAAGTGTTTATGGTTAAAACATACCATAGATCAGTAAATATTATTCGCGGTGTCATTTAAAAAGAAGTAGTACCTATTTTTAAGTTGGTTAATATCATTGTACTATTCTTCAGTTTCCTAAAACAATAAATATAAAGTATAAACATAAATGTATCTGCACATCAATTTATTAGCAAATTACTTGCTATGGCATGCATGCTTTTTTTTATAGTAACAGTTGCTTAGAGCTCAAATAATTGTTTGATAAAATAAACTGTTGTAATGAGGGAAATCATAAATACTGAAATTTATTTATTTCTAAACATTAAAAAAATAAATTCTTAACATATAATAAATATCTCTTAACAAATATAAGAGGCTTGTACAATATGTTCTTGTTTTTATGAGAAGATTCATTCTACACTTACATTTTCAGCATTTTCCAGTAATTTTGCAAAGTGCTATCTTGACGGTTCCTGGTGATACCATTGTTGAGTTTCTACACTTTACTTTTAATGTAAGTGAAAGAATTCCATTCACATTGGAAGATAGCATTGGCTGAGTTTCCAACTCATGTTCATCTATCAAACTGAAAATCTCTAGTAGTAAAGTATCTCTCCAAGTGCAT
Source organism: Allium sativum (assembly GCA_030737875.1). Taxonomy (NCBI): domain Eukaryota; kingdom Viridiplantae; phylum Streptophyta; class Magnoliopsida; order Asparagales; family Amaryllidaceae; genus Allium; species Allium sativum. The sequence continues at coordinate 1,048,471,472 of CM060916.1, read as the reverse complement.
TTCAACTCTATATTTACTTCTTATTCAATCACACTAACATATAGGTGGGCACCTTCCAATCGAACCATATCACAAGCTTTTCGCTTCTTTGCTTTACTTCTTTCAGTTTTATTCTGTTTTTGTCTTGCTTGTATTTCAACTGTATTTTGCAGGATTCGAGCTCTGTTACTCGTTTTTCAAGCTCTTTTAGATATTCGATCGCATAGCCGAGGATCGATGCTTTGTCCAACTTGCTCACATAAGGAAGACGTGACTGAAGAACAAGAAAATTTTCATTCAACTTCTCTCTTCTTCGCCTTTCTGACAATACATGGCTTGTTTCCACATTTTCTTCTTCTTGTTTCGAAGCTTTATTTCTATTGCAACATTCTTCTGTAAACCAAGACGAATATATCAGAATCCTCTTTAACATTTTCTGAGACACCCCACCTACCTTATTATTCACACTCAAATTCCTTCCCCATTTAAAACTTGATGCACGAGAACCAATGGGAAAGACCGAAGAAGAGTTTAAACCTTTCGAGCTCTTCAGAATAGCTAAAAGTGTCTTCTTATAGCAAATATTGTCAATGAGATTTTCCAGATTTTCACGTTGGATGTAATCATTCATTGTGCTGAGCTTAAACGAATTATTCAAGGAACTAGACATCGAAGAAGCAATTTGTATCTCCTGAATTTATTCGTTATTTTCGTTAGGCCTAAAAGGTAAATCAAAAGAAAACGGTGTCATTTTATCCTTGTTGAAGCCATCTTTGTCTATAGTTAATGGTTTTTGCAGCGCATCATTGAAAATGTTGTCCATGTTTTTCTCTTCATCCTTTTCTACTTTCCAGGAATATGCTGCTGAATGCTCGGAGCATACTGGTCTTGGCTGTCCCCAAAACATTTCCATGATTTGCTGTACAAGGTTCGAATCCTCCGAAACAAACTTTTTAGTTCCAAGTTCAAGAACGCCATCCAGAATAGGAATGCATAAAACTGTCTGAATCGATGCACTCTTTGCTAAAGTCGAACGTAAGAAGGTTATCTTGTCTACAAATTAGACACCACTCACCCTGGCGTACCGACTGCTTTCTAATGCTCTTCATGGCAATCCTTCTCCTTGGCCAAATGTGAAGGACATGCAAATCAAGTAGTACCACTCAGTTGAAGTTAAGTCTTCAGGAGATAATGAGGTAGAAGGCCGGCTTATTTGCTGAGTGTTATTATTATTTTCTGCTGATAGATATTCATAAAGCTCTCTAAGTTGCTCGTTTCATCGTAAACCAGGTACTTCTTCCTCAAATTCAGTTGGCAATTAATTTGTGATTTTTCTTGTTTTTATATCTCCATTATAATATCCATCACACCAAGATAATACTTTTGGTTGTGTGATTGAGCTAGATCAAAAGATTGCATAACTCCACTATAAATTTTCCACAGTAGTAGCAAGTTGCTCCTTTAGCTTATTTTCTTGAATTTGTTCTACCTTTTCCATTGCTATATGCATTGTATCAGAAAGTAGCATTGGGTGGTTCAGTGAGAAGAAGCATTATAGTAGTTGTTCTTGTGTATAGACATTAGTACATGAATTAAGCTAATTCATTTTTCACAACAGAGAATTCTTCCTTAATTTTTTGTTGTTTATTGTTTGACTTTGCCATGAAATAGAAAACAAAGTTTGCAAAGTAACTCAAATCAAACATGAAACAATAGGGAAGCTACAATAAGTGGACAAGATGTATATTATAATAGTTTGTCAATGCTTCGTCTTCAAACTATTTCAACAATCCATTAATACACGGACAAAGCAAAATAAATTATTGGATAGATTTTTAGAAAGGACCTCAAATTTTTTTTGCAAGTTCAGGCATCACTCAAAACTATAGTAACTGGAAAAGAACTAACAGGTAATTGTGTAACATTTTATCACTACCTAAGCATGTCCTGTTGGTGAGTATTTCAATGAAGAATGAGTTTTTTTCTGTAGTTTTACGCTATTTTTTCCTGTAACATGTTTTCCTCTTCTTTTGCTTTTAGATTACTTAAATAATGATTCAATGTTAAGTTTATGCAAACATGTATTGCTATGTTTGTTTATACCCATGCGTATGCATACAATATGTTTATACTAATGATTATTTAAAATGAAAATGAACACATAATTATATGTAAATACTCAAACTGTTTATGTGTGTATATGTGTACTCATGTGTGCATGAAACTTATGCATCGAAACAAAATTCAAAGCAATATTGTACTGACTTAATGTGAATGACTATAGATTGCTTAATAAATATAAATATGTCTTCTCAATATTAAGAAATTCTTATGAGATGTGAATACTAAACGAGTATAAAAATATGTGTCAGTAGCTAAAGCCTTTCAGTAATTTTCCTATAACTTTTTTAAAATGGTTTGATTCAATTTTCTCATTCACAACCACCTAATGGTTGTGCTGGTTATGTGGAAATGATAATGATTTTTGTATTTCTTTGATTCATAGTAAGTTGCTTGGTAATGTGCGTTATGGTTCCGATTGGATATTGGAGCAATATATATGAAGCGAAAAGGTATCCAATCTACTCATCCGGTTCTACCTACGATGCTGATGTTGTTCAGGACAGTGGAACTTTCCAGTTTAGCAGTGAAGGGTATGCTCAAGTAGGAGAAGTCAACTTGATCATCCTGTTTGTTTTCGTGCACGATTTGAGCTTTGCTACACTTGCTGCTTCTTTATCTTATGTTGCGCGTTTTATCGGAAGGTCAGTTTTCTAACAAGTGTACATCTCTATTTTTATTCTCTTCATTGGAATATTCAAATATGATGACATCACAAAATAAAAAAGAAAAGGATTTACTATATGCTTGCGTATGCATATGTGTAGCTTACAGAAACTTTACTTGTTTCAATATCAGATTTTAACTGTTATTTTGGTAACAACCCGGATTTTTGAATAATCGAATTAACTAAAATAAAGAATAATTAATCTCAGACGTGAGAATTAAGGGAATAGGGTTACTCCATTGTGTTCGTTTCGGAATTCTGGTTGAAATAGAGTCCGAGTTTGCGGAAAACGGGTACCGGATGAAGGAGTTATGGATGAACGAAGTTTGGTGGCAAAAGAGGGAAAAAAATTGCACTGGCGCACTTGGGAAGTGCGCTAGTACAAATTTGCACTGGTGCACCTGCTAAGTGCGCCCAGGCCGAGGCAACAGGCCTGCATGGCTTTCTGGTTCAGACTGACCCATGTTGCTGAGTCCTTTCTGACTCCTTGCCGAGTCATTAGGGCTGAGGTGTCACCCTATCCCGACTGAATGGTTTTGATTAACCCTAGGATCATCCGACGGCTTAAATTAATTCAAAACTCTATAAAAAGACCCATAGACTCAAACCCTAAATCAGAATTAAAACTGAAACTATGGCCGTCATGCTGTCATCTTGAACCCTAGAGTAGCCACCACCAATTAGAGAGGAAGAACATCAAATCAAATCAGTTCTATTCAACCCTACCAACGAATCTTCTTCAAAGGAAAGCTAATTCAACTTCAGAAATCAGAATTCAGAACTCAAGACCGCTTTTGAGTAGTGAGTTCGATAATTTTAATAAAATAATTAGTAATTTAATTGGATTAAGTTATAATGCGGATTGTATGGATGTGATGTGAATTATTGATCGTATGTTGTAATTATGTTGTAGAATTGTGTTGAAATCTCTATGACGTTATGTTGTGATGCTATTATTTATGATGTAAAGCTATGTTGCTATCATCTATGTTGTAATTTTATATGTAATCAAATCATCATGTTTCATATGCTAGTTTGGTTATGTTGATTCATATGATAGATCACAAGTTTGTATGCAAGTTTAGATATTGATTTAGACAAGAATCATAGGCAAGTTAGTATAACCTTACATGTTTCGTGACATTAATTTTAGATCTAAAGTTAGAATGTGACATGTGTGAGTTATATGATAAATTCTACATGATAATTTACATGATAGATGCAAGTTTACACCATTGTTATGATGCATAAATCACATATGCAAGTTTATATAAATATATGAGTTTGGGATATGAATCATGTTATGCAAGTTTAATATTATTGCCTATGCAAGTTTACACCTTTAGATATAGATCTATGACATACAAGATTTATGAAATTTTGTGACCATTATCTCAACAAGTTAACACCTTTAGATTTGGATCCATGACATATGTTGTTTATGCAAGTTGTAAATTTGGCCTATGCAAGTTTTAGATGTATAACATCATTCACACATGCAAGTTCACCCCCATGTTTAGATCGTTGTTTTAATTATGTGTATATTGTGATGTTTTCTCTTTATTCCATGAGTTAGACTATTCGAGTCTAACGTATATTTACGTTAAACGAACAAACGTACAACGTGGGCTAAAGGGGATAATATTAAAAAGATTTAATTGGCATAAACTCCTTAAAAGGAAAAAAATAAATTTGTGATGAAAATTGTTATGATTTTACGTACCATAAATAGATGGACATAATTGAGTCAGTTATGGACATCGTTAATTGATTGATAATTTGAATAGGGAAAGTAATTCAAATTTAGGAGTGATTAATTAGGAGTAATTAATCATCTAAGACACGAGGTTAGGCTCTTTTGTGGTGTAAGACTGCCCGATCCCACCCGGCAAATCCAACTACCACAAATTCCAGTCTAATATGAGAGGTCTTAGGTATAAACTAAATACGTAACAATTGTAAAGACACGAGGTTAGGCTCTTTGGTGGTGTAAGACTGCCGGGACCCGCCCGGCAAATCCAGCTGCCACAAATGCCAGTCTAATGTGAGAGGTCTTTATGAGGTTACGGTCTTAATGAATTAAGAAACACTTAACCAGATAAACATGTAGTGGGACATGAGGGGGTTAAGTGGGTGCCTTGGGTGGCATGTGGAGTCTAGTGGGCGCCTTGGGTGGCTTTTGGAAATACGATTAGAAACACTTAACCTAAATTGAAACACGTAATTGAAACATGAATAAGAAGTGGGCTAAGTGGGATGTACTAGAGGGGACCAAGCTTAGGTGAATAGCTTGTGTCAAGTAATGGGGGCCCATTTCAACCAGTAACCCATAAGTATCTTTGTGGGCCCGACCCAAGTCGAGGACGGGACACGCATACTAGGCTTGACTGTAAGAGGCCGAACCGGGTTTGCGGTGGCAACGCCAGTCCAACAGGTTCATATGCGTGTGTGGACCCGGGCTGGTAGTTAAGACATTGTTGCATCGTGTAGGTATAAGCCGTGAATTGTTGGTAGTATCGGATTGCCACTTTGGGGAGTGATACACCCCACTGTGTGGCCAGCACGGGTATCTAAAAGTTAGGGAGCCGATCGCTTGGGGGTAGTGGGTACACCTAGTGGAGATAGGGGAAGGCAGCGCCTATGAATGCAGCTAGGGGTGCACAAAACTACCAATATCATTATTAAGTCTGTAGGCGGGATCAACCTTAGGGTGACTAGTGGTGGTGCATTATAGCAATTATCCTATAGTGTTGGTGTAGTTTAGTAATTATCTTATAGTGGTTTAGGTGCGCTTTAACGATATCGTTGTTCATCTTGTTTCCTTATTTACTCTGCCATACTCAATGGTTCATGGTCATTTCCTTATTTTCCAACTTCTGCCTTAGCCTAGTTACTTTGTTAATTATATTGTTAAAGTTATCGCACTCGCCAAACTTTATGTCTGACCCCCCTTTGTTTCCTCCTTTTTTCTTCCTTTCCCCCCCAGGTGCTCAGGTTGGAACTAGCACCAGTGGAGCTTGATTTTGGACTGCTTTTAGAAGATTGCTTGGATCGCTGAAGTAAAGTTTAGCTTCTCTTTTATTTATGGCTAATATGTATTGGGGATTATGTCTTTCAATTTATGCACTTGGATTTAGTCAAGATGGATATTTTGTACTTGACTCTGGTTTTGATGATGTAATCAAACATATGTGTTTTCCGCTGCAATGAAATAAAGTTTTAAATTTTCAAGTACTGTTTATAGTTGTCCTGTTGTTAAGTTTCTGTTCTATAGTTACATATAATGCTCCATAGAAGTTAATGCATTCCCTTTGTGAGTGACATTAATGGACGTGGGGTGTTACACGTGGTATCAAAGCTGAAGGTTACCAGAACAGATATGAATTTTGAAAAACTATTTTTCAAAACAATTTTTATAAAGAAGTACCTTCAAAAGTCTGTTTTAAGGAAAATATTTTCAAGAGAAAAGCTTATTTTAGAAAGCATAACCCCAAGAGCCATGTATCTTTCCCTCGGTCCTTTTATATTGAATCTTTCCTTTTTCGTTTCAGCATGTCTGAAGCATCTGAGATACCAGAGGGTGTTCATGTACCTGGTTGGTTTCGTCAATATCTCGAGGCTAGGGCCGCCACTGCAGGTCCAGCAAATGATCCTCCTCCTCCGCCTCCCCCTCCTCCTCGCGTCGATACTTTTTCTAAGATATGTAAGGACTTTAGAGCAATGGGTGGAAAACCTTTTCATGGGACAGAGACATTTGTTGAAGCTCGAAACTGGCTAAAGGAAGTGGAAGAATTGTTTGGGATCTTTGAAGTGGATGATGGAAGAAAAGTCCAGCTAGCTGCCTGGCTAATGAAGGATGAGGCCTCGTTTTGGTGGGAGTTCACTAATGGTGGATGTCCAGTCGATACATGGCTAGATTTTAGGCAGAGGTTTGAGGCGAAGTTTCTCTCGCGGGCTGAAGAGAATCTATACATGGAAAGGTTTTTGGCGCTGAAGCAAGGGAATCTATCGGTGAAAGAGTACGTCAACAAATTCAACCAATTGGCAAGGTTTGGCTTGGACTTGGTGAATACTTCAGAAAAGAAGGCTCTAAGATTTGTTAAGGATTTAAACGAGCTGCTTCATGGGTTAGCTATGACCCACATTCCCATGGGGGCTACCTTCGAGAGATTAGTTGACATGGCGCTCATGCGTAAAGAGGAGAAGGGCGCCAATGCTAATAAGGCAACCGAGAAGAAAGGGGATCAAAAGAAGCCGCAACAGCAACAACAGAACAAGAAAGGTGGCAAAGGCAACAATGCTAAGGGGAAGAAGAGATGCTTTAACTGTGGGAAACCCGGCCATCTAAGACAAGATTGTAGAAATAAAAAGAAGGCTGGTTGTTTCCACTGTGGCGAGGCAGGACATCTTATTAAGGACTGCCCAAAGAAAGGGCAGAGGGAAGGGTTTACCTCGGGAGGATAGGTGCAGGCTCTTACGACACCGGGGCAGGCAAGGAGACAAGTTCAGGCTCTCGTGGTCCCACCGCTGCAAGAACGAGGTAGAGCAATTTCCGTTGAATGTTTAGTTTTTCTTTTTGATCATCCTGTCTGTACTTTATTCGATTCTGGCGCATCACATTCGTTTATCTCTACATTATTAGTTGAAACACTGCACCTAGAGACTATTCTAGTTACTGATCCCTTAGTGGTCTCAAATCCTATTGGTGGTTCGGCTCATCTTTCTATGATTTGTCGGGATTTGAGAGTGTTTATCTTGGGCGTTGAGTTTGAGTGCAACGCTTTTGTTCTTGGCTTCATGGGCTACGGTTTAATTCTAGATATGGATTGGCTAACTAGATATAGGGCCATCCTAGATTGTGAAAGAAGGGTAGTTAGATTGTTGACTCGTTTTGGAAAGACCCTTGATATTTCTTGTGACCCTAGAGGTCCAGTAATGCTTAGCTACCTAGAATCTCTTGATGCATCCGATGATGATTTACATTCTGTTCCCATAGTCCGTGAATATGCTGATGTCTTCGATGAGGTGAGGGGTTTACCCCCAAAACGTGAAATAGACTTTCGAATATATCTAGTAGATAATGCAAAGCCAGTTGCATTACCAGTGCGCCAAATGGCTCCAAAAGAGAGAAGAGAACTCAGTAAGCAAGTGAAAGGATTGCTTGAGAAGGGGTTCATCAGACATAGTATATCGGAGTGGGGTGCTCCAGTAGTGTTTTCCACAAAGGAGGATGGGTCCCTTAGACTTTGTGTGGATTATAGAGAACTTAATAAGCTTACTAAGAAAAATAGACACCCACTGCCGAGGATTGACGATCTCTTCGATCAGTTAATTGGCGCCTCAGTGTTTTCGCAGTTGGACTTAGCCACGGGTTTCCATCAGTTGAGAGTGGCTGAGGGTAGCATAGACAAGACTGCCTTTAGGACTTCAGACGGTTTCTTCGAGTGGCTTGTGATGCCCTTTGGTTTGACAAACGCCCCTGCATACTTTGTTGATTTGATGAGTAGGGTCTTTAGGGAGTACCTCAATAAATATGTGGTAGTCTTTGTAGATGACATCTTGGTCTTTTCTAAGAGCGAGGAAGAGCATTCCCTACATCTTAGGGAAGTGTTGGAAACTCTTCGAGAGCATAGCCTTAAAGCTAAATTTTCTAAATGTCACTTTTGGAGGAAGGAAGTGCGATTCTTAGGGCACGTGGTTTCCAAAGAACGCATAGCCGTGGATCCTGCGAAGGTAGTGGCCATCCAAGATTGGAAGGTCCCTAAAAATGCTACCGAGGTGAGGAGTTTCTTAAGGTTGGCTGGATACTACAGGAAGTTTATCGAAGACTTCGCAAAAATATCAACTCCATTAACACGCTTGACGAAGAAGAACCTAGTTTTCACGTGGGACGTAGTTTGCGATGATGCGTTCCAACATTTAAAGAGAGCTTTGACCACAGCCCTGGTCTTAGTGTTGCCAGATAGGAGTAAGCCATTTACCGTTTATACCGGTGCGTGTGGGACAGGACTAGGCGCAGTCTTAACGTAAGAGGGAAGGGTAATAGCCTACGGTGAAAGGCAGTTGAGAGTGCATGAGAGAAATTACCCTACACACGACCTAGAGTTGGCCGCTATTGTCTTCGCGCTTAAGTCTTGGCGTCATTATCTTCTTCGCGAAAAATTCGAATTATTCACTGACCACAAATCGCTAAAATACTTATTCTCTCAGAAGGACTTGAACTTAAGGCAGCAAAGGTGGATGGAATTCTTAGCATCCTACGACTTCGAGATAGCATATACCCTTGGCAAGGGTAACGTGGTGGCAGACGCCTTAAGCAGAAAAATGTTATCCTTGAGTCCGTTGTTTGTTGAGCGGCGAAGCTTGGAGTTCATCTCTGCGTTTGACTTTAAACCTTCCGTTGACTATGTACCCGGTTTGCTAACATCCTTAGAGGTCAGACCTACGCTTTTGGGACGGATTGGCGAGGCACAGCGAGACGACCCACACTTGGTTGAGTTAGTAGAAAAGCTCAAAAGAGGGGAGTCATCGAGCCATCTCCGTAGGTATACCCTAGATGAAAAGGGTTGGTTGCATAGGGACGATAGACTTCGTTTACCACGGGACGAGAATTTGAGGAAGACCATTCTTGATGATGCATATCGTTCGAAGATGACCATCCATCCCGGCGGGGACAAGATGTACATGGACATGAGACGAGTTTACTTTTGGGCCGGCATGAAGAGGGATGTGGTCGAGTTTGTCGCTAGATGCTTGGCATGCCAACAAGTAAAAGCAGAGCAAAAGAAGCCCGGTGGATTACTATACCCATTGGAGGTCCCACAATGGAAGTGGGAAAGCGTCTCGATGGATTTTGTTGACGGGTTACCGAGATCGAGGAAGGGTAATACGGGGATTTGGATCGTGGTAGATAGACTTACTAAGAGCTCCCATTTCATTCCCGTGAAGAGTAAGAGGACTGCTACATGGTTAGCCTCCATATACATTCGAGAGATAGTTCGTTTTCACGGTGTTTCTTCTAGCATAGTGAGCGACCGCGATCCTATCTTCACTAGCGAATTTTGGAAAAGCTTGCAAGAGGCGGTAGGGACTCATTTATGCTTGTGCACCGCATATCATCCTCAGACGGATGGCCAGACCGAGAGGGTGAATCGTATTCTAGAGGACTTATTGAGGTTGTGTGTCTTAGATTTCGGAGGTACATGGGAGGAACATCTTTCGTTGGTGGAGTTCGCATATAATAACAGCTTTCAGTCTAGCATTGGCATGGCGCCGTTCGAGGCTCTATACAGACGGCCGTGTCGTTCGCCTACATGTTGGTGGGAGTCTACAGATAAGATCTTACTTGGGCCCGATATGATTAGACAGACTTCGGAAAAGATCGATTTGATTCGAAGGAGGATGAAGACGGCGCAAGATAAGCAGAAATCTTATGCGGAAAAGAGGAGGATAGACCTTGAGTTTGATATTGGGGACATGGTCTTTGTCAAGGTGTCTCCATTACGGAACGTCGTTCGCTTTTGGGTCCATTGGGAAGTTAGCACCAAGATTCGTAGGGTCGTTTCCTATTGAGGAAAGGACTGGGCAGATGGCGTATAGAGTGGAGTTGCCCGAGAGACTTAGTGGTGTACACGACGTATTCCATGTATCACATTTGAGGAAGTGCTTGCACGAGACCGTGGAAGTGGTAGAGCTGAGCTTGCTTAGTGAGGTGGAGATCGAGCGTGATGCGACGATTCAATGAGCTCCTACGCGCATTTTTGGGTCGGAGATTAAGAAGTTGAGGAATCGAGAGGTCACGCTAGTCAAAATGCAATGGGGAGATGATATTAGCGACGCTAGTTGGGAGACGGAAGAGAAGATGCGTTCATTATACCCTTTTCTTTTCGAGGGTATGTCTTTTAATTTCTCCTTTATCGCTTACCTTGTACTTATCTTATCTTTAGTATGTCCTCTCGCTAGTACCTTTGACCTTTAGATAGGATAGTCCTATTGTTGAAACATGTGTTTGAGACATGTTATGTATGATGGATGCACGTGGATGCAAGTGTTTGCTCGTGGTTGCTCGTGGATGCATATACACACACTTTAGGCACTAGATTGGCGCAGTCACTTCATATCGCATATTGCATATAAATGTGTGTACATATTTAAGTAATGGATGTATAATGGTTGTACCATCATATGGATGTTGCATTTTGTTGAATGGTTGTGCACACTTGTAGAAATGATATTTATCGATAGGGTTCTTTCGAATACATAATGGACGCATGGCACTATCATGGTTTTCATTAAGGACGTCAACTGAATCAGTAGATCGCCTGATTTTTCATTAGATAAGGAACATATACACACACTTCTTGCATATGTTCATACAGCATTAGAAATTTTATAAGAACAATGGATGCCCATGTTTGATGGTTGAGTAGATGGTTGTTTGGATGGTAGGATATGCATTTTCCTTAACTTGGAGATTTCGGGGGCGAAATCCTTTAAGGAGGGGAGATTGTAACACCCCAGATTTTTGAATAATCAAATTAACTAAAATAAAGAATAATTAATCTCAGACGTGAGAATTAAGGGAATGGGGTTGCGCCATTGTGTTTGTCTCGGAATTCTGGTTGAAATAGAGTCCGAGTTTGCGGGAAACGGGTACCGGATGAAGGAGTTATGGACGAACGAAGTTTGGTAGAAAAAGAGAAAGAAAAAAAATTCACTGGCACACTTGGGAATTGCGCCAGTACAAATTTGCACTGGTGCACCAACCAAGTGCGCCCAGGCCGAGGTAGAAGGCCTGCACAGCTTTCTGGTTTAGACTGACCCATGTTGCTGAGTCCTTTCTAAACCCTTGCGGAGACATTAGGGCTGAGGTGTCACCCTATCCCGACTGAATGGTTTTGATTAACCCTAGGATCATCCGACGGCTTAAATTAATTCAAAACTCTATAAAAAGACCCATAGACTCAAACCCTAAATCAGAATTAAAACGGAAACTATGGCCGTCATGCTGTCATCTTGAACCTTAGAGTAGCCGCCACCAATTAGAGAGGAAGAACAACAAATCAAATCAGTTCTATTCAACCCTATGTAACACCCCACGCCCGCTATGGTCACTCTCAAAGGGAATGCCATAACATCGGTGGAGTATCTTGAGTGAATATAGAACAGAGTAATTACAGCAAGACAGATATAAGTAATACTTGAAAATTTAAAACATCATTTCAATTGCAGCGGAAAATAAAACATGTCTTGTTACATCACAAAACCATAATAGAAGTCAAGTACAAATATCCATCCTGCTAAATAAAAATACATAATCCCAATACATGAACTGATAGCCATAAAAGAAAAGGGTAAGCTGAGCTCTACATCTAGGATCCAAGCTCCAAGAGGGTAATAAAAGCAGCCTGATCAAAGCCCACTCGTACGGGGCCCACTCTGAGAACCTGAGGGTTGGGAAAAAGATTAAAAAACAACGGGGTCAGACATAAGTCTAAGCGAGCCCTATAACTTTAACAATGTAATCATTAAAGTAATAAGGATATGATATAACTTGGTACGGTGTGACTGGGGATAAATGACTACACTCAGTAGCCAATCAGACTTAGAGTGAACTAAGATAACGATAAAGACGCATTTACCCACCCAAGGATAATTACTACACTGCACCACACCAGTCATTCCTACTTAAAGGTTGATCCTTCCCAAGGACTTAGAAAATTTACCCAGTAGTTTCGTGTACCCCTAGCTCACTACATAGGTGCCGTCTGCCCCTATCTCCACTAGGTGTACCCACTACTCCCAAGCGATCGGCTCCCTACCGTAGATATCCGTGCTGGCCCCACAATGGGGTGTATCACTCCCCAAAGTGGCTAGCCCGATACAACAAATGGTGCACGGGTTATATCTACACGATGCAACAACGTCTTACCTACCAGCCCGGGTCCACACACGCATATGAAACCCGTTGGACTCGCGTTGCCACCGCTACCCCGTTTTGGCCTCTTATAGTCAAACCCGATATGCGTGTCCCGTCACTCGACTAGAGTCGAGCCCACTAAGATACGTTTGGGATATTGGTTGAAATGGGCCCCCCCACAAGCTACCCACCTAAGCTTGTCATTTCTAGTGTATACCTCTTAACCCTTTAATCATGTTTTAATTACATGTTCCACTTTGGTTAAGTATTCTAATCGTATTTTCTATTTCCACCCAAGGCAACTACTAGATTTCCACATGCCACCCAAGGCACCCACTTAACCATTCATGTCCCTCTACATGCTAATATGGTTAAGTGTTTCTTAATTAATTAATTAAGATCATGACCTCATAAAGACCTCTCACATTAGACCATCTTTTTATGACCGCTGGATATGCCGGTTGGTTCCGGGCAGACTTCTGTCATAAAAAGGGTCTAACCTCGTGTCTTTACTTTAATCACGTATTTAATTTATGACTAAGACCTCTCACATTGGGCCAATCATTTGTAGCCGCTGGATGACCGGTCGGTTCCGGGCAGACTTCCGCTACAAAAGGGTCCAACCTCGTGTCTTAGTTGATTAATTACACCTAATTAATCACCCCCATAATTAATTATCCCTAATTAATTACACATTTTTAAGAATATGGGTAGACCTAACTCAATAGGTAAATTCCCAATTCCATAGTATGGGTAGACCTAACTTAATAGGTAAATTCCCAACTCCATAATGTGGGTAGACCTAACTTAATAGGTAAATTCCCAATTATGTCCATTCATTTTATGTTATGCTTAATCATAACAACTTTACACCTTTTTATAATCATGCATATTAACCCCATCTTTTCCCACGTAATTCGTTTACATAACACGTCATACATAGGGACAACTTTGCATATGTTATGCACATCATAAAAAGAGACAAACTTGCATATGAACTTGCATATAAACTTGCATAAAACTTGCATATGAACTTGCATATGAACTTGCATAAAACTTGCATATGAACTTGCATATGAACTTGCATAAAACTTGCATATGAACTTGCATAAAACTTGCATATGAACTTGCATAAAACTTGCATATGAACTTGCATATGAACTTGCATAAAACTTGCATATGAACTTGCATATGAACTTGCATAAAACTTGCATATGAACTTGCATAAAACTTGCATATGAACTTGCATATGAACTTGCATAAAACTTGCATATGAACTTGCATAAAACTTGCATATGAACTTGCATATGAACTTGCATAAAACTTGCATATGAACTTGCATACCATGTCATATCACAAAGGAAAACTTGCATATGTTATGCACATCATAGAAAGAGGCTAACTTGCACATGAATCTTGCATATAAACTTGCATATCATGTCATATCACAAAGGCAAACTTGCACATGTTATGCATATCATAAAAAGAGACTATCTTGCACATGAATCTTGCATATAAACTTGCATATCATGTCATATCACAAAGGCAAACTTGCATATGTTATGCACATCATAGAAAGAGACTAACTTGCATATGATCTTGCATATAAACTTGCAAAAAACTTGCATATGAACTTACATGACACATCATATCATAAAAAGAGGCAAGTTTACATATGAACTTATAACATATGACAACCACAACTTGCATAATCCACATTTACATCCATAGCCTCCTAATATCCTATCCTAATTAGTTTAGCAATTACTTGCTAAAGGCATAGGAACTCACCAAAACCAAGATTAGCAAACTTATGAAGTAGAACTAGTTGCTAAATATGAAGAAGATGATGATTAGAGGTTGATTAGCTTGCAACTTACTTCATAAACTAGTGGAGGCTTCTCTTAGGTTTGATTTTGGCGGCATGATGGCATCATTTCTATTTTTAGTATGGATTAGGCTTGCATTAGGGTGTATTTATAGGATTAGGGTGTGTTTTAGACCATAGGATTAACCCTAGGTTAGATTAGGTCCGTCAGATTTAGGAAGTCTCTAGAACACAGCCCAGCCCTAGCCAGAAAACCAGACCTGGTGCACCCAGGCCAAGTGGCTCGACACCCCGTGTCGACAGGCAAGTCGACAGGGCAGTCGACTCCCCAGTCGACAGGCCTATCGACAGCCCTGTCGACATGGCTAGGGCGGGAACTTTCCCGCCTGGCCCCGCTGGTTGAAATTAAAAATCTGAATTTGAATTTTTAAATCTGTTTTTAACTTTGAATTTTCTGCAAACTTCATTGGGCCATAACTGGGCCATACGGACTCCGATTTACAAAATTTCGGACTCTATTTCGCGTATTTTTCCGAGACGAACGCAATAACGCAGCCCGTTTCCCCCAATTCTCACATTTGAGATTATTTATTCTGCAATTTGTGAATTTTAGCATTAACTAAAATACGGGGTGTTACATTCTCCCCTCCTTAAAGGATTTCGTCCCCGAAATCTCTAAGCTAAGGAGAATGCATATCCTACCATCCAAACAACCATCTACTCAATCCATCAAACACGGGCATCCATTGTCCTTAAAACAATTTCTAATGATGTATGAGCATATGCAAAGAGTGTGTGTATATGTTCCCTATCTAATGTATGAACATATGCAAACCATGATAGTGCCATGCATCCATTATGTATGCGAGAGAACCCTATTGACACATACAATATCTACATGAGTGCACAATCATTCACTAAAATGCATCGTCCATATGATAACACAATCATTACACATCCATAAATATAGCTTCCTACACACAATTTTATGCAATATGAAGTGATTGAGCCGATCTAGTGCCTAGAGTGTGTATATATGCATCCACGAGCAACCACTAGCAACCACTTGCATCCACATGCATCCATCAAACATAACATGTCTCAAACACATGTTTCAACCATATGTTTACCCTATCTAAAGGTCAAAGGTACTTAATGAGAGGACATACTAAAGATAAGATAAGTACTAGTCAAACGATAAAGGAGAAGTTAAAAGACATACCCTCAAAAAGGAATGGGTAAAATGAACGCATCTTCGCTTCCGTCTCCCAAGTAGCGTTGCCCTCGTCTTCTCCCCATTGTACTTTGACTAGCTGAACCTCTCGATTCCTCAATTTCCTAGTTTCTGACCCAAGGATGCGGGTAGGAGCTCGTCGAATAGTCGCATCACGCTCTACTTCCACTTCTTTAAGCAAGCTCGGCTCTACCACCTCTGCGGTCTCATGTAAGCACTTCCTCAAATGGGACACATGGAATACATCATTTACACCACTAAGTCTGTCGGGCAACTCCACTCTATATGCCATCCGTCCAATTCTTTCCTTAATGGGAAATGGCCCTACGAACCTTGGTGCTAACTTCCCAACAGATCCAAAGCGAACCACATTTCGTAACGGAGACACTTTGACAAAGACCATGTCCCCAACTTCAAACTCAAGATCCGTCCTTCTCTTGTCTGCATAAGATTTTTGCCTATTCTGCGCTGCTTTCATCCTTCTTCGAATCAAGTCAATCTTCTCAGAAATCTCCCTAACCATATCAGGCCCAAGCAAAATCTTATCCGTAGATTCCCACCAACATGCAGGTGATCGACAAGGCCTTCCATAAAGAGCTTCGAAAGGAGCCATACCAATACTGGACTGAAAGCTATTATTATATGCGAACTCCACCAATGGAAGATGCTCTTCCCATGTACCTCCAAAATCTAAGATACAAAGCCTCAAAAGGTCTTCTAGGACACGATTCACCCTCTCAGTCTGGCCGTCCGTCTGAGGATGATATGCGGTGCTCAGACACAATTGAGTCCCCACTGCTTCTTGCAAACTTTTCCAGAACTCACTAGTGAAGATAGGATCTCGATCACTCACTATGCTAGAGGGTACCCCATGTAGTCGAACTATCTCTCGAAGATATACTGAAGCTAGCCATGGAGCGGTCCTCTTGCTCTTCATAGGTATGAAATGGGCGCTTTTAGTAAGTCTATCCACCACCACCCAAATTCCCGTATTACCCTTTCTTGATCTGGGTAACCCGTCAATAAAATCCATCGAGACGCTATCCCACTTCCATTGCGGAACTTCCAATGGGTGAAGCAACCCACCAGGTTTCTTTTGCTCCGCCTTCACTTGTTGGCATACCAAGCATCGAGCGACATACTCGGCCACATCTTTCTTCATACCGGCCCAGAAGAAAACCCTCTTCATGTCTTGGTGCATCTTGTCCCCACCGGGATGAATGGTCATCCTAGAACGGTGTGCATCATCAAGAATAACCTTCCTCAAACCCTCGTCTTGCGGTACACAAAGTCTACCGTCTCTACGCAAGCACCCCCTATCGTCTAGGGTGTACCTACTCAAATGGCTGGACGACTCCCCCCTTATGAGCTTCTCCACCAACTCAACCAACTGTGGGTCGTCCCTCTGTGCTTCTCCAATCCGCCCCAAAAGAGTAGTTCTAACCTCCAAGGAAGCTAGCAAACCGGGTACATAATCAATGGAAGGTCTGAAATCAAACATCGAGATAAATTCCAAGCTTCGTTGTTCCACGAACAATGGACTCAAGTACAACCTTTTTCTGCTCAAGGCGTCCGCCACCACGTTACCCTTGCCTGGGGTATACGCTATCTCGAAATCGTAGGATGCTAAGAACTCTATCCACCTTTGCTGTCTCAAATTCAAATCCTTCTGAGAAAACAAGTACTTCAATGATTTGTGGTCAGTGAACAATTCGAATCTCTCACCAAGAAGATAATGGCGCCAAATCTTAAGCGCAAAAACAATAGCGGCCAACTCTAAATCATGGGTAGGGTAATTTTTCTCATGCACTCTCAACTGCCTTCCACCATAGGGTATTACCCTTCCCTCTTGCATTAAGACTGCGCCTAGTCCTGTCCCACAAGCATCGGTATAGACAACAAATGGCTTGCTCCCATCTGGCAACACTAAAACTGGAGCAGTGGTTAAAGCTCTCTTTAACCGTCGGAACGCATCATCACAATCTACGTCCGATGCGAAAACAAGATTCTTCTTCGTTAAGCGGGTTAATGGGGCTGATATCTTCGCGAAGCCTTTGATAAACTTCCTATAATAACCCGCCAACCCCAAGAAACTTCTTACTTCGGTAGCATTCTTCGGAACCTTCCAATCCTGAATTGATACTACCTTCGCGGGATCCACAGCTATCCCTTCCTTGGAGACCACGTGCCCCAAGAACCGCACCTCCTTCCTCCAGAAGTGACATTTGGAGAATTTAGCCTTAAGGCTATGTGCTCGAAGAGTCTTCAATACCTCCCCAAGATGTAGGGCATGCTCTTCTTCACTCTTAGAAAATACTAAGATATCATCCACAAAGACCACCACGAATTTATTAAGGAACTCCCTGAACACCCTACTCATCAAATCAACAAAGTATGCAGGGGCGTTCATCAACCCAAATGGCATCACCAGCCACTCATAGAAACCATCCGGAGTCCTAAAGGCAGTCTTGTCTATGCTATCCTCAGCCACCCTCAACTGATGAAACCCCGTGGCTAAGTCCAACTGAGAAAATACTGAAGCGCCAACCAACTGATCGAAAAGATCATCAATCCTCGGCAATGGGTGTCTATTCTTCTTTGTGAGCTTGTTGAGTTCTCTATAGTCTACACAAAGTCTGAGGGACCCATCCGCCTTCGTAGCAAAAACTACTGGAGCACCCCACTCTGATATACTTCGTCTTATGAACCCCTTCTCAAGCAACTCCCCTACTTGCTTATGGAGTTCCCTCCTCTCACGAGGAGCCATGTGGCGCACTGGTAAAGATACAGGTTTAGGATTATCCACCAGATATATTCGGAAGTCAATCTCCCGCTTCGGAGGTAAGCCCTTCACCTCCTCAAACACATCCGAGTATTCCCGGACCACTCTAACAGATTGCAAACTCTCGACCGAAGCGTCAAGCGATTCAAGATAACTTAGCATAACAGAATCCATGGGATTACAAGAGATCTCGAGAGTGTTACCCAAGCGGGTCATGAGCCTAACAACTCTCCTTTCGCAATCAAGAACAGCACCATTACTGGATAACCAGTCCATGCCCAAAATCAACCCATAGCCCGTGAAGCCCAAAACAAAAGCATCACATCTAAACTCAATGCTAAGTATAGAAATCTTCAAACCCAAACATATCATGGACAAATAAGTGGAGCCCCCAATTGGGTTTGAAACAACCA
This sequence comes from Allium sativum, assembly GCA_030737875.1. NCBI lineage: Eukaryota > Viridiplantae > Streptophyta > Magnoliopsida > Asparagales > Amaryllidaceae > Allium > Allium sativum. The sequence continues at coordinate 1,048,452,529 of CM060916.1, read as the reverse complement.
AGGGATCATCTACAAGACTGGTGTCTAAGTGCAGTGACTCAACTAATGATGATGAGATAAACGAATGCGATGCGCCTGAATCAAACAATGTACGGACAGGATGATCAAATAGAAAAACCAGACTTTCAACGGAAATAGTTCTACCTCTTTCCTGAATCGGTGGAACCGCGAGAGCCTGTACTTGCCCCCTAGCCTGACCCGGTGCCATAAGAGCTTGCACCTGTCCTCCTGAGGTAGATCCCGTCCTTTGCCCCTTCTTAGGGCAATCCTTCACTAGATGCCCTGCTTCGCCACAGTGAAAGCAACCAGTCTTCTTCTTCTTTCTACAATCTTTGCTTATGTGGCCTGGTATCCCACAATTGAAGCACTTCTTCTTCCCCTTGCCACCGTTGCCTTTCCCCCCTTTGTTTTGCTGTTGTTGCTGAGGTCTCTTTTGATCTCCCTTCTTCTCGGGTGCCTTATTAGCATTAGGACCCTTCTCTTCTTCATGCATGAGTGCCATGTCAACTAGCTTCTCAAAGGTGGCCCCCATAGGGATATGAGTCATAGCCAACCCATGCATCGATTCATTCAAGCCTTTCACGAACCTCAAAGCCTTCTTCTCCGGTGTATTCACCATGTCTAGGCCAAACCTTGCCAATTGATTAAACTTGTTGACGTATTCCTTCACTGAGAGATTTCCTTGCTTTAGAGTCAAGAATCTTTCCATATACAAGTTTTCCTCCGCCCTTGAGAGAAACTTTGCCACAAATCTTTGCCTAAAATCCGCCCAAGATTCAACGGGGCGTTCTCCATTAGTGACCTCCCACCAGAATGAGGCCTCTCCCTTCATTAACCAAGCAGCTAACTTGACTTTCTTTCCTTCTTCCATCTCAAAGATATCTATCAACTCTTCCACCTCCTTAAGCCAATCTCTAGCCTCCACAAACGTTTCAGATCCTTGAAAAGGTTTTCCTCCCATAGCTTTGAATTCCTTACAAGTCTTAGAAAAAGTATCTGTGCGAGGAGGAGGGGGAGGAGGAAGATCGGGTGCTACGGTTGGTGGAGGAATATTTGCTGGACCCGCAGTGGTGGCCCTGGCCTCCATCAATCTCCTATACCATACTGGTATCGTCGCACCCTCCGGAAAGTTAAGATCCTCAGCCATGCTGAAACGAAAAAGGAAAGATTCAAAACGGAGAATTCGAAGGATAAAGATATGGCTATTGGGGATTATGCTTTTCTTTCAAAAACTTTTCTCTTTAAAGACATGTTTTTGAAAATATCTCTTCCAAAAATGTTTTTAGAAAATTAGTTTTCTAAAAAATTTATCTGTTCCGGTAACCTTTGCTCTGATACCACGTGTAACACCCCACGCCCGCTATGGTCACTCTCAAAGGGAATGCCATAACATCGGTGGAGTAACTTGAGTGAATATAGAACAGAGTAATTACAGCAAGACAGATATAAGTAATACTTGAAAATTTAAAACATCATTTCAATTGCAGCGGAAAATAAAACATGTCTTTTTACATCACAAAACCATAATAGAAGTCAAGTACAAATATCCATCCTGCTAAATAAAAATACATAATCCCAATACATGAACTGATAGCCATAAAAGAAAAGGGTAAGCTGAGCTCTACATCTAGGATCCAAGCTCCAAGAGAGTAATAAAAGCAGCCTGATCAAAGCCCACTCGTACGGGGCCCACTCTGAGAACCTGAGGGTTGGGAAAAAGATAAAAAAACAACGGGTTCAGACATAAGTCTGAGCGAGTCCTATAACTTTAACAATGTAATCATTAAAGTAATAAGGATATCATATAACTTGGTACGGTGTGACTGGGGATAAATGACTACACTCAGTAGCCAATCAGACTTAGAGTGAACTAAGATAACGATAAAGACGCATTTACCCACCCAAGGATAATTACTACACTGCACCACACCAGTCATTCCTACTTAAAGGTTGATCCTTCCCAAGGACTTAGAAAATTTACCCAGTAGTTTCGTGTACCCCTAGCTCACTACATAGGTGCCGTCTGCCCTTATCTCCACTAGGTGTACCCACTACTCCCAAGCGATCGGCTCCCTACCGTAGATATCCGTGCTGGCCCCACAATGGGGTGTATCACTCCCCAAAGTGGCTAGCCCGATACAAAAAATGGTGCACGGGTTATATCTACACGATGCAACAACGTCTTACCTACCAGCCCGGGTCCACACGCGCATATGAAACCCGTTGGACTCGCGTTGCCACCGCTACCCCGTTTTGGCCTCTTATAATCAAACCCGATATGCGTGTCCCGTCACTCGACTAGAGTCGAGCCCACTAAGATACGTTTGGGATATTGGTTGAAATGGGTCCCCCCACAAGCTACCCACCTAAGCTTGTCATTTCTAGTGTATACCACTTAACCCTTTAATCATGTTTTAATTACATGTTCCACTTTGGTTAAGTATTCTAATCGTATTTTCGATTGCCACCCAAGGCAACTACTAGATTTCCACATGCCACCCAAGGCACCCACTTAACCCTTCATGTCCCTCTACAAGCAATTATGGTTAAGTGTTTCTTAATTAATTAATTAAGATCATGACCTCATAAAGACCTCTCACATTAGACCATCTTTTTATGACCGCTGGATATGCCGGTTGGTTCTGGGCAGACTTCTGTCATAAAAAGGGTCTAACCTCGTGTCTTTACTTTAATCACGTATTTAATTTATGACTAAGACCTCTCACATTGGGCCAATCATTTGTAGCCGCTGGATGACCGGTCGGTTCCGGGCAGACTTCCGCTACAAAAGGGTCCAACCTCGTGTCTTAGTTGATTAATTACACCTAATTAATCACCCCCATAATTAATTATCCCTAATTAATTACACATTTTTAAGAATATGGGTAGACCTAACTCAATAGGTAAATTCCCAATTCCATAGTATGGGTAGACCTAACTTAATAGGTAAATTCCCAACTCCATAATGTGGGTAGACCTAACTTAATAGGTAAATTCCCAATTATGTCCATTCATTTTATGTTATGCTTAATCATAACAACTTTACACCTTTTTATAATCATGCATATTAACCCCATCGTTTCCCACGTAATTCGTTTACATAACACGTCATACATAGGGACAACTTTGCATATGTTATGCACATCATAAAAAGAGACAAACTTGCATATGAACTTGCATAAAACTTGCATATGAACTTGCATATGAACTTGCATAAAACTTTCATACGAACTTGCATAAAACTTGCATATGAACTTGCATAAAACTTGCATATGAACTTGCATAAAACTTGCATATGAACTTGCATATGAACTTGCATAAAACTTGCATATGAACTTGCATATGAACTTGCATAAAACTTGCATATGAACTTGCATAAAACTTGCATATGAACTTGCATATGAACTTGCATAAAACTTGCATATGAACTTGCATAAAACTTGCATATGAACTTGCATATGAACTTGCATAAAACTTGCATATGAACTTGCATACCATGTCATATCACAAAGGCAAACTTGCATATGTTATGCACATCATAGAAAGAGGCTAACTTGCACATGAATCTTGCATATAAACTTGCATATCATGCCATATCACAAAGGCAAACTTGCACATGTTATGCATATCATAAAAAGAGACTATCTTGCACATGAATCTTGCATATAAACTTGCATATCATGTCATATCACAAAGGCAAACTTGCATATGTTATGCACATCATAGAAAGAGACTAACTTGCATATGATCTTGCATATAAACTTCCATAAAACTTGCATATGAACTTACATGACACATCATATCATAAAAAGAGGCAAGTTTACATATGAACTTATAACATATGACAACCACAACTTGCATAATCCACATTTACATCCATAGCCTCCTAATATCCTATCCTAATTAGTTTAGCAATTACTTGCTAAAGGCATAAGAACTCACCAAAACCAAGATTAGCAAACTTATGAAGTAGAACTAGTTGCTAAATATGAAGAAGATGATGATTAGAGGTTGATTAGCTTGCAACTTCCTTCATAAACTAGTGGAGGCTCCTCTTAGGTTTGATTTTGGCGGCATGATGGCATCATTCCTATTTTTAGTATGGATTAGGCTTGCATTAGGGTGTATTTATAGGATTAGGGTGTGTTTTAGACCATAGGATTAACCCTAGGTTAGATTAGGTCCATCAGATTTAGGAAGTCTCTAGAACACAGCCCAGCCCTAGCCAGAAAACCAGACCTGGTGCACCCAGGCCAAGTGGCTCGACACCCCGTGTCGACAGGCAAGTCGACAGGGTAGTCGACTCCCCAGTCGACAGGCCTGTCGACATGGCTAGGGCGGGAACTTTCCCGCCTGGCCCCGCTGGTTGAAATTAAAAATCTGAATTTGAATTTTTAAATCTGTTTTTAACTTTGAATTTTCTGCAAACTTCATTGGGCCATAACTGGGCCATACGGACTCCGATTTACAAAATTTCGGACTCTATTTCGCGTATTTTTCCGAGACGAACGCAATGACGCAGCCCGTTTCCCCCATTTCTCACATTTGAGATTATTTATTCCGCAATTAGTGAATTTTAGCATTAACTAAAATACGGGGTGTTACACCCTAACAACGAATCTTCTTCAAAGGAAAGCTAATTCAACTTCAGAAATCAGAATTCAGAACTCAAGACCGCTTTTGAGTAGTGAGTTCGATAATTTTAATAAAATAATTAATAATTTAATTGGATTAAGTTATAATGCGGATTGTATGGATGTGATGTGAATTATTGATCGTATGTTGTAAATATGTTGTAGAATTGTGTTGAAATCTCTATGACGTTATGTTGTGATGCTATCATTTATGATGTAAAGCTATGTTGCTATCATCTATGTTGTAATTTTATATGTAATCAAATCATCATGTTTCATATGCTAGTTTGGTTATGTTGATTCATATGATAGATCACAAGTTTGTATGCAAGTTTAGATATTGATTTAGACAAGAATCATAGGCAAGTTAGTATAACCTTACATGTTTCGTGACATCAATTTTAGATCTAAAGTTAGGATATGACATATGTGAGTTATATGATAAATTCTACATGATAATTTACATGATAGATGCAAGTTTACACCACTGTTATGATGCATAAATCACATATGCAAGTTTGTATAAATATATGAGTTTGGGATATGAATCATGTTATGCAAGTTTAGGGTTATTGCCTATGCAAGTTTACACCTTTAGATGTAGATCTATGACATACATGATTTATGCAAGTTTGTGACCATTATCTCAACAATTTCACACCTTTAGATTTTGATCCATGACATATGTTGTTTATGCAAGTGGTAACTTTGGCACCTATGCAAGTTTTAGATGTAGAACATCATTCACACATGCAAGTTCACCCCTATGTTTAGATCGATGTTTTAATTATGTGTATATTGTGATGTTTTCTCCTTATTCCATGAGTTAGACTATTCGAGTTTAACGTATATTTTATGTTAAACGAACAAACATACAACATGGGGTAAAGGTGATAATATTAAAAAGATTTAATTGGCATAAATGCCTTAAAAGGCATAAAATAAATTTGTAATGAAAATTGGTATGATTTTACATACCACAAATAGATGGACATAATTGAGTCAATTATGGACATCGTTAATTGATTGATAATTTGAATAGGGAAAGTAATTCAAACTGGGGAATGATTAATTAGGAGTAATTAATCGTCTAAGACACGAGGTTAGGCTCTTTTGTGGTGTAAGACTTCCCGGACCCGCCCGGCAAATCCAACTGCCACAAATGCCAGTCTAATGTGGGAGGTCTTAGGCATAAACTAAATACGTAACAATTGTAAAGACACGAGGTTAGGCTCTTTTGTGGTGTAAGACTGCCCGGACTCGCCCGGCAAATCCAGCTGCCACAAATGCCAATCTAATGTGAGAGGTCTTTATGAGGTTACGATCTTAATGAATTAAGAAACACTTAACCAGATAAGCAGGTAGTGGGACATGAGGGGGTTAAGTGGGTGCCTTGGGCGGCATGTGGAATCTAGTGGGTGCCTTGGGTGGCATTTGGAAATACGATTAGAAACACTTAACCAAAATTGAAACATGAAATTGAAACATGAATAAGAAGTGGGTTAAGTGGGATGTACTAGAGGGGACCAAGCTTAGGTGGATAGCTTGTGTCAAGTAATGGGGGCCCATTTCAACTAGTAACCCATACGTATCTTTGTGGGCTCGACCCAAGTCGAGGACGGGACACGCATACTGGGCTTGACTGTAAGAGGCCAAACCGGGTTAGCGGTGGCAACGCAAGTCCAATGGGTTCATATGCGTGTGTGGACCCGGGCTGGTAGGTAAGACGTTGTTGCATCGTGTAGGTATAAGCCGTGCATTGTTGGTAGTATCGGGTTGCCACTTTGGGGAGTGATACACCCCACTGTGGGGCCAGCACGGGCATCTACGAGTTAGGGAGCCGATCGCTTGGGGGTAGTGGGTACACCTAGTGGAGATAGGGGCAGGCGTCACCTATGAAGGCAGCTAGGGGTGCACGAAACCTCCAATATCATTATTAAGTCTGTAGCTGGGATCAACCTTAGGGAGACGAGTGGTGGTGCAGTATAGCAATTATCCTATAGTGTTGGTGTAGTTTAGTAATTATCTTATAGTGGTTTAGGTGCGCTTTAACGATATCGTTGTTCATCTTGTTTCCTTATTTACTCTGCCATACTCAATGGTTCATGGTCATTTCCTTATTTTCCAACTTATGCCCTAGCCAAGTTACTTTGTTAATTATATTGTTAAAGTTATCGCACTCACCAGACTTTACGTCTGACCCCCCTTTGTTTCCTCCTCTTTTCTTCCTTCCCCCCCCCAGGTGCTCAGGTTGGAACTAGCAACAGTGGAGCTTGATTTTGGACAGCTTTTAGAAGATTGCTTGGATCGCTGAAGTAAAGTTCAGCTTCTCTTTTATTTATGGCTATTTTGTATTGGGGATTATGTCTTTCAATTTATGTACTTGGATTTAGTCAAGATGGATATTTTGTACTTGACTCTGGTTTTGATGATGTAATCAAACATATGTGTTTTCCGCTGCAATGAAATAAAGTTTTAAATTTTCTAGTACTGTTTATATCTGTCTTGTTGTTAAGTTTATGTTCTATACTTACTTAAAACGCTTCATAGAAGTTAATGCATTCCCTTTGTGAGTGACATTAATGGACGTGGGGTGTTACAATTGTCATGTTGAATTTCTCTTACATGCTGTTGTATCCTTCTCTCATCATGTTTTTTTTTTTTGCATATTGCATATGTCAATCTCTCACTTGATTAAACTCTTTAATACTGAACACTGTTTCCTTTAAGGTTTATCTTGGCTTCTACCGTATGCATGTATTTTCTTATCATTCATAACCATGAGGATAAACATCCTCAAAGAAAACATTTATAAATGGGTAATAATATATTATGATGGATGACGCATTGCTTATTCCAATGGCATTACCAAAGAAAATCTTCTTTCAGAGCTATTTTAGGTATGGTTTCGCTCTTATAAAATTTAGTCGCAGTCTTGTGTAGAACGAGTAAAACAGATGGTGTTTCATCCCTGATTTGGTGTTAACAAGACTTTAAGGGATGACAGACAGTTGAGAAAAAGGTTTAGGGAATTTTCTTGAAAATCTTTATGATGGCATCTCTTTAATTTTGCTTTTTTACAAGTTACTGCATTACTGTTTTTTTGTTTGTATAAACATCTACACAGTGGTGAAGCCATCCTATACTTTAATGCGGACTGCATTTTCAACCAAATCAAATGCGATATTGAAATCGTTAATGCATACATGAAGAACAAAATAGGTGTCAGGAGATAATTAAGTGGTTAGTTAAGTAAAATGATAATAATTCAAAAGTATGAGCTGAATTTCTGTACCAAATTGGATTACATTATTTCCGGTAATTCATTACTAAAACGTCCATGCATCCAATAGTTGACTACAAGTGTTCCTAGCACATTTAGTCTGGTCTTTCACTGTGAGAATGTTGTCAAACTTCATTGACTCGCAAGGATGTCTTAATGACAGTTGACTGCATCTTATCACGGTTACTTACAAGGATATTTTACATCCGAGTTCTATTGTTAATACAATTTATATTTCATATGAAGAAATGTTAGTTTGAACTTCTATTGAAGAATTTTATTTCATGTTCACTAGATAGAAATTGATGCAATTCATTCTGAAAAATAAGCAGGGAAGCGCTATAAATTTAACTCACAACATACAATATCATTAACAGAAGTAAATCGTATACAACACAACTGATCCAGTTTGAGACTGAGTTGCAAACTGGACTCAGTTTGGAGTCCACTTTGCAACTGAGCCCAGTTTGCGACTAAGTTGCAAACTGGAGTCCAGTTTGCAACTGAGTCGCAAACTAGTTGGACTCAGTTTGCGGCTTCTGTCGCGAACTGAGTCCAGTTTGCGACTGATTCGCAAACTGGATCAGTTTGCGAATGAAGTCGCAATCAGTTTGCCGCAAACTGAGTCCAGTTTGCGACTGAGTCGCAAACTGGATCGGTTTGCGACTGAAGTCGCAATCAGTTTGCGACTTCAGTCGCAAACCGATCCAGTTTGCAACTGAGTAGGAAACTGGACTCAGTTTGTGGCTTCTGTCGCAAACTGAGTTCAGCTTGCGATTGAAGCCGCAATCAGTTTGCGACTTCAGCCACAAACTGATCCAGTTTGCGGCTTAAGTCGCAAACTGATTGCGATTTCAGTCGCAAACTGGATCAGTTTGCGAACAGAAGTCGCAAACTAGATCAGTTTGCGACAGAAATCACAAACTGAGTCCAGTTTGCGACTACTGTCGTAAACTGAGTCCAGTTTGCGACTACTATTGCAAACTAAGTCCATGTTAGTCCGCGGCAAAACGATGCTTGTTATTGTTGTCTTCTTGTTGTTGTTGTGGAGACGGAACTGAACTAATGTTTTTTATTTTAATTTCTTTTCAGGCTTTGGAACAAGCACGAGTTGCATGGGATTGGCAACTGCAGTTTTTTTTTTAAGCAAGAAATGTGAACATTATGTTTTGTATATATTGCGTTATATGGTTTGTTTTAACTGAAATTACGGTTTATATATTAATCGAATTATGCTTTGTGTATCTTCTTTATATACTATTATATGGGTGTTGCGTATCTTCTTTGTTGTGCATATATATATATATATATATTTATCAATGGGTATAGTGTTTCTGTATATTGCATATATGATATATTGATTTTGATACGGTTAAAACCCATATCTAATTCGTTGATAGCATTGTAGAAATGAGGCATTAAACACGGTTTTAAGCCGTATCAGCATAGCAGTTTGATATGGTTTTAAGCCGTATCAATCTACTAAATTGATACGGCTTTAAACCGTATCGATCCATGAAGTTGACAGCGCCAGCATATTAATTTGATACGGCTTTAAGCCGTATCAGATTAATCAATTGATACGGCTTAAAGCCGTATCAAATTAATAGTTTGATACGGCTATAAACCGTATCAAAATACCTATTTGATACGGTTTTAAGCTGCATCAATTTATGAATTTGATACGGTTTTAAGCCGTATCACAGCAACAAAGACGCCACTTTTTGATACGGCTTAAAACCGTATCAAATCCATTTTGATACGGCCATAAGCACTGCCAAATTGGCATTTTTGGTGTAGTGAAATACAAGACTTGGTTTGAATTTTATGTTTTTGTTATTGAAATATATATATATATATATATTTATCCATATAGTTATAACATCTTTTAGTTATCTAATTGGTGATTAGAACGTTATAGCATAAGCAAGGGTACAAACTTTGGATCAATGTGGAAACATGTTTATGAGCGAAAAGAAATATCCTCTTCTGTTGGATTTAGAGTGAAGATACAAATGTAGAACCATGTTCATTATAATCATACAAATAAAATGACAGATAGTATAGCATAAGCAATGTTACAGATTTTCCATTACTGTGGAAGACAACGTTAACGTTAAGATAAGCAACCAAACTGAACATGAGCTAATACATATGGTTACAAATGGATCAAGCACCTCTCCCAACCCAACCACCACACACGCTAAGGCGATTGATCAGGGCGTATGAGGTTTGAGATGAGCATGCTCAGATACTTCATCAGGAGGCGCGCAACATCCCCTGCAGCTACTCAAGCATATGAGTTTGGCAGCACAACATGCAGCAAAGGAGCAGCCTGGTCTCACACACACTGGTCTCTTAGGCAACGGCGGAAGATTAAACGCACCTGTAAAACTAGTGATAAGTATGTCATTTTTGCTGCATTCAATAAGCCAGGCATCAGCTATACCTAATTTTTCTATTCTTAAATTCAACTACTTACCGGCTGTAGTCTCCGAATTCAAAAGGGCAGTAACAGCCAAAAGGAGACAAAATATAACCAAAGTTTTCACTGAAAAAGCCATGATCGTATTGCTTGATATGGTGCAACAAGATGAAGAGATTGTAATGCAATTATGCAAATGTTGCTTTATTTATAAGCAAAAAATAAACCAGTAAAATATCTATATGGTGGTTGTCATGCATTTACTTTGGGGGGACATGTTGACTCATTATGATTAACTCAGCCAATGTCCTAAACATCAACTTTGCCATATATCAATATGGCTTCCAGTCCTTTATACTTCTATACTTAAATCTTCCAGATTATTTTTGCCATACATTAGACATGAAATTCATAGTGTTCTTTTTTCTTTAAGAGAATGGTATATATATAAATTGCTTATATTTTATAACAACTTATATATACAGTTTTCTAATTAAAATTACATTAAGTTTTCACATTCTTTGTAATTTAAGTTACTACGTGATTTTAAAATACTATAAAATATGTTGCCTTAATCAAAACTAATTAATGTTTGCATTTGGAGATTCCACGTTCTTTCCTGCTGAATAATTGTAATACAAGGCCGTTTTGGACCTCGGTCTTGTTCAAGACTGGCTTTCTTTGCTGTTTCCTAGTAAATTATTTAGTGCAACTGACTTCATCCACCTGCATTGACTTAAGACTTCATCCACCGGGATCAAATCCAAACATTGTGAGTTAGTTACTTTTAGATTTAAATGATTAAAAGTAATACGTGATATGGCTGTGGTTTGGATATGTTATAAATTGTGAATATACGATATTCTTGGATCTTAATCTTTGTTATGCTAGATCTACCTTTATAAATCTAATTCACTTGTGGTTTATTTATCATGTCACCTTTGTGGATCTTAACCTTTATCTATGTTTGTGGTTAATTTGGATATGTCATTATTTGACAATTAAAACCCCGCTTAGATCTAATTCTCCATCTCGATCATTTTGTACCTATCGTGTGGTTTTTAATTTAGATCTATCATTATTTGGACATATGAATCCTTATTTAGATCTATTCATGCCTATTAGGACATCCTTGTTATTTTAGATCTAGTTTTATCATCACCTGTTGACTAGATATGTTTTTATGTCCGCCTTATTATTATGCCAATTACATGTATATGCCAGTGTGTGTGTGTGTATGTATATATATATATATATATATATATATATATATATATATATATATATATATATATATGCCAGTTATGTTAGAATAATCACTATTGTCATCTTCCCATCATCTTTCCCTTTTATTGTTTATGGCTAGGCTACTTTCTAGCCTAGACATGATGCCAAATATATGATAATGCGTTAGTTTGGGAACGGAGGAAAACATTAAAATTGGCATAACTTGTGACGAATATGAATTTGGACATAAAATTCTCTATGAATATAATTGGGTAAATGGTCACGAACTATAAAGATATAAGCATAATTAACTGGTCAATAATTAATATTCCTAGGATTACAGCAATTAGAAACTGTAACTGGACTTATGACATAAGGTTAGATTGCATTTGTGGTGGAAGTCTGCCTGGACCCGACCGACATTTCCAGCAACCGTAAATGTTGAACATAGTGTGAGGGGCCTAAGTTAACTGCAACTCAGATTATGCTGCAATGTTCTGTTGATGCATATGGTGCTTGTGTCAGCAACAAAAAAGGTGTGCATAAACTGATTGCAGATAAGTTCAACGATGCCATAGAAACCATTACGGACATCGTATCGATTGACGAAACCAAGATCTGAAACAAGTATGATAGTCTTCGACGAGATTGGACGAAATGGGATGCGCTGATGACGAAGACTGACGCGGGTTGGGATGCATACAAAGGAACGGTCTCTGGAAGCGATGAATGGTGCGAAGATCATGTTAAGGTCTGTAAATTTATTTTTTTACCATTCAATTATAGACAGTTTCTTACAATTTATTTCTTACATTTAGGAATTTGGAATGGGTGTCTTGAAATATAAGAAACGTCCAATAGAACACTTAGAGCTGATGCAACAATTATTTCGTGGGACGAATGCAACTGGTCAATCGTCGTACACTCTTGCTGCTAATGTACAACCATCGCAGACTGGCACGCCGCTATCAACACAAAGCACGTTTGACAGAACACGGGATTTCGACGGGTTTTTTAATCCATTGGATGACACGCAAAATAATCATATTCCAAACTTGAATTCGCCATCAAATCCTCCAGTGCAACAAACTTCAATGAATCCACCAAATACCCAAAATCCAATGAATCCGCCTACTCAACCAACTGCACGTCAAAATTTAAGAAGACAACGTGGTGAAAGTGACGATAAGATGACTATGCACATTGACCTAATGCACGAGAGACAGATGAAAAAGTCTCGCACGCATTCTGATAGTCCTAAAACGGGTACTAGCGTGGAATCAACGGGAAGTTCTACAACTTATGCAAATACGGTTGCTCGCATGCAACGTCTTCGAGCAACGGGTGAGTTTGATGTTGCAGACGCACTATTATTTGTTTTGGATCCCAAAATAAATGATATGTTCACTGCTCTTCCGGATGAGATAGCAAAAAGCTGGTTGATAAGAGGGCTTGCAGACAAACGCCACGACCAAGAATACCAAACTTATCTGATAAATACCAACAAGTAGGAGGTTCATGTCATCGTGTTATTGTATTTCTGTCGTATTTATGTTTGAATTTTCTTTGTGTAATAAAATGTAGTCGTTTTGTTTTACGAAATTAGTATTTAATTAAATCAAAACAAAAAATTTAACAATTAAATTTCCCGCTCAAATACCCCGTTCGCAGCTAAAAACAGATTCCCCGTTCGCTACAGTACCACACTCAAATACCCTGCTCAAATGCCACGCTCAAATACCCCGCTCGCGTTGGTTAAGAATGCACCCTTTGTCCACTCGCATATCCATGTTTCTACACTTACATACAAACAGTTTACAGTCTGCTTCAACGATACCCGTTCTACCACACTTCATTGCTCTACTACCTTCACCTCATTCAATTACCTTCAAACAAATATGCTCTTGCACCCGCCTACAAACCAACCCGACAATGACATATCTACCTCTTGTCTCTCAACATCCACTCTTCTATAGACCGGAGCTACCAAAGAAATATGATCACTCCTACATTATTGCTAAAGACCGAAGCAAACAAAGAACTATTCATTATCTCTAACATAGAAATCCACATCAACCCAACGTTGTGTGGGACTGCATGTAGGATAACTCCGAACCCGCATAAAATCCCTGTGTGTACTTTCGTTTTACTGCTTTTTATTTTTATTTTCTGCATTCGTGATTGATTCTGTGTTCGTCGATATCTGTGATTTGCACAACATTCAGATAAATCTAAAAAAAATTCGAGAAATTTATAGAATCCATAAAACACAACTCACCACCTCTAGTATTTAGTTTACCTTTAGATTCTTAATCCTCATCCCCAACAAGTTTAGGCGCAAACTTTTCTTAAACAAATGCGATCCAACAGATAGACGCATTCTTTGGCGAATGACAACGGTGAAATGCAAGTGGGTGCAACCCATTAGACAATAACAATGAAAGGCGAGCAAACGCAACACGTTAGAACAGCAATGACGAAAACAAATGGGTGCGACTCAGTAGACACGATTGTTCGAAAAGGTGGCGGACGAATATAAATAGAGGAGTATACTAATCACATTCTCTATCCGACTTTTCTGTTTTCTTCCTTCTCTCTTCTTTGCTCTCACTACTGGCTCCATTGTTAAATGTAGAGTTGACATACTCTATACAATCTCGTGTAGAAATATTCTGTTGTATCTCGGGAAATTTTGCAAATAAAAGTTTTAAGGACATTGCTAAGGCAAGCCTCAAAATCCCATTTATTTCATATAATTTTTTCAAAAAATTGTTGTGATTTGTTCATGATATATTGCAGTTTTTATATTTGCGGCTGTATTATTTCCCTGTTTATAATAAAGTACACCCAACCGAGTCGAGTCGTGGTGAAGCAATACTCAACGGTGACGGGTCGTCGTAAAGTTATACTCAATAGAGACAGGTTGTAGTGCATTCTTAGTTTGCATGCATAGCTATCTATTTGATTTTGTTGTTATATCATTATTTGATTGGGTTGATCTCTTTTTGAATATTGTTGTATCTAACATATTTATCCATGTTAGAGCATTTTTTTAGTCACTAATCGGTGATTAGATCGTTTTAGTAAAATTACATGCACTAGTGATTAGAATTTGATATGTGAGACTAAAGTTATAACAAAGACTGATCAATTACATACGGATAAAATATCTAGGCAAGACAAATATTATTGAATACATATAATGTCATATTTATATAATTGTCATGTTAACCATTGATATATATATATATATATATATATTGAGAGAGAGAGAGAGGGAAATTTCTTTGATTTGTTGTGAACTTTTTTCAGCTCCTTTGATAATAAAAATAAATAAACAAACATATAAATAGATAATAAGTAGTTTTCTACAACTAATATGCAACAAATTCGTGTAATACAAATTACCAGCTTAATAAAAAGCTAATACCATGTCCATCGTTGTATCAGAGTGCACAAAATCTAAACAAAATTGGAACGTGCACTTCTTAAAAGTGAATATGTTCATGTACATATGTATTTGTCTGTTTTTTTAATACAGGATAGTCATCTATTTTTCAAATATGAATGTAAATGAATTTCGTATATTTCAGGTATACCAATCCCTTGAACCGACTAGTTAACTCCATGCCAAATATTTAAATACTGTAAACAATGTAAAACAAATAAACTGTTCATTTCTGGAATTGAAAAATAATAATCTACATAAGCATTGAAAATACAGATGTAGAAACGATATTAATAGAGTACTAAATAACTTGCAATATTATTTGGTATATCTTGGGTATATCCATTAATCACATAGATAAAACGATAGGGTAACATAAGCAAAGGGTACTACCTTGCAGTTACACAGTAGAAGATAACATCAAAATTAACAGGGGCGGATATTAAGATCATAGGCGACCATTTATTTATATTAGAATCAGCACACGAGCGGATACAAATTGCTTCAAAAGGAGCAAACATATAGAAGTGCATAGCTCCACACACACACACCCCACTGAGAGAGCAATATAATTCGTATATTATGAGTTCGCGAAAATAAATCTATAGGGAGAAAGAAACACTTCTGTTGGTGCCACAGTAACAAGATTTATCTACTTCTATTGGATTTTGGATTGAAAGTACAGACGTGGAAACATGTTCGTTATAACATAAGCAAAGGGTACTAACTAGCACTTGCAGTTACACGGTAGAACATCAAAATAAACAGGGGTGGATATTAAGATCATAGGCGATCATTCATTTATATTATTAGAATTAACAGATGAAGGCAAGCAAGCAAACTGAACACGAACATACATATAATTCGTATATTATGATTGATCATCAAGGCTTATGAGGTTTGAGATGAGCTTGCTCCTCAGGTACTTCATCAGCAGCCTTGCAGCATCCCCTGCACCTACCAATGTTTTTGGGTTTGGGAAAGCAACATGCATAGGTGCAGCCTGGTCTTCTCCCAGGAATTGGTCCCGGACGCAGTGGTCCATTCCCAGTTGGAATTAGCCTCGTCTCTCCTGTAAAATCAGTGATATGGAAAGCATCAGCTACACCTTATTTTTCCTATTCTTAAATTCAACTACTTACCGGCGGTTGTAGTCTCGGAATTGAAAAGGGCAGTAGCAGCCAAAAGAAGACAAAACATAACCAAAGTTTTCACTGAGATGGCCATGATCGTATTGCTTGTTTATGGTGGTGCAGTAAGATGAAGATATTGTAATGAAAATGCTGCTTTATTTATAAGCAAAAAATAAACCAGCAAAATATCTATATGGCGGCTGTCATGCATCTACTTTGGGGGGACATGTTGACTCATTATGATTAACTCAGCCAATGTCCTAAACATCAACTTTGCCATATATCAATATGGCATCCAGTCATTTACACTTCTACTTAAATTTTCCAGATTATTTTTGCTGATTAACCATCGTATGCAAATAAATAATATTAGACATGAAATTCACAGTGTTCTTTTTTCTTTTAGAGAATGGTATATATACATGCTTATATTTTATAACAACTTATATAGTTTTCTAATTAAAATTAGATTAAGTTTTCACATTCTTTTTAACTTAAGTTACTGCGCGATTCTAAAATACTATAAAATATGCTGCCCATATTAAGGTCAAAATTAATTACTGTTTGCATTTGGAGATTCCAAGTTCTTTCCTGCTGAATAATTGTAATACAAGGCCGTTTTGGACCTCGGTCTTTTTCAAGGCTGGCTTTCTTTGTTGTTTCCTAATTAATCATTTGGTGCAACTGACTTCATCCACCTGCATTGACTTAAGACTTCATTTTTCCTCAAATAAGATGGCCACTTGCAGATGGAGACGCACCACTTGGCTGTGATAAAATATTTCACGCAACAGCAGAAAACCCACATGCATATATCAGCTCTTGTTAACCATAAATTGGCCGGCAAATCCGTTTTCCCTTCCAACGTTTTAAATAGCTCTACTGATGTTATGTTTTCTGAAATATATAGGTTAACATGTATTTTATTAATATAGTAAGTAAGTTATAGCATAAATGAAATGATTTTGTCTTAAAATTGCAAATATGCAATTAAATTGTTTGTTTAAGATTTAAAATAAATTTCTAAAAGAATAAATGGCAGAACATGCGATCCAAAAATATCAGTTAGTCAATTGATAATTTTCTCTTCATTGGCGTTCAATATGTCACTCTACTCCACATTTTTTTTCCACTCTTGAAAACGTTATTTTTACTTAAATTTCGATATTGCATTGCTTATTTTTTGACTGTCTATAACGCGCGCGCACACACATGTATATATATATACATATATATATATATACATATATACATATACATATACATATACATGTACACACACATATTTCATATTTGAATTTTTGTCTTTTCAGAATGGCAAACCGTAAAAAACATCATTTGTCTTCGAAATGTACTCAACTTCTACTGAAAATAGTCGTTGCTTATGTGAAATGCAGTGCGAACAAGGAGGGTATGCATAAAGTGACTATTAGCGTCATGTCCCTAGAATTGTTCCGAGTACAGGGACTCAATTGATTCAGGGCAGCAATCACACCCAGTCGATTTAAAAGGACTACGACCACACCTCAATTACAAACACAACCCACCGCCTGCAAAAGATGCATCTACCACCTGAGTAGCACCGTGCATAAACCAACGACCTAAAAGGGTTTGCAATACCATCGACACCCGTCTAACACTTGATCTGAGATCCTTCCTTGATCATTACGGATCGCTTGAGCATCATCAACATGAAGACCCCTGTCGAACACATCAGCAGTGACCAAATTAACCTCTCACCTTGCTGTGGACTAGGTTCTTCAACCGTCACTCGCCTTCCACATCGACACCCGTCAACCACTTGACCTGAGCTCTTTCTCGATCACTCCTAATCCCTCGAGCATCATCAACGTGAAGACGCCAGTCGAAAACAAGAACCGAATCACCAAGGTATAGGCAAATCAAACCAATTGTCGACATCTTCGTCTTCACCCATCTTCCCTCATCCACATCGGAGGGTTTCTGTTCATCTCCATAAACCAAACCATTGAGGCCTTCGAATCCCCAATCAAAATTAGTCATCACCAACAACACCATCATATCCGTCATCAAAAAAATTGATTTTTTTCACTCCAAAATCACACTAAGCTTTGCGATGATCTAGCTCTGATACCAACTGTTGTGAAAACTACGCCTTTGCGGAAGCGTCCAGGATCTTATTCACCCAATAACTTAAAGACGATTTCTATGGAAACAAACACAGATATGAAATCACACGCGCAAACACAAAATATTCCACCCAACCACCCTCTTTATTGATTCTCAAAACGAATTTTGTTTACACACACTGGTTCAACAAGCAACAATAAACAAACTACAAGAATCAATAACCTTATTGAGAAAGGGAAAAAATATCTAGATGACTACAACTCTTGTTGAAGAAGGAGAACAATGAAGAACGACGACTAATCCTTGGATTAATTGCAGGCACGCAGCCACCACTCTATTCGGTCATATATTAATCCAACCCTATGTGCTGCTTTTATAGGAGAACAGAAGGCCTAGGCAAATACCGAATTTGCCTCTTCAATACTTGCCACTACCGATTTTGCTGGTATTAAGGGCGATAGATTAGAGGCGAAATAAAAAATTTGCCCCTGTTAATAGCTAATTGGGAGCGAAATAAGTATTAGCCCCCACTAATCTATTAAATAATAGTAAAGCAGAAGCTTTTCAAGCTCTTTCCTTAATTCTCCTTAATTCTCTCAATTATCTCACTTCTCCTTAAAACTCTGAAAATACTTCTATTAAATTAAAATAATACACCAATATAAATTATAAAGATATTAAAAATCCCAACAACAGCATGCGCAGGAATTCAAATCTGAATTACATCATACAGCAAATCCAAACTGGGAAAATATCGCACGTTTATAGCACTTTCACAAATTTGTATTACAAAATATAACAATACTGTTCATATTACAGCAAATTTATAGCACACATCTATCCCTACTATATAGCACATATACAAAACGTGTCAATTTTCCCCTTAAAGTTGCCTGAAGCACGAAGCATTTAACCCACTCTGCATATAACCCATATGGCATGAAAGTTGCCTGAAGCACAAAGAATATAACCCGGTCTGCATATAATCCATCTAGCTGAAAAATATAACACACTTATTAGTTTATTTACTTATAATAAAAGAAAAGCATGAAAGTATCTACATTCTTCCACTTTTTGCTGAATTTAAAATCCTTCAATTTGAATTTCTACTTCATTCAAATTCCTAAAAATCCAATTATATAACCAAGTCTTCCACTTTTTTCTAGGTCAATGGAATTATCCCAATTTAAACATTTTTTGACCTTATCACCTTTTCTCTATAAATATACAACCTCACTACTTATATTCAAACTCAATACTTACATTCAAACCATTGCTTCAGTAAGATTTCTGTTTTTTTTATTTACTATTTCAATTAATTTTCAATTTTTTATCTTTTCTTTTACTTTTCTAAGCTAAACTTTGACAATTTTTCTATTCACAGGTAACTGGAAAGATGAATTCCAACTTTTGTCGTTTACAATCCCTAGACTTAAACACAAGAGACTGCAAAATAAAGGCGAGAGCTTCTAGAGTATGGCGATCCATTAACTTGAACAACAATGAAAGTTTCACAATTAATATATTGCTTATTGATAAAGAGGTAAACATAGAAATGTCACAACGTTTTATATTATATTATTTTAACATACTAAAATCCTGCTTTTTTTATATCAGGGCTTTCAAATGGTTGAAGTTATACCAAAATTTTTAATGAACAAGTTTCAATCCAAAGTTACAGAGGGAGCAATTTTTGAAATCAGCAAATTTGCCATAAAAATTCAAAAGAAGGCTTATCAGGTAGTGGAAACAGATTGCAACATTGAATTTCGGGCTAACACGTGCATGATAAAAGTGTTCACTGATGAAACAAATATTCCTAAATACAAATTTGGTTTATTCCCATTGGATCAAATAGATTCTCGATACGAAAACGACACATGCACATTAGGTATGATTATACAAACATATCATTTATTAGTGTTATACCATTTAGTTAACAATACAATAATATTATTTTTCAGATGTAATTGGGAAATTATGTTCAATGTCGCATATTGAACAAAGAACCAAGTTTGACCAAGGAAAAAGTTTGAAGAGAGATATCGTCATTGCAGATTCAAAGTAATAGTTATCCTGCTTTGTTTTATTTTACAATTTTATATTCAGTCAAATATTATAAATGCAACCTTCATTACAACTTAAAAAATCATGTTTTTTTATGCTAAAACATAATTACGTATTAAAATTGTTAAACTTTTACATTTGTCTTTTATTTCCATCTTTCTTTATCAGATAATAAAACTATTATATAAGTTGCTCAGGCTGCTTTTTCTTTCTTTGTTTTCTGTTTCTAATAATAAAATCCTATTTTATTTTCTCCTTTTACAGTGGTACAAAAGTTTAAATTACCTTATGGGGCGATGTAGCTCGACAATGCAATGAAGAAAATATATCAAAAATTAATGGAACTATTGTCCTGATAGTTACCTCGACTTCCGTCAGAAATTATGGAGGTAAAAAAGAATTTACCTATCATATTCCAATGTTTTAAATACACCAATAAATACTCATGGCTAAACTACTATTGTCTATAAACAGGAACATATTTCTTACAGTCCTCGAATGCTACCAAGGTGTATATTAACTTGGAAGTGCCTAAAGTTTCAGCCATGATAAAAACGTATGTTTTAGGATAAAAATACAGTTTTTTTAATTTAATGCTTAATCCTATACGCATATTTAAGTTAACACTTTTTTAAACATCTCAAAGAAGAGGTTGCTTCAAACGACTCGCCAATACAAATAATCAACAAAAAGGATGATATTGAAGAGGCGACTATAGAGAAAAAAACTTTGGAAGAACTACTGACTGAAATAAAAAATTCAGACAACAAAGTACAAATTATCATCCAAAACCCAAATTTTGTTTTGACTAACCATTCCAATGAATATAATTATTTATTTTGCATTGTTTTAGGGAACCATGTTCGATTGCCATGCCACTATACTACAAATCTATGATCGATATGGTTGGGGCTATTTGTCTTGCCCGAAATGTAGGAAGACGGTGGAAAAGACAGATGAAGTATTTTACTGCATCAAATGTGAAGCTGAAACCAAATGCCCAATTCTACGGTAAAAAATATATTTAAACTTCACATTTTTCAAAATTTAACATACATTTCACTTATATACTTTCTTTTAGGTACAAACTCAATATGCTAATTAGTGACGATTCCGGATTAGTCGATTTGATTGCATTTGAGAAGGAAGCTGAACATTTAATAAAACATACAGTGAAAGAGTTAACTAACCTTGAATAAAAGGTTAAGTCCCATATATCGTTATTTCGGTACAAAAAATATTTTTTAAATCCCGTTTAAATTTGAAGTCTAACTGTGGAAAAACAGGAAAATGGAAAGGAAACGATTGCTTCTATGTTCAATAACTTGGCTGGAACAAAAATAATATTCCAAGTTAAAAAGACGGAGTGTTGCATAAAGAATAGTGAAAAAAGAAAATTAACTGCAAATAAAATTCAAAGAGTCACTGTTGATCAGAAAACATTTAGCACAACAAAAGTGATGAAAAAGGTAAAACAACATTCCAATTAAGATCATGTCTCAAATCACAGACAATGACATGACATGACAGTTTTAATTTTCTTTCAAGTAACCGAGTCTGAGATACACAATTTGAAAAGACTAATGGAAGAAGAGAACATCGATGAAGACACAACTACGGGCAAAAAAATTGCAGAGGCGTACCATAAAATCATGAAATTGTTTTAGATTTGTTTTAGAATTGTTTTTATGATTTGTTTTATATTTGTTTTAGATTTGTTTTTATGTTTTTCAGAATAAATTTATTGTTTTGTGCTTTAGCATTTATTTCAAGTTATTTTATTTATTCAATAACCAACTGGTAGTTCCATTTGCAAGTTATATTATATTATTTATGTTTTTTCTTTCTGCCATTATTTTTCTCTTGCAACTCGGAAAACAATCATATCCAAAATGTCATAATTCATCGCATGTGCTACTTTTTCTTTTCTGAATTATGATTATATTAGATGAAATAGTTTCTGAAGTTAAAAAGAAAACAAAAAGCACATATGAATTATGACATCCTGCAAATGACAAATTTAACAAGTTCCAGATAGTAAATTGGTTTAACAAGTCCTGCTATGATCTTCTGAAATAAATAAATGGTTCCTAAAGTACACAAGTAGAATACCATAACTAGGACAATACCTTAGTTGATCCATTTAATTTCCTCTGATTCACATGCGACAAACTTGACCCAGGTTTTGATGAAGGAATGTATTCCCTTTGTGCCCTTATTTCGGTAGAATCACATTTATCAGTAACTGGTTTGTCACTGCCAGCACCTAAAGCACCTTCAATGGTTTCATGAATCCTTCTATGATCTTCTGAAATAAATAAATGGTTCCTAAAGTACACAAGTAGAATACCATAACTAGGATAATACCTTAGTTTATCCATTTAATATCCTCAGATTCACATGCGGAAACTTTGAAACAGGTTTTGCATATGGAATATATTCCCTTTGTCCCCTTATTTTGCTAGAATCGGATTTATCAGTAACCAGTTTGTCACTACCAGAAACTAAAGCAGCTTCAGTATATCTGGTACAATAAATTACAAAAAAATGATAATACCAGTTACATTATTTGAGAACCATCACGGAATTTGCAATAATTATTTGTATATAAGTATAACATGACATAGAATACAGAATTTTGTTGCATGAAGTATTACTACGCTGTCAGGGTTTCAGTTTGTTTATGCATTTATGTGCAAATATTCCAACTACATAGTTAAGTTTGATCTTAGCAAGTAACTTCAACCTATATCTAAATTTAGAAGCTGCATCGTACTCACCCGAAACTGAGATCTTCAGTAGGAAACTGGAGCTGAAGGCTTTTTCCCTCAGCAAATAAAGTTCGTAACCTAGAAAGCCTTGACAAACCAATAGGGTTTATATCAGTGTTATTATGCAGGTATATTTTTGGATAAATAAGTGAACGGTAATTTCAGATTGTATATAAAGCATACTTTATCCGAACTACAGTCATTCATAACACTCCTGAATCCATCAACAATCTTTGGGTTCACAATCAATAGTTTGTTTTGCTGACAGACTTTGCATTTAGAAAGTTTGTATTAAGAATTGTATTATAAACTAATACAAAAAATAAAAGAGTGTATAAACAGATTTTATTTTATTACCCATTCTATGACTAATTCATGTAACTAAAATATCTTAATTGCTTTATTCCTTGGACCAAGATTTTAAATACCCTATTTTTACTGTCAATTTTTGTACTTAGTCTCCCTATGTTGATTACTTCTCTTTTTATATATTTTTTTATAGAAATTTAAACAAAAAATCTTTTTTCACCCTTTCAAAACCATATATATTTCTGCTGTCCATGCACTACAACTGATTAAAGGGATGCAAGTATATTTCTAGATTACTATCAAATGATATTACTTTGACATACCTACAGAAAAATAAAAAAAAAACGTTTTTTTCCTTCTCAAAACCTCATATAATATTTTCTTTTCCTATACAAATATAAACAAAACATATTTTTTCTCCTTGCAAATACTCAAATTATATTTTTTATCCATACAAATATAAACTATTATATCTATTTTTCCTTTCAAAACCGCAGATTATATTTCTCCAGTCCATGTACTACCATTGATTCAAGGGATCTACTAACAAAGGTGTGTATATAATTTGTTTGAATATAACAGTTAAATTTGGGTATGCTAGGTGTTTGCTAGGATATCTATAAAAGGTGTGTATAATTTGTTTGAATATAACAGTTAAATTTGGGTATGGTAGGTGTTTGCTAGGATATCTATAAAAGGATTTTCAATAATATGAAGAAAAAATAATAATAAGTGAACTAAATAGGCCGAATTACCCAAAAATCATGATAATACATGTTGGTAACATATTTCCATACATATATAATTGTAACTACTTCTATCTCATACAATATAATCAATACAGATAAATGGTTAAATCTGTTGAAGGAGGCAAAGAATTCAAGTAACTAAAATATCTTAATTGCTTTATTCCTTAGACCAAGATTTTAAATACCCTATTTTTACTGTTATTTTTTGTACTAAGTCTCTGTATGTTGATTACTTCTCTTTTTATATATTTTTTGTATAGAAATTTAAACAAAAAAACTTTTTTCCCCCTTTCAAAACCTTATTTATTTCTGCAGTCCATGCACTACAACTGATTAAAGAGATGCAAGTATATTTCTAGATTACTATCAAATGATATTACTTTGACTTACCTACAGAAAATAAAAATAAAAAAACGTTTTTTTCCTTCTCGAAACCTCATAGAATATTTTCTTTTCCTATACAAATATAAACAAAACATATTTTTTCTCCTTGCAAAACCTCAAATTATATTATTTATCCATACAAATATAAACTAATAATCTATTTTTCCTTTCAAAACCGCAGATTATATTTCTCCAGTCCATGTACTACCATTGATTGAAGGGATCTATTAACAAAGGTGTGTATATAATTTGTTTGAATATAACAGTTAAATTTGGGTATGCTAGGTGTTTGCTACGATATCTATAAAAGGTATGTATAATTTGTTTGAATATAACAGTTAAATTTGGGTATGCTAGGTGTTTGCTAGTATATCTATAAAAGGATTTTCAATAATATGAAGAAAAAATAATAATAAGTGAACTAAATAGGACGAATTACCCAAAAATCATGATAATACATGTTGGTAACATATTTCCATACATATATAATTGTAACTACTTCTATCTCATACAATATAATCAATACAGATAAATGGTTAAATCTGTTGAAGGAGGCAAAGACCAAGTAGCAAGGAAGCGAGGCAAAGTTTTAAACAACAATAAAGAAGAAAATATGGAAGACAATGAACAGAGATATCAAAACCATACCCGTGAACGATTCAAAGGACCAAAGAATTCAATTACATCTTGGTCTACTTTAAATTTCGATGCCATTGAAGTAGATTTAGCCACCAGAAAAGCAGGTAAAATAATTAATCTATGAGCGTAATTGTTAAAATGTATTACATTTATTGAAACATTGAGCTTTGATACAAATGTCCATTGCAGCCCAAAAGCAAAAGCGGCAAAAAAGACGTCGTATCCTTTACAACAAACAAAAGGGAAAACAAATACTTCATCATCGTAAGAGATGCTTTAAATTTGATAAATATTGATAGTGTAAAATATTTCTTATTTAATGTACCTGATCATGAAAGTTTCAAATTAGGTCCGACTGTTGCTTCAGCTATAGAAACAAACATTTTTGTTTCACCAGCTGAATATATAGATGAAAGCATGCAAACTACTTATTCTGATCAGACAATTGAAACACCTGCGATTGTTAGAAAAAGCCAAGGTAAATGTTATTTATACCGTAAAAACATTAAACCAAATATGATAATCATTTATTGCAGTACTAACCTTACCACTGAATGATTCAAAGGAACGAAGAATTCAATTAAATCTTACTCTACTTTAAATTTCGACGCCATTGAACTAGATTCAGCCACTTGAAAAGCAGGTAAAATAACGAATATACGTGTGTAATTTCTTTGACACAAATTTCCATCGCAGCCCAAAAACAACGACGGCAAGAAAGACGTCATATACTTTACAACAAACGAAAGGGAAAACAAATATTTCATAATCGTAAGAGATGCTTTAAATTAAATATATTGAGTTGATATCGTATAATATTTCTTATTTCTTATATAATGTACCTGATCAAGAAATTCCAAAATTAGGTCCAACTATTGCTTCAGCCATAGATACAAACAATTTTGTTTTGCCAACTGGAACAATAGATGAAGATTTGCAAACTACGTATCCTGATAAGACCATTTAAACAGCTGCAGTGATTAGAAAAAGAAAAGGTACATATTATCTATATTGTAAAAACAGTAAATTGAATATAATAATCGTTTATTACAGTATTAACCTTGCTTGTGATTACAACAGTTCAATGGCACAATCGTCAAACAAGACGTCGAATCCTGGACAACAAACGTAGAATTGCAAACAGAAACCGCAGTACTGGTATGAAATAGTTCAAGTACAGTACATCTAAGACTACACTATAGAGTATAAGTCAATCTGTTACCTGTCTACACCCACAAAATAGACATAATTCCGTGGAGCACATTCAGAAAAACAGTATATACCTGGAAGAAGCAAAATATAGGATTGTTTTAAAAGATAAAAGCTCGGCTGTAAGTAATTAAAATGAACAAATAAAAATTTGAAAGTGCCAATAACCTCAACTCAATATGAAAACCAAAATGTGTCCTGATTTAACGAGAAGTTTAATATATATGCACATTACATAGTTTATCATATAACATAACTTCTTCATTATTAGTTGAAAGCAGTGGCACAAATTCGTAACAGCCATCTCAAATTTCTGCGTTGAATCATTCGTCCACTGTACAAAATGATCCATGTCAACAAATTCATATAATGGAATCATCATCGATCCATGACACAGTTACAAGTACGTGAAGATTTTATAAGAATAATTTAGTTGTGTACATCATACATTTTCTACTTTAATTAATAACATATAAGCATTTTGCGGGAAAAATGTTTGAAATATGGGACTTTGGTGAACCAAAACATACATGTTCAAACTGCAACGCCATGCTATGGTATGAAGAAAGGAATGCAAAATCGAAAGCTACGTCTAATCCAGATTTTACCCTATGTTGTCGGTTAGGAAAAGTTCAACTTCCTATCTTGAAAGACTGTCCGCTTTTTCTGAAACACTTATTAGATTATAACGGTGGGCCAAGAGCATCAAGATTTAGAGAAAAAATAAGGCTATACAACTCTATGTTTGCATTCATTTCGATGGGAGGTCATGTTGACAACACCATAAACAATAGTCGTGGCCCGTATGTCTTTCGGATAAATGGCCAAAACCATCACCAAATCGATTCACTTCTTCCAGTAGACAACCAACCAAAATTTGCACAACTTTATATTTATGACACGAAAAATGAGTTGTCAAATAGAATGAATGTAGTAGGAGCAAACACTACTACAGAACTGGATGAAGGTGTAATTAGCAAACTAATTAATATGTTCGATCGATGCAATGAACTAACTAAAGCATTCAGGATGGCAAGAGACTGATTTAAGGGAACAAATTTTCAACCTGTAAGACTACGGTTGATTAATTCACGACAAACAGATGGCAGAATGTATAATATGCCGACATCTTCTGAGATAGCGGCATTAATAGTAGGTGATGGTTTTCAAAATGATGCATGCAGGGACATCGTAATAGAAGAAAAAAGAGGACTCTTAAGAAGAATAACTGAAAAGCATCCAAGTTTTATGGCAATGCAATATCCTATATTATTTCCTTACGGTGAAGATGGCTTCAGATTAAATATTCCATATAGATTCATAGACGATGAAGAAATAACAAACGAAAATGATCAAAATGATGAGAAAATGCTTACTATGAGGGAATATTATGCATTTCGCATCCAGCAAAGTGCAAATGAAGGTCAAACCTTGCTTCGTGGTGGTCGATTATTTCAACATTTTTTAGTAGATGCCTATACATGCATAGAAGAAGACAGACTAAGATGGATACGCAATAATCAGTCTACCATTAGATCTGAACAATATAAAGGTCTCCAAGACGCTGTAACAGCAGGTGATACAAGTGCTGCCTCGATTGGAAAAAGAATGGTCTTACCTTTGTAACACCCCACCTCCACCAGGGTCACTCTTGCAAGTACACTGGCTTTGGAGGGGTGTTGGTCAAGGTAAATATGCATGAAGATATCACAAGACAGAACATATAAGTAAAACAGAGTAAATAAAGCAGCGGATAAAACTACTATTTCAAAACCATAGTCAAGTTACATCATAGTACTTAGTCATTATTTTCCAACTACTACAAGTCTAGAAAACATAAATTGAAAACTGGAAATAACATAAAGTAAACTATACCCAAAGTAGACGTGGTAAAGCCATAGCGAGCTCAAGTCCAAACCGTACATGAGCTATCTAGAAAGCAAGCTAAAGATCCAAGCTAGGTGCTAGCGTTCCCACCCTGAGAACCTGGGGGGGGGGGGAACGGAAGAAAAGAGGCGAAAGGAAAACAGGTCAGTTAAAAAGACTGGTAAGTCTTACCTACTATTAGTATAAAAACTAATAAAGTTAACTGGACATGTAAAACAGAGATGAAACATAGGATGATAACTGGCATGGTGGAAAGTTAACAAGAGTGGCATCGCATATACAAGGTTAAGTTGCACCAAGTGTACTAGTATTCTAATCCATGACAAGTATAAACAAGAAATGATCCCTTAGCCCAATGTTGGCCCAAACTCATGAGATGACCTAAATCAAGGTCCAACTACTCGGTCTAGTCGATCGGCTCCCTATAAGCCTAACTCGTCGTGTATCGGTGTCATACGGCCTAATTATGGAATGTAGTTAACTGTGCAAGGTCCACCCTAGGGTGTATCCAGCCCTAAGGTGTAAACCACAGACACAATTCAAGCACGCACAGTCTAAACCTACTGGTGCCCATGTTCAACTTCGGACTTAATGTGCACGACCATGGTCCGCCTGAACTTAACTGGTGCACTATTCAGCCGTCTCTTTTGGTCTCTTACAATCAGTCAGTAATCGTGCCCGACCCTAGCCTAGTCCAGGGTATCCAGATACTCCCAAGTAGGTTACTGCTGAAAAGGACCACGTAACTAGGGTTTTAAATGGGTTAAGTGTGGTTAACCCTATCCTAACCATGTATTGAGTCGGTCAAGTGTATCCAAGCAGTTCATGACTTAACCCTATCAATACATCGTGTTCAACTGGTTAAGTATATTCAAGTAGTCCATGACTTAACCCTACCAATCCATCGTGTTTAATTGGTTAAGTATTCAAGTAGTCCATGACTTAACCCTACCATGTGGCATTAATTAACTTAATGCACCCCAACCTCTCACATTAGACTTTCTTGTGGTTACTAGTTAAGCCAGGCGGGTCCGGGTAGCTTTACACCACAACCTAGTCTAACCTCGGGTTTTAAGTACGATGTGACCAACTACTCACATTGGGTCCTATTGTTTGTAGCCACTAGTTAAGTCGGTCGGTTCCGGGTAGATTTATGCTACAAACTCAACCCAACCTCGAGTTGGTCACTCTCATGTTTTCTAGAAGTCATGTCCAAGTTCATGTTCATGTTTCAAGCATAATCACATGTCATATTTCGTGTCATCTTTTCAAGTCATGTTTTATGTCATTTTAGTTTACCCATAACGTAACCCCATCGCATGTAAGTTCGCATAAACGCAAATAGATCTCAAAGAGGGAACTTAGGAGCATGACATAATTAATAAGGTTTGGCCACAAGTTAAACATGGTGGCATATGAGGCAAATGTGTTCATAAACTTGCATATTACATTATAAGCCTCAAAACATGGATGATATCAAACTTTAGCAAAATAGGTGAAACATGGTCATAAATGACATAGGATGATAGCTAGTGATTCGCATATAACATCATATGCAAGATAACATAAGGGTTATGAGAGTTTCTAAGTTTCTTTATGCAACATTTCTAATCAAAGCTCATAGCTTTCTATGCACAAAGTCAAGGTGATAGCTTTACAAACATGCATAGAATAAATCTATGCATAACATGATAGAATCAAAGCACAAATCATACTTAGGACCAAACTCAAACTTGCAACATGTCATATTTAACTTCATAGTTAGAATCTAAGAGTAGAATAGGGCTTACAATGCTATGAAGACTATAAAATAAAACAAGATTGAGACGAAGCCACACTAGCAACACTAAAAACCCCCAAATGAATACAAGCTCCAAGTTGTCTTGAAAAACAAGAAGCTCCTTTGATTTGTATGAAGAAAGATCCTTGTTTTGATGAAGAAAGATTGAACTTTGGCCTTGAATCAAACTTAGAATCTCTCAAACAAGCTTAGAAACTCTCATATGAATGAAGATGGAGACTATGACAAGAGGGTGGAGGCCATGATTAAACATTTTGGCATAACCTAGTTGTAGGATTGATTTATGATGGTTTAGGCTAGGTATTAGGGTCCTTTTATAGAAGTTTAGGTTAGTTTAGGCCATAGGATTAACCCTAATTCAGATCTGAGCCTTTAAAATCCGTCACAAGCCTTAAAACATGTCTTGAGGAACAAGTCAGGTGCACCCAGGCCAAACTGGCCGACCACCCAAGTCGACCGGGGTGTCGACTGGGCAGTCGACACCACCTGGGGTGTGTCGACTCCCAAGTCGACTCCCCAGTCGACTTGGGGGTGGCGGGAATTTTTCCCGCCTGTCCTGCTCGGCTGAATTTGAATTCTGAATTCAAATTTGAACTGTTTTTGAACTTGAAATTTTTCTGAAAACTTCTATGGGCCATAGCTGGGTCATACGGACTCCGATTTTCGAAAACTCGGACTCTATTTCGCGTATTTTTCCGAGACGAACGCAATGGCACAGCCCGTTTCCATTGATTCAGATTTTATCATTTAATTCTGCCTTGATTTATGTTATAACATGTTATTCAAAATACGGGTTGTTACATTCTCCCCTCCTTAAAGGATTTCGTCCCCGAAATCTCTAAGTTAGGAAGAACGTATCCTACCATCCATCATCCATCTACTCACAACATCATCCACAAGTAACCATTATCCTAAACAAATTCTAAATGTTGTATGATCATATGCAAAGGTGTGTGTATATGTACTTATCTAATGCGAAAATCAGGCGGTTACTAATTCAGTAAACCTCCTTAATGCATATGTATGTTGGTGTAATGAGTCCATATGTATGCAAATTCCTAGCATGATTCATACTATCTACATGAGTGCACATAACATTCATCCATATGCAACATCCACGTGATAGCATAACAAGTTTCAGCCATGAGCAAGTATAAGCACTCATGCATATGCAATATGAAAGTGTGTGAGCCGATCTTAGTGCCTAATGTGTATCATGCATCCACGAGTATCCACTTGCAAACACTTGCAACCACTGGCAAACATCAAGCACAACATGCTTCAAATACATGTTTCATCCAAAGGGTTTCTACCTAAGGTTCTTAAGACAAGGTTAACGAGATAACAAGATAAACATGGATAGCAAAGGAAAGATATGCTAACTAGGGAAAGAGATTGAGAATGTACTCTCAAAAAGGAATGGATAAAGCCCACGCATCTTCTCTTTGGTTTCCCAAGTTGCATCTTCATCGGCTTCGCTCCACTGAACCTTTACTAACTTGACTTCTCGATTCCTCAGTTTGTTGATCTCCGTTCCGAAGATACGAATCGGAGCTTGCCTCAAGGTTGCCTCTTTCTCTACCTCCACGTCTTCAAGAATGCTAGGTTCAACCACCTCAGCGGACTCATGTAGGCACTTTCGGAGATGCGAGACATGAAAGACATTATGCACTCCGGCCAGCTTCTCGGGCAATTCCACCTTATAAGCCATCTTCCCAATTCTCTCTATGATAGGTAAGGGTCCTACGAACCTTGGTGCCAGCTTCCCAACTGCTCCAAAACGAACCACATTACGCAAAGGAGAAACCTTCACGAAAACCATATCTCCAACTTCGAATTCCAAATCTGTCCTTCGCTTGTCAGCATAGGATTTCTGTCTGTCTTGGGCCGTTTTCATCCATTTTTGAATCAACTCTACCTTCTCGGATGTGCTCCTTATCATGTCGGGCCCAAGTATAAGCTCATCCGTTGTCTCCCACCAACATGTTGGTGACTTGCACGGCCTCCCATATAAAGCTTCGAATGGTGCCATCCCTATGCTTGCTTGGTAGCTGTTATTGTAAGCAAACTCTACGAGAGGAAGGTGGTCTTCCCAAGTGCCACCAAAGTCAAGAATGCATAGCCTCAACAGATCTTCTAGTACCATAGTCACCCTTTCAGTCTGGCCATCCGTCTGTGGGTGATAGGCCGTACTTAGATTCAATCTCGTACCCATCGCTTCTTTCAAACTATTCCAGAACTGGCTAGTGAAGATTGGGTCAAGATCCCTAACTATGTTAGAAGGAACTCCATGCAATCACACTATCTCTCGAAGATAAACAAATGCTAGCCATTGATGCGGTTCTCTTGCTCTTCACCGGAATAAAATGAGCGCTCTTTGTAAGTCTATCAACTATGACCCATATCCTATAAAGCTCAAATAGTTTGGTCAACTTGACGGACATCTTCACCCCAACTATATATCACAAACAGGCGAGTCATACTCCTTATGGGGTTTGCAACAGAACTAAGATTGAGAATAGGACCGAGAGGATATACTTAAAAGATAGCATGCGAGTAAGCTGTACAGAATAATAGGGATCAAGGATATACTCTTAGAAAGAGATATAATGTGCGTATCTAGTCTTCAATCTTCTAAGCCGCATTTTCTTGAGCTTAATCCTATCGTGCCTTGACCGTCTTTTAACTTCACAATTTCGTAGCTCTTAATTCTTATTTCCAAAATATGAGTTAGAACTCATTTCACCGTTGCCTCTCGTTCCACTTCCACTTATTCTTTTCCTAAAATACTTGGCTTCCACATAACTGCGTGCTCATGGTTTAATGCAGGCTTTACAAAATTTGTTAGTGAATCCTGGACCTCGTTTACATACTATACGGTATCCCACGTAGAAGAACTATCTCTTGAAAACAATTGCCAATCCACGTTGCCAAATGTACTTACTAGGGTGATTTCTCTAACCCATGCTTAAGTGAAATGGACTATCCGCCTTAGTGGCGAACACTACTCGATTGGATTACAAATTTCCAATAAAGGTGCGAAGGGATTCTAGGTAACTAATCACGACGGAACCCTAAAGGTCACACGAGATTTCGAGGCTATTACCGAGGCGAGTCATGAGCCTCGCAACCCTATGTTCAAAATCAAGAATGGCTCCATAATAGGACAACCAATCCATGCCCAAAATCAACCTGTATCCCATAAACCCGAGAACATAAGCATTACACATGAATTCTACGCTCAAGATAGAGATTTTCAAATCCATACAAATCACAGGTAGATGGGCAGAACCCCCAATTTGGATTTGAAACACTAACGGGACCTCAACTAGACTAGTACTTAGGTGCAAACTTTCAACAAGATCAGAAATAAAACTATGCGATGCACCATAATCAAATAAGGTACGAACAGGGAAATCAGAAATGCAAACATGACTTTCTATAGAAAGACTACCTCGATCAAAAGATGGAAGAGCGAGGAGAGCCTGCAACTGCCCTCCAGAGGGTCCTGCTCGCTGAGTTTGCCTTTTCCCTTGTCCTCACTTTTTCGGGCAATCCTTGCTATAGTGTCCATACTCTCCACAATGAAAGCATTCTCCCAACTTCCTCTTCTTCTTCCTACAATCTTTGGCTATGTGTCTAACGATCCCACAGAAATTTCACTTCCTTGTCTCCCTGGTCTTGTTGTCATTGCGGTTCTTGTTGTCCTTGCATCCTTTCTCGGAATCTACCTTCTTGCCTTGAGACTCATTCAACTTGACTTCCTTCTTACCACTCTTATCTTCCTCTTGATGCAGGGCCATATTTACCAAACTCTCGAAGGTCGCCCCCATGGGTATGTGAGACATGGACAAACCGTGCAATGGCTCGTTCAATCCTAGTGCAAAGTGTAGGGCCTTCTTCTGAGCTGTGTTAACCAAGTCTAGACCGAACCGAGCAAGTTGATTAAACGTATCCACGTATTCCCTAACTGTCATGTCCCCTTGCTTTAGAGAAAGGAACCTCTCCATCTGAAGGTTCTCTTATGTCAATGATAGAAACCTCAGTCCAAACCTTTTCCTAAAGTCATCCCAAGTCTGAATTGGCCTAGTAGTGGTGGTGACTACCCACCAATATGCAGCTTCCTCTTTCAATAGCCATACTGCCAACAGAACTTTTCTACGGTCTTCCACATCAAAGATGGCGAAGACATCTTCAGTTTCTTTAAACCAATTTCTCGCCTTAACAAATGTCTCTGTCCCAATAAAATTCTTGCCACCCACCGCCTTAAAGTCTTTGCAAACCTTTGCGAAGTTTGCTTGTGGATGCTGAGGAGGAGGAGGAACCTCAGTTACGGTGGGAGTGTTTGCTGGGCCCACATCATTGGCCCTAGCTTCCAAGTACCTCCGGAACCATACGGGAATGGTTACTCCCTCGGGAAGGTTAAGATCGGCCATGCTGAGAAAAAGGAAAAGATAGATTTAGAACGAGGAAACAAAGGATAGTGCTAATGGCTTTTGGGGAATAGCCTTTTAAAATAAACTAGACTTTTCTTGGAAAATACTTAATTGGTTTTTAAAATAGTTTTCCAAAAGGTAAGTTTTAAAAACCTTTTGCTCAAATCTTGTAAACCTTATGCTCTGATACCAAATGTAACACCCTACCTCCACCAGGGTCACTCTTGCAAGTACACTGGCTTTGGAGGGGTGTTGGTCAAGGTAAACATGCATGAAGATATCACAAGACAGAACATATAAGTAAAACAGAGTAAATAAAGCAGTGGATAAAACTACTATTTCAAAACCATAGTCAAGTTACATCATAGTACTTAGTCATTATTTTCCAAATACTACAAGTCTAGAAAACATAAACTGAAAACTGGAAATAACGTAAAGTAAACTATCCCCAAAGTAGACGTGGTAAAGCCATAGCGAGCTCAAGTCCAAACCGTACATGAGCTATCTAGAAAGCAAGCTAAAGATCCAAGCTAGGTGCTAGCGTTCCCACCCTGAGAACCTAGGGGGGAAGGGAAGAAAAGAGGCGAAAGGAAAACAGGTCAGTTAAAAAGACTGGTAAGTCTTACCTACTATTAGTATAAAAACTAATAAAGTTAACTGGACATGTAAAACAGAGATGAAACATAGGATGATAACTGGCATGGTGGAAAGTTAACAAGAGTGGCATCGCATATACAAGGTTAAGTTGCACCAAGTGTACTAGTATTCTAATCCATGACAAGTATAAACAAGAAATGATCCCTTAGCCCAATGTTGGCCCAAACTCATGAGATGACCTAAATCAAGGTCCAACTACTCGGTCTAGTCGATCGGCTCCCTATAAGCCTAACTCGTCGTGTATCGGTGTCATACGGCCTAATTATGGAATGTAGTTAACTGTGCAAGGTCCACCCTAGGGTGTATCCAGCCCTAAGGTGTAAACCACAGACACAATTCAAGCACGCACAGTCTAAACCTACTGGTGCCCATGTTCAACTTCGAACTTAATGTGCACGACCATGGTCCGCCTGAACTTAACTGGTGCACTATTCAGCCGTCTCTTTTGGTCTCTTACAATCAGTCAGTAATCGTGCCCGACCCTAGCCTAGTCCAGGGTATCCAGATACTCCCAAGTAGGTTACTGCTGAAAAGGACCACGTAACTAGGGTTTTAAATGGGTTAAGTGTGGTTAACCCTATCCTAACCATGTATTGAGTCAGTCAAGTGTATCCAAGCAGTTCATGACTTAACCCTATCAATACATCGTGTTCAACTGGTTAAGTATATTCAAGTAGTCCATGACTTAACCCTACCAATCCATCGTGTTTAATTGGTTAAGTATTCAAGTAGTCCATGACTTAACCCTACCATGTGGCATTAATTAACTTAATGCTCCCCAACCTCTCACATTAGACTTTCTTGTGGTTACTAGTTAAGCCGGGCGGGTCCGGGTAGCTTTACACCACAACCTAGTCTAACCTCGGGTTTTAAGTGCGATGTGACCAACTACTCACATTGGGTCCTATTGTTTGTAGCCACTAGTTAAGCCGGTCGGTTCCGGGTAGATTTATGCTACAAACTCAACCCAACCTCGAGTTGGTCACTCTCATGTTTTCTAGAAGTCATGTCCAAGTTCATGTTCATGTTTCAAGCATAATCACATGTCATATTTCGTGTCATCTTTTCAAGTCATGTTTTATGTCATTTTAGTTTACCCATAACGTAACCCCATCGCATGTAAGTTCGCATAAACGCAAATAGATCTCAAAGAGGGAACTTAGGAGCATGACATAATTAATAAGGTTTGGCCACAAGTTAAACATGTTGGCATATGAGGCAAATGTGTTCATAAACTTGCATATTACATTATAAGCCTCAAAACATGCATGATATCAAACTTTAGCAAAATAGGCGAAACATGGTCATAAATGACATAGGATGATAGCTAGTGATTCGCATATAACATAATATGCAAGATAACATAAGGGTTATGAGAGTTTCTATGTTACTTTATGCAACATTTCAAATCAAAGCTCATAGCTTTCTATGCACAAAGTCAAGGTGATAGCTTTACAAACATGCATAGAATAAATCTATGCATAACATGATAGAATCAAAGCACAAATCATACTTAGGACCAAACTCAAACTTGCAACATGTCATATTTAACTTCATAGTTAGAATCTAAGAGTAGAGTAGGGCTTACAATGCTATGAAGACTATAAAATAAAACAAGATTGAGACGAAGCCACACTAGCAACACTAAAAACCCCCAAATGAATACAAGCTCCAAGTTGTCTTGAGAAACAAGAAGCTCCTTTGATTTGTATGAAGAAAGATCCTTGTTTTGATGAAGAAAGATTGAACTTTGGCCTTGAATCAAACTTAGAAACTCTCAAACAAGCTTAGAAACTCTCATATGAATGAAGATGGAGACTATGACAAGAGGGTGGAGGCCATGATTAAACATTTTGGCATAACCTAGTTGTAGGATTGATGGTTTAGGCTAGGTATTAGGGTCCTTTTATAGAAGTGTAGGTTAGTTTAGGCGATAGGATTAACCCTAATTCAGATCTGAGCCTTTAAAATCCGTCACTAGCCTTAAAACATGTCTTGAGGAACAAGTCAGGTGCACCCAGGCCAAACTGGCCGACAACCCAAGTTGACAGGGGTGTCGACTGGGCAGTCGACACCACCTGGGGTGTGTCGACTCCCCAGTCGACTTGGGGGTGGCAGGAATTTTTCCCGCCAGTCCTGCTCGGCTGAATTTGAATTCTGAATTCAAATTTGAACTGTTTTTGAACTTGAATTTTTTCTGAAAACTTCTATGGGCCATAACTGGGTCATACGGACTCCGATTTTCGAAAACTCGAACTCTATTTCGCGTATTTTTCCGAGACGAACGCAATGGCACAGCCCGTTTCCATTGATTCAGATTTTATCATTTAATTCTGCCTTGATTTATGTTATAACATGTTATTCAAAATACGGGTTGTTACAACCTTCCTCATTTACCGATGGTCCTCGATATATGATACAAAATTATCAAGATGCTATTGCAATTTGTCGAGAAGCAGGTCAACCTGATTTATTCATTACTTTCACATGAAATCCTAATTGGATAGAGATTAAAAAATTTGTTTCCCTTATACCTGGGCAAACTGTACAAGATAGACCGGATATTGTAGCTAGAGTTTTCAAAGTCAAACTCAATCAGCTAATGGATGATTTACGAGGAGGGAAACATTTTGGATCTGTTCACGCAGGTTTTAATATTTTTGTATTCTTCATTACAAAATAATTGTCCCAATAATAATAATTAAATGACTTCAATTAAATTAAATGGTATTACATTTAAGACATATGATTAGAATGTTCAATTTAAGAATGCTTTGAATACATTGAAATAAGATTTGTTGCAAGCAAGATTTAAAAATGAATAAACGTTGTTAAAAAGAACGTAATGAATAGTTCAGTAGAGTTAACCAATTCAGTAGAGTTAACCAGTTGGGTTAAGTAATTCGAGTTAATCAGTTAGAGTTAACCAGGTAGAGTTAACCAGTTAGAGTTAACCAGGTAGAGTTAACCAGTTAGTGTTAATCAGTTAAAATTAATCGATTAGAGTTAAAACGAACTTAAAAAGAAAAGAAAAAGTATACGTGCTTAAAAGTGAATAATTAGTTGTATGGTATTGATTATTTGAGTAAGTAGTCTTATCTGTTTTGACGTTATAAATGTTAT
The DNA here is from genome assembly GCA_030737875.1 of Allium sativum. Lineage (NCBI taxonomy): Eukaryota > Viridiplantae > Streptophyta > Magnoliopsida > Asparagales > Amaryllidaceae > Allium > Allium sativum. The sequence continues at coordinate 1,048,414,238 of CM060916.1, read as the reverse complement.
TCAATCAAGGTCTGAGAGGTAGTTATACCCCAACTTGATTGGTTTCATTATTAACAAATAAATAGTAAGATTTCAGGCTCGAAGATCAATGTTGGATAAGAGTTAGTTGAATATAGTATTTGGGTTGTCGTAACGATGTTTTACACAACATCCGTTTTAATCCAAATAAGCGTAAGCTGGGAAATAGTTTGATTTTCTTTTGGGTTGAAGATGGCCCAGAGAGACGAGTTGTGGTTTTACCGATAGGGCTGTACAAAGGAGGCTATGGCGAATTTTTCTGAAAATTTAAAGTGTTAGAAAATTTTCAAAATTTTTGAAAATTTTAGTTAGTCGGAATAATTAATATTTTAGTCAATATTAATTGGTTCTGTTGAAATCAGAAATAAGGGGTAAACAAATCTTAGAGTTCCAATATATAGGGTCGTCCTCTAACTTAGCAATTTCGAGGACGAAATTATTTTAAGTGGGGAAGAATGTAATGACCCGCACTGTCAGGGGTATTATAATTAATTTATTTAATTATATATATCGTGATGTAGGGAATTTAATCATCGTTTAATTAAATAAAGTGAATATTTAATTAAATTTAAATAATTAAATAATATATTTAATTCAGAAATAACCAGATTGGTGAATTGACAATATAATGTGAACTGGGTCATCCCCGAGATTTTTGTTCAGCTTAGAGTTGAAAATATATTAGCGAATATATTCAATCGACGACAGTTTGAATGTATAATTATATTATAATTAAAATCGAGCTCGAAATGGCGCTGTAGTTCGCGATTTGGCGATTTGAACTTCAACTGAATGTACAGGATTCATTTTAAGCCGGATTTCTGTGAAACAAGAAACGTGTGGAGCTGGTGGAGTATATCTTTCTAGTGGAAGAGAAAAATCGGGATTTCATCGTGTAGATTTTGATTTACGTCCAAATCAAATTTCAGAAAAGTCGCTGTGGAATTCCTTTATAATTTGCGACGCTTTATATATACGTTATAAAAGGATTTTCGATATAAACTGAATACCGAGATAATCTGGAATCTGAAATATCAAACTGTAAATTCTGATATGATATTCTAGAGCTGTACGATATCATATGTGGAGATATACGATAATATAAATTTATTAATAATTTATTTAATTACATTTAAATATATTTATATATTTAAATGGGTCATCCAGAGCTTTAAAAATATGTTGTGTGAGCATACGAAGTCGGAATTCGACGAAACCAATTTTGTTGGATTCGTAATGTCAAATATTTGCTAGATGTTAAGTTTCGTGATTTTTAGAGTCACTGTGTGGTCGTACGGATTTTTAGAGTGGAAAACAGTCAGTATTTTGTCAGTTAAAAATACACTGTGTGAGCATACGAAGTCGGAATTCGACGAAACCAGTTTCGTTGGGACCGTAATATCAAACTCTAGTTACATGTCAATTTTCATGATTTTTGAGTATCATGTAGGACCGCAGGGATTTTTAAGGGCAAGTATTCACAGCGTTGTATTATAAATAAATTAAATAATCAAAGAAAAATATCCTATTCCAAATTCTGGGCATAAGCAGGCCACGTTCCCTGTATTCTCGACCACACCCTTAAGCTATAAACACAGAAAGCTTTATTTCCTCCAACACAAACAAAAACGCAGTAAAAAGAACATCAAAAACAAACAAATGAAAAATCCTTAAATCTTGAGGTTGGATCCATTCATCTCCACTCCGTGAGAGCTTCTTCCTGATGTATGTTGTACAGGGTGCGACGCTATATTTTTGGGATCGAAAAAATGCCGTCGAACTAGGGTTGAATCGGTTGGATGATTGCGGCTGTAATTCACGACGGGGTGTTGATCATTGGGTTTGGGAGATCGAATGTCAACCCGTGGTGGTGTTTTTGTGGAGTCCGATGCTCATTTGAAGTCGTGGTTTTCGAGAGCAGCGAATGTGGTTGCTCGACGCAGCCTTGAATAGGGGATCGAGATGAGGGAAGGTGGTACAGGGAGGAAGAGCCACTAGAGAGGAGTAGGATGTTGGGTTCGGTTTAAGGTTTAATGGAGGAACGGGGAAGATGTGGTGAACTGTCGGCCACGAAATGGATTCCTGAAGCTCACGATGGGTGTTTGGGGAAGATGCTCAAAATGGGGTTCGGGTCTAAATGAAGAGGGCGGGTCAGATTTGTTTTAGTGGGCTGGTGGTTGAAAGGTAAAGGCCCATTCAATTAAGACAATATATATTAGTTAATTTAAATCTAAAGAATGTATTAACTTTAGTTTAGTGTATCTTGCTCGTACATTAACGAAATTGGACAAAACAGGATCCGTTGGGATCGTATGGACGGTGGCTACACCATGGAGCTGACCGGGAGTGAATCCGAGCTCGTTACAATTTATGGCGAGATAAATTGTCCGATCTAAATCAAAGACAGTTAATCGTTTTTAACAATAACAGTCCAATGTGAGTAAAACTCACCAACTCTGAACAGTTTATAATTTCATGTTGTATTTTTAGAACTGTTAGAAATTGTCTGTTTGATTGTGTATTGACTGTTTGATTGAACTGCTAGTCAGTTAATTAAATCAATATATATATATATATATATATATATATATATAAACAGTTATATAGTTATATATTGATTCTGTTTATCAGAATAATTCATATTGAACTGAAAGTGATGACAATCATGTTGTGTAACATCTGTGGATGCAGGAAAACAGGTTGGAGGAATCCGACAGGATTCCTCAACAGTTATTTTATCGTTTTTCATATAAGTGATATATGATGTGAATTATAACCTGTTGTTGATTGTGTGTGTATGGACGATGTTGATCATCGTGATTAGATATGTTAAATACCATAACATACCAGAATGTAGATAAGGGAAGTTTCAAAGTGATATTTGAAAATAAATTATTTATAAAATCCGAAGATTTTATAAAAAGAGAAAATTATTTATAAAATCGAAGGACGATTTTATAAAAGGGATTTATTTATAAAAGGAATATTTATACATATGAAATCTTTTTAAAGTGGAATAATAAATAAAGGAAAACTTTATAAATAGGATATTTATAAAGTGAATTTATTTATTTAGAATAAATAGATAAGATACTATATACTGGATTATTTATTTGTTAAATAAATAAGATATTTAATAGGGATTATTTACTTAGAAAATAAAGGAGATATTAAGTGAAGTATTTATTTGTTAAATAAATAGAAATTTATAAAGGAAATACTTAGGAATAAAATCCTAAAGAAATATTTACAAACCATTTGTAAATAGAATAAGATAAAGAGGATATTCATTTATTAAAATAGAATAAGAAAATAAAGGATTTTCATCTAGGATAAGTAAGCAATATAAAAAGGGAAATCTTTATAAGTCAATAAAGTAATCGAACGTAAGTCAAGCGAATGGAGTTAATCGAATCTAGTTATTCAATAAGAGTTAATTGAGTTGAAGGATTGAGTTAAGTTATTAAGCTAAGTTATCAAGTCAAATGATTGAGTTAAGTTATTAAGTTAAGTTATCAAGTCAAGTGGATTGGTCGAGTTAACTAAGTAAATTAGTTAAATTAACCAAGTGGATTTGGTCGGGTTAGTCTAAATAAATTGATCGAGTTAGAGTAATTCAAAGTGAATTAGTCGAAGTTAATTCAAAGGAGTTAGTCGAAGTGGAGTAAATCAAGTAAGTTAATCGACTTGAGTTAATCAAGTTGAGATAGTCAAGATGAGTTAATCAAACCGAGTTAATCCAAGTTAGTTAATCCAAGTGAGTTAATCGAATATAGTTTATTCGAGTAGAGTTAGAGTAGATAATCGAATATAGTTATTCGAATAGCGTTAGAAGAGTTATCGAATATTGTTTATTCGACATGAGTTAAGTAAATAGGGTTAATCAAATAGAGTTAAGCAAATAGAGTTAGTCCAATAGGGTCAGCCCACTAGGGTAAATTGGAAGGGGTTAATCAAAGATAGTTATTCGAAAGGAAGGTTAAGTATGGAAGTTAGTTAAAGAATTTAAAGTGAACTTTGTCTATTTTAAGGTCAGAAATGTTGTTCAGTTAAGGTCTGAGAGGTAATTCTACCCCAACTTGATTGGCTTCGTTTTTAACTAAGAAATGGGTATGGTTCGGCAGTAAAGTGGATTTAGTAATTAGAGGAAATGGTTGAGTTGGCATCACGATAGTTTGTTTAAACATCGGTCTAAGTCCAATATAAGAATTTGGAAATGTTTTTCAAAGAAGAACCAGAAATGTTTTCTAATATAGTAAACAAGAAAGAGAAATGTTTTCCAGCAGTAATAACATATATTTTCTAAATCTAGAAAATAGCAAATAATGGAAGATAGGGAAACAGGAGATGTAAAATAAAATAAAGAGATATATGTTGATGTTTGTTCGATATAATTTCCATCTGGAAATAATATCGTTGTTTGCACACTTGTTTTCTTCGATAGTTAACTCACAGACTATCGAAGTTTTGACCATTTTTAACGTTGTTAATATGGAGAGACCGGTTGGATTATTATCCAAAGAACCACTCTGTATTGGCATAAGCGTTGCGAATCATATATGCCAAAGATAAATTGAAGACGGAGTAGAGTGCAAGGGCTATTGTATAAGTCTTAGATAACAGTGACTAAGATGGATGTACTGAATAGTGCCTTCGGTTTGTCCAGTCCCAGGACAACGTATATGGAAGAAGGTCTGACATAGTATATCCAATGGATCGCGTAAGTTGATATGTTCAAACGTATTCATGTTTGGTGGCGGAGGAATTCGTTTCTCTTAGCTGTATACCCGGGTTATGTTTGGGCAAATCAATTTGTGATTTGGCGGGTATGACGATGTGATATTCTAAGTGTATGAATGAATGTCTGACAGAGTATTTCCTGAAAGGTCACGTACATTGATTTCTTCAACCGTACCAAGAGTGGAAGCGGAGAAGGAAACTTCTTTTAGCTGACACGTAATGTATGGTTGTAGACGTCAATTAGTGATTTTCGATGGATCTGACAATGTGGCAGTCAAAAGTGAATTTGATGTGATGATAGAGCGTAACCTCAAGCCTCATCAACCGGTTAATGACAGAAATCGGGCAGGCAGCATGGCTAAGTCGGTCGCACCGAAGTAGGGTGTATAATCACCTATCTAGAGAATATTCATTTGTTTCTTAAATCTATCAATGCTGTCCCATATATATACGGGAAAGGTTGCTGATCCCAACCGTTGGTGATATACATTCGATACACTCAAGCAAATGAGTGGTCGGTCATGTGTGGCCGGGTTGCAAGATGTTCTTGTTGAACCCAGTGTATTCCTCTCTAGAGGAACACTAGCGAAAGGTGGTTCCATACCTTGTCATAGTTGGAAACCCGTTATCCAATACGTGCTTGCGATTTTGATTGTATACTATATATGTAGAACGTGAGATGAAAGCGTTTCTGCTAGTTGATATCTATTTGTACATAGACATTATTATAATATCAAAAGGTTTTTGATATAAAGATATTTTGGATTCTCATAAGGGAAAAACCCGTTCCGTTCTGCGGCGTGGTCTTATGATATATCGTTTACTTGTTCATATACCTGTTTAAACTGTTTTACTCATACCAGTCCCATGACTGACCCGGAGTTTACTTTGTTGTTTTCCCTGAACTCTTGGGTGCCTAATTTTGTACGGGCAGTCAAGTAGTCAGGAATTTACAGATATACTTGGAGAGCTTGGAGCAGGAGGTTTCAAGATCATATAGCTATAGTTATTTCCGCTGTGTTGTAAGTGCTGTACTCTGAAAAGTGCTATTGTATACATAACTGTTATATTTCAAAGTTATGTTATCAATTATAAGTTATTCGTTCCGCTTTGAGGTTCGTGTTACTCTGATGTTGTAGTCTTCTTCTTCTTCTATTCTAAGTTTCTATCTTATCTATTCTCACCCTCTAATTTCTTTCATTAATTACCGGGATTTTTCGATGTTTTGGTTATCGACATCGTGCTTATGTCGATAACCAAAGTCGCTCAAAATCCGGGTCGTTACAGTTGGTATCAGAGCTTAAGTTAAGAATTTCTTGGCTCTGTGGCGTGACTCGGTAGAGATAGGGTTAGTAATACCCTAGATTGAGTTTGAGTGTATATATACGAGTGAACGTATTTGTATTTGATATAAAAATTTGTTTTATATTGTGGAGATTCATTGGCTGAGTTGTTTATGAGTTCTGGTCGATCAGTTTGATCCACTGTATCGGTAGGAGTAAATGAACACTTGAATACGATGGGTCGTCACGATATGTTTTGAAAAGAGGGTAAATTAAAATAAGTTTACCCAAGGTATATCTTGATATAGAGAAGATATATATATCAAAATTATAATATATTAGATATATTGGTTGTAATTTTAATCGAGTAAGATTATAGTTGAAATGGTTATGTAAATAACCAACCAGAATTCACATAAGTAAAATACGTGGAATTAGATGAGTTAAATCAGAAATTTAAATCAGAGTAGGAATTAAAATCCCAGAAATTGGATAAGTGTTTGAAAATGGATTGGGATTAATAATAAGGAAAATTTAAGATCCTGGGAGATTTTAAATTGTTTTACAAGCTGTGTGAATTATATTTGAAATATATTTCAAAGTGGGAATGTTTAAGAGATGGATTTTCAAAGTGATATAGTATTGAACTCACTTTGATCGCTGGGAAATAGATTCCGATGATGAGCTAGACATCACCGGTGTTCATTTTCGAGGGTGTAAGTGACGGATTACTACCAAAGGAATTGTTTTTGAAATTGTTTAGAAAAACAAGTTGTCTGAACTTCGAAAGGGAATATTTGATTTTTGAAAGGTGAAGCAATTTAAAAACTCCGAGGAAAAGACTGTTAAATTTAAAACCAAATTTAAATTAAAATTTGTGAAACCAAATTGGAATTTAAATAAATCCAGTTAAGTGACAACTGAAATCGAATGATATCGAGATGAACTGGATTTGGGATATTTGAATTTGAAGTGTAATTTGGTAACCAAGTTAAGAGTTTGAAATAGAGAATCAAACTCGAGATTGAAAAGGTATTTGGCTTGGATATAAAGCGAATGGTTGGATTTGTGGATAAGACTGATTGAAAATTTGTTGAGATGACATTTGGTATATGTTGGGTTGATAACAGGTGAAAGTTATAAAGTTAATATGCGGACGAAAGGTACAAGTTTATATTTGATATAAGCATGAGATTTGTGAGCCGAATCGGCTAGCCGTTTGGCTTTTCTTTTTCTTTTGGGATTGGTGAGGGCCATGGGAGGCTATGTGAAATATCCCGATGCTCCCGGTACAAAGGAGGTTATGGCAAATTTTCCCGGAAATTTAAGGAGTTAGAATATATAAAAGGAATATTTGTGGAAACCAAATATAAAAGGAAATATTTATGTAGGAAATAAATAAAGTTATAAAGAAATATTTATATGAAATAAATATAGGCAAATTGAAAAGGGAAAATCATTTTTAAAGTGAAGAACCGTTACCAAAAGTAAATCTTTAAAAATGAATAAACGTTGTTAAAAAGAACGTAATGAATAGTTCAGTAGAGTTAAACAGTTCAGTAGAGTTAACCAGTTGGGTAACGTAATTCGAGTTAATCAGTTAGAGTTAACCAGGTAGAGTTAACCAGTTAGAGTTAACCAGGTAGAGTTAACCAGTTAGTGTTAATCAGTTAAAATTAATCGATTAGAGTTAAAACGAACTTAAAAAGAAAAGAAAAAGTATACGTGCTTAAAAGTGAATAATTAGTTGTATGGTATTGATTATTTGAGTAAGTAGTCTTATCTGTTTTGACGTTATAAATGTTATTCAATCAAGGTCTGAGAGGTAGTTATACCCCAACTTGATTGGTTTCATTATTAACAAATAAATAGTAAGATTTCAGGCTCGAAGATCAATGTTGGATAAGAGTTAGTTGAATATAGTATTTGGGTTGTCGTAACGATGTTTTACACAACATCCGTTTTAATCCAAATAAGCGTAAGCTGGGAAATAGTTTGATTTTCTTTTGGGTTGAAGATGGCCCAGAGAGACGAGTTGTGGTTTTACCGATAGGGCTGTACAAAGGAGGCTATGGCGAATTTTTCTGAAAATTTAAAGTGTTAGAAAATTTTCAAAATTTTTGAAAATTTTAGTTAGTCGGAATAATTAATATTTTAGTCAATATTAATTGGTTCTGTTGAAATCAGAAATAAGGGGTAAACAAATCTTAGAGTTCCAATATATAGGGTCGTCCTCTAACTTAGCAATTTCGAGGACGAAATTATTTTAAGTGGGGAAGAATGTAATGACCCGCACTGTCAGGGGTATTATAATTAATTTATTTAATTATATATATCGTGATGTAGGGAATTTAATCATCGTTTAATTAAATAAAGTGAATATTTAATTAAATTTAAATAATTAAATAATATATTTAATTCAGAAATAACCAGATTGGTGAATTGACAATATAATGTGAACTGGGTCATCCCCGAGATTTTTGTTCAGCTTAGAGTTGAAAATATATTAGCGAATATATTCAATCGACGACAGTTTGAATGTATAATTATATTATAATTAAAATCGAGCTCGAAATGGCGCTATAGTTCGCGATTTGGCGATTTGAACTTCAACTGAATGTACAGGATTCATTTTAAGCCGGATTTCTGTGAAACAAGAAACGTGTGGAGCTGGTGGAGTATATCTTTCTAGTGGAAGAGAAAAATCGGGATTTCATCGTGTAGATTTTGATTTACGTCCAAATCAAATTTCAGAAAAGTCGCTGTGGAATTCCTTTATAATTTGCGACGCTTTATATATACGTTATAAAAGGATTTTCGATATAAACTGAATACCGAGATAATCTGGAATCTGAAATATCAAACTGTAAATTCTGATATGATATTCTAGAGCTGTACGATATCATATGTGGAGATATACGATAATATAAATTTATTAATAATTTATTTAATTATATTTAAATATATTTATATATTTAAATGGGTCATCCAGAGCTTTAAAAATATGCTGTGTGAGCATACGAAGTCGGAATTCGACGAAACCAATTTTGTTGGATTCGTAATGTCAAATATTTGCTAGATGTTAAGTTTCGTGATTTTTAGAGTCACTGTGTGGTCGTACGGATTTTTAGAGTGGAAAACAGTCAGTATTTTGTCAGTTAAAAATACACTGTGTGAGCATACGAAGTCGGAATTCGACGAAACCAGTTTCGTTGGGACCGTAATGTCAAACTCTAGTTACATGTCAATTTTCATGATTTTTGAGTATCATGTAGGACCGCAGGGATTTTTAAGGGCAAGTATTCACAGCGTTGTATTATAAATAAATTAAATAATCAAAGAAAAATATCCTATTCCAAATTCTGGGCATAAGCAGGCCACGTTCCCTGTATTCTCGACCACACCCTTAAGCTATAAACACAGAAAGCTTTATTTCCTCCAACACAAACAAAAACGCAGTAAAAAGAACATCAAAAACAAACAAATGAAAAATCCTTAAATCTTGAGGTTGGATTCATTCATCTCCACTCCGTGAGAGCTTCTTCCTGATGTATGTTGTACAGGGTGCGACGCTATATTTTTGGGATCGAAAAAATGCCGTCGAACTAGGGTTGAATCGGTTGGATGATTGCGGTTGTAATTCACGACGGGGTGTTGATCATTGGGTTTGGGAGATGGAATGTCAACCCGTGGTGGTGTTTTTGTGGAGTCCGATGCTCATTTGAAGTCGTGGTTTTCGAGAGCAGCGAATGTGGTTGCTCGACGCAGCCTTGAATAGGGGATCGAGATGAGGGAAGGTGGTACAGGGAGGAAGAGCCACTAGAGAGGAGTAGGATGTTGGGTTCGGTTTAAGGTTTAATGGAGGAACGGGGAAGATGTGGTGAACTGTCGGCCACGAAATGGATTCCTGAAGCTCACGATGGGTGTTTGGGGAAGATGCTCAAAATGGGGTTCGGGTCTAAATGAAGAGGGCGGGTCAGATTTGTTTTAGTGGGCTGGTGGTTGAAAGGTAAAGGCCCATTCAATTAAGACAATATATATTAGTTAATTTAAATCTAAAGAATGTATTAACTTTAGTTTAGTGTATCTTGCTCGTACATTAACGAAATTGGACAAAACAGGATCCGTTGGGATCGTATGGACGGTGGCTACACCATGGAGCTGACCGGGAGTGAATCCGAGCTCGTTACAATTTATGGCGAGATAAATTGTCCGATCTAAATCAAAGACAGTTAATCGTTTTTAACAATAACAGTCCAATGTGAGTAAAACTCACCAACTCTGAACAGTTTATAATTTCATGTTGTATTTTTAGAACTGTTAGAAATTGTCTGTTTGATTGTGTGTTGACTGTTTGATTGAACTGCTAGTCAGTTAATTAAATCAATATATATATATATATATATATATAAACAGTTATATAGTTATATATTGATTCTGTTTATCAGAATAATTCATATTGAACTGAAAGTGATGACAATCATGTTGTGTAACATCTGTGGATGCAGGAAAACAGGTTGGAGGAATCCGACAGGATTCCTCAACAGTTATTTTATCGTTTTTCATATAAGTGATATATGATGTGAATTATAACCTGTTGTTGATTGTGTGTGTATGGACGATGTTGATCATCGTGATTAGATATGTTAAATACCATAACATACCAGAATGTAGATAAGGGAAGTTTCAAAGTGATATTTGAAAATAAATTATTTATAAAATCCGAAGATTTTATAAAAAGAGAAAATTATTTATAAAATCGAAGGACGATTTTATAAAAGGGATTTATTTATAAAAGGAATATTTATACATATGAAATCTTTTTAAAGTGGAATAATAAATAAAGGAAAACTTTATAAATAGGATATTTATAAAGTGAATTTATTTATTTAGAATAAATAGATAAGATACTATATACTGGATTATTTATTTGTTAAATAAATAAGATATTTAATAGGGATTATTTACTTAGAAAATAAAGGAGATATTAAGTGAAGTATTTATTTGTTAAATAAATAGAAATTTATAAAGGAAATACTTAGGAATAAAATCCTAAAGAAATATTTACAAACCATTTGTAAATAGAATAAGATAAAGAGGATATTCATTTATTAAAATAGAATAAGAAAATAAAGGATTTTCATCTAGGATAAGTAAGTAATATAAAAAGGGAGATCTTTATAAGTTAATAAAGTAATCGAACGTAAGTCAAGCGAATGGAGTTAATCGAATCTAGTTATTCAATAAGAGTTAATTGAGTTGAAGGATTGAGTTAAGTTATTAAGCTAAGTTATCAAGTCAAATGATTGAGTTAAGTTATTAAGTTAAGTTATCAAGTCAAGTGGATTGGTCGAGTTAACTAAGTAAATTAGTTAAATTAACCAAGTGGATTTGGTCGAGTTAGTCTAAATAAATTGATCGAGTTAGAGTAATTCAAAGTGAATTAGTCGAAGTTAATTCAAAGGAGTTAGTCGAAGTGGAGTAAATCAAGTAAGTTAATCGACTTGAGTTAATCAAGTTGAGATAGTCAAGATGAGTTAATCAAACCGAGTTAATCCAAGTTAGTTAATCCAAGTGAGTTAATCGAATATAGTTTATTCGAGTAGAGTTAGAGGAGATAATCGAATATAGTTATTCGAATAGCGTTAGAAGAGTTATCGAATATTGTTTATTCGACATGAGTTAAGTAAATAGGGTTAATCAAATAGAGTTAAGCAAATAGAGTTAGTCCAATAGGGTCAGCCCACTAGGGTAAATTGGAAGGGGTTAATCAAAGATAGTTATTCGAAAGGAAGGTTAAGTATGGAAGTTAGTTAAAGAATTTAAAGTGAACTTTGTCTATTTTAAGGTCAGAAATGTTGTTCAGTTAAGGTCTGAGAGGTAATTCTACCCCAACTTGATTGGCTTCGTTTTTAACTAAGAAATGGGTATGGTTCGGCAGTAAAGTGGATTTAGTAATTAGAGGAAATGGTTGAGTTGGCATCACGATAGTTTGTTTAAACATCGGTCTAAGTCCAATATAAGAATTTGGAAATGTTTTTCAAAGAAGAACCAGAAATGTTTTCTAATATAGTAAACAAGAAAGAGAAATGTTTTCCAGCAGTAATAACATATATTTTCTAAATCTAGAAAATAGCAAATAATGGAAGATAGGGAAACAGGAGATGTAAAATAAAATAAAGAGATATATGTTGATGTTTGTTCGATATAATTTCCATCTGGAAATAATATCGTTGTTTGCACACTTGTTTTCTTCGATAGTTAACTCACAGACTATCGAAGTTTTGACCATTTTTAACGTTGTTAATATGGAGAGACCGGTTGGATTATTATCCAAAGAACCACTCTGTATTGGCATAAGCGTTGCGAATCATATATGCCAAAGATAAATTGAAGACGGAGTAGAGTGCAAGGGCTATTGTATAAGTCTTAGATAATAGTGACTAAGATGGATGTACTGAATAGTGCCTTCGGTTTGTCCAGTCCCAGGACAACGTATATGGAAGAAGGTCTGACAGAGTATATCCAATGGATCGCGTAAGTTGATATGTTCAAACGTATTCATGTTTGGTGGCGGAGGAATTCGTTTCTCTTAGCTGTATACCCGGGTTATGTTTGGGCAAATCAATTTGTGATTTGGCGGGTATGACGATGTGATATTCTAAGTGTATGAATGAATGTCTGACAGAGTATTTCCTGAAAGGTCACGTACATTGATTTCTTCAACCGTACCAAGAGTGGAAGCGGAGAAGGAAACTTCTTTTAGCTGACACGTAATGTATGGTTGTAGACGTCAATTAGTGATTTTTGATGGATCTGACAATGTGGCAGTCAAAAGTGAATTTGATGTGATGATAGAGCGTAACCTCAAGCCTCATCAACCGGTTAATGACAGAAATCGGGCAGGCAGCATGGCTAAGTCGGTCGCACCGAAGTAGGGTGTATAATCACCTATCTAGAGAATATTCATTTGTTTCTTAAATCTATCAATGCTGTCCCATATATATACGGGAACGGTTGCTGATCCCAACCGTTGGTGATATACATTAGATACACTCAAGCAAATGAGTGGTCGGTCATGTGTGGCCGGGTTGCAAGATGTTCTTGTTGAGCCCAGTGTATTCCTCTCTAGAGGTACACTAGCGAAAGGTGGTTCCATACCTTGTCATAGTTGGAAACCCGTTATCCAATACGTGCTTGCGATTTTGATTGTATACTATATATGTAGAACGTGAGATGAAAGCGTTTCTGCTAGTTGATATCTATTTGTACATAGACATTATTATAATATCAAAAGGTTTTTGATATAAAGATATTTTGGATTCTCATAAGGGAAAAACCCGTTCCGCTCTGCGGCGTGGTCTTATGAGATATCGTTTACTTGTTCATATACCTGTTTAAACTGTTTTACTCATACCAGTCCCATGACTGACCCGGAGTTTACTTTGTTGTTTTCCCTGAACTCTTGGGTGCCTAATTTTGTACGGGCAGTCAAGTAGTCAGGAATTTACAGATATACTTGGAGAGCTTGGAGCAGGAGGTTTCAAGATCATATAGCTATAGTTATTTCCGCTGTGTTGTAAGTGCTGTACTCTGAAAAGTGCTATTGTATACATAACTGTTATATTTCAAAGTTATGTTATCAATTATATGTTATTCGTTCCGCTGTGAGGTTCGTGTTACTCTGATGTTGTAGTCTTCTTCTTCTTCTATTCTAAGTTTCTATCTTATCTATTCTCACCCTCTAATTTCTTTCATTAATTACCGGGATTTTTCGATGTTTTGGTTATCGACATCGTGCTTATGTCGATAACCAAAGTCGCTCAAAATCCGGGTCGTTACACCTGCATACATTACTAGGCATGTGTGTCTAAAATTTACAAATTTACAAAATAACTATCATACATCAAATTTAAATATTTTGTATAAAATAGTTTTATACTTTGTATTACTGTTTCAGAATTTATATACAATTGTTTCACAATTTGATTGTCATTCATATAACAGTTTCAGAATTGTTATATATAAACTGTCATATAATTGTTTCATACATCAATTCAAACAGTTACAAATCAATTTGATATATAAGTTATCATATTCAATTAAGATTTGATGTATCAATGTGTTATATAACTATCATATTCAATTTAATTTAGATTTCGTACATATTGAATTTAATTTTAGTACATCTGTTATATAGCAGTCATATTCAATTTAGATTTCGAACATATTCAATTTAGAAGTAAACTATCATATAATTTTTTCAGAATTTATATATAACTGTTTCAGAATTTGATTTATAACTGTTTCAGAATTGGTCGTACGCAAAATATTTAGAATCGATGTATAACTGTTTTACCATATGAAATTGTTTTACAAAATATACACCAAATGAATATGTTCGATCGAATATAAGGCCTTCATGAAATGTATAACCGTTTTACAAAAAGTTCTGAAGTCATGATTGGTCCTATGCAAAATATTTAGATTTTACCAATCATGTTTAAAAGAGTATTCAAACATAAATATTTATGATGTTAGTGATCAATCACAGTACAAAACGGTGTCATGGTATGACTTTTTTATACTGCTAATTCATACATAAACCCTTTATAAAACTTTTTCACTCATATATATCACAGTATAAAACAGTCACTGTGTAGCACAGTTTGTATAAAGACCATTATACTATATATGTATATTTTTACCAAATCTAATGGTTTCATTTGTATAAATCAAAGCATAAAACAGTCATAGCATAAACAGACTTTATACGGTTAATAATCATTGATAGTATAAAACAATTTTCAGTATAAAGATATATATATATCATGGTATGACTGAACATTATCTCACTGATCATTCACTATGTTCATGTGATCAACAATCATCAATACATAAGGCAATTACACTTATAAAAAATAGTTTGAACATTTCCAAAGTGTACTTCCATACCTGCAGAGAAAACTGCTTAAGCGGCTGTACTTGACAAATTGATGTATATTAGAGAAATCTGATCTAAGGGAACCTCTGATGCTTCTCCCCCATTTCTCACCCAAGGATATGCTGTAAAATAAAAAATGCATCGCCATTATGAATAACTCCTTACACTGTTCATAAAAATTGTTAGGACACAAGAGAATAAATGTAGAAAGAAAAAGAAAATAATATATACAAACAAATAGACTATGATGCGTACATTAGTGAATGATGAATGCTTTGTTCATTTGTAATCAACTAGCAATAACGCGATTATATATAAATACAGAATTTAATTACATTTTTTTGACAAAATTAGATTTTATAACATTACCATTCAATTATTTATTTTTGGTTGTATATTTGCATGTCTTTACAGCGGTGTACACAATCGAATATCAGAAAAGAGGACTACCACATGCTCATATATTATCGTTCCTACATTCTAATGATAAGCCTAAAACAACTTCAGATGTTGATAAGACAATTACGGCTGAAATACCAGATAATGAAGTAGACCCGCTAGCGTACCAGTCTGTCTCACAGTTTATGATGCATGGACCATGTGGTGCGGCTAATCCACAACATTCTTGCATGGTCAAAGGTAGATGCTTGAAACATTACCCTAAAGAAAATTGTTCTGAAACAACATTTGATGATAATGGATTCCCCGTCTATAGAAGAAGAGTAAATGATAGGTATGTAGCAGCCACGGGCATGAAGTTTGATAACAGTTGGGTAATTCCACACAACACAGATCTCATTGTAAAATTTCAAGCACATATAAATGTGGAAATATGCAATCGAGCACGATCTGTAAGGTATTTGTTCAAATACATCAATAAGGGGTATGATCGTGCTACAGTTGTGATTGAAGAAAATTGCGAAGGTGGTGGACGAAATGTTCGAGAAGTGGATGAAATTAAAACATACCTTGATTGTTGATATATTTCATCCTCTGAATCTACTTGGCGTATATTTGAATTTGATATTCAATATCGGAAACCTGCAGTGCAACGATTGTCATTTCATTTAACTGATGAACAATCTATTATATTTCGTGATACAAATGACTTGGAAGAAATTGCAAATCGACCAAATGTTAACAAGTCAATATTTACATAGTGGTTGGAAACAAATAGATTGAACGAAGATGCAAGAAACCTCACATATGTTGATTTTCCAACAAAATGGGTATGGGATAAAAAATATAAAAAATGGAAAAGAAGACAAAAAGACAATACAATTGGAAGAATCTATTATGCACATCCGACTTCAGGGGAAAGATTATATTTGCGTTTGTTGTTAAACATAGTGAAAGGACCTACAAATTATGAAGACATAAGAACCTTTAATGGGGTAATTTTCAATGATTTTAAGACTGCTTGTATGGCACGAGGTTTGTTGGAAGATGACAATGAATGGAACGGGGTTATTGTTGAAGCTGGAAAATGGTCCTCGGCCAAATCCCTACGAGAAATGTTTGTTACCTTACTATTTTTTTGTGAACTTTCAAATCCTCTTGAGCTTTGGAACAACCATTGGGAGTTGTTATCAGATGATATCCTATGGATGCAAAGAAGAGTTCTTCAAGACAATATGCTAACTTTAACACAATGTCAATTGCAAAATTACACACTAATAGAAATTGAAAAAATCATGAATAAGAGCAATAGATCTCTAAAAGAGTATCCTATGATCCCTTTTCCTGATTTGATGTTTCTTGAAAGATTTCAAAACAGATTAATAACAGAGGAACAAATGTACAATCAGGATGCACTATATGAAGATTATGTAAATATGTCATGTTGCTTAAATCTTCAGCAAAAGGAAATATTTGATGAAGTTATACATGCAGTTGATGAAAATTTAGGTGGAATTTATTTTGTTCATGGCAGTGGAGGTACTGGGAAAACCTTTTTGTGGAAAACAATAATATCAAAAGTTCGTTCAGAAGGTAAAATTGTATTGGCAGTTGCAACATTAAGTATAGCAACACTATTACTACTGGGTTGTAGAACTGCACATTCACGTTTCAAAATTCCAATAAATTTAGATGAGGATTCTATTTGTGATATTGCAAAACAGTCTTCACTGGGCGAATTAATTCGAAAAACTGATCTAATTATTTGGGATGAAGCACCAATGGCACACAGAAATGCATTAGAAGTAGTAGAAAGAATTTTGCGAGATGTAATGGAAGAACATGGAAATGACAGTGAAATTTTTGGTGGAAAAACTGTCATACTTGGTGGCGATTTTAGACAAATACGGCCGGTATTCGATAAAGGTGGAAGAGAGACAATTGTTGGATCATCGATAAACCGATCACGTTTATGGAGCAAATGTAAAAAATTTACTCTTACACAAAACATGCGTCTTGCAAGTGAAGGCGTAAGTAACATGTAGATGTTTCAAATTGCAAATTTTAGCAAGTGGATTTTAGACGTGGGAGATGGATTGCTTCCGACGGTGGCGATGTATGATAACAAGGAGCCAACATGGGTGAAAATTCGTAAAGAAAAATTAATTGAATGGGATGATAATCCTATACAAAAGATTGTTGATTGTATTTATCTTGATTTTGGGGAAAGGCTTAACGAACAAGATGTTGAAATTAATGACTCAAATATTTGTAGAGAAGGAAAGAAATTGATTAATTGTCAATCAAATAATTGGCTCGTACATGGAAAGAGATAGGAGAAAGTTTTCTTTTTGGAAGAAAAATAAAAGGCCAATCAATCAATTAATTAATGAAGAATCAATTCTTAGGGAAAGAGATTGAGACCATAATTGCTCCATCCATTTATGCTTCAATCAAATCAAGGAAGATATTTGTTAGATCAAAATTTGGACCTAACACCCAAATTGTTCTGATTCTTAAAGAATTATAACTAGAGAATGAAGAAAAAGCAGAAAACACACAGAATTTATAGTGGTCTGGCGTTAAAGCGCCTACGTCCACTTTATATGTTATCAATTATACTTTGAATGCTAGTACAATCAATGATTTCTCTCAAACTCACTCTTACAATTGTAATTTCTCTCACTAATCTAGTAATAAAACTGATAAGAAATAGTGGTATGACAGTAATGGTGGAATCAGTGCTCAATACTGCCAAAAGATCCTGAAAAATGCCAAGCTCTGGGCTATTTATAGCTGATTTTGTCAGGCGGATCGCGGTCACACGTGGCACAGATCCCGAGAATATCGGATCGTATCGCAGCTTGATGAAGAATTAGTCAAATTAGCCGTTGTGGATAGGTGTCGCGATCCCCTTAAATATCGGATCGAGCGAGGAGGAGGAATTGGTCAAAGTGACAGTTGGGGACACGTGTCGCTGGATCCGTGCATCTCGGATCGCCGAAGACTAGCTCGTGCTTGAACAGGTCAGAGGCTTCGCTGTGCATCAGGAGATCGGATCGGTCTGCGCTGGGTAGTAGTGTATGCACGGATCGAGTCGTGTAGAAGTAGTCGGATCGCTGATGCAATGGGGGCGATCCGATGGGGGGCGATCCGATTGGGGGCGATCCGTGAGGGGCGACCCTCTGGTGCGATTCGATCCTTCATGAACTTAAGGAACGCAGTTTCATACTTTCTTCTTGTGAGTGAACCTTGGTGGCTTGGTCAAAAAGCTAGCCAACATTTTGCCCCCTCGAAGTATGTTTTATCGATGATGGAACATGCTTCAAACTATAGAAACGTCTTTTCATAAAGAGATGCAAATCAGTGGTAGTGTCTATCCGAAAGGCCATATCATTTATGGAAAGTTGTCTCTTTGCTCGCCATAAATATCGGATAAATCTTTAATAGTTTCCCTGTTTATTGGACAATTCTTATCCCTGGAATTTTTGGAGACTTCATTATCAAATTACCGGGTAAATTTCTGAACTTTTGTGTAAATATCTCGGATTTTTCATTTCTGTTCATCGTCCGATGGTTCGGATCGCACCATTTCACCACAATCCGGGGAGGGTGAGTCACTCGTCTTAAGCTCTGGTGAGCATGCGAGCCTTTTCACCAAGCGTGATGGGCTTTGGTTCGCGGCCCATCGACTTCTGCGGTCTGAATAAGACAAAAGAGGGGATATTAACGGTCGCCTTGTATTCTATATAAGCCGAACCCTCCTTTCTTCCTTCTCCCCTTCTTTCTTTTCTGCACCTGCCGCCAATTTAATAGAGTTAAACCCTAATTCACGATTTTCCCCTAATTAAAAGGTAATTGCGCTTAATCATGTTTTCGTGCCATTTTGTTCTTGTTTATCTCGAGTTTTTGTTGATTTATGGGGAGAGATGGCGGAGTTTTGTGATTTTCGGGGCTATGGAAACTGGTGAGGCGCCATGGGTGTTAATCGCTCGAGTTCAGCAATGGAGAAGAAGAAGAGAGGAAGGAGATGATAAAGGAGGGGTTAACCAGGTCGGTTGGGTTTGGGTCGTGGTAAGGACGAGGAAGCGGATCGTGGTAGAAGGTAGATGGACGAATGTCTGGTTTGCCTGGCGGGTCGGATCGACGATGAGGCGGAGCGTCGATTCGTGGAAACATGAAGTAATGTCGATCGCAGGGGGGTGGTCACGATCCGCTTTGGTAAAGCACGACGGATCAGGAATCCCAGCATTCCACTATCTGAAGCTCCTTCGCGATCCGCACCTTCTCCACGATCGAATCTTCTTCGCGATCCGAAAGCAATGTGCGATCCGACCTCTACTATGCGACCCATGTTGATGTATCACGATCCAAACACTGAGCGATCCCCTGAACTTATTAACTAAACATCGCAACCTAATTCTGATATACAATGGATAGTTAGGCTAGAACCTTGGAGACGAACTTCCTCGACCGAACAAATGCATAACTTATTAGCGAACAACAACCAATATCTCGATGATCTTTGTACCTTTCTTTAATGCACGCACTAGCACACACTAGCACTTGCACACACAGGGGGAAGGGTAGTTTTAATCATATTTCTCATGTTTACTCGCCTAAACAGTAATGTTGGATAATCACTCCTCTTCAAGATCTAACATAGAGACGGATCCCGAGGTGTCTGAGCACCATAACCCTGAGGTCCCTCCAACTAACCCAAGGGGCGAGGATTCTGGATCCGAGTATGAGGCAACGAAATCGGATCCATCTGAAAGTACTTCACTGGATGAGGAGTCTGAAGTAGACGGGCGAGCTCCCGACGAGATTCCTGACGCACTTGGGATAGAGAAATTTAATGATTCTTTAGCCTCCAAACTCGACGACATAAAGCTTAAAATAATTTCCTGAGACATGGGATCCCCTGGGATGATGTGAGGACACCCGGTATCGAAGATAGACCTTACCTAGCTCCAGAAGGATATATGACAGTCAGCCGGCTCATGTGCTGGGTAGGAGCTATTCCTCCGTTTCCTCCAATCGTGATTGAGACCTTAGAACGATTGGGTATCGCTCCGATGCAGCTTCATCCTAACGCCTACGCGGCTCTATGCACTCTATATATCGCATACGCGGAGATCCTACATACCGAGCTCACATTTAAAGATTTAAAATTCTTTTATCTTTTCAAGCATCGCTCCTCGGCAACCCCAAATTTCTCTTTCTTCGAATCAGTAGCGAATTGGAAGGTTCTGTATGATGGATACAGTAATATAGGGGATCCCAAGTCTGATTGGTTCTATATAAAGAGACAGGCTGGGTGCTCAAGAAGATGGCTTAAATCAAGTAAACTTTAATCTTTTGACTGAATATCTTGCTTAAGAAATCGAAGCATTAACATCCCCCTTCTTTTTTGTTTTAAGCAGATCACGTCTTTCCCAAGACAGAAGGCTTGGTATACAATAATCGATTGTCTATTCTTCTACAAAGCAGATCCGATTTTCTAAGGATCAAGAAGTGCATTACTGATGAGAATCTTCACATGCATCGCCTTTTGGATATAAGGTTTGGACTTGGTGCAGGCGGCAAACCCTACAAATACGTGCCCCCAACGGAGGGAGAGGGAACATCACGAGCAGCAGAAACAAACAAATTCCGTAAGAGTCCTTCCCCGATAATCATCCAGGACGACGAGGACCTGAACATATATAGAGGAGATGAGGCCCGTGGCGACAAGTCCAAGGAAATCCCAGTTTTTCCGGGGGGGGGGGGGGGGGGGGGGGGTTTCCCCTCAAGGGCTTCTCTTCCGATCGAACCTGCTGCTCCCGATGATCTGACAGAAGAACAGCTATTTAAAGAGCTGAGCAAAATTCCTTTGCCCGATGATGTATACACAGAGGGGGACTTTGAAGGGGAGCCATTTTTCCCTACTTCTGAGGAAACCACCGTTCCACTTGGAGGAAAAGAAATGACTCAGATGCGCCTGACTTCAGGCCCGGGTCTGTTAGGGGGAATTATATGGGATGCACAAATCACACACACTGCCTGACCCCACACTTTTATATCAACAGTATCCAAGGTTTTAATATGCTCTTTTCTCCTTTGCAGGAAAGATGTCTCGTAATATGTTGTCCAAACTATTAGAAAATTTTCAAAACATGATTTTGCACATGGGTTTTTGTAACACCCCACATATTTAATATAATTAAAAATGTACAAATACGTATATATGCATAGATAGGTAAATAATGGTGATGTATAATGAAAAATTAATTCATACATTGAAGAGTAAGGAAATTAATGCGATAACAATGTGTGTAATCGAAGATATGAGGAAATAAAAATACGTAATTTAAATATCAGGAATTAAGTAAAAAGGACATCACCATTCCGTCCGTCTCGGAATTCTGGTCAAGATAGACACCTGGTTTGCGTAAAACGATCATCATATGAAGAAGTTATTAAGCCTAGAAGTTTGTATATGCACAAGAGAAATATATATATATATATATATATATATACGTATATATACATATATATATATATACAAACAAATTAAAATATAAAATAAAGAATAAAATAAGGATTGCATGTAATAAATACAGGCACTGAAGAAAAAATGTAATGCATGCATTAAAAGAAAGAAAGGATTGGTTGCATGCAATGTAAATATGTTACATGCACAGATTTGCAAATATAATGCATTAATATTAAAAGAAAAAGATTCATGCAATGGTTTAATTTAAGTATTGTAACTAACATGAAAAAGAGAAGTAAGGAGAGAACAATAATTATCATTGTTCTAAGACTTATTAACAGAAGACTTCATAGCGTAGTTGGTTAAGACATTGGATTTGTAACATGGAGGTCGGGGGTTCGAACCCCGGCGACGGCATAATTTTTATCTTTGTTTTAGAGAGGACCAACTGAACATGCAAATACATGTACGTATACAAATTCAAATTTTGAAAGGATAAGAACGTACATATAAGGAAATAAAGAAAATATATGTATATATGAGAATATATATATATATGCATAAATATATGTATACAAAAGATAAAATTCAAGATAAGGCTATAGTCAATGAAATATGGCAAGAACCAAATAACGGTGCAACATCTTTTGAATTTTGAAAATAAAACGAAAATTGTGCGTATATATATACGCGTAAAATGGTCGGTAGAGTAATTGTTTACATATAAGAATATTTCATGTGAATAAAACAGTTAAATAAATTCCAAAAATTCAAAAGTTCAAAAATCAAATTTCTACGCCAAAACAATTCAAACATTCAAAATTCGAATTTCTGCGCCAAAACAGCTTGCCGGACCCAATGCTGACTCAGCACTGCGTGTACGATAAGATTTGGCTAGATTCATCTGCGAACCAGGACTATTTTCTTAACTGGGTTCAATGCTGACTCAGCGCTGCGTGTACGATAAGGTCTTTAGCACCTAAATAAACACCCCTAAGGCTACAATTTTCTCTACACATCTTCATTATGCGTATACCCTTCCCTAATTCATATCAAAACAAATTAAAGACGGGGTTATGATGCTCAAGTTCTCCGTTAGAATTCAAGTAGAGAATCAAATCTAAATTAGAGGATCGATAATCTACGTCAAGGGATAGCTTTTCAGTTTCAGAAATCAAATCCCAGAATTCAAGTTCGTTCTTAAATCAGTGAGTAGGATTACAGTACACTTCATGCATAATAGTATTATTATCGTTCGTCACTCCTCAGTTAAAATTCATGTTGCAATTTAAAATAATCTTTGTACGCTTAATCTATTCCTCTTCCCTATTCTTCCTTTTTATTTTTGAAACTTTGGCAACCTTCGAGCCAAGGTCAACAGCGCATAAATTATAGTTATTTGGGAAGAGCTTGAGATTTAATCGATGAATTAGGCAATTTGGGTAAAAAGATTATTACACGAATGGTTGTGTAAGCAAAGTAGAAATGGGTTAAGTAGCATATGACATATGAATAAGCTTAACCAATGTATGAGGAATGATAGCAACCTATTAGGAACACATGTATGGGAAACTAGAATAATAGGTATAGCCTATTAATGGGATTATGAGCATAAACATAAATTGGTGTTTTTGGGTAAAGCTTAAATTTGAGACTTGAAAATTGGATAGGCCGTTAACATCCTAGAAACATAATTAAAAATGGAATATGTTGGACAAACCATGTTTTTATGTAATTATGGAACTCGGCACATAACATGAAATTGACAATAGTGGCATAACTTGAACATGAACATGCTTGTGAATTGGTAATTGACATTTGATATCTAGAATGAACATGAACATGCTTGTAAATTTATAATTGGCCTATGACACCTAGAATAGACATGAATTGTTAATTGGCTAAACATGAAACATGGCTAACTCGAGGTTAGAATGAGTTTGCAGTGTAATCCTGCCCGGAACCGCCTGGCACATCCAGTAACCGCAAACAATAGGTTCCAATATGAGAAGTTTGTCATAACGTGCTTGAAACCCGAGGTTAGATTGAGTTGTGGTGTAATCCTTCCCGGAACCATCCGGCACATCCAGTGACCGCAACAATTGGTCTAATGTGAGAGGTTGGGCATTGATAATTAATTAATGCTAATGACACATGCTAGTATGGTAAGGTTAAGTCAATATGACACACTAGACAACACTTAACCAATTTGACATGATATATTGGTGGGTTAAGTCAACGTGAACCGCTAGATAACACTTAACCAATTTGACATGATATATGGGCGGGTTATGTCAACATGAACTGATATAGAACACTTAACCAATTTATCATGGTACGTGGGTTGAATTAAATACGTGATTGGGGGTTAAGTCAACTTGGACACATGGGCAAACTTAACCAATATAACAGTATCAAAGCAAGGAAAAGTGGGGAATGATAAGATTAAATAATAGATAAACTTATCTTAGGGATAAGAAATGAATACGACTTAAGAAGTAATACAAGACTCGAAGGGTGGGATGACTTATACCATGAAATAAGTTAATCTAAGCTGAAAATGTGGGAAAACACCCATACGCTATCATTTGATAAAGAGAACTTAAGTCATGCTTGAATTCATTGGTAAACCTTAGTTAAGAAAACGAACGATTAAGAGAACTAAGTAGTAAACCTTAGTTAAGAGGACGAAGTAGTAAACCTTAGTTAGTGAACCTTAGTTAAGAGGACTAAGTAGTAAACCTTAGTTAGTGAACCTTAGTTAAGAAAGCTAACGATTCAGGAAACTAAGTAGTAATCCTTAGTCAAGAGAACTAAGTAGTAAACCATAGTCAAGAAAGCCAACTAGAACATGAGAAGGAGCGAATGTCCATCTGATCATGAAGAAGGCTCCAACGAACTGGGTTACAAAGCACGCGGCTTCGAGGGGATGTGAGGGTACTCTTGGTATCCCTCTGTCAGGTTACAGATGATCCTCCTTGGCTCACAGAGTTTAAGGTCAGCGTTAGAAGAGCCAAGGGTATGCCTTAATTGCAATATAAGCAACCTAAAGACTAGGATGGGTCAGCGTGAGGCGGCGATATCTTGTTCATCCCTGTGATAGCATGTCGTCGTCTACCCACCATCTTGAGTCAGTCATGATATGCAAGCGGAAAGGCGGAGAACTCCAAAAGACCATATACTTTGCGTACAGGTTTGTGGGGGCATAGAGGGCCTGCGTACAGTTCTCATTCTTGATTTTCTTGGGTGCCTTTCATTAGTTGAGGGAAGGGTCAAGTCGGACCATAAACACATATAGATAAAACAGACCTTAGCGTCTGCATCGGCAAATAGCTTAAAGCTCCCTACCGAATTCCGTGTTTCTTGATTAGCCTTGCCACGGGACTCAGGCAGCACATATAGAGGATATGTGCCACTAGATATCTAGCACGTTTAATGAAACGATTGGGACGTAAAGTCTAGGAACATATATCGCTCTAGGTAGTGTGTCGTAGACTAGGGAGAATTGTTCGATATGTAGCATAAACCCTAGTGGCCCAAGGTAGCATAAACCCTGGTCAGATCTAGAAAGCGTTCAACAGGTATCATAAACCCCAGTGACCCTGGGCAGCGTAAACCCTGGTAGAATTTAGGAAGCGCTTGATAGAAAACCCTAGATTAGATCTGGGTAGTAAACGGAATCTACTAAGATCAAGGGTGGTAGTCCAAACGATTTTGAGAATGGTGGCACTACACTAAAGTAGTATAGATATACATGATGAAGCCCATACGACAAACGACAAGGGATTTTATATATGCATGGAAAGTATTATACGAGTTGGGGTATCTACATATACATTGTATTTGGTTAATTTACTAGTGGGACATGAGTAAAGCCTAGAGAGCTAATATCGCGAATAACCTAATAAGCAAGAAAATATAATTGAACGTTATGTGTAGGATTATACAGAAGTTTATTCTAAGTCCACTCACACAGAACTTATGTTCTGACCCCCTCCTCATTACATACTTCCAGGTTAGGGTCATGACAGAGATGGTATAAGCTTCGGATACTGGTTTGGCAGTATGTTTTTTAAGGTAAAGCTATATTTAATGTATATTATACTTTGAATTCCTTCCATTATAAGATGCTTACGAATTCTGACATGTTTTCTTTATCTCTATCTTTTTCTGCAGGATACCAGAGCGCCCAACTCAGGTTTCGATAGATTGGGTTTTTGAAAAAAAATCGGTCTGTCGGAATTTGGGTTGTTACATCTGGTATCAGAGCTTCGGTTTAGTAATCTTAGGGAGATAATGAGTGAACATATTTGTATTTTCTAAAATATAAGTATATTATATATAAACCTAAATCCATAAAGTAGCCCACTAGGAATGGAAAGAGTTGGGATAACTATTTTGTACACTAAAGGAATGAACCTAGAAATTTTGAGACCCTTAGGTGGTTTGGTTGGAAAGTGTACAATATGATTTGGTATTGGAGAAAGAAAGTATCCCATAAGAATTAAAACTGAAATGTTGTTATTTCAGAGTAGTGGGTTTAGAAGTGAAACCTTATAAGCTAGAAAAAGGTTAAAATGTGGAAAATGGATTAGGAATATATATAGTTGAGAGAATTGGTTTGGAAAGTGCCTAGGAAAGTCTAGTTGAGTTGAAAGACCCACTTTGAGTCTAACCCAATAATAAGCTTTTAAGAACTTGAATTTGTAAAAGAGTTTATGGTGTTTTCAAGTTTTAATCTTAAAAGTATTTTTGATTTTTAAGAAAAATACGTATAGGACATATTCAGTGCATGTTGGGTTTTTAAAGTAAAGTGGTGTATACTTTGGTAAAACAATGATTTCTTGTTTTAAAATAACTCTCTCATTAAAAAGTGCATAATATAGAGCATATGTAGCTCGCTAGTTTTCATATTATAATATATGAATGGATTGAAAAGAAAGTGTTGTGTTTTGTAAAAGAAAATTCTATTCTGTTAACAATAAATTTTGATTATTGATTTACGAAGAAATTTTGTTGGGTGGTCAAAATAAGTTGTAGGAATAGAATACATGTCTGCACCTTATAGCGAGTAGTTAAATTAACATTGTAATTAGAAACAATGTAAGCCCGATAGTTGTCCTTGTCTACTCCAGTTTTGTGATTTGAAAAAAAAAATGTTTCGCATTTTATTCTGTAACATGTTTTTATGGTTTGGCGAAACAAGTTTTGGAGAAGAAAACAAAGTTTTGACACTTTTAATTTTTGAAAGAAAAATGTAATGAAAAGAAAGGAGGCCAAACCATGTTTTAAAAAGAATGGAGTAGGTAAGGATTAGTGCCTAGAAAAGGACGAGAGAAAGTTAAAGCTATGAATTAAACAATTGGAACCAACTAGAGATTGGTTGAGTTGAGTGATTCTCTGAGTGTCAATCTGACGTTGATTTCTGTTTTCGGGGTTGATATTTAGGGAGTTACTCTCTTGCTAATTTACAGTCAGGGATTAGCTAATATTAAACTAATGGAAAATTTCCGTAGAATGCATAAGCATTGAGAAACCTAGGTTTGTTGCTTGAGAAAGAGAGAAAAACTATAGGCTAGTAATGCACAACAAGGACTAGTAGTGACTACTAAGTAGTAAAGGGCAAGTAAGTTGGTAGATCCTGTTGTGTGGACTCGCAATTGTCTGAGATGACAAAGTCCGAAGATTCTTGGCCCATAGTAGTAGCTGTGTAGGATGTTGTTTCAGTTGAAAACAGAAAAAGCTTATTTGAAATAATAAACTTAAGTAATTGGATTAAGTGAAATAAACTACGAAAGAGAAAAGCCTAAGCTAACAAGAGACAATAAATTCAGTAAGGCAACAAATTTCACGAGAAAAAATAATTGAAATCTTAAGAAAAAGATGAATAAATATGAAATTATTCCAAGATAAGATGAAAGAGAAAGGAAAGTTTTCCTATGTGGTTGTGCTTGGATAGGAAAGTAGGAAGTTTTTATAGAATAGTTATATAAAAAACCGAGTGCAATTATAAAAGGTACAGCGGAAAATGTAAACTCTTCCGTTTTATATCTTTTTGTAACATAAGAAATCGAATTTAGAAAATTAGATTTTTCTAAATTTCGAATTTAATGATTGTTGGTAGGGTTTTGGATACGAAAATTGGGTGAACCATGCTCTTATTCTATAAGAGTATGGGAAAACTTGGATGAAAAATATTTTGATTTTTCAAGAATATTGCATTCATATAGAATTGCAAGTAATCATGTTTTGAAAGTGTTTTTAAAATTTGCATACATATAGGTGGATCCAAATTAGGCATACATACTTTACTATGATGTATCTCACTTTGCACATGTGCACAATGTTTGCAACAATTGGATGCACACTGGATGGATGGATATTGCGAGGGATTATCTATTTTACTCTTATCGAATTTCGGGGACGAAATTCTTTAAGGGTGGGAGAATGTAACACCCCACATTTTTAATATAATTAAAAATGTACAAATACGTATATACGCATAGATAGGTAAATAATGGTGATGTGTAATGAAAAATTAATTCATACATTGAAGAGTAAGGAAATTAATGCGATAACAATGTGTGTAATCGAAGAGTTGAGAAAATAAAAATACTTAATTTAAATATCAGGAATTAAGTAAAATGGACATCACCATTTCGTCCATCTCGGAATTCTGGTCAAGATAGACACTTGGTTTGCGTAAAACGGACATCATACGAAGAAGTTAT
This sequence comes from Allium sativum, assembly GCA_030737875.1. Classification (NCBI taxonomy): domain Eukaryota; kingdom Viridiplantae; phylum Streptophyta; class Magnoliopsida; order Asparagales; family Amaryllidaceae; genus Allium; species Allium sativum. The sequence goes on along the minus strand of CM060916.1, from coordinate 1,048,385,645 downwards.
TAAGCCTAGAAGTTTGTATACGCACAAGAGAAATATATATATGTGTGTGTGTATATTTATATATATATATGTATGTATGTATATATGTATATGTATGTATACAAACAAATTAAAATATAAAATAAAGAGTAAAATAAGGATTGCATGTAATAAATACATGCACTGGAAAAAAATGTAATGCATGCATTAAAAGAAAGAAAGGATTGGTTGCATGCAATGTAAATATGTTGCATGCACTAATTTGCAAACATAATGCGTTACCATTAAAAGAAAAAGATTCATGCAATGGTTTAATTTAAGTATTGTAACTAACATGAAAAAGAGAAGTAAGGAGAGAATAATAATTATCATTGTTCTAAGACTTATTAACAAAAGACTTCATATCTCAATTGGTTAAGACATTGGATTTGTAACATGAAAGTCGGGGGTTCGAACCTCGGCGGCGGCATATTTTTTATCTTTGTTTTAGAGAGAGCCAACCGAACATGCAAAAAGATATACGTATACAAATTCAAAATTTGAAAGGATAAGAACGTACATATAAGGAAATAAATAAAATATATGTATATATATATGCATACATATATGTGTACAAAAGATAAAATTTAAGATAAGGCTACAGTCAATGAAATATGGCAAGAATCAAATAATGGTGCAACATCGTTTGAATTTTGAAAATAAAACGAAAACTGTGCGTATATATATATGCGTAAAATGGTCGGTAGAGTAATTGTATATATATATATATAAGAATATTTCATGTGAATAAAACAGTTAAATAAATTCCGGAAATTCAAAAGTTCAAAAATCAAATTTCTACGCCAAAACAATTCAAACATTCGAAATTCGAATTTCTACGCCAAAACAGCTTGCAGGACCCAATGCAGACTCAGCGCTGCGTGTACGATAAGATTTGACTAGATTCATCTGCGAACCTGGACTATTTTCTTAACTGGGTTCAATGCTGACTCAGCGCTGCGTGTACGATAAGGTCTTGAGCACCTATATAAACACCCCTAAGGCTTCAGTTTTCTCTGCACATTTTCATTATGCCTATACTCTTCCCTAATTCATATCAAAATAAATCAAGGACGGGGTTTTGCTGCTCAAGTTCTTCGTTAGAATTCAAGTAGAGAGTCAAATCTAAATTAGAGGATCGATAATCAACGTCAAGGGATAGCTTTTCAGTTTCAGAAATCAGATCCCAGAATTCAAGATCCGTTCTTAAATCAGTTAGTGGGATTACAATACACTTCATGCGTAATAGTACTATTATCGTTCGTCATTCCTCAGTTAAAATTCATGTTGCAATTTAAAATAGTCTTTGTATGCTTAATCTATTCCTCTTCCCTATTTTTCCATTTTATTTTTGAAACTTTGGCTACCTTCGAGCCAAGGTAAACAACGCGTAAATTATAGTTATTTGAGAAGAGCTTGAGACTTAATCGATGAATTAGGCAATTTGGGTAAAAAGATTATTACACGAATGGTTGTGTAAGCAAAGTAGAAATGGGTTAAGTAACACTTGACATATGAATAAGCTTAACCAACGTATGAGGAATGATAGCAACCTGTTACGAACGCATGTATGGGAAACTGGAATAATAGGTAGAGCCTATTAACGGGATTATAAGCATGAACATAAATTGGGGTTTTTGGGTAAAGCTTGAATTTGAGACTTGAAAATTGGATATGCCGTTAAGATCCTAGAGACATAATTAAAAATGGAATATGTTTGACTAACCATGTTTTTATGTAATTATGGAACTCGACACATAACATGAAATTGACAATAGTGACATAACTTGAACATGAACTTGCTTGTGAATTGGTAATTGGTAATTGGCATTTGATATCCAGAATGAACATCAACATGCTTGTAAATTTATAATTGGCTTATGACACCTAGAATAGACATGAATTATTAATTGGCTAAACATGAAACATGGCTAACTCGAGGTTAGAATGAGTTTGCGGTGTAATCCTGCCCGGAAACCGCCCGGCACATCCAGTGACCGCAAACAATAGGTTCTAATGTGAGAAGTTAGTCATAACGTGCTTGAAACCCGAGGTTAGATTGAGTTGTGGTGTAATCCTGCATGGAACCAACCGACACATCCAGTGACCGCAACAATAGGTCTAATGTGAGAGGTTGGGTATTAATAATTAATTAATGCTAACGACACATGCTAGTATGGTAAGGTTAAGTCAACATGAAACACTAGACAACACTTAACCAATTTGACATGATATATGGGTGGGTTAAGTCAACGTGAACCGCTAGATAACACTTAACCAATTTGACATGATATATGGGTGGGTTAAGTCAACATGAACTGATAGAGAACACTAAACCAATTTAGCATGGTACGTGGGTTGAATTAAATACGTGATTGGAGGATAAGTCAACTTGGACACATGGGCAAACTAAACCAATATAATAGTATCAAAGCAAGGAAAAGTGGGGGATGATAAGATTAAATAATAGATAAACTTATCCTAGGGATAAGAAATGAATATGACTTAATATTTAATACAAGACTCGAAGGGTGGGACGACTTATACCATGAAATATGCTAATCTAAGCTGAAAATGTGGGAAAACACACATACGCTATCATTTGGATAAAGAGAACTTAAGTCATGTGAATTCATTGGTAAACCTTAGTTAAGAAAACGAATGATTAAGAGAACAAAGTAGTAAACCTTAGTTAAGAGGACTAAGTAGTAAACCTTAGTTAAGAAAGCTAACGATTCAGGAAACTAAGTAGTGAACCTTAGTTAAGAAAGCTAACGATTCAGGAAACTAAGTAGTAAACCTTAGTTAAGACAAGTAAGTGAAATACTACTTTTTGTGAATCAACTTAAAGATGCCAGTATTGTTGTCCCTGAATCTTTTGTTGTTGGAGTTATTATTTCAAGACTCCTGAATTCTTGGAAAGGTTATAAGAAAAAATTGAAACATGCGGAAACATATTATAATTTTGATGATTTACAGCGTCATCTTCTTATTGAAGAGGATTCTCGCAAATGCAAATTAGATGATAATTGTAGCACCCCATATTTTCTGTGAATATTAAAATAAAAAATTAAAGAATGCTTAATTTTAAAAGTGGGAATTAATTAAAATGGGTAGCACCATTGTGTTTGCCTCGGAATTCTGCTCGAGATAGAGTCCGAGTTTGCATAAAACAGATACAGTATGAAGAATTTATGGAAGGTTATAAGATTTAAGTTTAATTCAGAATTAAATAAATAATTAATAAATCAAAATTTGAAATTTAAACCAATGAAAAGAAGTGGGCGGGAAAATTCCCGTCACAGGGTGTCGACCCCCTTAAGGGGTGTTGACACAGGTGTCGACCCCCCTATAGGGGTGTTGACATAGGTGTCGACCCCTCCCTGTAGGGGTCGACCCCAGCTGACTGTTCTGGATAGTGTCGATTTTCTGAGTTTTAGGGCTACGCGACGACTTCTAATTGTCCCGATGACACATTTTCTAAGACTGGATGGTTTTGATGGATCCTATGTTGATCTAAAGGCTCTAATTAATCCTACAAATCTATGTAAGCACACATAAACCTAAACACTAACCTCATAACGCTATTCTATATTGCCACCATGCTGTCCATCTCTAAACTAGCCTAGCCTCCTTTTTCTCCAAACTAGAAATCAAATTGGAGAGCTTTAAATTAAAGTAAAGATTTTCCACTTCAATCAACAAAGAGAGATTAGAATCGCTACAACGTCAAATAATTCTCTCTTTCTAATCCTATCACTGCAAGTTCAGTTATTATTCAGATTTGAACACATAATAGAAATCATGACTGTAATGAATCGAATCTAAAACTATGCCTAATTGTAATGATAACCAATTCTGATTAATTCTTATTCTTTTGTCAAATCTGAGATTACCAATGCCTACGAGACTGTTACTAGTGATACAATTGAATCTATCTGGTTGTACATCAAATTGGTGATTCTTTTATGTTCAGTTCTATCGAATCTCTATGCCTATGATGTAACCTGCTCAGTTTGCTCATATTTATTGTTAATGTACAACAAATCTATTGGAACCATGATTCTTGTGTTTGGTACACCTTTGCATGCTTATTCTCTTATGTCAATTCTTGTGTTTCTTCACTATTCCCCTTTTCGTTTTATTTTATGAATAATAGCTTCATTTAGAAACCTAGTTTGAATCTTATTGTACGTGCGATTGTAACGCGGGGAATTGGGTATAACTTTTTGGAGTAATTTTGGACATGACAAGTAAATGAGACATAACTAGAATTGACTACACTTGTGGATAATTGACATATAAACCTGGACATATATGGTAAATATGTAATTTGGCTAAAAGATGAACATGCCTAACCCTAGGTTAGATTGAGTTGCGATGTAAGGTTGCCCGGAACTGCCCGGCACATCCAGCGACTGCAACAATAGATCTAATGTGAGAGATTAGCTCATTAAGCCCCAAAACCAGAGGTTAGAATGAGTTTGTAGTAGAAGTCTACCTGGAACCACCAAGCACATCCAGCAACCGCAAACAACAGTTCTAATGTGAGAGGTTGTTGCATTAATGAATGAATTAATGAACAGACATGCTAAGAATGGTAGGGTTAAGTTAACATAGGCAACACTTAACCAATGCAACATGTTAATTAAACAAATGGGTGGGGTTAGGTTAAATTTAGAACATTTAACCGTTATAACATGTTGGTTAGGAAACCATAGAAACGGGGATCCATTTCAGTAGTAACCCACATTGATGTAACACAGTACCCTGAACTAGGCAGGGTGGGGCACAATTACTGGGTTGATTATAAGCGGTCAAAATAGCGGCAGGTCGTGCGTCAGTGTAGGTTCTGATGGAGTATGGGCGTGCACGTACTCTGGAGTAGAAAAATCCGGCACTGGGCATCAGTAGTTATACACTGCGCATCTTGGATTGTGTCGGGCCGCCATCATAGGGATTGATACACCCCATGCTGGGTCTAGCACAGGTATCTACAAACAAGCAGGGCCGAATGACACAAGTAATAAATACATGCGAGTAGAAGCCGATCGATAAAGGGATCATTTTATTATGAACACATGAGGCTAGTTGAAACAATTGTTAGTAGGTGCAGAGAAATAGAAATGGGAGCGATAGCATATTCATTTTATCTTGCCTTATGTTATCTTGTTACTATGGTTTTGTCTTATATTTGGTTTATTCATGTCATGATCCTTTTTCTTGTTTACATGCTGAAAATCACTGGGCTTACCAGGCTTTATGTCTGACCCGTTTTCTTTTGTCTTCTTTTCTTCCGTCCCCCTCCCCTTCAGGTCCACAGGGAGGGAATACTTCAACTTAGTTCAGAATTTTTCCAGCTTGAAGAGTGTAGATGTATTGCCTGGATTCACTTTTTAGGACTATGGCTGTGGTTACACTTCTATTAGGGATTTATGTTGCTTCACTACTGTTTTACGCTTCTTTATGTATTTGGAGTTTTGAACCAAGACAGAGGTTTTATTGTAATGATTTGAAAGTTGGGCTTTGAGACAATGGTTGTAACATTTTGAACCACGCTGCTTATGAAATAACTCCAGTTTTTCCGTTGTTTGAATGTCTGTCTTGTAAACTATATATATCTTTTACCTATAGTTCTTCACTGAAGTTAATGCATTCCCTTTGTGAGTGACCTTAATGGAGGTGGGGTGTTTCCCTTGGTATCAGAGCTGATGGTTACCAGATCAGATAAAAGTTTTCGAAACTATTTTTCAAAAAAAAAAGTTTTAAAGAAGCATTTTCTAGAAAAGTGTTGTTTTAATTTAAAGGCATATTCCCCAAAGCCATATGAACTATCTTCCTACCCTTTGTTTTGAATCTTTTCTTTTCGTTTCAGCATGTCTGAGGATCTTAATCTTCCAGAGGGTGTCACAATAACCGGATGGTTCCGTAGGTATTTGGAGGCCACAGCACCCACCGATGGCCAAGGAAACATTCCTCCAGCTGTACCTATCGTTCCTCCTCCTCCTCCTCAGCGTGTGAATGCTTTCTCGATTATATGTAGAGACTTTCGAGCTATGGGCGGAAAGAACTTTAATGGGACTGAATCATTCGCAGAAGCAAGTAACTGGCTTAAGGAAATAGAAGATTTGTTTGTTATCTTCGAACTGGATGATAGGCAGACGATACAGTTGGTTGTATGGTTACTTAAGGACGAAGCCTCTTTCTGGTGTGAAGTTACTAATGCTAAGAGACCAATTGAGACTTGGGAGGATTTCAGAATGAGGTTTGAAATGAAGTTCCTCTCGCAAGCTGAACAAATCCTACAGATGGAGAAGTTCTTAGCACTCAAAAAGGGAAGCTTATCGTTTAAGGAATACGTCAACAAGTTCAACCAGTTGGCTAGATTCGGACTCGAGTTGGTAAACACTACATATAAAAAGGCTCTCCGTTTTGCTAAAGGGTTAAATGAGCCACTGCACGGCCTAGTTATGTCCCATATACCTATGGGCGCGACTTATGAGAGTGATGGACATGTCACTGTTACATGAGGAAAGCAAGGATGGGAAGAAAGAGGCGAAGATGGAAGAACCTCTAGACAAGAAAGTGGAGGGATCGCAGAATAAGAATATGGATTCCAAGAAGGACGGGAAGAATAACAAACCCCGTGATAAGAGGAAGTATAATTTTTGTGGCATACCTGGACATCTGGTTAAGAACTTCAGAAAGAAGAAGAGGAAGATGGGTGGTTGCTTTCAGTGTGGCGAGGCAGTACATATGGCTAAGGATTTCCAAGAAGGAAAGGGCAAGGGCAGAGGACAGGATCTACTTTTGGAGGGCAGATTCACGCTCTCACAGCACCTATGCAAGAAAGAGGTACAAATATTTCTGTTGAGAGTTTAGTTTATCTTTCTGATCATCCTATTCATACTCTTTTTGATTCTGGCGCATCACATTCTTTTATATCTACTGCTTTAGTTGAATCTCTACACCTGGATACCGGTATAGTAGAGGATCCCATGGTTGTTTCAAATCCAATTGGGGGTTCGACTTATTTATCAATGGTTTGTTTGGATTTGGAAATTTCTATACTAAGTGTTCGGTTTAGATGTAATGCTTACGTTTTGGGTTTCACGGGTCATGGGTTGATTCTAGGCATGGATTGGTTATCCAGTAATGGTGCCATCCTCGATTGTGAAAAGAGAGTGGTTAGACCTATGACTCGCCTCGTTAATACTCTCGAAATATCTTATAATCCTATGAATTCTGTTTTGTTTATTTACCTAGAATCTCTTGATGCGTCTGTTGAAAATTTGCAATCTGTTAGAGTAGTCCATGAGTACTCGTATGTCTTTGAAGAAGTGAAGGGTTTACCTCCAAAGAGAGAGATAGATTTCCGCATATACCTAGTTGATAATGAAAAACCAGTCTCTTTACCCGTTAGACACATGGCACCAAGGGAAAGGAAGGAGCTCAGCAAGTAAGTTAAAGAGTTGCTTGAAAATGGGTTCATAAGGCAGAGTATTTCTAAATGGGGTGCTCCAGTAGTATTCGCAACCAAAGCGGATGGTTCACTTCGCCTATGCGTGGATTATAGGTAGCTAAACAAGCAGACCAAGAAGAATAGGCACACACTTCCAAGAATAGACGACTTGTTCGACCAACTCGTAGGTGCATCAGTTTTCTCCCAACTAGATCTGGCTACCGGATTTCATCAGCTAAGAGTGGTTGAAGACATCATAGATAAAACTATGTTCAAGACTCCAGATGGTTTCTTCGAATGGCTTGTCATGCCTTTCGGTTTGACAAATTCACCCGCCTATTTCGTAGAATTTATGAGTACGGTGTCTAGAGAGTTCCTTAATAAATTAGTAGTAGTCTTTGTGGACGACATTTTGATTTTTTTCAAAAAGTGAGGAAGAACATGCTTTGCATTTAAGGGAAGTTATGGATACTCTTTGAGCACATCGACTGAAAGCAAAATTCTCCAAATACCTTTTTTGGAGAGAAGAAGTAAGGTTTCTTGGATATGTGGTGTACAAACAGGGGATAGCTATGGATCCTGCGAAGGTAGTGGCGGTGCAAGATTGGAAGATTCCAAGGAATGCAACTGAAGTACGAAGTTTTCTCGGACTAGCGGGCTATTACAGAAAGTTCATTAAAGACTTTGTGAAGATCTTAGCCCCACTTACTAGATTGACGAAGAAGAGCCTAACTTTTGCTTGGGATTTAGACTATGATGTTGCTTTCCAACAATTGAAGAGGGCTCTAACAACAGCTCTAGTTCTGACATTGCCTGATGGAAGTAAGAAGTTTACAGTATACACAGATGCATGCGGCATGGGGTTAGGCGCTGTCTTGATGCAAGATGGTAAGGTAGTTTGTTATGGAGGAAGGCAATTGAAGGTACATTAAAAGAACTACCCAACTCATGATTTGGAATTAGCTGCCATTGTTTTCGCTCTTAAGTCATGGCGTCATTACCTTCTAGGATAAATGTTTGAATTGTTTACTGACCATAAATCATTAAAATACCTTTTCTTACAAAAAGATCTTAACTTAAGACAGCAAAGGTGGATGGAATTTCTTGCCTCATACGACTTTGAGATTGCTTATACCCCTGGAAAAGGTAATGTGGTAGTAGACGCCTTAAGTAGGAAAAGGCTGACCTTAAGTCCTCTCTTTGTAGAAAGGCAAAACTTGGAGTACATAACAACCTTTGACTTTAGACCCTCCTTTGAGTTTGTACCTGGTTTGTTAGCATCGCTAGAGGTGCGGCCTACGCTTTTGGACTCAATAGGAACCGCGCAACGTGAAGACCCTCAGATAGTTGATGTGATGGATAAGTTAATTAAAGGTGAGACTTCTAGTCACCTCAATAGATACTCCATAGATGACAAGCGTTGGTTGAGACGAGATGGAAGACTATGTTTCCCACAAGCAAGGGATTTGGTTAAGACAGTTCTTGAAGAAGCACACCATTCTAAGTTGACCTACACCTAGTTGGAGACAAGATGTATAAAGACATAAAAAGGGTTTTCTTTTGGAATGACATGAAGCGGGATGTAGCTGAATTCGTCTGTAAGTGCTTGATATACCAACAAGTCAAGGTGGAGCTAAAGAAGCCTAGTGGTCTGCTTCATCCTCTAGAGGTCCCACAGTGGAAATTGGATAGCATTTCGATGGACTTATAGATGGGTTTCCTAGGTCAAGAAGGGGCAATACCAGTATTTGGATAATACTTGACAGGCTCACTAAAAGCGCTCACTTTATACCTGTTAAGAGTAGGAGGACTGCCTCATCATTAGCATCCATTTATCTTAAAGAAGTAGTTCGACTGAATGGGATACCCTCTAGCATAGTAAGTGATTGAGATCGTATCTTTACGAGTGAGTTTTGGAAGATTTTGCAAGAGGCTATAGGCACATAGCTATGCTTAAGCACTGCCTATCACCTTCAAACCAATGGTCAGACTGAAAGGGTGAACCGAGTATCAGAAGATCTTTTGAGATTGTGCATTCTTGATTTTGGGGGAATGTGGGAAGATCATCTTCCTTTGGTGGAGTTCTCCTACAACAATAGCTACCAAGCCACCATAGGCATGGCACCCATTGAGGCTTTATATGGAAGACCACGCCAATCACCAACTTGTTGCTGGGAATCTACAAACAAGCTCGTACATGGGCCCAACATGGTAAGAGAAACTTCAGAGAAGGTGGACTTGATACGAAGACGAATGAAGACCGCACAAGGTAGACAGAAGTCCTACGCGGATAAAAGAAAGACCGACCTTAAGTTTGAGGTTGGGGACACGGTTTTCCTTAAAGTATCTCCTTTGAAGAATGTTGTTTGCTTTGGATCCATAGGAAAATTGGCACCAAGATTTGTAGGGCCATTTCCTATCATTGAAAGGATTGGGACGATGGCTTATAGAGTAGAGCTGCCCGAAAGATTGGTTAGAGTTCATAATGTTTTTCATGTTTCTCATCTGGGAAAGTGTTTACAAGAGTCTGCGGAAGTTGTAGAGCCAAGAGTACTAGAGGAATTAGAAGTGGAATGAGAAGCGACGGTGAGAAGAGTTCCCACTCGTAACTTGGGAACAGAAGTTAAAAAGCTACGCAATCGTGAGGTCAAGCGAGTTAAAGTACAATGGAGTGAATTGAGGAAGACGCGACTTGGGAGATTGAAGACAAAACACGCGTAGCCTACCCTTCTCTTTTTGAGGGTACATCCTTGTTCTCTTTTTCCATAAGATTATGCATGCATGTATCTATCTTTTAAGTATATCTCCTTGATCCTATTCTTGATCCTTAAGTAGAAACCAATGAATGTAAACATGTATTTGAAACATGTTATGATTAATAATTGCAAGTGGTTGCTCGTGGATGCATATACACACATTAGGTACTAGATCGGCCCAGTCACTTTCATATTCCATATGCATATATGTATTTGTATATGGATTGAAAATGATGTGTTATCATATGGATGTTGCATTTGTATGAATGATTGTGCACTCATGTAGAAGCTATAAAGTAAGATTAGGAATAATTGCAAACATGATGGACTCATGGCACTGACATAATTCGTATTAAGGAGGTCAACTAAATCAGTAGACTGCCTGATTTTGCATTAGATAAGGACAAAAGCACACTATGCATATAATCATGAAAGCATTAGAAATCTTTTTAAGGAGAATGGATGCATGTGATTGGTGCTTGAGTAGATGGATGTTGGATGTTAAGATACATTCTTCTTAACTCAGAGATTTCGGGGATGAAATCCTTTAAGGAGGGGAGAATGTAACACCCAGTATTTTCTGTGAATATTAAAATAACGAATTAAAGAATGCTTAATTTTAAAAGTGGGAATTAAGTAAAATGGGTAGCGCCATTGCGTTCGTCTCGGAATTCTGCTTGAGATAGAGTCCGAGTTTGCTAAAATGGATACAGTATGAAGAAGTTATGGAGGTTAGAAGATTTAAGTTTAAATCAGAATTAAATAAATAATTAATAAATCAAAATTTGAAATTCAAACCAGCGAAAAGAAGTGGGGTGGGGGGGAATTCCCGCCAGAGGGTGTCGACACAGGTGTCGACCCCCCTATAAGGGAGTGGACATAGGTGTCGACCTCCCCCCTCCCCCCGTAGGGGTTGAACCCTACTGATTATTCTGGACAATGATGATTTTCAGAGTTTTAGGGCTACGTGGCGACTTCTGATAGGCCTGATGACGCATTTTTTTGGGACTGGATGGTTTGGATGGATCCTATGTTAATCTAAAGGCTCTAATTAATCCTACACATCTATATAAGCACACATAAACCTAAACCCTAACCTCATAACCCTATTCTGTGATGCCACCATGTTGTCCATCTCTAAACTAGCCTAGCCTCCTTTTCCCCAAACTAGAAATCAAATTGGAGAGCTTCAAATTAAAGTAAAGGTTTTCCACTTCAATCAACAAAGAGAGATTAGAATCGCTACAACGTCAAATAATTCTCTCTTTCTAATCCTATCACTGTAAGTTCAGTTATTATTCAGATTTGAACACATAATAGAAATCATGACTGTAATGAATCGAATCTAGAACTATGCCTAATTGTAATGATAACCAATTCCGATTCATTCTAATTCTTTTGTCAAATCTGAGATTACCTATGCCTATGAGACTGTTACTAGTGATAGAATTGAATCTATCTTGTTGTACATCAAATTGGTGATTCTTTTATGTTCAGTTCTATCGAATCTCTATGCTTATGATGTAACTTGCTCAGTTTGGTCATATTTATTGTTAATGTACAACAAATCTATTGGAACCATGATTCTTGTGTTTGGTACACCTGTACATGCTTATTCTCTTATGTCAATTCTTGCATTTCTTCTCTATTTCCCTTTTCGTTTTATTTTATAAATACTAGGTTCATTTGGAAACCTGGTTTGAATCTTGTTGTACATGCGATTGTAATGCGGGGAATTGGGTATAACTTATTGGAGTAATTTTGGACATAACAAGTAAATGAGACATAACTTGAATTGAATACACTTATGGATAATTGACATATAAACTTGGATATGTATGGTAAATATGTAATTTGGCTAAAAGATGAACATGCCTAACCCGAGGTTAGATTGAGTTGGGGTGTAAGGCTGCCGGGAACCGCCCGACACATCCAGCGACTGCAACAACAGACCTAATGTGAGAGGTTAGTGCATTAAGCCCCAAAACTCGAGGTTAGAATGGGTTTGCGGTAGAAGTCTGCTCGCAACCGCCCAAGACATCCAATAACCGCAAACAACAGTTCTAATGTGAGAGGTTGGTGCATTAATGAATGGATTAATGAACAGACATGCTAAGAATCGTAGGGTTAAGTTAACAGGCAACACTTAACCAATGCAACATGCTAATTAAACAAATGGGTGGGGTTAGGTTAAATTGAGAACACTTAACTGTTATAACATGTTGGTTAGGAAACCCTAGTAACAGGGACCCATTTAAGCAGTAACCCACATAGATGTATCACGTTACCCTGAACTAGGTAGGGTGGGGCACGATTATCGGGCTGATTACAAGCGGTCAAAATAGCGGCGGGTGGTGCGTCAGTGTAGGTTCCGACGGAGTATAGGCCGGCATGTACTCTGGGGTAGAATAATCAGGTACTGGGCATCGGTAGTTATACATTGTGCATCTTGGATTGTGTCAGGTCGCCATCATAGGGATTGATACACCCCATGGTGGGTCTAGTACAGGTATCTACGAACAAGCGGGGCCGAATGACACAAGTAATAAATACATGCGAGTAGAAGCCGATCGATAAAGGGATCATTTTATTATGAACGCATGAGGCTAGTTGAAACAATTGTTCATAGCTGCAATGAAATAGAAATGGGTGTGATAACAAATTAAGTTTATCTTGCCTTACATTATCTTATTACTATAGTATTGTCTTATATTCGGTTTATTCATGTCATGATCCTTTTTCTTGTTTACATGCTAAAAATCACTGGGCTTAGTAGGCTTTATGTCTGACCCGTTTTCTTTCGTCTTCTTTTCTTCCGTTCCTACCCCCTCCCCCCGGTCCATAGGGAGGGAATACTTCAGTTTAGTTCAGACCTTTTCCAGCTTGAAGAGAGTAGATGTATTGCTTGGATTCTCTTTTCTTGGGCTATGGCTACACATTTATTGGGGATTTATGCTGCTTTACTACTGTTTTATGATTCTTTATGCATTTGGACTTTTGAATCAAGACAAAGGTTTTATTGTAATGATTTGTAAGTTGGGTTTTGAGACAGTGGTTGTAACATTTTGACTAAACCACGCTGCTTATGAAATAATTCCAGTTTTCACATTGTTTGTATGTCTGTCTTGTAAACTATCTGTATCTTTTACCTATAATGCTTCACCGAAGTTAATGCATTCCCTTTGTGAGTGACCTTAACAGAGGTGGGGTGTTTCAGTAATCCGCAAACTAAGTCTTAGCCTAAGGCAAATAATGTTGAAATTACTGATAAATTGAAGCCTAAGAATGAGACATAGTTTAGGAAGAAAATAATTCTAAGAATAAAAAGAAGGGTGCCTATTATTATTGTAACAAACCCAACCACTATGCCCGAGACTGTCATCTTCGAAAGAAACAATAAAAAACGAATGCGGATGAAGAAAATCTTATGGCTGTTGTACAAGAGGCAAACTTTGTTAGTGGCATTGATAATGATTGGTGGCTCAATATTGGAGCAACCATTCATTTTTGCAAAGATCGTAATCTATTCAAGACTATGAACAGAATAATGGAGAATCCAGTGAAGTTACTGGTGCAAACAAAGTTACAAGCAAAGTTCTGGGAAAAGGCACAAATGAACTTACGTTCACCACTGGGAAAGTTCTTACATTAGTCAATGTGTTTTACGTACCCGATATGTGCAAGAATTTAATTTCTGGATACCTTTTCAACAAAGGAGGATTCAAGGCGGTGTATGAGTCTGATAAGTTAGTGTTGTCCATGAACAACAAATTTATTGAATAGAGATATTCTTGTAATGGCGTGATTAAGTTGAATCTAGTAAAGAAATCTTCTATATATGTTATGATTCTATTAATTTATGTCAAGGTAGATTAGGACATGTTAATTATAAATCTCTTAAAAATATGCATAAATTAGGATTAATTTCTGATTGTGATTTCGATTCTATCTCTAAATGTAAATATGTGTTCAAGCAAAAATACATCGGAAATCCTTTAAAACTATTGAAGGAAAACTGGTTTGCTTAATTTGGTATATAGTAATGTGGGTGACTGAAAAAGTCATATCACAACCAATACTATATAACATTTATTGATATTTATACTAGATATGCATATGTATATCTAATGAAATCTAAAGATGAGGCTTTTGATAAATTCAAAATTTACAAAGCATAAGTCAAAACATAATTAGGAGTTAAAATTAAAGTGTTACACTCAGATCGTGGTGGTGAATATTTTTCAAATGAGTTTACTTTGTTTTGCAAAAAAAATGGAATATTTCACAAATGTACCGCTTCATATACACCACAACAAAATGGTGTTGCTGATTGGAAAAATAAAACTTTCGTAGAAATGGTTAATGCCATGCTCATAAGTTCTAATTTACCTTACAGCCTATGGGGTGACGCTATGGTATCTACATGTTACATTTTAAATAGAGTACCACTTAAAAAAAATCCTCTAATGAATTAGGGTTTAATAGAAAACCTAACCTTACTAGACTTAAAGTTTGGGATTGCTTAGCATATTTTAGAAAATAAGACCCTAGACGACCAAAGTTAGGTAATAAAGCATTTAAGTGTGTTTTCATAGGATATTCTCTTAATAGTATAATTTATAGGTTCTTATTCTTGACAGCTTATAATTTATAGAATCCGTAGATGCAAAATTCTTTGAAAATCAAACTGTTGAGAATCCATTGAGATCATCTAGTTTAGAACCAACTATGACTAATGACTTCAATGACGATGAATATGCTCCTGCTCAAAACAGCTAGAAAGTGTCAGTACCAGATAGTAGTGCTGAACACAGAAGAAGTAAAATAGTGAGAATAGAAAAGGACTATGGTCCTGACTTCATAACATATCATGTAGAAGGCAATAAGGATGAAGTCCGTAATGTAACAAGATATGTAATGAACATCAATGATGATCCAAAAACTTATTCTGAAGCAACGTGTTCTAGATATTCTAATTTCCGGAAAGAAGCTATCAATGGTGAAATGAATTCCATAATGTTAAACCAAACTTGGGTTTTAACTGATTTACCTCCTGCTGCTAAATCTATTGGATTTAAATGCATATTCAAGAAAAGTTGAATACAAATGGATCCATTGATAAATTTAAAGCCAGATTAGTTGCTAAGGGATATAAAAAAGGACAAAATGCAGATTATTTCGATACATATGCTCCAATTGCTCGCATATCTTCCATACGCTGTTTAATAGCACTTGTATCAATTCATAATTTGGTCATACATAAAATGGATGTAAAGATAATTTTTCTAAATGGAGATTTAGAAGAAGAGATATACATGGAACAACCTGAAGGTTGCATAACCATAGGCAAAGAAAAGAAAGTTTGTAAATTAGTAAAATCTCTTTATGGCCCGAAGTAAGTTCTCAAGCAATGGCATGAGAAGTTTGATAAAGTTGCATTGTCATTTGGATTCATTGTTAATGATGTAGACAAATGTATTTATAGAAAATCGGATAATAATGGTTATGTTATGATAAGTTTATACGTTGATGACATGCTAATATTTGGTTCCAAATATCATGTGTGAATGAAACTAAGAAGTTTGCATCTTCTAAATTTAATATGAAAGATCTAGGATAGGCGATGTAATTCAGGGAATTAAAATCATTACGAACGTGGGGGAGTAATTACTAACTCAAACTCATTACATTGAGAATTTTCTAAAAGAAGTATGGTCATTATGATGGCAAGCCTGCATTAAATCCTTTAGATCCAAGTATCAAATTAGAAAAAAAAACACTGGACGTACCATTTCTCAACTTGAGCATTCTAGTGTTATTGGGAGTCTTATGTATGTTATGCATTGCACTACACTAGACATCGCACATGCTATAAGTTTATTGTGTCGATTTATGAGTGATTCTGGCTTCGAACATTGGAAAGGCATTTCGAAAATTTTAGCTTATTTGAAAGGAACCATCAACTATGGTTTATCTTATAAAGGATATCTTGTTGTAATAGAAGGATATAGTGGTGCAACCAGGAACAATGTAGAATCCAAATTCAAGTCTACGAATGGATGGATTTTTACATTAGGAGGTGATGCCGTGTCTTGGGCTTCCAAGAAGCAGAGCTGTATATTTAATTCGACTATGTTGTCAGAATTGATTGCATTAGCAGATACATGTAAGGAAGCGGAATGGCTTAGGAATTTATTGATGGAAATACCATTGTGGAAGAAGCCATCTCCAGCAGTCTTGATTATATGTGATAATCAAGCAACAATATATAATGTCTCCACTAAGACATATAATGGAAAGTCTAGACATGTGAGTCTAAGACATCAAATGGTAAGACAATTGCTCAAAAGTAGAGTTATAACTGTTGACTACATAGAAACGAAGAAAAACTTGGCTAACTCACTTACAAAAGGTCTTCAAAAGGCAATGGTTTCTGTAAAGTCAAAAGAAATAGGACTAAGGTCTGTGAATGAAGATGATCATCCTTAACAGAAACCCAACTTATGCCTTGAAAAGGATATACAAAGTTCAATGGGTACCGACTAGTTAAGAGTATGACTATGGAACACTTAATCAATTATTCCATAATGTTTAGTGCTGGATTCTGCAAGAATGAACAAAGGATGGATAAAAGTTCTTAATAAGTCTAGAAACCTTAAAAGGTGTATCGCAGAAACACCTTAAGAGAATTACTGGTATGAGTATAGAAATCAGGACGTTTCCTAGGAAAGTAAAACCGCGTTCTAAAGTAGACCCATGAACAAGGATTAAAGCACATGGCCATTAACATGTTGAGCAATACATAACACTCTAACCAAGGAATAAAACATGTGTGATTGTTCCGATTTTATCATTAAGGGATACTTGGTTCAAGATTCGTTCACCATAGAAACTCGATAGAAGTTTGAATGGTTTACACTAAGTCAAGGTTCAAATCCAAAAGATACCTTTATATATTGTTTCCACGATGATGCAAAACTTGATCTTAGAGCTACATAGGCTTGATCCTACTTGGGTATGTAGGAACTCACACTAATGATTCAGCCATCCACTTTATTCATTTTTTTATATTTTGAAAATTGGGAGAGATTGTTAAAAAAAAATTCAAAACATGGTTTTGGGCATTGGTTTGGGTTTTTGAAGAGGGAAGAAAGAAGGAATGGGAAAATGTATTAGTCCCACATCATTAAATTGGAAAAGGTAGGCCACTACTTAAGGGGCCTTCTCACAAGTGTGTTCGGGCCTTAGGCACCCAAATGTTTACTTTGTTGTGAGGAGGGGACCATGCATCACTATAAAACACGCACGCACGCCGCCGCCATCTGTCCGTCTGCAACACCCCGTCATTTAAAAAAAATATTAAAATGAAAAACTTAAGAATACTTAATTAAACATTGATAATTAAGTAAAATGGACTATGCCATTACGTTCGTCTCGGAATTCTACTTAAGACAGACTCCGAGTTTGCGTAAAACATACATCTTATGAAGAAGATATTAAGGTTTGAAGTTTGTATATGCACAAGAGAATTATATATAAACAAAACCAATCAAAAAAGTTCAAAATTCGAGACGCAGGACAGAGCGAGAGTTTAGACCGTTAGGGGTCGACCCTACCATTGGGGTGTCGACATGGGTCAACACCACAGCAGGGGTGTCGATACCCATGTCGACACACCCCCAGATCCAAGGCTGATTCAATTCTGCGTATGTGGACTTGTTTTCTGACCAAATTCGTTGACCCTAGGCTATAAATAGGACCTTAATCCCATTTTTTTTATTTATCTAAATCAATGGGGATAACAAGGTGGTGCCCCAACATAGTTTGACCTAGCCTACTTCTTCTTCAACAACAAGTTATTCATATTCAGAGATCTGTGCTACAACATCTGCGATTAATTCTCTGTTCTTAAGATCCAATCACAGTGAGTCTATGTTATTTTTAGATATAAACACTTAAAGGTTATCTTGACATGTCTATGAATTGGATATAAACCTGTGACTCTTTCAATCATATCAGATCTACCATAACTTGTGTATCTAATTTACTGTTTAGATCTCATATGTCTATTCATGATATCCTTATTCTGCGAGTTTGCCTAATCATGTCACCTTATGCCTATTATGATATTTTGCCTTATTATGTCATCTTATGCCAGTTTCCATTTGTTATGCATATTCTTATTCTCTTCTTCCCCTTTTCCCTTTTTGTTTTTATAGCCAGGCTACCTTCGAGCCTAGGCCCATCGCTGAAATATGTGAATGCAAGAAATTGGGAATGGTTAATTTGGGGCATAATTCATATTGTAAAACATGATTTGGAATTTTAGGCATAATTTGTACCTTGAGCCAAAACTCGGGATTTAGGGGCATAATCTAGATCTTGATCTAAACTTGGGGCATAACTTGTATCGTGGATCGGACGGGGAATTAGTGCATAATAAACATGAAAATTGGTTAAAAATGAAAATGCCTAGATTTACAGTAATTAGAAACTGCAACCGCTCTTAGACACAAGGTTAGATTATACTTGTGGTAGAAGCCTGCCCGAAACCGACCGGCATATCCAACATCTGCAAGTGGTAAATTAAATGTGAGGGGTCTAAGTGCATAAACACGTAACATGCTAAGACACGAGGTTAAGTCCGACTTGTGGAAGAAGTCTGCCCGAACCCGCCCGGCATATCCAGCATCCACAAATGGTAGGCTTAATGTACGAGGTCCAACGCATTCTAACCATAAATGATTAAATGGTAATGAACTTGTAATACTTAACCTATTTGAATCCATAGGGATTACATGAACATGTTAACTTGAGTAGGGGTTAAGTAAACTTGCTTGAATCAGTGGGAGGGTTAAGTAAATCCTGGGGCGGTGGGTAATATTTATATATATAGGCCCACAAACTTAACCTGTTGTGGGTTATGCAATCTTTGTTACACTGCTAGGCACAACCTGTGGAAATCCTAGCAGTGGGGATGCAATCCTAGCGGGAGCTTGTATCATCTGGTTTGTGGGATCTGTTTCAGTCAATAACCCATACTAGATATCAAACGAGTACTCCGAACTAGGTCAGAGTCGGGGCATGCTTATTAAGTTGATTATAAGAGGTCACTTAGGAAAAGGTGTCTGACGGCGCGTTCCATCGGGGTCATTTGCGTGCATTATTCCGCCTGCTCGGGAAAATAATATGTTGTGGCATCAGTAGATATGGTTGTGCACATTATGTTAACAACGACTTTCCACTTTAGCAAGCGATACATCCTAATGTTGGGCTGACGCAGGGTATCTACGGAGTTAGGGAGCCGATCGATTGGGGGTAGTAATTAGGGTACATCTAGTCTTGCTTATTTAGGAGCGCGTTATTATCCTTAGGGGTAACATCGGTAAGTTTAGTTGGGCTACCTGTTATTGTATGGGGTAAAACCTTTCACTAGAAGTACACCTAAGTCTACCATCTTGTACTTGTTGGGGATCATCTTGTTCTTGCTATACAAGTAATGGTGCAGAGAAAAGTATTAGAGAAGCGAAATACATGTTCTGTTTATCTTGTTTACCTTGCTATACCTGCCTTATGACTCTGTTATCTCTCTCCAACTTATATGCTTGTCCTGATTCTTTTACTTATTTATATGCTAAAAGTAACTGGACTCGCCAGACTTTATGTCTGGCACATTTTGTTTCTTCTTCTTTCTCTTCCGTTCCCCCTCCCTGGTTCTTAGGATGAGAATACTTAAGCTTGATCATGATTCTTCTTTACTTCTGCTTGGAGCGGCTTATACGTACTGCTTGATTTCATATCTTCTCTACCATGGCTATATTTTGGGGATTACGTTCTTTTATACTCTGATCATGATTTTTGTACATGGCAGAAGTTTTAATTTTTTCAGTATTTTAGACTCATGATGTAACCATGTTTTAGACCATGATGTTTTCTATTTAATAAAGTTTTAAATTACTCTATTATTTTATATCTACCTTGTAATGTTTCTGTTTCTGTTTACCTATAACGCTTCCCGAAACATAATGCATTCTGATAAAGAGTGGCATTAATGGACGTGGGTTGTCACATTTGGTATCAGAACTGAAGGTTACCAGAACGGATAAAAGATTTTGAAAATTGTTTTCAAAAAGGTTTTAAAAGAAAGCATTTTTCAAAAGAAAAGCCAGATTTGAAAAACATATTCCCCAAATCCATATGTAATATCATTTGATTCTCTATTTGAATCCCTTTTTTCCTTTTCTTTTCAGCATGTCTTGGAAACCTAATATTCCTGAGGGCGTTACGATACCGGGTTGGTTCCGTAGGTACCCTAAGGCTATGGCACCTGCCAGAGGTCATGTAGACGTTCCTCCCCCAACAACGCCCAATGTTCCTCCTCCTACTCCGTGTGCTGATAATTTCTCTAAGATATGCAAAGATTTCTGTGCTATGAGCGAAAAGCCATTCCGAGGAACTGAGACTTTTGTAGAAGCAAGGAATTGGCTTAAAGAGACAAAGGACTTATTCGGAATTTTTGAAGTTGACGATCGTAGGAAGATTCAGTTGGCAGTTTTGCAGTTGAATGATGAGGCTTCATTCTGGTGGAAAGTGACACAAGCAGGACGTCCAGTTAAGACTTGGGATGATTTCCGACATAGATTCCAAATGAAGTTTCTTTCTCACGTCGAGCAAAGTATGCAAATGGAATGGTTTTTGGCACTTAAGCAAGGAGCCATGTCTGTGAAAGAGTATGTTAATAAGTTTAACTAATTGGTGAGGTTTGGTTTGGAGCTAGTGAATACCCCGCACAAGAAAGCTTTGAGGTTTGCTAGAGGATTGAATGACCCCCTCCATGGGTTTACTATGTCTCGTATTCTGTGGGAGCAACTTTTGAGAAACTCGTTGATATGGCATTGATGAATGAAGAAGATAAAGGTGAAAAGAAAGAAGCTAAGGCTGAGGAAACACAAAATAAGAAAGTGTGGCCTAGGAAAGAACAACAACAACAAAAGAAGGGCGGAAAGAACAGCAAGGCTCGAGATAAGAGGAAGTGTCATAATTGCGGACGCAGGGGTCACTTGATCAAGGACTGCAAAAGAAAGAAGAAAGTTTTATTAATTGTGGAGATGTTGGACACTTTTCTAAGGAGCACCCGAATAAGCAAGGGCAAGGCCAAAGGGCAGGATCATCGGGGGGGAGGGGACAGGTGCATGCTCTCATGGCCGGTGCGCCGGATAGAGGTAGGAAAGTTTTCGTCGAAGGTTTGATTTCTCTTTCTGATCATCCTATTAGAACTCTTTTTGATTCGGGTGCTTTGCATTCATTTATATCTGATTCTGTGGTTGAGTCTCTACACATTAGTAGTTTGGTTTTGGATCCTATGGTTGTGTCAAACCCTATTGGTGGTACGGCTAATCAGTCTATGATTTTTCGGGGTTTGAGAATATTTGTGTTGTGCGTCGAGTTTGAGTGCGACGCATATGTGTTTGGTTTCATGGGCTATGGTCTGATTCTAGGGATGGATTGGCTAGCCATGTATGGTGCCATTCTGGATTGTGAGAGTAGGGTCATTAGAATTTTGACTTGCCATTGGAGGACCATCGAGATTTCTTGTGACCCTAAGGGGTCTGTCATGCTTAGTTTCCTAGAGTCGCTTGATGCATCTATTAATGATTTACGATCTGTACCAGTAGTCTTTGTGTATCTTGATGTTTTTGAGGGGGTTTGAGACTTACTTCTTAGGCGCAAGATTGATTTCCGTATAAACTTGGTGGACAATGCAAAGCCAGTTGCATTGCCTGTGTGCCATATGGCTCTAAGAGAAAGGAGGGAGCTCAGCAAGCAAGTAAGGGAGCTACTTGAGAAATGGTTTATTGGGAAAAGTATATCTGAATGGGTTGCTCCGGTGGTATTCGCCACTAAGGCGGATGGTTCGCTTTGCTTATGTGTGGATTATAGAGAGTTGGATAAAATCACTAAGAAAAATAGGCACCCACTTCCGAGGGTAGATGATCTGTTTGACTAGCTTGTTGGTGTATCTATTTTCTCTCGGTTAGAATTGGCCACGGGGTTTCATCAGTTGAGGGTGGCTAAGGATAGTATAGACAGGATCGCTTATAGAACTCCAGATGATTTCTTTAAGTGGCTCATTATGCCTTTTGGGTTGACGAATGCACCTGCCTTTTTTGTTGATCTGATGAGTAGGGTGTTTCAGGAATTTCTAAACAAGTTCGCTGTGGTCTTTGTCGATGACACCTTGATTTTCTCGAAGAGCGAGGACGAGCGTGCTCTACATTTGAGAGAGGTTTTGAAAACTCTCTGTGCGCACTTGCTTATGGCGAAATTCTCCAAATGTCATTTTTAGAGAAAAGAAGTTAGATTTATAGGGCATGTAGTCTCTAAAGATGGGATAGCAATAGATCCTGTGAAGGTAGTTGCAGTTCAAGATAGGAATATCTCAAAGAATGCAATGTAGGTGAGAAGTTTTCTTGGATTAGTGGGCTATTATCAGCAGTTCACTAAGCACGTCGCAAAGAAATCAGCCCCACTCACCAGACTGATGAAGAAGAACCTAATATTTTATTGGGATATAGATTGTGATGATGATTTTCAATGATTGAAGAGGGCTCTGACAACTACCCTAGTCTTGACCTTGTCCGATGGGAATAAAGCGTTCATAGTATACGCTAATGCATGTGGTACAGGGCTTGGTGCGGTTCTGATGCAAGAAGGAAGGGTAGTATGTTATGGAGGTAGAAAGCTAAAAGTTCATGAAAAGAACTACCCTTTCCATGACTTAGAGTTTGCTAGCATAGTATTCGCACTTAAGACTTGGCACCATTATCTACTTGGGGAGAAGGTTGAGTTGTACACCGATCATAAATCTCTCAAGTACTTGTTCTCGCAGAAGGATTGTTAAGCCCCACCTCTATACCCATATTATCCAAGAGTATTACTAAGTAATACTGTCAGGTAATATAGAGAATGAGGCTGTAGGGGCACGCACGTGCAAATTCTCTTGGACTAACACTGGTACGTATTTAAGTTTCTGGAATACAACTTACTTTTTCGTACACAGTATTGGTACAAAATAATTACACGTGTGCCTCCAGGATAGAACAATACAGAATACACATGAATATAGAGATCAAAGAGTCAATTGCAGCGATAAAATATAATATATAATATATTTAACATTTTATACATCTTTTATCTAATATACAGCAATTCATATGCATTAGGCCATTAAATACATGAAAATAAATGGACTATTATGTTATTATACTCCTCTAAGGCCAAGTGAATCTCAGATCAATCTCAATGTCCCTGCACCTGGAATGTCACGGTCCAACCCGAGTATTATATAAATAATACACAGATCAGTCTATGTCTAATTCCATTCTAATTCCATTCTTATCCCATTATAGTTAATATAAATGTTTGGGGTATCTAAACAAAAATAATAACATAAAAAGGTACAACATTTTTTAGTCCATTATGATCATTCAATTTATAAACATAATCATTAGGTTCACTCAAATATCGACACTAGTGATTCATGCCTAACGGCTAAATTTTATGGAAGCATTACCATAGATGAACATATGCAAATGACAACATAATCCTATTCAAATGAATCTCATTCAAGAGTAATGATGCATTATGAAATCGCCAAAATATCACACGACAGCTCATAGGCTATCAAAATACAATAACATGAAATTATAAACAAGAATCATAAGAAAAATCATATGGATCCATATCAACCTTGGCGAGACTCGGCAACGCCGCACGTGCAATAGAAATATCATATACCATTACTATACAAATTTGACGCATACAATGGAAGATACTCAGATCTCCTTAAGTTAGACTCTCAGGTCTATTATATGATAATCACTCGGGACTACTTTGATAGCCGCTTCGGACTATACAATGGAAGATACTCAGATCTCCATATGTTAGACTCTCGGGTCTAATATATTATAGTCGCTCAGGACCATCTCGATGGCCGCTCAGGACTATCCAGTACTGGTAAGGAGATAGTCGCTCAGGACTTCTCAGTGTAGACAATGGTTTATATATGTCATCAACTCACACTTAGTAACCCGAAAAGTGGTAACAGTGCATCCCATACTACACATTCTCACTGCTTGGTTTACTAATCGCTCGTCGATTCCGTACTAGAAAACCCAAAAATCTTCAATCACAAAAATCTCATAAATCACTACAGCCACTCAATAGCTTCAATCATATGAAATAGAAAATTAACCAAGCTAGTATAATACACTTTCCCTTCGATACTCTATATAATAAATCTAATGAATAATCAAAAAGGCGACACAGAAAGTTCCATACCAAACGGTCTCACCAAACCGTTTATTCAAATTTCTCGTTACATAAAATGTAAATATCATAAATGACATAAAATCAATAGTCAAATTAAATCAATTATGAATCATTGATAATATAAAATTCATACAAGAACTTAAAAACAGAAAGTAAACAAATGATGAAAGAACTAAAGTATTATTCAATAGATACATAAATTTCAATATGACAAGTAAACAAAGCTTAAATAAATAAAAATATTACTCAAACGATAATTCAAATAGTTGAAATATATAAATATTCATATAAATTGGTTTATATCTAAGATAGTATAATATGTAACAAAATACACACAATAACATATTAATTATTATCTAACACTATTTCATATTACAATAGAGATGAGAACTTCTTAAGCGACTTGTTTGAAATAATTATAAAGTGGTCAAGCAAACCATCTGCGAGCATTCTAAAACCCACTAGTAAACAACGGGTCTCGGTCACTCACAATGCTTTTAGGTACTCCATGAAATCTCACTACCCACTTCATATACATTTCTGCTAACTTAGCTGTCGTTCTGGTCGATTTAACTGGTATAAATCTTGCACTCTTGGTCAATCGATCCACAATTACCCAAATGCTATCATGTCCCGATCTAGTTCTTGGTAAACCATTAATGAAATCCATCGAGACTTGCTCCCATTTCCATTCAGGAATTTCTAATGGTTGTAACAAACCACTGGGCTTCTTTTGCTCGGCTTTAACTAGCTGGAAATTCATGTACTTGGATATAAACTTCCCAACGTCTCTTTTCATCATTTCCTAGTAGTAAGTCTGCTTCATGTCTCTATACATCTTATCACCACCGGGCTGTACAGTCAGTTTTGAGTGATGACATTCCCTAAGCACTTCATCTCTCAAGCCATTCACGTTGGGCACAACTAGTCTTCCATTATTTCGAAGCCATCCTTCTCAATCAAGCCCATACAAATTCATCTCCTCACCGTCGATATTCATCTCTAACTTGGAGATGATTTCCAATAGATTAGGATCGTCCCTCTGACTGGAACCAATCTGCTCAATCAAAGTGGGTCTGATCGTCAAACTAGCTAACATTTCTGGATCCAATTCGTACTTTGGTCTGAAATCATACCCTGCGATATACTCCATTTGCTTCCATTCAAGAAACATAGCCCCTAAACTGGCATGTCTCCTACTCAAGGCATCGACTACCACATTTCTTTTCCCAGGTGTATATGCAATATCAAAATCATACGAAGCCAAAAACTCTAACCATCTCTACTGACGGAGATTCAGATCCTTCTGAGAGAAGAGATACTTTAACGATTTATGATCGGTAAACAATTCGAATCTTTCCCCCAAGAGACATACATCTTTAGCGCAAACACGATCACTGCCAATTCCAAATCATGGGTAGGATACCTTTTCTCATGCGGCTTTAGTTGCCGACTAGCATAAGCTAAAACCCTACCTCCTTGCATCAATACAGCACCTAATCCGGTACCACGAGCATCCGTGTATACCGTCATCTCTTCATTCCCTTTAGGAATGACTAACACTAGTGCTACTTTTCTTTTAGACTCTTGAATGCATTCTCACACACTCCATCCCATACGAAGGCTTGATTCTTCTTAGTCAACTGAGGCAACGGTGCTGCTATCTTGGAGAATTCCTGGATAAACTTACAATAATACCCAGCTAACCCCAAGAAGCTTCTTATGTCTGTTGCATTCTTGGGCGTAGACCAATCCTGTACCGTAGCCACCTTCGCAGGGTGCACGGCAATACCATTCTCTGAAACAACACGGCCCAAGAATCTCACTTCCCTCCTCCAGAAGTGACACTTAGAAAATTTCGCTTTCAATTGGTGTTTTCTCAACACCTCCAACACTATCCTCAAATGTTCCTTGTGTTCCTCCTCTGTCCTCGAGTAAACAAGGATATCATCTACGAACACAAGAACAAACTTATTCAACTGATCTCTGAATACCCTATTCATAAGATCCACGAATTATGTTGGTACATTGGTCAACCCAAATGGCATGACCAACCACTCATAGAATCTAGACAGCGTCCTAAATGCCGTTTTCGGAACACTCTCAGCCGCTACTCGGAGCTGATGAAATCCTGTCGCGAGGTCCAACTGGGAGAACACTCTTGATCCTTCCAGTTGATCAAACAAATCATCTATCCGCGGTAGAGGATACTTATTCTTCCTCGTCACCTTATTCAACTCGCGATAGTCCACACACAAACGAAGGGAACCATCTGCCTTAGTGGCAAACACAACTGGTGCTCCCCACTCGGAGACACTTCTTCTAATAAATCCCTTCTTCAAAAGGTAGCTGACTTGCACCCCGAGCTCTCGCTACTCCCTTGGTGCCATATGACGAAGTGGCATCAGTATAGATATGGCATCTTTCACTAAATCAATACGGAACTCAATCTCTCGGTGTGGTGGAAGTCCAGTCACTTCCTCGAAGACGTCCGGATACTGGCCAACCACGGGCACATCTGACAGCTCATCATGCGGGATGTCGAGGGAATTTATAAAACTAGCCATTACCCCATCACTAGGTAGACTACCAAACACTACCCTCTGCCCATCATCCGCCCTAACTGTCACCAAAAAGCTCTCACAGTCTACCACCACCCCGTATTTTTGGAGCCAATCGACCCCCAATATAATGCCATACCCAGTAAAGCCCAAAACAAACAATCACAAACAAACATACATCCATGACTCGATAAGACCAAATTTCGGCAAATCATACTAAGGTTAGTCGAACCACTAATCGGGTTCGTCACAACCAACGGTCTATCGACTATCTCGGGTTCCAGTCCAAACCTATCTACCAGGTCACTAGGTGTGAAGGAACGGGAAGCCCCAGTATCAAACAAAACTCGAACAGGCACTACAACAAAAAAGGGATTTTATAGCGTTTCAAAAACGCTATTACAACCTAATATAGCGTTTCAGAAAACGCCATATAACGACATGCTATCTTAGACCATCGACTTTAAATAGCATAACGGAAAACGCTATGAAAAAAAACATTCTATAGTGTTTTACCTTTGCTGTTAAACAAAAACGTTGTATAAAATCTTATCCTACTACAACCTATGATAGCGTTTACGGTTAATTTTATAGCGTTTATATAAATTCTATCATAGCGTTTCATTTTATTTTTATAGCGTTTTATGCTACAAGTATATAGCGTTTGTTATGTGTTTATAATAGTGTTTGTCCCATATGTCGATAGCATTTTATAAACGCTATAACATCAGACATAATTTCCGTAGAATGTACCATTTCTATACCACCATTCCTACTCTTTCATTACTTTTAACTACACACATATCATTCAAACAACGTTCATATATATCATTATCTGTTTCTCAAATGTATACAAACATAACATATTTTCACAAACAACAAACATGTAAACCAACATAATATTTCATACATATCATTCAAACAACATTCATATATTCAAACTTAGTATTTCATACATATCATTCAAGCTACCTCTCACATATCTAAACTTAACAACTCATATATATATTGTTTGATAAACTCTTCCATGTCCATAATACATCATATAATCTTGCATTAACAAATTACTTACAAAGTAGTTGAATGCTTGATTTACTCTTGCTTTGCTTTTGATATTTTGTTCAAAACATAAGCAATTACGTCCTGTTACAAAAAAAAAAGCAATATTAGCTTAAAATATTTAAACTTGCATATATACATCACATATACAATTTCAACACAAATAAGCAATGTTCGCTCCCATAAACATACACATGTACACTGGCTAATGGGTATATGTATCCTGAATATTGGTTGTATTACGAAAATATATTAAAAAGATGTGTGATTTTTTACCTAGACAAACAAAGCATATGATCTTATACATGATGAAATATATATTATAATAAAAAAACTGTTTTTGTTCTGGTCTTGTGTCCATTTCTTTAGTTTCACTTCAGCGAAAAAAAAAATCTCTCAAAATTGTTTTTGTTTCGAGAATCTTATCAACGGTCCATTGTTGTAGTTTTAAGTGACTGATCACTACACAGCTTCAAATAACTGAAGTAGTCAAAACAATATCTCATTCTAACAAAGTACAAAAATTATATAATTTCAGTCGTACCTAATCCAAAAATCATTGAAAATGGAAATGATATAACAAAACACGTTGTTTTTGATTTCTTCATGGACTTAACAAACTTAACTAAAAGAAATATTAATTCATAATTTTTAAAAGCATCTAAATGTAAAGGCTGAAATTTGAATCATTATGATGAGAAAAAAGGCACCCTCAGTTTCAGAGCCGAACATGGGTATGCTGACAAAATTACATGGTTTATATTGCTCTTGATTAGTTCATGAAAAAAGAAATTACATTGTAGAGCTACGAGTTCAAGAAAAAACTGACAGGTTCTTATTAAGAAAATTAATCCAAGAATGCACAAGGAAGAGAAGTGTAATTGTATAAATATGGTTATTTAATATGAAGGGTTAAGGAAAGTTATATTAAGCTCGACTAGAGATAAGAAGCCTAAAATACTCCCATTCAACCATTACGCCTTTGCCAAATCTTTACATGAACATGGTCATACTTTCAGACCATGACATTTAGGGCTACTCTGAATTGACTTATGTAAGCCCTTTTTATTGCTTTTTGAAATCCAAAATCAATTCACTTTAGTTTTCAAAAAACCAAAAAAAATAGCTCATGCAAGTCTGATCCAAATGAGTCCTAGGTTTAACTGGTTAACATTCACATGTACATTTAGTAAATATTCCTTTATTACACTAACATCTATAAAACACAGAGCTTCATGCCCAACACTAAAAGTTGGCAATCAAATGCAAATAAACTTCAAGCAAAATCATCAAGGTTATCACAGGTAACGTACAAAAATCGTATATGTTTACCGAATCAGTGACAAAATTATCCAGTCGAGTTGAGCATTGTTGTAGTTTTAAGTGATTGTTCAAGCATTTTATTTAGCTTTCAGGCGTGAATAGGATAACAGGATGTCCAAGCAGATTGCTCGTCGTATTCATAGCTCCAATAATAGTAGTTACACACTTACACTGAAAGGAAGTAAAGTGGTAGCAAATAAAACTTTTTATACTGGTTTGTTGAGAAGAGATTTTTTTTAACTGAAACAGTAACAGTAGTGGCTGAAATAATCTCAGGTTTTAATTTGTTAGAATGACCATACACACATGCAATATTCCGCGCGAGCTTTGCTACCGGCGCTCCAGACAAAAATGCTATAGAGCTCGAACATATCCCTGACAATATGTGCAGCTTACGTGGCAATGGGAATGCTCAAAATTTTCTTCACATACCACGTTCTTTCTTCTCCTCCGAATTCCTTCTCTACTTCTTTCAACATATATTTTTATTCCAATTTCCTCATCAGATTTCCATTGATCCAAAATTTTGCATCTCCAAGTATTCGGAAAAGGTCTGCAACTCCCATGGCCGACGGTTAGATTACTTCTCAAATTTTTCATCTTTTTTTTATCACATGAAGCATCAGAGGGTGCAACTAGCACTTATTCATAATTCGTCAACAGTTCTCATGTACACCACATACTGACTATGAAATTCAATTCATTATTTCTTCAAAAATATAATTGGTTTATTGTCGTAAGTTTCAGATTTGTCGTTTCATTATTCATTAACTTAGATGTTTGCTGCAATTAATATATACGATGCAATGTGTCAGAGAAAAAAATACTACACAATAAAATAGGAATAGAAAAACACCTAAACTAGAATAGCAGCAACCTAAAGATGAAGACCTGGAAATAAATAAATGCAAGAATGACTAAATTTTAAGTCATATTACACATGTTTATTTCCAAATCAAAATTCAATATATGAGGACGTTGCCTTATTCAATATATGAGGATGTTGCCCCATGTCCAAAACAGGACACATTGTTAACAATATAAATTTTGAAATCTGACATTATGCTATTTGTCGTTTTACAGCAAACTCTGTAGTATATTTGTAGTTCCAATTAATATATATTTTACTTCTAGGTGCTAAACTGCTAGCTATATTTTTATTTGCAGAATCATATTTTGAACCTTGTGATACTTTCAGTATAGAGTTATTACACAAAGCAATTGATATATGTACTGATTCTACATTAAATAAAGAGGTATCTCAAAACGTGGCTGCCGTTGAGACAATAAACAAGAAAGCAATTGTATTTGAAAATGAAGTTATCAAACCTGAAATTGGCATGATTTTTGACACCACCGAACAAGTATTTCAATGTTTTAAAGATTATGCAAAACAAACTGGATTTGCAGCAAGAAAAAGATCAAGCAAGAGAGAGAAACATTACCATGTATGAAGTTATTATGTTTGCGTATATCTTCATTTTCTTTTGTTATCATTTTAATATACATTAGTATTCTTTAACTTCAGTTTCATTACTCAAATGGACGCAGTCATAATATTTGCCTTGTTCCTTTTTTCGGGACGATAGTGATAATTCTTCTCGGCACGCAAAGAAATCAAAAGTTACCAAAACGAATATGAATAATACGTCACAGTATCACAATAAAGATGCAGGCAGCAACGATCATTCTGTAGATTTAGGGGTATCCTGGAAACAAGATAATGTTGGAGATGAACAAAGATAACAAAACTTTTTTGTTTCACCTTCAGGTGAACAGATATTTTTTTAATCATATATGACATCTTTAGTTTGTATATTTGTTTAATTTTTAAATTATACAGTGTTGTTTTCTACATATACTATAATGCAGACAACTGTGAGTTCTACGTTGACATATGGAAAAACGATGCACGCTACATACAACGAACATAATATCGAGGTGAAAATGTGTTATTGTTACAATAATGTACTAAATTCTTATGCCTTATAGTTCATTTTTCATGTCAGGAACCGAGCTACTTTGGAATCAACAGTTCGTACATGATTAATACGTCTACCTTTGGACCTTTCTTTTCTAACCAAATGCAACACACATTTTCTGGCTTGCTTCATAATTGTAGTCTAGGACAGTATAATAATGTGAGAAATTTGAGTGCACGCTCTTAATTTTAAAACATTACACTTCATTTTGTAACTGGCCTGTTGAATGTTATTTGTAATATAGGTTAACCATGGACATGCAGAACTCGACGGAGAAGAAATTGTCAGCGCAAACACCGTCTTCCCGCAATAAGCATTGGACTTTATGATAATCGCAGTCGAAACAAAACTAAAGCTCTACAAGATGATTTTCATTGACATTTGTGTTTGAAGATATGTTTAGGTGTTTACGGTCATGTATTGTTTGTGTATTAAAATTGTTGGAAAATATTTGTACGATCATAGGTTTTTTTTTCCAACAAATTATAATTTTATAAATATTTATCATCTGACAGCCAGTTGATTTGTGATGCTGAATTGGATTTGAATAATAATTTTATTCTTCATAAATATAAATGAACTGCCTACATGTAGTCTGTATGTATACACGAAGTTGATATATACATCAGATGAGGAAAATGTTCTTAATTTGATTTTATATAACTGGAAATGCATAATATGGTTGAGAGGGTGGCAGGTAAAGGAGTACTACCAGAGACAGAATGGAAGAAAATGTGCATTAACTATCATTATGTTGAGAACTAAACAATCGTTCAAAGCAAATAAACTTAAAAATTGTTTTTTGCATCTTACGATTCAGTGTAGGAGATGAAGTTTAAAAGATCAGACCTGGTAAACAATGCAGCAGCAATCTGCATTGCAAGAAAATGATAAAATGTGCTCAAATAATTTGAACTTAACAGACAAAGATAATATCAAATTAAGAAAATAATAAAAGATGCTCAAATTATGAAGTCCGCCATTCATTCTCCAAAGGCAAAATAGAACTGCCATTGTTAGCATGTTGCACCTCAGTCGCACTATTTTGACTATCAATCATGTACATCGCCAAAAATAATTTGTTCTTAATGTTAAGATACTTTATAACTCTCTTCTAATTCACGTTTGAAATGAGAACTGGCACATACAACCAACCAAGCATAACCAGTAAGTAAACAACGCTGCTGTGATAATTTCAATTCATAAATAGGTTCAAAGATTTGGTAAATTAATAGCATTCCAACTCGGTGGATCAGCAGTAATTATTTGATAAGGAGAATGGAAGTAAAAATATGTGGACAGAAGAAATAAAAGATTTCTGGGAAGAAGACAGAAAGTGTTATTGTAAGCAAAATTCTGAACGTGTCCACTTCCACGTCAGCCACACATATTGACAGAAATACTTTCGGGCTCCATAGCATTAGAGTTGATCAGTGTAAAACATAAGACTCAGGGACACGCTACATTAAATGCCAACCCTGAATTTCAATTTCATTTTTTTACGTGCGTTAGTTACGGCTTCTCCGTCATTTTCCTATATCATTTAATGCTTCCTTTTACTATAGACCTTATTTTTTATATATAATGCAAATTTTCTTCTATATTCTGTATGCCAGTTAATTCCTCATATAATCTAACATTAGCTATGAAAACGGAGTTCAGCGCATGCAATTTAGTTACTAGAGATTTTCTTAGTAGTGCAATTATCGGATCCAGTGAGCTAGATATTCATGTTGGATTCCAAAGAAGACCCGATTCATTAGTATGATTTCATCTCACGCTTTGTATGTTCGGCTTAGTTTTGCATTGAACTATATTTTTATTCAGTATTATATATTGTAGTATGTATATATGGAGCTCATTTTATAGGCCCTAATATATTCAACCAGCATATTTTTATTGTTTGTTGTTGAACGATATATGGGTTTCTGTTGTAATCTTAACTGCAGTTTTGAAGAACAAACTTACAATTTTAAAAAGTGCACCAGCTTAAGAGAGTTCTTTGTAAGTAAGAGTACATTAAATCAACTATATATTCTACTAAACTCAAAACGATTGGTTTCAGAGAGGCAAAACTTGCTTGAAAGAGGACGTACCAGCAAATACAGCGAAGCTTGGCACCTGCTAGCAAATTATCATAATCCACTAACAGTACACTCCTTGTCGACTTCACAAAATTAAAATTGTCACCACATCAGTGAAGAGGAAGAAGAGGAAGAGGAAGAAAAAAGGGCTCCAGTTGATGTGATGAAAAGAAGTTCGCCTTCTCAATCACTAGTCACAGTCGTCAATAATGTAGTTAGCTGCAATGGACGATCAAAGATTACATGAATATTCAAGAGGTTATTGTTGTTAAAATAAAGTTAAATGAGTAGAATAGCAAACTAACCTGTATTTAGGTATGTAGCAAAATCAGCCTCATGTATAACCTTACCAGGATTGAATTTGAGCAAACAGAGAACATCCCTAATTTACAATGGAAGAATTTGAGGCAGAACCGAAGAACCTGATGGATATGAAAATTGCAGCTGCCGCATAAGCGATGCACCAAACCGCCATTGAGAAAAACACTCTAACGAAGTCGCCATGCATTTTGCTGAAACATTCGGAAATGAAGAAGAAATATTAACATCATATATATTGATGAACTGACATTGCACATTTCACACCAAGTCAATCATATGCGTACTGTATAAGCATTTAGTTATATTATTATCCAAAATAGCTATTCTTGATAGGTAATTCTTGGCTTGTTTGATATTCGAATTTGAGTTTGGATTCCTTGTGTATTATAATGGTTTTCAAATAACTGCTTATTGGTAACTACAGTTACAGAGTTAGAAGGATGTCATTAGTAATTGTGGACCAAATATATATATCATTATGAAGCAAAAAACAACATTTCAGTGAATTATAAATGTTCATCTATAGAGTATTCAATTCCATTATACTCACAAATCACAGTAATCAATTCCATTTCATTGAATTAGAAACGTTCAGAGAGGCAAAACGATTGGTTTAGTTCTTTTCATTTGTTGCAATAAATACCAAAAACATGAAAAATGTACATCAGCAAATTATGACATTCCTAATGTGTATGTGTGAATGTTAAAAGGTCGAGCACATAGAAAAAAACATATTTTCATCAATTAATAACAAGGACCAATATAAGGTCAAGCTGAATAGCTCAAAACAAGCAATGCGAGGTTAAGCTAAAACCACTCAACATAATGCAAGCACACAAGAAGAATCGATACAAGACCTTCACATGAAAACTGGAACAACAAGTGCAGAAGCAATAAATGCATACAAAAAGGAAAGTAAAGTATGGGCAACGAGCAACACAAATTTCACAAAGCTTTGCAGTAGTGGGGAACACAAATGTCATTGTTATGTTCATCTTTTTTAGTGAATTCAATTTATCAATCACTTGGTTGTTCTCTTATAAATTTAAATAAAAATCACTGGTCAAGGCTAACGTAGTGGAAAAAACAAATGACATTTTTATTAGTAACCTAAACTAGAAAAAAAATGACATGTAATTCTCAACATTAATTTTGAAGCTCAAACACAATTCTCCAAACCAGTATAATAAAATGAAGTAAAAAATATCTCATTTTAGCCTATTAAAAAACTAACAAAATGAACAAAGAAAGCAAGAAACTCAGTTCATAATAATTATATGAAAATGATACCTGAATGGAACTCCACAACACAAACTTTAAATCATCGTCAATTAACCGCCAATCATCAATTGTGACTGGAACATACGCCCGTACGAGCGGTCCTAAGTAAGATATAATTTTATAGAACCTTCTCCTACTGGTATAGTATTCTCGTTGAATTCAACATTGTTCTAAGACACACGATCTGATGGAAATCTTTTCATTCTAGTCTGACCTCTTTTTTTTTCCTTTTCGACTAGATTTTCATGTAGTTGAACACCAGTCTCATTTTCCACCAAATTATTTTCAGTTTCAAACTCATTGGTTTCAATATTTAATTCAGACCGCATCGCATTTTCTCTACATGCTTTAGTTCCATGCTTGGTGGTTTCTGAATTTCCTTCATGCTGCTCACTGGTTTGTAAATTTGCTTCATCTTGCACATTGATTTCTACATTTGCTCCAGGTTGCTCATTGGGCTCGTTATTTGCTTCAAGTTCTTCATGGGGGTCGTTGGCTTGCTTTTGTTTGCGAATATTCCTTTTCTTTTCCATTTCCTGCATTAACAGAATAAAGTCCTCAAACAGAATGAAACTAAGAAGCAAACAGCAAAAATAGTACAAAAATATTTACAAAACAATTTAGGTTAAATTCTTGAGTATCATATGCAGTGCTGCATGTGTTTGCTTTATTAAATTCTTGAATACACAAAATAAATTGTCCATCCTTTTGAATTATTGCTCGCCTCCATCTTTTGAGTTATTGGCCATATACTAAAATCAGCAGTATGTTGAACATACTGATTTCGAGTAGCATTCCAGATTCAAATCTTTTATTGCATTTGAATTCTCATGCATGTTGTCTAATATTCATAACCAGAACCAATAAATAATAGTGGAAGTGCAGTCAATTGACCTATAAAAGTAGCAATGGAGGCCATATTATTAAGATTTTCAAAACTTTATTATGGTTATGAAACCATATGAAAATATCTGTGCTTATTATTCTCTATGCTAAAACAAATTATAAGTGCAAAGCAAGCAAAACTTAACAAAGGCACACTTAGCAGCAGAAGCATGAAATTAACAGAAGTAATTGATGTATGCATTTTTCATGGTATGTGCAGTCAATTGACCTTTCTTTTACCATGGTATGTGCATTTTTCATATGTTAAGTTCTTAAAAGATCATTTACAGCTATGCTAGTAAGATTAACTGAAGTAATTGACTCATTATTGCATTTTGTATACATTATTAATACTGCTATATTTATTTGCTTGTTTGTAGACTTGGAATCCTTATGTGGTTGTATTATGGATAGAATTGATGTTACTCAGAATTACAATACACACTCAAACATGAAGGTATACTCACAAACAAAATTTGTATGCATATATACACTATAACTCACATATTAACACTTACGCACAGTATTATTTACACAACTAAGATAACACATGGGAAGGCTATGCTTTTTGGTGTGGCTGTGCTCCTATAGGATTTAATGTATTACTGGTATCCTTAGCTATTGTTTGAATTATTAGTCCTAGAACAGCCAGTGCAATGCTATTTAAAAAAAAAGTTAGGCTGATTATTAATAGTAGAACAAACATAACAACCATCGTTTTTATCAACTACACAGTTGAGCTTCGCAGTTTATTTGTACAGACATATAGTGGTATTTAACCGAAGGGGGTGAAAAATTATGTACCACCACCGTGCCTATAAAATCACAGCTACATGTACAGGTAGATTAGGCAATTGTTGACGACTGAAACTTTCCGCAGAAAGTATAGCCAGAAACCACTGTTCAATGAGATGGATAATCAAGCAACAGTGTAGCCTCTTGTCACAGTTAGACTGCACCAGTAATATAAAGAGAGCCATGGTCATAAGTGGCCGAACAGATAGCGGTTGACATATGACAGTGATAAATGTGACCCTAATAACTAATAAGCAGTAATATGGTGATTTACTACCGACCCTACTCAGCAATAACATGTGTCCTTATTCATATGAATGACTATAAAAATCGGCAAAAAAGTAAAATTTATGTGAGTTGTCTCTATCTAAATATTCACATGACCTTAAAAAGCAACAGTGGACCAGAACATGAACAATAATTCTAAAATAAATATATCTAAATAATACAATAAAACCACGCATTTAATCTTCCTGATATTTTGTATTTAACAAACAGAGCGACCGTTACTATTTGTTTACTATATATCCATATATATTCATTTGAGAATGATTTATTTAGAAAACACGATTCATTTTTTGTTCATTCCTAGGATTTATATGTTTCCAAATAATAAAATCATTTGAAACAATTATATACTCATTTATCGTCTACTACAGGGAATAAGTCAATAAGATATATATATATAGAGAGAGAGAGAGAGAGGCAGGTTCGAGAGCACCCTAAACAGTGCAGCACCCAAAATGCCCCTCAATCTCCACCAAGTATTTCCTCTTCTCTCTCCTTTCACTCACTCTCTCACTTCCCACTCGCATTCTTTAATATAAACGGGTGGTGGAAATCAGGGGGGCATTTGGGGTGCTCCATTTTTGGGTGCAACCGAACGCTTGCCATATATATATATATATGTATATATATATATATATATATATATATATATATATATATATATATATATATATATATATATATATATCAAGGCTATCAAAATTAACTGATTTTAAATCCCTACCTGAACGATAGACTGACGTTGAGTGATGGAAGCTTAAATTTCAAGAAGCAAGTTCTAGATCTGTTATATTCTGTGTCAGCCCGACAAATGTCTTCTATTTCCGTGTAAAATTACAGAATCAAAATCAAAGTTGTATTGCAAGGTAATTATTGAATTACGCTGAAACTATATGTTGATTTAACTAACATCTAAAAGTAAGCTGAAATGCATTAATTCAGATTGGAGGAAATTCTCATATCAGTTAAACTAATACGTAAATTCATATCAGGTAAGTAATTTTTTATGAAATACGTTAACTTCAAGCCAATTTCCGTCAAATAATTCAAAAAATAAATAAATTAAAAATCATAAGCACAAGCAGTTAAAAAAACGCATAAAAGAGATTTAGGTACCTCTTATTCCCGTTCAAAGTAGAGAGATGCGATATATGCTTTGGATGATAGAGGAGATTCAACGATTTTTGATTTTGCGGTTTGGAGATTTTGTGATTTAACGTTGAGATTAGGGATCGATTCCTTCTAGAGGCGATGGAGTGAAAAGCGATTTTTGTTTGGGGATTTGTTGATTTCTGTATCAAAGGGCCAAAAGCGTTTTCACGAAGAGGATCACTACAACAAAAAATACTCTATTACAACGCCCTTGTTACAACGGGCATGTTATGCCCGTTGTAATAGAAGGATAATACGACGGCCATTTGAGGACCGTTGTAATAGATGCCCATACAACGCCTTTTTTACAACGGGCACCTGCTGCCCGTTGCAATAGAGTGCTATTACAACGGTCACTTTTGTGCCCCTTGTAACAAATGTCAATTTTACAAAGTTCTCAGATTGCCCGTTGTAATAGGTGTCAATTTTACAACGGGCTAAAAATGCCCGTTGTAATAGGTGACAATCAGTAATTGATAATTACAATGCTTTCTTACAATAATTAATCATTAATAGTATTATATCAATCTTTTATAACTTATAATAATTAATGATTATTAATAAATAATCATTGATTATTAATTATCATATATGATCGGTATTCCAACAGGTTTAATTTTTTGTTATTAGTAAGTAATATCGAGTGATTAATACTAAATATATAATAATTTATAATTAACAATAAATATTAATAATTTATGATTAATAATTACTATTAAACATTTATATTTAAACTTAAAAATTAATAATATATACATAAGAATTATTAAAAGTTAATAATTAACATTAAGTTATAATTAATAAATATGAAGTAACATTTAATAATTAATTTTTACTAATTAATAATTATGAATAAATAATTAAGAAAAATGAATAAATAATAATATATATACTTAATATAAAACTATTTATAATTAATAATTTATTATAACTGATAATTCATAAACAATAATCCATAAATTATAATTAATAATTTGAATTAACTTTTCACAATACAATGAATTATAGTTAATATTCTTTTTTGTCTACGTCTACCAACAGCTTTACGTTATATTACACGTCACCGTGTATTTGCATTTGATAAGGCATATCGCAGGATTTGAAGAACAAAACATATGAACATGCAAAACTGCACTCAGATATTGCTTTGCGAGAAGAAAAAAAACCGCACTTAGATATTGGTGTAGATAGCAGACCATTATCTCAAAACCGCATCCGCTAGCCAACTCCCTGAAACCCCAAATATATTCCGCATATACCGATAATCTTTTCCTTCACCGCCTCCATTTTTAATTCCCAATCTTCCTCTTCGTCTTCCAGTGGATACTAGTGGAAATTCATCCATTCAATCCAAGCTTTCACCAAGTAATCGTGCGCTACTACTCTTGCATGACGCTCGATTTCCACACGAGCAAAAAGATACCAGAAGTCGCTGTCGAAAGTATGAAGATCGAGCAAGTGAATTCTCAGCTTTTCTGGACTATAATGCTAAATTGTATCCCAAATCTATCCGACCTCCATCATCTATCGACTCATTTGACAAATCGATCCATTTTGCGTTTCTTCTTTGGGCAGGGCAAAATCCAATTGGTCCAGTACCAACAAATGCAATTTTCCGTGCACCAAGATTGTGTAACTTCTGTTAGCAAAACAAAATTTTAGCAGAATGATCTGCGGACAGTGGTATACCAGTCCAAGTTCATCAGAATTATCTGCGGACAGTAGTTTCACGCATCCTCTTTGTTTTCTTTATTTCTCTTCCCTTTGTATTATCAACTGATTCCTCTTTTACCAGTTCATTTCATCCCAAAATTTTATTTTGCCCAAATCAAAGAAATCGTGGCCGATCTGTTTTGTTCCCCTAATCTCCAATTTTGGTCCTTAAATTTCGAATCCATGGCCACTTAAATTTTGCTTCAGGTCCGCTAATCGTTGACCAACACCCAAATCGATTGCCACTGTCCTCCCTTTGAAGCCATCGCACCTCGGTTCAGCTCCGCTTCCTCCCACCGAAATTCTGTTCCTGTGCCTCGCAAATCAGCCCAACGGTGAGAACCGCAGCCATGCCAACGACCGGTCACCATTCACCAAGGCTGGCCACCGCAACCACCTCCTCATGGCCAACACCTTTCCGCCCTCATCCTCGGTTACCACCGCCTTCCTCAACTTCGATTTGGTTCGCTCTCAACCACCGCAATCTCTGTCCGAAGCATGTCCTCCAGAT
Source organism: Allium sativum (assembly GCA_030737875.1). Taxonomy (NCBI): domain Eukaryota; kingdom Viridiplantae; phylum Streptophyta; class Magnoliopsida; order Asparagales; family Amaryllidaceae; genus Allium; species Allium sativum. The sequence goes on along the minus strand of CM060916.1, from coordinate 1,048,345,123 downwards.
CTGCCTTGTTGCACCCAGAACCCAAATCGAGCTTCAAAGCTCTGCCTTGTCAGTTCCCCGACTCGTCGCCTCGCTGATGCTGTTATCGTCCCCGTTTTATTAACTACAAGTAAGTTTATCTTACGATTAGCTACGTTTCAAGTATCTTAACTTCAACAAATACCGAGTATAAAATAGTAACTTGGATGATTTTGTTGACTGCGTGTTGGTGATTGTTTTGTTAGCCTTGTACCCATTGTCTTGCTGTTGCATTGTGCTTTGTAGACATAGCACAGACATTATGGATCATTGTCTTGGCCTCATTTCGAATTGTCTATGTTGTATAGTACTTGCCTGTTACAATCTCCTTTTCCGTTGTAAGTTGTATGAGTATGTGTCGACATGAAGGCAATATATGTCTTACTGTTAACATGGAATTGCTTTGTAGTGCTATGCATGAAGTTGGTATTAATCCTAGGCTTTTCACTTGAGTATGTAGTTGCTGTAATAGGATTTGGATCATAATATGACTACATTGGTTGTAAAACTGAGCATGCCCTTGCTGAGCTTTGCATCCATGAAACGCGTTGGTTGTTGATTGTATACCATATTTATGTACTGATAATGGAAGTAAGAAACTGAAATAGTCATGTTTATATACCCCCTGTTTTATGTTTTCACACCCTCCTTTTGTTGCCTTAAATCCCATTTTGGAAAACTGGTATACTCATTGATATTGTTCATGCGGGAGTAGTGAAGTTGGGACCAAGTGATTGGGGAATGCGTGGCATGCATAGGCAGGAAGCCATATGAAGTTCAGATAATTAAAAATGGAAATTTCATGCTGTTGAAATTATTGCACATATGTATATTTTGCACCACCATTTAATATGAATATATACACCTCAACCTTGCTAAATAACTTTTTTTTATAAAGTGCTGGTACTGTTTAGTGCCTTTTGCTGCACATATTTTTGCATTACTGCATGACTAGAACCTGAAGTGTTAGCAGTTCAATCTAATGCATTTAAGTTTCCTTTGTTCACTCCATATAGCATCACGTTTTGAAGCAAATTATCTTCGTGTTAACAGACTGTACCATGTTGCCCTACCGCACTGTGTAAAACTAGAACCCCTTGTCGATGGAATTTGTACATGATAACTATATAAGTGTGTAGCGTATTTATATAAATGCGTGTATACATACATATTTATATGTATGTATACACGTGTATTGATGCACGTATATATATCTATGGTTATATACAAGAAGTATTTGACCACTATGCTTAAATTTCCTTGTCCTGTAGCCGACCATATAATTTGCATATGAAATTTTAACATATTGATATGGTTAACCCTTATATTTCAGTTTTTATTGAAACTAATTTACTTGAGCTATGATTAATCCTGACTCGAGTGTTTTATGTTTTTTCATGGAACGCTCGGGTCAGATACGAGTGTTGCAGATTTTAAATTTTTAGCTCGCAAGTGGAGAGGGATGTGAAGACGCATGTGCGCGCGCAAGGCTCGTCTAAATTGTAACATTTTATCTTCAAAATCTATGTTTGCAGTTTATATTTCTTCCGCTGTGTATAGTAAAAATTTGTACAACTCTGATATTATTTATATAAAAAATTATATAAACCATGTAAGCTAATAACGAACTATCATTTTGAACATTCTGAGTTGGTTTAAATACCGACTTAGAGCGGTCAAAAAGGCAGGTCGTTACAATTGAACTCAAGGAACCCATTGATTATCGCAGGAAGGACCATGGTGCAGTAATGATGGAGGAGTGCGAGATGAAGGGGAAGGAGGGGATGACGGCCGTGACAATTGCTTGTGCTGGCCCTGGCAAGATAGTTGCAGGTTCTGATGAATTTCTCACATTTAAACAAGGTTTGCTTTGCTCGATTATTTTGATCATTTGATTTGATCTGTTTTCTCTTTTACTTTGCCTCGTTTTCTTTTTAATTCCTCTTTTGTTTACTCTTGTCATTGAGCCTACTTTATTAGTAGGTTTAATTTTGAATGAATGAATAATCGAATGAAAACAAAACACATAAAAAAACTTGGGGGGCAGCAGTTCCTGCTGGCTGCATGGCAGCGGTTTAAGCTGCTACATAACGGTAGTTGTGGGTCTACGTATAGCAGCATCAACAAATGTTGCATAAAAAAATGATGAGAAAAGAAAGCAGTGGTGGATGCATCTTCAAGTTCAAATAACTGGATAGTTAACTAGTTAGAAATTTTTGGCTCTTAACACGGGGATAAGTGTCATGATGTCTTCATCAAGTTGCAAAAACTGGGATTCTGTTGAAGTGAGCAATCATTTCTTCAGAATTATATCTTTTTTCCCAAAAAAAATTGTTTTGTGGATGCTTAGATGTTTTTCTTTTGGAAAAATTAATAAATTTGCACATACAGTTGATTTTTAATTTGCATTTATATAAGAAAAAACTTGAAATTTTTTATGCAGCAATAAAATTTTGTTTTATCAAATAATGAGAGAAGAATTACTTTTCGCTTGACAAAGGTTGTTAATTTGATGAAACATTTTTTCATTTTAACCATTTGTTGTGGCACAAGAATTCATCTTCAAGCTTCGGTTTTTTTTTTGCCATGATTCTATCTAACTTTGTTTAGAGGTATTGATTCATTTGAAAATATTATTGCTTCCCTAAGTATGTTCAACTGATGAATCGGCTATTGCAATTTTGATATCCAGATGCATATTTATATTTTGGGTTTTTGCAATTTCGATATCCAGATGCATATATTTATCTTTTGGGTTTTTGCAACTATAGTGTTATAAAGGGTAATTAGTGCACTATAAATTGAATGTGGGCTAAAAAGCTTGAGTGGAAACTTCGTAAAGGAAACCGATGCAGCAAGCAATTGTGAATTTACATGATCTGGATTTCTTTGAAGTAGTGGAAGAATTAATAGTTAGGAACTTCCAATGATCATTTTGATTTGAAATTTACCATTCAATCTAATCTTTTTTTAAAGCTTTGATTAAAAGTTAGTATAATATGAGTTATGGACATCTTTGCTGCTTATGGCGTGCATTATGTGATATTGCTTTAAAATAACACTACAACAAAAATACCCTATTACAACGCTCTTTCTACAACCAGTCCATCACCGTAAAATGGTAAGTTCGCTTACGATTATTCTTATTTCAAGTAGGCTACATCGGCCTCTAAATATGAACTGTTTGGGTTACTTGGCTGTTGTTCATGTCGATTGGGTTTACTGTCTTGTTGTAGTATGGTTATGGTTCATTTTTGTTATAGAGTCTTTGCATGTTCTTGAATAAGATAAAGTTTGTTCCCATTTTCTTTGTGCGCATTTCTGTTGATTGTCCACTTCTAGCTTGAGATTCATTGGTATAAGTTATAATTCATATGTTACTTGTACGCGATTTGCACCTTTGACCGTCATCTTCTTTGTCACTTGTAAGATTTATATAAGTAGGCTTTACAATGTCAACTACAGTAATAATAATCTTAGTTTCTAAATACAAATCAATTCAGTAATGTGCAGGTAGCATTCCTATGTGCAGGTAGCATTCCTATTACTTTTGTTTCAGCTTGTGTCTTGATTCAGCTTATCCCTTTTCTTGCATTTCTTGAATTTGAAAATCCAATCTCTTGCATTATCAAAGTAAATTTAGCTCAATGCACATTTTTAACTTGTTTGTTCTTCTTCATCCTGTTCTTTTAATGCACATTTTGGATCAATCACCGAAGACGAAGACATTGAGCATGAGAGGGTGTGAGTGAATGTAACTAAGTGTATGTAGTGAAATAATATTTGTACAAATGAGTATTTTCATATTTTGTATAGTAATTGTGTAATAGAAAGAAATAAAACTATGTATTGTTCAAGAGTGTAATAACATATTTATATTAAAATAAGAAATTGAGTTCAATATTTTAATTTATGCAATATTTTTATATTACTACGACCAGATTAAAAAAACAGACTTTTAACAAGGGGCTATGCCTGTTGTAATATAATGTATTACAACGGGCAGAAGCCGCTTGTAACTTATTAGCTATTACAACGGGTTTGTAGCCATTGTCATAGAGTCGTTGCACGTGACAGAGCGCATTATTACAATGGTCTTTTACAACACTCACTGACCGTTGTAATTTAGTGAGGACCTATTACGACGATGCATATTAGGACGGGCATTTGCCCATTGTGAAAAGCATATAGCAACGGTTTTTGCCCGTTGTAAAAGGACTGTTTTGTTGTAGTGGATTTAGATCCCGCGAAAATAAATTGCTTTCCGCCTTTTTTTCCCCCTCTTTGAATAGCGTTGACCGAGAATTGAACAAAGATCGTTTTGTCGCATAGCGTTTCAGCCACGTGCAAGAGTGTTCAAAATTATTAGAAAGGGAAACGCTATTTGATTTTGCTATCAAACCTCCATTTTGTTGTAGTGAGGTACATCAAGAATAGAAAGCATACCTTGAACGACGACATTCTTTCCTTTCTCCGCCGCACTTGGGGCAGTCGACGAAGAAGGAACAACATTAATAGCATATGCTTTCACAATCTGCTTCTCTTTAAGAGGTTGTGGGCATTTATCTTCATGATGTCCCACTTGGCCATAGTTGTAGTACTTCCTATCCGCTGGCTTGGCCGGACATTCTTTGGCATAATGGCCCTTCTTACCACAGCTGAAGCACTCAACATCTTTCTTGCTCTTTTTCTGGCCATCCTTAGCTTGGTTCTGCTTCCTCTTATTCTGAGAGTTGTTCTTGCCTCCACCGCTCACTTGCGGTTTTGGCCCTTCTGCAGATGCAACCTCAGTCTTCGACTTAGGGTAAAGACTCTCCGATCTCAAAGCTTTCCCCACAATCGATTCAAACGTCTCATCGATGTGGTTAATAAGCCTTCCCCCCAAGTATCCATCTAGGCCAGTAATGAACTTTTCATTCTTCTTCTCAGGAGTATCGATAAGAGATAGTCCATACTTCGACAAAGTATGAAACTCAGCAATATAGTACGAGACTGCCCTAACATTCTACTTAAGCTCTAAGAAATTCCTAAACAATTCTGACATCTGAGCAGCTGAGATAAATTTGTCGCTATAGAGAGCCTTAAACTGATCCCAAGTAACTTGATCCTCAGGAGTGGCTGTCTTAATAGCATTCCACCAATTCATCGTTCGCCCTTGCAGCTGACGAGACGCTAACCTTCTCTTCATTGCATCCTCGATACCCAAGTCATCGAAGATACGATCACAGCTATCTAACCAGTCCTGAACATCCGTGGCCAGCTCCGTTCCGTGGAATGGCTTCCCATCAAGGTTAGAATAATCCTTGGACAGCTTGGCTAATTCGGCCCCAGGCGCCTGCACTACTGGACCACCACCATTACCGGGATTGGGAACTGCTCCCTGAACATCCATAAGCATCTCTCTCATGAAGTTAGTGAGCATCGTCCTTATGTCAGGAGCATTCCCATTATTGGTCCCTCTACCAGCACCCCTCGTATCTCGACTCATCATTCAATCTGTAAAGAGAAAATGATTAACTATCTTCAAGGTGGTGCTAGTGCAGTATGACTTCATCCTTATACTACTAATATATATACATATATATAACTTTTGAAAACCAAAGTAATCACAAATACGCGCTCTCATATACATATTATCTCTCCCTAGTGTATTTCCCTAGGTTAACTACGCAACCTAGAGCTCTGATACCAAATGTGACGGCCTGCCCCGCACCAACCGACATTTCCTCCATAAGTGCGCTGTACACATGTCCAGTTAGCAAGGGACGGTCATCGGAAAGAAAGGAAGAAGACGAAGAATCAACAAAGAACCTGTAGAATGTCTCATAGCGCATGGAACAAAATATAATAACAACATACTTGACATAAAACATGTGAGACAGTGTACAAGCTGAAACAAACTACCATAGCAGCGGAAAATCCAAAGTATAGCTTATGATCCAAAGCCAACATTATTACAACTTTTAAAAAAAACTGTCTCAAAAAGCTAAACAAGAAAGGTACACTACTAATGCCCAAAGTAGTGACCAGCAACGACACAGGGAGAATATCTATATATATCATACGTGGAAGCCTCCTGCTTGCCTCCGAATCCGCTACTCGCGCATCACCAGCTAACCTGTCTCTAGTCTGCTCGTGAGAGCACCCAGTGTAATAAGAAGAGACATAAAACTCTGGGTCAGACAAAAAGTCTGGTATGAGAGATAAGCTTCTAAACAGAACAATAACAGGTATACTAAACCATACCTGAACCTGGACCTGCAACCAAAGAGTTAGCACTACATATTGTACAATACTCCAAGGTGCCACTACATATACGGTGTCAAGAATACGGGGATGGGGGTGTGCATGTCATAATGATGGCAAACAATCAATCCTCACATCTCTCACTCAGTGCGTAAAGTATACGATATCCACCACTTGATCACCCAATACTTTGCTATGATCACTCTGCCCCATGAAGTCACAACGGCTTCACTGCACTGATCCATAGCCACTAATCCTCCGCTATGTCCACTTTGCCCCGTGGAGTCGTACACACCCCACTACACTGGCTCATAGCCTTACTAATCCTTTACTATGTCCACTCTGCCCCATGGAGTCACAATGGCTCCACTGCACTGGCTCATAGTCTCACTACGATCACTTTGCCCCTCGAGTCATAGTGACTCTACTGCACCAATACATAGTCCCGCTACGATCACTTTGCCTCTCGAGTCATGATGACTCTACTACACTGATACGTAGCCCATCATTCCTTTTCAGTGGTGAATCGAAGTTATGAATGTCGACAACTCCTTAGCACACGTCCCGCAGCAAAGCCCAATCATGAAGTGAACTCATTGGTTCCCAACTGGATCCTGAGCTCTAACTTCCATTTGGACAACCTTTGCATCTCGGGTTTTTGGTCATCACTGGGTCGGTTCGGATCTCAGCCCTTCTTCTCTATCGGTTCGGATCTGTCTCTTCCAAGTGCTCCGGGTCGGATAGTGGCCTCCAAGTCCCTTCGTAGTCCATCGGTTCGGTTCGGTGTCCTCTGGTGGTTTGGGTCGGGTAGAATGCTTCGGTTCGGTTCGGTGTACCCTGGTTACGGTCCGATCCATTTCCTCTTTTCCCTTCCGTTCCGATCCCCTTCTCTTCCTTTCAATCGATCTGATTCCCCTCCTTCAGCTCGATCCGATCCCCCCTTCCCTTACTTCGATCCGATCCCAGTTCAACCATTTTGGCCTTCATTCTTTCCCTCGTTCCGAGCCTCGATTCGGTTCGGTGATCTCTTGCCCAGTCCACTATCCGGTCCGAGCCCATTCCTCCGATCCGATCCGAAAACCTGCTCTGTTTTCCTGCAACTTTTCCAACGAGCGTTTTACGCCATTTGACGGCATTTTCGACCATTCTAGCTATTCTAATCAATCACAAAACATACCATACAGTCATAGCAACAAGTAGAAGTGACCTTAAACACCAAAACATAAATATGATAAGTTAAAATGGATCAAACATAGCCAAAACACCATATTTTCACTTAAACATGTTCAAGCATAATTAACAATAGGATTAGCAAAACTTAACCAAATTAACCCAAGTTCATATCAGAGGTCTAAAACATCATTTGAGAATTTATAAGTATTTTTCCATATTTTTATCACGTCTAATTCGCTAATTAACACTAATTACCCTTGATTAACCATAATTAGTAAGTAACTATGCAAAGCACTCACCTTAGCCACAAATAAACCTTAGATCTAAAATAAATCTCTGATATGGCGCGAATACCAATGCTAAACAGCAGCTCCAATGTTGATTTGGTGAAGATCTCCCTTGATTTGATGTTGCTAAGCTTAATCCTTGATTAGAAAGTGATTTGGAGGTGATTTAGAGGTTGGAGGCCATTTTTAGGGTTTCTAAGAGGTAAGTGGAGGCTAGAAAACTGAAATGGAAACCCTAACTCATTTCAGCCTTCCCATAACCCTAATCCCGAAATGGGTTATGGGCCCATTCATTAATCACCCTATTTGGCCCGGTTAAGCAGTTTTCCACCTTCCAAACCTTATTACAGCCATATCTCCCAAACGGTAAGTCCGTTTTTCGCATGTGACCACTCTACGGAAAGTTAAACAATCATCTGAAGCCAATGGAAGTGGTGTCAGGTCAAAATTCCTTTCCAATCAAATGTTATGGCCGAAACAAGATTAGCTAGGGGTAGAACGGTCATTTAAAAATCGACAAAAATCATGAACATGGGAAATGACCCCAATAGTCGTTCCCCAAAGTTACATGACCATACGACTTCGTATAAGAAAGAAATAAATATTTTACGATCCTCCGATGCGTAGAATGCGGGTTGTTACAACTGTGGATCTTCATAAGCGAAGGCCTACTTGATAGATTTCTATGATTTCCAACCAGGGTATTTTGATAGTAATTCAGTCGTGATTGAAGTTTGCGAATTAAAAGGACTTCCCGCTACTAATCTGTAGGGTGATTCCTAGGATGCAGTAGGAGGGTGCATTCAGTTTGTCCAGTCCCAGGACAACTTGTTTGGACGGATGTCTGACAGAGTATTTCCATAGGGATTATGTACATTGGTTTCCTCAAATGTACCATCGTTGTGACGGAGAAGTGCCCATCTCTTAGCTTAACAACTAGAGTATTTTTGGTAGATCAATTAGTTATTTTTTGGTGGATTTGACGATGTGGCATTCAAAGTAAATGTTCGCTCCCAATTATGATGTACTGTCACCATCTAAAGAAATTTCATTGTTGTTCATATTTTCGCTTCTGTATCTCCAGAGAACGATTATGTTGGATCCATTCGTAAGTGACAATATATTCAAACATTCAAGCGAAACGAATGGCCGGTCATGTGTGGCCGAGTTGCAAGATGCTCTTATTAAACTCCAGTGTACCCCCTTTAGAGTACACTGATCGGAAGGTGGTTCCGTACCTTATCATATTCGGAATCGAATCTCTAATAAGAGCTCGTGGTTTTGATTGTATACTATATATGTAGAGTGTGAGATCAATGCGTTCTGGTAGATTGATATTTACTTGATTTAGACGCTATTATAATATCAGAAAAGTATTGAATTTAAAAATAATTGGATTATCATAAGGTAAAAACCGTCCGTATTTATGTGTGGATTTGGTCTTACGATTAACCATTTCTTTCTAAAGGATGTTTTGACTTAAAAATCAAGTCGGTTGACACTCTTAAACTTAGTGAGTTTTCTGACGTTGGTTCACTAGACTGATCATGGTGTTTGCAATGCTCTGGTCAGACCGAGTTTTACAGGTTCAGTTTATCGGATGCTGTGAAGAGACAAGCTGGAAGAGTTCAGATGTATGATATTATAGTGTTAGACCAAAAAATGACACTAACACCCAATATTATAGATTTCGTAGAGAATAACCAAGAATAATAATCCAAAAGCATAAAAAAGCAATCAACACACGAGATTTATAGTGGTTTGGCACTAACCAGCCTTCGTCGAATTTATAGTTTCTCATTTCATTAACAAATTACAATTACAATGGATACAATCACTCAATTATTCGAATTCAATGAACAATTCTCTCTGAATTCATTGATTTTAAATTGAAGGAGATGGCGGTTATTCATGGAGGAGTATTAGCCATGGCAGCCAAGGAGCAATGGATAGTTAGAATCCTCTTAAAAATTCCTTGAGTGCGCTGCGTTTTCCTATATTTATCGGAAGTTCGGGATGGTGGATCGGTTGTGCCATATGTCGGTTGTTGAGAGAAACTCAGAAGTAGCGGAGAACATTGGAGAATAGTCTTCAGTTGTCCAGAATTCATCATCCCGGGTGGGTCGGACCCCCCACTCCGACCTGATCCAGTTGACCCAATCTGGTTTGGTTGGTGAGGCATATTAGCCTTAGCTCGATCTGAACTTTATGATGGAATCCAACCCGAAGCTTATGTGCGCAGAAATCCAAGTTTTCCTATGTTGTGTTACTATGTCCAAGAAAACGTCAATCACTGCCTATTCATACTCAAGCCGTAATTGGACTTCCTAATAAAATACTTGGGCTTTAGGTAGTCTGGTCACGAAACAGACTAACATTTTGCCTCCCTAAGTACATCTTATCGTAGATGAGATGTGCTTTGAATAACTTTCTGTAACGTCGTCTATTCTTAAGAAGGCTCTATCGAAATTTCATGTCCTTTTGAGTTGTTCTGATATTTTGACTCTTCATCGTGTAGGCGGCTTTTCATATATCACATCAAATCCGTGGGTGCTCATCGATGCCAAATCCTATGGCCGAAGAAGTCAAAATGATCAACAAATAATCTAAACCTCGTTGAATCAAGAGGTCAAGTTCTTTCATCATAAGTCACATAGGATTGTTGGCTCCCATGCATGCAATCATGCTTGGACAGGTCATTGCCAAATGACAACGTCTTCCTTTGAAAATTAAAAGTACAATAGAGTTAGACTTTCTTTTGCATACGAGTCAATGTATGAAGTAGCCATCCCAGTCAAGGAGCAGCAAAAGAATCTCTGAACTTTAAACTAGCTTCTAGACTGTTAGGATATATCACATCATAATTGCTACATGAATCTATCATTTGCGCTCGTCTTGGGACTATCTCGGCATCAGGATAGTAATAAGATCATATTAAAAGAAATCCATAACCATTCCAGGTCATTTTCATAGTATCGTGATCACATACAAATCAACAAGGGATGTCGTTGAAATCATATAAACCAGTGCTCCTAAGATCATCACAATCATAAAGTAGTTGGAGAATTCTCCACATACTCCACTCGATGTAGTTTCAGATCATGTCTTTGAAGTCACGTTTGATCCGTTAGTGGACTTTCTTGAATCGTCAAGATGAATCATATCATATTCTGGAGATAAAGGTTATATGTTATGAATCAAGGGTCGAGTCAGGATCATGTTTAAAGTTAGTCGGTAAGTTGAATTTCACGCTCCCAACATCAGTGGAAGATGAGCTAATTCAGTGCTTATGCCCCCAGCATTGTTAGTGGTTGGACTAGGTCAATCAGACATCAAGTCTTCTAGCCTTTAAACTTTTTTTCTTCACATTGGGTTAGAGTTGTAGGTTCAACAATCTTAGTCAACCCATGTCATTTTGTGCCCTTTCTCAAGTTGTCAAGAGTTAGAGTTGTATACATGAATGGTCGAACCACAATCGCATCGGGGTCATCCCATCTGTTTAGTCAGAAAGCGGGGATCGCCTTATCGAGTGTCAGTGAAATTAGATACTCTCCTCGCATCAGCAGAAAGTTGAGTAAGCTCGTCAATCATGTAAGCATGTGAACTTCGCTAGGGAGTTATTCGACCTCCTTTATTCATGCTTCGGCATAATCTGAAATAGCCATCATAGTATGGTCGAGTCGATCTCTCATGCTTGGTTCCATTGAGCATGACAATCAAAATCGCGGGCTCGATCAATGAAATCAGTCCTTTTCGAAATGGCACATTCCCGTCAGTCTTTTCCGGGGATTTTCTTTTGTCTTTATCATTTCAAGAGTCACATGGTGCACCATTCTTTGCCATGAAAACATTGAGATCATCCATCTCAACATTAGCATTCTCTTATTGCAGGAATCTGTCTGCCTCAGGATAAAATTCACCAACGTTTCTAGAAAAACTCAAGATAGAAGGATGTTGAGGTTTGTTTTAGAGGTGAATCTGCTAAGGCTGCTTGGTGGGTCTTGCTGCAGAGAGGCTTTGAAGTCTGAGTTATCCGGAATACTGAATATTGTTGCTATCAACTCCATAGATGGTCTAGGTTGATGTGCCGATGCCACTACGGCTTTGAATCTTTAAAGGAATCCATGTAGGGTCTCGCCAAAACTCTATTTGATTGAAATGAGTATCATGGTGTTCTTGGGTCGATAGATGTGGACCTTTGACTGCTCAATGAAGTTGGTGAGCAAAGCGTTCCAGCGGTTGATCAATTCAAATGCATGCCACCAAAATTGTATAGCAACAATGTAAGTTAAGATCCAGAAATGATAGCTTGGATTATGGGGGAATACTAAAATCCCTAATGTCTCGTGTGAAAGAGTTTTGATTTATGTTGCCCGCATCACCCTTGAGGTGTTCCACTCTGGTGAAGCATCAATTAACGCTGGCAATATTGCCTTTATTTTGAAAACTTGTCGCCAATTGTCCAATTTAGTGCTGGTGCCCTTGCCATGAAGTCTTGAAGTGGGTGGAAGCCGGTCTCTGGCTTCATGTTTTCGCATATGTAATAGCCGTAAATCAGGCTTCCGGCCTTTAATTCTGGATGGTGATCCGCTGCTTGGATGTGTGCGGGTTAGTCTTGAGGAGTCATTCTTTTGGTTTCAGCCTGGGATCTTGCGGAAATCCGATGATAGTAAATGTGCACAAAGTTGGTGGATAGTCAGATTACGTTGCTCGAAACTCGTATCCCATGCGCCTCATCCATGGAGGTTTTGATAAGTGATGAGGATCTAATCCATGTCTTCTCTGAATTCGTACTCCCTCATAGTGTCGTGAGTTAGAGATTGATACAAAATGATTTGTTCATGTCCAGATCATGTTATTCTTGGGTCTCCCATCCATGCTCTGAGAATTGGAGTCGAGTGGCGATAAGGTCAAATTATAGGTACCTCAAATGCTTCCACTTGCCCTCTACATTAAGTAATGGTGAGCTTTATGTTGAAGTTCAGTTGGATTTGAAGCTTTCGTCTGAATTGGAGCTGAGGTTGGTCGGTCTCCGTTTAAGTTTCCAATGACTCTCGCATTGCCGCCGTTTTCATTCAAAATGTTATGGTCATAAGTTGGATGCTGCATATGTCTGGAGGAGTTTGATTGCATCTTGTTTCATTCAAGGCAACATTGCCAACTTGTCCGAGGGTTACATGTGATTTGAACTGCGGAACAGTGAGTATTTGAGCCAAGTTCGTTGTCACTTGAATTCTCACGGTGATCGCTCAAGTGTGTAAGCCGTAGTTGCTCGGCCTTCCATCTATCCGAGTAAAGAAGTTATCCTTTATGTTCTGTCGCCTCCAGAGAAATTCATCTTGCCAAGCCATCTTGGTTCTCAATTCAGTAATGGAACCCTCTATTTCATATCTAGTCTGATATGCCGAGGGATCGTCGCGAGAGAGAATCTCCTGACTTCCTTCGTTTTTAGTGCCTTCTACGACAACATCCTCACCTAGTATCAAACACTCCGCTTCCATGCAATATAGAAGTTGAAATAATGGCGTGTCCCTTTGTCCGGGGCCTTTAAATCGGGAAGTCGATTGGGACTAGCAAATGGGCGTTCACTCTACATCTGATTTGTGGTTCTCAAGTTGTAAGGTGGTACGCGTCATTGCACTTGAGATATCACTCCCAAGGCCTCCTTTTGATCGTCCTCTTTAGTCGCATGGGGAGTTTAGCATTAGGCATCAGCGCCATCCTTCTGGAAGGGAATTATTGCTTGTTTTCCACTGGCCTGTTATGGTTGTTGTAGCAAGTGTGACCCTCACATCTTTTGTTCAGTTCCTTTGCACGTACCTGCATTTTTTGTAAATAAAGTAGTTTTCAATACATCACAGATCAGACAAATGTTTCAATCCCGCATCCCTGCAAATAATAATATATGCAATATGAGACCATTACTAAACTAAGTAATATTCAACCGAGGTGGGGGGTGATGTGTGTGTCAATCTTGAATAAATTGTCTGGCCAGGGCTTGTTCTAGATTGATTAGGCTCGACATAAAATTTCCCAAAACAACTATATTGGGAATCAGAGTTCGATTTTCTTTCTTGGCCCCGATTCTTTAGCGGGGTAGGTATCTCATTAATGGTGCTTTCTCTCAGTGCCTTTATACTCTCATGTCGTATGTCGGGCTAGAGCATGGTCAAGGTGGTCTTTAATCATGGTGCACCATCACGCCTTGTGGACGTCGTCTTCCCATCCTTTACACTCTCTCTCGAATTATGAGAGTTAGAGCGATGGACGTCGTCTTCCCGCCATTCATACTCTCTCTTGAATCATGAGAGTTAGAGTAGTGAACATCATCTTCCTGTTCTTTATAATCTCTCTCGAATCATGAGAGTTAGAGTTAATCAGGCAAACAGTCGTGTCATTCTCCCTGCCTTTCCTTATGCACTCTAATTCCAAGAGCGGGATTCTACCGATACGATTGTCATTCTCGAACTCGATTTTGGTCCATACTCCCTGCTTGCAGATGGAGATTAATGAGCAGGTGGTCGGGCGACATTTTCCAAATCTTTGTGTTCCTCCGATCAATCTATGGGAGGATTGATTAGCACCAAACTTTAGGTACCTCCTTTCTTTGTATTTATGTAGTATGGTGGCGTCAAGCAAAGGATCGAGGCATGTAAACGGTCGAACTATGTCCATCTGGAATTAGATTCTGACTTTGAAATGCAAAAGTCAACGCACAATTATCTTGAGGTCTGCCACCTGTGAACCAAGGAGTGCATGGTCATCTCAGATCCACCTTGAGCTATACAACTTCTCTCAGATGGTGGGCGTTGCTCAGTAAACGAGCAGTTCGGTCCAGCTCGTTATGGTATTGCTCCATAACTATATATGTGGGCATTTGAAGTCTGGTCGGTACTAGATCTTGGGTACAGAGCATGCATATATAAGAGTCATTGTTAAATAATAATCCTGTTAAAGGAATGAATATCAATCTATGTGAAAATGGCATTGCATGCTCTTTGCAAATCTATTTTGCCTCACCCTATATCTGCCGGAGGTGGCTTCTATAGTCTTTATCTGATGATGAACGTCTTTTCAAACCATCGTGGGATGGCGGTCCAAAAAATGAACAGACCTTGATCAGGGTCATGGAGCGACAAAGGCAGTTGGGTAGATACTGTAAGTGAATGACGAGGTCGCATCTCCTTTGAATCGCCTACTTGCCCCCATTGCAAGGGCAAGGATCATGTGTCATGGAGTCACGTTTGTACTGCTAATGGTAGCACATCATCACATTGGTGCTCGGATGGTAATTGGTAGGAAAATAATGGATTCATGCTTATAGGGACTTTTGCGTTTTTCGTGCTAGGAAATAGGATATGGTTGCTAGGGAGATAGTCATATCTCCTACATCCGTAGACATGCCTTAGATCCCACGTTGGGAGTAAGAGATTATGCATAGACAATCAAACATCATCCAAGTATAAGTGTTCTAAACGTTAACTCGCCGATCTTCGGGCAAGACTGAAGTAGTCGGTCATGCTAGCTTATGATGTATCAGCTTTGAACTAGATGATGTAATCTAGAGCAATCTACACTCGAATCTCCAGTTGTCCCCAATGCCTGAGGCATGAGTTATTGGACGGTATATCAATGAAGGGAGTGGAACTTTTAGTCTTCACTTTCTAACTCCAAAATGTCATTCGTCAGAAGTTTCATTCGTGCAGATCTCACATCCAGCGAGAAGCTGATTTGTGCTTTTGTTGAATCATTCAGGGCGGTGAACCCCGCAATGAGATTCATTAACGTTTATCTCAGGAGAACTCTTGACGAAAGGATTCCGCGTTGCAGGAAGTTCTTTATGGGGGTTGTCCGTGACTCACTCGCGGGTTCGGTCTTCAACACTGAATCAACTCCCATCTGAGCAACACTCAGAGTTTCCAATGTCTCGATTTGGACCGTTTCCATCCCTTCTGAATTGTCGGAGCACACTCACTTGGCCAACTTGTCCACCTATTGATTCTCTGTTCGTGGAATATGAGATACGTTATAATGACCTAAGCTGTCCAATAACTCTTCAACCCTTTCTAGAAAAGCTGTGAGTCACAGTTCTTTTGTTTGGAATTCCTTGTGAACCTGGCAAAAAACAATTTGCGAGTCACATAAGATATCCATACGGCTACTCCCAACTTCTTTAGCTAGTTCCATTTCGACGATCAAGGCCTCATACTCAAAATCGTTGTTGGTAATGGGGAAAGCCTGTCGCAAGGCATAGTAAATTGACCGTCCTTAAGGAGTTATCAGCACGGCTCCGGGGGCGGATCTTCGATCATCTTTAACACCGTCTATTTACCGCTTCCAAGTGCTTTATTCCATTTTCTATTTTGAGGGGCTATTTTCTTTACTTAACACATCCTCTTCGGGGTTAGTGAATTTAGCGATGAAGTTGGCTAATGCTTGCCTTCGTATGGACTTCCTTAGGAGGAAGTTGAGATCAAACTGGCTCAACTTGATGTTATATTTGAGCAATTTTCCATATGCCTCTTGTTGCTCATGTACCTATCGTGGTAGCTGATCAGTGGGTGTCACAATCGGGTATGCCTGGAAATAATGGCGGAGTTTGCTTGAAGCGACCAATAATTTGTAAGAAAGCTACTAAATCTTTGGGTAGGTGCACTTTGTCGCCGCCAACTTTTTGTTTACATAACACATTGGTCTCTGGATTCTAACCACCGCACGAATGGGCGTCGAACTGATTATGTGTGATGATACTGCTAGGTATTTTAAAGCATTCTTCTTGAGCCACCGCCTTAGAAAATATCTTGGGACTCTCTAAATGATTCAGCAGGATCTAAAAGGCTTCAATGCAATTCAAGTTCCAAGGCTACATCTGTTGGTAGCTTTGCAAATAAATCTACTAAGCACTGCCATCTTCCCTGCCATGCTTTGAACATCTCTAATACTCTGTGGCTCCCGAATTTTCTTGATTATCGCAATCTGGTCAGGATTGATTTCAATTCCGCATGAGCTAACTATGAGGCCTAGACACATCCTTGACGTAACATCAAATGAGCATTTCAAAACATTTAACTTCATTCCATAGTGTCAGGAGATACTGAACATCTCTGCAAATCTGAAACATGGTTGGTTGATCGCTTGGACTCCTTAAGCATATCATCTATGTAGACTTCCATGAATTTTCAAATTTGATCATGGAAAATACGACCCACTAATTGCTGGTATGTTTCTCTAACATTCTTCAGTTCGAGATGCATTGCCACATAGCAGTATAGTCCAAGGTTTGTGATAAAGCTGATGTGTTCTTGATCAGGCACATGCATAGGAATCTAGTTTTAACATGAATATGCATGATAAAAGGGAGAAGTTCATTTCCAATTGTCGAATCCACTAGCTGATCAATTCTAGGTAATGGGAAGTTGTCTCTTGGAAAGGCCTTGTTCAAATCTTAAAAATCAATGCATGTTCACCATTTCACATTAACCTCCTTAACAAATGCAAGGTTCGATATCCAGTTAGGATATGTTGCATCTTTGATGAATCCATTATCTCAGCTTCTCCACTTCTTCTTTCAAGGTAGTCGACCTCTCTGAGCCCAACATATGCCTCTTTTGCTTAGCAGGGTGATACTTTGGGTTTATTTTCAGTATATGACTCATAATCAATGGCGATATCTTGCACATGTCAGCATGGTTCCATGCAAATGCGTCCAGATTGTATCGTACAAAATCTATCATTTCCCTTGTCCGGAAGTGGTCCAAACGAGATCTGATTTTCAAGATCTTTGCTAGGTCATCATTATCAATCCGAATATGCGTGGTTTTTTCATTAGGTGTCACCCTTCTACCTCCAAAATCTTCATCCTCTCTGGGATCCATGTGTTTCGGTAGATAATTCGGCGACACTTTTTTCGATGCTCCCTTTATTTGCAATGCTGACACCTACTTTGGAGGAGGGGGTGTACTTTTGGGTTCCACGACATCTCCATTGCGTAGCACTCCCATTTAGCTAAGTTGCAGGCTCTTCCAGTAACTTGGTCGCCATGGACTATTCCCATTCCAGCTTTCATTAGGAACTTTAGCAATAGACACCATGGTGCAATGTAAGCTTTGAACGCCACAAGAGCTAGTCAGTCTAGGCCTTAGTCGGATAAACTTCACTATGATAGCATGGCTAGCAAGGCTTCAAGTGATTTTCATGTTTTCTATCACAACTAATGTACGTAGTGGAGAGCCAATGGTTGATTCATATTTGTTTTGATCTCAAACTCTCATCTCTTAACTGAGGTCATATGGTGACTATTGAGCAGTCAAGTTGTTATCATCCTGGCAAAGATCCATATATCCAAGCATGGTCTGCGGCGGCTCTATTGGTACCTATCTCTGGGCACCAAAGAATGTTGATTCATCCCTTATCCAATGGAAATCAACCGTCATCGATGCAGTTAACAACAAATAGGCATTGCAAAGGCTAACTGTGCCCTTCAGGGAGTAAACCGCAGGACATATGTCATCCATCACGTCATACAAGTGAAGGGTAGCGTTGTAGTATTAGGATCCTTAGTCGTTTTTGGTAACCTGTCATTAAGAACCATCGTTGATAAGATCATCCGAGTCATCTTCAGAATAGCGTCTAGGCTGCTCCATATCAATGTCATTTGAGATTCTGCTGGTTGAGCAGGTTTAAGTCATGTAAACAAGATTGTCACTACTCTTTTATGAACATCAAATATATTGTTGAGGTATATACACCATTGGAACAAAAGGAGGCCATCTAGAAATAGTCTTTTTCACACATGCCATGGTTAGCATGCCTAATATTATTCAAGAACACCACTTATTGAACATTAGAGAATAGAGGCCATGTCTTTAGGGAGAATCCCAATCGTTGTCATTTAGCTGTTGATATTCTCAGATTAAGCGATGAGTCTTGGTTGTTAACCTTGACAATTAATATTGGCCACTTCCTGCGGCAGGAGTTCGGGGCATACCCGATTTTTTTTCTGGAAATGTGCCTATCTCGAGCCGATAGTAGGAGTCTAGAAATGGCCAGTGATACGGGATGGTATATCTGAAAGAGTTGGTTCGAATCGCCCCTTGTGGTTCGGATTGGGGTTGAGCCCTTGGGTCAGATTCTGTCTTCGAGTCAGCTAGGTTTTCCCTTCAAATCAGGGTTGGATCGAGCAAGTCGCTTCGGGTAGGATTGGTTCTACTCTATTCAAGCGGATTGGGTCAACTCTTCAAGCACGAGCGGGTCGGGTCATCTCCATCCGATCCGGATCTTATCCTTTCTTGATTCGAACTAGCACCCCTCTTTTCTATTCGACTCAAGGCTATCCATCTATACGGGAAACATATCTGAACCGAACTAGTAGCATTCCCGAAATTTGTTTCCGAATGTTGGCGATTGTTACTGGATGGAGTGGTGATGGCTTCACGTCTGGTGATCTCCACGATCACAAATATTGTATTCACAGGATTTCCTTATCGAACTTGGCGGTCCGATAGTAGACCGGAGAATTCTTATATGCTGAGAATATTCATTTCTCAGTGAAAGCAGCAAAATGTTAGACCAAAAAAATGGCACTAATACCCAATATGATAGATTTCGTAGATAATAATCAAGAATAATAATCCAAAAGCATAAAAAAGCAATCAACACACGAAATTCATAGTGGTTCTGCATTAACAAGCCTACGTCCATTTTATAGTTTCTCATTTCATTCACGAATTACAATGGATACAATCACTCGAATCAATGAACAATTCTCTCTAGTTCATTGATTTTAATTGAAGGAAATGGTGGTTATTCATAGTGTAGTGTTAGCTAGGGTAGCCATGGAGTCATGGATAGTTAGTTAGCCCCAAAAAATCTCCTGAGTGTGCTGTGTTTTCCAGTAGGCAGTTCGGGTGGGCGAATCGGTTATGCCACATGTCGGTTGTTGAGTGAAACTCGGAAGTAGTGGAGAATATGGAATAACAGTCTTCAGTTGTCTAGAATTCATCATCCCAGGCGGGTCGGATCCTCCCACTCCGACCTGTTCTGGTTGACCCAATCCGATTGACTCTATCCAGTTTGGTTGGTGAGGCATATTTGCTTTAGCTCGATTTGGACTTATTGATGGAATCCTACCCAAAGTTTATGTGCGTAGAAATCCATGTTTCCCTATGTTGTGTTACTTCGTCCAAGCAAACGTCGATCACTGCCAATTCATACTCAAGCCCAGGGTAGCCTTCCTAGTAGAATACTTGGGCTTTGGGTAGTTTGGTCACAAAGCAGACTAACATATAGTTATTTTTCCAGTGTGTGATTGTATATGAGGACAAGTCGTTATAACTATCCAGATGTGTTGATGTACTCTGATGACTGTAATTTTATTACAAGCTATACTTAAAGATTTATTTCTATATTATATTTTGTTTTCCGCTATGATGTGATCCTCTGTGTTGTGTTGGTTCTCCTTCTTCTATTTTAATATTTCTTTTTTTCTTATCTCACCCTCTAAATTCTTTCTATTAATTATCTGAGTTTTTGATACTTTTGCAAGTAATACGGGTTTATGTATTATTGTCGGAATTTGGGCATCGAATTCCTACCGAGTCGTGACATTGTGTGTAAGGTCAATCAAGGATTTGGTGAAATTTTGGAATGCCGTTTTTATGTTGATAATGTCCCCGTGTTGGGTTTAAAATAAGGAGCTATGACTAGTTTGGGTGTTTTGAATGGTGGTGGCGGCGTCTTGGTGGACAGTGTTGAAAACGAAAATGGTCACAACACCAAAGGTGTTTAAAGAAATATTTCACAAAAGTAAGAAATTAGAAATATGGAGACACGAGAAAATTTAAGCAAGTAAAGAACACGGGAATTTTATAGTGGTTCGGTCTAGAATAGATCTACATCCACTTCGGAAGTGATTTCGTTATCACATGTGATATTACAAGGTACGTTTCTCTTCCATTTTTGCACATTCTCTCTTTTTACAATGATTTTCCTCTCTTTAGTGACTTGATTCTCTCTAACCCGTTATGAAAATAGCTAGATCTCTTTGAGTGCAATGATCGTGAGAATGTATTTTCCACGGTTTGAGCACTTAGAGGTTCGTCGATGAATCCATTGCGGTTGAGATGTGAATCGAAGCTCGGAGGAGGATTAATGGCAGTTGGAGAGATATAGAACGGAGCTTAAATGGTCTCTAATGGAGATTGGAGGAGATCCGATCGAGTAATAGATGGAGAAGGATGGAGACAACTTGAGATGATGAATAATGGAGATAGAGGATGACTTGGATCAGATTTGGCGTTGGTGGAAGATGGGATGAGCTTAGGAAGCCATTAATGGAGCTTAGAGAGCTTGGAAATGGTGGAGAACTGGAATGATAGCCCTTCGGGGTGGCTTAGACCGGGCCCTCTAGTGGCTGTGAAAGGGGGTATTTATAGGTGGAGCTTAGATGGTGTGGCGAAGCTGTAAATAAGTGCACATACAACATGGGTTGGTGAATGGTATGAGTACATGTGGTATGATGGTTTGCACCATAAAGCATGTTCACCACTTGTGCTGCTAAAGGTTCAACGACATGAAGATATACAACTGCGTACAGCTCACCATCTGCACTTTACAGCTGGCGCCAGCCCAGTATTCAGCTGTACGAGCGAGCCTTCAAACATGGTGTAGGAGCGAGCTTGTCCAAGATGCGTGAGCGAGCTGTTATACCAATATATATGACCGACTTATGATTATACATGCCATGCTACTATTTAAAAGTGGGAACAAAAATAACAAATTTTCCACCGCTCTTCGTATTATACAAAAATGAGATTAGATATTACAAGTTTGCCATCAACTTCTCTTGCATAAATCTGGTCGTTCATTGAAGGACCGCTCGACCGTTCACATAGTGCTCGAACGACCAAAGTTACATGCGAGCGTGCGACCCATGGCAAGAGAGCTGTTGCTCGACCTCTGGTGCGCGATCCTCTCAGCTCAGATAAGCAGCACGACCTAGAGATCCGCTCGACTAAGTGATACTGCTGGAGTGCATGACCTATCGCCAAGGACGCTGCTTGAGCGTACCTTCAAACGACGCTTGACCAGGACTGCTCGACCACCTGGGAAGCTTCTGCTCGGCCCCAAGACTCTTGACTGACCAGAGGTGCTGCTGTTGGATCCAAATTTGCTGAGCTTGGTACTCGCACTCGAGATGTTCGACAAAATGCCTAAAGGGTTTTTTGTTTAGTTAACATTTTCCCCTCGAAACTTGTATTTTTTTCTTGTGAGGAATGCAGTCTTCGAACTAAAAATTGTTAATACAACTTGTGTTGAGATTTATTTTTAGCTTTTTGTTTGTTATGGAAAATCATGCTTTGAACTTATATGCTCCATGCCACTTGTTTTGTAATTAAAACAAGCACTTGCACGATTTTGGACTTATACTATGTTAATGACCATCCACATCAATAACAGATTAGTTAACCACTAAAGAATAACTTATATAAACTTGTGTGATGGTTCATATTTCATGAAACGTGTACTTGTTTAAGTTGGAACTTCGATTTGAGTTTCTAAGGCCAGAGTGATTGCACCTTTGGATGAATTCAAAGTTTTGAATTTGAATGTGCTTTGGCACCATGGATCATCCTGGGACATATATATAAAATTTTGAATTTCTGTTTCACGATGACTTCCCCAGTGGACAATTATTGCTCAATCTTCTTTTATTGGAGCTTTATAGACGAAGAAGCCTTTGTGTTACGAGATTCCAATTGGATTTCCCAAGGTGATCTCTATTGGTACGATGAGTTTGATCAGCATATCAAGCATATCGATTTTGCCGAATTTTCCAAATACCCTATTTTGAAGGCAAGATCAAGCCAAGTACATTGGCTTTTGGATTGTTGCAATGTCGTGGTGGACCCGTGGTATTCTCTCGGGCATTATTTAACTTTTGAGTGGTTGTGTTTCCCTCAAGTTATGGGTCGTCACAAGTCGTAAAAGCTCTATGTGAACAATTTATCGAGTTTCCTTGATTTGGGTTGATGCGCTAGAGGCTTCTATTTTGTTGATTAAAGCTATGCGAGCTTGCCAACATGTATGAAGCCCTTGAGCTTTATCACCACAATAAGAATTTCGATTTAGCCAATTGGTTTGTTGCTTCTACATGGAGAAGTTTTTAAATTTTCCTGCACTCACCCGGGAGGGTCTCTCGATTTTATGGCCCCGCTATGGTATGTCTTTGGATTTAGTGCCGCCGTTAGGGGAGGTCTTATATTTTACGCCCCGGCTAGGGGAGGACTTTGGATTTTAGTACCCCACTGGGGGAGGTCTTTGTGTTTTGTGCCCTCTCTAGAGGAGAACTTTTGATTTAGTGCCCCCACTAGGGGAGGACTATGCATTTAGTGCCCCCGCTCGGG
Source organism: Allium sativum (assembly GCA_030737875.1). Lineage (NCBI taxonomy): Eukaryota > Viridiplantae > Streptophyta > Magnoliopsida > Asparagales > Amaryllidaceae > Allium > Allium sativum. The sequence goes on along the minus strand of CM060916.1, from coordinate 1,048,321,995 downwards.
GAGGTCTTTGGATTTAGTGCCCCCCCCGCTAGGAGAGGTCTTTGCGTTTTGTGCCCCTTCTAAGGGAGGTCTTTGGATTTACTGCCCCCGCTAGGGGAGGACTTTGGATTTAGTACCCCCGCTCGGGGAGGACTTTGAATTAAGTCCCCCGCTAGGGCAGTCTTATATTATTTTAATGTATCATTTCATAGGTCAGACGCCAGTTCCTTTATCGGATGATTGGTTTGGCAAGCGATCTTAGTTAAAAGATTAGGGCCTTGGTCCGCTTACTCAAGGAGATGTCCATTTGATGAAACGTAGAACTCTTGGGTTTATTTGCCGCGGCGCCTGTTCATTGTTTGAATCTTCGTGACTTCCTTCATTCACTTTTCAAGGCGGTGCTCTTTATTTTTGCAATTGTGCATATTGATGCTTAAGGAACTTAGCGCTTGGATCAATGTTGTTAAGGTCGTGAGGTTGTGTCAAATTTCAATGGAACAAGAGCTCGACGGATGACCTGCAATATGAAATTACTCTTAAGCACATTTTCATTTGACAAAAATTTTGCAAGTAAGAGATTTATTCAAGTAGGTGTGCTTTAAAGCTACTGTTCAGAACAACGTTCGTAAGATATTACATACTTATTTGTAAGAATTCTGAATATAGCAAGTAAGTAAAGCATAAAGTAAAACAATGGCGATGATGATCGCTTTTTCTGGGCCGTTAGACTTGGAGCACCACTGGTTATCAGTTGATGATCAGCCTCGATTTAGTTTGAGTGGTTGTTCCTTAGCTTTGACGATCAAACTGACTATTTGATGCCTTCTGTCCTCGAGGAGTCAGAGTAGCGCTTGAGGGTTGTGGATTTTTCACATACTGTTGTAGTCTGTTCTTCTGAATCAACTCCTCAATCAGGCTTTGGAGATGTCTGTATTCATTTGTATCATGACCTGGTTGAGTGTGGAATCGACAGAACTATCTAAAGTTCACAGCCTTCCTTGAAACCTTCAGTGTTGGCGGTTCTGGATAGTGTTCTGTATCCTTTGTGGCAGAGAAAATGTACTCCAAAGTGTCATTCATAAGAGTGAGCTCTGAAGGATCGTAAAAGCGAAGCATCTTGTTAGCCTTGTTGTCTTTGCCGTCATTGGCTCGCTTCTGCCCCAGATTACTCTTCTAATTATATTGGGCAACAGCATTTTTAGTAGCCTCAGGAAGTGGGTTGGCATCAATAATCTGAAGAGGTACAGGATTATTGTCCACTCTCATATACTCCTCTAGTTTTTTATAGAATATCTCAAGCGTGTTTGGTTCTTCCATTTTTATCCATCTACCAAATTCGTTGTTCTCATCTATGGCGTCGATTAAGGACATTAAGATCATGCGAGGCTCGGGATTCCCTACTTCGGACACAACAGCATTGAATCTTTTGAGGAAAGCTTTGATAGATTCGCCTGCATTCTGCTTCATTGTTGTAAGAGAAATAATGTTCTTAGCCTTCGTAGCTTGCAGCCTGAACTGCTCTTTGAATTTAAGAGTCAAATCATCGAATCGGTCGATGGATTTGGATGGTAGTCTCGTGAGCCATAATGACGCGACACCTTCTAGATAGAGAGGGAAACACAAGCATTTATTCTCGTCTGTTGCCTTGGCTGCATTAATATGCCACTCATATTTTTATAGGAAGCCATTCGGATCAGAAGTTCGTTTGTATGGAGGCAGAATAGGATGAGTGACTTGTTGCGGAATTCTACTTTGCGGATCCTCTTTGTGAATGGATTTTTGCTGAAGGAGAAGTCTCACTCCCTGCTACTATCCTTGCAAGCCATGTTATCTTGCAAGATTTTCTTTTTACCATATCCGTGGTATATTCCTTCGAGTTGTGTCGTTCCAGAGAGCGGACTTCGATCTCTTTTCCGGATGCTCGTCGTGGCGAGCGATCATGATCAGAGGATCTAGGTCTTTTTCCTCCACTATGGGAAGGTGCTCCCACAACGGGACTTGCAACTTATCGGTTATTTCGATCGAAATGGTTCTTAGCTTTCAGATTTGAGTATTCGATATTAGCATTGTCTTTTTCAACAAGTCCTTCCAAGTTGTCATTATGATATGATTGAAGGCTGATGAATTTGCATTCTCTTCAAGGTCGACATGGATTTTCGGAGGAGGAGCAGGATTTGCTTGAGCATTTAGGAGAGCACTCATTTTATCCATTAAAGCTTGATTAGCGTCCATTAATGTTTTATTAGCATTCATCAAAGTTTTTTAGAGGCTTCCATCCTTTGACTTAAGTTAGCGACAACGACATATAATTCAGCTTTGGATACCCAGGTTCCACTTATTGAGTTTTCTCCAACTTCAGAATGGTTGGTAAGTGGTGTAGCATCGTCGTTAGCAACGTTATCGGTTTCTCCAATGGTTTTATTTGTAGTCTTTTTTGACTTAGCCATTATCTCGGACCAGGCTTTGAATTTCGGAGAGAGTTTGTCACTTGGCATGGAACTTAGATTTAGAGAATCTTTAGTGGAAGTAGGCTTGGAACTTCAATGGAAGGCTCTTAAGGCTGAGAGAAGTGTGAATGTGGCCCCATGGTGTGTGCCAAATGTTGAAACCGAAAATGGTCACAACACCAATGGTGTTTTACGCAACACTTCACAAAAGTAAGAAATTAGAAATATGGGGCTATGAGAAAATAAAAGCAAGTAAAGAACACAGGAATTTAATAGTGGTTCGATCTAGAATAGATCTATGTCCACTTCGGAAGTGATTTAATTATCACATGTGATATTACAAGGTACATTTCTCTTCCATTTTTGCTCATTCTCTTTTTTTACAATGATTTTCCTCCTTTAATGACTTGATTCTCTCTAATCCATTACGGAAATAGCTATATCTCTTTGAATGCAACGATCGTGAGAAAGTATATTCCACGGTTTGAGCACTTAGAGGATCATCGATGAATCCATTGCGGTTGAGATTTGAATTGAAGCTCGGAGGAGGATTAATGGTGGTTGGAGAGATGTAGAATGGAGCTTGAATGGTTTCTAATGGAGATTGGAGGAGATAAGATCGAGTAATCGATGGATAAGGATGGAGAGAACTTGAGATGATGAATAATGGAGATGGAGAATGACTTGGATCCGATTTGGCATTCGTGGAAGATTGGATGAGCTTGGAAAGCCATTAATGGAGCTTAGAGAGCTTGGAAATGGTGAAGAACCGGAATGACAGCCATTCGGAGTGGCTTAGACCAGTCTTTCTAATGATTGTGAAAGGGGGTATTTATAGTTGGTGCTTTGATGGAGTGACAAGATGTAAATAAGTGCACGTACTACATGGTTTGGTGAATGGTATGAGTAAACGTGGTATGACGGTTTGCACCATAAAGCATGTTCACCACTTGTGCTGCTAAAGGTTCAACGGCATGAAAATATACAACTGTGTACAGCTCACCATCCGCACTTTACAGCTGGCGCCAACCTAGCATTCAGCTGTACGAGCGAGCCTTCAACCATGGTGCACGAGCGAGCTTGTCCAAGATGTGTGAGCAAGCTGTTATACTAATATATACATGAACGACTTCTGATTATACATGTCATGCTACTATTAAAAAGTAGGAACAAAAATAACAAATTTGCCACCACTCTTCGTATTGTACAGAAATGGGATTATATATTACAAGTTTTCCATTAACTTCTCCTGCATGAATCTACTCGTTCATTCAAGGACTGCTCGATCGTTCACGTAATGCTCGAACAACCAAGTTACATGTGAGCATGTGACTCATGGCAAAGAGAGCCGTTGCTCGACCTCTGGTGCACGATCCCATCAGCTTAGATGCACTGCACTACCTGGAGATCCGCTCAACCAAGTGATGCTGCTGGAATACACGACATGTCGCCAAGGACGCTGCTCGAGCGTGCCTTCGAACGTCGCTTGACCAGAACTGTTCGACCACCTGGAAAGCTTCTCCTCGACCCCAAGACTCTTGACCGAGCAGAGGTGCTGCAGTTGGATCCTGTTAGACCAAAAATTGGGCCTAACACCCAAATGCAGATCAAAGATCACAGAATGCGGAAAAGAGTAAATAAAGAGGAGACACACAAAGTTTTTATAGTGGTTCGGCTGTAGATGTAGCCTACGTCCACTTTATAATCTTATTTTTATACTGACAGATTACAAGAATCAGTTACATGTAGACACACAATCCGTGTGTTAATTGTATTGAAAAGAGAAGAATTTTAGTGTATGGAGGTGCAAAGTCCTTGCACTTCAGTAATGGTGGAAGCTATGAAGAGTTAGAGCCAAAAGGATCCTTAAAAATGCCTTCAAATGGTGTATTTATAGCTGTTTCCTGAAGGCGGTTCATGGGACACATGGCACGCATCCCAAAATCTCGAAATGTGGTGGAAAACGTCCAGACATCATCTCCAAATCGTTATGTGACATGTGTAATTAGATCCATGCAAGTTGGAGTGAAAATAGCCTTGAGAATAGGTCAGAACAAGCTGCACAGGAGCAGGTGCGGGGATCGGATCGTGGTAGGGTACGTGGCACGCGATCCAGGGTAATAGGAGCAAGATGTGGCATGAGAAAAGGTCAAAACAGGGAGCGTATCTACAGGTCGGAAGTTCGGATCGCGATCATGGGGTCGGATCGTGGTCATGGGTCGGATCGTGGTCATGGGTCGGATCATGACATGGCTATCACGAGCCAAGTCTGGTCGTGAGCGGCATAGTGAAGCTGGAGTGAAGTGCTGGCGATCGGGTCGGATCGTGAGATGTACCACAGACGGTTCGTGGTGTGAGGAGGGCGATCCGATGAGGGGTGATCCGATGAGGGGCGATCCGAGGGTGCGTGATCCATACTTCGATCGTGTACTGCTTCGTCGCTTTATCCAGGAAATTGCCAGATTACACCAGTTTACGGAAACGGGCATAACTTTCAAACCGTAAGTCCGATTGAGCCAAACCGAAGCTCAAACTGAAGCTAACTCAGATATCTACAAAAGTTACGGAGCTTTGCTCCGTAATAGCTGTTTTCGGGCCCAAAAGAGGTCGTCTGATAGGAGTTTTGGGCCTGTTTATGTTGAGGATGTGATTTTGACCAAGTCTCTCAATGTCTTCTGACGTCGTTTCTATCACTGGAGCATGTTATCATTCAGGAATTCCATGTGTGACGGCTTTTGCCAAAAAATGTGTCAACATGTTTGCCCTCCAGAACATATCTTGCTGGTTGAAGGAAGAAGTGTTCTGGATAATCTGAAAAATCCAAATTCATAATGCGACGATCACGCCGGATCGTATTAAGGCCAGAAAAATCCAAGAAGACCAGGAGTTTGTACCTGCAAGAAGATAAAACAAACAATGCAAAAATATTTCCTATATGGCCTTACTAGAGTAAACCATCCGAGGAGATGTTAGAGGGGTTCCAAGACGGCCTTACCGGAGTAAGACAACCAAGGAAAGGCACATGAAGGTTCCAAGACGGCCTTACCGGAGTAAGACGACCAAGGAAAAGAAACGAAGGTTCCAAGACGGCCTTACCGGAATAAGACGACCAAGGAAAAGCACATGAAGGTTCCAAGACGGCCTTACCGGAGTAAGAAGACCAAGGAAAGGCACATGAAGGTTCAAAGACGGCCTTACTGGAGTAAGACGACCAAGGAAAGGCACATGAAGATTTGTTTATACTGGACGGATCCAGTTAGGAGCCGGAGCTCATGTTCATACTGGACGGATCCAGTTGGGAGCCGGAGCTCAATGCTTATTGCTAATTCATGAAAACGCAGCGGTCGTTTGCCGGACACGACTGGAGACCACAAGTAGGTTCCATGCGTGTGGGCTGATGTGACGGCTCTTATTGCATGCAGGGAAAACAAAGGAGGGCGAGAAGTCGCCTAAAAACCTAAAAACATGAACTGTGAACCGGAGTTCAGCAAACTGAAGAGATTCGCTGAGTAGGATCAGCTAATGATAATCCCGCGATTGCTCGATCCAGGATCGTTCCCTCTCTGGGGAATAGGTGGTGGCAGCGCAGGTGTAGGCGTTGTTGGTTGAATGATATACTCGGGTAGTTCTCCTCGCCTGACCCGGTCCTCAATAAGGTCTGGCAAATGTCTGCAGTCATCAGTGTTATGACCATCAATGTCATGAAATATGCAGTGTCTTCCAGAATTGCGTTGTGCTAGTGTCGGCTCCCTCTTGGGAGGTCTCGGATAGGAGGCAGCACCTCCTGTATCCATGTATATGTTGCTCAGAGTGTCATTTAGTTCAGTGTATTTGTCGTATCTGGACCCTCTCCGGGGTGGAGCATTACGATCATTTGTAGCAGGGGTCTTTCCTTTACCCTTGTCGTTGCCTTTTCCAGGATTGGGCGGTTCTCCATCTCCGAGCATGTTGACTTCGAGGGTTTTCTTCTCGGAAGTTGCATCTTCTTCCCGCAGAAATCTATCTGCTTCAAGGTAGAATTCGCCGAGATTTCGTGGTGGATCTCGGTACAAAGATTTCTTGAATTCCGAGTTATCTATAACGCCGGATACTGCTGCCATCAGTACCATCGATGGTTCAGGACGATCAACTGATGCTGCTGCAACGTTAAATCTTTCCAGGAATGAACGCAGAGTTTCTCTGGGCCTCTGCTTGATTGTGGTGAGTGACATGACGTTCTTGGGTCGAGCGATGTGGACCCGAAACTGTTCAAGGAAGCGTGCGACCAACATGTTCCAACTGCAGATCGATTCTGTTTCCAACTGCCGAATCCACATGGCTGCTATATCAGTCAGAAAGAGGGGAAAACAGTTAGCCATGACGTTTTCCGATGCCGATTGAACTTCCATATGCCGTCTGTAACGCATGAGATGCACGGTAGGATCTGTCCTGCCGTTGTAAGGTTCCAGTTGTGGAAGTTTGAAATCTGGGGGATTACGTGAATTCTTGATTTCCTGAGTGAACGGATTGTGATTGACGTCGTCCACGTCATTCTGATAGGTGCGGCCTCTCGAGAGGCGTTGAATGAGATCAGCGAGTCGATTGCCATCAAAAAGCTGTTGTAAACTACCAAAATCAGAGCTGGTGCCCCCAGCGTTGAATGCAGGAGTAGATGGAAGTTGGAGAGCTATCGCCTGGGGATCGCGGCTCGCGGATCGTGGATCGAGGGGAGCGACCCGACCCGGTTCGAGGGGGACGGTTCGTGAGGTAGGTTCGTGAAGTCCAGCTCGTGAGGCCGGATTGTGGAGTAGGGGGGCGATCCGATTGGGTCCAGGAGGTAGGTCACGAACTGGTTGTTGTTGAGCAGGCGGGAGCGAGTTGTTGGGATCGGTTCGTGAGCCTAGTAGTGTTCCACGATCCGGGTCGCGGTGCAGAGGTGTATCACGAGATGAGTTCTGCTGTTGAATGGGGGGTTGCCCCCGAGTCCATCTGTGACGCGAGTCGTGGTGAGCCCGATCTGAGGGTTTCGTAAAGAGGGCGATCCGACCCGATTCTGGTCAATTGCTGGAGCAACTTCTGCATTGTTTCCAGCGAGCTGAATGTTGCCCGACCTTCCATCCGAGCGAAGAATTGGTTGATCATTTCCTATTGTTTCTGGAGGAGATCGTCCTGCCTTGCCATCCGGGTCCTCAATTCAGCGAGAACTCCATCCATCTCGTCTCTAGTCAGGTATGCTGATGGGTCTTCATGAGAGGAAGCTTCCTGGCCTGCCTCGTTCCTTGTGCCTTCAGCATCAACATCATCGGCATGTGAAGAAGTTCCAGTCTTCTTCCTTTTGTTCGCCATTGAGTTTCCTTTCAAGCTAGAAGTTGAAGTTTTTGTGCGCCCCCCTACCTGGCGCGCCAAAATGTTAGACCAAAAATTGGGCCTAACACCCAAATGCAGATCAAAGATCACAGAATGCGGAAAAGAGTAAATAAAGAGGAGACACACAAAGTTTTTATAGTGGTTCGGCTGTAGATGTAGCCTACGTCCACTTTATAATCTTATTGTTATACTGACAGATTACAAGAATCAGTTACATGTAGACACACAATCCGCGTGTTAATTGTATTGAAAAGAGAAGAATTTGAGTGTATGGAGGTGCAAAGTCCTTGCACTTCAGTAATGGTGGAAGCTATGAAGAGTTAGAGCCAAAAGGATCCTGGAAAATGCCTTCAAATGGTGTATTTATAGCTGTTTTCTGAAGGCGGTTCATGGGACACATGGCACGCATCCCAAAAATCTCGAAATGTGGTGGAAAACGTCCAGACATCATCTCCAAATCGTCATGTGACATGTGTAATTAGATCCATGCAAGTTGGAGTGAAAATAACCTTGAGAATAGGTCAGAACAAGCTGCACAGGAGCAGGTGCGGGGATCGGATCGTGGTAGGGTACGTGGCACACGATCCAGGGTAATAGGAGCAAGATGTGGCATGAGAATAGGTCAAAACAGGGAGCGTATCTGCAGGTCGGAAGTTCGGATCGCGATCATGGGGTCGGATTGTGGTCATGGGTCGGATCGTGGTCATGGGTCGGATCGTGATATGGCTATCACGAGCCGAGTCTGGTCGTGAGCGGCATAGTGAAGCTGGAGTGAAGTGCTGGCGATCGGGTCGGATCGTGCGATGTACCAAGGACGGTTCGTGGTCTGAGGAGGGCGATCCGATGAGGGGCGATCCGATGAGGGGCGATCCAAGGGTGCGTGATCCATACTTCGATCGTGTACTGCTTCGTCGCTTTATCCAGGAAATTGCCAGATTACACCAGTTTACGGAAACGGACATAACTTTCAAACCGTAAGTCCGATTGAGCCAAACTGAAGCTCAAACTGAAGCTAACTCAGAGATATACAAAAGTTATGGAGCTCAGCTCTGTAATCACTGTTTTCGGGCCAAAAAGAGGTCGTCTGATAGGAGTTTCGGGCCTGTTTATGTTGAGGATGTGATTTTGACCAAGTCTCTCAATGTCTTCTGACGTCGTTTCTATCGCTCGAGCATGTTATCATTCAGGAATTCCATGTGTGACGGCTTTTGCCAAAAAATGTGTCAACAGATCCAAATTTGCTGAGTTGTGTACTCGCACTCGAGATGTTCGCAAAATGCCTGAATGGTTTTTTTGGTCAGTTAATAGACAACTAATCGATTGAGTGCGTCGTTGACCTTAGTCATGGTGAAGGGATGATTTGGATATTTTATAGTATACCTAATGAGCTATATACTAGTCAATAGTTCTCATATATATAGTATTGGACATATCAAGGACCCTTGTAAAAAAAATCCTTTTACAACTTCAAATTATGACGTTACGATTAAAAAATAATATCATTTCCTGACTTTCGAATTAAGTGACAAAAGAGAAAAGTAAATATTAAGATCTAATTGCTTATTCAGCGGAATGGCCTGGAGAAATTCTAATGTAATTAAGAAAACTATAAGACGTACTAAAGAAAGTGAATATAAAAAATGTATTTTATAGTGAAAAAATCGAGGATAAAATGATGCATTCCATAAATGAAAAAAAAACCTCTGGGCTTCTTTTGCTCTGCCTTGACTTGCTGGCACACTAAGCATCTAGCAACGAACTCGGCCACGTCCTTTTTCATTCCGGCCCAAAAGAAAACTCGCTTCATAACCCTATACATCATATCACCACCAGGATGCATGGTCATGTTAGAGTGATGTGAGTCTTCAAGAATTGCCTTCTTCAAACTTTCGTCTTATGGTACGCAAAAGTCTTCCATCTCTACGTGGCCAACCTCTTTCATCTGTAGCATCTATCAAGATGTCTTGAGGACTCCCCTCCATTAAGCTTGCCAAATATCTCAACCAATTGTGGGTCGTTTCGCTATGCCTCTCCAACTCGACCCAAAAATGTAGGTTGCACCTCTAATGATGCCAACAATCCGGGTACATATTCAACAGAGGGTCTGAAGTCAAAGGAAGATATATACTCCAAACTCTGATGCTCTACAAACAAAGAACTTAAAGTTAACTACTTCCTACTTAGGGCGTCAGCTACAACGTTACCCTTGCCAGGGGTATATGCGATCTTAAAATCGTAGGATGCCAAAAACTCCATCCATCTCTGTTGCCTCAAGTTTAGGTCCTTCTTAGAGAATAATTATTTTAGCGACTTATGGTCTGCATACAACTCAAACTTCTCCCCAAGCAAATAATGACGCCACGACTTAAGCACAAAAACTATGGCCGCCAACTCCAAGTCGTGGGTAGGGTAATTTTTCTCGTGGGTTTTCAACTGTCTTCCATCATAGCATATCACCCTTCCCTCTTCCATTAAAACTGCACCAAGCCCTGTCCCGCAAGCATCGGTATATACAGTGAATGCCTTACTCTCGTCTGGCAAAACTAGAACTAGAGCTGTCGTCAAAGCTCTTTTCAGATGTTGGAAAGCATCGTCACAGTCAACGTCCCAAGTAAAAGTCAAATTCTTCTTCGTTAATCGAGAGAGAGGGGCTGATATCTTCGCGAAGTCCTTAATGAACTTCCTATAATAGCCAGCCAGCCCTAAAAAGCTTCTTACTTCGGTTGCGTTCTTTGGCGTTTTCCAATCTTGGATTTCCACTATCTTAGCGGATCCACAGCTATCCCTTCCTTAGAGACCACGTGTCCCAAGAACCTCACTTCTTTTCTCCAAAATGGGCACTTGGAGAACTAAGCTTTTAGCTGATGCGATCGTAGGGTCTCTAAGACTTCCCTAAGATGTAGGGCATGCTCTTCTTCATTTTTAGAGAAAACTAGAATATCGTCTACAAAGACTACCACAAACTTGTTCATAAACTCCCTAAACACCCTACTCATTAAGTCAACAAAGTATGCGGGTGCACTCGTCAAACCAAAAAGCATGACAAGCTACTCGAAGAAACCGTCGGGAGTTCTAAATGCAGTCTTATCGATGCTATCTTCAGCCAACCTTAGCTGATGAAACCCTGTAGCCAAATTCAGTTCCGAGAAAACCGAAGATCCCACCAATTGATCGAATAAACCGTCTATCCTCGGTAACGGGTGTCTGTTCTTCTTTGTTAGATTATTCAATTCTCTATAGTCCACGCACAATCTAAGTGAACCATCAGCTTTTGTAGCAAAAACGACTGGAGCACCCCACTCCGAAATACTACTTCTTATGAACACCTTCTCAAGCAATTCTTTCACTTTCTTACTGAGTTCTCTTCTCTCTCTCGGAGCCATATGGCGCACTAGTAATGCAACTGGCTTTGCATTATCTACTAAGTATATTCGAAAGTCTATCTCACGCCTCGGGGGTAAACCTCGAACTTCATCGAAGACATCCGAGTATTCACGGACCACTCTTACAGACTGCAAATCCTCAACAGACGCGTCAAGTGATTCTAGATAACTTAGCATAACAGAATTCATCGGATTACAAGAGATTTCGAGAGTGTTGCCCAAGCGAGTCATAAGCCTAACCTCTCACTTTTCACAATCTAGGATGGCTCCATTACTGGATAGCCAATCCATGCCCAAAATTAATCCATAGCCCGTGAAGCCAAAAACATAAGCATCACATCTAAACCCAAAGCTAAGTATAGAAATTTCCAAATCCAAACAAATCATTGACAAATAGGCTGAGGCCCCAATTGGATTTGAAACAACTAAGGGATCCTCTAATATACTGGTGTTTAGGTGTAGTAACTCAACTAAAGCAGTAGATATAAAAGAGTGTGATGCGACGGAATCAAAAAGTGTTCGAAAAGGATAATCGAAAAGATAAACTAAACTTTCAACGGAAATCGCTCTACCTCGTTCTTGTAGCGGTGGGACCACAAGAGCCTGGACCTGCCCCCTTGCCTGCCCTGGTGCCATGAGAGCCTGAATCTGCCATCCAAAGGTAGGCCCTGCCCTTTCTTTGGGCAATCCTTAATCAGATGTCCTGCCTCGCCACAGTGGAAACAACCAGTCTTCTTCTTTCTACAGTCTTTGCTTAGATGGCCCGGTGTCCCACAGTTAAAACATCTTTTCTTTCCCTTACCATTGTTTTCTTTACCACCCGTCTTGTTCTGCTGTTGCTGTTGTGGTTTCTTTTGATCCCCTTTCTTCTCAGGTGCCTTATTGGCATTGGCACCTTTCTCCTCTTAATGCATAAGCGTCATGTCGACTAGTCTCTCAAAGGTGGCCCCAATAGGGATGTGTGTCATAGCTAACCCACGTAGCAGCTCGTTTAAACCCTTAACAAATCTCAGGGCCTTTTTCGAGTGTATTCACCAAGTCCAAGCCAAATCTTGCCAACTGATTGAACTTGTTGACGTATTCTTTCACTGATAGATTCCCTTGCCTCAATACCAAAAACCTTTCCATGTATAGATTCTCTTCAGCCCGTGAGAGAAACTTCGCCTCAAACCTACTCCTGAAATCCAGCCATGTATCAACTGGACGTTCTCCATTAGTGACCTCCCACCAAAACGAGGCCTCATCCTTCATTAACCAAGTAGCTAACTGGATCTTTCTTCCATCTACCTCAAAGATTCCAAATAGTTCTTCCACCTCCTTTAGCCAATTTCAGGCTTCAACAAACGTTTCCGACCAGTGAAAATGTTTCCCGCCCATTGCCCGAAAGTCCTTGCATATCTTTGCGAAAGTGTCAACACGGGGAGGAGGAGGAGGAGGAGGAGCATTTGCTGGGCCTGCGACATGGGCCATATCTTCCAGATACCTTCTAAACCACCCTGGTATCGGTATCCCCTCGGGCATCTCGGGATTTCTAGACATGCTGAAAAGAAAATGAAGAGATTCAAAGGAAGAATTCGAAAGAAAGATATATGGCTCTTGGGGTTATGTTTTTAAAATAAACCTTTCTCTTGAAGATATTATCCTTAAAACATACCTTTGAAAGTATTTCTTTATAAAATGCTTTTTGAAAAATAGTTTTTCAAAATATCTTATCTGTTTTGGTAACCTTTAGCTCTGATACCACGTGTGGCAACCCACGTCCATTAATGTCACTCATAAAGGGAATGCATTAACTTCTATGGAGCGTTTTAAGTGTGTATAGAACAGAAACTTAACAACAATACAGATATAAAACAGTACTTAATAAAACTTCATTCATTGCAGTGGTAAACAAATAAGTTTGATTACATCATCAAAAACCAAAGACTAGAGTCAAGTACATAATATCCATATTGACTAGATCAGAGTACATAAAATGAAAGACATAACCCTATATAACATATCCATAAGTAAAATAGGCTGAACTTTTACCTCAGCGATCCAAGCAACTTCTAAAGAAAGAGATGAAGCTGTCCAAATCAAGCTCCATTAGTACTAGTCCCACCCTGAGCACCTGGGGGGAAAAGGAAGAAAAGAGGTGGAAACAAAGGGGTCAGACATAATGTCTGGCGAGTGCAATAACTTTAACAATATAATCATTAAGTAACTAGGATAAGGCATAAGCTGGAAAATAAGGAAATGACTGTGAACCAATGGGTATGACAGAGCAAACAAAGGAAATAAGATGAACAAAGATAATGTTAAAGACGCACTTAATTACTATAAGATAATTACTACACTGCACCACACCAAACACCCTAAAAGTTGATCCCGCCTACAGAACTTAATAATGATAATGGCAGTTTCGTGTACCCCTAGCTGCCTTCATAGGTTTCGTCCGCCCTATCTCCACTAGGTGTACCCACTACCCTCATTCGATCGGCTCCCTAACTCGTAGAAAACCGTGTTTTCCCCACAGTGGTGTGTATCACTCCCCAAAGTGGCAACCCGATACCATCAAGATGCACAGCTTATATCTACACGATGCAACAACGTCTTACCTACCAGCCCGGGCCCACACACGCATATGACCCCGTTGGACTTGCGTTGCCACCGCTAACCCGTTTTGACCTCTTACAATCAAACCTAGTAAACGTGTCCCGTCCTCGACTTGGGTCGAACCCATAAAGATACTTAATGGGTTACTGGTTTGAAAAGGGCCCTCATGCATGACACAAGCTTTCCACCTATGCTTGGTCCCCCTCTAAGGTTTTTCCACACTTAACCCCATTCTTATTCATGTCTTCTTACATGTTTCAATCTTGGTTAAGTGCATCTAATCGTATTTCACATGCCACCCAAGGCACCCTCTTAATTTCATAAGCCACCCAAGGCACCCACTTAACCCTCTCATGTCCCACCACATGTTTATCTGGTTAAGTGTTTCTTAATTCATTAACACCATAACCTTGTAAAGACCTCCCACATTATACTGGCATTTGTGGCTGCTTGATTTGCTGGGCGGGTCCGGGCAGTCTTACACCACAAACGAGCCTAACCTCGTGTCTTTGCAACTGTTACGTATTTAATTCATGCTTTTGACCTCTCACATTAGACTGGCATTTGTGGCTGCTGGATTTGTCGGGCGGGTCCGGGCAGTCTTACACCACTAACGAGTCCTCGTGTCTTCGGCAGTTTATTATTGCACATCTTTATTTAACCCCAAAGTGGATTAATATCCCTATTCAAAATTTGTAAATAAATTCCAAATATACCTATGTCCATAATTGTCTCAATTATGTCCATAAATGCCAATTTTTCCAATTAATGTCTTAATTTAATTATATGCCTTTTTCAAGGCCATTATGCCAATTCTCAATATGTGTATATTCAATATTACCCCAATCGTCCCCACGTTGTTTGTTCTTTTATCATGACATATGTGTATATTAGACTTGCAATTAGTCTAACACATAAAAGGGAAGAAACATCGCAAATTTGCATAACACACAAAATGGATCTGATCTTGCAAATAAGGATTACAACATAACTTGCATAAACTTGTTATTGTCCTGAATCTAAACATAGACCTAAAGGGGTGAACTTGCATATATATAATATAGTTTTCATCCAAAACTTGCATAGGCCATAGTCACAAACTTGCATAAAACTATGTACATCGTAGATCAAAATCCAAAGGTGTAAACTTGCATATATATAATATAGTTTTAGGCCATAGTCATAAACTTGCATAAAACTATGTACATCATAGATCTAAATCTAAAGGTGTAAATTTGCATATATATGTGAATCCAATTTCTAACTAAACTTGCATATAGTCACTTTATTTGATTCACATGTAAACTTGTGTACAATTCATATAGAAACTAGCATATAATCTACACCCAAACTTGCATATAAAATGATATCAAATGTGAATCGAGTTGAAAATAGGTGATTTGGCATATGTCAAGGGATCAACAACAAAACTATCATTATGAACAACTAGCACATATTCACAAAATATCACATTTTTCCAATGCCTCACAAACATAGCCATATAACCCAATTTATAACTCAACCCAATTAACTTATTAATTATCTTATTAAAGATATTGAACTCACAACTCAAAGAAGGTCTTGAGTTCTGGAATCTGAGTTCTGAAATTGATTTAGCTCGCCTTTGAAGTAGACAAATTCGTTGTTGTTGTTATAAATTTGAGTTAAATTGAGATGATTAGCTTCACTTTCGCTCTAGTTGGTGGAGGCTACTCTAGGTTGCAAGGTGATAGCATGACGGCCATGTTTCTAATTTTTATTTGGTTTTAGGGTTTGAGTCTACATGTGTTTACACCTCAGCCGTAATGACTCAGCACTGAGTCACAAAATCGGCATCCCTCAGATTTGCCCCTTGGGGGGCGGGGGGGTGGGGGGGCAGGTCGACCCCCTGGTCGACTTGTACAGGGGGAGGTCAACACTAAGGTCGACCCCCAGGTCGACCTGGCCTTGGGCGGGAAATTTCGCGCCCTGCCCAGTTCCGAGTCTGAACTCGTTTTTGAATTTAAATTTGAATTTCTGGAAACTTCCGACAGTCATAACTTCTTCATACGAAGTCCGATTTACGCAAACTCGGACTCTATCTCAACCAGAATTCCGAGATGAACACAATGGCGTAACCCATTTCCCTTTATTCTCACATTGAAATCAAGTATTCTTTAATTTGTTAACTTTAATATTTAAATTTTCGGGGTGTTACAATGTTGCTCCATCATTCTTCAGTTCGAGAGGCATTGCCACATAGCAGTATAGTCAAAGGTTTGTGATAAAGATGATATGTTGTTGATCAGGCATGTGCATAGGAATCTTGTTGTAACATGAATATGCATCATAAATGAGAGAAGTTCATGTCCAGTTGTCGAATCCACTAGCTGATCAATTCTAGACAGTGGGAAGTTGTCTCTTGGACACGTCTTGTTCAAATCCTAAAAATCAATGCATGTTCACCATTTCACACTAACATCCTTAATGCGAGGTTCGATAGCCAGTCAGGATATGTAGCATCTCTGTTGAATCCATTATCTCTCAACTTCTCCACTTCTTCTTTCAAGGCAGTCGACCTCTCAAAGCTTAGCATACGCCTCTTTTGCTTGGCAGGGGGATACTTCAGGTTTATGTTCAATTCATGACTCATAATCAACGATGATATCTTACACATGTCAGCATGGGTCCATGCAAATGCGTTCAGATTGTATCGTGGAAAATCTATTAGTTCCCATGTCCGGAGGTGGTCCAAATGAGATGGATTTTCAAGACCTTTGTCAGGTTATCATTATCAATCCGAATATCAGTGGTTTCTTCATTAGGTGTCAACAATCTACATCCTAAATCTTCATCCTCTATGGGGTCCATGTGTTTAAGGAGACAATCCGGCGACACCTTTTTCGATGCTCCCTTTATTTGCAATGCTGAAACCTCCTTTGGAGGAGGGGAAGTACTTTTGGGTTCCACCCCATCTCCATTGCGTAGCATCTCCCATTTAGCTGAATTGCAAGCTCTTCCAGTAACTTGGTCGTCTTGGACTATTCCCATTCCAGCTTTCCTTAGGAACTTTAGTAGTAGACACCATTGTGCAATGTAAGCTTTGTACACCACTAGAGCTAGTCATTCTAGACCTTAGTTAGATAAACTTGACAACGATAGCATGGCTGGCAATGCTTCAAGTAATGTTCATGTTTTCTGTCACAACTAATGCATGAAGTGGAGAGCTAGTGGTCGATTCATATTTGTTTTGATCTCAAACTCTCATCTCTTGACCGAGGTCATATAGTGACTATTGAGCAGGCAAGTTGTTATCATCCGGGCAAAGATCCATATATCCAAACATGGTTTGCGGTGGCTCAACTGGTACCTAACTCCGGGCACCAAAGAATGTTGATTCATCCCTTATCCAACGGAAATCAACCATCACCGATGCAGTTGATTGCAAATAGGCATTGCAAAGGCTAACTATGCTCTTCAGGGAATGAACTGCGGGACATATATCATCCATCACATCATACAAGTGAAGGGTAGCTTTGTAGTATTAGGATCCTTAGTCGTTTTTGGTAAACTGTCATTAAGAACCATCATTGATAAGATCATCCGAGTCACCTTCAGAATAGCGCCCGGGCCGCTCCATATCAATTTCATTTGAGATTCAGCCAGTTGAGCAGGTTTAAGTCATGTAAACCAGATGGTCACTACTCATTTATGATCATCAAACGCATTGGTGAGGTCTATACACCATTGGAACAAAAGGAGGCCATTTAGAAATAGTCTTTTTCACACATGCCATGGTTAACATGCCAAATCTTTTTCAGGAACACCCCTCACTGAACTTCAGAGAATAAGGGTCATGTCTTTAGGGAGAACTCCAATCGTTGTCATTTAGTTGTTGATATTCTCGGATTAAGCGATGAGTCTTGGTTGTTAAACTTGGCAATTAATGTCGGCTACAGCGATGCTGCACTAGTTCGGGGGTATACCCGATTTTTTTCTCCAGAAACGATCCTATCTCGAGCTGATCGTAGGAGTCCAGAAATGGCCAGTGATACGGGATGGTATATCTGAAAGAGTTGGTTTGAATTGCCCCTTGCGGTTCAGATCGGGGTTGAGCCCTTGGGTCAGATTCTGTCTTCGAGTCAATTAGGTTTTCCCTTCGAATCGGGGTCGGATCGAGCAAGTCGCTTCGGGTCGGATTGGTTCTACTTCATTCGAGTGGATCGGGTTGACTCTTCGAGCAAGAGCGGGTTGGCTCGATTCCATCCGATCCGGAGCTTATCCTTTCTGGATTCGAACCAGCACCCCTCTTTTCTATTAGACCCGAGGCTATCCATCTGTACTGGAAGCATATCCGAACTGAACCAGTAGCATTCCTGGAACTTGTTCCCGAATGTTGGCGATGGTTACTGGTCGGAGTGGAGATGGCTTCACATTTGGTGATCTCCACGATAGCAAATATAGTATATATACGATTTCCTTATCGAACTTGGCGGTCCGATAATAGACGGGAGAATTCTTATATGCTGAGAATATTCATTTCTCAGTGAAAGCACCAAAATGCTAGACCAAAATATGGCACTAATACCCAATATGATAGATTTCGTAGACAATAATCAAGAATAATAATCCAAAAGTATATAAAAGCAATCAACACATGAGATTTATAGCGGTTCGGCATTAACGACCCTCCGCCCACTTTATAGTTTCTCATTTCATTCACGAATTACAATTACAATGGATACAATCACTCAATCACTCCAATTCAATGAACAATTCTCTCTGGTTCATTGATTTAATTGAAGGTGATGGTGGTTATTCATGGATGAGTGTTAGCCATGGCAGCCATGGAGCTATGGATAGTTAGAATGCCCTAAAAAATCCCCTGAGTGTGCTGTGTTTTCCTGTATTCATAGGCAGTTCGGGTGGGCGAATCGGTTATGCCAAATGTCGGTTGTGTGAAACTCGGAAGTAGTGGAGAACATGGGACAACAGTCTTCAGTTGTCTAGAATTCATCATCCCAGGCGGGTCGGATCCTCCCACTCCGACCTGATCTAGTTGACCCAATCTGGTTGACTCGGTTCGATTGACCCGATCCAGTTTGGTTGGTGAGGCATATTTGCTTTAGCTTGATTCAACCTTAATGATTGAATCTGACCCGAAGCTTATATGCGCAGAAATCCAAGTTTCCCTATGTTGTGTTACTTCATCCAAGCAAACGTCGATCACTGCCCGTTCATACTCAAGCCCTAAGTATCCTTCCTGATAGAATACTTGGGCTTTGGGTAGTCTGGCCACAAAGCAGACTAACATATAGTTATTTTTCCAGTGTTTGATTGTATATGAGGACAAGTCATTATATCTGCCCAGATGTGTTGGTGTACTCTGATGACTATAATTTTATTACAAGCTATACTTAAAGATATATTTATATAATATTTTTTGTTTTCCGCTGCGATGTGATCCTTTGTGTTGTGTTGATTCTTCTTCTTCTATTTTAATTTTTTTTAATCTCACCCTCTAAATTCTTTCTATTAATTATCTGAGGTTTTCGATACTTTTGGCAAGTAATACGGGTTTACGTATTATTATCGGGATTTGGGCATCGAATTCCTACGGGGTCGTTACATTGTGTGTAAGGTCGATCAAGGATTTGGTGAGATTTTGGATTGTCGTTTTTATGTTGATAATGTCCACGTGTTGGGTTTCAAATAGGGAGCTATTACTAGTTTGGGTGTTTTGAATGGTGGTGATGGCGTCTTGGTGGACAGTGTTGAAACAAAAAATGGTCACAACACCAAAGGTGTTTTATGCAACACTTCACAAAAGTAAGAAATTAGAAATATGGAGCCACGAGAAAATTAAAGCAAGTAAAGAACACATGAATTTTATAGTGGATCGATCTAGAATAGATCTACATCCACTTCAAAAGTGATTTCATTATCAAATGTGATATTACAAGATACATTTCTCTTCCATTTTTGCTCATTCTCCCTTTTAACAATGATTTTTCTCTCTTTAATGACTTGATTCTCTCTAATCCGTTATGGAAATAGGTAGGTCTCTTTGAATGCAATGATAGTGAGAATGTATTTTTCATGGTTTGACCACTTCGAGGATCGTTGATGAATCCATTGCGGTTGAGATGTGAATCGAAGCTCGGAGGAGGATTAATGGTGGTTGGATGGATGTAGAATGGAGCTTGAATGGTCTCTAATAGAGATTGGAGGAGATCCGATCGAGTAATCGATGGAGAAGGATAGAGAGAACTTTAGATGATGAATAATGGAGATGGAGGATGACTTGGATTCGATTTGGCGTTGGTGGAAGATGGGATGAGATTAGGAAGCCTTGGAGCTTAGAGAGCTTGGAAACGGTGAAGAACCGGAATGACAGCCCTTCGGGGTGGCTTAGAGCGGTCCCTCTAGTGGTTGTGAACGGGGGTATTTATAGGTGGAGCTTAGATGGAGTGACTAAGTTGTAAATAAGTGCACATACAACATGGGTTGGTGAATGGTATGAGTACACAGGGTATGAAGGTTTGCACCATAAAGCATGTTCACCACTTGTGCTGCTAAAGGTTCAATGACATGAAGATATACAACTGCGTAAAGCTCACCATCCGCAATTTATAGCTGGCATTGCATGCTTTATGGCTGGCGCCAATCCAGCATTCAGCTGTACGAGCGAGCCTTCAACCATGGTGCAGGAGTGAGCTTGTCCAAGATGTGTGTGCGAGCTGTTATACAATTATATATTGGAATAAATTAAAATTGCATTAAACATTGCATTAAATATTGCATGTGTTAGTTACATTTCCTGTTTTTCCTTATTTGGTTATGTTTGGAAATGTATTAATGCGATCTTATCAAAAAAATTCATTCAAAGCATGTATAAAAGAAGCATCTATGTAATGAAGAAAAAACAAGCAATAAAATATTATCTTCACCAAAATTTTCATCTCTTCCTATCAAATTATTTTTCATCAATTGGTATCAGAGCTATCTTCATCGCTACTGCTGCTATCCTTCTTAGCAGCAGGCTTGCTTGCAGCAGCTTGGGACTTTGGTGGTTCTTCATCAGAGCTATCTTCATCACTGCTGTTGCTGCTGCTGCTCTCCTTCTTAACAATCTTAGCAGCAGGCTTGCTTGCAGAAGATGGAGTCTTCTTTTTGTCAGAGTCGGATTCTGAGCTATCACAGGAGTCACTGTCGCGACTAGATTCAGCTTTCTTTTTCAAACCATTACTCAGTGCAGCTGCTGTACTCTTAGATTTAATGGAGCCAGCAAACATATGACAGGTAACAAAAAATTATTTTCAAATTTACTCGAATCTGATCATGGAGAAGTTAAAATGGGAGATGGAAAGTAATATAAAATTAGCGGTGTTGCTGAGATTGCTTTCATCACGAAAGCTGGAAAAATTGAGAAAATGGGTGAAGTATATTTTGTCCCTGGCCTTCAAAATAATTTGCTCAGTGTAGGTCATCTCTTAAAAAAGGGATATGATGTCCATTTCCATGACATGGAGTGTTATTTGACAAGAAGAAATCAAGTTATTGCAAAGGTCGGAATTGCTTCAAATAATCTTTTCTCACTCAATCTTCAAAATCAAAATATTTCTTGTTTTGCTGGGGTTGATAAAGGAGTTTCAAGGCTATGGCATGAAAGATATGGTCACCTAAATTATGGAAATTCGGAGATGCTTTCAAGTAAGATGATGGTCACAGGTTTGCCAAAAATTAATCATCTTAACGAAGTTTGTGAAGCATGTCAGTTCGAAAAGCAACATAAAGATGCATTTCCTTCACAATCCGCATGGCGAGCAGAAAGACCATTACAACTTATTCATTCAGATCTTTGTGGTCCAATGCCAGTGACATCTTTGGGAGGTAATCGTTATTTTATTTCATTTATTGATGATTACACACGAAAAGTTTGGGTGTATTTTGTTAAAGAAAAATCAGAAGCTTTCCAAAAATTTAAAGATTTCAAAGCAGAAGTGGAAAATTATACTGGGCTAAAAATCAACACGTTATCGACTGATCGTGGAGTCGAATATATTTCAAATATGTTTGAAAAATATTGCAAAGACTGTGGCGTTCGGCATGAAATGACAGTTCGCCATACACCACAACAAAACGGTGTGTGTGAAAGAAAGAATCGAACAATTATGGAGATGGCTAGATGTTTGCTTAAAAAGAAGAGGATGTCAAAAATATTTTGGCCTGAGGCTGTTTCTTGTGTTGTATACCTCATTAACAGGTCACCCACAAGGGCCCTAAAAAATTGCACACCACATGAAACATGGTATGCTAAAAGGCCTAGTGTTCATCATCTGAAAGTATTTGGGAGCATTGCTTACTCTCATGTCCCAGATTCAATGAGAAATAAGTTAGAAGACAAATCTGAAAAATGCATTTTCATTGGCTACAATGAAAGAAGCAAGGCATACAAGCTATATAATCCCATGACCAAGAAGGTGGTGATAAGTCGAGATGTCCGGTTCGATGAGAATTCATTATTAGAGGACACAGAAGTTGAAAAGGAGAATTTGCCTTTTTTTTTACTTTTGAAATAGAGGAAGAAAATTTGGAGGATGACACTGTTGAAGAAAATGTTCTTGCTTCCCCAACTTATTCAAGTAGCACGAATTCCTCACCAAGTCCACCAAGAAGGATGAGAGATCTTCAGGAATTATATGATGTCACTATTGAAGTTGAATCAAATAATATTGTGTTCTTTGCCTTTTGTGCAGGGGAAGATCCAATTTCTTTTAATGATGCGAATCATGAAGAAAAATGGAGAAAAGCCATGAAAGATGAGATTGACTCAATTCAAAACAATGATACATGGGAGCTTACAAATTTGCCACCGCACAAGCATTCTATTAGAGTAAAATGGGTGTACAAAACAAAGATGAATCCAGATGGCTCTATTAACAAGCACAAGGCAAGATAGTCGCAAAAGGGTACAAACAAAAGAAAGGAGAAAATTTTACAGAGATGTTTGCTCCTGTTTCAAGACTTGAGACTTTTTGTTTGCTTATTTCTTTAGCTGCTCAAAAAAAATTGGAAGTTGTTTCAAATGGACGTAAAATCTGCATTCTTAAATGGTGTGCTGAAAGAAGAAGTGTATTTTGATCAACCACCAGGATTTGTCAAGAAAGGAGAAGAGGATAAAGTTTACAAGATAAAAAAGGCTTTGTACGGGTTAAAACAATCACCCCGAGCATGGTACAGCCGAATCAATTCCTATTTTGAGAAACATGGATTTCAAAAATGTCCATATAAGCATACTCTCTATATCAAAGATGATTCTGAAGGAAATTTCATGGCTGTTAGTCTCTATGTTGATGATCTAATCTTTACAGGAAATGACATGAAGATGTCGAATGAGTTCAAGCTTTCAATGAAGGCAGAATTCAAGATGACAAATTTGGGAGAACTTCAGCATTTTCTTGGCATTGAAGTGCAACAAACTCAGAAAGGAATTTTTATTTCGCAGGAGATCTATGCAAAAGATATCTTGAAGAAGTTTAAGATGGAAAATGCTAATCCAGTTTCTACTGCATGCATTACAGGTTTGAAGCTATCTAAGGAAGGTGAAGGCAGACTTATTAATTCTACCATGTTCAGGAGCCTAGTTGGAAATCTAATGTATCTAACAGCCACAAGGCCTGGCATTATGTACGTTGTTAGCCTTATAAGAAGATTCATGGAGAAACCTTATTCTAACCATTGGCTAGCTGCCAAAAGAATACTGAGATATGTGAAAGGAACCGTGTAACAACCCGAATTTTATTCACGTGTTAAAACAAGAATCGAGGCAAAATTAAATTTTAAATTAAGAATCAAGCGAAACGGGTTGCTCCGTTGCATTCGTCTCGGAATTCTAGTTGGAAACGAGTCCGAAATTTCGTAAATCGAAGTCAGTATGACCAAGATATGGCCCATAGAAGATTTCAGAAAATTCAAAATTCAGCCCGAAATTCAAATTCAGCCAGAAGCAGATTGGGCGGGAAAATTTCCCGCCCAGCCCCAGGTCGACTGGGGAGTCGACCTGCCCCCCCACCCCAGGTCGACTGGGGAGTCGACCTGGGTGTCGACCTGGGGGTCGACCTCCCTGGTCGGGCCAGGTTGGCCTGGTGCACCTGCTTGCTTGTGTGGTCTGGTTGGTTGGCCTGTGACGATTTTCAGTTGCTCAGATCTATTCTAGGGTTGATCCTATGGCCTAAACTAGTTCTAACTCCTATAAAAACACCCTAAGACCTAGCCTAATTCACTAAAAACCACCCTAACAACAAAGTGCTGCCCAAATCTCTCTTGATCATGGCCTCCATCTCCAACTTCCAGGGCTTGAGCATTCAACTAGATCCATGTCAAAGGAGCAAGCATTCTACATCAAATCAAGGAAGTAGAGCATCATTCCTACACCGTTCTACGACAAATGCTTGCTCATAAATTTCTAGCCACGCTATGTAAGTTCTAGCTACTTTTAGATCTAAACGGTAGTTCTAATGTTGACATGGGATAAAATGAGATGAAACCTAAGTATGCTAGTCTATGTGAATCTAGTCTTGCCTCTCTCTTGAACCTATGACTTTGGGATATTTCTTAGTGATTAAATCATGCCACTCATGTTGTGTTTGACTTAGTTTATCGTGCAAGATTGAATTTTTACTTATGGAATGTTGGCATGAACCCTTAGAACCATTTGGCTTGTGGAACATTCATATGAACTTGACTTGGGGCTTATGCATGTAAAAGAACCTAAACCTCTCATGACCATTTACATGCCTATGATGATGAACCTATTGTTATGCTATTATGCATGTTTGAGGCCAATCCCTTTATGCTATTATGGATGTTTGAGGCCAATCCCTTTATGCTATCATACATGATTTGAGGCCAATATGTTGTCATATTATTCCTACTATGTTGACTCGCTTTCACTTGCGTTGGGAATACGCCTTGGGTAGTTTAGGCAAACGTGAGATGGGCTATGAAATTTAACGTGAATTAAGTAAAGGGGAAAATGGGCATAAGTGGAAAACGTGGGATTTGTCGTAGCCCAAATTTGACATGAACATGATAAGTAGAAAAACATGAAAGTGGCCAACTCGAGGTTGGGTTGAGTTTGTAGCATAAATCTGCCCGGAACCGCCCGGCAAATCCAGTAGCTACAGACAATAGGACCCAATGTGAGAAGTTGGTCATATCGTGCTTGAATATACTTAATCAATCTAACATGATAACTTGATGGGGTTAAGTCATGAATCGCTTGAATATACTTAACCAATCTAACATGATAAGTTGATGGGGTTAAGTCATGAATCGCTTGAATATACTTAACCAATCTAACATGATAAGTTGATGGGGTTAAGTCTTGAATCGCTTGAATATACTTAACCAATCTAACATGATAAGTTGATGGGGTTAAGTCTTGAATCGCTTGAATATACTTAACCAATCTAACATGATAACTTGATGGGGTTAAGTCATGAATCGCTTGAATATACTTAACCAATCTAACATGATAACTTGATGGGGTTAAGTCAGGAATCGCTTGAATATACTTAACCAATCTAACATGATAACTTGATGAGGTTAAGTCCTGAATCACTTGAATATGCTTAACCAATCTAACATGATAACTTGATGGGGTTAAGTCATGAATCGCTTGAATATACTTAACCAATCTAACATGATAACTTGATGGGGTTAAGTCATGAATCGCTTGAATATACTTAACCAATCTAATACGGTAATTTGATGGGGTTAAGCTTAAATATACTTAACCAATTTGACACGATGATTTGTATAGGGTTAAGTCATGAACCGCTGGAATATGCTTAACCAACTTGACACGTGATTCGTAGGGCTAAGTCATGAACTTGAATGACAACACTTAGCAAACTTGACATGACATGTAGATGGGTTAAGTCACGAACGGGAATGACCACACTTAACCAACTTGACATGCTAGACTGATAGGGGTTAAGTCTTGAATTTAGATGAAAACACTTAACCTGTTAGACGGAAACCCTAGTTACGCGGTCCTTTTCAGCAGTAACCCTCTTGGATGTATCACGGTACCCTAGGGACTAGGCTAGGGTGGGGCACGATTACTGGGCTGATTGTAAGCGACCAAAACGACGGCTGAGTTTGGTGCGCCATCGTAGGTTCAAGCGGGCTATGGTCGTGCACGTAGTCCGGAGTTGAAAAAGCAGGCGTGGGCACCAGTAGTTGTACACTGTGCGTGCTTGGAATGGTGTCAGTGGTTGACACCCTAGGGCTTGATACACCCTAGGGTGGACCTAGCACAAAGTAGCTACATTCGTGATTGGGACGTATGACACCGACACACGACGAGCAAGGACTTGTAGGGAGCCGATCGATTAGATCGTTACGTGGAAAAAGGGCATTGTTCGATAGGTAGCATAATCCCTAGTGGTCCTAGGTGGCATAAACCTTGGTCGAATCTAGAAAACGTTCATTAGGTAGCATAATCCTTAGTGGTCCTAGGTGGCGTAAATCCTAGATGAACACGCGATAATTCATGATAAGAAAATACAGCTAGATCAAGGGTGAAAATCCAAACGATTTCAAGGATAATGGAACTACGTTGAAGTAGTATAGAACTACGTGAGGAAGCCCGTAGGATTTACGGCAAAGGACTAAACATATACATGGGAAGAAACATGCGAGTTGGGAAAATGTACATTAGGTTGACATGACCCATTTCATGACATTGGGCAAGGGACATTTAGTAGCTAACACATGACACGGGTTGGGATACTAGTACGGAAGGTGCAGGGCAAATATACTCGATAGAACCTTGGGATGTTATACTCGATAGAACCTTGGGATGTTATACTTGATGCATAGTGACCGTAGTTTATCTCTATACAGTAGTTCATCCAGTTACCTTAGTTTAGCTTGTCTATCATGTCATCATCCTTATGTTTACTTTCAGTTTATGCATGTCACGTTACCTTTACCTGTTTTTATGCTGGAAGTAGATAGGACTTACCCGTCTTTATGACTGACCCCGTTTCTTTCGCCTCTTTGTCTTCCGTTCCCCCCCCTAGGTTTTCAGGGAGGAAATACTGTTAATTAGCTCGGACTTCTTCTGCTTCAAGGTCATCATGTATGGCTTGGATCTTTTCTTGGCTATGGCTATTTTACTGTTTTACTTGGGGAATAATTTATGACTATGGTTTTATGCTTCTTTATTATTGCAAGACAGGTTTCGATGTAACTAATTTAATGCACTTTGATGTAAAAGGTTTTAGACCTTACTACTTTTATAAAGTAATAAAATCATGTTTTCTTCCGCTGTTTTATATGTTCTGTCTTGTAATATTTCTGTGCATGTTTACCTAGATAATACTCCACCAAAGCTAGTGCATTCCCTTGGTGAGTGACCCTAGCAGAGGTGGGGTGTTACATTTGGTATCAGAGCAGAAGGTTACCAGACTGGGCAAAAGTTTTAAAACCTTCTGAAAACTATTTGAAAACCGTTTACAAAGAAGCATTTTTCAAGGAAAGTTTTATTTTTAAGGGCTATTCCCCAAAGGCCATTAGCATTATCCTTTGTTTCCTTGATTGAATCTCTTTTCCTTTCTTTCCTCCACCTGTAGTCACAGTGGTTTGAACTGCGACTAATCCTTTTCTAACTACGTCTGTGTTTTCGGTACGATGGAGGCAGTTCTCGAGAGACCTGTTACCGCGTTATAAGAAAGGATAGTAAGAACAAGGATAAAGCATACAAGCTTAAGGACAAGCAACTTGTTGGTATGACTTAATTCAAAAAGGAGGAAAAAAAAGTGGATGATAAAACCCATGACAAGAGAGAGTATCTCTAGTAGGGTAAAAAGGGGAAGATAGTCAAGTATTATGAGACGAGGACAAGATCATCGAGAGGGCAATTGTATGCTCTCACTGTTAGCGTACCTAAGAAGGATGGTAACGTTTCTGTGAAAGGTTTAGCTTTTCTTCTCTATCATCCCGCCAGGACTTTGCTTTGATCACCGCATCATTTAAGTCTGCTTCGATAGTTGAGTCTCTGCACCTTCGTACTAGCATTGTGGAGGATCCCATTTTTATCTCAAATCTTGTTGAGGAATCGGTCCTTTCACTACGCCATAGATGGCCTACGGCAACCCCAGAGTAATGACGCAGTAGGTGCCAAAAAGTGTTGGTATAGGCAAAAAATGATCTGTGGCAACACTTTTTTGCGGTTGCCTTTTGCCGCGTTGCCTTAGAGTCAAAGGCAACACATTTGCGACCCTAAGGCAACATCCTCACCGGTGTTGCCACAGGTACTAAATTTACAAAATGTGGGGTCCACTAAAATCTGTAACCCGGGGTCACGGAATCCTGTTGTGGATGTTGCCCGGGTTCACGGAATCTTGTTGTGGGACCCACATGCATTAATCTTTGCAACACTTTTACCATCCAATGGCAACACCGTATCATAACAATGGCAACAGTTCACATTACATATGGCAACATTATATAAGAGCTACGGCAACATTAAATCACATACTGCAACATTAAATCACATTTTAACATCACACTGATCAATTAAACTATTGATTATCTCGGATTCACAAGCGACACAAATATTAGTACTTACAAAACATACTTACAAACACAGCCAGAAAAATCATGTTCACAGAGCAACAAATATTAGTACTTCCAAACATACTTACAAACGTAGCCAGAAAACTCATGTTCACAGAGCATACTTCCAAACACAGCTAGTACGTACCAAATATCAATTCATGTTCACTGCAGTTGCGCACAAAGATCCCCAATATCATGACTAAGAGCGTGAGCCTCCACTGCGTTCACAACTTTCAGTTTCAGTGCCTTCACTGCGAACTATCGCACTAAAATCTCCAATATCAATGTGCATGTGCGGGTTTGCTTCACCCAATTTCTTCAGCATCCTTGTCAAGTTCTCCTGAACTTTTTCATCCACCTTTGCATCAAATTCACTTTGGACCATCTTGTTCACCTTTGCTTCGACTTCGCCGGCCATATCTTCCCTTATCTTCGTTGCCAGCTCCTGTATGTATGTGCCTGCTGTTGGAGCAGCTTTTGAAACTATTGGAGACTTGGTGTGCCGCCCTATAAGCCATGATGGACCGTGCGACTTTCCATCAGAAACAAGTTCATGAACAACTCCATCATTGCTTCCTTCACCAATTGCTTTTTCAATCTTCTCCGGCAAAAAAAAGCAGTTTTAAAATGTGACATTAAATAAAATTAACAATTTATAAACAAGAATTGCGGCATATACACACTGAAACCCAAAGTAAAAGATCACACCCATTGCTATGATCGATCCTGCTATCGGTTTCAACAAAACAGGATCTAATTCTACAATAATGATGATCATGCGCAAAATGAAGCATTGTTTTTGACACCTGATTGAAGAGAAAATAAATTTCTTACAATTCTGTAGTTCATTATTGAAGCATCAGTCTTGTACACCTTTCCTTCTTTCCTCTTGCGAGTTTTAACATAAAGTTCTCCATCAGATTCCTTGGCCTGATACAAATTAAAAAACGTTAGATAGTAAAAGGAGAATAAACCAATTGTTCCAGAACATATATCACTAATATTGCGAAACAAGTTAAACAAGGATATGTAGTTTATTCACAAGTTAAACAAGCAAAATACATACCATTTTATGCCGAATTTGAGAAAAAAGTTTTGGACCAGCAGTGTGCGTGTCCGTATAAGATTTTCGATTTGCCGAATTCGTAAGGGACTTGGACTACAAAACAACATGAAATAAATATGTTTATCTGACTGATTTGAATGAATAAAAAGGGGGGAAAATTCTGTGATAAAACTTAAAATTATACCTGAACTTTGTCATCTCCCCAAAACTGCAAGAGTACTTTGAAATCTTGAAGTGGAATTTCGTCAGGACTATTTTCTAGCCTCTCTTCATCAGTTTCAAAAGCCGTATAGTGTGCCTTTTTAATACGACTTTTGTATCCCCTCCAAGCGTCACGAATTGACCTCAAAGCCCAATATTCACATTCATTCGGAATAATATATCGTTGCTTAAATACAAATCAAACATTAAAAAGAACAATCATGCTACTTTTGTGACAAATTTATTATATTTAAGTAAAATTCAGCTAATTAAGTTTGCAAATTACCTTCACATAGCTCCACAGCCTGTCTTTCAAACTTGCAGGAACATCAAACCAAGACTTGTAAGTAAGTGGAACACTCCTCTTCAGTGTTCCTAAAAAATAACTCAGTTCAGTCATTACTTGGTCATCGTCTGAAATAGGTTGGCCCCGATCATTCATTTGGATTACAACTCTTTTGTCATATGGCCTTGAATGAACTTTATCCATCTTTGTTTTTCCCCTGAGCCTTCTGGGAGCTCCGACTACCGTTACAAAGTACATACAATAGTAATGAGAAGGCTAGGCAAAACATAAATGAGAACTCAAACTATTAAAATCAGAACTCAATCAAATACTACCTTCATCTTCTGCTACTTCATCTTCTTCGTTTTCAATATTTGTCGAGACATTTCCGACAATAGCCTTATTCCTTACACTTCCACTTCCACTACTGTTAATCTTCTGGCGTTCTCGCATAGCCAAATAAGCCGCCATTGTTCCTATCCCTTCATTGTGTGGTAACTTAACGCTAGATGGTGGACCATCAGATTGCGTATGAACTGGTACGTCCCCTGCCTTAGGAGTTGCATTATTATCAGTTGCAGACTCGACATTGGCTCGTGAACGAGTTGTTGGTCCAGACTGAGACTTTGTAACCCTATCTTTTTTGGTTCTCTAAAATACGCATACAAAAACAATAAAATAAAATAAAAAAATGAAGCTAGTCTATGATTACCAACATAAAATTAATTCTTTAGCTATAATGCACCTTTGCCTGATTTTTTGAAGTATCATCTTCAAATTCTGGAACATAATCTTCGCTTTCCTCATCAAGCATCTTTGATTTTGCTTTATTCTTTCCAAATTCATTTATCATTCCAGAAACTAATTTAGGCATCCCAAGTTTTTCAAAAACTTTATTCTTTTGTGAGACATTTTTGCCTCTCTCCATTTCGTACTCTGTAAGCGGCGGAGGTGGCGGAGGTGATAGATCATCATTCTGAAAGTAATTAAACAAGACATTATTGTAAATATTAGCAAAATATGTAGATCATATATTAGAAGATCAGGTTGTAGTCTTCTTACCAGAAACTCATTTTCAACTGTATTATCCTCTTCATCATGTGGAGTATTGAAATCCAATTTACTCTTGACACCTGCTGAGTTGGTATTCAAAGTTGCATCGCTGACTTCATCGAACTGCTGAGTTGGATTTTCCTTCTCTGGTAACTTCATCGAACTACTGACTCTAGTTGACTTCTTGCTGACCACCTTTTTCTTCTTCATACGTGGACTCACAGCGGTTTTGCTGATCACTTCTGGATTGTTCGTCACTGGATTATTTAGCCGTGCCGACTTTCTAGGAGTAAAGACTTGATCGGTCTGCTTGTTGTTGATAGGTGGACTCACAGCAGCTTCGCTGATCATTTGGGAATTGTTTAGCCGTGTCGACTTTCTAGGAGTAAAGACTTGATCGGTCTGCTGCTTCATTTTTGCTACCTGTTGTAGATGGTGAGAGCTGACAAACTGGCGTCTCTGTGAATTCGCAGCTGCAACATGCAAGTTCTTTATTATTCTACTAAGTGCACTAAAAATCAAACAAGTCCTAAATGAAAAACATATTCAGCAAAATGACCAAGTTCATCAAAATAGTACAAATAAGAAGACATGTTTATACCTGGAAACAGATTCTTCCTCGGGCGTACGATGACATGTGGCTGCATTTGTTTAATTGGCTCGGTACTATCCTCGACGTCAGTGTCGACATAGAAATCAATGTAATCACCATTATTTTTTATTTGCATCATAAACAACAGCTCTACATCATCAGCCACCAATTTCCACCCACTCGTTGGACCTTTCCATGCATATATTCCTCCAATTTCGGTGTACTCTAGCTCTTCCTTGACAAACTCCATCAGTACTGTGTACGAAAACCTATCCAGATCAACATCCTTGACAATAGCCTCTTCTCCACCAACATATCCTTTTTTCCCAAATTTTCCATTGTGATGGAACCTAAGATTTGCCATCTCCATCCTACACAAAATGGAGAAATTAGCATTCGATTGAAATAATTACAAAATAAAATAAACCAACCACATTATAAAATAAAAGAGCCACTTCACTAACATGTAATATAGGCAGAAACAGCATTTTCTTACTTAAATAGCATGCAGTTATTTTCCTTGAAACACCACAAGTTTTGCAGTTATTTTCCTTTTAATTTTTTGCCCAATATATAACATGCAGTCATTTGGACATGCATGTATTCTTTGGTAATCGAGGCCTAAATTTACACACAAATAACATGCAGCCATCTGAACTTTTGAAGTTCTGCCCATATTTTTTCCTCGTTCATCACTAATTTACACACAAATATTATTTAGCCATGACTATAAGGCAAATAAACAGAATAATATCATATAACCAGTGCTCAACATAAGTTTGTTACAAAAATAAACATAATAATAAAATCATGAATATGATCATGCCTGAATACACAAGTAAATCTGTGAATTAGGCAACACAACAATCAAATTAGGAAATACTTGAAATATACATTGAGTGATACCTTAAGTAGCAGAATAAATCGAAGCCCTAACTGAAATTTGAGACCCAGACGAACCCAATTGAAGACCTAATTGATACACCGAAGCCCTAATTGAACTTGAACTCGAACTTGCCGTAATCGAACCCCAATTAAGCTTGTAAACTTGAAATTTTAGCCGTAACTGAAATTGCGAGTGAGAGTTTTTGACAGATTAAGCGGCGACGTATTTGGTTAAGTTTTCGATTGAAACCCTAACTGAAAATTTGGCTAAGTTTTTTGCCGCTTTGTTTTTTGTTTTTTGTTTTTTGTTTTTGCTTCCCGCGTTAAAGATTGTTTCACGTCACGCGGATCGCTAACGTGGACCGTTGGATCGTAATCACCCGGATTGATAAATTTATTCACGTGGCTACTGCAACACCTTGGATTTTCTATGGTAACACTTTGAAGCCTGTGTTGCAATAGACAAAAAACAGCATACCTATAGTAACATTGTAGCTAGCAACATCTTGGATTTTCGTTGCGATAGGCCATCTATGGCGTAGTGATTTGTTCATGACTTGTTTGGATTTGAGGACGTCTATGACTTTTGGGAATAATGCTTTTGCTTTTAAGTTATGGGTTGAATTCTAGGAATGGAGTGGTTATCCAGTAAGGGTGCCATTCTCGGTTCTGAAAGGAGGGTAGTTAGGCTCTTGACTTGCCTCGGTAATACCCTCGAAGTCTCGTGTAACCTTTAGGGTTCTGTCATGATTGGTTACCTAGAAGCTCTTGATGCATTTGTTGGTAATCCGTTCGAGTAGAGTTCACCACTAAGGCGAATGGTTCATTTCGCTTGTGCATGAGTTATGGAAATCATTCTAGTAAGTACACTTGGTAAAATGGTTGGCATCTGTTTGTTTCAAGAGATAAGTTCTTCTGTGTGGAATGACGTAGAGCGAGTAAACGAGATCCATGATTCACTAGTGAATTTTGGAAAGCTTACATGAAACCATGAGTGCACGGATATGGTTGAGCCAAGTATACTAGAGGGAGAATAAGTAAAAGTGGAACGAGAGGCGACAATGAAGTGAGTTTCAACTCATATTTGGAAATAGGAGTTAAGAGGCCGCGAAATCATGAAGTTAAAAATGGTCAAAGCACAATGGAATTAAGCTCAAGGAAATGCGACTTAGAAGATTGAAGACAAGATACGTGCAACATATCTCTTTTTAAGAGTATATTCTTGATCCCTGTTTTCCTGTAGAGCTTACCCGCATGCTATTTTTTATGCATATCCTCTCGGTCCTATTCTCGATCTTATTTCTGTTGCAAACTCCATAGGGGGTATGACTCATCGGTTAATAATACATGTCAGGGTTTGAAGGTGCCCGTTAGGTTGACTAAACCTTTTGGGCTTTATAGGATATGAGTTGGGTTTAGAAAGGGATTTCTGGTAATTCAAAAAAGAGTTTATCTTGCTTATCCTCTCGATCCTTTCTTGAGGACCTTAGGTAGAACCCTATGGATGCAAACATGTATTTGAAACATGTTATGATTGGTGTCTGCGAAATGGTTGCAAGTGGTCGCAAGTGGTTGCTCGTGGATGCATGCATACACATTAGGCACTAGATCGGCTCAGACACATTTTCATGTTGCATATGCATGAGTGTTTATACTTGTTTATGGATGAAATTGAATGTGTTATCATGTGGATATTGCATATGGATGAATGTTTGTGCACACATATAATGTTTATGTGACTAGGACTATTTGCATACATGTGGATTCATGGCACTAAACATATTTTGCATTTAGAAGATCAATCAGGCCTGATCATTTGCATTAGATAAGGAACATATACACACACTTTCTGCATATGTTCATACAACATTAGAAATCTTTTAAGGACAATGGTTGCCTGTGGATGATGCTTTGAGTAGATGGATGATTGGATGGTAGGACACATCCTCCCTAACTTAGAGAATTCGGGGACAAAATCCTTAAAGGATGGAAGAATGTAACAACCCGAATTTTAATCACGTGTTAAGACAAGAATCGAGGCAGAATTAAATTTTAAAATAAGAATCAAGCGAAACGGGTTGCGCCGTTGCGTTCGTTTCGGAATTCTAGTTGGAAACGAGTCCGAAATTTCGTAAATCGGAGTCCGTATGACCAAGATATGGCCCATAGAAGATTTCAGAAAATTCAAAATTCAGCCCGAAATTCAAATTCAGCTAGAAGCAGATTGGGCGGGAGAATTTCCCGCCCAGCCCCAGGTCGACTGGGGGGTCGACTGGGGAGTCGACCTGCCCCCCCCCCTCCCACAGGTCAACTGGGGAGTCGACCTGGGGGTCGACCTCCCTGGTCGGGCCAGGTTGGCCTGGTGCACCTGCTTGCTTGTGTGGTCTGGTTGGTTGGCCTGTGACGATTTTCAGTGGCTCAGATATATTCTAGGGTTGATCCTATGGCCTAAACTAGTTCTAACTCCTATAAAAACACCCTAAGACCTAGCCTAATTCACTAAAAACCATCCTAACAACAAAGAGCTTCCCAAATCTCTCTTGATCATGGCCTCCATCTCCAACTTCAAGGGCTTGAGCATTCAACTAGTTCCATGTCAAAGGAGCAAGCTTTCTACATCAAATCAAGGAAGTAGAGCATCATTCCTACACCGTTCTACGACAAATGCTTGCTCATAAATCCCTAGCCAGGCTATGTAAGTTCTAGCTACTTTTAGATCTAAACGGTAGTTCTAATGTTGACATGGGATAAAATGAGATAAAACCTAAGTATGCTAGTCTATGTGAATCTAGTCTTGCCTCTCTCTTGAACCTATGACTTTGGGCTATTTCTTAGTGATTAAATCATGCCACTCATGTTGTGTTTGACTTAGTTTATCGTGCAAGATTGAATTTTTACTTATGGAATGTTGGCATGAACCCTTTGAACCATTTGGCTTGTGGAACATTCATATGAACTTGACTTGGGGCTTATGCATGTAAAAAAACCTAAACCTCTCATGACCGTTTACATGCCTATGATGATGAACCTATTGTTATGTTATTATGCATGTTTGAGGTCAATCCCTTTATGCTATTATGCATGTTTGAGGCCAATCCTTTATGCTATCATACATGATTTGAGGCCAATATGTTGTCATATTATTCCTACTATGTTGACTCGCTTTCACTTGCGTTGGGAATACGCCTTGGGTAGTTTAGACAAACGTGAGATGGGCTATGAAATTTAACGTGAATTAAGTAAAGGGGAAAATGGGCATAAGTGGAAAACGTGGGCTTTGTCGTAGCCCAAATTTGACATGAACATGATAAGTAGAAAAACATGAAAGTGGACAACTCGAGGTTGGGTTGAGTTTGTAGCATAAATCTGCCCGGAACCACCCAGCAAATCCAGTAGCTACAGACAATAGGACCCAATGTGAGAAGTTGGTCATATCGCGCTTGAATATACTTAACCACTCTAACATGATAACTTGATGGGGTTAAGTCATGAATCGCTTGAATATACTTAACCAATCTAACATGATAACTTGATGGGGTTAAGTCATGAATCGCTTGAATATACTTAACCAATCTAACATGATAACTTGATGGGGTTAAGTCATGAATCGCTTGAATATACTTAACCAATCTAACATGATAACTTGATGAGGTTAAGTCTTGAATCGCTTGAATATACTTAACCAATCTAACATGATAACTTGATGGGGTTAAGTCATGAATCGCTTGAATATACTTAACCAATCTAACATGATAACTTGATGGGGTTAAGTCATGAATCGCTTGAATATACTTTACCAATCTAACATGATAACTTGATGAGGTTAAGTCTTGAATCGCTTGAATATACTTAACCAATCTAACATGATAACTTGATGGGGTTAAGTCACGAATCGCTTGAATATACTTAACCAATCTAACATGATAACTTGATGGGGTTAAGTCATGAATTGCTTGAATATACTTAACCAATCTAATACGGTAATTTGATGGGGTTAAGCTTAAATATACTTAACCAATTTGACACGATGATTTGGATAGGGTTAAGTCATGAACCGCTGGAATACGCTTAACCAACTTGACACGTGATTCGTGGGGCTAAGTCATAAACTTGAATGACAACACTTAGCCAACTTGACATGACATGTAGACGGGTTAAGTCACGAACGGGAATGACCACACTTAACCAACTTGACATGCTAGACTGATAGGGGTTAAGTCTTGAATTTAGATGACAACACTTAACCTGTTAGACGGAAACCCTAGTTACGCGGTCCTTTTCAGCAGTAACCCTCTTGGATGTATCACAATACCCTAGGGACTAGGCTAGGGTGGGGCACGATTACTGGGCAGATTGTAAGCAACCAAAACCATGGCTGAGTTTGGTGCGCCATCGTAGGTTCAGGCGGGCTATGGTCGTGCACGTAGTCCGGAGTTGAAAAAGCAGGTGTGGGCACCAGTAGTTGTACACTGTGCGTGCTTGGAATGGTGTCAGTGGTTGACACCCTAGGGCTTGATACACCCTAGGGTGGACCTAGCATAGAGTAGCTACATTCGTGATTGGGCCGTATGACACCGACACACGACGAGCTAGGACTTGTAGGGAGCCGATCGATTAGATCGTTACATGGAAAAAGGGCGTCGTTCGATAGGTAGCATAATCCCTAGTGGTCATAGGTGGCATAAACGCTGGTCGAATCTAGAAAACGTCCAATAGGTAGCATAATCCCTGGTGGTCCTATGTGGCGTAAATCCTAGATGAACACGCGATAATTCATGATAAGAAAATACAGCTAGATCAAGGGTGACAGTCCAAACGATTTCGAGGATAATGGAACTATGTTGAAGTAGTATAGAACTACGTGAGGAAGCCCGTAGGATTTACGGCAAAGGACTAAACATATACATGGGAAGAAACATGCGAGTTTGGAAAATCTACATTAGGTTGACATGAACCATTTCATGACATTGGGCAAGGGACATTTAGTAGCAAACACATGACACGGGTTGGGATACTAGTACGGAAGGTGCAGGGCAAATATACTCGATAGAACCTTGGGATGTTATACTCGATAGAACCTTGGGATGTTATACTTGATGCATAGTGACCGTAGTTTATCTCTATACAGTAGTTCATCCTGTTACCTTAGTTTAGCTTGTCTATCTTGTCATCATCCTTATGTTTACTTTCAGTTTATGCATGTCACGTTACCTTTACCTGTTTTTATGCTGGAAGTAGATAGGACTTACCAGTCTTTATGACTGACCCCGTTTCTTTCGCCTCTTTGTCTTCCGTTTCCACCCCAGGTTTTCAGGGAGGAAATACTGTTATTTAGCTCGGACTTCTTCTACTTCAAGGTCATCATGTATGGCTTGGATCTTTTCTTGGCTATGGCTATTTTACTGTTTTACTTGGGGAATAATTTATGACTATGATTTTATGCTTCTTTATTATTGCAAGACAGGTTTCGATGTAAGTAATTTAATGGCACTTTGATGTAAAAGGTTTTAGACCTTACTACTTTTATAAAGTAAT
This sequence comes from Allium sativum, assembly GCA_030737875.1. Classification (NCBI taxonomy): domain Eukaryota; kingdom Viridiplantae; phylum Streptophyta; class Magnoliopsida; order Asparagales; family Amaryllidaceae; genus Allium; species Allium sativum. The sequence goes on along the minus strand of CM060916.1, from coordinate 1,048,284,011 downwards.
AAAATCATGTTTTCTTCCGCTGTTTTATATGTTCTGTCTTGTAATATTTCTGTGCATGTTTACCTAGATAATATTCCACCAAAGCTAGTGCATTCCCTTTGTGAGCGACCCTAGCAGAGGTGGGGTGTTACAAACCGTTGATCATGGATTTTTTTGTGAAGCTACTACACCAGTTAACCTTATTGGTTACACAGATAGTGACTTAGCAGGGAGTATTGATGATAGTAGAAGCACGTCTGGTTATGTCTTTCACCTTGGAAGTGGAGCTGTCTCATGGAGCTCGAAGAAACAACAAATCGTTGCGCTTTCTACAACGGAAGCTGAATATGTCGCTGAGTCCTTTGCAGGATGTCAGTTGCTTTGGTTGCGTGGAATTTTGGAAAGTCTCTATCATAAGCAAGAGAAGCTAACGATTTTATTTTGTGATAATAGCTCAACTATTTCAGTCATAAAGGATCCCGTTCTTCATGGAAGGACCAAACACTTCCGCATCCGATATCATCTCTTGAGGGATCTAGTGAATAAAAGTGTTGTCCAAGTTGAATATTGCAAAACAGGAGAATAAATAGCGGATATCTTCACGAAGCCACTAAGTGGACAAAGTTTCAGGAGAAACGCAGAAGAATTGGGAGTGAGAAGCAAGTTTTAATTTAGGGGAGACATTGTTGGAATAAAATAAAATTACATTAAACATTGCATTAAATATTGCATGTGTTAATTACATTTCCTGTTTTTGCTTATTTGGTTATGTTTGGAAATTTATTAATGCGATCTTATCTTGAATTTTCATTCAAAGCATGCATAAAATAAGCATCTATGTAATGAAGAAAAACAAGCAATAAAATATTATCTTCTCCAAAATTTTCTTCTCTTCCTCTCAAATTATTTTTCATCAATATATACATGACCCACTTCTGATTATACATGCCATGCTACTATTCAAAAGTGGGAACAAAAATAACAAATTTGGCACCGCCCTTCGTATTGTACAAAAATGAGATTAGATATTACAAGTTTGCCATCAACTTCTCTTGCATGAATCTGCTCGTTCATTCAAGGACCGCTCAACCGTTCACGTAATGCTCGAACAACCAAGTTACATGTGAGCGTGCGACTCGTGGCAAAGAGAGTCGCTGCTCGACCTCTGGTGCACGATCCCCTCAGCTTAGATGCGCTGCACTACCTGGAGATCCACTCAACCAAGTGATGCTGCTGGAGTGCACGACATATCGCCAAGGACGCTGCTCGAGCGTGCCTTCGAACGTCGCTTGACCAGAACTGCTCGATCGCCTGGAAAGCTTCTCCTCGAACCCAAGACTCTTGACCGAGCAGAGGTGCTGTTGTTGGATCCAAATTTGCTGAGTTGTGTACTCGCACTCGAGGTGTTGACCTTAGTCATGGTGAAGGACTGATTTGGATATTTTGAGAGAAGAGAAGGGAAGGAGAGGTCAGAAGTGAAAGCACCAAATGATATGGCCCATTAGGTAGAATTCACCCTTGAAAGCTAGTTTGTAAGGTAAGAGTGTCTAATGAGCTATATACTAGTCAATCGTTCTCATATTTATAGTATTGGACATATCAAAGACACTTGTAAAAAAAAATCCTTTTACAACTTCAAATTATGATGTTACGATAGAAAAAATTAATTATCATTTCTTGACTTTCGAATTAAGTGACAAAAGAGAAAAATAAATATTAAGATCTAATTGCTTATTCAACGGAATGACCTGGAGAAATTCTAATGTAATTAATAAAACAATAAGACGTACTAAAGAAAGTGAATATAAAAAAAATGTATTTTGTAGTGAAAAAATTGAGGATAAAATGATGCATTCCATAAAGGAAAAAAATGTATTTTACAAGATTATATTCTATAGTCTAGACAGAAGTAAATGTAATAAAATGGTGAATGTAAAGATATACTATCTAATATATTTTTCTCAGTATCTAAAAATATGTTATTGTTTCTTTTAGTTATAGTTGACTATATTATAGTAGTTTTGGAACGGCTACAAAATTTCATGAAAGACAGTGATCATATTACAACTTTGTGCAGCACTATATTTGTGAAACTTCCCAGAAGAGATATTACAAATGTTTTTCCGACCTTCGGAAACAAAGGTATTTTTATAGCAGTGTCGGCCAATACCATTTGAGCCGGGTTGGATCATGAGAATATTTTGACAAAGGGGGGAACAATGAACCATATGGGTTACTTTGACAGCGAACTGCTTTAGTTTGTAGTTGGGCGAAGTTGGGGCAAAAGTTTGTAAATGGCATAACGACTGAGTGTCCAATTATTTTGCATAATATATCAAATCGAGTTGTTGTTGATTCCGAGTCAAAATTAGATGCTATCTTCAATGGGATATCTTCTAGGCATTAACTTTAAGGATTTGCTTTGCTCTTGACCATCCTTCTTTTGTATAACTGTGGAGAGTTGGCTACAACCATTGTAGTTTAGGCAAATAAAATATTAAAAAAGTTAGGGCTTATAATCATTTTTGATACAACTGGAGGTGGCTGCTTCAACTCATGTCATCCATTTCCAATGTTCCACACTTGCATATGATAATCTCAAATCCATCAAGAAATATAAGATTTGGTTTCAATTTTATGTTTTTGTATTGAAATATATATATTTATCCATATAGTTATAACATCTTTTAGTTATCTAATTGGTGATTAGAACGTTATAGCATAAGCAAGGGTACAAACTTTGGATTAATGTGGAAACATGTTTATGAGCGAAAAGAAATATCCACTTCTGCTGGATTTAGAGTGAAGATACAAATGTAGAACCATGTTCATTACAATCATACAAATAAAACGATAGATAGTATAGCATAAGCAGCAAGGGTACAGACTTTCCATTACTGTGGAAGACAACGTTAACGTTAAGATAAGCAACCTAACTAAACATGAGCGGATACATATGGTTACAAATGGATCAAGCACCTCTCCCAACCCAACCACCACACACCACCACACACGCTAAGGTGATTGATCAGGGCGTATGAGGTTTGAGATGAGCATTCTCAGATACTTCGTCAGGAGGCGCGCAGCATTCCCTGCAGCTACTCAAGCGTATGAGTTTGGCAATACAACATGCAACATAGGAGCAGCCCGGTCTCACACGCACTGGTTTCTTAAGGAACGGCGGAAGATGCGGAAGATTTATCGCACCTGTAAAATTAGTGATAAGTACCTCATTTTTGCTGCATTCAACAAGCCAGGCATCAGCTATACCTAATTTTTTCTATTCTTAAATTCAACTACTTACCGGTTGTAGTCTCCGAATTAAAAAGGGCAGTAGCAGCGAAAAGAAGAAAAAATATAACCAAAGTTTTCACTGAGATGGCCATGATCGTATTGCTTGTTATGGTGGTGCAGTAAGATGAAGAGAAAGTAATGAAAATGCTGCTTTATTTATAAGCACAAAATAAACCAGCAAAATATCTAAATGGCGGCTGTCAACTTTGCCAATGTCCTAAACATCAACTTTGCCATATATCAATATGGCATCCAGTCATTTACACTTCTACTTAATTCTTCCAGATTATTTTTGCTGATTAACCATGGTATGCAAATAAATAATATTAGACATGAAATTCATAGTGTTCTTTTTTCTTTTAGAGAACGGTATATATACATTCTTTGTAATTATAGTTACAACTTATATAGTTTTCTAATTAAAATTAGATTAAGTTTTCACATTCTTTGTAATTTAAGTTACTGCGCGATTCTAAAATACTATAAAATATGCTGCCCATATTAAGGTCAAAATTAATTACTGTTTGCATTTGGAGATTCCAAGTTCTTTCCTGCTGAATAATTGTAATACAAGGCCGTTTTGGACCTCGGTCTTTTTCAAGGCTGGCTTTCTTTGTTGTTTCCTAATTAATCATTTGGTGCAACTGACTTCACCCACCTGCATTGACTTAAGACTTCATTTTTCCTCAAGTAAGATCGATGGCCACTTGCAGATGGAGACGCACCACTTGGCTGTGATAAAATATTTCACGCAACAGCAGAAAACCCACATGCATATATGAGCTCTTGTTTACCATGAATTGGCCAGCAAATCCGTTTTCCCTTCCAACGTTTTAAATAGCTCTATTGATATTATGTTTTCTAAAATATATAGGTTAACATGTATTTTATTAACATAGTAAGTAAGTTATAGCATAAATGAAATGATTTTGTCTTAAAATTGCAAATATGCGATTAAATTGTTTTGTTTGAGATTTAAAATAAGTTTCTAAAAGATTAAATGGCAGAACATGCGATCCAAAAATATCAGTTAGTCAATTGATAATTTTCTCTTCATTGGCATTCAATATGTCACTCTACTCCACGTTTTTTTCCCAATCTTGAAAACGTTATTTTAGATAAATTTCGACATTGCTACGCTTATTTTTTGACTATCTATAACACACACACACACACATATATGTATACACACACACACACACACACACACATATATATATATATATATATATATACACACACACACACACATATATATATATATATATACATACATACATACATACAAACACACACATATTTCATATTTGAATTTTTGTCTTTTTAGAATGGCAAACCGTCAAACATCATTTGTCTTCGAAATGTACTCAACTTCTACTGAAAATAGTTACTGCTTATGTGAAATGCAGTGCGAACAAGGAGGGTATGCATAAAGTGACTATTAGCTTCACGTCCCTATAATTGTTCCAAATGCAAACAGCCTTCCCTTGTAAAATATATTGTAAAGTGGGTCCCTATTTTAGCACTTAATTACGTGTTTTACAAACAAAAAAATGCGTTGCGATGAAAAAAAAGAGAAACAATCGTAAATTTACCAAAAGTAATTAAAAAAAGCGTTAATACTAAATATATGCATACATGTATGTATATACTCATCCACGGTTTATATTGAAAAATCTCGGTGAATATATGCATATATATATATATATATATATATATATATATATATATATATATATATATATATGCATATATTGGTTATATTTGCTAAGATGCATGTATATAAAGATGAACTAATATGCATGAGCTATGAATTGTTGGTAAAATATATGTATTTATTATGTATTATATGCTAAAATGTATGCATAAAAGTTAAAATGGATGAAAGCTTATAAAAATTGCTGACATGTATGCATTTATTGCTTATAAATGTTGAAATGTATACATAAAAGGCATATGCTTGAAAAACAAGTCATGATTGAATTAATGCATCGTTTGATGCATTTATTGCAGTATTACTACATACATTTCTGCATTAATAGCGCAATTTGATGCATGACTGCAATTTATGCAGAAATGTACGCATAAAGTGCAAATAAATGAATTGTTTGATGCAATATATTGCAATTTCGTGATTTTTTTTGATGCATTTTTGTTGGTTTTAGCATGAATTTGATGACGATTAGGTGTTGTATTTAATTATCAATTTACGTGATTTTTTTTTTTTTGGCTGATTTTATTGATGATTTACGAAAAATAAGGATGTAATTTATAAAAAATTAAGGTAGTGATGTGACGTGAATTTCCAAACCTACTAGGAATTTGAGCCAAACTTACCCATGCATAAAACCATTGTGGAGAAATTTAACAAGACAATGGTGGAAATGAACATGTAGAGATAAAATTATTTTCAAGAATTGGTAGATGATGCCAAAGTTCGACAAAATACGAAAGTCTTAGAGAAGAGTGGTAAAACGAAAGGTGGTTTGAAAAACAAAACCGGTGTTGGTTGTGATTCTAATTGGTAAACCATTTGAAGAAGAGACGAGAGGTGAAGAAAACGTGCATAGGTATTTTTCATAGGCACAAATTTTATTTGTTTGAAATCAGCTCATACATATTTTTGTACTCATATGAATTTGGCTAAAATATTTTGAAATATAGAAAAGTATCGCCTGATAATTTGGATTTGCAATAACAATTGTTTCGAAGAACTCACGCAACCGGACAAACATCCTATATGTCCTATATGTCTATTCAAACTCAAGAACAAATCACCCCAACTGCTACACTTATTCCTTCTAATAATCGTCGGGGTTTTGGAGGGTTTTAAATCCTGTTGATTATACCGAAGATCAAGGACAATAAATCTCATGTTTCTACGCACATCCTTCTTATAAACCATTAAAACATCACCACCAAATTCAGCTAATACCACCTGTTTATTCAATCGCAAGAATTTTAAACCCAATAACGGACGAATCAAAATCTCGATCCAACTATTTACCCAGGAAAGTCCAATGCACATCAACACTTGTGGCACCAACAGTATTGTTAACACCGTTCTGAGAACACAGTTCAAAAATGTGAATTGTTCGCGGACGCTGGCACGCTGCTCCATTAAGCCCGTGATTTTATTTAGGTCGTTGCTCCTGTAGACCGTCAGTATAATGTTTTAGCTTGCGAGTTAAAGGCTCTTGTGAGCTAAAGGCTCATGCGAGCTAAAGGCTTCACCGCTGGATCGTTCGGTACATCTTAGCCCGCAAACATATAAGGAAATCATCAAGTGATGCATGCAATACACATGGACAAACTTTGGGTCATTCATTATATATTGGATACCACCAGAGCAAAGTATGGGGATGACAAGTACATAGAGCCTCCAGTGCATCCTTGGACCATTATTTGTGTCAATATGTATGTGACACGTGTAATAGAGAAAAAGGATCATTTTCATGATCTTGTTGAGATCGTTCTCACGGCGTTATTTAGGTCGTTCTCACGGCCTTGCTTAGTTCGTTCCCTTGTCCATGCTCGGGATGTTAACACATGCAATCAGTTCGTCATTATCCAAGGCTCCTAGGTCGTTGCTTCATGGAAAGTGCTAGGTCATCACGTGATCAGATTCAAGTGGATAATTATATGGACAGCTCAACATATTTGGTCTGCAATTTTCATTTTAAAATGTGTAGCCTTGGACTCATTAAGACCATTATTTACAAAAGCAGAATGCTCACAGCAACATCAAACCTTCGGTCTAATCTTTACTACCAAGTAAAATTATATATATGTGAGTTCGTCAAAAGCAAGCCACGTGGATTGATTTCATCAATCAATGGCATAGGGCACGTTGCTGTATAAACAGGGGCGGAGCCAGGATTTCAATTCTCCCTGGGCTAAGATTATACGTATAAAAAATAACACTAAATTTATAAAATGCAAAAAAATGATAATAATTATACATTCGTTCATTGTTGACATAATTGCAGTTCTGTAACTACTAAATGTACATATACTGAAAATTTATAAATAGAAAATGATTCCATGCTAATGCCAGTATGCAAACAAATGTACTTTGCGTATAAACTTGAACTGTGAAATTTGATAACGGGACGGATTTTCTTTACTTATCACTGTGCTTTCATTATCTTTATGAAATATATGATGGAGACTAGAAGGTTTGAGTATAAGCCCAACAAATGAACCTTAAACAAGAATTAATAATCGTTTACTGAAGAATGATTGCTAAAATATAGCTGTGCAAATATAAAAGAGTATTGCTGTGCCTATATCATTATGTTAGAGTATGGCTGTGCAAATATATTAAAGTATAGTTGTGCCAATATTATATTATATTAGAGTATAGCTGTCCATAATACATGTTTACAAATTCAACCCGGGCTATAGCCCAGGGTATCCTACACATACCTCCGTCCCTGTGTATAAATACCCTCAGGTCGCTTAACATAGTGTTGACACCAGGTCGTTGCAACTTTATCCCTTAGGCCGTTATAAGCAGTTCAACATCAGCATGTTAGACCGTTGAAACAGCTGGAGCGACCTAAGCAAGTCATTGACATTGCATGCAAAGGCCTTAGGCCGTTATAACCAAACATTCAAATCATTGGACCTCTTTAGGTCATTAGCATTTGGCCCCATGAAATGCTGTTAAATCATTTAGCAATTGCATGACACGTGGCACAAATGTTCAGAGTGCAGATCAGTTTCGTGTATTGCATTATGACCATGCAGATCCTTATACATGTGGCATTCATTTGGACCGCAGTCCTTAGCTCGTCCCATTGTTTAATTGTTTAGACCATGGAGGTAATTTTAAGCTTGCGGATGCTTTAGATCACAAATGCTTTTGGTCCGCAATTTCATTTTAGATCGCAGCTCATATTTACAATATTGTCACTCACCCTAAGCTCCAACTATAGATACCCTCCATACTCCACACTTAAGGGGGGGAGGCGAATTCCTTTCCTACTACGAAGTGCTATCAAATTTGAAGCTCTTCTACAACTTCATTAATGGCTTCCATGGATCAAACAACTTCCTTCATGCACATCACATGGATCAAATCTCATTGAACCTACACTAGAAATCTCTCCAACAAATTTTAGTTGACCTCTAATCATTTCCAATCCTCTCTAAAGCGTGGATCTAACACTAAATCACCACGGAATCGATAAAGATCATCCAGTTGCTCAAGTGATCAAAGATTGATACATCTATCATCACAAAGCAAGAGATCCTATCAATTCCTTGCCAAATACAAGTGAAATTAGATCATAAATAGAGAAACGTGAGAAATGAATGTAAAGAGAGACTTCATGTATGATGTAAAGCAAAATACCATGATGGAAAATGATTGAAAAGTGGATGTAGATTCATTTTGAATCAAACCACTAAAAAAAATTCTTTGTCTTCATTTTGTACTTTTTATTTTGTGATTGCACGGTTCCATATTCTAATTCTACCGAATTGGTGAAGTGCAACTTTTGTACCTTTGGTGTTGAAATCAAATTTCAGTTTTAACAAGTATTGCGTACAACAGAATTTATATTCATACTATGCATAGAGACAACCGAAATGCACATAATATTACTGTTTTTGTTAACTCGATTATTAAACAACAACACTTCACTTAGGCATTCTGCCAAACATTATAAGTGCAAACCTCGATTCAAGCAAATCCTTATTAGCACTTACGCATGGACCAGCAAATTTACAGATCAGGCACAAATATATACAACATATAATAAACAATGGCAAAGTTTCCGTGGTTCCAGCAAGTGTTGCTCACAGTCATGGATTGCTCGTTCACAACTACGGACTAGGTCGGTCACCTATGTTGGGTCGAGCACTGTTCATCATGGATTGGTCGAGCACCGTTCATCGTTGACTAGTTGAGCACCACCTGTGTGATTGGTCATGCACTCCTGCTCGGGTCGGTCGCTCACTTCCATCAGCATGAGTCGTTCACTCCGGCACCACTAGGAAGAAGGGTTGAGCAGTGTTGTTAAATGATGGGCGAGCATCACTTGAAAGAGGGGTTGAGCAGTACAGTTAAATGATGGACGAGCGCCATCTTATATGCCAATATACGAAGCAGTTACACAATGAAGTGAACATTACCTACAAATGGGATATCCATGTTAGGAAAGCATGGGGAGGATGTTTCACACATGAAACTTATGTGAATCGGTTAGTGGCATTTCTGTAGTCATTTTTGGGTTGCTTGCACGTGGAATTTCAGGGTCGGTCATTCAAGAAATCCTGGTCGCTCGTGCGGTATATGTCTGGTCGATCTGATAATTGTTCACAGCTGGCTACAACTGTCCAGTGACATTTCCATAAATACCCCCAACGAACGACCCCTACCCTGTATACCATAATTACAGCTCTGCCATCACCTCCAAACTTAAATACCCCATTTCACCACCATTTAAGGGACTGATTTTTGCCATCCCGAAGAGTTGTCATTTTCGGTTTTCCACCATTCTCAAACACACCAAGCTCCATTAATGGCTTCCCAAGCTCGTTTCATCTTCCGCCAATGCCAAATCGACCAAGTCATCTCCTCCGGCCTCCACTAGAGATCATCTTAAGTTCTCTCCATCCTTCTCCATCAACTACTCGATCAGATCTCCTCCAATCTCCATTAAAGATCATTCAAGCTCTATTCTACTTCTCTCCAACCGCCATTAATCCTCCTCCAAGCCTTGATTCACATCTCAACCACCATGGATTCATCGACGATCCTCTAAGTTCTTAAACCGTGGATAATACATTATCACGATCATTGCATTCATAGAGATCCAACTATTTCCATAATGGATTAGAAAGAATCAAGTCATTATAGAGAGGAAAATCATTGTAAAATGAAAGAACGAGCAAAAAAGGAAGAGACATGTACCTTGTAATATCACACATGAAAACGACAACGCTTCCAATGTGGATGTAGATCTATTCTAGATCGAACCACTATAAAATCCTTGTGTTTTTTACATTCTTTTATTTTACATGGCTCCATTTTCTAACTCTAACCGTTTGCTGAAGTGCTTTAAGTGCATCTTTGGTGTTGAGATCCAATTTTGGTTTAAACATTTAGCACCCACCGTGGGGCCACATTCATACTTCCTTCTCTCACAGTTCTCTCAATCTTAAGATCCTTGCATTGAAGTTCTAAGCTCGCTTCTACTATAGATTCTCTAAATCTAAGATCCGGACCAAGTGACGAATTCTCTCCGAAATTCAAAGCCTTGTCCGAAATTATGGCCAAATCTAAGAAAACCACAAGTAGAACCATTGTAGAAAACAACAACTTTGCTAACAACGAAGCTAATCCATTTACCAACCACTTTGAAGTTGGAGAAAACTCAATTAGTGGAGCCGGAGTAACCAAGGTTGAATTAGATTCCGTCATCGCTAATTTGAGTCAACCGATGGAAGCCTCCAATAGAACTTTGATGGATGCTAATAAAACATTACTGGATGCTAATCAAGCTTTAATGGATAAAATGAGTGATTTCCTAAACTCTCAAACGAATCCGGCCCATCCTCCGACAATCCATGTCAACCTTGAAGATAATTCAAATTCATCATCCTCCGATCATCATCCTGATGACAACATGGAAGGACTTGCTGAAAAAGGCAATGCTAGCATCAAAGACTAAAAGTTGAAAGCTAAAAACCATTTCGATCGAAATAACCGGCTAGTTGCAAGTCCTGTTACGGGAGCACCTTCCTATAGTGGAGGTAAAAGACCAAGATCCTCTAATCGTGATTGCTCGCCACGACGAGCATCCGGAAAAGAGATCGAAGTCAGCTCTCCAGAACAACATAACTCAAAGGAATATATCACTGATATGGTAAAGAAAACCATGGAAGATAACATGATCCGCAAGGATAGTGGAAGGGAATGGGACTTCTCGCTCAGCAAAAATATATTCACTAAGAGGATCCGCAAAGTTGAATTCCCCAAAAAGTTCACTCATCCTATTCTACCTCCATACAATGGAACTTCAAATCTGAATCACTTCCTATACAAATACGAGTGGCACATGAATGCATCCAAGGTGATGGAAGAGATCAAATGCTTATGCTTCCCTCCCTATCTAGAGGGTGTTACATCATTATGGCTTACGAGACTGCCACCCAAATCCATCTACCGATTCGATGATTTGACTCTGAAATTCAAATATCAGTTTAGGCTGCAAGCTACGAAGGCTAAGGATGTTATTTCTATTACATCAGTGAAGCAAAATCCAGGAGAATCTGCCAAAGCCTTCCTCAAATGATTCAACGCTTCTTTACCTTAAGTGGGGAATCCCGAACCCCGCATGATCTTAATGTCTCTAATCGGCGCCATAGATGAGAAGAGCAAATTTGGTAAATGGATTAAAATGAAAGAACCAACCACGCTTGAGAAGTTCTATAAAATGGACGAGGAGTACATGAGAGTCAATAATAATCCTGTACCCCTTCAGATTATTGATGCTAACCTACTTCTTGAAGCTCCTAAAAATGCTGCTACCCAATATAATCAAAAGAGTAATCAGGGGCAGAAGTGAGCCAATGATTGGACGGACAACAAGACTAAAAAGAAGCTTCGCTTTCACAACTCGTCAGAGCTCACTCCTTTGAATGACAACCTGGAGAACATTTTCACTACAACGAAAGATACATAACACTATCCAGAACCACCAATGCTGAAGATTACAAAGAAGGCTGCAAACTCTGGAAAGTTCTGCCGATTTCACAATTAGCTCGGTCATGATACAAATGAATGCCGGCATCTCAAAAGATTGATTGAGGAGTTCATTCAGAAAAATAGACTACAACAGTATGTGAAAAATCCACAATCCCCAAATGCTGCTCCAACTCCCCATGGGCAAGGGGCATCAAACAACCTGTGCGTTCCAAGCAATGAAGCTCCCGTTCAAACAAAACCAAAGCCAATCATCTACTGACAACCAGTGGTGCTCTAATTTCAATGGCTCAGAATAAGCGATCACTATCCCCATTATTTTACTTCATGCTTTACTTTCTGCTATATTCAGAAATTCATGTACAAAAATCAGTAATATTTTACAAACATTGTACTGAACGTTAGCTCTGTGACTAAGGGCATATCTACCTGAATAAATTTTGTAATGACCCACATTTTCTGCGGTATATAATTTATTTATTTAATTATATAAATGGTGGTTTAGAGAATTCAAATGGTCGTTAATTAAATAATGGTGAATATTTAATTAAAATAATAAATTAAATAATATATTTAATTCTGAAATTTATCAGAATTGGCTGAAATGGCGATATGGTGTGAACTGGATGATCTGTGATATTTAATTCAGTTTAGAATTGAATTTGAATAACGAATATATTATATAAACGACAGTTTGAACGTATAATTATAATATAATTATAATCGAGCTTGAAATGACACTGCAGTTCGCTATTTGGCGATTTGAACTTCAACTGAATGTACAGGATTCGTTTTAAGCCGGATTTCTGTGAAACAAGAAACGTGTGGAGCTGATGGAGTATATCTTTCTAGTGGAGAAGAATAATCGGGATTTCGTCGTATAGATTTTGAGTTACATCCAAATCAAATTTCAGAAAAGTCGCTATGGAATTCGTATATAATTCGTAACGCTTTATATACGTTATAAAAGGGAATTTCAATATAAAATGAAATTCGATTCAATCTGAACTTGGAATATCAAACATATAATTTTTCTGGAGTTGTATGGTATTCCACTGTGAATATATACGGTAATATAAATTTATTTATATTTAGTTTAATTTATTTAAATATATTTATATATTTAAATGGATTATCCAAGGGTCTAAAAATAGCCACTTTTGCAAACGAAGTCGGAATTCGACGAAACCAGTTTTGTTGGATCCGCAATATCAAATAGTTGTTAGATTTCCAGTTTCGTGATTTTTAGAGTCACTGTGTGGTCGTACGGATTTTTAGAGTGAGAAACAGTCAGTATTTTGACAGTTAAAAATACGTTGTGTGAGCATACGGAGTCGGAATTCGACGAAACCAGTTTCGATGGGACCGTAATGTCGAAGTGTAGCTGCATGTCCAGTTTCGTGATTTTTGGGTATCATATGTGGTGATACAGATTTTTAGAAGACGTTTACAAATAACATTTGATTATTTTGGAATAAAATAATAAAATATGAGCCTATATAAATACCTCCCCTTCCCTAAGACCTAAAATAACTTTCTCTGTCAAACGGATGTAGCCGCCGCATTTGTTCTCTTCACAGTAAACCAAACAAATCTTCAAAAATCAAAATCAATTAGGACAAAATCCTATAAATCATGGAAGTTAGATATTCGAAATCCTGTTGTGTTTCTCGTGAGGTCTATACCCATTGGGATGGGTTCGACATCCATTTCGTACTTGGGGTTTTTAACAGTATGATTTAGGGTTCCAATTCTTGGGTCATTGAGGAAGCGTTGGTGCGAATAGATGGCGCGGAAGTACTCAGGGGTGGTAGTCGAAGCTTTTGAGCGGGGGTTGAGGAAGTTCGATGGTAGTCTATGGGGTGCGATGCACTGTACAGTGCCAGAACTGCTGTCGACGAGTTGAGATAGACTGGTGCGAGTTATATCTTTTGGGTATGGAGGGGTAGGGTTTTCGAAGAGGAAGACGATGGATGTTCTTGTAGGAATTTCCGTGAACTGATGGTGTAATTCGGTGATAGTGTAAATGAAGGAGCGCAACAAATTATTGATTTGGGGAAGAAGGGAGCAAGAGTAAACGGGCCAGGGGAGTAAGAAATTGGATGGGCCAAGGAATTCTAGTGAGCCCAATGTGGTAATGTAATGAAATTTATAAAAAATCAATACCCGTTTAAGATTTGAAAATATTATAACTCATTCATATATAATCAGAATCACGAACCGTAAGTTGCATTGGGACCGTATGGACGAGAGCTTCAAAATGAAGCTGACTGGAAGTGGGTTTGATCTCGTTTGAATTTATGGCGAATAAAACTGTTTGATTCAGATCAAACAACAGTTTATCGTTCTTTAACGATGAACTGCAAATGTGAGTAAAACTCACCAACTCTGAACAGTTTATATTTTCATGTTGTATTTTTTAGAACTGTTAGAAATTGTCTGATTTACTGTGTGTTGACTGTTTGATTGAACTGCTAGTCAGTTAGTTGAATTTCTATATTGATTCTGTTTAACAGAATATATCATATGGAATTGAAAGTGATGTTATCTATATTGTTTAACATCTGTGATGCAGGGAAACAGGTTGGAGGAATCCGACTGGATTCCTCAACAGTTATTTTTATTGTTTTTCATATATGGTTATATGATGTGATATAAAATCTGTGGGCGATTATATGTGCTTAGACGATATTGAACATCGTGATTTGATATGATTGAATACCATAACATACCGAAATAGAATTGAAAGGGGATTTTCAAAGTGATATTGAAAACAGAATATTTATAAATTGGAATATTTATAAATAAGAGATATTTATAAATTTAAATATTTATAAATAAGGAATATTTATAAATTGGGATATTTATAAATAGGAGATATTTTAAAAAGGAAAATAAATTCAAAACATTTCTTTTTGAATGGAAAGGCCTGTGTGGCGGGTTTGGGGATTTTCCCGATGCTCCCGATACAAAGGAGGCTATGGCGAATATTCCCGGGAATTTAAGGAGTTAGTATATTTTTAAGAATAAATTTGAAAAGGAAATATTTGCAAACCATTTGCAAATAGAATAAAATAGAGAAAAGAAATATTTGTAAACCATTTACAAATAGAATTGAAAGGGAAATATTTAGAAAATAAATAGAGTTAATAAAAAGGGAAATTGGTATATAAAGGAAACCGTTATAAAAAGGAAAACGTTATTAAAAGGACATTTATAAAGTGAAAAACCATTACTAATAGTAAATCTTTATAAATGAATAAACGTGTTAAAAAGGGGATCTTTTTAAAATGGATAAACGTTATAAAAAGGAGTTAATCGAATATGGTATTCGAAGTTAGTTAATCGAATATAGACATTCGAAAGGAGTTAATCGAATATGGTATTCGAAGTTAGTTAATCGAATATGGTATTCGAAGTTAGTTAATCGAATATGGTATTCGAAGTTAGTTAATCGAATATGGTATTCGAAGTTAGTTAATCGAATATGGTATTCGAAAGTTAGTTAATCGAATATGTTATTCGAAAGGGGTTAGTCAAGTCGAGTTAGTCAAATAGAGTTAACCAGTAGAGTTAATCAGTTAGAGTTAACCAGTTAGAGTTAATCAGTTAGAGTTAACCAGTTAGAGTTAATCAGTTAGAGTTAACCAGTTAGAGTTAATCAGTTAGAGTTAACCAGTTGGAGTTAATTAGTTAGAATTAATCGATTAGAGTTAAAACGAACTAGAGTTAATCAAATATAGTTATTTGAGACAGAGTTAGTCAAACATAGTATTTAGGGTAAGTTGCCATCTTGTACGACTGCAAGCGTAATTCGCAGGGCTGTAAATAGCCTACGGCGGTCGGATGTTTCCTGAGGCAGTCAGGCGTAACCATTGTGATCGCTGCGATCTAGAGTCAAGCGAATGAAGTTTAATCGAGTTGAGAAATAAGTTAAGTTAAATAAGTTGAGTTGATCGGGTGGTTCGACCAAGTTAGTCAAGCCTAGTTAATCGAATCGAATTGGTCGAACCAAGTAAGTCGAGTTAAGTTAGTCAAGTTAGTCGAGCCTAGTTAATCGAATCGAATTGGTCGAACCAAGTAAGTCGAGTTAAGTTAGTCAAGTTAGTCGAGCCTAGTTAATCGAATCGAATTGGTCGAACCAAGTAGATCGAGTTAGTCGAGTCAAGTTAAGTTGGTCTAGTTAAGTTGGTCGAGTTAAGTTCGTCGAGTTAAATAAATCGATGTTAGTTTCATCGAAAGGAGTTATCGATGTTAGTTTCATCGAAGGGAGTTATCGATTATAGTTTAATCGAAGTGAGATTTTCAAATATGAGATATTTGAAAAGGAAGAGTTATCGAATATTAGTTATTCGAAGAGAGATTATCGAATATCGTTTATTCGAGAAGAAGTTAATCGAATATAGGTTATTCGAAGAAGAGTTAATCAAATAAAGATTTCTCGAAGAGAGCTAATCGACGAATTCGATTATATCGAATTCGGGAAAGTACTTATACTTTTCTAGTGTTTAAATAGATATTTATTTATTTATAAATAAATAAGTGTTAGGTTAATTATTCAATAATAAGAATAGAAGTTATAATTAAAGTTAGATAATTCGAAAGAAGGGATTATAACGTTATCGTTATAACCAATGTTTTAAATATAGAAGTAGATTAGTAAAATTGGATCCGAGAAAGGCGTAAAGAAGTTGTTAAAGATTTAAAAGATAAACTTTGACCATTTTGAAGTTATAACGTTGTTCAGTTAAGGTCTGAGAGGTAATTATACCCCAACTTGAGTGACTTCCTTCTTAACTAAGAAATGGTAAGGTTTGATCGTAAAGGAGTTTTGGGAATGTTTTCTAAACGAGAATCAGAAATGTTTTCTGATAAAAGAAAATAAGAATTTAGAACATAGGGAAACAGGAGATAAGTAAATAAATGAACTAAAGAGATTTATGTTAAATGATGTTTGTTCGATATAATTACCATTTGGAAATAATATCGTTGTTTGCACACTTGTTTTTCTTTGATAGTTAAATCACAGACTATCGAAGTTTTGACCATTTTAACGTTGTTAATATGGAGAGACCGGTTGGATTATTATCCAAAGAACCACTTTGTATTGGCATAAGCGTCGCGAATCATATATGCCAAAGATAATTGAAGACGGAGTAAAATGCAAGGACTATCCTGTCTACAGAATAGTGCCTTCGGTTTGTCCAGTCCCAGGACAACTTGTATGGATGAATGTTTGACAGAGTATATCCAATGGATCGCATAAGTTGATCTGTTCAAACGTATTCACGTTTGGTGGCGGAGGAATTCGTTTCTCTTAGCTGTATACCCGTGTTATTTTTGGATAAGTCAATTTGTGATTTAGCGGGTATGACGATGTGACATTTTAAGTTAATGAAGATGGATGTCTGACAGAGTATTTCCAGAAAGGTCACGTACATTGATTTCTTTAACCGTACCAAGAGTGGAAGCGGAGAAGGAAACTTCTTTTAACTGACACGTAATGTATTGTTGTAGAGGTAAATTAGTGATTTTCGATGGATCTGACAATGTGGCATTCGAAGTGAATCTATTGTGGTGATAAAGCGTAGCTTCTAGCCTCATCATCCGGTAAATGACAGAAATCGGGCAGGCAGCATGGCTAAGTCGGTCGCACCGAAGTAGGGTGTATAATCACCTGTCTAGTGAATATTCATTTGTTTCTTAAATCTATCAATGCTGTCCCGTATATATACGGGAACGGTTGCTGATCCCAACCGTTGGTGATGTACATTCGATACACTCAAGCGAAATGAGTGGTCGGTCATGTGTGGCTGAGTTGCAAGATGTTCTTGTTGAACTCCAGTGTATCGTTCCTAGAGTACACTGATCTGAAGGTGGTTCCATACCTTGTCATAGTTGGAAATCCATTATCCAATACGTGCTTGCGATTTTGATTGTATACTATATATGTAGAACGTGATATGAAAGCGTTTCTGCTAGTTGATATCTATTTGTATATAGACATTATTATAATATCAAAAGGTTTTTGATATAAAGATATTTTGGATTCTCATAAGGGAAAAACCCGTTCCGTTCTGCGGCGTGGTCTTATGAGATATCGTTTACTTGTTCATATACCTGTTTTAAACTGTTTTACTCATACCAGTCCCATGACTGACCCGGAGTTTATTTGTTTTGTTTTCCCTAAACTCTTGGGTGCCTAATTTTGTACGGGTAGCCAAGTAGTCAGAAATTTACAGATATACTGGAAGAGCGTGGAGCAGGAGGCTTAAAGATCATATAGCTATCGTTATTTCCGCTGTGTTGTAAGTGTTGTACTCTGATAAGTGCTATTGTATACATAACTGTTATATTTCAAAGTTATGTTATCTATTATATGTTATTTGTTCCGTTGTGAGGTTCGTGTTACTCTGATGTTGTGTTCTTCTTTTTCTTCTATTCTAAGTTTCTATCTTATCTATTCTCACCTTCTAATTTCTTTCATTAATTACTGGGATTTTTCGATGTTTTGGTTATTGACGTCGAGCTTACGTCGATAACCAAAGCCGCTCAAAATCCGGGTTACTACAAATTTCTTGCTTGCAAAATTATATGTCAAACGAAAACTTACTTAAGAGATGATTTCATATTGCAGACCATCTTTCGAGCGCTTGTTCCTATAAAATCTGAAGAAACATAGCAACCCCAGCAACACTAATTCAAGTGTCGAATGCGGGAAATATCAACATTCGCGAATGCGGAAATAGAAAAGCACTGCCTTGAAAATTGAAAAAAAAGAGTCGCCAAGATCTAAAAAGCCAGCAAGCGCAACGATAAACAAACAAGAGAGTTGTAAGTTTCTCTGAAGGGGCATCTCCCAAAAAGACGTCCAAGGCCCCGGTCCTTTAACTAAGATCGCTTGCTAAGCCAAGCATCCAATAAAGGAACTGACGAATAACCTGTGAAACGGTACACAAGTTAAAGACCTCCTCGAGATGGGGCACTAAATCCAAAGACCACCCCCTCCAAAGAGCTCCATGAGCGGGGGCACTAAATCCAAAGACCTCCCCGAGCGGGGGCACTAAACCCAAAGTCCTCAACTAGCGGGAGCACAATATATAAAGTCCTCCCCTAGCGGGAGCACAAATATCTAAAAACTTCTCCAAGTAGAAGTGCTGAACTAGTAAACAAAAGTCATAATTCCTATTGTATTGACAAAGCTCAGAAGCTTCATATGTGTCGGCAAGCATAAGTAGCTTCGACTGACAAAGTCAAAGCTTCTAGCATGACAATTACAATTACAATCAGAGAAACTCGACAAACTGATCACATCGAGCTCTTGAGATTCATGACGAACCACGGTAGTGAGGCAACACAACCACATAAGAGTCGAATAATACCCGGAAAAATACCACGGGTCCATCACGACATTGCAACGACGAGCCAAAAACTAGTATACTCTCATCGAGTAAGCCAATAAAGTTGGTTTGATCTTGCCTTCAAAATGGGGCATTTGAAGAATTCGGCAAAATCGATATTTTCGATGTATCAATAAAACGCATTGCACCAATAAGGATCAACCTGGGAAACCCAATTAGAATCTCGTAACACAAAGGCTTCCTCTTCTACAATGCTCCAGCTATAAATATCTCACATTTCAACATGAGATATAAAAAAGAGATTAAGAAATTATTATACATTACGGCAAGTCATCGTGAAATAGATATTTATAATTTTATGTATCCCAGGATGATCCATGATGTCAAAACAAATTCAAATTTCTAAATCTAAGTGAGGTAGGGCAACAGATCTAAAAATAGACACTCAACAAACTCTCCTTTCCCTGGAAATCTTGCGACAAATTCGGCAATGGAAAAACAAGTGCAGACTTGATTAAAAATATATTGAGTTAGCACATAATGGCATCTTTCCGGCAAGTTGTCAAGAGGACAAGAAATAATCAAAAACTGATCATCTTACAGTCCAAAAATTGCAATCGTTCTGACCTCGAAAACTCAAATCGAAGCTCCAATTTGAACAGATACACGTTCATAAAATATGAACCATCATACAAGGTTATATAAGTCGATAAAACAGTGAGGCTTGAAATCTGTATTTGGTATACATATCGATTTGTGGAAATCAAGTATCATTGTGAATTTAGATTAGAGTATCGTATTTATGGAGAAAATGTTTGACGAATTATAAACAGTTAAACAAAATAGTTCTGTATAGGAATGTTATTCAATCCCGGGCACAAGACTCAATATAATTCACTTTTTAATGATTAACTAATTTATTGTTGACGTGGATGATCAATAACAAAGTATAAGTCCAAAATCGTGCAAGCACTTGTTGTAATTACAGAACAGGTTGCATGAAGCATATAAATTCAGCTAACAAATTCTACGCTCGGATTATTTGGAATCAGCAAGTCAAAGGGTCAAAGCATGATTTTCCATAGCGAACAAAAAGCTATAATTGAATATCAATGCGCAATAAATTCAAAAGTCAAAGCATTCAAGTTTGGGATAAAAAATACAAGTGCTTAGCTACACTAAGATATGAACAAATCAGACTCAAGCCACTTTAGAAAATTGCCGATTCCAATGAAAAGATACAAGTCGATACAAGGATCCATCGAAGTCCGTATTTTATAAAAATACGAGATTTAAGGGGAAAATGTTAACTCCATTACTAACCAGTAAAAGTTCAGTTAGGCATTCCGCTAAACATTATAAGGGCAAATCTCGGATCGAGCAAATCCGCATCAGCTCTTACGCATGGACCAACTCATTTATAGATCAAGCAAAAATATACACAACATATAAAAAACGGTGTCAAAGTTGTCGTGGGTCCAGCAAGTGTTTCTCACAGTCATGGATTGCTCGTTCACAATTACTTACTAGGTCGATCACCTATATTGGGTCGAGCACTATTCATCATGTACTAGTCGAGCACCATTCATTGATGACTGGTCATGCACCACCTGTGTGATGGGTCGTGCACTCCAACTCGGGTCAGTCGCTCACTTCCATCAACAAGAGTCGTTCGCTCCAGCACCACTAGGAAGATGTATCGAGCGGTGTTGTTAAATGATGGGCGACCATCACTTGAAAGAGGGGTCGAGCGGTGTTGTCAAATGATGGGCGAGCATCACTTGAAAGAGGGGTCGAGCAGTACAGTTAAATAATGGACGAGCACTATCTTATATGCCAATACATGAAGCAGTTACACAATGTAGTGGGAAACGCTTGAACATTATCTACAAATGGGATGTCCACGTCAGGAAAGCATGGGGCGGATGTTTCACACGTGAAACTTATGTGAACCGGTTAGTGCCATTTCTATAATCATTTTTGGGTTGCTCGCACATGGAATTTCCGGTTCGGTCGTTGAAGAAATCTTGGTTGCTCGTGTAGTATATGTCTGGTCAGTCTGACAGCTGTTCATAGCTGGCTCCAGCTGTCCAGCGGCAGTTTCGTAAATACCCCAACGAACGAACCCAACCCTGTACACCATAATTACAGCTCTGCCATCACCTCCAAACTTCGCCTATAAATACCCCATTTAACCACCATTTGAGGGACCATTTTTTTCCAACCTAATGGGCTGTCATTTTCGGCTTTCCACCATTCCCAAGCACTCCACGCTCAATTCATCTTCCGCCAATGCCAAATCGACAAAGTCATCTCCTCCGATCTCCACTAGAGATCATCTCAAGTCCTCTCCATCCTTTCCATCGATTACTCGATCGGATCTCCTCCAATCTCTATTAGAGATCATTCAAGCTCCATTCTACTTCTCTCCAACCGCCATTAATCCTCCACCAAGCATCGATTCACATCTCAACCGCCATGGATTCATCGATGATCCTCTAAGTGCTTAAACTATGGAAAATAAATTCTCATAATCGTTGCATTCATATAGATCCAACTATATCAATAATGGATCAGAGAGAATCAAGTCATTAAAGAGAGGAAAATCATTGTAAAAAGAGAGAATGAGCAAAATGGAAGAGACATGTACCTTTCAATATCACATATGATAATGAAAACACTTCCAAAGTGGACATAGATCTATTTTAGATCGAACCACTATAAAATCCTTGTGTTTTTTACTTGCTTTTATTTTACGTGGCTCCATTTTCTAACTCTAACCGTTTGGTGAAGTGCATTAAGTTCATCTTTGTTGTTGAGATCCAACATTGGTTTAAACAGTTTTCTACTAGAAAAATTATAGACACATTCAAGCCTAGGTCCTTATGTCAATCAACAATATCAAACTTCAAGGTTTTACCATATCTAATAGTTAGGCCACCCAAACTACCAAACATATCATTGTTCACATCATTTGACAAATGCGATCAAGAACATTACAGTCTAATGCAACAACCTGTTCAGATATTCTAGCGAAAGACTTTCTTTTTTTCAAATGCATAAAACACTGGTTAATTTCCTGAAACTAATTAATGCTTGCAAATTAAACCTTCAATTAAATTACTAGGGAGTGAGGAATAGAAATGCAGAATATGATGTTTGGATTATGTAATAAAGGACCCAAATGTTGAAAAACATCATAACCATCTCTCCAAAACTATAACTTAGATTCAATTTTATCACAAAAGGCATCACAACATTCTATGAAATAAGAAACATCGCGGTAATTCGTAGTATTGAGTTTTGAACTTCAAAGGATCCGATATAAGTCGGAATTCTATGAAACAAGAAACTTTTGAATCTTGTTGACTATAATTTTCTAATGAAATAGAAAAAGTCCAAAATTCATATAATAGATTGTTAGTTATGTCAAATTCAAATTTTCAAATAGTCGCTAGGTAAATCGTTTATAAATGAGAACATTTATTTAGTTAATTTAATAAGGATCTCTATATAATTTGGGTACCATTTAACTTGAAACTGTTAATGTTGGGATATAAATCTATATTGTTTATATGTGAAGCTATATGATAATTTTATTTGGATATTTACGATAATATTAATTTATTATTCTTTAATTAGACTATTTTGGGATTTAAATATATTTTATTTATATTATATAAGCCTTAGGAATAGCGATTTTGCAAATGGCCTCGGTTTTCGGTGAAATTAGTTTCATTGGAATCGTAACGTTGAATTATTGTATGAAACCAAATTTCATGGTAAAATGATGTCATATGTGACAACGGTAGCCGTAAATGCCTAGGTTTATATTTATTCATTTTATCGATTTAAATTGAAAATTTAGAATAATGATTCTCTAACGAACTCGGAAATTGACAAAATTAATTTTATTAAATTCGTAAAGATTTATAATTGTAGTATTTCAATTTTCGAGTTAATAGGATTTATTTTGTGATTGTACGCAATTAAATGGTTTTCGATTCACATATATGAGTAATTGAGGAATTTTCTCAAACGATCTCGGAATTCGACGAAACATGTAACGACCCGGAAAATCTGAACCAATTTAAAAAAATTAAATTGGCTAAAATAATGGATTTTAAATACTTAAAATAAATATTTTAAATAATAGCAATGAAAAGTGAGTTTGAATCGACGTTTGAAAACGAATATAATTAATTCTAATTATAATAAAGGCCTCAAATGGCACTGCAGTTTCAAAAATTGAATTAAAACTTTGTCGGACTGTACCGGGTGCAAAACAAAACGGATTTGAGTGAAACCAAAAATATTTAAATCTGTTAGTGAATACCTTTCTAACGAATCTGAAAAATTGAAGTTACATAGCGGAAAGCAATTGTTATGGCCAAATGAATTTTCAGAAAGGTCGCTATGGAAATTATATAGCCCGTGAAATTGGCCAATTTGCAAACGACCTCGGAATTTGGCGAAACCACTTTTGTTGGATCCGGGATGTGAATTTATTGCTAGCTTTCAAATTTCATAATTTTTGAAGCTATTATGTGAGCGTGGCAAAGGAAAACGTGTTTTGGTCAACTATAGTTAAATTGGATCGACCAGAAATGGGCCATTTTTCAAACGGTCTCAGAATTCGATAAAACTAGTTTTGTTGGGACCGTATCATCAAAACATAGCTAGATTTATTTTTCTGGAATTTTTCGAATCAGTTTGTGGCCCTGGTAAATTAAAATGTACGTTCAAACTAAATATTGAATGTTATATATTTTAATTTGAAGGAAAACTAACTGAAACAGTCGAATGGGCCTACGAAACATATCCCATTGTGTTCGGAATGGGGGTAAAACGCTAGGGACGATAGTCGTTGGGTTTGGATTGGTGTTCGTGGGTGGAAGAGGGTATTTTAGAGATTTTACAATATATAAATAAATATAAAAAAATTCATTGGTCAGAAAACATATTCTCTCTCCCCGAAATATCGCGACGAACGACGGAAACACGTTCATCACTTCCCGTTCATTTTTTGATCAATCCACGCAAAATTAGCCCCACCTCCAGTTGAAGATTTTGTAGAGCTCCTCGAGATCTTCAAATCCATATAAAGTTTGGAATTTTTCATGCCCTGTGGAGTGAGAATCGAGCTCAGGAAGTTTGGGTGTTTTCGCCGCCGCCCCGCCTGCTACAGGCGATCGAACGCCTCCCCCCTCCAGGCGCCAGCGCGCCTCTCCTCCCCCTTCGATGCTGCGAAGGCTGATCGACGAATAGCTACACAGATTCGAAGAAAAATCCAAACCTAGTTTTGAACCTTTCAACTGAGGTATGGCCATATTAATTTTCAACAGTTTTAACACCTTTAAACCGTTGCAAACTTTGAAAAATCACATCTTTTTCGTTTCTTGACAAAATTCGATGAAACAGGAAACATCGTGACCGTGAGGACGTCTTCTACATTTTAGAAGAGACCGCATATTTTTCTGAGCCTTCTACTATTTTTGGTGGAGTGGAACCCAATGTGAGATTTATAATTTGTAAACGATATGGAAAACGACGATGTATAAATTATATAGTCGATGTATGAGTTATATAAGCATTGTACACCTCTTGTATAAGCGTTGTATACGTTGTACACCTCTTGTATAAGCGTTGTATAAGTTGTACGTTCGATGTATAAGTTGTATATGCGTTGTAAAAATTATATATGCGTTGAAATAAAAGTGAAATGCTATATATATATATATATATATATATATATATACGCCCCTCGTCCACAAACCATAGACGATATTTATTGGTTGTGATTGGTGTGAAAATTGATTGATAGCGAATGGTTGATTGGAATTGTTTGTGGTTGATATTGATTGATTGTGGTTGAAAAATACCTATTTGTGGTTGAGAAATATTTGGTTGAAACCACATAGGATTAGTTTGTGGAAATGAAAAATATATACATGTCGCCTGCGTGCGAACTAGATGCATGATTCCCCATTGTCAAAAACCGCGAGGTTTTAAGGTAGAGCGAGGAGCCGTACTAGGGACGGTCCTGGTTTTAACTACCCTGCCGTTATGCTGCCGAAATTTTGAATAATATTCATGTGTTTGAATTATTTTCATTTGTTGAAACTATATTTATTCGTTGAATAGAAAACCTTCATGTGTTAAGTCGATATTCATTCGTTGGATAGAAATTCATGTGTTGAATGGTATTCGTGTTTTAAATATAAAATCACATTTTTATCTATATATATAAACTATAGAAAACCTTCATGTGTTGAATCGATATTCATTCGTTGAATTGAAATTCATGTGTTGATTGGTATTCGTGTTTTAAATATAAAAATCACATTTTTATCTATATATATAAACTATAGAAAACCTTCATGTGTTGAATCGATATTCATTCGTTGAATTGAAATTCATGTGTTGAATGGTATTCGTGTTTTAAATATAAAAATCACGTATATATATATATATATATATATATATATATAAACTATAGAAAACCTTCATGTGTTGAATCGATATTCATTCGTTGAATTGAAATTCATGTGTTGAATGGTATTCATATTTTGAAATAAATTGTTTTATAATAAAAATCACATTTTTATCATCTATTTGAACTATATAAAATAATCTTGTTTTGAAAGAAATTGTTTTATAATAAAAATTCTATTTTTATTACCTATATGAACTATATAAAATAATAGTGTTTTGAAATGAATTGTTTTACAATAAAAATCACATTTTTATTATATACATGAATTGTTAAATATAGTGAAGTGTTGAAATAGAAGACAGTTAGATAAAAATATCATTTTTATCAAAAGTATGAAAAGAATATAGCTTTGAAATCGAAGAATCGATATATATATATATATATATATATTTATATATATATAAATAGAATTAAAATATATCGAATAACGAAACAGCAGTTCGTATTTTGAAACCGAAATTTCAAACGATTATACCGGGAGATCCGACCATCGGATTTTCCTAAATCGCAACCGTTGGGTTCGCTTTGGAAATATCTTTCCAACGGCACCAACTTTGTAAAAATACAACGGTTGGATTGTCTGGAATGTTTAATTCAAATCTGAATAAAAACAGCGCAAGAATCAATTATATTTATATATATATATATATATTTAATCGAATAACGATGCTGCAGTTCGTATTTTGAAATCGAAACTTCAAACGATTATACCGGGAGATCCGACCGTCGGATTTTCCCGAAACTGGAACCATTGGATTCGTTTTTAAAAGATCTTTCTAATGATGTAAATTTGGTGAAGATCCAACGGTTAGATTTTCAGATATGTGTAAATCAAATCTGAAGAAAAACAGCGTCACGGCCGCGTTATGGCCCGAAGCGTCGTTTTGAATAAATTGGCTATTTTAAAATAAATAAAAATAGCGATAAATCATTATAAAATATTATAAACGATATGGATGTGGAATTTAGAAACTAACTGAAGGTTGGCTAAGTCGAATGGTTTCCTGGGTGTTGATCTGATGTTGGTTTCGGCCTTCGGGGTTAATATTTGGGAAATCGTTCTCTTACTGATTGACGGTTAGCGACTAATGAATTGAAATGATGCGTATGTGTATTTGTGTTGCACTTGTTTAACATATACGTGAGTTGCTCAAAAAGACCGGGTTTATCCCATTTTGAATAACTGAATCGACGATAATAAATCGAAGATGAAGACGGTGGTCGAAGACCGGAGATCTTCACCTCGTTTGGATGGTAACCGAAGTCCTGATTGGGAGGCATCCCGAAATATGGATAATGAGTGGTGATTGTCCAGACGTACGTGGTGATCGATGGGTTTGCGAGGTATATAGTGCCTCCGGTTTCGTTCAGACCCAGAACGGACTTGCAAATGGACAGTGTGTCTGACATTGGAATTTATTCTGTGTGATTGATAGCCATCAGTTGCACGGTGTGAATTGCCTGTGTGGCATGCTAAGATGCAGTGATCAGGGCTTTTGTTGAAAAGCAAAGTCTTGTGGTGATGATCAAAGCACCGCCTGTGTGGCGTAGCTTTGTGAATAACGTGAAATCGCGAGCCTCACACCCCGGTATGAACCAGAAACGGGAGAAAGTACCTCAGGGAGGGCCTGCGTTTCCTCCTAGCTAGAAGTGGCGTCAGTGGTTTTACACGCCCTGACGAGTTTGACTTATGTGGTTGTTGCTGTTGCGAGGCGCCTCGGTTTGATCGGATGATCCGGGTCCGATGGAGTCATTTGTTGGCTCGCTTACGCCCCAAAGGGCGGGGAAACGTAGTGTTCAGGCATTTTAATCCACTCTGTGTGGACCGGCCCTGACGATCCAAGGGTCGATGCGTTCTGATCCTGAGACTCGGGCTAGGCAGTCTCGAATTCGGTAAGGACTATCTTTTGCCTTGGTTCATGACGTAAATCCAATTTCCAAATACGACATCGTGCGGTTTTGTTTGTATATATATATGGCGACATGATATATGGTACCCATGCCGTCTATGATTGATAGTTATGATTGATATTGTTTTTGAAACTTATAAACACTAGTAATAATATCAAATGCTTTTGTCTTATTCGTATCAAGCATATCTTGGCCATTGTAAGGTAAAAACTTTATCCTCCGGTTTGCGTTGCATTGTGCGATGGGAACTGAGTCTTATAATGGTTTCAGTTTTATATAAAAACATTGCGATGTTTAAAAGAATGATTTGTTTTAAAGCACTGGAAATCCAATGGAGTCAACCCGTTCCACGAAAGTGGCGTGGTCCTGTGATTAGCCATATTATAAATGTGTTGAGTAGATTTCTCATACCAGTCCCATGACTGACTCGTAGTTTGTTTCACTTTCAAACTCGGGTGCCCCTTTTTTTTCTACAGGGTCAGCCTTGTATTCAGGTTTAGCTTGTTCTTTCTGGATAGCTGGAGCTGAAGAAGGATTCTATCATTTATCTCTTTTTATGCTGTTCAGCTCCTATTGTACATTATGTTTGTTTTCCGCTGTAGACATTTATGTATATCTGAACTGTATTTGTACTAAGTATGATCCTGTATACTGTGTAACTCTGATGATTACGTTTATCCAGTATATTCTATTGTGCATTATCTGGTGTATTTATTAATTTCTGTTCTACTATTATCTGTTTCTGTGTTATATTCCAGGGATTACCCTTGCCGCCGTCAGTACGTGGTTTGGGGTCGTCTCATTTGTTATCAGAGCCTTGGTTAAGCTTTGTTCTGGAATATAACATATGAACGAACTCGTCAGAAATAGAACCAGTAGTGTTCTAGGACGGGTAACTCTATACAGATAGGATCAGTAATATCCTAGTATAAGTAAAGCAGAATGAAATACACCCCAGGGGACACATTTACATTGAAATGACACTTTGTCTGCTAATTGCAGACGTACTAGAAAATGAGTGACAGGAACAGAAGAAATAATCGTATGGCTTGACCAGCTAATGAGCCAGTTGTGCTCCCACAGCCAGAATCAGATATAGAAGTTCTATTCAAGAGATTTCAAAATCTGGGTGGATCGCCGTTCTTCGGCAAAGAGTCCATTATGGAAACACAAGCTTTGATCCGTTCTGCAGAGAAAATCTTTGAGGGTTTAAAGCTGAGAGACGATCAGAAAAGATTACTGGCGTCTTGGGCACTCAAAGAAGAAGCTTTGTTTTGGTGGGATTCAGGTATTAAAGATAATCCAGAAGGTGATATCACCTGGGACAGATTCAAAGTGATTTTCTTAGAAAGATTTACTCCTCCCGAAGCAACCGAGCGATTATGTGATGAATTTTCTTATCTGATACAAGGTGATATGACCATCCCAGAATATCATAAGAAATTCAACGAACTTTCTCACTTTGCTCCTCATCTGATTCAAGATCCAAAGAGGAAGAATCTGAGATTTATTCATGGCCTGCAAAGAAAATATCAGAATAGTGTGATGAGGAATGTGAAACTTCCTTTCTCAAAAATGATTTATATGGCTTATCAGTATGAAGATCTCGACAAGAAAGGTATGTTACCTTACGAAGAAGGGGTCAGTTCTAGTAACAAAGATGAGCCTGAAACTGATAATCCCGAGGCCAGTGCGATATCTGAGGTGAGTAAGAAGCCCAAAGTCAATCGAAAAAGGGCCAGATCTGAAAAGGAACCAGCAACGACGTCCACCTGCTCTAACTGCAGGAAACCAGGGCATTTGACCAGGAATTGTAAAACCTTGAAGAAACGAAAGAAGGGGTTTAAACCCGATAACCAGTTTCGAGAGAATAGAAAATGCTGTCAATGCCATCGGATTGGCCATCTTGAAAAGGATTGCAGGCAATTTAAGAAATCCAAAGCAGTACATATAAATGAAGTAGCAGAATCGTCTGAGCCCTCAGCTATTCAAGAAAGGCCAGATGTTTTAGAAGGCATGCTAACTGTCAAAGATATCCCAGTTAAAGTACTGTTTGACACCGGCGCGTCGCGAAGCTTTGTTGCAAAGAATGCAGCTAAGAAACTGGATTTAAATTTGAAGAAGCTCAAGGAACCAATGATTGTCCAGAATCCGGTTGGGGGTTCCATTGATCTCAGTTGGGTTTGTGGAGTGTCGGTTTCTTTTTCTCGTTATCGGTTTCCTACCATCGCGGTCGTCATGAATTTTAAAGAGTCTGATCTTATCTTGGGGTTAGATTGGTTGACCAAATATGAAGCTGAAGTTAAATGCGCCGACAGAGTCGTAAAGGCGAAGATAAAATCAGGTGATTATATAACCATTCCCTGTGAAGGTCAGAATTCAAGTTGAAAGGATTTTGGGGCAGCGTTGGATGTTTCTCCTGTTCAAATAGAAAATATCCCTGAAGTTACAGAGAATATTCCCGACCTTATAAAATATATTCCTGTCGTCCAGAACTATGCGGATGTATTCGAAGAAGTTGTTCGCTTACATCCGCAGAGAGAAATAGATTTCAAGATTGCTTTAATTCCGAATGCAAGGCCGATAGTTCACGCTATTCGAAGAATGTCCTTGAAAGAGAAAGAAGAATTAGACAATCAAACACGACAGCTAGTACGGAAGGGTCTGATCAGGCCTAGTTTCTCTGATTGGGGTGCAGCAGTGGTGTTTGTCCCAAAATCTGACGGTACTCTACGGCTATGTGTGGATTATCGTGATCTGAACAAACAGACAATAAAGAATAAATATCCATTGTCGCGGATTGATGATTTGTTGGATCGATTAAATGGCGCACAAGTATTTTCACGAATGGACCTAGCTACATGTTTCCATCAGCTTCGTATCGCCGAGGAGTGTGTTCCTTTGACAGCATTCAGAGGTCCCGACCTATACTACGAGTGGTTAGTAATGCCGTTCAGCTTATGTAACGCTCCAGCTTACTTCGGCGATCTGATGAACAGAGTATTCAAAGGAGTATTGAATAAATTTGTTCTGGTTTTCATTGATGATATCCTTATCTTCTCTAAGTCAGAAAGCGAGCACGAAAAACATTTGGAACAAGTGTTAGAAATTCTCAGAAAGAATGTGTTGAAAGCAAAGTTTTCCAAATGTATATTCTGGCAAGAAGAAGTCAAATTTCTGGGCCACGTCGTATCGAAAGAAGGAATTGTTGTGGATCCAAGTAAAATCACAACTATTCAAAATTGGAAACAGCCCAGTACTCCTACAGAAGTCCACAGTTTTCTCGGATTGGCTAGTTATTACTGGAAGTTCATTAAAAACTTTTCGAAGATATCTGGTCATTTAACGTAGCTTACAAAGAAGCACTCTAAATTCAAATAGACTCCAGAAGGTGAAGAGGCTTTTGAAGAGCTAAAGTTAAGATTGACGACAGCTCCAGTGTTAACCATCATCGATGGCAATCAGGATTTGAAAGTCTGGACAGACGCTTCTAGAGAAGGCCTTGGCACAATGTTAATGCAAAGAGGTAAAGTGGTCGCTTATGCTAGCCGTCAGTTGAAGCCACACGAGAAAAACTATGTCACTCATGATCTTGAGTTATTGGCTATAGTATTCGCTTTGAAAATCTGGAGACATTATCTTCTGGGTGAGATATTTGAACTGTTTACATATCACCAGTCGTTAAAGTATCTGTTCACCCAGAAAGACTTGAATCTGAGGCAGCAACGTTGGCTGGAGTTTCTTGCAGCATATGACTTTGAGATTATATACACTCCAGGGAAAGCCAATGTCGTGGCCGATGCGTTAAGCCGAAAGAATGAAATGATTGCCAGTTTTATTATCACGACTTCATTGATAGATAAAATATCTGCTCTTCAGAAGGATGATCACTTCATTCAGAAGATCATAGAGATAATCCAGAAAGGCGAACCCTCGAGTTTTCAAGTTGATGATGAGGGGATTTTAAGGCCGAAAGGTTGAATTTGTGTTCCTAACATTGCTGAGCTTCGAAAAGAAGTACTGGATGAATGCCATAAGTCAAAACTTAGTATCCATCCGGGAGTAAGAAAAATGTACAATGACATCAAACGCACTTTCTGGTGGAAGTCGATGAAGAGGGACATTTCTTTATATGTTAGTCGATGCCCTACTTGCCAGCTAGTCAAAAGCGACCAACAGAAACTTGCTGGATTGTTGCAACCGCTAGACGTTCCAGGCTGGAAGTGGGAACATATTTCCATGGACTTCATAGATGGTTGCACAGAGCCAGAAAAGGAAATGACAGTATTTGGGTGATCGTATATCGCTTCACGAAGAACACCCATTTCATACCTGTCAGATCAAACAGGACTGCTCAGAGTCTGGCGCACATATACTTCAAGGAAATAGTTAGACTACATGGAGTGCCGCTCAGTATAGTCGGTGATAGAGATACAATATTTACTAGCAAATTCTGGGAGGGGATTCAAGTAGAGCTGGGAACAAAACTGAACTTGAGCACCGCTTATCATCCTCAAACAGATGGTCAAACTGAGAGGGTGAATCGTATACTAGAAGATCTATTGCGGGCTTGTGTTCTAGATTTCAGTGGATTATGGGAAGACCATCTGCATTTGGCTGAATTCTCATATAATAACAGCTACTAGGCGAGCCTGACAATGTCTCCATTCAAAGCATTATATGGTAGACCGTGCCGATCTCCTGCTTGTTGGGTCGAACCTGGTAATAGACTCGTGTTAGGGCCAGATATGATCCGAGAAGTTGCCGACAAAGTCGACTTTATTAAGAAGCGATTACTGTGAAAACCCGTAACTTCCCCGTAAAGGAAAGCGTCGGATAGATCGAGAACAAGCCACAACAGAACACATATAAAAGAACATTTCATTGTATATTACAACAATGCATCAGATTACAAGAATATACAGAGTACAAGTGAATATTACACCGAAATATCAGAGATTTAAATTACATTTAAATACATAGCAGCGGAAAATAATACAATACACAACTAGAAGAGATATACGGATACAAAGCTTTCCGGATATCGTTCCAGCTGTAAACCAGGATCCTGTGAATATAAATCTGCAAAACCAAAACTACTAGCTGCCCGTGTCAAAATAGGGGGCACCCAGAGTTTAGGTCAAAACAATAAACTCCAGGTTAGTCATGTGACTGGTGTGAGAACTAAAACAGTTAATCTTTATTTTTAAAGCTAGGTAAATTAAGGGACCACGCCGTAAAACACGGAACGGGTTTCCTCCCAAGAATACCAGTGCATAAAACAAACAGCGCAATGCTAAATAAAGAAAAATGAAGCTATTATAAGACCCAGTTCCCATCACACAATGCAATCGCAAGCCGGAGGATAGGGTTTTTACCTTATAATAGCCAAGAATGCTTGATACGTTGAAAACAAATCATTTGATACTATTATAAGTGCATAGTGTATAAAACAACTTCAAATCATAAGTATCAATCATAGGCGGCATGAGCGCCCCATCCCACTATGTCACCATACTAGGTTCTACAATTAAAACCGCAAATGTCACGTATTTGGAAATTGGATTTCCGTCTATGAACCGAGGCAAAAGATAGTCCTCAACCGATTCGTGACTCTCTAGCCCGAGCCACAGGCAAGCGCGCAGGCAAGCCTTTAGATCGTCAGGGCCGGTCCACCGATGTGGATTATTATGCCTGAACACTACGTTTCCCCACCCTATGGGGTGTAAGTCTGGTCCGTCTGCCGACCAGAATGCATCGGCCGAAACCGATATAACCGAGGCGCCTCGCAACAGCAACAACCACATAAGTCAAACTCGTCAGGGCGTGTAAAACCACTGACGCCACTTCTAGCTAGAAAGAAACGCAAGTCCTCCCTGAGGTCCGTCTCCCGTTTTTGGTTCATACCGGGTGTGAAACACGCGAAGTAAACGTTACACAAAGCTACGCCACAAAGGCCGTGCTTTGATCATCACCACAAGACTTTGCTTTTCAACAGAAGCCTCGATCAATTGCCACTTAGGCATGCCACACAGGCAATTCACTCCATGCGTTTGATATCCATCAATATATAACCCCTGAGCTCGTACGTCTCAGAGAAGGGCGTTAAGCAAGAGAATAAATTCTCTGCCGCCACACAGATATATATTTAATAGAAATCAATCACACAGACTAAAATCCAATGTCAGACACACAGTCCATTCACAAGTCCGTTCTGGGTCT
The DNA here is from genome assembly GCA_030737875.1 of Allium sativum. NCBI lineage: Eukaryota > Viridiplantae > Streptophyta > Magnoliopsida > Asparagales > Amaryllidaceae > Allium > Allium sativum. The sequence goes on along the minus strand of CM060916.1, from coordinate 1,048,250,032 downwards.
GAACGAAACCGGAGGCACCTAGTACCCCGCATATCCATCGATCTCCAAGTACGTCTGGACGATCACTAACTGTTTCCATCTTCTTGGGTGTACAGCCCAATCAAGATCATCAGTAATTACCCAAACGACGTGAAGACCTCCGGTCTTCGACCATCGTCTTCATCTTCGACTTATCGTCGTATCAGTTATTCAGAATGGGATAAACCCGGTCTTTCCGAATAACTCGCGTATATTTTATAAAGTGCTACACAAACACAACATACGCCTCATTCCAATTCATCAGTCACTAACCGTAAATTAATCAAGAGAATAATTCCCCAAATATTAACCCCGAAGGCCGAAACCAACATCAGATCAATATTCAGAAAACCATTCTACTTGGCTAACCGACCGTTAGTTTCTAAATTTCACGTTCATAGGGAAAGGTTCCCATTAATTTTTATCAAAGATAAATTCTTGAATTTATTCTCTAATCTTCTTTTGAATTTCGATTCAACTAGTCGGGATTAACGAAACTTACCGAAGTAATCATTTGTTTTAATTTCCCAATCCCAACCTATTCATCCCATGAAGTAAAACTGGTTATACTTCATATCTAACACCACGGTGTTACCGGTAAATTCAATTACCATTTCCTGTTCAAATCTAATTAAAGATTTAACTATCGCCAGGAGCAAAACTGGTGATACTCCATTTTCGATCATTTCAATCTAATTAAAGATTCATTAAAACTCCACTTAGTTTTAATCGTTATCTGGGTTAAAGAATCTGTGTCATTTAAAACACGGTTCACGATAAACCCAAAATCACATTCATTAATTATCGGGTTAAAGAACGAGTGTTGTTTAAAACACTGTTCACGATAAACCCAAAAATAAATATCAATTCAATTCCAATTAAATATCATTTAATTGGTACACTTCATTAAATCTAAATAAAAAGATTTAATCTTTTCTCAACTGGGTTCAAGAACAGTGTTAGTGAAGACACCATTCACGACAAACCCCAAATCACATTTGATATTCAATACAAGGCTCTGAATAGAAAATATATCGGCTTATATTCAATATCAAATTCTACGACTAACAAATGTCGTATTGGAAATAACGATATAAATATATCTTTCAAATTTCCATAACAACACCTGTATAATCACGAATTCCAACATCGAAATATTCCGAAGACAATTTCGATTCAATTCCACTCCAATGCAATCATTGGAAATTCTGGTTATTTTTAAAACCCTTTTCAAATTCAATTTATTTATTTAAAAATAAATAGAATTATTTTTCTAGTTCAAAACTAGTTCATTTCGATAAAAATCTATTTTTATCTTTTCAAATATGGAGTTTTTCATCCCAATTCTTTCTAAATCATTTCTTATGATTTCACACAAATTATTACTATTTTTAATAATTTTATCAAGGCCCGTACAGTCGATTTCCATCAATGGCCATCGAACTGCACTTATAGCGACCTTTTTCAAATTTGATTTGGACAGAATTCCAAATCCAACCGTTAGATTTCTAATTTCTAATATCCGTTAGAAAGCTCTTTTCGATACGAACCCAACGGTTCCGGTTTTAGGAGAATCCGACGGTCGGATCTCCCGTAATGTTCGTTTGAAATAAATGGTCGAAATTCTCGAACTGCCGCGGCGCGGCGCGCTCTATTCAGGCCATTATATTATATATATAATATATATAATATATACTTCGTCGATTTCTATTTAAAACGAATTATATAAATAGTTCTGAATTCGTTTCAAAAACATTTTCAACTTCCTTTTCAATTCAAATCACAATTGAATTCTTCTTTATAAATTCGTTTTAAAATTCATTTCTATTCAATTCAAATTTCATTTCAATTTGAATTCATTTCAATTCGCTTTCAATTCCATTTGAATTCGTTTTCAATTCAATTCCTTTCGAAATCGTTTTCAATTCAATTCATTTCGAAATCGTTTTCAATTCAATTCATTTCGAAATCGTTTTCAATTTAATTCATTTTGAAATCGTTTTCAATTCAATTCATTTCGAAATCGTTTTCAATTCAATTCATTTCGAAATCGTTTTCAATTCAATTCATTTCGAAATCGTTTTCAATTCAATTCATTTTGAAATCGTTTTCAATTCAATTCATTTCGAAATCGTTTTCAATTCAATTCATTTCGAAATCGTTTTCAATTCAATTCATTTTGAAATCGTTTTCAATTCAATTCATTTCGAAATCGTTTTCAATTCAATTCATTTCGAAATCGTTTTCAATTTAATTCATTTTGAAATCGTTTTCAATTCAATTCATTTCAAAATGAATAAAATCGATATAAATATCGTTTACGTCAAAATGGCGTCAATCTAATCAACACGGCTTCATAAATTTCTATTTTCAAATATTCTATTTCAAATAGTTGTTGTTATCAAAATATTTCGTTCAACACATGACCAATCTCAATGGATGAGTACTGTCAACACATGAACCTTTATTTTATAATATTCTTTATTTTTCAAATTGGAATGAGGCCCAATCAATTACCATATAAAGTTAATTATATGGATTTTCATACAACACATGTATATCATAGCATTGAAAAATAATCAACCATCAACCAAAGTGCACTACACTGTATAAGCATCAAATATAGATATTCAACGCTTATAACAGCCTGCCAATCAATCGATCGACATATTTAATCAATCAGGATGAGTGAACTTCAAATTTCATCCCAACACCCGTGTGGGGTTTTCAAACAATCAAACAAAGATTTTATTTGTGCAGTTGGGCGATGTGTAAAATTTATCGTCCCAATCAATGTCCTTCAAATAGGTGTACATAAACAAACCGTCTGGTTTATAAATGAATATTTTATTTATTCGCATTCCCGTTAAAAATTATATTTTTAACGATAAAAACATTTTATTTCAACAAATGAATTTCTATTATTCATGTACATAATAAAATGATATTTTTATTTTCTAACATATTTTAGAAAATTTCGGCGGCATAACGGCACGATACTAGAAACGGGACGAGGCCTAGCCTTATCCCCGGTCTAGTGAAGGCCCACGCCATTCACACATCAATCAAACCATTCAATTCACCAAATAATTCAATTTCAAATCAAATCATATAACTAACCTATGCAACCAAACAAACAAGTCCATGGTCTGTGGACGATTGTGTCGGGTGCTACTAAACACCGTCTGCATCCTAGTATATATATATATAATTAGAAAAAGAAATTTCGAGTGAGAAGTTCTCACATATAGCTATCCTAGCTCCACGGCACTTCATTGATAGAAATCTTCATCGCTATTGCATCTTTGTCAGCTTCGTTGTTGTAGCCACTACATATGTAAAAATCGAATTTTTACTTCGCTATTCAGTATATAAAAATCGAATTTTTGCTATGCTATTCAATATATAAAAATCATATTTTTGCTATGCTATTCAATATATAAAAATCATATTTTATTTCGAAGTTCAATATATAAAAATCATATTTTTACTATCGCTTCTATAGTGTAAAAATATAATTTTTATCGCTACCTCCTATATTCAAAGATAGAATTTTTTATTTCGCTACAACACATATAAAAATCGTATTTTTATATTCATATTTATATAAAAATTATATTTCTAACTTACCACTCGAATAAAAATTATATTTTTAGCCTTTCTGTAATATAAAAATTATATTTTTATCATCTATAACTATGAATAAAAATCATTTCTTTATCTACCAAAAATCAAACCTTTTTATATTTTTTTTAAAAATATACTCTTTTCTAAATTAAAGATCTAATCTTTTCCATATTAAAAATCTCGCCTTTTCACCTTTAAAAATCTCGCCTTTTCACCTTTAAAAATCTCGCCTTTTCACCTTTAAAAATCTCGCCTTTTCACCTTTAAAAATCAATTCTTTCTTCTATAAAAATCATTCCTTCCTCGTTATAAAAATTGGTTCTTTTCTTAAGATAAAAATCCACTCTTTTAAAGTAAAAAAAAACCAAATCTTTTAAAGTATAAAATCAGTCTTAATAACTATAAAAAATATCAGTTTTTAGCAAGCAAAGAAAATCAGTTTTTAATAAGCAGAAAAATCAGTTTTAAAATGAAAATTAAAAATTATAAAACTTACTTTGCCAAAATCGAAGTTGTTGAAGGGGGGGTCTTCACCGCGGTTGAGGAGGCCAAGGGGGCGCTGGCCGCAACGGATGGCCGTAGCAGTGGCTGGTGGTGGGCGCGGCTCCTATTGATTGGGCGGGTTTGTATTGGAGGCAGTTTGAAGGAGAAGGAGGTCGAGGGGGAGCTCCAGTGTGGGACGAGAGCGCGGGAGGCAGGGGGACCGGAGGGCTGCGCCAGCTCCGACAGCGCGATGGGCGGCGGTCCGTCGATCATTGAGCGCCTCTTTTTTTTTTATCGGGTTTGGTAATGAACGATAACTGGGGGGAGGGGAGAAGATAAGGGGTTGACCAATCCCCTTTTTTTTATTTAATTATTTAGTTATCCATAAAGTTACTTTTCCATTCGAACTCCAAACCGAACCCAACGACTGTCGCCCCTAGCTAATTACCCCGATTCCGAACACAATGGGATATGCATCGCAAGCTGATTCGATTGTTTCGATCAGTTTTCATTTAAATTAACATTTAAATCATTATATTGAATTTTAAACGTACATTTCAATTTACTGGGGTCACATACGGACCCGGAAAATTTCAGAAAAATATTTTCTAGCTTCGTATTGACGATACGGTCCTAACAAAACTAGTTTCGTCAAATTCTGGGACCGTTGGAAAAATGGCCATTTTCCAGTCGATTAAAATCAACTGAAACTGGTCAAACGCGTTTTCCTTTACCACGCTCACATACTGATTCGAAAAATTATGAAATTTAAAACCTAGCAATAACTTTACACCACGGACCCAACAAAACTGGTTTCGTCGAAATTCGAGGTCATTTGCAAAATGTTTATTTTTAAGGGCCTGAATTCCATAGCGACTATTCAGAATTTTCAACTGGACACATCTTTTGATCCCCGCTACGAACTTTTGATTTTTCGGATTCGTTGGAAAGATATTATCAATTAGATCCTATCATTTTTGGTTTCACTAAAATCCGGATTGTTTTGCACCCGGTACATTCAATTGAAGTTTGAAATCGAATTATCGAACTACCGCGCCCTTTTCAATTCTATTTATAATTATATATAATTATATATATTCTAACGACGACGCGTATATAATATATACGTTCGAATTATATTCAAAATAAATTTCTCGTCGATATTATTTAAAATAATTCATTTTAAATATTCAAAATTCGCTAAAATTGCCAAAATAAAAATTTTAAACTGGCCCAGATTTTCGGGTTGTTACAATTACTTGCCGCTCAAAGCCGACAAAAGAGTTATGCCGATAGGAGAAGAAGAGATATATCCTTTGCTGTTGGCGACTATGTATATTTGAAAGTATCGCCGATGAGAGGAGTTATCTGGTTCGGTAAAATTGGGAAGTTGGCGCCCAAATTCATTGGTCTGTTTCCTATTCTGGAACGGATCGGAACTCTCGCTTATAGGGTTAAACTGCTTGATTGGTTGCCTGGAGTGCATGATGTATTTCACATATCTCAGCTTCGAAAGCACGTTCATGATCCAGACTTAATCGTGGAAGAAGCAGCTCAACAGGATATTGAAATTACTCAAGAATTAGCTGTGAGAAGAGAGCCGCTAAAGATCATCGGCAAAGAAACCAAAGAGCTGAGGAACAAGAAACTTCACTTAGTCAAAGTGCAATGGAGTGGAGATCCGCGAGATTGTACTTGGGAAACTGAGGAGAGCATTCAGAAAGCCTATCCTAGATGCCGAGTGGATATCTCTGATTGACTCCGGTGCAAGGTACATTTAACATACTCTGCATTACCAATTAGTTCTCTACTCTGTTGTTATTTTCTTTCCATGGATGTGCACTTTCAATTCTATAGTCTGAATGATTTTAAAGGAATATAGGAATTGATTTGTATGATTTTGAAAAGTTAAAAACAAATTGCTTGTTGTGTGCATTGTGTGATAGTAGATTTGATTAATTAAAATTATTGAAACGATATTTAATTTAATCAATAATAGAATGAATGGTAGAATTTATTCATTTAAATCACACATAGAACTGATTTAAAAATAGATAGAAATATATACATGTGCATATATATGTTTGAACAGGTAAATGCATTAGCTGTTGAGTAAATATTTTATTTGTGTGCCCGACAAATAGGTAAACCTTAATGAGTTGGATGCGAAATATTATTATATCAACTCCTGTGAATGCCATTGGATGCGGAGTGCTGGTTGTTCTGTGTGAAATAATAAACATCGCCATAGGATAGTAACAATTAATTTTGAACTACATTACATGGCATACTTCTTGAAGATAGGCATACTTCATCATATACCACATAAGCATTTGGAGCTTGTGTGACGAGGTGGAAGATTTACCATACGAGCGAGAGGCTTGTATGGCGATGACTATATTTTACAGGTTGAACTGATGACTGATATGGATTATTTAAATTGTAACGATAAAATAGCCAGATTAATAAAAACCCCACACGGGTCTGGAGTTGACAATAATCACGTCTCTCTAGTTATTAGATACGGCACATTGACTATTTATTTCCCACACGGGACGAGGTGACGAGGATTTATCCTCTGGAGCATTTAAAATACACACTCCCTCAGGCTTTGACCGGGTGACGAGAATTTATTCTCTGGAGTTATTATCTATACACGCTCCCCTGTAAACACCAGAATATATCACTATAAATATGTATATGCTTATTAGGATTTATTGGGTACCTAATACGGCCCAATAAATTTCCAAACCTCTCCCCGTACAAAGGAGGTTATGGCGAATTTTTTCGAAAATTCCGGGTGTTAGCCAAATTTTTGAAGAATTTGAAAATTCTCAGAAACTGAAAAGTTGGAGAATGGAAGCCGGATTGAACGTAGAGTTGATTAATCAAACCACTTTCGACTTTGTTCCTTTTCGGGGATGAAAAGTTTTAAGTGGGGGAGAATGTAACGACCCGGAAAATCTGAACCAATTTAAAAAATTTAAATTGGCTAAAATAATGGATTTTAAATATTTTAAATAAATATTTTAAATAATATCAATGAAAAGTGAGTTTGAATCGACGTTTGAAAACGAATATAATTAATTCTAATTATAAACAAGGCCTCAAATGGCGCTGCAGTTTCAAAAATTGAATTCACACTTTGTCGAACTGTACCGGGTGCAAAACAAAACGGATTTGAGTGAAACCAAAAATATTTAAATCTGTTAGCGAATACCTTTCTAACGAATCTAAAAACCCGAAGTTTCGTAGCGGAAAACAAAAGTTATGGCCAAATGAATTTTCAGAAAGGTCGCTATGGAAATTATATAGCCCGTGAAATTGGCCATTTTGCAAACGACCTCGGAATTCGGCGAAACCACTTTTGTTGGATCCGGGATGTGAAGTTATTGTTAGGTTTCTAATTTCATAATTTTTGAAGCTAGTATGTGAGCGTGGCAAAGGAAAACGTGTTTTGGTCAACTACAGTTAAATTGGATCGACCAGAAATGGGCCATTTTTCAAACGGTCTCAGAATTCAACGAAACTAGTTTTGTTGGGACCGTATCATCAAAACATAGCAAGATTTATTTTTTCCGGAATTTATTGAATCGGTTTGTGGCCCTGGTAAATTGAAATGTACGTTCAAACTAAATATTGAATGTTATATATTTTAATTTGAAGGAAAACTGACTGAAACAGTCGAATGGGCCTACGAAACAAATCCCATTGTGTTCGGAATGGGGGTAAAACGCTTGGGACGACAGTCGTTGGGTTTGGATTGGTGTTCGTGGGTGGAAGAGGGTATTTTAGAGATTTTAAAATATATAAACAAAAAAATATTCATTGGTCAGAAAACATATTCTCTCTCCCCGAAATATCGTGACGAATGACGGAAACACGTTCATCACTTCCCGTTCATTTTCCGATCAATCCACGCAAAATTAGCCCCTCCTCCAGTTGAAGATTTTGTAGTGCTCCTCGAGATCTTCAAATCCATATAAAGTTTGGAATTTTTCATGGCCTGTGGAGTGAGAATCGAGCTCAGGAAGTTTGGGTGTTTTCGCCGCCGCCCCGCCTGCTACAGGCGATCGAAGGCCTCACCCCTCCAGGGGCCAGCGCGCCTCTCCTCCCCCTTCGACGCTGCGATGGCTAATCGACGAATAGCTACACGGATTCGAAGAAAAATCCAAACCTAGTTTTGAACCTTTCAGCTGAGGTACGACCATATTAATTTTCAACTGTTTTAACACATTTAAACCATTGCAAACTTTGAAAAATCATATCTTTTTCGTTTCTTGATGAAATTCGATGAAACAGGAAACATTGTGACCATGAGGACGTCTTCTACATTTTAGAAGAGACCACATATTTTTCTGAGCCTTCTGCTATTTTTGGTGGAGTGGAACCCAATGTGAGATTTCTAATTTATAAACGATATGGAAAACGACGATGTATAAATTATATAGTCGATGTATGAGTTATATAAGCGTTGTACACTTCTTGTATAAGCGTTGTATAAGTTGTACGTTCGATGTATAAGTTGTAAATGCATTGTAAAAATTATACATGTGTTGAAATAGAAGTGAAATGCTATATATATATATACACATACGCCCCTCGTCCACAAACCATGGACGATATTTATTGGTTGTGATTGGTGTGAAAATTGATTGATAGCGAATGGTTGATTGGAATTGTTTGTGGTTGATATTGATTGATTGTGGTTGAAAAATTCCCGTTTGTGGTTGAGAAATATTTGGTTGAAACCACGTAGGATTAGTTTGTGGAAATGAAAAATATATACATGCCACCTGCGTGCGAACTAGATGCATGATTCCCCATTGTCAAAAACTGCGAGGTTTTAAGGTAGAGCGAGGAGCCGTACTAGGGACGGTCCCGGTTTTAACTACCCTGCCGTTATGCTGCCGAAATTTTGAATAATATTCATGTGTTTGAATTATTCTCATTTGTTGAAACTATATTTATTCTTTGAATAGAAAACCTTCATGTGTTGAGTCGATATTCATTCGTTGGATAGAAATTCATGTGTTGAATGGTATTCGTGTTTTAAATATAAAAATCACATTTTTATCTATATATATAAACTATAGAAAACCTTCATGTGTTGAATTGATTTTCATTCGTTGAATTGAAATTCATGTGTTGAATGGTATTCGTGTTTTAAATATAAAAATCACATTTTTATCTATATATATAAACTATAGAAAACCTTCATGCGTTGAATCGATATTCATTCGTTGAATTGAAATTCATGTGTTGAATGTTATTCGTGTTTTAAATATAAAAATCACATTTTTATCTATATATATAAACTATAGAAAACCTTCATGTGTTGAATCGATATTCATTCGTTGAATTGAAATTCATGTGTTGAATGGTATTCATATTTTGAAATAAATTGTTTTATAATAAAAATCACATTTTTATCATCTATATGAACTATATAAAATAATCTTGTTTTGAAAGAAATTGTTTTATAATAAAAATTCTATTTTTATTACCTATATGAACTATATAAAATAATAGTGTTTTGAAATGAATTGTTTTACAATAAAAATCACATTTTTATTATATACATGAATTGTTAAATATAGTGAAGTGTTGAAATAGAAGACAGTTAGATAAAAATATCATTTTTAACAAAAGTATGAAAAGAATATAGCTTTGAAATCGAAGAATCGATTTATATATATATATATATATATATAGAATTAAAATATATCGAATAACGAAGCTGCTGTTCATATTTTGAAACCGTGATTTCAAACGATTATACCGGGAGATCCGACCATCGGATTTTCCTGAAATCGCAACCGTTGGGTTCGCTTTGGAAATATCTTTCCAAAGGCACCAACTTTGTTAAAATTCAACGGTTGGATTGTCTGGATTGTTTAATTCAAATCTGAAGAAAAACAGCGCCAGAATCGATTATATATATATATATATATATAATGGAATAACGACGCTGCAGTTCGTATTTTGAAATCGAAACTTCAAACGATTATACTGGGAGACCCGACAGTCGGATTTTCCCGAAACTGGAACCGTTGGATTCGTTTTGAAAAGATCTTTCTAATGATGTAAATTTTGTGAAGATCCAACGGTTAGATTTTCAGATATGTGTAAATCAAATCTGAAGAAAAACAGCGCCACGGCCGCGTTATGGCACGAAGAGTCATTTAGAATAAATTGGCTATTTTAAAATAAATAAAAATAGCGATAAATCGTTATAAAATATTATAAACGATATGGATGTGGAATTTAGAAACTAACTGAATGTTGGCTAAGTCGAATGGTTTCCTGGGTGTTGATCTGATGTTGGTTTCGGCCTTCGGGGTTAATATTTGGGAAATCGTTCTCTTACTGAATGACGGTTAGCGACTAATGAATTGAAATGATGCGTATGTGTATTTGTGTTGCACTTGATTAACATATACGCGAGTTGCTCAGAAAGACCGGGTTTATCCCATTTTGAATAACTGAGTCGACGATAATAAATCGAAGATGAAGATGGTGGTCGAAGACCGGAGATCTTCACCTCGTTTGGATGGTAACCGAAGTCCTGATTGGGAGGCATCCCGAAATATGGATAATGAGTGGTGATCGTCCAGGCGTACGTCGTGATCGATGGGTTTGCGAGGTATATAGTGCTTCCGGTTTCGTTCAGACCCAGAACGGACTTGCAAATGGACAGTGTGTCTGACATTGGAATTTATTTTGTGTGATTGATAGCCATCAGTTGCACAGTGTGAATTGCCTGTGTGGCATGCTAAGATACAGTGATCAGGGCTTCTATTGAAAAGCAAAGTCTTGTGGGGATGATCAAAGCACCGCCTGTGTGGCGTAGCTTTGTGAATAACGTGAAATCGTGAGCCTCACACCCCGGTATGAACCAGAAACGGGAGAAAGGACCTCAGGGAGGGCCTGCGTTTCCTCCTAGCTAGAAGTGGCGTCAGTGGTTTTACACGCCCTGACGAGTTTGACTTATGTGGTTGTTTCTGTTGCAAGGCGCCTCGGTTTGATCGGACGATCCGGGTCCGATGGAGTCATTTGTTAGCTCGCTTACGCCCCAAAGGGCGGAGAAACGTAGTGTTCAGGCATTTTAATCCACTCCGTGTGGACCGGCCCTGAAGATCCAAGGATTGGTGCGTTATGATCCTGAGACACGGGCTAGGCATTCTCGAATTCGGTAAGGACAATCTTTTGCCTTGGTTCATGACGGAAATCCAATTTCCAAATACGACATCGTGCGGTTTTGATTGTGTGTGTGTATATATATATATATATATATATAGCGACATGTATGGTACCCATGTCGTCTATGATTGATAGTTATGATTGAAATTGTTTTTGAAACTTATAAACACTAGTAATAATATCAAATGCTTTTGTTTTATTCGTATCAAGCATATCTTGGCCATTATAAGGTAAAAACTCTATCCTCCGGTTTGCGCTGCATTGTGTGATGGGAACTGAGTCTTATAATGGCTTCATTTTTATAAAAAAACATTGCGATGTTTAAAAGAATGATTTGTTTTAAAGCACTGGCAATCCAATGGAGTAAACCCGTTCCACGAAAGTGGCGTGGTCCTGTGATTAGCCATATTATAAATGTGTTGAGTAGATTTTTCATACCAGTCCCATGACTGACTCGTAGTATGCTTCACTTTCAAACTCGGGTGCCCCTTTTTTTTCTACACAGGCAACCTTGTATTCAGGTTTAGCTGGTTCTTTCTGGATAGCTGGAGCTGAATATGGATTCTATCATTTATCTCTTTTTATGCTGTTCAGCTCCTATTGTACATTATGTTTGTTTTCCACTGTAGACATTTATGTATATCTGAACTATATTTGTACTAAGTATGATCCTGTATACTGTGTAACTCTGATGATTACGTTTATCCAGTATATTCTATTGTGCATTATCTGGTGTATTTATTTATTTCTATTCTGCTATTATTTGTTTCTGTGTTATATTCCAGGGATTACCCTTGCCGCCGTCAGTACGGGGTTTGGGGTCGCCTCAAAACATTTTCTATCCTATCCAGAATATTGTTTTATGCTTGGATTACGATTTTCATCCCAATAAGATGTCTTATGTAGTTGTTTAGCACGTTACTTCATGGTGAGGTATGGTTAAATAATAAAATATTCAAACCCTACAATATAAACACCTACTATCAACAGCCAACCTTGAAATTTTCTCGGTCCAACAACTAGTGTGGTCAACTGTTGGAGCAGCCGCCTTCCAACAAAACAACAGCCGATATTTTCTGAATTTTGACCCTTAAATTCTCCTAATCCGCTGATTAATTCGAAACGCACCCAACATTAATCTTCGAGAGCTATGTCATCTCTACATTGTGGATGGTCATGATCGACGTTAGAGGGCCATGGAAGCCAGAATCACACAAAGAAGCCATCGACGTTCATGGTATTTTTCTGGTAGTAGACGTGACCGAGACAGGAGCCATGTCCAGCGGAGGTCGGCAAGGCTCGACCAGTTGGACTGGCATTGTCGAATCACTGTCAGGTAGCTTGGTGATGGCATAGTGGTATGGATGTTCAAGCGTGCGTAAGTGATTTCCGAATGATGAGAAGATGGAAACAATCGGGAATAAAGAAAATGGCGACCTGTTTAATGATAATGCAAAGTAATGGAATCGAATAATTGTTTAACCATTTTAATTATTTTAAACTAACCAGTGATTAAGAATAATTTAACTAATTAAATGAGATTTGATCAATGTAGTAGGAAACAAAAGCAGTGAAAAGGTGGTGTCGGCCATATTTGGATAACATGGAACGGAGAAAAAGTCGGCCTGATTAACAGTGTAAACAAAAGTAATTAAGTCCAAATAGTTTAATAATTAATTTATAGGAATGTAAAGTATTATATTAGAATTATGTACTAAAACGTTAACAAATTATGATTGCATTATCAGAGTTGGACGATTGATGGAACGTTAGACTCGTCTTGACCCACACTACGCCATGGAGTTGATTCAGACTCATTTGGAATCAACTGGATTTTTTAGATAAATTAAATGCTTGTTTAATTTAATCAAATGCTTGTTTAATTTAATTGAAACAAACTTTTTCAACCATGAATCCAATCAAGGTGAGTTAAACTCACTCAGTTCTTCACATTATATTTTATATAAGTCGGGTTTTATACTTGTGTGCTACGTTTGTTAATGATCTACTATTTGTTAAATATACATATATTCATATGTTGATTGAACCGATGAAGATAAACATCGTTTAATTTCAGTGAAACAACAAATCGTTATTCTAAGGATTGGAAACAATTAGGGTAGCTTACCTTGCTGGTCACGTTTATAAAAGAAACATGTTAAATTTGATAAACTGATTGAATTGTTTTATTGTGTCAAATTATTATTATTGATCGTTACAGAAATTATTTTGAATAATTTTATTTAAGGTAACCTATTTGGGTGTAAGGAAAAACAGGTTGGAGGGATCCAACTGGATTCCTCACTAGTAGCCTTTAAATTTTATTTTATTATATAATATATTAAAATACGAAATTGTGATGCAGGGGTTGACAGGTTGGAGGAATCAACTGGATTACTCAGTAATATTGATAACATTTATCAATATTTTTGGATGTGATTCATTTGATGTGAAATTGATTAATATTTCACGTGTTTGGCACTACAATAGATATTTTACTCTTTATTACCATTGAAAAAATAAAATATTTTTTCGGATCAATGATAAAAAGATTCTAAACAGTTTTCAAAGTTATATTCATATATTTGAAAACGCTGTGTATTTTAAATGATAAAGTTTTTATTTACGTTTTCTATAATTATGTAAATTATAAACTAATGGCATTCTAAGTTATGAATAAATAACGTTTAAGCGATATAAACTGAATTAAAATGATAAAATGACTAGGTAAATGCCTTTACTAGCGTAAATGGAATTCTAAAAGATTTTAAAATGTTGAAATGGATTAATGAAATTGGCAAGGTACGAAAATTGATTCAAAAGAAAGGTTAAGTCTTTTTTGTAACAAATGAACGTTTTTGCCAACATTGTTTATAGAAAATATGAAATATGATTAAATGGCATACATGAATGAGAGTAGCGAGAAAAAATGGATTTGTAAATGGAATGTGAATATAGTTGTGTAATTTCAAAGTGTAAATCCAATATTTAATATCGGATATAAATCTTGGTGTTTTAAACAGTTCAGAAATGGATATCGATTGAATTGAAAATTTATATTATTGGTTTGTAAATGTTAAAAGAATGGTTTTAGGAAATTTTAAATGAATGGATAAGGAATTTATAAAATTTAAGAATTTTGTAAATAAAAGATGAAGGGTTTTTTTGAATGGGATATGTAAAATTTGTGTATATAGGTTAAGTTAAACTATTTTGGTAAATTTTAGGAAATGATATTTGTGTAAAATAAGAAATGATATATGAGATTATAAGAGGATATAATCTCTTTAAAAATGGTAAAGGGAATATGATTTGGGATTTTAGAAATTACAATATGTTGTACGTAGCTTGAGTATAGTAAGTTTCGAGTGTCAATCTCATGTTGGTTTCGGCCTTCGGGGATGGACACGAATATATTTAAATATATATAGCCGCGTTGATTAGATATGCGCCATTTTTACGCAAATGATATTTATATCGATTTTATTCATTTTTATAATGAATATTGAAAAGGAATTGATTTCAAAATCTAATATTTTGAAAATATTATCATTTATATATCGATGATATGGAATATTCGATTTTGATTAGAAATTGAAGGAAGTTGAAATCGTTTTTTAAACGAATTTAAAACGATTTATAAAATACGTTTTGAATGGAAATCAACGAAATATATATAATAAATATTATATATATATAATGGCCTGAATAAACGCGGCACGCTGCGGCAGTTCGCGAATTTCGACCATTGACTTCGAACGAACATCACGGGAGATCCGACCGTCGGATTCTCCTAAAACCGGAACCGTTGGGTTCTTATCGAAAAGGGAATTCTAATGAATATTAGAGATTTAAAATATAATGGTTGGATTTGGAATTATGTCCAAATAAAATTTAAAAAAGGTCGTTGTAAATGCAGTTCGATGGCCGTTTATGGAAATCGACTGTACGGGCCTTGATAAAATTATTAAAAATATCAATAATGTGTGTAAAATCATAACAAATGATTTGGAAAGAATTGGGATGAAAAAATCCATATTTGAAAAGATAAAAATGGATTTTTATCAAAATGAACTAGTTTTGAACTAGAATTATAATTCAATTATTTTTAAAATAAATAAACTGGTTTTGAAATGGTTTTAAAAATAACCAGAATTTCCAATATATAAATTGGGAAATGGATTTGAATCGAAATTGTCTTCGGAATATTTCGATGTTGGATTTCGTGATTATACATATATTGTTATGGAAATTTGAAAGATATACATACATACATACATACATACATATATATATTGTTATTTCCAATACGATATTTGTTGATTTCAGAATTTTATATTGAATATAAGTCGATATTTTTTTTATGCAGAGCCTTGTATTTAATAACAAATTGGATTTTGGGTTCGTCGTGAATGGTATATTTAATAATACTATTCTTGAACCGAATGGAGTTAAGAAAATTAGAAACTGACTGGAGATTAGTTAAGTTGAATGGTTTCCTGGGTATTGATCTGATGTTTGTATCGGCCTTCGAGGTTAATACTTAGTGGAATGTTCTCTTACAAATTTACAATTAGAGGATAATGTGAATATGGTTTATTGTGAACTGTGTTTTTGACGACATTCGTTCTTTAAGCCGATTTACAATGAAATGTGATTTGGAATTTATAAATCTTTTTACTAAGATTTAACAGGAATTTTCTGAAGTAAAGTTTTCCAATTTAATATATATTAAATTGGAATTGAATGGAATTCGATTTGATAATAATCGAAATGAAATTCTGTGGAAGAAGACTGTTAACACAGGTGGAATTTAAAAGGCGTTGCCGATATTACATTTATATTATTGGTCGGATACGGAAATTGATATCGATTATATATTGATTTGTTCTTCTGTGAAGATTCCACAATTAGTGGAATGTGATTTGGGTTGTCGTGAATGGTATCTTTAATAATACTATTCTTAGACCCAACGGAGCTAAGAAATTCAGAAACTAACTCGAGATTAGTTAAGTTGAGTGGTTTCCAGGGTATTGATCTGATGTTGGTTTCGGCCTTCGGGTTTAATACTTAGGGAATTGTTCACTTGCTAATTTACGGTTAAAGGCTGATGGAATGGAATGTGATTTCGGGTTTATAGTGAACCGCGTTTTAAATGACAATGGTTCTTTAACCCAGTTAAAGAGATGATATGGTTTCCCAAGTTAAACAATCGTTAATATTGGTTTTTGGGAAGATTAAAACCAAGTGGAGTTTTAATGCATCTTTAATTAGATTGAAATGATATCTAAAGGAAGATCAAATAATAAATTTAAAGAATTTATCTTTGATAAAATTAATGGGAACCGTTCCCAAAGCATAAGGATATTTGAATAAAGGAATATTCTGGATTGGAATAAGGCGTATGTTGTGTTTTATAACACTTGTTTATTATATACGCGAATTATTCGGAAAGGCCGGGTTAATACCCATTCTGAATAACTTAATCGAGGATAAGTCGACGATGAAGACGATGGTTGAAGACCGGAGGTCTTCACATCATTTGGATAATTACTGATGATCTTGATTGGGCTGTACACCCAAGAGGAGGGAATCAGTTGGTGATCGTCCAGACGTACTTGGAGATCGATGGATATGCGAGGAATAAGGTTCCTCCGGTTTTGTTCAGACCCAGAACGAACTTGTAAAAGGATGCGTGTCTGATATCGGATTTCATTCTGTGTGGTCGATATACATCGGTTGCATAGAGTAGATTGCATGTGTGGCATGCTGATATCCAAATGATCAAGGCTTCTACTGAAAAGCAGAGTTTTGTGGTTGATGATCAAAGAACGGCCTTTGTGGCGTAGCTTTGTGTAGCGTTAATTCACGAGCCTTACACCCCGGCGTGAACCAGAAACAGGAGAGGACATCAGGGAGGGCATGCATTTCCATCTAGCCAGGAGTGGTGTCAGTGTTTTTACATGGCCTGACATTTTACTTATGTGGATGATGGATGGCGAGGCACCAAAGTTATATCGGTCAATCCGGGGCCAATGGAGTCATTTGGCTCATTTACGCCCCATAGGTCGGGGAAACGCAGTGTTCAGGCATTTTAATCCACATCAAGTGGACCGGCCCTGATGATCCAAGGGCCCACCTGAGTCTAGGTCCTGAGACACGGGCTAGAGCATCTCGAAGCGATAAGGACGATCCATTGCCTTGGTTCACAGATGGAAATACAACTTCGAATACGTGACAATTGCGGTTTTGATTGTAGAGCCTAGTATTGGCGACATGATATATGGTACCCATGCCATCTAAGATTGATAAATTTATATTTGAAGTTGTTTTATACACTATGCACTTATAATAGTAACAAATGATTTGTTTTAACGTACCAAGCATGTTTGGCTATTTTAAGGGAAACCCTATCCCCCGGCTTGCGTTGCATTGTGTGATAGGACAAGGGTCTTATAATAGCTTCACTTTCCAAAAAGCATTTCGCTGTTTTGTTTTATGCACGGGTATTCTTGGGAGAAAACACGTTCCGTGTTATATGGCGTGGTCCCTTGATATATCTGATTTAAAGTAAAGTTTTAAATAACTGTTTTAATTCTCACACCAGTCACATGACTGACCTAGAGTTTATTGTTTTAACCTAAACTCTGGGTGCCCCTATTTTCCTCACGGGCAGCTATTAGTTTTGGTTTTGCAGATTTATATTCACAGGATCCTGGTTTACAGGTGGAACGATATTCAGAAAGCTCTGTATCCTTATATTCTTTTCATTTATGTTTTGTATTATTTTTCCGCTGCTATGTATTGTATTGTAATCTCTGATGTTTCTCTGATGTATAATATTTGTTCATACTCTGTATATTCTTGTATTCTGATGGAATTGTTGTAATAAGCAATGAAATGTTCTTCTGTTTGTGTTCTGATTCGTCTTGTCCTCAATTCAATCCGGGCTTTCCTTCACGGGGAAGTTCAGGTCGTTACATTTGGTATCAGAGCTTTAGTTTACAAAGCTCAAGAACAGGACACATTCGAACCGAACGAAAGAATTCATCAGAGATTGGATTGGTAATATCCAATGAGAATGACTCGTTAGAGATGGGATCAGTAGTATCCTAGAGCAAGTGTGAAGAGTATATTTTTAAAATGAAAACAAGTTTTGTTTTGAAAATTTAAATCAATTATTCGTATTTGAATATTATTTTTATACTGATTTGGACAATCAAGTATATAACGATTTTGCGTATATGTCTGATCCGCATGTATTTGAAGTTTTAATATACTGGATAGATATAGAATCACGCTCTAGCCGCCCGGACATGATTCTGGTGATGCTCGGGCATCATCAGTGTTTATTTTTGAGTTTCGAAAGTGGGATTTCTATATATTTCCATTTGACTGGTGTGAGAACCAAAATATAGTTAGAATATATTATTGTGACTTGGCATCAAAAACATGATTTTTGTATATGTATCAAATTTATGTGTTTGGAAAGATAATCAATAATTGATTGTTGATTGTTGATCGTGTTATGTAATTGTTTATTTAAATCAACATGTGAAAGAAAGGTAAATTTAGGCCAAATTGAACCAAATATTGAACTGTATTGAAAATGGTTAGAAATTGCATGCATCTACATGTATATACATTGAACAGGTCATAGCAAGGAGGCTTGAGCAGAGGAATAAAATTGTTTGCCCGACAAATAGGTACGTGTTTATTGTATTTCTTGGGGTTTTTGATGATTTTATGAGCCATTTGGCTAGCCGCTTGGCTGTTTCTTTTTCTTTTTGGATTGGAGCGGCCTGTATGGCAATTTTAGGATTTTCCCAGTGCTCTCGTGCAGGGGAGGTTATGGCGAAATTTTTCGAAAATTTAGGGTGTCAGCCAAATTTTTGAAAAATTTGAAAGGTTCTTAGAAACTGAAAAGTTAAAGAACTTAAGCCGTAATGAAAATAATGAAAGTTGAGTTGATTTGTTAAACAACTTTCAGCTTCGTTCCTTTTCGGGGATGAAAAGTTTTAAGTGGGGGAGATTGTAATAACCCGGAAATCCGAACCAATTTAAAACTTTTATTTTGGCAATTTTGATGAATTTTGAATATTTAAAATGAATTATTTTAAATAATGACGACGAGAAATTTATTTTGAATAGAATTAGAATGAATATATTTATTTGAATCGACGTTAGAAAATAAATATTTTATTTTAATTATAAAAGGAATTGAAAATGGCGCGGTAGTTTGAAATTTCGATTTCAAAGTTCAAATGAATGTACAGGATTCAAAATAAACCGGATTTTAGAGAAACTAAAAATATTTGAATTTATTTGAAAATATCTTTCCAACGAATCCGAAAAATCAAAATTTTATAGCGGGAATAAAAAGTTATGCTTAGTTGAAAATTAAGAATAGTCGCTATGCAATTTTGGCCAAATTTTGCAAACGACCTCCGTTTTCGACGAAACCACATTTGTTGGATCCGGGATGTCAAGTTATTGCTAGATTCCAAAATTCATAATTTTCTGAATCAATATGTGAGTGCGGCGATGATAGTTTCAGTCAATTTTGATCGACTAGAAAATGGCCATTTTTCAAGCGGTCTCAGAATTTGACGAAATTAGTTTTGTTAGGACCGTATCGTGAATACGAGGCTAGAAATAATTTTTCTGGAATTTTTCGAGTCCGTATGTGACCCCAGTAAATTGAAATGTACGTTTAAAATTGAATATATAGATTTGTATTTTGATTTCAATCAAAACTGATCAAAACAGTTGAATTGAGTTATGAAACGTATCTCATTGTCTTCGGGATGGGGGTAATACGCTAGGGACGACAGTCATTGGGCCTCGTTTGGGGTTCAAAAGAAAAAGTCAACTTTTTTTTGAAATATTAAATAAATATAATAATAAATTAAAAAAACTTCCCTCCTCTCTCTCCTTAACCCCCCCCCCCCCCCCCCCGTTTTCCTGTTCAGATCGAAACAAAAAAGAAAATAAAAAAAAACCTGTAATAACCAGCAAAATCTGAGCCAGTTTAAAAATTTTATTTTGACAATTTTGGCGAATTTTGAATATTTAAAATGAATTATTTTAGATAATATCGACGAGAAATTTATTTTCAATATATTTAGAACGTATATATTATATACGTCATCGTTAGAATATAAATAATTATATATAATTATAAATAGAATTGAAAATGGCGCGGTAGTTCAATAATTCGATTTCAAACTTCAATTGAATGTACCGGGTGCAAAACAATCCGGATTTTAGTGAAACCAAAAATATTAGGATCTAATTGATGATATCTTTCCAACGAATCCGAAAAATCGAAATTTCATAGCGGGAATCAAAAGATACGTTCAGTTGAAAATTCTGAATAGTCGCTATGGAATTCAGGCCCTTAAAAAATGGGAATTTTGCAAATGACCTCGGATTTCGACGAAACCAGTTTTGTTGGATCCGCAGTGTCAAGTTATTGCTAGATTCCAAATTTCATAATATTTCGAATCAATATGTGAGCGTGGCAAAAGAAAACGCGTTTGACCAGTTTTAGTTGATTTTAATCGACTGGAAATTGGCCATTTTTCCAACGGTCTCAGAATTCGACGAAACTAGTTTTGTTAGGACCGTATCGTCAATACGAAGCTAGAAAATATTTTTTCTGCAATTTATAAAGTTCGTATGCGACCCCGGTAATTTGAAATGTACGTTTAAAATTCAATATAGTGATTTAAATGTAAATTCAATGGAAACTAATCGAAACGATCAAATCAGCTTGCGATACATATCCCATTGTGTTCGGAATGGGGGTAAAACGCTATGGACGACAGGTGGTGGGCCTCGTTTCGAGGTCGTAGGTAAAAGTCAACTTTATGCAATTAAATTAATTAATAAAAAAAAATATCTCTCTCCCCTTTAATCCTCCTGCCCCCCCCCCCCCCCCCCCGTTCAAAAATTAAATTCAGAAAAAAAAGGGAAAAAGCAACGATGGACCCATCGTCGATCCGCCCGCCTGCTTCATCCACCGCCGCCCTCGTCTCGCACCTCCTCCCCTTCTTCTCCGACGTCGCTTCTCCCTCCGCCTGCCTCGCCCTCGCTCGACGCCCTCCGCTAGGCGCGACAGCGCCTCCACCCGAAGACCCACCCCCAATCTGATGCTCCAGCCCCCTTTATCGACCTCGACACCCCCCCCCCCCCTTTTCTGATCGATGCGCCGCTCCAAACCCCCCATCCCCCACCGACGCTCAGCCACCGCCAGCCCCTCCAGTCAACTGCGACAGTGAATTCCCCCCCCCCCCCCCCTGGCTAAATAAAAGGTATAGTTTTATTTATTTACTTATTTCATTTTAATTTATACATTGATTTTAGAATATGAAATTTGCAAAACTGTAAAGAAAGGATTTTTATCCAGTTAAAGAAAGGATTTTTATCCAGTTAAAGATAGGATTTTTATGTTAAAAATGTGATTTTTAGCATATAGGAAGTATTAAAAATATAATCTTTTATATTGTAGAAAGATAAAAATATGATCTTTACTATATAGAAGTAGTAAAAATATGATTTTTGTTTATGTAGGGGATTAAAAATATAATTTTTACATGATAGAAATTTTAGAAATATCATCTTTATATGTGTAGAAAAATAAAAATGTGATTTTTATAAATCTATATTTTTGAAAAGGCGAAACCTTTATATAGAGAATAGTATAGTAAAAAATCGATTTTTATATATTGAATAACGAAGTAAAAAAATTCGATTTTTACATATGTAGTGGCTACGGGCAACGAAGATGACGAAGATGCGATAACGATGAAGATTTCTATCAAAGAAGAGTCAAGATGATTGGATAAGCTATTGGTGAGAATTTCTCACCCTTCAATTTCTTTTTCTAGTTATATATATATACTAGGATGCAGACGGTGCTTAGTAGCACCCGACACAATCGTCCACAGACCATGGACTTGTTTGTTTGATTGCAAAAATTAGTTAGATTATTTGATTGAAATTGAATTGTTTGGTGAAATGAATGGATTTGATTGATGTGTGAATGGCGTGGGCCTTCACTAGACCGGGGATAAGGCTAGGCCTCGTCCCATTTCTAGTATCGTGCCGTTATGCCGCCGAAATTTTCTAAAATTAGTTAGAAAAATAAAAATATCATTTTATTTAAAGAATGAACTGAATAGATATTCATATGTCGAAATAAAATGTTTTTATCGTTAAAAATATAATTTTTAACATGAAAGTGAATAAAATAAAATATTCATTTACAAACCAGACGGTTTGTTTATGTACACCTATTTAAACGACATTGATTGGGTCGATAAATTTTACACATCGCCCAACTGCACAAATAAAAATCCATGTTTGATTGTTTGAAACCCCACACGGGTGTTGGGATGAAATTTGAAGTTCACTCATCCTGATTGATTAAATATGTCGATCGATTGATTGACAGACTGTTATAAGCGTTAGATATCTATATTTGATGCTTATACAGTGTAGTGCACTTTGGTTGATGGTTGATTATTTTCAATGTTATTATATACGTGTGATGTATGAAAATCCATATAATTAACATTATATGGTGATTGATTGGGCCTCATTCCAATTTAGAAAATAAAGAATATTATAAAATAAATGTTCATGTGTTGACTGGACTCATCCGTTGAGATTAGTCATGTGTTGAACGAAATATTTTAATAATAAAATTTATATCTTTATCAATATTATAATATAAATGTTCATGTGTTGACTGTACTCATCCGTTGAGATTAGTCATGTGTTGAACGAAATATTTTAATAATAAAATTTATATCTTTATCAATATAATATAAATGTTCATGTGTTGACTGTACTCATTCGTTGAGATTAGTCATGTGTTGAACGAAATATTTTAATAATAAAATTTACAGCTTTATCAATATTATATAATATAAGGTTCATGTGTTGACTGTACTCATCCGTTGAGATTAGTCATGTGTTGAACAAAATATTTTAATAATGGAAATATTTGAAATAAAAATATTTGAAAGGGAAATATTTGAAAAAGAAATATTTGAAATAGAATATTTGAAAATAGAAATATATGGAGCTGTGTTGATTAGATTGACGCCATTTTGATGTGAACGATACTTATATCGATTTTATTCATTTTAAAATGAATATTGAAAAGTGATTTCGAAATCGAAGATTTTGAAACGATTTCGAAATGAATTGAATATATAACGATTTCGAGATGAATTGAATATATAACGAATTCGAATTCGATTTCAATTGAATATATAACGAATTCGAATTTGATTTCAATTGAATATATAACGAATTCGAATTTGATTTCAATTGAATATATAACGAATTGAATTTGATTTGAATAGAAAACCAATTTGAATTGAATCGAATAGAAAACCAATTTGAATTGAATCGAATAGAAAACCAATTTGAATTGAATCGAATAGAAAATCAATTTGAATTGAATCGAACAGAAAACCAATTTGAATTGAATCGAATAGAAAACGACTTTGGAATTGAATTGAATTGAAAACGAATTCAAATTGAATTGAAAGCGAATTGAAATGAATTCAAATTGAATTGAAGTTTGAATTGAATAGAAATGAATTTTAAAACGAATTTATAAAGAAGAATTCAATTTTGATTTGAATTGAAATGGAAGTTGAAATTGCTTTTGAAATGAATTTAAAACTATTTATATAATTTGTTTTAAATAGAAATCGACGAGATATATATTATATATATAATATAATGGCCGGAATAGAACGCGCCGCGCCGCGGCAGTTCGTGAATTTCGACCATTTATTTCAAACGGACATTACGGGAGATCCGACCGTCGGATTCTCCTAAAACCAGAACCGTTGGGTTCGTATTGAAAAGAACTTTCTAACGAATATTAGAAATTCAAAATCTAACGGTTGGATTTGGAGATACGTCCAAATCAAATTTGAAAAAGGTCGTTGTAAGTGCAGTTCGATGGCCATTGATGGAAATCGACTGTACGGGCCTTGATAAAATTATTAAAAATAGTAATAATTTATGTGAAATCAAAAGAAATGATTTGAGAAAAATTGGGGTGAAAAACTCCATATTTGAAAAGATAAAAATGGATTTTTATCGAAATGAAGTAGTTTTGAACTAAATTTAAAACCCAATTATTTTTAAATAAATAAATTAGATTTAAAAAGGGGTTTTAAATAATCGGAATTTCTAATATATTTGATTGGATTTGAAATGGGTTTATCGTGAACGGTGTTTAAAATAACACTAGATCTTTAACCCGAAAATAAATAGAATGTGATTTGGGTTTGTCGTGAACTGTGTTTTAAATAACACCTACTTCTTTAACCCAGTAAAAGGAGTTTTAACGAATCTGCAATTAGATTGAAATGTGAATTGATAATTTAAATTATCAAATTTAGAAATGAGCGAGAATGGAGTATCGCCAGTTTTGCTCCAGAGCGATAGTTAAATCTTTAATTAGATTTGAACGTGAAATGGTAATTAATTTTACCGATAACACCGTGATGTTAGATATGGAGTATTACCAGTTTTGCTTCATGGGATGAATAGGTTGAGATTGGGAAATAAAATAAATAATTAATTCGGTGTGGTTCGCTAATCTCGACTAGTTGGAAAACCATAATTTGGTTTGTAACGACATCCAAAAGAAGATTAAAGGATAAATTTGAAAGAATTTATCTTGGATAAAATTAATGGGAACCTTTCCCTAAAAATGTGATTTTGTGAATAAAAGAATATTCTGAATTGGAATGAGGCGTATGTTGAGTTTGTGTAACATTTGTTTTTAATATACGCGGGTTGTTCGGAAAGGCCGGGTTTACACCCATTCTGAATAACCGATTCGACGATATGTCGAAGATGAAGACGGTGGTCGAAGACCGGAAGTTTTCACATCGTTTGGATTATTACTGACGATCCTGATTAGGCTGTACACCCAAGAGGATGGAAATAGTTGGTGGTCGTCCAGACGTACTTGGAGACGGATGGATATGCGAGGAAAGTGCCTCCGGTTTCGTTCAGACCCAGAACGGACTTGTAAATGGATTGTGTGTCTGACATTGGATTTTATTCTGTGTTGATTGATTTCTATTAAATATACATCTATTTGGCGGCGGAGAATTTATTCTTTTGCTTAACGCCCTTCTCTGAGACGTACGAGCTCAGAGGTTGTATATCGATGGACATCAGTCGCATGGCATGAATTGCCTGTGTGGCATGCTAAGATGCAATGATCAAGGCTTCTGTTGAAAAGCAAAGTCTTGTGGTTGATGATCAAAGCACGCCTACGTGGCAGCTTTGTGTATAACGTGAATTCGCGAGCCTCACACCTCGGTATGAGTCAAAAACGGGATACGGACTGCAGGGAGAGCACGACGTTTCTTTCTAGCTTTGGTGGTGTCAGTGACTTACCAGCCCTGACATATATATACTTTTCACCTTTGTGGTTGTTGGAATGCGAGGCGCCTCGATTATAGGTCTGTAAGGACCGAGAAACGTGTGTTCAGGCATAATTAATCCTCTAACGTAAGTGAGGACCGGCCCTGAAGCATCCAGGGGTTGCCCAGAGTGCGTAACCCTGGGACATTTGCTAGAGTGTCTCGAACGCGGAGAGGAGCTTGCCCCTTGCCTCGACTCATGACGGAAATCCAATTTCCAATACGAGTATTGCGGTTTTAATTGTAGAACTAGTATGGCGACATGATATATGGTACCCATGCCGTCTATGATTTATATTTATGATTGAAATTGTTTTGACACTATACACTTATTATAGTATCAAATGATTTGTTTTAAACGTACCAAGCATGTTTGGCTATTATAAGGGAAAACCCTATCCTCCGGCTTGCGTTGCATTGTGTGATGGGACCTAGGTCTTATAATAGCTTCATTTTTCGAAAAAGCATTGCGCTGTTTATTCTATGCACTGGTATTCTTGGGAGGAAACCCGTTCCGTGTTATACGGCGTGGTCCCTTGAATTACTCTCTTTTAAAGTAAAGTTTTAAATAACTGTTTTAGTTCTCACACCAGTCACATGACTGGCCTGGAGTTTATTGTTTTAACCTAAACTCTGGGTGCCCCTATTTTCCGCACGGGCAGCTAGTAGTTTTGGTTTTGCAAATTTATGTTCACAGGATCCTGGTTTACAGCTGGAATGGTATCCGGAAAGCTCTGTATCCGTATATCACCTTCAGTTGTGCTTTGTATTATTTTCCGCTGCTATGTAATTTATTGTAATCTCTGATTGTTATCGAATGTAATTTATTCATTTATACTCTATATATTCTTGTATTCTGATGGAATTGTTGTAATAGCAATGAAATGTTCTTCTGTTTGTGTTCTGATTTGTCCTGTTCTCAAACGATCAGGGGTTTCGAACGGTCTAGATCGGTTTAACGACTGATTCAGATCGAGCGAAGTTCCAGGTTGTCACATTTGGTATCAGAGCTTTGGTTTACAGAGCTCGAGAACAAGACACATTAGAAACATACGAAAGAATTCATCAGATATTGGATTAGCAATATCCAATTAGAATGACTCGTTAGAGATAGGATCAGTAGTATCCTAGAACGAGTGTGAAGAGTATATTTTTCAAATGAAAACAATTTTGTTTTGAAAATTTTAACCATTTTATACGTATGTGAATAATTTATTTATATTGATTTGGACAATCTAGTATATAAAGGTTTTGCATATACGCGTCATGAACGTATATTCGAAGTTTTAATATATTAGATAGATATAGAGTCACACTCTAGTCGCCCGGACATGGTCCTGATGATGAAGTATACCATCACCAGCATTTTTTTTCGAGTGACGAAGGTGTGATTTTCTATATATTTCCATTAGACTGGTGTGAGAACCAAAACTTATATAGCTAGAACACATTGTTGTGAATTGACATCAAAAATGGGATTTTTGTATATATATCAAAATTATGAATTTGAAATGTTAAATCCACTAATTGATTGATGTTTGTGTTGTTTGTTTATTTGGTTGATAATTTTGAACCATTATGCCTAATTGAATCAAATAGTGAATTGTATTGAAAATTGCTCGCATTTGATTGCATATACATATACTTACATTGAACAGGTCATAGCAAGGAGGCTAGAGCCGAAGAATAAAATTTGTTTGCCCGACAAATAGGTACATGTTTACTACATAATTTACTGTTTTGTTTGGGTGATGATGATTTTATGAGCCTATTTGGCTAGCCGCTTGGCTTTTTCTTTTTCTTTTTGAGATTAGAAGGATCGGGGAAGCTATTTGAAATTCCCCGATGCTCCCGGTGCAGGGGAGGTTATGGCGAAATTTTTCGAAAATTTAGGGTGTTAGCCAAATTTTTGAAAATTTGAAAATTCTCAGAAACTGAAAAGTTGGAGAATGGAAGCCGGATCGAACCTAGAGTTGATAAATCAAACCACTTTCGACTTTGTTCCTTTTCGGGGACGAAAAGTTTTAAGTGGGGGAGATTGTAATAA
Source organism: Allium sativum (assembly GCA_030737875.1). Classification (NCBI taxonomy): domain Eukaryota; kingdom Viridiplantae; phylum Streptophyta; class Magnoliopsida; order Asparagales; family Amaryllidaceae; genus Allium; species Allium sativum. Next base: position 1,048,222,183 of record CM060916.1, on the reverse strand, counting down.
CCCGCAAAATCTGAGCCGGTTTAAAATTTTTATTTTGACAATTTTGGCGAATTTTGAATATTTAAAATGAATTATTTTAAATAATATCGACGAGAAATTTATTTTGAATATATTTAGAACGTATATATTATATACGTCGTCGTTAGAATATAAATAATTATATATAATTATAAATAGAATTGAAAATGGCGCGGTAGTTCAATAATTCGATTTCAAACTTCAATTGAATGTACCGGGTGCAACACAATCCGGATTTTAGTGAAACCAAAAACATTAGGATCTAATTGATGATATCTTTCCAACGAATCCGAAAAATCGAAATTTCCTAGCGGGAATCAAAAGATATGTTCAGTTGAAAATTCTGAATAGTCGCTATGGAATTCAGGCCCTTAAAAAATGGGAATTTTGTAAATGACCTCGGATTTCGACGAAACCAGTTTTGTTGGGTCCGCAGTGTCAAGTTATTGCTAGATTCCAAATTTCATAATATTTCGAATCAATATGTGAGCGTGGCAAAAGAAAACACGTTTGACCAGTTTCAGTTGATTTTAATTGACTGGAAATTGGCCATTTTTCCAACGGTCTCAGAATTCGACGAAACTAGTTTTGTTAGGACGGTATCGTCAATACGAAGCTAGAAAATATTTTTTCTGCAATTTATAAAGTTCGTATGCGACCCCGGTAATTTGAAATGTACGTTTAAAATTCAATATAGTGATTTAAATGTAAATTCAATGGAAACTAATCGAAACGATCAAATCAGCTTGCGATACATATCCCATTGTGTTCGGAATGGGGGTAAAACGCTATGGACGACAGGTGGTGGGCCTCGTTTCGAGGTCGTAGGTAAAAGTCAACTTTATGCAATTAAATTAATTAATAAAAAAAAATATCACTCTCCCCTTTAATCCTCCTGCCCCCCCCCCCCCCCGTTCAAAAATTAAATTCAGAAAAAAAAGGGAAAAAGCAACGATGGACCCATCGTCGATCCGCCCGCCTGCTTCATTCACCGCCGCCCTCGTCTCGCACCTCCTCCCCTTCTTCTCCGACGTCGCTTCTCCCTCCGCCTGCCTCGCCCTCGCTCGATGCCCTCCGCCAGGCGTGACAGCGCCTCCACCCGAAGACCCACCCCCAATCCGATGCTCCAGCCCCCTTTATCGACCTCGACACCGCCCCCCCCCCCCTTTTCTGATCGATGCGCCGCTCCAAACCCCCCCCCCCCCCCTCCCCCACCGACGCTCAGCCACCGCAAGCCCCTCCAGTCAACTACGACAGTGAATCCCCCCCCCCCCCCGGGCTAAATAAAAGGTATAGTTTTATTTATTTACTTATTTCATTTTAATTTATACATTGATTTTAGAATATGAAATTTGCAAAACTGTAAAGAAAGGATTTTTATCCAGTTAAAGAAAGGATTTTTATCCAGTTAAAGATAGGATTTTTATGTTAAAAATGTGATTTTTAGCATATAGGAAGTATTAAAAATATAATCTTTTATATTGTAGAAAGATAAAAATATGATCTTTACTATATAGAAGTAGTAAAAATATGATTTTTGTTTATGTAGGGGATTAAAAATATAATTTTTACATGATAGAAATATTAGAAATATCATCTCTATATGTGTAGAAAAATCAAAATGTGATTTTTATAAATCTATATTTTTGAAAAGGCGGAACCTTTATATAGAGAATAGCATAGTAAAAATTCGATTTTTATATATTGAATAATGAAGTAAAAAAATTCGATTTTTACATATGTAGTGGCTACGGGCAACGAAGATGACGAAGATGCTATAACGATGAAGATTTCTATCAAAGAAGAGTCAAGATGATTGGATAAGCTATTGGTGAGAATTTCTCACCCTTCAATTTCTTTTTCTAGTTATATATATACTAGGATGCAGACGGTGCTTAGTAGCACCCGACACAATCGTCCACAGACCATGGACTTGTTTGTTTGATTGCAAAAATTAGTTAGATTATTTGATTGAAATTGAATTGTTTGGTGAAATGAATGGATTTGATTGATGTGTGAATGGCGTGGGCCTTCACTAGACCGGGGATAAGGCTAGGCCTCGTCCCGTTTCTAGTATCGTGTCGTTATGCCGCCGAAATTTTCTAAAATTAGTTAGAAAAATAAAAATATCATTTTATTTAAAGAATGAACTCAATAGATATTCATATGTCGAAATAAAATGTTTTTATCGTTAAAAATATAATTTTTAACATGAAAGTGAATAAAATAAAATATTCATTTACAAACCAGACGGTTTGTTTATGTACACCTATTTGAAGGACATTGATTGGGTCGATAAATTTTACACATCGCCCAACTGCACAAATAAAAATCCATGTTTGATTGTTTGAAACCCCACACGGGTGTTGGGATGAAATTTGAAGTTCACTCATCCTGATTGATTAAATATGTCGATCGATTGATTGACAGACTGTTATAAGCGTTAGATGTCTATATTTGATGCTTATACAGTGTAGTGCACTTTGGTTGATGGTTGATTATTTTCAATGTTATTATATACGTGTGATGTATGAAAATCCATATAATTAACATTATATGGTGATTGATTGGGCCTCATTCCAATTTAGAAAATAAAGAATATTATAAAATAAATGTTCATGTGTTGACTGTACTCATCCGTTGAGATTAGTCATGTGTTGAACGAAAAATTTTAATAATAAAATTTATATCTTTATCAATATTATAATATAAATGTTCATGTGTTGACTGTACTCATCCGTTGAGATTAGTCATGTGTAGAACGAAATATTTTAATAATAAAATTTATATCTTTATCAATATAATATAAATGTTCATATGTTGACTGTACTCATCCGTTGAGATTAGTCATGTGTTGAACGAAATATTTTAATAATAAAATTTACATCTTTATCAATATTATATAATATAAGGTTCATGTGTTGACTGTACTCATCCGTTGAGATTAGTCATGTGTTGAACAAAATATTTTAATAATGGAAATATTTGAAATAAAAATATTTGAAAGGGAAATATTTGAAAATGAAATATTTGAAATAGAATATTTGAAAATAGAAATATATGGAGCTGTGTTGATTAGATTGACGCCATTTTGATGTGAACGATACTTATATCGATTTTATTCATTTTAAAATGAATATTGAAAAGTGACTTCGAAATCGAAGATTTTGAAACGATTTCGAAATGAATTGAATATATAACGATTTCGAGATGAATTGAATATATAACGAATTCGAATTTGATTTCAATTGAATATATAACGAATTCGAATTTGATTTCAATTGAATATATAACGAATTCGAATTTGATTTCAATTGAATATATAACGAATTGAATTTGATTTGAATAGAAAACCAATTTGAATTGAATCGAATAGAAAACCAATTTGAATTGAATCGAATAGAAAACCAATTTGAATTGAATCGAATAGAAAATCAATTTGAATTGAATCGAACAGAAAACCAATTTGAATTGAATCGAATAGAAAACGACTTTGGAATTGAATTGAATTGAAAACGAATTCAAATTGAATTGAAAGCGAATTGAAATGAATTCAAATTGAATTGAAGTTTGAATTGAATAGAAATGAATTTTAAAACGAATTTATAAAGAAGAATCCAATTTTGATTTGAATTGAAATGGAAGTTGAAATTGCTTTTGAAACGAATTTAAAACTATTTATATAATTCGTTTTAAATAGAAATCGACGAAATATATATTATATATATTATATATATAATATAATGGCCTGAATAGAACGCGCTGCGCCGCGACAGTTCGTGAATTTCGACCATTTATTTCAAACGGACATTACGGGAGATCCGACCGTCGGATTCTCCTAAAACCAGAACCGTTGGGTTCGTATCGAAAAGAACTTTCTAACGAATATTAGAAATTCAAAATCTAACGGATGGATTTGGAGATACGTTCAAATCAAATTTGAAAAAGGTCGCTGTAAGTGCAGTTCGATGGCCATTGATGGAAATCGACTGTACGGGCCTTGATAAAATTATTAAAAATAGTAATAATTTATGTAAAATCATAAGAAATGATTTGAGAAAAATTGGGGTGAAAAACTCCATATTTGAAAAGATAAAAATGGATTTTTATCGAAATGAAGTAGTTTTGAACTAAATTTAAAACCCAATTATTTTTAAATAAATAAATTAGATTTAAAAAGGGGTTTTAAATAATCGGAATTTCTAATATATTTGATTGGATTTGAAATGGGTTTATCGTGAACGGTGTTTTAAATAACACTAGTTCTTTAACCCGATAATAAATAGAATGTGATTTGGGTTTGTCGTGAACTATGTTTTAAATAACACCTAGTTCTTTAACCCAGTAAAAGGAGTTTTAACGAATCTGCAATTAGATTGAAATGTGAATTGATAATTTAAATTATCAAATTTAGAAATGAGCGAGAATGGAGTATCGCCAGTTTTGCTCCAAAGCGATAGTTAAATCTTTTATTAGATTTGAACGTGAAATGGTAATTAATTTTACCGATAACACCGTGATGTTAGATATGGAGTATTACCAGTTTTGCTTCATGGGATGAATAGGTTGAGATTGGGAAATAAAATAAATAATTACTTCGGTGTGGTTCGCTAATCTCGACTAGTTGGAAAACCATAATTTGGTTTGTAACGACATCCAAAAGAAGATTAAAGGATAAATTTGAAAGAATTTATCTTGGATAAAATTAATGGGAACCTTTCCCTAAAAATGTGATTTTGTGAATAAAAGAATATTCTGAATTGGAATGAGGCGTATGTTGAGTTTGTGTAACATTTGTTTTTAATATACGCGGGTTGTTCGGAAAGGCCGGGTTTACACCCATTCTGAATAACCGATTCGACGATATGTCGAAGATGAAGACGGTGGTCGAAGACCGGAAGTTTTCACATCGTTTGGATTATTACTGACGATCCTGATTGGGCTGTACACCCAAGAGGATGGAAATAGTTGGTGGTCGTCCAGACGTACTTGGAGATGGATGGATATGCGAGGAAAGTGCCTCCGGTTTCGTTCAGACCCAGAACGGACTTGTAAATGGATTGTGTGTCTGACATTGGATTTTATTCTGTGTTGATTGATTTCTATTAAATATACATCTATTTGGCGGCGGAGAATTTATTCTTTTGCTTAACGCCCTTCTCTGAGACGTACGAGCTCAGAGGTTGTATATCGATGGACATCAGTCGCATGGCATGAATTGCCTGTGTGGCACGCTAAGATGCAATGATCAAGGCTTCTGTTGAAAAGCAAAGTCTTGTGGTTGATGATCAAAGCACGCCTACGTGTCAGCTTTGTGTATAACGTGAATTCGCGAGCCTCACACCTCGGTATGAGTCAAAAACGGGATACGGACTACAGGGAGAGCACGACGTTTCTTTCTAGCTTTGGTGGTGTCAGTGACTTACCAGCCCTGACATATATATACTTTTCACCTTTGTGGTTGTTGGAATGCGAGGCGCCTCGATTATAGGTCTGTAAGGACCGAGAAACGTGTGTTCAGGCATAATTAATCCTCTAACGTAAGTGAGGACCGGCCCTGAAGCATCCAGGGGTTGCCCAGAGTGCGTAACCCTGGGACATTTGCTAGAGTGTCTCGAACGCGGAGAGGAGCTTGCCCCTTGCCTCGACTCATGACGGAAATCCAATTTCCAATACGAGTATTGCGGTTTTAATTGTAGAACTAGTATGGCGACATGATATATGGTACCCATGCCGTCTATGATTTATATTTATGATTGAAATTGTTTTGACACTATACACTTATTATAGTATCAAATGATTTGTTTTAAACGTACCAAGCATGTTTGGCTATTATAAGGGAAAACCCTATCCTCCGGCTTGCGTTGCATTGTGTGATGGGACCTGGGTCTTATAATAGCTTCATTTTTCGAAAAAGCATTGCGCTGTTTATTCTATGCACTGGTATTCTTGGGAGGAAACCCGTTCCGTGTTATACGGCGTGGTCCCTTGAATTACTCTCTTTTAAAGTAAAGTTTTAAATAACTGTTTTAGTTCTCACACCAGTCACATGACTGACCTGGAGTTTATTATTTTAACCTAAACTCTGGGTGCCCCTATTTTCCGCACGGGCAGCTAGTAGTTTTGATTTTGCAGATTTATATTCACAGGATCCTGGTTTACAGCTGGAATGGTATCCGGAAAGCTCTGTATCCGTATATCACCTTCAGTTGTGCTTTGTATTATTTTCCGCTGCTATGTAATTTATTGTAATCTCTGATTGTTATCGAATGTAATTTATTCATTTATACTCTGTATATTCTTGTATTCTGATGGAATTGTTGTAATAGCAATGAAATGTTCTTCTGTTTGTGTTCTGATTTGGCCTGTTCTCAAACGATCAGGGGTTTCGAACGGTCTAGATCGGTTTAACGACTGATTCAGATCGAGCGAAGTTCCAGGTTGTCACAAAACCCGATCCCCTTTCTGCACCACGTCGCCCCCATCTTCCTGGCCTCCGTCGCAGCCTACGTCACCTCCCCCCTTAGTCGCGCCGCCGTCTGCCTGCTCCGATCCCCCCCCCCCCCCCCCCCGTCGCTCCGCCTTCCCTCCGTAGCCCCTCCCCTTTTTCCCAATCGAGAAACGACACCCCTCCCTCTGATGAAAACCACCGCCGCGCCTTCCCATTTTCCGACCAACTGACCGCCACCTGAAGGTGTGACACCCCCCTCCTTCTTTAAATCGCGTAGCCCCCCTCTTGAACCCAAATGGAAGCTCCACGAGACGCTGACCATCAGAGTTTCGCTTCGACAACGGCGAACTCTGGCATGAGCACCTCCGCTTGTCCCCCTCGCTAGCGCTGACGCCACAGACGCAACTAGGACAAGCCCCCCCTCTGCCGAAGAGCAATGAAGTGAGTTCTTTTATTTCATTCTCCTTTTAAAATTGGATTTTTATTTGTTTAGAATGTGATTTATTTTTTCCAAAATAGAAAAGACTATATTTTTAAAATAGAAAAGTTAAGATTTTTAGAATTGAAAAGGCGAGATTTTTATATATGAAATAGCGAAGTAAAAATTAGATTTTTATATATATAGAAATGAAATAAAGATATGATTTTTATCATGTAGAAAGAATTATAAAAACGAGAATTTTATTCATGTGAATATCATATAAAGATGTGATTTTTATATGAATGATGATAATGCAAAAATATGATCTTTGTTATATATATGGCGTTATAAAAATATGATTTTTATTATGAAGTTAGGGTGATAAAGATACGATTTTTATATATATATATATAGTAATGATTTTTATAGTGTTTTCATGGATATAATGTAACGATTTTTATAGTGTTTTCATGAATATAAAGAAATGATTTTTATAATGTCTCCATGAAGAGAAAATATTAGATTTTTACTAATCTAAAGATGAGATCTTTTAATATAGAAAGTATAGATTCTTGTTCATGAAAAGAAATGACTTTTATAAATGAAAAGATTGGATTGTTATACAAGAAAAGTTAGGATTTTTATAACATAAAGCTGTTATTTTTACAATGAAGGAGAATTTATAAAAATACGTTTTTTATTATATGCATAACATAAATATAAAGATTTGATTTTTATAATGAAGTAGAGAATATAAAAATATGATTTTTATATATGTAGTGAAGTAAAAATATATTTTATAGCGAAGTAAAAATCTAATTTTTAGCGAAGTAAAAATATAATTTTTAGCATTGAAATAAAAATGTAATTTTTACTATGAATAGCGTGAAGAAGATGGTGTTGGAATGTAGAATAGAATCCAAACCATCGTCCGTTAAAGAATGGCGGAGTGGATCCCCTAGGTGAGAACTCCTCACTATAATTTTTCTATACAGTTATTTATTTTATAACTGCATATATGAACTGTTCCCTGTCGACCACAGACCATGGACGACTTGGGTGGTAGTTTAGTTTGGTTGATTGGATTGTTTGGTTGAATTTGGTTTGGGAAATGAAATGGAATTGATTAGAATTGGTATGTGTATGGCGCGGGCCATTATTAGACTGGGGATAAGGCTAGGCCTTATCCCGTTTTTAGTATCATGTTGTTATGCCGCCGAAATTTTATAAAATATATTAGAGAAATAAAATTATCATTTTTATTGTGTAAATGAACCGAATAAATATTTTATTGTTAAAAATATAATTTTTAACATGTATGTGAATAAAATAAATATTCATAAACAAATCAGACGATTTGTTTATGTGCACTCATTTGACTGATATTGATTGGGACGATAAATTTTACACATCGCCCAACTGCATAAATAAAACCTGTGTTTGATTGATTGAAACCCCACACGGGTATTAGGATGATATATGACATACACTAATCCCAATAATTAGTTGAATGTTGATCGATTGATTGACAGGCTGTTATAAGCGTTAAATAATTATATTTAATGCTTACACAGTGTAGAATGCACTTTGGATGATGGATTGTTGTTTTCATTTTTGTTATAAACATTTTTTGTGTGAAATCCATATAATCAAACTATATGGTAATTGAATGTATCTGATTCCAGTTCAAAAAGAATGAATATTTTAAAATAACGATTATTTTAAAAAAACAAATATTTTTAAATATTATTCAGAAAAGAATCAAAATATGATTTTGATGTCCGATTTGGGATGGACACGAATATATTTAAATATATATAGCCGCGTTGATTAGATATGCGCCATTTTGACGCGAACGATATTTATATCAATTTTATTCATTTTTAAAATGAATATTGAAAATGAATTGATTTCGAAATCTAATATTTTGAAAATATTATCATTTATATATCGATGATATGGAATATTCAATTTTGATTAGAAAATGAATAGGAAGTTGAAATCGTTTTTAAAACGAATTTAAAACGATTTATAAAATACGTTTTAAATGGAAATCGACGAAATATATATAATATATATTTTATATATATAATGGCCGGAATAGAACGCGTCGCGCTGCGGCAGTTCTCGAATTTCAACTATTAATTTCGAGCACACATTACAGGAGATCTGACCGTCGGATTCTCCTAAAACCGGAACCGTTGGGTTCGTATCGAAAAGGGATTTCTAACGAATATTAGAGATTTAAAATCTAACGGTTGGATTTGGAATTATGTCTAAATCAGATTTTGAAATGGTCACTGTAAGTGCAGTTCGATGGGCGTTTATGGAAATGGACTGAACGGGCCTTGATAAAATTATTAAAAATATCAATAATGTGTGTAAATTCATAACAAATGATTTGGAAAGAACTAGGATGAAAAATTCCATATTTGAAAAGACAAAAATAGATTTTTATCAAAATGAACTAGGTTTGAACTAGAATAATAATTCAATTATTTTTAAAATAAATAAATTGGTTTTTAATTGGTTTTAAAAATAACCAGAATTTCCAATATATAAATTGGGAAATGGATTTGAATCGAAATTGTCTTCGGAATATTTCGATATTGCATTTCATGATTATACAGATATTGTTATGGAAATTTGAAAGATATATGTATATCGTTATTTCCAATACGATATTTGTTGATTTCAGAACTTGATATTGAATATAAGCCGATATATTTTCTATGCAGAGCCTTGTAATTAATATCAAATTGGATTTTGGGTTCGTCGTGAATGGTATCTTTAATAATACTGTTCTCGAACCGAATGGTGTTAAGAAAATTAGAAAGTGACTGGAGATTAGTTAAATTGAATGGTTTCCTGGGTATTGATCTGATGTTGGTTTCGGCCTTCGGGGTTAATACTTAGTGGATTGTTCTCTTACTAATTTACGGTTAGAGGCTAGTGTGAATTGGGTTTTTAACGACATTCGTTCTTTAACCCGATTTACAGTGAAATGTGATTTGGAATTTATTAATCTTTTTATTAAGACTTAACAGGAATTTTCCAAAGTAAAGTTTTCCAATTTAATATATATTAAACTAGAATTGAATGGAATTCGATTTGATAATAATCGAAATGAAATTCTGTGGAAGAAGACTATTAATACAGGTGGAATTTAAAAGGCGTTGCCGATATTCCATTTATATTATTGGTCGGATACGGAAATTGATATCGATTATATATTGATTTGTTCTTCCGTGAAGATTCCATAATTAATGGAATGTGATTCGGGTTGTCATGAATGGTATCTTTAATAATACTATTCTTAGACCCAACAGAGCTAAGAAATTCAGAAACTAACTGGAGATTAGTTAAGTTAAGTGGTTTCCTGGGTATTGATCTGATGTTGGTTTCGGCCTTCGAGTTTAATACTTAGGGAATTGTTCACTTGCTAATTTACGGTAAAAGGCTGATGGAATGGAATGTGATTTTGGATTTATAGTGAACCGTGTTTTAAATGACATTGGTTCTTTAACCCAGTTAAAGAAAGGATATGGTTTCTCAAGTTAAACAATCATTAATATTGATTTTTGGGAAGATTAAAACCAAGTGGAGTTTTAATGCATCTTTAATTAGATTGAAATGATATCCAAAGGAAGATCAAAGAATAAATTTAAAGAATTTATCTTTGATAAAATTAATGGGAACTTTTCCCAAAGCTAAGAATATTTGAATAAAGGAATATTCTGGATTGGAATGAAGCGTATGTTGTGTTTTATAACACTTGTTTATTATATACGCGAATTATTCGGAAAGGTCGGGTTTACACCCATTCTGAATAACTGAATCGACGATAAGTCGACGATGAAGACGGTGGTTGAAGACCGGAGGTCTTCACATCGTTTGGATAATTACTAATGATCTTGATTGGGCTGTACACCCAAGAGGAGGGAATCAGTTGGTGATCGTCCAGACGTACTTGGAGATCGATGGATATGCGAGGAATAAGGTTCCTCCGGTTTTGTTCAGACCTAGAACAGACTTGTAAAGGGATGCGTGTCTGATATCGGATTTCATTCTGTGTGGTCGATGTACATCCGTTGCATAGAGTGGATTGCCTGTGTGGCATACTGAGATGCAAATGATCAAGGCTTCTGTTGAAAAGCAGAGTCTTGTGGTTGATGATCAAAGCACGGCCTTTGTGACGTAGCTTTGTGTAGCGTTAATTCACGAGCCTCACACCCCGGTGTGAACTAGAAACGGGAGAGGACATCAGGGAGGGAATGCATTTCCTTCTAGCTAGGAGTGGTGTCAGTGTTTTTACATGGCCTGACATTTTACTTATGTGGATGATGGATTGTGAGGCGCCTCAGTTATATCGGTCGATCTGGGGCCGATGGAGTCATTCGGCTCATTTACGCCCTATAGGGCGGGGAAACGCAGTGTTCAAGCATTTTAATCCACATCGAGTGGACTGACCCTGAAGATCCAAGGGCCCACCTGAGTCTGGGTCCTGAGACACGGGCTAGAGTGTCTCGAAGCGGTAAGGACGATCCCTTGCCTTGGTTCATAGATGGAAATCCAACTTCCAATACGTGGCAATTGAGGTTTTGATGGTAGAGCCTAGTATTGGTGACATGATATATGGTACCCATGCCGTCTAGGATTGATACATTTATATTTGAAGTTGTTTTATACACTATGCACTAATAATAGTATCAAATGATTTGTTTTAACGTACCAAGCATGGTTGGCTATTATAAGGGAAAACCCTATCCCCCGGCTTGTGTTGCATTGTGTGATAGGACCTGGGTCTCATAATAGCTTCATTTTCCAAAAAGCATGTCGTTGTTTTGTTATATGCACTAGTATTCTTGGGAGAAAACCTGTTTCGTGTTATACGGCGTGGTCCCTTGATATATCTGATTTAAAATAAAGTTTTAAATAACTGTTTTAGTTCTCACACCAGTCACATGACTGAACTAGAGTCTATTGTTTTAACCTAAACTTTAGGTGCCCTTATTTTCCACACGGGCAGCTAGTAGTTTTGATTTTGCAGATTTATATTCACAGGATCCTGGTTTACAGCTGGAACGATATTCGGAAAGGCTGTATCCGTATATTCTTTTCAGTTATGTTTTGTAATATTTTTCCGCTGGTATGTATTGTATTGTAATCTTTGATGTTTCTCTGATGTATAATATTTCTTCATACTCTATATATTCTTGTATTCTGATGGAATTGTTGTAATAAGCAACGAAATGTTCTTCTGTTTGTGTTCTGATCCGTCTTGTCCTCAATTCAATCCGGGCTTTCCTTCATGGGGAAGTTTGGGTCGTTACGGAAGTCTGGTTGGTTTGTTTTTATTAGTGGAGCAGTTTCACTTTTCATAAATGAGAGTTCTACAAAATTCAACAATGATGAAAAAATGATTACTTAATAAAACATGTGTAAATATAGTGTGTTGCTAGACGGTCGGTGGTTGAATGTTTAACATCTAAAAGAGAAGTGTTAAGCGAACAACCACCAGCCATGCTAGGGCCTGCTGTCCCCCATGACCAAGTGATATAGCAATATATCCTTACCTATTAATATAGTTATATAAAATGGTAATGTTTTCATTTTTCAATATATCTGGTATCATATTTATGTGTATTATTATTATTTTCCATCTAACATGTTGTTAATAGTTCCCTATTTATTTGCAGAAAAGGATTTAATCTGAATAAGTAGAGGTTACATCGAGAAAAGTACGATGAAAGACATTAAAAAGGGAGGCATATTAGCATAGTGACATATTTTTAGGGAATAGTAAGCTTATTTTACACATCTCTAAACGAGGTAAATGTATGTTCTGATCACATGGCATATATCTATATTAAAACTAGGAGGTTTATGAAAATTATGTCCAAGCTTTAACTCCTGACACTAGATTTTCTATTACATGTTATTTGAGAAATATGTTTGTACATCTATAACATGTTTTAAAGTTTAACGGTTAAAAGTAGCTTTATTTCAGTTGATGAAGACAAAGAATGAAGAACCGTGGATACGAAGGCGCATTTATTGTAGTTGAACATGTGTTGGTGCTTTTTTTGGTCAACATATTTTTTAGCTCTTTTGTATTTCAGCTTGTTTGACATGGACTGACTGTTGTTTTATCTTCCTTTATCATTGTAGACTAGCAAGAAGATAAATTGATATTAATTTTTGTATTCTAATTTATTTCTGACTGTTAAAGTTTATAATTCTTTCATGTTTGAAGTTCCTTCGAATGGAGTATGTTAACTTGAACCTAGCCACCAACTTGGAATTCCCTGTAGGTTTTATCTATTTTGCTAGCTGTTGAATTCCTTGCAGACGCTATATATCTAACCTATATATTTTACATATAATAATAATAATTCTCCTGTATCTGTTTGTTTCTGTTTCAGCTCTTGCAATGCAATTGTTTATATAGTTCTAGTTTCAATTTCTGAGTATGGTTTATTTATTGCAGTATGATGTTTCAAAAAAAATAAAGAGAAGAAAATTTACTCTTTCTTTGCAAATATGGTCTTATTAATAGTTGAATATATTTCCCATTATTGTTTATGAATTATGTTTCCTATAGTAAATGCAACTGCTAGCTAAGAACGTTTGACGTTTTCTTACATTTACCATGCTTACCTAACTTTTCCTTTATATCTTTTCTACAAAAGAACTGAAAGGTGTTCACTTTCTGATTTGCAACATAACATTTTGAAGTTGAAAGTTTATAATTTTAATGAACGTTAAACTGAAGTAATATCTAAACTTGATCAATGCATGCATTATTTCTTATTATTTTTAACACTTAACTGTTGAATCATCTCAGCTGTACGGTTTTTGTAATAACTGGATATTTTATTTTTAGTAGACACCTAGTCAAAGAATTTCGTTTTTATATAAACATTGTTAATTTTTTTCATTTTCTAGTAAAATATTCTGAGAGATGTACCAATTTAGTAGAAAATAAGTACATTGAAACTATCATTTATATTTGACATCAATTTGTGGATTGTTTATCAATCAAACACCATCAAAATTGCTCTTCGGTGAATCATCCTTATAATTTTCTTTGATTTTCAATTAGATCCTACTACGTTTTGCTTCATTTTTAAAGTCCTTCCTTCTTACTTTTTATTTTTAAATAAAATGCTCTTAAAATTTTCCTTTTTGTCCAAAATTAATGTCCCTTTAATAACCCATGTTAGTAATATAAATAATTTTGCCTCAACGTTCCTTTTTTTCCTATATAACTTAAATAGATAAAAACTCAAATAATTGCTTTTTCGAAATTATATTATCTTAAATCAACTAAGAATTCAAATAATTGTTTTTCTTAAATTACATAACCTAACGGTCGGTTTTCTCACCGTTGCAAGTTTACACTAGTAGGTGGTATGAGCATTTATCTTACTTTGGCATGTCTTAAGTTCAATTACTATAGGCTACCTTCATTTTTATAGTACGATTATCAATGAAATATGTTAACTCTTTATGCCTTTATTTGTTATTTTTGGTATGCACTCTTTATGTTACATGTGATGTTCGATTTCTGATATGCTGCGTAGAAGAATTGCAAATGTACTATGCTTGTTTTTTTTCAGCCAAGTAAATTCTTGTTCTTCATTCTACATTGTTGCAAAAAAATTAATAATGTATTATTGTCAGAATTCGGGCATCGAATTCCTACCGGGTTGTTACATTGTGTGTAAGATCGATCAAGGATTTAGTGAGATTTTGGATTGCCGTTTTTATGTTGTCAATGTCCTCTTGTTTGGTTTCAAATAGGGAGCTATGACTAGTTTGTGTGTTTTGAATGGTGGTGATGGTGTCTTGGTGGACAACTAATTGATTGAGTGGGTCGTTGACCTTAGTCACGGTGAAGGGCTGATTTGGATATTTTGGGAGAAGAGAAGGAGAAGTCAGAAGTGAAAGCACCAAATGATACGACACATTAGGGAAGGGTGCCTATTGAGCTATATACTAGTCAACAGTTCCCATATTTATATTATTGGACATATCAAAGACCCTTGTAAAAAAAAATCCTTTTACAGCTTCAAATTACGATGTTACGATAAAAAATTTAAATATCATTTCATGACTTCCAAATTAAGTGACAAAAGAGAAAAGTAAGTATTAAGATATTCATCGGAATGTCCTAGAGAAAATCTAATGCAATTTAGAAAATAATAAGACGTACTAAAGAAAGTGAATATAAAAAAATGTATTTTATAGTAAAAAAATCGAGGATAAAACGATGCATTCCATGAAGGAAAAAATTGTATTTTACAAGATCATATTCTATAGTCTGGAAAGAGGTAAATGTAATAAAATGGTGAATGTAAAAATATACTCACTACTATAGAGGGCTCATTTTGCAACGACCCTGAGCGACGGCTAAAAAAGCGGCCGTCGCTAATTTCCTGCATATCAAAACCGAGCCACGGCTTTCGTCCCCATTTCTTACTCAGCAAATAAAAAAAATAAACACTACACCATCGCCCGCTCCCCCCCCCCCCCCGCTCCTCCCGACGCTGTTGCGATTTCACCGATTCTACACCCCAATTCTCACTTCCAAGCTTCCAAATTTGTTTAGGTATGTTCTCTAACCCTATTTTATGTTAATTAGGGTTAATTTGAATGTTTGTATGAGTTTGCAAAATCAATTGTCATGGATATGAAATTGGTTCCCTTGTGATATAAATATGATGTTGATTGTGTTCTAGTTTGATTTGGGAATAAATGTAATTGATTAGAAGGTTTGAAAACGATGATTATCACATATGTAATTGATTTAGGAGCATGAAAACGATCATTATCACGTATGCAATTGGGTTTATGTTGATTGTGTTGTTGGTTGATTGTGTTGAGAGTAAGAAATGATTTGAGAAAAAAATGAAATAAACATGATTGTTTACCCATAATAAATGGATTATAATTATCGAAATGGTGTCATGTTATTTTCATAATTCTCATTGTCATGTTATTTCACAAATTAAACGTGCTGAAAAATATTTTTTAGACGCCATGTAGTTAACGTGCGAGTGTAGGCGGAAAAGGTGCAAGGCGCAACTATATACAGGGCTTTTTTGAAGTTTAAGGCGCAACTATTTGTGAAGCGCAAAAATAAAACATAAACAAGCCCAAAGTGCAAAAAGCGCGCTTTTTTCATTTGAATTGTCTTTTTGGTTTAAACTTAGGTTGAATGTTTTTTTGACTACTTATGTGAAACACTTAGATAAATTTGGCCCCGTCCGACAAGTGTTGTATATGATCGTTATATGGGTATTCGTTTTTACACAAAACGGAAATCTATATTCATATGATACAATATTCGTTGGATTTGTCCTAGTATTGGACAAGTTACAAATATAATAACATAAGCATATTTTATAAATCATTTCAGTTTAAACGGTTAACAAAGTTTCGATGGCACTTCCTTTTTGTTCCCTGTGTACACGCATTTGTGTACGATACAGGGACCAAAGAGAAGTGCTGCCGAAATTTTGTTGAACCATTTAACCTGAAATGATTTATAAAATATGCTTATGTTGGGAAGTAGGTAGACCGACCGTCAAAGTAAAAAAGAAATAAACAAAAAAACTGAAAACATGCGATAGTTATAAATCAAATTTTACAAGATTTAAAATAGTATAAAGTGTTACGTTCGATCGAACTTTCTAACATATTTGTTGCAAATCAGGAAAATGTTCGATTATTTTGGTGATCGCAGTTGGATGTATCAACCGCGAACCGGTAAGAAAGGGTCGATAAAGGAACATTTTGTAATGGAGTCCAAGAATTTATTATATTCGCTAAATCTAGTAATCGGAGTAACGTAGACATTCGTTGTCCGTGAATTAAGTGCAAACATCTGAAGCATTGGAAGCCAGATCTAGTAGAAGTGCATCTTTATAAAATTGGATTTTCGTGTCGAATTATCACTTATGGGATCGTCATGGAGAACTTGTTCAACCTACGTCTAACCCTGTAGTCACTACAACAAAAACACTCTTTCACAACTGCCAAAAACAGTTGTAGAAAGTTTATTACAACGGGCAACCGTCGGTCTTAATATCCACAGTGGTAATAGCATCAAACATTTTTACAACAATTTTTGACAGTTGTAAAAATCCTTTTAACAACAACTTCTAGCTGTTGTAAACAACTTTTTCACAACTGTTTTGCCTGTTGTGCTAAATTCTACTACAACTGTCTGTGTCGGTTGTTAAACAAATGCAAAATTATAAAAAAAAAAAAAGATTAAAACACATTTTGCATAACAGATAAGCATGATAAATATAACAATATACTATAAACAAATTAAATCACAAACCACCTTGTAAATTTTTCCTTCCAGCTACAAAATTCAATTTGAACAACAATATTTACTACAAAACTACAACTCAAAAACATAAACTACCAAAGCTAATCTCTAAATTTAGCTACTCTCAATCAAGATAACAAGCAACATCTCAAGTTCACTAGTTTTTTATTTTTCCATCATGAATCAGCAAGCAGCACAAAGTGCATCATCAGCTACATGACACTCACACTAATCCAATCAGCTCATGCCATAATGAATGAAAGAAGTCGACTGAAACTCGCAAAAGTTGATTATAAATTTGTATAATTTGACCCGCATACAATGATTCCAGGCTGCTGCATGCACTTTAAAACTTGATGTTCACTTCAGGTTAACATCTTCCATCTCCAACAACAAACCATTACATTACCCCCTCCCAACATCATACCCTCAAGGCCAAGCTAAAAATCAAGACAAAAAGCTGCAAAATTCAAACCACTGACAAATTTTTATATTGTCAGTATTGTTTTTGTTTCAAATAGGAATCAAAATGTAAACAAAAATACAAGAGATCCATATAGCCTATATCAAGTCCAACTTGTTGCAAATTCACTTTTTTGCCATAACAGTTCCTAAATGAAAATTAGAACAAATATTGAAGCCCATAGACTAAGGAACAAGACACTTAAACTTTTGTTGATTCTAAATGAAAACAATAAACAAATGAAAACAATAAACAATGCACTGATGCCATATTTTAATACAGCAACTTATAAGATTTAGGTATCTAACTGCATAGTGCAGGTACAACACCCAAAAACCAAAGCAGACTTTAATGTTTGGGCAATGTATTGAACTTAAGACCATACTAATTAAGACAGCAACATGTAACATATGTCAGTTTAAAGGCCAACATTGAACTTTTTTTTTTAGGTAAAAGCCAACATTTAAAGGTCAACATTGAACATGACAACCAACCTCCCTCTGGCCGCTTTGATATTATTCCCTTTGCAAGGATTCAATTTAGGTAAAAGCTGAAGCATGAATATATTGTTTGTTGCATAGGCCTTTAGATCATTGCTTGAATTCAATTACTTACAAATCTTTTAGATGAAGTTCTACTTCTAATGATTTTGTTGAATTATTTTGTGTGTATGTGGAATACCTAAGTAAGATAACCTCTTCTTTTCTGACTAGCTAATCAGTTGTAATGGTTGAGAACTTGTCGATGTTTGTGTAAAGCTCATAAAGAAGCTGACATTCTAAACAAAGGAAAATTTATACTAAAATCGTAGTTAATGGTAGCTGTAATAAAGCAAAACATCAGTTTTTCCATCTTCACCAATATAAACATTTATTTGTTATTTGAAATTATGTGGTCTCAGAGTCACGTGGAATGATAATAATTAAGGGACATTCTAGAAGTTAAGATGATACTCAACACAATAAATATTTCAAACTGGGAAAATAAAAGGTTGCATTAGGAAAATATATTTACATTAACACTAAAATTGGCAGATCCCAATAATTATTTCTACAAACAACTAGCAGGCAGCATTGTTAAACATGACAAATTCTAGTACAACGGAATAATACCTCAACTCTACTTGCCTTTACTCTCCGTAGTAGAATTACCAGCAGCACGTTTATTCTTCAAATCATCAATTAAGCTCCTTTCTTGCTGATTCTTTCCCAAACACGAAGCCGTACCAGAAAGAGAGAGCAGAAAGTGCACCTGCCGTGACCATGGTTTGAACTAATGTCAACTTCTTCTCCATTTGATTTGATTTCTTGCTATTAAAATTTACTTGAGATTAAAATTACCTAGGAGTTCCAAGACTAAAAAAAAAGAATTCGTACAAAGAACACGAATAGATCCACGCACAGATCTGCTTTCTCTCCCCCTACAGATCGAAATCGCTTTCTCCCCACCTACAGATCCACGCACAGATTTGCATTCTCTCCCCGTACAGATCGAAATCGCTTTCGCTCCTCCTACAGATCCATGCACAGATTTGCTACGCAACCCTTGACCAATAATATCCCAACTGAAACCTGAAATCTATAAACTTGCCTTCGATTGTAGTACCAGATCGTTGATTCACTTTGTGAAGAAAAGAAAGAACGAGATGATGGACAAAGAAAATAATAGGCGGCGTGGGAAGGTTTTTAGGAAGATAAAACGATTTCTGAAAATTATGTTTAACTTTGGAGCCAAACATTTGAGGTGGCGTGTGAAAACCAAAAAGGCCTGATGGAAAAATTAAGGGGATACGAGCCAAAAATTTAACTTTGGAGCCAAAATATTTGAGGTGGAGCCAAAACGAAATTTTGGGATAGGGGCGGTAGCCCCTTTTTAATACTTGTGCCATGTTCAAAATACCGGAGGTGAAGCTACCTTTAAGCCCTATTTGAAAGTGCATACAAAAATGGTGTTTAGCGTTAAATTTTAAAACTCTAATGTTATATTGATGATTGCTCGACTTGTTGTTCATAGTTAACAAAATTTACTAGAAAATTGTTATAACATAATAGAAATTAATAAATGTTTGCAATGGAAAAAATTAAATAGTTGTTATAAATTCTTATTACAACTGCCTAAAACAAATAGTTGATTAAAATATATTTATTACAACTAGAAGAAAAACGCAGCTCTTAAAAATGCATTCATTTATTAAGTATTTAATAATAAGTATTTGATATTAAAAATTAAACATATTAAATTATTATTATGCGTAAAGTGAATATTAACTATGGTTTAATAACTATAAATTACTAACTATTTTCTTCCTAATTTACTTATTATTTAGTAACTAAAAATTAAATATTTCTTCTGAACTATCATTTACTATTTATAAACTATTATTTGTTAATCTTTTTCAAGTTATTATTAATTAATAACTACTAAAATTAATTAATAAATACCAAATATCACATCATAATTAATAATCTTTTACTAGTTATTAATTAATTCACAATTATTAAAATTAATTAAAATATATCATATATCACATCATATTTATTAAATTTTATTGTTAATAATTAAATACTACTCTTGATGATACAATTAGTAATATTTAATTGTTAGTTGGTAATTATAAATTATTAATACTTATAAATTAATTTTTTATAGATACTACTTCTTAATTATTGAAAATAATTTACCGATTACTACTTATTAAATATTAATCCTAATTATTGATATTAATCCTAATTATTAATTATGTATAAATAATTTAAAATTGTTAATCATTATTTATGAATTATCAAACACAAAAAATTATTAAAAATAATTATAAACTATTTGTTATTAGATATATTAACTACTAATTATATATTTTATTTATTATTATTAAATATTAAATATTTATTATTAAATAGTAATTATTATTTATTAAAATATCATTTCAGAGTTTTATGAATGTTGCAAAATTTATTTATAAATTTAGTTTAGAAAATATTTTTTTTAAAGATATGTAATTAACAACTATTACAATTAGAAGAAAAAATGGTTGTTGAGAACATACATCTTTTACAACAGATAAAAGAGTTGTATTAGATATCTATTACAACTAGCAAAAAAGAGGAGTTGTTACAAACGTATAACTTTTACAACTGTCAAAAAGAGTTGTAATAGACATCTATTACAATTGGCAGATAGAAGAGTCGTCAAAAATATGTATTTATTACAACTGCCCAAAAGGAACAGTTGTAATAGGCACATATTACAACTGACAAAATAAAAGAGTTGTTGAAACCTAATCTATTACAACTTTCAGAATAAAACAGTTGTAAAAAACATCTATTACAACTGGCATTTTATGACAGTTATAAAATTAAAGTTGTAGTAGGGTGTTTTTGTTGTAGTGAGTGGTAGAGGACGATAGTACAATGATGAACGATAATACAATACCGAATCCGATAGAAAATATGGTGCAAGATGCAGCACAATCAATGTTTCCTAACATTAATTGAGCAAGGCGACGATGAGACTGGAAATGTTGATGAACCAACGGTGGACGCAATTTTTTTTATGATTTATTGAATTCTGCTAAGAGGCCGTTGTGGGAAGGGTGTACAAGCGGAACCAAATTGTCTGTAACAGCCGAATCCATCACTATGAAATCAAAATTCAATCTTATAGAAGCTGCATTTACAGTAGTTGTACAAACTGCAAAACGACATATGCCGCCCAATAATTTGATGTGCGATAGTCATTATAAAGTGAAAAAACTTATGTCCGCTTTTGGACTACCTTATCATAAGATAGATACATGTGTTAAAGGTTGCATGTTGTATTGGAAAGAAGACGCTAACCGTAGAAAATGCAAATTTTGCAACGAAGATAGATAAAACCAAGGAAAAAGAAAGGAAAAGAAGTTTCATATAAAAGATTGCATTATCTACCCATAACTCCCAGACTTCAATGGCTATATGCATCTTCTGCTACAGCATGCCATATACGATGGCATAGCATGAGAACATCAGAAGAATGAACTATGATACATCCGTCTGATGGTGAAGCATGGAAACACTTTGATAGGACTTATCCTGAATTTGCTGCAGATATGTACTTATTTATGTACTATTCTGAGATATGTAATAATAATGATGTTGATTGTTCTTAGCTATGAATTTACTTACGTTCTGTACTAGTATGATTTATGTAATGATAATGTTGACTATGTATGTTATGCAGTATTGTTCTTCTCATTTATGATTTATGTTATGATAATGATGACTGATGTTAATAACTCAAGTTATTTTGTATGCACATTATATTATTGTGACAGATATGTCTGACGATAGACGACGATCGAGGAGTACATCTCAGCCTACTCCTTCACCATCTCCTGGAGCAGGATCAGGAGCAGGTCCGAGCAGCTCAGTGCCAGATCTTCGTCGAGTTGCGGAGATTGTTTCGAAGAGTGCTGGGTAAATGTTCAAATTTATTTCAATTTAGATTATTTAAAATATATGACATGTTCATATTAACATCTACATAGGGGATTTGAGATTGAGCCATCGGAGTTCATTTTAGAAGTATCTAGGCAGTCTTACACAAGTAGAATGCAGGGTGCTTGGCCGCTTTGGGATAGTATCCCAGCACATATTAAGAATGTCATTTTAGCCGATTTATTGGTAAGTATTTTTTATACTAATATTAAAAATTAATACACTGGGAATAATTAAAAATAAATGTAATATGCAGGCTGTCGTACGTGTTGAGGAGCAGGACATGCCCACCTTTTTGAGTTATTAGAATATGAAGATGCGCAAGAATTATCGAGAGACAATTTCTAGAGCCAAGAAATATAGAAAAAAGCCTTAATTTATGAGTGATGATGTTTGGGCAGACTTTCTAAAGTACTGGGACACAGAAGAAGCTAAAGTAAGATTTAATGATAGTATTCATTATAATATTGACTGCATTATTTTACATCATCGTGTATCAAATTTAATAGAAAGTAGCGGCTAGAAATAAAGCAAATAGAGAAAAGAATCCTGCTCTACACCGTGGGGGCTCAAAATCATTCCAACAGAACAGAAGGGATTTGGTATAAATTTTAAATATTTGTAGTACATGTTCATATAAAAATTTAGTGTATATAATCCAGTCTTATCTTTAATAATTTTATTACTGTATATTTACTCAGTTTATAAAGCATGAAAGAGAGCCTTCGCTAGCAGACGTGTTCAAACACACACATGTGGTGGAGCACACCGATGAAGAAGGAAATGTTATGTATGAGTGGGCAGATCTGAAGAGTGAACGGATAATGGTAAATATGTTTATCTGTATAAATTAAAATGTTTCATACTCGTTCATATCACAGTATATAAATAATTTTATAGCGCTTGTCTTAAAATTATATTGCTATTGCAGGGGAAGTATGATGCAGCGGCTGCTAAAGTGATAGAGACTAGTGGACAAGAGCTTACAGTTGCAGAGTCTGATAGTATATGGCATTCTATCACTGATACGCATACCCGGGACGTCGATATGGTTTCAGCAATCAGGAGGTAAGACTTTTTTTAGACATAAATTAAGGCAATCACGATGGTATTTATACGTGTGTATTGATATATACCTTGGTATTGATATTATTTACATGTTTAACACAAACTAGTAAAAATATGTTTAAATAACTTTAATGTGAACTTATTTATTTCACAGGCCGTTCAGCGTGGTTATTAGAGGTCTATGGAAGAGGCGACTATTGCTCAGATGTAGGAGCAGATGAATGAGCTGATGGACTGGCGAAAAACCAAGATGCAACAGGATATAGACGAGCGCATCGCCGCTTACTTTCAGGAGCACGGGTTTATGCCTGGGGAGGGAGGACAGGGAGACGATTCTACTGTGTATCGAGAGGAAGACGAAGGCGACGATGAGGAAGAGGATGATGAGTAGTACTGTAGGTGCTCTTTTTTTTGACTTACGCTCTGGTATGTACATATACTTGGTTTTTCATATGTTAGATGCACGTACGATGGTATATGATGTGTTTGGATACGTATGGACATGTATGACGGTTTGTGGATGATGGTATGTTGTGTTTTGAGATGTATAATGTTATTTGAACGAGTTATGTTATGA
Source organism: Allium sativum (assembly GCA_030737875.1). NCBI lineage: Eukaryota > Viridiplantae > Streptophyta > Magnoliopsida > Asparagales > Amaryllidaceae > Allium > Allium sativum. Next base: position 1,048,198,368 of record CM060916.1, on the reverse strand, counting down.
TGGGGGTTTTAATTTTGTTTTTTTATATATTTGCTGATGGTATGTATGATGGATTTTTTGTTGATGAGTATTGGTGAATTAATGGGATGATAGTGGTGTGGTATTGGTTTTTGGATTGAATTGTTGTTGTGTGGCTTGATGGAAAGGAATTGTTGTGTGCTGTGAATTTTATGCTTCAGGTTTTGCAATGGCTAGCGACGGCCTTATGGTCGTTACATAGCGACGGCTAGCAATGCCTATTTGTAACGGTTTTGTGATGGCTAGTGATGGCTGTTTGGTCAAAGAAACGACTTGCCACATAAGGTGACACGTGTCTACTGGTCGTCGCTAGCCGTTGCTAAACCAGCGACGGAGGCGTCGCTAAACCTGTTGCTATTCTTGTTGGCGACGACAGTAATAGCGTTGGCATATAGCGACGGTTAGCATCGGCCGCCGACGGCTATATGCCGTCGCTAAATACTGTGTGTCTTGTAGTGACTATATAACGTATTTTTCTCAATATCTAGAAATATGTTATTGTTTCTTTTAGTTATAGTTGACTATATTATAGTAGTTTTGGAATGGCTACAAAATTTCATGAAAGATAGTGATCATATTACAACTTTGTGCATCACTTTATTTGTGAAACTTCCCAGAACAGATATTACAAATGTTTTTCGGACCTTTGGAAACAAAGGTATTTTTATAGCAGTGTCGGCCACCATTTGAGCTGGGTTGGATCATGAGAATATTTTGACAAAGGGGGGAACAATGGACCATATGGGTTACTTTGACACTATATTCACGGACCACACGAACAGATTTCAAATCATTATTGGATGCGTCTAGGGATTATAGGTAGCTAAGCATTACCGTACCTCTAGGGTCACAAGAAATATCAAGGGTCTTTCCACAACGAGTCAACAATCTAACTACCCTTCTTTCACAAACTAGGATGGCCCCATATCTATTTAGCCAATCCATACCTAGAATCAAGCCGTAGCCATGAAGCCAAGAACAAAAGCGTTGCATTCAAACCCAACGTCGATGATAGACACTCTCAAATCCCGAAAAATCATAGAAAGATGAGCCGAACCACCAATAGTTTTTGAGACTACTATGGGATCCGAAACTAGACTAGTATTTAGGTGCAGTGTTTCAACTAACGAAGCAGACACAAACGAGTGTGAAGCGCCAGAGTCAAACAAAGTACGAACAGGATGATTAAACAGAAAAACTAAACTTTCAATGGAAATGTTTCTACCTCGTTCATGCAGCAGTGGGACCGCAAGAGCCTGGACCTGCTCCCTTGCCTGCCCTGGTGCCATGAGAGCCTGAAGCTTCCCTCCAGAAGTTCTTTGCCCTTGTCCCTGTTTCCTTGGGCAATCCTTAACTAGATGACCTGCCTCTCCATAGTGGTAACAGCCAGTCTTCTTCTTTTTCCTACAGTGTTTACTCAGATGGCCTGATGTCCCACAATTAAAGCACTTCTTCTTTCCATTGCCATTATTGTTCTTCCCGCCTTTCTTGTTTTGTTGTTGTGGTTTCTTTTGATCGCCTTTCTTCTCAGGTGCCTTATTAGCATTGGCACCTTTCTCCTCTTCATGCACAAGCGCCATGTCAACTAGTCTCTCAATGGTGACCCCCATAGAGATGTGGGTCATAGCTAACCCATGTAGCGGTTCGTTCAAACCCTTAACAAATCTCAGGGCCTTCTTTTCGGGTGTATTCACCAAGTCCAAGCCAAGTCTCGCCAACTGATTGAACTTGTTGACGTATTCTTTCACTGATAGATTCCCTTGCTTCAACGCCAAAAATCTTTCCATATATACATTCACTTCAGCCCGTGAGAGAAACTTTGCCTCAAACCTATGCCTGAAATCCGGCCATGTATCAACTGGACGCTCTCCATTAGTGACCTCCCACCAAAACAAGGCCTCATCCTTCATTAACCAGGCAGCTAACTGGACCTTTCTTCCATCTTCTACCTCAAAGATTCCAAACAATTCTTCCACCTCCTTTAACCAATTTCGAGCTTCAACAAACGTCTCCGACCCGTGAAAAGGTTTCCTGCTCATTGCCTGAAAGTCCTTGCATATCTTTGCGAAAGTGTCAACACGAGGAGGAGGAGGAGGAGGGGGAGGAGGAGGAGTATTTGCGGGGCCTGCGACATTGGCCCTAGCTTCCAGATACCTTCTAAACCATCCTGGTATCGGCATACCTTCGGGTATCTCAGGAATTCCAGACATGCTGAAAAGAAAATGAAGAGATTCAAACGAAGAATTCGAAAGAAAGATATATGGCTCTTGGGGTTATGTTTTTAAAATAAACATTTCTCTTGAAAATACTTTCCTTAAAACATACTTTTGAAAGTATTTCTTTATAAAAGTGCTTTTGAAAAATAGTTTTTCAAAATTCATATTTGTTCTGGTAACCTTCAGCTCTGATACAACGTGTGACACCCCATGTCCATTACTGTCACTCACAAAGGGAATGCATTAACTTCTATGGAGCGTTTTAAGTGTGTATAGGACAGAAACTTAACAATAAGACAGATATAAAACAGTACTTAAAGATTTAAAACTTTATTCATTGCAGCGGTAACAGATAAGTTTGATTACATCATCAAAAACCAAAGACTAGAGTCAAGTACATAATATCCATCTTGATTAAATCAGAGTACATAAAATGAAAGACATAACCCCAACATAAAATAGCCATAAATAAGATAGGCTGAACTTTTACTTCAGCGATCCAAGCAACTTCCAAAGAAAGAGGTAAAGCTATCCAAATCAAGCTCATAATCATTAAGTAACTAGTGCCAGTCCCACCCTGAGCACGGGGGGGGGAGATGAAAAGAGGTGGAAACAAGGGGGGCAGACATAAAGTCTAGCGAGTGCAATAACTTTAACAATATAATCATTAAGTAACTAGGATAAGGCATAAGCTGGAAAATAAGGAAATGACTGTGAACAATTGGGTATGACAGAGAAAACAAGGAAATAAGACGAACAAAGATAACGTTAAAGTCGCCCCTAATCACTATAGGATAATTACTATACTGCACAACCACTAGTCACCCGAAAGGTTGATCCCGCCTACAGAACTTTACAATGTTAATGGTAGTTTCGTGTACCCCTAGCTACCTCCATAGGTGTCGTCTGCCCCTATCTCCACTAGGTGTACCCACTACCCCCATTCGATCGGCTCCCTAACTCATAGATACCCGTGCTTGCCCCACAGTGGGGTGTATCACTCCCTAAAGTGGCAACCCGATACTACCAAAAATGCACGGCTTATATCTACACGATGCAACAACGTCTTATCTACCAGCCCGGGCCCACATACGCATATGAACCCGTTGCACTTGCAATGCCACCGCTAACCCGTTTTGACCTGTTACAATCAAATCCAGTACGCGTGTCCCATCCTCGACTTGGGTCGAGCCCACAAAGATACTTAATGGGTTAATGGTTTGAAAAGGGCCCCCATGCATGACACAAGCTTTCCACCTATGCTTGGTCCCCTCTAAGGTTTTTTCACACTTAACCCCATTCTTATTCATGTCTTCTTACATGTGTCAATCTTGGTGAAGTACATCTAATCGTATTTCAAATGCCACCCAAGGCATCCACTAAATTCCACATGCCACCCAAGGCACCCACTTAACCCCCTCATATCCCACTACATGTTTATCTGGTTAAGTGTTTCTTAATTCATTAAGACCGTAACCTTGTAGAGACCTCCCACATTAGACTGGCATTTGTGGCAGCTGGATTTGCGGGACGGGTCCGGGCAGTCTTACACCACAAACGAGCCTAACCTCGTGTCTTTACAACTGTTACGCATTTAATTCATTCCTTTGACCACTCACATTAGACTGGCATTTGTGGAAGCTGGATTTGTCGGGCGGGTTCGGGCAGTCTTACACCGCCAAAGAGTCTAACCTCGAGTCTTAGGCGGTTTATTATTATATATCTTCATTTAACCCCAAATTGGATTATTATCCCTATTCAAATTTGTAAATAAATTCCAAATTCATTTATGTCCATAATTGTCTCAATTATGTCCATAAATACCAATTATGCCAATTAATATCTTAAATTTATTATATGCCTTTTTCAAGCCATTTATGCCAATTCTCAATAGGTGTATATTCAATATTACCCTCATCGTCCCCACGTTGTTCGTTTATATATATATATATATACATATATATATATATATATATATATATATATATATATTAGACTATAAATTAGTCTAATACATAAAAGGGAAGAAACATGTAGTAACCCGCATTTTAGCTGTTGAATAATTAATTTATTTAATTATTAAATATCGATTTATCGATATCGAGAACGTGAATTAAATAATATTGAATATTTAATAAATAATTATAATATAATAATATATTATAATGTCGAAATAGTCGGAAATAGTGAAATTCACAATATCGTGTGAATTGAATAGCATACGAGATTTGGTGGAGTTTCGATTCGAAAATTAATAACGAATATATTCAATCGACGACAGTTTGAACGTATAATTATAATATAATTAAAATCGAGCTCGAAATGGCGCTGCAGTTCGCTATTTGGCGATTTGAACTTCAACTGAATGTACGGGATTCGTTTTAAGCCGGATTTCTGTGAAACAAGAAACGTGTGGAGCTGGTGGAGTATATCTTTCTAGTGGAAGAGAAAAATCGGGATTTCGTCGTGTAGATTTTGATTCACGTCCAAATCAAATTTCAGAAAAGTCGTTGTGGAATTTCTTTATAATTTGCGACGCTTTATTTACGTTATAAATGGATTTTTCGATATGAATTGAATATCGATAAATCTGAAATCTGAAATATCAAACTGTAAATTCTGATATGGTATTCTGGAGCTGTACGATATCATATGTGAAGATATACGATAATATAAATTTATTTATATTTAATAATATTTAAATATATTTATATATTGAAATGGGTCATCTAGGGCTTTAAAAATAGCCACTTTTGCAAACGAAGTCAGAATTCGACGAAACCAGTTTTGTTGGATCCGCAACATCAAATTTTTGTTAGATTTCAAGTTTCGTGATTTTTAGAGTCACCGTGTGGCCGTACGGATTTTTAGAGTGAGAAACAGTCAGTATTTCGACGGTTAAAAATACGCTGTATGAGCATACGGAGTCAAAATTCGACGAAACCAATTTCGTTGGGACCGTAATGACGAACTCTAGCTACATGTTCAGTTTCGTGATTTTTGGGTGTCATGTGTGATCAGAGGAATTTTTAAAGACAAGCACAAACAGCGTAAGGATATAAATGAATTAAATAATCCATTTTAAAATAATTTATTTCTTCTATAAATAACCCCACAAAATTTCCTAAAACCCTAAAATCACTTTCTAGTCAACGCTTTCTTTTTTTCCTCCACCAAAGTTCTTCCAGGAAAAATCAGAGTTCGATCCTCTTTAAAAAAAATCAAAATAAAATCAAAGTGTTAATGAAATTCATCGATCCTGGATTCCTAAGACTCAGAAAGTAGTGGGCTTCAATTTCATATCGTTTTTACATGGCTCGATCAAATTCTGGGTTCGTGGTACTTTTCTGCGACGAGGTTAGGGTTCGACTTTGCTGTTTGTATGGTGATCAGTTCGTGAAATGGAGGTTTGCTTTGGGTTTGTGGTTGAGTTTAGTTGCGATTTGGGGTCTTTGGGAAAAATCCGTAATAAACGATGTCACACCTATGTCAGTGGCATGGGGTATTTACTGGGAACCGCAACAGTGGAGTTGCGTTCGAATGAGGGTTTAAGGAGATGAAGTGGAAAGGGGGTTGAAGAGATTGATGATGGTGGTATTGACGTTGAACTCGGTGAAGAGAATTAGGAGAACGAGGTGTTTAAAGTATGTTAATGTCTGTATTTTTACCTGGAGCTCGCAACTTGATTTCGAGGAAGAAGGAGTAAAAGAGGGTAGTGGGTCTGGTATGTTGGTGGGCCAAGAATTTAAAAGGGGTGAGGCCCATTAAAATAAATGTTTTAGTTTAAATTATTTAACGATGTATAAACTTGTATAATCAATATCTTGGCCATACTGTATCAGAAATTCGAACCGTCAGTCATGTTAGGATCGTATGGACGGTGGCTACACACTGGAACTGACTGGAAGTGGATTCGAGCTCGTATGAATTTATGGCGAAACAAATTGTTTGATTCAAATCAAATAACAGTTTATCGTTCTTTAACGATGAACTGCAAAAGTGAGTAAAAACTCACTAACTCTCCTCAATTTATATTTTAATATAAATTGTATTTTATTTCTGTACTTGACTGCTAGTTATGTACTGTTAATTTGGACTGTTAAGTTGTATTGTTAAATTGGACTGTAGATTGGACTGTTAAATAATTGATTGAAAACAGTATGGATATATATATATATACATATATATATATCGTTATTAAACGGTGATTTTGTTATCAGTGTATTTCATTAGAAATGCAAGTGATGTTATATACGTTGTTTAACATCGGTGGATGCAGGGAAACAGGTTGGAGGATATTGATCATTGACAGTTGGTTGTTTAAAAACAATAGAAAACACTGAAAATGTAGAAAAGGGGATTTTCAATATTTATATTGAAAATGAATCTATTTATAAAATCGAAGGATTTTATAAAAGGATATTTTTTTAGAAATAAATAAATAAAATAAAGGAATGTTTATTTAGATTAAATAAATAGAATAAAGGATATTTAATTAGGGATTAAATAATTAGAGTTATAAAGGAAAATCTATTTAGGAAAATAAATAGATTATACAAAAGGAAATCTATTTAGGAAATAAATAGAAGTTAAAATAAATAAAAATAAAATAAAAGTTAGTTAGTCGGATATAAATATTCGAATCAAGTTAGTTATGTGGTCAAACCAGGCTAGTCGAACCAAATCGAGCCAAATGGTCGAGTCGAACCAATCGAGCCCAAATGGTCGAGTCGAACCAAATTGAGCCAAATGGTCGAGTCGAACCAATCGAGTCAAGATGGTCGAGTCAAACCAACCGAGTCGAGTTGGTCGAGTCGAACCAATCGAGTCAAGCTGGTCAAGTTAGTCGAACCTGGTCAGTACAACCAAGCTGGTCAAGTTAGTCGAGCCTAGTTAATCGAATCGAATTGGTCGAACCAAGTAAGTCGAGTTAAGTTAGTCAAGTTAGTCGAGCCTAGTTAATCGAATCGAATCGGTCGAACCAAGTAAGTCGAGTTAAGTTAGTCAAGTTAGTCGAGCCTAGTTAATCGAATCAAATTGGTCGAACCAAGTAAGTCGAGTTATTCGAGTCAAGTTAAGTTAGTCGAGTTAAGTTAGTCGAGTAAAGTTCGTCGAGTTAAATAAATCGATGTTAGTTTCATCGATAGGAGATATCGATGTTAGTTTCATCGAAAGGAGTTATCGATATTAGTTTCATCGATAGGAGTTATCGATGTTAGTTTCATCGAAAGGAGTTATCGATATTAGTTTCATCGAAAGGAGTTATCGATGTTAGTTTCATCGAAAGGAGTTATCGATGTTAGTTTCATCGAAGGGAGTTATCGATTATAGTTTAATCGAAGTGAGATTTTCAAATATGGGATATTTGAAAGGAAGAGTTATCGAATATTAGTTATTCGAAGAGAGATTATCGGATATCGTTTATTCGAGAAGGAGTTAATCGAATATAGGTTATTCGAAGAAGAGTTAATCAAATAGAGATTTCTCGAAGAGAGTTAATCGGCAAATTCGATTATATCGAATTCGGGAAAGTACTTATACTTTCCAGTGTCTAAAATAGAGATTTATTTATTTATAAATAAATAAGTGTTAGGTTAATTATTCACTAATAAGAATAGAAGTTATAATTAAAGTTAGATAATTCGAAAGTAGGGATTATAACGTTATCGTTATAACCAATGTTTTAAATATAGAAGTGGACTAGTAAAATTGGATCCGAGAAAGGCGTAAAGAAGTTGTTAAAGATTAAAAGATAAACTTTGACCATTTCGAAGTTATAACGTTGTTCAGTTAAGGTCTGAGAGGTAATTATACCCCAACTTGAGTGACTTCCTTCTTGACTAAGAAATGGTAAAGTTTGATCGTAAAGGAGTTTTGGAAATGTTTTCCAAACGAGAATCAGAAATGTTTTCTGATAAAAGAAAATAAGAATTTAGAATATAGGGAAACAGGAGATAAGTAAATAAATGAACTAAAGAGATTAATGTTAAATGATGTTTGTTCGATATAATTTCCATTTGGAAATAATATCGTTGTTTGCACACTTGTTTTTCTTTGGTAGTTAACTCACAGACTATCGAAGTTTTGACCATTTTAACGTTGTTAATATGGAGAGACCGGTTGGATTATTATCCAAAGAACCACTCTGTATTGGCATAAGCGTCGCGAATCATATATGCCAAAGATAATTGAAGATGGAGTAAAATGCAAGGGCTATCCTGTTTGCAGAATAGTGCCTTCGGTTTGTCCATTCCCAGGACAACTTGTATGGACGAAGGTCTGACAGAGTATATCCAATGGATCGCGTAAGTTGATCTGTTCAAACGTATTCACGTTTGGTGGCGGAGGAATTCGTTTCTCTAAGCTGTATACCCGTGTTATTTTTGGATAAGTCAATTTGTGATTTGGCGGGTATGACGATGTGACGTTCTAAGTGAATGAGGATGACTTGTGTGAATGAATGTCTAACAGAGTATTTCCAGAAGGGTCACGTACATTGATTTCTTCAACCGTACCAAGAGTGGAAGCGGAGAAGGAAACTTCTTTTAGCTGACACGTAATGTATTGTTGTAGACGTCAATTAGTGATTTTCGATGGATCTGACAATGTGGCATTCGAAGTGAATCTATTGTGATGATAAAGCGTATCTTCTAGCCTCACATCCGGTAAATGACAGAAATCGGGCAGGCAGCATGGCTAAGTCGGTCGCACCGAAGTAGGGTGTATAATCACCTATCTAGAGAATATTCATTTGCTTCTTTAATCTATCAATGTTGTTCCATATATATACGGGCACGGTTGCTGATCCCAACCGTTTGGTGATGTACATTCGATACACTCAAGCGAAATGAGTGGTCGGTCATGTGTGGCTGAGTTACAAGATGTTCTTGTTGAACTCCAGTGTATCGTTCCTAGAGTACACTGATCGGAAGGTAGTTCCATACCTTGTCATAGTTGGAAATCCAATCATCCAATATGTGCTTGCGATTTTGATTATATACTATATATATAGTAACGTGAGATGCAAGCGTTTCTGCTAGATTGATATCTATTTGTATTTAGACATTATTATAATATCAGAATGATATTACTTTACAAAGTTGTTTGGATTCTCATAAGGGAAAAACCTGTTCCATTATGCGGCGTGGTCTTGTGAGATATCCTTTATTAAATCAAGTATTAAATTGTTTTACTCACACCAGTCCCATGACTGACCCGGAGTTTATTTTGTTGTTTTCCCTAAACTCTTGGGTGCCTAAATTTGTACGGGCAGTCAAGTAGTCGGGATTTTTCAGATATACTTGGAGAGCTTGGAGCAGGAGGCTTCAGGATTCTATAGCTATTATTATTTCCGCTGTTGTTGTAAGTGTTGTACTCTGATAAGTGTTATTGTATACATATACTAATGATATTTCAAAGATATGTTATGTTATATTTTATTCGTTCCGCTGTGAGATTCGTGTTTACTCTGATGATGATGTTCTTCTTCTTCTTCTATTCTATAAGTTCTATCTTATCTATTCTCACCTTCTAATTTCTTTCATTAATTACCGGGATTTTTTGATGTTTTGGTTATCGACGTCGAGCTTACATCGATAACCAAAGCCGCTCGAAAATCCGGGTCACTACAGTTGGTATCAGAGCATTGGTTTAGTTATTACCATGGCTCTGTGGCGTGATTCAGTAGAGATGGGATTAGTAACATCCTAGACTGAGTTTGAGTGTATATATACGAGTGAACGTATTTTTTAGTAAATATAAAATGATTTTATATTGTGGAGTTTTATTGGTTGAGTTGTTTGTGAATTCGGGTCGATCGGTTTGATCCACTGTATCGATGGGGGTTACTAAACACTCGAATACGATGAACCGTCATGGTATGTTTTGAAAGAGGGTAAATGGAATAATTTTACCCGAATATATTTGATATAGTATATTGGTTGTGTTGGGTGTTATTATAATCGAGTAAGATTATAAAAAGGTAAAATGATTATAAATGACTAATCAGAATTCATATAAGTAAAGTATATGAAATAAGATGAATTAAATCTGTAATTTTAAATCAGATTTCGAATTAAAATAAGGAAATTTTAAGTTCCTGGGAGATTTTGAAAACGTTTTTCAAACTGAAGGTGATATAGTATTGAACTCACTTCGATAGCTGGAAAATAGATTCTGATGATGAATCGCGACATCATCAGTGTTCATTTTCGAGTTCTAAGTGACGGACTACTACCAAAGGTTTTGTTTTTGAATTGTTTTGAGAAAACAAGTTGTTTAGAAATTCAAAGGTTTTGAATTGGCATTGTAATTTCAAATTGATTTGAAATAGACCCAGGAAATTAAGTTTCGGAATTTAATTTTAACTTATGAAGTTAAATAGAATAAGATAGTAGAAATAAATTGAAATATTAACTTGAACTGAGTTAAATAGAATTAAATTGGATTAGAGAATAATCTGTTATGGAATTGGGTTGATGAGTTAAGAATTTGAAATTTGATATTCGGGCTTGAATGAAATTCGATTTGGTTTTGAGGATATGAACTGATTGGAATTTGATGGAAATAACACTGGTATATGCTGAGTTGATAGCATATGGAAGTGATAGAGTTGATATGCCCGACAAAAAGGTACCAGTTTATATTATATATGGATATGAGATTTATGAGCCGAATTGGCAAGCCGCTTGGCTGTTTGATTTTCTTTCGGGATAAAGAAGGCCCAAAGAGGCGAGTTGGAGTTTGAGATATTGACCAGTACAAAGGAGGTGCTGGCAAAAAAATTCGAAAAGTGAAGGTGTCAGAAATTTTTTAGAATTTTTGAAAATTTAGTTAGCCGGAATAAATTAATATTTTTGTCGATATTAATTGGTTCAGTTGAAATCGGAGACAAGAGGTAAACAGATAAATTTTTACCCAGAAGATAGGGTCATCCCCTAGCTTAGCAATTTCGAGGACGAAATTTTATTAAGGGGGGAAGATTGTAGTAACCCGCATTTTAGCTGTTGAATAATTAATTTATTTAATTATTAAATATCGATTTATCGATATCGAGAACGTGAATTAAATAATATTGAATATTTAATAAATAATTATAATATAATAATATATTATAATGTCGAAATAGTCGGAAATAGTGAAATTCACAATATCGTGTGAATTGAATAGCATACGAGATTTGGTGGAGTTTCGATTCGAAATATAATAACGAATATATTCAATCGACGACAGTTTGAACGTATAATTATAATATAATTAAAATCGAGCTCGAAATGGCGCTGCAGTTCGCTATTTGCCGATTTGAACTTCAACTGAATGTACGGGATTCGTTTTAAGCCGGATTTCTGTGAAACAAGAAATGTGTGGAGCTGGTGAAGTATATCTTTCTAGTGGAAGAGAAAAATCGGGATTTCGTCGTGTAGATTTTGATTCACGTCCAAATCAAATTTCAGAAAAGTCGTTGTGGAATTTCTTTATAATTTGCGACGCTTTATTTACGTTATAAATGGATTTTTCGATATGAATTGAATATCGATAAATCTGAAATCTGAAATATCAAACTGTAAATTCTGATATGATATTCTGGAGCTGTACGATATCATATGTGAAGATATACGATAATATAAATTTATTTATATTTAATAATATTTAAATATATTTATATATTGAAATGGGTCATCTAGTGCTTTAAAAATAGCCACTTTTGCAAACGAAGTCGGAATTCGACGAAACCAGTTTTGTTGGATCCGCAACATCAAATTTTTATTAGATTTCAAGTTTCGTGATTTTTAGAGTCACTGTGTGGCCGTACGGATTTTTAGAGTGAGAAACAGTCAGTATTTCGACGGTTAAAAATACGCTGTATGAGCATACGGAGTCAAAATTCGACGAAACCAGTTTCGTTGGGACCGTAATGACGAACTCTAGCTACATGTTCAGTTTCGTGATTTTTGGGTGTCATGTGTGATCAGAGGAATTTTTAAAGACAAGCAGAAACAGCGTAAGGATATAAATGAATTAAATAATCCATTTTAAAATAATTTATTTCTTCTATAAATAACCCCACAAAATTTCCTAAAACCCTAAAATCACTTTCTAGTCAAAGCTTTATTTTTTTCCGCCACCAAAGTTCTTCCAGGAAAAATCAGAGTTCGATCCTCTTTAAAAAAAATCAAAATAAAATCAAAGTGTTAATGAAATTCATCGATCCTGGATTCCTAAGACTCAGAAAGTAGTGGGCTTCAATTTCATATCGTTTTTACATGGCTCGATCAAATTCTGGGTTCGTGGTACTTTTCTGCGACGAGGTTAGGGTTCGACTTTGCTGTTTGTATGGTGATCAGTTCGTGAAATGGAGGTTTGCTTTGGGTTTGTGGTTGAGTTTAGTTGCGATTTGGGGTCTTTGGGAAAAATCCGTAATAAACGATGTCACACCTATGTCAGTGGCATGGGGTATTTACTGGGAACCGCAACAGTTGAGTTGCGTTCGAATGAGGGTTTAAGGAGATGAAGTGGAAAGGGGGCTGAAGAGATTGATGATGGTGGTATTGACGTTGAACTCGGTGAAGAGAATTAGGAGAACGAGGTGTTTAAAGTATGTTAATGTCTGTATTTTTACCTGGAGCTCGCAACTTGATTTCGAGGAAGAAGGAGTAAAAGAGGGTAGTGGGTCTGGTATGTTGGTGGGCCAAGAATTTAAAAGGGGTGAGGCCCATTAAAATAAATGTTTTAGTTTAAATTATTTAACGATGTATAAACTTGTATAATCAATATCTTGGCCATACTATATCAGAAATTCGAACCGTCAGTCATGTTAGGATCGTATGGACGGTGGCTACACACTGGAACTGACTGGAAGTGGATTCGAGCTCGTATGAATTTATGGCGAAACAAATTGTTTGATTCAAATCAAATAACAGTTTATCGTTCTTTAACGATGAACTGCAAAAGTGAGTAAAAACTCACTAACTCTCCTCAATTTATATTTTAATATAAATTGTATTTTATTTCTGTACTTGACTGCTAGTTATGTACTGTTAATTTGGACTGTTAAGTTGTATTGTTAAATTGGACTGTAGATTGGACTGTTAAATAATTGATTGAAAACAGTATGGATATATATATATATATACATATATATATATATATATATATATATATCTTTATTAAACGGTGATTTTGTTATCAGTGTATTTCATTAGAAATGCAAGTGATGTTATATACGTTGTTTAACATCGGTGGATGCAGGGAAACAGGTTGGAGGAATCCGACTGGATTTCTCAACATTTATTTTACTGTTATTTGTATATTGTGATATATACTGTGATATATAATCTGTTGTTGATTGTATATGTTTGGATGATATTGATCATTGACAGTTGGTTGTTTAAAAACAATAGAAAACACTGAAAATGTAGAAAAGGGGATTTTCAATATTTATATTGAAAATGAATCTATTTATAAAATCGAAGGATTTTATAAAAGGATATTTTTTTTAGAAATAAATAAATAAAATAAAGGAATGTTTATTTAGATTAAATAAATAGAATAAAGGATATTTAATTAGGGATTAAATAATTAGAGTTATAAAGGAAAATCTATTTAGGAAAATAAATAGATTATACAAAAGGAAATCTATTTAGGAAATAAATAGAAGTTAAAATAAATAAAAATAAAATAAAAGTTAGTTAGTCGGATATAAATATTCGAATCAAGTTAGTTAAGTGGTCAAACCAGGCTAGTCGAACCAAATCGAGCCAAATGGTCGAGTCGAACCAATCGAGCCCAAATGGTCGAGTCGAACCAAATCGAGCCAAATGGTCGAGTCGAACCAATCGAGTCAAGATGGTCGAGTCAAACCAACCGAGTCGAGCTGGTCGAGTCGAACCAATCGAGTCAAGCTGGTCAAGTTAGTCGAACCTGGTCAGTACAACCAAGCTGGTCAAGTTAGTCGAGCCTAGTTAATCGAATCGAATTGGTCGAACCAAGTAAGTCGAGTTAAGTTAGTCAAGTTAGTCGAGCCTAGTTAATCGAATCGAATCGGTCGAACCAAGTAAGTCGAGTTAAGTTAGTCAAGTTAGTCGAGCCTAGTTAATCGAATCAAATTGGTCGAACCAAGTAAGTCGAGTTAGTCGAGTCAAGTTAAGTTAGTCGAGTTAAGTTAGTCGAGTAAAGTTCGTCGAGTTAAATAAATCGATGTTAGTTTCATCGATAGGAGATATCGATGTTAGTTTCATCGAAAGGAGTTATCGATATTAGTTTCATCGATAGGAGTTATCGATGTTAGTTTCATCGAAAGGAGTTATCGATATTAGTTTCATCGAAAGGAGTTATCGATGTTAGTTTCATCGAAAGGAGTTATCGATGTTAGTTTCATCGAAGGGAGTTATCGATTATAGTTTAATCGAAGTGAGATTTTCAAATATGGGATATTTGAAAGGAAGAGTTATCGAATATTAGTTATTCGAAGAGAGATTATCGGATATCGTTTATTCGAGAAGGAGTTAATCGAATATAGGTTATTCGAAGAAGAGTTAATCAAATAGAGATTTCTCGAAGAGAGTTAATCGGCAAATTCGATTATATCGAATTCGGGAAAGTACTTATACTTTCCAGTGTCTAAAATAGAGATTTATTTATTTATAAATAAATAAGTGTTAGGTTAATTATTCACTAATAAGAATAGAAGTTATAATTAAAGTTAGATAATTCGAAAGTAGGGATTATAACGTTATCGTTATAACCAATGTTTTAAATATAGAAGTGGACTAGTAAAATTGGATCCGAGAAAGGCGTAAAGAAGTTGTTAAAGATTAAAAGATAAACTTTGACCATTTCGAAGTTATAACGTTGTTCAGTTAAGGTCTGAGAGGTAATTATACCCCAACTTGAGTGACTTCCTTCTTGACTAAGAAATGGTAAAGTTTGATCGTAAAGGAGTTTTGGAAATGTTTTCCAAACGAGAATCAGAAATGTTTTCTGATAAAAGAAAATAAGAATTTAGAATATAGGGAAACAGGAGATAAGTAAATAAATGAACTAAAGAGATTAATGTTAAATGATGTTTGTTCGATATAATTTCCATTTGGAAATAATATCGTTGTTTGCACACTTGTTTTTCTTTGGTAGTTAACTCACAGACTATCGAAGTTTTGACCATTTTAACGTTGTTAATATGGAGAGACCGGTTGGATTATTATCCAAAGAACCACTCAGTATTGGCATAAGCATCGCGAATCATATATGCCAAAGATAATTGAAGACGGAGTAAAATGCAAGGGCTATCCTGTTTGCAGAATAGTGCCTTCGGTTTGTCCATTCCCAGGACAACTTGTATGGACGAAGGTCTGACAGAGTATATCCAATGGATCGCGTAAGTTGATCTGTTCAAACGTATTCACGTTTGGTGGCGGAGGAATTCGTTTCTCTAAGCTGTATACCCGTGTTATTTTTGGATAAGTCAATTTGTGATTTGGCGGGTATGACGATGTGACGTTCTAAGTGAATGAGGATGACTTGTGTGAATGAATGTCTAACAGAGTATTTCCAGAAGGGTCACGTACATTGATTTCTTCAACCGTACCAAGAGCGGAAGCGGAGAAGGAAACTTCTTTTAGCTGACACGTAATGTATTGTTGTAGACGTCAATTAGTGATTTTCGATGGATCTGACAATGTGGCATTCGAAGTGAATCTATTGTGATGATAAAGCGTATCTTCTAGCCTCACATCCGGTAAATGACAGAAATCGGGCAGGCAGCATGGCTAAGTCGGTCGCACCGAAGTAGGGTGTATAATCACCTATCTAGAGAATATTCATTTGCTTCTTTAATCTATCAATGTTGTTCCATATATATATACGGGCACGGTTGCTGATCCCAACCGTTTGGTGATGTACATTCGATACACTCAAGCGAAATGAGTGGTCGGTCATGTGTGGCTGAGTTACAAGATGTTCTTGTTGAACTCCAGTGTATCGTTCCTAGAGTACACTGATCGGAAGGTAGTTCCATACCTTGTCATAGTTGGAAATCCAATCATCCAATACGTGCTTGCGATTTTGATTATATACTATATATATAGTAACGTGAGATGCAAGCGTTTCTGCTAGATTGATATCTATTTGTATTTAGACATTATTATAATATCAGAATGATATTACTTTACAAAGTTGTTTGGGTTCTCATAAGGGAAAAACCTGTTCCGTTATGCGGCGTGGTCTTGTGAGATATCCTTTATTAAATCAAGTATTAAATTGTTTTACTCACACCAGTCCCATGACTGACCCGGAGTTTATTTTGTTGTTTTCCCTAAACTCTTGGGTGCGTAAATTTGTACGGGCAGTCAAGTAGTCGGGATTTTTCAGATATACTTGGAGAGCTTGGAGCAGGAGGCTTCAGGATTCTATAGCTATTATTATTTCCGCTGTTGTTGTAAGTGTTGTACTCTGATAAGTGTTATTGTATACATATACTGATGATATTTCAAAGATATGTTATGTTATATTTTATTCGTTCCGCTGTGAGATTCGTGTTTACTCTGATGATGATGTTCTTCTTCTTCTTCTTCTATTCTATAAGTTCTATCTTATCTATTCTCACCTTCTAATTTCTTTCATTAATTACCGGGATTTTTCGATGTTTTGGTTATCGACGTCGAGCTTACATCGATAACCAAAGCCGCTCGAAAATCCGGGTCACTACAGTTGGTATCAGAGCATTGGTTTAGTTATTACCATGGCTCTGTGGCGTGATTCAGTAGAGATGGGATTAGTAACATCCTAGACTGAGTTTGAGTGTATATATACGAGTGAACGTATTTTTTAGTAAATATAAAATGATTTTATATTGTGGAGTTTTATTGGTTGAGTTGTTTGTGAATTCGGGTCGATCGGTTTGATCCACTGTATCGATGGGGGTTACTAAACACTCGAATACGATGAACCGTCATGGTATGTTTTGAAAGAGGGTAAATGGAATAATTTTACCCGAATATATTTGATATAGTATATTGGTTGTGTTGGGTGTTATTATAATCGAGTAAGATTATAAAAAGGTAAAATGATTATAAATGACTAATCAGAATTCATATAAGTAAAGTATATGAAATAAGATGAATTAAATCTGGAATTTTAAATCAGATTTCGAATTAAAATAAGGAAATTTTAAGTTCCTGGGAGATTTTGAAAACGTTTTTCAAACTGAAGGTGATATAGTATTGAACTCACTTCGATAGCTGGAAAATAGATTCTGATGATGAATCGCGACATCATCAGTGTTCATTTTCGAGTTCTAAGTGACGGACTACTACCAAAGGTTTTGTTTTTGAATTGTTTTGAGAAAACAAGTTGTTTAGAAATTCAAAGGTTTTGAATTGGCATTGTAATTTCAAATTGATTTGAAATAGACCCAGGAAATTAAGTTTCGGAATTTAATTTTAACTTATGAAGTTAAATAGAATAAGATAGTAGAAATAAATTGAAATATTAACTTGAACTGAGTTAAATAGAATTGAATTGGATTAGAGAATAATCTGTTATGGAATTGGGTTGATGAGTTAAGAATTTGAAATTTGATATTCGGGCTTGAATGAAATTCGATTTGGTTTTGAGGATATGAACTGATTGGAATTTGATGGAAATAACACTGGTATATGCTGAGTTGATAGCATATGGAAGTGATAGAGTTGATATGCCTGACAAAAAGGTACCAGTTTATATTATATATGGATATGAGATTTATGAGCCGAATTGGCAAGCCGCTTGGCTGTTTGATTTTCTTTCGGGATAAAGAAGGCCCAAAGAGGCGAGTTGGAGTTTGAGATATTGACCAGTACAAAGGAGGTGCTGGCAAAAAATTTCGAAAAGTGAAGGTGTTAGAAAATTTTCAGAATTTTTGAAAATTTAGTTAGCCAGAATAAATTAATATTTTAGTCGATATTAATTGGTTCAGTTGAAATCGGAGACAAGAGGTAAACAGATAAATTTTTACCTAGAAGATAGGGTCATCCCCTAGCTTAGCAATTTCGAGGACGAAATTTTATTAAGGGGGGAAGATTGTAGTAACCCGCATTTTAGCTGTTGAATAATTAATTTATTTAATTATTAAATATCGATTTATCGATATCGAGAACGTGAATTAAATAATATTGAATATTTAATAAATAATTATAATATAATAATATATTATAATGTCGAAATAGTCGGAAATAGTGAAATTCACAATATCGTGTGAATTGAATAGCATACGAGATTTGGTGGAGTTTCGATTCGAAATATAATAACGAATATATTCAATCGACGATAGTTTGAACGTATAATTATAATATAATTAAAATCGAGCTCGAAATGGCGCTGCAGTTCGCTATTTGCCGATTTGAACTTCAACTGAATGTACGGGATTCGTTTTAAGCCGGATTTCTGTGAAACAAGAAACGTGTGGAGCTGGTGAAGTATATCTTTCTAGTGGAAGAGAAAAATCGGGATTTCGTCGTGTAGATTTTGATTCACGTCCAAATCAAATTTCAGAAAAGTCGTTGTGGAATTTCTTTATAATTTGCGACGCTTTATTTACGTTATAAATGGATTTTTCGATATGAATTGAATATCGATAAATCTGAAATCTGAAATATCAAACTGTAAATTCTGATATGATATTCTGGAGCTGTACGATATCATATGTGAAGATATACGATAATATAAATTTATTTATATTTAATAATATTTAAATATATTTATATATTGAAATGGGTCATCTAGTGCTTTAAAAATAGCCACTTTTGCAAACGAAGTCGGAATTCGACGAAACCAGTTTTGTTGGATCCGCAACATCAAATTTTTATTAGATTTCAAGTTTCGTGATTTTTAGAGTCACTGTGTGGCCTTACGGATTTTTAGAGTGAGAAACAGTCAGTATTTCGACGGTTAAAAATACGCTGTGTGAGCATACGGAGTCAAAATTTGATGAAACCAGTTTCGTTGGGACCGTAATGACGAACTCTAGCTACATGTTCAGTTTCGTGAGTTTTGGGTGTCATGTGTGATCAGAGGAATTTTTAAAGACAAGCACAAACAGCGTAAGGATATAAATGAATTAAATAATCTATTTTAAAATAATTTATTTCTTCTATAAATAACCCCACAAAATTTCCTAAAACCCTAAAATCACTTTCTAGTCAACGCTTTCTTTTTTTCCGCCACCAAAGTTCTTCCAGGAAAAATCAGAGTTCGATCCTCTTTAAAAAAAATCAAAATAAAATCAAAGTGTTAATGAAATTCATCGATCCTGGATTCCTAAGACTCAGAAATTAGTGGGCTTCAATTTCATATCGTTTTTACATGGCTCGATCAAATTCTGGGTTCGTGATACTTTTCTGCGACGAGGTTAGGGTTCGACTTTGCTGTTTGTATGGTGATCAGTTCGTGAAATGGAGGTTTGCTTTGGGTTTGTGGTTGAGTTTAGTTGCGATTTGGGGTCTTTGGGAAAAATCCGTACTAAACGATGTCGCACCTATGTCAGTGGCATGGGGTATTTACTGGGAACCGCAACAGTGGAGTTGCGTTCGAATGAGGGTTTAAGGAGATGAAGTGGAAAGGGGGTTGAAGAGATTGATGATGGTGGTATTGACGTTGAACTCAGTGAAGAGAATTAGGAGAACGAGGTGTTTAAAGTATGTTAATGTCTGTATTTTTACCTAGAGCTCGCAACTTGATTTTGAGGAAGAAGGAGTAAAAGAGGGTAGCGGGTCTGGTATGTTGGTGGGCCAAGAATTTAAAAGGGGTGAGGCCCATTAAAATAAATGTTTTAGTTTAAATTATTTAACGATGTATAAACTTGTATAATCAATATCTTGGCCATGCTGTATCAGAAATTCGAACCGTCAGTCATGTTAGGATCGTATGGACGGTGGCTACACACTGGAACTGACTGGAAGTGGATTCGAGCTCGTATGAATTTATGGCGAAACAAATTGTTTGATTCAAATCAAATAACAGTTTATCGTTCTTTAACGATGAACTGCAAAAGTGAGTAAAAACTCACTAACTCTCCTCAATTTATATTTTAATATAAATTGTATTTTATTTCTGTACTTGACTGCTAGTTATGTACTGTTAATTTGGACTGTTAAGTTGTATTGTTAAATTGGACTGTAGATTGGACTGTTAAATAATTGATTGAAAACAGTATGGATATATATATATACATATATATATATCTTTATTAAACGGTGATTTTGTTATCAGTGTATTTCATTAGAAATGCAAGTGATGTTATATACGTTGTTTAACATCGGTGGATGCAGGGAAACAGGTTGGAGGAATCCGACTGGATTCCTCAACATTTATTTTACTGTTATTTGTATATTGTGATATATACTGTGATATATAATCTGTTGTTGATTGTATATGTTTGGATGATATTGATCATTGACAGTTGGTTGTTTAAAAACAATAGAAAACACTGAAAATGTAGATAAGGGGATTTTCAATATTTATATTGAAAATGAATCTATTTATAAAATCGAAGGATTTTATAAAAGGATATTTTTTTTAGAAATAAATAAATAAAATAAAGGGATGTTTATTTAGATTAAATAAATAGAATAAAGGATATTTAATTAGGGATTAAATAATTAGAGTTATAAAGGAAAATCTATTTAGGAAAATAAATAGATTATACAAAAGGAAATCTATTTAGGAAATAAATAGAAGTTAAAATAAATAAAAATAAAATAAAAGTTAGTTAGTCGGATATAAATATTCGAATCAAGTTAGTTAAGTGGTCAAACCAGGCTAGTCGAACCAAATCGAGCCAAATGGTCGAGTCGAACCAATCGAGCCCAAATGGTCGAGTCGAACCAAATCGAGCCAAATGGTCGAGTCGAACCAATCGAGTCAAGATGGTCGAGTCAAACCAACCGAGTCGAGCTGGTCGAGTCGAACCAATCGAGTCAAGCTGGTCAAGTTAGTCGAACCTGGTCAGTACAACCAAGCTGGTCAAGTTAGTCGAGCCTAGTTAATCGAATCGAATTGGTCGAACTAAGTAAGTCGAGTTAAGTTAGTCAAGTTAGTCGAGCCTAGTTAATCGAATCGAATCGGTCGAACCAAGTAAGTCGAGTTAAGTTAGTCAAGTTAGTCGAGCCTAGTTAATCGAATCAAATTGGTCGAACCAAGTAAGTCGAGTTAGTCGAGTCAAGTTAAGTTAGTCGAGTTAAGTTAGTCGAGTAAAGTTCGTCGAGTTAAATAAATCGATGTTAGTTTCATCGATAGGAGATATCGATGTTAGTTTCATCGAAAGGAGTTATCGATATTAGTTTCATCGATAGGAGTTATCGATGTTAGTTTCATCGAAAGGAGTTATCGATATTAGTTTCATCGAAAGGAGTTATCGATGTTAGTTTCATCGAAAGGAGTTATCGATGTTAGTTTCATCGAAGGGAGTTATCGATTATAGTTTAATCGAAGTGAGATTTTCAAATATGGGATATTTGAAAGGAAGAGTTATCGAATATTAGTTATTCGAAGAGAGATTATCGGATATCGTTTATTCGAGAAGGAGTTAATCGAATATAGGTTATTCGAAGAAGAGTTAATCAAATAGAGATTTCTCGAAGAGAGTTAATCGGCAAATTCGATTATATCGAATTCGGGAAAGTACTTATACTTTCCAGTGTCTAAAATAGAGATTTATTTATTTATAAATAAATAAGTGTTAGGTTAATTATTCACTAATAAGAATAGAAGTTATAATTAAAGTTAGATAATTCGAAAGTAGGGATTATAACGTTATCGTTATAACCAATGTTTTAAATATAGAAGTGGACTAGTAAAATTGGATCCGAGAAAGGCGTAAAGAAGTTGTTAAAGATTAAAAGATAAACTTTGACCATTTCGAAGTTATAACGTTGTTCAGTTAAGGTCTGAGAGGTAATTATACCCCAACTTGAGTGACTTCCTTCTTGACTAAGAAATGGTAAAGTTTGATCGTAAAGGAGTTTTGGAAATGTTTTCCAAACGAGAATCAGAAATGTTTTCTGATAAAAGAAAATAAGAATTTAGAATATAGGGAAACAGGAGATAAGTAAATAAATGAACTAAAGATATTAATGTTAAATGATGTTTGTTCGATATAATTTCCATTTCGAAATAATATCGTTGTTTGCACACTTGTTTTTCTTTGGTAGTTAACTCACAGACTATCGAAGTTTTGACCATTTTAACGTTGTTAATATGGAGAGACCGGTTGGATTATTATCCAAAGAACCACTCTGTATTGGCATAAGCGTCGCGAATCATATATGCCAAAGATAATTGAAGACGGAGTAAAATGCAAGGGCTATCCTGTTTGCAGAATAGTGCCTTCGGTTTGTCCAGTCCCAGGACAACTTGTATGGACGAAGGTCTGACAGAGTATATCCAATGGATCGCGTAAGTTGATCTGTTCAAACGTATTCACGTTTGGTGGCGGAGGAATTCGTTTCTCTAAGCTGTATACCCGTGTTATTTTTGGATAAGTCAATTTGTGATTTGGCGGGTATGACGATGTGACGTTCTAAGTGAATGAGGATGACTTGTGTGAATGAATGTCTAACAGAGTATTTCCAGAAGGGTCACGTACATTGATTTCTTCAACCGTACCAAGAGTGGAAGCGGAGAAGGAAACTTCTTTTAGCTGACACGTAATGTATTGTTGTAGACGTCAATTAGTGATTTTCGATGGATCTGACAATGTGGCATTCGAAGTGAATCTATTGTGATGATAAAGCGTAGCTTCTAGCCTCACATCCGGTAAATGACAGAAATCGGGCAGGCAGCATGGCTAAGTCGGTCGCACCGAAGTAGGGTGTATAATCACCTATCTAGAGAATATTCATTTGCTTCTTTAATCTATCAATGTTGTTCCATATATATATACGGGCACGGTTGCTGATCCCAACCGTTTGGTGATGTACATTCGATACACTCAAGCGAAATGAGTGGTCGGTCATGTGTGGCTGAGTTACAAGATGTTCTTGTTGAACTCCAGTGTATCGTTCCTAGAGTACACTGATCGGAAGGTAGTTCCATACCTTGTCATAGTTGGAAATCCAATCATCCAATACGTGCTTGCGATTTTGATTATATACTATATATGTAGTAACGTGAGATGCAAGCGTTTCTGCTAGATTGATATCTATTTGTATTTAGTCATTATTATAATATCAGAATGATATTACTTTGCAAAGTTGTTTGGATTCTCATAAGGGAAAAACCCGTTCCGTTATGCGGCGTGGTCTTGTGAGATATCCTTTATTAAATCAAGTATTAAATTGTTTTACTCACACCAGTCCCATGACTGACCCGGAGTTTATTTTGTTGTTTTCCCTAAACTCTTGGGTGCCTAAATTTGTACGGGCAGTCAAGTAGTCGGGATTTTTCAGATATACTTGGAGAGCTTGGAGCAGGAGGCTTCAGGATTCTATAGCTATTATTATTTCCGCTGTTGTTGTAAGTGCTGTACTCTGATAAGTGTTATTGTATACATATACTGATGTTATTTCAAAGATATGTTATGTTATATTTTATTCGTTCCGCTGTGAGATTCGTGTTTACTCTGATGATGATGTTCTTCTTCTTCTTCTATTCTATAAGTTCTATCTTATCTATTCTCACCTTCTAATTTCTTTCATTAATTACCGGGATTTTTCGATGTTTTGGTTATCGACGTCGAGCTTACGTCGATAACCAAAGCCGCTCGAAAATCCGGGTCACTACAAAACATCACAAATTTGCATAACACCCAAAATAGATCTAACTTGCAAATAAGAATTACAACATAACTTGCATAAACTTTGTATAGTCATGAATCTAAACATAAACCTAAAAGGTGTGAACTTGCATGTATATGATACAGTTTTTCACTTAAAACTTGCATAGGCCATAATCACAAACTTGCACAAAACTATACATGTCATAGATCTAAATCTAAAGGGGTAAACTTGCATATATGTGATATAGTTTTTCACCTAAAACATGCATAGGCCATAATCACAAACTTGCATAAAACGATGTATGTCATAGATCTAAATCTAAAGCGGTAACTTGCATATATGTGAATCCAATTTCTACCTAAACATGCATATAATCACTTGTTAATTCACATGTAAGCTATGTACAATTCATATAGAAACTAGCATAAAATCTACACCCAAACTTGCATATAAAATGATGTCAAACATGAATCAAGTTGAACATAGATGATTTGGCATATGAAAAGGGATCCACAACAAAACTGTCATTATGAACAACTAGCATATATTCACAAAAGATTACATTTTTCCAATGATTCACAAACATAGCCATATAAGCCAATTTATATCTCAACCCAATTAACTTATTAATTATCTTATTAAAGAAATTGAACTCACAACTCAAAGAAGGTCTTGAGTTCTGAAATCTGAGTTCTGAAATTGATTTAGCTCGCCTCTGAAGTAGACAATTCATTGTTGTTGTTGTTATAAACTTGATTTGAATTGATTAGCTTTTCTTTCTCCTAAATGATGGCGGCTACTCTAGGTTGCAAGGTGATAGCATGGCGGCCATGGTTCTAATTTTAATTAGGTTTTAGGGTTTGAGTCTACATGTGTTTATATAGAGTTTAGAATTAATTTAGGTCATCCGATCAACCTAGAATTAACCTCAACCATTCAGACCAGATAAGAACTATCAAGAAACCCTAATGACTCAGCAAACAGTCACCAAATCGTCATCTCTCAAATCTGGGAGGGGGGCGGAAGGGGAAGGTCGACCCCTAGGTCGACCCCCAGGTCGATCTGTAGGGGGGAGGTCGACACTACGGTCGACCCCCTGGTCGACCTGGGTCCTGAGCGGGAATTTCCCCGCCCAGCCGGCTTCTGGCTTCTGGTTCAAAATTTGAATTTGTTTTCGAGCTTTTTGAATTTATTTAATTTTTCTGGAAACTTCCGACAGCCATAACTTCTTCATAGGAAGTCCAATTTACGCAAACTCGGACTCTATCTCAACCAGAATTCCGAGATGAACACAATGGCGTAACTCGTTTCCGTTGATTCTCACATTTAGATTTAAGTATTCTTCAATTTGTTAGTTTATGTTAACAGAAAACACAGAGTGTTACAATAATATATCAAATCGAGTTGTTGATTCCGAGTCAAAATTAGATGTTATCTTCAATGGGATATCTTCCAGGCAATATCTTCCATGGGATATATATATAACATCTTTTAGTTATCTAATTGGTGATTAGAACGTTGTAGTATAAGCAAGGGTACAAACTTTGGATTACTGTGGAAACATGTTTATGAGCGAAAAGAAATATCCTCTTCTGCTGGATTTAGAGTGAAGATACAGATGTAGAACCATGTTCATTATAATCATACAAATAAAACGATAGATAGTATAGCATAAGCAGCAAGGGTACAGACTTTCCATTACTGTGGAAGACAACGTTAACGTTAAGTTAAGCAACCAAACTGAACATGAGCGGATACATATGGTTACAAATGGAACAAGCACCTCTTCCAACCCAACCACCACACACGCTAAGGTGATTGATTAGGGCGTATGAGGTTTGAGATGAGCATTCTCAGATACTTCATCAGGAGGCGCGCAGCATCCCCTGCAGCTACTCAAGCGTATGAGTTTGGCAGCACAACAAGCAGCATAGGAGCAGCCTGGTCTCACACGCACTGGTCTTTTAGGCAACGGCGGAAGATTTATCGCACCTGTAAAATTAGCGATAAGTATCTCATTTTTGCTGCATTCAATAAGCCAGGCATCAGCTATACCTATTTTTTTCTATTCTTAAATTCAACTACTTACCGGTTGTAGTCTCCGAATTGAAAAGGGCAGTAGCAGCGAAAAGAAGAAAAAATATAACCAAAGTTTTCACTGAGATGGCCGTGATCGTATTGCTTGTTTATGGTGCACTAAAATGAAGAATTGTAATGAAAATGCTGCTTTATTTATAAGCAAAAAAATAAACCAGCAAAATATCTATATGGCGGTTGTTATGCATTTACTTTGGGGGTGACATGTTGACTCATTATGATTAACTCATCCAATGTCCTAAACATCAACTTTTCCATATATCAATATGGCATCCAGTCATTTAGACTTCCACCTAAATCTTCCACATTATTTTTTGCTGATTAACCATCGTATGCAAATAAATAATATTAGACATGAAATTCATAGTGTTCTTTTTTTCTTTTAGAGAATGGTATATATACATTCTTTGTAATTATAGTTACAACTTATATAGTTTTCTAATTAAAATTAGATTAAGTTTACACATTCTTTGTAATTTAAGTTACTGCGCGATTTTAAAATACTATAAAATATGCTGCCCATATTAAGGTCAAAACTAATTACTGTTTGCATTTGGAGATTCCAAGTTCTTTCCTGCTGAATAATTGTAATGCAAAGCCGTTTTGGACCTCGGTCTTTTTCAAGGCTGGCTTTCTTTTCTATTTCCGAATTAATTATTTAGTGCTACTGACTTCCTCCTCCTGCATTGACTTAAGACTTCATTTTTTCCTCAAGTTTTTATTATATAAAAGTCATTTTTATTCGTGCACTTGCAGATGAAGACACACCACTTGGCTGTGATAAGACATTTCTCGCAACAGCAGAAAACCCACATGCATATATGAGCTCTTGCTAACCATAAATTGGCCAGCAAATCCGTTTTCCCTTCCAACGTTTTAAATAGCTCTACTGATATTTTGGTTTCCAAAATATATAGGTTAACATGTATTTTATTAATGTAGTAAGTAAGTTATAGCATAAATGAAATGATTTTGTCTTAAAATTGCAAATATGCGAATAAACTGTTTGTTGGAGATTTAAAATAAGTTTCTAAAAGAATAGATGCCAAAACATGCAAGCCAAAAATATCAGTTGGTCAACTGATAATTTTCTCTTCGTTGGCGTTCAATATGTCACATCCGATGCGTTTGACGTACATGGTAATTTTTTTAAACCTAATCCCTCCCTTTCCATTTCACCACCGTCAACCAAAAATTCCATTCTACTCCACTTTTTTTTTCCAATCTTGAAAACGTTATTTTTAGATAAATTTCGACATTGCTATGCTTATTTTTTGACTATCAATAACACCCTCCCAATCTGTATACATATTTCGTATTTGAACTTTGAAAGGCGTGCAAATGCAAACATCCAATCTAAAGAATTTCTAATATTTAGTATCAAGGTATGATATATATGCTTATGTGCTTTAAAACAGTGTTAACCATGTATATCGTACACAAACATATATAGATATCTAAATTGTTGTCAAAGCAAATGATGAAGCTATTGCAATTGCTGAGAATATGCTAAGCACAAACTGATGCTAAGCTGTGCAAATCAATAACGTCAATTGTACGTGGATAAATAAGATGATTAAATCAACATTGTTAAGATGAAATGCCACCTATTTTATTACATGATCAAATTGCTACATGAATGGCGCTTCAGCTTACAGGTTGATGGTTTGCTTTTGTTTATGTCAGCCACATTGTAAAACTCATACAACAGAGGATGTGAATCATTTAAAATGATCAATAAACAAGACATAGACACACTGAAATGCCAAAATTACGGTTCGAATAAAGTAATGCATACAGTATTTAGGCACAGGGTAAACTGAGGAGCTATATAGCAGTATAAGTGGAAATGAAATTAGCGTGCATGTAGAATAAGATAGTATAAAATATTTCCCTTATATCCATTACTGATAAAGGAATGTGACGTAAAATTAATTTAATGAATAGTACATTTGAACGGAGAAAATGTGTTAAAAAGGTACACCATAAATTGCACAAAACAATTAGTTCCATAAACGACATCACCTTAATAATCATGAAATCAGGAATGTTAATATCTTAGCTTTTTCTTGTAATTAGCTGTTCTCTTCTACTGAGGGCAGAAATAAACAATTTATACCTGCAATATGCCAAATGAATTTAAGGTATTTACTTCGCGAAATTCTTATAATTTTTTTCATAAAACTTTCTAATTTTTATAAATAGATGTTAAAATTTCGAGGAAGTTTGTACACATATGTTGTGCATACATTAATGTCAAAAATTCATATATGTCAACCAATAAAAATTCTGGCGATACCCTGGAAGTATTTATCCCCCAGCACGTAGAAATTGTACGCACAATTCGTGAATTGTGCATATATTTATGATCATAATATATCCAGTTATTTTAACCTGTTTAACCCATAAGTTTTTATTCTCCTCCTTAATTACTTTGTTTCCTGCTTTAATAACATCTATAATTGCTCCGTTGAAATGTTTCGTTTGACGTTATATGCCTCGTATAAACTTCAACTCCATTTAAATAGTCCCTTTAATACTGTGAAAATGTCCCATTAACGCAAATGCTTGAAATTTAGTAATTTAATTTACATGACCTTATTGTTTCAGGTAGTGCTTACATTTTACTGCATAATTAGTACACAATGTATACAAACCATGTATGTGACAACCTGGCTCATTTTTCTGTGCAAAGCAACATGCAGTGATGTATGATCCAAGCATCCCCATCATGAAGAAATTGCAATGTATTATATTCCTTTTTCCCCAATCCATTTTCTTATTTCCAAACTTCTCTATGTTTTTCCCTTCTCTATTCTCCGTTTTCTTATTTCCAAACTTCTATGTTTCTTCCCTTTTGTATGCTAAACTTATGCTCTATTTTCTTATTTCCAAAATTCTGTGTGTTTTTCCTTTCTCTGTGCTAAACTTATAGTGTGATTATTTCGAAAATGGTATTCATATCGATGAAAAGTTAAGTTGGATTTTTTTTTTGCCTGTTTGCAACATTCAACAAATGTATTGTATGGAATATAGAGTGAACACTATAAGTCTATACACTGTGTTCTGAAGCTGATTAAACAGTATATGAAAGCCATTTATGGAGTAGTTATGAGAAGAACACTAGTGTAAAAGATGTAATTAAAACAAACCAATGTAAGAGGGGAACATGTATTTGTTTCACATTATGAAGGTGTCAGCAAAGGTCACATATTTGTATGCATTTTCATTTACAATTTATTAATATTTTTGTCAATATAGTTGACTTTTAAGGAAGTTGACTGTCATCCTTTTTTTTTTTTTTTTTCTGCAAAACTCTTCTTTCATTGTAGTAAAATATAAATAGAAGATCTCAAAATGAAAACACACAAACCCATAAATGTCAAGGAATACTTTTTATGTTAAAAAATAGTTAAAATTTCATACGGCTTGACATTTTTGAAAAGGCAAATCATGCCAAACGGTAATGGCTTGTTATGGCATAATTTATTTTTTATGACCGGAAATTGCATGTAGAATAAATGAATTATATTAATTTACATATCTATAGACTGATAATTAAACCTCACAAAGGGCAAACGGTTGGAATAATGAATATGAGATAATCAGTACTCATAATTACATGCAAACAAAGCTGAATGGAACTTTTCTTCATTCACTACACATATCTTAGCTAATGAGACTATTTAATATTAATTCATATCCGTACAACAGCAGAATTTATAGTCCTTACAGCTCTGGAGATATCCTCAACTTTCTTTTTTGCTGCAAAACTATAATTAGAATGCAAAGCAAATTATCTGTACCCAAAACCCCCTATTCCCTGTATCCAACCAATCAGAACCCCGTAATTTCCACCTTTTGCAATTAAACCTTTTTTATCTCTGACTTAATTTCAAAAATATGAAAATCAGAGGCTCTGATTGGTTGGGTACAGAGAAATAGAGAATTTTAGGATAGAAGATTTGATCTCGTTAGAAATAGCAGATCATTATTAATTTCAATCAACAATGATCAATGTTGAAAAATGTAAATTTAGCTGTGCAGTAACAACTATTGAAACAATTACATTATTTTTTTGTGGAAAATTTAACAAAAAAAAAAGGCATACCATTCCCCTCCATGATGCTCTCAAAGTAGGTTTAACCTTGTCAAAATCAGTGTTAGTGACTGGTGGAAAAGGATAAGAAGAATGCCTTAGAGATGGGCGTGGGAATCTAGCTTGGGGAAAGAACCGCATTTAGCCTGAAGTTAGTTAAAATCTATGTCATTTGAACTGAAGAACTATTTGAATATTTTATCTCACAAGCTTATGAAGCTTTACCGAAGTACACATTTTTGCCTGCAGATAACAAATAGCATGTCAAATAGTTTAAAACTTCACTTCTTGGCCTATGAACTGATGATAGTTGGATAAATAGTCGAGCATCATCAATGAAAGACCTCATACCAACATCTGACAGTCGATGTTTAGAGGGTTGCTCAGCAATTCGAACGTTATCTTGGATTTGGCCCAAATGTTTTACGGATAGAAATTGGTAGAAGAAAGAAAGTGAATGTTGCATTAGTTGTCAACGGAAAAACACCACCTTCTACGCAAAAAAGTACATTACAGATACTGTGGTAGGAATCAGAAGCGGAGATAGAGCAGGGATGAAATTAAGCAGCAGAAAGAGGCGGAAGTGAAGGAAAAATTATAATTGACTACGTTATCAACGGTCCCAGGCGGGTGATATTTCATTCCTTCTGAGAATTGTAATCTCTAAGGGATCTATCGTCTTCCAGATGTTTTACTACAAATATCAGTCTTTGCTGATCTAGTTGGATCCCCTCCTTATCCTGACTCTTGGCCTTCACATGATCTGTGGTGTCTGATCTTTCTACCTCTAGAGTTATGGTCTTCCCCATCAGTATCTTTGCAAATATTTGCATGCCAATCAGTCTCAGAATTAAGTAGAGGGTTGATTTTGTCTAAATACTGTGTTCCGCTAGTGTTCTCCCCTCTTTAAGTTGTTTACCTACAAATATAAGGCGTTGTAGGCCTGAAGGAGTGCCTTCTTTGTCCTGCATCTTGGCTTTGACATTGTTGATTGTATCTGAGCTCTCAACGTATAGGGCAATGGACTTTCCTATGTCTCTACGAAGATCTGCATTTGTATCATTGACAACTATATCAGAATTCTAGTTGTTGGACTAAGCCTCCCATTTTGATTAATGAGCCACATACACACTTAGAGTAATCCAAATCATCGTAATACGATGACGCTAAACATGGCACTGTTCCCATAACACAAATAAGTAAACTGGAATATTAATATCATTTTCAGGCTTATGAACTGTGTACAGCATATTTAGGTATATACGTGTATTTATGATCTGATCATGTAAAGAGGCAACTTGCACAAATTATTTATTCTAAAACTCATCTATGTTTGGAATTCTGTTAAGCAGTATAAACAATGCAAACAATTCCATTTTAACATTCAATCTATGTTGAAAATTCAGTAGAGTGATAAGGGGGGGGGGGGGGGGGGGGAGGAAAGGCTAAAATAAATATAAATACATAAAAGTCTCATATGAGGCAGTAACTTACATTTTAACTGAAGTTAAGTTCGCAGTAATACTTAATTTGATTATTTAGTTTAAGTTTAGGCCTTATAAATTTGTTATAGGATGTGATATTGAGAATAAAAATTAAACACGATATATATGATTTCACCATTGGTTGTACACATAAGCACCCTGTATATAAAGAGTTAATATTATCAACCAAAAAATCCGTTGATAATAACTCAGAAGAAGAAGATGAATAACTCAGAAGAAGAAGAAGAAGATGAATATGTTATCAATCAAATGTCGAAACTTTGTAGATTGACCCATCAGAGTGTAAACCAAAACAGAACTACAAAATTACTAAAAAGCATACTGATTTACAGTGGCTTGATATTTGCAAGAAGGCAGAAATGCAGATGTCGGATTTATTGAAATTAATGGTCGGGGACAAAACCGAATAGAGGAAGAGGGAAGAAGTAAGCGGTTTTGTTCGGAGACCGTGCCTTTTCAGCCTATATATCTTCTCTAATGCATAGAATCGAAGCAATAAAATATACGATGATCTTTGAAGGGTTTAGAGATTTACGGTAGCCCTTATAATGCAAAATCAATTAAGTGCAGTTGTAACTGAAATCAGAAAGAATACGCGCGTTGGAAAAAAATATTACCTCTACATCCAAAATTGGCAGTGCGATGTCAGAAATTAACATGCCTCCACTGAGTCGTCACCGCTTATGGTCAACTGCCGGCAAAGTTGAATGTTGATCTCGAATTAGACTATTAGTTGATTAAATTAAAGGTAAAAAGGGGTCCAGGGGAAAGAAGGGGCATAATTAGAGTGAAAGTGGAAGTAGATTGGGGTCGGTCATGATTTAATGGAGCGGGAGAAGAAAGAAATTTTGTTTACTAAGAAAGAGAGAAGTAATGGGGAATTTGGTAGGGAAAATAAAAACAGACAAATGTAGAAAGTAGTTTCAAGAGAAGCGATTTTGTAGGCGCATGAATTGTTCTGTTCCCAAAACGCCTATCTTCTTGTGTGCCCACCAATCGCAACCTCCTGATTTCCACCTTTTGCAGTTAAATCCCTGAATTGTTGGAGGACTTAAATGCAAAAAAAACGAAAATTAAGGGATTTGATTGGAGGGACATGGGGGAATAGGGGAAATGGAAATAGAAGAATTGGTCGCTTTTGTAGGAGCCTACGTCGTATGTTAGAAGTTGCTGGCAAGTTAAAAAAGAAAGTTTGTTGCACGGAAAGGGCTGTATTTTGAAATACAACGATAAAAGGATGTCCACATAAGCAGTGCTAGATTCTTGTTTTACTGTGTAAGTAATAGATAGGTTAACATATATTTTGTTAATATAGTAAGTAAGTTATAGTATAAATGAAATGATTTTGTCTTAAAATTGCAAATATGCGAACAAACTATTTATTCGAGATTTAAAATAAATTTCTAAAAGAATAGATGCCAGAACATGCGAGCCAAAAATATCAGTTAGTCAATTGATAATTTTCTCTTCATTGGCATTCAATATGTCACATCTGATGTGTTTGACGTACGTGGTATTTTTTTTAAATCTAATCCCTCCCCTTCCATTTCACTGCCGTCAACCCAAAATTCACTCTACTCCACTTTTTTTCCCAATCATGAAAACGTTATTTTTAGATAAATTTTGACATTGCTATGCTTAGTTTTTGACTATCTGTAACAACTTGCCTTTTTGACCACTCCAAGTTAGTAATTAAACCAACTCGCAACGCTCAGAACGACGGGCAGTTGTTTAGCTTACACGGGTTTAACAGAATAGACATACAAAATCACTATACACAAAATATATGCAGTAGAAATTTTTTTTATATTAACATCATATTTTGTACAAAATATTTGGTGTAGCGGAAAATGTATAAAATGTATACATGAATTTTTAAATAAATAAAAGATTTACGGTTTTTGTCAAGCGCGCGCCATATGCATCTTTACGTGCCACCCCACTTCGTTGCGAGCTGAAATTTTCTAAGCTTGGAACACTTAGGACCTGACCTGAGCGTTCCATGCAAAAACATAAAACACTTGAGTCAGGATTAAACTTATTTCAAGTCAATCACTTCGTGATAAACACATAAATATAATTGGTTTAATCCTGAATA
Organism: Allium sativum; assembly: GCA_030737875.1. Lineage (NCBI taxonomy): Eukaryota > Viridiplantae > Streptophyta > Magnoliopsida > Asparagales > Amaryllidaceae > Allium > Allium sativum. Next base: position 1,048,164,589 of record CM060916.1, on the reverse strand, counting down.
TACTAATAAATAGTTCGAACATAAATGTCCTATGGACTGCCGAAATATAAACCATAGAAGGTCGAAATATTAATAATATGATGGTGGCTGGTTACGAGCAAGTATACAGGGGTTATATAAGTTTGTTGCTAGAAGCCACACAGTGGTACATGTAAAAGGAAAGGCAGGAAGCAACGTGAGTACATGCAGGAGACAAAATTTAATGGTTCAACATGCACTACTGAGGTCTAGCATATGCATGCCGCATAAAAGGGGTATGCAAAAAAAATAAAAGTAAAGAAGAGTTCATACATATGTAGCACGCATAAACAGGAAGAATGATAAGGGTCTCCAGCCCATATATATATATATATAACACAGGATGGGCAAGTTCCTAATTTGAGTGTATAAGAGACACATATGGGTAAATTTTGAAAGTGGCAATGGTATCTAGCCCAACAGCAGTATAAATTGTAATAGAACACTTAGTACATACTGACAAACTTATCAAGAAATGAACACTTAGTACATACTGACAAAATCCAAATCCCAGAGTACAACATGCATTATAAAGGTTAAAGACCCACTTTGTATATGTACATATTTATTATTGACTCAATTGAATTGAATACAATATATTATATTGGTAAATACAATTTGCTAGCAATTTTGATAATTAATTACATGACAGAGTACATATAATTACTCAGTCAAATGAACGATAATTTCAGTCTCGTTTGGATACAAGGTATATATGTATATATATTAAATAGTTTGCCAACACTTAATGCAGTTTACCATTACTGCAGACTGTAAACAAAACTGTAAAACGAAACAAAACAAAACAAAAACAAAAAAAATCAAAACAAATGGTTGACCAAAAAATACATGCATATAAAGGAACAACTAAGAGGTTTTAAGTGGCACACAAAATTGATGCTGTTATTTTAGATGTGAATGAACCATGATTATCTTGAACATGACAATATAAGTGCTGGATTATAAAAGAAACCGTGACCAACAAACAACCCATATGACCGGAACTGTAGCAAGACAACACCGAACAACCGTATCTAGTAAATGCACAAAGTAACGACTTGGAATACGTATAATCGTAAGTAAGCTTACATTTTCTCTGCAATGAAAGAAGAAACTGCAGTGATTGCTTGCAGTAGGAAGAAGACGCGGTGGCTTGAAGAGCGCGGATGGGTGACTCGATAGGAGCAGTGGTGGTTCCGGCTAGCGGTGTTGGGTTTAGATGCGATTGAGCCGAAGACAGTATCAGACGGTTCAAGGCAGGTTCTTCAATTTTCCACGATGGGCTTCGATTTACAAATGGAGGGAAGGAGGAGCGCTAGCGGCTCAGCGGAGACCAAGCAGGCTTGTGGAGATTGAAGTGCGCGACACAGGTGGGTTAGTGGACGGCTGCAAGTTTTGGTGTTGCGCAAGGGGAGAAAGTAATGTCGGGGTTCAACGTTGGCGAGAGGGCAGGCTTCGGAGCTGCGGTACGCGAGGCGTCGGTGGTCACAGTTACGGTGGTAGCAGTTTCCGATGGTCAAACAGGAGACGGTCCTCATAGCGGTGCCGTAGGCTACAGACGAGGCGGTGCCGGTTCGAAACAGCAGTGGAGGACCGAAGTCGGAGGCAAAGCAAATTTGTGGCGGCCATGAAAACGATTTAGGGATTAAAGATTTGGGGAAAACATGAATTTTAGGGAAACGATTTCTGAGGGAAAGTTCAAGGGAGCGGTAAACAAAATAAGAGGAAAACAACGGTGATAAAGGACGCGCATAGAAATCAAGGACACACGGTGAAAACAAAAGAACACACGGTATACGCTGCTTTAAAAGTTTGAACAAGTGTCACATTTCATCAGTAATTTTACAAGTGGCACAACACCTCTTTTTTTCCTATATATATTGTTGGATATAAAACCTACATAAATCAAGTTAACTTCCAAATTATTTATATGAAATTGTTTAAACAACTATTTCAATTAGTTTTTAAAACAATAATTACGCTTAGTTTAACGAAACGCAAATTCCAAATCTTAAAAATATAAATTTACCTAAAATAAATAAATTTTAAACAAAACATAAATATCAGTTAGTTTTAAAATGTCACTAATGTTTAGTTTAACAAAATAATTTAATCAAATATAAACAAAAATTTAATTTATACTTACAAAATTTATTTAAAACTAAAACAAAATAGATTAGATTTCAATTTTTAACCAAAATCAATTCTCAAATATTAAATTTACAAATAAATTCATATATTAAAACATCGAAAAACTGGTTCGTTACAATCTCCCCTCCCCCTTAAGGCTTTTCGTCCTCGAAAAGGGGAAGTTGTAAAATGAAATCAAAGCATGTAATAATTTCGACTTAACATCCTGTTTTTATTTCAAATCATTCAAAATATACATTTTCTTTCATATCGAATTATACTCGCTTTGGGATTTATTAAACCAAAAATCATTTCGAAAATTTCAAATATTTTATGATAGACGACATAAAACATTTATGTCTCAAGTCGAGAGGTTTCTCCCAATGGAAAGGCCACGAGGCACGGCCTACGCATGTATCGATATCGAATAATGATGTCTCTCCAGACCCCAGAGCAGACCATCATCAATCAAGGGCTTACACCCACATCCTACCTTTCTGTAGTCACGGGGGTTACACGAATCTTAGTACGAATCACGGGCGTATGCATCTTACGTCTTCACATCCATCTCCAATTTTGCTAGCCGATAATTCTCTAAAAGCCTGGAACACTTAGGACCTGACCCGAGCGTTCCATGCAAAAACACAAAACACTCGAGTTAGGATTAAACTTATTTCAAGTCAGTCAATTCGTGATAAACACATAAATATAATTGGTTTAATCCTGAATATACTAATAAATGGTTCAAACATTAATGTCCTGTGGACTGCCGAAATATAAACCATAGAAGGTCAAAATATTAATAATATGATGGTGGCAGGATACGAGCAAGGATACAGGGGTTATATAAGTTGGTTGCCAGAAGCCACACAGTGGTACATGCGTGTGCATGTAAAAGGAAAGGAAGGAAGCAACGTGAGTACACGCAGGAGATAAAATTTAATAGTTCAACATGCACTACTCAGGTGTGTGTGTGTATATATATATATATATATATATATATATATATATATAGGTATATATATATATATATATATATATATATATATATAGGTATGGATGGGCAAGTTCCTAATTTGAGTGTATAAGAGATATATGGGTAAATTTCGAAAGTGGCAATGGTATCAAGACCAACAACAGTATAAATTGTAATAGAACACTTAATGCGTACTGACAAACTCATCAAGAAATGAACACTTGGTACATACTGACAAAATCCAAATCCCAGAGTACAACATGCATTCTAGAGGTTAAAGACCCATTTTGTATATGTACATATTTATTGTTGACTCAATTGAATTGAATACAAAATATTATATTGGCCAATACAATTTGCTAGAAATATTATATTGAATTGAATTGAAATTTCGATAATTTCAGTCTTGTTTAGACGAAAGGTACATATATATAATTATTTCACTCGTTTATATATATTTCTTTCAAAAGTCCTCAAATAGTTTGCCAATACTTAATGCAGTTTAACAATACTGCAGACTGTAAACAAAACTATAAAATGAAACAAAACAAAATAAAAACAAATGGTTGGCCAAAAAAATACATGCATATAAAGGAACAACTAAGAGGTTTCAAGTGGCACACAAAATTGATGCTTTTATTTCAGATGTGAATCAACCATGATTATTTTGAACATGACAATATAAGTGATGGATTACAAAAGAAAACGTGACCAACAAACAACCCATATGACCGGAATAGTAGCAAGACAACCCCGAACAACCCTATCTAGTAAACGCACGAAGTAACAACTTGGAATACGTATAATCGTAAGTAAACTTACATCTTTTCTGCAATGAAAGAAGAAACTACAGCGATTGCTTGCAGAAGGAAGAAGGCGCAGTGGCTTGAATACCGCGAATGGGTGACTCAACAGGAGAAGTAGTGGTTCCGGCTAGCGGTGTTGGGTTTAGATGCGGTTGAGCCGAATACATTATTTGACGGTTCTAGGCAAGTTCTTCAATTTTCCATGATGGATTTCGATTTACAAATGGAGGGGAGGAGGAGCGCTAGTGGCTCAGCGGAGACCAAGCAGGCTGGTGGAGATTGAAGTGCGCGACGTAGGTGGGTCAGTGGACGGCTGCAAGTTTTGGTGTTGCGCAAGGGGAGAAAGTAATGTCGGGGTTCAACGTTGGCGAGAAGGCAGGCTTCGGAGCTACGATAGGCGAGGCGTCGGTGGTCACAGTTAAGGTGGCAGCAGTTTCCGATGGGCAAACAAGAGACGATCTTCATAATGGTGGCGCAGGCTACAAATGAGGTGGTGCCGGTTCGAAACAGCAGTGGAGGACCGAAGTCGGAGGCAAAGCAAATTCGCGTTGGCCATGAAAACGATTTAGGGATTAAAGATTTGGGGAAAACATGATTTTTGGGGAAACGATTTCTGAGGGAAAGTTAAAGCGAACGGTAAACAAAATAAGAGGAAAACAACGGTGATAAAGGAAATGTGTAGAAATCAAGGACACGCGGTGAAAAGCAAAAGAACATACGGTGTACGCTGCTCTAAAAGTTTGAACAAGTGTTACATTTCATCAGTTATTTTACAAGTGGCACAACACCTCTTTTTTTTTCACTACAAGTGTACCATATTACAACTACAGTTTTACAACTGGCAGAAAGTACAAGTTGTAGTAAATATTTTTAACAACTTATTTTTCCCGAAAGTTGTAATAAACTTATTTTCAACAACTTTTTTATTTTATCGGTTGTAATTGATGTCTATCACAACTTTTCTTCTTTGCCGGTTGTGTTAGATGCCTACTTATAAAAACTTACCAATTATCAATAAACAGTAACTGACAACTAATAATTACTATTTAATTTTGAATAATTAGTAATTTGTAGAATATATAAATAATGGTTAACTTATAATAGTTAATATTCCATTATAACTAAGAAATAATTAATAAAAATCAAGAAGTAATATTAGATATTTTAATGAAAAATAATTTTGTAGAAATTCATATCAATTTAATATTATTTCTAAGGGGTATTTAGTTTTAAGGACACATTCCAATAAAAAATTAGATCAAAGGACAACTAAGTTTCATAATTAAATTAAGGACAAAGACCAAATTGAACTATATCAATGTAACACCCCGCCTCTGCTAGGGTCACTCGCAAGGGAATGCACTAGCTTTAGAGGGGCATTATTGGTAAACATGCACAGAAATATCACAAGACAGAACATATATAAATAGCGGAAGTAAAATCAAACTTTCATAGCATGAATAAATAAGGTCTAAAGCCTTTTACATCAGAGTACATCAAAACCTGTCTTGCAATAGTAAAGAAGCATAAAGACTTTTTAATACATTATTCCCCCAAATAAAACAGTAAAGTAGCCATAGCCAAGAAAGTCCAAGCCATCCATGATGACCTTCAACAGAAGAAGTCCGAACTAAACAGCACTGTTTCCTCCCTGCAACCTGGGGGGGGAAACGGAAGAAAAGAGGCGAAACAAAACGGGTCAGTCAATAAGACTGAGTAAGTCCTATCTACTTCCAGTATAAAAACAGGTAAAGGTAACATGACATGCATAAACTGAAAGTAAACATAAGGATAACTACAAGATAGATAAACTAAGCCAGGGTAGCCGGTTGACTCCTGTGGCAAGGTGAACTGAGGTATCATGACGACTATGGTGTTATGATAAGCCAAGGTATCACATCACTAGACCTCTATCACGTACATTATCCCAAGGTATCTGCCCCGTCTAACATTCCCCGGTATCTATTATGGATATTCTTCCTAGTTCTAACACATATATCTGCTCTACACCCTCCGCCCTAGTATCCCAGCCTTGTTATGTGTTAACCAGGAATGTCCCTTACTCAAAGTCGTGAATGGTCCATGTCAACCTAATATATCGCATGTATATAGGTTACTCAAGTCATATGTTCCTTCCCATGTATATAAGTTCAGTCCCTTGCCGTACCTCGTACGGGCTTCCTCATGTCGTATTATCTTTGAACTCGTTTGGACTGTCACCCTTATTCTAGCTAGGCTCTTCCATATGAATCATCGTTTGAACTACTAGGACCTACGCCACCTAGCACCACTAGGGATTACGCTTACCTATTGCACGCTTCCGTATTTCGGTTTGGGTTAAACCACCTAGGCCTCTAGGGATTACGCCAACCCTCAACCGCGCCCTTTTTCCCACGCATTCATCGTGAATCGTTTTTCTATAACTGTATGCACATGTATCACATCGTGCCATCCGAGTCCTGTCACAGGACAAACCAAGAAATACAGGACTCGGTCGGGAGCTTTAGATTTATCTGCCGATGCAGATACTAAGGTCTGCTTTTCTACACGTGGCTATGGTCCCACGAGACCCCTCCCTCAACTAGTGAAAGGCAACACAAGAGAGAATCTTGCATGAGAACTACACTCCGGCCAGCCCACATCCTACGGCCTACCTCACCCATAATTAGATAGCAATTATGGTCTGTTGGGTGTTCCCTGCCTTTCCGTACGTATACGCTTGACTCAAGATGGTAGATGATCGACGAACTTGCTATCTCGGGCACCTTATGTATTCGTCGACTCACTGCTATCCACCCCAGTCTTTAGGTCGCTCGTATAGCAACCAAGGCATATTCTTGGTTCTTCTACCGCAGACCTCAACCTCCCGTGAGCCTAGTATAATGACCTGTCAGCTCACGGAGGGATCCCAAGAATATCCTCACGTTCCCCGAAGCCGCTGCTTCGTTACCCAGTTCGTTGGAGCCTTTATCTAAATCAGATAGCCTGCTCCTCCACGCATACTTAAGCGTTGACCTAACGTATCGGGTTACTAATCTGTCTAAGAAGTGGTCCAGATTTCCTTGACTAAGAATTATTACTTAGTTTCCTTTAACTAAGGTTTACCACTTAGCCTTATTTCCATTACCCTTGTTAACTATGGTTATTCTCCTAATCCTCTGAATTAGGGTTTATCTAATGGGTTAAGTGTCACTTAAGTTCATAACTTAGCCCGTCTACCAACCATGTCAAAATTGGCTAAGTATCCAAGTCCAAAACTTAACCCTACAAACCATGTGTCAAGCTGGCTAAGTATATCAAGCAATTCATAACTTAACCTCGTCTAATCACCATTTTAGATTGGTTAATTATATAAATTAACTTGACCCTGTCAAATTACCGAGTCAAATCGGTCAAGCGTCATTAGGCAAATCAAGTTACTTAACCTACCCAAGCTCATTATGTTTTGTTAAGTATCATTAGCCTAATCAAATTACTTAACCCACCCGTCCATATCATATTTGGTTAAGCCTCATTAGTCAAATTAACTTAACCGTATTATGTGGCATTAATTATTTAATGCACCCCAACCTCTCACATTAGACTTTGTTGTGGTTACTAGTTAAGCCGGACGGGTCCGGGTAGATTTACACCACAACTTGGTCTAACCTCGGGTTCAAGCACAACATGACCAACTTCTCACATTGAGTCCTATTGTTTGCAACTACTAGTTAGGCCGGTTGGTTCCGGGTAGTTTTACGTTGCAAACTCAACCCAACCTCGAGTTGGCCACTTTCATGTTTAGTCTAGTATCCTGTTCATAATTAAGTTTTCAAGCAATTGGGTAGACCTAACTTAATAGGTAAATTCCCAATGGGTAGACCTAACTTAATAGGTAAATTCCCAAGCTTATGTTCTTATGTTTTCAAGTATTCGCATGTCATACTTAACGTCACATGTTATCCCGTTATACCCCTTTTACCCAAATTATGGTTCGTGCCAAGCTTAGCTCGCCTATCATGTTCTCATGCAACTTCGAGTTAAGTTTTTCATGCTATATTCACGCTTGTCCACCCTCAACCCAAATCGTGTTCCAATGCAAGAATGGACGAGTCACATCGTAGAGGTACTAGGCTACACAATGACCCCAAACATGCATAGTATCATGAGAGTTGGCTCAAAACATGCATAGGTTCATAATGGTTTGGCCACAAGCATGCATAACATGAGAAGAAAAGGAAATGGGCCATAAGTATGCATAATGTCATAAAGGATTTGGCCACAAACTTGCATGTTAACATTAGGGGCTTGGGTTCATAAACATGCATAAGCCCAAAACCGAATCTTAGCCAATGTTTCACTAGTAAAAATAGTCCCTAAAGGTTCATGCAAGCATTTCATGCATAAAAATCCAAACTTGCAAGTTTAACTAGGTTATGCATAGCATGAGAGGCATGATCAAGTCACCCACATAGCCTAAACCACAAACATGAACACAAGAGGCAAAGTAAGGTTCCTATAGGTTCGCATAATCATGTTTAGCCTCATTTTATCCCATGTCATTATCAAAACTACCGTTTCCAACTAAAAGTAGCTAGAACTTACATAGTTAGGCCTAGGGAAAGAGGCATGAATCATTCTTGGCTAAGAAAGGTGCCTCTTTTGTTGAAGAATCGTCATGAAACTCGCATAGAAACGTTGATTTGGCCTCTATTTGGTGTAGCAAGCTTGCACCACTTGATTTGAACCCGATTTGAGTGCTTAGGCTTTAGGAAAAGGGAATGGAGGCCATGATCACTTGGCATTTGGGCAGCACTTCGTGGAGAGGGTGAGTTATGAGGGTTTAGGGGGGGCTTAGGGGTGTTTTTATAGAGATTAGGGGTGTTTTAGGCCATAGGATTAGATCTAGGATAGATTAGGACCATCAGATCTCGGAAGCTTCCAGAATCAGCCCAAGAGCAAGCCCAGGCGAGCCAAGCAGGTGCACCAGGCAATTTAGCCCGGCCACCCCCTGTCGACTGGCATGTCGACAGGGCTGTCGACTTGGTCTGGGCCCAAGTCGACAGGCCTGTCGACAGCCCTGTCGACATGGCCTAGGCGGGGAAAATTCCCGCCTAGCCCAGATCTGGATTTTCAAACTGATTTCCGAATTTCAAGTTTTCACTAATCTTCCTTGGGCCTTTAACGGGTCATACGGACTTCGATTCTCGAAAACTCGGACTCTATTTCGCGTATTTTTCCGAGACGAACGCAATGGTGAATCCCGTTTACCTTAATTCTAGAAGTTTAAACAAAATGTCTTTTATCTTCATGCTTTACTGGTTTATATGCTTTTGCGTATCATTGTATACGTATGTAAATTCCTTACTTTTTTTTTTTTAAATGTAAACATACGGGGTGTCACATCCTCCCACCCTTAAAGAATTTCGTCCCCGAAATTCAATAGTAGTAGGATTTATGTCCCCATATTAGCATCCAGAAGTGTTCAGCCAATTTTTGCAAACATGTGCACATGTGCAAAAGTGAATCACATCATAGAAAAATATGTATGCCTAACTTGTGGTACCACCTACATGAATGCAATTTCTTAAAAATTTCTTTTTCAAACCATGATGCTCTCATCCTAAATATACTTGCAGTTCTATATGAATGCAAAATTTTGAAAAAGTAATTCCATCCAAATTTTCCCACACCCTTATAAAATAAGAGTGAAGTTCATCCAATTTGAGCATCCAGAATCCTACCATCCATTGTTAATTTAGAAAAATCTAATTTTCTAAATTTTTATGTAATGGAGAGATATCCCGTCTTGTTGTTTTCATTGTTCTTCGTTATCAGACGTTATCGTTCAATATTTCATATTAGACACAACAAATTTGCGTAAACAAACAACGTACAAACTTTATTAAGATAGTTTTAGTACATCGTTACAACTAGTCAACAAAAAGGAACAACTAAACAATACTGAAAATAAAACACTATCCTACGGATAACTGATAGAGGTCAATCCCGATGGAAATAGCTACGGATGAGCTCCTCTAAGCTATCAAGCCTCTCCTCCTGCCGTCGATTCCCTTGCCTAAGCTCTAACTGTAGGTCTTGCATCCCAGCCCCCAACTGGTCATAAGAGGAACTCATATCCTGAAGCATCTGCTGCTGTGTCTGAGCCATGGTTACCTGTGACTCCAGTGTCTGCTGCTGTGACCTCAAAATATCCTGGTGGCTCCTCATCAAGCGAGCCTGCTGCTGTGAAATATATCTCAGCTCGGTCCTCCGGTCTGGATCCCTAGTAGCCCATGGATCCCAGGCGCCTGTGTCCGGAGCCCCCTGTGCCGGGCCCTGATGAGCCCAGGCCCCATCCCCAGCCTGCTCACCATCATGCTGTGGTGCCTGATGGGGGTCCTCAAAGTGTCCAAACTGATCATCCTGTGGCTCCTCCTCTCGCTCCTCCTCCTCGTTACCCTCATCCTCCTCCTCACCTAATCCCTCATGCTCCATAGGCTGAGGCTCCCCTTGCAGCTCCTGCATATTTATACTCATCCTCCCTAGTGCGGCTTCCGTGATAATGACAGAGGGATGGTTGGAAAGCGTCACATAATCCTCATCATGTAAATCCACCCCAAACCAGCGGAAAACTATAGTCCATAAGTTCCCAAAACAAATATTGGAGTGTCTTGCTCCCCTAAAGATCTGGTACTGCTGCAAGATGGTCCTTGCCCAGTTTATTTGTATGCCCCCAAAAATAGCATATGTAGCGGCCTTAACAACTACGGGGACTCTGTCAAACCCATGATTCTGCCCCGCAATATTATATTGCAATATCCTAATCACAAACCTAGCTAGGGGGCGCAAATGCGTACTATCCCATTGCATATCCAGTCCATTAAAGAAAATCCTTCCCCACACATTCAAATCATCCATCTCCAGGTCATTTATATCAAGTCCCGTACCCCGGATATTCAAAATTTCCCCAAATTGGGCCTCATTCATAAATATATGAGTACCCTTAACCCATGAACCATAAGTTATCAACCCATTATCATCCACATCAATTTGCAAACGAGCATCAAAAAGCCTTACCATACGCTTGTAGCCTCTCCTCTCGGCTGTGTGCGTATCCAGAATATGAATAAGACCCGCATTAACAAACAAGCTTTCCACGGCGGTTCCCGCAAAATCCGCAAACCTCACCGGTCGGCCTAGAAGCAAATTCCTAGTGGCAAGCTGCATGTAGTGCTCAATTACTCCTGGTTGCTCGTCACACCACTCAACCTCTTGTGCGGTTAGTTGGGGGTAAAGCTCGTAGGGATTGGGTTGATTGGCCATGGCGATTTAAACACGAATTGGAAGAGGGGAACTATAGATCCGGATGGAGAGGATCTCTAGTTTCGATTTAAGCTTAATTTTATGAAGAACGGTGGAGAACCGAGGTGATGGGAGGTGGTGGAGTTGGGGAATTTCGGTTTTGGTGGCTGGGAGGAAGAAGAAAAGGGATTGGGGTTATGAGCTGAAGCTCTCGGCCTTCGGGCTTATATATTTTTTTTTCCCTGCAGGCTCGACGTGTCGACAGCCCTGTCGACTGGGGGGGGCATGTCGACGGCCCTGTCGACAGGCCTGTCGACTGGTCCCCTTTTTTTTTTTTTTTTCGCTTGCCCTTCCATCCTTCCATCTCCTTATTTCCCCCCTGACTCAACTCCATTTTCTCGAGGACTATTCCCCCATCATACAGAAAACACTCTTCTCACTCAAAAACTACTTGTAACCAAAGCCAACGTGACTATCGATGGGAGAGAGAAGGGAAAAGAGGATTCAACTAATAAAACAAGGACATTGCTAATGGCTTTTGGGGAATAACTTCTAAAACAAAGTTTTTCTAAAAAAAATGCTTCTTTGTAAACGGTTTTTCAAACAATTTTCAGAAGGTCTTTAAAAACTTTTGCCCAGCCTGGTAACCTTCTGCTCTGATACCAAATGTAACACCCCGCCTCTGCTAGGGTCACTCGCAAGGGAATGCACTAGCTTTAGAGGGGCATTATTGGTAAACATGCACAGAAATATCACAAGACAGAACATATATAAATAGCGGAAGTAAAATCAAACTTTCATAGCATGAATAAATAAGGTCTAAAGCCTTTTACATCAGAGTACATCAAAACCTGTCTTGCAATAGTAAAGAAGCATAAAGACTTTTTAATACATTATTCCCCCAAATAAAACAGTAAAGTAGCCATAGCCAAGAAAGTCCAAGCCATCCATGATGACCTTCAACAGAAGAAGTCCGAACTAAACAGCACTGTTTCCTCCCTGCAACCTGGGGGGGAAACGGAAGAAAAGAGGCGAAACAAAACGGGTCAGTCAATAAGACTGAGTAAGTCCTATCTACTTCCAGTATAAAAACAGGTAAAGGTAACATGACATGCATAAACTGAAAGTAAACATAAGGATAACTACAAGATAGATAAACTAAGCCAGGGTAGCCGGTTGACTCCTGTGGCAAGGTGAACTGAGGTATCATGACGACTATGGTGTTATGATAAGCCAAGGTATCACATCACTAGACCTCTATCACGTACATTATCCCAAGGTATCTGCCCCGTCTAACATTCCCCGGTATCTATTATGGATATTCTTCCTAGTTCTAACACATATATCTGCTCTACACCCTCCGCCCTAGTATCCCAGTCTTGTTATGTGTTAACCAGGAATGTCCCTTACTCAAAGTCGTGAATGGTCCATGTCAACCTAATATATCGCATGTATATAGGTTACTCAAGTCATATGTTCCTTCCCATGTATATAAGTTCAGTCCCTTGCCGTACCTCGTACGGGCTTCCTCATGTCGTATTATCTTTGAACTCGTTTGGACTGTCACCCTTATTCTAGCTAGGCTCTTCCATATGAATCATCGTTTGAACTACTAGGACCTACGCCACCTAGCACCACCAGGGATTACGCTTACCTATTGCACGCTTCCGTATTTCGGTTTGGGTTAAACCACCTAGGCCTCTAGGGATTACGCCAACCCTCAACCGCGCCCTTTTTCCCACGCATTCATCGTGAATCGTTTTTCTATAACTGTATGCACATGTATCACATCGTGCCATCCGAGTCCTGTCACAGGACAAACCAAGAAATACAGGACTCGGTCGGGAGCTTTAGATTTATCTGCCGATGCAGATACTAAGGTCTGCTTTTCTACACGTGGCTATGGTCCCACGAGACCCCTCCCTCAACTAGTGAAAGGCAACACAAGAGAGAATCTTGCATGAGAACTACACTCCGGCCAGCCCACATCCTACGGCCTACCTCACCCATAATTAGATAGCAATTATGGTCTGTTGGGTGTTCCCTGCCTTTCCGTACGTATACGCTTGACTCAAGATGGTAGATGATCGACGAACTTGCTATCTCGGGCACCTTATGTATTCGTCGACTCACTGCTATCCACCCCAGTCTTTAGGTCGCTCGTATAGCAACCAAGGCATATTCTTGGTTCTTCTACCGCAGACCTCAACCTCCCGTGAGCCTAGTATAATGACCTGTCAGCTCACGGAGGGATCCCAAGAATATCCTCACGTTCCCCGAAGCCGCTGCTTCGTTACCCAGTTCGTTGGAGCCTTTATCTAAATCAGATAGCCTGCTCCTCCACGCATACTTAAGCGTTGACCTAACGTATCGGGTTACTAATCTGTCTAAGAAGTGGTCCAGATTTCCTTGACTAAGAATTATTACTTAGTTTCCTTTAACTAAGGTTTACCACTTAGCCTTATTTCCATTACCCTTGTTAACTATGGTTATTCTCCTAATCCTCTGAATTAGGGTTTATCTAATGGGTTAAGTGTCACTTAAGTTCATAACTTAGCCCGTCTACCAACCATGTCAAAATTGGCTAAGTATCCAAGTCCAAAACTTAACCCTACAAACCATGTGTCAAGCTGGCTAAGTATATCAAGCAATTCATAACTTAACCTCGTCTAATCACCATTTTAGATTGGTTAATTATATAAATTAACTTGACCCTGTCAAATTACCGAGTCAAATCGGTCAAGCGTCATTAGGCAAATCAAGTTACTTAACCTACCCAAGCTCATTATGTTTTGTTAAGTATCATTAGCCTAATCAAATTACTTAACCCACCCGTCCATATCATATTTGGTTAAGCCTCATTAGTCAAATTAACTTAACCGTATTATGTGGCATTAATTATTTAATGCACCCCAACCTCTCACATTAGACTTTGTTGTGGTTACTAGTTAAGCCGGGCGGGTCCGGGTAGATTTACACCACAACTTGGTCTAACCTCGGGTTCAAGCACAACATGACCAACTTCTCACATTGAGTCCTATTGTTTGCAACTACTAGTTAGGCCGGTTGGTTCCGGGTAGTTTTACGTTGCAAACTCAACCCAACCTCGAGTTGGCCACTTTCATGTTTAGTCTAGTATCCTGTTCATAATTAAGTTTTCAAGCAATTGGGTAGACCTAACTTAATAGGTAAATTCCCAATGGGTAGACCTAACTTAATAGGTAAATTCCCAAGCTTATGTTCTTATGTTTTCAAGTATTCGCATGTCATACTTAACGTCACATGTTATCCCGTTATACCCCTTTTACCCAAATTATGGTTCGTGCCAAGCTTAGCTCGCCTATCATGTTCTCATGCAACTTCGAGTTAAGTTTTTCATGCTATATTCACGCTTGTCCACCCTCAACCCAAATCGTGTTCCAATGCAAGAATGGACGAGTCACATCGTAGAGGTACTAGGCTACACAATGACCCCAAACATGCATAGTATCATGAGAGTTGGCTCAAAACATGCATAGGTTCATAATGGTTTGGCCACAAGCATGCATAACATGAGAAGAAAAGGAAATGGGCCATAAGTATGCATAATGTCATAAAGGATTTGGCCACAAACTTGCATGTTAACATTAGGGGCTTGGGTTCATAAACATGCATAAGCCCAAAACCGAATCTTAGCCAATGTTTCACTAGTAAAAATAGTCCCTAAAGGTTCATGCAAGCATTTCATGCATAAAAATTCAAACTTGCAAGTTTAACTAGGTTATGCATAGCATGAGAGGCATGATCAAGTCACCCACATAGCCTAAACCACAAACATGAACACAAGAGGCAAGGTAAGGTTCCTATAGGTTCGCATAATCATGTTTAGCCTCATTTTATCCCATGTCATTATCAAAACTACCGTTTCCAACTAAAAGTAGCTAGAACTTACATAGTTAGGCCTAGGGAAAGAGGCATGAATCATTCTTGGCTAAGAAAGGTGCCTCTTTTGTTGAAGAATCGTCATGAAACTCGCATAGAAACGTTGATTTGGCCTCTATTTGGTGTAGCAAGCTTGCACCACTTGATTTGAACCCGATTTGAGTGCTTAGGCTTTAGGAAAAGGGAATGGAGGCCATGATCACTTGGCATTTGGGCAGCACTTCGTGGAGAGGGTGAGTTATGAGGGTTTAGGGGGGGCTTAGGGGTGTTTTTATAGAGATTAGGGGTGTTTTAGGCCATAGGATTAGATCTAGGATAGATTAGGACCATCAGATCTCGGAAGCTTCCAGAATCAGCCCAAGAGCAAGCCCAGGCGAGCCAAGCAGGTGCACCAGGCAATTTAGCCCGGCCACCCCCTGTCGACTGGCATGTCGACAGGGC
Source organism: Allium sativum (assembly GCA_030737875.1). NCBI lineage: Eukaryota > Viridiplantae > Streptophyta > Magnoliopsida > Asparagales > Amaryllidaceae > Allium > Allium sativum. Next base: position 1,048,149,013 of record CM060916.1, on the reverse strand, counting down.
TGTCGACTTGGTCTGGGCCCAAGTCGACAGGCCTGTCGACAGCCCTGTCGACATGGCCTAGGCGGGGAAAATTCCCGCCTAGCCCAGATCTGGATTTTCAAACTGATTTCCGAATTTCAAGTTTTCACTAATCTTCCTTGGGCCTTTAACGGGTCATACGGACTTCGATTCTCGAAAACTCGGACTCTATTTCGCGTATTTTTCCGAGACGAACGCAATGGTGAATCCCGTTTACCTTAATTCTAGAAGTTTAAACAAAATGTCTTTTATCTTCATGCTTTACTGGTTTATATGCTTTTGCGTATCATTGTATACGTATGTAAATTCCTTACTTTTTTTTTTTTAAATGTAAACATACGGGGTGTCACAATCAACATGAAATTCACTTTGTTTCTCATCATTACTAAATTAATTAAAGAATAAAAAATAATCTTCAAAATTTTTGTTAAAAGTAATGTAATTTTAAAATTATTTTAGTCTATTAATGTAATTATAAACATATAAAAATAATCAGCTTGGAAAGCTAAATGAATATAGATTTATAACTTAAATATATAGCTTTATATTGTATCACATAAACACAGAACCAAGTCATTTTAAAGCTAATGTCGTTTACACCCAAAAAAAGCTATATGTAAAAAGCGAAGCTATATTCATTTAGCTTTCCGTCCTGAATTGTCTTATATTCGTTTTTTCTATATTTGTAAATCAAAAAACATTTTCTAATTAAATTTTTATTAATTTTTAATGTAATAATCATAGAAAAACATTTTTTGTATTAATTTTTATTATTTACAAGATATCAATGTGTGTCCTTAATTTAAAATATATGGACATTTTTCAATTAAAACATAAAAGTTGTCCTTGATTTAGGTAGCAAAAGTTGCTTGTCCTTGGATCTAATTTTTTACTGAAATGTGTCCATGAAACAAATATCCACTATTTCTAATTTATAACACCTATGATTACAAATATTGGTACATAGTCCAAGAGAAATTGGTGACATGGCGCCATAATATGTTTCGTGCGAGACATGCCATAAAATTTTGGCGGGATGGTGAAAATTAGGCTCCAAATACATAATTTTGGTCCCTCACGCAGCCGTCCTTTCATTTCTTCTCTGAAATAAAATCGATCCTCTTTCTCCCCTTAAATTCCGCCTCAACAAACTTGAGTCGCCTGCCACCGAAAGTAAAGATCCATTGATTATCGCGATTTTGACGGTGATGGAGCCGATTCGCGATTTGATTTGCGTCCCTACCATTCGATTCCATTGATTGTCGCCTGCTCCAAGCTCATTCCCTACCCTGGCTGACACGAGGCCGCAAGAGTACTCTGATTTGCGTGTGCCTGCTATTCGATTCCACTGATTGGTGCCTTTTGAGATGAGATCTAGGGATAGGCTCAGGACTGTTGTCTACAATCGCAAATATTTCTTAGCAAATTAAGTAAAATTGTTAAGAAATAGCTATTTTGATGATAATGTTTCTGCGATGAGCATTGGCTAATGTTTGTTGTAATACAAGCAGGAGGCGATCTTATGACTATAGGATGCCACCAAGGCATTCTCGTTCACGATATTCACGCTCACCGTCTCCAAGATATCATCGCTCCAAATACAGTAGATCTAGATCACGCTCCTATTCTCCCACAACTAGAAGGCACCACTACTCCAGGTATCTATATAATTTATTTGGATTTCTTTTTATGAATGTTTGATATTAAGCCTTAGAGTAGTAGTAAGCTTGACTCGAATGTTTGGTTGGTCTGTTTCACCTCGTGATCGCTCAGGAGACTGCTGTCACCATGGAAGATCCAAATATGTAATTTAATTGTTGTATTGCTAGTAATTTTGACCGTTTGTTGGTATTAGATGATTTTTAGCCCGATGTATTTGACGTTAGCAGTTGGGATATCACTTTTGAAGTTCAGTACTTATCTATATTTCTATTGATGATTTAAAACAAAGTAGAGAAGCGTTATATTTCTACTGATTGACATAAAAATCTCCCTTTAGAATGCATGTGTTGTTTTTTGTTTATCATCCACGCAGCTCTCCTTACTGTCCACATTTCGAGACATCATAGCACAAAATCCATGGTAAAGTTGAATAAATGTTAGAGAATAAAAAATAAATGATACAGTAATATTTAAACATACTAGCCATTTTTGGCATGACCCTTTCTAGGTAGGACCTGACTTTAATATCTATTTTTTTTTTTCAATTCCGAATTACATGACATATATGTATATATTCATACTTCAGAACAATCGAACTTCCACCATAATTTATTTCAGCATACAACGTATGCACAGCCCTATAAATGGTCAATGTACATTGTAACAATCGTTATGTAGAATTCAGAATTGTAGGCCTATGGTATGAAAGCAAATCGCGATTGCACACAATGAATGCATGGTGACACATACAAGTACACAGCAGACTATATGTAAAGAATAAAATGAATTGCTAAGTAATATTCATATGATATACGTTTGTTTGGAAAGTTTGTAAGTAGATACCATCGTTGAGGTGGCTATTGCTACAAAAGCAAAGAAGGCCATGCTTATAGAAGTCGCCGATGCTTCAGTGAACATGTTATATGATCCTTCTCTCATTCAATTTGTTAATGGTATTACCGCAGAAACAGCTGAGATCATAAAGTATGCAATAGCCTGATCTCCACTAAAATCCACCATCATTCCTGTCCGCACTGCGAAAAAACTACGGCCAGTCACAAATCTTACAAGCTGAAACAATGTATACAGAAATCCCAATATTGAAATTGCAACAATATAACTGTACTCGTTGTGATGATCAAAATCCTTCCAATCTCCATGCTTGTTCGAACCCATAACAATTGTAGCCATCAAAGAAAAAACACATGCTGTAGCTCAAGCTGCGATCATAATCTTATTGACAAAATCTTCTCTCTTCCATTTTCTAATCACTTTCTGAATAGCGTTGCCTTCATCTCCATTTGATAACGACTTGTCCCCGGTGGCCGAAGGTTGGGCTGACAACGATCCATCTGGAAGTGTTTCTGTCGCTCGTGGGGTTTCAATGTCATTTTTAGGTATGGCTGTTGCCATATCTTTTGGTGTGTTTCAATAAATTCTGGCTTTTTTGATTATTTGATATATTTGGTGGATGGTTTTTAATATTTTCCTGGATTTTGCGGAGAGGAATGAATAATAGGTGAAGGAATGTCAGGATCACATGAGATATATCTTTCTGGTAATCCCTTATGGTTTATGGGACACCCGAATAACAATTTTTTTATTTTATGTAATAGATGTTATTTTGGAACTGCAAGTAGATCTGCTATCGAAATTATGGTTGTAGAAAGCTGATTTTTCTGCTTTACCAAATATTAATATAATTGATCTATCTGTGTAATGTTGATTATCAAAGAACACATCACAATATTTGTTTTTTTATTGGTTTAAGTATTGCAGGGTAATAATCCATAAATTATACAAGCATTCTGTCAAGCAACAGACTTGCATATGTTTTGCATTTTAAAAGTGTCAAACATCAAATAACTGTTTGATACATGATTTTAATGTTAGGTGATCTTATCAATTTGTCTATTTTGAAGTTAAATATTTGTCATTAGCAGATGGAAAGCTCGACACAATGGACTACAGGAATTGCAGAACTTCAACTACCAATTGAGTGAGTCTGTCTTCTTATCATTTCTTTGTGCTTATATTGAACCTTTTATTATTTGCAACATATCTGCGTGGTAAATCTATGTAACATACTAGTTATATCTATGAGAATACATTACTTAACTCTGTTGTTAGGAGGGCTACTCTGATTCCTCTTATCTTCTGCTTATAAACAGATTGTATGGGATTTGCATTTGAGCTTAGGTATACACAACATTTCTAAATACGTATCTTACAAGCAGTTGCTGGAGGAAGGTCATATTCCCATTCTCCCTATTACTGAACTGGATATTCCATGTTGTCATGCTTTCTTTTTCCTATTCCTTTTTTAACAGTTGCAGTGGTTATATTGTGAACTTAAGCACAGGTGCATGTATTTGTTGCTACTAATCTTGTGCACCGTGCTTCAAAGTGTTTTTTTCTTTCTAGTTTGGATACTAGAACTAATATGAAATTCTGTTATTATTACTGGTTTCAATGCTCGTTTCAAAAAAAATTCTCAAGTTGATATCTTCTTTTACATCAGGCTAGATTGGATCAGTACTGGTGTAGCTGCAACTGAGGTGGTTGGATCTGGAAGGTAGCTGGCAAGGACGGTCATGATGTTTAGATAGCTTTATTGGGTATTCGGCGATCAGATTTTGGGTATTTGGATGTCGGGTTTGATATATTGTGATCAACTTTTGGGTGCTTTAGTTGCCTTCTTTCTTCCAGTAGCTCAAATTAAATCTTATAAGTTCATCAATTTATTTCAGATTACTTGTAAGTAGACGCCTTTGACCATTTATTAGTAGTTGGATTATAATGACATAGAAGAAACAATTTATAAGCATTTGAATTCATTTTGTATTTTTTTAACTAGGTTTGTATGTTTGGGATCTGTTGAAGTTACTCGACCTGAGAGATCTAGACCTAATTGGTATGTAGCTATAAGTATTCAGTATGTGGACAAAACTTTTTTCATATGTATTTTTTGTGTTGTATCGATGTATGGAATGGTTATGTTTTCTGTAAGGTTTAGTTGGTGATGTGAATGACTACTTTAGATTTTTTTTGTTGGGTACGTGTATTGTCAGCGTATTATGTAAAAAAATAACGAGAGTTTTGAAAAAACCTAATAAATTCTTTTGGTTCATGCTTTAAGTTTATTTGATATCTTCAGTTTTATAGATAATATGTTCTGGAATGAAATCTTTTATTAGTAACATGCATATAATTTGTGGATATATTACAATTGCAAAATAAAAGTTGTAATAAAATATATCACAATAGTTATAAATAATTGTAAAAAGTACAACAACAACGGTGCATAACTATTGTAATAAAGTTTACTACAACGGTGGAAAAAAGTTGTAAAATATACATATTACAACGGTGTAAAAAAGTTGTAAAAGATTTTAGTCTATTACAACTTCTTATTACACGACGGTTAGTCCACCATTGTAAAATGTACATTACAACGGTTTTCCACCGTTGTAATAGGGTCATTTTGTTGTAGTGTTTCTATACATATTGTTGGAAATAAAACCTAAATAAATCAAGTTAACTTCCAAATTATTTATATGAAATTATTCAAACATCTATTTCAATTAGTTTTTAAAACAATAATTATGCTTAATTTAACGAAACGCAAATTCCAAATCCTAAAAATATAAATTTACCTAAAATAAATAAATTTTAAACAAAACATAAATATCAATTAGTTTTAAAATGTCACTAATATTTAGTTTAACAAAATAATTTAATCGAATATAAACAAAAATTTAATTTATACATACAAAATTTATTTAAAACCAAAACAAAATAGATTAGATTTCAAATTTTAAACAAAATCAATTCTCAAATACCAAATTTTCAAATAAATTCATATATTAAAACATCGAAAAACTGGTTCGTTACACTGTCTATAACACACACACACACACACACACACGTGTATATATGTATGTATACATACATACATACACACACACGCACATATTCCATATTTGAATTTTTGTCTTTTCAAAATGGCAAACCGTCAAAAACATAATTTGTCTTCGAAATGTACTCAACTTCTACTGAAAATAGTCACTGCTTATGTGAAATGTAGTGCGAACAAGGAAGGAATGCTTAAAGTGACTATTAGCGTCACATCCCTAGAATGTTCCAAATGTAAACAGCCTCCCCCTGTAAGATATATTGCAAAGGGGGTCCCTATTTTAGCGCTTACGTATTTTTGAAAGAAAAAAATGCGCTGATATGAAAAAAAAGAGAAAAAATCGCAAATGTTCCCAAAAGTAATCTAAAAAAAGCATTAATACTAAATATATGCATACATGTATGCATATACTCATCCACAGCTTATATTGAAAATTTTGGGTGAATATATGCATACATGTATGCATATATTGATTATACTTGCTAAGATGCATGTATATAAAGATGAACTAATATGCGTGGGCCACGAATTGTTGATAAAATGTATGTTTTTATTCTGTATTATATGCTAAAATATATGCCTAAAAGTTAAAACGGATGAAGGCTTATGAAAATTGTTGACATGTATGCATTTATTGCTTATAAATATTGAAATTTATACATAAAAGCATATGCTTGAAAAGCGGGCCATGATTAAATTAATGCATCAAACGATGCATTTATTGTAGTATTACTGCATACATTTCTGCATTAATAGTGCAATTTGATGTAAAACTGCAATTTATACTGAAATGTATACATAAATTGCAAATAAATGAATTGTTTGATGCAATATATTGTAATTTCATGTATTTCTTGATGGTTTTAACGCATGAATTTGATGACGATTAGTTGTTGTATTTAATTATCAATTTACGTGATTTTTTTTGTTTTTTTGCTGATTTTTTTGATGGTTTACAAAAAATAGGGATGTAATTTATAAAAAGTTAAGGCAGTGATGTGAGGTGAATTTCCAAACCTATTAGGGATGTGAGCCAATCTTACCCATGCGTAAAACCATTGTGGAGAAATTTAACCAGACAATGGTGGAAATGAACATGAAGAGACAAAACTATTTTCAAGAATTGGTAGATGATGAGAAACTTTGACACAATATGAAAGTCTTAGAGAAGAGTGGTCAAATGATAGACGGTTTGAAAAACAAAAGTGGTGTTGGTTGTGATTCTAATAGGTAAACCGTTTCAAGAAGAGACAAGTGGTGAAGAAAACGTGCATAGGTATTTTTCACAGGTACAAATTTTATTTGTTTGAAATCATCTTGTACTTATTTTTGTACTCATATGAATTTGGCTAAAATATTTTGAAATACAGAAAAGTATCGCTTGATAATTTGGATTTGCAATAACAATTGTTTCAAAGAACTCATGCAACCGGTCAAACATCCTATATGTCTGTTCAAACCCAAGAATAAATCACCCCAACTGCTTCACTTATCCCTTCTAACACGGAGTTTTGGAGGGTTTTAAATTATGTTTATTATACCGAAGATCAAGGACAATAAATGTCATGTTTCTACACACATCCTTCTTATAAACATTTCATAATCGGAAGGATGTCATTTATGAACTGACAATAATGAAACCATTTAACCAATTAAACATCCTTCTTATAAACATTTCATCAAGGCAAAAATGTCATCGAAAACCTGTTAACCAATTTAACGTTACGGTTCCAATGAAACCAATTTCATCGAAAACGTTACGGTTCCAATGAAAATAATAATTCTAAATCGGAAGAATAGCAATTTTGCAAATGGCCTCGGTTTTCGATGAAATTGGTTTCATTGGAACCGTAACGTTAAATAATTATATGAAACCAAATTTCGTGGCAAACTGATGTCGTATGCGGTAACGGTAGCCGTAAATGCCTCGATTTTTATTTATTCGTTTTATCGATTTAAATTGAAAATTTAGAGTAACACCTCTCTAACGAACTCAGAATTTGACGAAATTAATTTTATTAAACCCGTAATGATTTATAATTGTAGTATTTCAAATTTCAATTTAATTGGATTTATTTTGTGATCGTACGCGTTTTAAATGTGTGTCGATTCACATATATGAGTAATAAAGGAATTTTCTCAAATTATCTCGGAATTTGACGAAACCTTTTCCATCCTTACTTGAATATTGTTTTATGCTAGGATTATGATTTTCATGCCAATCAGATATCGTATGTAGCTGTTTTAGCACATTATTCGTGGTGAAGTTTGGTTAAATAATAAAATATTCAAACCTACAATATAAATACCGACTATCAACATCCAGCCCTGAATTTTTCCCGGTCCAACAGCTTGCGTGGTCAATTGTTGGAGCAGACGCCTTCTAATAAATCAATGATCGATATTTTCTGAATTTTGACCTGTAGATTCTTCTAATCCGCTGATTAACTTGTAATGCTCCCAACATCAATCTTCAAGAGCAATGTGAGCCCTACATTTTGGATGGTCATAATCGGCGTTAGAGGGCCATGGCAGCCATAATCACGTAGAGAAGCCATCGACGTTTATGGTATTTTTTTGGCAGCAGATGTGACCGGGGCGGGAGTCGTGTCAGGAGGAGGTCGGCAAGGCTCAGCCGGTTGGACTGGCATTGTCCGATCATTGTCAGGCAGTTTGGTAATGGAGTGGTGGTGTGGATGTTCAAGCATGCGTAGGTGATTTTGGAATGAGGAGAAGATGGAAATAGCCTGGAATGAAGAAAAGGGCGGCCTGTTAACTGATAATGCAAAGTAATGGACTCAAATAATTTTTTAACCATACTAAATATTTTAGACTGACCAGTGTTTAAGAATAATTTATCTAATTAAATGAGTGTTGATCGATGCAGCAGGAAATAAAAACAGTGAAGCGAAAGGGTCGGTCGTATTTGAACAATATGGAACATAGAAAAAGTCGGCCTGATTAATTGTGTAAAAAAAAGTAATTAAATCCAAATAGTCTAATAATTAATTTATACTTAAGGAATTTAAAGTATTATACTAAAATCATGTACTAAAATGTTAACAAATAATGATTGCATTATCAGAGTTGGACGATTCAAGGAACGTTAGACTCATCATGACCAACACTACGTCATGGAGTAGATTCATATGCATTTGGTATCAATTGGATATTTCAGTTAAATTAAATGCTTGTTTAATTTAATTGAAACAAACTGTTTCAACAACGAATTAGATCAATGTGAGTTAAACTCACTCAGTTCTTTCCACTTATATTTTATAAAAGTCAGGTTATATAATTGTATGCTATGTTTGTTAATGGTTGACTATTTGTTAAATATATATATATTTATATATATATATTCATATATTGATTGGGCCGATGAAAATAAACGTTTTTTAATTTCACTGAAACACCAAATCGTTATTTTAACGATTGGAAACAATTGAGGTAGCTTACCCTATTAGTCACGTTTATAAAATAAACGTGTAAGATTTAATTAATTATTTGAATTGCATTGTTATGTTAAATTATTATTATTGATCGTTATAGAAATTATTTTGAATTGTTTTATTTGAGCGAACCTATTTGGATGTAGGGAAAAAAAGGTTGGAGGGATCCAACTGGATTCCTCACTTGTAGTCATTATTTTATTTTATTATAATATATGTTGAAATATGAAAGTGTGATGCAGGAGTTGATAGGTTAGAGGGATCCAACTGGATTCCTTACTAATATTGATAACATTTATCAGTATTATTGGATGTGATTTATTTGGTGTGAAATTGATTAATATTTCACGGGTTTGGTACTATAGTAGACATTTGCTTTTTTTATTACCGCTTATAAAACAAAATATTTTTGGAATAAATATCAAATAGACTCTAAACAGTTTTCAAAGTTATATTTATATATTTGAAATTTGGTATTTATTTTAAATGTCAAAGTTTTTATTTGTGTTTTCTATAATTCTGTAAATTATAAATTAATGGTATTCTAACTTATCAATAAATAATGGTTAAACTGTATAAACTGAATTAAAAAGTTAAAAGGATTGGTTAAACACCTTTACTGGCGTAAATGGAATTTTAAAAGATTTTAAAATGCTGAAATGGATTAATGGAATTGGGAAGGTACGAAAATTGATTCAAAAGAAAGTTAAAGAGTTTTTGTAAAAAATGAACGTTTTTGTAAACGTTGTTTATAAAAAAATAGAAAATATGATTAAATGGCATTCGTGAATGAGATTACCAAGAAACAATGGATTTGGAAATGGAATGTGAGTATAGTCATGTAATTTTAAAATGTGAATCCAATATTTAACATTGTACATAAAGCCTGGTATTATAAATAGTTTAGAACTGGATATCGACTGAACTGAAAATTTATAACATTGGTTTATAAATGTTAAATGGATGGATTTAGGAAATTTAAATGAATGGATTAGGAATTTATAAAAGTTTAAGAATTTTGTAAATAAAATGTGAAGGTTTTTTTTTTGTATGGGATCTGTAATATTTATGTATGAAGCTTAAGTTAAACTATTTTGGTAAATTTTGTGAAATGATATTTGTCTAAAATTGGAAATGATTTATGTGATGATAAGGAGTTGCTTTAAAAATGGTAAAGGGAATATGATGTGGGTTTTTAGAAATTATAATCTGTTGTACATTGCTTGAGTATAGTAAGTTTCGTGGTATCAATCTGATGTTGGTTTCGGCCTTCGGGGTTTATACTGAGAGAATTTTTTCACCTACAATTTACAATGGGAATCTAATGGAGTAGAAGTGTGATGATAATTGAATTTGCTTGTATTAAATAAGAAAAAGGAAATACTTTTTGAATATAATTAGAATTAGAGGTTTAAATATTTAATTAATGACTGGTTAAATAAAGAGGATAAATAATGCTGGGTATTGAATCAATGAATTCATTTTCTTTTTATGGATGAATGGTTTTTTATTTGATAGTTAAATAACCCACTATCAAATTTGACATGTACAATTGTTGGTACGGAAAGACCAATATCGTATTTATATTCGAAAACCATTCCAAATAAACAAATAGTGGAAGATATTGATTGAAGATGAAAAAATTGAAGATTGGGGATCTTCATAAGAAGGACGACTTGATAAATTTCTCCGATTTGCAACTAGAGGAGTTTGATGGCAAATCAATCATTATTGAAGTTTGCAGATTACAAGGACTTCTCGCTACTGGTCTATAGGGTGATTCCTATGTTGTAGTAGGTGGGTCCCTTCGAATTGTCCAGTCCTTGGGCAACTTGTTTGGAGGGATGTCTGACAGAGTATTTCTAAAGTGATTATATACGCTGATTTCGTCAAACGTACCATAGTTGTGACTAAGAAGGGCCCGTTTCTAAGCATAACAACAAGAGTATTTTTGGGACATCAATTAGTGCTTTTCTAGCAGAATTGACGATGTGACATTAAAAGTAAATGGTGCCAGATGTTCTAGAAAAGTAATTATAACCACAAACCTCACAACTGGGAAATGACAAAAATAGGTCAGGCTGCATCACTAAGAGGGTCGCTCCCAATTAGCGTGTATTGTCACCATCTAGAGTAATTTCATTATTGTTCTTCTTTTCGCTTCTTTTCTCCCAGGAACGATTATGTTGAATCCAACCGTAGGTGACAATATATTCGGAACATTTAAGCGAAATGAATGGTCGGTCATGTATGGTTGAGTTGCAAGATGTTCTTGTCGAACTCTAGTGTATCCCCTCTAGAGTACGCTGATCAGAAGATGGTTCCATACATTTTCATAATCAGAATCCAATCTTCCATAAGAGCCCATTGTTTTGATTGTATACTATATATATAGAGGTGAGATGCAAACGTTCTGCTAGATTGATATTTACTTGATTTAGACACTATTATAATATCAGAAAGTATTGAAATTAAAAATGTTTTGGATTATCGTAAGGGAAAAGCCGTCCTTATTCATGTGTAGATTTGGTATTATGATTATCCTTTGCTTTCGAAAGGATGTTTTAACTTAAAAATCAAGTTGGCTGATACCCTTAAACATAGTGAGTTCTCTGACATTGGTTCAATAGACTGATCATGACATTTGGAATGCTCGCGTCAGACCGAGTTTTATAGGTTTAGGTTATCAAATGCTATGAAGAGACGAGCTGGAAGAGTTTAGACGTATGATATTATAGTTTTTTGTAAGCTAAGTGATTATATAATAGGACAAGTCGTTATAACTGTCCAGACGTGTTGGTGTACTCTGATGACTGTAAGTTTTATACCAAAATATACTTAAAGATTTATTTCTATATTATATTTTGTTCCGTTGTGAAGTGAGACTCTATGTTGTGTTGGTTCTTCTTCTTCTATTCTAATATTTCTTTTTTTCTTCTCTCAGTCTCTAAATTCTTTCTATTAACTATCTAGGGTTTTCGATACTTTAGTTTTGGCAAGTAATATGGGTTTATGTATTATTGTCGTAATTCGGACATCGAATTCCTACCGGGTCGTTATAGGAGTATCAAAGTTATTGGTTTAGTAATAACCTTAGCTCTATGGTGTAACTCGATAGAGACGGGGTTGGTAATACCCTACATTCAGTTGAGTGTGTATATATATATATATATATATATATATGAGTGTGTATTTGCAGATTATATATATAAATGTTGTGTGTTATGTTGTTTGATTGGTTCAAGTGTTGAGAAACATTGAACTGCCAAATTACATAATATTGTTTTATAAAGAGGGTAAATGAAATAATTTTACCCGAAATATATTTTTGTAAAGAAAAGAAATAATTTTATTAAATTATTAAGATGTTGGTTTGTTTGGATGAATTAAATAAAATTCAAATTGGATAATGAATTGGAATGGTTTAATATAACCAGAAGAAATTTCACATATAGAATTTGTGAATAAGAATTGTGATATCAGATTGAATGAATTAGAATTTGGTTAGAAAATTCAATTAGTTATTGGATTTGGAATTGGAACTTAACTCGGTGAAGTGGAATAAGAGTGATATTGAAATTGAATAAAATATATTTGGAATTTGGAAACTGAATGAATAATAATTAAAAGAAATCAATCGAACGCTAACCAACTGATGTTCAAATCCGTTAAACCAAAGTAAATATTAAAATTGAATGTAAAATCAATTGACTTGATTCTGTTGGTTATGCGTTGTTTGTTAGATTAGTCGAATATAATTCATCATCAGTTTATGAAAGAGTTGAATGATCTGAAAAAAATAAAAATAAATGTAAGTATAAGTAAATTGGAATGAAACTGCATTTGAATTGGAATTAATGATTTAATTCGATATTCACACATGAATGATGCTACATGTTTGATTTTGGAAATTTGTGTAGTTACATTTGTTGGTTAATGGAGTATTAGTTAAGAAATTCATGTAATTGTCACTTATATGTTAAATTGAGATAAGTATAGGTACCAGAAGGCCATGAGAATTATGTTTGGTTGCGTAGATTGCACGTATGTTGAGCTAGTAAGCTAAGTAACGCATGTAATAAGTCCGCCTACGCGAAAATATAAAATTTTGGTTTTTGAGTTTTATTTTCCGACTTTGTGGTTTGATGTATATATATATATATATATTGCTCCTGCGATATAGCAGAAGTCCCGCCGTACAGGGGAGACACCGCCGAATTTTTCCGAAAATTTAATGTGTTAGAAATTTTTTGATATGTTTGAAATTTTTTTATTAACAATAATAAATTGGTTTTTGGTTTAAAATAAATTGTATTTTAGATAAGATTAATGGGTTTGTAGCCTTTTTTCCTACCTTAGTAATTCCAGGGACGAAATTCTTTTAAGAGGGGAGGAATGCAACGTCCCGTATTTTTGGTAGTCAAAAATATTATATTTGGACTATTTATGTATTTTAATATTTAATTCGTTTATTAAAACAAAGTTTACGTTAAATTTATTTTTAATTTAAAACGAGCTCGTAATGTCGCGGTAGTTCATAACATTAAGTTTTGATTTTGACCGAATATATAAGATCTGATGTAAGTCGAAATTCTGTGAAACAAGAAATGTTTGAATCTTGTTGATTATAATTTTCTAATGAAAGAGAAAAAATCCAAAATTCATATTATAGATTGTTAGTTATATCCAATTCGAATTTCAAATAGTTTTTATGGAATTCATTTATAAACGATAATGTTTATTTAATAAGGATTTCTATATAATTTGGATACCATTTGACTTGAAACTGTTAATGTTGGGTTACAAATCCATATTGTTTATATGTGAAGCTATATGATAATTTTATATGGATATTTATGATAGTAATAATTTTATTATTGAATTAGATTACTTTAGGATTTAAATATTATATATATATATATACACAAGCTTTAAGAATAGCGATTCTGCAAATGGCCTCGGTTTTCGATAAAATTAGTTTCATTAGAGCCGTAACATTAAATTATTTGTACAAAACCAAATTTCAAGGCAAACCAATGTCGTATGTGACAATGGTAGCCGTAAACGCCTCGATTTTTATTTATTTGTTTAACGGTTTAAATTGGAAATTTAGAATAACCGATTCTCTAATGAACTCGGAATTTAATGAAATTAATTTGGTTAAACCCGTAATGACTTATAATTGTAGTATTTTAATTTTTAAGTTAATTGGATTTATTTTGTAATTGTATGAAATTTAAATGTGTGTCGATTTACATATATGAGTTACAAAGGAATATTCACAAACGATCTCGAAATTCGAAGAAACCATTTCCATCGTGTACAGAATATTGTTTTATGCTAGGATTACGATTTTCAACCCGATCAGAAATCATATGTAGCCGTTTTAGCATGTTACTTTGTGGTGAGGTTTGGTTAAATTATAAAATATTCAAACCCTACTTCATGGAATTTAATGTTATGTATTAAAATCATGTACTAAAACGTTAACAAGTTATGATTGCATTATCAGAGTTGGACGATTCAAGGACTGTTATACTCGTCTTGACCAGCACTGCATCATGGAATAGATTCACATGCATTTGGAATCAACTGGATTTTTCAGTTAATTAAATGCTTGTTTAATTTAATTGAAACGAACTGTTTCAACAACGAATCAGACAAGGTGAGTTAAACTCATTCAATTCGTCTCACTTATATTTTATATATATATCTCGGTTTATAATTTTGTGTTATGGTTGTTAATGTTTGACTATTTGTTAAATATATATTCATATGTTGATTGAACCAATGAAACTAAACATTGCTTAATTTCAATGAAACACCAAATTGTTATTTTAATGATTGGAACCAATTGAGATAGCTTAACTTGTTGGTTCCGTTTATAAAATAAGCGTGTTAAATTTAATAAATTGTTTGAATTGTCTTGTTGTGTTAATATATTATTATTGATCATTATAGAAATTATTATGAATAATTTTATTTGAGGTGACCTTTTCGGATGCAGCGAAAAATCGGCTGGAGGGATCCAACTGGATTCCTCACCAGTAGTTGTTAAATTTTATTATATTATAATATATGTTGAAATATGAAATTATGACGCAAGAATTGATAGGTTGGAGGAATCCAACTGGATTCTAGTTGGATTCCTCATTAATATTGATAACGTTAATCAGTATGATTGGATATGCTTTATATGATGTGAAATTGATTAATATTTCATAGGTTTGGTGCTATAGTAGACATTTTCCTTTTTAGTACCGTTGATAAAATAAAATATTATTTTGGAATCAATGTTAAATAGATTCTAAATGGTTTTCAAAATTATATTGGTATATTTGAAATACGATGTTTACTTTACACGTTAAAGTTTTTATTTACATTTTTACATTTTTGTAAATTATAAATCAATGGCATTCTAAGTTATTAATAAATAGTGGTTAAACAGTATAAATTGAACTAAAATGATAAAATGATTGGGTAAACGCCTTACGTGGTCTAAGTGGAAATTTAAGAGATTTTAAAATGTTGAAATGGATTAATGAAATTAGGAAGGTATAAGAATTGATTCAAAAGATAGGTAAATTAAAGGGTTTTTCGTAACAAATGAACGTTTTTGTAAAAGTTGTTTATAAAAAAATACGTAATATGATTAAATGGCATTCGTGAATGAGATTAGTGAGAATAAATGGATTTGGAAATGGAATGTGACAACAGTTGTGTAATTATAAAATGTGAATCCAATAATGTTATGTAAAAAGCTTGGTATTTTAAATATTTAGAAATGGATATCGATTGAATTGAAAATTTATAACATTGGAATGGTTTTAGGAAATTTTAACTGAATGGGATCTGTAATATTTGTGTATAAAGGTTAAGTTAAACTATTTTGGTATATTTTATGAAATGATATTAAGTAAAATTGGAAATGATTTATGAGATTATAAAGGGATATAATCGCCTTAAAAATGGTAAAGGTAATATGATGTGTGTTTTTAGAAATTAGAATCTGTTGTGTGTCGGTTGAGTAGAGTAAGTTTCGAGGAGTCAATCTGATGTTTGTTTCAGCCATCGGGGTTGATACTGAGAGATATATTCACTGACCAATTTATAATCTGATGTTTGAATGG
Organism: Allium sativum; assembly: GCA_030737875.1. Lineage (NCBI taxonomy): Eukaryota > Viridiplantae > Streptophyta > Magnoliopsida > Asparagales > Amaryllidaceae > Allium > Allium sativum. The sequence continues at coordinate 1,048,132,835 of CM060916.1, read as the reverse complement.
GGTAGAAGTGTGATGATAATTGAATTTTCTTATATTTAATAAGAAAAAGGAAATATTTTCCGAATATAATTAGAATTAGAGATTTAAATATTCTATTAATGAATGGTTAATTAAAAAGGCTAAATGATGCTCGATATTGAATCAATGAATTAATTTTCTTTTTTGGATCAATGGTTGTTTATTTGATTGTTAAATAACTCGCTATCAAATTTGACCTATAAGATTATTGTTACAGAAAGACCAGTATTGAATTTATATTCGAAAACCATTCCGAACCAACAAATACGTTGAAGATGTTGATTGAAGATTGAACAAATGAAGACTGTGGATCTTCATAAGCGAAGGCCTACTTGATATATTTCTCTGATGCAACTAGAGGATTTTGATAGTAATTCAGTCGTGATTGAAGTTTGCGGATTACAAGGACTTCTCGCCACTAATTTATAGGGTGATTCCTGGGATGCAGTAGGAGGGTGAATTCAGTTTGTCTAGTCCTAGGGCAACTTTTTTGGACGGATGTCTGACATAGTACTTCCAAAGGGATTACGTACATTGGTTTCCTCAAACGTACCATAGTTGTGGCGGAGAAGGGCCCATCTCTTAGCTTAACAACTAAAGTATTTTTTGGGACATCAATTAGTGATTTTCTGGCTGATTTGACGATGTGGCATTCAAAGTAAATGGTGGCCAGATGTTCTATAAAGCTAATTGTAACCTCAAGCCTTGCAGCCGGGAAATGGCAATAATCGTGCAGGTAGCATGGCTAAGTGGGTCTCTCCCAATTTGGATGTATTGTCACCATTTAGAGAAATTTCATTGTTGTTCATCTTTTCGCTTCTGTATCTCCCGGGAAAGATTACATTGGATCCATTCGTAGGTGACAATATATTCGAAACATTCAAGCGAAACGAATGGCCGGTCATGTGTGGCCGAGTTGTTAGATGCCCTTACCAAACTCCAGTGTACCCTCTTTAGAGTACACTAATCGGAATGTGGTTCCGTACCTTGTCATAATTGGAATCGAATCTCCAATAAGAGGCTGCAGTTTTGATTGTATACTATATATGTAGAGAGTGAGATCGATGCGTTCTACTAGACCGATATTTACTTTATTTAGACGCTATTATAATATCATAAAAATATTGAATTTAAAAATATATTTATTATCGTAAGGTAAAAACCGTCCATATTTATGTGGGTGTTACGATTATCCATTTCTTTCGAAAGGAAATTTTAACATAAAAATCAAGTTGGTTGACACCCTTAAACTTAGCGAGTTTTCTGACGTTGGTTCATTAGACTGATCATGCTGTTTGCAATGCTCTGGTAAGACCGAGTTTTACAGGTTCAGTTTATCGGATGTTGTGAAGAGACGAGCTGGAAGAGTTCAAATGTATGATATTATAGTGTTAGACCAAAAAATGACACTAACACCTAATATTATAGATTTCGTAGAGAATAACCAAGAATAATAATCCAAAAGCATTGAAAAGAAATCAACACACGATATTTATAGTGGTTCGGCATTAACCAGCCTTCGTCCAATTTATAGTTTCTCATTTCATTCAAAAATTACAATTTCAATGGACATAATCACTCAATCATTCGAATTCAATGAATAATTCTTTCTGAATTCATTGATTTTAATTTGAAGGAGATGGTGGTTATTCATGGAGGAGTATTATCCATGGTAACATGGAGCAATGGATAGTTAGAATCCCCTTAAAAATCCCCTGAGTGCGCTGCGTTTTCCTGAATTTATCGGAAGTTTGGGATGGCAGATCGGTTATGCCATGTGTCGGTTGTTGAGTGAAACTCGGAAGTAGTGGAGAACAGGGGATAACAGTCTTCAGTTGTCCAGAATTCATCATCCCTGGTGGGTCGGATCCCCCAGTCCGACCCGATCCGGTTGACCGATCCAGTTGACCCAATCCGATTTGTTTGGTGAGGCATATTTGCCTTAGCTCGATCCGATCTTTATGATGGAATCCAACCCGAAGCTTATGTGCGTAGAAATCCAAATTTCCATATGTTGTGTTACTATGTCCAAGCAAACGTCGATCACCTCCTGTTCATACTCAAGCTCTAATTAGACTTCCTAATAGAATACTTGGACTTTAGGTAGCCTGGTCACGAAACAGACTAACATTTTGCCCCTCAAAGTACATCTTATCGTAGATGAGATGTACTTGGAATTACTTTCTAGAACATCATCTATCCTTGAGAAGGCTCTATCGAATTGTCATGTCCTTTTGAGTTGTGCTGGTATTTCAACTCTTCGACGTGTAGACGGCTTGTTATATATCACACCACATCCATGAGTTCTCACCGATGCCAAATCCTATAGCCGAAGAAGTCAAGATGATCAACTAATAATTTAAACCTCGTCGAATCAAGAGGTCAGTTCTTTCATCATAAGTCACATAGGATTGTTGGTTCCCATGCATGCGATCATGCTTGCACATGTCATTGCCAAACGACAACATCTTCCTATGCAAATCAAAAGTATCGTAGAGTTAGACTTTCTTTTGCATACGATTCAATGTATGAAGTGACCAACCAAGTCAAGGAGCAGCATAAGAATCTATGAACTTTAAGCTCGCTTCTAGACTTTTGGGATAGATCACATTAGAATTGGTACATGAATCTGTCATTTGCGCCCGTCTTGGGACTATGCCGGCATCAGGATAGTAATCAGATCATATTAAAAAAAATCCACGACCATTCCAGGTCCTTTCATAGTCTCGTGATTACATATGAATCAACAAGGGACGTCGTTGAAATCATATAAACCAGTGCTCCTAAGATCATCAAAAACATAAGGTAATTGGAGATTTAGCCAAATACACCATTTTATGTAGCTGTAGATCAAGTCTTTAAAGTCACGTTTGATCCGTTATTGACCTACTTGAATGGTCAAGACGAATCTTATCATATTCTGGAGATATAGTTTATATGTTCTGAATCAATGGTCGAGTCAGGATCATGTTTAAATTTAGTTGGTAAGTTGATGCTTATGCTCCCAACATCAGTGGAGGACGAGCGAAGTCAGTGCCTATGCCTCCAGCATCATTAGGGGTTGGACTAGGTCAATCAGACATCACATCAGGTTAGAGTTGTAGGTTCAACAATCTTAGTCAACCCATGTCATTTTGTGCTCTTTCTCAAGTCGTTAAGGGTTGGAATTGTATACGTGAATGGTCGAATCACATTCGCATCGGGATCGTCCCATTTGTTTAGTCAGAAAGCGGGGATCGCTTTATCGAGTGTCAGTGAACTTAGATACTCTTCTCGCATCAGCCAGACAGTTGAGTAAGCTCGTCAATCGTGTAAGCATTCAAACGTCGTTAGGGAGTTGTTCGACTCTGATGAAGCATCAATTAATGCTGGAAATATGGCCTTTATTTTTAGAAATTGTCACCAATTGTACAGTTTAGCCCTAGTGCCCTCGGCATGAAGTCTTGAAGTGGGTGGAAGCCAGTCTCTGGCTTCATGGTTCTGCATATGTAATAGCCGTCAATCAGGCATCCATCCTTTAATTCTGGATGGTGATCCGCTGCTCGGATGTATGCGGGTTAGTCTTAAGGGGTCATTCTTTTGGTTACAGTCTGCGATCTTGCAGAAATTCCATGATAGTAAATGTGCACAAAGTTGGTGGATAGCCAGATTACGTTGCTTGAAACTCGTATCCCGTGCGCCCCATCCACGACAGTTTTTCTAAGTGATGAGGATCAAATCCATGTCTTCTCTGAATTCGTACTCCCTCATCAAGTTGTGAGTTAGAGATTGAAACAAAATGATTTGTTCGTGTCCATCTCATGTTATTCTTGGGTCTCCCATCCATGCTCTGAGAATCAGTGTCAGGTGGCGATAAGGTCAAATTATAGGTACCTCAAATTCTTCCACTAGCCCTCTACATTAAGGAATGGTGAGATTTATGCTAAAGTTGAGTTGGATTTGAAGCATTTGTCTGAATTGGAGCTGAGGTTGTCGGTCTCCGTTTAAGTTTCCTGTGACTCTCGCATTGCCACCATTTTCATTCAAATGTTATGGTCAAAAGTTGGATGCTGCATATGTCTGGAGGAGTTTGAGTGCATCCTGTTTCATTCAAGGCGACATTTTCAACTTGTCCGAGGGTCACATGTGATTTGAACCGCGAAACAACGAGTGTTTTAGCCAAGTTCGTTGTCTCTTGAATTCCCACGGTGATCGCTCCAGCGGGTAAGTCGTAGTTGGTCGGCCTTCCATCTATCCGAGTAAAGAAGTTATCCTTTGTTTTCTGTCACCTCCGAAGAAGTTCATCTTGCCGAGCCATTTAGGTTCTCAATTCAGTAATGGAACCCTCCATTTCATATCTAGTCTCATATGCCGAGGGATCGTCGCAAGAGAGAATCTCTTGACTTCCTTCATTCTTAGTGCCTTCTGTGCCAACATCCTCACCTAGTATCAAACAGTCCGCTTCCTTGCAAGCTAGAAGTTAAAATAATGGCGTGTCCCTTTGTCCGGGGCCTTTTAATCGAGAAGTCGGTTGGGACTAGCAAATGGACGTTCACTCCACATTCGCTTTGTGGTTCTCAAGTTGTAAGGTGGTACTCGTCGTTGAACTTGAGATATCACTCCCAAGGCCTCCTTTCAATCGTCATCTTGAGTCGCATGGGGAGTTTATCATTAGGCATTAGCGCCATCCTTCTAGAAGGGGACTATTGCTTGTTTTCCACTGGCCTGCTGTGGTTGTTGTAGCGAGTGCGACCCTCACATCTTTTTTTCAGTTCCTTTGCATGTACCTTCATTTTTTGTAAATAAACTAGTTTTCAATATATCACAGATTAGACAAAAGTTTCAATCCCGCATCCCTGCAAACAATAATATATGCAATATGAGACCAATACTAAACTAAGTAATCACTACACTAAATAAACAAATTTGAAACACATGATATTTTTTACTTGAAATGCCTTTTTCTGTTTCTAGATTTGAAATAGTTATTTAGTGTTTCTATATCTCCTAAAGTGTTTCCATTATTTTTTTATTTTTAAATATGTAATTTATGATTAAAAAGTAACTCTCGCTGGCCCATCTTTTAAAAAATAATCGTTCACACGTATAGGTCTAAATTTCGTTCCCTTCCCTTCGGCCCATGTTTGCAAACAAAGAATAATTAGACCGCGTTCGTTTTCTTTTTCCCAAAACCCTACTTTCTGCGATTTTTTCAGATCTCCTATTCTAGCCCTCGCCGCTTTCAGTGATCCAGCGTTCTGCGTTTTCAAATCAATCTCTAAAGGTATGTCCTTATATATTACGTATTCAATTTTGATCTCTTGTTTGTTAATGATACTTTCAACTCCACTGGAATATTGTCATCAATTCCACTGGATTATTGATTGTTGATGCGTATGCCAGTCTATTATGAGAAAATCAGTATTAAAAATATGATTCAAAATTGGATAACCGGATTCATTAGTACAACTTATAGGAAAATTGATGCATATGTATACGAGCAACTTGAATGTGTCTTTCTATTTTTTAAGTTTCAACCTTATATTTGGTGCTTAGCCTTACAGTTGCTATATGCTTAGTAATGTAACAGTAGTTCTTGATTTTGTTATTTGGCAGTATTATTTTATCTTGCTATTAATGAAAAAAATAAGCTGCAAACTCCCTGTATTTAGTTCATGTATATACAAGCGTGATTTAAGATGTTTTCTGTGTTTAATAGTGACCTATGGGTATTTATTTTGTTTGGTTATACAAGCATACAGATGTTTAGACTGAGTTTCAGTTTGTGTGTAAAATAATAAAACTAAAAGAAAATTACTGAAGAGAACAGGCAATACTGCTCCGCTGTAAATTCTAGCAATAGCAAAATGATTTAGTCAAGATGTGAATAGGAAATTGTGGAAGGAGGATTTGACTACACCACTCAGTATGCCATACTACACCCTTAATTAGTTCAAAAATTGCCACTCGCAACAAAGTACACAAGGTTGCTTGTTGTTGCAAAGGCAGTCCCACGAAAACCACGGCTTATAATCTTTTTTATAGCACTGGTCCATCTTAGTCTTTCCGAAAGGAATTTGTCACAGGTTTCCTAAAAGAAATATTTACATAGACCCAATGGTTTGAATTTCAAGTTTCAACTGACATACACGCATACTTTTATTATGATAATTATCTGCAATTTGAAAATGATGGTTGATTTTTCTATTTTTAGATTTTACTTGCTTTAAAATTTATAGTTTAACATTTCTTGTCTCTTTGGGCTTTGGAATACCTTTTTAGTTTTATGCTTCCAAAATGACTATCATAGAACATCATCACACTTCGTTTTAATATTCATACTGCGGCAACCTATACTTATTAAATCGGTTTGCTCAGTCATGTAATCAATATTTAACAATGCTATTCACCTACTTTTTTACATTTAAGGTACTAAATTTTGAATTTTGTACCAATTTGTTGTTCCTTCAATAGTTTTAAAGACAGAATAATGGTAAATTTCAGTTAGGCTGATTAGTGGTATGGAATGTTCCAGATACTTGCGTTTTATAGTATAAATATTATTCATGCATAATACTGTTTTAGGTAGTTGGCAAATGTAAATATTTCGAATTTTCAGTATTTTTAAACTTCTATTTCCAAAATACCTGTAACCGACTGGACACTACAAACTCTTTTCGTATTATGCGGGGCAAGTAGGATTGGGAAATTAGTTCTATTTATCGGAGTAATTGAAGTTTAGAAATTAGTTTGGTTAATTTCTAGTAAAATATATCTGAAAAATCTATAACAAGTGTTGCCTTTGGAATGCATAACAGATATGATACATGATGCCGTTCTTTATGCATTGCATGTTCGCTTGCATTAAAGTCCTTCCCTATTTATTACCATGAACATATTTGACCAAAGGCCATCCAAATTTAGTTTGTAATTGTTGAGTTTTCTAAAAGGGAAAAAAAAGTTCTGTTTTATTGAGTATTCTATGTTTATTGGTTAGCACTCTTTCTAGAATGCATTGTTGAGAAATTGATATGGTCAAATGATAATGCATTGACATTTTTAATATGTATTATGCCATATCTGAAGAGAAGGTATTCCCATCACCTTTTTTTAAGTTAAAATTCAAATTAGGCTTAAACAAACAAAAAAAAACCCGCACAAACACTTCACACTGTTGCAAAACTCTTCATCTCTGCTGCCATTCTCGCAGCCAACACTTAAGCATCATTACTCTCTTCTGCGGCTGATCACTATCTCAACGTCGCCTTTTCAAAGTCTTTGGCTTGGCTGGTGAGACTTTATTTCTTCAAATTCCAATTGTTGAAGTTTATATTTTGTTTCACTGATTTTGGTTTGAGCTGGTTAATTTATAAAAATGATGTGGTATTTTTGTTTTATAAGATATGAGTTTATTAATCTAGTTCGTTGTCACAATAATGGTTACTGAACTTACTAGTTTATAAGGATAATTGTTTTATTTCTCAGCTGCTATCTCAATTGAATGTGCAGTGTTAGAAAAACTAGATTCTAATAGTCTAGTTGAAGATTTAGCATGAGGATATGCAAGAAGTATATTTCTTTGAATCAGCTGTTGAAAAACTTGTGATATTTTGCATGAAATGTTGGTGTTTCACTGTGTTTTCATGAATTAAATATTGTAGTCTAAATTAAATATTTTTTTCTATCTTTAGTTGGTTGCACTTCAATCATTGTTGGATCTATGGTTTCAAAACAAGTATGTTCGTTGAATACTCTCCTCAAATATCAGTTTTATGCATGCAAAAAAGATTAGTTAGGCAGGCCTAATCTTGTGGGATGCTAATATGCAATGCAGGTAACACACTGAAAGTGTCTTTTTCCCAAATGTCATCATGGTTTTCAAACTATTTCTCTTTATGATACAATTTAATAATGAGTTTACGTAGTCTGTTCGGCTTTAGGATACAGAGCAATCAATTCGAATTGAAAGGAAGCATTTTGTTCATGAATTTAGGGTATAGACCATCTCCAGTTGACCTTATTCATGAATTTGGGCGCCAACTTTTTGAATCTGTAGCATGCCTGCGAATAAATTTTTGTTCCTCTGTTATTTAATCCGTATAATATTTAAAACCTATGATCTGAATGTTCTAGGGTAGTACGGTTGATGCTTATCCTTTTTTCCATTTAGCTTAGGCATGCATGATTTGCGACTTATTCACACTGATCTGAAGCCGAAGAATATTATTCTGGCGTCTTACGAGTATGTAAAGGTTCCATTTAACAAGGTATTTTTGGTATCTACAATTTTAGAAATTTTAAATTTTTCCATCAATTATGTATGGATTCAGAGTGTTGTATCTTGAATGAATACTTGAGATGATACAGAGAAAGTTAGAAGATCAGATGCAGTTCAAGTGTTTGCCCAAATCAAGTGCTATGAAGTTCAATGATTTTGGCAGTACTGCTTTTGACAGTCTGGACCATACCTCCTTTATGTCAACAAAGCATTACAGAGCAGTTGAGATAATTTTGAGTATGATTAGATTTTTTTTCTTGTTTTTTTCACTATAATAAAAGTTAACCTAGTTTTCTATTTAATTCAATATTGTTCTCAAGAAGCTAATCTTGAATTTGAATACTAGTTATCTTATTAAATAGTTTTTGATTTACTATTGAAAATATTTAGCTATAGGGACAGCTTAAGGTTAGTGAAGAAGTGTTCGCTTCTAACACGGATGATTGCTCAGTAATCAGGTCATTATCTTTTGTTTTATATTTCCAGCTTATTGATTGAGTTACATGCTATTTTGGTTTCTTGATCAAACTAGACAACTTTATCACATAGCTTTTTCGTTACTCTGATCGAAATTACCTTATGTATGAAACTTGGAGATATGTAAACACCAAAAAATCACTAAACATTTGATATAAGTGGCAGTTTGGTTGGTCAAAGTTTTGAGATATGATGGAGAAGCGTCTGAAACTGAAATAAAATAATGCTTGATTTACGAATGTATTAAAGAAATAAAATAGACATGCCATAATCACAATGATTTCATATTACAGTGTCATGATCACTGGTTGATATGCAACATAATTGACTGAATAAACATTTAGTTACACTACAACAAATTGTGGTATATATTGCACTGTGTTATAGCCTAATATTAAAGTGCTATAATTAAATAATTAAAGAAAATAAAATAACACGTAAATTAAGCTATATAAAATGAAGTATAAAATAATTCATAGATTTTGTTATCTATGAACTTATCCGCTACGTTAAACCTACCCGTTAAAACGCGGGAGTGAAAAAACAAAGCGGGACCAAAATAAAAACAAGGCCGCCAAAATAAAAATTCCCTCTTCCTTTCTCCATCTCGACCTAATATTTCCCCCAATCACCGAATCTATTCACATGCTCCACAAATACAGAAACTCCTCAAACTTACCATTTCTGGTCCGCTCTAGCATTTTGTTAGTCGACCTCTTCGATTAACTTAACCCTGAACTGGACATCGTCTTCCATTCACTCCATATATGGCTCTAATTTTCATGTGGTGTAAAGAAAATGCTTATAATACCCTTAAACGTGTGAGTTATGAACTTGCAATTATACCTTTATATACATGCTGGGAGTGGTTTTACATGTATGAATGGGTCTAACCTGTGCGTTCATGGATAAATACTTGCAAACATGCGGATGCACATATTAAATACATATATTAGCTAGGTTAGCTTTAGTTGTTGGATTCTGGGCAACACTAGTAGTGAAACCCATGTATATATTCTTTCTATTACATTTAGCTTGTGCATTAACCATTACTGCTAACATTTTATATATTTAATTGTACTTTATTATATAATTGTCATTTTCTATTATATTTCAAGTGAAATATTATTCTACTTATAGGATGCTTCAAGTATTTGGACATTACTATAAATGGGTGTTCGATGGAGAATTTACTAGAGTGGTGCGGTCACTGTTATGATTTTGAACCAAGTGCGTCTGGTGAATCAATTCCTGAAATTAGTTCGTACTGCTTCCAAGGAAGCTAATACCTAGTGCTCCTAATTAAAAATGACACGACAATCTTATAAGTTGTGCGTGAAAATATTAGCAACTTTGTGCAGGTAAATATTATCATGTTAGTTGTGTGCAACACTTCACGGTCTGCATCACATCCATGCTTGTTGAAGCAGTTTACTCTTTTTATTGCTCCGCATATTCGTTCATTTAACCCATCAAATAATATTTTAAAGCACTCTAAAATAAGTTATTCATTTGTTGACAGAAAGATACTATTAATTACTTACCCCATGCTTATTCCTGTAGCAATGTATAGCCTATTGATGCTCCAGAAAGTTTAATATGCTGAGCTAATCACCTACATTAGCAGCTAACAATGTTGGATTTTTCTACTTAATGTAGAATAGAAAATTTTAGTAGTGGAAAAATAGAACCTGGATTTGCTCTGACAACATCCATGTATGAGCTGTTCCTTTTATGTTGGTCTTTTAACAGTCAACAAGAAGACTGGAACATAACCAAATTATCACAGAAAAGGAAGCTATAGCCATGCCGGTGATAGAGCACTAGAACCACTCATAATTGTTGGTATGTGTGCACTTGAACTTGCAGTCATCATTGTTCCTGCATACTACAATTATGTTATGTCAATACTTTTCTGCTATGTTCTTCTCGGTGGTATATTGCTAAATGGAATAGCTAATGCCACTTGTAATTTAAAATAAATCATCTACTTCATTTGTTAAATCCAACCTTTAAGTGACTATCCCTTAAGATTATAGGTTTTGGAAAGAATCAAATAGTCTCTCTATATCATGTGAATCAAGCTTTCTGAATTTATATAGTTTAATAATCAGGGGAAGCCATCTATCAGCTTTCGATAGTGGATTTTTGCTTAGTGATAGTCGGTTAGACTATGTGATTTACAATGACGGGTTGTTGAAAACCAATAAGGTATGCATGCATTTATTTAAGCTTATATTTGAATTGCACTATGTTTCGTCCTTTGCTTATTACTCTAAGGATTAGCCTGGTTTCCATTTTGCTTATTGGAATGGAATATATTGTCTTCTACGCTCATATTTGTTTCATATTGGTGGGATTTATGCTCAAATTCGGTTTAAATCCTTGGTCTTTGTAGTTAGGAATAAGTTGATTATTCCTTTAAATCAGCTGTCCAAGTTAGTATAATATCTTTAAACTAAGGTTTATGATTCCATGTTAATTTAAAGTCCTGCATTTGCTGAACTTGTTTGGGAATCATCTAATTGGTTTTGATATGTGCGTAGTTTACGCAGAAATCAAGATTTCCACTACTGCGTATGGGATGCCTCTTTGTAGCTTGATGTAGGCTTGAGGTGGTGCCAAATACTATATATGAACTTAAGGTGGTGGCAAGAATTAAGATTTTCACTGGCTGAATATCGACAGATATTTAATGTATTTTTTTTTGGAAATATGTAAATTTATTTAGCCATCAACTATGTCTAGACTTATTTAGCTATATCAACTATTGTATGACAATTTTTATTGTCTATTGAAATTAAATATGCTCATAGTATAAGATTTTTGTGCTATTGGATATATAATTTTGTATTATTTATTGGTTAATTGTCTTTAATGTCCACAACTCAATCAACAGAGAAGCGCGTTATAGAAAGAACATCGTTGCAAAAAATGTGTTATATGTCAAAGATATTAATTGTGGAAAACGAACCCTTGAGAAGTAGAAGGTGAACTGCTATAAAAAAATCATTTCAAAGGAAAACTACTATAAAAAAATATGATAGCATCAAAAAAGACTTATGAAAACAAAACTCCAATGGAGAACTTTTATATATTACGTTGAATAATTGCTATGAAAACATTATTAACGCTATAACAGGTAAAATGAAATTTTAGCAAGACAAAAAAAAAGCCAAGGGTGAAATGCTATAAAAAAAACTATTCATATCGGTGAATATGTGCTATGAAATGTTTGATATAATAGCGTTTAATTTAGAGCTATGAGATATATCAGGGATATTATAACATGTTGATATATAGCGTCGTCACTAATGCTATGGAAAATTGTTATAGCGTTTTTCATGTCCAATCAAATGCTAAATCTGTTGCAGTGTTAATTTATGTGGATGTTAACCAGTAACAGGCAGATTAGATAAGCCGCTGATGTAGGATTAAGGAATGATTAAGTGTTTAAAGTATACATGTATGAGTGTATACACACTGTTTTGGAATTTGTGCAATCACGTAGCAGCTTTTCCAATGAGCACAATTTTATTTATTATTATCATCATTTTCATCTTAAATGGGCATGGGGAGTATGATTTGGTTAAAACTGTATGCTATAGTGGTTTGATAGAAAAGAAAATGGAACTGTATGATGCTTGGGAAATCTCGAGATCTATAAAACTTGTTACAAATAAAAAATACATTATATTTCCTTGTATGAAACTGTAAAATATTTGGTTGAAACTGTATGATACTGTATAATATCTCGAGATCTGTATGATGCCATATAAAACTGTATGATATTTGATTGAAACTGCAAGGCTTTAGTTTATTCCCTTGTTGTTGGCTCTGGTTATCATTGAATGTAATGCTTGTTTAACAGGGTCACATTGGGAGAAAAGGCATTTGATGAATGAGATAATAGCTGGATCAGTAGATAGTAGATCGGTCATATCATAAATGACTTTTGCATTATTGGAATATATTGGATGGTATGAAACCCATTATAATATGGTAGAGCAACTTGATTGGAGGCAAAATCAAGAATAAACTTTACTTCATCTCTTGTAATTTATTGAAGGTGCATTTCTTTGTAGTAATACGTCATTCTAATAATATTTATATTTCTTTTTCCATTGCAGTGTCACCGTTGGGCATCTTAGGAAAATACATTACCAGAGTAGCACTATATGCATGTCAGGTGACTTCATAAGCTTTATCTAGCAAATTCTGTCTGATACTAGGAAATAAAAACTAGGACAAGGCACTGAGAATGGTCTATGTCTTTGTTGCTTGTTGCAAATTAAGCTTATTAACAATCTGAAAGGAGAGTGATGGAGTTCGATTTGCTGCTGAGCTATTGAGATTAGACGTTTTTGCCGCTTTTGACTAACTAGTGGCATGATGAAGTGAGAATGAATGATGCTATCAGCGAGGCCAGGGAGTTGTACTCGAGGACTTGAGAACTGAGTACTCTGAAATTTAATGATAAGCTACTACCAAATGGAAATAATGCAGCACTACGAGTTATGAAGGGGTGGCAAGCCTGCTCTTGGAAAAAGGTTATCAATTTTTCATTACTACTGTAGATGTTTTTGTATTTCCTTAATAATTTGAATTGCGATCAGGCAAAAGATATCAAAACCGGAAACAAAAAAGTTGTCGCACCTGTTGCTGCAGCAGACAAGGACAAACATTATGTTTTATCCTTATATTTTGAATAATTAAATCAGCTTGGACGTGTTTTTTCTTTCTATTTCCACATCCCTGTCATTTTATACAGTGTTATTGATGTCCTACTTGGAGCTTATTGGTTTAATTAAGCATGCATACTTAGTCACCTAATCGTAAGAAACAAATGGCATTTTGGTTTTAGCAAATGTTTCTATTAGAAAGTCATTGATTAATTCGTCCGAACTAGCTACTAAAGTTGATCACATAATATATAATTACATTATTGTTTACTGATAATTGAGTATTGCCAAATTTTGTTGCTTTGCGTTCTAGTCTCAGTGCTAATAGTCAATTAATGTAGAATATGCTCGGATAAAACTGTGTCTCAAAATTAAGCTACATGATTTCATATGCTACTTGATAGCAAAAAAACAAATCACAAGTGTGTACGGCTTTGAGTCCCGTTTGGCGGTGAAAAGAATATGCTTGTGGAATCTGCTGTGTTTTGGAATTGGCTGTTATATTAATTCTAGTTTCCAGTTCCCACTAGCCCATGAAATTGAAATTGCATAAGTCTCTTGCTGAGATTGTAAAGAAGAAAGAAAGTTGAGGATTATAAGCACAGGATGAATATTGTCCAATTTTTTGACTACATGCAAAGTTCAGTGCATTCGCGTGGATAGACGAAAAAGTAGAAGTTCAAGCCTTAATGTAGTACAAGAGAATGCTAATAATGTTGCTTCATTACCAAAGTCAGGTACGTATGCATTTAGTTTTGGCCTTTGCCAGTTTTGTCACGTCAGATGGTTAATTTGATGGTCAATGTAGATATAAAAGAGCTTTGGTACCTATACCACATAGTGATTCTATACTTAAATTTGATGCAGTTGGGGATGGTCGAAATCTGAATGCATTTGCTTTTCAGAATGTCGGCTTCTATCTTAGGTCATTTACCTATGTCAGGTGCAGTTGTGTTTACATGTTTAACTATTTTAGATAAATCCAGAATAAGTAATCCACACAATTTTTTTTAGTATTGGATATAAGGCTATTTTATGTTTTACTAGCATATGATAAGTATTGGTGTAACGAACATGCTCATGTCTTCTGGAAACAAAATATCACCGCTAGCTAGATGTTATCATTAGTAGCTACTAACTAATAATTTGATAGTAGGCAAGTTCCACAGCTTTATGCTTAGGGAACTCACGCTTGTTTGCCTATTGCTCGAGTGATTTGTTATATATACCATAGAAAATATAATTAAAAAAATGCCATCATATATACGGGAGAGATGTCTAAGATACATGTACAATGGTCATAAGATCCAGTAAACTTGTTTTGTTAACAATGTATAAAGGGAGTTTTCAAAGCAATGCTTTGTTAACACATGTATATGGGTTTTTCTGTCATTATTGTAAAAGCATAAAGAGAGTTCTGATATATATTTTTCTGTTGGGCATTAAAAGCTGCATGCTTCAAAAAGCCTGTATATGAAGAGGTTTTGGAATTGGTTCTGGTTAGGTAAACTTGATATGTTCGATCATCGACCTTTCGATTTCTTTTTCCCTTTAGTTTTCTTATTTATTATTATTATTCTATGATGATTGCGTATGTATAGGTTTACACGAATGGAAATCCATATGGTACTGAGAAGGATATTATCTTCAGTTTGCCATGCCGATCAAAGGTCTACTAATCCTTTTACAATTGAATGAATAATTTGAAAATATAAATAAATTCAGGATGATGTGGACTATGAGTTTGCAAAGGAAGTGATAATTGATGATTTCCTTTGGCAGCATATCAAAAAAGTAATTCTACATTTCTTTGATGTTGTATGCTTCATTATTGGTATAAATTCTTTTTAATATTTGTTGCATTGGTCTGAATAGAGTGAAGCTAAACCACTTAGAAAAAAGATGTGCAGTTCATCTCACTGGGGAGGTATGTCATCAGTTTTAGCTAAAGATATTTAGATCTTATGTGCATCTATTATAGTACAACATACATCCTGTTTATTTTGATGAAATAATAATAGGGTAAAATGAATTCGATGAGTGGTGGCATTTTGATAGATATATTAACCTACGTAACACATTCACATGGTTAAAATGAATTTAAGGGGTGTTAGTTCTCTTTTGTTCTTTCTTCAATCCTATCTGGACCAATAGTTATATCATTGAATTAGCTCACATGTTTTTGTGTTTGGAATCTGATTCATTTTGCTGTCTTGATGTTTCATCCTAAAAATGTACGGATAACTTTACATTTAGTTGACAGCTATCCAAAAAGGTTTTGATCATATGCATTTGTTCTCACTGATTGGTGAACTTGTGTGCATGTTTAGCATTGCAGAAAGGTTCATTGTTATAAAATTGTACAAACAGTATTAATCACTACACTAGGTCTATTTTAAGAAAACAAAAACAGTAATAAAACCACTCAAAGTATGAGTCAGATATAATGTTAGAAATTACCTATTTTCACCTCAACTACGCGAGCTAACAATTGTAAAATGGTCATTAACACAAAACTTTGTTCTATCCATACATAAAATTATTATGGAGTTAAAAGCAGTTACCACTAAAATACAATTTCATTGAGTTAGGGAGTAGGATGGTATAAAATTGGTCAATATATTATCATATTCAGAAGAAAGCTGGTCGCAAATGGTACACTAGCTGTGATATATATCATTATAAATGAGGGAGTGAATTCTTATTTTGAACTTATATCAAATAATTATTTAGTCAAATACAAGCATTAAATTTAGAGTTTTGGTTTTATATTAGCTTTTATTAAGATAAATATCATCATTCCATAGTTGTAAATGTAAAATGTTCCCTTTTGATGTTCTATTTGCATTGATTGTGTAAAAAAGTTACAAAATCCATGCATTATCTAATATTTTAGCAGTGCATGGTTTTTCTTTTTCCTTTTTGTAGACATGGATTTCAAAAAGATGATACGATGAATTAGAGTGCGTAGAAAGTGCTTACGAGTAAGTTGGATATTTGTTATTTTATTATACTATCAATGTTACACTTGTGTAATACGGATTTATTGCGGTATATTTGTACTTTTTGCAATGCTATAGTAATTGTTTATGGTAAATTTGTTGATAGAGTTTCTTGTCATACTTTTTAGTTTTTTATGTGGAGAATAATTGAATCTCTTTATGTTACTAAAGGTATTAATCACATGTTTTAAAATGATTTTCATATCTAGAATCCATAACACGTTAGTGACGTGATTAATCATCAGTTTGAAACATATCATAATTGTTTATGATTGCTATTTGAAACACCTAATAAGTGTTGTTGGTTATCATCTTGAAACACTCATTAAGTGTTGCTGATTACTATCTTGAAACACTAATTAAGTGTTGCGGATTGTCAACTTGAAACAGTCACTGAAAGTTGCTAATTATTAACTCGAAACACTCAATAAGTGTTGCAGTTTATCACTTTCGAACCCTTACTAGGTGTTTCAAATCGTCAATCTGAAACACTTGTTAAATGTTTCAATTTGTCAATTTGAAAGACCTACCAAGTGTTTCAATTTGTCAATCTGAAACACCTACCTGTTGTATATAACGGTGTTGTATACACAATTATATGATTTTTGTTTGATGATAACAAACAAATATATATTATTATAAATGTGTTTGTTATTGTAATGTTTTATATATACAACACAGATAGGAATATAATATTTGAATTGAATATTATATTTCTCACACTCAAATAGTACAACTCTGCTATTTAAACATTCACTGTATATTGTATATAAACAGAATATAATAGACAAGTTCGTTTGACAACAATAAAATGATATTTTATTTCAATCAAATTTGTTTATTACATATATCTGTACAATTCTCTCACAGCTCCTCAGTACAGTTCATTCATTGTCACTCAGTCATACATACACACAACATATACACAGTTACATTTCATATATATCCATTTTCACTTGTATATACAGACTCATACATTCATTGACACCACACACTGTCTTCTTATCCTCAGCTTTCAGTCCAGTCATTGTCAGTCCAGTCATCACAGTCAGTCCAGTCGTCCCCGCTTACCTGTCACACATGAAACAGAAACACACAGTATACTGCAATAGAAATAATACTGAATATATGCAAATATAATTTTTTTTTTGAATTTTATTTGCCTCAGATTTCTGGTGTGTTTCTCATCCTTTTTCATGACTTGATCTGATGTATATAAATATAGCACGAGCACGATACATGTATACACATACATGTGTATGTATATACACATATTACAGTGCAGGGACAGGAAAACTTGACTGATGGCTGCATATACACACGTGTACAAATATACACGTGTGCACTGCCTCGCCAATCAGCGCACAACTGAGGAGGAGCCACGTGGACCATCTCGACTCAGTGCAATACACAAAGTCAACATAGTCAACTCAATAATCAAAACAGCAAATTCAAAACAGTGGTGCATGCCTCGTCGAGCATGGCCGAGCAAAGTATGTACAAGACATCAATGATGGGCACAAAGTGGTGATATGACACAGCAAAGTATATGTGTAAAAGCAGCTCAATGGTTACAATGTATATAAGCAGCATGGGTGAATCAGCATACAAGTATTCAGGTTTCAACAGTGTAGCAGTGGTTCAAAAAAAAAAAAAAAAAAAAAAAAAAAAAAAAAAAAAACAGTTCAGCAAAATTGAAGCAGTATGACCATGTTCAGTTGCACATGGTTAAAGATGTACATATAGCAATGCAACAAGATTGACATGGAAAATCATTTCAAGTTCAAGTGAAAGTACAAGGCAGCATAATAATGGACGAGCAAATTAGCACAGCAAATATATGGACATCATGGTCGACATGGCCGAGGCAAATCAATCCAGACTCAAACATAAAACATAGTGCCTCAAGATACACACAGCAAGCAAAATAGTGAATGAATACAAGGCAGGAGCAAAAATCTACACGGAGCAGAATGAGAATTTGGCAACAGCAAGGTTGCTCAATCAATTACATGGGTGGCGCACACATCAACGATATATGGTTCAAGAGGCTAAGTCACACAGCAAATATACATGTACAACAATGATACAACAAAACTCATTGGTGCAACAGCTTTAAAGTGCAGTGTACACAACAGCAAGATGTTGGTCGAGACTACAAATGGTTAGATTTAAATAACAAATGCAATTTCAGTTTTTGGCAATTTTGGGTGCATGATAAATTTGGCATGAGTCAATGGAGGATAAAATCAAATCTGCAAATCAATATTCAACAAGAAATTGATTTCGAAATTTAATGTTTCCAAAATTTATGGCAATCAGATTTTTTTTTTAAAAAAAAAAAAAAAAAAAACCAAGGATTTTTTTTTGAAATCATTCCAGAATTAAACCAACAAGTCACAGCAATGTCATAAAAACAATTTACTGTTTCCAGAATGGTGCACAGCAAATTAGGAAATAGTCTATTGTAGAATTTGAAATTGTTTTTCCTACTTCAAATTGTATTCAATCATGCATGGACCACAAGAATAAATCAGAATTTTTTTTCAAGGAAATCGGCTTTTAAATGGGCAAGTATCTTTTGCCATATTCAATGAAATTCAAGGAAATTTGTCAATGCCAGAAATCACACAAGAAACTATTGGAAACAATTTTTTTGTTTCCTGTTTTAATTTTGCAAATCAGGAAATCCAAACAAGTTCTCAGAAAATCTATCTTTCAAGTGAGCCACAAATTTACTTTCCAGAAGTATAAGTAATCAAGGCACAGCAGAAAAACAAGATGATTGAAGACATGTTTAGGCAAAAGTCAATTCACAGAAATTCCTCAAATCATTTTTGGCAAGCAATTCAGAAATTACAGTTTGACATAAAGGGCAAGGATTAAATCATACACATGAAGTGTATTTATTTGCAGAAAATTACAAATCAATTTATATGGCATGTGTTCATGCGGCAAGAAATGCATTGAATATATTTCCAGAATTATCAAATCACTTTTGGGAAAGTATTCCAGATTCATTCAAGGGGACTATGGTGTTTAAATCAAGCAACCGAATTTATCAACAATTCAAAAGGGGCAACAGAATAATTCACGCAAGAGAAAATCGTCACAAAAGACCACAAACAAGTCAGAATTCATAGTCAATATTCACGCAAGCATTCAAGCCGATTTAGCAAAAGGGGCAACACAAAATCAGGCCAAGACATCAATCGAAATCAGAGGAATAATAGGATTTTCTAATCCTATTTAGTCACCACATCATCACAGGCAGAGAAGTACATCGAAATCGAAACCAACAACAACTAAATCAGAGAGCAACATTTTTAATCAAAGAACACTCACATTTTCATTAGGGTTTCGATCGCCAGAGTGAAGAATCACATAGCCACACAACAATCGAGCAAGACAGAGAAGCAATCGGAGATTCGAGCACCAGAAAGCCGTAGAGACTAGAGCATCAGAGATTTGATTTTGACAGCAACCGAATCGATTTGGGGCAAAGGAAGAAAACCCTAGAAAATCATTCTCGGCCGCCATTTATTTTTCCCAGAGCAAAAAGAAAAGAGATCGGGCTAATTGAATTACAAATGGGCTGGCCAAAAATGAATATGGACTTGAAGCTTTAAATTGACAAAGGGGTTTTCTAAACTCTTTTTATTTTAAGTCCAATGGTTTTTCATTTGTTTTATGTTGTATTTATAATTTCATTTTGTAAACAATTGTCAAACAGTTTCTAGGTCTGTAAAATCTAGGAAATTCAGTTGGAGGTCAACTGTCAGTTTCAGAGTCTGTAAATCTGAGTTACGAGTTACAGGGTTTGTAATTCGGGAAATCTGATCTAGGGGATTAGATCAGTCTACGGTTTTGAGCGTAGGGTTAGAATAGGAGCAGGGGTTTGCGAGTGTACATGGTCTTGTATGCGGGAACTGTTCTATCACCTAGTAGAAACCTTAGAAATGCAGCAGTAGGCAGGGTTTTTGCCGAAGCTGGGTATATCTGTGTGTGATTTATTTTCTGCATTTCAGTTTTCTGCTATTTTCTGTGATCAGTTTATTATTATATATCTCGTTAAGTTTTTAATTCAGTTAAAAACTGTGAAAAACCCTATTCACCCCCCCTCTAGGGTTATTCTAGATCCAACACTACCAAGCGTTTCAATTTGTTAATCTGAAACATAATATTGGTGTTTCAAAAATCTGCAACATACTAATCTGCAACACTTAAAAAGTTTCTAAAAGTTCAGCAACATTTTATTACCATTTCAAATTGGCCATTTGGGTGTTGTGAATATTCAACAAGGGGGTGTGATGCGTGTGTGTATTCCCCCAATCAATCTTGAATAAATTGTTTGGCCCGGGCTTGTTCCCGATTGATTAGGATCAACATAAAATTTCCCCTAACCAATCTGTTGGGAATCCGAGCTCGATTTTCTTTCTTGCCCCTGATAGGGGGTAGGTATACCATTAATGGTACTTACTATCAGCGCCTTTATACTCTCATGTCGTATGCCCGAGATAGAGTATGGCCAAGGTGGTCTTTAATCATGGTGCACCATCGACGTCGTCTTCCCGTCCTTTACACTCTCTCTCGAATTATGAGAGTTAGATTGATGGGCCCATTATACTCTCTCTCGAATCATGTGAGTTAGATTTGTGGAAATCGTCTTCTTGTCCTTTATACTCTCTCTCGAATCGTGAGAGTTAGAGTTAATCAGGCAAACGATCATGTCATTCGCCCCGGCTTTGCTTCTGCACTCTAATTCCAAGAGCGGGATTCTGCCGGCTTGATTGTCATTCTCGGACTTGATTTTGGTTCATACTCCCCGCTTTGCTCCGGCGGATGGAGATTATCGAGTAGGTGGTCGGGCCACATTTTCCAAAATCTTTGGGTTCCTCCGATCAATCTATGGGAGAACTAATTGGCACCAAACTTTAGGTACCTCCTTCATTTGTATTTATGTAATCTGGCGGCGTCAACCAAAGGATCGAGGCATGTAAACGGCCGAACTATGTCCATATGGGATCGGATTCCAACTTTGAAATGCAAAAGTCAACGCACAATTATCTTGAGGTTGGCTATCTGTGAGCCAAGGAGTGGATGGTCATCTCGGATCCACCTTGAGCTGCATAACTTCCCTCAGATGGAGGGCGTGGCTCCGTAAATGAGCAGTTCAGTCCAGCTCGTTATGGAATTGCTCCATAATTATATATGTGGGTATTAGAGGTCTGGTTGGTACTAGATCTTGTGTACGAAGCATGCATTTATAAGAGTAATTGTTAAAGAATAATCATGTTAAAGGAATGAATACCAGTCTATGTGAAAATGGCATTACATGCTCTTTGAAAATCTATTTTGTCTCGCCCTATCTCTTCCGTGGGTGGCTTCTAAAATCTTTATCTGATGATGAACATCTTTTCAAGCCATAGTGGGATGGAGGTCCCAAGAATGAACAGACCTTGATCAGGGTCCTGGAGCGACAAAGGCAGTTGGGTAGATACTATAAGTGAATGACGAGGTCGCATCTCCTTTGAATCGCCTTCTTTCCCCCATGCCAAAGGCAAGGATCGAGTGTCATGGAGTCATGTTTGTACCGCTAATGGTAGCACATCATCACATTGGTGCTAGGATGGTAATTGGTAGGAAAACAATGGATCCATGCTTACAGAGACTTTTGCGCTTTTCATGCTAGGAAATTGGATATGGCTGCTAGGGAGATAGTCATATCTCTTTCATCCGTAGATATGCCTTAGATCCCACGTTGGGAGTAAGAGATGATGCACAGATAATCAATCGACAACCAAGTTTAAGTGTTCTAAACTTTAACTCACCGATCTTAGGGCAAGACTGAAGTAGTGGGTCATGCAAGCTTATGATGTATTAGCTTTGAATTAGATGATGTAATGATGAGCAATCAACACTCGAATCTCCAGTTGTCCCCATTGTCTGAGGCATGAGTAACTAGACGGTTAATCAATGAAGGGAGTGGAACTTTAAGTCTTCACTTTCTAACTCCAAAATGTCGTTCGTCAGATATTTCATTCGTGCAGATCTCACATCCAGCGAGAAGCTGATTAGCGCTTTTGTTGAATCATTCAGGGCAGTGAACCCAGCAATGAGATTCATTAACGTTTATCTCAGGACAACTCTTGACGGAAGAATTCCGTGCTGTAGGAAGTTCTTTATGGGGGTTGTCCATGACTCACTCCCGAGTTTGGCTTTCAACACTGAATCAACTCCCATCTGATCAACACTCGGAGTTTCTAGTGTCTTCATTTGGACCATTTCCATCCAATCTGAATTGTTGGAGCACGCTCACTTGGCCAACTTGTCCACCTCTTGATTCTTTGTTCGTGGAATATGAGATACGTTATAATGCCCTAAGCTAACCAATTGCTCTTCAACCCTTTCTAGGCATCCTGCGAGTCGCAGTTCTTTTGCTTGGAATTTCTTGTGAACCTGGCAAACAACAATATGCGAGTTACATAAGTTATCCATACGACTACTCCCAACTTCTTTAGCAAGTTCCATTCCGGCGATCAAGGCCTCATACTCAAAATCGTTGTCAGTGGCGGGGAAAGCCGGTCGCAAGGCATAGTAAATTGACTGTCCTTCAGGAGTTATCAGCATGACTCCGAGGGCGGACCGTCGATCGTCTTTAACACCGTCTGTTTACCGTTTCCAAGTTCTTTATTCCATTTTCTATTTTGAGGGGCTATCTTCTTTACTTAACACATCCTCTTCGGGGATGGTGAATTTAGTGATGATGTTGGCTAACGCTTGCCTTCGTATGGACTTCCTTAGGAGGAGGTTGAGATCAAACAGGCTCAACTTGATGTTCTATTTGAGCAATCTTCCATATGCCTTTGGCTGCTTCTTTCGTGGTAGCCGACCAGTGTATGTCACAATCGGGTAAGCCTTGAAATAATGGTGGAGTTTGCTTGAAGCGATCAATAGTTTGTAAGCAAGCTACTAGATATTTAGGTAGCTGCAATTTTTCGCCGCCAGCTTTTTGTTCACATAACACACTGGTCTCTAGATTCTAACCACCACACGAATGAGCCTAAAACTGATTACGTGTGATGATACCGCTAAGTATTTTAAAGAAAACTTCTTGAGCCACCGCCTTAGACAATATCAGGGGACTCTCTAAATGATTCAGCAGGATCTGAAAGGCTTCAATGCAATTCAGGGTCCAAGGATGCATCTGTCCGTAGCTTTGCAAATAAATCTACTCAACGCTACCAGCTTCCCTGCCAAGCATTGAACATCTCTAATACTTTGTGGCTCATGAATGTTCTTGATTGCCACAATCTGGTCAGGATTAATTTCGATTCCGCGTGAGTTAACTATGAGGCCTAGACACTTCCTTGATGCAACATCAAATGAGCATTTCAAAAAGTTTAACTTCGTTCAATATTGTCGGGAGATACTGAACATCTCTGCAAATCTGAAACATGGTCGGTTGATCGCTTGGACTCCTAAAGCATATCATCTACGTAGACATCCATGGATTTTCAAATTTGATCGTGGAAAATATGACCCACCAAGTGCTGGTATGTTGCTCCAGCATTCTTCAGTTCGAGAGGCATTGCCACATAGCAGTATAGTCCAAGGTTTGTGATAAAGCTGATATGTTGTTGATTAGGTATGTGCATAGGAATCTAGCTGTAACATGAATATGCATCATAAAAGAGAGAAGTTCATGTCCAGTTGTCGAATCCACTAACTGATCAATTCGGGATAATGGGAAGTTGTCTCTTGGATAGGTCTTGTTCAAATCTTAAAAATCAATGCATGTTCACCATTTCACATTAACCTCCTTAATGCGAGGTTCGATAGCCAGTCAGGATATGTAGCATCTCTGTTGAATCCATTATCTCTCAGCTTCTCCACTTCTTCTTTCAAGGCAGTCGACCTCTCCGAGCCTAGCATACGCCTCTTTTTCTTAGCAGGGGGATACTTCAGGTTTATGTTCAATTCATGACTCATAATCAACGGCGATATCTTACACATGTCAGCATGGGTCCATGCAAATGCGACCAGATTGTATCATGGAAAATCAATCAGTTCCCTTGTCCGGAGGTGGTCCAAATGAGATCAGATTTTCAAGACCTTTGCCAGGTCATCATTATCATTCCGAATATCTGAGGTTTCTTCATTAGGTGTCAACCTTCTGCATCCTAAATCTTCATCCTCTATGGGGTCCATGTGTTTGGGGAGATAATCCGGCGACACCTTTTTCGATGCTCCCTTTATTTGCAATGTTGTCACCTCCTTTGGAGGAAGGGAAGTACTTTTGGGTTCCACTCTATCTCCATTGCGTAGCATCTCCCATTTAGCTAAATTGCAGGCTCTTCCTGTAACTTGGTCGTCATGGACCATTCCCATTCTAGCTTTCATTAGGAACTTTAGTAATAGACACAATTGTGCAATGTAAGCTTTGAACACCCCTAGAGCTAGCAAGTCTACACCTTAATTAGATAAACTAGACTACGATAGCATGGCTTGCAATGCTTCAAGTAATGTTCATGTTTTCTGTCATAACTAATGCATGAAGTGGAGAGCTAATGGTCGATTCATATTTGTTTTGATCTCAAACTCTCATCTCTTGACCGAGGTCATATAGTGACTATTGAGCAGGCAAGTTGTTATCATCCGGGCAAAGATCCATATATCCAATCATGGTTTGCGGTGGCTCAACTGGTACCTAACCCTGGGCACCAAAGAATGTTGATTCATCCCTTATCCAACGGAAATCAATCGTCACCGATGCAGTTGATAGCAAATAGCCATTGCAAAGGCTAACTATGCTCTTCAGGGAGTGAACCGCTGGACATTTATCATCCATCACGTCATACAAGTGAAGGGTAGCTTGGTAGTATTAGGATCCTTAGTTGTTTTTGGTAAACTGTCATTAAGAACCATCGTTGATAAGATCATTCGAGTGACCTTCGGAATAGCGCCCGAGCCGCTCCATATCAATCTCATTTGAGATTCAGCCAGTTGAGCAGGTTTAAGTCGTGTAAACCAGATGGTCACCACTCGTTTATGATCATCAAACGCATTGGTGAGGTCTATACACCATTGGAACAAAAGGAGGCCATTTAGAAGTAGTCTTTTTCATACATGCCATGGTTAACATGCCAAATCTTGTTCAGGAACACCCCTCATTGAACATCAGAGAATAAGGGTCATGTCTTTAGGGAGAACTCCAATCGTTGTCATTTAGCTGTTGATATTCTCAGATTAAGCGATGAGTCTTGGTTGTTAACCTTGACAATTAATGTTGGCCACAGCGCTGCGGCACTAGTTCGGGGGTATACCCGAATTTTTTTTTCCAGAAAATACCCTATCTCGAGCTGATTGTAGGAGTCCAGAAATAGCCAGTGATACGGGATGGTATATCTGAAAGAGTTGGTTTGAATCACCCCTTGCGGTTCAGATCAGGGTTGAGCCCTTGGGTCAGATTCTGTCTTCGAGTCAATTAGGTTTTCCCTTCGAATCAGGGTCGGATCGAGCATGTCGCTTCAGGTCGGATTGGTTCTACTTCATTCGAGTGGATCGGGTTGACTCTTCGAGCACGACAGGGTTGGCTCGATTCCATCTGATCCAGAGCTTATCCTTTCTTGATTCGAACCAGCACCCATCTTTTCTATTAGACCCGAGGCTATCCATTTGTACTGGAAGCATATCCGAACTGAACCAGTAGCATTCCTGGAACTTGTTCCCGAATGTTGGCGATTGTTACTGGTCGGAGTGGAGATGGCTTCACGTTTGGTGATCTCCACGATCGCAAATATAGTAATAATAGGATTTCCTTATCGAACTTGGCAGTCCGATAGTAGACTGGAGAATTCTTATATGATGAGAATATTCATTTCTCAGTGAAAGCACCAAAATGTTTGACAAAAAAATGGCACTAATACCCAATATGATAGATTTCGTAGACAATAATCAAGAATAATAATCCAAAAGTATAGAAAAGCAATCAACACATGAGATTTATAGTGGTTCGGCATTAACGACCCTACGCCCACTTTATAGTTTCTCATTTCATTCACGAATTACAATTACAATGGATACAATCACTCAATCACTCGAATTCAATGAACAATTCTTTCCGGTTCATTGATTTAATTGAAGGAGATGGTGGTTATTCATGGAGGAGTGTTAGCCATGGCAGCCATGAGGATATGGATACTTAGAATGCCCTAAAAATCCCCTGAGTGTGCTGTGTTTTCCCTATTCATAGGCAGTTCGGGTGGGCGAATCAGTTATGCCAAATGTCGGTTGTTGAGTGAAACTCGGAAGTAGTGGAGAACATGGGATAACAGTCTTCAATTGTCTAGAATTCATCATCCCAGGCGGGTCGGATCCTCAAACTCCGACCTGATCTGGTTGACCAAATCCGGTTGACTTGGTCCGATTGACCCGATCCGGTTTGGTTGGTGAGGCATATTTTCTTTAGCTCGATTCAACCTTAATGATTGAATCTGGCCCGAAGCTCATATGCGCAGAAATCCAAGTTTCCCTATGTTGTGTTACTTCATCCAAGAAAATGTTGATCACTGCCCGTTTATACTCAAGCCCTAAGTAGCCTTCCTGATAGAATACTTGGGCTTTGGGTAGTCTGGTCACAAAGAAGACTAACATATAGTTATTTTTCCAGTGTGTGATTGTATATGAGGACAAGTCGTTATAACTGCCTAGATGTGTTGGTGTACTTTGATGACTGTAATTTTATTACAAGTTATACTTAAAGATTTATTTCTATATTATATTTTGTTTTTCGCTGCGATGTGATCCTTTGTGTTGTGTCGGTTCTTCTTCTTCTATTTTTTTTTATCTCACCCTCTAAATTCTTTCTATTAATTATCTGTGGTTTACGTGTTATTGTCGGGATTTAGGCATCGAATTCCGATGGGGTCGTTACATTATGTGTAAGGTCGATCAAGGATTTGGTGAGATTTTGGATTGCCGTTTTTATGTTGATAATGTCCACGTGTTGGGTTTCAAATAGGGAGCTATTACTAGTTTGGGTGTTTAGAATGGTGGTGATGGCGTCTTGGTGGACAGTGTTGAAACCGAAAATGGTCATAACACCAAAGGTGTTTTATGCAACACTTCACAAAAGTAAGAAATTAGAAATATGGAGCCACGAGAAAATTAAAGCAAGTAAAAAACACATGAATTTTATAGTGGTTCGATCTAGAATAGATCTACATCCACTTCAGAAGTGATTTCATTTTCGCATGTGATATTACAAGATACATTTTTTTCCATTTTGCCTCATTCTCTCTTTTTACAATGATTTTCCTGTCTTTAATGACTTGATTCTCTCTAATCCGTTATGGAAATTGGTAGGTCTCTTTGAATGCAATGATAGTGAGAATGTATTTTTCATGGTTTGAGCTCTTAGAGGATCGTTGATGAATCCATTGCGGTGAGATGTGAATCGAAGCTCGGAGGAGGAATAATGGCGGTTGGATGGATGTAGAGTGGAGCTTGAATGGTCTCTAATGGAGATTGGAGGAGATCCGATCGAGTAATCGATGGAGAAGGATGGGGAGAACTTTAGATGATGAATAATGGAGATGGAGGATGACTTGGATTCGATTTGGCGTTGGTGGAAGATGGGATGAGATTAGGAAGCCATGGAGCTTAGAGAGCTTGGAAACGGCGAAGAACCGGAATGACAGCCCTTCGGTATGAAGGTTTGCAACATAAATCATGTTCACCAATTGTGCTGCTAAAGGTTCAACGACATTAAGATATACAACTGCGTAAAGCTCACCATACACACTTTATAGCTGGCATTGCGTGCTTTATGGCTGCCGCCAGTCCAGCATTCAGCTGTACGAGCGAGCCTTCAACCATGGTGCAGGAGTGAGCCTGTCCAAGATGCGTGTGCGAGCTGTTATACCAATATATACATCACCAACTTTTGATTGTACATGCCATGATACTATTCAAAAGTGGGAACAAAAATAACAAATTTGCCACCGCTCTTCGTATTTTACAAAAATGAGGTTAGATATTACAAGTTTGCCATCAACTTCTCTTGCATGAATCTGCTCGTTCGTTCAAGGACCGCTCAACCGTTCACGTAATGCTCGAACAACCAAGTTACATGTTAGCGTGCGACTCGTGGCAAAGAGAGCCGTTGCTCGACCTCTGGCGCACGATCCCCTCAGCTTAGATGCGCTGCACTACCTGCAGATCCGCTCAACCAAGTGATGCTGCTGGAGTGCACGACATATCTCCAAGGACGCTGCACGAGCGTGCCTTCGAACGTCACTTGATCAGAACTGCTCGACCACCTGGAAAGCTTCTCCTCGACCCCAAGACTCTTGACCGAGCAGAGGTGCTGCTGTTGGATCCAAATTTGCTGAGTTGTGTACTCGCACTCGAGATGTTGACCTTAGTCATGGTGAAGGGCTGATTTGGATATTTTGGGAGAAGAGAAGGGAAGGAGAGGTCAGAAGTGAAAGCACCAAATGATATGGCCCATTAGGTAGAATTCACCCTTGAAATCTAGTTTGTAAGGGAAGAGTGTCTAATGAGCTATATACTAGTCAATCGTTCTCATATTTATAGTATTGGACATATCAAAGACCCGTGTAAAAAAAAAATTCCTTTTACAACTTCAAATTATGATGTAACGATAAAAAAAATTAAATATTATTTCTTGACTTTAGAATTAAGTGACAAAAGAGAAAAGTAAATATTAAGATCTAATTGCTTATTCAGCGGAATGGCCTGGAGAAATTCTAATGTAATTAAGAAAACAATAAGACGTGCTAAAGAAAGTGAATATAAAAAAAAAGTATTTTATAGTGAAAAAATCGAGGATAAAATGATGCATTCCATAATGGAAAAAAATGTATTTTACAAGATCATATTCTATAGTCTAGAAAGAAGTAAATGTAATAAAATGGTGAATGTAAAGATATACTATATAATATATTTTTCTCAGTATCTAAAATTATGTTATTGTTTCTTTTAGTTATAGTTGACTATATTATAGTAGTTTTGGAACGGCTACAAAATTTCATGAAAGACAGTGATCATATTACAACTTTGTACAGCACTATATTTGTGAAACTTCCCAGAAGAGATATTACAAATGTTTTTCCGACCTTCGGAAACAAAGGTATTTTTATAGCAGTGTCGGCCAATACCATTTGAGCCGGGTTGGATCATGAGAATATTTTGACAAAGGGGGGAACAATGAACCATATGGGTTACTTTGACAGCGAACTGCTTTAGTTCGTAGTTGGGCGAAGTTGGATTAAAAGTTTGTAAATGGCATAATGAATGAGTATCTAATTATTTTGCATAATATATCAAATCGAGTTGTTGTTGATTCCGAGCCAAAATTAGATGTTATCTTCAATGGGATATCTTCCAGGCATTAACTTTAAGGATTTGCTTTCCTGTTGACCATCCTTCTTTTGTATAACTGTGGAGAGGTGACTACAACCATTGTTGTTTGCACGATTTTAAAATACTATAAAATATGCTGCCCATTTTAAGGTCAAAAATAATTACTGTTTGCATTTGGAGATTCCAAGTTCTTTCCTGCTGAATAATTGTAATGCAAGGCCGTTTTGGACCTCGGTGGCTTTCTTTGTAAAGCCAGGAAACTGGTTACGGGAAGAGGGGGGGGGGGGGGGATTCGAAGGGAGGCCAATTTTTTTCTATACCGATTTACTCTAAATTTGTTTTAATTTCAAACTAAAATGTCTTATATTATCAAGTTTTAGACAAAAAACATTGTATAAATATTGATAAAAATGCCTTAAAAGTAGTAATTTTTACATTAACAGGGGTTGAACCTATAAAAAAATTGTAATAATATTTTGAAATCAAGGGGGGGCCACCGCCCCCATTTGCCCCCTCCCCCACTTCGTCCTTGCGCGCACACACACATACATACACACACACACACACATATATATATATATATACATATACATTTATACATTTTTTATATTTGAATTTCTGTCTTTTCAGAATGGCAAACCGTCAGAAACATCATTTGTCTTCGAAATGTACTCAAACTTCTACTGAAAATTGTCACAGCTTATGTGAAATGCAGTGCGAACAAGGAGGGTATGCATAAAGTGACTATTAGCGTCACGTCCCTAGAATTGTTCCAAATGTAAACAGCCTCCCCCTATAAAATATATTGCAAAGCGGGTCCCTATTTTAGCCTTTATGTGTTTTTCAAAGAAAAAAAATGCATGCGCTGCTATGAAAAAAAAAGAAAAAATCGCAAATATTCCAAAAAGTATTCTAAAAAAAAAACATTAATACTAAATATATGCATACATGTATGCATATACTCACCCGCAATTTATATTGAAAAATCTGGGTGAATATATGCATACATGTATGCATATATCGGTTATACTTGCTAAGATGCATGTATATAAAGATGAAATAATATGCATGGACTACGAATTGTTGCTAAATATATTTATTTAATTTGTATTATATGCTAAAATGTATGCATAAAAGTTAAAACGGAGGATGACTTATGAAAATTGCTGACATGTATGCATTTATTGCTTGTAAATGTTGAAAATGATATGGAAACTAATATACTGAAACTACAATCTTTTCCTTTGAGACGACGATTATTATTATATAACAACAAAATACGCTGAAAATAGAATATATATTGCTAAAATAAAAAATTAGATAGGAATTAGTTTTATTTTTATCATAACACTATTAGTGTAGGTATGCGGCTCGGTTCAGTTTAATAACGTTTGATTAACTGTTCAAACCACAACCGAACCGTATTGTTACGAGTCGGTTCGGCTTGAGGTATTTGCTTTAGAGAGAGAATTCGGTTCGGTTTTCCGTACCATATTTACGGTCCGGTCTAACTGATTTCCGCATTGCAGTGTGGTTTATGTTTATCCCTAATATTTATGTTTAGGTAAAAAAATGATTTTTATGCAAATAAAGATGTTATAACTCAAATTTGCTTGGTTAAAAGGTCGGAATTGAAGCCGGGAATATTGTACGCGAAGAAATCGATATTTAGAGGAAAAAAAAATCGGATTTGGGGCAGGTAGAATTGAAAACCCATATGCTGGAAATTATGAAGGAAGAGAGAAATGGGGAAGAAAGGAATCGACTGGAAGTATAATTCGATAATTTCAGCCGTTCGCTGTGCAGTTAAAGCGCTTAGTGGATCCAATGTGGCGAAGGTTCAAAAAGTCATAGCGTGGATAAAGCGAGGCAATAGTAGAAGATAGCGGATAACTTTAAAAATAGCACATGCAACTCATTCGTAATGCTTTTACGAATGTAAAAACGTTAATTAAATGAAAAACTAGAACACGGTTTTGCTATAATTAGTCTATCCTTAATTTTAAACAAAAACATGTGCAAATATCTATAAATAAACTTAAAATGCTATTTAACTTAATTATTATTTTTTTGGAATAGAGCAATTTTTTTTTCTAAAAATACATAAGAAAAAATTCAGTTAAAAAACCTAACTTTATAGTTTTTATAATGCATTGATGTCATCTACCAACTCATTTCTTTCATCAAAGATATAGCGCGAATGGTGTAATAAAGCGGAAATAACTAGATATAGCGGGAATAACGGAATATTGCGAGGCTCAAAGCGAAAGGTTATATCAGGGACTATTTGGAAAAAAAACGTAGTGATGGTAACCCGATATGGGATATAGCGAGGTTAACTCGGGGTAATAAAGGGGCATTAATTGCACAGGCCGTCACTACTACAAATCTGCAGTTTTGAAACCTAACCCATTTTTGGCGTCGTTAAGGCGTCACTATTTTTTTTAGTGACTCCATAACTACGTGAAATACGTGTCAGAAAAACAGGCGTCACTAAATTACTAGGTGTCGCTATGGCGTCATAGAAATATCGTCACTACGGCGTCACTAAATTTTCCCCCTGCCATAACGACACAAATGATTTGGCAGAATATTACGTCGCGATGGCATCAGTAAATATTACCGACACTCTTGTGACACAACTAGAATATCAAAATATTGGAGTCGCAACATTGTCACTAAAATACAGTGAAGCGGTTGTGATGTCTTAGCTTTAATAGATAGCATCTATCGTTATGGGGTCATTAAATTTAGTGACTCAATAGCAACACAAATGATTTGGCAAAATATTGCATCACAATGACATCGGTAAATGTAACCGACGCTTTTTGTGATGCTTATCAAAACACATCTAAAGTCAAATGGAAGAGCACAAGGCTTTATTATAACACATCATAAATCAGTAAATGTTCGAACTAACAGTCAGCCACATCGTATACATATATGAATGCAAATTTCACATCAAAATACACCGATATAGATACATATGCCTTCACTCATACATCAAAGTGGAATGACTTGTACCATACTATACGTATAATTCAAATACATCAATCCCAGCCCTAAATGGCTTACGAACGTCAAACAATCAGTCAAACGCAAGCATCAAGAATTGCAACAAAATTTTCGTACTATCATATAAATGTAAATTTATACATATTCGGTACATATCACAAGAAATACCATCCGACCACTTGTCACTTTCAACTGTACTCTACATACATATTAAACTTCACCTCAAATAATTCATTGCGAAGCTTCATAGATTATGCATGTCACTTTGCCAGTAGCCATTCAAAACTGCAACTGTCATCATACACAATAAGAACCTATCAACAAAAAATATATCAACCATTACTCCATAGACATTTAAAACTATTTGCAAATTAACTTTATATGAATTTTTTCCCCTGCGTTTGAAAATTCAGTACACAAAAAATTGGAAGAATTGAAATAATAAGAATAAACATATTACAGCACTACTGAAGGTGAATGTTTTAATCAAAAAATGACCAAACACTAAATACGATGCTTTAAAGAGTGCGTCGCCCGTTCAGTGGCAAGGTGCTAAGAAAGCACGTTTCCAAATTAGGGGAGAGACACCATGAAAAGCATGTATGAAGAAATGTGGGACCGCAATTCGCAAAAACAAAGCAATAAGAGAGAAGAACACACAATTTTTAGAGTGGTTCGGTCAAACGTGACCTACGTCCACTATATAAACATTTTCCATTATCACTTCCACGATGCCAAATACAAAGCCATACAAATCTCCCTCAATTTACAATGAATCTCTCATTTCTCCCTCTTTGATATGAATCGCACTTGAATTAGCTTGTGGAACGGTTAGATCTCCCCAAGTATTGATTGAAATGGATGAAAAGCCTTCAATGCTTCACTTTAGAGGAAGATCCCTTTGATTCCCTAGCATTCCAATGGTAGATTAAGCTCCTAGAGAGGATAAATGGAGATTTGTGTTGCTTGGGTAGAGTTTGGATGGATCGTAATGGTGAATCTCCAATGGAAGCGATCGATTAATGGATGAAGATGAATAGAGCTTTAGAAGCCATGGATGAAGCTTGAGAATGCCTTGGAGAAATGACTTTAGCAGCCCTTCGGTGTGTTCGAATCCTCCCCCCTTTTGGAATGGAGAAAGGGGGTATTTATAGTTGGAGATAAGGGGTAGTGGCACACTTGTAATTTGAACTGTATAGTTGGCGCTAGGTTGGCAACGAGTTGGCGATGAGTTGGACAGCATACACCGATCAAAGACATGCTTCAGCCTTTTACATGCTGCAACCGACCAGATGGAGCTTGCTACAGGACCGATCCAATGAAGAACAAATGTACCGACCCATTTTCTTGCAATATGTGAATGGACAATTTACTTGCAAGCCACGTGCTCACTTATCTTTACACTTTACTATTTAAAATGGGGCTTGGATATTACAACAGTGCCATTCACTTTTGTATTCTCATCTTTATCCAAAGCTGCTCGTTCCTTCTTCTTCGGAGTCTCTGCCTTTTCTCCTTGGAATCGACCAGCCTTGGAGCTCCTCCTAAAACCGACCAGCATGAAGACTCCGTGACCGACCAACTCGAGTCTCCAGCACCGACCAGGTAGAAGTTCGACCGGACCTTGCTCGCTCCAAGCTCGACCAAGAGGAGGTTGCTGTCGCGACCGACCAGGTGGTGCTCGTCTCGTGACCGACCAGGTGGAGGATGCTTGAACCGACCAGGATGTTGGTTAGCAGACCGACCAGGTCTTTGGAGAGCAGACCGACCAGGTCGCTAGCGAGCAGACCGATCAGGTGGAGCTTGTCTCCTGACCGACTAGGTGGTGAGGTTCCAGCACCGACCAGGGTGCTAATGAACTCGACCGCTCAGTTTTGCTCTTTCTTGATGAAGACAGCTCGCTCCAAAGTACAGCAGAAGTGAACGATCAGGTTGAATGGAGATCGACCGACCAGCATGGGGGCTTTCTGCTCGACCAGAGGGAGGTGATGCTTTGACCGACCACCAGTGCTGTCCAAGGTCTGATGTAACCCTTGTCATGTTTGTCAAAATGCTTGAGTGAATTTTCTTGGTAGTTAACAGTGAACATGTAAAGTATTGATGTTGGATTCTATTAACAGTAATGCCTTGCATTTGAACTGCGTATTGTCACACCATGCATTTGAGGTATCTAACAAAATTTAGTTTTCATTCCAATGATCTAATATTTCAGTGCTTACTAGAACAAGTATGAGGAAAGTAGGACATCATACAGTGCAAGGCTCCTCCTAAAATTCTTCTGAAAATTATGTAGTTTGATGGAACAGGAATCAAAGTTTAAAGAAATCATTTCTTCTCTTTCTGTTATTTTACTCCCGGCCGGCTAAAACTGTACAAGGTAAATATAAATAATTTCGTTGACTGTTCATTAAAAAAGTCCCTAGAAAAGCAAGATTACTAAGTGGGTCTTAGTCTCATCATGTGGTAAAATTGGCTTCTGAATATTAGTAATCTAGATTCTAGACCGAGCATTTAGTTGTTGGTGAAATAATGAATACTAGCAATTCTATATGTACCCTTGCTTGGCCAAATTTTGTCCCCATAAATATTCCCAGCTTTCCATGCGTACTTCTTCATCACACCTATAAAAAGAGAAAAATAGTGATTAATAACTTAATTCCAACTTCAACATTTTTGGTTTTTAAGAAAAAAAGGTATGCGTCCTTGTTAAAGTCTGCATGTTTTTGCATAAAGCTTATATGTTTTTGCATAAAGCTTATTTCGTCAGGATGTACATTTGGTTTATAAGAGACATATTAAACAATCAACATATGG
The DNA here is from genome assembly GCA_030737875.1 of Allium sativum. Lineage (NCBI taxonomy): Eukaryota > Viridiplantae > Streptophyta > Magnoliopsida > Asparagales > Amaryllidaceae > Allium > Allium sativum. The sequence goes on along the minus strand of CM060916.1, from coordinate 1,048,097,181 downwards.
TTTGTGAAAGGGGGTTGTAAGAAAATAAATGGCCCCATGTAAATGCTTGTTTTCTCAACACACCTATGAATTAGAATATTACTTGCAACCATCACCAAATTCTGTTCATGGACGTACATACTATGTTTAGCATCATAATATGCGCTAAGCTAAATGTCTTACTGCTTACTAAGCCAACTCTGAAAGCAATCATAAGACTAATGAAGGAACTGGGTTCTACTAATATTTAGTTTTCTTTTTAATATCAAAACTGCATAAAAAAAGAAATGACTAGAAGATAGAAAATAAACTACAGAAAAAAGAATAAGCACCTCATGATTAAAGAAGTCCATCCACCATAACCAGCAAAGATGAAACCAGTCATAGTTTATTTCAGGTCTTGAATGCATCCCCAAGAATATAAATAAAGGCAAGCCACAATCTTGGAGCATTGAAAATGGTCTTAATCTAAAAGTCGAAGCTGTATGTTCCCTAACATTTGCAGATGTTAGAGTTGAATTTTGAGAGAAATGATAAAATGAGAATTGTCTTTTGTATTTCTGAAAGAGAGTTTACAAATTGTAATCTAAAAACATAATGAAATGAGCTGTACATGTTTCTTTATATAAATACAATCAGCAATGTTAGAAAAGGAAAAATGGGCCAAGCCCATGAGAAAGAAAAATAACAAAAGGCCTTAGCCTATCGGGGAGGTTAGTAATAACAGGTAATGAACGATACCCATTCATTTCTAACTCCCCCCCCCCGAAACCAAACCCTAGTTAGGTTTCCAGAGAAAAGAATGGCGGCTCGAAATTCTGATTGATGGCGGAATCGACTTGTCAGGCCTCTAAAACAGATGTTTCTGATAATTACTTAAGTTTATTACAAGCTTAAGTATGCTTCAGTCTCATTGAGAGAGGTTAAACTGGCGTCTGAAAGGATTTGATCTGAATCTGCTCAAACCCTAGCTGAACAAGTCGGAGCTGACATCAATTGGAAAGTTCACTACTTCAATTAGGTATATAAACAATTCTGTTGGATCTGTTGTGCGGATCTGCAGATTCGACATTGAGTTCTTCCTTTAATCTGATGAAATTCTGTCTGGAGAGAGGTTTGGTAAGAATATCTGCCTTTTGGTGCTGAGATGGTATATACCCTACACTCAATTTTCCTTGCATAACATGTTCACGAATAAAATATTGATCGAGTTCTATATGCTTAGTTTTTGAGTACAAAACTGGATTAGAAGTTAAGGATATTGCACTAACATTATCACACCAAATCACAGCCTTCTTTTCTGATTTAATTCTGAGCTCACTTAGCAATGACTCAATCCATAAGACTTCTGCTGCAGTATTAGCTACACATCTAAATTCTGCTTCAGTACTTGATCTTGAAACTGTACTCTGTTTCTTAGCACTCCATGAAACTGGTTTTTTCCTAGATAGATACAATATCCAGATGTTGATTTTCTGTCATCAACATCTGTTGCCCAATCAGCATCAGCATATGCATTGATGTTTAAGGATTTGCTTGCTTTAAACACAAGACCATGATCTAGAGTACCTTTTAGATACCTAAGAATTCTTTTAACAGCATTTCAGTGTGTATCTAATGGGTTTTGCATGTACTGGCTTGCCTTGTTAACACAATAGGATATATCTGGTCTTGTTATTGTAGCATACTGTAGAGCTCCAATTATGCTTCTATAGAAAGTTGCATCATGAAAAGCTTCACCCTTATGTTTAGAGAGTTGACTGTTAATAATCATTGGTGTTGGCACAGGGTTGGCTTTATCCATTTTTGCTTTATGAAGAATCTCTAATATATATTTTCTCTGACTAAGATGTATTTCTGATCCTGATGTTTTAACAACCTCTATTCCCAAAAAATAGATTATTTCTCCCAAGTCTTTAATTGAAAATTCTGCGTTCAGTCTTCTTGTAATGTTTTCAATTTCAGACATGCTACTTCCTGTAATTACAAAATCATCAACATAAATCAGTATATAGGTTATTTCAGTTTCAGAGAATTTTGTAAAGACAGAGTTATCAGATTTTGTGGATTTGTAGCCACAATTGACAAGTGTTGATTTTAATTTATCAAACCAAACCCTAGGAGCCTGCTTTAATCCATAGATTGCCTTGTTGAGCTTGCACACCCATTCAGACCTGTTGCCTTGAATAAAACCCTCTGGCTGCTGCATAAACACTTCTTCCTGCAATTCACCATTAAGAAAAGCATTATTAACATCTAATTGTCTGATGCTCCAATTTCTACTTAAGGCTATTGTTAAAATTATTCTAATGGATGAAGGCTTAACAACAGGTGAAAAAGTTTCTAAAAAATCAAAACCCAGCTGTTGTGAATAACCCTTAGCCACTATTCTACCCTTGTACTTAGAAATTGAACCATCAGAGTTTTTCTTTAATTTGTACACCCATCTGCAACCAATTATATTTTTATTTTCTGGTTTTTTAACCAGTGACCAGGTTCCTTTATTAATTAAAGCATCATACTCTTCTTTCATAGCTTGTTTCCAGTTCTCACATTTTGATGCTTCATAGAAAGAACCTGGTTCATCATGTAAGACAGCAATATTAATATGCTTTGGTTTAAAAATACCACATTTTGCACGAGTTAGCATAGGATGCATGTTAATATTGTCTCTGACATCATTGTCTTGGTTGTTGTTTCCAGGTTGCTCACTGACAGGTGATGAACAGCTGATTGGTGACTGATCACCTCTCTCATTAGATGCCTGAACAGATGCGCTTTGATTGTCCATGTTTTCTTCAAACACATTCTCTTGTCCTGGCCTTCTTGAAGGCATTGTGTGCTGAGAGTCTGTGGTAGAATCTTTCATCTTTCTTTGAGGTGGCACTATTACTTGAATTTCTTCAGGTAATTTAGGTATAACAATTCTAGGTTCAACAACTTTTTCAGTTGCCTTTGCTTTTTCAGTACAGAAAGGATATATCTGTTCATTGAATTTTACATGTCTAGAAATATATATCCTACTAGACCTATCTAGACACTTATAACCTTTCTGTTTGGTACAGTATCCTAGAAAAGTACAAGGAGTGGATCTAAAATCCAATTTATGTGTGTTATAGGATCTTAAACATGGATAACACTCACACCCAAACACTTTCAAATGACTATAATCTGGTCTGATTTTATAAAGAATTTCTTGTGGACATTTAAAATTTAGAACCTTTGTGGGTAATAAATTTATTAAATGCACAGCTGTATCAAAAGCTTCAGGCCAATATTTTAGAGGCATTGAAGCTTGAGCAAGTAAAGTTAGACCAGTTTCAACAATATGTCTGTGTTTTCTTTCAGTTAACCCATTCTGTTCTGAAGTGTAAGGACATGTGGTTCTATGATTGATACCCTTTTTCTCAAAAAATGATTTCAATGGTAAAAATTCTCCACCACCATCTGTTTGAAAAGTTTTTACTTTATGCCCAATTATATTTTCAACCCTATTTATAAACTGAATAATCGCATTACTAACATCAGATTTTGTTTTCAACATGTATATCCAAGTAAACCTAGAATAAGCATCAATGAAAGAAATATAATATTTATAGCCATAAACAGAACATGTGGATGCTGGACCCCATAGATCAGTAGCAACTAATTCAAGAGGATTAGAATAGTTTGTTTGAGAATCTGGAAATGCAAGTTTGTGAGATTTTCCCAATTGACAAGAAGAACAAATGTATGAATCAGAAATAGAATTGGTATTCAACATCATATCATTCATAATTTATTTTACAATTTTAATACTGGGATGACCTAACTTACAATGCCATAGGTCAAGTTTTTTATTACACTCAGAATCATTAACAAGGGTCATCAAGCATTCTTTACTATTATACTTAGGATTCTTATGACTGGTTATATCAAATCTGTATAACCTCTTATACTCCTTACCCTGCAAAATGATTTCTTGAGTTAGTATATCTTTGACAATGCAAGAATTTGGATAGAATTCAAAATAAACTTTGTTATCCTTTGCAAATTGGGAAACACTCATCAAATTCTTTTTAATAGAAGGAACCCTTAACAAATTTTTTAATATAAGTTCTTTGGGTCCCTTTAAACTTGCATTTCCAGTATGTGTAATATATGCAATCTTACCATTTCCAACTAAAAGATTTTGCATACCTTTGTAATCTTTATTTCCCAGATTAAGATTGCTCAGATTATTAGTAACATGATTAGTGGCTCCTGAATCTGGATACCAGCAGTCATCATTTGCATCATCTGTCAAAGTTGAGTCTGCATTGTTACCTTTAGTCTGACTTTTACCACCATCTTTTTGCACATTCACCATATTAATGTTTGCACTATTACTAGATTGACCAGGATTAACACTTGAATTATATCTGAAATAGCACTTATTTGCTGTATGACCAAATTTTTCACAAATTTGACATTTAGTTTTTGAATTATTATTCCTGCCTCTGCCTCTGCCTCGATTAGACTGACCACCCCTCTGAACATTAGGTTGATTTCTTTGCGTATTTGCTTGAGTTTTACCTCTTCCATAGGTAGTGTAATTGATAGATAGGTCTGAATTCATATTCTTTTTGTGATCAATTCTTCCCTCATGTGCCAGCAAGGTTGAGTATACATATTGTAGATTGGGTGTAGTTTCCATGGACAAGATTATTGCAGACACATCCTCGTAATCATCATCTAATCCACTTATTATAGATAACACTTGTTCAGACTCTGGAATTTTCTGCCCTGCAGAATTCAATTGATCACAAATGTTCTTTACTTTTAACAAGTACTCATTCATACTTGCTTCTCCTTTTCTAACACTATGGAGTTGTCTTTTATAATGCATGATACGAGCTGAGGACTGAGCAGAGAAATTCCTCTCAATAGTTGACCAAACTTCATTGGCAGTCTTTACACCAATTAACCGGGGTAATATAGTTGCTCCAATGGATGACATCATCCATGCACAGATAAGACTATCTTGTCTTTGATGAGCCAAGAATTCTGTATTTTGAACAAGTTTATCTTCATTATCACGAATATACTTTGGTGGAACCATTTTTGTTCCATGTATGTAGTCTTCAAGACCATATCCTCTAACAGCAGTTTCTACCTGTAATTTCCATAACAGGTAGTTAGATTCATCAAGTTGTATCGAGATCAGCTGACTTTGCGGTTTGATGATAGATTTCATCAAATCTTGGATGGGATCTGGTGGTTGATTCTGACTAGTTGAAACTCTGGCACTGGATGCATTGGCACTGGCTGAATCTTCAGGACCAGCCATGACAGAAAACAGAAGGAAAAATCGACCCAAACACAGGTAAAAGTTTTCTGAATTGAGAAAGCCTTTGAATTGTGGAGATAAAGAAACTTTATTGATTGATTCTTGATTGCTACCTTATAAGGTTTGAATGATGAAGTTTTGTATGCAATGCTTGATGAAACAATATTGACAAACCTTTCTGGACGGCTCACTTATCAATTAATCTTGATTCTTTATCTTCTTGATCGGCTTTCTTGAAAAAAATTCAGATGCTTTCACCAAAAAAAAAAAACTTCAATAACAGAACTGATGCATCCTGAAATGACACAGAGCGAGGCACAATTCTGATGTTGTGGCTAACAACTCTCAGATGACAAGGTAATCCTTTGATGAGAGGGTCCAAAGGATGAGAATTAACTGATGGACAATAATCCCTGTAAATCAGAGATTATATTTGCACAGGATCGAGCAAAGACTGCTGTTAAGCACAAATTCTTGCTCTGATACCAAGTTGAATTTTGAGAGAAATGATAAAATGAGAATTGTCTTTTGTATTTCTGAAAGAGAGTTTACAAATTGTAATATAAAAACATAATGAAATGAGCTGTACATGTTTCTTTATATAAATACAATCAGCAACGTTAGAAAAGGAAAAATGGGCCAAGCCCATGAGAAAGAAAAATAACAAAAGGCCTTAGCCTATCGGGGAGGTTAGTAATAACAGGTAATGAACGATACCCATTCATTTCTAACTGATAGAATCGGCTAAAAGAAAGTGTGATTTCATAATGTAAAATTAGAAAAAAAAGAACTCACTAATTACCATAAATAAATCTGATACCATTATTTCTAACAAAACTGAAGTGATTAAGGTTGGTTGAAACTCCCTATATTTCGTTGAGCTTAAAACTATATTAAACAACTAGAAGGGCGTATACGTACATACATGCGAGCACGTATGGGTTTGGAGGGAGTTAGATAGATTCATTTGCATTCAATAATTTAAGTGATAAATGGAGGAAAAAAGGTCCAACATCTAATAAGATAGGCAAGCTTTTCAGAAGTTTTAGGATTTGTTGGCAATACTTCCCGGCTTTTATGAAGATGGAAATACGAAGCAACCTCGCAAAATCAAATGCAACAGCAAAAGATCCTTCGAAGTAAATTTTGTGTGTGTATATAATGGAAAAAAAATCAAAAAGTAGTGAAAGAACCGAGTAAGTTGCATGTCATGGAAATTTTTTTGAGTTAAAATGAAGTCTTATAACCATTTCATAAGTATGTTACCAGTTTGTGTACTGGATACTCTTACACTTATGTGCTGTAAGTTGAAATCAGTACTGACTGGATTGTAATCGCTAGATGCAAGCAGTTTAGAGTTACCAGAACAAACATGCGTAGAGAATCATATTTTATAACATTATTGCTACTTTTATCAGGGCTAAAAGTTATAGATGAAAGTTGATCTTCCAAAACATTTTGAAATGCAGGTTCAGTTAACGTTGTTTAGTGTATCCTAAAACATAAGTCACACGTAAAGGAGAAAAAAAAACAGAATTAAAAGAACATAAGTGGATAGTCAGATATGAATGCTATGATAGTAAGTAGGCAAGTAATTAATGAGTATATCCTTGAAAATAGCAATAAACTATACTCGCTGAAATATGAAATTAATATCGAATGAATGTACTTCGTGGAAAATCAGTTCATTAAAGTTGTAATTTGATTGTACACATTTGGCAAAATAAATAGCCTATTAGCTAAATCACATACTAAGAAACATGATACATAGATGAAACCAAAAGGTAATGCATAGATATATTGCGTGTAAATTTCAGAAGCTGACAATGAAATGTGATCATCACTATAAAATAATTATCTACAGCAATGAATAAATCTGCAAAAGAAAACCATACCGAGCTTTACTGGAGAACGTATTGTTCACATGCTGAGAAGAAGGGAAACAAAAAGTGGGTTTCATAAATGAAAATCTAATACTCAAATACTTCAACAATTAAGTGGTGCCATTCGATCTTAAAAAATTGTAACTCTTCGTTTTGGACGTATCCAACATGTCAGAAGCAATGTTACATAGGATTCTAATGTTTCCACTCACTGGATCCTGAAACTAAGATGGGAAACCTTCATAGTAAGAAGGAAGGGGAATAAAACACTACAGAAGCACCACAAACATTATATTCATTTGTTTCAAAGCTAAACAATAAGAACTCGCCAATTTCCAATACTATCCAATCAAGCCCAAACTCCTCAAACCTGTACTCAGCGAAAATCAAATTTTATTTCAACCCAGCTAATTGCTGACACTACAAGAGAGGCTTCAGTTAGCAATGAGAGGTCGTGATGGCTAGCGACTGCTAAAAAAACGGCCGTTGCTAGCCATCGCTCGATCTGAAGTGTTATTTCCACCGTGGCCTTTCTTCCTCAAATCACTTAGCCGCAATTAAAAAAAAGCTGTTGTAGTCGCCCCCTCCCATCATCTGACTTCTTCATCCAAAACTTGATTCCATCTTCTCAAATTGCTCCGGTATGAATTCTAATCACTATTATATGTTTAATTAGGGTTATTTAGGCTTATTTAGGGTTGTTTTGTATGTTTAAATGGAGTTTGAAATTGATTGTTTATGGGTATGAAATTTGTTGTGTTGTGAGATGCATATGATATCAATAATGCTATAGATTGATTTGGGAATAAGTGAAATTGATTAGGTGGTAGAAATCATTGATTATTACATATGTGCTTGATTTAGGAGCATGAAAACGACGATTATCATGTATATAGTTGGGTTTACGTTGATTGTGTTGTAGGTTGATTGTGTTGTAGTATCATTTGACAAATTTGTTGCTATAACATTAACAAAATTGAAATCTTAGTTTATCGTTCAAAAATTGAAACTAATTAACTTCATAATTTATAACTTTAAACTAAAATTAACCAAAAGTAACTCAAACTAATTTATACTTCATAATTTTCATTGTCATGTTATTTTACAAATTGAAAGTAACTCAAACTGAAAGTACATGTAGACGGAAAAAGGCGCATGCGTAGAACTAAGGAGCTTTTTTGAAGTTTAAGACGCACCTATTAGTGAAGCGCAAAAAAGCTCATAGCGCAAAAAACGAACTTTTTTCGATTGTGTTGTTTTTTGGTTTAAACATAGATTGAATGTTTTCTGACTACTTATGCGGACCCCTTAGATGAATTTTGCCCCGTCCGAAAAGTGTTGTATATGATCGTTATATGGGTATTCATTTTTACATAAAACGGAAATCTATATTCATCTGATACAATATTCGTTCGATTTGTCCTAGTATTGGACAAGTTACAAATATAATAACGTAAGCATATTTTATAAATCATTTCTGTTTAAACGGTTAACAAAGTTTCGGTGGCACTTCTTATTTGTTCCCTATCGACACGCATCTATGTACGATACAGGGACCAAAGGGAAGTGCTGCCGAAATTTTGTTGAACCGCTCAACCTGAAATGATTTATAAAATATGCTTACGTTATTATATTTTGTAATGGGAATTAGGTAGACCGGTCGTCAAAGTAAAAAAGAAATAAACAAAAATTTCGAAAACATGCCATAGTTATAGATGAAATTTTACAAAATTTAAAATAGTATAAAGTGTTACGTTCGATCGAACTTTCTAACATATTTGTTGCAAATCAGGAAAAAGTTCGATTATTTTCGTGATCGCAGTAGGATGTATCAACCCCGAACCGGTAAGAAAGGGTCGATAAAGGAACATTTTTGTAATGGAATCCAAGAATTTATTAGATTCGCTAAATCTAATAATCGGAGTAACATAGACATTCGTTGTCCGTGTAGTAAGTGCAGACATCTGAAGCATTGGAAGCCAGATGTAGTACAAGTACATCTGTATAAATTTGGTTTTGTGTCGAATTATCACTTATGGGATCGTCATGGAGAAATTGTTCAACCTACGTCTAACCCTGTAGCGGTAGAGGACGATGATACAATGATGAACGATAATACGGTGACGAATCCGATAAAAAATATGGTGCAAGATGTTGCACGATCAATGTTTCCTAACATTGAGCAAAGCGACGATGAGACTGGAAATGTCGAAGAGCCAACGACGGAAGCGAATTTTTTTATGAGTTATTGAATTCTGCGAAGAGGCCGTTGTGGGAAGGGTGTACAAGTGGAACCGAGTTGTCTGTAACCGCCGAATTTATCACTATGAAATCAAAATTCAATCTTACAGAAGCTGCATTTACAGCAGTTGTACAAACTACAAAACGACATATGCCGCCCAATAATTTGATGTGCGATAGTCATTATAAAGTGAAAAAACTTATGTCCTCTTTTGGATTACGATATCATAAGATAGATACTTGTGTTAAAGGTTGCATGTTGTATTGGAAAGAAGACGCTCACCGTAGAAAATGCAAATTTTGCAACGAAGATAGATACAAACCAAGGAAAAAGAAAGGACAAGAAGTTTCATATAAAAGATTGCATTATCTACCCATAACCCCCAGACTTCAACGACTATATGCATCTTCCGCTACAGCGTGTCATATGCGATGACATGGCGTGAGAACATCAGAAGAAGGAACTATGATACATCCGTCTGATGGTGAAGCATGGAAACACTTTGATAGGACTTATCCTGAATTTGCTGCCGAGAGCCATAATGTTAGACTCGGTCTATGCATGGATGGATTTTCGCCATTTTCTCAATTTGGTAGTAAATATTCATCATGGCCTATCATTGTTACTCCTTATAACTTACCCCCATGGATGTGTATGAAAAATCCGTATATGTTTTTAATGGTTGTTGTCCCCGGTCCCGATGATCCGACACAAGGAATTGATGTTTATCCACAACCGTTGATTGAGGAGTTGAAAACACTGTGGCATGAAGGAGTCGAAACATACAACATTTCGAGAAAAAGAAAATTTTCGTATGTTTGCTTCTGTATTATGGACTATTAGTGATTTTCCCGCGTATGGCATGCTTTCAGGTTGGAGCACTGCAGGACGTCTAGCTTGTCCTCATTGTATGGAGGAGACACGGGCATTTTCATTAAAGTATGGAAAAAAATTTCTTGGTTTGACTGTCATCGTTATTTTCTCCATATTTATCGTAAATTTAGAACGGATAAAAAGAACTTTAAAGCCAACAGAGTAGAGACTATGCTACCGCCTAAAGTTTGGACAAGTGAAGAGATATATGAAGTTGTAAGTGAGTACCCAAAGATACATGAAACTGGAGAGCAGGTTGAAAATCCAGGTAAATCAGACATTTATAATTGGTGCAAACAAAGTATATTTTGGGAGTTACCTTACTGGAAAAATCTAAAACTTAGGCATAATATTGACGTGATGCATAATGAAAAAAATGTTTTTGATAACGTTTTTAATACAGTTTTGAATGTAAAGGGTAAAACCAAAGACGATGCGAATTCGAGACGCGATATATTACACTTTTGTAAACGGCTGGAGCTGCACTTGTATGATGAAAATAAAAAACCTAAAGCATGCTATGAGCTAGACAACAGGCAAGTAAAACTCGTGCTAAAGTGGGTGGAAGGATTACGATGTCCTGTTGGGATTTCTTCAAACCTCTATAGATGTGTGGACTTTAAAAACAATAAATTGTGTGGAATGAAAAGCCATGATTGCCATATCATGATGGAATACTTTTTACCTATGGTTTTCAAGGAACTGTTGCCTACAAAAATCTGGAGTGTTATAACAGAATTAAGTTTGTTTTATAAACAACTTTGTTCAACGACGTTAAAGGTAGACCGTCTACGTAAGCTTGAACTGGAAATCCCTGTACTGATCTGCAAACTTGAGAAAATATTTCCACCTAGTTTTTTTAATGTAATGGAGCATTTACCTATTCATCTTCCATCCGAAACACTTCTTCGAGGTCCAGTGCAGTATGGATGGATGTATCCGTTTGAGAGGTAATTATATATATAATTTCAATAATTGTGATAGATTACAACTTAGATTATTAGAACAACATATAAATTAAATTAATCTTGTTATAGGTACTTGAATCATTTGAAGAAAAAAATTAGGCAAAAAGCTCGAGTAGAAGGTTCGATTTGCAAATTGTACCTTGAAGAAGAAGCCTCATTTTTTTCTCTCATTACTTTAGTGAAGATGTGAACTTGTCTTTTGTAACTGTTCCCCGTAATGAACAAGTCGTTGAGCAGGATTCTTCTCAAACTATGTTATCTATTTTTAGACAACACGGAAGACCTACAGGAAAATGTGTGGAAATATGGTTAAGCGGTAAAGACTACAATGTGGCACACACATATATTCTGTTAAATTGTGCGGAAGTTGCACCGTTTGTCAGGTAATACTAAATTCATGATGTATATATACATTTATTTGTCTCTATTAATAAAAAATGAACATAACATATATATATATATATATATATATATATATATGCAGTATCTACGAATCACAACATCCATCTGGTGATCTCAGTACATAATTCACTCGATGGTTTGCAGACTATGTTCATGATCCGAAAAACTGTGTTGTTAACGAAGGATTACGACATCTTGCTATCGGACCAAAAAGAAATGTCAAAACTTATCCAATGTACTCTTTCAATGGATTTAAATTTAACACCAATGATTACGGAGCTGAAAAATTAACGTATAACAACGGTGTATTTGTCAAAGGTAGTGATGATCTAGAGGAGCATATAAAAGATTTTTACGGCGTCTATGTTCAGCCCGTAGAGAAAATTTATCTATTCAAATGCAACTGGTTTAGCAATGTTCCTGGTTCTGGAATCAACATGCACAAAGATTATAAGCTAATCGAAATAAGGCATACATCACATTACTATAAGTATGATCCCTTTGTGTTAGCTAAACAAGCATTACAAGTCTATTTTGCTCCGTATCCATCCTTAAAAAAAGATAAAGCAGATTGGTTGGCTGTTTTTAAAACAAAGGCAGGATTTACATTTGATGGAAATAATATTCTAGACGAAGCAGCGTATCAAGTGGATTTTGAGCCAAATACTGAAATAATAATAGCTGATGACATTGATGTTGGGTCGTTGAATGATGAAGCGAATATACTAGTAGATGCATTTGTAAGTACGGATGAAAACGATATAGAGTATGTGTTTTAATCGGAAAATGATCAAACACCAAATACAATGCTTTAAAGAGCGCGTCACCCAATTAGAGGTAAGGTGCTAAGAAAGCACGTCACCAAATTAAGGGCAAGGCACTATGAAAGCGTGTATGAAGAAAAATGAGACCGCAATTCGCAAAAACAAAGCAATAAGAGAGAACACACAATTTTTAGAGTGGTTCGGTCAAATGTGACCTACATCCACTATGTAAACACTTTCCATTATCACTTTCATGATGCCAAGTACAATACCATACAATTCTCTCTCAATTTACAATGCATCTCTCGTTTTTCCCTCTTTGATTTGAATCGCACTTAAATTCGCCAATGGAACGGTTGGATCCCCTCAAATATTGATTGAAATGGATGAAAAGTCTTCAACACTTCACTTTAAAGATAGATCTCTTCGATTCCATAGCATTCCAATGGTAGATCTAAGTTTTTAGAGAGGATAAATGGAGATTTGTATTGCTTGAATGGAGTTTGAATGGATCTTATTGGTGAATCTCCTATGGAAGTGATCGATTAATGGATGGAGATGAGTGGAGCTTTGGAAGCCATGGATGGAGTTTGAGAATGGCTTGGAGAAGTCATTTTAGTAGCCCTTCGGGGTCCTTGAATCCTCCCCCAAAAAGTGTGGAGAAAGGAGCTATTTATAGTTGTAGTTGAGGGGTAGTGGCAGTCTTGTAATTATAGAGTGTAGATCTTGGGTCGGTTATAAACTTATTTACGAAAATGCCATTGGGTATGCAATATGACCGACCAGGATGGTGCAACATGGCCGATCAGCCTTTGACTTATATGACCGACCAGCATTGATATAACATGATACCGACCCAAAATCTTCTGAACAGTACCGACCAGGAACCTTACAGCTCATGCCAGCTGTAATCCCACTAATGTTTTCCATCCGTTTGCATGCTTATGCTACGTCATATGTTCTGGAACCGACCCAGTATTATTTAAATAGAATGACCAGCCAGCAAACGAAATGATGCCGACCAGGTTCTCTCATGCTGAGCGACCAGCATTTTCATGCTTTGGACCGACTAGGTTTTGTCCTCCAAGACCGATCAGTATAATATATGAATGCACAGACTAGAAACTTTACAGCTCATGCCAGCTGTCATTCCACCAATGTTTGCTATCCGCTTGCATGCTGACACTGCCTTTTATACTTGAGGCTGATCACCTTATGAACTGCGGATCGACCAGATGGTGATGAGCTGCTTGATCCTGGGCTGATGGTGTTTGACCTGAGGGCTCGTTCTGCTCGACCACAGTAATGAAGGCTCTCCGCTCGACCCCAAGGCTGATGTCCGACCAGTTAATGCTCGTTCAGTGATGTTGCTCGATCAGGGGAGAGTGGATGACCAGCTAGCTGATGCTCAAGCGATCAGCACTTGGAGATGGGAGACCGACCAGCGCCCGAAGTCTGTACGACCAGCTTGGAGAAGGCTTGATCCAGGTGATAGTTGCTCGTCCTCGCCAGCATGCTTTGTTTGACCGACCAAGGCTGAAGCTCTAGACCGACCAAGGGGAAGCTCGACCAGGAGGAGCCTGCTGTTTACTCCAGATTGGTATTTGACCAAGGTTGGCGTAGTGCAATTATGTTGTTTGACAAAATGCCCAAACGAGCTTTTGGCTAGTTAACATTTGCCCCTCGAAGCTTGTGTTTTTCACTTGTGAGAAATACGGGCTTCGAAAAGAATGTTGCTATCATGGTCTGCGTTGGAATTCAGTCGTAGCTTTTGAACTCGTCGACTAGACTTATATGTTCCGTAGCACCTGTTCTGTAATGAAAACAAGCACTTGCACGATTTTGGACTTATACGTTGTTATTGATCGTCCACATCAATAACAGGTTAGTTAAACATTAATGAATGCTGTATGATAAATTGAATGTCATATCTACACAGAACTGCTTTGCTTAACAGTTATGATTTTTTAAACATTGTTTGCGTAGACAAGGTATTCGATTTTGAATTTGATTGATAAATTTGGGACTTCTACTTGGAGAAGCCATTACATCTTTCTGCCTTCCCTTGAAAAGGTCTTATGTGGGGTGCCCCCGCTAGGGGAGGACTCTGGGTTTTATGCCCCCGCTCGGGGTGGACTTTATGTTGGATGCCCCCGCTAAGGGAGGACTTGGGATTTGATGCCCCCGCATGGGGAGGACTTTCGTCGTTGCTCTCACGAAGAGGGGCTAGACTTTTTTGTGCCCCGCATGGGAGGTCTTGGGTTTTGATGCCCCCGCATGGGGAGGACTTTCGTCGTTGCTCTCACGAAGAGGGGCTAGACTTTTTTGTGCCCCGCATGAGAGGTCTTGGGTTTGATGCCCCCGCATGGGGAGGACTTTCATCGTTGCTCTCACGAAGAGAGGCTAGACTTTTTTGTGCCCCGCATGGTAGGTCTTGGGTTTGATGCCCCTGCATGGGGAGGACTTTCATCGTTGCTCTCACGAAGAGAGGCTAGACTTTTTTATGCCCCGCATGGGAGGTCTTATATTTCGATCCGTGGGCAGACGCCAGTTCTTCTACCGGATGCCTGACATAGAAAACGATCTCGATTTAGGAATCTGGGCCATAAGTGGTCGCTTGTTCCTTCACGGGTTGTTCAACTCGGTGAGTCACCTCGATGTATCGTGTGGTCAACGCTTGCAGATCGCACCTCGTTAGGAGCCAAGGACTTGGTCAACTTTTCAGGGATCTGCCCTTTGTGAGGTTTGGGAACCCATGAGGCAAACTCTAACAGTCGCGTTGGATGCACTTAGTTATGATAAGCAATTGCAACCGGATTGAGAAGTCGCGCCCTTTTGGGATTTACGAGGTTTGCGTTATCCTGTGGAGCGAACATCGGCCTTGTACTGGAAGCACTTGATCAGGGCAAGTGTTCGTGATTGAGCGCAAGTTGCCCCTTGGAACTTACAACCTATGGCGTTGATTTTAGATATGCTTGTTGACCTCTCCACCGTCTGATCTTTGGCCATCCCTTCTAATCACCCTTCAAGATGGTGTTTTTATGATTGCACTTAGGTGTGTTGACTCTTTGTGCATCCCATGCTTGAATAAGTGTTGTGGAGTTCGCCATAGTGCATCGGGTTTCGAGGAAGCAAACATTTGTCCTATAACCTGCAATAAAGAATCGTCTTTTAGCAAGTCTTGAATCACCGAAGATCTTGTAAGTAAGAGATCCATACAAGTAAGCAGGACTTCATTCTTAGAGATATTGTTCAGTACAATCCT
The DNA here is from genome assembly GCA_030737875.1 of Allium sativum. Lineage (NCBI taxonomy): Eukaryota > Viridiplantae > Streptophyta > Magnoliopsida > Asparagales > Amaryllidaceae > Allium > Allium sativum. The sequence continues at coordinate 1,048,081,497 of CM060916.1, read as the reverse complement.
TATGCAATATTACAAGTTTTTTACAAGAAGTTCTGAATGAGACAGAAAGCAAAATGTAAAGTAAAGCAAGTAACAAAGCAGTAAGTAAAAAATAGCGATGATGATCGCTTATTCTGAGCCGTTGAAACGAGAATCCCATTAGCCCTCAACTAATGATTGGCCTGTTTTTGACTCGTTTTTCTGGGCCTAGTTGAGTAGGAAAGCCTTGCTCCTGGGAAGTCTGAGCAGTGTTTGAGGACTGCAGATTCTTGACGTACTGTTGCAGTTTGCCATTCTGAATCATTTCCTCAATTACGCTTTGGAGAATCTTGCATTCATTTGTATCATGACCCGGCAGCTTGTGAAGTCGACAGAACTTCCCGGAGTCCAGGACCTTCTGTGTAACCTTGAACTTTGGAGGTTCTGGATAGTGTTCAGTATCCTTGGTGGCAAGGAAAATGTTCTCTATGGTATCATTTAGAGGAGTGAGTTCTGATGGGTTGTAAAAGCGAAACTTCTTGTTTGCCTTGTTGTTTTTCCCATCATTGGCCCGTTTCTGCCCCTGGTCATTGCGCTGATTAAGTCGAACGTCAGCGCTTTTGGGAGCTTCAAGAAGTGGGTTAGCATCGATAATCTGAAGAGGTACTGGACCAGTTTCGACCCGCATGTATTCCTCGGCTTTTTTATGGAATTTCTCAAGCGTATTTGGCTCTTTCATTTTGATCCATTTACCAAACTCGCTGTTCTTGTCTATAGCGCCAATTAGAGACATTAAGATCATACGAGGTTCGGGATTCCCTACTTCAGATACAACATCATTAAACCTTTTGAGAAAAGCTTTGACAGACTCTCCTGAATTCTGCCTCATGGATGTAAGAGAGATAACGTCCTTAGCTTTGGTACCTTGCAATCTAAATTGTTCGTTGAATTTGAGAGTTAAATCATCAAATCGGTCAATGGATTTGGGCGGGAGCCTTGTGAACCATAGCGATGCGACGCTTTCTAGATAAAGGGGGAAGCACTAGCACTTGATCTCGTCCGTTGCTTTAGCTGCATTCATGTGCCACTCGTATTTGTACAGGAAGTGATTTGGATCAGAATTTCCGTTATACGGCGGCAGAGTAGGATGAGTGAACTTTCTGTGGAATTCAGCCTTGCGGATCCTCTTTGAGAACGGATTTTTGACGGGAGAGAAGTCCCATTCCCTTTCACAATCCTTGCGAGGCATGTTGTCTTCCATAACTTTCTTTACCACATCCGTGATATATTCCTTCGAGTTGGGTCATTCCGGGGAGCGGACTTCGATCTCTTTTCCTGATGCTCGACGTGGCGAGCGATCGCGTTTAGAGGATCTAGGCCTTTTACTTCCGCTATGGGAAGGTGCCCCCTTCATGGAACTTGCAACTCGTCGGTTATTTCGATTGGAATGGTTTCTAGCTTCCAACTTTGAACCTTTGACATTAGCGTCGTCATTTTGAGGATCGGAAGACGATGAATTTGCATTCTCCTCAAGGTTGACATGGATTTGCGGAGGAGGAGCAGGGTTTGCTTGAGCGTTGAGGAGAGCGCCTCACTTTATCCATCAAGGCTTGATTAGCATCCACAAGAGTTTTATTAGCATCGACTAAGGCTTTGTTGGAAGCGTCCATGCGTTGGCTCAAGTTTGCGGCGACGACATCCAATTCCGCTTTGGTTACTCCAACTCCAGATATTGAATTTTCTCCACCTTCAAAGCGGTTAGTGAGTGGAGTGGTTTCATGATTAGCAACATCGTCGTTTTCCTCAACGACATTGCTAGTGGTCTTCTTAGACTTTGCCATGATCTCGGATAAGGCCTTGAATTTGGAAGATAATTCATCGTCCGGCCTAGATCTTAGATTTGCGGGATCTATGGTAGAAGTAGGCTTAGAACTTCAAGGTGAAGGAAGGTGATGCGAGCTCGGCCCCAAGGTGGGCGCCAAATGTTTTAATCGGAAAATGATCAAACACCAAATACAATGCTTTAAAGAGCGCGTCACCCAATTAGAGGTAAGGTGCTAAGAAAGCACGTCACCAAATTAAGGGCAAGGCACTATGAAAGCGTGTGTGAAGAAAAATGAGACCGCAATTCGCAAAAACAAAGCAATAAGAGAGAACACACAATTTTTAGAGTGGTTCGGTCAAATGTGACCTACATCCACTATGTAAACACTTTCCATTATCACTTTCATGATGCCAAGTACAATACCATACAAATCTCTCTCAATTTACAATGCATCTCTCGTTTTTTCCCTCTTTGATTTGAATCGCACTTAAATTCGCCAACGGAACGGTTGGATCCCCTCAAATATTGATTGAAATGGATGAAAAGTCTTCAACACTTCACTTTAAAGGTAGATCTCTTTGATTCCATAGCATTCCAATGGTAGATCTAAGTTTTTAGAGAGGATAAATGGAGATTTGTATTGCTTGAATGGAGTTTGAATGGATCTTAATGGTGAATCTCCTATGGAAGTGATCGATTAATGGATGGAGATGAGTGGAGCTTTGGAAGCCATGGATGGAGTTTGAGAATGGCTTGGAGAAGTCATTTTAGCAGCCCTTCGGGGTCTTCGAATCCTCCCCCAAAAAGTGTGGACAAAGGAGCTATTTATAGTTGTAGTTGAGGGGTAGTGGCAGTCTTGTAATTATAGAGTGTGGATCTTGGGTTGGTTATAAACTTATTTACGAAAATGCCATTGGGTATGCAATATGACCGACCAGGATGGTGCAACATGGCCGATCAACCTTTGACTTATATGACCGACCAGCATTGATATAACATGATACCGACCCAAAATCTTCTGAATAATACCGACCAGGAACCTTACAGCTCATGCCAGCTGTAATCCCACTAATGTTTTCCATCCGTTTGCATGCTTATGCTACGTCATATGTTCTAGAACCGACCCAGTCTTATTTAAATAGAACGACCAGCCAGCAAACGAAACGATGCCGACCAGGTTCTCTCATGCTGAGCGACCAGCATTTTCATGCTTTGGACCGACTAGGTTTTGTCCTACAAGACCGATCAGTATAATATATGAATGCACAGACTAGAAACTTTACAGCTCATGCCAGCTGTCATTCCACCAACGTTTGCTATCCGCTTGCATGCTGACACCGCCTTTTATACTTGACGCCGATCACCTTATGAACTGCGGACCGACCAGATGGTGATGAGCTGCTTGATCCTAGGCTGATGGTGTTTGACCTGAGGGCTCGTTCTGCTCGACCACAGTAATGAAGGCTCTCCGCTCGACCCCAAGGCCGATGTCCGACCAGTTAATGCTCGTTCGGTGATGTTGCTCAATCAGGGGAGAGTGGATGACCAGCTAGCTAATGCTCGAGCGATCAGCACTTGGAGAGGGGAGACCGACCAGCGCCCGAAGTCTGTACGACCAGCTTGGAGAAGGCTTGATCCAGGTGATAGTTGCTCGTCCTCGCCAGCATGCTTTGTTTGACCGACCAAGGCTGAATCTCTAGACCGACCAAGGGGAAGCTCGACCAGGAGGAGGCTGCTGTTTACTCCAGATTGGTATTTGACCAAGGTTGGCGTAGTTCAATTATGTTGTTTGACAGAATGCCCAAACGAGCTTTTGGCTAGTTAACAGTATGAGATCGAGTCTGAATCCGAAGATGATGAAGAATGATGTTATGTACTTATGTTATTTATGTACTATTATGAGCTATGTAATAATAATGATGTTGACTGTTCTTAGCTATGAATTTACTTAGGTTCTGTACTAGTATGATTTATGTAATGGTAATGTTGACTATGTATGTTATGCTGTATTGTTCTTCTCATTATATGATAATGTTGACTATTTATGTTATGACTAATGCTAATAATTCAAGTTATTTTGTATGCACATTATATGATTGTAACAGATATGTCTGGCGATAGACGACGATCGAGGAGTACATCTCAGCCTACTCCTTCACCATCTCCTGGAGCAGGATCAAGAGCAGGTCCGAGCGGTTCAGTGCCAGATCTTCGCAGAGTTGCGGAGATTGTTCCGAAGAGTGCCAGGTAAATGTTAAAATTTATTTCAATGTAGATTATTTAAACTATATGAAATGTTTATATTAACATCTATACAGGGAATTTGAGATTGAGCCAGAGGATTTCATTTTAGAAGTATCAAGGCAATCTTACACAAGTAGAATGCAGGGCGTTTGGCCCCATTTGGATAGTATCCCAGAACATATCAAGAATGTCATTTTAGCCGATTTATTGGTAAGTATTTTTTATACTAATATTAAAAATTAATATACTGGGAATAATTACAAATAAATGTAATATGCAGGCTGCCGTACGTGTTGAGGAGGAGGACATGGCCACATTTTTGAGTTATTGGAATATGAAGATGCGAAAGAATTATCGAGAGACAATTTCAAGAGCCAAGAGAAGCAGAAAAAAGCCTCCATGTATGAGTGATGATGTTTGGGCAGACTTTCAAGCTTACTGGGATACGGAAGAAGCTAAAGTAAGCTTTAATGATAATATTCATATTTACAATGTTGATTGCATTGTTTTACATCATCGTGTATCAAATTTAATAGAAAGTAGCAGCAAGAAACAAAGCAAATAGAGAAAAGAATCATGCTCTACACCGAGGTGGCTCAAAATCATTTCAACAACATAGAAGGGAGTTGCTATAAATTTTAAATATTTGTGGTACATGGTTAGATAAAAATATAACGTCTATAATCCTGTCTTATCTTTAATGATTTCAGTTTATAAAGCACGAAAAAGAGCCTTCGTTGGCAGACGTATTTAGACACACACATGCGGTGGAGAAAACCGATGAAGAAGGAAATGTGACGTATGAGTTGGCGGATCTGAAGAGTGCACGTATAATGGTAAATTTGCTTATCCATATAAATTAACATGTTTCATACTCGTTCATATCACAGTACATAAGTAAATTTTATGACACTTTTCTTAAAATTATATTGCTATTGCAGGGGAAGTATGATGCGGAGGCTGCTAAAGCGATAGAGGCTAGTGGACAGGAGCTTACAGTTGCAGATTCTGATAGCATATGGCATTCTATCACAGATCCGCCTACTCAAGGAAGGCGATACGGTTTCGGTAATTAGGAGGTAAGACTTTTTATAGACGTAAATTACTGCAATCACGATGCTTTATAAGTATGTAAACCAAGAATACGAGTTAGGGAAAAAAATTCATGTTTAACACTAAATAGTAAAAATTTGTTTAAATAACTTTAATGTGAAATTATTTATTTTGCAGGCCGTTCAACGCGCTTATCAGAGGTCGATGGAGGAGGCGACTATTGCACGGATGCAAGAGTAGATGAATGAGATGATGGACTGGCGAAAAGGCCAGATGCAAAAGGAAATAGACTAGCGCATCGCAGCTTACTTCCAGGAGCACGGATTTATGCCTGGGGAGGGAGGAGAGGGAGATGATTCCGCTGTATATCGAGAGGAGGAAGAAGAAGACGACAGCGAGAACGGGAATGAGGAAGATGATGATTAGTTCGTAGTGTAGGTGCTTTTTTTTAACTTAGACTCTGGTACGTACATATACTTAGTTTTTTTATGTTAAATGTACGTACGATATTATATGGTGTGTTTGGACATGTATGACAGTTTGTGGACGTTGGTATGAAGTTTTTGACATGTACGACTTTATTTGAACGGTTTTATGTTATGATGGGTTTTTTATTTCTGTTTTTTAATGTATTTGATGATGGTATGGTTATGATGGATTAACAGTTGATGAGTATTGGTAAAATAGTGAGATAATAGTGGTGTGGTATTGGTTTTTTGATTGAATGATTGTGGATTGGATTGTAGGAAAGGAATTGCTGTGTACTGCAGCTTTTGGTTTCAGGAAAAGCGACGGCTAGCGACGGCCTATTGGTCAATATATAGCGACGGCTAGCAAAGGCGTATTGGTCAACACAACTACTTGCCACGTCGGATGACACATGGCCACTAGCCATCGCTAACCGTTGCTAAACAAGCGACGTGGCCGTCGCTATCCCCGTTGCTATTCCTGTTGGCAACGACTGTAATAGCGACGACATATAACGACGGCTATATGTCATCGCTATTTAGAGCGTTCCTTGTAGTGTGAATAGCCCCCCAAAATACATTAAAATCAAGTAAACCCATCATTTTGCTGAGTAGTTCCACCTTTTATTTTAAAAAAATCTAATAATACCCTTCCTCGTAGAGCCTCTACGTGGTTTAATAGTGAACCTCGTGGGGCCACAGCCTGGTAAGTAATAATACCACGTAGAGACTCTACATGGTATCATTAATTACCACGCAGTTCCCTTACGAGGTTCGCTACAAAACTACGTAGAGGCACTACGAGATAGACTGAAAACTGGAAAAGATATATATAATTGAAAAGGAGCATGTTCGTCCTTGAATTTTTTTATAAAACTGAGGGGCTACTCAGCAAATTGGTGGATTGAAATAGAATTTGCCTCAGCGAAATATGTCCTTCATGTGTAAAATCATATTGTGTTTTATGTTTTTTTTTCAATATAAAAGGGTGTATTCTGAAGTCTTGATCAACATAAATAAACATGTCTATTTCAGCAACATAAAAGGAAGTAAAATCATAAAGACAACAAAATCTCGATATAGTAACCCAAGAAGAATCTTCCACTTTGATGACACAGGTTTCACGAACATAAGTCACAAATCATTGTCGGCCTTATCAAAAATCAACAATAGTTCCAAACCCAAATCCACCTTTACCGCCGAAAACAGATCCGACAAACCTAGGCCAACCGTTAACTAGTCGTACCACAAGAAATCCGATTCTCACCACTATTCTATTCGGAGAAGGCCTGTAGGCATGTAGTGGCCGGAACAAGCACGCGAACCTCATGACGGTTCCTGTCGATTACCACTGGTCGCGATTGTTCCCAACCGATTAACCGAAGCCTGCTTGCTAATTGCTTCCTTAGGCTTTTGGCTTCGGTCGATCCAGACGGTTTGATTTGTACGTGCTATTGGAAAATTACAAAATTAGTGTTTTCCTCTATTTAGGAATGATGATTTAGGAGTAGTGAGCATATGATAAGTGGAGACCGATTTTGATATGACCATATTTTACGTAGATCACCGTTATGGGCAATTGGATTTGGATGAATCAATGGTAGATGTTAAGAAAAACGTAGATTGCAAAAGTACGGTTGTAAATTTTAGTATGACACAATAATAATTTTTAATATGTTTATGATGCACTAGTGACAATAATTTTTTATATCTTCATAACAATCAAGGCGTCACAAGGGAATAATGAATTGATGATGTTTTTACGACGCATTAGCGATAGTAATGAATTTAGCGACGCTGCTATGTCGTGGGTCGCTAAGGCGTCACTAACTGACGTCGGAAAATTACCTTTTTACTTGTAGTGCGTTGGAAATCAGCCGGCGCAAACCATCGTCCCTCTCGTCAAAATTTTCAATGTTTCTTGTAGTGTATATAATGCCATATTTATATCCAATTTTGAAATCAACGTCGAATATTTACATTCGCGTAGATATAGATATTTGATAATTGTCATGTTAGCTATCGATATATCAAGAAATATATATAAAAAAAATTGATTTGTTGTAAACTTTTTTCAGTTCCTTTGATAATAAAAACATGAAAAATAAACATATAAATCGATAATAAGTAGTTTTCTACGACTAATATGCAACTAGTTTATGTAATACAAATTACCAGTTTAATAAAAAGCTAACAGCATGTCCATAGTTGTATCAGAGTGCAAAAAATCTAAACAAAAGTGGAACGTGTACTTCTTAAAAGTGAATATTTTAATGTGCATATGTTTTTATCTTTTTTTTAATACCGGATAGTCGTCTATTTTTCAAACATGAATGTAAACGAATATCGTATATTTAAGGTATATCAATCCCTTAAATCTACTAGTTAACTCAATGCCAAATATTTAAATACTGTAAACAATGTAAAACAAATAAACTATTCACTTCCTGAACTGAAAAAAAAAGAATAAAAAATCTACAAATAAAGAAACGCTTCTGTTAGTACCGCATTAGAAGATCTGCTTTGATCAGTTGGATTTAGACAGAAAATAAAGATGTAGAAATGATATTGACAGAGTACTAATTAACTTGCAATATTATTTCGTATATTTTGGATATATCCATTAATCACATAAATAAAACGTTAGGATAACATAAGCAAGGGTAATAATTAACCTGCAGTTACAAAGTAGAGGATAACATAAATATTAACAGGGGTGGATACTATGATCATAAGCGACTATTCATTTATATAAAATTAACACCCCCAGAGAGCAATATTATTCATATATTATGAGTTGGAGAAAATAAGGTGATTGATCATCAAGGCTTATGAGGTTCGAGTTGTGCTTTCTCAGCTACTTCATCAGGACCCTGCAGCAGCCTGGTCCCGGAATTTGATACCCAGGTAGATCCAAGGGGCCTCCTGTAAAATCAGTGTATGCATCTCATTTTTGCTACATTTATTCAATATGGAAAGCATCGGCTATACCTTATTCTTAAATTCAACTACTTACCGGCTGTAGTCTCAGAATTAAAATGTGCAGTAGCAGCCAAAAGAAGATAAAATATAACCAAAGTTTTCACTGAGATGGCCATGATCGTATTACTTTTTTATGGTGTAGTAAGATGAAGAGATTGTAATGAAAATGCTGCTTTATTTATAAGCATAAAATAAACCAGCAAAATATCAATGTGGCTGTCATGCATTCAATTCACAGGGCTATGTTGAGTAGTTTTCTTACACCTAATCCGATAACTATCAATTAGCTGGGCCAAGTAACTATATTGAAAATAAAATTATTAATGTTCTTTTTTTTGTATATATGCTTATATTTTATAACAACTTTTATAGTTTCATAAATAAAATTAGTTTTACTTTTCAAATTTGTAATTTAAGTTACTGCACGATTCTAAAATAACATAAAATACGTTGTCCATACGGACATCAAACTAAATACTGTTTGCATCTGGATAATTTTTTGTTCTTTCCTATTGAATGATCGTGATACAAGGACATTTTGGATCGCGTTCTTTTCGATCATCACCGACTTTCCATGCTATTTCCTACTTATTATTTAGTGCAACTGACTTCCTCCTCCTGCATTGACTTAAGACTTCATTTTTCCTCAAGTTCTTATCATACTTTTTTATCAGAAATAAGATAACAAAATAATGTATTACAGAAGTATACCTGCAATATTATTTCAACAAATATACGATTAATGATTAATGATTATTATGAAATGGACGTTGATGCCGAACCACGACAAAAAAATTGTGTTCTTCCGTATTACTTTACTATATCTTTGGATTACTGTGTTCATATTACACATACACTCAAGGGTTGGCATGTGTTGAATCGGTAACAATTCCCTACGTCAATCGTTGGTATGCGTACCAAATTTTCATAACTCTTTCCAACGTATTCACAGGGTGTTTTCAACGGTAACCAATGGCATATTAGAACATGTAATATATCTTGTTAACCAAATAGTCATTGAAAACAGTTAGAAGTTATTGGCAATTGTTGTTAATAATCACGCTTTTCGGATGTGTGATGTTGACTCTAAACTGTTCCACAAATCTGCTGATCAAACCATTTCAAGATGTAATGGAGTCCGCTTCAACCTGCCTGAGCCACATTGCAGCTATATCTATTAAGTAAAGCGAAAAACACTTCGCCATGATAGTTTCTGAGGTTTAGAGGACTTTCATATGTTAGATAAATCTCATTAAGCGGGCAGTCGGATGCTTCCGACCAGCATATAGTTCGAACACCAGTGGCTAGAAATCTGATGGGTTGCGAGAATTTCTGATATCTAGAGAAAACCAATTACGAGCCATATTTTCCAAGTCCGTGGAAGAGGCACCACCTCGTGTGAATCGATGGATGACATCTGCGATCTGAGATCCATTAACAAAAGCAACAGACGAATTGAGATTATTGAAAGCGACACTGATGCCCCTAGTGTTTAAGTCCATATGAGGGATCGGTTGATTAGGGAGAAGAAATTCCAGTTGAATTCCAACTTGAGAGACTACATCGGGAACAATCCTGTCTTCCGAAACCGTGGGAGCACTCCTATCCAAAGCTGCGCGCACCGACGCTTGAACAACATTTCCAACAGCGGACCCTACGACTTGACTGACCAAAGCATTACGGGCAGAAGGGACATCAGGATTAGGGTGCCCCCGAGTGTAGCGGGGCTGGCACCGTTTCGGGGTGCGGCGTTGGCCTGTTGATTAGTTTGTGTGGTAGCCCCCATTTCTTGAGTCGTAGGCGGAGAAACATTGGTACTAGTTCCGATAATGTCCCCCTTGCCAGTCAGCCTTAAAGTGCTCCTTATCATGTCCTCAATATGGGAAGGAAAGGTATTAAAAACATCTTTCTATCGCACATGTGACGAACCGTACTTCCACCTACTTCAAACCGACCAAAAACCGAAACCCACATCGGTTCAAGGTAAGCAAAAGTACGTTTCGTTAGTGTTTATCGGAGCAAACACAGCAGAATACAAAGCTCACATCGGAACAGATAAAATATAATAAGAATATTGTATTACAGCAGAAACAATTTTGAACACAAATCTGATTTTACATACCATACCATCGGGACCACGCCGCATGCCGCGTAACGGGTTTCCTCCCAAGGATACATGCACTACCAACTACCAAAAATTGAATTATGAAGCTAACAATGCAACAAACAATGTGTAGTTCCTCAAACTACCCACTAGGTTTTAATTCCCAAACATAGATTTTCGAAAATCCAATTAACTTTTCAGAAGTTATTTCTTTGGACTTTATGCCCTATTTCTTATTTTCGAATCATTTGAAATACATATATAGCTTTTATACCAAATTAGCTTTCACTTCAGGATCTCAAACAAAAACGTATTTGAAAACCTCAAATATCTGCTATACAAGCATATTAAAATATACGCCACCTGATCGAGAGATCCTCCTGATGACCGGGCTCTAGGTACGCCTTACCGTCACGATAATAATCCAGGTATGTCCTCTCTCCACCTCGAGAGTGAACTATACCATACATCCCCGACCTTTCATCACCAGTGTCGTTACCCTATCATTGGTAACACATAGAAATCATTTTTTATCCCGAAGTGGGGAAAACCATTTCGCAATAATAATAATCACAAGTACTTTCAAATCATAGTACTTCACATCAGCAATTCACACATATGATCAGTCACTATTAATCATATAACCTTTGAGATCGTATGTCTCAAAGAAGGGTGTTAAGCAAGAGAATAAATTCCCTGCCACCAAACATATATATCATTAATAGCAATTAATCGGTTATGTGATGAACTAAAATGTCAAACACATAATACATTTCTAAATCATTTAGAAAACATCGGGTTTAGACTCCAAATCCTTTCTGTTTCATAAAACATTTTTATAAAGCATTCCAGTCCAAAATCAGGAAAAACATTTCTTTTCACTTAAGAAAATCACATTTCAAAACATTCATTAAATTGACATGAACCCAAAAGCATCGCTAAACACCTCATAGTCCAATCGTAAAGTATTTCACAAGGTGTTAGCATACAAGTATTATTTACACAAACCCATGTTAAATGTAAAAGGAATTATTTGCTTATAGACAGGTCGAGCACAATCCAAACAATCGATCAATCGCAATAATGAACTTGTATTATCAACCACATATAATCATATAAGTTCACTAACAATTACGGATATTAAACTAGCCCTTAATCGGTTGATGGCTTCTCACATACTTGAGTGACTGCCCAAATTCTACTTAAAGATCGAATCTTTAAGGGTTTAATTTACATTACAACATCAAATCACTTACTAATAACCCAAACATAATACCAAAATCAAATCAAGGCATGTATATTTATGATATTCCATAAAGGTGCAACTTTGTGAACCTAACTTAAAGGTTTTCGCTCAAAACTCTAAACAAATTGCCATTTTTACTTCATGAACCTATTTAGGATTTTTAAGCAATCATATACCATCAAATCTTCCATGAATTCACCATTAAAACTCTAAGACACATTTCAACAAACACCTTATATGCAATAATTAAATCAAGCAACAAAACCCTTAAAAACGTTTAGATTTTTTCACTGTTATTGCTCCAAAATCTTCATTACCAAGACGAACAAGCCAACGAACACTGCTACCGCTTCTCGTACTGCTTTCAATCCCATTTCTATTAGCAGCTGGTGATTGCTCTGCTAATTTTTGTATGAAAATAAATTAATAACGATATTCATTATATATATTCATATATAAGGACCTTTTATTTTATTATTATTCTAATTTATACTTACTAAAATTATAAAAATTATATATCAATGGGTTCTATATTTCGATATGATTCTAATGCTTCCAACGGCAAGCTAATCGGAATTAAACTGAGTGAGATATCAGCTTTTAAAGTTTAACTAAATTAAATTTAAAAAAATAAAATTAAACCACACTAATCTGGCCCAAGCTCAATAGCTTTTCCACGTTCAAAACCCGCCCCAGCACCCTCTTCTTCTTCCACCGTCGCGCTCCTCTCCTAATTCACGCACCTGGAAGAAATAAATGCACACACCGTGCACGGTGCACACACCAAAACTCCATCATGCTCAAATCCGAGACCATCAACAAATTTCTCTTCACCTCCTCGTCTCAACGCACCCACACGCCTGAACCGCGGCCCCTTCGTTTGAAATCCGATCATCACGTCGACAAGAAAAATTACGAGACCCCTTAATGTCACACCCTTCATTAGTACACCGAACTCCGTCAAATTTTGTTGCTGCAAAGCCCACTCCTTCCTCATCGTCATGCCATACTCCGCTTTGCCTATCGTTTCCAGTTTCTCCAATGAATCGAAAAACTAGTTTTCAACATTTCCATTCATCTACATGGAATCGTGTCATTTTCACATCAAAAATACTACATCTCCTACTAATCATTACGGAGTAGACGACGTTGATCGATTCTTCCTGAATTGGGAGATATAACTTCTGGAATTGCAATCCCATTTCTTCTATTCTCAGATTTTGATTGATAACTCTCTCCACTCTCAATGAAAACTCAATCCGTTAATTTCTAAAATTTGGAAACGATGATCCAAACAAGTTTCACGTTGATTATTTTAGCCAAAAACGAAGGGATTAGGAGATATGGATTTTAGATTGAGTGGAAGTGGTATTTTTTCACTATTGGAATTGAAAACATGAAGAAGCATAACATACAGATCGTAGAAATGGATTGATGGAGGAGAGTATGTCTGTATGTCTATTTATATAGAGATTGGAAAGGGCATATTAGTTATTTAATCATGGAACACTTGACTACATCCTGAGGTTTCTTGCATGCATGGAGATAGATAAAAAGACACATCATCCTTTATCCTTATCTTAAGGGTTAAATAATTCATTTAAATAGGCAACACTTTTGTGACGCTTATAAATGTGTCTAATTTAGCCATATTCATTAATGTAGCCTTTACAGGTCTCAAATGTCAAAACTATGGATTAACAAAATTAAACAAATAATATTTCCATAACTTATCCTTTTACCAAATCATATTTGTACTATTTTTAATCCAAATTCATTCCTTTTGGACTATTTCAATTTTATTCCTGCCCAAATCCAAATTAATTTTGATCTTTATGAAATTTGGAAATTTTTAGCTGGTTCCAAATTTCCGGGTCGTTACATTCTCCCCCACTTAAAATGATTTCGTCCTCGAAATCGAAGTCAGAACTAATTGTCAAATACCTAACCAATACCTTGACCGCCCAAATAGTCGAGAATTCAAATTTCTTAATTATCATCTCTAGCAATTAATTAGTGGATTAAATTTTCCAAAACTTAGCTTTCATCAAAATATATATCCCTTTCTATGAAAATATACTTTGGACAAAACTATTTCATAAAAAATGGGTTAGACTGCTCTGTTCAAATGGTTAGAAACACCTATCGATATAGTGGATCCTTACTGTACCGACCAATGTTCATAACACACTCAACAAATTAATCCAACAAAAAAACCATTTGTTTACCAATTTACAAATATGCCTCTCGTATATATACATTCACTCACAACTGATTCTAGGTTATTACTAACCCTATCTCTAATGAGTTACTTGTCCTAGGATACCATTGATCCTATCTCTGACAAGTATATATCCCATGGAGCCAAGGTTTATCTAACCAAAGATCTGATACCAAGTGTGAAGACCCGCACTTCCACCTACTTCAAACCGACCAAAAAATAAAACCCACATCGATTCAAGGTAAGTAAAAGTATGTTTCATTAAGGTTTATCAGAGAAAATGCAGCAGAATACAAAGCTCACAGCGGAACAGATAAAATATAATTAGAATATATTATTGCAGCGGAAACATTTTTGAATATAAATCTGATTTTACATACCATTACTCCATGAGGATTTAACATAATATACCAATAATAGAGTACGTCCGACCTTCATACGAAACTTCAGCTCTCTTTAGAACTCCAAGTTTTAAAGCTTGAGCTCAATCTCGAAAACTGAAAAACAAACGAATAGACCGCCCGTGTGGAAATTATGGGCACCTGCAGTTTGCAAGGGAAAAACAAACTACGAGTCATTCATGGGATTGGTGTGAGAAAACTTTACTAACCAGCCTTATACTTAGCCTTATTTTGAATAAGGTATCTCAGGACCACGTTGAATGTCATGGAACAAGTTTCCTCCCAAGGATACGTGAACCACCAATTACCAAAAATAGACTTATGAAGCTAACAATTCAACAAACAATATGTAGTTTCTCAAAATACCCACTAGGGTTTAATTCCCTAACTTACATTTTCAAAAATCCAATTGACTTTTTAGTAGTTATTTCTTTGGACTTTATACCCGATTTCTTATTTTCAAATCATTTGAAATACATATATAGCTTTCATTTCAAATTAGCTTTCACTTCAGTATCTCAAACCAAAACGTATTCGAAACCCTCAAATAACTACTATACAAGCAAATTAAAATATATACCACCTGATCGAGAGATCCTCGTGATGGCCAGGCTCCAGGTACACCTTACCATCACGATAATAATCCAGGTACGTCCTCTCTCCACCTTGAGAGCAAACCATACCATACATCCCCAACTTTTCATCACCAGTGTCGTTACCCGATCATTGTTAACACATAGAAATCATTTTTATATCCTGAAGTGGGGAAAACCATTTCGGAATAAAAATAATCACAAGTACTTTCAAATCATAGTACTTCACATCAACAATTCACACATATGATCAGTCACTATTAATCATATAACCTTTGAGCTTGTACTTCTCAAAGAAGGTTGTTAAGCAAGAGAATAAATTCTCTGCCACCAAATAGATATATCATTAATAGCAACTAATCGGTTATATGATGAAGGACAATGTCAAACACGTAATACATTTCTAAATCATTTCAGAAACATCGGGTTTAGCCCTTGAAATCCTTTCTTTTTTATTAAACATTTTTATAAAACATTCCTGTCCAAAATCAGGAAAACATTTCTTTTCACTTAAGAAAATAACATTTCAAAACATTAATTAAATTAAAATGAACCCAAATGCATTGTTAAACACCTCATAGTCCAATCGTGAAGTGTTTCACAAGGTGTTTGCACACAAGTACTATCTACACAATCCTATGCCAAATGTAAAAGCAATCATTTGCCCATAAACTGGTCGAGCACAATCCAAAAAATCAATCAATCACAATAATGAACTTATATTATCAACCACATATAATCATATAAGTTCACTAACAATTATGGATATTAAACTAGCCCTTAATCAGTTGATAGCTTCTCACATACTTGAGTGACTACCCAAATTCTACTTAAAGATTGAATCTTTAAGGGTTTAATTTACATTACCACATCAAATCATTTTCTAATATCCCAAACATAATACCAAAATTAAATCTAGGAATGTAGATTTATGATATTCCGTAAAGGTGCAACTTTGTGAACCTAACATAAAGGTTTTCACTCAAAACTCTAAACAAATTGCCATTTTTACTTCATAAACCTATTTAGAATTCTTAAGCAATCATATACCATCAAATCATCCATGAATTCACCACTAAAACTCTAAGAAACATTTCAATAAACACCTTATATGCAATAATTAAATCAAGCAACAAAACCCTTTAAAAAGTTTAGTTTTTCTCACCATTAAAGCTCCACAATCTTCATTACCAAGATGAACAAGCCAATGAACACTGCTATCGCTACTCTTGCTGCTTTGAATCCCATTTCTATTAGCAGCTGGTGATTTCTCTGCTATTTTTTGTATAAAGATAAATTAATAGCGATATCCGTTATATATATTCATATATAAGGGCCTTTTATTTTATTATTATTATAATTTATACTTACTAAAATTATCAAAATTACATATCAATGGATTTTATATTTCGATATGATTCTAATACCTCCAACGGCGAGTTAATCGGATTTAAATTAAGTGAGATATTAGCTTTTAAACCATGCCAATCTGGCCTAAGCCCAATAGCTTTACCACGTTCAAAACCCCGACCCATCTCCCTCTTCTTCTTCCACCCTTGCACTCCTCTTCTAATTCACGCACCTGGATGAAACAAATGCAAGCACTATGCACTATGCACACAACAAAACTCCATCATGCTCAAATCCGAGACCATCAACAAATTTCTCTTCACCTCCTCATCTCAACGCACGCACATGCCTGAACCTCGGCCCCTTCGTTTGAAATCTGATCATCATGCCAACAGGAAAAATTACGAGACCCCTTAATGTCACACCCTTCATTAGTACAGCAAACCCTGACAAATTTTGTCACAGCAAAACCCACTCCTTCCTCATCGTCGTGCCACAGTCCGCTTCGCCTATCGTTGCCTGTTTCTCCGATGAACCCAAAACTTAGTTTTCAACATTTCCGATCATCGACACTGAATCACTCCATTCTCACATCAAAAATATTATATCTCCTACTGATCGTAACAGCGCAGACGACGCTAAATGATTCTCCTAGATTAGATGACATGGTTTTCCGAAATTTCGAACCCATTTCTTTTATTCCCAGATTTTGATTGATAACTCTCTCCACTCTCAACGAAAACTCGATTTGTTAATTTCTAAAAATCGGAAATGATGATCCGGACAACTTTCACATTGATTATTTTAGCCAAAAACAAAGGATCAGGAGATATGGATTATCGATTGAGTGGAAGCGGTATTTTTCATCGTTGGAATTTTAAATAGGAAGAAGCATTACATACAAATCATAGAAATGGATTAATGGAGGAGAGTATGTCTATACGTCTGTTTATATAGAGATTGGAATGGGGATATTAATTATTTAATCATGGAACACTTGGCTACATCCTAAGGTATCTTGCATGCACAGTGACAGATACAAAGGCACATGATCCTTTATCCTTATCTTAATGGTTAATTAATTAATTTAAATTGGCAATACTTTTGTGACACTTATAAATGTGTCTAATTTAGCCATACTCATTAATGTAGCATTTATAGGTCTTAAATATCGAAACTATGGATTATCAAAATCAAATAAATAATATTTCAATAACTTTTCCTTTTACCAAATCATATTTGTACAATTTTTAATCCAAAATTCATTCCTTTTGAACTATTTCAATTTTATTCCTACCCAAATCCAAATTAATTCTAATCTTTATGAAATTTGGAAATTTTAAATTGGTTCTAGATTTCTAGGTCGTTACAGCATAAGTCTAGCGTTCAAATCCGTAGCTAAGTTCTTAGTCATTCCATCGACATCTTCTCGAGTGACGTAGTTTGATGGAACTCCAGTCGAAGGATGTTCTTTACTTCCTCCCCCTTTTGTACCTTGAGCTTCAGCAATAGCGTCGTGCTTCTTGTTCTTAACCATGATGAAAAGCGAGTAACAAAGTTGAAAATTAAAACTGAAGACGAAATCCAAAGACAAACCCGAGAATCTAATCTGAAGAAGAAGTCAAAGTTGTGCTCCCCTGTTCCTGGCACGCCAAAGCGTTAACGTGGGGAATTTTCTTCGATTCAATACACACCACCCCTCGAGTGTAAGTGTAATATGAACATAGTAATACAAAAATATAGTAAAGTAATGCGAAAGAACACAACTTTTTATAGTGATTCGGCACTAACGACTACGTCCACTTCATAATAATCATTCATCGTATATTTGTCGATTACAATGATTGTACAAGTTCGGACAATTTCTGTGTACAAAGTTGCATAATAGAACAACAAATAGTTTGTTAATTCTAAACTTTGTCCGAAAGAGCCCTTCTTCTTCGTTCGCCGGAAAGCATGCTGGCTTGGTCAATGACGTCTAAGAAATTCAAAAATATCCAAGAATGTCCAAAACAGTCCAAAAGTAGTGGAAAAGACCTTGTGAATGTCTAAAGAGTTGAAGGAAAGCGTTTGTGCAACGTTTTAGTGGTCCAAGCTATGTCCAATAGCCACGGAGAAGAAGATGTAAGCCAATAATGGTGCTTGAGAGCTTCAAGGGTGATAAAAATTCAACCCCTTTGAATGCCAAGCTTGGGGGTATTTATAGGAGTGAGTTGGTAGCGGAGTAGCTGAGATTGGGGGCTACACACCAAAAATTCGTATCCCAGAAAGAGCCATACCCTGATAATCGTATCCCTTTGATAAGGGATTCGAAATTTCGAATCCTCTAAGGGATACGAGAAAAAGGGGGAAATCTATGCTTGCCAAATCTGAGGCTTGCCGTGTTAAGTTGATCCGAGGATTTTGAGTGATCGACGCACGTTCATGAAAATAGGTGTAACTTTCAAACCGTAAGGTCATTTGGGCTAAACAAAATTTACACCTGAAGCTAACTCAAAGTGCTACAATGGTTTTATTTTTTGAGGAAGGCGGGTATGTAGCGTGGAGCTACACAGCCGGTTACGCATAGTAATAAGTAGCTAGAAGTATAACTAGTTGACAGGCTCAACCAATGGCATAAAAGTCCGGGCCAAGGAGGCCAATATAGCTAATACAAGCTTAATACAAAGCAAAAATATGCGTCATATAGTTTAGAACATAGCACATAGCAAGTGACTACAAGCCAAAATAGAGAAAAGAAGGCAATAATAGACCACAACAGCAATCAAAGCGGGATTTGGGTGCTACTTTCTTGTGATCCAGGCGACTGAGGTATAGGAAGAGATATCCTGAACTGAGTGGGTCTGCTCGATCCTGTCCATGAATCGAAAAGATGCAAGATGTGATGAAAAATACCCATCAGGAGTTTCTTGGGTCTGCTGAAGATGTGAGCGTTGCGTTCTAGCCAAATACTCCAGGCAAAGAAAGCCACTAAAGAATCCCGTATAGGGTCTAGGAGGTTATGCTGCCAATACTCGAAAAAAGAGTGAATCGAAGGGATGAAGCCAAGAAGAAAGGAGCTGATTGCAGCCCAAACAGTGTAGGAAAAATCACATTCAAAGAAAAGATGAGTGAGGGATTCATTATGATGGTTACAGAGGACGCAAGAAGGGTCAATATTGTTGTTAAAGCGATGAAGGCGGTCTTTGTTGTTGATGCGATTGGGGATGAGAAGCCATTGGAAGAAGATGACACGGGGAAGAGGGCTACAATGGTTACAGTGCAAAGTACCATAATCCATGTTTTCATTCCCAAAATAGGTCATCTAAAGTGGTTTCAGGTCATTTTTCTGTTTAGGTCGCGACTTCAGCCAAAATGCTTTACATTTTTGATGATGGTTCTGACGATTGAGCGCACCGTTAACCAAAACTTGATGTGCGACATCTTTGACCAAAAAGCGTGTCAACAATAACACTATATGTATACCAATTGAAACTTGTGATGCTTATATGAATTAAATCTAAGTAACTAATTTTAAGAGGAAAATAAATAAAAGAAATCATAGGCACATGTAAAAATAATAGCAAAGTCACAAATTTCTATCTTTAGTGTGTCAAAATTGCCGATTAAGTTCTTGGTAAAATTTCATCTATTGATGATCGTTTTTTTTCAATTGTGTAGTTGTACACTTCTGCTGAAATACTTTATTTTATTATCTTATTTCTGATAATAAAGTATGATAAGAACTAAGGAAAATAATGAAGTCTTAAGTCAGTGCAGGAGGAGGAAGTCGGTTACACTAAGAAATAATTAGGAAATAGCGCGGAAAGTAGGTCTTGATCAAAAAGACCGTGGTGTAAAACGTCCTTGTATTACGATCACTCAATAGGAAAGCACAAAAAATTCTCCAGGTGCAAACAATATTTATTTTGATGTTGGTATGGACATCATATTTTAAATAATTTTAGAATTGTGCAGTAACTTAAATTACACAGAAATTAAAAACTAAAACAAATTTTAATTATAAAACTATATAAGTTGTTACAAAATATAAGCATATATACCTTTTCAAAAAGAATGCCATGTTTCCATATTTTTACTTCCGTACTTCGCACAGCTGATTGATAGTTATCAGATTAGCTGATTGATATTTTGATGGTTTATTTTTTGCATATAAATAAAGCAGCATTTTCGTTACAACTCTTCATCTTATTGCATCATACATTACTGGCTAATACGATCTCGCTTTCAATAATAAGTCTGGTTATATTTTATCTTCTTTTGCGTAGTCAAATCTCCACCCTTTGCGATGACAAAAGAAACTAAAAAAATAAATAGATATGTGGTCGCTATGGCGTCTCCAGATTTTCATGGCGTCACAAATGCATGGATAATTTACAACGCATCTACGACGATAGTTTGAAAGTAGCGTAATGTTCATGGAATCACTATGGTGAAGCTACTTAGTTATGTCCTTATAACTCTTAAGTAATGGCTTAGTGACGAAATTAAATTTGGTAACGCCATGCCGACATTGGGTCGTTACGGCACCGCTATTCTATGTAAGAAATCGATCATTATTCTTGTAGTGTGACTCTCAATGACATTAAGCAAAAGTCTGGCAAGACTCTGAGGAAATTCTTAAAATGGTATAACTTTGCAGTAGTTCGGTCGACAGACCCGATCGTTCTATGGTTTTGATATTCGTAGAATCTGGAGTTTTTCAAAAATTTGATTTTAAGACTTCACTGCACCGGGACACGCTGAGGGATCTCAGAGAATTTTATTTCACAGTTGAAAGATTCCTTTGGGAAGAGGATGCGAGAAGTGACAAAACGGTTTTTGTAACAACCCGGAATTTTGACAATAATTAGTTATTTAATTAGAATCCCAAAATTGGAATTTCTACAAACAACGGAATTTGACCATGAAACTTTAACCGATGCGTTCGTCTCGAAATTCAGGTCAACTATTGTAAAGGCTCGCAAATCCATACCCTTTTGAGTTGACTAATATTACACACGTCCAACACAATGTGCACAGAAATATGAATCTTTAATAGAAAGAAATTAGAGGATGAGATATGAAAGAAAGAAATATTAGAATAGAAGAAGAAGAAGAAGAAGAAGACAACACAAAATCAGAATCTCACATCGTAGCGGAACAGAATATAATATAGAAATAAATTTTTATAAATACTTGAATAAATATACTTACGTACATCAGACAAATCTGGACAGTTATAATATCCTGTCCTCAAGTACAATACAAGGCGGAGAGATAAATCATACATCTGAACTCCTCCAGCTCGTCTTCTGGATAGTCTAGTGAATTGCTTAACTTTAAAAAATACTATTTCAAAGAAAAGAATAATATGACCAGCCCACACATAAACATGGACGGTTTTTACCTTACTATAACGCAAAACATTTTGATATAGAAATCCAGTGATATTATAATAGTGTCTATCAAATAAATAACCAAATAGCAGAATGCTTGCATCTCACGCTCTACACACATAGTATAAAATCAAAAACCGTGGGGCTCTTATTTGAGAATGGATTCTAACTATGGGAAGATATAGGCCACCTCCCGATCAGTGTACCTCCGGAGATGATTACACTAGGGTTCAGCATGAACATCTTGCAACTCAAGCTAAACAGCACCGGTCATTCATTTAGCTTGAGTGGACCGAATATATCATCACCACGTTTGGAGGCCAGCCACCGAACCGAAAGCATACAAAAATAGGGAATAATCGAGGCATTTTATTTCTCCAGATCAGGTAATGATATACCCTGCTTGGGAACGACCCAACTAGCCATGCGACGTACCCGATTTCTGCCATTTCCCGGTTGATGAGGCTTGAGGTTAAGCTTACCATTTCAGAATAGCACATCTTCATTCACTTTGAATGCCACATTCTCATATCTGCTAGAAACCACTAATTGATTTCCACAAAAATACACTACTGTTAAGCAAGAGAAGTTGTCTTCTCCGCCACCAAACTTGGTACGTTTGAAGAAATCAACGTACATGACCCCATCGGAAATATTCTGTCAGACATCTGTCCATACAAGTCATACAGGAACATGATGAACCGAAGTCACCCTCCTACCACATCCTAGGAATCACCCTATGGATCAGTAGCGGGTAGTCCTTACAATCCGTAGATTTCAATTGCGATAGAACCACAATATATCTTTGCCTGCAGACCAGAGACTACAGGTAGTTCTTCCATATATGAATATCCACAATCTTCAATTTCTCCATCTTCAATCAGCAACTTCCCTATTTACGTATTTGCTGGACTAATGGTTTTCAAATATAAACCCTACCAACAATCACATAGGCTAGGTTTTGATAGTCGGTTATTTAATCATCAAAATATACAACCATGCATCCATGAAAATAAGGTGGGTCCACTAGTTCAATATACCACATCATTTGGCCTTTTTAATTTACTATTCAATAGTTGGAACTTCAAAATCTTTTCAATCTTGTAAACATAACATTTCCCTTCTTACATTAATATAAGAATACCTGCAATCCATTTATTTAAAATACTTAGAAAAATACGTCATAACTTTATCCAGTTTTTTCCATTTAACCCTCACTTATAAATCACTTGATCCAGTATTACTTATTTCTTAAAACTGGAAGCTAAGTTCCTTTTATAAAATGTACCTTTATTAATCGTAACTTAATATTCGTAAAAACAATGTCATCGATTCCATTTCTAACAACTTTACAAACTAGTATCATCTATTGACAATAATGAAGTCGTTCAAGTTGGGGTATTCTATTTACCTCTTAGACCTTAATCGATAACATTCTTATCTCGAGATAGATACAAGTTTGTAATTTCAAACTGATACCTTAATATTATACAACCTTATTTATTTATCCCGTTTAAAAACATGGTTTTATAGACCATTCCACATATTGAAAATCTCCATCTCAAATATATTGCTACTACTTAATTCAATGATTAAGTAAATACTTATTAAAAACATCTCCTTTTAATTTAAAATTTCTTTAAACAATTTGTCATATAACTCGAATTTTTATTACAAAATCCTATTATGAAACTCTACACAAAAAATCCCTTTCTTCCCGTTCATTTAACCAAATTTCATTATTTAGAATCCTAATTTAAAATAAATGGATTAGCTTTACAGTCCCTTTCATAAACCTTCTATAAAGCTCAGGTTTGCTATAGAATTCATTCATAAATTTCTTTCAAAATCCAATTAGATTTTTTCACAAACTGGATTGTTTTCTTAAATGAATTCATTTAAGATGTAATGACTTAAATTATTAATAATTAAAATAATAATAAATATTGATTTCTTTTTAATAATTTTATTCAAAATATTTCGTACGAAATAGATTCCAAAATCCAATTTCAGTTATAAATAAATTTATTACTCCATTTTTATCGATTTACCAGATGACAAATCAACATTTATATTACATTTCATTCTTAGGCCATCTACTATCAATTACTCAACCAATATCACCCATTGGTTATTAACGGACAATAATTGCATTTTTGATTCAACAATCACAATTAGAAACTCAGATTTGATTAAATGATTCATATAATATAATATGAAAATAAACAACATATTTGAGGAATCCAGTTGAATCCCTCCAACATGTCCTTCCCTACATTCGAATAGGTTACCTCAAATTCAATTCAATATGACAATAAATTTATGATAAACAAAAATAAACAGTTTAACCGAAAATAAGAAATCAGTCAATAACAATAATCCAAACACATCAACTATCAATTTAATACGATTATATTATTATAAATGTAACCAAAAAGGTAAGTTACTCACTGGGGAATATAATTGTTAAAATAATGATTTCATTTCATTTAAATTAAACAACCATTTAATTTAACCATCACATATAACAATAAACAACATACATTCAAACAATCATCAAATCATCTAATGACTATTTCAAAAATGGTTATTTTTAACTTGATTAAATTAATATAAATTCACACAAATGCCTAATCAACATTAAAATGACTATTTAAATCTCTGTTGGCTTCCTTTATATTCCAAAAGCATATATAGTTATACAGAAACCATTTTGGTTAAATTCCAGGTTAAAACGGTTTTAAATTTATTAAAAGCCCATATATTTTATTTAATAAATTGCTATAATTTATAAACGATTCCACAACGACTATTTGAAAATTTGATTTGGACATAAAACAAAATCTACAATATGAAATCTCAAATTTTCTCTTTCACTAGATAATTATAATCAATTAGATCCTAACGTTTCATGTTTTATGGAATTTCGACTTAAAACGGATTCTGTATGTTCAATTAAAGTTCAAAACTCAATATTACGAACTACCACGATGTCACGGGCTCGTTTTAATTACATTATAAATCATATTTTCAAACTTCGTTAAATAAATAAAAATCCAATAATATTTCCAAATCAATATTTAAACCAAATTAAATATTTAAATAAAACAGTTAAAAATAAGGGTTATTAAGAATTTCATGTTTGGAGATTCGCGAACAGAGTTTGCATGAAGAAGTTACGGGAAAAATATGAAAAAAGGGACGGAAATAAATAAATGTAATAATTAATATATATATATGTTTCCCTCTTTGACCACACCTTATTGGGAAAACCGGCTAGAGGGCGGTTGACCACCCTTAGGGAGGGTGTCGATCGCTTCGGGCCTGTAGTGCCCAATGATGGCTAGGTTTTAAGGGGCAATTTCATTATATTTTATAATATGAATGGACAGATTTTAATGTAATTTGTTTTAACGGTACTAGGCCAACTCAACACTTATAAATAAAGGGGTAAGGCCTCATTCTTTTTTGCACAAATCTGTGAGCAGCAGCGAAGCTCTGCCATTTTCCTCCTTCTTCAAACCTAATTCTTAGTCAAAAATATATTCTTATACAGGAAATCAAATCCAAATCACATAGTATTAAGAGGATTATCAAATCCAATGGAAAAGAATGCAAATTAGCACTCAACAATAGATTCTCCCCTCTCTTCCCATTTTCTTACATCTCCACAGATCTGGAATTTTCCCATTTTCAGATAAATTGTAGATTTATAAAAATTTGGGAATTGTAGGCTTAAAGGGTTCAAACTTTGGATTTGGATTCTTTAAGGTGAGTGGGAAATTTACGAATATAGTTATAATAGCTTATTTATTTCGTTTGAATTAGGTCTAAAATTTTATGCCTATTTCTATCAGATCTGTTCATTTAAATTGTTGTAATTGGATTGACACCCATCAGATCTGATTGTAAACTTTGTTAAAACTTGTAAATTGTAAATTGCGGTTAGGCATAATGTTAATTGTAGGATTCTTAAATTTGTTTACAAGTATTCCTAAAATTATGTTGTAAAATACATTGCAGTTGTTGTAAAGCACTATAGATTTGGAAACCAGTCCCCTTGAACACCAATTAGATGTACTTATATTCTAGTTCTTTATTTTCAATGTTGAATGATAAATTATGTGAATTTGGATAAATAAAGATACGTTTGGTAAATTATGTGATTGTAATATTAAAAGAAATATGCTTGTTTGTATTCAATATTTATCGGATTTTGGCTTAATTGTTGTAAATATGTCGTTTTCCCCTTTTTGCATAAAAGGATATTATTTTGAAATCACAAGAGATATGGAAAAAAATTGAAAAACAGAAAGTGGTGCAAATGTACGTATAAAAATAAATAAATAAATAAATAAATATATTTGTGCATAATTTGCATCAACTATTCCAAATTATATATATATTTACATATATTTCTTGTGATTTGGAAATCTTTCAATTCCATTAATTAGGCATAATTTACAATAACCACAACTAATGGTCTTTTTGTAAGATTTGGAACCTTCTGAAAACATTGAATGTAAAAAAGAATGTTTGGTCGTTAATTAAATCCAATTATTAAATTTAAAATAATAATAACCACGTTGACAACACAAAAACATAAAATATAAATATGTACATATTGTTCGTCCAAATAAGCTTAAAACGGTAAATTATACATTGTATTGAATATTTGAATGTTTCAATAATATTCAATTACGGAATTATATATGTAAATGTAATCCATATTGAATTGATATTTTTGTGGTGACCATTTGTAGCAATCAATATAATTAATTGCTATAAATAGGACCGCAAATTAATAAATAACAATTGTGACCAATGTTGAACGGGGAAAGTAAATATAATAGGATAATGGTTACAATTCCTAAAATTAATTAGGATAAATGTTGTAAACCCCAATTAGGAAATTTGAATTATAACCACACTTAGACATGAGGTTAAGTTCAACTTGTCGTAGAAGTCTGTCCGGAACCGACTAGCAAATCCAGCATCCACAGGTAGTCAGCTTAATACGAGGGGTCTAATGCGTAAATATGAATGTACTAAGGAACGAGTTTAAGTTTAAGTTATTGTAGAAGTCTGGACCGAACCGACCGGTAAATCCAGCATCCACAGGTAGTGAACTTAATGTGAGTGGTCTGGTGCATATATATATGTATGTATGTATGTATATATAACAAGAAACAAATAAATTAATAAACAAAAATAGTAATTGTCTGTTGGGGTACAACAAATATATACCTTGGGACTGATAAATGGTTGCCTTAGGAAAATATGACCGTTATGGCCATAAAAAGCAATAAACATATAAATAAAAGAAAATACATGTCATAAGGGGATTAATGGATATTGATCTTTGCTTGAATACTAAGTCCAGTTAGGGAAGTAATCAAATAAATATCCTAGGGTAAATAGGATATAACTTTCCTAATTTATATTAATGAACGTAGAACTTATTATTAAAAAGAGAGTTGGACTTAGTAGGTTAATAATGTGGAAATATTATTAACCATAAAAAACCATGACGTAATAAATTGTGTGAAGAGAAACTAAACAGAAAGGGCATACTAATGTAGCCCACTTTATCTTAATAGGGAAAAGTATTAAGGGCTAATGGGGGTATGAACCTAATAACCCTCGTGTGTAGTCCGCTTCCTGGGTTTTAAGAGATTGGGGTTGAAAAGTCTACTTGGGGATAGGTCTTTCAGCATAGGGGTCTTAAATGGCATGTGCACATATTTTCTACCGATACCTGGAGACTAAAAACATTAGATATGGCTACCTACCATAAGAGAAGTAGTAAGAGACTAGGGGGTTATCCAATAAGCTCAGCTTGATGGTATAACGGGCGATAAAATACCATCTCTCACCTTATGCGGGGCAAGGGAATATGCGTGAATGATGGAAGCTCTAACAAGTATGGCCCGTAGCTAGTGCTCTCTAGTTTATAAAAACATGGAACAAGTTATTGAGAGGTATTAAGTCACCAATAAGTCCGCCGACCAATGAGTCCGCCTAGGGTCTTAAGTGATCGGGTGAATCCACCCTATCTATCATTGATAGTGAGGCGGAAACAATAAAGGGAAAGTGACGGAAAGGTATATATGTATGTGAGAACTCCACAGTTAGGGGTTCACTTCTCGGTTTTGTTAACCTCGTTATTAATGCGGTTCAGAAATTGATACGTCGACTATCTAATGAAGCAGTCAAGTCAAACTCATACTTTGTCAAATGAATCTGGCACATTGGTTCACATGTTTTGTATGCTGAAGGCGTGCAAATTATACAAAAAGACAAGCTCCAAAGTAGTTTGTTATGTAGCTTTGAGTTGCAATGTACAACTCAGGTCATACTACGTGGATCATAGCCACGTCAATAGCAACCAAGTGATCGGTCGGTCACCGTCAGTTGGTCGGATCGGTCAGTCACATATTAATGCAAAGTTCTGGTCGGTCGGTGACGTATAAAGCATGGGTCGAGCAGCTTCTTTGCATGATGGGTAGTAGTGTTTAATGGTGGATCAAGCACATCTTTGTTTGGTCGGTCGAGCAGAGCTTTTGTCATGGTTTGAGCACCTCACTTAGCTAATCAGTCGAGCACCTCATTTAGCTGATGGTCGAGCACGTATTAACATAAATGTGCAGTTGTATTTATATAAAAGAATGGTTTGTTCATATATAATAATATAGATCGAAACAATTTGCTGGTGTGAATCACGAAGAGAATAGTGGTAAAGATGAAAGCCAAGTACACATAGCAAGAGGCAGAAAGTGAATCAACTATTAATATATCACAATGGAAAAGGTGTTATACCCTGGTCATGCATTGTATCATGCTCGTGCATTATTAATGAAGCCATGTCATTATGGATCAATCCAGTTACGTATAAAGACAACAAATGGTAGGTCACTCTAATACAATGATGGATCAAACATCCTCACAACTGATGGATCGTGAGCTCCCTGCTTCTATGGTTCAGTTCCATGCAGTTCATGTATGACAGTGTACTTCTACAAGATGATCCAAACGTTTTCTCTTATAGCTTGGGTATGTGATGCTCCATGCACACATGGAAATTAATGAACCATACATAACTAAACATGAGTGTTCCAGTAAAGATGAAAGCACATAAATGTGTCATAAGATATATGCATGGACCATGGTGCAGGATATAATGTGTAATTCATAATGCTTGACACTACTAATGTGTAAATATATTCGGCCGCATGTTTTGCATAACGATGGACCAGGAATAATTGTCATATTGGATTTGTCATATATCTCAAGCATGTGGCAAACATAAATAATGGTCGGTCGCTAAGAAATGATACGGCGGCTAAAGTGTAATAAAAAGGGGCTGGTTAGAGAACATGGACCGGTGTTTAATTGAAAATATGGATCAACACCAAAGCACTTGTTGCGGTGGCATTATTTTATATGTGTGGTCGGTCACAAATTTATGCAGGTCGGTCGACACTTAAACAAAGCGGTAGAAAAATGTATATGGGACAACACATGACAAGCTAGGTACAAATGTACTTATGGGCCAGTGGCATTTTCGTAATTAAGTCATGGACTGACCCAAAACCTGCACACCATATTTTCGGCCTTGCCACTACCCCCAAACTACACCTATAAATACCCCACTTCTCTACCATTCAAGGGACGGATTTTTCTACAACAAAGGGTTGTCCAATTCATTTCTTCACCACTCTAAACCTCTCTAACCTCCATTAATTCTCTCTCTCAAGCCTAGATCTAAAACAAAATCATCATGGAACCAAGGAAGATCATCTAAATGTTTAAGTGGTTGAATTTCTACTCAAAAACCATCAAAATCAAGAGATCTCACTGATTCCTTCATGAATTCAAGTGAAATCTAAAGCAAAAGGAAAGTAAAAGCCGAGAATATCATTTTAAAATAGAGAAAATAGAGTAGATCATTATAAATGAGTGAAATGAGTGTAATGAATGAAGTGATGTACTTTGTAAATACTTCTATGATAATGAAAATAGCTTTAATAGTGGACGTAGGCCAAACTCTAGGCCGAACCACTCTAAAATTCCCGTGTTTTTACTTGCTTTTATATTTCGTCGCTCCATATTTTCAAATCATAATTTTTGATGTTACATAAACACCTTGGAGTGTTGAGATCCATTTTTGATATCAAAAGGTTTAATAATAATTTAAACTACAATTTAAAGGGCTTCCAAAATATATGCGTAAATGATCTATCTCGATAATATATCCTAGAGTATCATTTTTGAAAGAGTAGAGTCGTGCGTAAATATCTAAAAGGTTATGTTAAAATCACTAACCTTGATATGCATACATCTTAGGTTGAACCAAACAGGATACATCTGTGTATTATAATCTGTGTTGTACATTTCTGTTCACCAGAATTCTGTTGTTCAGACCCCACTCCTCATTATAGCCACCCAGGATTTCTAGAGAACGTTGAGTTCTCACAGGTGTTTTAGTTTATCTTTCATTTCTCATTGTCTCTCATTCTCAGTATTGGGAAAGTGACTTACTTTGGAAAAGGTAGTTACTTGAGTTAATACTAGTTTATCCTACTTTGTTTCCATTGTGACTTATTTTATCGTACTCTGATTTTGATCATGCCCATTTACTGTAGCTACTAGATTTACATGCTCCATGCTTGGATGTGTTTGAGTTTCAATTTTTGTCAAAATTTGGGCATAGAAAATTGTGGGGTGTTACAATTCTAGAAGCTAATTATTGTTGTTAAGGGTAGGAAATCGTCCGACTCTGAAAAGGCTAAAGATTCTTCTGCAAGTAAACCCTCCTCGAGGAACGATCGTAACAAGTCTTGGATGCAACCTAAATTCCCGCCTTATTCAGAACTTACTCACACCCTCGAGGAGATTTATCAGGAAGTTCATCCCACTGCTCCTTTCAGAAAGCCTCCAGTAAGGGAGTCGACTCAGAGAGAAAGAGGCATTGGTCGACATTTCAAATTTCATGACCTCGACGGTCGTGATAAAAATGATTGTTGACATCTTAGGGACATGGTTGAACAACGTGTCAGGCATGGAGAGCTGGAACGGTTTGTTCAGAATCGGACTGTGGTGCCCGGACAGGCACAACCAGCTCAAGGAAATTAGGGTAGGCCCGGGACTAGCACTCGCTCTAACGACATCATTGTCAATTGAACCTCTTATTGGCTATGATGTCTTGGATGTAAGTCTCCTTGGCATCAGTGTCTTATGGTACGTGGCTTGTGGCTTTTGATCTTTCGACTTTGTGGATATTTTGGTTTTTTGGCATTTGGTCCAGTGGATATCCATCGTGGTTTTCTGACTACTTGGTTTTGGGTTGGTTTGGTTTTTCGGATATTGGATTTGGTTCTTATGGATCTTGGTTTTGGTTCTTATGGATTCTTGATTTTGGTCTTTTATGGTTTTTCGGATTTTGGCTTTGTGGACTTCGGTGCTTAGGCTTTGGATGTGGCTTTATTCGGTATCATGGCTTCTACATTTTGTGGCTATCGGATTATGTGCTCCTCACTTATGGCTCTCTAATTTCTGGTCCTTTGAATTATGGATATTATGGATTTTCTGAACTCTTGGTTTGACCCCGTTGGGGATTTGGTTGTTTGGGTTTCATCCCATGGTTTTAGCTTTAAGGACTTTGGTCCTCTAGATGTATACTCATATATGGTTATTTTGACTCTAAAATGGCTGAGTCAGCCTACTCATGTATGGGAGTTGTTGTAATCCCTAGTCATGCTATTTTCTCGAAAAAATACCATCACCCCTTCTGGTTATTAATGAAAAGATTTTTTTGGGATTTTGATTTTGAATGGTTAAGTTTGCCTACCCATATGACAGGAACAAACAAGTTCCCAGGCATCCCCTTTGTAGATGATAAACCGTTCGTTTTCCCTCATGAATGAATTTGGAATTAGAAAATGGCCAAGTCCGCTTACCCATGCATGAGGGTAGGCCAAATCCCCAGGCATGCTCTTTAAGGATAATGAACCATTGAGTTTTCTTTTAGCTTTACTAGAAATCCCTAATTTTTTAACTTTAATAAAATTACTTCGCAAATTAAGGACGCTTGCATGTGAAGTATGAAATTGACAACAAGACTGCAAACGTTAGTAAGCATCTGGCAATCTTGGCCTTTTGCCCTACTTCGACAAGATTGCCTTGATTTGTGGCAGGTATAGGATCTTAAGTGTCTAGTCGGCGGATCCTACTCATTTGGCTATGGGGTCGTCATGTCAAGACGACCTTGGATTACAACGTGTGGACCTGTCAGTGACACGACAAGATTATTCACTTGTGGTATCTTGGCCTCTTGTCCTACTTCGACAAGATTGCCTTGATTTATGGCAAGCTTCAGGTCTTAGATGTCTAATCGGTGCAACCTGCTCGTTTGGCTATAAGACCATACTAACAAGGTGGTTCATTTGGTTATCTGTCTATATGGTTATTGGTTATTCTGGATTTGCGGATCTTGAGTTTTACCAATTATCGGGCTATGGACTTTCTGGTTATTCAGGTTATTGGGCTCCTGCAGTCCTTTGGCTATTTTGATTATTCTGGCACTTTGGTTTTTCTAACTATCTCCAAAACGGTCCAAGTAGATCGTTGGCTTTCATTGGATTTTAGGCAATCAGATTTCCAAGTTGATGGGTTAAACGTTCCGGCACGATTATGGCTAATTGTTTTTCTGGTTATAAAATTTCACTTCGAACTTCTTCTTGATTTGGTTTCCTGTATTTCTTGTCTTCTCGCAAAATACACCTTCCACCTATCAAGCAAGACATGTTTTGGGGGGCAAATGTTGAAACGCTTTTTTGTCAAAGCTGCCGCACGTCAAGTTTTTGGTTAACAATGCGCTCAAGAATCAGAAGCATCGTTAGAAAATCCAAAGCGATTCGGTCGAAGTCACGATGTAAACATCAAAATGGCCTAAAACCCATTTAGATGACCTCTTTTGGGCACTAAAACATGGTTTACGGTGCTATGCACCGTAACTCTTGTAGCCCTCTGAGTTAGCTTCAGGTACAAATTTCGTTTGGCCCACACGACCTTACAGTTTGAAAGTTATGCCCGTTTTCGTGAACACGCGTCGACCACTCAAAATCATCAGATCAACTCAGCACGGCAAGCCCAGGATTCAGCAAGCATTGGTATTCCCCCTTTTTTTCATTTCCCTTAAAGGGATATAAAATTTCGTATCCCTCATCAAAAGGATACGAATTTCAGGGTATGGCTCTTTCGGAGATACAAATTTTTGGTGTGTGATCACCAACTCCCACCTACTCCACTACCAACGCACTCCTATAAATACGCCCAAGCTTAACATTAAAATGGGTAAGATTTTTCTCAATATTGAGGCACTCAAGCACCATTAATGGCTTCCATCTTCTTCCTCATGGCTATTGGACATAGCTAGGACCAGTTAAACATTGCACAAACATTTTCCTTCATCTCTTGGACATTCACAAGGACTTTTCCACTACTTTTGGACTGTTATGGACATTTTTGGATAATTTTGGATTTATCAGACGTCGTTGACCAATTCAACACGCTTTCCTCATAACAAAGAAGGAATCTTTTGGACAAAGTTTAGCACCAGCAAGCTATTTGTTCTTCCATTATACAATTTTGTAAACAGAAATTGTTCGAACTTGTACAATCATTGTAATCGACAAACATACGATGAATGATTATTATGAAGTGGACGTAAGCGTTAGTGCCGAACCACTATAAAAAGCTGTGTTCTTATGTATTATTTTACTATATCTTTGGATTACTGTGTTCATATTATGTGACACCCCACATCTATTAATGTCACTCACAAAGAGAATGCATCAAGTTTCGTGAAGCGTTATAGGTAAACAGAAACAGAATATTACGAGACAGATATAAATGATAACAACTGAATTTAAAATTATATTTCAAGCATAATTAATAACATCGTGGTCCAAAATATCACAAGTCTGAAACTACATAAAAACCATTTCAATAACGTAAATTCTGCCTTAGACCACCAGAGTACATAAATACATAAAAAGCATAATTCCCGAAAAAGAGACAAAGCCATAGTACTAAAGAAGAGAACTTGAGCAATAATTCAAAAGCTGCTCCTAACAAGATGATAATCGAGTCCTGACTAAGCCTGAGTATTCTCACCCTGAGAACCTGTGGGAGAAACGGAAGAGAGAAGAGGAAACAAAAAGGGTCAGACGTAAAGTCTGTCGAATCTAGTTACGTTTAGCAAGTAAAGAAATAAAGATAGCATGAAAGATATATAAGGTAGATAAGAAAGGTAACATCATAAAAGGTAAGTGTGGCAGGGTAAACATGATGGACTGTATACGCTTCTCTAATGATTACTCAGATTCTCTTCACTAATACTAGTATAACCAGAATGAGATGATCCCAACAACTATCAAATGGTAGACCTAGGCATATGTCCAGATGTACTCCAACTACTACCCTAATCGATCGGCTCCCTCCGTAGATATCCTATGCCGGCCCCATAGTAGGAGGTATCACTTTCCTAAAGTGGCAACCCTTCGTGATGTGCACAACCATATCCACTGGCGTCACCGTCGTCTTAGCCCCCCTGCCCGGCCCATGCACGCACATGTCCCTGGTCGGTTTGCGTCGTCCACACCGTCCTCCTCGGTTGGATCTCTTACAATCAACCTAGTAAGCGTGCCCCAACTCCGACCTAGTTTGGAGTACTCGTTTGATACCTATTAAGGGTTACTGACTAAAATGGGTCCCACACAATATGATACAAGCTCCCCCATTGTCTTGTATCCCCACTAGGATTTCCAACGGTTATGTATACCACCAGGTGTCTTTAATTACATAACCCAATCATTTCTACAAGTTATGCTTACCCTAAAAAGGTGTCTTTAATTACATAACTTCAACATTTTCATAGGATATGCTTACCACTAGGTGTCTTTAATAACATAACCCAATCAGGTTAAGTTTGTCGGCCTATATGTAAATATTACCCACCCCCTCAGATTTACTTAACCGAACCACAGTTCAACCAAATTTACTTAACCGTAATTTAAGTTTTATGTTCATACAATCCCTATTTTTTCAACTAGGAAAAGTATTCAAGGTTTATTACCATATTTCCATTTATGGTTACAGTATGCTGGACCTTCCACATTAAGCCTACCATTTCTGGGTGCTGGACATGCTTGGCGGGTCAAGACAGACTTATTCCACATATCGTGCTTAACCTCGTGTCTCAGCACATCTCGTACTTGTGCATCTAGACCTCTCACACTAGATTCACCACTTGTGGTCTTTGGATATGTCGGGCAGTTCCCAGCCGACTTCCACCACAAGCGTTATCTAACCTCGTGTTTATGCGCAATTATAGTTTCTAATTACTGTAATCCTAGGCATTTCATTATTAGCCAATTGTTACCTATGTTGTTATAGGTTTGATCCCCATTTTTCCCCAATTATGTTCATAGTGAATTATATGTCCAAATTTATGTTCATAAACAAAAATCAAGTTATGCCACATTTCCTACTTTCAAGTTATGCCTAATTTTAACGTTTTTCTCCTCATTCCCAAACTAATGCATTCGCATAATTTTAGTGACATACCTAGGCT
Source organism: Allium sativum (assembly GCA_030737875.1). Lineage (NCBI taxonomy): Eukaryota > Viridiplantae > Streptophyta > Magnoliopsida > Asparagales > Amaryllidaceae > Allium > Allium sativum. The sequence continues at coordinate 1,048,046,039 of CM060916.1, read as the reverse complement.
CGAGAATAGCCTGGTTATATAAAATAAAAAGGGAAAGGCGAATGGAAGATGACAAAGACGATTATTCTAACAAAACTGACATAAGCATATGATGGCATTATGTTAAGATGAACATATAAGAACAGATCGGTGAACTTGTGACAATAAACAGGTTCTAACATAGTAGGGATGTCATAATAGGCATGATTATATCTAAGTTAGGATTAAGATGTCCAACTAATGATAGATCTAAATTAACCACAACATGATAGGCATAAGATGATCCATATAGCAAATTAGATCCATAATCAAAAGTAAATCTGACATGATAAAGGTTGAGCTCTAAGTTATAGTTATAAATTCACAAATTACAATAGATTTGATATAATTCAGTGATAGGGATAGATCCAAATTAAAGTTATATCATGTTTTACTTTTAATTATTCAAATCTAAAAGTAAACTAACACTCACAGTGTTCAGATCTAGTACGATAGAAGGAGTATAGCGAAAGGTGAATCCTAGATCTACACTTGAATCTCTAAACTTTGATTGCAGAAGAGAAAATAGATTTGATTCAGTCCAGGCACCGACAATATTTAGGCCTCCATTGATTTTCAGTGAAGAAAATAAGAGAAATGAGCCTGTATTTATAGCTGCCATCCCCTAGAATTCGACCTGCCACCTCAGACCTGGGAGGGTCGACCCACCCCTTAGGGGGTCGACCCTGGGGACAACACCCCCCTTGAGGGGTCGACCCAAGGGTCGACACCCCCCTTAAGGGGTTGACAACCCTATGCAGGATTTCTGCTGCTCACTCAAATTTCGAATTTTGAAATGTTTTCTGATTTTCTGATTTATTATACACATATATATATATATACATATACATATATATATATATATATACATAATTCTACTGCGCGAATACAAACTTCAAACTATCCTAACTTCTTCATATGGTGTCCGTTTTACGCAAACCAAATATCTATCTTGACCAGAATTTCGAAACAGACGCAATGGCGCAGTCCGTTTCCCTTAGTTCTGATTATTAAATTAATAATTATTTAATTTGTCCTCTTTTAGTGTTGTTAAAATACGGGGTGTTACAATCTCCCCTACTCAAAGGATTTCGTCCCCGAAAACTTCAGGTTAAGAAGAATGGTCATCCTACCATCCAACATCCATATACTTATCCGTCAATCACAGGCATCCACTGTCCTTAAAGAATAATAATGCTTAAATGAACATATGCAAAGGTGTGTGTATATGTCCCAATACTAATGCAGAGATCAGGAAGTCTACTGATTCAGTCGACCTCTTTAATGCAATGCATGTTAGTGTCATGAATCCAACATGTATGTAACAATCCTATTATATCATGTAAGTTCTATATGGTTGCACAATCATTCGTCCAAATGCAACGTCCATATGATGATACATCCATTTCCATCCATTAAAATGAGAAAAATGCACACACATCTATATGCAGTATGTGAGTGATTGAGCCGATCAAGTGCCTAGTGTGTGCGTATATGCATCCACAAGCAACCACTGGAAAACATTTGCATCCACTTGCATCCATCAAACATAACACGTCTCAAACACATGTTTACAACCGTGGGACTCCTAACTAAAGGTCGAAGATTCGATTGATATGACATATTTCGATGATAGAAACAAGCATAAATAAAAGCTTTAGAAAAGGAGTTAAGAACATACCCTCGAAAGGAAAAGGGTATGAAGCATGAATCTTGTCTTCGGTCTCCCAAGTCGAATCCTCTAGGTTATCTCCCCATTGAACCTTCATCAACTTGATTTCTTTGTTGCGTAACTTCTTAACTTCTGATCCAAGAATAAAGGAAGGAACTCGTCTGACTGTCGCCTCCCGTTCCACTTCCACTTCCTCTAATATACTTGGCTCAACAACTTCTGCAGTATCATGTAAGCACTTCCACAAATGAGAAACATACAAAACATCATGAACGCTGGATAATCTCTCGGGTAGCTTTACTCTGTAGTCCATTTAACCAATCCTTTCTGTTATGGGAAATGGGCCTACAAATCTTGGGGCCAGTTTCCCTACAGATCTAAAGCAAACTACGTTTCTTAATGGACATACCTTAATGAAAACCATATCTCCTACTTCAAATTCAATTTCAGTCCTTCTCCTGTTTGCATAGGACTTCTGCCTATCTTGAGCGGTCTTCATTTGTCGTCTAATAAGATCAATTTTCTCAGGCGTTTCTCTAACCGTATCTGGTCCAAATAGTAGTCTTTCTATATATTCCCACCAACAAGTCGGTGATCTACATGGTCGTCTGTATAAGGATTCAAAAGGTGCTATGCCAATGCTTGCTTGAAAACTATTGTTGTAGGAGAATTCTACAAAAGGAAGATGTTCTTCCCAAGTACCTCCGAAGTCTAGAATACACAACCTCAAAAGATCCTCTAGAACTCTGTTCACCCTCCCTGTCTGTCGGTCTGAGGATGATAAGAGGTGCTTAAACGTAGCTTCGTACCTGATGCTTCTTGCAAGCTCTTCCAAAATTCGCTAGTGAATATGGGGTCATGATCGCTTACGATACTGGAAGGCACTCCATGAAGATGGACTATCTCTCGGACATAAACTGCTGCTAACCATGTTGTCGTCCTCTGACTCTTGACCGGAATGAAATGAGTGCTTTTTGTAAGTCTATCCACTACAACCCAAATACTGGTGTTGCCTTTCTTCGACTAGGCAAACCATCAATGAAATCCATAGAGACGCTCTACCATTTCCACTGCGGAACCTCCAAAGGTTGAAGTAAACCACCGGGCTTCTTTTGCTCAGCTTTAACTTGCTGGCAAATCAGACATTGAGAAATAAACTTCGCCACATCTCTCTTCTTCCTAGCCCAAAAGAAAACACGCTTTGTATCCTTATACATCTTATCGCCAGCTGGATGAATAGTCATCTTAGAATGATGGGCTTATTCTAGGACTGTCTTTATCAAGCTCCCAATTCGAGGAACACAGAGCGTTCCATCTCGTTGCAACCCCCCTTTACCATATGTGGAGTATCTACAGAGGTGACTAGAAGTCTCCCCTTTACTGAGCCTATCCAAGATATCTGATATATGTGGATCATTTCGTTGCTTAATGAACTTCCTCGTCATAATCTATATCCCATGAAAACGCCAAGTTCTTCATTGTCAGCCTGGTGAGTGGGGCTGATATTTTTGCGAAGTCCTTAATGAACTTCCTATAATAGCCTGCTAACCCCAAAAAGCTTCTCACCTCCGCTGCATTCTTTAGAATCTGCTAGTCTTGAACAGCCACTACATTTTCGGGATCCACTGCTATCCCATCTTTGGAAACAACATTCCCTAAAAACCTCACCTCTTTTCTCCAAAAATGGCATTTGGAGAACTTTGCTTTACGCTGATGTGCACAGAGAGTTTTCAAAACCTCCCTTATATGCAAGGCATGCTCTTCCTGGCTCTTTGAGAAGATCAAGATATCATCAACAAAGACCATGACAAATTTATTTAGAAACTCCCGAAACACCTTATTCATGTGATCAACAAAATAGGCGGGTGCATTCGTCAACCTAAAAGACATTACAAGCCATACAAAGAAACCGTCTGGAGTCCTAAAAGCGGTCTTATCTATACTATCCTCATCCACCCTCAACTGATGAAACCCCGTGGCCAAGTCTAACTGAGAAAATACCGAGGCACCAACAAGCTGGTCAAATAAGTCATTTATCCTCGGAAGTGGGTGCCTGTTCTTCTTGGTGAGTTTATTCAACTCCCTATAGTCCACACATAAACGAGGCAAACCATCTGCCTTAGTTACGAATACCACTGGAGCACCCCATTCAGATATGCTTTCCTTAATAAACCCTTTTTCAAGTAGCTCCGCTACTTGCTTGCTAAGCTTCCTCCTTTCCCTTGGAGCCATAGAGCGCACAGGTGATGCAACTGGATTTGCATTATCCACTACATATAAACGAAAATTGATCTCGTGCCTTGGGGGTAAACATCGAACCTCATCAAAGAAATCAGAATATCCACAAACTACTGGAACCGATCGCAAATCATCGATAGGTGCATCAAGAGACTCTAGGAAACAAAGCATGACAGACCCTTGCAGGTCACAAGAAATCTAGAGTGTTTTCCCATGACAAGTCAGAAGCCTAACGACCCTCCTCTCACAAACCAGAGTGGCACCATACATGGTAAGCCAGTCCATCCCTAGAATCAACCCATAGCCCATAAAATCGAGCACATATGCGTCGCATTCAAACTCAACACCTAACATGGATATTCTCAAACACCAAAAAATCATGGATAAATGAGCCGAACCACTAATGGGGTTTGAGACAACAACGGGATCCACTACCATACTAGTATTTAAGTGTAGAGATTCAACCACAGAACTAGATATAAATGAATGTGAAGTGCCAGAATCAAAAAGAGTTCTAATAGGATGATTGGAAAGAGAAACCAAACCTACCATGAAAATTTTCCTACCTCTGTCCGGGGCACTGGTCGTTAGAGCATTCACATGCCCTCCGGAAGCTCCTTCCCCTGGACCTCGTCTTTGTTTCTTCGGGAACTCCCTAGAAAAGTGTCCGACCTCTCCATAGTTGAAGCAGGTACTCTTCCTTCTTTTACAGTTTTTGACCAAGTGACCCTCCTGTCCACAACTGTGACACTTCCTCTTATCCTTAGCCTTTTCATTATTTCCGCCTTTGTTTTGTTTTTGTTGTTGTCCTTTCTTGGGCTATAACTTCTTGTTCTATGTTGTTTCCTCAACTTTAACTTCCTTCTTCCCTCCTTTGTCTTCCATATGCATCAAGGACATATCAACAAGCCTTTTAAAAGTAGATCCCATTGGAATATAGGACTTAGCTAACCCATGAAGGGGTTCATTTAGTCCTTTAAGAAACCGCAAAGCTTTCTTATGCGGAGTGTCCACCAGTTCCAATCCAAATCTCGCCAGCTAGTTGAATTTATTCACACATTCTTTAACAGTCATGTTTCCTTGTTTGGGCATCAAGAAACTCTCCATTTGCATGCTTTTCTCATCTTGAGAAAGAAACTTCATTTCAAACCTCGCCCTAAAATCATCCTATGTCGCCACCGGATGTCCAGCTTGGGTTACTTCCCATTGGAATGAAGCTTCATCTTTCAATAGCCAGACAGCTAAATGAGTCTTCCTTTGATCTTCCACTTCAAAAATTACGAACAAGTCCTCGGTCTCCTTGAGCCAATTCCTTGCCTCTACGAATGTTTTGGTTCTACGGAATGGTTTCCTACCTATGGCACAGAAAACTTTGCAGATCTTAGCGAAATTATCTGCTCTTAGAGGAGGAGGAACGATCTGTGCAGCTAGGGGAGGAACGTCAGCTTGACCTCCGGTAGGTGTCGTGGCCTCTAGATATCTATGTAACCAGCCTGGTATCGTAACACCTTCTGGAAATTAGGTTCCCCCGACATGCTGAAAAGAAAAGGAAAGAGATTTAGAAAAGGATCGAAGAATATTACATATGGCTTTGGGGAATATGTTTTTCAAAACAAACTTTTCTATTTGAAAAATGCTTTCATAAAACCTTTTTGAAAATAATTTTCAAATAACTTTTATCTAATCTAGTAACCTTCAGCTCTGATACCAAGTGTGACATCCCACATCCGTTAATGTCACTCATCAAGAGAATGCATTAAGTTTCATGAAGCATTATAGGTAAATAGACACAGAATATTGTAAGACAGATATAAATGATAACAAAGGAATTTAAAATTTTATTTCAAACATAATTCATAACATCGTGGTCCAAAATATCACAAGTCTGAAACTACATAAAAATCATTTCAATAACATAAATTCTGTCTTGAACCATCATAGTACATAAATACATAAAAGCATAACTCCCCAAAAAGAGACAAAGCCAAAGTTGTAAAGAAGAGAACTTGAGCAATACTTCTAAAGCAGCTCCTAGCAAGATGATAACCGAATCCTGACTAAGTCTGAGTATTCCTACCCTGAAACTCAGGGGAAACGGAAGAGAGAAGAGGAAACAAAAAGGGTCAAACATAAAGTCTGGCGAGTCTAGTTACTTTTAATAAGTAAATAAATAAAAGTTGCATGACAGGCATATAAGATGGATAAGAAAGATAACATCACAAAAGGTAAGTGTGACAAGGTAAACATGATGTAGTGTATACGCTTCTCTAATGATTACTCAGATTCTCTTCACTAGTACTAGTATAACCAGAATGAGTTGATCCCAATAACTATCAAATGGTAGAGTTAGGCATAAGTCCAGATGTACCCTAATTACTACCCTAATCGATCGGCTCCCTACTTCGTAGATACCCTGTGCCGGCCCCACAGTAGGAGGTATCACTTTCCTAAAGTGGCAACCCTTCGTAATGTGCACAACCATATCCACTGGTGTCATGGTCGTCTTAGCCCCCTCTTCCCGGCCCATGCACGCATATGTCCCTGGACGGTTTGCGCCGCCCACACTGTCCTCCTCGTTTGGAATTCTTACAATTAGCCCAGTAAGCGTGCCACAACTCCAACCTAGTTCGGAGTACTCATTTGATACCTCTTAAGGGTTACTGACAGAAACGGGTCCCACACAATATTATACAAGCTCGCCCTGTCTTGTATCCCCACTAGGATTTCCATCGGTTATGTATACCACTAGGTATCTTTAATTACATAACCCTATCATTTCTACAAGTTATGCTTACCCTAAAAAGGTGTTTTAATTACATAACTTCAACATTTTCACAAGTATGCTTAACACTAGGTGTCTTTATTTACATAACTCTATCAGGTTAAGTTTGTGGGCCTATATGTAAATATTACCCACCCCCTCAGATTTACTTAACTGACCCACTGTTCAACCAAATTTACTTAACCCCAATTTAAGCTTTATGTTCATACAATCCCTATGGATTCAACTAGGTTAAGTATTCAAGGTTTATTACCATATTTCCATTTATGGTTATAGTATGCTAGACCTTCCACATTAAGCCTGCCATTTCTGGATGCTGGACATGCCTGGCGGGTCCGGGCGGACTTATTCCACAAATCGGGCTTAGCTTCGTTTCTCAGCATGTCTCGTATTTGTGCATCTATACCTCTCACATTAGATTCACCACTTGTGGATATGTCGGGCGGTTCCGGGCCGGCTTCCACCATAAGCATAATCTAACCTCGTGTTTAGGCGCAATTACAGTTTCTAATTACTGTAATCCTATGCATTTCATTATTAGCCAATTTTTACCTATGTCGTTATAGGTTTCATGCCCATTTTCCCCTAATTATGTTCATAGTGAATTATATGTCCAAATTTATGTTCAAAAACAATATTCAGGTTATGCCACATTTCCCACTTTTAAGTTATGACCAATTTTAATGTTTTTCTCCTCATTCCAAAACTAACGCATTCGCATAATTTTTGCGATATGCCTAGGCTCGAGAATAGCCTGGTTATATAAAATAGAAAGAGAAAGGTGAATGGAAGATGACAGAGATGATTATTTTAACAAAACTGACATAAGTGTATGATGGCAAAATGTTAAGATGAACATATAAGAACAGATCGGTGAACTTGTGATAATAAATATGTTCTAACATATTAGGGATGTCACAATAGGCACGATTAGATCTAAATAAGGATTAAGACGTCCAACTAATGGCAGATCTACATTAACCGCAATATGATAGGCATAAGATGATGCAAATAGCAAATTAGATCCGTAATCAAAAGTAAATCTGACATGATAAAGGTTGAGATCCAAGTTACAGTTATAGATTCACAAATTACAACAGATATGATATGATTCAGTCACAAGGATGGATCCAAATTATAGTCTTATCATGTCTTACTTTTAATTATTTAAATCTAAAAGCAACCTAAAACTCACAGTGTTCAGATCTAGAATGATAGAAGGAGTATAGCAAAGGGTGAATCTCATATCTGCACTTGAATCTCTAAACTTTGATTGCAGAAGAAGAAAGAGATTTGATTCAGTCCAGACACCGACAGCATTTAGGCCTCCACGGATTTTTAGTGAAGAAAACAAGAGAAATAGGCCTGTATTTATAGCTGCCAGCCCCTAGAATTCGACATGCCACCTCATCCCCAGGGGGTCGACCCTAGGGTTAACACCCCCCTTGAGAGGCCGAAGCAAGGGTCAACACCCCTAGGCGGGATTTTTGCCGCTCAATCAAATTTCGAATTTTGAACTGTTTTCTGATTTTCTGATTTATTATATATACTAGGTTGGAACTTGTGCTTTGCACACGGGTGGTTGGGGGGTTGTAATTTGCAAATAGAAGTGATGAATCATTTTTAGGTGCTTTGGGCACACAAATTAAGTGGTGCGGAAGGTGGAATCAAAATTTGGATTTTGTTGTTAAGTGTATAAGAGATGTTCGATCATTGTGTACAACATTTTATTTGATAAATGTTATGCTTATTTTTGTGGTTTTAATTTTTTTTGGGTCCAGTTGAATGATAAAATACCTAGTTTATAGTTTCGCAGTAATGATATAATAAATTGTATAGTGTAAATATAATTTTGGACATATGCTTATAACATGTATTAAAAGATATGAGTTTGAGATCTGGAATATCGCATGTCCATGCTTGTGCGACAAAAGTTGTTGCACAAAGATTTTGTGATTGTAGTCCATCCCATGTTTTATATAGTAAGCTAAAAATAATGCTTCGTTCATCGCATTTGAAGATTGGTTAAAGCAAATTATTGTAAAGCTCACAAGTACAACAAAAACCAATGTTATTAGTTCATTTGAATGTGTAATCTTTTGACCTGACCATGAACTTCCCAAGTTTCCTTTCTCGTAAATTTTAAATACACTAAATTGATGTTTAACCTAATCTCCACGATAACTTGGGAGATAAAATGTCATTTAATATCACTTAAAATAGGATCTAATAAACTTATTTCATAAATTCAAATCACCCCTCTAATATCGCTTAAAAGAGGATTTATAAATAGGCTTTCGTAACGAATTCAAACTACTTCTCTATAAATATTACCAAAACTTAACAATGATTATAAGTAGGATCTACCAAACAAAAATCTTTCACAAATTCATTTCTATTTTAAACTATAATACAATTCAAAATTCAAATGAACATTATATATTGTAGCATAGAAATATAAAATCAAACTAATTAAACATTTCAACCTATATCAATATAGAAATAAAAATATGGCTAACCATGCATAATTTTGAAAAAGCAATTCAAATGTGAAATGCAAGTAATGATCACGTGTGAAGCGCGTGATATAATGCTCGTATATGTATATTGGATCGGATATTTCAACTCAAAATTAGATTCAAATTTGGGAAATACAGAATCTTGACCATTGGATCTTTTTGCCTTAATGTGCAAGGTGGAAATCATTAGCAATCCAATAGAGCAGATTACTTGTATTCTAAGCCAGTTATTATCCTATAAATGATGAAAGAAATCTACATTTACGCTGGGTATGGTTACTTCCACAAATAACTGATTAAATTGGTTTACCTGCCTCAGAAATGCAGGATAGACATAATGTATCATGGGTGCTTTGACTCCATTCATGCATCGAGGAACTTCGAGCGACTAAAAGCTCCATCTTTTATGTACTCCATCATGCCACCTAAAATTGCTCGACTGCCTCTACAGGAAAGTAAACATGCTTCCTTACGCCACTTCTTTGCGAATCAATAATTATTACTTCCTTTTCTATGGCTACTATCGCTGAGAACGAAGAAAAATTAAAGAAGAGAAGAAAGGGACATGGGTTAGAACTGTGCACAAAGGTAGTCACCGCTGGTTGAGGGTGGGTCCGGTGGAGGATGGCTCTGTTGGAGGTTAATGCCGTGGTGAAGAAAGAGACCGGAGAGGAGTTTCAGGTTGTCGTGGTGGCCGACTTCGGTGAGGGTCTGGATGTGGTAGCGGGTTTCGTACGGGAACAGTTTTGTTGAGGTGGTGGTGAGATGAGGCTGACATCGCATTGCTCGGGTAAAGGAAGGATGTTGGGTAGGGGTTCCGTCAGACCGGCTGAAGCTTGATTGCTTCACTTCATTTTCATTTGTCATTTTATTATAAAGAAGGTGTTTGAGATTTAAGAAGAATAAAGGAGAAGAATAATATTAATGAATGAAGATGAACAAATACAAACAAAACAGTAGTTCATAGATTAGGATAAACTATTGAGTGGTCCATGCTACACACATCTCATGAATAATAATGTTCACCATTATTTTCATGTGTTCTACATGCATGTTTTATTGCTTCTACAAAAAATTATATTTTATTTCAAAAACAATTTGTTGCTTACAATGTTACATAGTGGAAACAATGGTAAAATTCAAAAGTACCAAATGTTTGATTTACGTTTTTAAGTCTAGAATATTGAGAATTACAAATTTTCATAGCTGAATTGGTATAAAAACACAAAAATATTTTTAGTAACTACATCCTTGTATTACCATGTGGCATTGTGTTAATGCCAACGCTAGGCTCAACTATTTATAATGGCCATAACAAAGGTTGTAAAGAAGTGTAACAACGTGTAACAACGTGGCATTATGTATGTATTATAACATGCTTCATGGAATAAATGACTTAGCCAAAATCATCCAAGCAAACTTACTAATAGAATAATAGTTACCAACTTCCAAAATATATTGGATAAAACAATCTGAATTAAAGATTTAGTTAAAATAAATATAAGCACACAATGTTTGCAGAAAGACATGTATATCTCATTAACCATTCGTAATACGAAATATTAATAATCGCTACAGATTCACTAATTAAATACACAAACATATTACTTAAAAAAATTCGTATACTTCAATCAATAAGCTATGAAAATTTTATTCTCCGCCTCATGTACGCTTAATTCAATGAGAATTATCCAGTAACTTCCAAATTCATACTGTTTGTTTCAACAACTATAAACTACACCAAAACAGGTGATCGCCAACGAGTATAACCGTCGCAAACAATTTCAGCAATGCTTAATAGTGTTGCTACGGGGGCATGGCAATGTATTACCAATGCTTATAAGTGTTGGTAGATTTTATCTCCCAATGCATATAAGCGTTGGTATGTTTTCATTCACAATGCCTATAAGCGTTGGTGGATTTTCTTTTGCAACCCTTATAAGCGTTGGTACATTTTCTTTGCCAACGCTTTTAAGTGTTGGAAGGTTTTTCTTTGCAATGCTTATACATATTGCAATATTTTTGTTTGTAACGCTTATACATGTTACAAATTATTAATTCACAATAAATATAAATTTTAACAGTAACAGAAACATGCATTAGCAAGTCACATACTTTAACATTGATAGTCAACTAAACTCAATGCATACCAATAGACAACATTCATAATCACGTAACGACATAGAATATCAGTTAACAATTGACAAATACAATACATAATTAAGTTGTTAAATTCAATACATATTTAAGTTGTTAAACTCAATACATAATTAGGTTTCTAAATTCAATACATAAATGAAATTCTACAAATACCGAATACGAAACTCTGGCCATATCTGAGTTAACACCTTCATGTGATATGCTTGCAATAACCCCACTTCGTTGCGACAGATTTCTTAAGCTCATCATGGCAAATAATCCGCAGTCATATCTGTTGTAAAAAGGATAATTTTGGGGTGGTTAAATGAAAATAAAAAGTGTAAATGATAACATTTTAACAGAGAAAAACTGAAGGAAAATGTATTGCAAGAATGAAACATTAAAATGAATGGCTAAGAAAGCAATTCCATCTTGTTTGCAGCAAGTAAAATAAAGTAGAAGTCATAATAATTAATTTCTAAATGAAGTGTATTTCTAAGAAAAACTTATAATTGTATTTTACACTGAAATTATGTGTATTTAGTTTAAATTTTAATTTCTGCATCGAACTGTTTTGTTACTTTAGTTTTTTTCTAATCTATTATATTATATGAAAGCTGAACCTTCCTTCGGAGACCTTTCAATTCTATTTCTCCCAAAAATTCAAGATGCTGCCACCTGTCCATTACTCAAAATCTACGACTGCCTTAGGTCTATCTTTTCGCTTCCATGCGTTATAACGTTTCTCCCCAAAACTGCTGCCGCGTGGATAACACTCAGATCTAACGGCTGGCCTCTTTTCAGTCTTCCCCTTCCACGCGTTAACCCTTCCTTCAGTGTTTCCCATTCCATGCTCTAAATCTTACTTCCCATTTTTCCACCACTATGCATTCAGAAAACAATGCGTTTGTAACAACCCGCATTCTACGCATCGGAGGATCATAGAATATTTATTTCTTTCCCATATGAGGTTGTATGGTCATGTAACTTTGGGAAACATCTATTAGAGTCATTTCCCATGTTCATAATTTTTGTCGATTTTTAAATAACCGTTTTGCCCCTAGCTGATCTTTTTTTGGCCAAAACTTTTGATTGGAAAGGAATTTTGGCCTGAAACCACTTCCATTAGATTCGTTTGATGGTTTACCTTTCCGTAGAGTGGTCATAATAGCCAAACGGACTTACCGTTTGGGAGATATGGCTGAATTAAGGTTTGGAAGGTGAAAAACTGCTTAACCGGGCCAAATAGGGTGATTAGTGAATAGACCCATAACCCATTTCGGGATTAGGGTTATGGGGAGGCTGAAATGAGTTAGAGAATCATTCCATTTCAGTTTTCTAGCCTCCACTTATCTCCAAGAAACCCTAAAAATGGCCTCCAACCTCTAAATCACCTCCAAATCATCTTCTAATCAAGGATTAAGCTTAGCAACATCGAATCAAGGGAGATCTACACCAAATCAACGTGAGAGCTGCTGTTAAGCATCGGGATTCGCACTAAATCAGAGATTTATTTCAGATCTAAGTTTTGTTTGTGGCTAAGGTGAGTGATTTGCATAGTTCCTCACTAATTATGGCTAATTAAGGGTAATTAGTGTTAATTAGCGAATTTAAACATGATAAAATTCAGGAAAAATGTTCAAAAATTCTTAAATGATGTTTTAGACCTCTGATATGAATTTGGGTTAATTTGGTTAAGTTTTGCTAATCCTATCATTAGTTTCACCTAAACATGCTTAAGGGGAAATATGGGGTTTTGGGTATGTTTGATTCATTTTAACCTATCATATTGATGTTTTGTTGTTTGTGGTTGATTATGCATGTTGCTATGACTGTATGATATGCTTTGTGATTGATTTCAATAGTTAGAATGGTCGAAAAGGTCGTCGAATGGCGTAAACACTTGCTGGAAAAGCTTCAGGAAACAGTGTAGGAACGGATCGGAATCGGATATGGTGGCTCGGATGGGATAAGTTGAACTGGGCAAGGGATTCGATCGGATCAGAACCTAACACTTGAGAACCCTGGAAAAAAGGAAGGCCATGTTGGTTAAGCTCGGGATCGGATCGGCTTAAGGGCGAAGGGCTCGGACCGGAGTATGGTGAAGGGATCAGATCGGATTAGAATAGGGAACGGGACCAGACGAGGCACAGAAACTGGAGCACGAACTGGATGGGAGATGGCAACCCGACCCGACCCGAAGTGGGACACCCGACCCGAACCGACGCGATGGAGTGGACCCGAACCGTACCGTACCAGAGGAGGACCATGAACCGATGCAACGTAGTGGATCCGACCCGAACCGATAACTTGAAGGGGAACCCGACCCGACCCAGTATTAACAAATAACCCGAGATGCAAAGGTAGCCCAATATGGGAAGTTAGAGCTCAGGATCCAATTGGGAACCAATGAGTTCACTTCATGGTTGGGCTTTGCTACGGGACGTGTGCTAAGGAGTTGTCGATGTTCATATCTTCGATTCACCACTGAAAATGGATGATGGGCTACTTATCAGTGCAGTAGAGTCATTGCGACTCGAGGGGCAAGGTGATGGTAGCAAGACTACGTTATCAGTGTAGTAGAGTCATTGTGACTTGAAGGGCAAAGTGATGCGTAGTAAGACTATGAGCTAGTGCAGTGGGGTCGTTATGACTCCATGGGACAGAATGGACATAGTAAAGGATTGGTAAGGCTATGAGCCAGCGCAGATGGGGTGAATAACTCCATGGGGCAAGTGGACATAGCGAAGGATTAGTGGCTACGTTATCAGTGCAGTGAAGCCATTTATGACTTCATGGGGAAAAGTGATCGTAGCAAGCTATGTTGGGTGATCGAAGCGGTGGATATCGTATGCTTTACGCACTGAGTGAGAGATATGAGGATGGATGCTATGTTTGATTATTTGCCATCACTATGACATGCACACCCCCACCTCCGTATCTTTACACCATTTGATATGGCACCTTAGAGTGTTGTACAGTATGTAGTGCTAACTCTTTGGTTGCAGGTCCAGGTTCAGGTATGTTTTAGTCTACCTGTTATTGTTCTGTTTAGATGCTTATCGCTCATACCAGGCTTTATGTCTGACCCAGAGTTTTATGTCTCCTCTTATTACTCTAGGTGCTCACACGAGCAGACTAGAGACAGGTTAGCTGGTGATGCGCGAGTAGCTGATTCGGAGGCGGGCTGGAGGCTTCCACGTATGATATATAGATATTCTCACTGTGTCGTTGGTGGTCGCTACTTGGGCATTAGTAGTGCACCTCCTTTATCTTGCTTTTGCTTTTGAGACAGTTTAAAAAGTTGTAATAATGTTTAACTTTGGATCATAAGCTGTACTTGGATTTTCCGCTGCTATGTTAGTTGTTTCAGCTTATGCACTGTCTCACCTGTTTTATGTCAAGTATGTTATTATTATATTTTGTTCTATACGCTGTGAGACATTCTACAGGTTCCTTGTTAGTTCATTTCCTTCTTCCCTTTCCTTCTGACGACCCGTTCCGTGCTAACTAGACATGTGTACAGCGCACCTTTGGAGTAAATGTCGGTTGGTGCAGGGCGGGCCGTCACACTTGGTATCAGAGCTCTAGGTTGCGCAGTTGACCAAGGGAAAGACACTAGGGAGAGATAGTACGTATATGAGAGCGCGTATTTGTGATTACATTGGTTTTCAAAAGCTATATGTATATACTATTAGTAGTATAAGAATGAAGTCGCATTGCACTAGCACCACTATGGGGCCGTTAATCGTTTCCCTTTTTCAGATTGACGATGAGCCGATATGCTAGAGGTGCTGGTAGGGGAGCCAATAATGGGAATGCTGCTGACATGAGGGCGATGTTTACCGACCTCATGAGAGACATGCTTAGTGAAGTGCAAGGGGCAGTTCCCAATCCCGGAGTTGGTGTTGGCCCAGTAGTGCAGGTGCCTAGGGTCGATTTCGTCAAGTTGTGCAAGGATTACACTAACCTTGGTGGAAAGCCGTTCCATGGGATGGAGTCGGCCACAGATGTTCAGGACTGGATGGATAGCTGTGACCGTATCTTCGATGACTTGGGTCTTGAGGATGCGATGAAGAGAAGGCTAGCGTCTCGTCAGCTGCAAGGGCGAGCGATGAATTGGTGGAATGCCATTAGAACAGCTACTCCAGAAGATCAGGTTACTTGGGATTAGTTCAAGGCTCGCTTTATCGAGAAGTTTATTCCAGCTGCCCAGAAGTCTGTGTTGTTCAAGAGATTCTTGGAACTCAAGCAAAATGGTAGGGCAGTCTCTGATTATATTGCTGAGTTCGACACCTTGTCGAAGTATGGACTATCTCTTATCGATACTCCCGAGAAGAAGAATGAGTAGTTCATTACTGGTTTGGATGGATACTTGGGGGAAAGGCTTATCAACCACATTGATGAGACTTTTGAATCGATTATGGGGAAAGCTTTGAGATCAGAGAGTCTTTACCATAAGTCAAAGACTGAGGCTGCATCTGCAGAAGGGCCAAAGCCGCAAGCGGGCGGTGGAGGCAAGAATAACTCTCAGAATAAGAGGAAGCATGACCAATCTAAGGGTGGCCAGAAAAAGAACAAGAAAGAATTTGAGTGCTTCAGCTGTGGTAAGAAGGGCCATTATGCTAAAGAATGTCGGGCCAAGCCAGCGGAAAAGAAGTGCTACAACTGTGGTCAAGTGGGACATCATAAGGATAAGTGTCCGCAACCTCTTAAGGAGAAGAAGATTGTGAAAGCATATGCTATTGATGCTGTTCCTTCTTCGTCGAATGCCCCAACTGCGGCGGAGAAAGGAAAGAATGTTGTTATCCAAGGTTTGCTTTTTATTTATGATGTACCAGTTCGAGTTTTGTTTTATACTGGGGCTTCCCGTTCCTTCATATCTAGTGACCTGGTAGATAGGTTGGGACTGGAACCCGAGATAGTCGATAGACCATTGGTTGTGACGAACCCGATTGGTGGTTTGACTAGGCTTAGTATGATTTGCAGAAATTTGGTCTTATCGAGTTATGGATGTATGTTTATTTGTGATTGCTTTGTTTTGGGATTTACTGGGTATGGCATTATATTGGGAGTCGATTGGCTCCAAAGATACGGGGTGGTGGTAGACTGTGAGGGCTTTTTGGTGACAGTTAGGGCGGATGATGGGCGGAGGGTAGTGTTTGGTAGTCTACCTAGTAATGGGGTTATGGCTAGTTTTGTAAATTCCCTCGACATCCCGTAGGATGAGTTGTCAGATGTGCCTATGGTTGGCCAGTATCCGGACGTCTTCGAGGAGGTGACCGGGCTTCCACCACACCAAGAGATTGAGTTCCGTATTGATTTAGTGAAAGATGCCAGACCTATAGTAATGCCACTTCGTCGTATGGCACCAAGGGAGCAGCGAGAGCTCGGGGTGCAAGTCAGCAATCTTTTGAAGAAGGGATTTATTAGAAGGAGTGTCTCCGAGTGGGGAGCACCAGTTGTGTTTGCCACTAAGGCAGATGGTTCCCTTCGTTTGTGTGCGGACTATCGCGAGTTTAATAAGGTAACGAGGAAGAATAATTATCCTCTACCGCGGATAGATGATTTGTTTGATCAACTGGAAGGGGCAAGAGTGTTCTCCCAGTTGGACCTCGTGACAGGATTTCATCAGCTCCGAGTAGCGGATGAGAGTGTTCCGAAAACGGCATTTAGGACGCCGTCTGGATTCTATGAGTGGTTGGACATGCCATTTGGGTTGACCAATGCACCAGCCTACTTTGTGGATCTTATGAATCGAGTATTCAGAGATCAATTGAATAAGTTTGTTCTTGTGTTCGTAGACGATATCCTTGTTTACTCAAGGACAGAGGGGGAACACAAGGGACACTTGAGGATAGTGATGGAGGTGTTGAGGAAACACCAATTGAAAGCGAAATTCTCTAAGTGTCACTTTTGGAGAAGGGAAGTGAGATTCTTGGGTCATGTTGTTTCAGAGAGTGGTATTGCCGTGGACCCGACGAAGGTGGCTACGGTACAGGATTGGCCTACGCCCAAGAGTGCGACAGATGTAAGGAGTTTCTTTGGGTTAGCTGGATATTACCGAAAGTTTATCCAGGACTTCTCCAAGATAGCAGCACCGTTGACTCAGTTGACTAAGAAGAATCAGTCCTTCATCTGGGACGGAGTGTGTGAGAATGCATTCATGAGTCTAAAGGGAAGGTTGACGCGTGCGCCAGTGCTAGTCATTCCTAAAGGGAATGAAGAGATGACGGTATACACTGATGCTTGTGGTATCGGACTAGGTGCGGTGTTGATGCAAGGAGGTAGGTTTGTAGCTTATGCTAGTCGGCAGCTAAAGCCGCAAGAGAAGAAGTATCCTACCCATGATTTGGAATTAGCAGCGATTGTGTTTGCGCTGAAGATGTGTAGACACTATCTCTTGGGAGAAAGATTTGAGTTGTTTACCAATCATAAATCGTTAAAGTATCTCTTCTCCCAGAAGGATCTAAATCTCCGTCAGCAGAGATGATTAGAGTTCTTGGCTTCGTATGATTTTGATGTCGCATATACACCTGGGAAAGGTAATGCGGTAGCCGATGCCTTGAGTAGGAGACATGCCAGTTTAGCGGCAATGTTTCTTGAATGTAAGCAACTGGAGTATATCGCGGGGTTTGATTTCAGACCAAAGTGCGAATTGGATCCAGTCATGCTAGCTAGTTTGACGATCAGAACCACTTTGATAGAGCGGATTGGTTCCAGCCAGAGGGATGATCCTAATGTATTGGAAATCATCTCCAAGTTAGAGATGGACATCGACGGTGAGGAGATGAATGTGTATGGTCTTGATTGTGACGGATGGCTTAGAAAGAATGGAAGACTAGTTGTACCCAACGTAAATGGTCTGAGAGATGAAGTGCTTAGAGAATGTCATCACTCAAAACTGACTATACATCCCGGTGGTAATAAGATGTATCGAGACATGAAGCAGACTTACTACTGGGAAGGGATGAAAAGAGACGTTGGGAAGTTTATATCCAAATGCATGAATTGCCAGCTAGTTAAAGCCGAGCAAAAAAGCCTAGTGGGTTGTTGCAACCATTAGAAATTCCCGAATGGAAATGGGAGCAAGTCTCGATGGATTTCATCGATGGTTTACCAAGGACTAGAACGGGATATGATAGTATTTGGGTAATTGTGGATCGATTGACTAAGAGCGCAAGATTTATACCAGTCGAATCGACCAGACCGGCAGCCAAGTTGGCAGAATTGTATATGAAGTGGGTAGTGAGATTTCATGGAGTACCTAAAAACATTGTGAGTGACCGAGACCCGTTGTTCACTAGTGGGTTTTGGAAGAGCTTACAAGAGGCTCTAGGGTCAGAATTACATCTCAGTACCGCATATCATCCTCAGACCGATGGTCAGACGGAGAGGGTGAATCGTATATTGGAAGATCTCTTGAGAGCTTGTATATTGGATTTTGGTGGATCATGGGATGACCATTTGCATCTAGTAGAGTTTGCATATAATAATAGCTACCAATCCAATATCGGTATGGCTCCATATGAAGCTTTGTACGGATGACCGTGCAACTCACCATCATGTTGGATATAGACTAGCGAGAAGTTTATGCTTGGACCAGATTTGGTGAGGGAAACTTCAGATAAGATTAAGACCATTCAACAACGAATGAAAGCTGCCCAAGATAGGCAGAAGAGTTACGCTGGTAAAAGGAGAATAGACTTAAAATTCTCCGTTGGTGACTTGGTGTTTGTCAAGATTTCTCCGTTGAAGAGCGTGATACGGTTTGGCAGGAGAGGCAAGTTAGCACCAAGATTTGTTGGCCCATTCCCTGTTCTTGAACTAGTCGGGAATTTGGCATATAGAGTTGGCTTACCAGAGAAGATGGCGGGAGTTCACAATGTATTTCATGTTTCCCGACTGCGGAAGTTCGTTCACGACTCAGATATGACTATTTCACCTGATCAGTTAGAGGACTTCGAAGTAGAACCCGAGGCGGTTGGGAACCGTAGGCCGATTCGTATTGTGGGGCACGATACGAAGCAACTTCGAAGGAAGGCGGAGAAGCTAGTCAAGGTTCAGTGGGGCGAGAACGAGAATGACTGTACTTGGGAGACAGAGGAGAGTATTAAAAAGACATATCCAGAACTCTTTGCCTGGTAAGATTTACTTCGTAATTTAGTTATTCCGCATGCTAGGATAGACTTGTTTTGCTTGTTTTGCATGTTTGATTGTTGTTTTATGATTGATAGGCATGCGGGACCCTTTTGTGTGTTTTGGTTAGGGAATTCGGGGGCGAAATTTCTTAAGGGGGGGAGAATGTAACAACCCGCATTCTACACATCGGAGGATCGTAGAATATTTATTTCTTTCCCATATGAGGTTGTATGGTCATGTAACTTTGGGAAACATCTATTAGAGTCATTTCCCATGTTCATAATTTTTGTCGATTTTTAAATGACCGTTTTGCCCCTAGCTGATCTTGTTTTGGCCATAACTTTTGATTGGAAAGGAATTTTGACCTGAAACCACTTCCATTAGATTCGTTTGATGGTTTACCTTTCCGTAGAGTGGTCATAATATCCAAACGGACTTACCGTTTGGGAGATATGGCTGAATTAAAGTTTGGAAGGTGAAAAACTGCTTAACCGGGCCAAATAGGGTGATTAGTGAATAGGCCCATAACCCATTTCGGGATTAGGGTTATGGGGAGGCTGAAATGAGTTAGAGAATCATTCCATTTCAGTTTTCTAGCCTCCACTTATCTCCAAGAAACCCTAAAAATGGCATCCAACCTCTAAATCACCTCCAAATCATCTTCTAATCAAGGATTAAGCTTAGCAACATCGAATCAAGGGAGATCTACACCAAATCAACGTGAGAGCTGCTGTTTAGCATCAGGATTCGCATTAAATCAGAGATTTATTTCAGATCTAAGTTTTGTTTGTGGCTAAGGTGAGTGATTTGCATAGTTCCTCACTAATTATGGCAAATTAAGGGTAATTAGTGTTAATTTGCGAATTTAAACATGATAAAATTCTGGAAAAATGTTCAAAAATTCTTATATGATATTTTAGACCTCTGATATGAATTTGGGTTAATTTGGTTAAGTTTTGCTAATCCTATCATTAGTTTCACCTAAACATGCTTAAGGGGAAATATGGGGTTTTGGGTATGTTTGATTCATTTTAACCTATCATATTGATGTTTTATTGTTTGTGGTTGATTATGCATGTTGCTATGACTGTATGATATGCTTTGTGATTGATTTCAATAGTTAGAATGGTCGAAAACGTCGTCGAATGGCGTAAACCCTTGCTGGAAAAGCTTCAGGAAACAGTGTAGGATCAGATCGGATCAGATATGGTGGCTCGGATCGGATAAGTTGAACTGGGCAAGGGATTCGATCGGATCAGAACCTAACACTTGAGAACCCTGGCAAAAAGGAAGGCCATGTTGGTTAAGCTGGGGATCGGATCGGCTTAAGAACGAAGGGCTCGGATCGGAGTATGGTGAAGGGATCGGATCGGATTAGAATAGGGAACGGGACCAGACGAGGCACAGGAACTGGAGCACGAACTGGATGGGAGATGGCAACCCGATCCGACCCGAAGTGGGACACCCGACCCGAACCGACGCGATGGAGTGGACCCGAACCGAACCGTACCAGAGGAGGACCATGAACCGACGCAACGTAGTGGACCCGACCCGAACCGATAGCTTGAAGGGGAACCCGACCCGGCCCAGTATTAACAAAAAACCCAAGATGCAAAGGTAGCCCAATATGGGAAGTTAGAGCTCAGGATCCAATTGGGAACCAATGAGTTCACTTCATGGTTGGGCTTTGCTGCGGGACGTGTGCTAAGGAGTTGTCGATGTTCATAACTTCGATTCACCACTGAAAATGGATGATGGGCTACTTATCAGTGCAATAGAGTCATTGCGACTCGAGGGGCAAGGTGATGGTAGCAAGACTACGTTATCAGTGTAGTAGAGTCATTGTGACTTGAGGGGAAAAGTGATGCGTAGTAAGACTATGAACCAGTGCAGTGCGGTCATTATGACTCCGTGGGGCAGAGTGGACATAGTAAAGGATTGGTAAGGCTATGAGCCAGCGCAGATGGGGTGAATAACTCCATGGGGCAAGTGGACATAGCGAAGGATTAGTGGCTACGTTATCAGTGCAGTGAAGCCATTTATAACTTAATGGGGCAAAGTGATCGTAGCAAGGTATGTTGGGTGATCGAAGCGGTGGATATCGTATGCTTTACGCACTGAGTGAGAGATGTGAGGATGGATGCTATGTTTGATTGTTTGCCATCACTATGACTTGCACACCCCCACCTCCGTATCTTTACACCATTTGATATGGCACCTTAGAGTGTTGTACAGTATGTAGTGCTAACTCTTTGGTTGCAGGTCCAGGTTTAGGTATGTTTTAGTCTACCTGTTATTGTTCTGTTTAGATGCTTATCGCTCATACCAGGCTTTATGTCTGATCCAGAGTTTTATGTCTCCTCTTATTACTCTGGGTGCTCACACGAGCAGACTAGAGACAGGTTAGCTGGTGATGCGCGAGTAGCTAATTCGGAGGCGGGCAGGAGGCTTCCACGTATGGTATATAGATATTCTCCCTGTGTCGTTGGTGGTCGCTACTTGGGCATTAGTAGTGTACCTCCTTTATCTTGCTTTTGCTTTTGAGATAGTTTAAAAAGTTGTAATAATGTTTAACTTTGGATCCTAAGCTGTACTTGGATTTTCCGCTGCTATGTTAGTTGTTTCAGCTTATGCACTGTCTCAACTATTTTATGTCAAGTATGTTATTATTATATTTTGTTCTATGCGTTGTGATACATTCTACAGGTTCCTTGTTAGTTCATTTCCTTCTTCCCTTTCCTCCTGACGACCCATTCCGTGCTAACTGGACATGTGTACAGCGCACCTTTGGAGTAAATGTCGGTTGGTGCGGGGCGGGCCGTCACAACGTTGCCCAGCCGCCATCTTCATCTCTACCAGCCCTTCCTTCTCCATTATTTTTCTTTTGCTTATCTTCCCAAATCAACCGCCTAATCGTAGTTATTCAATCCCGTGGTTCTGCTTGA
Organism: Allium sativum; assembly: GCA_030737875.1. Classification (NCBI taxonomy): domain Eukaryota; kingdom Viridiplantae; phylum Streptophyta; class Magnoliopsida; order Asparagales; family Amaryllidaceae; genus Allium; species Allium sativum. The sequence goes on along the minus strand of CM060916.1, from coordinate 1,048,023,584 downwards.
GAACCCTACAATGATAAAACTACGGTCGCCGCCAGCATCTTCTTACCCATTTGCCTTTACTTCTTCTTCCCCTTCAATTCTATATTAGACGGATTTCGACGACAACAACCATCAGGTGATTTCGATCCTGATTCCACACTTTTGCGACAAAACATCGACCATCAAACAAATTTTACTTCAAACAACAATTGGTATGGCTCTACTTTATTCAGAATTCCATCTATTTACGCTCCAATTGATTTTATGCCAACGTTAGGGTTCTGCACTGTTATTTCCAGTAGATTGCTATCTTCGGTTGTACAAATTAGCAATTACCTATATTTTCCCTTTTCATTTTCAGGTAACTTTATGCGCCTTTGGAGTTCGAATGCGCATGTAATGGAAGATTAAACAAGCTCAAGTTTACATCCCTATGTCTCCATGTTCTGAACGATGAATGTGCTCTTAAATAACATGGATCTGTGTGCAACTGTAATTAGGTTTACTTCCTCCTTAAAGCAATATGAAGTTTAGATTCATATTAAATTGAAGATTAATTATGCATTAGTCACCTAACCCATCTATACTTTTGTATTTGGTGTTTCGTTAATGACCAGCTTCACAACACGTTCCGACTATTTACATGTTTCGAGTATGCAAACTGGTAATAATGTCATAATGGCATCTTCTATGCATAATTGACCATATGTAGCTATATAAAACAACCAATGTGCCAGCAAATAACATTTGCAATATGTTTAATAAAGTTATTTGTGCAACCAGTGTCGTGAATATTCATTTTGCATTATTTTGCTGCTTTCAGTATCACTTAGTTTTAATTTTTTCTCCTATGTATTAGGAATCCATGGTGGCTACATACGAATTCTTTTTTGTGAAAATTAGGGACACATCCTTAAAATGAAACTTAATTAGGATCACATCCTCCCCTTTGCAAACATATAAATTTCATCCTTATTTTTGAAATATCGGCATATCTTTTCCAGAATAGCCCATCTTTTAAATCACTACTTAATTAACGGATCACGTCCGATATTTGTTTTTCGTCATTTAATTTTGTCTCATGCCTTAATTGACGGATCTAATACGATATTTTTTTATTCGTGATTTATTTTTTACTTCAACGAGAATAATGGCGGCGGCAGCATCTGTTTAGGGTTCTGAACTTCGATTTCTGTCTGTATACAATTGGAATTGATCGGCAATTTTCTCCACATATTTTGTTGATCGAACTATCTTGTATGAATTGGAAAAATCTTCCTTCAGGTAAAATATACTTTTGTATTATTATTTTTAAATTTGTACATTGATTTCAGGTCTTCGATAGATTTTTGTTGATTTTTTATACTGAATTAATGGAGTTGTTTATTTTATCGATGGATAGTTTTATTATTTTGTAAAGTATAAATTTTTGTTGCTGATTTAAGGAAGTATAAATTAATTTGTCAACATAATTTTTAATCCGTTCTCTGTACATGTATAAAAATATGCATATAGTTTGAATATGAGCATATAAAAATGCAACTATTTGTATAGTACGTGTGTTTGGTTGTATTCAGAAAAGTTGCGTACAAATATGCAATTTTTTTGTATATATGCATACAGGTGTACTGGAATTTCTGTTCGTCTACTTTCCTGAAGATTAGTTGCATACTTCTATGAATATATTTTTAATATATTCATAGTTCTATTTTTCTGGATTTATTTTTTTAATGTAGTCTGTTCAAATGTTCTAAAATTTTGCATGTATGTATGTACATATTTATGTTATTTGCATATATGTATGCATCTAGTTATAATTATATGATTTTGTTTTGGTACTTTTCTTTGATTACTGCATATTAAGCTGATTAATTTTTATTATTTTTATTTTTCAAGCAGTGGTCCTGCTATAAATTATATGGGTGAAGACGTGTCTGTTGAAGATGTAATTATAGCTCCTCCAAAAGGTAGAAGAATGCCTGGTCGTAATAAAAGGACGTGTTCTTCAGTAGAGATGTAGATGTTTATTTTGAAAAAACAAAATAAAATTTGTTTAAATTGTACACTGTTGTGAACTATTACTTGCTGCATTTAATTTAGTTAATTATTTTAATGTTAATTCTGTTTTTATTAGCAATTATTTCTGTTCTGAAATTTTATGTAATAAATTATTCTATACAGTTGCATAGAAGTATGCAATTAGTACGTATATATGCGTAGATGTATGCAGTTTTAATGAATATATGTTTCAACATTGGTACTATTTTTTCACTGATTAGTAATTGTATAAAACCATTCCTACTTGGTATAGACAGGTAAGAAAGTACAGTTATATCTGGATAATGTAACAAGTGTTCTCTATTATTGCATAGAATTGTGCAAATATTGTTAATATGTGCATGTATGTGTTCAATTTTTCATTATGTACGCAAAATATTTTTTAACTTTTACTATTTGTTTCATTTTTTAAACACTGATTCTTTTTTATACTTAATTTTCAGTTTAAAATATCTAATCTATAAACGATGGTTACATCATTTTTTGGAGCAATTGTGCTAATTTTTACGTTATTACATGCAATTATCCTTAAAATATTTACAATTGTATGCAAATATTCCTTGTTTCCGTACGGTAGGTGTTTTAATAAACCACAAGCGCATCAACAACCTATTTATTACTCGAATTTATCTTGTACTTAAGAATGCAAAAACTAGAAGAAAAAAATCATAAAATTATGCAAGTTTAAAAAAAATTGTGTTACTGACAACAATACTTTCACACAAGCATGCTATTATTTTAGATAACTACATAGAAGTAAGTACTATTCAAAATATCATGCAAACTTCAGAGATATCAATTCATTACAAAAACTTTCACACAACTCCAGTTTAGAAATAATAATCCTTTGTTTGTACATAAAAACTAGAGTACCACTTCACAAAATTACAAAAAAATTCTTAACCCCAACATTTCCCATCTTATATAACCCTGTTCGCATCTGATAGTAGGAAGTTCTGTGTCAGGATTTGTAATGGAGTCCAGCTATGATGTATGCAGTTGAGAATTTTAAGTGCAAGCTCAGCTCCTTGTTTATTAACAGCCCCAGGACTGTTTCTATATACTTCTTCCTTTTTTGTCAACTTCTGTTTCTCTACAACTCTCTGTTTTTTGCAAACACATCGAGAAGTTGTCGGTTCTTCAGTTGTTACTAATGCTTCATCCTGACCACTATCAACTTGATTATTTTGTTCTAAATTAGGTCCCTGCAAAACAATGTGTAACATATTTAATTTAACCACGAATAAATGCATATTGGTATGAAACAAACAGTGGACATATGCAAAAATGTATGCAACATTTAATACTGCATATACATAAACATGCACAAGATAAGTGAAACATAGTAATAATCAACAATATTACAAATAGTCGCATCCATCAAATTAAGTTTCTGAAATATCATCATGCAACAATCAGATAATAAACTCACACTTGCCTGCTAGAATTCTTAAACTATGCATATATTCAACCTTTAATCATACGATAATTGCGTAATTGTACGCAAAAAAATATATGAATAACTGCATATATTCATGCAAATATATTTTGACAGTTGTAGTCTCTGTAAAAACAAGTATAAAGTTATTGCTTAAAGATTTCGATCAGTTCTAAATATATGCATACTATTATGAAAGTATTCTGAATACAGACTTACATGTGTGCAAGTATTTTGATTAACAGTATAAACGTTCGAAAATCTTGTTGATATATGCAAAAAAAGTCCAACTATTCATTATATTGCACAAAACTGTGCAACTATTACTCATAAAAGCAAAAAAATAATGTACTCATAAAACTTGCGTATTAACGGTTTTCCGTCTACATACCATTTTATTTTCTAATTTTTGTTGTTTTCTTTCATGCCGCGGTTTTGTCCACCAACTCTTCCTCTTTGATTTTGTCCACCAACTCAATAAATGATTTTAAATTATTTCTATACACTTCTTCCTTTTTTGTTGGCCTTTGGACATCGTCTGTTTTCCGTTTTTTCGCAACCTGTAAAGCATTTGTTCGTTGATCAGTAGTAACTAAAGCTTTTCTAGCATCCCTTACATCTTCAGTTTCTTCAACGTCTTGTCTCTGAATTAAGATCAACATTAATTGTTATTACCAATGCTTAAATGCTTTCACTTACACATACACAATTGACAGTTTCACATTTGCATTCAAAATTGTTACTAACTGTATAGTAATTTTAATTAGAAAAAACATTTTTGTACATTTTAATGCAATAATTCCAAAAACCTGCATAACATGTGAAAATATACAACTATATTTGCACACTTGACTGTAAAACTAATGTTAGACTGCATACATTTCTGAAAGAATTACATTTAACAACATACTCTGAACAAAATGATGCTACTTGAACTCTATCATCACTCAATAAAATTTAAATGCATTATATGTTGCAACTACATGTGTATACTTCCCTAGTTGAATGAAATTTTTTAACGTATCTGCATAATTTACTAAACCATTTATTTTTAAATGCACACACTTTATAAAACTGATGCTAGATAACAAGTTTTCATCATCATTTAATTTAAACAACTAATACTCAAGCAATTATATGCTAACTGTTGCACATTTAAGTGATTTTTCTCTTCTTTAAACCATTCATTTGTTTCAAAATTTATGTAACCAACAACCCTTATCATTTTGACAATTTTTGACAAATTGTCACTATTGCCTAATTTTAACTGCATAGACTTATGCAACAAAATGTTAACAGTTGCTCATAATCATGTAATTTTTCCACTTAACTACATACATAAATGCAAGTATATGTTAAGAACTGCATGAATGCAATACGCATTTCTGGTTAATATTACTCTACAATCGAATAAATTAATACATTAAAAATTAATGTCAGCTTAATACCTTCAACCAAAATCAAACTTTATAATACTCTTCATACACTTACTTATATTTGCATATTTATCTCAAAAACTAAAGTTAAACTGCATAAATTTGTGAAACAAATGCATTTAACATTATACACTTACCAAAATGATGCTAGTTAAAATTTTTAATTACTCACTAACATTTAAACACATTGAATAGTGCAACTGCATGTTTATTTTGGCATACTTGTATGAAACTTTTACACTAAACTTCATACTTTACTTAAACAAATATATTTTCATGCATACACTTATAAAATTGATGCAAGATAACAAGTTTTTACCAAAATTTAATTCTAACAACATATACTTAAGCAATTAACTGATGATTGATGCATACTTAAGCGGATTTTTATCTTTTTAAATCATACAATACTGATAATACTTTACCTAAATAAATACAATTATTACATTGACAATTTTTTCAAAATTTTCACCAGTAACTAATTTTACAAGCACACACTTATGCAACAACAAGTTTACATGTGCACACAAGCATGAAAATTTTCTTCATAACTACATACATAATTGCAGTAATACGTTTAAAACTAAATGGTTGCAAAAAAGCATTTCTGTTTAATATTAATCCATAATCGAACAAATTTCCTAAATTTAATAACAAAAAAAGTTCTTAATTCCTTAAAAAAATACCAAACTTTAAAATATTCTTCATATACTAGACAACATATTAATTTTTGTAGAATACGTTAGTCTATGTACTCGCATTTCTTACAAAATATGCATTTATACATGCAACAATCTGTTATACAAGCAAAATATTCTGAATGTATTAGGGATAACTAAATTCTATCGAGAATCTTCTACTTATGTATGCATTCAAACACTTAATTAGACAGATTAACTTCCTGCTAAACATACTTCCATACAGATTTATTTAACGGAAATCATACAATATTTTACAAATTTCCGTTCTACGTAATAGTTAGATGATATATATACATACAAAAACATCATACGGTTTTGCTTTATTTCTTAATAACATCATACAAACATGTAAAAATTCTTATTACAACATATAAAATATTCGGCTAATGAAAAAATTCAATAAGAGTTATACCTTTTTCTTCGCCATATCGTATAAAGTGTTGAAGACTTCATCGAATTCGAGCAAAATTTGATGACTCTGATCAAAAGAGTTGACGGGCGGCGCTCGATTTTCACAAATTTATTTCTAGGGTTTTGTAGACCCGTGGATTTAGGGTTTGCAAGATTAAAGGAGTGGTTTGAATTAGTAACTGCGGCCGAATCAATGTTTTGTATGTCTTAGTAGTACGTAAGGGTATAACTGGAATTATTTGAGCGCACTTTCAAAAATAGGGATGTCTTTTATATATTTTTTACCAGTGGGTTTTTTTTATATTTTAAAAGTTAATAGGGACCTGTAAAAAACGCACCCTTCTTTTTTAGTATCACAGGTAATAGTTTAATCGATAACCTAATGTTGCTTTATAAAGAGTTTCTTATTTTCTTTATTTTTATATAGTTTTTGAAATTGTTACATATATCTGAGTATGTTAAACATCAATAATTTATGTACTGCAGGAATTATATTACTAACAATATATAGCTTTCCATTTTTTATATTTTATTTACAAAAAAACATTTTAGATTTTACATATTTTAGTGGAGCTAAAAGGAGGAAGCCTTCAACAAAATAGTTCCATATTCTTGAATTTTAATTTTTTAGGAATTTATGCCTTGATGAATATTTTGTAGTTTATATTTAAAAATAACTCATCAAGCCATTCACAACACAATCTTTAATTGAGTCATGTTCCAGTGTTTTTATATCCAAGTTTTGAATGAGCTTCAGGATGTATATTTAACAAGCCACTTTCCTGTAAACAAATATTCATTACTGAAGATTAAGACGCATCTAAAATAAAAATGTGAAGTACTGAATATCACATCTTTGTAGGCGCGCAACAGGTAAAAAGAGGTTATTGGCACATAACTATGGCTATTATTCCTTAATTATTCAATACACAAAAGAATGAACGACACATTGTCTTAGATCTAATTTTGCTTCAAAAAATGAAAAAAATACCATCGAAAGTCAAATAGTCTCATACGTCCAAGTAGGCAATTGAACAACATAAGATCTTAAGCCTGGAAGGGCGAGAACTCTTAGGCAACTAGGAAACCTTTTGGCTCCACTCAAACCTGTAAAATCCAAAGTTGCTTTTTAAGCTTTTGACAAAAAATGGAAAACTATATATTTTCAAAAAAAAAAAAAAACACTATACTAATGCTGCCATAGAAATCAAAAAAGGGAAATTATAATGGTAGCAGTAGTTTAAAATTATAGTTTTCAAAACATATATAATTTGTTTACAAGCAAGTAGTTATGCATGAGAGAGGGTACAAAGGAATTTGAAAATTAGATGAGTTCTTCCTCCTTACCTTCTCTTTAGGATAATTCTCTATAATAATTTATGTTTCCTCCTGTGAGGTAGACTAGCTCACGATCTTTCGTCATCTTGATGTTTGATTTTGAATGCCTATTTAGGACCAGTATAGTACTGAAGTGGCTGACAAACTTTCATTATAATACTTTGTTTTGATTACCTCGTTTTATGGCGCAATAAAGTCCTCGATGACCAAAAAATTAACAATGCATTAAAATCATTTTACGAAGAGTTATGACTCACACCCATCAATTTATACCACTTCGTGACAGCAATATAGAAAAATAGAATTCAAATGTTAAAACTACGAATATGGATTACCATATCTATAGCTATTACGAACATTTTCTAATATTGTTCGACATATAAAATAAAAATAATTCTTATGGTATTTTGAATATTTGATACATGCAAACGAAATAGGTGCGTACATACAAAGAAATTTTTCGTGGTTTGATAATCTCTATTACATTGTTTTTCCTTTATATGTTTGCTTTAATTTACATATTATTTTATACGTGCTAATTTAGGAAGTTAAATTTTGCATGTGACTTCGTGGAAGTACATACATATTAAGAGTATGTCTATGATGATATGGTATATCAGTTTACTTTGCATTGTGTCTACAATGGCGGGAAACAAATGTGATTTAATTGCATTGTGAATCATGTTAATAGTGTTATAGGAGTGTGTCTTTTCCATTATATTTTTTGACCTTTATAATGTAGTGCATTTAAAATTCTCATATATATTATTTTAACTAGGCAAGAAAGCTATGAATGATGAACATTCTAAGCTGGAGCTGGATGCATATTTAGTGTTGCACATTGTTTTATACTGGTGGATAAAAGGTAAGTTTATCTTCCTTGGCACCATTGTTTATTTATACATACACATATACATATATACTTGTTTGTATGTATGTATGTCTATGTGTGTGTGTGCGTGCGTGCGTGCGCGCGTGCGTGTATGTGTGTGCATGCGTGCATGTGTATGTACGTACGTACGTACGAACGTATGTACATATGCAAATAATGCTACTATAGAAATCGTTGACCACTTTAAAACTATTATGTTTATTATAATCGTGTGTCTTTCTTAAAATTTAAAAAAATGTTTGGTTAGGGTAACTTCTTTTTTATGTTTATACTTTAAAAAAATGCCATCATTAATTTTTGAACTATGAAAAAACTTGCAGCTTTTTTAAGGCAATACAATTTTTGTTAAAATAGATTATATGACTTTTTTTGAGGGTAGGGTAGAATAATATGCCGAATAATAATCTTGGCTTATAAGTTTTAAAGGTTAATGTTTCTCATAAAATTATTATTTACTCCGGTTTGATATACCCACCTCTGATTCTATTCTTAGTTTTTCATTTTTGCCAATTATAGCTACTTTTTCGATTAATCATAGAATGATGCTTTGCCCGGTAATCCTTATTATCTTTTGTTAAAACAAATCGCTATGGTTTTTCTAATTTTTTTTCTTTTCAGTTATCGTGTTTGATTATATGGAAAATTCCTAATATATCATTTTTAGTTTTTAGGACTTCAAGGTTCTTCCTAAAATGTACTATTTTACTTCTTAATATATTTTATTTTGAGGTCCACACTAGGTTATGTGTCTTCATCAATTTTTTTTATGTGTCTTGATAATTGTTACACTTTAGTTATTGTTAAATAAATTAGGTTTCTAAAGTAATGTGTTTTGGTTTGGATTTTGCCGCAGCCATATTTATCTATTATATTATATGAAAGCACAATCTTTGTCCGAAGACCTTTCAGATCCAGATTCTCCAAAAAATTCATAGTCTGATACATGTACAGCGTTTCAATCCTCGCCATCCATTATAGAAAACCATCACAATCTCTTCAATGACTCTATCTCTTTAGTGAGCGCTTATACCTACAAACAACATTCAATGGCTTCTGTGATCCCCCGTCGATGCCCTCTTCTTTCCTCCACCCTTTCCCCTTTTCTTACCAGCCCGAAAGATTAACCTCTCTCCTTTTTTCTACCAGTACAAAAAAGGTACCCTATGTTCAGTCGCCATCCCTTTCCTCTTACCCAACATTCGTGTATCTCTTTTTCTCTCCACATCCACTTCGGTTATAGGCTCGCGGCATGTTGATGTCGCAACCATCGATCGGTTGATTTTCGATTCCGTGCTTCTCCCGGCTCTGGATGCTCAGCTGGTTGCTCCACCTGATTTTAAACCTTCTTGCGTTGCAACAACCAATCGCTTAGGCTTCCGATTCCAAGCTTCTGCCAATTGCCGAGTGCCTGCTCCCACCTGAGTTTTGACATGGGGAGAATCCTAAAAACTGGGTTTCAATGCTGCCATCTGAATCAGCACAAATGCTGGTACGTATTATAACTACCTCCACCGATTTGATGCCTCGGTTAGTGCTTATGCAGTATGATTTTCAATTGCTCGCTGTCATTGACTTTAGTCCTTCACATGATTTAGTCCTACATATTGAATTTCCGATTTAAAAACTCACAATTTTATTCCTGTACAAACTTACATTTTGCCAAACTCTGCGTTCCCTAACCTATTAACAGCTCAACTTTATCATGCCTACCATGGATTCCATTTGCTTATAATCGTACCATGAATTCCTCGACTGTCAACTTGTTTTTCATAGCTAAGACTGCAGTCATTACCTAATTAACATATTAACTATGCTTTGAGTTTTTCTGTTCTTTTCTTTTTCTTTGCGCCCTCAATCTACTAAATTTTATTGCTATCAAGTTTACACACTTATTGCAACAGTTTCGTATGTATGAATTTAGTTATTTAGATAACGCTACCTGTTTTCTTTAGTTACATTCACTGATGATGCTCATTTTCAGAGCCAACGTCGTATAAAATTGAATTATTCCTTTTTGACAAAATAAGATGACTACACGTGCACCAAGTAGATAAAACTGAGTTGTGCACTACCCTAACGGAAAGAAGTGAACATTGGAAATTTGTTTTACCACACTCCCTTTCTTATATCCTCTATCAGTGAATGTCTTAAGTAGTGAGAATTTACGATTTTCCATGTATACAAGAATGATTATCCTCGCTGTTAATGAAAAATGGAAGATTGACTACTACATAAATTTTAAATCGATAATCACATGTGTACGTGTTAAACACCAGCTGTTTGCATTGCTTTACAGTGTTCGACCACAGTCCATATTTCTTCGTTTTTCACAAATTTGATGCTGTCTACAATGACTTATTTATTCTTTTACTGTCGTGTGGTTTTTTCCATGGAAGACTGCATTCATCATTTAATTATCAGATTAATTACGAGGTTATGTTTGGAGTTCTTTGTTTGCGCGCTCGATCCATTGAATATTATCGCTTTCATGTTTAGCACTTATAGAAATAGTTTCAAGTACGCAAATTCAGTTATTTACTGTCTAAAATTCTTTCTTTTCTTCACAAACTTGATTCGGTCTACTCTGTCATATTTATTCCAAGTGGTTCTTCATGGCTAAGACTGCGGTCATTACCTAATTAACAGATAACTATTAGGTTCTTTTTTGAGTTTTTTTTATTAAATTACACAATCGATTAATGGAATTTTATCGTTTTCATGTTTAGGCACTTATAGCAACAATTTCACGTACATGTATTTATTTGGTTAGATAACAAAGTCCTGTTTCTTTTACTTACATTCATTGATGATGCTCAAGTTTAGAGCCTCTGTAATATAATATTCATTTCTTCTTTTTTCATGTAAGGCTGAGTAGTCCAGGACCGTACTAGAGAGAAGTAAGCATGGAAAATTTATTATTTTCCATGCCTCCTTCCTTATATCCTCCACCATTGAATTTCTGAAGAAGAATTTACAGTTTATCGTGTACACAAGAATGATTATAAGCAACAGTTAATGAAAAATGGAACATAGACTGCTGCATAAATTTCAAATTGATTATCACATGCATACATAATAAACAATGATAAGGTGTTTTATTCCAAATATTCAATACTACATTTAGTTCCCGACTTTTATCCTATTTTTTCTCATTTCCTCTTCATTGATTCCTCATTTAAATCAAACTTTACTGCTTATTTTCAAAGGCAAAAATGGTAAATTTGCCTTCTTCATCCATATTATGTTACTTTGAATGGATTTGGTCATAACTCATAAGACAAGAATTTTATTTCATCGTCTTAGTTTGAGTTTGTTTGTTGATAATAAAGATAATCGGGTGTATCTTAAAACAATAAGCAAAATCATGGAATTTTATCAACAATTTATGGAAGATTAATAATTTTGATTTTTTATTGTATTACATAATTTGCTAAAGCTAAGTATAATATTTGAGTATACTATTCAGTGATCCTTATTAGTAATAATAACGTGTCACAATTATATAGATTTTGAATATCGGTTATTTTGGATTTGTACCTGTATTCAGTATTAGAGTTATTCATAAGTTTAAATGCCTGCATAGGAAATTAGTTGTTTTCTCTTTTTACATGATCGGTGACCTACATATGCTAGATAACAGAAACAAAAATAAGAATCTTTTACAAACTCGTTCAATAGAATGAACTATACGCATCGTTAATTATACATATATTCCCGTTATGTGGTTTCAGGTCATCTTAAGTTTAGTTAAACTATAAAGATCTCTCTTTTACATATTGCTTAAAAATTAGTATCTTAAAGTGGTCTTGATATAAAAATTATCATTTATGTACTATAAAAACTTATGTGAAATAATTATTAAAATAATTACCTGTTGGTATTCAAACATGACAGAACAATTTGTTTTTTCTAAAAAGTAGAATAAATGGCCTAAGGCCCATTAAAAATATGACAAATAAATTATGTCATGTAAAAAAGATCCAACAGCAAACGACAGAACTTGATTGATCCTGGTAGGTGATAGATATGACTACTTTATTTAACACAATACATACTCTATTTAACACAAACTGCAGTTCCATCTAACATTGATCCTGGCTTGATCGTGCTTGCCCAAAAAACTCTTTGCTCACATCACAATTTGGCTAACATTCCTTTTTACTTGCTGAAGTTTGCAATTTTTACTGGTGGAATTTGCTGCAATGTTTATTTGAGACCTATAAATTTAGATGGAATTTGGCGATATGTTTTCTTTAATAAATTTAATGCAATAGAATCTGCCTCGAATCAGCTATAATTGTATAACCCAATTTAAAATTTTCTCCGTTCTATTATTAAATATATCCTAAATAACCTTGAATAGATTAAGTTGAAGTTGGTAAATGAGGTACGCCATACTTATTGGTGCCTATATTTCCTAAACCAATCTAATAGCACACTATTATGTCAGTAAGCTCTAACGTGGTTCAGAATAAAAATTTAAATCATACACGTAATTTGTAGTCAATAATTCATCAAAAATGGAACCATATTTTTTGAAGCTTTTTTGGGCATAGATAAACCATTTTCAATAGTGATGATAAACTATACAAAAAAGCATGTGAGATTTTGTATTTGACTAGGGTTTGACAACATATATTCTTTCACCTGCTAGATATGTTTAGGAATTTATGGCTGGCTAATGAATATTATGTAATCTCTGAGGATACAAGGAATGACCTACTAGGATGTGGATTAGAGAATCATCTGCTTCTCTAGGAAGAAAACAGAATATCTTGAAGAATACAAGTTGAAGGTCAGTATGCTTAAATAATTTTTTTTGTCTGCAACATTCTTCGATTCATGTTAAAAGATTGAAGATGCGATCATACCGATGCACCCCCGATAAAGACCACAGGCTGTTGGTAAAACAACATATGCTTTCATAGTAACTACCTTTATTTCCAGTAACATGCTTACACATAGCAACAATAAGAGCACGAAAGTAGCCAATATGGAAAGGCAGGAAACCATTTTAATGTATTTTATGACATGATTATATGCACTCATGTGTAGCAGGAATATGCATAATACCAGTTTAGAACCAATAAACAAAATGCTATCCTAAAAAAATTTCATTTGTCTGAAAGCATGTTATCTACCTACAAATATTATACACAATGACAGCTTATAAATCTATATACAATAAGTAAAAACATAAAAAATCAGTTTGGGACCATCACAATAATTGATTTTGATTTAACCCAAAATTAGTCTCATTACGTTTCGTCAGTTATTAGATATAAATTACTTTAAAACCAAATTAACCTTTCTGTTTAATTTTAGAAGAAGTTAAAGATAAGAGATTAGAACAAATGACAGCAGTTGATCCAACAGGAGAACAATCATCCCCTCCCATATGCATTATTCAAATTGAAAAGACGGAAGATATTTTTTTTTTTTTTTTTTTTTTTTTTTTTTTTGCATCTCTTGCCATTAACATCGAAAAGCTCCTTCATAAAATTGCTGCTTCTAGCTTAAGAACAAATATGGCATTTCATGTAGATCCAATTGAATACAGTTGAAGAGCACAACTTCATTAAAAGTTGTATTGTACCATTGTATATGTTCAAACTTACATGGTATAGTATAGAGTTAAATGATATATTCATATCAATTTGTGTTAAATAAACCTTGTCTTGAAATTCTAATTTGTTGCGTATGTCAATCTGCATTTCCAGGTTTGGTAGAGACCTTATCCAAAGTAGAAGGTGGTTGGACAAATGGATATCAGGATCTGTGGTTCACCCCTTTTTATGACTCTACTCAGGTTTTCTTTTCTTTCATTGAAGATCTTGAAAATTTTGTACTCTAATTGTTTTTCCACTTGCTTGCTATATTTTTGTTCACATGATTTACCACGGCATAGCAGCCATTGTTTATATTCCTAATGCAACTGGTTTTCCTTTTTATGTATGGTCTCAAATTCAAACTGTGTACATGTTCGAATTTACACGATGAGAGTTTTGGCAGGCATTTATTTGATGTCATAATTTTTAGATTCATCTTAGGAGTCAGAAAGATATGAATTAACTTCAACACGCTTGGATTTTCTTTGTTCAAAGATTTATTATTGCATTAAGATGTGATGAAGTCCAAGATGTGAACATGCTGAATCTGGATCTGTTCCTCAGAACTTGGATAAATAATAGTTTGAGCTGAAAGAAGCTGGTGCAATCCGTCTTTGTATTACATAGAAATGCCATTCTTTGATGTCTTCCATGCAATACTATCAATCATTTATGTATTGCACTAACTTTTTTATTCTTTTTCTGTGAGTTTATTCAACTAAGCTTAACCTGCTATACAATATTTATTTCAAGATTTTGTGATAGAGCATCTTCCATCAAAAAACTGCATGTATGCCATTTTGAGGGTTCAACTCAATGAGAAGTATGTTCACATACTAAAGTTCATTTCGTAGTAACAAATATTTGTTATAAAATTTGATCTATATGCTCTGTTATTACTCTGATTTAGAAATTTATATGGTTGATGAAACATTAACTGTAAATGATACGAGGGATATAAAATTGTATTATTTTTAGTTAGTCGAATATAAATGTGCATTTAACAATGTAATTCAAAATTTAATGATTGTATTTTACTAGACGTATAGCTTTTTGATTTTGCGTCTTATGTGTTTGATTATGCGTCTTATGTGGAGATGTTTTAAAATTATGCGTTGTTGAGATGTCTATGCATAATATTTTGACGAATGTTTCAATGATAATTTGACAACAATTATGTATAAAAGTTTACCAAAGATGTTTTACAATGAATGGTAAGTTGGCGCAAATATCATTGAGGATGTTTCGTACTGCTTGATGTTCACACTGCTCAAATATTGTCCGCTTCCGCTACCTACACACGAATTAAAAATTATAATATTTAGATACCATCTATATCAACAAGTTTTAATATATGGAAAATATCATAAGGCGTCAGGAGCTTAAAGTTAACCATATATAATTTGTACACTTTGATATGTTGCAAATTTAATATACTTCAGTCCTGGGTCTTTTGTCCTATATTTCGCTTAAGCATTCCACCATTTTTCAACCTGCTTCTGGCTTATATCACTACATGATGACTTTGACTCATATCCCTAAAGTATTTGATCTTATATCACATGGTTTTCGTTTTTCTCAAGATTGGAATCCATTTTTCCTGATATCAGGGAACTTTTATAATGTAAGAATTATATATTGTTAATTTTTTTCTTACGTTGCACAATGATGTTTTGCAGATTCTATACAGGAAAACGTAGACAACTGACATTTCTGATTCTCCATCACAGCCTTGATTTGATCTATAGCTCCTTGACAAAGGAGATGATGTTCATGTTTTTCTCCACTTAAATTTACGATTACGTGATGTTTGTTAGTTATAGTTGTAGTACGGACGTGTTCAGATTCTGAACGTTTTTATATAGTTGTCTTTTTCTGTTTCAAGTAAGCTTCCTCCATGAACTATCTGCATATGCTCTATTATTCTTTATGTAAATTTATATAACTGCAATTTCATACAGAACCATGCTTTGAATGACTGATTTTAAATAGTGTAGTGGAAAGAAAGAGAAATAATTGATACTAAATTCGGAAGGTGTGACTGAAAATCAAAGATAATTTCACGTGTAATATAAGAGGTGTAGCGGAACATTTCCCATATATATGCGTGGGTTTGAGGGGTTATATGGCACCCCATTTTCGTAGCATTCATTTTGCACCTAATTCCCAACCACTCATATTTAAATAATGTGTGAGCAAGAGAGAGAGCTAGTGAGAGGAGAGAGAAAGATGAGTGTGTGGTGGAAATTAGGGGGTTAAGGAATGTTGTACTATTTAGGGTGCTATATATATATATATATATATATATATATATATATGGAAGCGTTCGGTTGCACCGTAAAAATGGAGCATCCCAAATGTCCCATGATATCAACCCCGTGTTTATAATAAAGAAATAGAGTGAGAAGTGAGAGAGTGAGTGGAAAAAGAGAGAAGGGGGAATACTTGATGGAAATAGGGGGCAAATGGGGTGCTGCATTGTTAGCCAGGGTATCATTGAACCTGCCTCATGTATGTGTATACACACACAAACTGAAACAGTGGAGCACCTTTTGACCTTCCGTATTTCCACCACACAATCACTTTCTTTCTCCCTCCATTACATTGTTCAATATAAACGAGAGGTGTAAATCATAGGGCAAATGAGGTGCTCCCACACAATCACTTTCTTTCTCCCTCCATTACATTGTTCAATATAAACGAGAGGTGTAAATCATAGGGCAAATGAGGTGCTCCATCTTTGGGGTGCAACCGAAAGCTTGCATATATATATATATATATATATATGTATATATATATGTATATATATATATATGTATATATATATGTATGTATATATATATATGTATATGTATATATATATATATGAGGTGGGTTATATGACACCCCATTTTTTTAGCCTCCCTTTTGCCCCTCATTTACAACCAAGTATTTATAGTTAAATAAGTTAGTGGAGGGGGAGAGAATTAGTGAGAGGAGAGAGAAACGAGAATGTGTGGTGGAAATCAGGGGGGATAAAGGGGTGCTGCACTATTTGGGGTGCTCTTGAATGCTCATATATATATATATATATATATATATATATATATATATATAAACCACACCAATAAGTACCACACCAATAAATAATGGGATCAAAATTTTTAAAATACGGCTCAATGTATTGCTTTGCTAGACATACTGCATCGGCTTTTGCTGACATATAACACTAGACATGTGTGCACAACAGTCGATGGTGTGGTTTAAACAACAGTTGGACATTTTTTTCCTTCTAAATCTGTCTTTTGTCAGTAGAATTAGCAATCTAAATTTGATGATTCGCTAATGCGTCCAGTGCATTAAGATTGCTTTAAAATCAGTGCATGGTGTTATTATTTTAAAGTAAACTTGGATTAATACTAATCACATAACTACCAACTGAAATATAAACAACTTTCAATAGAGGTGAACAGATTGTCTATAAAGGAAATGGTAAATATATTCAACTACTGAGACCATATTCATAACGAACTTAGGTAGCAAAGTTAGTACTACATCTAACTTAAAAAAAAAAAAAATCCAAGATTGTCGCAAAGATGTTATATTCTGCAACCCGTGTGCGAAGCACGGGTTCGCACTAGTTTCTAGTAATAACATGATTTTGTAACGTTTATGGAGGGTGTTTAGTTAGTTCGCGTTTACATCAAAAAAGAAGCAGAACACTAAATATGTTACAATTCTTAATAAAGATAAAGATGTAAAGAATTCATTTTGTTATTCTTTGAAAAGTAGTCTTTTATTTATTATTTTATTTTCCCAGCAAAATATCCACTATTATAAATTTATAATATAACCTTGATTTGATAATAATAGGAATGGGCTAGTTAACAAATCGTAAAATATGTAAATACTCATAATAATACAATTCAAAGTGCTCAAAATGTTCAATAGCGATATTCATATTCAATAAAATAAAATGTAGACTTATGCAGTCATATTAATTGTAGACCCAACTCACACTGTCTGTATGCAATGAGTTACCCAACACACACTGACACACATTATACCTAGCGCACACACTTTCATTCTAACACAACCTCACATGTAAATACTCGCAGCCATCTGAAAACACAGAGGAATTCACAGTAGCAACCAAAACAATCACACATACAATGGGTCTGCAAAAAGATACACTTCAGTACATGCACATAACACCAAAGCAAAACAAGTGCATCAAGATCACAAGAAGACAACAGCTGCACCAACCAAACCTATACTCGGCTACATCACCATCTTTCCCCAATTCTACACGCATATGCTAATCGAAAGAACCCATGCTATGCAACTATATCTTGCATTTGTCACTCATATATCATGTTGTATACGAGCGAAAATTAATTGTAGTTGTACTAATATTTTTACAACTGTAGTCAGTGGTCTCACATGTTCTAAATATAAAGAAGATTTAATGATTCAGTTAACACAGAAAAATTCAGAATTCAAAATGGCTTACAATTTTTAAGGCTATTTTTTTGTACCTGCTGCTTATTCTTCCTTTCCTCGATCCGTTGCACAAAGAATCATATAGACTCCATCCGACCATATAACGAAGCCGCCAACCGACCATATACGTCACTTGTTTTATAGAAGAAGTAGAACTAATCACTCGACAATAATTTTTCTTCGTGTCGGAACAAAAAACTTCTGCAATTGGATCATTATCAAGATCCTCTATTGCACCATTAGAACTACCATCCAATTTTCTCTTTCTTCCACTGCCTCCAAAAGTGCCTGCATTCATATATTATCATATTAAATTGAAAATTTCAGTTCATTGTTAAAAACAGAAAAACATTAGTATGCATCACATCAAATTGAAAATTTTTGCTCATTTTTACAGAGCATAAGGCTCGGTTTAACTGCGCCAAATGGCTCGGTAAAACCGCGTCGAACGGCGCAGTAAAACCGCGTCAAACGGCTCAATATTACTGAGCCTAAGGCTTAGTTTAACTACGTCGATCGGCTCAGTAATACTGAGCCAATCGATGCACTTTGATTGTACCTTAGGATCAGTAATACCGAGCCGATCAGTGCAGTAATACTGAGCCGAACGGCTCAGTATTACTGAGCCTAAAGCTCAGTTTAACTGTGCTGATCGGTTCAGTAATACTGAGCCGTTCGGTGCAGTTTAACTGCGCCTTAGGCTCAATAATACTGAGCCGATCGGCGCAGTTAAACTGAGCCGAACAACTCAGTTTAAGTATGTCGATCAGCTAAGTAATACTGAACCGATATGCTTGTAAATTTTCTCCACATTAAAACTTGGTGGCTACTCTTAAAAATTGCAAAATAATCCATTCAATCATAAACCATGATCTTCAGCAAATTATTATAAACCTTTACATTTGCTCCTTTCTACATAGCGATAAGGGACAAAACAATCACTGACAAAAGATAAAAGTAATTAACAAACATATCCACAACTAAGAGTATAGGTAGGTAACACTTGCAATCACATTATCAAACTAGAAGAAACACAACAAGCTTTTATTGGTAACACACCAAACCATTTATCTGATTTTCTTTATCAACCATTATTTCAAAAAAAAAAAAAAAAAAAAAAAAAAGGGAAGAGCCTACCACAATTAATAATTTGAAGTTCACATTTGAATAATCATTAATATGATTATCTGCAAGGGACTTAAACTGTGATTTTATTGTTTCTGGTAGTATTTTTAATTCGCTCAAGCTCATCACTAACACTTTGGGTGCATAACAAATTATCTGTTAGTTGGGTTGTAACTCAGTTACTCATATGATATATTTTTGGGTTATTAGTCCCTTGTATTATAAGTTGGAATTTGTATGCTAAATGAGGAAGAAAATTTGTCAGGAGAGGCAGCGCTGACACACCTATTAAGGACACCATTTATGCTTGTACCAAGTTATGGTCTGCAATATGTTTTTTTAACCCTATTATTTCTCTTCAAAAAAGTCATATAGGGTGGACTTATATAAATTCGATTCTCTTGTTTATAATTCAAACCAAATCTGTTTTTTTTTTCATTGGAAAAGTAACATACCAAAAAGCAAATTTTAGAACAAGTTGATATTTATTCCGAGCAAGTTGAGTTGAAAACTGTATGTAGATAAAATGATCAGAGGCATAAATTTAAATAAAAGAACAAATGCAGAAGATATCTATTCTTTTCCTTTGGCAAATTTGTTATCTTATTGTACAAAAGGTAAATGCTGACAAATTACACAAATAAATATATTTAAATGAAACATAATGGCAGCGCTGCAACAACATAGTCGTTATGAAAAACTATATAACTTATTTATTTATTTATAATATAATTTTATTTTAACCAAAACTTAATTTTATTTATTTGCAGGTACTATCCCCTCTGATGAACATGGATCAGTCAAGCACAGGGGAAGCACTGCGACGGCTAGATGGCCCTTAATCGTGTTACTGTCAGGCTCTATGTTCTGCTTGCTAAGCAGCACATCATGCCACCTGCTGTGCTGCCACAGCCATGACCAGGTATATTTATGAATTTACTAAAATAGGCCAACACCAATCCAAATTCAAGTATTCGATAACCTGCATGATACATTATAGCAAATATAGGGACATACATGACCCATGTGCTATATTTATGAATTTATTCCCAAAATTTAATATCACGGCCTAACCACTCAATGCAGCAAAAGCTTACAAAGATCCATATAATTGCATTATTCTCTACTATATTCTTCACCTGCTAACTCAGTGTTACAATCTATTTCAAAATGGCAGCAAAGTTATCTTTCCCAACCTCTCAAAATTCCTTACCTATTCTATTCTTTGGTGTTAACTATTAGCCTAAGTCTTCGCGACATGTTATGTCGATCTCTTCCAAGTGAGACAATGTTTACTTTACACATATCCTTGAAATCATCAACCACCATTGATGTTAAATAAATTTCCACTTAGCATTTGCATTTAATTTTCTGATATTCTTGACTAGGTCTTTTTATCAATTTATTGGCTATATATGCACGTAGAAGATATAGTGAGTAGGTTAGATGGTCGTCATAAAAGTTTCGTAACTACACTTTAAGCAAGAAAAAAAATCTAACTACATCTTAGTGCATATTATATTACCAAAATCAAATAATTTTAGCATTTTTATATATATTGGTTGATTTGTTATTGAAGATGCCGCCATGTCAAATATTGGGCTGCACAATGGGATAATATTTGGATGCATTTCATCCTCGTTAATGATCATATGATTCATGTGTTTGTACAAAAAAACAAAAGACCTGGATATTTAGAATGTTATCCGCAGTCGAACATATATAAGCAATGTTATTATGGCATTACAACTAATTGAAAAGAAAGAAATTCTTTTATTGTAATAGATGCATCAGTACAACCATTGAAGAGTGACATTTCGACTACATGTTTAATAAAATAGCATGGACTTCGTTAATTTTTGTTAAACAAAAACTAATGATAGGTTAGTAAGAAGTACTGGAGAGATTTATGAAGACATTAGTGCAAAGAAAGAAGTAAATACAACTGGAAAGACTAAGTGACGCATGTCAAAGGCATGTTTCTTATTTTATCTGTATCACACAATTCCAAACATATAGTAGAAAAAAGTTTCAAACCTCTCAAATGGTCAATTCAATTAATCTAATGTATATATAAATATAATAAATTGATACGTTATTTTAGATCATGAATATAATAAAATAAGCAATACGAATAATAAATATGACACAATCCATTATAAACTTATATAATCTATATTTAGGAAAAAAAATGGATATACACAATTGTAAATACTGTAAACTCAGTTTCAACCGAGTTAACAAAATCTGTTCGGAAACATAACCTATTTTTCAACAATGGTAAATAATATGCATTTAATAATATCAGGCATGGCCGCATAGGTCCAGTAAATTTATGTTTCTCTGTATTAAAATGGAGAAATTTTATGTGCTATTGTAGTATCATGGAATAACTTTTATGGAAATTAAACTGTAATTCTAATCTAGTTTTAATAATAGTTTTTTAACGAATATCTAAAGATTGATTGCTCCTTTGCATTTGACTTAGAAAGAGCATAAAAACAAATAAAGGTTGATGCATCCACATTCCTATCAGCATATAAATTTAAAGTTAAATACCGTATATTTCAAACATATCATACCATTATCTATTGCTTTGCCAATTATATCCATGAAGCGATGTGAATCAAGCTTTGGATCGGAATAGAGCATTGAACAGAAAATCCTATCAAACATGAAAAAGAAAGTTATTCGCTTGTTGAAATACACACTAATTTTTGTAGAACAAACCATTCATAATTTATTTGGATGAACCTATTCATGTTGCCTTTGAATTGTGTGTATAGGTCCTTTCAGTCTTTCCTCTCAGATTTTGATCCCCTATAGCTAGTTAGCTTCCAATTCTTCAATATCAGCTTCTATAACCTGTAGCAAGCAATAATGATCAACGACCAGGAAGACTTAACAACATGCAATCAAAATGATTCTTAGTAGGGTTCTTAAATATGCTTTTGTAAACGTTGGCTAGGAAAGCAAATGTAGAAACAATCCTATTAACTTTGATGACTATAATATGTTATATCTTCAAGATCATGATCAAGTAAACAGTCTTTTAAATGGCCTGACATTTTATTTATGACTATAATGTAACACCTTATTATGAAAATATAGCTGCTCCTTATAAAGGATTATTCAATTAAGAACATTTATGTGTAATTCATCACATTAGGCAAACAATAACTCACAACGTGTATGCCATGACCTCTTTAAGTTCAGGAGATACAACAAGTCCAAAGGATGCATATACACAACAGTTAAATGAGCTTATAATAATGAAAGAAAAAATTAACCACATAAAATAAAACATACCAATTCTGTGCCTCTTAGCCTTGGTTCTAACAGATTTCTCCAGCGAGTTAGGGCATGCATCGATCTCCTACAAACGCACAAAGCAATTAAAAGGTCAGATCTTAACCACAGTTTACCAATCGAAGCCCAAACTTCTAAACCCAGCACGATTTTTTCCTTAATGAAACAAATATATTCATTTCAGGCACTATATAATCAGGAGTACTACAAATCAAATAAAAATGGTCAACCCTAGCAAGACATTTACCTGAAGACAAAATCCAAGAGCTGAAATCGCGTCTCCTCGAACTCAACATCGAGTAGCCTATTATCGGTACAAAAAAATCTGAAGTCGAAGTTGAGGAGTCGATTCTCTAAAGACATAGCCGATTGCCCCGCTTCGAAACCAAGGGATCTCAACCCCCACATCCCTAGATTTGCAAAGCGCAAGTTGTGGATTCTGAAGCTGATGTCGATTGCCCCGAGTTCGAAGTTAATCAGAAATGGATGGATTGAGAAATTAGGATAGAAGTCGATCAATTATTTGCGTTGTGCTCTTTCCAATTTCCAAAGAAGAACTCGCTCCTTTCTATTTCCAAAGAAGCGGCCTTGCAAGTGAAAAGTGTTTAGATAGGGGATGTGAGAGGAGTTAGGGTTTACGGACTGAAAATAACTGGATTTTTACATTTTTGCCCCCCCCCCTCGAACCAAGCCTACCAACCCACATAAGCGTTGCCAATAAAAAAATTATAATTATGTATTTTCGGCGGCACTTTTTTAATATATCAACGCTTATTATTGTTATTACCCTGCAACATATATAAGTGTTGGCGATTGTGAAAAAAAAGGTTTGCCAAATGGCCATTATGGTGTAGTGCTACTTATCAGTCGAAATGTGAATGAAAAATTACATTTATATAAAAGAATAGTTTTCCTATTTATTCCAACAACCTTTTGAAGCATGAAACCATGCTATCTACACCTTTATGTCATGAATTACGTATCTCCTGCTTAAGCAGAGGTATAACCCTCCCCAATGGAAAATAGGATCAACAAATTTAAACCATCAGGCCATCTACTTTCTAACACTCCATCTCACTCGACTTTTGATATCGCTCTTCATTGCTTTTACATCACGTCCAAACCAACTCAATCTGAGTTGATATGTGTATACATAGAATAGCATGTTCTTTGCATGTTAGTGGCTCTCTTAATATCACATTCACAACAACTTCAGCACCTTCAAGTCATTATATAAATCTTGTAGTTTAGAACATGTTATAATATGTGTGCGTTCATCTCATTAATTATGCTTTTCCCAATTTTCGCTGCGTAACATACATAACTTCTCATTATCATTAGCACATTAGCTCACAATATTCATGGAAGCTTGCTCAATTGTTGCACTCAACAACTCTTTTTTTCTAACATGTAATAGTAGCTTCCTTCTCTCTTTTTTGTATCTGCAACATGAACATGTTGCTATGGTGTCTCAACTTCTTGATTTTTTTTTTTCCTTTACAACTTCTCCTAGCAACAGTGCATATCGTAGTTCCTCTACATGCGGTACTTATTAGAAAGATGATTAGCATTACACCTCCCTCTCAATGCAATAATAGTTGATATATGAAAGTTGTTTAATCTAACACTCAAATAGACGGGTATTTGACATGAATGTTTGAAAGAACTTAATATCAAATAGGTGGGTATTTTACCGCCCAAACTCCAAATGCTACTTCAGGCCAGCATGCACGTAACGTGCACACTGTATTTTTTTATATTTTTTTTATGAAGCAAACAGGAAATCGATTCATCTCATAAGTCTATGTGCACTCAGGGCGTAATCCAACAATGGTCCAGAAGAAACGTTCCTTCAGATCCAATATATGAGCTATTTTACTACTCCATCAGGCTCGAGTTGCTCCGCTCGTATAAATCAATCCATATTCGGGTTGATGAATTTGAAATTCTGACTTCGGTACATTTAGCAGCTTAGGAACCCACATCGTTAGACTGAAATTCCTCCCATGTGCCCCCACAGTCACCATCACATCTTTGTAACAATCTAATTTTTCAAGTAACTAACAAATGGTTATATGACTTCTGCTGTTTCAGTAATCAACTCAATTGGCCACTTCGTAAGTTACCGTGCACTTTCAATCGGATCCTTTATATGGGTCTTCTTGGACAAAGGAGTTTGAATACATTACTGCATTCTAACCTCTTAAGATACAGTCTCATGACCCGTGTAACGCACACGAGAAGTTATGAATTCATAGGCAATAGAACATATAGCGTTATGAATCATTCGTTTGTTTTTTGCATTGACCATTTGTGAAATTACAACTACATGTATTATCTTTGTAAATTATGGCTCGAATTTCAGAGGCATGTGATGCGGTTTGATTGATAGGAAGACGAATGGTCATTACTGTTATGGTAGGATGCACTACAATTTTAGATTGTTCATAAATTAATGCATATTTTTTTAAGTGTTAAAAATGATTCCAACAACGAAGGTATAGGAAAATGTTCTTCAAATCAGACTACACCCTATAATAACAATAATAACTGTTGACCGTCATCAATGACAAATACAAATTTTAAATATATTTTGTGTAGGCATGAAACATAAATGGTATGAAACATAAATATTAAAGCTTTATCGCTTGTTTTGTTCAGTATTTGTTGTTTTTGAGGTCAATATTATACATTTATTTGATAAGTGAACATTAAATAAAGGTAAAAGTCACATTATGGTACTAAACTTAATATGCGTTAAGGTTAAGCAATTGAATTGTTTACATTAACACCTTGCCATAATGGTTTCTTTTCTAGCGATGAAGTGACATTTGTGAGATTGGGTTAATTACTTGTATTATAAGTTATTTTCTCTCTCTTTTCTGAAGTTTATAATGAAACTGTTATATAATTTACAGCCGATTAAAACCATGAATATCAAACATTAAATGTTTGTACAATCATCCACTATCAATATACAAAACACATAAATTTTCCATGTTCTGAACATTTTATACTATTTTCACTTGCTGTAGAAAGCAAGCATATTCAACTACTATAGACAAAAAGTTATGGCATTTCAACTCTTTAACTTCTGTATTCGTCCAACGTTAAAGATTAAGACGGTAAAAGGAATAAAATCAGCAGACGTCTTACTTTGTACTTGAGAAAATCAACAGCCCCTGCCAAGATTAAGACGGTAAATGGAATAAAATGATATTTCATTTGTTTGAAAGCTCAAAGTCCACACACTCTCATCCAATCCAAGAATGTTGTCTCAGAACTTCAGAAATAACAGTAACTGAAAACGTAATCAAAAAGATTCAAAGCATTTATATATTATAGACAGTCCAGAGACTTCCATAATTAACCAAAACACAAATCAACCATCTTTTGTGTTTCCTTAATCTGATTTTATTAATCCTAATCTCAATTTAGAATAAGTTATTTTGCTTTACACGTATGTTCTTATTATAAAATGACAAGGGAAGATACAATCAAGCAAATCGTAACAATAATTCAAAGGCAATTAAATACGAAAAAAGCAGTGATTAGAGCACAAATCAAAGAAGCTACGCCTACTCTTAACGTTGTTCTATGTACTAAATATATATACTAAATTGACGGTAGGTCAGATTTCTCATAGGCCTACTCACCTCAACATCATCTTTTTACTTTCTCATGCCCAAAATATTTTTACTTTCTTATTCTTTATTTGTTGTTGATTTGTAAGTCCTTGGGCCATCATTTCATAAACTATCAGTAAACCAGATAGGATGATTTATATCTGGTAGTAAATTACACAGTTTCAACAACCACTATGCGAATATACAAACTGCAAATTATGCATAGTTTTTCAAATTAAAATAATATGATAGTACAACATTCAAAGTTAACAATTTAGAATAAAGATTATTTAAACAATGGTACAAAATAATGAATGTATTGTAGATGAGTATAAATTACGCAGTTTCAACAACCACTATGCAAAAATACAAACTGCAAATTGTGCATAGTTTTATAAATTATTTAGAATAAAGATTATTTAAACAATGGTACAAAATAATGAATGTATCATAGATGAGTATAAATTACGCCGTTTCAACAACCACTATGCAAAAATACAAACTGCAAATTGTGCATAGTTTTATAAATTATTTAGAATAAAGATTATTTAAACAATGGTACAAAATAATGAATGTATCATAGATGAGTACATTATTAGGCATATAACTTTGTTACAACCTACCTACTTTAAGCAGGTAAAAAAAAAAAAATCTACCAACTGAGCATAATATTTGTAGCCATTCTATATGCACAGATAATGTTTCACATTATTAAAACTAAAATGAAATATGAATTAGGGTCCACAATCATGTTAAGTAAATGTTCTAGAAAAATTTAATGTTGTAGAAAATTCAATCTTGAAAATAAAAATTACTTGAATAATCGATGCAAATTTATCTGGTCCACACTACAACAATATAATTAAGCCAACAGAGTTTGATTCCAATCTTCAATCCTTTCTCATATCTGAATCCTGCAAAATATAAGAAACCAATGTCCAATAGGTAAAAGAAAAATAAGTCCTACAGCTCCAGTTTGATATACTTAGATTACATGAAAATTTTCGTCAAATGAATATTAACCGTTGGTGTTTGGGTAAATTATACATATTTAGATGTTTCATTGGACTTATACTGCAGGCTTGTTTATGCTAAATCGGAAAACTTGAATGTCTGTTGTCTTGCAACCTTACTACGAATATCCATGTTGATATGATCAGTGACTGGCTACTGAAGATTCTTGTAAAACTTTCACGAAGTGATAAAAATTCACTAGAGAACCGAAAAAAAGCATTATGGCAAAATTCTACTTAACTTAGTTATTCCATCTTATAACTCAGCAATTACGCACATGTATTAGTAGGTTGAACTTTTTATATTATACGGTCTGTAGTTGTCAGAATGAACATGTTATCATTACATCATAACTAACAGCATTATAAGTTCACGTAAGCACGCACGCGCGAGCATGCACGCACAAACACACACATATAAAGACACACACGTATATATATGTATAGACACACACGTATATGTATGTATGCATGTGTAGTTTAAGGATTGAGAACTGGAATGAAATATCACAAGCAGATGTTAAAATGAAACATGGCCTATGAAAATAAAATTAGTTTGCATAAATTCTATGCATTACTGGCCATAACGTTTTAAACATCCTTTACCTACATTGGGTTCCTCTTGCATCTAATTAGCGAACAATAAAATTTCTAATTCTTCTAGGAGAAATATATAAATGAATATAAACTGACAAAAGGTTCATCTAATTAGTTAACAACCATTGTAATTTCTCATTCTAGGCTAAATGCCACCAAAGATATTTAAATTCTCGCTATTGAATAACATACATATAAAATTAATTCACATGTATAACCAAATTCAAAATATATCATGTCAGTTTCATTAGAAAATAAAGCCTATACATATGCATATATGCTAAAGTTCATGAGATTAATAATCTAATTTCATAACATGTAGACATTGCTTTCTTAAACCCAACCAAAAAGCAGAACATAGTTAGTATAGAAAATACAGTAATAACAGACCGATAAACTGACAAAAAAGCTCATGTTTCTAATATATCTTGTGATGTGATAAAAAGCCTTTTCTTCCCATCAACACACATTTCATAACCATCATGTTGGTTATATATTTATGACCATATTTCTGGCTTATCCAAATATAATCAAAAGATAAGCCTGAACTATATTTTAAAATGATGAACTATTTTGATTTGTTCATAAGAAAATGAGAGAGAATACCGATAAAATTAGTTAATAATTTTTAATAATGTAGAAATACCAGGAAGAACCCACCCTTTTAGTTTAATGCAAGAAAGCATTACATTTTATCCTTACAATGACCTTTCATCATCTTCTGACTCTCTACTTCCGCCGCTTTTTACTACCATTCTTATCCATTGAAACTCAGATATAAAAATTTGGAACAGATTTTATTTGTATAGAAAAACCTTTTAAATAGTTGAAACAAAAATCAGGGCTAAAACATGTGAGGTACCTGTGAGTAACTAAACTGATGCTTCTTCTAGTGGGAAAAAACAGTTTGCATTAACAATGTTTTAAACGCCATCTCTGTGGTAGAGTGGACCTGGAGCATCATTGGCATCAGGTTTCAAAGACATCGCAATTTTTCTTTCAGTTTTTGGTTAATTTCTGAGACTAACGACATATTGGAGTGTGAGTGAGAGGAAGTTAAAAATGATAACCACCATTATATCAATGTTTTGAGTAAGTAGGTCGACAGAATTTATGAAAAAGCAACAGAAATAATATATAACTTTCAGAGGGACATGTTCAAAAGTTCAATAAAGGCTTTCCTTTACAGACAGTACCGATAAACATTGGTTCATAAGTTAACATAATAAAAAAGAAGTTGCATGAACAATCCTATCAACTTTCTATTGAAAATAACAACGCAAAATGTACAGAGTTGAATTCTCGAAAGAATTGGAGAAATGAAATTTTTTATTACTATTGAAAGAGGAATTACAGAAAAATGAATACTATATGATTCACGGCTTGTACAATGTCTTTTTATACAGAGAAACAATAAAAACAGGAAATGGGCCAAGCCCATGAGAAAATAAAATAAAAGGCTTTGAGCCTATCGGGGAGAGTACGTAATAAACAGATGTGTTATATACATTCATGTCTAACTCCCCCCCCACCCCCCCGAGAAACCAAACCCTAGTTTGGATTTCAGAGATAGAAATGGCGGCTCGATATTCTGGTTGATGGCGGAATCTACTTGTTAGGCCTCCAAAATAGATGATTTTGGAAATTACTTAAGTTTATTTGAACTTAAGTATGCTTCAGTCTCGTTGAGAGAGGTTAAATTGGAGTTTGAAAGGATTTGACCCGAATCTGCTCAAACCCTAGCTGAACAAGCCTAATCCAACATCTGTTGGAAGGTCTACATCTTCAATTGGGTATATAAATTATTCTGTTAGATCTGTTGTTTGGATCTGCTGAAACGACGTTGAGTTCTTCCTTCAATCTGGTAAAATTCTGTCTGGAGAGAGGTTTAGTAAGTATATCTGCTTTCTGTTGCTGAGATGGTATATACCCTACTCTCAATTTTCCTTGTATGACTTGTTCACGAATGAAATATTGATCAAGTTCTATGTGCTTTGTTTTAGAACGCAAAACAGGATTAGACGTTAAAGATATTGCACTAACATTGTCACACCAAATTACTGCTCTCTTTTCTATTTTAATTCTAAGTTCACTTAGCAATGATTCAATCCATAGAACTTCTTCTGCAGTATTAGCAACATATTTGAATTCTGCTTCAGTACTTGACCTTGAAACAGTACACTGTTTCTTTGCACTCCATGTGTAACACCCCGTACTTCCTGTGAACGTATAAGTAATAAATCAGAGAATAATAAAATTTTAAAATAAGAATCAAGGGAAACGGGTTACGCCATTGCGTTCGTCTCGAAATTCTTCTTGAAAACGAGTCTGAGTTTGTGAGAATCGGAGTCCGTATGACCAAGTTATGGCCCTCCAAAGTTTCAGAAATATTCAGAGTTCAAAACAGCCCGAATTCGAATTTCAAACGCAGAACAGACTGGGCGGGAAATTTCCCGCCCAGACCCAGGTCGACTGGGGAGTCAACTGGGCAGTCGACCCCCCAGACCAGGTCGATTGGGCAGTCGACCTGGGTGTTGACCTGGTCCCCGAGCCCATTTTTGGGCCAGTGTTCTTTCTGATGTTTCTAGTCCGATTTCTGTCCAGATTCATCTGCCTAAACCTATTTAAAAAGCCCCAAACCTAGCCTTCTGTACACACAATTCTATTCTGCTTCTACTCTGCCTCTGTTCTAAATAAAAATAAAAAATGGCGTCGCTACTCTGTTGGAATCAAAACTAGAAGCTAATCAACATCAACCTAAGCAACTCAATTCAAACTAGAGATTAAAGCTTCTGCAACGATTCTACAACAATTAAAGTTATTTCTTTAATCCAACAAAGGCAAGTGCAGTTATTTTCCGATATAAACTTTAATCATAATTGTGACATGATTGTAAATCTGAATTTGAGATTGTGTATGTTCTGTTCTGATCTATTTTATTCTGTAACTCTTCTTCTTTCTGTTCTATAGCCAGGCTACTACGAGCCTGCGCCAATCTCCTAAGAGATTAACGCACGAACGCTAAAATGTTTGGAACAAATAATGAATGTGGCATAATTGGACATGGCATGTTAACATGTGACTTGAGACATTGGATATAACGCATATTTTGAATTAAGATCTGTTATAACTAGATTGTTGGGCATATTGTTTATATAACAATTCATGATTTGAAAGAGAATATGACTTAGGTGTGAAGATCTATATTAAGATTTGATAACTATCAAATGTGAATAACATCTAAGTAGGAGATTTTTGAATATATGACATGCATTGAAATCGATGGCTATATTTGGTATAATTTATATGTGAATCTTTTGTACTAGGCAAGTTGAACTAAATTGGGACATGTAAATTATGACCATAATTTGTGACATATAAATTCAATGCAAACGTGGGGTATATGATCCTAGTGTGAATCGTGACAACTATTTAGGCATGCAAACTTAGGCCAAATTTATAATTAGGCAAGATATGTTTGTGAAACTTTAAGGAATGATTAAATCTGTTATATTTGCCTAATTTGCTACTTCTGCTATATTTGCCTAATCTGCTAGTTCTGTTATTTTGCCTAATCTGCTAGTTCTGTTATATTTCTTAATCTGCTAGTTCTGCTCTACTGCCTAGTCTACTAGATCTGTTCATCTGCCAAATCTATCATCTGCTAAGTCTGCTGAAAATGCCAAATCTGTTATATGCTAAATCTGCTAAATTACATAATCTACTGAATCCGTTAAGTCGCCTAATCTGCGAAAATCTGTTATCTGCTATATCTGTTAAGTTGATATATTCAGTCTGTTATTGACATAATCTGAATTAGCTATGAATAATTGACATGTATATTAGGCGTGGGCATAAATGGTAAATTATTAATTAATTGGCCGCAAAGATAAACATGGCTGACTCGAGGTTAGAATGAGTTTGCGGCGTAATTCTGCCCGGAACCGCCCGGCACATCCATTGGCCGCAAACAATAGGTTCTAATGTGAGAAGTTAGTCATAACGTGCTTGAAACCCGAGGTTAGACTCAGTTTGCGGCAGAAATCTGCCCGTAACCAACCGGCCTAACCAGTAGCTGCAAACTGTCAGTCTAATGTGAGAGGTCTGGGCATTAATATTTAATTAATGAAAATCTGAGATAAATATGATGTCTAAAACGTGTTGGGCGGATAGGATTAAACCCACTAGACTGATGAATTTAATTAATCTGTTCCGTGAATCTGTAGGCCCAATTGCAAAGTTAGACAAATCTGTAAATCTGTTAAATCCGTATATCTGATCCGTTAGTCTGAAAATTTATCTGATCTGTGAACTAGTTGATCTGAATTCTGTATGTCTGAAACTTGTAAACAAGTTAATCTGAAATCTGTTAGTTTGGGGACACAAGGTTAAGAGGGGAATTACTTGTGTCATCTGTTGTTTGGGACCCATATTAGTCAGTAACCCTTTCTGGTATCAAAACTTTGACCCAACATGTAACACCCCACCTCCACTAGGATCACTCCTTAGAATGTACTAGCTTTGGAGGGGCGTTATTGTGAAGGTAAACTTGCACAGAGATAACACAAGACAGAATATATAAAAATAAATATAAGTAAAGCAGCGGTAGCAGATAAAAACCCATCATCATCATCTCAGAAAACCAACATAGTCAAGTACATACTATCAAAATGTCATAATCCAAAATACAACATAAGTCTAGATACGTGATAACAAAATACATGGTAAAACATCAGTACTAATCCCCAGAAATAAAAGATAAGCCACAGCTAGCTCAGATCCATACATGAGCTATCCAACAAGCAAGTCAAAGATCCACTAAGCAGATGTAGCCCCTCCCTGAGAACCTGTGGGGGGGGGGGGGAAACGGAAGAAAAGAAGCGAAAGAAAACAGGTCAGTCAAAAAGACTGGTAAGCCCTACTACGATCAATCTATAAACTAATAAAGTTAACAGTATGATGGAAACTGAGATGAACATACTGGCTATAGATAAAGGTGACATCACATAGACGAGATTAAACTTTGCACCACAGTGTACTAGCAAACCCACAAAACAGATCTTGATCCCTTAGCCTAAACTTTGGCCCAATAACATGAAGTGACCTTAGTATAAGGCCCAGCCCAACGGTCTAGTAGATCGGCTCCCTATAAACCTAACACGTCAAGTGTTGGTGTCCATACGGCCCACATGGATGTAGTCAGACTGTGCTGGGTCCACCTTCGGGTGTATCAAGCCCTAAGATGTCAACCCCAGACACCTAAGCAATAATGCACAGTCTAAGCCTACTGGTACCCGTGCCTCGAGTTTGTCCAACATCGGACTACGTGCACGTCCGTAGCCCGCCGGACCCGCACCGCTGTACCACTCAGCCGTCGCTTTGGTCGCTTACATCAGTCCAGTAATCGTGCCCCGCCCTAGCCTAGCCTCTAGGGGTTGTGAATGATACCAAACTGGGATTACTGCTGGAACAGACCACGTTGCTAGGGTTTCTAAGAGGGTTAAGTGTGGTTTTAACCCCTCACTAAACCTGGATTAAATTAGCTAAGTGTAATCACTTAACCCCATCTAATCCTCGCATCCCCATTATTGGTTAAGTATTAGTGGGCCATGACTTAACCCTAATCATGAGGCATTAATTACTTAATGCACCCAACCTCTCACATTAGACATCCGTGGTTACCTGGGAAGATTTACACCATGTCTAGGTCTAACCTCGGGTCTTATGGTGCAACATGACCAACTACCCACATTAGCCCCCACGTTGTGGTTACCTGGGAAGATTTACACCACAACTAGGTCTAACCTCGAGTTGGCCATATCATGTTATCTAATGTCATGTCTACTTTAGAACATATTTACAAGTTAACATATACTTGGGTAGACCTAACTTAATAGGTAAATTCCCAAGGGGTAGACCTAACTTAATAGGTAAATTCCCAATCTTTTAGTTTCATGTATTTCTAAGTTTACCCAACCCTCCCAACGTCATTATCTCGCTTACATACTCGTCATACGTATAAGGGTATAAAAGGTAACTTGGCATAACATACATGGTGAACTTCACACGTCATAATAAACATGCATACATGTTAAACTTGCAAATCATGTCATGGTGAATTCGCATAAACATGCTTAGCTTATTAAATATGCATAACATGGTAAGGTGAACATGCATAATCCATTAAACTTGCATAACATGGTAAGGTGAACTTGCATAAGCATGCATAATCCATTAAACTTGCATAACATGGTAAGATGAACTTGCATGAACATGCATAACCCATGAAACATGTAGAACATGGCATAATAAACTCGCATAAGCATGCATAACTTGTGAAACATGTAAAACATGGCATAGTAATCTCGCATATGCATGCATAACTTATGAAACATGTAAAACATGGTATAGTGAGTTCGCATGAGCATGCATAACTTATGAATCATATAAAACATGACATAGTGAGTTCGCATAAGCATGCATAACTTATGAATCATATAAAACATGACATAGTGAGTTCGCATAAGCATGCATAATCAACTAAACTCACATAAATCTCAACTTTCACCAAACATTAACTTTAGAGTTTGTAAAGTGAAGGTAAGAGGGCTTACAAATATAAACAAGTCACAAATCCACCAAATAAGATGAAGAAGCCCTTTTAAAAACCCAAAACAAAGCCTCAAATAAGAAAACCCTTTTGCAAGATCCCAAAAACACAAACTTAGCAAATCAAACTTGCTACTTAATGAAGTATGCAAGTTATTAAGCACTCATACAACATAGAAAAGGTTGTATGATCATCATATCTTCATAGGATTTAACTTTGAGGAAGGTGGAGGCTAGGTTTTAGGTGGAGGCCATTTGAGGATTCAAATTGACATAGTTTAGTTGCTAGATTGATTAATGAGGCTTTAGGGTAGGATTAGGGGTATATTTATAGAAGATTAGAGTGTTTTTAGCCCTAGGATTAACCCTAGATTAGGTTTGGCCCGTCAGATCTCAGAATTCTCCAGAACCAAGCCACATGACCCAACCCAAATCAGAAATGGTGCACCAGGCTGAACTGCCTGGGCACCCCCTGTCGACAGGGCTGTCGACAGGGCAGTCGACACCCTCGGTGCCCTGTCGACATGCCTGTCGACATGGGGCCCCCTGGCGGGAATTTTCCCGCCTAACCCTGATTAGCCCTAATCCTTGATTTTAATTTGAAATTTAAATCTGTCTTTAGCATAGAAATTTCTGAAAACTTCAATGGGCCTTAACTGGGTCATACGGACTCCGATTTCCGAAAACTCGGACTCTATTTCGCGTATTTTTCCGAGACGAACGCAATGGCATAGCCCGTTTCCCCTGATTCTGATTAAATTCTGCCTCGATTTATGTTATAACAGTTTATTGAAAATACGGGTTGTTATATTCTCCCCTCCTTAAAGGGTTTCGTCCCCGAAATCTTCAAGTTAGGAAGAACATATCCTACCATCCAACATCCATCTACTCAAAACATCATCCACGAGCAGCCATTGTCCTTAAAAGATTCTAAATGCTGTATGAACATATGCAAAAGTGTGTGTATATGTACTTATCTAATGCAATGATCAATGCAAAATATGTTAGTGAAATGTATCCATATGTATGCAAATCCCTAACATAATGTATAATATCTATATGCGTGCTCAATCATACATCCATGTGCAACATCCATGTGATTGCATAAAATTTCATCCAAGAATAAGCATAAACACTCATGCACATGCAATATGAGGAGTGTGTGAGCCGATCTAGTGCCTAATGTGTATCATGCATCCACGAGTGACCACTTGCAAACACTTGCAACCACTTGCAACCATCAACCATAACATGCTTCAAACACATGTTTCATCCAAAGGGTTTCTACCTAAGGTTCTCATGACCAGCTTAGCACGATAACTAGATAAATATGGATTAGCAAAGAGAAAGATATTCTAACAAAGGGAAGAGATTGAGAGTGTACCCTCAAACAGGAATGGATAAAGCCCACGCATCTTCTCCTCGGTTTCCCAAGTTGCGTCCTCTTCGGCTTCACCCCATTGAACTTTCACTAACCTGACCTCGCGATTCCTTAGGTTCTTGGTCTCTGTCCCCAAGATACGAATCGGAGCTTTCCTTAAAGTTGCTTCTTTCTCTACCTCCACGTCTTCAAGCATGCTAGGCTCAACCACCTCAGCGGACTCATGCAGGCACTTTCGGAGATGCGAGACATGAAAGACATTATGCACTCCGGACAACTTCTCGGGCAATTGCACTCTATAAGCCATCTTCCCAATTCTCTCAATGATGGGGAAGGGTCCAACAAATCTCGGTGCTAGCTTCCCAACAGCTCCAAATCGGACCACATTCCGCAAAGGAGAAACCTTCACGAAAACCTTGTCCCCAACCTCAAACTCCAATTCGGACCTTCGCCTGTCAGCATAGGATTTCTGCCGGTCTTGGGCCGCTTTCATTCGTCTTCTAATCAACTCAACCTTCTCGGATGTATCCCTAATCATGTCGGGTCCAAGTATAAGCTTATCCGTGGATTCCCACCAACATGTAGGTGACTTGCACAGCCTCCCATATAAAGCCTCAAAGGGTGCCATCCCTATGCTCGCCTGATAACTGTTGTTGTATGCAAACTCGACAAGAGGAAGGTGGTCTTCCCAAGCACCACCAAAATCCAGAATGCAAAGCCTCAACAAGTCCTCAAGTACCCTATTCACCCTTTCTGTCTGGCCGTCTGTTTGTGGGTGATAGGCCGTACTCAGGTTCAATTTCGTGCCCATAGCCTCCTGCAAGCTGTTCCAGAACTGACTAGTAAAGATGGGGTCTCGGTCACTGACTATGCTGGAAGGGACCCCATGTAGTCGCACTATCTCACGAAGATATACTGATGCTAGTCCAGATGCTGTCCTTTTGCTCTTTACTGGGATAAAGTGAGCACTCTTCATGAGCCTATCCACAATGACCCATATGCTCGTATTCCCCTTCCTGGACCTTGGAAGCCCATCAATAAAGTCCATAGAAATGCTCTCCCACTTCCATAGCGGGACCTCTAGCGGATGTAATAGCCCACCGGGCTTCTTCGACTCAGCTTTTACTCTTTGACAAATAACACATCTCGAGACAAACTCCGCCACATCCTTTTTCATTCCAGGCCAGAAGAAAACGCGCTTCATGTCCTTATACATCTTATCACCCCCTGGATGTATGGTCATCTTGGAGCGATGTGCTTCCTCGAGAGCTTTCCTCACCAAGTCTTCTACCATCGGGACACAAAGCCTTCCATCTCTCCTCAGCAAACCCTTATCGTCTATAGAATATCGAGCAAGGTGACTAGATGTCTCCCCTCGAACCAGCTTATCCAAGATCTCAATTATCTGAGGGTCTTCCTTTTGCGAAGCCCCAACTTGATCTAGGAGGGTAGGCCTGAGCTCTAAAGATGCCAAGGAACCGGTCACCGACTCCATTGCCAAAGAGAAATCAAAGGTCGCTAAGAACTCTAAATTCTTCATCTCAACAAATAGAGGACTTAGTGTCAACCTTTTCCTACTCAACGCATCCGCTACAACATTCCCCTTGCCAGGGTATAGGATATCTCAAAATCATAGGAAGCCAAAAATTCCATCCATCTCTGCTGTCTTAAGTTCAGATCTTTCTGCGAAAAGAGATACTTCAAAGACTTATGATCAGTATATAGCTCAAATCTCTCTCCCAGAAGATAATGACGCCATGCTTTGAGCGCATATACAATCGCTGCCAGCTCTAGATCATGAGTGGGATAGTTCCTCTCATGCACCTTAAGTTGCCTCCCACCAAAACATATAACTCTGCCCTCTTGCATCAGAACGGCACCCAATCCCGTGCCACAAGCATCAGTGTACACGGTAAATATCTTACCACCATCGGGTAAGGCTAGAACTGGTGCGGAGGTAAGGGCTCTTTTGAGTCTCTGAAAAGCAAGCTCACAATCCATATCCCAAGCAAAGACTAAGTTCTTCTTCGTCAACTTAGTAAGAGGAGCGGATATCTTTGCGAAGTCCTTGATGAACTTCCGATAGAAACCCGCAAGACCCAGAAAGCTTCTCACCTCGGTTGCATTCCTTGGAGTCTTCCAATCCTGAACTGCAACCACCTTAGCGGGATCCACCGCTAAGCCTTGCTTGGATACGATATGCCCAAGAAATCTGACTTCCCTTCTCCAAAAGTGGCACTTGGAGAACTTGGCTTTTAACTGGTGTGCTCTGAGTGTATCCATCACCTCTACTAGGTGCCTCGCATGCTCTTCCTCATCCTTGGAGAAGACCAGAATATCATCAACAAAGACCACGACAAACTTATTCAAGAACTCCCGAAACACCCTACTCATCAAATCCACAAAATACGCGGGTGCATTCGTCAAACCGAACGGCATAACAAGCGATTCAAAGAATCCGTCTGGAGTTCTGAATGCAGTCTTGTCTATACTGTCTTCAGCCACTCTGAGCTGATGAAAACCCGTAGCAAGGTCAAGCTGAGAGAAAACAGAAGCACCAACAAGTTGATCAAAGAGATCATCGATCCTTGGTAACGGGTGTCGGTTCTTCTTAGTCAGCTTATTCAATTCTCTATAATCCACACAGAGTCGAAGAGAGCCATCTGCCTTAGTTGCAAACACCACAGGCGCTCCCCATTCGGATATACTCCTTCTGATGAAGCCCTTCTCAAGCAATTCTTTCACTTGCTTGCTCAGCTCCCGTCTCTCACGCGGAGCCATATGCCGAACTGGCAAAGAAACAGGCTTAGCATTATCTACCAGATAGATGCGAAAGTCAATCTCTCGTTTAGGGGGCAACCCCTTAACTTCTTCAAACACATCTGGATAATCTCGGACCACCCTTACAGACTGAAGGGCCTCCTCTGATGAGTCGAGAGATTCTAGATAGCATAACATGACGGGATTCTTCGGATTGCATGAAATCTCTAAGGTGTTGCCCAGGCGAGTCACAAGCCTTACAACCCTATGCTCACAATCCAGAATGGCTCCATATCTAGACAGCCAATCAATGCCCAAGATCAATCCGTATCCCCTGAAACCTAGAACATACGCACTACACAAGAACTCAACGCTGAGTATAGAGATCCTTAGATCCTCACATATCATAGATAGATGAGCAGAACCCCCAATGGGATTCGAAACACAAACGGGATCATCCACTAAGCTAGTACTGAGGTGCAAGCTATCAACAAGATCAGATGAAATAAAGCTATGTGATGCACCGGAATCAAACAAGGTACGTACTGGAAGATCAGAGATATAAACAAGGTTCTCAACAGAAACACTACCTCTCTCGGGAACTGAAGCGGCATTGAGAGCATGAAATTACCCTCCTGAAGATCCAGCCTGTCCTTTCTTCTTTGGGCATTCTTTGCTGAAGTGCCCAGTCTCTCCACAAGAAAAGCATCCACCACTAAGCTTCCTTTTCTTCTTCCTGCAATCCTTAGCAAAATGCCCAGTTATGCCACAGTAATTGCACTTCCCCTTGCCTTTGTTGTTGCCCTTCTTGTTCTTATTCTGATTTCCTTGACTGCTTTGACCTTGGTTGCCTTTGCCTTGAGAATCAGCCTTCTTTGCTTGAGTATCGCCCGACTTGACTTCCTTCTTTCCCTCTCCCTGGAGCAGAGCCATATTGACCAAACTCTCGAAAGTGGCTCCATGCGGAATATGTGACATCGCCAAGCCCTGTAGCGGCTCATTCAATCCTCTGGCAAATCGAAGAGCCTTCTTCTCCGGGGTGTTTACTATATCCAAACCAAAGCGGGCCAGCTGATTAAACTTGTTCACATACTCCTTGACAGACATATCCCCTTGCTTTAATGCAATGAACTTCTCCATTTGTAAATTCGCCTCAGTTGAAGATAGAAACTTGGTCACAAATCTAGCCCTCAAATCGGCCCAAGTCTCAACGGGCCTCGTCCCATTGGTGACCTCCCACCAATAGGCCGCCTCATCCTTCAAAAGCCATACTGTCAATAGGATTTTCCTCTCGTCATCAATCCCAAAGATAGCAAACAAGTCCTCCATATCCTTCAGCCAATTCCTAGCTTCTACGAAAGATTCCGTGCCTAGGAAATTCTTGCCTCCCATTGCCTTGAAGTCTTTACAAACCTTTGTAAACTCAATCTGAGGATGCTGAGGGGGAGGAGGAGGAAGAGGAGCCTCAGCAACGGGAGGAGGAGGAACATTAGCAACGGGAGGGGGAATATTAACTGCTGGAGGAGGGGGAGCAGGGACCACCGGAGGAGGGATATTAGGGATAGGATTCTCAACTACAGGAGGAGGAGTGGGAGTAGGGTTGGCGGGACCAGCTGCCGCCCTAGCTTCTAGGAGTCTCCTATACCAGAGTGGTACGTTCACTCCATCTGGGATGTCAAGATTCTCAGCCATACTGAAACAAGAGATAAGATAAGATTAGGTCAAGGGAACGAAGGATAACGCTGATGGCTTTTGGGGATTAGCCTTAAAATAATCTAGACTTTTTTTTGGAAAATACTTAGTAGGTTTTTGAAAATAGTTTTTCAAAAGGGGTTTTTTTTTTTTTTCAAAAGTTTTGTTCAATCTTGTTAACCTTGTGCTCTGATACCAAATGTAACACCCCACCTCCACTAGGATCACTCCTTAGAATGTACTAGCTTTGGAGGGGCGTTATTGTGA
The DNA here is from genome assembly GCA_030737875.1 of Allium sativum. Lineage (NCBI taxonomy): Eukaryota > Viridiplantae > Streptophyta > Magnoliopsida > Asparagales > Amaryllidaceae > Allium > Allium sativum. The sequence goes on along the minus strand of CM060916.1, from coordinate 1,047,982,861 downwards.
AGGTAAACTTGCACAGAGATATCACAAGACAGAATATATAAAAATAAATATAAGTAAAGCAGCGGTAGCAGATAAAAACCCATCATCATCATCTCAGAAAACCAACATAGTCAAGTACATACTATCAAAATGTCATAATCCAAAATACAACATAAGTCTAGATACGTGATAACAAAATACATGGTAAAACATCAGTACTAATCCCCAGAAATAAAAGATAAGCCACAGCTAGCTCAGATCCATACATGAGCTATCCAACAAGCAAGTCAAAGATCCACTAAGCAGATGTAGCCCCTCCCTGAGAACCTGTGTGGGGGGGGGGGGAACGGAAGAAAAGAAGCGAAAGAAAACAGGTCAGTCAAAAAGACTGGTAAGCCCTACTACGATCAATCTATAAACTAATAAAGTTAACAGTATGATGGAAACTGAGATGAACATACTGGCAATAAATAAAGGTGACATCACATAGACGAGATTAAACTTTGCACCACAGTGTACTAGCAAACCCACAAAACAGATCTTGATCCCTTAGCCCAAACTTTGGCCCAATAACATGAAGTGACCTTAGTATAAGGCCCAGCCCAACGGTCTAGTCGATCGGCTCCCTATAAACCTAACACGTCAAGTGTTGGTGTCCATACGGCCCACATGGATGTAGTCAGACTGTGCTGGGTCCACCTTCGGGTGTATCAAGCCCTAAGATGTCAACCCCAGACACCTAAGCAATAATGCACAGTCTAAGCCTACTGGTACCCGTGCCTCGAGTTTGTCCAACATCGGACTACGTGCACGTCCGTAGCCCGCCGGACCCGCACCGCTGTACCACTCAACCGTCGCTTTGGTCGCTTACATCAGTCCAGTAATCGTGCCCCGCCCTAGCCTAGCCTCTAGGGGTTGTGAATGATACCAAACTGGGATTACCGCTGGAACAGACCACGTTGCTAGGGTTTCTAAGAGGGTTAAGTGTGGTTTTAACCCCTCACTAAACCTGGATTAAATTAGCTAAGTGTAATCACTTAACCCCATCTAATCCTCGCATCCCCATTATTGGTTAAGTATTAGTGGGCCATGACTTAACCCTAATCATGAGGCATTAATTACTTAATGCACCCAACCTCTCACATTAGACATCCGTGGTTACCTGGGAAGATTTACACCACGTCTAGGTCTAACCTCGGGTCTTATGGTGCAACATGACCAACTACCCACATTAGCCCCCACGTTGTGGTTACCTGGGAAGATTTACACCACAACTAGGTCTAACCTCGAGTTGGCCATATCATGTTATCTAATGTCATGTCCACTTTAGAACATATTTACAAGTTAACATATACTTGGGTAGACCTAACTTAATAGGTAAATTCCCAAGGGGTAGACCTAACTTAATAGGTAAATTCCCAATCTTTTAGTTTCATGTATTTCTAAGTTTACCCAACCCTCCCAACGTCATTATCTCGCTTACATACTCGTCATACGTATAAGGGTATAAAAGGTAACTTGGCATAACATACATGGTGAACTTCACACGTCATAATAAACATGCATACATGTTAAACTTGCAAATCATGTCATGGTGAATTCGCATAAACATGCTTAGCTTATTAAATATGCATAACATGGTAAGGTGAACATGCATAATCCATTAAACTTGCATAACATGGTAAGGTGAACTTGCATAAGCATGCATAATCCATTAAACTTGCATAACATGGTAAGATGAACTTGCATGAACATGCATAACCCATGAAACATGTAGAACATGGCATAATAAACTCGCATAAGCATGCATAACTTGTGAAACATGTAAAACATGGCATAGTAATCTCGCATATGCATGCATAACTTATGAAACATGTAAAACATGGTATAGTGAGTTCGCATGAGCATGCATAACTTATGAATCATATAAAACATGACATAGTGAGTTCGCATAAGCATGCATAACTTATGAATCATATAAAACATGACATAGTGAGTTCGCATAAGCATGCATAATCAACTAAACTCACATAAATCTCAACTTTCACCAAACATTAACTTTAGAGTTTGTAAAGTGAAGGTAAGAGGGCTTACAAATATAAACAAGTCACAAATCCACCAAATAAGATGAAGAAGCCCTTTTAAAAACCCAAAACAAAGCCTCAAATAAGAAAACCCTTTTGCAAGATCCCAAAAACACAAACTTAGCAAATCAAACTTGCTACTTAATGAAGTATGCAAGTTATTAAGCACTCATACAACATAGAAAAGGTTGTATGATCATCATATCTTCATAGGATTTAACTTTGAGGAAGGTGGAGGCTAGGTTTTAGGTGGAGGCCATTTGAGGATTCAAATTGACATAGTTTAGTTGCTAGATTGATTAATGAGGCTTTAGGGTAGGATTAGGGGTATATTTATAGAAGATTAGAGTGTTTTTAGCCCTAGGATTAACCCTAGATTAGGTTTGGCCCGTCAGATCTCAGAATTCTCCAGAACCAAGCCACATGACCCAACCCAAATCAGAAATGGTGCACCAGGCTGAACTGCCTGGGCACCCCCTGTCGACAGGGCTGTCGACAGGGCAGTCGACACCCTCGGTGCCCTGTCGACATGCCTGTCGACATGGGGCCCCCTGGCGGGAATTTTCCCGCCTAACCCTGATTAGCCCTAATCCTTGATTTTAATTTGAAATTTAAATCTGTCTTTAGCATAGAAATTTCTGAAAACTTCAATGGGCCTTAACTGGGTCATACGGACTCCGATTTCCGAAAACTCGGACTCTATTTCGCGTATTTTTCCGAGAGGAACGCAATGGCATAGCCCGTTTCCCCTGATTCTGATTAAATTCTGCCTCGATTTATGTTATAACAGTTTATTGAAAATACGGGTTGTTATACAACAGTAGGTAGGGTCCGGGCACGCTTACTGAACTAATTATAAGCGGTTCATTCTGATAATGGCGAGGGGTGTTGATGGTGCGTTCCAACCGGGTCATGTGCGTGCATGGATCCCGGCCTGCCTCTGTGGATGTAAGACGCCGTGACATCTGTAAATAGGTCTGTGCCAATTGGTTGTCACTTTAGGGAGTGATACACCCTACTGTGGGGCCAACACAGGGTATTTATGTATTAGGGAGCCAATCGCTTGGGGTAGGGTTTTAGGGTACACTTAGTTCTGTTTGTTTCTGTTGGTACCGTCTGTTTCTATTGGGTGGTAACACCTGTCTGTTTCTGTGTGGTACCGTCTGTTCGGGTGGTAAAGGCCCATTTACTAGTGTACTGTAACACCCCACCTCCGCTAGTGTCACTCTTTCGGGGGCACTAGCTTCTGGGGGGCGTTAGAACTGGGTAAGCATGCATAATGATATATTATGGCAGAACAGGAACATAAATATATATGTAAAACAGAGTAAGTGAGAATAAAACAGCGGAATATCTCAAACCATCTCAAAACAAGTCTAGTACATCATAAAGTCATCTGCCAAAATAAATATGTCTAGTGCAACATAAACAGAAATACTGAAATACATAGTGCTATCCCCAAAAATAAAAGTGATAAACCATAGCGAGCTCAATGTCCAGACATACATGAGCTATCCAGCGAACAAGCAAGCGATCCAAGCTAAGCACCACTGTTCCCTCCCTGAGAACCTGGGGGGGGGGGGGGAACGGAAGAAAAGAAGCGAAAGAAAACAGGTCAGTCAAAAAGACTGGTAAGCCCTACTACGATCAGTCTATAAACTAATAAAGTTAACATCATGATGGAAACTGAGATGAACATACTGGTAATAGATAAAGGTGTCATCACATAGAGAAGATTAAGCTTTGCACCACAGTGTACTAGCAAACTAACATAACAGGTATTGATCCCTCAGCCCAACCTTTGGCCCAATAACATGAGGTGACCTTAATGCAAGGTCCAGCCCAACGGTCTAGTCGATCGGCTCCCTATAAACCTAACACGTCAAGTGTTGGTGTCCATACGACCCACATATGGTTGTAGTCAGACTGTGCTGGGTCCACCTTCGGGTGTATCAAGCCCTCGGGTGTCAACCCCAGACACCTAAGCAATAATGCACAGTCTAAGCCCACTGGTACCCGTGCCTCGAGTTTGTCCAACACCGGACTACGTGCACGTCCGTAGCCCGCCTGGACCCGCACCGCTGTACCACTCAGCCGTCGCTTTGGTCGCTTACATAAGTCCAGTAATCGTGCCCCGCCCTAGCCTAGCCTCTAGGGTTGTGAATGATACCCAACTGGGATTACTGCTGGAACAGACCACGTTGCTAGGGTTTTCTAAGAGGGTTAAGTGTGGTTTAACCCCTCACTAATCATGGATTAAATTAGCTAAGTGTAACCAACAGTTCACCACTTAACCCCATTTAATCCCTCGTATCCCCAAAATTGGTTAAGTATTAGTGGGCCATGACTTAACCCTAATCACGAGGCATTAATTTAATTGTACCTTAACCTCTCACATTAGACTTTGTTGCGGTTACTAGTTAAGCCGGGCGGGTCCGGGTAGCTTTACACCACAACTTGGTCTAACCTCGGGTCCCAGGTACACATGACCAACTTCTCACGTTGGGTCCTATTGTTTGTAGCAACTAGTTAAGCCGGTCGGTCCCGGGTAGGTTTACGCTACAAACTCAACCCAACCTCGAGTTGGCCACACATGTTTTCTAAGTGTCATGTCCACTTTATTTTCAAACATAATTACAAGTTTAACTTGGGTAGACCTAACTTAATAGGTAAATTCCCAAGGGGTAGACCTAACTTATTAGGTAAATTCCCAATCTTATATTTTCATGTATTTTAAGTTTCACCCAAAACCCCCCAACGTCATTCTATCGCTTACATATTCGTCATAACGCATAAAGGATAGAAAGAGGGAACTTGGCACAACATACATGATACATCTTACATATAATAAGCATGCATAACATGTTGGACTTGCATAACTTAGCATAGTGAACTTGCATAACTTGTTAAACTTGCAAATCATGGCATAGTGAACTTGCATAAACATGCATAACTTGTTAAACTTGCAAATCATGGCATAGTGAACTTGCATAAACATGCATAACTTATCAAACATGTGTAACATGGCATAGTGAACTCGCATAAGCATGCATAACTTATTAAACATGCATAACATAGCATAGTGAACTCGCATAAGCATGCATAACTCATTAAACATGCACAACATAGCATAGTGAACTCGCATAAGCATGCATAACTTATTAAACATGCATAAATCCCAACTTTCATCACATATTAACTTTAGAGTTTCTAAAATGAAGGTAAGAGGGCTTACAAATATTATGAAGACACAAATCTACTAATAAAGATTGAGAAGCCCTTTTATGCAAGCATATAAAACCCCAAAACAAAGCTCCAATTAACAAAAATCCCAAAAACTCTAGCTTAGCAAATAAAGCTTGCAACTTGATGTATGCAAGCTAATGATCATTCATACAACTTAGAAAAGCTTGTATGAACATCAAAATCTTAATAGAAATGATTTTTGAAGAGGGTGGAGGCTAGGGTTCTTAGGTGGAGGCCATTTGAGAATTCAATTTGACATAGTTTGGTTGCTAGATTGAATAATGAGGTTTTAGGGTAGGATTAGGGGCTTATTTATAGAAGATTAGAGTGTTTTTTGCCCTAGGATTAACCCTAGGTTAGTTTAGGTCCGTCAGATTTAGGAACTCTCTAGAACCAAGCCACAAGACCAAGCCCCAACTCAAAATGGTGCGCCAGGCAAAACTGCCCGACCACCCCATGTCGGCAGGGCTGTCGACAGGGCAGTCGACACCCTTGGACCCCTGTCGACATGCCTGTCGACATGGGGGTCCTGGCGGGAATTTTCCCGCCTGACACCAATTAGCCCTAATCCTTGTTTTTAATTTGAAATTTAAATCTGTTTTTAACATAGAAATTTCTGAAAACTTCAATGGGCCTTAACTAGGTCATACGGACTCCGATTTTCGAAAACTCGGACTCTATTTCGCGTATTTTTCCGAGACGAACGCAATGGCATAGCCCGTTTCCCTTGATTCAGATTTTAGAATTAAATTCTGCCTTGATTTATGTTATAACAGTTTATTGAAAATACGGGTTGTTACATTCTCCCCTCCTTAAAGGATTTCGTCCCCGAAATCTTCAAGTTAGGAAGAACATATCCTACCATCCAACATCCATCTACTCAAAACATCATCCACGAGCAACCATTGTCCTTAAAAGATTCTAAATGCTGTATGAACATATGCAGAAGTGTGTGTATATGTACCTATCTAATGCAAAGATCGATGCAAAATATGTCAGTGAAATGTATCCATATGTATGCAAATTCCTAACATAATGTATAATATCTACATGCGTGCTCGATCATACATCCATATGCAGCATCCATGTGATGGCATACAAGTTTCATCCAAGAATAAATATAAACACTCATGCATATGCAATATGAGGAGTGTGTGAGCCGATCTAGTGCCTAATGTGTATCATGCATCCACGAGTAACCACTTGCAAACACTTGCAACCACTTGCAACCATCAAACATAACATGTCCCAAACACATGTTTCATCCAAAGGGTTTTCTACCTAAGGTTCTCATGACAAGATTAGCACGATAACTAGAGAGAGATATGCTAAACAAAGGAAAGAGATTGAGAGTGTACCCTAAAAAAGGAATGGATAAAGCCTACGCATCTTCTCCTCGGTTTCCCAAGTTGCGTCTTCTTCGGCTTCACCCCATTGAACCTTCACCAACCTGACCTCACGATTCCTTAGCTTCTTGGTCTCTGTCCCCAAGATACGAATCGGAGCTCTCCTCAAAGTTGCCTCTTTCTCTACTTCCACGTCTTCAAGAATGCTAGGTTCAACCACCTCAGCGGACTCATGTAGGCACTTTCGGAGATGCGAGACATGAAAGACATTATGCACTCCGGACAACTTCTCGGGCAATTGCACTTTATAAGCCATCTTCCCAATCCTCTCTATGATAGGGAAGGGTCCAACAAATCTCGGTGCTAACTTCCCAACAGCTCCAAATCGGACCACATTCCGTGAAGGAGAAACCTTTACGAAAACCATGTCCCCAACATCAAACTCCAAATCGGATCTCCGCATATCAGCATAGGATTTCTGTCGGTCTTGGGCCGCTTTCATCCGTCTCCTAATCAACTCGACCTTCTCGGATGTATCTCTAATCATGTCGGGTCCAAGTATAAGCTTATCTGTAGTCTCCCACCAACATGTGGGTGACTTGCACGGCCTCCCATATAAAGCCTCAAATGGTGCCATCCCTATGCTCGCCTGATAACTGTTATTATATGCAAACTCAACAAGAGGAAGATGGTCTTCCCAAGCACCACCAAAATCCAGAATGCAAAGCCTCAACAAGTCCTTAAGTACCCTATTCACCCTTTCTGTTTGGCCGTCCGTTTGTGGGTGATAGGCCGTACTCAGGTTCAACCTTGTGCCCATAGCTTCCTGCAAACTGTTCCAGAACTGACTAGTAAAGATGGGGTCTCGGTCACTGACTATGCTGGAAGGAACTCCATGTAGTCGTACTATCTCACGAAGATATACTGATGCTAGTCCAGATGCGGTCCTTTTGCTCTTTACTGGGATAAAATGAGCACTCTTCGTGAGCCTATCTACAATGACCCATATGCTCGTATTCCCTCTCCTTGACCTTGGAAGCCCATCAATAAAGTCCATAGAAATACCCTCCCACTTCCATAGCGGGACCTCTAGAGGATGCAATAGCCCACCGGGCTTCTTCGACTCGGCTTTTACTCTTTGACAAACAACACATCTAGAGACAAACTCTGCCACATCCTTCTTCATTCCAGGCCAGAAGAAAATGCGCTTCATATCCTTATACATCTTATCACCGCCTGGATGTATAGTCAACTTGGAGCGATGTGCTTCCTCAAGAACTTTCCTCACCGAGTCTCCCACCATCGGAGCACAAAGCCTTCCGTCTCTCCTCAGCCAACCCTTATCATCTATAGAATATCGAGCAAGGTGACTAGACGTCTCCCCTCGAATCAGCTTCTCCATAATCTCAATTATCTGAGGGTCTTCCTTCTGCGAAGCCCCAACTTGATCCAGAAGGGTAGGCCTGAGCTCAAAAGAACCAGTCATTGACTCAACCGTCAAAGAGAAATCAAAGGTTGCCAAGAACTCTAAATGCTTCATCTCAACAAATGGAGGACTTAGTGTCAACCTTTTTCTACTTAACGCATCCACTACAACATTCCCCTTGCCAGGGGTATAGGCTATATCAAAATCATAGGAAGCCAAGAATTCCATCCATCTCTGCTGCCTCAAATTCAGATCCTTCTGCGAGAAGAGATACTTCAAAGACTTATGATCAGTATACAGCTCAAATCTCTCTCCCAGTAGATAATGACGCCAAGCCTTGAGTGCATACACTATCGCTGCCAGCTCTAGATCATGGGTGGGATAATTCCTCTCATGCACCTTAAGTTGCCTCCCACCAAAACATATAACTCTGCCCTCTTGCATCAGAACGGCGCCCAATCCCGTGCCACAAGCATCAGTGTACACGGTAAATATCTTACCACCATCGGGTAAAGCTAGAACTGGTGCTGAGGTAAGGGCTCTCTTGAGTCTCTGAAAAGCAAGCTCACGGTCCATATCCCAAGCAAAAACTAAGTTCTTCTTCGTCAACTTAGTAAGAGGAGCGGATATCTTCGCAAAGTCCTTGATGAACTTCCGATAAAAACCTGCAAGACCTAGAAAGCTTCTCACCTCGGTTGCATTCCTCGGAGTCTTCCAATCCTGAACTGCAACCACCTTAGCGGGATCCACCGCTAAGGCTTGCTTGGATACGATATGCCCAAGGAATCTAACTTCTCTTCTCCAAAAGTGACACTTGGAGAACTTGGCCTTTAACTGATGCGCCCTAAGCGTATCCATCACCTCTACAAGATGCCTCGCGTGCTCTTCTTCATCCTTGGAGAAGACCAGAATATCATCCACAAAGACCACGACAAACTTGTTCAAGAACTCCCGAAACACCCTACTCATCAAGTCCACGAAATACGCGGGTGCATTCGTCAAACCGAACGGCATAACAAGCCATTCAAAGAATCCGTCTGGAGTTCTGAATGCAGTCTTGTCTATACTATCTTCAGCCACTCTGAGCTGATGAAATCCGGTAGCAAGATCAAGCTGAGAGAAAACAGAAGCACCAACAAGCTGGTCAAAGAGATCATCGATCCTCGGTAACGGGTGTCTGTTCTTCTTAGTCAGCTTATTCAATTCTCTATAATCCACACAGAGTCGAAGAGAACCATCTGCCTTAGTAGCAAACACCACAGGCGCTCCCCATTCGGATATACTTCGTCTGATGAAGTTCTTTTCAAGCAACTCTTTTACTTGCTTGCTGAGCTCCCGTCTCTCACGCGGAGCCATGTGCCGAACGGGCAAAGAAACAGGCTTAGCATTATCCACCAGATAAATGCGAAAATCAATCTCTCGTTTAGGGGGCAACCCCTTAACTTCTTCAAAAACATCTGGATAGTCTCGGACCACCCTTACAGACTGAAGGGCTTCCTCTGACGAGTCGAGAGATTCAAGATAGCACAACATGACGGGATTCTTCGGATTGCATGAAATCTCTAAGGTGTTGCCAAGGCGAGTCACAAGCCTCACAACCCTATGCTCACAATCCAGAATGGCTCCATATCGGGACAGCCAATCCATGCCCAATATCAATCCGTATCCCCTGAAACCAAGAACATATGCACTACACAAGAACTCTACGCTGAGTATAGAGATCCTCAGATCCTCACATATCATAGATAGATGAGCAGAACCCCCAATAGGATTCGAAACACAAACGGGATCATCCACTAAGCTAGTACTAAGGTGCAAACTATCAACAAGATCAGATGAAATAAAGCTATGTGATGCACCAGAATCAAACAAGGTACGAACTGGAAGATCAGAAACATAAACAAGGTTCTCAACAGAAACACTACCTCGGTCGGGAACTGGAGCGGTATTGAGAGCATGAACTTGCCCTCCTGAAGGTCCAGCCTGTCCTTTCTTCTTCGGACATTCCTTGCTGAAGTGTCCAGTATCACCACAGGAAAAACATCCACCACTAAGCTTCCTTTTCTTCTTCCTACAATCCTTAGCAAAGTGTCCAGGCACACCACAGTAATTGCACTTTCCCTTGCATTTGCTGTTGTTGTTCCCCTTCTTGTTCTTGCCCTGATTCCCCTGGCTGCTTTGACCACCTTGATTGCCTTTGCCTTGAGAACCAGTCTTCTTTTCTTGAGTATCACTCATCTTGACCTCTTTCTTCCCATCTCCCTGAAGTAGAGCCATATTGACCAGACTCTCAAAAGTAGCCCCATGCGGAATATGTGACATTGCCAAGCCCTGACGCGGCTCATTCAATCCTCTAGCAAATCGAAGAGCCTTCTTCTCAGGAGTGTTTACCATATCCAAACCAAAACGGGCCAGCTGATTAAACTTGTTCACATACTCCTTGACAGACATATCACCTTGCTTTAATGCAATGAACTTCTCCATCTGTAAATTCGCCTCAGCAGAAGATAGAAACTTGGCCACAAATCTAGCCCTCAAATCGGCCCAAGTCTCAACGGGCCTCATCCCATTGGTGACCTCCCACCAATAGGCTGCTTCATCCTTCAAAAGCCACACTGTCAATAAGATCTTCCTCTCGTCATCAATCCCAAAGATAGCAAACAGGTCCTCAGTGTCTTTCAGCCAATTCCTAGCTTCAACAAAAGATTCCGTGCCTAGGAAATTCTTGCCTCCCATCGCCTTGAAGTCTTTACAAACCTTCGTGAACTCAACCTGAGGATGCTAAGGGGGAGGAGGAGGAAGAGGAGCCACGGCAACGGGAGGGGGAGGAACATTAGCAACGGGAGGAGGAATATTAACTGCTGGAGGAGGGGGAGCAGGAACCACCGGAGGAGGGATATTAGGGAGAGGATTCTCAACTACAGGAGGAGGAGTGGGAGTAGGGTTTGCGGGGCCGGCTGCCGCCCTAGCTTCTAGAAGCCTCCTATACCAGAGTGGCACATTTACTCCATCCGGGATGGCAAGATCCTCAGCCATACTGAAATGAAGGATAAGATAAGATTAGGTCAAGGGAACGAAGGATAACGCTAATGGCTTTTTGGGGAATAGCCTTTTTAAAATACTAGACTTTTCTTTGGAAAATACTTTATACTTGTTTTGAAAATAGTTTTTCAAAAGTCTCTTAAAAAAACTTTTTGTTCTTTCTTGTAAACCATATGCTCTGATACCAAATTTGTAACACCCCACCTCCGCTAGGGTCACTCTTTCGGGGGCACTAGCTTCTGGGGGGCGTTAGAACTGGGTAAGCATGCATAATGATATATTAAGGCAGAACAGGAACATAAATATATATGTAAAACAGAGTAAGTGAGAATAAAACAGCGGAATATCTCAAACCATCTCAAAACAAGTCTAGTACATCATAAAGTCATCTGCCAAAATAAATATGTCTAGTACAACATAAACAGAAATACTGAAATATATAGTGCTATCCCCAAAAATAAAAGTGATAAACCATAGCGAGCTCAATGTCCAGACATACATGAGCTATCCAGCGAACAAGCAAGCGATCCAAGCTAAGCACCACTATTCCCTCCCTGAGAACCTTGGGGGGGGGGGAAAACGGAAGAAAAGAAGCGAAAGAAAACAGGTCAGTCAAAAAGACTGGTAAGCCCTACTACGATCAGTCTATAAACTAATAAAGTTAACATCATGATGGAAACTGAGATGAACATACTGGTAATAGATAAAGGTGTCATCACATAGAGAAGATTAAGCTTTGCACCACAGTGTACTAGCAAACTAACATAACAGGTATTGATCCCTCAGCCCAACCTTTGGCCCAATAACATGAGGTGACCTTAATGCAAGGTCCAGCCCAACGGTCTAGTCGATCGGCTCCCTATAAACCTAACACGTCAAGTGTTGGTGTCCATACGGCCCACATATGGTTGTAGTCAGACTGTGCTGGGTCCACCTTCGGGTGTATCAAGCCCTCGGGTGTCAACCCCAGACACCTAAGCAATAATGCACAGTCTAAGCCTACTGGTACCCTTGCCTCGAGTTTGTCCAACACCGGATTACGTGCACGTCCGTAGCCCGCCTGGACCCGCACCGCTGTACCACTCAGCCGTCGCTTTGTTCGCTTACATCAGTCCAGTAATCGTGCCCCGCCCTAGCCTAGCCTCTAGGGTTGTGAATGATACCCAACTGGGATTACTGCTGGAACAGACCACGTTGCTAGGGTTTTCTAAGAGGGTTAAGTGTGGTTTAACCGCTCACTAATCATGGATTAAATTAGCTAAGTGTAACCAACAGTTCACCACTTAACCCCATTTAATCCCTCGTATCCCCAAAATTGGTTAAGTATTAGTGGGCCATGACTTAACCCTAATCACGAGGCATTAATTTAATTGTACCTTAACCTCTCACATTAGACTTTGTTGCGGTTACTAGTTAAGCCGGGCGGGTCCGGGTAGCTTTACACCACAACTTGGTCTAACCTCGGGTCCCAGGTACACATGACCAACTTCTCACGTTGGGTCCTATTGTTTGTAGCAACTAGTTAAGCCGGTCGGTTCCGGGTAGGTTTACGCTACAAACTCAACCCAACCTCGAGTTGGCCACACATGTTTTCTAAGTGTCATGTCCACTTTATTTTCAGACATAATTACAAGTTTAACTTGGGTAGACCTAACTTAATAGGTAAATTCCCATGGGGTAGACCTAACTTAATAGGTAAATTCCCAATCTTATATTTTCATGTATTTTAAGTTTCACCCAAAACCCCCCAACGTCATTCTATCGCTTACATATTCGTCATAACGCATAAAGGATAGAAAGAGGGAACTTGGCACAACATACATGATACATCTTACATATAATAAGCATGCATAACATGTTGGACTTGCATAACTTAGCATAGTGAACTTGCATAACTTGTTAAACTTGCAAATCATGGCATAGTGAACTTGCATAAACATGCATAACTTGTTAAACTTGCAAATCATGGCATAGTGAACTTGCATAAACATGCATAACTTATCAAACATGTGTAACATGGCATAGTGAACTCGCATAAGCATGCATAACTTATTAAACATGCATAACATATCATATTGAGCTCGCATAAGCATGCATAACTCATTAAACATGCACAACATAGCATAGTGAACTCGCATAAGCATGCATAACTTATTAAACATGCACAACATAGCATAGTGAACTCGCATAAGCATGCATAACTTATTAAACATGCATAAATCCCAACTTTCATCACATATTAACTTTAGAGTTTCTAAAATGAAGGTAAGAGGGCTTACAAATTTTATGAAGACACAAATCTACTAAAAAAGATTGAGAAGCCCTTTTATGCAAGCATTAAAAACCCAAAACAAAGCTCCAATTAACAAAAATCCCAAAAACTCTAGCTTAGCAAATAAAGCTTGCAACTTGATGATGTATGCAAGCTAATGATCATTCATACAACTTAGAAAAGCTTGTATGAACATCAAAATCTTAATAGAAATGATTTTTGAAGAGGGTGGAGGCTAGGGTTCTTAGGTGGAGGCCATTTGAGAATTCAATTTGACATAGTTTGGTTGCTAGATTGAATAATGAGGTTTTAGGGTAGGATTAGGGGCTTATTTATAGAAGATTAGAGTGTTTTTAGCCCTAGGATTAACCCTAGGTTAGTTTAGGTCCGTCAGATTTAGGAACTCTCTAGAACCAAGCCACAAGACCAAGCCCCAACTCAAAATTGTGCGCCAGGCAAAACTGCCCGACCACCCCATGTCGGCAGGGCTGTCGACAGGGCAGTCGACACCCTTGGACCCCTGTCGACATGCCTGTCGACATGGGGGTCCTGGCGGGAATTTTCCCGCCTGACACCAATTAGCCCTAATCCTTGTTTTTAATTTGAAATTTAAATCTGTTTTTAACATAGAAATTTCTGAAAACTTCAATGGGCCTTAACTGGGTCATACGGACTCCGATTTTCGAAAACTCGGACTCTATTTCGCGTATTTTTCCGAGACGAACACAATGGCATAGCCCGTTTCCCTTGATTCAGATTTTAGAATTATATTCTGCCTCGATTTATGTTATAACAGTTTATTGAAAATACGGGTTGTTACATGTACACCTAATTCTACATTCTGTTTCCGTAGGGATTAATCTGTTTCTGTTCGGGTGGTAAAGGCCCAATATTAGCATTCTGTTTCTTTCCGTTTCTGTTGAGGTAGTAAAGGCCCATTACTAGCATTCTCTTATGTGGAAATTATTCTGTACCTGTTTCTGTTTCAGTTTAGACATTAGGGTGACACCTAATTCTGTTATACTAGTATTAGTGCATAGAAGTGTAAAGCAATAGCTTATATCATTCTGTTCTTCTGTTATATCTGCTACACCTGTTACAGTTATCTCTCATCTAGTTTTATTTTCATGTCATGCTATTATTATTTGTTCATAACTGAAAATCACTGGACTTGCCAGACTTTTTGTCTGACCCTTGTTGTTTCGCCTCCTTTCTTCCGTTTCCCCCCAGGTTTTGTAGAAGGGAATACTCTAGCTTGATCCAGATTTCTTCTGCTTGAAGTTCTTAAAGTATGGCTTGTCTTCTTCTGTGGGGATTATGATTTTAAACTATGCATTCTGAAGACTGATATTTTGTACTTGAATTCTGATATTGTGATTTGAAAGGATGTAACCATACTGATTTCTGTTTTCCGCTGTAATAAAGTTATAAATTTTCAAGTATTGTTTATCTGTCTTGTAAGTTTCTGTTCTGTCTACTAAAACGCTCCATCAAAGTTAAGGCATTCCCTTTGTGAGTGACCTTAACGGAGGTGGCGTGTTACACTTGGTATCAGAGCCGAAGGTTACCAGATTGGGTAAAGTTTTTGAAAACTATTTTCAAAAAGGTTTTGATAGGAAGTATTTTCAAAAATAAAGCTTATTTTGAAAAACATAATCCCCAAGAGCCATATACCTTTCCTTCAATCCTTTTTGTAATTGAATCTTTCCTTTTTCGTTTCAGCATGTCTGAAGCATCTGAGATACCAGAGGGTGTTCAGGTGCCCGGTTGGTTTCGTCAATATCTTGAGGCTAGGACCGCCGCCGCAGGTCCAGCAAATGATCCCCCTCCTCCACCCCCTCCTCGTGCAATTTCTTTCTCAAAGATCTGTAGAGATTTTAGGGCCATGGGTGGGAAGGATTTCAAGGGAACTGAATCATTCGTAGAAGCGAGGAACTGGCTCAAAGAAACTGAGGATCTATTCATTATCTTCGAGGTGGACGATAGGCAGAAGGTACAGTTGGCGGTATGGCTGCTCAAAGACGAAGCTTCCTATTGGTGGGAAGTCACTAACGCCGAGAGGCCAGTTGAAACATGGATGGATTTCAGAATAAGGTTTGAGACAAAATTCCTCTCGCAAGCTGAACGAAGTCTACAACTGGAAAAGTTCTTATCTCTTAAGCAAGGAAGTATGACGGTCAAGGAATACGTCAACTAGTTCAACCAACTGGCTAGGTTCGGATTGGATTTAGTCAACACTCAGCAAAAAAAGGCTCTCCGCTTTGTTAAAGGATTGAACGAGCCACTGCACAGCCTAGCCATGACCTATGTACCCATGGGAGCGACTTACGAGAAATTGGTGGAAATGGCACTACTGCACGAGGAAGACAAGGGCCCGAAAGAGACAAAGAAGGAAGAACCATAGAATAAGAAAGTATGGCCCAAAAAGGAAATACAAAATAAGGATGAGAAGTCTGAAGATAAGAAGGGGAAAAAGTGCTTTACTTGTGGAAGCTCGACTCATCTGAACAAGGATTGCAGAAAAAGGAAGGGCACTTGCTTCAACTGTGGTGAGATGGGACACTTCACTAGGGACTGCCCGAAGAAACGAGGGCAAGGGCAGAACCCACTTCTAGAGGACAAGCGAATGCTCAAGGGACTGGCAGATAGGGTAGAAATAAGAAAATTTAAGTAGAAGGTTTAATTTTCTTATCTGATTGTTGAGTTAAAACTCTTTCTGATTCTAGCATTTTGATTCTGTAATCGATACTCTGCACTTTAATACTAGTATTGTTTCTAATTCCGCTGTAGACCCAAACCCATAAGGGTTATGACTAATCTGTTTGTGATAAATTGGGGTTTGAGAGATATCCGTGTTAGGCGTCAAGTAGGACGCATACATTCTGGGTTTTATCATGCTTAGTTCAGTAACCTGATCTGTACCAGTAATCTGTAAATATCTGAATATTCCCGATAAGGTTAAGATTTCCAGTTTTGACATTACCTTAAGAGGGTAATCCTTTGGGTGTCAATTTGATGTTGGTTTCGGTCTTCGGAGACGATACTTAGGACCCATGTCTAATAGGAACCAAGTTTTTGTTTTATCTGTACTCACTTCCATCATTCGACTGTATCCTATCGATCGAATATTCGAACTTTAGGTATAAACTAATGGGTGTAAACATGTGTTTGAGACATGTTATGTTTGATGGTTGCAAGTGGATGCAAGTGGTAGCTAGTGGTTGCTCGTGGATGCATATACACACACTAGGCACTAGATCGGCTCGAAAACACTCTCATACTGCATATGGATGTGTGAACATTTTCAATTTTTGTGGATGCAAAATGATTGACTCAGCACATGGATGTCGCATATGACTGAATGGTTGTGCACTCATATAGAAATGATATGTATCGAGTAGGAAAATTGCATACATGTTGGACTCATGGCACTGGCATAATTCGCATTAAGGAGGTCAACTGAATCAGTGGACCGCCTGATCTTTGCATTAGATAAGGAACATATACACACACTTTTGCATATGTTCATACAACATTAGAAGTTTCAAAGGACAATGGGCGCCAATGATTGATGATTGAGTAGATGGATGTTGGATGGTAGGACACATTCTTCTTAACTTGAGGATTTCGGGGACGAAATCCTTTAAGGAGGGGAGAATGTTACACCCCTTACTTTCTGTGAACGTATAGGTAATAAATCAGAGAATAATTAATTTTTAAAATAAGAATCAAGGGAAACGGGTTGCGCCATTGCGTTCGTCTCGAAATTCTGGTTGAAAACGAGTCCGAGTTTGTGAGAATTGGAGTCCGTATGACCAAGTTATGGCCCTCCAAAGTTTCAGAAATATTCAGAGTTCAAAACAGCTCAAATTCGAATTCAAAATTCGAATTTCAAACACAGAACAGACTGGGCGGGAAATTTCCCGCCCAGACCCAGGTCGACCGGGGAGTCGACTGGGCAGTCGACCCCCCAGACCAGGTCGACTCGGCAGTCGACCTGGTCCCCGAGCCCATTTTTGGGCCAGTGTTCGTTCTGATGTTTCTAGTCCGATTTCTGTCCAGATTCATTTGCCTGAACCTATTTAAACAGCCCCAAACCTAGCCTTCTCTACACACAATTCTATTCTTTTTCTACTCTGCCTCTGTTCTAAATAAAAATAAAAAACAGCGTCGCTACTCTGCTGGAATCAAAACTAGAAGCTAATCGACATCAACCTAAGCAACTCAATTCAAACTAGAGATTAAAGCTTCTACAACAATTAAAGTTCTTTCTTTAATCCAACGAAGGCAAGTGCAGTTAATTTCCGATATAAACTTTAATCATAATTGTGACATGATTGTAAATCTGAATTTGAGATTGTGTATGTTCTGTTCTGATCTATTTTATTCTGTATCTCTTCTTCTTTCTGTTCTATAGCCAGGCTACTACGAGCCTGCGCCAATCTCCTAAGAGATTAACGCACGAACGCTAAAATGTTTAGGACAAATAATGAATGTTGCATAATTGGACATGGCTAATCTGTGACTGATTTAAGAAAAAGGACATAGGTTGTAAACTAGATTTAGATCTATGCATATTCTGTGAATTGGAAGAAGAGGAACCATGGTATGTTAACATGTGACTTGAGACATTGGATATAACGCATATTTTGAATTAAGATATGTTATAACTAGATTGTTGGGCATATTGTTTATATAACAATTCATGATTTGAAAGAGAATATGACTTAGGTGTGAAGATCTATATTAAGATTTGATAACTATCAAATGTGAATAACACCTAAGTAGGAGACTTTTGAATATATGACATGCATTGATATCGATGGCTATATTTGGTATAATTTATATGTGAATCTTTTGTATTAGGCAAGTTGAACTAAATTGGGACATGTAAATTATGACCATAATCTATGACATGTAAATTCAATGCAAACGTGGGGTATATGATCCTAGTGTGAATCATGACAACTATTTAGGCATGAAAACTTAGGCCAAATTTATAATTAGGCAAGATATGTTTGTGAAACTTTAAGGAATGATTAAATCTGTTATATTTGCCTAATTTGCTAGTTCTGCTATATTTTCCTAATCTGCTAGTTCTGTTATATTGCCTAATCTGCTAGTTCTGTTATATTGCTTAATCTGCTAGTTCTGCTCTACTGCCTAGTCTACTAGATCTGTTCATCTGCCAAATCTGTCATCTGCTAAGTCAGCTGAAAATGCCAAATCTGTTATATGCTAAATCTGATAAATTACTTAATCTGCTGAATCCGTTAAGTCGCCAAATCTGCGAAAATCTGTTTTCTGCTATATCTGTTAAGTTGATATATTCAGTCTGTTGTTAACATAATCTGAATTAGCTATGAATAATTGACATGTATATTAGGCGTGGGCATAAATGGTAAATTATTAATTAATTGGCCGCAAAGATAAACATGGCTGACTCGAGGTTAGAATGAGTTTGCGGCGTAATTCTGCCCGGAACCGCCCGGCACATCCAGTGGCCGCAAGCAATAGGTTCTAATGTGAGAAGTTAGTCATAACTTGCTTGAAACCCGAGGTTAGACTCAGTTTGCGGCAGAAATCTGCCCGGAACCAACCGGCCTAACCAGTAGCTGCTAACAGTCAGTCTAACGTGAGAGGTCTGGGCATTAATATTTAATTAATGAAAATCTGAGATAAATATGATGTCTAAAACGTATTGGGCGGATAGGATTAAACCCACTAGTCTGATGAATTTAATTAATCTGTTCCGTGAATCTGTAGGCCCAATTGCAAAGTTAGACAAATCTGTAAATCTGTTAAATCCGTATATCTGATTCGTTATTCTGAAAACTTATCTGATCTGTGAACTAGTTGATCTGAATTCTGTATGTCTGAAACTTGTAAACAAGTTAATCTGAAATCTGTTAGTTTGGGGACACAAGGTTAGGAGGGGAATTACTTGTGTCATCTGTTGTTTGGGACCCATATTAGTCAGTAACCCTTTATGATATCAAAACTTTGACCCAACAGTAGGTAGGGTCCGGGCACGCTTACTGAACTAATTATAAGCATTCATTCTGATAATGGCGAGGGGTGTTGATGGTTCGTTCCAACCGGGTCATGTGCGTGCATGGATCCCGGCCTGCCTCTGTGGATGTAAGACGCCATGACATCTGTAAATAGGTCTGTGCCAATTGGTTGTCACTTTAGGGAGTGATACACCCTATAGTGGGGCCGACACAGGGTATTTATGTATTTGGGAGCCGATCGCTTGGGGTAGGGTTTTAGGGTACACTTAGTTCTGTCTGTTAATGTTGGTACCGTCTGTTTCTGTTGGGTGGTAACACCTGTCTGTTTCTGCGTGGTACCGTCTGTTCGGGTGGTAAAGGCCCATTTACTAGTGTACACCTAATTCTACATTCTGTTTCCGTAGAGATTAATCTGTTTCTGTTTCTGTCTGTTTCTGTTCGGTTGGTAAAGGCCCAATATTAGCATTCTGTTTCTGTCCGTTTCTGTTGGGGTGGTAAAGGCCCATTACTAGCATTCTCTTCTGTGGAAATTATTCTGTACCCGTTTCTGTTTCAGTTTAGACATTAGGGTGACACCTAATTCTGTTATACTAGTATTAGTGCAGAGAAGTGTAAAGCAATAGCTTATATCATTCTGTTCTTCTGTTATATCTGCTACACCTGTTACAGTTATCTCTCATCCAGTTTTATTTTTATGTCATGTTATTATTATCTGTTCATAACTGAAAATCACTGGACTTGCCAGACTTTTTGTCTGACCCTTGTTGTTTCGCCTCCTTTCTTCCGTTTCCCCCTAGGTTTTGTAGAAGGGAATACTCTAGCTTGATCCAGATTTCTTCTGCTTGAAGTGCTTAAAGTATGGCTTGTCTTCTTCTGTGGGGATTATGATTTTAAACTATGCATTCTGAAGGCTTTTGTACAAGACTGATATTTTTTACTTGAATTCTGATATTGTGATTTGAAAGGATGTAACCATACTGATTTCTGTTTTCCGCTGTAATAAAGTTATAATTTTTCAAGTACTGTTTATCTGTCTTGTAAGTTTCTGTTCTGTCTACTAAAACGCTCCATCAAAGTTAAGGCATTTCCTTTGTGAGTGACCTTAACGGAGGTGGGGTGTTACACCATGAAATAGGATTTTTTTCCTAGGTAGATATAATATCCAGATGTTGATTTCCTGTCATCAACATCTGCTGCCCAATCAGCATCTTCATATGCATTGATGTTTAATGATTTAATTTCTTTAAACATAAGACCATGATCCTGAGTACCTTTAAGATACCTAAGAATTCTTTTAACTGCAGCCCAATGTGTATCTAAAGGTTTTTGGATAAACTGACTTGCCTTGTTAACACAATAGGATATATCTAGTCTTGTTATTGTAGCATATTGAAGAGCTCCAATAATGCTTCTATAAAAGGTTGCATCCTGAAATACTTCATCCTTCTGCTTAGAAAGTTGACTATAATCATTGGTGTTGGCAAAGGATTAGCTTTGTCCATTTTGGCTTTAAGAAGTATCTCTGACATATATTTTCTCTGATTAAGATGGATCTCTGATTCTGATGTTTTGACAACTTCAATTCCCAAAAAGTAGCTTATTTCTCCTAAGCCTTTAATTGAAAATTCTGAATTCAATCTTCTTGTAATGTTTTCAATTTCTGACATGCAACTTCCTATAATTACAAAGTCATCAACATAGATTAGTATACAAGTCATTTCACTTCCTAAGAATTTTGTAAAAACAGAGTTGTCATATTTTGTAGATTTATAGCCACAATTGACAAGTGTTGATTTCAACTTGTCAAACCAAACTCTAGGAGCCTTCTTCAATCCATAGATTACTTTGTTGAGCTTGCACACCCACTCTGAATTATTGCCTGGATAAAAACCTTCAGGCTTCTCCATAAACACTTCTTCTTGCAATTCACCATTAAGAAAAGCATTATTAACATCTAACTGTCTGATGCTCCAATTTCTACTTAAGGCTATTGTTAAAATTATTCTAATGGAAGAAGGCTTCACAACAGGTGAAAAAGTTTCTGAAAAATCAAAACCAAACTGTTGTGAGTAACCTTTAGCAACCAATCTAGCCTTATACTTAGAAATTGAACCATCAAAATTTTTCTATAATTTGTACACCCATCTACATCCAATTATATTTTTGTTTTTTGGTTTCTTAACCAGAGACCAAGTTCCTTTCTTAATTAAAGCATCATGCTCTTCTTTCATGGCTTGTTTCCAGTTCTCACATTGTGATGCTTCATAGAAAGAACCTGGTTCATCATATAAAACATCAACATTGATATGCTTTAGTTTGAGAATACCACACTTTGCACGTGTTAGCATAGGATGCTTGTTAATATTGTCTTTGACATTATTGTCTTGACTGTTGTTCCTAGGTGGCTCACTGACAGGTGATTGATAACTGGTTGGTGATTGACTACCTTTCTCATCAGATGCTTGAAATGATTCACCGTGATTGTCATAGCTTTCTTCAAAAACATTCTCTTGGCCTGGCCTTCTTGAAGGCATTGTGTGCTGAGGGTCTGTGGTAGTATCTCTCATATTTCTTTGAGGTGGTACTATCACTTGAATTTCTTCAGGCAATTCAGTTATGATCATTCTAGGCTCAACAACTTTTTCAGTTGTCTTTACTCTTTCAGTACAGAAAGAATATATATATATATATATATATATATATATATGTTCGTTGAATTTTACATGTCTAGAAATATATATTCTACCAGATTTGTCTAGACATTTATAACCTTTCTGTTTGGTAGAATATCCTAGAAAAGTACATGGAGTTGAACTAAAATCCAATTTATGTGTATTGTAAGATCTTAAACAAGGATAACACTCACATCCAAACACTTTCAGATGATTATAATCTGGTCTGACTTTGTAAAGAATTTCTTGTGGGCATTTAAATTTTAAAACCTTTGTGGGTAATAAATTTATAAAATGCACTGCAGTATCAAATGCTTCAGGCCAGTATTTCAGAGGCATTGAAGCTTGAGCAAGCAAAGTTAGACCAGTTTCAACAATATGCCTGTGTTTTCTCTCTATTAACCCATTCTGTTCTGAAGTGTATGGACATGTGGTTCTATGACTGATACCTTTTTTCTCAAAAAATGATTTTAATGGTAAAAATTCTCTACCGCCATCTGTTTGAAAGGTTTTTACTTTACGCCCAATCATATTTTCTACAATGTTTATATACTGAATAACAACACTACTTACATCAGATTTAGATTTTAACATGTATATCCATGTAAATCTAGAATATGCATCAATGATGGAAATATAATATTTGTAGCCATACACAGAACATGTAGATGCTGGACCCCATAAATCAGTAGCAACTAATTAATGAGGATTAGAATATTCTGTTTGTGATTCTGGAAATGAAAGTTTATGAGATTTTCCCCAATTGACGAGAGGAACAAATATATGAATCAGAAATAGCATTTGTATTCAAATTCATATCATCCATGATTTGTTTAACAATTCTAATACTAGGATGTCCTAGCTTACAATGCATAAATCAAACTTTCTACTACACTCAGAATCAGTAACAAAAGTCATCATGCATTCTTTGTTATTAGATTTAGGGTTTTTGTGATTTGTAATATCAAATCTATATAACCCTTCATATTCTTTACCCAATAAAATGATTTCTTGAGTTAGTATATCTTTGACACTGCAAGAATTTGGATAGAATTCAAAATAAAATTTGTTATCCTTTGCAAATTGGGAAACACTCATTAAATTCTTTTTAATAGAAGGAAGTATCAACAAATTTTTTAAAATAAGTTCTTTGGCTCATTTTAGACTTGCATTTCCAGTATGTGTAATATATGCAGTCTTACCATTACCAACTAAAAGATTTTGCATACCTTTGTATTCTTTATTCCCCAAATTGAGATTGCTTAAGTTGTTGGTAACATGGTTAGTAGCTCCTGAATCTGGATACCAGCAGTGATTATTTGCATCATCTGTTGAAGTAGTGTCTGCACTGTTATTTTCTGTCCGACTTTTATTCCCCTCTTTTTGCACGTTAACCATGTTAATGTTTGAACTATTGCTGGATTGACCAGAATTGACACTTGAATTATATCTGAAATAGCACTTATTTGCAGTATGTCCAAATTTTTCACAAATTTGACATTTGGTTCTTGAGTTATTATTTCTGCCTCTACCTCTGCCTCGATTAGATTGACCACCTCCTCTCTGAACATTAGGTTGGTTTCTTTGAACATTTTCTTAAGTTTTACCTCTACCTTAGGTAGTGTAATTAATAGACAAATCTGAATTGACATTCTTTTTATGATCAATTCTACCTTCATGAGCCAAAAAGTTTGAATATACATATTGTAAAGCGGGTGTAGGATCCATAGACAAAATTATTGCAGACACAGCCTCGTAATCATCATCTAACCCACTTATTATAGACAACACTTGTTTTGATTCAGGAATCTTCTGCCCTGTAGAGTTCAATTGATCACAAATGTTCTTTACTTTTAAAAAATACTCATTCCTACTAGCATCTCCCTTTCTAATACTATGGAGTTGTCTTTTGTAATGCATAATTCGAGTTGAGGATTGAGCAGAAAAATTGCTCTCAATTGTGGACCAGACTTCATTTGCAGTTTTTACACCAATTAACTGGGGTAAAATAGTTGCTCTAATGGAATGACATCATCCATGCACATATAAGACTATCTTGCCTTTGATATGACAAGAATTCTGTATTTTGCACAAGTTTATCTTCATTATCTCGAGTATACTTAGGTGGAACCATTTTTGTTCCATATATGTAATCTTCAAGACCATATCCTCTAACAGCAGTTTCTACCTGTAATTTCCATAACAGGTAATTTGATTCATCAAGCTCTATCGAGATCAGCTGACTTTGTGGTTTGATGATTGATTTCATCAAATCTTGAATGGGATCAGGTGGTTGATTCTAACCAGTTAAGACATTACCACTGGAGACATTAGCATTGGCTGAATCATCAGGACCAGCCATGACAGACAACAGAAGAAGGTTGAACCAAAAACCGATAAGGATTTCTGAATTTAGAAAAGCTTTGAATTGTGAAAATAAAAAAACTCTTTATTTGATGATTGAAGCAACCTTAAAGGCTTGAATGATGAGAGCTTTAAGAGAGAACTTGATAAAAAATTCTAATAGGCCTTTCTGGATGGCTCTCTTATCAACTAATCTTGTTTCTTTACTTTCTTGATCAGCTTTCTTGCAAGATTCAGAATTCTTTTACCGCAAAAGCTTCAATGAAAGAACTGTTGCAGCTTGTAATAGCACAGGCAAGGCACTGTTCCTTTGTTGTGGCCAACAACTCTCAAATGACAGGGTAAAGCCTTTAATGAGAGGGTTCAAATGATGATATCTAACTGATGGACAATAACCTCTCTTAATCAGAGATTATATTTGCACAGGATCAAGCATAAAATGCTGTTAAGCACAAATTCTTGCTCCGATACCAAGTTGAATTCTCGAAAGAATTGGAAAAATGA
Source organism: Allium sativum (assembly GCA_030737875.1). Taxonomy (NCBI): domain Eukaryota; kingdom Viridiplantae; phylum Streptophyta; class Magnoliopsida; order Asparagales; family Amaryllidaceae; genus Allium; species Allium sativum. The sequence continues at coordinate 1,047,957,912 of CM060916.1, read as the reverse complement.
AATTTTTTATTATTACTGAAAGAGGAATTACAGAAAAATGAATACTGTATGATTCACGGCATGTACAATGTCTTTTTATATAGAGAAACAAATAAAACGGGAAATGGACCAAGCCCATGAGAAAAGAAAATATAAAGCTTTGAGCCTATCGGGGAGAGTATGTAATAAATAGATGTGTCATATCCATTGATTTCTAACTTACAGTTTCTATGCAATCCATTATTATTAACCAATCCAACATCAACTTTAATTTTTAAATATTACTTCTTTAATTAGGGTGTTGAGCAACTTTATCTTTATAGCCTTTTACTGACATCATGTTAGTTTTTATATGTTGATTTCATAAGATATAATTTGAAGTATGTATATATTTTTAGTTACTCCATAATTATTAATTTATGTGATAACTATTAACATTATATATCAACATGGTTAGTTTATAGCGATTTACTGATGAATTAAACTTAGATGGATACACCAGGAATTAAATGTATGTGACTATCTTTTTTTTTTTGAAACACAAAATGTGTGATCTTCTGAAAAGAAGAGAGCACACATATATATATATAGCCAAAAACTACAAAATCCGACTACATAATACCAGACTCTGCTATATAAATGTAGAGGAGGTAGATAGATGAGCTCCGGATAAACCACCACCCATCATACTTCAATATCGAATTCCGGCAAGACCACCACCCGATATTAAAGTATATCTACTCCAATACAAACAAAACACATCAAAATCGCCAAAGGGAAACAAAAACAACCAAATACAACACTCCAAGTCTAACTATAAAAAATAACCCCCATAATAACTGCTACCAATCCATCCAGCCATCCGCTAAGTACTTCCTCTTAATCAACAACCTAAATCTGCGAAAAGCTCAACAAACTATTAGTAATTTGTCACACACATATATATTGAAATATATATGTAGTAATATATATATATATATATATATTATATAAGCATATATATATATATATTTTCATACATATGTATATATCATACATATATGTGTAGAAAAAAAATACAAGGAAAAAAACTGATAAAAGAAATTAACATCCAATGCGATATCTATTACCAAAAAAACTACTGATTCTAATAAATAGATTCAAATTAAATCTAACCTTAATCAATAAACTCTCAAAGCCCAATTTCCCGAAAAGCTTGTAATGTGAATTTGACATCCAATCCAAACAAAAATAAACTATTTTAATAAATAAATTATCCGTAGAAACAGAATTAGAATGAAAAAATCTCTGATTTCTCTCAAACCAAATGAACCAAGTTATGATAGTGACTAAAGAATCTAATATGTATCTATTACTAACATTATAAACAAATCTATAAGAATCCTAATAATCAACACAACTATTGAAAGAATTAGGACAATCAAAAAAATATATCCTTAAAACCATATTAAATATAAAATTTGTGATATTGCATGAGAAAAATAAATGATCAACATCCTCATTTAAAAGATTACAAAAATAACACTTAACATCAAAAATGATATTCTTCCTCTTTTGAAGCTCAACCGTATTAAGTTTCTTATAAGTGATTAACCACATTAGAAATTTAGCTTTAGGAGGAGAATTAGATTTCCAAATAAACTTAAACGGCCGAAATGAGAATCCCAAAAAATTTATAAAGTTATACATAGAATTAACCGAATAAACTTGACTTTTATCCATACCCCAACTGATGAAGTCCCTACACTCATCAATGTGATATAACGATAACTTAGCATAAAGTAAAGCTAATTGTCTTAACATTTCCCTTTCTAAGATATTATCAAAGGAAAACTCCCATGGGGGATCCAAATCTCTTCTAAAAATATCTTTAATCAACGCATTTTTAAAACTACAATTATTAAAGAGCTCCCTAAATTCAATTTTAAGTGGTAAACGAGAAATCCACATATCATGCCAAAAGTAAGTCATATTACCCGAATGAACAATCACCTTATAACCTAAGTTAAAAAAATCAAAGCATTTTAATACTGACTTCCAAAAGTAAGATAATCTGTTATACCAACTACCACAAGATACAACAATAAACTCTCCTCCTGAATAGTAAAATTTAGATACAATAACCTTCCACGTAGTCGACACTACAGGACACCTAAATTTCCACAACCATTTGGCTAATAAGGAAGAGTTAAAATTAAATAAATTAATGATCCCAATCCCCCATCTTTCTTAGGCTTACAACACACCTCCCAGTTTACTAAACATTTGAAACCCCTACAAATAGGATCACCACCCCCACTCCATAGATAATTACATCTTATTCTATCAAATTTTCAAATGACAACAATAAAACATGAAATTATTATATCAATTGATCAAGTAATATATAGGAAGCACTTCAAACATTTTCAATGTAATAATAATTTGTTGCTAATGAGTTATAAAGGAGCAAAATAATAGTTGGCAGTCAATAATAGTGTGCTGCAAAGAAGCATAAGAAATTTAGAAGTAATATGCAGATGCATTATTATAAATTCATGATATTTTAGTATCAATAATATGACTATACTAATTTATTTTCGAAAAGCAAGTAAACTTTATTCACAACTATATATAATTACATTACAAATATTCATAAGATGTTGGCATTGAGGAAAATAAGCTAAGATCTATGCAAGAAAAATGAAAAAACCTCAATGCTAACACAACAACAAAAAAGTAAGACCAAATTACATCAAAATAGCTTCAGCACAAAACATTAGACATCATATCCTGAACAATACATCTCCAGTAAACAGAATTGCCAAAACCACAGAACTTTCATGAATATCTTCGTCATATCTTCATCATGTACCTGTCTTTTTAAAAATTTCCTTGAGAATAACAGAAAAAAGTGCATCAGAATTCAATTCAATTGAAGTAAACACTCTGCGATTTCTTTCTGACCATACCTCCAACAGAAAAATCTTCAATATCCTTAACAACAACATTCCTTCCCTTGATTTCCATATGGTTGCCTTGAACAAATTAAACAATTCATCCCTATTATTAACTGATGGCTGATGAAGCTTGCCAAAGTCCAAGACTCTTTTCCAAACTTGATACACAAAATTGCACTCAAAAAACAAATGAGTATTGCATTCAGACTCAGCATGACAGAATACACAAATATCATCAGGGATGATGCCAATTTTGAATAGCTTATCTTTAGTGTTTAAGGCATTAGATATCACTTTCCAGAGATGGAAATTTTGCTTGGCATTACTCATTAAACTCCACACTCTCTTATACCATGGAAAAATAGACCTATCACCTCTTAAAAGATCTTACACTAAAATGTTAGAGTGAGCTTTTCCCATCCAAGTTATACTAGCATTATTCTGTTTAAAATTGAGAGAAATTTCATACTAGAGTCTCCTCAATACTGTAGAGCTGCAGTGTGGTAAAATCATCTCACCATCATGCAAAAATCTTCAATTTCAGCTAAATCTGGAATGCAACAATTCCTTCTCAAACTATACTCCACCACATTATGCAAAATTAAACCTCTATTTTCCCATGGAGTGTGCCAGAATGAACCAGACAGATGTGATGAATAGCAGTGAATAAAAGGTAAGAATTCACTTCTGAGCTTAAGAATCTGCCTCCAACTCCAACTACAAAAACTAGGGATTTGCATTGTCCAAAAGTTTTTCTTCCCAATCAAATTATTTCTCACATATTTAGTCCATAAGCAATTTTCAACAGAAAAAATCTTATCAATATATAATGAAATGGCTGCCTTATTCCAAAGAAATAGATTAGTGATACCCAAGCCTCCACTCCTTTTATCATCACAAAGTTTTGAGAATGTTATTGGGACAATCTTCTTAACAAAAGGATCACCATGCCAAAGAAATTTATTCATTGCACTAACTACCATATTAATGAGTTTCAAAGGAAGGACATAATGTATGGAATAATAGGTGGTCATAGAGGTAATAACTGATTGAATTATTGTGAGCCTATTATCTTGTGAAAGTTGACAAGATGGCCGTTGCTTCATTTTTGCAATAATTTTCTCAAATAATGGCATACAACTTTCCTTAGTAATTCTACCAGTAAAAAGAGGTAAATCCAAATACTTTGAATTGCTAGGCAAAACATTTAAACCAGATAACTGAACTAGATCATCCACTGCAGTTTGACTATCCCCAACAATTTTAATGTGAGACTTCTTCAAGTTCATTTCCAAACCAGTCATATCATAAAAGGACTGAAGGATTGATAACAAACATTGGATATTGGAAAAAACAGGTTTGGTAAAAATAATAAGATCATGAGCAAAACAAAGATGAGTGATCATTTGATTCTTACATCTAGGATGAAGTTGCAGATTACCTAATTCAACTTTCTTGATGATTAAAGAATTTAGAAGATCCATAAAATAGATGAAAAAATATGAAGAAATGAGGTCACCTTGTCTAACTCCTTGTTTACTATTGAAGAAACCATGCATAGAACCATTTATAGAGATAGAAAATTTTGGAGTAGATATACAGCTATAGATCCAGGCAAGAACCGGTTTAGGAAAATTCATTCTCGACAATATAGCAACAATTGAAGACCAAGACACACTATCAAAGTCTTTCTTTATATCAAGTTTTAACATGCATCGAGGAGAAATTTTTTTCCTGTCATAACCATAAAGTAACTCTTGGGCAATCAACACATTATCACTAATAGATCTACCAGGAACAAATAAAGATTGATTGGATGATATTACAGTAAGGAGTACAGCTTGCATTCTGTTGGCCAACACTTCAGAAATAATCTTGTAGAAAACACTACAACATGATATTGGCCTAAAGTCTGATACATGTGTAGGGTTGTCAATTTTAGGAACCAGAGCTATGTAAGTGGCTGCAAATGAAACTGGTAATGCATTGGAATAGAAAAAAATAATAGCTTCAGAAATGTCATTACCAATAGTAGCCCAACACTTCTGTAGGAAATAAGCATTAAAACCATCTGGCCCTCCAGAACTAGCTGGCTCCATCCCCTGGAGTGCAAATCTGATTTCATCATTAGTTACTGGCTTAATAAGCCCTATTGATTGCTCATAAGAGATGAAAGGCAGATTAATATGGAATAAAGTCTCAATATTGCTAGAGTGAAGAATTTCAGGAGCAAGAATAGTTCTAAAATAATTGACAAAAGCAGTATCAATAGCATTATGATTAGTTAGGAAAATACCATCAACATCATAAATCATATGAACAACTTCTCTCATTTTGTTCATTTTCAGAAAATTGTGAAAATATTTAGAATTCCTATCCGCTTCCACTTCTCTCCGGATATAAGACCTCTGTTTCATTGATTGATATTCTGTGTCCAAAATGAACTTAAGCCTGTCTTGCAATTCTTTCTCTAAAATCAGAAGCTGAGAATTATAAGGATCAATAGCCATATTGCTTTGCACCTTTATTAGTTCAGATCTAACAAGAGAAGATTGCATCATTACATCTCCAAAATTATGCTTAGACCAGGCTTTGACATGAAACTTTAGAAGCCTTAGATTATTTAATAGCTTTTCTAAAGGATTCCTTCCAGAATTCTGACTCCAGACCTGTAAAAGAATACTACAAAAATCCTTATGAGATAACCAAAAATTAAAAAATTTGAAAGAAGACTTCCCTTTAATAATGGCATCAGCTTCACCCCCATATAAAAATAAAGGACTATGATCAGAAATGGTAGGAGGGAGGATATGGTAGGAAGAAAAAGGACAGATATCAAGAAATGTTGAATTGACAAAGATATGGTCAAGTTTGCAAAGAGTGGAATTCCATAGTGACTTTTATTGGGCCAAGTGAAAGAAGGACCAATTGAATTGAGAGGAGACAGCTTTGATTTGATAATAGCTTGATTGAGTGGAGCAATATCATTAATAAAAAGAGAACACCCACCAATTTTTTGAGCAGAGGAGTAAATGGAATTGAAATCCCCCCTAAAATCCAAGGATCATCAAGAGTATTAATATTATGAAGATTGTTAAGAAAAGAGAGTCTCAAAGTTGTAGCATTATGAGCATAAAGAGAAGTAAGCAAGAAAAATGAATTGGTAGGTAAATATATACATCTGTAATGTATAAACAGATCAGAAGAGGACAGTTTTGAAAGATTAAAAACTAAAGGATTCCACCAAGTCAAAAGTCAACCAAAACTAACATCAACAAGGTTATTATCAGATTTCCACTTAGGAGCAATGTAAGCAACTGCTTTGGCTATTGAAAACATATCCAATTTTCTTCCAGAAAGACATAATAATTGAATGTTCTTATTGTGCATAAAAAATTTAACCTCACTTTGCTTAGAAGGATGATTCAACCCTCTAATATTCCAGAAACAAATATTGTGAATCATTTTTTAGCTCGAGGGGATTTAACTGAGAGGGCAGAAGACTGCATAGTTTTCCTTTTTGAATGTGATTTTTGACTGCCAATTGGTTGCACTTCATCTTGATTAAAATCAATACCATCATCCACATCATCATTAATAGATGGAACTGCCTTTTTCTGTCTGCCTTTCTTGGATTTCAAAACATTCTTTGAGGCTGAATCAACAAAATCATAAATCTTTGCCTTAGGAGGAATAGAAGTAAAGTCTTTCTCATGCATGCTAGAGGAAGATGAAGATTGAGAGCTCATAGAATTAATGGAAGAAGGAGGTAGAATAATATTTTTAGGAGGAGCAAGATGAGAATATAAAGAAGTACTAGCAGGAGAAGAAGGTAAAGGAAAATTAAATGAATCACTTGAATGACTAACAATTGATGATGAAAAGGAGGAAGAACAAGATAAAGAAGTATAGGATGATGATTGAAAATTAAAATTCAAAGAAATAGATGAGTCAGAAGATGGCAAATCAAATAAGGATGAAAAAGGATTAGCGTGTACAAAGTCATCAACCACTTGTTTTCCTTCCACATCAGATTTCTTATTCACAACACTGTTGCCATTCAAGTCAACCACTACCACTTTATCATTATTTGTACTTAAAATTGAAGAATCAATTTCCATGGTATTAGTATTATTCATTTCAGTATAATTCCCCAGATTTTCATTGCCTCTAATCTCAACCAGTTTTTCCAATGCATCATTAACATCTTTCTGTACATCAGTTCCAAATTTGCCTTGCTTCCTTATCCACATTTGCTTTTCCCTGTTATTCACTTTATTCCATCCAGGCTAATTAAAGTGAACTGAAGTTGATTACCTATTTCTATTCTCAGCCATGCTAATTAGTCTACCCCTTATATAATCTTCATTACATTCGATAGTTTCTCTGTTAACATTGACATGAACATCACACTCCACAGTTGAGTGACCAAAGACTTTACATAAAGTGCAAATGTTTGGTTTCCAATCGTAAGACACAATAACTGGAGGCCAATTCTCACCAAAATCAGCTAATTATATAGAATGAGGTAACTCTGAATCTGCTTCAATTTCCACAAACACTTTAGCATACCTAATCCTACGCATTTTCTTAGTGTTAACATCAAAAAAATAAGCCTACCAACTTGATAAGCTAACCAGTTTATACCAATTAAAGTCCAAAGAAACAAAGGAATTCTATGAAGATGGATCCAGATTGGCACTCTTTTAATCTGAGAATGATCATTACCAATAAATGGATCCCATCTAGTGATAATGAACATTCAGCCTCTAATGAAGATAGGATCTACTTTTAAAATTTTCTCTCTATCCAAATCATTAGAAAATTTGAAATAAAAGTACAGGCCATCAGATTTAATATATACCTCTCCATTTATAGACCAATAACCTCGTAGAAAATTTATAACTAAAAGATTAGATAATGATCCATCAAGAAAAAAACCCACAAGATATTGATCCCAATATTTCATACCTTCCTCTTTTACAATTGCAGGAGGAATCCTCTTAGGTTTATCTTTGATCTTCTCAAATAGTTGAGGCTTATACGATCCAGCATTCCTTGGCAGAGAGTTGAATAAAGAAAGATTGTCCTTCTTAGTAACAGGAGTATGAGTCACTGTAACAAAATTCAGATTATCGTTGGATTGATCAGATCCAATGGAAGGATTAAATCCAGAGAGAATTGAAGCAGTAGTAGAAGTAGAACCAGCTAGACAAGTTGAATCTACAGCTAATGAAAGGTTGGAATTAGCAGAATTAGGGCTACTGGAAGTGGAATTATCAATCAGATTAGTGTTCGACAAAATGTCATTGAGAGACATAGCATTCAAATTAGCCGAATGATCTAGATCTGAACCAGATCTAGAAGAAAGATAAGTAACCAAAGAGGAATCATTGAAGATCGAATTAGATGAGGGATTAATAAAGTGAAGTAAAATTTCACTAGAAAGAGAGTCAAGCAAAGGATCAGACAAGGAGGGTCAAGAGGAGGTTGAAGACAAACAGGAAGAGATGAAGACGAAATAAGAGAGGAGGAAGATGAATCAAGACCAGAGGAGGAGGAGGAGGATGCCATTATCAAGGGTCATCAATACTTGTATTCAGTACTTTGGTTATATTTTTCCTGATACGTTAGACATGATAGAGTTGAAAGTGTGCTCTCCACTGGAGGTTTTGGTGACTATACTAATTTATGTAAACCAAACATGCTAAATTTCATTGTTTTCCTTAGTAAGGATGTCTTTCATATGACATATTTCCTTCAACACAATAAAATGTGACATTCTGTAAACAATAAGGAGTTCCATCTGCCTTGGAATAAACAAATACACAAATATTCCATGGTAAAATTAAAGAAGATTAGTTGTACTTTTTTAATAACATGAACAACAACAAAATACAGAATTATTTTAGTGAAAATTAGGCACACATCCCTAAAAGAAAACTTAATTAGGCTCACATCCACCCCTTTAATTTCATGTAAATTTCATCCCTATTTTTAAATATCCGCATTTTCTTTTCCAGAATTGCCCATTTACCCAAATTACGACCTAATTAACGTATCTGTTATACATTTCAGCGTTTTAGGGTTTAATTTTTTTCAGAAACATATATTTCTCAATCATGGCGGCGCCGTCACGTTCTGATTTTTTCCACTTTGGTTTTCGTCGATCTAAATTTTACTTTGCTCGGATTTTTTTCTTTCCAGAAACCTAGGTTTCGTTCTTCATGGCGGCGCCTCCACTTTGGTTTTCGTCAATCTAAATTTTACTTTGCTCGGATTTTTTTCTTTCCAGAAACCTAGGTTTCATTCTTCATGGCGGCGCCGTCATCTATTGAAGCAAAACAAGACCGATTAGGAGCAACTATGGACGATTCTGGACGTCGAACTGATGCGAGATGAAATTCATTTTCATTGACAGTTTTTCCAGAGATATATTTTGATCGAGTTTTTTTTTTAAATGGATCTGTCCTCTATAAGGTAATTTATAGTGTATATTTTTTGAAATGTTCATTTGCAATTATCCATCTGCATGTATGTATGTTTTTGCATGCTTTGTACCCAGTTATCACTTATTTTTCCATGTTTGTATGTAGTTTATGACAATATCTGCATGCTTATATGCAGTTATTGACAATATTTCCATGTTTTTTATATGTTTATTTTACATATATGCATGCTTGTATGAATATATTGACAATATCTGCATGCTATTATGCAAATATGAAGTATGTTTTGCATAATAGCAGTCAAATATTAACTATATTTGCATAAAAATATACAGGTATACAGTATTTTTTGCATATTTTAATGCATGTAATATACAGATATTCTTACTGAACATTTCAAATGAACATTTCAAAAAATATACAGTATATTTGAATGCATGTACTATACAGATATTGTTAATGAACATTTCAAGAAATATACAGTATATTTGAATGCATGTACTATACAGATATTGTTAATGAACATTTCAAATGTACATTTCAAAAAATATGCATTATTGACAAAATCTAGATAGAAACATGGAATAATTATTAATAAATGTGTAACAATATTCACAATTGAATGAAGATAACTGCAACAGTTATTACTTCATCAATAGAATCATGCAACTATTGTTAAAATATGCATATATTGTCAAAATGATCATAAATGTATGCAACTTTTGTTAGATCAATTGGTTTTGCAAGTACTCAGAAAAGTTGATTATAAGTATGCATATATTCTAAATATATACATACAAATATGCATATATTTTTACATTTATCTGTATTCATCATTTATGTAAATAAATTGCTTACAAATATGCATCTATTCTTAATATATGAATATCTGTATGCAACTTTATATCAAACATGCAGAAAACCAGAATATAGAATATATGTATATTTGTATGCAAATATCTAGTATTTTTGCATAAATATATGCAGATATTATTGTTATTTTGCTGACAATATTTCCATGTTTTTTATGCAGGTATTTTATATATATGCATGCTTGTATGAATATAGTGATAATATCTGCATGCTATTATGCAAATATGATGTATGTTTTGCATGCTTGAAGTCAAATATTAACAATATTTGCATGCATGTATACAGATATATGATATTTTTTGCATATTTGAATGCATGTAATATGAGTACTTGTACACATGTATTCATTTGTTATGTAAATTATTCAAACAAACATGATAATGTTTTATAAATTTCTACAGCGTTGATTATGGCATTTTTGTCATTAGCTTGACGAAACAGAGAATTCAAAACCAAGAAATAATTGCAGATGAGGAAGTATATGGTGCTGTGGTTGTTAATGAACAAAGTATTGAGCTTGATGAAACAGAGAAGTGAGAACCAAGAAATCATTGAAGATCAGAATATAACAAACCTAGTGATTAAAATTATTAGAAATGGTGTTTATATTTCTGATGAAAGTGTTGAATGATGTTTTATTTTCGAATCATGTGAAACTGAGTATGTAGTTCTTTGGAAAATTATATTCTGTATGCAGTTATACCACTTTTTCTTGATGTTATCAAATGCTGCTCTCTTGTGTACAGTTATAAATAAAAAATTGCATACTGTTATGCATTTTTTCAACTTTATTGATTACTCAACTGCTGATATTTGTAGCATTACTCCAAAAAACGCTTATACTATTTTTTTATAATTATTAGCATACTACTGTTGATCATAGTTGCATATAAGTGTGACATTATTTTGAATATTTTCATGCAAATGTTCAAAAGTTCTGGAATTTCGTATACTCTTTATCAAACTTCAAATAAATTTTCCTTTGTATATGGTTTAGTTTTTTGTTACATCTTACTATGCATCGTTTATAATCTGCAATTTTATCTTCAAATGTTTTAAACCGTTTGCTCTTGTACTTGGTATTAATAACAATGTTGGTAGCAGCTTCTTCTTGACCATTTGTGCTAATGTATGTAGTAATGTATGCAAATATTCCATATAAAAGCATAAATGTGTGCAACTGTATAAATTATGTGCACGCAATTAATATTTGCATTGTTTGCATATTCGTATGCAACTACTAATAATAATTTTGTATAAGTATTCTAGTATTTAACTTCCTCAATCCAGTAACAAAACTATGTAAAATCCAGTAACAAAACTATGTGCAGTTCAAGTAGAAATTATGTGCAGTTCTGTATTTTTTGCCATTTTCCTTTATATTTGCATTGTATTACGCAAATATTTTGAATTACTGCAAACCAGTACGTAAAAATTTCATGTTATCATATACAATAAAAATAACTTGAAGCCCAACATAATATTCGCCGGTAATTATTTATTGACAACAATAATCAAAAGTTCGTGGGCTGAAAACAAATTACCAGTTCAAATATTGACAAAAAACTCTAAACGTCTAATTTTTCAATTTTTTTCAGTGTTCTTGGTATTCGATAATAACTAGTTCTGCATTTATTCTTAATATATGCATATTTGTATGCAACTTTTTATCTGCATGCTTATATGCAGTTATTGACAATATTTCCATGTTTTTTATATGTTTATTTTACATATATGCATGCTTGTATGAATATATTGACAATATCTGCATGCTATTATGCAAATATGAAGTATGTTTTGCATAATAGCAGTCAAATATTAACTATATTTGCATAAAAATATACAGGTATACAGTATTTTTTGCATATTTTAATGCATGTAATATACAGATATTCTTACTGAACATTTCAAATGAACATTTCAAAAAATATACAGTATATTTGAATGCATGTACTATACAGATATTGTTAATGAACATTTCAAGAAATATACAGTATATTTGAATGCATGTACTATACAGATATTGTTAATGAACATTTCAAATGTACATTTCAAAAAATATGCATTATTGACAAAATCTAGATAGAAACATGGAATAATTATTAATAAATGTGTAACAATATTCACAATTGAATGAAGATAACTGCAACAGTTATTACTTCATCAATAGAATCATGCAACTATTGTTAAAATATGCATATATTGTCAAAATGATCATAAATGTATGCAACTTTTGTTAGATCAATTGGTTTTGCAAGTACTCAGAAAAGTTGATTATAAGTATGCATATATTCTAAATATATACATACAAATATGCATATATTTTTACATTTATCTGTATTCATCATTTATGTAAATAAATTGCTTACAAATATGCATCTATTCTTAATATATGAATATCTGTATGCAACTTTATATCAAACATGCAGAAAACCAGAATATAGAATATATGTATATTTGTATGCAAATATCTAGTATTTTTGCATAAATATATGCAGATATTATTATTATTTTGCTGTATTGATTATTTCTTCAATTCCAGTTTTACTTCATGTTGTAAGCAATCAAATTAATACCTTTTTTCGCTATTTCTTGTAATTTGTTGACGACGACATCGAAGCAAAACAGGAAGATGCTGATTAAAATTATAAACACCGGCTTTTGATTATAAATCGTGATTTACTGATCGACCATATTACAGAATTGTGGGATTGGGGTGTCGCACGAGATAAGAACAACGATCGGACTGAGTAAATGATGATGAATCGATGTTGCGATGATCGAAGGTTGTGCAGAATGATACGATTAGGGTTTTGAGCGATTAAAACGGAGCGATTGACTGAGTGAATGGCGGCTGACTCGTTATTGGGTAGTTTTGTTACAGCGTAAGGTTAGAACTGTAATTTTTTGAGCGGAATTTCAAAACTAGGGATGTTTTCTGTATTCTTTTTGCCAGCGGGTTTTTTTTATATTTTGAAACTTAATAGGGACCTGTAAAAAACGCACCCATTATTTTATTTTCACACACAACATAGAATCACTTATTTCTACAATAAACATTAAATTAGGCTCCTGATTAATTTGATGCAGTAAATTTAATCTTTAATCAATATTCAATATTGTCAAGGACCTTTCACGATATGAAGAACTTCTTAAATGAATTCATTATTCATTGACGATACACAAACTTCAGAACAGTAAAAACATACAAACATGCGGGTTTACACAAATCAACTTCAGTTTTTAGATTAGGGAAAAAGTAGCAGTCGTGTAAAGTATAAAAGCGGAAATTAAACATACAATAAGGAAATAAGTTGAGATTCTGTACCGTAAGGTAAAAGTGGATGGAAAATAGAGGACTGATGCAACCGGAGACCATTGTATTCAGAAGAATGCCCAATTTCGGTCACCAACATTGCACGGGACTTCATCGAGGAGGAAATCTGCCAAATACTTTTTCAGAGTGTAAAATATTTGGGAAATAAAAGAGGAGAAGGAAAATTTTAAAAGGGGATCTACAGATTGTTTCAAAAGATGGTGGTGGATGATGTGAAATTTGGGGAGGTATGTAAAGGTACGACGATTAGTGGATCTCCGTGCGTTATTAGATCAAAATTTAAAAAAAAAAGAAGGAATGGTTTATTGAGAAGAAAGCAGAGGAACGGTTTGTTTATACATTTTGAAATATAGGAAGCGGAGAGTCTGAAAGTTGTCTGATTGGTTGCCACGTTGGATGTAAAATAAAATAAGCTATGCCACATCAGCAATTCATCCATTTTACTTTCTATTATAGGTAATAGATATATAATTCTCCTACGTGTACACAAACTTCAAACCCTCATAACTTCTTCATACGGTGTTTATTTCACGCAAATCAAATGTCTATCTTCACCAGAATTTCGAGACAAACATAATGACGCAGTCCGTTTCCCTTAATTCTGATTATTAAAATAATTATTATTTAATTTATCCTCTTTTAGTGTTGTTAAAATACGGGGTGTTACATATTACCCTTACACTCGTGGGTTGACGTGTATTGAAATGGTGATAATTCCCCACGCCAACAATTACAAGTTTAAATAACAATAAATAAAGTTTGAATTGTAAATATTAGGCTTAGTCCTTAAAATGCAACTAAATACATAAAATTTTCTTTTTAAAAAAGAATTGTAAGTTAGATTCCTAAAATATAATTGTCAAATACATACATATGATTAGGCAATTATTTAATGAATAACTGCAGAATCTATTCAATTATACCAAAAAATTGCATAAATGTCTGCAATTATTTTTTGAATAGTTGCAAATTTATTAGCAAATAACTGCAGAAATTTCCGTTTTTTAATGAATACTTGCGGAAATTTTCGCAATTTTTCGTTGAAAACACTATAAAAACAACAGTGTTTTCCAACGATTACTAGTCTTTGGTTTGTGTACCAACATTTCGCAACACTTTCCAACGGGGTCCAAGGGGTGTTTTCAATTGTTGCAAACGCATATTAGAACACGTGACATATCTTGTTAACCAAATAATCATTGAAAACCATTAGAAGCCGTTGGCAAATGCTGTTAATAGCGGTTGGTATTTGATGACCTATAATTCGTTGATAATTGTTACTGCCCATTGAAAATCTAGGTATTATTTATTTGTTTATTTATTTTGTATTTAAACCTACTTTCATCCATCCACACAAATCAATTAATTACCACGTTTTCTCCATTTCGAGCATGCATACAACAACACTAATCACATATATAGCCAAACACAATATTCAGTCTAAACCATGCACATGTAATCTAAGATGCACAACATAATCTAATATATACAACATTCAAACCAACATCCAACAACATCAAACTTCCAACAAATCCACAAACGAACCCAAATAGATTAAAAAAACATACAATCCATCAAAACGTGTCAACCACATCCTTACCCACTTAAAGCGTATATATACATACAACAAACCATAACAAAACATACCTATCATCACATAACGTCCCCTCCATAACCACTAGACGAAGCGAACCTCACGTGCTGCTTTACAAACTCCATTAAACGTCGGTTCACCTGCTCCATATGCACCTTACGACGACAACCACACTCCTCAAGCTCAGCAATCAGAGATCGTAACTTTGCGATTTTCGCATTGCCTTAAGCCCTCTAATGCGCCTTTTGAAATGTCTTAGCCTGCAAATAAAAATAAATGTCATCATGTTTCCGACATCATAATACAAAATTTACATAACTTTAATTGAAAATTTCATTTGGTTCATAAGGCATAGCTTCTGTTGCAGGCTTGTGAATCTATGACACACCCAAAAAAATGGCACCCACCTCATTAACAGTCAAATCATCTCGTGAAGTGTTCTCCAACAGCTTTGTCTGTGCTTGTTGGAACTTTTGATGTAATACAATATATAGTTAAATTTTAAACAACATTATTTCAATTAACTTATAACTTTTATATTTATTATATTGTTCTTACATATGCGGTAGTTGTTTTATTATCATGATCCAAATAATATGAAACTATGCCCGAATAGTTGGTCTGCCGCATCACATGGGTATGAGAAACATCCTAGTATGACATGAGAGTCTTGCACTCTCTTCTTATGTAAGCACATATAAATATACATTATATATTATTTTATTAACTATCTTTTAATAACTTAGAACTTAAAATACAAAAATATAATAACTATTCTTAATTAATACATTTACCAAGTATTCGTGGTGATGTTAGAATGACTTGGAACCACCGCGATGTGGTACAAGGTTCTTGCTTCTATTTGTTGAATTCCTCTTTGACTTCCTTTGTATATTTAAATTTAAAATAACGTTTTACAGTTCTAATTTATGTATTAAATACACAGATAATTTAAACTAAATATGTGATAAACTTGCCTTGGACTCCCCATTGCTCCACAATCAGACCCAATCATCCCACATCAGCGTTCTTCCAATCAGGCTTCTTGTCTCTTTTTTAGTACTAACTACTATTTCCCTACATTTCTTTGCAATTTTATTGTTCCAGTGGCGCTGCAAAAGGGTAAGATCATCTCTTGGAGGTCCATTGCGCTCTACAAGTTGAGAAAATATAAGTTATACATTTTATAAATAGTTTACAATATATATGTCCTATAAATAGAATTAAATAGAAACAAATAATAGTGGAAAAACTAATAAACCAAATGAAAGAAGTACAATGTTTATACACCTATATCCTGCCTAAATTAACTCTAAACACGAATTGATATTTAAATCATAGAAGTAAGATACACAACAAATCAGTGCATGCCCACATAATGCAATAAATGATATATCATAATTCAAGAAAAAAATTCACATGTTGTAAGTAACTTGCATGTCTATTAAAATATAATATGTAAATTGATAATTTAAATTCACACTCACCAAGAAGCCCTACCAAATAGTCTCTCACACGTTATCCAGAATCTTTGACTACTTTGGTCAATAGGTAGTCATGCAACTCATATATGGCTGTCGGGTGATAGATCAAACTATACCTGAAGACTCGAGCTCAAAACAATCCTAAATAAAAATTTAGTATATCATGACTACTATACATACAACAGATTGTACACAAATGAAATTCAAATTTGAAATAAACTTAATACTTACCCTCCATTGGCTTTGGGTTGCAACCAGAAAAATGGACAAGCTAGCTCTTGTGATGAGCCACTGCCATCACCAGCAGTTAGATACCAATCCCTTTATGAGAGGAAGATGGAGATCCAGAGTGAGAAGAGATGCTTCGAATGAAAGATAGACATTTAAATGCTCCATTACATTGAATAAAACTGGAGGAAATATTTTCTCTAGTTTACAGAGAAATATAGGGTTTTTTTCCTCAAGTTTACGTAAATGATCAATATTTCATGTAGTATAGTAAATCTCTTTAACAAAAATCAATTAAGTTATATTACAATGGTCCAAGATTTTATAGGTAACAGTTCTTTGAAAGCGACAGGTAACAAAATTTCCATCATAACATAACAATCATTGCTTTTCATCCCACTAAGTTTATTGTTCTTATAATCGACACATCTAGGAAGATTAGAAGTTATACTATTTGGGAATCTTAATCTTTCCACCCATTTTAAAAGTACTTTAATTTGATTATTGTATAGCTCATAGTATGTTTTTGGTTGTTCGTATGAAACTCAAGACGATTACATATTACTTTGATATCACTTCATGATTTCATATCATCCTTCATCTTCCCCTTAACATTCAAAATTGTACTAAACACGTTATCAAATACGTTTTTCTCATTGTGCATCATGCCAATATTATGACGAATCGTAATATCTTTCCAATAAGACAACTCACAAAATATACTTTGTTTGCACCAACTATAAATCAATGATTTACTGTGAATTTCATTTTGTCCTCTGGTTTAATGTATCCTTGGATAATCCTTTATGATTTCACAAATTTCTTCGCTTGACAAAACCGTAGATGGTCACAAAGTCTCATGTCTATAAGCTGTAAAAAAAAGTTTTTCTGCTCCAAACGGATGACTAATATAAAAAAAACATCGATGATAGTTAAATCATGAAATTTTCCTTCCATGAGATAAATAAAATGCTCATGTTTCTTCTATTAATAAGGACAAGCTAGACGGTCGATCGTACTATAACTTAAGCATTGCATATGCAGGAAAATCGCTAGTTGTCTATAACAAAAAAGAAAACATACGAAAGTCCTTTTTTGAAAATACCATTTGTTTCCACTCCATTGTACCATATGCTTTTAATTATTTAATCAAAAGAGTTTCGTTGAAGCAATTTCATTACTCACTAGTCACTACCTCCTTAATTTGTACATGAATAGTTGCTAAAAGTTCTCCATGATGATCCCAAAGCAAATAGTTCGACACGAAACTATACCAGCTCAAATTAACTTTAATTTAACCATTTCTGATATGAAATGCTTTGACAATATGCATCTACTACATGCACAATAGATTTCATCATTGATTTTTTTAAAGAAAATATATATAATATAACTAAAGGGATAATCTAGCCATTCCTCAACGGCTCACAAAAACGGTTTCCACATAATGCAGAAACCGTGCACAAACAAAGGAAATGGAACAATATGCATGTAAAACAATAAAGACGGACAACAGTCTAGGTTAATCAAAGCATCAGGCTTGGTAGAGGAAGCCTCAGCAGACAGACACCAAAGTGAAGAAAGGCGAAGAAAAACCCCGAGCTCCACATGAAATGTGCATAGAGTTATAGAAACCAACAAGTCCTCTGAGAAATGCAACTGGCTAAGGCTGGGAAAACCAAACTGACGGCCCAGACGCGCTGAAAACTCCTAGTCCACATGCTCCATCAAATCCAAGGTGGCTAGTGAAGCCAGAAAAAAATATCAAATCTCCTAATCCACCTAAAGCTCCAGTTGTACTTTCTCCCGTAATCCCACCTAGGATGGAGGGACGAATGCACCATCCAACTCCAAGCAGGCCAAAACAAATAACCTATAAACCAGAATCTGCACAACTAGCAAGCGACATAAGATCAATGGGGGTGGTAGTGTGAGAATGAGATAAAAAAGGAGAACGCATAAAACATTTAAATAATAAATCAACCAATACCATCCTTGGGAGTGGCCGCTACCAGCATTTACCTTTGTTGCTTATAAATCTAGCTCTAATTAGTAAAATAAACGTCCATTTCTTCTGCTAATTAAAAAATATGATATGAATTAAAACCGCATTGACCACTTATTTTTTAATACAATTTTATTGGTAAATATTAAATTAATTTATCATCTACACTTTTTCGATAGGTCATCTTACTTCCTATTACAAAAACATAATTAAATAACACAAATTGCTTCATTTTAAATGATTCAACAAAATTTTGACAGCACCTCCCTTTTGTTCCCTGAATTGTACAGAAATACGCATACAAAGGGACATAAAGGAAACACTGTTGAAGTTTTGATAACTTTTTAAAATGAAATGATTTACGAGATTTAATAATATTACTGTGCTTGTAACTTATTTGATACAGGGATAAATCAAACAAATATTGTATATGATGAATATGGACATTTGTTTTACTAAAACAAACAAATACCCACACAATGATCATATATGATTCTTATCAGATAGGACCAAAAAACACTCTAAGGGTTCTATTGATATAACATATTACATAATTTATACTAGTTAAAAAAGGGCTTTCGAGGTTTAAATTAAATTGATTAACATTTAAACCAAATTAAACCTAAATTATAAAGCAAGTATTGTCTAGTTTAACATTTAAAGTGGCTTTTGACTGACATCATCATTTATACCACATCCACGTATTGGGACAATGTTTAGTAGATTTATATTGGGCCAAAAATGGACTGGGTAGGATATAGACCACTGGCACTAACTATAGGATAGTCTAAGACAATAGTAATTGTATAGCAATCAGACACTGGAACTTGGATTTCTTTACAGAAATAAAAATAAAAGTCATGGAAATTTTCCACTTTTGGAGTTTTTAGTAATTTAATAACAAGCGACGTGTGTATTAAAAATCAACTTATATCATTGTCTCTCTTGTTATTTATCCACGTGAAGCGGCAAATTTTAAACTAATTAAGGCTTGCAAGAAGTTTAATTCCAACCTAGCCATACGTATACGAAGATTATCACATAAACACACTTGTTAAAAACTTTAATTAACTAACAGTATGTTATATAAAATTAATTATTATTTTTTACATTTTATATAACAGGTAAACAAAATTATGCTTTGACACTCAAAATAACCCAAATAAGCCCTAAAGCACTAAATTATTTAACTCATATGCACATCAATTTATTATCGTACAAACTATAAACTTGCAACACTTATATAGGATAATAACAATAATTAGCCTTCAATGAATAAAATTATACAAACGATGAAGCAATTCAAACACTTAAACTAACAAAATAACCCTAAATTGATAAATTTAGGCAATTAGGGTTTAGGATAATTACTTGATTAGGAGGTAGTTACGAAGATGGAGATGAAGAGAGGGAAGTTTGCTGAAGTTGTGGAAGCTCACAGAGGCGGTTGAACTCGACAGTGGCTAAGTGGAGATGGCAGTAGGGTGAACTTTGTTTTTATTTGGAGGAGGAAAGAGAAGAGGAAGAAGCAGGTTTCGGCCTATTGTCTCGTTATTTTCCGACGGATACCAACAGTCACAAATGAAAATCTTCCAATGGCTAGCATCGACTCCAGATGGTTTGTTATTTAATTTGTAAATAAATCTAGAATATACAACCTATTGGTATTTGTTGGAAGACTACCATGGTTAGTCGTTGCTAGGTTCCGTCAATATATATTATTTGTTCAATAGTGATAATTATGGAAATTTCTTCACTTTTGGATATAATTTCATAAATGTCTGCAATTTTTCATTGAATAATTGCACAAATATATACAATTATTAGTTTTACTCAGTTCTAGAGACCCAACTTACATAATTTTTTTGACAATGATGTTTTTTCTATTTTGAAACTTAATAAGAAATTTAGTAAAAGTATCCCTTTTGAATTTGTTACTTTTTGTATCAAAATCGATGTATTTAACCACTTGAAGAGTGCACGGATATTTTTATCATAAGAAAAGAGAAAAAGGAAAAGTCTATACCTTCTATCTCTTTTTCCTATATGCAGAGGGTTTGAAAGCATACGCTTGCCTTTAGCATAGCTTCATATACGAGCAAGCAACCGTGACTAAACATATCTAAAAAGGCTATAATATGAAAACCATTAATTGTCCCTATATCATTCCAATGCAAGTTTTACGTATACTTGTTGTTAACCCTCTTTTTACAAAGTCACTACGCGATGAACTATAATACTTGTACTTTACAATCATTAAAAGGGATAACTTGAAGAGATGGTCGAATCAATTAAAATTGAATATGAACATAGATATAAAGCTATAAAAGACAAGATTTACATGAATAACATTCTGGAATGAACAAGTTTGAAAAAGACCTTGGTAATGTCAGGGATCTGTATACATCTTGAGCATAGAACTCAAAGTTCAATTATCAACAAAACAACATCTATGACTCAAAAACAAGGAATCAAATAGAATAATCAAGCTCATGGGACTAAGGAGCATCAGAGAAGGGCCTTCCTGAGGATTCCACCCAAATTGGGTGCAAGCATAGGGGTCGATATCAGCCACTATGAAGTAAGGTAATCCACGCCCTACTTTTAAGACTGGGTGTTTCGACTATAGTGGGTCTTCTTGCGCAATTTCCTGTCAATTCATCCTCTGTTACAAGTATAAATATAGCTCCATATGCTCTAAAAAGGGAGAATCTTCTTCTCTTCTCCACGGGGAAGCTCTGTCGTTCCTCGGAAACAAGAATATCTTCCTTCTCCTCCATTCATTCAAGCAACCAACTACACATTTAATCAACGGTATAAATAAAGATTACTATAAACGAACGTATGTTGGAATATACCAAACCAAAATAAAATTGTGTGCTCACTGCTGATTTCTTTGCTTTTTGTTATAATTCTATAATAGTATCTATGGTTATGGATCATTGATTGTAATCTATGACGTGGTTATACGCAATCAAGTGTTAGTATTTGTTTGACCAAAAATGTATCTTATGTTTTGATGCATTAAGGGGCCTCTTGAATTTAAAGCTTCAGTATCCAGATTTGAACATGAAAAATGATAGTAATGGATAGGAAGAACTTGGATCTCCTACAAAAGATATGAGGGGGTTAGGAGAATTCCATTGGTAGCAAACCTTTCATTTACATGACGAGGGAAGATATGGAAAATATTGTAAACCAACTATATGATTGTTGGTTAGGCATAAGGACATGTTAAGAGGATAGGAAGAAACGATAAAAAACTTTCTGACAAACCGTTAACTCGTCTTTTTACAAGGCAGTCACACATCGAATTTTGGCTGTTGAAGTGCTTCAAACTTGAATATGAACTTTGGAAAGTTTGAAGCAATTGGATTAAGTCGCGGGATTCTTGAAAAACTCAGTAATTTTGTTAAGTATTTCGGGAGTGGTATAACTCATAGAATCCGGGATAGATATAAGATCATAGACAACCATTGATTTATAAAAGAATTAACACATGATAAGCAATCAAAATGAGCACAAACGGATGTACGAGTTCCTGAAAGTAAGTTGATCAGTATTATTCATATATAGCTGTGCATAGCTCCACACCCCCCCTCCCGAAAGAGCAATATTATTCATATGTATGAGTTCCCGGAAGTAAGGTAAGATGATCGATCAAGGCCTATGTGGTTTGAGATGAGCATGCTCTAGTACTTCATGTGTGCTCTTGCAGCATGCCCTGCAGCTACTGAAGTGTATGGGTTTGGGAATGCAACATGCATAGGCTTAGGCTCGTCTATTCCCAATAATTGGTCTCGGATGGATTGCTTGATACCCAATTGTCCTTGCTACACTTGAAAAATCAGTTATATATCTCATTTTTGTTATATACCATCCTAAAAGGCCTGGATCAACTATGCTTTGTTTTTACTATTCTTAAATTCAAGTACTCACCGGTTGTGGTCTCAGAATTGGAAAGGACGGTAGCAACCAAAAGAAGACAATTTTTAACCAAAGTTTTCACTGAAAAGTCCATGATCGTAATGCTTAATATGGTGCAGTAAGACAAAGAATTCTAATGAAAATGTTGCTTTGTTTATAAGAAAAAAATAAACCAGTAAGCGATTAATACGGATTGTCATGCATTTATTTTGGTGGGACATGCCGAGTCATTGTATTAAATAAACCTAATTTCCTAAACACCAATTACCTTGTATATCATATCATTACGGCATCCAGTCACTTTGACTGTTTAATATAATCAGATTTTTAATTTATTTAATGTCACTTTGAAAATATCAACGTACTTCTACTTACATTTCCCTGATTATTTTTCACTGATTAACCATCTTATGCAAATAGATAATATTGGAAATGAAATTCTTAATGTTCTTATTCCTTTTAGAAAAGGTATATTATATGCCGATATTTTATAACAACTTATATGGTTTAACAATTAAAATTATTTTCAGTCTTAAAATTCTCTGTAGTTTAATGCACGATTCTAAAATAATGTAAAATATGTTGTCCATACTGTTAGAAAATTTTCAAAACATGATTTTGCGCATGGGTTTTTGTAACACCCCACATATTTAATATAATTAAAAATGTACAAATATGTATATATGCATAGATAGGTAAATAATGGTGATGTATAATGAAAATTAATTCATACATTGAAGAGTAAGGAAATTAATGCGATAACTATGTGTGTAATCGAAGAGATGAGAAAATAAATATACCTAATTTAAATATCAGGAATTAAGTAAAAAGGACATCACCATTTCGTCCGTCTCGGAATTCTGGTCAAGATAGGCACCTGGTTTGCGTAAAACGATCATCATATGAAGAAGTTATTAAGCCTAGAAGTTTGTATATGCATAAGAGAAATATATATATATATATATATACAAACAAATTAAAATATAAAATAAAGAATAAAATAAGGATTGCATGTAATAAATACATGCACTAAGAAAAAAATGTAATGCATGCATTAAAAGAAAGAAAGGATTGGTTGCATGCAATGTAAATATGTTACATGCACAGATTTGCAAATATAATGCATTAATATTAAAAGAAAAAGATTCATGCAATGGTTTAATTTAAGTATTGTAACTAACATGAAAAAGAGAAGTAAGGAGAGAACAATGATTATCATTGCTCTAAGACTTATTAACAAAAGACTTCATAGCTTAGTTGGTTAAGACATTGGATTTGTATCATGGAGGTCGGAGGTTCGAAACCCGGCGGCGGCATAATTTTTATCTTTGTTTAGAGAGGGCCAACTGAACATGCAAATATATGTACGTATACAAATTCAAAATTTGAAAGGATAAGAACGTACATATAAGGAAATAAAGAAAATATATGTATATATGAGAATATATATATATATGCATAAATATATGTATACAAAAGATAAAATTCAAGATAAGGCTACAGTCAATGAAATATGGCAAGAATCAAATAACGGTGCAACATCTTTTGAATTTTGAAAATAAAACGAAAATTGTGCGTATATATATACGCGTAAAATGGTCAGTAGAGTAATTGTTTACGTATAAGAATATTTCATGTGAATAAAACAGTTGAATAAATTCCAGAAATTCAAAAGTTCAAAAATCAAATTTCTATGCCAAAACAATTCAAACATTCGAAATTCGAATTTCTGCGCCAAAACAGCTTGCAGGACCCAATGCTGACTCAGCGCTGCGTGTACGATAAGATTTGGCTAGATTCATCTGCGAACCTGGATTATTTTCTTAACTGGGTTCAATGCTGACTCAGCGCTGCGTGTACGATAAGGTCTTGAGCACCTAAATAAACACCCCTAAGGCTACAATTTTCTCTACACATCTTCATTATGTCTATACTATTCCCTAATTCATATCAAAACAAATTAAAGACGGGGTTATGCTGCTCAAGTTCTTCGTTAGAATTCAAGTAGAGAATCAAATCTAAGTTATAGGATCGATAATCTACGTCAAGGGATAGCTTTTCAGTTTCAGAAATCAAATCCAAGAATTCAAGATTCGTTCTTAAATTTGTGAGTAGGATTACAATACACTTCATGCATAATAGTATTATTATCGTTCATCATTCCTCAGTTAAAATTCATGTTGCAATTTAAAATAATCTTTTTATGCTTAATCTATTCCTCTTCCCTATTCTTGCTTTTTATTTTTGAAACTTTGGCAACCTTCGAGCCAAGGTCAACAGCGCGTAAATTATAATTATTTGGGAAGAGCTTGAGATTTAATCGATGAATTAGGCAATTTGGGTAAAAAGATTATTACACGAATGGTTGTGTAAGCAAAGTAGAAATGGGTTAAGTAGCACTTGACATATGAATAAGCTTAACCAATGTATGAGGAATGATAGCAACCTATTAGGAATACATGTATGGGAAACAAGAATAATAGGCATAGCATATTAACGGGATCATGAGCATGAACATAAATTGGTGTTTTTGCGTAAAGCTTGAATTTGAGACTTGAAAATTGGATATGCCGTTAAGATCCTAGAAACATAATTAAAAATGGAATATGTTGGACAAACCATGTTTTTATGTAATTATGAAACTCGACACATAACATGAAATTGACAATAGTGGCATAACTTGAACATGAACATGCATGTGAATTGGTAATTGACATTTGATATCTAGAATGAACATGAACATGCTTGTAAATTTATAATTGGCCTATGACACCTAGAATAGACATGAATTGTTAATTGGCTAAACATGAAACATGGCTAACTCAAGGTTAGAATGAGTTCGCGGTGTAATCCCGCCTGGAACCGCCCGGCACATCCAGTGACCGCAAACAATAGGTTCTAATGTGAGAAGTTAGTCATAACGTGTTTGAAACCGGAGGTTAGATTGAGTTGTGGTGTAATCCTTCCCGGAACCAACCGGCACATCCAGTGACCGCAACAATAGGTCTAATGTGAGAGGTTGGGCATTAATAATTAATTAATGCTAATGATACATGCTAGTATGGTAAGGTTAAGTCAACATGACACACTAGACAACACTTAACCAATATGGAATGATATATGGGTGGGTTAAGTCAACGTGAACTGCTAGATAACACTTAACCAATTTGACTTGATATATGGGCGGGTTAAGTCAACATGAACTGATATAGAACACTTTACCAATTTAGCATGGTACGTGGGTTGAATTAAATACGTGATTGGGGGTTAAGTCAACTTGGACACATGGGCAAACTTAACCAATATAACAGTATCAAAGCAAGGAAAAGTGGGGAATGATAAGATTAAATAATAGATAAACTTATCCTAGGGATAAGAAATGAATACGACTTAAGATGTAATACAAGACTCGAAGGGTGGGACGACTTATACCATGAAATAAGTTAATCTAAGCTGAAAATGTGGGAAAACACCCATACGCTATCATTTGATAAAGAGAACTTAAGTCATGCTTGAATTCATTGGTAAACCTTAGTTAAGAAAATGAACAATTAAGAGAACTACGTAGTAAACCTTAGTTAAGAGGACTAAGTAGTAAACCTTAGTTAAGAAATCTAATGATTCAGGAAACTAAGTAGTGAACCTTAGTTAAGAAAGCTAACAATTCAGGAAACTAAGTAGTAAACCTTAGTTAAGAGAACTAAGAAGTAAACCTTAGTCAAGAAAGCCAAGTAGAACACGAGGAGGAGCGAATGTCCATTTGATCATGAAGCAGGCTCCAACGAACTGGGTTACAAAGCACGCGGCTTTGAGGGGACGTGAGGGTACTCTTCGTATCCATCTGTGAGGTTACAGATGATCCTCCTGGGCTCACAGAGGTTAAGGTCCGCGTCAGAAGAGCCAAGGGTATGCCTTGGTTGCAATATAAGCAACCTAAAGACTAGGATGGGTCAGCGTGAGGCAGCGATATCTTGTTTAGCTCTGTGATAGAATGTCGTCGTCTACCTACCATCTTGAGTCAGTCGTGATATGCAAGCGGAAAGGCGGAGAACTCCAAAAGACCATATACTTTGCTATCTAGTTATGGGTAAGGGTGGCCAATAGGTTTGTGGGGGCATAGAGGGCCTACGTACAGTTCTCATTCTTGATTTTCTTGGGTGCCTTTCATTAGTTGAGGGAGGGGTCAAGTCGGACCATAGCCACATATAGATAAAACAGACCTTAGCATCTGCATCAGCAGATAGCTT
Source organism: Allium sativum (assembly GCA_030737875.1). Classification (NCBI taxonomy): domain Eukaryota; kingdom Viridiplantae; phylum Streptophyta; class Magnoliopsida; order Asparagales; family Amaryllidaceae; genus Allium; species Allium sativum. The sequence goes on along the minus strand of CM060916.1, from coordinate 1,047,930,850 downwards.
AAAGCTCCCTGTCGAGTTCCGCGTTTCTTGATTAGCCTTGCCACGGGACTCGGGTCGTACATATAGAGGGCATGTGCAACTAGATATCTAGCACGTTTAACGACACGATTGGGACGTAAAGTCTAGGAACTTATATCGCTCTAGGTAGTGTGTCCTAGACTAGGGGGAATTGTTCGATATGTAGCGTAAACCCTAGTGGCCCTAGGTAGTATAAACCCTGGTTGGATCTATAAAGCGTTCAATAGGTAGCACAAACCCCAGTGACCCTGGTTAGCATAAACCCTGGTTGAATTTAGGAAGCGCTTGATAGAAAATCCTAGATTAGATCTAGGTAAAAACGGAATCTAGCAAGATCAAGAGTGGTAATCCAAACGATATTGAGAATGGTGGCACTACACTAAAGTAGTATAGACTTACATGATGAAGCCCGTACGACATACGGCAAGGGACTGTATATATGCATGGAAAGGATTATACGAGTAGGGGTATCTACATATACGTTGTATTTGGTTAATTTACTAGTGGGACATGAGTATAGCCTAGAGAGCTAATATCGCGAATAACCTAATAAGCAAGAAAATATAATTGAACGTTATATGTAGGATTATACAGAAGTTTATTCTAAGTCCACTCACACAGAACTTATGTTCTGACCCCCTCCTCATTACATACTTCCAGGTTAGGTTCAGGACAGAGATGGTATAAGCTTTGGAAACTGGTTTGGCAGTATGTTTTATAAGGTAAAGCTATATTTAATGTATATTATACTTTGAATTCCTTCCGTTGTAAGATGATTACGAATTCTGACATGTTTTCTTTATCTCTATCTTTTTCTGCAGTATACTAGAGTGCCCAACTCGGGTTTCGATAGATTGGGTTTTTGGAAAAAAAATCGGTCTGTCAGAATTCGGGTTGTTACATCTGGTATCAGAGCTTCGGTTTAGTGATCATAGGGAGATAATGAGTGAACATATTTGTATTTTCTAAAATATAAGTATATTATATATATAAACATAAATCCATAAAGTAGCCCACTAGGAATGGAAAGAGTTGGGATAGCTATTTTGTACACTAAAGGAATGAACCTAGAAATTTTAAGACCCTTAGGTGGTTTGGTTGGAAAGTTTACAATATGATTTGGTATTGGAGAAAGAAAGTATCCCATAAGAATTAAAACTGAAATGTTGTTATTTCAGAGTAGTGGGTTTAGAAGTGAAACCTTATAAGTTAGAAAAAGGTTAAAATGTGGAAAATGGATTAGGAACATATATAGTTGAGAGAATTGGTTTGGAAAGTGCCTAGGAAAGTCTAGTTGAGTTGAAAGACCCACTTTGAGTCTAACCCAATAATAAATTTTTAAGAACTTGAATTTGTAAAAGAGTTTATGGTGTTTTCAAGTTCTAATCTTAAAAGTATTTTTGATGTTTAAGAAAAATACGTATAGGACATATTCAGTGCATGTTGGGTTTTTAATGTAAAGTGGTGTATACTTTGGTAAAACAATGATATCTTGTTTTAAAAGAACTCTCTCATTAAAAATTGCATAATATTGAGCATATCTAGCTTGCTAGTTTTCATATTATAATATATGAATGGATTGAAAAGAAAGTGTTGCGTTTTGTAAAAGAAAATTCGATTCTGTTAACAATAAATTTTGATTATTGATTTACGAAGAAATTTTGTTGGGTGGACAAAATAAGTTGTAGGAATAGAATAGATGTATGCACCTTATAGCGAGTAGTTAAATTAACATTGTAATTAGAAACAATGTAAGCCCGATAGTTGTCCTTGTCTACTCGAGTTTTGTGATCTGAAAAAAAAATGTTTTGCATTTTATTCTGTAACATGTTTTTATGGTTTGGCGAAAACAAGTTTTGGAGAAGAAAACAAAGTTTTAACACTTGTAATTTTTGAAAGAAAAACGTAACGAAAAGAAACGAGGCCAAACCATGTTTTAAAAAGAATGGAGTAGGTAAGGATTAGTGCCTAGAAAAGGATGAGAGAAAGTTAAAGCTATGAATTAAACAATTGGGACCAACTAGAGATTGGTTGAGTTGGGTGATTCTCTGAGTTTCAATTTGATGTTGATTTCGGTTTTCGGGGTTGATATTTAGGGAGTTACTCTCTTGCCAATTTACAGTCAGGGATTAGCTAATATTAAACTAATGGAAAATTCCCGTAGAATGCATAAGCATTGAGAAACCTAAGTTTGTTTCTTGAGAAAGAGAGAAAAAGTATATGCTAGTAATGCACAACAAGGACTAGTATTGACTACTAAGTAGTAAAGGGCAAGTAAGTTGGTAGATCCTGTTGTGTGGACTCGCAATTGTCTGAGATGACAAAGTCCTAAGATTCTTGGCCCATAGTTGTAGCTGTGTAGCATGCTGTTTGAGTTGAAAACAGAAAAAGCTTATTTGAAATAATAAACTTAAGTAATTGGATTAAGTGAAATAAACTACGAAAGAGAAAAGCCTAAGCTAACAAGAGACAACAAATTCAGTAAGGCAACAAATGTGACGAGAAAAGAAAATGGAAATCTTAAGAAAAAGATGAATAAATATGAAATTATTCCAAGATAAGATGAAAGACAAAGGAAAGTTTTCTTATGTGGTTGTGCTTGGATAGGAAAGTAGGAAGTTTTTATAGAATAGTTATATAAAAAACCGAGTGCAATTATAAAAGGTACAGCGGAAAATGTAAATTCTACCATTTTATATCTTTTTGTAACATAAGAAATCGAATTTAGAAAATTAGATTTTTCTAAATTTCGAATTTAATGATGGTTGGTAGGATTTTGGATACGAAAATTGGGTGAACCATGCTCTTATTCTATAAGAGTATGGGAAAACTTGGATGAAAAATATTTTGATTTTTTCAAGAATATTGCATTCATATAGAACTGCAAGTATATTTAGGATGTGAGCATCATGTTTTGAAAGGGGTTTTAAAATTTGCATACATATAGGTGGATCCAAATTAGGCATATGCACTTTACTATGATGTATCTCACTTTGCACATGTGCACAATGTTTGCAACAATTGGATGCACACTGGATGGATGTATATTGCGAGGGATTGTCTATTTTACTCTTATCGAATTTCGGGGACGAAATTCTTTAAGGGTGGGAGAATGTAACACCCCACATTTTTAATATAATTAAAAATGTACAAATATGTATATATGCATATATAGGTAAATAATGGTGATGTATAATGAAAAATTAATTCATACATTGAACAGTAAGGAAATTAATGCGATAACAATGTGTGTAATCGAAGAGTTGAGAAAATAAAAATACTTAATTTAAATATCAGGAATTAAGTAAAATGGACATCACCATTCCGTCCGTCTCGGAATTCTGGTCAAGGTAGACACTTGGTTTGCGTAAAACAGACATCATATGAAGAAGTTATTAAGCCTAGAAGTTTGTATAGGCACAAGAGAAATATATGTATGTGTGTGTATATATATGTATACAAACAAATTAAAATATGGAGTAAAGAATAAAATAAGGATTGCATGTAATAAATACATGCACTGGAAAAAAATGTAATGCATGCATTAAAAGAAAGAAAGGATTGGTTGCATGCAATGTAAATATGTTGCATGCACTAATTTGCAAACGTAATGCATTAACATTAAAAGAAAAAGATTCATGCAATGGTTTAATTTAAGTATTGTAACTAACATAAAAAAGAGAAGTAAGGAGAGTGCAATAATTATCATTATTCTAAGACTTATTAACAAAAGACTTCATAGCTCAGTTGGTTAAGACATTGGATTTGTAACACGAAAGTCGGGGGTTCGAACCTTGGCGGCGGCATAATTTTTATCTTTGTTTTACAGAGGGCCAACTGAACATGCAAAAAGACATACGTATAAAAATTCAAAATTTGAAAGGATAAGAACGTACATATAAGAAAATAAAGAAAATATATGTATATATATGAGAATATATATATATGCATACATATATGTATACAAAAGACAAAATTTAAGATAAGGCTACAGTTAATGAAATATGGCAAGAATCAAATAACGGTGCAACATCGTTTGAATTTTGAAAATAAAATGAAAATTGTGTGTGTGTGTGTATATATATATATATATGCGTAAAATGGTCGGTAGAGTAATTGTATATATATATATATATAAGAATATTTCATGTGAATAAAACAGTTAAATAAATTCCAAAAATTCAAAAGTTCAAAAGTCAAATTTCTATGCCAAAACAATTCAAACATTCGAATTTCGACGCCGAAACAGCTTGCAGGACCCATTGCTGACTCAGCGCTGCGTGTACGATAAAATTTGGCTAGATTCATCTGCGAACCTGGACTATTTTCTTAACTGGGTTCAATGCTGACTCAGCGCTGCGTGTACGATAAGGTCTTGAGCACCTATATAAACACCCCTACTAAGGCTACAGTTTTCTCTGCACATCTTCATTATGCCTATACTCTTCCCTAATTCATATCAAAATAAATCAAAAACAGGGTTATGCTGCTCAAGTTCTTCGTTAGAATTCAAGTAGAGAATCAAATCTAAATTAGAGGATCGATAATCTACCTCAAGGGATAGCTTTTCAGTTTCAAAAATCACATCCCAGAATTCAAGATCCGTTCTTAAATCAATAAGCGGGATTACAATACACTTCATGCATAATAGTATTATTATCGTTCGTCATTCCATGTTGTAATTTAAAATAATCTTTGTATGCTTAATCTATTTCTCTTCCCTATTCTTCCCTTTTATTTTTGAAACTTTGACTACCTTCGAGCCAAGCTAAACAACACGTAAATTATAGTTATTTAAGAAGAGCTTGAGACTTAATCGATGAATTAGGCAGTTTGGGTAAAAAGATTATTACACGAATGGTTGTGTAAGCAAAGTAGAAATGGGTTAAGTAACACTTGACATATTAATAAGCTTAACCAACGTATGAGGAATGATAACAACCAGTTACGAACACATGTATGGGAAACTGGAATAATAGGTATAGCCTATTAACGGGATTATAAGCATGAACATAAATTGGGGTTTTTGGGTAGAGCTTTAATTTGAGATATGAAAATTGGATATTCCATTAAGATCCTAGAGACATAATAAAAATGGAATATGTTTGACTAACCATGTTTTTATGTAATTATGGAACTCGACACATAACATGAAATTGACAATAGTGGCATAACTTGAACATGAACATGCTTGTGAATTGGTAATTGACATTTGATATCCAGAATGAACATCAACATGCTTGAAAATTTATAATTGGCCCATGACACCCAGAATAGACATGAATTGAATTGGCTAAACGTAAAACATGACTAACTTGAGGTTAGAATGAGTTTGCGGTGTAATCCTGCCCGGAAACCGCCCGGCACATCCAGTGACCGCAAACAATAGGTTCTAATGTGAGAAGTTAGTCATAACGTGCTTGAAACCCGAGGTTAGACTGAGTTGTGGTGTAATCCTGCCTGGAACCAACCGACACATCCAGTGACCGCAACAATAGGTCTAATGTGAGAGGTTGGGCATTAATAATTAATTAATGCTAATGACACATGCTAGTATGGTATGGTTAAGTCAACATGAAACACTAGACAACACTTAACCAATTTGACATGATATACGGGTGGGTTAAGTCAACGTGAACCACTAGATAACACTTAACCAATTTGACATGATATTTGGGTGGGTTAAGTCAGCATGAACTAATAGAGAACACTTAACTAATTTAGCATGGTACGTGGGTTGAATTAAATACGTGATTGGAGGTTAAGTCAACTTGGACACATGGGCAAACTTAACCAATATAATAGTATCAAAGCTAGGAAAAGTGGGGGATGATAAGATTAAATAATAGATAAACTTATCCTAGGGATAAGAAATGAATTTGACTTAATATTTAATACAAGACTCGAAGGGTTGGACGACTTATACCATGAAATAAGTTAATCTAAGCTGAAAATGTGGGAGAACACCCATATGCTATCATTTGGATAAAGAGAACTTAAGTCATGTGAATTCATTGGTAAACCTTAGTTAAGAAAACGAACGATTAAGAGAACTAAATAGTAAAACTTAGTTAAGAGGACTAAGTAGTAAACCTTAGTTAAGAAAGCTAATGATTCAGGAAACTAAGTAGTGAACCTTAGTTAAGAAAGCTAACGATTCAGGAAACTAAGTAGTAAACCTTAGTTAAGAGAACTATGTGGTAAACCTTAGTCAAGAAAGCCAAGTAGAACACGAGGAGGAGCGAATGTCCATCTGATCATGAAGAAGGCTCCAACGAACTGGGTTACAAAGCACGCGGCTTCGTGTGGACGTGAGGGTACTCTTGGTATCCCTCTGTGGGGTTGTAGATGAACCACCTGGGCTCACAGAGGTTAAGGTCTGTGTTAGAAGAGCCAAGGGTATGCCTTGGTTGCAATATAAGCAACCTAAAGACTAGGATGGTTCAGCGTGAGGCAGCGATATCTTGTTTAGCCCTGTGATAGCACGACGTCGTCTACCTACCATCTTGAGTCAATCGTGATACGCAAGCGGAAAGGCGGAGAACTCCAAAAGACCATATACTTTGCTATCTAGTTATGGGTGAGGGTGGCCAATAGGTTTGTGGGGGCATAGAGGGACTGCGTACAGTTCTCATTCTTGATTTTCTTGGGTGCCTTTCAGTAGTTGAGGGAGGGATCAAGTGAGACCATAGCCACATATAGATAAAACAGACCTTAGCATTTGCATCGGCAGATAACTTAAAGCTCCCAACCGAGTTCCGTGTTTCTTGATTAGCCCTTCCACAGGACTCGGGCCGCAAATATAGAGGGCATGAGCAACTAGATATCTAGCACGTTTAACGACACGATTGGGACGTAAAGTCTAGAAACATATATCGCTCTGGGTAGTGTGTCCTAGACTAGGAGGCATTATTCGATAGGTAGCATAAACCCTAGTCGCCCTAGGTAGCATAAACCCTGGTCTGATCTTGAAAGCGTTCAATAGGTAGCATATACCCCAGTGGCCCTGGGTAGCGTAAACCTTGGTTGAATCTAGGAAGCACTGGATAGAAAACCCTAGATTAGATCTAGGTAATAAACGGAATCTAGCAAGATCAGGAGTGGTAGTCCAAACGATTTCGAGAATGGTGGCACTACACTAAAGTAGTATAGATTTACATGATGAATCCCGTACGACATACGGCAAGGGACTATATATTTAAATGGAAAGTATTTTGCGAGTTTGGGGCATCTACATATACGTCGTACTAGGTTAATCTACTAGTGGGACATGAGTATAGCCTAGAGAGCTAATATCGCGAATAACCTAATATGCAAGAAAATATAACTGAATGGTATATGTAGGATTATACAGAAGTTTATTCTAAGTCCACTCACACAGAACTTATGTTCTGACCCCCTCCTCATTACATACTTCCAGGTTAGGTTCATAACAGAGATGGTATAAGCTTTGGATACTAGTTAGGTAGTATGTTTTATAAGGTAAAGCTATATTTAAAGTATATTATACTTTGAATTCTTTCCGCTGTAAGATGCTTACGAATTCTGACATGTTTTCTTTATCTCTATCTTTTTCTGCAGGATACCGGAACGTCCAATTCGGGTTTCGATAGATTGGATTTTTGAAAAAAATTCGGTCTGTTGGAATCCGGGTTGTTACAGTTTTGTTTTTGAAGAGGGAAGAAAAAAGGAAGAAGGAATGGGAAAATGTATTAGTCCAGTATCATGAAATTGGAAGAGGTATGCCACTACTTAAGGGGCCTTCTCACAAGTGTGCTGGGGCCTTGGAGGACCGAAATGTTTACTTTATTATGAGGAGGGAGACCTTGCATCATTATACTACACAAGCGCGTCGTCGCCGCCGTCCGACCGACCGAACCAGGTCGGGTGCGATTTGGGGTTGCGGGTCCGATCCAATAATATTATTTTGGACGGATATTATAAATGGCGACGGGCCGAATTCCAGCCCATTATGGAGCCGTATTAAATTTAAATTGAGGCGGGATTTGTAACGTTTTATGAACGTTACAAAATGGCACTGCGATTCAAACTGAAATGATGCGACGTTTCTAAACTGAAACGGATATGACCGTTACAAAGGTCACGATTGTTCATGGATAGACACATCGATTTGCCGACTATAAATAGCCATGCCCAGAAGCATTTCAAAATAACTTGAAATTTATCTTCTACTTCCTTTGAAAACTGCAATGTCGTTAAAGCGTTTCAAACGCTATGAATTCGTAATGCATACAGGGTGTTACAAAATCCAGAATCATCGCAAATTTTAGTTACTTCTTCTCCTCTTCATTCTTGTTATTCTCTTGCGTCATCAGAGATTATAAACTAGAGTGTTCTTGATTGGATCAAAGTCGTACAAACTTTGAATCTAATTTCGTTGTTCCAAGGATTTATTGAATCCTAAAAGTCAATAATTCGATAACCCGTTTGTACCAGGTGGGTTGAACTATTGTCCAAAAAAAAATCTAATCTATAGATCCTTAAAGTCTAAAGTATGACATTCATTATCATCCAATAGTCTCAAACCGCAAAATTTCCAGCAAATTTTCAAACAATATCTTCAACCATGGAAGGTTTGAGCGTGCTACAAGTGATGAATCAGCATTTGACGAAATTGGACTGCTTTAATGGCGAAAATTTCACTTGTTGGCAAGAGACAATTAAGTTTTTTCTGATCACTGTGAAATTGTTCTGTATCTTGGAAGATAGATTGGAAATTATGCCCGAAAAAACGTGCAAAGCGCAAACAAGACAATTTTCTATGCACATGACATATTCTAAATGCATTGTCTACTTCAGTCTACAATGCTCATACGAACTTGGATACTGCAAAGGACCTCTGGACTTCTTTGGAGAGCAAGTATCGCATATCCGAAGAAAGTAATAAAAAATATATTTGTAATTTTATGGATTTCAAAATGTTCGCCAACAAGTCTATAGTTGGACAAGTAAGTGAAATACTAATTTTGGTGAATCAACATAAAGATGCCGGTATTGTTGTCCCTGAATCTTTTGTTGTTGGAGTTATTATTTCAAGACTCTCGAATTCTTGGAATGGTTAAAAGAAAAAAATTGAAACATGCAGAAACAGTTTATAATTTTGATGGTTTACAGCGTCATCTTCTTATTGAAGAGGATTCTCGCAAATGCAAACTAGATGATAATTGTAGCACCCCGTATTTTCTGTGAATATTAAATAACAAATTAAAGAATGCTTAATTTTAAAAGTGGGAATTAATTAAAATGGGTAGCACCATTGTGTTTGCCTCAGAATTCTGCTCGAGATAGAGTCCGAGTTTGCATAAAACGGATACAGTATGAAGAAGTTATGGAGGTTATAAGATTTAAGTTTAATTCAGAATTAAATAAAAAATTAATAAATCAAAATTTGAAATTTAAACTAGAGAAAAGAAGTGGGCGAGAAAATTCCCGTCAGAGGGTGTCGACCCACTTAAGGGGTGTTGACACAGGTGTCGACCCCCTATAGGGGTTTTGACATAGGTGTCGACCCCTCCCTGTAGGGGTCGACCCCAGCTGACTGTTCTGGATAGTGACAATTTTCTGAGTTTTAGGGCTACGCTGCGACTTCTAATTGGCCTGATGACACATTTTCTAGGACTGTATGGTTTGGATGGATCCTATGTTGATCTAAAGGCTCTAATTAATCCTACAAATCTATGCAAGCACACATAAACCTAAACCCTAACCTCATTACCCTATTCTGTGATGCCACCATGCTGTCCATCTCTAAACTAGCCTAGCCTCCTTTTTCTCCAAACTAGAAATCAAATTGGAGAGCTTCAAATTAAAGTAAAGATTTTCCACTTCAATCAACAAGAGATTAGAATCGCTACAACGTCAAATAATTATTTCTTTATAATCCTATCACTGCAAGTTCAGTTATTATTCAGATTTGAACACATAATAGAAATCATGACTGTAATGAATCGAATCTAGAGCTATGCCTAATTGTAATGATAACTAATTCTGATTCATTCTTATTCTTTTGTCAAATCTGAGATTACCAATGCCTATGAGACTGTAACTAGTAATACAATTGAATCTATCTGGTTGTACATCAAATTGGTGATTCTTTTATGTTCATTTCTATCGAATGTCTATGCCTATGATGTAACTTGCTCAGTTTGCTCATATTTATTGTTAATGTACAACAAATATATTGGAACCATGATTCTTGTGTTTGGTACACCTTTTCATGCTTATTATCTTACGTCAATTCTTGTGTTTCTTCTCTATTCCCCCTTTCGTTTTATTTTATGAATACTAGGTTCATTTAAAAACCTAGTTTGAATCTTATTGTACGTGCGATTGTAACGCGGGGAATTGGGTATAACTTATTGGAGTAATTTTGGACATGACAAGTAAATGAGACATAACTAGAATTGACTAAACTTGTGGATAATTCACATATAAACTTAGACATATATGGTAAATATGTAATTTGGCTAAAAGATGAACATGCCTAACCCGAGGTTAGATTGAGTTGCGATGTAAGGTTGCCCGGAACCGCCCGGCACATCCAGCGACCGCAACAACAGATCTAATGTGAGAGGTTAGCTCATTAAGCCCCAAAACCCGAGGTTAGAATGAGTTTGCAGTAGAAGTCTGCCTGGAACCGCCAGGCACATCCAGCAACCGCAAGCAACAGTTCTAATGTGAGAGGTTGGTGCATTAATGAATGAATTAATGAACATGCATGCTAAGAATGGTAGGGTTAAGTTAACATAGGCAACACTTAACCAATGCAAAATGTTAATTAAACAAATGGGTGGGGTTAGGTTAAATTGAGAACATTTAACCGTTATAACATGTTGGTTAGGAAACCGTAGCAATGGGGATCTATTTCAGTAGTAACCCACATAGATGTATCACAGTACCCTGAACTAGGCAGGGTGGGGCATGATTACTGGGTTGATTATAAGCGGTCAAAATAGCGGCAGGTGTTGCGTCAGTGTAGGTTCTGATGGAGTATGGGCGTGCACGTACTCTGGAGTAGAAAAATCAGGCACTAGGCATCAGTAGTTATACACTGCGCATCTTGGATTGTGTCGGGCCGCCATCATAGGGATTGATAAACCCCATGGTGGGTCCAGCACAGGTATCTACAAACAAGCGGGGCCGAATGACACAAGTAATAAATACATGCGAGTAGAAGCCGATCGATAAAGGGATTGTTTTATTATCAACACATGAGGCTAGTTGAAACAATTGTTAGTAGGTTGAGAGAAATAAAAATGGGTGCGATAGCATATTCAGTTTATCTTGCCTTATGTTATCTTGTTACTATGGTATTGTCATATATTCGGTTTATTCATGTCATGATCCTTTTTCTTGTTTACATGCTGAAAATCACTGGCTTGCCAAGCTTTATGTCTGACCCGTTTTCTTTCATCTTCTTTTCTTCCGTCCCCCCTCCCCCCTAGGTCTACAAGGAGGGAATACTTCAACTTAGTTCAGAACTTTTCCAGCTTGAAGAGTGTAGATGTATTGCTTGGATTCCCTTTTCTTGGGCTATGGCTATGGTTACACTTCTATTGGGGATTTATGTTGCTTTACTACTGTTTTACGCTTCTTTATGTATTTGGAGTTTTGAACCAAGACAGGCGTTTTATTGTAACGATTTGGAAGTTGGGCTTTGAGACAATGGTTGTAACATTTTCACTAAACCACGCTGCTTATGAAATAATTCCAGTTTTTCCGCTGTTTGAATGTCTGTCTTGTAAACTATCTATATCTTTTACCTATAGTGCTTCACCGAAGTTAATGCATTCCCTTTGTGAGTGGCCTTAACGGAGGTGGGGTGTTTCACTTGGTATCAGATCTGATGGTTACCAGATCAGATAAAAGTTTTTGAAACTATTTTTCAAAAAAAAAAAAAAAGAAGTTATAAAGAAGCATTTTCTAGAAAAGTGTTGTTTTAATTTAAAGGCATATTCCCCAAAGCCATATGAACTATCTTACTATCCTTTGTTTTGAATCTTTTCTTTTCATTTCAGCATGTCTGGGGATCTTAATCTTCCAGAGGGTGTCACACTAACTGGATGGTTCCGTAGGTATTTGGAGGCCACAACACTCACCGAAGGCCAAGGAAACATTCCACCAGCTGTACCTATCGTTCCTCCTCCTCCTCAGCACGCGAATGCTTTCTCGAATATATGTAGAGACTTTCGAGCTATAGGCAGAAAGAACTTTAATGGGACTGAATCATTTTTGGAAGCAAGTAACTGGCTTAAGGAAATAGAAGATTTGTTTGTTATCTTCGAAGTGGACGATAGGCAGACGATACAGTTGGCTGTATGGTTACTTAGGGACGAAGCCTCTTTCTAGTGTGAAGTTACTAATGCTGAGAGACCAATTGAGACTTGGGAGGATTTCGGAATGAGGTTTGAAATGAAGTTCCTCTCGCAATCTGAACAAAGCCTACAGATGGAGAAGTTCTTTGCACTCAAAAAGGGAAGCCTATCGGTTAAGGAATACGTCAACAAGTTCAACCAGTTGGCTAGATTCGGACTGGAGTTGGTAAACACTACATATAAAAAGGCTCTCTGTTTTGCTAAAGGGTTAAATAGGCCACTTGACGGCCTTGCTATGTCCCATATACCTATGGGCGCGACTTATGAGAGCGATGGAAATGGCACCGTTACATGAGGAAAGCAAGGATGGGAAGAAAGAGGCGAAGATGGAAGAACCTCTAGACAAGGAAGTGGAGGGATCGCAGAATAAGAAGTTGGATTCCAAGAAGGACGGGAAGAATAAAAAACCTCGTGACAAGAGGAAGTGTAATTTTTGTGGCATACCAGGACATCTGGTTAAGGACTTCAGAAAGAAAAAGAGGAAGATGGGTGGTTGCTTTCTGTGTGGCGAGGCATGACATATGGCTAAGGATTGCCAAGAAGGCAAGGGAAAGGGCAGAGGACAGGATCTACTTTTGGAGGGCAGATTCACGCTCTCACAACACCTACGCAAGAAAGAGGTAAAATATTTATGTTGAGAGTTTAGTTTATCTTTCTGATCATCCTGTTCGTACTCTTTTTGATTCTGGCACATCGCACTCTTTTATATCTGCTGCTTTAGTTGAATCTCTACACCTAGATACAGGTATAGTGGTGGATCCCATGGTTGTTTCAAACCCAATTGGGGGTTCGGCTTATTTATCAATGGTTTGTTTGGATTTGAAAATTTCTATACCAAGCGTTGGGTTTAGATGTAATGCTTACGTTTTGGGTTTCACGGGTCATGGTTTGATTCTAGGCATGGATTGGTTATCCAGTAATGGTGCCATCCTCGATTGTGAAAAGAGAGTGGTTAGACTTCTGACTCGCCTCGGTAATACTCTCGAAATCTCTTATAATCCTATGAATTCTGTTATGCTTAGCTACCTAGAATCTCTTGATGCGTCTGCTGAAAATTTGCAATCTGTTAGAGTAGTCCGTGAGTACTCGGATGTCTTTGAAGAAGTGAAGGGTTTACCACCAAAGCAAGAGATAGATTTCCGCATATACCTAGTTGATAATGAAAAACCAGTTGCTTTACCCATTAGACACATGGCACCAAGGGAAAGGAAGGAGATCAGCAAGTAAGTTAAAGAGTTTCTTTAAAATGGGTTCATAAGGCAGAGTATTTCTGAATGGTGTGTTCCAGTAGTATTCGCAACCAAAGAGGATGGTTCACTTTGCCTATGCGTGGATTATAGGGAGCTAAACAAGCTGACCAAGAGGAATAGGCATGCACTTCCAAGAATAGACAACTTGTTCGACCAACTCGTAGGTTCATCAGTTTTCTCCCAACTAGATCTGGCTACCGGATTTCATCAGCTAAGAGTGGTTGAAGACAACATAGATAAAACTATGTTCAGGACTCCAGATGGTTTTTTCGAATGGCTTGTCATGCCTTTCGGTTTGACAATTTCACCCGCCTATTTCGTAGACTTTATGAGTAGGGTGTTTAGGGAGTTCCTTAATAAATTAGTAGTAGTCTTCGTGGATGAAATTTTGATTTTTTCAAAAAGTGAGGAAGAACATGCGTTGCATTTAAGGGAAGTTATGGATACTCTTTGAGCATATCGGCTGAAAGCATAATTCTCCAAATACCATTTTTGGAGAGAAGAAGTAAGGTTTCTTGGATATGTGGTGTCCAAACAAAGGATAGCTGTGGATCCCACGAAGGTAGTGGCGGTGCAGGATTGGAAGATTCCAAGGAATGCAACTGAAGTACGAAGTTTTCTCGGACTAGCTGGCTATTACAGAAAGTTCATTAAAGACTTTGCGAAGATCTCGGCCCACTTACTAGATTGACGAAGAAGAGCCTAACTTTTGCTTGGGATTTTGACAGTGATGTTGCTTTCCAACGATTGAAGAGGGCTCTAATAACAGCTCCAGTTCTGACATTGCCTGATGGAAGTAAGATGTTTATAGTATACACAAATGCATGTGGCACGGGGTTTGGCGCTGTCTTGATGCAAGAAGGTAAGGTAGTTTGTTATGGAGGAAGGCAATTGAAGGTACATGAAAAGAACTACCCAACTCATGATTTGGAATTAGCTGCCATTGTTTTCGCTCTTAAGTCATGGCGTCATTACCTTCTAGGATAAATGTTTGAATTGTTTACTGACCATAAATCATTAAAATACATTTTCTTACAAAAAGATCTTAACTTAAGACAGCAAAGATGGACGGAATTTCTTGCCTCATATGACTTTGAGATTGCTTATACCCCTGGAAAAGGTAATGTGGTAGTAGACGCCTTAAGTAGGAAAAGGCTGACCTTAATTCCTCTCTTTGTAGAAAGGAAAAACTTGGAGTACATAGCAACCTTTGACTTTAGACCCTCCTTTGAGTTTGTACCTGGTTTGTTAGCATCACTAGAGGTGCGGCCTACGCTTTTGGACTCAATAGGAACCGCGCAACGTGAAGACCCTCAGATAGTTGATGTGATGGATACATTAATTAAAGGTGAGACTTCTAGTCACCTCAATAGATACTCCATAGATGACAAGCGTTGGTTGAGACGAGATGGAAGACTATGTGTCCCACAAGTAAGTGATTTGGTGAAGACAGTTATGGAAGAAGCACACCATTCTAAGTTGACCATGCACCTAGTTGGAGACAAGATGTATAAAGACATAAAAGGGGTTTTCTTTTGGAATGACATGAAGCGGGATGTAGCTGAATTCGTCTCTAAGTGCTTGATATGCCAACAAGTCAAGGCGGAGCTAAAGAAGCCTGGTGGTCTGCTTCATCCTCTAGAGGTCCCACAATGGAAATTGGATAGCATTTTGATGGACTTTATAGATGGGTTGCCTAGGTCAAGAAGGGGCAATACCAGTATTTGGGTAATAGTTGACAGGCTCACTAAAAGCGCTCACTTTATACCTGTTAAGAGTAGGAGGACTGCCTCATCATTAGCATCCATTTATCTTAAAGAAGTAGTCGACTACATGGGATACCCTCTAGCATAGTAAGTGATTGAGATCGTATCTTTACGAGTGAATTTTGGAAGAGTTTGCAAGAGGCTGTAGGCACATAGCTATGCTTAAGCACTGCCTATCACCTTCAAACCTATGGTCAGACTGAAAGGGTGAACCGAGTATCAGAAGATCTTTTGAGATTGTGCATTCTTGATTTTGGGGGAATGTGGGAAGATCATCTTCGGTGGAGTTCTCCTACAAACAATAGCTACCAAGCCACCATAGTCATGGCACCCATTGAGGCTTTATATGGAAGACCATGACAATCACCAACTTGTTGCTGGGAATCTGCAGACAAGCTCGTACTTGGGCCCAACATGGTAAGAGAAACTTCAGAGAAGGTGGACTTGATACGAAGACGAATGAAGACCGCACAAGGTAGACAGAAGTCCTACGCGGATAAAAGAAAGACCGGCCTTGAGTTTGAGGTTGGGGACACAGTTTTCCTTAAAGTATCTCCTTTGAAGAATGTTGTTTGCTTTGGATCCATAGGAAAATTGGCACCAAGATTTGTAGGCCCATTTCCTATCATTGAGAGGATTGGGACGATGGCTTATAGATTTGTAGGGCCATTTCCTATCATTGAGAGGATTGGGACGATGGCTTATAGAGTAGAGCTGCCTGAAAGATTGGTTGGAGTTCATAATGTTTTTCATGTTTCTCATCTAGGAAAGTGTTTACAAGAGTCTGTGGAAGTTGTAGAGCCAAGCGTACTATAGGAAGTAGAAGTGGAACGAGAAGCGACGGTGAGAAGAGTTCCCACTCGTAACTTGGGAACAGAAGTTAAAAAGCTACGCAATCGTGAGGTCGAGCGAGTTAAAGTACAATGGAGTGACATTGAGGAAGACGCGACTTGGGAGATTGAAGACAAAATACGCGTAGCCTACCCTTCTCTTTTTGCGGTAACTGTAACACCCCACCTCCGCTAGGGTCACTCTTTCGGGGGCACTAGCTTCTGGGGGGCGTTAGAACTGGGTAAGCATGCATAATGATATATCAAGGCAGAACAAGAACATAAATATATATGTAAAACAGAGTAAGTGAGAATAAAACAGCGGAATATCTCAAACCATCTCAAAACAAGTCTAGTACATCATAAAGTCAACTGCCAAAATAAACATGTCTAGTACATCATAAACAGAAATACTGAAATACATAGTGCTATCCCCAAAAATAAAGATGATAAACCATAGCGAGCTCAATGTCCAGACATACATGAGCTATCCAGCAAACAAGCAAGCGATCCAAGCTAAGCACCTGTATTCCCTCCCTGAGAACCTGGGGGGGGGGGGGAAACGGAAGAAAAGAGGCGAAAGAAAACAGGTCAGTCAAAAAGACTGGTAAGCCCTACTACGATCAGTCTATAAACTAATAAAGTTAACATCATGATGGAAACTGAGATGAACATACTGGCAATAGATAAAGGTGTCATCATATAGAGAAGATTAAGTTTTGCACCACAGTGTACTAGCAAACTAACATAACAGGTATTGATCCCTCAGCCCAAACTTTGGCCCAATAGCATGAGGTGACCTTAATGCAAGGTCCAGCCCAACGGTCTAGTCGATCGGCTCCCTATAAACCTAACACGTCAAGTGTTGGTGTCCATACGGCCCACATATGGTTGTAGTCAGACTGTGCTGGGTCCACCTTCGGGTGTATCAAGCCCTCGGGTGTCAACCCCAGACACCTAAGCAATAATGCACAGTCTAAACCTACTGGTACCCGTGCCTCGAGTTTGTCCAACACCGGACTACGTGCACGTCCGTAGCCCGCCTGGACCCGCACCGCTGTACCACTCAGCCGTCGCTTTGGTCGCTTACATCAGTCCAGTAATCGTGCCCCGCCCTAGCCTAGCCTCTAGGGTTGTGAATGATACCCAACTGGGATTACTGCTGGAACAGACCACGTTGCTAGGGTTTCCTAAGAGGGTTAAGTGTGGTTTAACCCCTCACTAATCATGGATTAAATTAGTTAAGTGTAACCAACAGTTCACCACTTAACCCCATTTAATCCCTCGTATCCCCAAAATTGGTTAAGTATTAGTGGGCCATGACTTAACCCTAATCATGAGGCATTACTTAATTTAATTGTACCTTAACCTCTCACATTAGACTTTGTTGCGATTACTAGTTAAGCCGGGCGGGTCCGGGTAGCTTTACACCACAACTTGGTCTAACCTCGGGTCCAAGGTACACATGACCAACTTCTCACATTGGGTCCTATTGTTTGTAGCAACTAGTTAAGCCGGTCGGTTCCGGGTAGGTTTACGCTACAAACTCAACCCAACCTCGAGTTGGCCACACTTATGTTTTCTAAGTGTCATGTCCACTTTATTTTCACAACATAATTACAAGTTTAACAAATACTTGGGTAGACCTAACTTAATAGATAAATTCCCAAGGGGTAGACCTAACTTAATAGGTAAATTCCCAATCTTATATTTTCATGTATTTTAAGTTTTACCCAACCCCCCCCCCCCCCAACGTCATTCTATCGCTTACATATTCGTCATAACGCATAAAGGATAGAAAGAGGGAACTTGGCACAACATACATGATAAATCTTACATATCATAATAAACATGTTTTAAGTTTTACCCAAAACCCCCCACAACGTCATTCTATCGCTTACATATTCGTCATAACGCATAAAGGATAGAAAGAGGGAACTTGGCACAACATACATGATAAATCTTACATATCATAATAAACATGCATAACATGTTGGACTTGCATAACTTAGCATAGTGAACTTGCATAAACATGCATAACTTGTTAAACTTGCAAATCATGGCATAGTGAACATGCATAACTTATCAAACATGTGTAACATGGCATAGTGAACTCGCATAAGCATGCATAACTCATTAAACATGCATAACATAGCATAGTGAACTCGCATAAGCATGCATAACTCATTAAACATGCATAACATAGCATAGTGAACTCGCATAAGCATGCATAACTTATTAAACATGCATAAATCCCAACTTTCATCACATATTAACTTTAGAGTTTCTAAAATGAAGGTAAGAGGGCTTACAAATATTATGAAGACACAAATCTACTAATAAAGATTGAGAAGCCCTTTTATGCAAGCATTAAAAACCCAAAACAAAGCTCCAATTAACAAAAATCCCAAAAACTCTAGCTTAGCAAATAAAGCTTGCAACTTGATGATGTATGCAAGCTAATGATCATTCATACAACTTAGAAATGCTTGTATGAACATCAAAATCTTCATAGGAATGATTTTTGAAGAGGGTGGAGGCTAGGGTTTTTAGGTGGAGGCCATTTGAGAATTCAATTTGACATAGTTTAGTTGCTAGAATGAATAATGAGGTTTTAGGGTAGGATTAGGGGCTTATTTATAGAAGATTGGAGTGTTTTTAGCCCTAGGATTAACCCTAGGTTAGTTTAGGTCCGTCAGATTTAGGAATTCTCTAGAACCAAGCCACAAGACCAGGCCAAAACCCAAAATGGTGCGCCAGGCAAAACTGCCCGGCCACCCCGTGTCGACAGGGCTGTCGACAGGGCAGTCGACACCCTTAGACCCCTGTCGACATGCCTGTCGACATGGGGGTCTGGGCGGGAGTTTTCCCGCCTGACGCCAGTTAGCCCTAATCCTTGTTTTTAATTTAAAATTTAAATCTGTTTTTACTTAGGAATTTTCTAAAAACTCCAATGGGCCTTAACTGGGTCATACGGACTCCGATTTTCGAAAACTCGGACTCTATTTCGCGTATTTTTCCGAGACGAACGCAATGGCATAGCCCGTTTCCCTTGATTCAGATTTTTGAATTAAATTCTGCCTCAATTTATGTTATAACAGGTTATTGAAAATACGGGTTGTTACATTCTCCCCTCCTTAAAGGATTTCGTCCCCGAAATCTTCAAGTTAGGAAGAACATATCCTACCATCCAATCATCCATCTACTCAAAGCATCATCCACGAGCAATCATTGTCCTTACAAGATTCTAAATGCTGTATGAACATATGCAAAAGTGTGTGTATATGTACTTATCTAATGCAAAGATCAATGCAAAATATGTTAGTGAAATGTATCCATATGTATGCAAATCCCTAACATAATGTATAATTTCTACATGCGTGCTCAATCATACATCCATATGCAACATCCATGTGATTGCATACAAATTTCATCCAAGAATAAGCATAAACACTCATGCACATGCAATATGAGGAGTGTGTGAGCCGATCTAGTGCCTAATGTGTATCATGCATCCACGAGTAACCACTTGCAAACACTTGCAACCACTTGCAACCATCAAACATAACATGTCTCAAGCACATGTTTCATCCAAAGGGTTTCTACCTAAGGTTCTCATGACAAGATTAGCACGATAACTAGATAAACATGGATAGCAAAGAGAAAGATATGCTAACAAAGGAAAGAGATTGAGAGTGTAGCCTCAAAAAGGAATGGATAAAGCCCACGCATCTTCTCCTCGGTTTCCCAAGTTGCGTCTTCTTCGGCTTCACCCCATTGAACCTTCACCAGCTTGACCTCTCGATTCCTTAGCTTCTTGGTCTCCGTCCCCAAGATACGAATCGGAGCTCTCCTCAAAGTTGCCTCTTTCTCTACTTCCACGTCTTCAAGAATGCTAGGTTCAACCACCTCAGCGGACTCATGTAGGCACTTTCGGAGATGCGAGACATGAAAGACATTATGCACTCCGGACGGCTTCTCGGGCAAATGCACTTTATAAGCCATCTTCCCAATTCTCTCTATGATAGGGAAGGGTCCAACAAATCTTGGTGCTAACTTCCCAACAGCTCCAAATCGGACCACATTCCGCAAAGGAGAAACCTTTACGAAAACCATATCCCCAACATCAAACTCCAAATCGGATCTTCGCTTGTCAGCATAGGATTTCTGTCGGTCTTGGGCCGCTTTCATTCGTCTCCGAATCAACTCGATCTTCTCGGATGTGTCTCTAATCATGTCAGGCCCAAGTATGAGCTTCTCTGTGGTCTCCCACCAACATGTAGGCGACTTGCACGGCCTCCCATATAAAGCTTCAAATGGTGACATTCCTATGCTTGCCTGATAACTGTTATTATATGCAAACTCAACAAGAGGAAGGTGGTCTTCCCAAGTACCACCAAAGTCCAGAATGCAAAGCCTCAACAAGTCCTCAAGTACCCTATTCACCCTCTCTGTCTGACCGTCCGTTTGTGGGTGATAAGCCGTACTTAGGTTCAACCTCGTGCCCATAGCTTCCTGCAAACTGTTCCAGAACTGACTAGTAAAGATGGGGTCTCGGTCACTGACTATGCTGGAAGGGACTCCATGTAGTCGTACTATCTCACGAAGATATACTGAGGCTAGTCCAGATGCGGTCCTTTTGCTCTTCACCGGAATGAAATGAGCACTCTTCGTAAGCCTATCTACAATGACCCATATGCTCGTATTCCCTTTCCTTGACCTTGGAAGCCCATCAATAAAGTCCATAGAAATACTCTCCCACTTCCATAGCGGGACCTCTAGAGGATGCAATAGCCCACCGGGCTTCTTCGACTCGGCTTTTACTCTCTGACAAACAACACATCTAGAGACAAACTCCGCCACATTCTTCTTCATCCCAGGCCAGAAGAAAATGCGCTTCATATCCATATACATCTTATCTCCACCCGGATGTATAGTCATCTTGGAGCGATGTGCTTCATCAAGAACTTTCCTCACCAAGTCTTCCACCATCAGAACACAAAGCCTTCCGTCTCTCCTCAGCCAACCCTTATTATCTATAGAATATCGAGCAAGGTGACTAGATGTCTCCCCTCGAATCAGCTTATCCATGATCTCAATTATCTGAGGGTCTTCCTTCTGCGAAGCCCCAACTTGATCCAGAAGGGTAGGCCTGAGCTCAAGAGATGCTAAAGAACCGGCCATCGACTCAACTGCCAAAGAGAAATCAAAGGTTGCCAAGAACTCTAAATTCTTCATCTCAACAAATAGAGGACTTAGTGTCAACCTTTTTCTACTCAATGCATCCGCTACAACATTCCCCTTGCCCGGGGTATAGGCTATATCAAAATCATAGGACGCCAAGAATTCCATCCATCTTTGCTGCCTCAAGTTCAGATCCTTCTGCGAAAAGAGATACTTCAAAGACTTATGATCAGTATACAACTCAAATCTCTCTCCCAGAAGATAATGACGCCAAGCCTTGAGTGCATATACAATCGCTGCCAGCTCTAGATCATGAGTGGGATAATTCTTCTCATGCACCTTAAGTTGCCTCCCACCAAAACATATAACTCTGCCCTCTTGCATCAGAACGGCTCCCAATCCTGTGCCACAAGCATCAGTGTACACGGTAAACATCTTACCACCATCGGGTAAAGCTAGAACTGGTGCTGAGGTAAGGGCTCTCTTGAGTCTCTGAAAAGCAAGCTCACAATCCATATCCCAAGCAAAAACTAAGTTCTTCTTCGTCAACTTAGTAAGAGGAGCGGATTTCTTCGCGAAGTCCTTGATGAAATTCCGGTAAAAACCCGCAAGACCTAGAAAACTTCTCACCTCGGTTGCATTCCTTAGAGTCTTCCAATCCTGAACTGCAACCACCTTAGCGGGATCCACCGCTAAGCCTTGCTTGGATACGATATGCCCAAGGAATCTAACTTCCCTTCTCCAAAAGTGACACTTGGAGAACTTGGCCTTTAACTGATGCGCTCTAAGCGTATCCATCACCTCTACAAGATGCCTCGCGTGCTCTTCTTCATTCTTGGAGAAGATCAGAATATCATCCACAAAGACCACGACAAACTTGTTCAAGAACTCCCGAAACACCCTACTCATCAAGTCCACGAAATACGCGGGTGCATTCGTCAAACCGAACGGCATAACAAGCCATTCAAAGAATCCATCTGGAGTTCTGAATGCAGTCTTGTCTATACTATCTTCAGCCACTCTGAGCTGATGAAATCCAGTAGCAAGATCAAGCTGAGAGAAAACAGAAGCACCAACAAGCTGGTCAAAGAGATCATTGATCCTCGGTAACGGGTGTCTGTTTTTCTTAGTCAGCTTATTCAATTCTCTATAGTCCACACAGAGTCGAAGAGAACCATCTGCCTTAGTACCAAACACCACAGGTGCTCCCCATTCGGATATACTTCGTCTGATGAAGTTCTTCTCAAGCAACTCTTTCACTTGCTTGCTCAGCTCCCGTCTCTCACGCGGAGCCATGTGCCGAACGGGCAAAGAAACAGGCTTAGCATTATCCATCAGATAAATGCGAAAATCAATCTCTCGTTTAGGGGGTAACCCCTTAACTTCTTCAAAAACATCTGGATAATCTCGGACCACCCTTACAGACTGAAGGGCTTCCTCTGACGAGTCGAGAGATTCAAGATAGCACAACATGACGGGATCCTTCGGATTGCATGAAATCTCTAAGGTGTTGCCAAGGCGAGTCACAAGCCTCACAACCCTATGCTCACAATCAAGAATGGCTCCATATCGGGACAGCCAATCCATGCCCAATATCAATCCGTATCCCCTGAAACCAAGAACATACGCACTACACAAGAACTCTACACTGAGTATAGAGATCCTCAGATCCTTACATATCACAGATAGATGAGCAGAACCCCCAATGGGATTCGAAACACAAACGGGATCATCCACTAAGCTAGTACTAAGGTGCAAACTATCAACAAGATCAGATGAAATAAAGCTATGTGATGCACCAGAATCAAACAAGGTACGAACTGGAAGATCGGAAACATAAACAAGGTTCTCAACAGAAATACTACCTCGATCGGGAACTGGAGCGGTATTGAGAGCATGAACTTGCCCTCCTGAAGGTCCAGCCTGTCCTTTCTTCTTCGGACATTCCTTGCTGAAGTGTCCAGTATCACCACAGGAAAACATCCACCACTAAGCTTCCTTTTCTTCTTCCTACAATCCTTAGCAAAGTGTCCAGGCACACCACAGTAATTGCACTTTCCCTTGCCTTTGTTGTTGTTCCCCTTCTTGTTCTTGCTTTGATTCCCCTGACTGCTTTGACCACCTTGATTGCCTTTACCTTGAGAATCAGTCTTCTTTGCTTGAGTATCACTCATCTTGACCTCTTTCTTTCCATCTCCCTGAAGTAGAGCCATATTGACCAAACTCTCAAAAGTAGCCCCATGCGGAATATGTGACATCGCCAAGCCCTGCAGCGGCTCATTCAACCCTCTAGCAAATCGAAGAGCCTTCTTCTCAGGAGTGTTCACCATATCCAAACCAAAACGGGCCAGCTGATTAAACTTGTTCACATACTCCTTGACAGACATATCACCTTGTTTTAATGCAATGAACTTCTCCATCTGTAAATTCGCCTCAGCAGAAGATAGAAATTTGGCCACAAATCTAGCCCTCAAATCGGCCCAAGTCTCAACGGGCCTCGTCCCATTGGTGACCTCCCACCAATAGGCCGCTTCATCCTTCAAAAGCCACACTGTCAATAAGATCTTCCTCTCGTCATCAATCCCAAAGATAGCAAACAGGTCCTCAGTGTCTTTCAGCCAATTCCTAGCTTCAACAAAAGATTCCGTGCCTAGGAAATTCTTGCCTCCCATCGCCTTGAAGTCTTTACAAACCTTCGTGAACTCAACCTGAGGATGCTGAGGGGGAGGAGGAGGAAGAGGAGCCTCAGCAACTGGAGGAGGAGGAACATTAGCAACGGGAGGAGGAATATTAACCACTGGAGGGACCACCGGAGGAGGGACATTGGGGGGAGGATTCTCAACTACAAGAGGAGGAGTGGGAGTAGGGTTTGCGGGGCCGGCTGCCGCCCTAGCTTCTAGAAGTCTCCTATACCAGAGTGGCACATTTACTCCATCGGGGATGGCAATATCCTCAGCCATACTGAAACGAAGGATAAGATAAGATTAGGTCAAGGGAACGAAGGATAACGCTAATGGCTTTTTGGGGAATAGCCCTTTTAAAATACTAGACTTTTCTTTGGAAAATACTTTATACTTGTTTTGAAAATAGTTTTTCAAAAAGTCTTTTTTTAAAAACTTATTGTTCTTTCTCGCAAACCATATGCTCTGATACCAAATTTGTAACACCCACCTCCGCTAGGGTCACTCTTTCGGGGGCACTAGCTTCTGGGGGGCGTTAGAACTGGGTAAGCATGCATAATGATATATCAAGGCAGAACAAGAACATAAATATATATGTAAAACAGAGTAAGTGAGAATAAAACAGCGGAATATCTTAAACCATCTCAAAACAAGTCTAGTACATCATAAAGTCAACTGCCAAAATAAACATGTCTAGTACATCATAAACAGAAATACTGAAATACATAGTGCTATCCCCAAAAATAAAGATGATAAACCATAGCGAGCTCAATGTCCAGACATACATGAGCTATCCAGCAAACAAGCAAGCGATCCAAGCTAAGCACTTGTATTCCCTCCCTGAGAACCTGGGGGGGGGAAACGGAAGAAAAGAGGCGAAAGAAAACAGGTCAGTCAAAAAGACTGGTAAGCCCTACTACGATCAGTCTATAAACTAATAAAGTTAACATCATGATGGAAACTGAGATGAACATACTGGCAATAGATAAAGGTGTCATCATATAGAGAAGATTAAGTTTTGCACCACAGTGTACTAGCAAACTAACATAACAGGTATTGATCCCTCAGCCCAAACTTTGGCCCAATAGCATGAGGTGACCTTAATGCAAGGTCCAGCCCAACGGTCTAGTCGATCGGCTCCCTATAAACCTAACACGTCAAGTGTTGGTGTCCATACGGCCCACATATGGTTGTAGTCAAACTGTGCTGGGTCCACCTTCGGGTGTATCAAGCCCTCGGGTGTCAACCCCAGACACCTAAGCAATAATGCACAGTCTAAACCTACTGGTACCCGTGCCTCGAGTTTGTCCAACACCGGACTACGTGCACGTCCGTAGCCCGCCTGGACCCGCACCGCTGTACCACTCAGCCGTCGCTTTGGTCGCTTACATCAGTCCAGTAATCGTGCCCCGCCCTAGCCTAGCCTCTAGGGTTGTGAATGATACCCAACTGGGATTACTGCTGGAACAGACCACGTTGCTAGGGTTTCCTAAGAGGGTTAAGTGTGGTTTAACCCCTCACTAATCATGGATTAAATTAGTTAAGTGTAACCAACAGTTCACCACTTAACCCCATTTAATCCCTCGTATCCCCAAAATTGGTTAAGTATTAGTGGGCCATGACTTAACCCTAATCTTGAGGCATTACTTAATTTAATTGTACCTTAACCTCTCACATTAGACTTTGTTGCGGTTACTAGTTAAGTCGGGCGGGTCCGGGTAGCTTTACACCACAACTTGGTCTAACCTCGGGTCCAAGGTACACATGACCAACTTCTCACATTGGGTCCTATTGTTTGTAGCAACTAGTTAAGCCGGTCGGTTCCGGGTAGGTTTACGCTACGAACTCAACCCAACCTCGAGTTGGCCACACTTATGTTTTCTAAGTGTCATGTCCACTTTATTTTCACAACATAATTACAAGTTTAACAAATACTTGGGTAGACCTAACTTAATAGGTAAATTCCCAAGGGGTAGACCTAACTTAATAGGTAAATTCCCAATCTTATATTTTCATGTATTTTAAGTTTTGCCCAAACCCCCCCCCCCCCCCAACGTCATTCTATCGCTTACATATTCGTCATAATGCATAAAGGATAGAAAGAGGGAACTTGGCACAACATACATGATAAATCTTACATATCATAATAAACATGCATAACATGATGGACTTGCATAACTTAGCATAGTGAACTTGCATAAACATGCATAACTTGTTAAACTTGCAAATCATGGCATAGTGAACATGCATAACTTATCAAACATGTGTAACATGGCATTGTGAACTCGCATAAGCATGCATAACTCATTAAACATGCATAACATAGCATAGTGAACTCGCATAAGCATGCATAACTCATTAAACATGCATAACATAGCATAGTGAACTCGCATAAGCATGCATAACTCATTAAACATGCATAACATAGCATAGTGAACTCGCATAAGCATGCATAACTTATTAAACATGCATAAATCCCAACTTTCATCACATATTAACTTTAGAGTTTCTAAAATGAAGGTAAGAGGGCTTAAAATTTTATGAAGACACAAATCTACTAATAAAGATTGAGAAGCCCTTTTATGCAAGCATTAAAAACCCAAAACAAAGCTCCAATTAACAAAAATCCCAAAAACTCTAGCTTAGCAAATAAAGCTTGCAACTTGATGATGTATGCAAGCTAATGATCATTCATACAACTTAGAAATGCTTGTATGAACATCAAAATCTTCATAGGAATGATTTTTGAAGAGGGTGGAGGCTAGGGTTTTTAGGTGGAGGCCATTTGAGAATTCAATTTGACATAGTTTAGTTGCTAGAATGAATAATGAGGTTTTAGGGTAGGATTAGGGGCTTATTTATAGAAGATTAGAGTGTTTTTAGCCCTAGGATTAACCCTAGGTTAGTTTAGGTCCGTCAGATTTAGGAATTCTCTAGAACCAAGCCACAAGACCAGACCAAAACCCAAAATGGTGCGCCAGGCAAAACTGCCCGGCCACCCCGTGTTGACAGGGCTGTCGACAGGGCAGTCGACACCCTTAGACCCCTGTCGACATGCCTGTCGACATGGGGGTCTGGGCGGGAGTTTTCCCGCCTGACGCCAGTTAGCCCTAATCCTTGTTTTTAATTTAAAATTTAAATCTGTTTTACTTAGGAATTTTCTAAAAGCTCCAATGGGCCTTAACTGGGTCATACGGACTCCGATTTTCGAAAACTCGGACTCTATTTCGCGTATTTTTCCGAGACGAACGCAATGGCATAGCCCGTTTCCCTTGATTCAGATTTTTGAATTAAATTCTGCCTCAATTAATGTTATAACAGGTTATTGAAAATACGGGTTGTTACAGTAACATCCTAGTTCTCTTTTTCCATAAGATTATGCTTGCCTGTATCTATCTTTTAAGTATATCTCCTTGATCCTATTCTTGATCATTAAGTAGAAACCAATGAATGTATACATGTATTTGAAACATGTTATGATTAATAGTTGCAGGTGGTTGCTCGTGGATGCATATACCCACACATTAGGTACTAGATCGGCCCAGTCACTTTCATATTCCATATGCATATATGTATTTGTATACGGATTGAAATTGATGTGTTATCATATGGATGTTGCATTTGTATGAATGATTGTGCACTCATGTAGAAGCTATAAAGTACGATTAGGAATAATTGCAAACATGATGGACTCATGGCACTGACATAATTCGCATTAAGGAGGTCAACTAAATCAGTAGACGCCTGATTTTGCATTAGATAAGGACATAAACACACACTATGCATATAATCATGAAAGCATTAGAAATCTTTTTAAGGACAATGGATGCCTGTGATTGGTGCTTGAGTAGATGGATGTTGGATGTTAGCATACATTCTTCTTAACTCAGAGATTTCGGGGACGAAATCCTTTAAGGAGGGGAGAATGTAACACCCCGTATTTTATGTGAATATTAAAATAACGAATTAACGAATGCTTAATTTTAAAAGTGGGAATTAAGTAAAATGGGTAGTGCCATTGCTTTCGTCTCGGAATTCTGCTTGAGATAGAGTCCGAATTTGCTAAAATGGATACAGTATGAAGAAGTTATGGAGGTTAGAAGATTTATGTTTAAATCAGAATTAAATAAATAATTAATAAATCAAAATTCGAAATTCAAACCAGCGAAAAGAAATGGGTAGGAAAATTCCCACCAAGGGTTGTCGACACAGGTGTCGACACCCTTATAAGGGAGTGGACATAGGTGTCGACCTCCCCCCTCCCCCCGTAGGGGTTCAACCCTTCTGATTATTCTGGACAATGATGATTTTCTGAGTTTTAGGGCTACGTGGCGACTTCTAATAGGCTTGATGATGCATTTTCTTGGACTGGATGGTTTGGATGGATCCAATGTTGATCTAAAGGCTCTAATTAATCCTACACATCTATATAAGCACATATAAACCTAAACCCTAACCTCATAACCCTATTCTATGATGCCACCATGTTGTCCATCTCTAAACTAGCATAGCCTCCTTTTCCCCAAACTAGAAATCAAATTGGAGAGCTTCAAATTAAGTAAAGGTTTTCCACTTCAATCAACAAAGAGAGATTAGAATCGCTACAACGTCAAATAATTCTCTCTTTCTAATCCTATCACTGTAAGTTCAGTTATTACTCAGATTTGAACACATAATATAAATCATGGCTGTAATGAATCGAATCTAGAACTATGCCTAATTGTAATGATAGCCAATTCCGATTCATTCTTATTCTTTTGTCAAATCTGAGATTACCTATGCCTATGAGGCTGTTACTAGTGATATAATTGAATCTATCTTGTTGTACATCAAATTGGTGATTCTTTTATGTTCAGTTCTATTGAATCTCTATGCCTATGATGTAACTTGCTCAGTTTGGTCATATTTATTGTTAATGTACAACAAATCTATTGGAACCATGATTCTTGTGTTTGGTACACCTTTACATTCTTATTCTCTTATGTCAATTCTTGCATTTCTTCTCTATTCCCCTTTTCGTTTTATTTTATGAATACTAGGTTCATTTGGAAACCTGGTTTGAATCTTTGTGTACGTGCGATTGTAATGCGGTGAATTGGGTATAACTTATTGGAGTAATTTTGGACATAACAAGTAAATGAGACATAACTTGAATTGACTACACTTGTGGATAATTGACATATAAACTTGGACATGTATGGTAAATATGTAATTTGGCCAAAAGATGAACATGCCTAACCCGAGGTTAGATTGAGCTGTGGTGTAAGGCTGCCCATAACCGCCCGGCACATCCAGCGACTGCAACAACAGATCTAATCTGAGAGGTTAGTGCATTAAGCCCCAAAACCCGAGTTAGAATGAGTTTGCGGTAGAAGTCTGCTCGGAACCGCCCAGCACATCCAACAACCGCAAACAACAATTCTAATGTGAGAGGTTGGTGCATTAATGAATGAATTAATGAACAGACATTCTAAGAATCGTAGGGTTAAGTTAACATAGGCAACACTTAACCAATGCAACATGCTAATTAAACAAATGAGTGGGGTTAGGTTAAATTGAGAACACTTAACCGTAATAACATGTTGGTTAGGAAACCCTAGTTACGGGGACCCATTTAAGAAGTAACCCACATAGATGTATCACGTAACCGTGAACTAGGTAGGGTGGGGCACGATTATCGGGCTGATTATAAGCGGTCAAAATAGCGGCGGGTGTTGCGTCAGTGTAGGTTCCGACGGAGTATAGGCGTGCACGTACACTGGGGTAGAAAAATCAGGTACTGGGCATCAGTAGTTATACACTGTGCATCTTGGATTGTGTCAGGTCGCCATCATAGGGATTGATACACCCCATGGTTGGTCTAGTACAGGTATCTACGAACAAGCGGGGCCGAATGACACAAGTAATAAATACATGCGAGTAGAAGCCGATCGATAAAGGGATCATTTTATTATGAACGCATGAGGCTAGTTGAAACAATTGTTCATAGGTGCAGTGAAATAGAAATGGGTGCGATAACATATTCAGTTTATCTTGCCTTACATTATCTTATTACTATAGTATTGTCTTACATTCGGTTTATTCATGTCATGACCCTTTTTCTTGTTTACATGCTGAAAATCACTGGGCTTAGTAGGCTTTATGTCTGACCCATTTTCTTTCTTCTTCATTTCTTCCGTTCCCACCCCCTCCCCCCTGTCTATAGGGAGGGAATACTTCAGCTTAGTTCAGACCTTTTCCAGCTTGAAGAGAGTAGATGTATTGCTTGGATTCTCTTTTCTTGGGCTACGCTATGGTTACACTTTTATTGGGGATTTATGCTGCTTTACTACTGTTTCATGATTCTTTATGCATTTGGACTTTTGAATCAAGACAAAGGTTTTATTGTAATGATTTGTAAGTTGCGTTTTGAGATAGTGGTTGTAACATTTTGACTAAACCACACTGCTTACGAAATAATTCCAGTTTTTACATTGTTTGTATGTCTGTCTTGTGATCTATCTGTATCTTTTACCTATAATGCTTCACCAAAGTTAATGCATTCCCTTTGTGAGTGACCTTAACGGAGGTGGGGTGTTTAAGTAATTCGCAAACTAAGTCTTAGCCTAATGCAAATAATGTTGAAATTACTGATAAATTGAAGCCAAAGAATGAGACACAGTTTAAGAATAAAATAATTCTAAGAATAAAAAGAAGGGTGCCTATTATTATTGTAACAAACCAGCCACTATGCCCGAGACTTTCATCTTCAAAAGAAACAATAAAAAACGAATGTGGTTGAAGAAAATCTTATGGCTGTTGTACAAGAGGCAAACTTTGTTAGTGGCATTGATAATGACAGGTGGCTCGATATTGGAGCGGCCATTCATTTTTGCAAAGATCGTAATATATTCAAGACTTATGAAGAGAATAATGAAGAATCCAGTGAAGTTACTGGTGCCAACAAAGTTACAAGCAAAGTTCTGGGAAAAGGCACAAATGAACTTACGTTAACCTCTGGGAAAGTTCTTACATTAGTCAATGTATTTTACGTACCCGATATGTGCAAGAATTTGATTTCTGGATACCTTTTCAACAAAGGAGGATTCAAGGCTGTGTATGAGTCTGATAAGTTAGTGTTGTCCATGAACAACAAATTTATTGAATAAGGATATTCTAGTAATGGCGTGATTAAGTTGAATCTAGTAAAGAAATCTTCTACATATGTTATTGATTCTATTAATTTATGTCATGGTAGATTAGGACATGTTAATTATAAATCTCTATAAAATATGCATAAATTAGGATTAATTTCTGATTGTGATTTC
This sequence comes from Allium sativum, assembly GCA_030737875.1. Classification (NCBI taxonomy): domain Eukaryota; kingdom Viridiplantae; phylum Streptophyta; class Magnoliopsida; order Asparagales; family Amaryllidaceae; genus Allium; species Allium sativum. Next base: position 1,047,899,419 of record CM060916.1, on the reverse strand, counting down.
GATTCTATCTCTAAATGTAAATATGTGTTCAAGCAAAAATACATCGGAAATCCTTTGAAACTATTGAAAGGAAAACTGGTTAGCTTAATTTGGTATATAGTAATGTGGGTGACTGAAAAAGTCATATCACAACCAATACTATATAACATTTATTGATATTTATACTAGATATGCATATGTATATCTAATGAAATCTAAAGGTGAGGCTTTTGATAAATTCAAAATTTACAAAGCATAAGTCAAAACACAATTAGGAGTTAAAATTAAAGTGTTACACTCAGATCGTGGTGGTGAATATTTTTCAAATGAATTTACTTTGTTTTGCAAAAAAATGGAATAGTTCACCAATGTACCACTCCATATACACCAAAACAAAATGGTGTTGCTGATTGGTAAAATAAAACATTCGTAGAAATGGTTAATGCCATGCTCATAAGTTCTAATTTTCCTTACAGTCTATGGGGTGACGCTATGCTATCTACATGTTACATTTTAAATAGAGTACCACTTAAAAAAAATTCCCCTAATGAATTAGGGTTTAATAGAAAACCTAACTTTACTAGACTTAAAGTTTGGGATTGCTTACCATATGTTAGAAAACAAGACCCTAGATGACCAAATTTAGGTAATAAGGCATTTAAGTGTGTTTTCATAGGATATTCTCTTAATAGTATACTTTATAGGTTCTTATTCTTGACAGCGTAGAAGTTATAGAATCGGTAGATGCAGAATTCTTTGAAAATCAAACTGTTGAGAATCCATTGAGATCATCTAGTTTAGAACCAACTATGACTAATGACTTCAATGACGATGAATATGCTCCTTACACCACATTGAGATCATCTAGTTTAGAATCCATTGAGATCATCTAGTTGAGAATCCATTGAGATAGTAATACTGAACACAGAAGAAGTAAAATAGTGAGAATAGAAAAGGACTATGGTCCTGACTTCATAACATATCATGTAGAAGGCAATAAGGACGAAGCCCTTAATGTAACAAGATATGTAATGAACATCGATGATGATCCAAAAACTTATTCTGAAGCAATGAGTTCTAGAGATTCTAATTTCCGGAAAGAAGCTATCAATGGTGAAATGAATTCCATAATGTTAAACCAAACTTGGTTTTTAACTGATTTACCTCCTGATGCTAAATCTATTGGATTTAAATTCATATTCAAGAAAAAGTTGAATACAAATGGATCCATTGATAAATTTAAAACCAGATTAGTTGCTAAGGGATGTAAACAAGGACAATGCGTAGATTATTTCGATACATATGCTCCAATTGCTCGCATATCTTCCATACGCTGTTTAATAGCACTTGTTTCAATTCATAATTTGGTCATACATAAAATGGATGTAAAGATAGTTTTTCTAAATGGAGATTTAGAAGAAGAGATATACATGGAACAACCTGAAGGTTTCATAACCATAGGCAAAGAAAAGAAAGTTTGTAAATTAGTAAAATCTCTTTATGGCCTGAAGTAAGTTCTCAAGCAATGGCATGAGAAGTTTGATAAAGTTGCATTGTCATTTGGATTCATTGTTAATGATGTAGACAAATGTATTTATAGAAAATCGGATAATAATGGTTATGTAATGATAAGTTTATACATTAATGACATGCTAATATTTGATTCCAAATATCATGTGTGAATGAAACGAAGAAGTTTGCATCTTCTAAATTTAATATGAAAGATCTAGGAGAGGCGATGTAATTCTGGGAATTAAAATCATTACGAATGCGGGGGAGTAATTACAAACTCAAACTCATTACATTGAGAATTTTCTAAAAGAAATATGGTCATTATGATGAAAAGCCAGCATTAAATACTTTAGATCCAAGTATCAAATTAGAACAAAAAAACACTGGACGTACCATATCCCAACTTGAGCATTCTAGTGTTATTGGGAGTCTTATGTATGTTATGCATTGCACTACAATAGACATCGCACATGCTATAAGTTTATTGTGTCGATTTATGAGTGATTCAGGTTTCGAACACTGGAAAGGCATTTCGAAAATTTTAGCTTATTTGAAAGGAACCATCAACTATGGTTTATCTTATAAAGGATATCTTGTTGTAATAGAAGGATATAGTGGTGCAACCAGGAACAATGTAGAATCCAAATTCAAGTCTACGACTAGATGGATTTTTACATTAGGAGGTGCTGCCGTGTCTTGGTCTTTCAAGAAGAAGACCTATATATCTAATTCGAATATGTTGTCAGAATTGATTGCATTAGCAGATACATGTAAGGAAGCGGAATGGCTTAGGAATTTATTAATGGAAATACCATTGTGGAAGAAGCCATCTCCAGCAGTCTTGATTAACTGTGATAATCAAGCAACAATAAATAATATCTCCACTAAGACATATAATGGAAAGTCTAGACATGTCAGACTAAGACATCAAATGGTAAGACAGTTACTCAAAAGTAGATTTATAACTGTTGACTACATAGAAACGAAGAAAAACTTGGCTGACTCACTTACAAAAGGTCTTCAAAAGCCAATGGTTTCTATAAAGTCAAAAGAAATAGGACTAAGGTCTGTGAATGAAGATGATCATCCTTAACAGAAACCCAACTTATGTCTTGAAAAGGATATACAAAGTTCAATGGTACCGACTAGTTAAGAGTATGACTATGGAACACTTAATCAATTATTCCATAATGTTTAGTGCTGGATTCTACAAGAATGAACAATGGATGGATAAAAGTTCTTAATAAGTCTAGAAACCATAAAAGGTGTATCGCAGAAACACCTTAAGAGAATTACTGGTATGAGTATGGAAATCAGGACGTTTCCTAGAAAAGTAAAACCGCGTTCTAAAGTAGACATATGAACAAGGATTAAAGAACATGGCCATTAATGTGTTGAGCAATACATAACACTCTAACTAAGGAATAAAACATGTGTGATTGTTCCGATTTTATCATTAAGGAATACTTGGTTCAAGATTTGTTCACCATAGAATCTCAATAGAAGTTTGAATAGTTTACGCTAAGTCAAGGTTCAAATCCAAAAGATACCTTTATATATTGTTTCCACGATGATGCAAAACTTGATCTTAGGGCTACATAGGCTTGATCCTACTTGGGTATGTAGGAACTCACACTAATGATTCAGCCATCCACTTTATTCATTTTTCTTTATTTTGAAAATTGGGAGAGATTGTTAGAAATTTTTCAAAACATGGTTTTGGGCATGGGTTTGGTTTTTGAAGAGGGAAGAAAGAAGGAAGAAGGAAGAAGGAATGGGAAAATGTATTAGTCCCACATCATTAAATTGGAAAAGGTAGGCCACTACTTAAGGGACCTTCTCACAAGTGTGTTGGGGCCTTAGGCACCCAAATGTTTACTTTGTTGTGAGGAGGGGACCATGCATCACTATACAACACGTGCGCGCGCCTCCACCATCTGTCCATCTGTAACACCCCGTCATTTTAAAGAACATTAAAATGAAAAACTTAAGAATACTTAATTAAACATTGATAATTAATAAAAACGGATTGTGCCATTACGTTCGTCTCGGAATTCTGCTTAAGACAGACTCCGAATTTGCGTAAAAAACAGACATCTTATGAGGAAGATATTAAGGTTTGAAGTTTGTATATGCACAAGAGAATTATATATAAACAAAACCAATCAAAAAAGTTCAAAATCTGAGACGCGGGATAGAGCGGGAGTTTAGAACGTTAGGGGTCGAACCCACCTTTAGGGTGTCGACATGGGTCAACACTACAACAGGGGTGTAGATACCCATGTCGACACACCCCCCGATCCAAGGCTGATTCAATTCTGTGTATGTGGACTTGTTTTCTGACCAGATTCGTTGACTCTAGGCTATAAATAGGACCATAATCCCATTTTTTTATTCATATAAATCAATGGCGACAACGAGGTAGTGCCACAACATAGTTTGACCTAGCCTACTTCTTCTTCGACAACAAGTTATTCATATTCATAGATCTGTGCTACAACATTTGCGATTAATTAACTGTCCTTAAGATCCAATCACAGTGAGTTTATGTTATTATTAGATATAAACACTTAAAGGTTATCTTGACATGTCTATGAATTTACAATAACCTGTGACTCTTTCAATCATATCAAATCTACAATAACTTGTGTATCTAATTTACTGTTTAGATCTCATATGTCTATTCATGATATCCTTATTCTGCTAGTTTGCTTAATCATGTCACCTTATGCTTATTATGATATTTTTCCTAATTATGTCATCTTATGCCAGTTTTCATTTGTTATGCATATTCTTATTCTCTGCTTCCCCTTTTCCCTTTTGGTTTTTATAGCCAGGCTACCTTCGAGCCTAGGCCTATCGCTGAAATATGTGAATGCATGAAATTGGGAATGGTTAATTTGGGAGCATAATTCATAGTGTAAAACATGATTTGGAATTTTAGGCATAATTTGTACCTTGAGCCAAAACTCGAGATTTAGGGGCATAATCTAGATCTTGATCTAAACTTGGGGCATAACTTGTATCGCAGATCGGATGGAGAATTGGTGCATAATAAACATGAAAATTGGTTAAAAATGAAAATGCCTAGATTTACAATAATTAGAAACTGCAACCGCTCTTAGACACAAGGTTAGATTATACTTGTGGTAGAAGCCTACCCGGAACCGACCGGCATATCCAGCATCCGCAAGTGGTAAATTAAATGTGAGGGGTCTAAGTGCATAAATACGTAACATGCTAAGACACGAGGTTAAGTCCGACTTGTGGAAGAAGTCTGCCCGGATCCGCCCGGCATATCCAGCATCCACAAATGGTAGGCTTAATGTACGAGGTCCAGCGCATTATAACCATAAATGATTAAATGGTAATGAACTTGTAACACTTAACCTATTTGAATCCATAGGGATTACATGAACATGTTAACTTGATTAGGGGTTAAGTAAACTTGCTTGAATCAGTGGGAGGATTAAGTAAATCCTGGGGTCGTGGGTAATATTTATATATATAGGCCCACAAACTTAACCTGTTGTGGGTTATGCAATCTTTGTTACACTGGTAGGCACAACCTGTGGAAATCCTAGCAGTGGGGATGCAAGCCTAGAGGGAGCTTGTATCATCTGGTATGTGGGATCCGTTTCAGTAATAACCCATACTAGGTATCAAACGAGTACTCCGAACTAGGTCATAGTCGGGGCATGCTTACTAAGTTGATTATAAGAGGTCACTTTGGAAAAGGTGTCTGACGGTGCATTCCATCGGGGTCATTTGCGTGCATTAGTCCGCCTGCTCGGGAAAATAAGACGTTGTGACATCATTAGATATGGTTGTGCACATCTTGTTAACAACGGCTTGCCACTTTAGAAAGCGATACATCCTAATGTTGGGCCTACGCAGGGTATCTACGGAGTTAGGGAGCCGATCGATTGGGGGTAGTAATTAGGGTACATCTAGTCTTGCTTATGTGGGAGCGCGTTATTATCATTAGGGGTAACATCGGTAAGTTCAGTTGGGCTACCTGTTATTGTACGGGGTAAAACCTTTCACTGGAAGTACACCTAAGTCTACCATCTTGTACTTGTTGGGGATCATCTTGTTCTTGCTATACAAGTAATGGTGCAGAGAAAAGTATTAGAGAAGCGCAATACATGTTCTGTTTATCTTGTTTACCTTGTTATACCTGCCTTATGACTCTGTTATCTCTCTCCAACTTATAAGCTTGTCATGACTCTTTAACTTATTTATATGCTAAAAGTAACTGGACTCGCCAGTCTTTATGTCTGGCCCATTTTGTTTCTTCTTCTTTCTCTTCCGTTCCCCCTCCCTGGTTCTTAGGATGAGAATACTCAAGCATGATCATGATTCTTCTTTCATTCTGCTTGGAGCGGCTTAGATGTACTGCTTGATTTCATATCTTCTCTACCATGGCTATATTTTGGGGATTACGTTCTTTTATGCTCTGATCATGATTTTTTTACATGGTAGAAGTTTTAATTTTTTTCAGTATTTTAGACTCATGATGTAACCATGTTTTAAACCACGTTGTTTTCTATTCAATAAAGTTTTAAATTACTCTATTATTTTATGTATACCTTGAAATGTTTCTGTTTCTGTTTACCTATAACGCTTCCAGAAACGTAATGCATTCTTATAAAGAGTGGCATTAATGGACGTGGGTTGTCACATTTGGTATCAGAGGTGAAGGTTACCAGAACGGATAAAAGATTTTGTAAATTGTTTTCAAAAAGGTTTTAAAAGAAAGCATTTTTCAAAAGAAAAGTCAGATTTAAAAAACATATTCCCCAAATCGATATGTAATATCGTTTGATTCTCTATTTGAATCCCTTTTTTCCTTTCCTTTTCAGCATGTCTTGGAAACCAAATATTCCTAACGGCGTTACGATACCAGGTTGGTTCCGTAGGTACCCTAAGGCCATGGCGCCTGCCAGAGGTCATGCAGACGTTCCTCCCCCAGCAACACCCAGTGTTCCTCCTCCTCCTCCGTGTGCTGATAATTTCTCTAAGATATGCAAAGATTTCTGTGCTATGAGCGAAAAGCCATTCCGAGGAACGGAGACTTTTGTAGAAGCAAGGAATTGGCTTAAAGAGACAGAGGATTTGTTTGGAATTTTTTAAGTTCACGATCGTAGGAAGATTCAATTGGCAGATTTGCAGTTGAAAGATGAGGCTTCATTCTGGTGGAAAGTGACACAAGCAGGACATCCAGTTAAGACTTGGGATGATTTCCGACATAGTTTCTAAATGAAGTTTCTCTCTCACGTCGAGCAAAGTTTGCAAATGGAAAGGTTTTTGGCACTTAAGCAAGGAGCCATGTCTGTGAAAGAGTATGTTAATAAGTTTAACTAATTGGTGAGGTTTGGTTTGGAGCTAGTGAGTACCCCGCACAAGAAAGCTTTGAGGTTAGCTAGAGGATGGAATGAACCCCTCCATGGGTTTACTTTGTCTCGTATTCTGTGGGAGCAACTTTTGAGAAACTCGTTGATTTGGCATTGATGAATGAAGAAGATAAATGTGAAAAGTAAGAAGCTAAGGCTGGGGAAACACAAAATAAGAAAGTGTGGCCTAAGAAAGAACAACAACAACAAAAGAAGGGCGGAAAGAACAACAAGGCTCGAGATAAGAGGAAGTGTCATAATTGCGGACGCGGGGGTCACTTGATCAAGGACTGCAAAAGAAAGAAGAATGTTTTATTAATTGTGGAGATGTCGGACACTTTTCTAACGAGCGCCCAAATAAGCAAGGGAAAGGCCAAAGGGCAGGATCTTTGGGGGGGGGAGGGGGCAGGTGCAGGCTCTCATGGCCGGTGCGCCGGATAGAGGTAGGAAAGTTTCCGTCGAAGGTTTGATTTATCTTTCCAATCATCCTATTAGAACTCTTTTTGATTCGGGTGCTTTGCATTCGTTTATATCTGATTCTGTGGTTGAGTCTCTACACCTTAGTAGTATGGTTTTGGATCCTATGGTTGTGTCAAACCCTATTGGTGGTACGGCTAATCAGTCTATGATTTGTCGGGGTTTGAGATATTTGTCTTTGGCGTCGAGTTTGAGTGCGACGCATATGTGCTTGGTTTCAAGGGCTATGGTCTAATTCTAGGGATGGATTGGCTAGCCATGTATGGTGCCATTCTGGATTGTGAGAGGAGGGTCGTTAGACTTTTGACTTGCCGTTGGAGGACCATCGAGATTTCTTGTGACCCTAAGGGGTCTGTCATGCTTAGTTTCCTAGAGTTGCTTGATGCATCTATTTGTGATTTACGATCTATACCAGTAGTCTTTGAGTATCCTGATGTTTTTGAGGAGGTTTGAGGCTTACCTCTGAGGTGCAAGATTGATTTCTGTATAAACTTGGTGGACAATGCAAGGCCAGTTGCATTGCCTGTGTGCCATATGGCTCTAAGAGAAAGGTGGGAGCTCAGCAAGCAAGTAGGGGAGCTACTTGAGAAAGGGTTTATTGGGCAAAGTATATCTTAATGGGTTGCTCCGGTGGTATTCTCCACTAAGGCGGATGGTTCGCTTTGCTTATGTGTGGATTATAGAGCTGAATAAACTCACTAAGAAAAATAGGCACCCACTTCCGAGGATAGATGATCTGTTTGACCAGCTTGTTGGTGTATCTATTTTCTCTCAGTTAGACTTGGCCACGGGGCTTCATCAGTTGAGGGTGGCCAAGGATAGTATAGACAAGACCGCTTTTAAAACTCTAGATGATTTCTTCAAGTGGCTCGTTATGCATTTTGGGTTGACGAATGCATCTTCCTATTTTGTTGATCTGATGAGTAGGGTGTTTCAGGAGTTTCTAAACAAGTTCGTTGTGGTCTTTGTCGATGACATCTTGATTTTCTCGAAGAGCGAGGAAGAGCATGCTCTACATTTGAGAGAGGTTTTGTGTAACACCCCGCCTCCGCTAGGGTCACTCGCAAAGGAATGCACTAGCTTTAGAGGGGCATTATTGGTAAACATGCACAGAAATATCACAAGACAGAACATATAAAATAGCGGGAGTAAAATCGAACTTTCATAAACATGAATACATAAGGTCTAAAGCCTTTTACATCAGAGTACATCAAAACCTGTCTTGCAATAGTAAAGAAGCATAAAGACTTTTTCATAAATTATTCCCCAAATAAAAACAGTAAAGTAGCCATAGCCAGGAAAAGTCCAAGCCATCTATGATGACCTTCAAGCAGAAGAAGTCCGAACTAAACAGCAGTGTTTCCTCCCTGTAACTTGGGGGGGAGGGGGGAAACGGAAGAAAAGACGCGAAACAAAACGGGTCAGTCAAAAAGACTGAGTAAGCCCTATCTACTATTAGTATAAAAACTAGTAAAGCTAACTGACATGAGAAACTGAGATGAAAATAAGCATGATAAAAAGATAGATAAGCTAAATCAAAATAACAGGATGAACTACTGAACTCAGATAAACTAAGATGTCATGATAAATTACGATGTCAAGACAAAACAAGGTATCACATCGTCAGGTCCCTATCAAGTATAATATCCCAAGATATCTATCACGTATAACGTCCCATGGTATCTATCCTGTGTATCTGCTCTGCACCTACCGTACTAGTATCCCAACTGTATTACGTGTTATCCGTGAATGACCCTTACTCAAAAGTCGTGTAATGGTCCCTGTCAACCTAATATGCCGCATATATAGGTTACTCAACTCATATGTTTCTTTCCATGTATAAGTTCAGTTCTTTGCCGTAGGCTGTACGGGCTTTCCCATGTAAACGGTTTATCCTTGAAGTTGTTTTGGACTGCAAACCTTGATCTAGTTGTGTTTCCTTACCATGAACTATCGCGCGTCCACTTAGGATTTATGCCACCTAGGACCGCTAGGGATTATGCTACCTAATGAACGTTTCCGTGTCTCGGTTTTGGTTTTGGCCACCTAGGACCACTAGGGATTACGCCACCCGTCAACCGCGCCCTTGATCCCACGTATGTATCGTGAATCGTTTTCCATGTCTAGATGCACATGTTCCCCAATGTGCCATCCGAGTTCCGTGCCAGGGCAAATCAAGAAATACGGAACTCGGTCGGGAGCTTTAAATCGTCTGCCGATGCAGATATCAAGGTCTGTTTTTGTACCCGTGGCTATGGTCCCACGTGACCCCTCCCTCAACTACTGAAAGGCAATCCAAGAAAAATCATGTATAAGAACCACTCCACGGCCCCACTATAGCCCACTTCCCTACGGGCCTACCTCACCCATGACTCGATAGCAAGCACATGGTCTGTTGGGGGTTCTCTGCCTTTCCGTACGTACACGATTGACTAAAGATGGTAGGTAGTCGGCGATGTGCTATCCAGGGCAAAAACAAGAATCGTCGACTCCACGCTAATCCATCCCAGTCTTTAGGTTGCTCGCATAGCAACCAAGGCATACTCTTGGTCCTTCTAACGCAGACCTTAACCTCTCATGGGCCTAGTATAATTACCTGGCAGCCCACAGAGGGATCCCAAGAATATCCTCACGTCTCCCGAAGCTTCCACTTCGGCACCCAGTGCGCTGGAGCTTTTATCCAAGTCAGATAACTTGCTCCCCCTCGTATACTAAGCGATGAACTACCGTATCAGGTTACTCATCGTTTTGAGAATTAGTCCTATGTCCTTAGCTAAGAATTATTACTTAGTTACCCTTAACTAAGGTTTACCACTTAGCTTCCTTTCCCGTTATCCTTGATTAACCACGGTTTTCTACCTAGTTCTTCTAGCTAGGGTTTGTCTATTGGGTTAAGTGTTATCATTCAAGTCCATGACTTAACCCGCCCACGAATCACGTCAAAGATTGGCTAAGTATTTAAGTTCAAGACTTAGTCCCACAAGTTGGTTAAGTGTACCCAGAGGCTCATGACTTAACCCTATCAAGTCAAATTGGTCAAGTACTAGCTTACCTTAATCCTATCGGATTATCTTGCTAGATCGATTAAGCATAGATTATCTTAATCCCATCAAATTATCGAGTCAGATTGGTTAAGTATAGGTTGGCTTAACCCCATCCTCTAATCGTACTACAATGGTTAAGTGTATTCTAAAAAGGTCTTGTGACTTAACCTTATCAGGTCCGCGTATTAGATTGGTTAAGTGTAAGTTACTTAACCCCATCAAATCATCATGTATAATTGGTTAAGTATAAGTTGCTTAACCCCATTAAATTATCACGTTAAGTTGGTTAAGTATTGGTTACTTAACCTCATTGAATTACCGAGTTTAAATTGGTTAAGTGTTTAACTTAACCCCATCGAATTACCGTGTTTAGATTAGTTAAGTGTGGATTACTTAACCCCATCTAATTACCGTGTCGGATTAGTTAGGTGCAAATTTCTTAACCCCATCCCCTAATCATCTTGTATGGTTAAGTGTCATTAAGAAAACTTACTTAACCTTGCCAAATTATCATGTTGGATTGATTAAGTGTTGGTTAACTTAATCCCCGTCCACTAGTCGTATAAAAATGGTTAAGCGTCATTAGGCAAATCAAATCACTTAACCTACCCAACCTTGTCATGTTTTGTTAAGTATCATTAGCCTAACCAATTTGCTTAACCCATTTACCCATGTCATATTTGGTTAAGAGTCATTAATCAAATTAACTTAACCCTATCATGTGGCATTAATTACTTAATGCACCCCAACCTCTCACATTAGACTTTGTTGTGGTTACTAGTTAAGCCGGTCGGTTCCGGGTAGCTTTACACCACAACTTGTTCTAACCTCGGGTTCAAGCACAACATGACCAACTTCTCACATTGGGTCCTATTGTTTGCAACTACTAGTTAGGCCGGTAGGTTCCGGGTAGTTTTACGTTGCAAACTCAACCCAACCTCGAGTTGGCCACTTTCATGTTTAGTCTAGTGTCATGTTCATAGTCAAGTTTTCAAGCAATTGGGTAGACCTAACTTAATAGGTAAATTCCCAATGGGTAGACCTAACTTAATAGGTAAATTCCCAAGCTTATGTTTTTATGCATACTTACATGTCAACTTCCATGTTATACTTCAAGTCATGTTTTCAAGTATAAACACATGTCATATTTAACGTTACATGTTGTCATGTTTATACCCATTTACCCAAGTCATATTCATGTCATTATGTTTCCCCATAATGTGACCCCAACGCTTTTTAAACTAGCATATACGTTCGCAACCACGTGATGGATTAAAATAAGAGACTTGGCAAAGGAATGACAAAAATGGGTATTAAGCCACAAGTTAATCATGGTGGCAAATGAGGCACAAATGTGTTCATTAGCTTGCATGTTACATTCTTAAGCCTCAAAAACATGCATCAACCCAAACTTGGTACATAAGCAAATCATGGTGACAAAAGACATGGAATGATGGCTAGAAACTCGCATATATCATCATATAAGGATTATGACTTCATATGCAAGTTGACATAATGATTATGAAGATTCTCATGTTGCATAATGCAACATTTCAACATAAAGGTTGTGGCTTTTAACTCATAAGATCAAGATAATGACTTCATAAACTTGCATAACATGATAGCATGCATCATTCTAATTAATCAAACCCAAACTTTCAACATGAACATTTAACTTCATAGTTAATATCTAAGAGTAGGGAAGGGCTTACATTGCTATGAAGGCCTAAATCGATTAAACTAAAGCTTATGATGAAGCCTATGCATGCCATCACCCAAAAACCCAAAGATGGATGCTCCAAATCACTAAAAACACCATCTTTATGAACAAAGATCAAAGCTTTTGTCTTGAAATCAACTTGAGGGGCTCTCATACTAACATAGGGACTCTCTAATACTCTCATGTTCATGAAACCCCTCATAGAAATGAAGTGGAGGCTAGGATAGTTGAGTGGAGGCCATGAGAGTAGAAATTTTGCCATAGTTTAGTTACATGAGTGAATAATGAGGGTTTAGGGGAGGGTTAGGGGCTTATTTATAGAAGATTAGGCTAGTTAGGACCCTTAGATTAATCCTAGGATAGATCCCAGCCCTCAAAAATCGTCACAAGCCTCCAAAACAAGACCAAGGGCCAAAACAGGTGCACCAGGCCAGCCAGGGTCAAGCCAGAAGGCTGTGCAGGTTTCTGGCTCGACACAGGCGCACTTCCCAAGTGCGCCAGTGTATTTTTGTGCTGGCGCACTTCACAAGTGCGCCAGTGCATTCTGGCTTGTTTTCGGTTTTTCTGCCTAACTTCGTTCGTCCATATCTTCTTCATACGGACTCCGATTTACGAAATTTCGGACTCTATTTCGCGTATTTTTCCGAGACAAACGCAATGGCGCAAACCGTTTATCCTGATTCAGATTTTACAATTTAATTCTGCCTTGATTCTTGTCTTAACACGTTGCTAAAAATTCGGGTTGTTACATCCTCCCCAACTTAAAGGATTTCGTCCCCGAAATTTCCAAGTTAGGAAGAACGTATCCTACCATCTGTCATCCATCTACTCAAAACATCATCCACAAGCAACCATTGTCCTTAGATGATTTCTAATGCTGTATGAATATATGCAAAACGTGTGTGTACATGTTCCTTAGCTAATGCTAATGATCAAGCCTGAATAATCTTTCTAATGCAAAATATGTATAGTGCCATGAATCCAACATGTATGCAAATAGTCCTAGCCATATAGGTACTATATGCGTGCACAATCATTCATTCATATGCAACAACCGCATGATAATACATTCGATTTCATCCATAAACAAGTATAAATACTCGTGCATATGCAATATGAAATGTGACCGAGTCGAGCTAGTATCTAATGTGTATTCGCGCATCCACGAGCAACCACTTGCAACCACTTGCAACCATATCAATCATAACATGTTTCAAATACATGTTTACATCCATAGGGTTCTACCTAGGATTCCCTGGAACAGGGTCGAGAAGAAAAACAAGACAAACTCCTTACGGGGTTTGTAACAGAAAATAGGACCGAGAGGATGTCCACAAAAGATAGCCTACAAGTAAGCTCTACAGAAAACAGGGATCAAGGAGATACTCCCAAAAAGAGATATCATGCGCGTATCTAGTCTTTGACCATCAAAGTCGTACTTCCTTGAGCTCAATTCCATTGTGCCTTGACCGTCTTTTAACTTCGCGATTTCGTAGCTTCTTATTTCCTGTTTCCATAACATGAGCTGGAACTCATTTCTTCGTCGCCTCTCGTTCCACTTGCACTTATCCTCTTTCTAGAATACTTGACGCAAACATGACTGCGTACTCATGATCTCATGCAAGCCTTCCAAAATTCACTAGTGAACCTTGGATCTCGTACCATAAGGTATTCCACGTAGAAAAACTTTCTCTTGAAAGTAAACAGATGCCAACCAGGTTATCAAGCGCACTTACTAGGGTGACTTCTATAACCCATGCATAAGTGAAATAGACCATCCGTCTCATCGGCGAACGCCACTCGATCGGGCTTCAAATTTCCAATAAAGGCATCCAGGGATTCTAAGTAACTAGTCATGACAGAACCTCAAAAAGGTTACACGATACTTCGAGGGTATTACCAAGGCTAGTCAAAAGTCTAACTACCCTCCTATCAAAACCGGGAGTGGCACCCCTTACTGGATAACCACTTCATCCCTAGAATCAATCCATAACTTATAAACATAAGCATTATTTCCAAACTCAACACTTGGCATAGACATTCTCAAATCCAAACAAGTCATGTATACATGGACTGACTCTCCAATAGGACTTTGAGACAAAAATTAGGATTCTCTATTACGCTAGTACTTAAGGTGCAGAGACTCAACTATCGAAGCAGACTTAATTGATACCATGATCAAAACAAAGTCCTAACGGGATGATAGAGAAGAAAAGCTAAACCTTTAACAAGATCGTTACCCTCCTTCCGAGGTACCCTAGAAATGAGAGCATACTATTGCCCTCCCGATGATCTTGTCCTTGTCCCATGATACTTAACTATCCACCCCGTTTCACCATGCCAAAGGTACTCTCTCATCATGGGTTTCATTGTTCATCTTTCTCTATCATTCTGGGTTGAGCCATACCAACAAGTTGTTCATCCTTAAACTCGCACCCTTTATCCTCTTTCTCACTATCCTTTCTTATAACGCGGCCACTGGTCTCTCGAGAACCACCTCCATCGCATGGAAAGCACTTCCGTAGATAGAAAAGACTAGTCGCAGTTAAAACCACTGTGACTACAGATGGAGGAAAGAAAGGAAAAGAGATTCAATCAAGGAAACAAGGATAATGCTAATGGCCTTTGGGGAATAGCCTTTTCTTTTTAAAAGAAAACTTTCTTGAAAAATGCTTCTTTATAAACGATTTTCAAATAGTTTTCAGAAGGTCTTTAATAACTTTTGCCCAGTCTGGTAACCTTCTGCTCTGATACCAAATGTAACACCCCGCCTCCGCTAGGGTTACTCGCAAAGGAATGCACTAGCTTTAGAGGGGCATTATTGGTAAACATGCACAGAAATATCACAAGACAGAACATATAAAATAGCGGGAGTAAAATCGAACTTTCATTAACATGAATACATAAGGTCTAAAGCCTTTTACATCAGAGTACATCAAAACCTGTCTTGCAATAGTAAAGAAGCATAAAGACTTTTTCATAAATTATTCCCCAAATAAAAACAGTAAAGTAGCCATAGCCAGGAAAAGTCCAAGCCATCTATGATGACCTTCAAGCAGAAGAAGTCCGAACTAAACAGCAGTGTTTCCTCCCTGTAACCTGGGGGGGGGGGGAAACGGAAGAAAAGAGGCGAAACAAAACGGGTCAGTCAAAAAGACTGAGTAAGCCCTATCTACTATTAGTATAAAAACTAGTAAAGCTAACTGACATGAGAAACTGAGATGAACATAAGCATGATAACAAGATAGATAAGCTAAATCAAAATAACAGGATGAACTACTGAACTCAGATAAACTAAGATGTCATGATAAATTACGATGTCAAGACAAAACAGGGTATCACATCGTCAGGTCCCTATCAAGTATAATATCCCAAGATATCTATCACGTATAACGTCCCATGGTATCTATCCTGTATATCTGCTCTGCACCTACCGTACTAGTATCCCAACTGTATTACGTGTTATCCGTGAATGACCCTTACTCAAAAGTCGTGTAATGGTCCCTGTCAACCTAATATGCCGCATATATAGGTTACTCAACTCATATGTTTCTTTCCATGTATAAGTTCAGTTCTTTGCCGTAGGCTGTACGGGCTTTCCCATGTAAACGGTTTATCCTTGAAGTTGTTTTGGACTGCAACCCTTGATCTAGTTGTGTTTCCTTACCATGAACTATCGCGCGTCCACTTAGGATTTATGCCACCTAGGACCGCTAGGGATTATGCTACCTAATGAACGTTTCCGTGTCTCGGTTTGGGTTTTGGCCACCTAGGACCACAAGGGATTACGCCACCCGTCAACCGCGCCCTTGATCCCACGTATGTATCGTGAATCGTTTTCCATGTCTAGATGCACATGTTCCCCAATGTGCCGTCAGAGTTCCGTGCCAGGGCAAATCAAGAAATACGGAACTCGGTCGGGAGCTTTAAATCGTCTGCCGATGCAGATATCAAGGTCTATTTTTGTACCCGTGGCTATGGTCCCACGTGACCCCTCCCTCAACTACTGAAAGGCAATCCAAGAAAAATCATGTATAAGAACCACTCCACGGCCCCACTATAGCCCACTTCCCTACGGGCCAACCTCACCTATGACTCGATAGCAAGCACATGGTCTGTTGGGGGTTCTCTGCCTTTCCGTACGTACACGATTGACTAAAGTTGGTAGGTAGTCGGCGATGTGCTATCCAGGGCAAAAACAAGAATCGTCGACTCCACGCTAATCCATCCCAGTCTTTAGGTTGCTCGCATAGCAACCAAGGCATACTCTTGGTCCTTCTAACGCAGACCTTAACCTCTCATGGGCCTAGTATAATTACCTGGCAGCCCACAGAGGGATCCCAAGAATATCCTCACGTCTCCCGAAGCTTCCACTTCGGCACCCAGTGCGCTGGAGCTTTTATCCAAGTCAGATAACTTGCTCCCCCTCGTATACTAAGCGATGACCTACCGTATCAGGTTACTCATCGTTTTGAGAATTAGTCCTATGTCCTTAGCTAAGAATTATTACTTAGTTACCCTTAACTAAGGTTTACCACTTAGCTTCCTTTCCCGTTATCCTTGATTAACCACGGTTTTCTACCTAGTTCTTCTAGCTAGGGTTTGTCTATTGGGTTAAGTGTTATCATTCAAGTCCATGACTTAACCCGCCCACGAATCACGTCAAAGATTGGCTAAGTATTTAAGTTCAAGACTTAGTCCCACAAGTTGGTTAAGTGTACCCAGAGGCTCATGACTTAACCCTATCAAGTCAAATTGGTCAAGTACTAGCTTACCTTAATCCTATCGGATTATCTTGCTAGATCGATTAAGCATAGATTATCTTAATCCCATCAAATTATCGAGTCGGATTGGTTAAGTATAGGTTGGCTTAACCCCATCCTCTAATCGTACTACAATGGTTAAGTGTATTCTAAAAAGGTCTTGTGACTTAACCTTATCAGGTCCGCGTATTAGATTGGTTAAGTGTAAGTTACTTAACCCCATCAAATCATCATGTATAATTGGTTAAGTATAAGTTGCTTAACCCCATTAAATTATCACGTTAATTTGGTTAAGTATTGGTTACTTAACCTCATTGAATTACCGAGTTTAAATTGGTTAAGTGTTTAACTTAACCCCATCGAATTACCGTGTTTAGATTAGTTAAGTGTGGATTACTTAACCCCATCTAATTACCGTGTCGGATTAGTTAGGTGCAAATTGCTTAACCCCATCCCCTAATCATCTTGTATGGTTAAGTGTCATTAAGAAAACTTACTTAACCTTGCCAAATTATCATGTTGGATTGATTAAGTGTTGGTTAACTTAATCCCCGTCCACTAGTCGTATAAAAATGGTTAAGCGTCATTAGGCAAATCAAATCACTTAACCTACCCAACCTTGTCATGTTTTGTTAAGTATCATTAGCCTAACCAATTTGCTTAACCCATTTACCCATGTCATATTTGGTTAAGAGTCATTAATCAAATTAACTTAACCCTATCATGTGGCATTAATTACTTAATGCACCCCAACCTCTCACATTAGATTTTGTTGTGGTTACTAGTTAAGCTGGTCGGTTCCGGGTAGCTTTACACCACAACTTGGTCTAACCTCGGGTTCAAGCACAACATGACCAACTTCTCACATTGGGTCCTATTGTTTGCAACTACTTGTTAGGCCGGTCGGTTCCGGGTAGTTTTACGTTGCAAACTCAACCCAACCTCGAGTTGGCCACTTTCATGTTTAGTCTAGTGTCATGTTCATAGTCAAGTTTTAAAGCAATTGGGTAGACCTAACTTAATAGGTAAATTCCCAATGGGTAGACCTAACTTAATAGGTAAATTCCCAAGCTTATGTTTTTATGCATACTTACATGTCAACTTCCATGTTATACTTCAAGTCATGTTTTCAAGTATAAACACATGTCATATTTAACGTTACATGTTGTCATGTTTATACCCATTTACCCAAGTCATATTCATGTCATTATGTTTCCCCATAATGTGACCCCAACGCTTTTTAAACTAGCATATACGTTCGCAACAACGTGATGGATTAAAAGAAGAGACTTGGAAAAGGAATGACAAAAATGGGTATTAATCCACAAGTTAATCATGGTGGCAAATGAGGCACAAATGTGTTCATTAGCTTGCATGTTACATTCTTAAGCCTCAAAAACATGCATCAACCCAAACTTGGTACATAAGCAAATCATGGTGACAAAAGACATGGAATGATGGCTAGAAACTCGCATATATCATCATATAAGGATTATGACTTCATATGCAAGTTGACATAATGATTATGAAGATTCTCATGTTGCATAATGCAACATTTCAACATAAAGGTTGTGGCTTTTAACTCATAAGATCAAGATAATGACTTCATAAACTTGCATAACATGATAGCATGCATCATTCTAATTAATCAAACCCAAACTTTCAACATGAACATTTAACTTCATAGTTAATATCTAAGAGTAGTGAAGGGCTTACATTGCTATGAAGGCCTAAATCGATTAAACTAAAGCTTATGATGAAGCCTATGCATGCCATCACCCAAAAACCCAAAATGGTTGCTCCAAATCACTAAAAACACCATCTTTATGAACAAAGATCAAAGCTTTTGTCTTGAAATCAACTTGAGGGGCTCTCATACTAACATAGGGACTCTCTAATACTCTCATGTTCATGAAACCTCTCATAGAAATGAAGTGGAGGCTAGGATAGTTGAGTGGAGGCCATGAGAGTAGAAATTTTGCAATAGTTTAGTTACATGAGTGAATAATGAGGGTTTAGGGGAGGGTTAGGGGCTTATTTATAGAAGATTAGGCTAGTTAGGACCCTTAGATTAACCCTAGGATAGATCCCAGCCCTCAAAAATCGTCACAAGCCTCCAAAACAAGACCAAGGGCCAAAACAGGTGCACCAGGCCAGCCAGGGTCAAGCCAGAAGGCTGTGCAGGTTTCTGGCTCGACACGGGCGCACTTCCCAAGTGCGCCAGTGTATTTTTGTGCTGGCGCACTTCACAAGTGCGCCAGTGCATTCTGGCTTGTTTTCGGTTTTTCTACCTAACTTCGTTCGTCCATATCTTCTTCATACGGACTCCGATTTACGAAATTTCGGACTCTATTTCGCGTATTTTTCCGAGACAAACGCAATGGCGCAACCCGTTTATCCTGATTCAGAATTTATAATTTAATTCTGCCTTGATTCTTGTCTTAACACGTTGCTAAAAATTCGGGTTGTTACATTTTGAAAACTCTTTGTGCGCACTTGCTTATGGTGAAATTCTCCAAATGTCATTTTTGGAGAAAAGAAGTGGGATTTATAGGGCATTTAGTCTCTAAAGATGGGATAGCAATAGATCCCGCGAAGGTAGTTGCAGTTCAAGATTGTAAGATCCCAAAGAATGCAATGGAGGTGAGAAGTTTTCTTGGATTAGCGGGCTATTATAGGCAGTTCACTAAGCACGTCGCAAAGATATCAGCCCCAGTCACCAGACTGATGAAGAAGAACCTAACATTTTCTTGGGATATAGATTGTGATGATGCTTTTCAATGATTGAAGAGGGCTCTGACAACATCCCTAGTCTTGACCTTGTCTGATGGGAATAAAGCGTTCATAGTATACGCTAATGCATGTGGTACAGGGCTTGGTGCAGTTCTGATGCAAGAAGGAAGGGTAGTATGTTATGGAGGTAGAAAGCTAAAAGTTCATGAAAAGAACTACCCTTTCCATGACTTAGAGTTTGCTAGCATAGTATTCACACTTAAGACTTGGCACCATTATCTACTTGGGGAGAAGTTTGAGTTGTACACCGAACATAAATCTCTCAAGTACTTGTTCTCATAGAATGATTGTTAAGCCCCACCTCTATACCCATATTATCCAAGAGTATTACTAAGTAATACTGTCAGGTAATACAGAGAATGAGGCTGTAGGGGCACACGTGCAAATTCTCTTGGACTAACACTGGTACGTATTTAAATTTCTGGAATACAACTTACTCTTTCGTACACAGTATTGGTACAAAATAATTACACGTGTGCCGCCAAGATAGAACGATACATAATACACATGAATACAGAGATCAAAGAGTCAATTGCAGCGATAAAATATAATATACAATATATTTAACATTTTATACATCTTTTATCTAATATACAGCAATTCATATGCATCAGGCCATTAAATACATGAAAATAAATAGACTACTATGTTATTATACTCCTCTAAGACCAACTGAATCTCAGATCAATCTCAATGTCCCTGCACCTGGAATGTCACGGTCCAACCCGAGTATTATATAAATAATACACAGATCAGTCTATCTCTAATTCCATTCTAATCCCATTATAGTTAATATAAATGTTTGGGGTATCTAAACAAGAATAATAAAATAAAAAGGTACAACATTTTTTTGTCCATTATGATCATTCAATTTATAAACATAATCATTAGGTTCACTCAAATATCGACACTAGTGATTCATGCCTCACGGCTAAATTTTATGGAAGCATTACCATAGATGAACATATGCAAATGACAACATAATCTTATTCAAATGAATCTCATTCAAGAGTAATGACGCATTATGAAATCGCCAAAATATCACACGACAGCTCACAGGCTATGAAAATACAATAACATGAAATTATAAACAAGAATCATAAGAAAAATCATATGGATCCATATCAACCTCGGTGAGACTCAGTAACGCCGCACGTGCCATAGAAATATCGTATACCATTACCAAACAAATTTGACGCATACAATGGAAGATACTCAGATCTCCTTAAGTTAGACTCTCAAGTCTATTATATGATAATCACTCAGGACTACTTTGATAGCCGCTTCAGACTATACAATGGAAGATACTCAGATCTCCATATGTTAGACTCTCAGGTCTAATATATTATAGTCGCTCGAGACCATCTCGATAGCCGCTCAGGACTATCTAGTACTGGTAAGGAGATAGTCGCTCAGGACTTCTCAGTATAGACAATGGTTTATATGCGTCATCAACTCACAATTATTAACCTGAACAGTGGTAACAGTGCATCCCATACTACACATTCTCACTGCTTGGTTCACTAATCGCGCGTCGATTCCATACTAGAAAACTCAAAACTCTTCAATCACAAAAATCTCATAAATCACTACAGCCACTCAATAGCTTCAATCATATGAAATAGAAAACTAACCAAGCTCGTATAATACACTTTCCCTTCGATACTCTATATAATAAATCTAATGAATAATCAGAAAGGCGACATGGAAAGTTCCATACCAAACGGTCTCACCAAACCGTTTATTCAAATTTCTCGTTACATAAATTGTAAATATCATAAATGACATAAAATCAACAGTCAAATTAAATCAATTATGAATCATTGATAATATAAAATTCATACAAGAACTTAAAAACAGAAAGTAAACAAATGATGAAAGAACTTAAGTATTATTCAATAGATATATAAATTTCAATATGACACATAAACAAAGCTTAAATAAATATATATATTACTCAAACGATAATTCAAATAGTTGAAATATATAAATATTCATTTAAATTGGTTTAAATCTAAGATAGTATAATATGTAACAAAATACACACAATAACATATTAATAATTATCTAATACTATTTCATATTACAATAGAGATGAGAACTTCTTAAGCGACTTGTTTGAAATGATTATAAAGTGGTCAAGCAAACCATCTGCGAGCATTCTGAAATCCACTAGTAAACAACGGGTCTCAGTCACTCACAATGCTTTTAGGTACTCCATGAAATCTCACTACCCACTTCATATACAGTTCTGCTAACTTAGCTGCCGTTCTGGTCGATTTGACTGGTATAAATCTTGCACTCTTGGTCAATCGATCCACAATTACCCAAATGCTATCATGTTCCGATCTAGTTCTTGGTAAACCATCAATGAAATCCATCGAGACTTGCTCCCATTTCCATTCAGGAATTTCTAATGGTTGTAACAAACCACTAGGCTTCTTTTGCTCGGCTTTAACTAGCTGGAAATTCATGCATTTGGATATAAACTTCCCAACGTCTCTTTTCATCCCTTCCCAGTAGTAAGTCTGCTTCATGTCTCTATACATCTTATCACCACCGGGATGTACAGTCAGTTTTGAGTGATGACATTCCCTAAGAACTTCATCTCTCAAGCCATTCACGTTGGGTACAACTAGTCTTCCATTCTTTCGAAGCCTTCCTTCTCGATCAAGCCCATACAAATTCATCTCCTCACCGTCGATATTCATCTCTAACTTGGAGATGATTTCCAATAGATTAGGATCGTCCCTCTGAATGGAACCAATCCGCTCAATCAAAGTGGGTCTGATCGTCAAACTAGCTAATATTTCTGGATCCAATTCGCACTTTGGTCTGAAATCATACCCTGCGATATACTCCATTTGCTTCCATTCACGAAACATAGCCCCTAAACTGGCATGTCTCCTACTCAAGGCATCGGCTACCGCATTCCTTTTCCCAGGTGTATATGCGATATCAAAATCATACGAAGCCAAAAACTCTAACCATCTCTGCTGACGGAGATTCAGATCCTTCTAAGAGAAGAGATACTTTAACGATTTATGATCGGTAAACAATTCGAATCTTTCCCCAAAAGATAATGTCTCCACATCTTTAGCGCAAACACGATAGCTGCCAATTCCAAATCATGGGTAGGATACCTTTTCTCATGCGGCTTTATTTGCCGACTAGCATAAGCTACAACCCTACGTCCTTGCATCAATACAGCACCTAATCCGGTACCACGAGCATCCGTGTATACCGTCATCTCTTCATTCCCTTTAGGAATGACTAACACTGGCGCACGCGTCAACTTTACTTTTAGACTCTTGAATGCATTCTCACACACTCCATCCTAGACGAAGGCTTGATTCTTCTTAGTCAACTGAGTCAACGGTGCTGCTATCTTGGAGAAGTCCTGGATAAACTTACGATAATACCCAGCTAACCCTAAGAAGCTTCTTACGTCTATTGCATTCTTGGGCATAGACCAATCCTGTACCATAGCCACCTTCGCAGGGTCCACGGCAATACCATTCTTTAAAACAACATGGCCCAAGAATCTCACTTCCCTCCTCCAGAAGTGACACTTAGAAAATTTGGCTTTCAATTGGTGTTTTCTCAACACCTCCAACACTATCCTCAAATGTTCCTTGTGTTCCTTCTCTGTCCTCGAGTAAACAAGGATATCATCTACGAACACAAGAACAAACTTATTCAACTGATCTATGAATACCCTATTCATAAGATCCACGAAGTATGCTGGTGCATTGGTCAACCCAATTGGCATGACCAACCACTCATAGAATCCAAACGACGTCCTAAATGCCGTTTTCGGAACACTCTAAGCTGCTACTCGGAGCTGATGAAATCCTGTCGCGAGGTCCAACTGGGAGAACACTCTTGCTCCTTCCAGTTGATCAAACAAATCATCTATCCTCGGTAGAGGATAATTATTCTTCCTCGTCACCTTATTCAACCCGCGATAGTCCACACACAAACGAAGGGAACCATCTACCTTATTGGCAAACACAACTGGTGCTCCCCACTCGGAGACACTTCTTCTAATAAATCCCTTCTTCAAAAGATCGTTGACTTGCACCCCGAGCTCTCGCTGCTCCCTTGGTGCCATACGACGAAGTGGCATCACTATAGGTCTGGCATCTTTCACTAAATCAGTACGGAACTCAATCTCTCGATGTGGTGGAAGTCCGGTCACTTCCTCGAAGACGTCCGGATACTGGCCAACCACGGGCACATCTGGCAACTCTTTATGCGGGATGTCGAGGGAATTTATAAAACAAGCCATTACCCCATCACTAGGTAGACTACCAAACACTACCCTCCGCCCATCATCCGCCCTAACTGTCACCAAAAAGCCCTCACAGTCTACCACCACCCCGTATCTTTGGAGCCAATCTACCCCCAATATAATGCCACACCCAGTAAAGCCCAAAACAAAGCAATCACAAACAAACATAAATCCATGACTCGATAAGACCAAATTTCGGCAAATCATACTAAGGTTAGGCGAACCACCAATCGGGTTCGTCACAACCTATGGTCTATCGACTATCTCGGGTTCCAGTCCCAACCTATCTACCAGGTCACTAGATATGAAGGAATGGGAAGCCCCATTATCAAACAAAACTCGAACAGGTACATCAAGAATAGAAAGCATACCTTGAATGACGACATTCTTTCCTTTCTCCGCCGCAGTTGGGGAATTCGACGAAGAAGGAATAGCATTAATAGCATATGCTTTCACAATCTGCTTCTCTTTAAGAGGTTGTGGACATTTATCTTTATGATGTCCCACTTGGCCACAGTTGTAGCACTTCCTATCTGCTGGCTTGGCCCGACATTCATTGGCATAATGGCCCTTCTTACCACAGCTGAAGCACTCAACATCTTTCTTGCTCTTTTTCTGGCCATACTTAGCTTGGTTCTGCTTCCTCTTATTCTGAGAGTTGTTCTTGCCTCCACCGCTCACTTGCGATTTTTGCCCTTCTACAGATGCAACCTCAGTCTTCAACTTAGTGTAAAGACTATCTGATCTAAAAGCTTTCCCCACAGTCGATTCAAACGTCTCATCGATGTGGTTAATAAGCCTTTCCCCCAAGTATCCATCTAGACCAGTAATGAAATTCTCATTCTTCTTCTTAGGAGTATCGATAAGAGATAGTCCATACTTCGACAAAGTATCGAACTCAGCAATATAGTCCGAGACTGCCCTACCATTCTGCTTAAGCTCCAAGAACGTCCTAAACAATTTTGACTTCTGAGCAGCTGGGATAAACTTGTCGCTAAAGCGATCCTTAAACTGATCCTAAGTAACCTGATCCTCTGGAGTGGCTGTCTTAATAGCATTCCACCAATTCATCGCTCGCCCTTGTAGCTGATGAGACGCTAACCTTCTCTTCATCGCATCCTAGATACCCAAGTCATCGAAGATACGATCACAGCAATCTAACCAGTCCTGAACATCCGTGGCTGGCTCCATTTCGTGGAACGGCTTCCCACCAAGGTTAGTATAATCCTTGGACAGCTTGGCGAAATCGGACCTAGGCGCCTGCACTACTGGACCACCACCATTACCGGGATTGGGAACTGCTCCCTGAACATCCTTAAGCATCTCTCTCATGAAGTTAGTGAACATCGTCCTTATGTCAGGAGCATTCCCATTATTGGTCCCTCTACCAGCACCCCTCGTATCTCGACTCATCGTTCAATCTGTAAAGAGAAAACGATTAACTATCTCCATGGTGGTGCTAGTGCAGTACGACTTCATCCTTATAATACTAACAGTATATACATATATATAACTTTTGAAAACCAAAGTAATCACAAATACACGCTCTCATATACGTATTATCTCTCCCTAGTGTCTTTCCCTAGGTTAACTATGCAACCTAGAGCTCTGATACCAAATGTGATGGCCCACCCCGCACCAACCGACATTTCCTCCATAAGTGCGTTGTACACATGTCCAGTCAGCACGGGACGGTCGTCGGAAAGAAAGGAAGAAGACGAAGAATCAACAAAGAACCTGTAGAATGTCTCACATCGCATGGAACAAAATATAATAACAACATACTTGACATAAAACAGGTGAGACATTGTATAAGCTGAAACAAACTACCATAGCAGCGGAAAATCCGAAGTATAGCTTATGATCCAAAGCCAACATTATTACAACTTTTAAAAAAAACTGTCTCAAAAAGCTAAACAAGAAAGGTACACTACTAATGCCCAAAGTAGTGACCAGCAACGACACAGGGAGAATATCTATATATATCATACGTGGAAGCCTCCTGCTCGCCTCCGAATCCGCTACTCGCGCATCACCAGCTAACCTGTCTCTAGTCTGCTCGTGAGAGCACCCAACGTAATAAGAAGAGACATAAAACTATGGGTCAGACAAAAAGTCCGGTATGAGCGATAAGCAGCTAAACAGAACAATAACAGGTATACTAAACCATACCTGAACCTGGACCTGCAACCAAAGAGTTAGCACTACATACTGTACAATACTCCAAGGTGCCGCTACATTTGGTTTCAAGAATACGGGGGTGGGGGTGTGCATGTCATAATGATGGCAAACAATCAAGCATAGCAACCATCCTCACATCTCTCACTCAGTACTTAAAGTATACGATATCCACCACTTCGATCACCCAATACTTTGTTATGATCACTCTGCCCCATGAAGTCACAACGGCTTCACTGCACTGATCCATGGCCACTAATCATCCTCTATGTCCACTTTGCCCCATGGAGTCGTACACACCCCACTGCACTGGCTCATAGCCTTACTAATCCTTTACTATGTCCACTCTGCCCCTTGGAGTCACAATGGCTCCACTGCACTGGTTCATAGTCTCGCTACGTTCACTTTGCCCTTGGAGTCATAGTGACTCTACTGCACTGATACATAGCCCTGTTACGATCACATTCCCTCTCGAGTCATGATGACTCTACTGCACTGATACGTAGCCCATCGTTCCTTTTCAGTGGTGAGTCGAAGTTATGAACGTCGACAACTCCTAGCACACGTCCCGCAGCAAAGCCCAATCATGAAGTGAACTCATTGGTTCCCAACTGGATCCTGAGCTCTAACTTTCATTTGGACTACCTTTGCATCTCGGCTTTTTGGTCATCACTAGGTCAGTTCGGATCTCAGCCCTTCTTCTCTATCGGTTCAGATCTGTCTCTTCCAAGTGCTCCGGGTTGGATCATGGCCTCCAAGTCCCTTCGTAGTCCATCAGTTCGGTTCGGGTGTCCTCTGGTGGTTCGGGTCGGGTAGAATGCTTCGGTTCAGTGTACCCTGGTTACAGTTTGATCCATTTCTTCTTTTCCCTTCCGTTCCGATCTCCTTCTCTTCCTTTCAGTCGATCTGATTCCCCTCCTTCAGCTCTACCCGTTCCCCCTACCCTTACTTCGATCCTATCCCAGTTCAACCATTTTGGCCTTCCTTCTTGCCCTTGTGCCAAGCCTCGGTTCTGTTCGGTGATCTCTTGCTCACTCCACTATCCGATCCGAGCCCATTCCTCCGATCCGATCCGAAAACCTGCACTGTTTTCCTGCAACTTTTCCAATGAGCTTTTTACGCCATTCGACGACATTTTCGACCATTCTAGCTATTCTAATCAATCACAAAGCATACCATACAGTCATAGCAACAAGTAGAAGTGACCTCAAACACCAAAACATAAATATGATAAGTTAAAATGGATCAAACATAGCCAAAACCCCATATTTTCCCTTAAACATGTTCAAGCATAATTAACAATAAGGTTAGCAAAACTTAACCAAATTAACCTAAGTTCATATCAGAGGTCTAAAACATCATTTGAGAATTTATAAGTATTTTTCCAGATTTTTATCACGTCTAATTCGCTAATTAACACTAATTACCCTTGATTAACCATAATTAGTGAGGAACTATGCAAATCACTCACCTTATCCGCAAATAAACCTTAGATCTGAAATAAATCTCTGATATGGCGCGAATACAAATGCTAAACAGCAGCTCCAATGTTGATTTGGTGAAGATCTCCCTTGATTTGATGTTGTTAAGCTTAATCCTTGATTAGAAAGTGATTTGGAGGTGATTTAGAGATTGGAGGCCGTTTTTAGGGTTTCTAAGAGGTAAGTGGAGGATAGAAAACTGAAATGGAATGAAACCTAACTCATTTCAGCCTCCCCATAACCCTAATCCCGAAATGGGTTATGGGCCCATTCACTAATCACCCTATTTGGCCCGGTTAAGCAGTTTTTCACCTTCCAAACCTTTATTTCAGCCATATCTCCAAAATGGTAAGTCCGTTTTTCGCATGTGACCACTCTACGGAAAGGTAAACCATCATCTGAAGCCAATTTAAGTGGTTTCAGGTCAAAGTTCCTTTCCAATCAAAAGATATGGCCGAAACAAGATCAGCTAGGGGTAGAACGGTCATTTAAAAATCGGCAAAAATCATGAACATGGGAAATGACCCCAATAGTTGTTTCCCAAAGTTACACGACCATACGACTTCGTATAAGAAAGAAAGAAATATTCTACGATCCTCCGATGCGTAGAATGCTGGTTGTTACAACTGTGGATCTTCATAAGCGAAAGCCTGCTTGATAGATTTTTATGATTTGCAACCAAGGTATTTTGATAGTAATTCAGTCGTGATTGAAGTTTGCGGATTAAAAGGACTCCCCGCTACTAATCTGTAGGGTGATTCCTAGGATGCAATAGGAGAGTGCATTCAGTTTGTCCAGTCCTATGACAACTTGTTTGGACGGATGTCTGATAGAGTATTTCTAGAGGGATTGCATACATTGGTTTCCTCAAACGTACCATCGTTGTGACGGAGAAATGCCCATCTCTTAGCTTAACAACTAGAGTATTTTTTGGTACATCAATTAGTTATTTTCTGGTGGATTTGACGATGTGGCATTCAAAGTAAATGTTCGCTCCCAATTAGGATGTACTGTCACCATCTAAAGAAATTTCATTGTTGTTCATATTTTCGCTTCTGTATCTCCAGAGAACGATTATGTTGGATCCATTCATAAGTGACAATATATTCAAACATTCAAGCGAAACGAATAGCCAGTCATGTGTGGCCGAGTTGCAAGATGCTCTTATTAAACTCCAGTGTACCTCCTTTAGAGTACACTGATCGGAAGGTGGTTCCGTACCTTATCATAGTCGGAATCGAATCTCCAATAAGAGCCCGCGGTTTTGATTGTATACTGTATATGTAGAGCGTGAGATCAATGCGTTCTGCTAGATTGATATTTACTTGATTTAGACGCTATTATAATATCATAAAAGTATTGAATTTAAAAATATATGAATTATCATAAGGTAAAAAACATCTATATTTATGTGTGGATTTGGTCTTGCGATTATCCATTTCTTTCTAAAGGATGTTTTAACTTAAAAATCAAGTTGGTTGACACTCCTAAACTTAGTGAGTTTTCTGACGTTGGCTCACTAGACTGATCATGGTGTTTGCAATGCTCTGGTCAGACCGAGTTTTACATGTTCAATTTATCGGATGCTGTGAAGAGACGAGCTGGAAGAGTTTAGATGTACGATATTATAGTGTTAGACCAAAAAATGACACTAACACCCAATATTATAGATTTCTTTGAGAATAACCAAGAATAATAATCCAAAAGCATAAAAAAGCAATCAACACACAAGATTTATAGTGGTTCAGCACTAACCAGCCTTCGTCGCATTTATAGTTTCTCATTTCATTAACAAATTACAATTACAATGGATACAATCACTCAATTATTCGAATTCAATGAACAATTCTCTTTGAATTCATTGATTTTAAATTCAAGGACCGGTTATTCATGGAGGAATATTAGCCATGGCAGCCACGGAGCAAGGGATAGTTAGAATCCTCTTAAAAATCCCCTGAGCGCGCTGCGTTTTCCTATATTTATCGGAAGTTCGTGATGGCGGATCGGTTGTGCCACATGTAGGTTGTTGAGCGAAACTCAGAAGTAGCGGAGAACATGGGATAATAGTCTTCAGTTGTCCAGAATTCATCATCCCTGGTGGGTCGGACCTACCACTCCAACCTGATCCAGTTGACCCAATATGGTTTGGTTGGTGAGGCATATTAGCCTTAGCTCGATCCGATATTTATGATGGAATCCAACCCGAAGCTTATGTGCGCAGAAATCCAAGTTTCCCTATGTTGTGTTACTATGTCCAAGCAAACATCAATCACTGCCTGTTCATACTCAAGCCCTAATTGGACTTCCTGATAGAATACTTGGGCGTTAGGTAGTCTGGTCACGAAATAGACTAACATTTTGCCTCCCTAAGTACATCTTATCGTTGATGAGATGTACTTTGAATAACTTTCTGGAACGTCATCTATTCTTAAGAAGGCTCTATCGAAATTTCATGTCCTTTTGAGTTGTTCTGATATTTTGACTCTTCATCGTGTAGACGGCTTTTCATATATCACACCAAATCCATGGGTGCTCATCGATGCCAAATCCTATAGCCGAAGAAGTCAAAATGATCAACAAATAATTTAAACCTCGCTGAATCAGGAGGTCAAGTTCTTTCATCATAAGTCACATAGAATTTTTGGCTCCCATGCATGCAATCATGCTTGGACAGGTCATTGCCAAATGGCAACGTCTTCCTATGCAAATTAAAAGTACAATAGAGTTAGGCTTTCTTTTGCATACGAGTTAATGTATGAAGTAGCCATCCAAGTCAAGGAGCAGCAAAAGAATCTCTGAACTTTAAACTAGCTTCTAGACTGTTAGGATAGATCACATCATAATTGGTACATGAATCTATCATTTACGCTCGTCTTGGGACTATCCCGACATCAGGATAGTAATAAGATCATATTAAAAGAAATCCATGACCAGTCCAGGTCATTTTCATAGTATCGTGATCTCATACAAATCAACAAGGCATGTCATTGAAATCATATAAACCAGTGCTCCTAAGATCATCACAAACATAAGGTAGTTGGAGAATTCTCCACATACTCCATTCGATATAGTTTCAGATCAAGTCTTTGAAGTCACGTTTGATCCGTTAGTGGGTTTTTTGAATGGTCAAGATGAATCATATCATATTCTGGAGATAAAGGTTATATGTTCTGAATCAAGGGTCGAGTCAGGATCATGTTTAAAGTTAGTTGGTAAGTTGAATCTCACGCTCCAAATATCAGTGGAGGATGAGCTAAGTTAGTGCTTATGCCCCCAGCATCGTTATGGATTGGACTAGGTCAATCAGACATCAAGTCTTCTAGCCTTTAAACTTTTTTTCTTCACATCGGTTTAGAGTTGTAGGTTCAACAATCTTAGTCAACTCATGTCATTTTGTGCTCTTTCTCAAGTTGTCTAGAGTTAGAGTTGCATACGTGAATGGTCGAACCACAATCGCATCAGGGTCATCCCATCTGTTTAGTCAGAAAGCGGGGATCGCCTTATCGAGTGTCAGTGAGATTAGATACTCTCCTCGCATCAGCAGAAAGTTGAGTAAGCTCGTCAATCATGTAAGCATGTGAACGTCGTTAGGGAGTTATTCGAGCTCCTTTATTCATGCTTTGGCATAATCTGAAATAGCCATCATAGTATAGTCGAGTCGATCTCTCGTGCTTGGTTCCATTAAGCATGACAATCAAAATCGCGGGCTCGACCAATGAAATCAGTCCTTTTCGAAATGGTACATTCCCGTCAGTCTTTTCCGGGGATTTTCTTTTGTCTTTATCATTTCAAGAGTCACATGGTGCTCCATTCTTTGCCATGAAAACATGGAGATCATCCATCTCAACATTTGCATCCTCTTATTGCAGGAATCTATCTGCCTCAGGATAAAATTCACCAACATTTCTAGGAAAAACTCAAGATAGAAGGATGTTGAGGTTTGGTTAGGAGGTGAATCTGCTAAGGCTGCTTAGTGGGTCTTGCTGCAGGGGGACTTTGAAGTCTGAGTTATCCGGAATACTGAATATTGTTGCTATCAACACCATAGATGGTCTTGGTTGATGTGCCGATGCCACTACGGCCTTGAATCTTTAAAGGAATCCATGTAGGGTCTCTCCAAAACTCTATTTGATTGATATGAGTATTATGGTGTTCTTGGGTCGATAGATGTGGACCTTTGACTGCTCAATGTAGTTGGTGAGCAAAGCGTTCCAGGGGTTGATCAATTCAAATTCATGCCACCAAAATTGTATAGCAACAATGTAAGTTAAGATCCAGAAATGATAGCTTGGATTATGGGGAAATCTTAAAATCCCTAATGTCTCGTGTGAAAGAGTTTTGATTTATGTTCCCCGCATCACCCTTGAGGTGTTCCGCTCTGGTGAAGCATCAATTAACATTGGCAATATTGCCTTTATTTTGAAAACTTGTCGCCAATTGTCCAATTTAGTGCTGGTGCCCTCGGCATGAAGTCTTGAAGTGGGTGGAAGCCGGTCTTTGGCTTCTTGGTTTCGCATATGTAATAGCTGTAAATTAGACATCCGGCCTTTAATTCTGGATGGTGATCCGCTGCTTGGATGTGTGCGGGTTAGTCTTGAGGAGTCATTCTTTTGGTTTCAGTCTGGGATCTTGCAGAAATCCGATGATAGTAAATGTGCACAAAGTTGGTGGATAGTCAGATTACGCTGCTCGAAACTCGTATCCCGTGCGCCTCATCCATGGAGGTTTTGCTAAGTGATGAGGATCTAATCCATGTCTTCTCTGAATTCATACTCCCTCATCAAGTCGTGAGTTAGAGATTGATACAAAATGATTTGTTCATGTCCAGGTCATGTTATTCTTGGGTCTCCAATCCATGCTCTGAGAATTGGAGTCGAGTGGCGATAAGGTCAAATTATAGGTACCTCAAATGCTTCCACTTGCCCTCTACATTAAGTAATGGTGAGCTTTATGTTGAAGTTCATTTGGATTTGAAGCATTCGTCTGAATTGGAGTTGAGGTTGGTCGATCTCCGTTTTAGTTTCCAGTGACTCTCGCATTGCCGCTATTTACATTCAAAATGTTATGGTCATAAGTTGGATGCTGCATATGTCTGGAGAAGTTTGATTGCATCTTGTTTCATTCAAGGCGACATTGCCAACTTGTCCGAGGGTTACATGTGATTTGAACCGCGGAACAGTGAGTGTTTGAGCCAAGTTCGTTGTCACTTGAATTCTCACGGTGATCGCTCCAGTGTGCAAGCCGTAGTTGCTCGGCCTTCCGTCTATCCGAGTAAAGAAGTTATCCTTTATTTTCTGTCGCCTCCGGAGAAATTCATCTTGCCAAGCCATCTAGGTTCTCAATTCAGTAATGGAACCCTCCATTTCATATCTAATCTGATATGCCGAGGGATCGTTGCGAGAGAGAATCTCCTGACTTCCTTCGTTTTTAGTGCCTTCTACGACAACATCCTCACCTAGTATCAAACACTCCGCTTCCATGCAATCTAGAAGTTGAAATAATGGTGTGTCCCTTTATCCGGGGCCTTTTAATCGGGAAGTCGATTGGGACTAGCAAATGGGCGTTCACTCTACATCTGATTTGTGGTTCTCATATTGTAAGGTGGTACGCATCATTGCACTTGAGATATCACTCCCAAGGCCTCCTTTCGATCGTCATCTTGAGTCGCATAGGGAGTTTAGCATTAGGCGTCAGCGCCATCCTTCTGGAAGGGGATTATTGCTTGTTCTCCACTGGCCTGTTGTGGTTGTTGTAACAAGTGTGACCCTCACATCTTTTGTTCAGTTCCTTTCATGTACCTGCATTTTTTGTAAATAAAGTAGTTTTCAATACATCACAGATCAGACAAATGTTTCAATCCCGCATCCCTGCAAATAATAATATATGCAATATGAGACCATTACTAAACTAAGTAATATTCAACCGGGGTGGGGGTGATGTATGTGTCAATCTTGAATAAATTGTCTGGCCAGGGCTTGTTCGGGATTGATTAGGCTCGACATAAAATTTCCCAAAACAAGTCTGTTGGGAATCAAAGTTCGATTTTCTTTCTTGCCCACAATTCTTTAGCGGGGTAGGTATCTCATTAATGGCGCTTTCTCTCAGCGCCTTTATGCTCTCATGTCGTATGCTCAGGCTAGAGCATGGTCAAGGTGGTCTTTAATCATGGTGCACCATCACGCCTTGTGGACGTCGTCTTCCCGTCCTTTACACTCTGTCTCGAATTATGAGAGTTAGAGCGATGGACGTCGTCTTCCCGCCAATCATACTCTCTCTTGAATCATGAGAGTTAGAGTAGTGGACATCGTCTTCCTGTTCTTTATACTCTCTCTCTTGAATCATGAGAGTTAGAGTTAATCAGGCAAACAGTCGTGTCATTCTCCCCGGCTTTCCTTATGCACTCTAATTCCAAGAGCGGGATTCTACCGACACGATTGTCAATCTCGAACTCGATTTTGGTCCATAATCCCCGCTTGCAGATGGAGATTATTGAGCAGGTGGTCGGGCCACATTTTCCAAATCTTTGTGTTCCTCCGATCAATCTATGGGAGTACTGATTGTCACCAAACTTTAGTTACCTCCTTTCTTTGTATTTATGTAGTATGGCGGCGTCAAGCAAAGGATCGAGGCATGTAAAAGGTCGAACTATATCCATCTGGGATCAGATTCTGACTTTGAAATGCAAAAGTCAACGCACAATTATCTTGAGGTCTGCCACCTGTGAACTAAGAAGTGCATGGTCATCTCAAATCCACCTTGAGCTATACAACTTCCCTCAGATGGTGGGCGTGGCTCAGTAAACGAGCAGTTCAGTCCAGCTCGTTATGGTATTGCTCCATAACTATATATGCGGGCATTTGAAGTCTGGTCGGTACTAGATCTTGGGTACAGAGCATGCATATATAAGAGTCATTGTTAAATAATAATCCTGTTAAAGTAATGAATATCAATCTATGCCAAAATGGCATTGCATGCTCTTTGCAAATCTATTTTGCCTCACCCTATCTCTGCCGGAGGTGGCTTCTAAAATCTTTATCTGATGACGAACATCTTTTCAAACCATCATGGGATGGCGGTCCAAAAAATGAACAGACCTTGATCAGGGTCATGGAGCGACAAAGGCAGTTGGGTAGATACTGTAAATGAATGACGAGGTCGCATCTCCTTTGAATCGCCTTCTTGCCCCTATTGCAAAGGAAAGGATCATGTGTCATGGAGTCACGTTTGTACTGCTAATGGTAGCACATCATCACATTGGTGCTTGGATGGTAAGTGGTAGGAAAACAATGGATTCATGCTTGTAGGGACTTTTGCGTTTTTCGTGCTAGGAAATAGGATATGGCTGCTAGGGAGATAGTCATATCTCCTACATCCGTAGATATGCCTTAGATCCCACGTTGGGAGTAAGAGATTATGCATAGAAAATCAAACATCATCCTAGTATAAGTGTTCTAAACTTTAACTCGCCGATCTTCGGGTAAGACTGAAGTAGTCGGTCATGCTAGCTTATGATGTATCAGCTTTGAACTAGATGATGTAATCTAGAGCAATCTACACTCGAATCTCCAGTTGTCCCCAATGTTTGAAGCATGAGTTATTGGACGGTTAATCAATGAAGGGAGTGGAACTTTTAGTCTTCACTTTCTAACTCCAAAATGTCATTCATCCGAAGTTTCATTCGTGTAGATCTCACATCCGGCGAGAAGCTGATTAGTGCTTTTGTTGAATCATTCATGGAGGTGAACCCTGCAATGAGATTCGTTAACGTTTATCTCAGGACGACTCTTGACGAAAGGATTCCGCGCTGCAAGAAGTTCTTTATGGGGGTTTTCCATGACTCACTCCCGGGTTCGATCTTCAGCACTGAATCAACTCCCATCTGAGCAACACTCGGAGTTTCCAGTTTCTCGATTTGGACCGTTTTCATCCCTTCTGAATTGTCGGAGCACGCTCACTTGGCCAACTTGTCCACCTCTTGATTTTCTATTTGTGGAATATGAGATACGTTATAATGCCCTAAGCTGTCCATTACTCTTCAACCCTTTCTAGAAAAGCTGCGAGTCGCAGTTATTTTGTTTGGAATTCCTTGTGAACTGGCAAAAAACAATCTGCGAGTCACATAAGATATCCATACGGCTACTCCCAACTTCTTTAGCTAGTTCCATTCCGACGGTTAAGGCCTCATACTCAAAATCATTGTTAGTAACGGTGAAACCTGTCGCAAGGCATAGTAAATTGACCGTCCTTTAGGAGTTATCAGCACGGCTCTGGGGGAGGATCGTCGATCATCTTTAACACCGTCTATTTACCGCTTCCAAGTGCTTTATTCCATTTTCTATTTTGAGGGGCTATTTTCTTTACTTAACACATCCTCTTCGGGGTTGGTTAATTTAGCGATGAAGTTGGCTAATGCTTGCCTTCATATGGACTTCCTTAGGAGGAAGTTGAGATCAAACTGGCTCAGCTTGATGTTCTATTTGAGCAATTTTCCATATGCCTCTGGTTGCTCTTGTACCTATAGTGGTAGCTGATCAGTGTGTCACAATCGGGTATGCCTGGAAATAACATCGGAGTTTGCTTGAAGAGAAAGCTACTAAATCTTTGGGTAGGTGCACTTTGTCGCCGCCAACTTATTGTTCACATAACACATTGGTCTCTGGATTCTAACCACCGCACGAATGAGCGTCAAACTGATTACATGTGATGATACTGCTAAGTTTTTTAAAGCAATCTTCTTGAGCCACCGCCTTAGAAAATAACATGGGACTCTCTAAATGATTCAGCAGGATCTAAAAGGCTTCAATGCAATTCAGGTTCCAAGGATGCATCTGTTGGTAGCTTTGCAAATAAATCTACTAAGCGCTGCCAGCTTCCCTACCAAGCTTTGAACATCTCTAATACTTTGTGGCTCACGAATGTTCTTGATTGTCGCAATCTGGTCAGGATTGATTTCAATTCCGCGTGAGCTAACTATGAGGCCTAGACACATCCTTGACGTAACATCAAATGAGCATTTCAAAAAGTTTAACTTCATTCCATAGTGTCAGGAGATACTGAACAACTCTGCAAATCTAAAACATGGTAGGTTGATCGCTTGGACTCCTCAAACATATCATCTATGTAGAGTTCCATGAATTTTCAAATTTTATCATGGAAAATAAGACCCACTAATTGCTGGTATGTTTCTCCAACATTCTTCAGTTCGAGATGCATTTCCACATAGCAGTATAGTCCAAGGTTTGTGATAAAGCTGATGTGTTCTTGATCAGGCACGTGCATAGGAATCTAGTTTTAACATGAATATGCATGATAAAAGGGAGAAGTTCATTTCAAGTTGTCGAATCCACTTGCTGATCAATTCTGGGTAATGGGAAGTTGTCTCTTGGAAAGGCCTTGTTCAAATCTTAAAAATCAATGCATGTTCACCATTTCACATTAACCTCCTTAACAAATGCGAGGTTCGATATCCAATCAGGATATGTAGCATCTCTGATGAATCTATTATCTCAGCTTCTCCACTTCTTCTTTCAAGGTAGTCGACCTCTCTGAGCCTAGCATATGCCTCTTTTTCTTAGTAGGGTGATACTTCAGGTTTATTTTCAGTGCATGACTCATAATCGATGGCGATATCTTGCACATGTCATCATGGGTCCATACAAATGCGTCCAAATTGTATCGTAGAAAATCTATCAGTTCCCTTGTTCGGAAGTGGTCCAAACGAGATCTGATTTTCAAGACCTTTGCTAGGTCATCTTTATCAATCTGAATATGTGTTGTTTTTTCATTAGGTGTCAACCTTCTTCCTCCTAAATCTTCATCCTCTCTGGGGTCCATGTGTTTCGGTAGATAATTCGGCGACACTTTTTTCGATGCTCCCTTTATTTGCAATGCTGACACCTCCTATGGAGGAGGGGGTGTACTTTTGGGTTCCACGCCATCTCCATTGCGTAGAACTCCCATTTAGCTAAATTGCAGGCTCTTCGAGTAACTTGGTCGTCATGGACTACTCCCATTCCAGCTTTCATTAGGAACTTTAGCAATAGACACCATGGTGCGATGTAAGCTTTGAACGCCACTAGATCAAGTCAGTCTAGACCTTAGTCAGATAAACTTGACTATGATAGCATGGCTAGCAAGGTTTCAGGTGATGTTCATGTTTTCTATCACAACTAATGTATGTAGTGGAGAGCCAATGGTTGATTCATATTTGGTTTGATCTCAAACTCTCATCTCTTAACTGAGGTCATATGGTGACTATTGAGCTGTCAAGTTGTTATCATCCGGGCAAAGATCCATATATCCAAGCATGGTCTGCGGTGGCTCTATTGGTACCTATCTCTAGGCACAAAATAATTTTGATTCATACCTTATCCAACGGAAATCAACCGTCATCGATGCAGTAGATAGCAAATAGGCATTGCAAAGGCTAATTATGCTCTTCAGGGAGTGAACCGCAGGACATATGTCATCCATCACGTCATACAAGTGAAAGGTAGCGTTGTGGTATTAGGATCCTTAGTCGTTTTTGGTAACCTATCATTAAGAACCATTGTTGATAAGATCATCCGAGTCATCTTCGGAATAGCGTCCGTGCTGCTCCATATCAATGTCATTTGAGATTCTATCGGTTGAGCAGGTTTAAGTCATGTAAACAAGATGGTCACTACTCTTTTATATACATCAAATATATTGTTGAGGTCTATACACCATTGGAACTAAAGGAGGCCATCTAGAAGTAGTCTTTTTCACACATGCCATGGTTAGCATGTGTTATCCACTTAAAACGATCGATGGATCATTAACAATTAAATATGGGTCGGTATTATAACACTAAAGGGGTGGTCGGTTTTGCAATGTTAAAGAAGTGGTCGGTTCTGCAATGCTAAAGAAGTGGTCGGTCCAATGCATGATAGCAGGTCGGTCGGGTTCCAACATGGTCGATCTCCATCTCCCTCGTAAAAGCTTGATAAAACCCCTGGTCGCTCCAAAATGCAGAAGGCCACTGGTCGCTCCAAAGGCAGAAGAACCCTGGTCGCTCCAAACACGGAAGTTATCTGGTCGCTCTGATCTCCATACTGACCTGGTCGCTCCAGATACTGAAGACCCCCGGCCGCTCTAAATATAGAAGACCTCTGGTCGCTTTGTCCTTCAACAAAAGTTACAGGGTCGGACTGCTTTGTGAAGATCCCTGGTCGGTCCGCAATTCCAAAGTGTAGCGCCATCTGGCTCCCTCATCACCTGGTTGGTCCGCCTCATAACTTGAGCTCCCTGGTCGTGTGTGAGCCCCTGGTCGTTTTTTCTTCTAGCAAAGATCCGTGGTCGGTTAAAATGCATAAAGAAGCACGACAGCTGTTGGCAACTGGAAGTGGCACTCTCGTAAATACCCAAAATATCGACCAGAATCCTGAAATGAAGATTTCAGCCACTCCATCACCTATAAATAGCACCCTACCTCCATCATTTGGGAGGGACTTTTTCTGGAACTACCAGAAGGTGCTGTCAAATTGCTTTTTGGG
Organism: Allium sativum; assembly: GCA_030737875.1. NCBI lineage: Eukaryota > Viridiplantae > Streptophyta > Magnoliopsida > Asparagales > Amaryllidaceae > Allium > Allium sativum. The sequence goes on along the minus strand of CM060916.1, from coordinate 1,047,860,266 downwards.
CTTCTTTGAGCATTTCATCATCTCTTCTTCACAATTCATCGAAGATCGATCAAGCTTATGATCATGGCTTCCATGGAGGAAAAAGCATAAGTGTTTCAAGCTTTCTACCATTCTCAAACGAGTGTGAAGACAAATGCATGTCAAGAGAGCTTTTGTGAATGTATAAGCGAGCGAATGTTGTAAAACTCTTGGTGAATAATGAAATTCTATCTTCAAAGTGGACGTAGACTCGAATAAGAGTCGAACCACTATAAACTCTTGTCTTCTTTTCGTATTTTGATGTTTTCAGATTTTAGAAATGGCCTCACACGATTCTAAAGATTTTCTAACACCCTGCCTCTGAAAAGGTGACGTGCTTTCTAAGCATCTCGCCTCCGATTAGGTGACGTGTTCAGAAATACCTCTTGGTTGTTATACCAATTTTTGGTGTAAACAATTTGGCACCCACCGTGGGGCCGGATCTACTTTCTGACATCAAACATATCACGAAGATCTCAAAATCTTCAAGCTAAGCCTCAAAATAGCTTGCTCCATCTTGCGATTTGGACCTTCTGACGAACTCTCCTCAAAGTCCTAGTTGCTTTCTGAAATAATGCCGCCGAAAGCAAGTAAGGAAGCAAGAATTAGAGCATCTAATGAGGGAAATCGGGATGAAACCCCCGCAGTTAACCGATTTGAAATAGGTGAGACATCAAATGGAGGTGTGAATGTTACAAGAGGCGAGCTTGATCAAGCCGTTGCTGGACTAACGCAACAGCAGGAGATAGCCAATAAAGCCATCATGGCAAGGCTAGATTCACTCTTCGCTCTTCAAACCGCTATGGCAAAGGTAGCTTCAAAGCCCGTCCATGCGGAAGATGCCCTTTCCTCCTCTTCTAGTCCGAATCGGGAAAAATATTTTCAAGAGATCTCTTATCCCGATAAAGGAAAACTTGAGAATTCAAAGCAAGCTGCTCGGAACCATAATGCAGAGACTACTTCTCGTCGAGTCGCTGATTCTGCCAAAGGGGCACTTTCCAATCAAGAAAGGCCAGGGCCCCTGAGTCGCAACCGCGATGGTTTGCTTAGGCAAGCTTCCATTCAAGACAAAGGCGTCTGCCCCGCAGATAGCCTCTACGAGAAGGATCGTCTTTTGAAGATGGTCCAACATATCATGAAGGAGGACAAATGTCGAATCGATAATGAAGCTGAATGGGAATTCGCGCCATCCAAAACCCCTCTCACTGAAAGAATCAAAAAGACAACTTTCCCACGGAAATTCAAACCACCTACAATCCAAGCTTACAATGGGACAGGCGACCCCAATGTGTTCTTGTTTCGATACGACCAACACATGGATGTGGCCCAAGCAACTGACGAACTTAAGTGTTTGTACTTCCCGGTGTACTTGGAAGGGGTAGCATCATTATGGTTCACCAAATTGCCTCCCAGGTCTATTGATAATTTTGCCACACTAGCAAGATGCTTTCGGGACCAGTTCCGCCTCCTGACAATGAAGATTAGAGATATTATGTCCCTCAACGAGTTAGAACAAGCCCCAGGTGAAACGATAAGATCTTTTCTGAATCGTTTTAATGCTGCCGCTGCTGAAGTGGGGACCCATGAGCCAAGGCTAATTCTAATGGCTTTAAAGGGGGGCATAGATAAACAATCTGAATTTGGAAGGTGGTTAAAGAGAAAGAAGCCCGAAACGCTAGAGTAATTCTATGATAAAGATGAGGAATACATGTGTCTTGAAGATGATTCCATCTATTCTGTTGGCAATGTCAAAGCTAAGGTGGTTCCGGAAAGGAAAGAAACTTCTACAAAGACCAATCAAGGAAATTTTGGACAGGGGCAAAAGAAAGGAAACGGTAATGATGCTAGGAACGATAAGGATTCCAAAAAGCGATGCTTCTTTAAGCCAACAAGCTTTACTCCGTTGAATGATACGATTGAGCACATATACATGGCAACTAATGAAGCGGAGGATTACCCGAACCCGAAGCCAATAAAGGTGTCCGAAGAAGCTGCAAACTCAGGAAGGTTCTGTCAGTTTCATAATCAACCGGGTCATGACACAAATGAGTGTCAGCACTTGAGGAATCTAATTGAAGAGTTGATAAGGAAGAACCGTCTTCAGGAGTATGTGAAGCGTTCATCAGATACTGAGCCTACCCAGGGGCAGCAATCTCATCCAACTCAAGATGGATGAACACCTGCAAGTGGTTCCCGACCTATAATCAATACGATTAGTGGTGGACCTCATCCTGCAGGAGACACTTGGGAGGACATGGTCAGGTATACAAATGAACTGAGCAGTACTTCAAAAGAAGATGGATTCGAGGTTTGCAGTAACTCTCTTCGTAGGAAAATGCCAAAAACATCATGGGAAGATGTGGTATTCCGAGATCGGGATTCCAGTGGAATATTGACTCCAACCATTGACCCAATGGTGATCACTACTGGCTTGGGTCCAGCAATAGTGAAGAAGATACTGATTGATAATGGGGCATCTGTAAATGTCCTATTTTACAATACTTTCTCTAAAATGGGGTTGTCCATGGATAATGTGCGAGCAAGTAAAAATAAAATACACGGTTTCACTGGTGTACCAACTCAGCCTATTCGTGTAATCGATCTCCTCGTAGAGCTTGGTGAGGGGAAGAGGCAAGTTTCCATGATGCAGTCTTTTGTGATAATACACTGGCTGTCAGGGTATAATGCCTTTTTGGGAAGACCAGCACTAGCTGCTTTCAAGATAGCTCTTGCTCCATGGTGTTTGACGATGATGTTCCCAACTGCAAACGGAGTGGGAGTAATCAAAGGAGATCCTCAAGAGTCGAGAGACTGCTATATGGCAGAGTTGATTGAAGCTCGCAAGTATGACATCAAGAAAGATGTGGAGACTCCTCTCTGCATCCATGAAGCCACCTTATAGCAATTAATGACCTCCCCCTGTGCTAGAGAATAAAACGACATGCAAGAAGATATGGATCCGCGAAAAACCAATGCAGGGGAGGAAAGGGCAGCACCGGCTGAAGCTACCATTTCTATACAGGTCCATGATAACGATCCAGATAAGGTGGTAAAGATAGGCTCTCAGTTGGATCCTTTGCTGCAAAATGAATTGATTGTTTTTCTAAAGACGAATTTGGATGTCTTTGCTTGGAACCATTCAGATATGTGTGGAATATCTCTGGAAGTGATTGTGCATAAGCTGAACATTGATCCTAGCATACATCCTGTGAAACTGAAAAGACGGATGCAAGGCCCTGAGAGGTCTAAGGCTTTGGAGGATGAAGTGGATAGGCTATTAAAGAACAGCTTCATTCGCGAGTCCACCTATCCTAAATGGGTGTCCAACCCAGTTCTTGTAAAAAAGTCAAACGGCAAATGGCGGGTGTGTGTTGATTATTCTGATCTAAACAAAGCGTGCCCAAAAGACAGTTTCCCCCTACCTCGAATTGATCAGCTTGTCGATGCAACGGCGGGGCCTGAACTGTTGTCTTTCATGGACGCATATTCAGGCTACAATCAGATCATGATGCATGAGCCAGACCAGGATAGTACTAGTTTCATAACTGATCGTGGTTTGTATTGTTATAAGGTAATGCTGTTTGGTTTGAAAAATGCAGGTGCCACGTATCAACGTCTGGTGAATTCGATGTTCAAAGGGAAAATTGGAAAAACCATGGAGGTCTATGTTGATGACATGTTGGTAAAATCCAAGGAAGCAAAAATTCATATGGAAGACCTTGACGAAATGTTTCAAATCCTAAGGCGATACCGCATGAAGCTAAATCCACTCAAATGTTCATTTGGTGTAGCTTCAGGAAAGTTTCTTGGCTTTATGGTCAACGCCCGAGGCATTGAAGCAAACCCAGCACAAGTGGTTGCCTTGCGAGAAATGCGAGCTCCGCGGACTAAAAAGGAACTTCAAAGTTTGAATGGCAAGGTGGCAGCTTTAAGCCACTTCATTTCAAAGGCAACGGACATGTGCATTCCCCTCTTTGATGCATTGAGAAAGGAAAGGAAGAATTTCCAGTGGACTCCTGAATGCCAGCAAGCATTTGAGGATCTTATCAAGCACATGGAATCACCTCCGATACTGTCAAAACCAAAAGATGGAGAAAGCCTGTTCCTATATCTTGCAGTATCATCCCATGCTCTAAGCGCAGCCCTCCTCAGGGAAGAAAATAAAATTCAATGGCCGGTATACTACGTCAGCAAAAGGTTTACCGGGGCAGAGATGAATTATCCGAAGATCGAAAAGCTTGCATATGCTTTGCTTATTGCATCACAGAAGCTCAGACCTTATTTCCAATCTCACTCTATTAAAGTCCTTACAGATCAACCCTTGAAACAGGTGTTGTTCCGTCCAGAAACCTCGGGGAGGCTGCTAAAGTGGAATATTGAACTCAGTCAATATGATATCACTTATCACCCCAGGAAAGTGATAAATGGGCAAGCTCTGGCCGATTTTATTGCCGAGTTCACCAATAGAGGAGAGGAAATGGAGGAAGCTAACGAGTTGGTCGCTAGATGGAAGCTTTTTGTGGATGGCGCTAAGAACGAATAATGTGCTTGTGCAGGGATAGTATTCGAAACTCCGGAAGGACGACAGGTATGTTGTGCTTTGCGATTCGAATTCCCCGTTACCAACAACGAGGCCGAATATGAAGCTTTATTTGGAGGATTGAGGGTTGCGAAAGAATTGAGCTTGAAAAGTCTACTAATATTCAGCGATTCATAGCTAATGGTTTCTCAAGTCAAAGGTGAATTCCAGACTAAGATGGGAAAGCTCCCGGCATATCTACTCAAGGCCAAAGAGCTCCTTGAGAATCTGGAGTATTACCCTATTTCCCATATTCCTAGAGGAGAAAATTGGAAGGCCGATTCCTTGTCAAAGCTGGCTAGTATCGGATATCCTCAAATCTTCGATCTAGTCCCTGTGGAAGTTCTATCCAGTTCTAGTGTTGAAGAATCTGATGTAGACTGGGTTATGGAGACAACCGACGAGCCAGACTCATGGATGACCCCCATAAAAAACTATATACTTCATGGAACACTTCCTGAGAAACCAAAGGATCGCAAGAAGTTGCTCCAAAAGTCTCGTCTATATCTCGTCCAAGATGGTCGCTTATACATGAGAGGATATTCGACACCTTTGCTACGGTGTGTAACAAAGGAAGAATCCAAAGCAATCCTGGCAGAGTTGCATGAAGGAGATTGCGGAGGGCATGTAGGTGGACAAACTCTTGCCAAAAAAGTTCTTCGATATGGCTACTTTTGGCCTGATGTGAACCTCGACTCTATGGTCTTCACTAAGAAATGTGACCGATGCCAGAAATTCGCATAGATTCCAAGAGCTCCGTCAACTGAGTTGACACAGATGTTGAGTCCGTGGCCATTTGCTGTCTGGGGCATAGACTTGATTGGAGCATTACCTACCGCAAAATCAAACTTCAAGTATGCTATAGTTATCGTGGACTACTTTACCAAATGGGCTGAAGCTGAACCATTGGCAACCATCACATCGAGAAAGGTGATCAACTTTGTTCTGAAAAATATCATATGCAGATTTGGGATTCCACAGAAAATCATCACCGACAATGGCATGCAATTTGAAAGTGATGAGTTCAGGGATTTTTGCAACAAATATCAAATTCAGAAAAGCTTTGCAGCAGTTGCTCATCCGCAGGCCAACGGACAAGTCGAGGCAGTTAACAAAATCCTGAAATCTACCATCAAGAAGCGCCTCAAGAAAGCTAAGGGTAACTGGATTGAGGAGCTGCCACTTGCGCTATGGGCTTATCACATAATTCATAAAACTGCGATAGGGCACACTCCATTCTCTTTGGCGTTTGGCTCGGAGGCAATGATTCCTGTGGAGTTAGAGGTCCCAACTCACCGCAGAATCCACTATGACCCAAAAGAGAATGAAAAGCTGCAATTTGAAGCTCTGGATTTACTCGAAGAAAAAAGGACTGAATCGGAGCTTAGGATAGTCGCCCATCAAAGGAGAATTGCCCGACACTTCAATCAAAAGGTCAGGCATAGAACATTCGAAGTGGGAGACTTAGTGTTAAAGAAGATCATCACCGCAACATGAGTTTTTGGCCCCAACTGGGAAGGTCCATTTGTCATCGATCAAAAGCTCCTCGACGGCACCTTTAAGCTCAGGACTATAGACGTAATAGAAGTCCCAAGGGCCTGGAACAGTGATCACCTCCGGCGTTATTTCAAATAACTCTTTTGGCTCATATTCCTTTGTGTTTTCCTATGAATATAACGGATACTTTGTATGAAATTACATGAATATGAGTAAAACAACTCTTTTGACTCCTGTCTAAATTGTACATTCGCATACCTTTGATCATATATCCAAAGATGCAAAGCTATGATCACGGGACACAATAAATCCGCTGGCCTGTTTTCCGATGAGGAACTCGCTATAGCTTCACTAAAGGGATATGGTCCAAAAGCAAGCACAAATTAAACAAAAAACCTATCTGGCGGTGCTCAGTCAAATAACTCAAAGTCAGACAAAATCTGACCACGTTATTGTCAAACTGAGTCTTTAAACCCAAAACCTCTCCGGGGGTGCTCAGTCAAATAACTCAAAGTCAGACAAAATCTGACCACATTATTGTCAAACTGAGTCTTTAAACCCAAAACCTCTCCGGGGGTGCTCAGTCAAATAACTCAAAGTCAGACAAAATCTGACCACGTTATTGTCAAACTGAGTCTTTAAACCCAAAACCTCTCCGGGGGTGCTCAGTCAAATAACTCAAAGTCAGACAAAATCTGACCACGTTATTGTCAAACTGAGTCTTTAAACCCAAAACCTCTCTGGGTGTGCTCAGTCAAATAACTCAAAGTCAGACAAAATCTGACCACGTTATTGTCAAACTGAGTCTTTAAACCCAAAACCTCTCCGGGGGTGCTCAGTCAAATAACTCTAAGTCAGACAAAATCTGACCACGTTATTGTCAAACTGAGTCTTTTAACCCAAATCCTCTCCGGGGGTGCTCAGTCAAATAACTCAAAGTTAGACAAAATCTGACCACGTTTTTGTCAAACTGAGTCTTTAAACCCAAACCCTCTCCGGGGGTGCTCAGCCAAATAACTTAAAGTCAGACAAAATCTGACCACGTTATTGCCAAGCTGAGTCTTCAACAAAAAACATCTTTAAGAGGCATTCATTCATTTCTCGGATATCTAATACATTTGGATGCAAAGGACGGAGAATTCCAAATAATACATGCAAAGTTCGTATGAAGAATAGAAAGCTCCAAATGTCACTGTACAATGGCAGACGCTTCTTAAATTATGATTACAACTTAAAGCACCCAAACCTCAAGTCCATTTTTGATATATCAAGGTTGAAACAATCCATTGGTACAAAGTCATATATCACATCACAAAGCTAAAAGTAGCTGTTCGATTCTTCGCGTACCAAAGGATCATCACAACCATATATAATTGAAAAATCCATAAACAAGCGAAATGTGCAAAGTGAGATGTGCGAGCGTGGTGTACAAACCAGAATATGCAGAAAAAAGTAACGACAAGGTCAAAAGTATAGAAACATGGAGCACTGCCATATCACATTAAAACACAGAAGGTTAACCTACATCACAGTCATAAAGGTCATAGTGTACCAACAAAAGACAAACATAGAAGTTAAACGCGAGGACCGAGACTCGCTTAATACAACTGGTCTAAATACAAAATCCACCAAGCCAAAAGTCATCAAGAGAAACAAGCTATGCCTACGGGTATTTCCTGGGGCGTCCTACCTTCCTCTTCACCGGGACGGACCCAGATGTAGAAGCATCACCAACAGATCTCCTCTTGGATGGTCCCACCAGTTCAATGTTTCCTTTTGGAAGAGCAGCAACAAAAGCATCTCGGTTCCTCAAAGCGCGGATCAACTTAACCTTATCAGCCTCCAGAGCAGCAATGCGATCAAGACTCTCCCGGTAAAGTCTTTGAAGATCTTCAGCCAAACCATGCCAGCTATGAATTTTCCTCGCAGTACTGTCTTTGAGCAAGTCCATTTGCTTCTCGAATTGGCGCAGAGTATCTTCCATGTGCCCGATCAGCCTGGTTTTAGCAACCATGATGTCGCAGGATGTTATCTGCCGATCACCATGCGATACCTCATAGTCGGAGGAAATCCCATACAAATCCCAATCAGGGAGCCATTTAGCCAGCTTGGAATTGCAAGCCCTCAATGCATAAGGAGGCCTTTTTATAATCGATTGAATCTCTGAATAGGTGTGGGCAACAAGCACGGGAGAATTCACTGAGGACTGGCCAGTATTCCCTTCGTCCAAATCGAAGCGTTTCTTCATCTTGCTGGGTGTTGGATCCATCCTGCGTCAAAGGAAGAGGATGTTCATACATTTTTGTTAATTATGATGAATGAACATATCACCAAACAAGTATGTTTGAAGAACAAGTTATAAGGATATTATGTGAGTTCGAGCAGGGTCGGCCATGGCAAGCTAAAGCACCTGGTCGCTATGAACCAGTCAAGCCCAAGTCGCTCAAAGCTGATAGAGCACCTGGTCGCTCTAAGCCAGTCAAGCCCGGGTCGCTTAAAACTGATAGAGCACTTGGTCGCTCTAAGCCATTCAAGCTCCGATCACTCAAAACTGATAAAGACCTGGTCGCTTAAAAAATCAGTCAAGGCCTGGTCGCTCAAAAATAGTCAGGATCTGGTCGTGCTAAACTCGCGCAAAACTAGCCTTTATTGTGTCGGTAAAAACATCATAGGGTTGGTCGTTCTACGATTAATATGAAAACCGGTCGTACAACAGGAAGAGAACATGAATGTTTAAAGCAAATGCATAGTGAAAACATCGAAAAATAATGGTTTAAGTGGAAAATCATGCATGCGCGAGCCATTCAAACATTTTCACAAATACATTGCGACCATCATCAAAGAAGAACTCCAAGGGTTTTTATTTCAAAATTATCGTCCACAAATTCAAATCGAACAAATTAGTTTATATATTATCGACAAGCATTCCAATATACAAAGGATTTCAAATTCAGGGGTTCTACAATCAAGTTGCAATCATACACCAAAACTGGTCTGAATATGGTTCAACCTCAAAGACTCCAGCTAAATCCAAAAAGCCTACATTCATCGTTCTCGAGTTAACAAAGAAATAGAAGCATATACCTACGATTAAATAAAGTAGTTGAAGAACTTTGGATTGAATTTCCAGAATTCAACGAGGTGCAGATTCGAGCACTTGACAGAGAATCAGGGAGAGTGATCGTGGATAGATTGTTTTCCCGGATTAAATTGATGAAGCGAAACGAAGATTAGAGAATTTTCGACAGAGGGTTGCCGCCATTAAAATAAGAAATTTTTGGAGTTGAAAAAAGTGAGGAACACCAAGGGTTAAAGGGAAGATATATAGCCAGGACGACCATCCGCCTCGAAAACCAACGAACTAAAATTGAAACCGACCCCTTGTCGAAACTGGAGAAAACCGATCCCTGCGAACCACGTTGAAAACCGACCCCTGGTCGAAACTGTCAATAAAATCCAGCATATCGTATGATATTTCAAAGTCCATAATTTTTCGTAAAAATTACGATACTCCAAGGGGCAAAATGTTATCCACTTAAAACGATCGATGGATTATTAACAATTTAATGTGGGTCGGTCTTATAACACTAAAGGGGTGGTCAGTTTTGCAATGTTAAAGAAGTGGTCGGTTCTGCAATGGTTAAGAAGTGGTCGGTCCAATGCATGATAGCAGGCCGGTCGGGTTCCAGCATGGTCGATCTCCATCTCCCTCGTAAAAGCATGACAAAACTCCTGGTCGCTCCAAAATGCAGAAGGCCACTGTTCGCTCCAAAGGCAGAAGAACCCTGGTCGCTCCAAACACGGAAGTTATCTGGTCGCTCTCATCTCCATACTAACTTGGTCGCTCCAGATACTGAAGACCCTCGGTCGCTCTAAATATAGAAGACCTCTGGTCGCTCTGTCCTTCAACAAAAGTTACAGGGTCGGTCTGCTTTGTGAAGATCCCTGGTCGGTCCGCATTTCCAAAGTGTAGCGCCATCTGGCTCCCTCATCACCAGGTCGGTCCGCCTCATAACTCGAGCTCCCTGGTCGTGTGTGAGCCCCTGGTTGTCTTTTCTTCTTGCAAAGATCCCTGGTCGGTTAAAACGCATAAAGAAGCACGGCAGCTGTTGACAACTGGCAGTGGCACTCTCGTAAATACCCAAAATACCGACCATAATCCTGAATTAAGATTTCAGCCACTCCATCACCTATAAATAGCACCCTACCTCCATCATTTGGGAGGGACTTTTTCTAGAACTACGAGGAGGTGCTGTCAAATTGCTTTTTGGACTTCTTTGAGCATTTCATCATCTCTTCTTCACAATTCATCGAAGATCGATCAAGCTTATGATCATGACTTCCATGGTGGAAAAAGCATAAGTGTTTCAAGCTTTCTACCATTCTCAAATGAGTGTGAAGACAAATGCATGTCAAGAGAGCTTTTGTGAATGTATAAGCGAGCGAATGTTGTAAAACACTTGGTGCATAATGAAATTCTATCCTTAAAGTGGACGTAGACTCGAATAAGAGTCGAACCACTATAAACTCTTGTCTTCTTTTCGTATTTTGATGTTTTCAGATTTTAGACATGACCTCAAACGATTCTAAAGGTTTTCTAACACCCTGCCTCTGAAAAGGTGACGTGCTTTCTAAGCATCTCGCCTCCGATTAGGTGATGTGTTCAGAAATGCCTCTTGGTTGTTATACCAATTTTTGGTGTAAACAGCATGCCAAATATTATTCAAGAACACCCCTTATTGAACATTAGAGAATAGAGGTCATGTCATTAGGGATAATCCCAATCATTGTTATTTAGCTGTTGATATTCTCAGATTAAGCGATGAGTCTTTGTTGTTAACCTTGACAATTAATGTTGGCCACTGCACTACGGCACAAGTTCGAGGGCATACCCGATTTTTTTTCTATAGAAATGACTCTATCTCGAACCGATTGTAGGAGTCAAGAAATAGCCAGTGATACGGGACGGTATATCTGAAAGAGTTGGTTCGAATTGCCCCTTGTGGTTCGGATCGGGGTTGAGCCCTTAGGTCAGATTTTGCCTTCGATTCAGTCAGGTTTTCCCTTCAAATCGGGGTTGGATCGAGCAAGTCGCTTCGGGTCGGATTGGTTCTACTCTATTCGAGCGGATTGGGTCAACTCTTCAAGCACGAGCGGGTCGGGTCGTCTCCATCCGATCCGGAGCTTATCCTTTCTTGATTCGAACCAGCACCCCTCTTTTCTATTCGACTCAAGGCAATCCATCTATACAGGAAGCATGTCTGAACCGAACTAGTAGCATTCCCGAAATTGGTTTCCGAATGTTGGCGATTGTTACTGGACGGAGTGGAGATGGCTTCACGTCTGGTGATCTCCACGATCACAAATATTGTATTCACAGGATTCCCTTATTGAACTTGGCGGTCCGATAGTAGACCGGAGAATTCTTATATGATGAGAATATTCATTTTTCAGTGAAAGCACCAAAATGTCAAACCAAAAAAATGGCACTAATACCCAATATGATTGATTTCATAGACAATAATCAAGAATAATAATCCAAAGCATAGAAAAGCAATCAACACACGAGATTCATAGTGGTTCTGCATTAACGAGCCTACGTCCATTTTATAGTTTCTCATTTCATTCACGAATTACAATGGATACAATCACTTGAATCAACGAACATTTCTCTCTGGTTCATTGATTTTAATTGAAAGAAATGGTGGTTATTCATAGGGTAGTGTTAGCTATGGTAGCCTTGGAGCCATGGATAGTTAGAATGCCCCAAAAAATCTCCTGAGTGTGCTATGTTTTCCTATAGGCAGTTCGGGTGGGCGAATCGGTTATGCCACATGTCGGTTGTTGAGTGAAACTCGGAAGTAGTGGAGAATATGGGATAACAGTCTTTAGTTGTCTAGAATTCATCATCCCAGGCGGGTCGGATCCTCCCACTCCGACCTGTTCTGGTTGACCCAATCCAATTGACTCTATCCAGTTTGCTTGGTGAGGCATTTTTGCTTTAGCTCGATTTGACCTTATTGATGGAATCCGACCCAAAGCTTATGTGCGCAGAAATCCAAGTTTCCCTATGTTGTGTTACTTCATCCAAGCAAACGTCGATCACTGCCAGTTCATACTCAAGCCCAGGGTAGCCTTCCTGATAGAATACTTGGACTTTAGGTAGTTTGGTCACAAAGCAGACTAACATATAGTTATTTTTCCATTGTGTGATTGTATATGAGGACAAGTCGTTATAACTATCCAGATGTGTTGATGTACTCTGATGACTGTAATTTTATTACAAGCTATAGTTAAAGATTTATTTCTATATTATATTTTGTTTTCTGCTATGATGTGATCCTCTGTGTTATGTTGGTTCTTCTTATTCTATTTTAATATTTCTTTTTTTCTTATCTCACCCTCTAAATTCTTTCTATTAATTATCTGAGTTTTTGATACTTTTGGCAAGTAATACAGGTTTATGTATTATTGTCGGAATTTGGGCATCGAATTCCTACCGAGTCGTGACATTGTGTGTAAGGTCAATCAAGGATTTGGTGAAATTTTGGATTGTCGTTTTTATGTTGATAATGTCCCCGTGTTGGGTTTAAAATAAGGAGCTATGACTAGTTTGGGTGTTTTGAATGGTGGTGGCGGCGTCTTGGTGGACAGTGTTGAAAACGAAAATGGTCACATCACCAAATGTGTTTAAATAAATATTTCACAAAAGAAAGAAATTAGAAATATAGAGACACGAGAAAATTTAAGCAAGTAAAGAACACGGGAATTTTATAGTGGTTCGATCTAGAATAGATCTACATCCACTTCGGAAGTGTTTTCGTTATCACATGTGATATTACAAGGTACATTTCTCTTCCACTTTTGCACATTCTCTCTTTTTACAATGATTTTCCTCTCTTTGGTGACTTGATTCTCTGTAACACGTTATGGAAATGGCTAGATCTCTTTGAGTGCAATGATCGTGAGAATGTATTTTCCACGGTTTGAGCACTTAGAGGTTCGTCGATGAATCCATTGCGGTTGAGATGTGAATCGAAGCTCGGAGGAGGATTACTGACAGTTGGAGAGATATAGAATGGAGCTTAAATGGTCTCTAATAGAGATTGGAGGAGATCTGATCGAGTAATAGATGGAGAAGGATGGAGAGAACTTGAGATGATGAATAATGGAGATAGAGGATGACTTGGATCCGATTTGGCGTTAATGGAAGATGGGATGAGCTTAGTAAGCCATTAATGGAGCTTAGAGAGCTTGGAAATGGTGAAGAACTGGAATGATAGCCCTTCGGGGTGGCTTAGACCAGTCCCTCTAGTGGTTGTGAAAGGGGGTATTTATAGGTGGAGCTTAGATGGTGTGGCGAAGCTGTAAATAAGTGCACATACAACATGGGTTGGTTAATGGTATGAGTACATGCGGTATGATGGTTTGCACCATAAAGCATGTTCACCACTTGTGCTGCTAAAGGTTCAACGACATGAAGATATACAACTGCGTATAGCTCACCATCCGCTCTTTACAGCTGGCGCCAGCCCAGTATTAAGCTGTACGAGCGAGCCTTCAACCATGGTGCAGGAGCGAGCTTGTCCAAGATGCGTGAGCGAGTTGTTATACCAATATATATGACCGACTTATGATTATACAAGCCATGCTACTATTTAAAAGTGGGAACAAAAATAACAAATTTTCCACCGCTCTTCGTATTGTACAAAAATGAGATTAGATATTACAAGTTTGCCATCAACTTCTCTTGCATGAATCTGGTCGTTCATTCAAGGACCGCTCAACCGTTCACATAGTGTTCGAACGATGAAAGTTACATGCGAGCATGCGACCCATGGCAAAGAGAGTTGTTGCTCAACCTCTGGTCCGCGATCCCCTCAACTCAGATGCGCTGCACTACCTAGAGATCCGCTCGACTAAGTGATGCTGCTGGAGTGCACGACCTATCGCTAAGGACGCTGCTTGAGCGTACCTTCAAACGACGCTTGACCAGGACTGCTAGACCACCTGGGAAGCTTCTACTGGGCCCAAGACTCTTGACTGAACAGAGGTGCTGCTGTTGGATCCAAATTTGCTGAGCTTGGTACTTCCACTCGAGATGTTCGACAAAATGCCTAAATTGTTTTTTGGTTAGTTAACATTTTCCCCTCGAAGCTTGTATTTTTTGCTTGCGAGGAATGCAGTCTTCGAACTAAAAATTGTTAATACAACTTGTGTTGAGATTCTGTCTTAGCTTTTTGTTTGTTATGGAAAATCATGCTTTGAACTTATATGCTCCATGCCACTTGTTTTGTAATTAAAACAAGCACTTGCGCGATTTTGGACTTATACTATGTTAATGACCATCCACATCAATAACATATTAGTTAACCATTAAAGAATAACTTATATAGACTTGTGTGATGGTACATATTTCATGTAACGTGTACCCGTTCAAGTTGGAACTTCGATTTGAGTTTCTGAGGCCAGAGCGATTGCACATTTGGATGAATTCAAAGTTTTGAATTTGAATGTGCTTTGGCACCGTGGATCACCCTGGGACATATATATAAAATTTTGAATTTCCGTTTCACGTCGACTTCCCCAGTGGACAATTATTGCTCAATCTTCTTTTATTGGAGCTTTGTAGATGAAGAAGCCTTTGTATTACGATATTCCAATTGGATTTCCCAAGGTGATCTCTATTGGTACGATGAGTTTGATCAGCATATCAAGCATATCAATTTTGCCGAATTTTCTAAATACCTTATTTTGAAGGCAAGATCAAGCCAAGTACATTGGCTTTTGGATTGTTGCAATGTCGTGGTGGACCCGTGGTATTCTCTCGGGCATTATTTAACTTTTGAGTGGTTGTGTTGCCCTCAAGCTATGGGTCGTCACAAGTCGTAAAAGCTCTATGTGAACAATTTATCTAGTTTCCTTGATTTGGGTTGATGCGCTAGAGGCTTCTATTTTGTGGATTAAAGATATGCGAGCTTGCCAACATGTATGAAGCCCTTGAGCTTTATCACAACAATAAGAATTTTGATTTAGCCAACTGGTTTTTTTCTTCTACATGGAGAAGTTTTAAATTTTCCTGCACTCACCTAGGAGGGTCTCTCGATTTTGTGGCCCCGCTAGGGTATGTCTTTGGATTTAGTGTCACCGCTAGGGGAGGTCTTATATTTTATGCCCGGGCTAGGGGAGGTCTTTGGATTTTAGTGCCCTACTAGGGGAGGTCTTTGTGTTTTGTGCCCTCGCTAGAGGAGAACTTTTGATTTAGTGCCCCCACTAGGGGAGGACTATGCATTTAGTGCCCCCGCTCGGGGAGGTCTTTGGATTTAGTGCCCCCCGCTAGGAGAGGTCTTTGCGTTTTGTGCCCCCACTAAGGGAGGTCTTTGGATTTAGTGCCCCCGCTAGGGGTGGACTTTGGATTTAGTACCCCCGCTCGGGGAGGACTTTGAATTAAGTGCCCCCGCTAGGGCAGTCTTATATTTTGTTAATGTATCATTTCATAGGTCTGACGCCAGTTCCTTTATCGGATGATTGGTTTGGCAAGCGATCTTAGTTAAAGGAGTAGGGCCTTGGTCTGCTTACCCAGGGAGATGTCCATTTGATGAAACTTAGAACACTTGGGTTTATTTGCAGCGACGCCTGTTCATTGTTTGAATCTTCGTGACTTCCTTCATTCACTTTTCAAGGCGGTGCTCTTTATTTTTGCAATTGTGCATATTGGTGCTTAAGGCACTTAGCGCTTGGATCAATGTTGTTAAGGTCGTGAGGTTGTGTCAAATTTCTGTGGAACAAGAGCTCGACGGATGACCTGCAATATGAAATTACTCTTAAGCACATTTTCATTTGACAAAATTTTTGCAAGTAAGAGATTTATTCAAGCAGGTGTTCTTTAAAGCTACAGTTCAGAACAACGTTTGTAAGATATTACATAATTATTTATAAGAATTATGAATACAGAAAGTAAGTAAAGCATAAAGTAAAATGATGGCGATGATGATCGCTTATTCTGGGTCGTTGGACTCGGAGCATAACTGGTTATCAGTTGATGATCGGCCTCGATTTAGTTTGAGTGGTTGTTCCTTAGCTTGGATGACCAAACTGACTATTTGATGCCTTCTGTCCTCGAGGAGTCGGAGTAGCGCTTGAGGGTTGTGGATTTTTCACATACTGTTGTAGTATGTTCTTCTGAATCAACTCCTCAATCAGGCTTTGTAAATGCCTGTATTCATTTGTATCATGACCTGGTTGAGTGTGGAATCGACAGAACTTTCTAAAATTCATAGCCTTCCTTGAAATCTTCAGTGTTGGTGGTTCTGGATAGTGTTCAGTATCCTTTGTGGCAGAGAAAATGTTCTCCAAAGTGTCATTCATAAGAGTGAGCTATGACGGATCGTAAAAGCGAAGCATCTTGTTAGCCTTGTTGTCTTTGCCGTTATTGGCTCGCTTCTGCCCCTGATTACTTTTTTAATTATATTGGGCAGCAGCATATTTGGTAGCCTCAAGAAGTGGGTTGGCATCAATAATCTGAAGAGGTACAGGATTATTATCCACTCTCATATACTCCTCTAGTTTTTTATGGAATATCTCAAGCGTGTTTAGTTCTTTCATTTTAATCCATCTACCAAATTCGTTGTTCTCATCGATCATGCGAGGCTTGGGTTTCCCTACTTCGACACAGTAGCATTGAAACTTTTGAGGAAAGCTTTGATAGATTCTCCTGCATTCTTCTTCATTGATGTAAGAGAAATAACGTTCTTAGCCTTCGTAGCTTGCAGCCTGAACTGCTCTTTGAATTTAAGAGACAAATCATCGAATCAGTCGATGGATTTGGATGGTAGTCTCGTGAGCCATAATGACACGACACCTTCTAGATAGAGAGGGAAGCACAAGCATTTGATCTCGTCTGTCGCCTTGGCTGCATTCATATGCCACTCGTATTTTTATAGGAAGCGATTCGGATCAGAAGTTCGTTTATATGGAGGCAGAGTAGGATGAGTGAACTTGTTGTGGAATTCTACTCTGCGGATCCTCTTCATGAATGGATTTTTGCTGAGGGAGAAGTCTCATTCCCTCCTACTATCCTTACAAGCCATGTTATCTTGCAAGATTTGCTTTTTACCATATCCACGGTATATTCCTTCGAGTTGTGTCGTTCCAGAGAGCGGACTTCGATCTCTTTTCCGGATGCTCGTCGTGGCGAGCGATCATGATCAGAGGATCTAGGTCTTTTTCCTCCACTATGGGAAGGTGCTCCCGCAACGGGACTTGCAACTTATCGGTTTTTCGATCGAAATGGTTCTTAGCTTTCAGATTTGAGTATTCGATATTAGCATTGCCTTTTTTAACAAGTCCTTCCAAGTTGTCATTATGATGATGATCGAAGGCTGATGAATTTGCATTCTCTTCAAGGTCGACATGGATTTTCGGAGGAGGAGCAAGATTTGCTTGAGCGTTCAGGAGAGCACTCATTTTATCCATTAAAGCTTGATTAGCGTCCATTAATGTTTTATTAGCATTCATCAAAGTTTTTTGGAGGCTTCCATCCTTTGACTTAAGTTAGCGACAACGACATATAATTCAGCTTTGGTTACCCCGGCTCCACTTATTGAGTTTTCTCCAACTTCAGAATGGTTGGTAAGTGGTGTAGCATCGTCGTTAGCAACGTTGTCGGTTTCTCCAATGGTTTTATTTGTAGTCTGTTTTGACTTAGCCATTATCTCGGACCAGGCTTTGAATTTCAGAGAGAGTTTGTCACTTGGCATGGATCTTAGATTTAGAGAATCTATAGTGGAAGCAGACTTGGAACTTCAATGAAAGGCTCTTATGGCTGAGAGAAGTGTGAATGTGGCCCCACGGTGGGAGCTAAATGTTGAAACCGAAAATGGTCACAACACCAATGGTGTTTTACGCAACACTTCACAAAAGTAAGAAATTAGAAATATGGGGCCACGAGAAAATAAAAGCAAGTAAAGAACACAGGAATTTTATAGTGGTTCGATCTAGAATAGATCTACGTCCACTTCGAAGTGATTTCATTATCACATGTGATATTACAAGGTAATTTCTCTTCCATTTTTGCTCATTCTCTTTTTTTACAATGATTTTCCTCCTTTAAAGACTTGATTCTCTCTAATCCATTATGGAAATAGCTATATCTCTTTGAATGCAACGATCGTGAGAATGTATATTCCACGGTTTGAGCACTTAGAGGATCATCGATGAATCCATTGCGGTTGAGATGCGAATCGAAGCTCGGAGGAGGATTAATGGTGGTTGGAGAGATGTAGAATGGAGCTTGAATGGTTTCTAATAGAGATTGGAGGAGATCCAATCGAGTAATCGATGGATTAGGATGGAGAGAACTTGAGATGATGAATAATGGAGATGGAGAATGACTTGGATCTGATTTGGCATTATTGGAAGATGGGATGAGCTTAGAAAGCCATAATGGAGCTTAGAGATCTTGGAAATGGTGAAGAACCGGAATGACAGCCATTCAGAGTGGCTTAGACTAGTCATTCTAATGAATGTGAAAGGGGGTATTTATAGGTGGTGCTTTGATGGAGTGACAAGATGTAAATAAGTGCACGTACTACATGGTTTGGTAAATGGTATGAGTAAACGCGGTATGATGGTTTGCACCATAAAGCATGTTCACCACTTGTGCTGCTAAAGGTTCAATGGCAAGAAAATATACAACTGTGTACAGCTCTCCATCCGCACTTTACAGCTGGCATTGCGCGCTTTACAGCTGGCGCCAACCTAACATTCAACTGTACGAGCGAGCCTTCAACCATGGTGCACGAGCGAGCTTGTCCAAGATGTGTGAGCAAGCTGTTATACCAATATATACATGAACGACTTCTGATTATACATGCCATGCTACTATTTAAAAGTAGGAACAAAAATAACAAATTTGCCACCACTCTTCGTATTGTACAAAAATGGGATCAGATATTACAAGTTTGCCATTAACTTCTCCTGCATGAATCTGCTCGTTCATTCAAGGACCGCTCGACCGTTCACACAATGCTCGAACAACCAAGTTACATGTGAGCATGCGACTCGTGGTAAAGAGAGCCGCTGCTCGACCTCTGGTGCACGATCCCATCAGCTTAGATGCGCTGCACTACCTGGAGATCCGCTCAACCAAGTGATGCTGCTGGAATGCACGACATGTCGCCAAGGACGCTGCTCGAGCGTGCCTTTGAACGTCGCTTGACCAGAACTGCTCGACCACCTGGAAAGCTTCTCCTCGACCCAAAGACTCTTGACCGAGCAGAGGTGTTGCTGTTGGATCCAAATTTGCTGAGTTGTGTACTCGCACTCGAGATGTTCGCCAAAATGCCTGAATGGTTTTTTTGGTTAGTTAACAGACAATTAATCGATTTAGTGCGTCGTTGACCTTAGTCATGGTGAAGGGCTGATTGAGATATTTTATAGTATACCTAATGAGCTATATACTAGTCAGTAGTTCTCATATTTATAGTATTGGACATATCAAAGACCCTTGTAAAAAATAATCCTTTTACAACTTCAAATTATGATGTTACGATAAAAAAATTAAATATCATTTCCTAACTTTCGAGTTAAGTGACAAAAGAGAAAAGAAAATATTAAGATCTAATTGCCTATTCAGCGGAATGGCCTGGAGAAATTCTAATGTAATTAAGAAAACAATAAGACGTACTAAAGAAAGTGAATATAAAAAATGTATTTTATAGTGAAAAAATCGAGGATAAAATGATGCATTCCATAAAGGAAAAAAAACTCCGGGCTTTTTTTGCTCCGCCTTGACTTGCTGGCACACTAAGCATCTAGCAACGAACTCGGCCACGTCCTTTTACATTCCGGCCCAAAAGAAAACTCGCTTCATATCCCTATACATCTTATCACCACCAGGATGTATGGTCATCTTAGAGTGATGTGAGTCTTCAAGAATTGCCTTCTCCAAACTTTCGTCTTGTGGTACGCAAAAGTCTTCCATCTCTACGTAGCCAACCTCTTTAATCTGTAGCATATCTATCAAGATGTCTTGAGGACTCCCCTCCAATAAGCTTGCCTACTATCTCAACCAATTGTGGGTCGTTTCGCTCTGCCTCTCTTACTCGACCCAAAAATGTAGGTTGCACCTCTAATGATGCCAACAATCCGGGTACATATTCGACAGAGGGTCTGAAGTCAAAGGAAGATATATACTCCAAACTCTGCTGCTCTACAAACAAAGGACTTAAAGTTAACTTCTTCCTACTTAGGGCGTCAGCTACAACGTTACCCTTGCCAGGCGTATATGCGATCTCAAAATTGTAGGATGCCAAAAACTCAATCCATCTTTGTTGCCTCAAGTTTAGGTCCTTCTGAGAGAATAAGTATTTTAGCGACTTATGGTCTGTATACAACTCAAACTTCTCGCCAAGCAAATAATGACGCCACGACTTAAGCGCAAAAACTATGGCCGCCAACTCCAAGTCGTGGGTAGGGTAATTTTTCTCATGGGTTTTCAACTGTCTTCCACCATAGCATATCACCCTTCCCTCTTCCATTAAAACTACGCCAAGCCCTGTCCCGCAAGCATTGGTATATACAGTGAATGCCTTACTCCCGTCTGGCAAAACTAGAACTAGAGCTGTCGTCAAAGCTCTCTACAGACGTTGGAAAGCATCGTCACAGTCAACGTCCCAAGTAAAAGTCAAATTCTTCTTCGTTAATATAGTGAGAGGGGCTGATATCTTCGCAAAGCCCTTAATAAACTTCCTATAATAGCCAGCCAACCCTAAAAAGCTTCTTACTTCGGTTGCGTTCTTAGGCATTTTCCAATCTTGGATTGCCACTATCTTAGCGGGATCCACAGCTATCCCTTCCTTGGAGACCACGTGTCCTAAGAACCTCACTTCTTTTCTCCAAAATGGGCACTTGGAGAACTTAGCTTTTAGCTGATGCGATCATAGGGTCTCTAAAACTTCCCTAGATGTAGGGCATGCTCTTCTTCATTTTTAGAGAAAACCAGAATATCGTCTACAAAGACAACCACAAACTTGTTCAGAAACTCCCTAAACACCCTACTCATTAAGTCAACAAAGTATGCGGGTGCATTCGTCAAACCAAAAGGCATGACGAGCCACTCGAAGAAACCGTCGGGAGTTCTAAATGCAGTCTTATCGATGCTATCTTCAGCCAAACTTAGCTGATGAAACCCTGTAGCCAAATCCAGTTGCGAGAAAACCGAAGCTCCCACCAACTGATCGAATAAATCGTCTATCCTCGGTAACGGGTGTCTGTTCTTCTTTGTTAGATTATTCAATTCCCTATAGTCCACGCACAATCTAAGTGAACCATCAGCTTTTGTAGCAAAAACGACTGGAGCACCCCACTCTGAAATACTCCTTCTTAGGAACACCTTCTCAAGCAATTCTTTCACTTGCTTACTGAGTTATCTTCTCTCTCTCGGAGCCATGTGGCGCACTGGTAATGCAACTGGCTTTGCATTATCCACTAAGTATATTCGAATGTTTATCTCACGCCTCGGGGGTAAACCTCGAACTTCATCGAAGACATCCGAGTATTTACGGACCACTCTTACAGACTGAAAATCCTCAATGGACGCGTCAAGTAATTCTAGATAACTTAGCATAACAGAATTCATGGGATTACAAGACATTTCAAGAGTGTTGCCCAAGCGAGTCATAAGCCTAACCTCTCTCTTTTCACAATCTAGGATGGCTCCATTACTGGATAGCCAATCCATGCCCAAAATTAATCCATAGCCCATGAAGCCCAAAACATAAGCATCACATCTAAACCTAACGCTAAGTATAGAAATTACCAAATCCAAACAAATCATCGACAAATAGGCTGAGAGCCCAATTGGAATTGAAACAACTAAGGGATCCTCTACTATACTGGTGTTTAAGTGTAGTGACTCAACTAAAGCAGTAGATATAAAAGAGTGCGATGCACCGAAATCAAAAAGTGTGCGAACAGGATGATCGAAAAGATAAACTAAACTTTCAACGGAAATCGATCTACCTCGTTCTTGTAGCGGTGGGACCACAAGAGCCTGGACCTGCCCCCTTGCCTGCCCTGGTGCCATGAGAGCCTGAATCTACCCTCCAGAGGTAGGCCCTGCCCTCTGCCCTTTCTTTGGGAAGTCCTTAATCAGATGTCCTGCCTCGCCATAGTGGAAACGACCACTCTTCTTCTTCTTTCTACAGTCATTGCTTAGATGGCCTGGTGTCCCACAGTTAAAGCATCTTTTCTTTCCCTTACCCTTGTTGTCTTTACCACCCTTCTTGTTTTGCTGTTGCTGTTGTTATTTCTTTTGATCCCCTTTCTTCTCAGGTGCCTTATTAGCATTGGCACCTTTCTCCTCTTCATGCATAAGCGCCATGTCGACTCGTCTCTCAAAGGTGGCCCTCATAGGGATGTGGGTCATAGCTAACCCATGTAACAGCACGTTCAAACCCTTAACAAATCTCAGGGCCTTTTTTCGGGTGTATTCCCCAAGTCCAAGCCAAATCTTGCCAACTGATTGAACTTGTTGACGTATTCTTTCACTGATAGATTCCCCTGCCTCAATACCAAAAACCTTTCCATGTATAGATTCTCTTCAGCCCGTGAGAGAAACTTTGCCTCAAACCTACGCCTGAAATCCGGCTATGTATCAACTGGACGTTCTCCATTAGTGACCTCCCACCAAAACGAGGCCTCATCCTTCATTAACCAGGCAGCTAACTGGATCTTTCTTCCATCTTCTACCTCAAAGATTCCAAACAGTTGTTCCACCTCCTTTAGCCAATTTCGGGCTTCAACTAATGTTTCCGACCCGTGAAAATGTTTCCCACCCATTGCCCGAAAGTCCTTGCATATCTTTGCGAAAGTGTCAACACGGGGAGGAGGAGGAGGAGCATTTGCTGGGCCTGCGACATGGGCCCTAGCTTCCAGATACCTTCTAAACCACCCTTGTATCGGTATCCCCTCGGGCATCTCGGGATTTCTAGACATGCTGAAAAGAAAATGAAGAGATTCAAACGAAGAATTCGAAAGAAAGATATATGGCTCTTGGGGTAATATTTTTAAAATAAACCTTTCTCTTGAAGATATTCTCCTTAAAACATACTTTTGAAAGTATTTCTTTATAAAATGCTTTTTAAAAAATAGTTTTTCAAAATATCTTATCTATTTTGGTAACCTTCAGCTCTGATACCACGTGTGACACCACATGTCCATTAATGTCACTCACAAAGGGAATGCATTAACTTCTATGGAGCGTTTTAAGTGTGTATAGAACAGAAACTTAACAACAAGACAAATATAAAACAATACTTAATAAAACTTCATTCATTGCAGTGGTAAACAAATAAGTTTGATTACATCATCAAAAACCAAAGACTAGAGTCAAGTACATAATATCCATATTGACTAGATCAGAGTACGTAAACTGAAAGACATAACCCCACATAAAATATCCATAAGTAAAATAGGCTGAACTTTTACTTCAGCGATCCAAGCAACTTCCAAAGAAAGAGATGAAGCTGACCAAATCAAGCTCCACTAGTACTAGTCCCACCCTGAGCACCTAAGGGGGAAAAGGAAGAAAAGAGGTGGAAATAAAGGGGTCAGACATAAAGTCTGGCGAGTGCAATAATTTTAACAATATAATCATTAAGTAACTAGGACAAGGCATAAGCTGGAAAATAAGGAAAGGACTGTGAACCAATGGGTATGACAGAGCAAACAAAGGAAATAAGATGAACAAAGATAACGTTAAAGGCGCACCTAATTACTATAAGACAATTACTACACTACACCACACCAAACACCCTAAAAGTTGATCCCGCCTACAGAACTTAATAATGATAATGGTAGTTTTGTGTACCCCTAGCTGCCTTCATAGGTTCCGTCTGCCCCTGTCTCCCCTAGGTGTACCCACTACCCCCATTCGATTGGCTCCCTAACTCGTAAATACCCGTGCTGGCCCCACAGTGGGGTGTATCACTCCCCAAAGTGGCAACCCGACAGCATCAAGATGCACGGCTTATATCTACACGATGCAACAGCGTCTTACCTACCAGCCCGGGCCCACACATGCATATGACCCCGTTGGACTTGCGTTACCACCGCTAACCCATTTTGACCTCTTACAATCAAACCCAGTAAATATGTCTCGTCCTCGACTTGGGTCGAGCCCATAAAGATACTTAATGGGTTACTGGTTTGAAAAGGGCCCCCATGCATGACACAAGCTTTCCACCTATGCTTGGTCCCCCTCTAAGGTTTTTCCCTACTTAACCCCATTCTTATTCATGTCTTCTTACATGTTTCAGTCTTGGTCAAGTGCATCTAATCGTATTTCACATGCCACCCAAGGCACCCTCTTAATTTCATATGCCACCCAAGGCACCCACTTAACCCCCTCATGTCCCACCACATGTTTATCTGGTTAAGTGTTTCTTAATTCATTAACACCGTAATCTTGTAAAGAACTCCCACATTGGACTGGCATTTGTGGCTACTTGATTTGCCGGGCGGGTCCGGGCAGTCTTACACCACAAACGAGCCTAACCTCGTGTCTTTACAACTGTTACGTATTTAATTCATGCCTTTTACCTCTCACATTAGACTGGCATTTGTGGCTGCTGGATTTGCCAGGCAGGTCCGGGCAGTCTTACACCACAAATGAATCTTGCCACGTGTCTTAGGTGGTTTATTATTACACATCTTTATTTAACCCCAAAGTGAATTAATATCCCTATTCAAAATTTGTAAATAAATTCCAAATATACCTATGTCCATAATTGTCTCAATTATGTCCATAAATGCCAATTTTTCCAATTAATGTCTTAATTTAATTATATGCCTTTTTCAAGGCCATTATGCCAATTCTCAATATGTGTATATTCAATATTACCGCCATCGTCCCCACGTTGTTTGTTCTTTTATCATGACATATATGTATATTAGACTAGCAATTAGTCTAACACATAAAAGGGAAGAAACATCGCAAATTTGCATAACACACAAAATGGATCTAATCTTGCAAATAAGGATTACAACATTACTTTCATAAACTTGTTATTGTCATGAATCTAAACATAGGCCTAAAGGTGTGAACTTGCATATATATATATATATAATATAGTTTTCATCCAAAACATGCATAAGCCATAGTCACAAACTTGCATAAAACTATGTACATCGTAAATCTAAATCCAAAGGTGTAAACTTGCATATATATAATATAGTTTTAGGCCATAGTCATAAACTTGCATAAAACTATGTACATCACAGATCTAAATCTAAAGGTGTAAACTTGCATATATATATATGTGAATCCAATTTCTACCTAAACTTGCATATAGTAACTTTATTTGATTCACATGTAAACTTGTGTACAATTCATATAGAAAGTAGCATATAATCTACACCCAAACTTGCATATAAAATGATATCAAATGTAAATCGAGTTGAACATAGGTGATTTGGTATATGAAAAGGGATCCACAACAAAACTATCATTATGAACAACTAGCATATATTCACAAAATATCACATTTTTCCAATGTCTCACAAAAAAGCCATATAACCCAATTTATAACTCAACCCAATTAACTTATTAGTTATCTTATTAAAGATATTGAACTCACAACTCAAAGAAGGTCTTCAGTTCTGGAATCTGAGTTCTGAAATTGATTTAGCTCGCCTTTGAAGTAGACAAATTCGTTGTTGTTGTTATAAATTTGAGTTGAATTGGGATGATTAGCTTCACTTTCTCTCTAGTTGGTGGAGGCTACTCTAGGTTGCAAGGTGATAGCACGACGGCCATATTTCTAATTTTTATTTGGTTTTAGGGTTTGAGTCTACATGTGTTTACACCTCAGCCCTAATGACTCAGCACAGAGTCACAAAATCGGCATCCCTCAGATCTTCCCGGGGGAGGGGGGGCAGGTCGACCCCTAGGTCGACACTAAGGTAGACTTCTATAGGGGGAGGTCAACACTAAGGTCGACCCCCAAGTCGACCTGGCCTTGGGCGGGAAATTTCACGCCCTGCCCAGTTCTGAGTCTGAATTCGTTTTTGAATTTAAATTTGAATTTCTGGAAACTTCCGACAGCCATAACTTCTTCATACGAAGTTCGATTTACGCAAACTCGGACTCTATCTCAACCAGAATTCCGAGACGAACACAATGGCGTAACCCATTTCCCGTTATTCTTACACTTGAAATCAAGTATTCTCTAATTTGTTAACTTTAATGTTTAAATTTTCAGGGTGTTACAATGTTGCTCCATCATTCTTCAGTTCGATAGGCATTGCCACATAGCAGTATAGTCAAAGGTTTGTGATAAAGCTGATATGTTGTTGATCAGGCATGTGCATAAGAATCTTGTTGTAACATGAATATGCATCATAAAAGAGAGAAGTTCATGTCCAATTGTTGAATCCACTAGCTGATCAATTCTGGATAATGGGAAGTTGTCTCTTGGACAGGTCTTGTTCAAATCCTAAAAATCAATGCATGTTCACCATTTCACACTAACATCCTTAATGCGAGGTTCGATAGCCAGTCAGGATATGTAGCATCTCTGTTGAATTCATTATCTCTCAGCTTCTCCACTTCTTCTTTCAAGGCAGTCGACCTCTCCGAGCCTAGCATACGCCTCTTTTTCTTAGTAGGGGGATACTTCAGGTTTATGTTCAATTCATGACTCATAATCAACGACGATATCTTACACATGTTAGCATGGGTCCATGCAAATGCATTCAGATTGTATCATGGAAAATCTATCAGTTCCCTTGTCCGGAGGTGGTCCAAATGAGATCGGATTTTCAAGACCTTTGCCAGGTCATCATATCAATCCAAATGTCTGTGGTTTCTTCATTAGGTGTCAACAATCTACATCCTAAATCTTCATCCTCTATAGGGTCCATGTGTTTGGGGAGATAATCTGGCGACACCTTTTTCGATGCTCCCTTTATTTGCAATGCTGAAACCTCCTTTGGAGGAGGGGAAGTACTTTTGGGTTCCACTCCATCTCCATTGCGTAGCATCTCCCATTTAGCTAAATTGCAGTTCCAGTAACTTGGTCGTCATGGACCATTCCCATTCCAGCTTTCGTTAGGAACTTTAGTAGTAGACACCATTGTGCAATGTATGCTTTGAACACCACTAGAGCTAGTCAGTCTAGACCTTAGTTAGATAAACTTGACTACGATAGCATGGCTTGCAATGCTTCAAGTAATGTTCATGTTTTCTGTCACAACTAATGCATGAAGTGGAGAGCTAATGGTCGATTCATATTTGTTTTGATCTCAAACTCTCATCTCTTGACCGAGGTCATATAGTGACATTGAGCAGGTAAGTTGTTATCATCCGGGCAAAGATCCATATATCCAAACATGGTTTGCGGTGGCTCAACTGGTACCTAACTCTGGGCAAAAAAGAATGTTGATTCATCCCTTATCCAATGGAAATCAACCGTCACCGATGCGGTTGATAGCAAATAGGCCTTGCAAAGGCTAACTATGCTCTTCAGCGAGTGAATTGCATGACATATATCATCCATCACATCATACAAGTGAAGGGTAGCTTTGTAGTATTAGTATCTTTAGTCGTTTTTGGTAAACTGTCATTAAGAACCATCATTGATAAGATCATCCGAGTCACCTTCGGAATAGCGCCCGGGCCGCTCCATATCAATCTCATTTGAGATTCAGCCAGTTGAGCAGGTTTAAGTCATGTAAACCAGATGGTCCCTACTCATTTATGATCATCAAACGCATTGGTGAGGTCTATACACCATTGGAACAAAAGGAGGCCATTTAGAAATAGTCTTTTTCACACGTGCCATGGTTAACATGCCAAATCTTGTTCAGGAACACCCCTCATTGAACATCAGAGAATAAGGGTCATGTCTTTAGGGAGAACTCCACTCGTTGTCATTTAGTTGTTGATATTCTTGGATTAAGCGATGAGTCTTGGTTGTTAACCTTGGCAATTAATGTTGGCCACTGCGCTCAGGCACTAGTTCGGGGGTATACCCGATTTTTTTTCCAGAAACGACCCTATCTCGAGCTGATCGTAGGAGTCTAGAAATGGCCAGTGATACGGGATGGTATATCTGAAAGAGTTGGTTTGAATTTCCCCTTGCGGTTCAGATTGGGGTTGAGCCCTTGGGTCAGATTCTGTCTTCGAGTCAATAAGGTTTTACCTTCGAATCGGGGTCGGATCGAGCAAGTCGCTTCGGGTCGGATTGGTTCTACTTCATTCGAGTGGATCGGGTTGACTCTTCGAGCACGAGCAGGTTGGCTCGATTCCATCCAATCCGGAGCTTATCCTTTCTGGATTCGAACCAGCACCCCTCTTTTCTATTAGACCCGAGGCTATCCATCTGTACTGGAAGCATATCCGAACTGAACCAGTAGCATTCCTGGAAGTTGTTCCCGAATGTTGGCGATTGTTACTGGTCGGAGTGGCGATGGCTTCACGTTTGGTGATCTCCACGATAGAAAATATGGTATACATAGGATTTCCTTATCGAACTTGTAGGTCCGGTAGTAGACTGGAGAATTCTTATATGCTGAGAATATTCATTTCTCAGTGAAAGCACCAAAATGTTAGACCAAAAAATGGCACTAATACCCAATATGATAGATTTCGTAGACAATAATCAAGAATTATGATCCAAAAGTATAGAAAAGCAATCAACACATGAGATTTATAGTGGTTCGGCATTAACGACCCTACGCCCACTTTATAGTTTCTCATTTCTTTCACGAATTACAATTACAATGGATACAATCACTCAATCACTGGAATTCAATGAACAATTCTCTCTGGTTCATTGATTTAATTGAAGGTGATGGTGGTTATTCATGGAGGAGTGTTAGCCATGGCAACCATGGAGCTATGGATAGTTAGAATGCCCTAAAAAATCCCCTGAGTGTGCTGTGTTTTCCTGTATTCTTAGGCAGTTCGGGTGGGCGAATCGGTTATGCCAAATGTCGGTTGTTGAGTGAGACTCGGAAGTAGTGGAGAACATGGATAACAGTCTTCAGTTGTCTAGAATTCATCATCTTAGGCGGGTCGGATTCTCCCACTCCGACCTGATCTAGTTGACACAATCTGGTTGACTCGGTTCGATTGACCCGATCCGGTTTGGTTGGTGAGGCATATTTGCTTTAGCACGATTCAACCTTAATGATTGAATCTGACCCGAAGCTCATATGCGCAGAAATCCATGTTTCCCTATGTTGTGTTACTTCATCCAAGCAAACGTCAATCAATGCCCGTTCATACTCAAGCCCTAAGTAGCCTTTCTGATAGAATACTTAGGCTTTGGGTAGTCTGGTCACAAATCAGACTAACATATAGTTATTTTTCCAGTGTGTGATTGTATATGAGGACAAGTCGTTATAACTACCCAGATGTGTTGGTGTACTCTGATGACTGTAATTCTATTACAAGCTATACTTAAAGATTTGTTTATATATTATATTTTGTTTTCCGCTGCGATGTGATCCTTTGTGTTGTGTTGGTTCTTCTTCTTCTAATTTTTTTTTTATCTCACCCTCTAAATTCTTTCTATTAATTATCTGAGGTTTTTGATACTTTTGGCAAGTAATACGGGTTTACGTATTACTGTCGGGATTTGGGCATCGAATTCCTATGGGGTCGTTACATTGTGTGTAAGGTCGATCAAGGATTTGGTGAGATTTTGGATTGCCGTTTTTATGTTGATAATGTCCACGTGTTGGGTTTCAAATAGGGAGCTATTACTAGTTTGGGTGTTTTGAATGGTGGTGATGGCGTCTTGGTGGACAGTGTTGAAACCGAAAATGGTCACAACACCAAAGGTGTTTTATGCAACACTTCGCAAAAGTAAGAAATTAGAAATATGGAGCCACGAGAAAATTAAAGCAAGTAAAGAACACATGAATTTTATAGTGGTTCGATCTAGAATAGATCTACATCCACTTCAGAAGTGATTTCATTATCACATGTGATATTACAAGATACATTTCTCTTCCATTTTTGCTCATTCTCCCTTTTTACAATGATTTTTCTCTCTTTAATGACTTGATTCTCTCTAATCCGTTATGGAAATAGGTAGGTCTCTTTGAATGCAATGATAGTGAGAATGTATTTTTCATGGTTTGAGCACTTAGAGGATCGTTGATGAATCCGTTGTTGTTGAGATGTGAATCGAAGCTCGGAGGAGGATTAATGGCGGTTGGATGGATGTAGAATGGAGCTTGAATGGTCTCTAATAGAGATTGGAGGAGATCCGATCGAGTAATCGATGGAGAAGGATGGAGAGAACTTTAGATGATGAATAATGGAGATGGAGGATGACTTGGATTCGATTTGGCGTTGGTGGAAGATGGGATGAGATTAGGAAGCCATGGAGCTTAGAGAGCTTGGAAACGGTGAAGAACCGGAATGACAGCCCTTCGGGGTGGCTTAGAGCGGTCCCTCTAGTGGTTGTGAACGGGGGTATTTATAGGTGGAGCTTAGATGGAGTGGCAAAGTTGTAAATAAGTGCACATACAACATGGGTTGGTGAATGGTATGAGTACATAGGGTATGAAGGTTTGCACCATAAAGCATGTTCACTACTTGTGCTGCTAAAGGTTCAACGACATGAAGATATACAACTGCGTAAAACTCACCATCCACACTTTATAGCTGGCATTGTGTGCTTTATGGCTGGCGCCAATCTAGCATTCAGCTGTACGAGCGAGCCTTCAACCATGGTGCAGGATTGAGCTTGTCCAAGATGCGTGTGCGAGCTGTTATACCCTTATATGTTGGAATAAATTAAAATTGCATTAAACATTGCATTAAATATTGCATGTGTTAATTACATTTCCTGTTTTTGCTTATTTGGTTATGTTTGGAAATGTATTAATGCGATCTTATCTAAAATTTATATTCAAAGCATGTATATAAGAAGCATCTATGTAATGAAGAAAAACAAGCAATAAAATACTATATTCTCCAAAATTTTCATCTCTTCCTCTCAAACTATTTTTCATCAATTGGTGTCAGAGCTATCTTCATCGCTACTGCTGTTATCCTTCTTAGCAGCAGGCTTGCTTGTAGCAGCTTGGGACTTTGGTGGTTCTTCATCAGAGCTATCTTCATCACTGCTGCTGCTGCTCTCCTTCTTAATAATCTTAGCAGCAGGCTTGCTTGCAGAAGCTAGAGTCTTCTTTTTGTCAGAGTCAGATTCTGAGCTATCACTGGAGTCACTGTCGCGACTAGATTCAGCTTTCTTTTTCAGACCATTACTAGGTGCATCTGCTGTACTCTTAGATTTAGTGGAGCCAGCATACATATGATAGGTAACAAAAAATTATTTTCAAATTTACTCGAATCTGATCATGGAGAAGTTAAAGTGTGGAGATGGAAAGTCATATAAAATTAGCGGTGTTACTGAGATTGCTTTCATCACGAAAGCTGGAAAAATGGAGAAAATGGGTGAAGTATATTTTGTCCCTGGCCTTAAAAATAATTTGCTCAGTGTAAGTCATCTCTTAAAAAAGTGATATGATGTCCATTTCCATGATATGGAGTGTTATTTGACAACAAGAAATCAAGTTATTGCAAATGTCGGAATTGCTTCAAATAATCTTTTCTCACTCAATCTTCAAAATCAAAATATTTCCTGTTTTGCTGGGGTTGATAAAGGAGTTTCAAGGCTATGGCATGAAAGATATGGTCACCTAAATTATGGAAATTCGGAGATGCTTTCAAGTAAGATGATGGTCACAGGTTTGCCAAAAATTAACCATCTTAACGAAGTTTGTGAAGCATGTGAGTTCGAAAAGCAACATAAAGATGCATTTCCTTCACAATCCGCATATCGAGCAGAAAGACCATTACAACTTATTCATTCAGATCTTAGTGGTCCAATGCCAGTGACATCTTTGGGATGTAATCGTTATTTTATTTCATCTATTGATGATTACTAATGAAAAGTTTGGGTGTATTTTGTTAAAGAAAAATCAGAAGCTTTCCAAAAATTTAAAGATTTCAAAGCAAAAGTGGAAAATTATACTGGGCTAAAAATCAACACGTTATGGACAGATCGTGGAGTCGAATATATTTCAAATATGTTTGAAAAATATTGCAATGACTGTGGCATTCGGCATGAAATGACAGTTCGCCGTACACCACAACAAAACGGTGTGTGTGAAAGAAAGAATCGAACAATTATGGAGATGGCTAGATGTTTGCTTAAAAAGAAGAGGATGTCAAGAAGATTTTGGGCTGAGGTCGTTTCTTGTGTTGTATACCTCATTAATAGGTCACCCACAAGGGCCCTAAAAAATTGCACACCACATGAAACATGGTATGGTAAAAGGCCTAGTGTTCATCATCTTAAAGTATTTGGGAGCATTGTTTACTCTCATGTCCCAGATTCAATGAGAAATAAGTTAGAAGACAAATCCGAAAAATGCATTTTCATTGGCTACAGTGAAAGAAGAAAGGCATACAAGCTATATAATCCCATGACCAAGAAGGTGGTGATAAGTCGAGATGTCCGGTTCGATGAGAATTCATTATTAGAGGACACAGAAGTTGAAAAGGAGAATTTGCCTTTTCTTTCTTTTGAAATAGAGGAAGAAAATTTGGAGGATGACACTATTGAAGAAAATGTTCTTGCTTCCCCAACTTATTCAAGCAGCACAAATTCCTCACCAAGTCCACCAAGAAGGATGAGAGATATTTAGGAATTATATGATGTCACTGATGAAGTTGAATCAAATAATGTTGTGTTCTTTGCCTTTTTTGCAGGGGAAGATCCAATTTCTTTTAATGATGCGAATCATGAAGTAAAATGGAGAAAAGCCATGAAAGATGAGATTGACTCAATTCAAAACAATGATACATGGGAGCTTACAAATTTGCCACCGCAAAAGCATTCTATTGGAGTAAAATGGGTGTACAAAATAAAGATGAATCCAGATGGCTCTATTAACAAGCACAAGGCAAGACTAGTCGCAAAAGGGTACAAACAAAAGGAAGGAGAAAATTTTACAGAGATGTTTGGTCCCGTTTCAAGACTTGAGACTGTTCGTGTGCTTATTTCTCTAGCTGCTCAAAAAAAAATTGGAAGTTGTTTCAAATGGACGTAAAATCGGCGTTCTTAAATGGTGTGCTGAAAGAAGAAGTGTATGTTGATCAACCACCAGGATTTGTCAAGAAAGGAGAAGAGGATAAAGTTTACAAGCTAAAAAAGGCTTTGTACGGGTTAAAATAATCACCCCGAGCATGGTACAGCCGAATCAATTCCTATTTTGAGCAACATGGATTTCAAAATTTTCCATATGAGCATACTCTCTATATCAAAGATGATTCTGAAGGAAATTTCATGGTTGTTAGTCTCTATGTTGATGATCTAATCTTTACAGGAAATGACGTGAAGAGGTTAAATGAGTTTAAGCTTTCAATGAAGGCAGAATTCAAGATGACAGATTTGGGAGAACTTCATCATTTTCTTGGCATTGAAGTGCAACAAACTCAGAAAGGAATTTTTATTTCGCAGGAGATCTACGCAAAAGATATCTTGAAGAAGTTTAAGATGGAAAATGCTAATCCGGTTTCTACTCCATGCATTACAGGTTTGAAGCTATCTAAGGAAGGTGAAGGCAGACTTATTAATTCTACCATGTTCAGAAGCCTTGTTGGAAATCTAATGTAGCTAACAGCCACAAGGACTGACATTATGTACACTGTTAGCCTTATAAGCAGATTCATGGAGAAACCTTATTCGAACCATTGGGAAGCTGCCAAAAGAATACTAAGATATGTGAAAGGAACCGTTGATCATGGAATTTTTTATGAAGCTACTACAACAGTTAACCTTATTGGTTACACAGATAGTGACTTAGCAGGGAGTATTGATGACAGTAGAAGCACGTCTGGTTATGTCTTTCACCTTGGAAGTGGAGCTGTCTCATGGAGCTCGAAGCAACAACAAATTGTTGCGCTTTCTACAACGGAAGCTGAATAAGTCGCTGCGTCCTTTGCAGGATGTCAGTTGCTTTGGTTGCGTGGAATTTTGGAAAGACTCTATCATAAGCAAGAGAAGACAACGATTTTATTTTGTGATAATAGCTCAACTATTTCAGTCACAAAGGATCCCATTCTTCATGGAAGGACCAAACACATCCGCATCTGGTATCATCTCTTGAGGGATCTAGTGAATAAAAGTGATGTCCAAGTTGAATATTGCAAAACAGGAGAATAAATGGCGGATATCTTCACGAAGCCGCAAAGTGGACAAAGTTTCAGGAGAAACGCAGAAGGATTGGGAGTGAGAAGCAAGTTTTAATTTAGGGGAGACATTGTTGGAATAAATTAAAATTACATTAAACATTGCATTAAATATTGCATGTGTTAATTACATTTCCTGTTTTTGCTTATTTGGTTATGTTTGGAAATGTATTAATGCGGTCTTATCTAGAATTTTCATTCAAAGCATGTATGAAATAAGCATCTATGTAATGAAGAAAAACAAGAAATAAAATATTATCTTATCCAAAATTTTCATCTCTTCCTCTCAAATTATTTTTCATCAATATATACATGACCGACTACTGATTATACATGCCATGCTACTATTCAAAAGTGGGAACGAAAATAACAAATTTGCCACCGCCCTTCGTATTGTACAAAAATGAGATTAGAGATTACAAGTTTGCCATCAACTTCTCTTGCATTAATCTGCTCGTTCATTCAAGGACCGCTCAACCGTTCACGTAATGTTCGAACAACCAAGTAACATGTGAGCGTGCGACTCATGGCAAAGAGAGCCGCTGCTCGACCTCTGGTGCACGATGCCCTCAGCTTAGATGCGCTGCACTACCTGGAGATCCGTTCAACCAAGTGATGCTGCTGGAGTGCACGACATATCGCCAAGGACGCTACTCGAGCGTGCCTTCGAACGTCGCTTGACCAGAACTGCTCGACCTCCTGGAAAGCTTCTCCTCGACCCCAAGACTCTTGACCGAGCAGAGGTGCTGATGTTGGATCCAAATTTGCTGAGTTGTGTACTCGCACTCGAGATTTTGACCTTAGTCATGGTGAAGGGCTGATTTGGATATTTTGAGAGAAGAGAAGGGAAGGAGAGGTCAGAAGTGAAAGCACCAAATGATATGACCCATTAGGTAGAATTCACCCTTGAAAGCTAGTTTGTAAGGGAAGAGTGTCTAATGAGCTATATACTAGTCAATCGTTCTCATATTTATAGTATTGGACATATCAAAGACACCTGTAAATAAAAATCCTTTTACAACTTCAAATTATGATGTTACGATAAAAAAAATTAAATATCATTTCTTGACTTTCGAATTAAGTGACAAAACATAAAAGTAAATATTAAGATCTA
This sequence comes from Allium sativum, assembly GCA_030737875.1. Lineage (NCBI taxonomy): Eukaryota > Viridiplantae > Streptophyta > Magnoliopsida > Asparagales > Amaryllidaceae > Allium > Allium sativum. The sequence goes on along the minus strand of CM060916.1, from coordinate 1,047,824,779 downwards.
ATTGCTTATTCAGCGGAATGGCCTGGAGAAATTCTAATGTAATTAAGAAAACAATAAGACGTACTAAAGAAAGTAAATATAAAAAAAATGTATTTTATAGTGAAAAAATTGAGGATAAAATGATGCATTCCATAAAGGAAAAAAAATGTATTTTACAAGATCATATTCTATAGTCTAGAAAGAAGTAAATGTAATAAAATGGTGAATGTAAAGATATACTATATAATATACTTTTCTCAGTATCTAAAAATATGTTATTGTTTCTTTTAGTTATAGTTGACTATATTATAGTAGTTTTGAAACGACTACAAAATTTCATGAAAGACAGTGATCATATTACAACTTTGTGCAGCACTATATTTGTGAAACTTCCCATAAGAGATATTACAAATGTTTTTCCGACCTTCGGAAACAAAGGTATTTTTATAGAAGTGTCGGTCAATACCATTTGAGTCGGGTTGGATCATGAGAATATTTTGACAATGGGGGGAACAATGAACCATATGGGTTACTTTGACAGCGAACTGCTTTAGTTCGTAGTTGGGCGAAGTTGTAGCAAAAGTTTGTAAATGGCATAATGACTGAGTGTCCAATTATTTTGCATAATATATCAAATCGAGTTGTTGTTGATTCCGAGTCAAAATTAGATGTTATCTTCAATGGTATATCTTCCAGGCATTAACTTTAAGGATTTGCTTTGCTCTTGGCCATCCTTCTTTTGTATAACTGTGGAGAGTTGGCTACAACCATTGTAGTTTACGCAAATAAAATATTACAAAAGTTACGGCTTATAATCATTTTTGATATATCTTGAGGTGGCTGCTTCAACTCATGTCATCCATTTCCAATGTTCCACACTTGCATATGATAATCTCAAATCCATCAAGAAATATAAGATTTGGTTTCAATTTTATGTTTTTGTTATTGAAATATATATATTTATCCATATAGTTATAACATATTTTAGTTATCTAATTGGTGATTAGAACGTTATAGCATAAGCAAGGGTACAAACTTTGGATTACTGTGGAAACATGTTTATGAGCGAAAAGAAATATCCACTTCTGCTGGATTTAGAGTGAAGATACAAATGTAGAACCATGTTCATTATAATCATACAAATAAAACGATAGATAGTATAGCATAAGCAGCAAGGGTACAGACTTTCCATTACTGTGGAAGACAACGTTAACGTTAAGATAAGGCGATTGATACTTCATCAGGAGGCGCGCAGCATCCCCTGCAGCTACTCAAGCGTATGAGTTTGGCAGTACAACATGCAACATAGGAGCAACCTGGTCTCACACGCACTGGTTTCTTAAGGAACGGCGGAAGATGCGGAAGATTTACAGCACCTGTAAAATTAGCGATAAGTATCTCATTTTTGCTGCATTCAATAAGCCAGGCATCAGCTATACCTAATTTTTTCTATTCTTAAATTCAACTACTTACCGGTTGTAGTCTCCGAATTGAAAAGGGCAGTAGCAGCGAAAAGAAGAAAAAATATAACCAAAGTTTTCAATAAGATGGCCATGATCGTATTGCTTGTTTATGGTGGTGCAGTAAGATGAAGAGAAAGTAATGAAAATGATGCTTTATTTATAAGCACAAAATAAACCAGTAAGATATCTATACGGCGGCTGTCATGCATTTACTTCGCGGGGACATGTTGACTCATTATGATTAACTCAGCCAATGTCCTAAACATCAACTTTGCCATATATCAATATGGCATCCAGTCATTTACACTTCTACTTAAATCTTCCAGATTATTTTTGCTGATTGACCATGGTATGCAAATAAATAATATTAGAAATGAAATTCATAATGTTCTTTTTTCTTTTAGAGAATGGTATATATACATTCTTTGTAATTATAGTTACAACTTATATAGTTTTCTAATTAAAATTAGATTAAGTTTTCACATTCTTTGTAATTTAAGTTACTGCAGATTTTAAAATACTATAAAATATGCTGCCCATATTAAGGTCAAAACTAATTACTGTTTGCATTTGGAGATTCCACGTTCTTTCCTGCTGAATAATTGTAATACAAGGCCGTTTTGGACCTCGGTCTTTTTCAAGGCTGGCTTTCTGTTTTAATCAAAATATGATCAAACACCAAATACGATGCTCTAAAGAGTGCGTCGCCCGTTCAGTGGCAAGGTGCTAAGAAAGCACCTTTCCAAATTAGGGGAGAGACACTATAAGCATGTATGAAGAAATGTGAGACCGCAATTCGCAAAAACAAAGCAATAAGAGAGAGGAACACACAATTTTTAGAGTGGTTCGGTCAAACGTGACCTACGTCCACTATGCAAACATTTTCCATTATCACTTTCATGATTCCAAGTACAATGCCATACAAATCTCCCTCAATTTAGAATGAATCTCTCATTTCTCCCTCTTTGATGTGAATCTCACTTGAATTAGCTAGTGGATCGGTTAGATCTCCCCAAGTATTGATTGAAATGGATGAAAAGCCTTCAATGCTTCACTTTAGAGGTAGATCTCTTCGATTCCATAGCATTTTGATAGTAGATCCAAGTTTCTAGAGAGAATTCAATGGAGACTTGGGTTGCTTAAGTGGAGCTTGAATGGATTTCCATGGATGAAGCTTGAGAATGCCTTGGAGAAATGATTTTAGCAGCCCTTCGGGGTGTTCGAATCCTCCCCCCTGAAGTGTGGAGAAAGGGTGTATTTATAGTTGAAGTCTAGGGGTAGTGGCACACTCGTAATTTGAGGTGTATAGCTGGCGCTTGGTTGGCGATGGGTTGACGCTCGGTTGGCATCAAATAGGAGTCGGAGCGGTCAGCTTTTGGAGCGTATATCATTTGGAGCGAGCATCATTTGGATCGATCAGCTTTTGGGCGAGTAGCATTTATTGTATTTCATTTTTATACTGTGCAATTTGGGGTATAATAATTACAACAATGCCATCCACTCTTTTGTATCTTTACTGCTCGCTCAAATCAGGCTTGCCCGAGCCCTCTCCGCATGGATGCTTGGAACCGACCAGCACTTGAAGTTTGAACGACCAGTTGCGAAGGAGCGACCGACCCGCAGGTGCTCCTCTCAAGACCGATCAGTGCCTGGAGCTCAATTCCGACGAGGTGGAAGCTTGGAACCGACCAGGTTGCAGCTGCTCGTCCTCGCCAACATGCTTTGTTTGACCGACCAAGGGGAAGCTCGACCAGGAGGAGGCTGCTGTTAACCGACCAGGTGGTGGTGCTTTCGACCAACCAAGCGTGCTCCTCTTGACCGACCAGGTGGTGGTGCTTTCGACCAACCAGGTTGGTGAGCTTGTATTGTTCGACAAAATGCTCAAGTGAATTTTCTTGGTAGTTAACAGTAGTTAACATTTGCCCCTCGAAGCTTGTATTTTTTGCTTGCGAGAAATGCGGGCTTCGAAAAGAGCGTTGCTATCATGGTCTGCGTTGGAATTCGGTCATAGCATTTTGTTTGCTATAGCAAATCTTGCTTTGACTCGCTAATTCCAGACGATCCAAATTTGAACTTTTTGACTGGACTTTGTGCTTCGTAACACCTATTCTGTAATGAAGACAAGAACTTGCACGAGTTTGGACTTATACGATGTTATTGATCGTCCACATCAATAACATGTTAGTTAATCATTAATGAATGATGTATAATAAATTGAATGTCATATCTATGCAGAACTGCTTTATTTAACAGTTATGATTTGTCAAACGCTGTTTGAATAGACATGGTATTCAAGTTTGAATTCACAATGGCGCTTGAGTTCTGAATTGCAGATTTCAAGTTACACCTTTGCAATGAATTACGTGATCTCATATGACGGTTTACGTTTTATGAAACGTGTACCTGATCGGATCAATACTTTGCTTTGTGCTTCTGATGCCAAGGCGATTGTGGCCGTTGGATGGATCAGAATTTTGTATTTAACTGATTAATTTGGACTTCTACGTGGAGAAGTCATTGTATCTTTCTGCCTTTGCTTGAAAAGGTCTTATGTACGGTGCCCACGCTAGGGGAGGACTTTGGGTTTAATGCCCCCGCTAAGGGAGGACTTGGGATTTGATGCCCCTGCTAGGGGAGGACTTGGGATTTGATGCCCCTGCTAGGGGAGGACTTTATGTTGGATGGCCCCGCTAAAGGAAGGACTTGGGATTTAATGCCCCCGCATGGGGAGGACTTTCGTCGTTGCTCTGACGAAGAGGGGCTAGACTTTTTTATGCCCCCGCATGGGGAGGTCTTTCGCCGTTGCTCTCACGAAGAGGGGCTAGACTTTTTTATGCCCCCGCATGGGGAGGTCTTTCGCCGTTGCTCTCATGAAGAGAGGCTAGACTTTTTTGTGCCCCCGCATGGGAGGTCTTTCGCCGTTGCTCTCACGAAGAGAGGCTAGACTTTTTTGTGCCCCCGCATGGGAGGTCTTATATTTGAATCCGTGGGACAGACGCCAGTTCCTTTACTGGATGCTTTGGCATGGCAAACGATCTCGATTTAGGAATCTGGGCCATAAATAGTCGCTTGTTCCTTCATGGGTTGTTCAACTTAGTGAGTCACCCCGATGTATCGTGTGGTCAACGCTTGTGGGACCTCACTAAGGAAGTTGCGACTTATGAAGTCGGCTGTTCCGCTATGGGTCCTCGACCTGGTGAGCCCTCTTGATGTATCGGGTGATCCATGCTTGTGAATTGCACCGCATCAGGAGACCAGGACTTAATCAAGCCGTCGGGGATCTGCCCTTTTTTGTGAAGCTTGGAACCCATGAGGTAGACTTTAACAGTCGCGTTGGATGTGCTTAGTTGTGATAAGCAATTGCAACCAGATCGAGAAGTCGTGCTCTTTTGGGATTTGCGGGGTTTGCGTCATTCCGTGGAGCGAACATTGGCCTTGTACTGGAAGCACTTGATCATGGCAAGTGTTCATGATTGAGCGCAAGTTGCCCCTTGGAACTTACAACCTGCGGCATTGATTTTAGATATGCTTGTTGACCTCTCCACCGTCTCATCTTTGGCCATCCCTTCTTACCACCCTTCAAGATGGTGTTTTTATGATCGCACTTAGATGTGTTGACACTTTGTGCATCCCATGCTTGAATAAGTGTTGTGGAGATCGCCATAGTGCATTGGGTTTCGAGGAAGCGAGCATTCGTCCTATAACCTGTAATAGAGAATCGTCTTTTAACAAGTCTTGAATTAACGAAGATCTCATAAGTAAGAGATTCACACAAGTATGCAGGACTTTATCCATAGAGATATTGTTAGTACAATCCTTATGCAATATTACAAGTTTTTTACAAGAAGTTCTAAATGTAACAGAAAGCAAGATGTAAAGTAAAGCAAGTAACAAAGCAGTAAGTAAGGAAAGGCGATGATGATCGCTTATTTCGAGTTGTTGAAATGAGACTCCCATCAGCCCTCAGTTGATGATTGGCCTGTTATTGGGTTGAACCGAGAGAGAGCCTTACCCCTGAGGAGTCCGAGCGGCGTTTGAGGATTGCAGATTCTTGATGTACTGTTGTAGTTTGCCATTCTGAATCATTTCCTCAATTATGCTTTGGAGAATTCTGCATTCATTTGTATCATGACCCGGCAGCTTGTGGAGTCGACAGTACTTTCCAGAGTCCAGAGTTTTCTGTGTAACCTTGAACTTTGGTGGCTTCGGATAGTGCTCGGTATCCTTGGTGGCAAGGAAAATGTTTTCTATGGTATCATTCAGAGGAGTGAGTTCTGATGGGTTGAAGAAGCGAAACTTCTTGTTTGCCTTGATGTTTTTCCCATCATTGGCTCGTTTCTGCCCCTGGATATCGTGCTGATTAAGCTGGATGTCAGTGCTTTTGGGAGGATCAACAGTCTGATGAAGCACAGGATGATCTCCCACTCTCATATACTCCTCGGCTTTCTTCTGGAACTTTTCCAGCGTGTTCGGCTCCTTCATTTTGATCCATCGACCGAATTCTCTATTCTTGTCTATAGCGCCGATTAGAGATGCTAAGATCATGCAGGGGTCAGGATTCCCTACTTCAGTTAAAGCGGTATTGAACCTCTTGAGGAAAGCTTTAACTGACTCTCCAGGATTCTGCTTCATTGATGTGAGGGAGATGACATCCTTAGCTTTTGTGGCCTGCAACCTGAAATGCTCTTTGAACTTATGAGTCAAATCATCAAAGCGATCGATGGATTTGGGCGGGAGCCTTGTAAACCATAGCGATGCGACGCTTTCTAGATAGAGCGGGAAGCATAAGCACTTAATCTCATCCGTCGCTTTAGCCACATTCATGTGCCACTCATATCTGTATAGGAAGTGATTTGGATCAGCAGTCCCATCGTATGGAGGCAAGGTGGGATGTGCGAACTTCTTCGGAAGCTCAGCTTTGCGAATTCTCCTGGTGAATGGGTTTCTGCTCGGAGAAAAATCCCATTCCCTTTCGCTATCTTTGCGGGTTAGGCCGTCTTTCATCATCCGCTTCACCACGTCCTCGTTGTCCCCTTTTGAGTAGTGTCGCTTGGGAGAGCGGACCTCGATTTCCTTTCCGGATGCTCGATCGCGATTAGAGTGTATGGGTCCTTTTCCTTCAGCAAGGGAAGGTGCTCCCCTTTCAGGACTTGCGACTCGCCGGGCATCTCGATTGGAAACGCTTTTGGCTTTCAGCTTGGAAGCATGAATGTCGGGTCCGTTGAACCCTTCAATGTTATCATTGCAATAATGATCGGAAGTTGATGAACTTGTGTTTCCCTCAAGGTTGACATGAGCCTTTTGAGGAGGAGCGTGATTGGCTTGAACGTTTAGGAGTGCGCTCACTTTATCCATCAAAGTTTGATTAGCATCCACAAGAGTTTTGTTAGCATCCAACAAGGCTTTACTGGAAGCTACCATCCGTTGGTGTAGACTAGCGACAAGGACATCTAGCTCGGCCCTTGTTACTCCAGCTCCGGTTATGGAATTTTGACCAACCTCGAAGCGGTTAGTAAGAGGTGTAGCTTCGTTGTTAGCAACATTGTTGACGTCGTCGTTGTTGTCGTTTTCTCCAACGGTTTTACTTGCGGTTTTCTTGGACTTAGCCATTATCTCGGACATGGATTTGACTTTGGAAGATATCTCGTCGATTGGCCCAGATCTGAGACTTGCGAGATCTATGGTTGAAGCAAGCCTAGATCTTACGTGCAAAGTTCTTAACCTTGTCGAGTTTGGGAGAAGTGCGAATGCGGCCCCACGGTGGGCGCCTAATGTTTTAATCAAAATATGATCAAACACCAAATACGATGCTCTAAAGAGTGCGTCGCCCGTTCAGTGGCAAGGTGCTAAGAAAGCACCTTTCCAAATTAGGGGAGAGACACTATAAAAAGCATGTATGAAGAAATGTGAGACCGCAATTCGCAAAAACAAAGCAATAAGAGAGAGAGGAACACACAATTTTTAGAGTGGTTCGGTCAAACGTGACCTACGTCCACTATGCAAACATTTTCCATTATCACTTTCATGATTCCAAGTACAATGTCATACAAATCTCCCTCAATTTAGAATGAATCTCTCATTTCTCCCTCTTTTATGTGAATCGCACTTGAATTAGCTAGTGGATCGGTTAGATCTCCCCAAGTATTGATTGAAATGGATGAAAAGCCTTCAATGCTTCACTTTAGAGGTAGATCTCTTCGATTCCATAGCATTTTGATAGTAGATCCAAGTTTCTAGAGAGAATTCCATGGAGACTTGTGTTGCTTAAGTGGAGCTTGAATGTATTTCCATGGACGAAGCTTGAGAATGCCTTGGAGAAATGATTTTAGCAGCCCTTCGGGGTGTTCGAATCCTCCCCCCTGAAGTGTGGAGAAAGGGTGTATTTATAGTTGAAGTCTAGGGGTAGTGGCACACTCATAATTTGAGGTGTATAGCTGGCGCTTGGTTGGCGATGGGTTGGCGCTCGGTTGGCATCAAATAGGAGTCGGAGCTGTCAGCTTTTGGAGCGTCTATCATTTGGAGCGAGCAGCATTTGGACCGATCAGCTTTTGGGCGAGTAGCATTTGTTGTATTTCATTTTTATACTGTGCAATTTGGGGTATAATAATTACAACAATGCCATCCACTCTTTTGTATCTTTACTGCTCGCTCAAATCAGGCTTGCTCGAGCCCTCTCCGCATGGATGCTTGGAACCGACCAGTACTTGAAGTTTGAACGACCAGTTGCGAAGGAGCGACCGACCAGCAGGTGCTCCTCTCAAGACCGATCAGTGCCTGGAGCTCAAGTCCGACGAGGTGGAAGCTTGGAACCGACCAGGTGGCAGCTGCTCGTCCTCGCCAACATGCTTTGTTTGACCGACCAAGGGGAAGCTCGACCAGGAGGAGGCTGCTGTTAACCGGCCAGGTGGTGGTGCTTTCGACCGACCAGGCATGCTCCTCTTGACCGACCAGGTGGTGGTGCTTTCGACCAACCAGGTTGGTGAGCTTGTATTGTTCGACAAAATGCTCAAGTGAATTTTCTTGGTAGTTAACAGTAGTTAACACTTTCTTTGTTGTTTCCTAATTAATCATTTGACGCAACTGACTTCATCCACCTGCATTGACTTAACACTTCATTTTTCCTCAAGTAAGATGGAGATGCACCACTTGTAGATATTACCAAAAGTAAGATGGTCACTTGCAGATGGAGACGCACCACTTGTCTATGATAAAACATTTCACGCAACAGTTGAAAACCCACGTGCGTATATGAGCTCTTGTTTACCATGAATTTGCCGGCAAATCCGTTTTCCCTTCCAACGTTTTAAATAGCTCTACTGATATTATGTTTTCGAAAATATATAGGTTAACATGTATTTTATTAATATAGTAAGTAAGTTATAGCATAAATGAAATTATTTTTTCTTAAAATTGCAAATATGCGAGTAAACTGTTTGTTGGAGATTTAAAATAAATTTCTAAAAGAATAGATGGCAGAACATAGGAGTTAAAAATATCAGTTAGTCAATTGATAATTTTCTCTCCATTGGCGCTCAATACATCACTCTACTCCACTTTTTTTTTTCCAATCTTGAAAACGTTATTTTTAGATAAATTTCGACGTTGCATTGCTTATTTTTTGACTGTCTATAACACACACGCGCGCACACACACACACACACAAATATATATATATATATATATACACATATATATTCACACATATACATATATATATACATACACACAAACACATATTTGATATTTGAATTTTTGTCTTTTCAGAATGGCAAACCGTAAAAACATCATTTGTCTTTGAAATGTACTCAACTTCTACTGAAAATAGTCATTGCTTATGTGAAATGCAGTGCGAACAAGGAGGGTATGCATAAAGTGACTATTAGCGTCACGTCCTTAGAATTGTTCCAAATGTAAACAGCCTCCCCTTGTAAAATATATTGCAAAGCGGGTCCCTATTTTAGCACTTATGTGTTTTTCAAAGAAAAAAATGCGCTGCTATGAAAAAAAAGAGAAAAAATCGTAAATATTACCGAAAGTAATCAAAAAAAAAAGCATTAATACTAAATATATGCATACATGTATGCATATACTCATCCATGGTTTATACTAAAAAATCTGGGTGAATATATGCATACATATATGCATATATTGGTTATATTTGCTAAGATGCATGTATATAAAGATGAACTAATATGCATGAGCTACGAATTGTTGCTAAAATATATGTATTTATTCTATAATATATGCTAAAATGTATGCATGAAAGTTAAAACGGATGAAGGCTTATGAAAATTGCTGACATGTATGCATTTATTGCTCATAAAGGTTGAAATGTATACGTAAAAGGCATATGCTTGAAAAACAGGTCAAGATTGAATTATTGCATTGTTTGATGCATTTATTACAGTATTACTGCATACATTTCTGCATTAATAGCGCAATTTGATGCAAAACTCCAATTTATGCAGAAATGTACGCATAAATTGCAAATAAATGAATTATTTGATGCAATATATTGCAATTTCGTGTTTTTTTGATGCATTTTTGGTGGTTTTAACATGAATTTGATGACGTATAGCTGTTGTATTTAATTTCCAATTTACGTGAATTTTTTTTCGTTGATTTTTTTTTTATGTTTACGAAAATTATGGATGTAATTTATAAAAAATTAAGGTAGTGATGTACGTGTAATTTATAAAAAATTTGATGATTTGACGATTAGCTATTGTTTTTAATTATCATGTATGAGTTATGTAGCAACTTTATTTTATTGTTTGTTGGACTTGATTTGTTTTAAATATATTTGTGGCAAATTTATGGTAACTCGACCATGATATTCATTTTACATCAATATTTTTGTTGATTTATATTGCTATGATTTTGCATATGTTAAGTTTTTTTATGATTTGTGGTAGACGAAGATAAATAAGAAACAACCACATTGATTTTTGGTGTACGGATGCGTATGGAATGTGTAGGGAAGGGATAAGGTTGCATATGAAACTTGGCGTAGGAACTTGGCATAGGGATGTCGTAGGGAACTTGGCGTAGGTACGGCGTAGGGAATTTGACGTAGGAACGACATAGGGAACTTGGCATAGGGAACATGGCGTAGATATGGCGTAGGGAAATATTTGCGATGAACTGGTTTTCGACTTCCTCTTTGGCGTAGGGATGGTGTAGGGAAATTCGATTCCCTACGCCAAATTGGCCTACGGAATTTAAAATTCTTTTGTAGTGCAATTTTATGTTTGTTTTTTTTGTAATGTTATAGAAATGTTAATAGAAATTCTAAACATAACTTATTGTAAATGTTGGATATGCTACTTTTTACATCGTTTTATTGATATTTTAAATATTTAGTTACAACACATTGAAGACATTAGAATAACAAAATACAATGTTTTATGATTAATGCAGAAAAAATTCCCTTAACGATGACAGTGTATTGTAAAAAATATATTTTACAACATTTAAAAATCATCATACAAAGTCTTCAATTTGATATATTAGAATTATCACTACAAAAAACATTGTCAATAGTGATGCCTAAATACCGACGAAAAAATACATCGGAAATCGCAACGCAATCCCGATGCAATAGCGATGGTTAATACCATCCAAATAAATTGAGAAAAAACATCGCGAAAACTGTTGGTATCGTGACGTTTTTCCCGATCGAGTATAAGAAACATTGTCAATAGCGACGCCTAAACGCCGACGGAACAAAGCATCGGCAATCGCAACGCAATCCCGACGCAATAACGATGGTTAATACAATCCAAATAAATTGAGAAAAAACATCGCGAAAACCGTTGGTATCGTGATATTTTTCCCGACTGAGTACAATAAACATTGTCAATAGCAACGGCTAAACGCCGACGAAAAAAAAAACATCGAAAATCACAACGCAACAACGATGCATTAGCGATGGTTGATGCTACCCAACTCAATTGAGAAAAAACATCGCAAAAATTGTTGGTATCGTGACATTTTTCCCGATCGATCATTAGTATAATAAAACTAAAGAATAAACTATTTTGTCTTTCAAAATTTCATCTTGTCGTACATGCAAACCAATGTAGATGCCGATTGTGTTTTTCAGATATTTTAAACATATTTTTTCAATGGGTTATATATACTTGTTAATAATTTTGATGCAATTTGGATGAAATAATTATTGTAATTCAAAATTTGGTACTTAAATATATAAATTTTTTTGGATAATTAAAAATTTATTTTGCAATGTCATATTCGATGCAACTCAAAAATAGTTAAAATGAAATGTAACTTTTTCGTAACCTAAATATAATTGTATTTAAAATTATATTTATTAACTATAATTAAAATAGACCGTTCAAATGAAATGCTTAATGGACTCATTTATTTTACCGTAGCCTGCTAGAGCCGGTAAAATAACATTGGTTTTCATAAGCAATTCCGCCTTTCTTCCATATTTCTTTTATTCTCTCATTCAAGACCGCCGAAACCATTTTTCTTCAATTCTCTTATTCAAGACCGCTAAAACCCTAACCGAAATTTTTCGTCACTTTGCTAAGGGCGATTTGCTTGAGTCTCAGGGCACGGTACTAAATATTTTGTTATCGATTGATCGATTTGGTTTGTTGATCTTCATTTATTTTTTTCAAATCTAGGAAAGTCTTTGTAATTTGATCGATTTTCAGATTTTCATTTCAAATCATCGAATTGATTCTCTTCGTATTGATTTCAGGTATATTACATTTTATTGTTCTTGGTTGATTGAGTTATTTGGATTTCTTTATATTTAAATTCAGCAACAGTTATTGATGTTTACCTTTCGCATTTTCATAAGCCAGTACATTATCTTATATTCATATAGAATTTGCTTTTGTGGTTATGCTATCTTAAATTTGCAAAAGATGTTGGAAACATAATTGGTTATATTATTTTGTGATGCCCATTATCTTAAATTTGTTAAAGATGTATGAGTAGCAACTTATATTTTGTATTACATCTTGAAAATTGCGAGAATCATACATAAACTCCAAATTCTAACATGGCTTAATGGATTTACATAAGTCAATGAAATTTGTGTGCGTATAGTAACCTTTACCCTTGCTTGTCTAACTAAAGATATATGCCAAAATCCGGGGACTAGGACTAGCATACCAAAAAAGTGTATGTTACTCATGTAAGGCAGAGCCACCTGCTTTATATGTAATGTCTTGACTGATTTTGTTCCATTAATCATACAGCCTTGTTCCAGTTTTAAGATAAATACAATTTTGTGTTTTTTGCAATGCAAAAGGGGCACTTGAAAGGGGTATTCTGAACGGGGCATGAACATATAAAGTTCAGGGAAATGAGAATGCCTTTTTTAACTGCAAAACGGAATAATTGCCTATTTGTATTGTATTTTTACTTGCTTTATATTGTTTTAATTATTTTTGAACAAAATTTATTGATTATAAATTAATATGAAATATGCAAAATTAAGAAACGGATACGTTAGAATGGTACATCGGGATTTAAAAAATTCAACATCCATAATAGAAATATGCAAAATAAAATACAAATTCTATGGATTAAGGGTAGATTTGATGATCAATTATTGCTGGTATTGAATGTTGTTTCTCATATGTTTTATCTTAACTGTAAACAAACTTCGTTTACTTTCACCATCCAAAACAGTGCAAAATTATTATTATCCTTTTTCATTAAAATTGTTAATGCTTCGTCAGACTCATTTTGTTTAATCGTCTTCACACGATAAGCCAAAGCAATATATGACGAAGACGGTTTGGTAAAATTTACAATGTTTGTATTGGTCGTTGGATCTAAGTTTGCAGTTGTGGTTGGGATTTCCATTTCAAAACGATATTTTTGACGCTTGTACATCATATCAATAAGATTACTTACTTTCTTGGGTTTAGTTTTTATGTCCTCTGCCTCTACCACCATGAATTTTGATACCATAAGATGAACCAAGATAAACCCTAAATCTACGGGATGTAGTAGGAAAATTAGGTAGGTTGTACCTGAACACATTCGAGATTATTGTGGTTGGATAGTTCGGGAATGTAGACAAATTGCTGCGAGTTTTCATTTGGCATAGGAGTGCACAATAGTGCAGCGAATCGAACAGCATGTGTACCATGAAATATAGTTTAAAGTAATCTTGCATTCTCTATTGGCCATTAAGTTACGTATTTTTACCTCAATCACATGGGTTAACTACTGTAAAAAAGTCACTAGTACAATATTTTTCTCTCTCCATAAAATAAAACTATTACAAAGGTACACATATTCTGGAGTTAAAGCAGCTAGCGCTATAAAATGCATATTACTACCTAACTGCACAAGTTTTTATTCAAGCATAAGCATCCCTTGTCCTAATTATTGTCTTATAACAATACTAATCTTTGGCTTTTGAAACATTGTAATGTATTGTGTTGCTTCGCCTATTGGGTGTGGTTATTTTACGAGTGTTGGCATAACGGTAGGTAGAAAATTCACTTATTAATCAGATCATATTACTTTAGTTGGAACGTGCACATCAATAGAGAAGTCAACATTGTTATAAGAAGAATTAGTAGTTAACTTATTTGCAATGTTGAATACTTGAATGTCCCATTGTACTCCTGTGATGAACTAGTTTCTCCTGAATATCCACGCCTTTATTAAGATCTGATTTTAAAAATGCATTGCTAGTGCTTTCCTGTATAGTAACAAGAATATCATGGTAATGCCCTATAACTGGTTTGGCAGATAAGGGGATGAGATCAAAGTTCTAACTGAGAAAGGAATAAACGATTTAAGGTTAGTATAAGATGAGAAGAGGGAAATGGGGGAAGGATAGTAAATGGTTTTTCATGAAGGGGAGTTAGGAAGGATACAGTTTAGTTTTAACATTGACGTGGCATGCTTCAGAGATCAAGAAAAGAAACTCACTATTTATAATACAGTATAGATTATTGAAATAATGTCAACTTTTATTACCTGCAAGTTATTGCAAACTGGGCAAATATTATATTTTTGTAGGTTATATGGTAAAAAATCATAGTATAAATTTAAGGTAAATTTCTTCGTTTAGAATAATCTAGATACTCCTGTTGAATAGCTATGTGGACAAGTATTACATACCTGCTACTTTTAGTCAATTTCTGAATTCTGATGCAACTATAATTTTAGTTTTTGAAACAATAGAACAAACAAATAAACTTTAAAATATAACTATATATGTGATATTTGTTGTTTTATGGTGTTGATATGGGTTTCTATTTGATTTATATGGGATAGTTTCAATTTTTTCTTGTTTCAAATTGCTTTCTTTATCACTATCCGCTTGATCTACCTGTCACTAGCCTAGCAGCAATTTACTACCATAATTAGACTTTTGACGCTGATTTTCATTGCAGTTTGCCGACTTAATCCTTTCTTATTTTGCATGATATTTTTATATAAGCATAAAATTTTAAGAGGTATTTGCCGATTTGATATTATTTTTTCTAAGAGCTATAATTTGAGATGAATTTCCAATTTCACATCAACCATCCCAAAATATTTACGGTAGAACCATCTAATACTTTCAATCTCTGAAGCATTATACGAATTTTTCACTCAGCGTTTGATGCCAGGTCAATCTCGGATGCGTTCTAATGCTTTCAAGCTCTGAAGCATTAGTACGAATTTTTCACTCAGCATTTGATGCCAGGTCAATCTCGGATGCCTTCTAATGCTTTCAATCTCTAAAGAGTTAGTATGAATTTTTCACTCAGCGTTTGATGCCAGGTCAATCGCGGATGCCTTTGATCTTGTGGTATTTCTCTACCGCATCCTTTAGTCAAAAAGATAACGTTTCTTGGTTTATTGAGAAAATTCTTGAGAAAGTCACCATGTTAACAATGGTAGTTTTGAACTCTTGTTTTTCTTCTTCTTGTTTAATTAATCATCAATTTTTTCTGGTTTATATTGTTTATCCGTGATCCACAAATTTTGTGCTACTAAGCTGTGATGGCATGTATTAGTATTTATAATACAAAATAGTAACTCAGCCTTGCTGACTTATACAATATGAGATTATACCATCTCAAAATAGGTGTCTTCAATTGACTCTTCCATTTCCCTCTACTCATATTTTAATCGTTCCCTCTTCCTCCTCCACGTTTTAAACCGTGTCTCCACATGTATTCGGTTCTCCTATGTTCATTATTTATTCCCCAACCCTAATCATATCCCTAATCTCCCATCAGGGGGATTGCTGGAATTAAGGATAAACTTGTGCATATAGCCAAATATGTCCACATCATTCTTCCGTATGTGCTTTCTCTTTCTTTACCCATGTTTCTTCAACATAGTTGCATCTTCCTCAATTTAAACTACAACTTTAATTTCCCTTCCCTGGTGTTATTAAACGCGAGATGCACACCGAAGCGCCAAGGCCCTTTGAAGCATAAGTGCAATGCGCAAACGCGAAGCGCGCGCTTCTTTAAATAAAAGCGCATAATGTATAAAACTATAGATACACATATCTTGCACATGTAAACAATATAAATGTTATAAAGTAGTAGAAAATAACACATTCATATGCGAATCAAACTGTCACTACATCAAACAAAGAGACTGTAAACATTAAAGAACAAACAATGTGACATTAGTAAGAAATGCATGGTGGTTGTTATGTTTATACAAACTAATTTAATACAAGCGAACAAAATTAAAGAAACTTGTGGAGTTATGGTGCAAAAATCAGTAGCTATGTCCTTATATAAGCAAAAAGAATACATGTACATAACTAATCAAACCATGTACATAACTTGTATATATATGTGTATACAGTATAAACACAAGATAAATAGTAGTAATGAAGAACCCCATTAAAAAAGGTAAAGCGAAGTACCAAATACAACTTGTATATATGTGCACATGTAATATATATATATATATATATAAACACACACACACACACACATATATATATATATATAAACACACACACACACACATATATATATTATAATTACAAACATATACATAAAGTACTAAAAAAAACTTAATGAGACAAATTGACAAGGACATAACAGAGAACATACGCCACAAAAGAACGCATTTCAGTACTGAAAAGACTCACTTAGACTATTTGACAAGTACATAGCAGAGAAATTAAAAGAATAAAAAAGAAAGCAAAAGAAGATAGAAGTTATAGATGATATATATCATAAAGAAAAGAAAGATTAAAGAATAAGAGAAGTTAATTTGGTCGTTATATGAGTTGAAGCCATTGTAAGAAGATCTCATTTAAAGCAGCTGATATTTGAAGCGTGTATGAGTTAAAGTCACATTTAGTGAAAACATAATTATTTTAGACAATCAAACCTGATCAAAGCTTGTCAGTTACATTTATTTTCTTTTTTCTCAAAATTTTCGTACAGCTTCAACTGAGCATGCATACTTGGTGCGTTATTGCACGTTGCGCATAGCGCATAATCGAGAAAAGCGCGCGCACAGTTCAAGTCGCATAGCATACCTTAAGCAATTCGCTTCAAGTGCGCATCGTTGTGCGTATCAAGGTTCAAATCTCGAATTTTGGAGAAAATCTCGGGTTTATATCTCGGCCGAAATGGGTATATATAAAACAATTATAACTAAAAATACTGCAAAATCTCAGATCTCGGGCAAAATCTTGGATTTTTATCTCGGGCGAGATGAGCGAGATTTAAAATCTTAGCGCGTATGCGTGCGCATATGCGTGTTTTTCCTCAAACTTCCCTTCCCTAAACTATTTTTCCTCAAATTCATGTCATCTCTCCATATATCCGTGTAAGTTATATTAGCAATTTAATTGATCAACCATAACTAAATATATGATCCTTTCTTGTATGATATTCTAATTATGGTAAATTTGCAGTTTCAATGGACTACTCAAGTGAGCGTAGATGGATGTATAAAAGAAAAGGGGAGAAAAGATGGATAAAGAAATCTTTTTTGGATGGTTTGGACGTATTCATGAATTTTGCAACTAACAATGGCACCGAAGATGTAATCCGTTGCCCTTGCATTAAGTGTGATGATAGTAAATTGCAAAAGAATGATATCGTAAGAGAGCATTTATTGTGTAAAGGGTTCACACTTGATTACTATATATGGAAATATCACGGAGAAATGGAGATAACATCTGAAAGAATGAATGTTGGTGAAAGTGAAACCACAAATTACTCTGAAGCAACCATCTCATAAAATAGAATGTTGGAAATGGTTTACGATGTTGCAGTTCCAACGCTACATGATTATCATGCTAAAGAGCATAACGTGGAGAAAGATCCTAACCCGGAAGCAAAAAAAAAAAAAAAAATATGACTTGTTGCAAGCTGCAAACCGACCATTGTGGAATGGTTGCGTAACTCACAAGGAGTTATCAGCGACGGCTAGGTTTATAGCAATAAAAGCTAAATATAATACTACAGAAAATGAATTTGATGCATTTCTGCAAGCGAGCAAAGAAATGTTACCGCCTGATAATGTGTTAGCAAAAAACTTTTATAAGATGAAAAAACAAATTTCTGCATTTGGTTTGCCATATCACAAAATAGATGCATGTAAAAATGGATGCATGTTATATTGGAAAGATGATATAGATCTAACTAATTGCAAATTTTGTGATTGTTCACGATACGTAATGAAGAAAAATAAGGGCAATGATGTTCCTTACACTCGAATGCATTATCTTCCCATTACACCTAGACTACAAAGGTTGTATGCATCTCCAGCAACTGCATGTCATATGAGATGGCATAAAGAAAGAATTCACGAGGAAGGATTTTTATGTCATCCATTAGATGGTGAAGCTTGGAAGCATTTTGACAATACTTATCCGAAGTTTGCAAATGAATCACATAAAATCAGACTTGGCTTATGTACAGATGGGTTTGCACCATTAAGTCAGTTTGGAAGTAAATATTCGTCGTGGCCTGTTATTTTGACACCGTATAATTTACCACCTTGGATGTGCATGAAAAATCCATATATGTTCCTAACTCTTATTGTTCCTGGACCACGGAATCCAAAAAATGGAATTGACGTGTATTTGCAGCCTTTAATAGAAGAGTTGAGGAAATTATGGGATGAGGGAATCGATACCTATGATATATCTAAAAATAATAATTTCAGAATGTATGCTTCTTTATTATGGACCATAAGTGATTTTCCTGCTTATGGAATGCTTTCTAGTTGGAGTACCAGTGATCGACTGTCTTGCCCATATTGTATGGAGCATACACAAGCATTTCGACTACAAAATGGTGGAAAAGAATCATGGTTTGATTGTCATCGTTGTTTTTTGCATATTGATGACCGTTGTAGATATAATAAGAAGAATTTTAAAGTGAACAAGGTTGAAAGAAGATCGTCACCACCAAATTTATCTAGCGAAGAAATTTATGAAATCATTAAAGATTATCCTAAGATCCATGAAGTTGGTAAAGAAAAAAAAAATTGGGTAAAGGAAAAACTCATAATTAGTACTCTAAAATTTCCAGATGGTATTGCTTCTAATATAAGACGATGCGTTGATTTAAAATCTAGGAAAATGTCTGGAATGAAGAGTCATGATTGTCATGTTTTTGTTGAGACACTTTTTCAAATAGCTTTTAAACAATTATACTGGCTAAAGTTTGGAAAGTCGTCACTGAACTTAGCATGTTTTACAAAGACTTGTGTTCAACTTCATTGAAAATTGAACACTTGAAAAAACATAAAGAAGACATACCAATATTACTTTGCAAGATGGAACAAATATTTCCCCCAGGCTTATTTAATGTTATGGAACATCTTCCCATACATCTACCTATTGAAGCGTTGATGCGAGGACCAGTTCAGTATGGGTGGATGTATCCTTTAGAGAGGTAATTAAAAACTAATGACCTTTATTATTAAATATGTTATATCATGTATAACGTAAAGTACTCATGTATAGGTACTTGGGTCATTTGAAGGAAAAAATAAAACAAAAGACACGTATGGATGGGTCAATTTGCAGGGCATATATTGGGGAAGAAGCATCCACATTTTTTTAACCATTATTTCGAGGAGCACGTTAAATCAATGCTTACTAGCGTTCCTCGTAACGTTGAAGGTGCCATGGGTGATTCATTTGAGAATCATATATATGTGTTTAGAAAACATGGAAGAGCATCTGGTAAATGTAAAGAAGGCTGGTTGAATGATAAAGATCTTCATACTATCAGAACTTATGTACTCCTCAATTGTGCTGAAGTAGCCCCTTTTATTAGGTAATTTTTTCTACTTATATATCGAATTACTTACCTAGATACTCAAATAAATTTTTTTCTTACATTGACATGTGACCAAACAGAATTTTTGATGAAGAGCAATCAACACTCGAGCTCAGTAAGAAATTTGTGGATTGGTTTTTGAATTATGTAAGTATGTTATATAATAAAAATTATTATTGTCATTTACTGAAAATTTAATATATCACTATTATATTATGTTATTAACATATTGTACTATAACTGATAGGTGAGTGCACATAATATCGTCGATATTGGCTTGAAGTATCTTGCACATGGACCACAACTTAAAGTTAGAAAATTTCCAACGTACTTTTACAACGGGTTTAAATTTCACACAGAAGAATATGGAGCTCACAAATCGACATTCAATAGCGGAGTGTGTGTAAAAGGTAGCGATGATCCAAATGTCCATATCGATGATTACTACGGTGTGTTGAAAGAGATTATTGAATTAACTTATTCACTTATGCCAGAACAAAAGGTTGTTTTGTTCAAATGTGATTGGTTTAACAACAAACCAAATGTTGGTATTCACGTGCATAAAGATTATCCACTTATTAAAGTAAACCATACTCTCAAGTATTCAGAGTATGATCCATTTGTTTTGGCAAGGCAAGCGATACAAGTGCACTACACACCTTATCCATCCATCAACACAAGTAAGTCGGATTGGTGGGCTGTTTGTAAAACAAAAGCACGATATTCTTTTGATGCCAATATTCTAAATGCCCAAGCTTACCAAGCTGATTTTGATGCAAGTGAACAATTAAATATAGTAGAACATGATGACGATGTTGGACCTCTTAATGATGAATCAAATGTTGTTGTGGAACTCTTCGAAAATGAAGATAAAGAAGATACAGAGGTCGAGCATGAATTTGATACCGATATTGAAGTAGAAGATGATACTGATGAAGATTGGTAGAGTTTAGAAAGTTTTAAACATGTATCTAAAGCCTATGCCAAATGGTTTTTAGCATAGTATGAAATTCCTATATATTTTTAGTTGAAATTACCAGGTTTGAATCATTTTATTTTTGTATTCCTATATCTTGTAAGCCATCTTTGGCAAATCAACTGTTATTTGTTTTAGCATAGTACATGCTGCTGTGGTAGTATGATATTCATTTTGACTTGTTTTTTTTTTTTGTCATTTTCTTCTCCACAAGTTTTCGCTTTGGTTATAAAAGAATTCTCAATAATTCTTATACAGAAAAATGAGCTTAAGGAATATTTTGGGTTTGTTAGTCATTGCTTACATATTTTCAGGAGTTATGCAATTTGAAAATGCAGAAGATCAATACGTAGCGCCTTCTCCGATGATGAAAAATGATGGCACAACGATTGATCAAGGCATTGCTTATGTGTTAATGCTTTTAGCTATTCTTGTTACGTACCTTGTTCATTGATCTTTTTTATTCACTTCCCACTAATTAATTGATTTGTATTAAACTGTAACATTGATATTCAGTCAGTGTTTTGTAGATTGCTGTATTTTCCTTGCAAATATAATCAACATGATTGTTTTTTTTTTTAGTTTTTGCAAATATAATCAACAAGTCCATCCTCACGTTTAAGTGCCACAGTGAAATTAATCTCATGCACAAATACAAACGTAAAATGGATAAATTGTAGTCATGTAGTACGGTAGAGGCATATTTTTTCTGCTGGGTGTCGTAGATTACTTTTATATATCTATTAGTCTTGTTCGTTAATCCCCACTTTGTCTTCAGTATGTTAATCCACCAATATTTTTATTAATTAACTGGGAGTTCTTTAGCTTATTAACACTGATAAATGTCACAAAATATCTCCTTTGCTTTATCATTTTTTTAGTTTAACAGTTTTTTAACTAGTTCAATTCCTCTATGACCTTGTATCTGGTCGCGTGTCATACTAGTGTAGTGGTTCTTTTGGTTTAATCACATTTTCATCAAATTCATCTTGAAATAAGATATGTTAATGCTGATATTTCACATGTCCGCTACCTGTATCCAAGTAATTGCAATGGAAGTAGACTTTTGAATTCTTTTTAAAATTTGCTTCTATCATTGCAAAGGTTTACCGAGCTAGAGATTATCTTGGACTCTTATCTCCAGGAATTGAAAATTTAACAAGACTGTGCAGCCTGTGTAAGTTCCTTTATTTCATTCATATCCTATTTGTATGATTTCATATTATCAGTTTTGCAATATTCATGAGATAGTGGTGAAAATAATAGTAATACCTTGCTATAAGCTTATGCAAAACTGGATAATGGTATCATAGTATAAGCTTTTGCAATATTTATATGGTTTCATAGTATCAGTTTTGCAATGTTCAACCTAATGCTGGGTGTCGTAGTTTATGCAAACATAAAATGGTCAGGGATCTGTCTGTTTTCTCATAGAGGGAGCACATAGGGACTTTGAAGGTCAAAAACTGGATACCCAAGTTTTAAATTTTATCTAATTCTCTTAAACCTGGGCTAGCAGTTATGTCCTGTTCATAAAACCATGTGGTTATAAGGCTAAGGATAAATAAAATGTGAGTGAAACTCAATAAAGAAGGACCCGATCTTAGAGATGGGTATTTCTGCAAAAAGAATTCCGTATTGGTGTCCATAGGTTGTTCATTGCCTCAAATATCATTAAATTATACAGTGCGCGTCCATCCATTGGTTTATGGAATTATAGTTCGTAGGCGATCAAATGTATTATAATTTGAAAGATATAGTGTACCGTAATACCTTTGCTACCAGAAATATACTAATCATTTCAGATATAAGATACAAGTTTCCAGGGGTCCGGCGGTTCTAATGCAAAATTATATGAAAGTCATTAGAAGAAAACTAAGGAGGAGTGACTGGATGTTATAAACTGCATCTTTCATAAAGGGAAATATTCAAAAAAAAAATGCATTTTCATTACTTTAATTCCAAAGACTCAAATAATAACAGTATTATAGACCACAGGCGGATATCCATTAATTACACCTTACAAATGACACTATGTAATGACAAAGGACAACATAGTAAAGAAACCATTACATGCCAAACTGAATGTAAGTCATTGTTACTAAAATTTGATTAAAACATGAAGGTGAGCATAAAATCTAAATGCAAGAAATAAAAATAGCCGAAGCTCCTATAATAATAATAATAATAATAATAATAATAATAATATCCTAGAAAACCATAAGTTCAAATAACAAAGCATAAAGTCTAAATAAAATAGCCAAAGCATAAAGTGTAAACCTAATAAGTCATTACGTTTATTTTCACACTTATTTATAAGTTCAAACGACAAATCTTTCATGCATATGCATAATATAGGTGTATAAAATTTTACAGGTCGAAAACTTCCATGCATTGAGCTTTAGATATCTGATGTCTCAGAATAAACACTTCTGAATGTATACGTATGCAAAGTTTGTGATGCAAAATATTTTAAACATATATAATAATATTTAGAGTACAATATAAATGTGAACAATTTTCACATATATTCAGTAATATTTTTATGATCAATCTGTTTCATTTAGGGATTAACACAACTAGTAATGTACATAGTGCATGTTAATCCAACTATTACTCTGTTATATGATCCTCGTCAATCCATGGAATGCTGATAAATATAACTACAATTATCTATGTTCCTGCATTGAATAAAAGCTTGATTTTTTTATGGGAACTTGAGAGACTCTTTAGTTTCTTCTGTTTCAAAATTATGGTTTGCCTTTTCAAAATTATGCTTATCTGCCTTTCATAAAATCTCCTCCTGAAACTGTTTCAACTGCTTGTAAATCTTGTTTCTACAATTTAAACAAGTTATATAACCATTTATATTACGGTATCGTTCTCGGTCATCTAGAGCTCTTTCTTTTAACCATAAATATAAATCCCTTGTATACCTTTTTAAATTTTAATTCGAAATCGGAGTGGTTGAATCTAGCTTCTGTCAATGTGAGTTTTGGATCTTTACTGGCACTTCGAACCAATATAGCTAAAACAAAGTGGTTGAATCTAATGTCGTATACCTTAAATGTAATTATGGTTTCAAAGACTATATGGCATAAAATTAGCCTTTGAACCAATATAGCTAAAACATCAACATTAGAACATGTCATAAAATTAATCTTATAGCAAGTAGCAAGAGTACATGATACTGGTTGGACATTGACATGTATGGCTCAAATGTGTTAAGATATTCTCTGAGCCAATGTTGCTTACAACTATGCAGCCAGTGTGGCATATCATTATGAGAAAATAACATATCTATAAGAATATATATGCAATCAAATTAGAAAATGAATGAAGCATGTCCCAAGTTGAAATTATTTAATTTTATATTGAAGCCTGTATTATCAACCACAACATTTGGTTAAGTCAGAAGTAATGAGCATAATGTCCGGTCTGAATGATATTTTTGGCAACATAAACAATAAATTTGCAGCTATTAGGTGAATATATCATATGGCTTTTATGGTACTTGATGATGTTATGTAGTATTATAGATTACTCATGCTTTATCCCCAAGCATACATAACTAGCAACTCCTTTATTATAGAATTATCGACAGTCATAATTTATACAAAAAATGTTAATAAATGATCTATAGGATTTTGGATTAACATGATTTTGATTTA
The DNA here is from genome assembly GCA_030737875.1 of Allium sativum. Classification (NCBI taxonomy): domain Eukaryota; kingdom Viridiplantae; phylum Streptophyta; class Magnoliopsida; order Asparagales; family Amaryllidaceae; genus Allium; species Allium sativum. Next base: position 1,047,800,418 of record CM060916.1, on the reverse strand, counting down.
ACATGCTATACAGTTTATGCTATAGAGGACTTTGGTTTGACAGGATTTTGGTTTAACATGCTATATACAGTTTATGCTTCCATAAATTATCAAGAGTGCTATTTGTTACAGCTTGTTTGAAAATATTTATGCTTTTATACGAATTTGAACTCAGAGGAACTAATTGAAGCTGCTACTTATTTTTCTCCAGGTTGATCAGAATATGTCAGCTCATTATCGAGGAAGAGGTGACGATATTAGCAGTAGAGATACTACAGAGAATGATTGTGGCCGTAGTCGAGGAGCTCGATCAAGTCACATTATTCGAACATTTAAATCACACCGTCACAGTGCAAGAGTGATATCACATCCTACCAGAGATGCGTTATCGACCCACAGTGAGCCTGAGACAACTGCTATGGCAGGTCATGGTCGGAAAGCTTAAACCAGTCATGATATTCGTGCTACAACTCGATGGCCTTCCCACCGTGTGAGAGCGACAGGATGTAAAACTAGTGATGAATTATCCTCTCATGATGAGCTAGATGATCCGGGAGTTGCTGCATCAGGACCATTAGCTCAAACATCGGACGTAGATCGCCTTGGCACACCCACCATGTCTATATATCACCAAAATAAAATGTGAGCAATTTACCATATTCAGTCTTTATTTTAGCAATATTAAAACTCTTACATGATCGTATATGAGTGGTTAATATGCAGTTTTGAGTCAAAGTATTTCAGTCCCTTTTGTTTACATTAATATTTGAGTATCAAACTGAGGTGGTGGAATGGTTTATACAGGAAATGGGAGTTTAGTGACTCGTATTTAGCCTCAAGCACTATTATATGTTGCTTCGAACGGCGTATGATAGATTTCTGGCCTAGAATGAGCAGTATTCCTCCTTACACATTGGATATATTATTCTCATATTTTAAGGTAGTTAACCTTAACCAATATTTTAAGGTACTATATATTTTAGTCAGTGTAATGCAGCTTGTGTGGCTGTGCATTTGGTGTTGTGTGTCTTCTCTTCAGCATATGTGTGTTCTCAGATCATGGGGTGCCTGTGTACATATGTCCTGACTTCTTTGGGCTATTTTAATGTTTATGGACACTTATTCTTCCATTGCTTTGGATCTTTCATGTATGTTCCTTGTTTTCAAGTAATTTCATGATATTACTGTTGCAAAACTGTTATACTCGTGTATTCTATGATTTCACTGTTGCAAAACTGTTATACTCGTTCTGTTCTACGTTAGTAACTACACATAGTATACCACCTAAATATGTAAGCAGGAAAGCAGTTTTTGTACAATTATGGTTTTTGTTAACTGTTACCTGCACTAAAGGAAATTAGTTGGGAGTAGAGACAACGTGGGGCAGTTACAGTAAACCATTAGCAGGCACTTCAAGTAATGCCCACATTGTCCAACTTATCAGACTATAATTGAAAATAAGTAAAACAGTAATATGAGTTTTATGTATTTGGATGTAAATCCTGTATTTCGACCATTGTCCGAAGTAATTAAATATAATCAGTTTGATCTGAATAGTTTAGTAGTGCCAAAAGCATGGGAAGTTGTTGTACATGGCTGAATATGTCATAACATGACTGTAAATCAATTGACATAACGTAAATTAAATACTAAAGAACATCAGGGAGCTGGCTGTGTATCACTGATAAACAGGTTATAGATTGTTACCATTATATTTTTAATAAATTAGAAAATAAGTTGTTATGGTATGCTTGTATCAGTCAAAGATCACAACGGTAAATGTGTCGTCAAATGCAGTCAGCTGAAAAATTACATATGTAAAATATAACAAGAAAACCAAGTATAACATGGGAAATAATTCATATTGATTGTGCAAGAGACCACATGCAAATCTGTATCCAACATTATAAATAATTGGCTTGATTGTAGCTTTATCAGAGATTAAAATCATAAAGGTAATTTGCAGAATATTGGTGAATGTAAATAAATAATTTGGGGCATTTCTCTTTTATCTGCTGGTGAACAACATTATAATATATTTTGAACTAAGTCCAAATATTTACTTAAATATGCAGGATCAGTTTACGTGGCCAACAGGAACAGATTTTGTAATTGTTAGGCGCACATGCAAGCGTGTGGCGGGACGCTATTATAGATACTTTGTTTCTACCATGAAAAAAAGGCAAGAAGCCACATTTTCTTAGTGCAACGATTATAAAGAAGTTCGAGGAATATTGGAAGAAGCCCGCAGTGAAGAAATTATCGGAAATAAACACTAGAAATCGACATACAAATGTCACATTGCACAAAGGTGGGTCAAAGTTATATATGCAACATCGACGAGATTTGGTAAGAGTTCAATTTACAACTAGATATCTATCATATTAATTATTTTACATTTAGATATTTTATTTAAAAATAGCTTAGCTTTGCATTGCATTGATTTTATTTCAGCGTAAGGAGTTAGGAAGAGAACCGACTTATATGGAGGTGTATTTGCGGGTTCATAGGGTCGAGGTAGAGGACGATGATGGAAACGTAACATATGAGTAGGTAGATCAGAGATCTTCGGATTTTTTTGTAAGTATAAGTACTTATTTAATATATAGTGTTGAGTTTAAGTTGGTTATTTATGTATTCTATATGTGCAATGTGAACAGGATGATTATGTGAAGATGAAAGAGGAATTTGGGGATGTTGAAATCACATTGGAGCAAGAAGACACCATATTCCATCGACTAAACAAAATCCAGAGTAAAAATTATGGTTTTGGAAATCAACTGGTAAGTTGAGTAATTGTCAAACTTTTCTTTAATTGGATTTTTAGGATAGTAGTTATTTCTATCCTATACATGTTTGTAGCTAAGTTCTTTAATTGGATTTTTAGGATATTCCTATAGGTTTAACAGCATATATGACTTTGGTCATCAACCGAAGCTGATAAACGTTCACAGTAACAGCATATGACAAACAACTACATTTTTTTGACATTGTTACAATAATCAATTTGATTGAGAGATTAGCTCAACAGACAGATCACATATGGATGGACAGTAGGAATCATAACAAGGCTCAAGTATTTTATATCTTTGATTTGCAATCACCCAAATATATCAGGATGGAACCTTCCAGGAAGGGGGTTGTGTTGTTGTTCTTGGACAAGGCGAAATTTCAACTGATAGTTCTCCACCTGCAAAACATTATAACAAATCCATTTAAAGTAAAGCATGTTTTGTTGCTCGATTTCCATTCACTAATATGCACCAGTTTAAAAAAAAAGTGGTTTGTTGCTTGATTTCCATTCACTTCATTATAATTTTCTTTTGTTTTCCACTGCTTATTCTTTAAATTTTCAATAGAAATATGGACATCCGTAATCCGTATTAATGTCAAATTTGGTTGCCATCATAGGTTGTCAACAATTTTCAAGTACTGATCACTTATGAGTTCAGTTATTTACAGTAGAGATAGATATTATGTTCTTACAAATTAGAAACATGATTGGTGTTATGATAAAACAAGCCAATATTTTCCTGCCAATCCAAGGTTTGAGCGAGTACTAGAGCAAATCATTTTCCGTAATTTATACTTTCTTTTGATAGGGATATACTCTTAGAATTTCTTCCCTTCTACTGTCATAGTCCTTTTAAACCATACCAACGTGCAAATTTTATGTCATGGCTATAAAGCCGAACATGTCACCTAGGATTATAATGATTTATATTTGTATGATAGTTAAAATAATAATAAAGATGTGTATTCTTGACACCATATGGAAATAATGATAAATTCACAAGGGAAACTGTTAAAAGGTATTCTTTGCTGTAAAATTGTTTATAATAGTTTATGAGCTTTGAACATCAACTGCATTTGTCATATGCTGTTATTGCAAACCATGCTTTGGTTGAATTATTCAATCCGTGCTCGATGAGCTCACTGTTGACATGTGTTTCATAGAGGATGTATTAATGAACTTATAATGATAGCAAAATTGGTGTTAGCGAAAAGGAAAATATGTTATATGCGCAACATCTGCTCATGGTAGATTTGGTGTAATGATATTTCTGCGTGCTCCGTTTATTGAGCATGTTGGGATTGCTGACAATATGTTAAAACTGAGCGCCATTCCTCAGTTATAACTGAGCGCCGAGGCTCAGTGGTAACTGAGCCGCGGCACTCAGTTTTAATTTAACTGATCCATTATGGCTCAGTTAAAACTGAGCCAAAATGGCTAGTTATAACCGAGCCATTTTGGCTCAGTTATTACTGAGCCATTTATTTTGGCACAGTTGTAACTGAACCAAAATGGCTAGTTATAACCGAGCCATTTTGGCTCAGTCTGAGCAACATGGCTCAGCTATAACTGAGCCATTTATTTTGGCTCAGTTAAAACTGAGCCATTTTTGACTCGTTATAACTGAGCCATTTATATTTATAGTTGAACTTAAGATGCTCAGTTTGGAGAGAAATTGAAGTGAAAGTTCCTAAAGAAAATATTGAAATTATTAAATAGTAAAAAATGCACCATGCTACATAGGTTAGCCACAGTTTTGTACCATGTGTTGAAGGCGGCTGATCATTTTCTGTTTAGCGTGCGGAGGATGATAGTTTATATCCAGTTGGTACAAAGTGACAGTTCACAAATTATTTGAGAGTTTGTACAAAATTTTCTATACCAAATTACATCAAAAGTTTATAGCGAGGACATTGACTGGTGTTTTTGGTCATATATTTGGTTCTGGTCATTTTAACATGCGCATATGCATTTGTTCATGTCTCATGTTCAATGAAAGTTCAAATGGCAGTTAGCATCTCTTGTTTAACTAAAATAACAATGCAACTGTAATTTTGTCATTATAGAGTAGCTTGGATGTATATGATTTAAATACCAGTGCAGCTGTAATTTTGTCATATCCATAATGGTAGTTAGCATCTCTTGTTTAATAAAGCTAATGCCGCCTATTGTCTTTTTCTTATTAATATAATTTCCCCTCTGTTTGATACTGGAACTTAATATTATTTGTAATTTATGCAGGCACTTTCAAATTCGTCTTCTGTTATGGTGGATAACGAGGAAGCAACTCACATGAAGAAAATGTTAGAAAATAATGAGAAAATTGTCAAAGAGCTACAAGAAGAAATAAAATGTGAACAAGTTCGAGCAGGTGATCAACTTAAAGCTAGGCAGGAGGAGATCGAAAGACTTAGGCATGAACAGAGAGAAAGAGATGATCGACTCCGAGCTGAGTTTGAGGAGCAATTGCAAATGGAGCGGATGAAGATGAACGAAATGCATGAGCATATGCAATCAGAGATGTCTCGTATGATGGCAACTTTTGTTGGTAGGCAATCCGGTTTCATTTAAGTCAAAATTGTACTTGAATTTTTTTTTTTCTAGGCTTGTGGCTGTGACATTTACTGCTATGTTGATTGAATTTGTCAAAATTATACATGCCAAATTTAGCAAATTTGTCAATCAATGTTGATTGAATTAACAATGTATATGATATATTTCATCATATAAGCTACAGTAGATACTTGAGTAGATTATTACAAATTTTAAGAACTTTTGGCCCCATTTATTCCCTAGTTTTTCACTATATAAGTTACAGTATATGATCATGGCTACTTTTTGGACTAAATTAGAAGTGAGTAGACCTGTGTCCATATGTGTTAACAATTTTACTATACTATCAAAATTATTTCAGGTTATTTGCAAGTGTATGGTCCCAGTTTTGGTAGCTTCAGTTCACTATAAATAGTTTAATTCCAGCAGTGGTTTCAGCTTAGTTTACCACTATATCTTGGGTGGACTTGTCAATCTCAGTTTTATTCTTCATTTCCATTTTCAGTTCAGCTCAGGATAAATTTTCATTGCATTTTGCTATATGGTACTGTATTTCATGTAATTTCAAAATATGAATTATGAGCCATGAAGTGTGATCTTCACTTCGAATATTTATGCAAAATCACTCATCAGTTCCAGCGTTTGATCTGTTGGCTGGAGAGATTTTTTTTGTTGCTACACTTCAAATATATACTTTAGCCTTCTGTAACGATTTTACTTTTTTAAAAATATTTTTTTAACCTTTTTTGTATTTTTTAACTTGATAGTTCTGTCATGCAAGTAAAAGTGCCACTGTATTCATATGTGTAGGCTCCTTGTTATAAGATTATCATAAAAGTCCAAGTTGCATCAACTTATTACTAGTGTTCTATGGGAGAACACTGGAAAAAAAAAGGGCATGAATAAGGACAGAGTAATTAAACTTAGCTTTATCCTTACTTCTCCTTTAGCACTTTAGAAACTGTAGTTAAATGTGTGTGTGTGTGTGTATGTTTTTTTTTGTTTTGTTTTATTTTTTTATACTTTGGTTGCTTATATTTCCTTATGTGGATAATCACATTTGATTTATGTGGCTTGATTATATTATCTATGGTTTGGGGATAGTGCTTAGCTTATGGATATCTTATCATATATATGTTTTCTGTAGCATGCCAAGAAAACGTAATAAAATAGTTAATAAGCGATAAAAAAAACATCGTAAAATCGTCGGTAATTTACATATTAAAAAACAAGTAGTAAAATCGTCGGTAAGTGACGGAGAAAAAACATCGTAAAATCATCGGTAATTTACATGTCAAAAAACATCGTAAAATCGGGGTAATTTACATGTCTAAAAATCGTAGTAAAATCGTTGGTAAGCAATGAAGAAAAAACATCGTAAAATCTTCGGTAAGCGATAAAAAAAACGTTGTAAAATTGTCGGTAAATGACGAAAAAAAACATCATAAAATCGTCGGTAACCGAAAAAGAAAAACATGGTAAAATCGTCGGTAAAATCGTTGGTGAGCTAAAAAAAAACATCGTAAAGTCGTCGGTAAACGTTGACGTTTCCAAAGATAAAATATCGGAAATTTCGTCAAAAAATTTAATGTTGCTAAATATAGCGATGTTCTTATTTCGTCGGTAAATCTATCGCCGATTGCTTTTTTCGACGAAATACCGACGTTTAGGAGCATCGGGATACACAGTTTTTCTTGTCGTGTATGCAATGGTACATAAATGTAGTAAACATATCATTAACAACAGTTAATACAACATTGAAAATGTGTTGCAAAAAGAAAATATTTTATGCAACTATGCATATAACAACGGCAGAGAAAACGTTGTTAAAGTGTTTTAACAATGCATATTCACCATTGTGAAATGCTCTTTTTGTTGTAATGTGTACATTGGTTGGGTAGAGTAAGTTTCGAGGAGTCAATTTGATGTTGGTTTCAGCCTTTGGGGTTGATACTGAGGATTTTTTCACTTACTAATTTTCAATGGGAAGCTAATGGAGTAAAAGTGTGATGATAATTGAATTTTCTTATATTAAATAAGAAAAAGGAAATATTTTCCGAATATTATTAGATATAGAAATTTAAATATTTAATTAACGACCGGTTAATTAAAGAGGATAAATGATGTGCGGTATTGAATCAATAAATTCATTTTCTTTTTTTGGATGAATGGTTGTTTATTTGATAGTTAAATAATCAGCTATCAAATCTGACCTATACGATTATTGGTACAGAAAGAACGAGATTGAAGGACTTTATCATATAGCAATAGAAGAGTACAAGAAACTAAATACAATAATCAAAATTCATCAGAAAATGATTTGATTTTGTGGAGATGAGAGAATTCCCAAAATCCTAATTAAAATAAACCCTTTTTAACATTAATCTTTCTTTGAATCTGAGGATAACTCGAATAGGGAAAGTCTAAATTCTTCGTAGTTTTCTAAATTGCCTCTTGAATCGTCACAAATCAATACACTTAGTCCAAATCCCGATATAGCTCATAAGCCACATCAGACGTATGACATTTAGGCCAAACGTCTGGATACAGCCTCGGGAAAATTCCCTTATAAGACCAGACGTCAGGCAACCATTTATCTCAACTCAGACATCTGACCAAAAAGTCTGATGTCTGAAGCAACTCTTTTGTTGCAATCTCCATATAACCAGACGTTTGACCCCCTTCCAGTTAAATCCTAATCCATCTTTTCACCTCAACTTTCTTCTACAAGCTCCAATTAGGGAACTGTATTGTCCTTTACTAAGTTGCTTCCAACTGCTTCAATTCTACTATATAATGTCGTAAAATTTAACATTCCACCTCGACAATATATCTATCCCCAACACCTTACCTAATGGCACCAAACTATCCTCTACCTTCTACCGAACAAAAGCTTGAGTGTTTTCTTAATGAGCTCCGACATTGCCACCATCCATTGCACTCCATCAACGAGTTCATGAAAAACCCTCACCCATCATTGAAGTGTTAAAAACACCCAACTCTATAATCAGACTCATCATAAGATAAACATACTCGGGAGTGTAAGCGAGCACTTACCTAGAGATAGAATCCCAACCTTTCACAAATGCTCATCATCATTCATAACCAAGCTTCTCCATCAACCATGCTACCCCGGGACACTTAGCACTTCGCTAAGCGAATTAAGTTTGAGCAATGCATGAACTTTCCAACTAGCAATGTTTTATTTAATAGATTTGCCGCATTTTCTTTGGTGTACACCTTTTGATTTCATGAGTGGGCCAAATTGAGGAGCAACTAGAGTGTTTGGAAATAAGAGTGACATAGAACATATGAGAATCGATGAACTTTTTAACGGTGAGTAGCTCGCTCGGTGATCGATTTGACGGGGCTCTGACAAAAAGAGAGGAAAGTTAATAAAAAAAGATTTAAGTATTGTAAAAAAATAGTATATAAAAAGTTATTGATCTAGGTGGCCGTGCACTAACTCATCTTCCAAGAGAAAACACGTTCAAATCCAACGGAATATTTAATTGGACCGATTAACATTGGCCATGGGGTTGCGTCTAGAACTTGAACTTCTTTTGCTGATATTTTACAAAAAATCAGTACTCTCGTGTCCCATACTGCTAGTAGTATGTCCACATTCCATGCACGCATTATGAATATGCATGTATGTGTAAAAGGTGCTACATGTATCTTTCAACATAAGTCGATAACCTCTTTTATATATAACCATGCAAAAGTCAGTTACGGCTGCGATCAATCTCATTGGCTCCGTGGCTATCAGCATGTAAGCCTTATATCAGTTCGTTTGTGCTTATACGTAAACATGTCACTGTCTTTGAAGTTTAGTATGTAAACTAGCCCGTACACTCGCAGATGGAGACACACCACTTGGCTTAGATGGACATTCCACTGAATCAAAACATCAAAATTATATATATATATATATATATATATATATATATATATATATATATAGGAGCGGGTATTTAGACACAAAATTAAACACAAATCAAAAAACACAAACTATTACCCGTTGGATCATTTTGTCTTTATGTGGAGAGGTGGAAATCATGGGGATCCTATGGTGGAAATGCATTGTGTCACCAATTGTGCCTATATTTTGTGTCCAAATAGAATTTCCATATATATATGTATATATATATATATATATATATATATATATATCCTGTGGAGTGAGGCCAGCAGAAAACCCACATGTCTAATGGAAACTCCAAAGCTAGCTGTGGATTTTTATATATGAGCTCTTGTTAGCCATAAATTAGTCAGCAATTCCTTTTTCCCTTCCAATGTGTTAAATTAGTCAGTTATGGCTCCGATGACTGGCTTTCTTCTTGGAGAAAAGGAGGAGACTGTTGCAATTGGCAAGGTATCACTTGTCACAATACAACAAGACATGTCATCAGCTTGGATCTACATTACCCATATGACTGGGTGAGAGCCAATGTTGAAATGCCAGAACAAAGTAAGTTAAATCCTTCGCTTGTTGATTTAAAATACCTCATGTACTTGAACTTAAGCTATAACGACTTTGGACCATCCATTCCAAAATTCATAGGGTCCCTAGCCCATTTAAAACACTTGGATATGTGTTTTACTGGATTCAATGGAACCATTCCTCCCCAACTAGGAAATCTATCCAGTTTGCAAGTGCTGAATATAGGGTACATGCTTTATACACGTGTTGATGACCTTCACTGGCTTTCAAGATTAACTTCTTTAACCACTCTTCAAATGGATTGGGTAGACTTATCCACTGCTGTTGATTGGTTTGATGACATCACCAAACTTCTACTAATTACTTTTATTTCATTCGAACATTGTTCATTATCCAGCATCCCTATGACTGTGCCTCCATCAAATAATTTTACATTCCTTCGAACCTTTGATTTGAGTAGCAACAAACTAAATTCAACCATTCCTGGTTGGTTATTTAATAATATAAGCAGTCTTGAGGGTTTATACCTTTATAAATCTGGGCTCTATAGGGAGTTCCCACTTCTTTCTGGAAAAGCTAGTAACTTGAAATTTCTGGAATTGTCACATAATAACCTTGAACTCGGAGAACTCCTGCATTCAGACATGCCTTCGCCGCTAACGCTATTAAGGTTGTTGGATAATAATATAAATGCTTCCATCTTAGAAATATTATGGAACCTGAGGAACCTAACCCATCTAACAAATCTACAGCTTCAGTTCAACTATTTTCATGGGAGTCTTCCAAAAAATCTGGGAAACTACAGCCAACTCGAGACATTTGAGATGGCAGGAAATTATATTAATGGAGAGATTCCTCATAGTATCGGAAATCTTATTAGATTAACTTCGCTGGAACTTAGCGACAACAATATAGAAGGGAAGATTCCAGATTCTATTGGAAACCTTGAGAAACTAGAAACATTTGATGTGTCGGAAAATCGTTTGAGCGAGGAAATACCTCATTCACTGTTCAATTTGTCAAACTTGGTTAACTTAATTTTGGCGAGTAACAATTTTTGCGGGAACGTACCAAAGTCCATTAACCTTAACGGCCTGGCATTTGTAGATTTGTCGAACAACAGACTAAGTGGCTCAATATTCTTTAGTAATCAAAATTCACTTCAAGAACTTAATCTCTCAAATAATTCCTTCATCGGAATGTTCCCTTTTTCTGGATGCATAACATCACAACTACAAGTTGTTAACTTATCAAACAATTGCTTTTCAGGTGCCATACCCAACTTATTCATGTTTCATCCTTCTCTTGGAGCACTACAATTGGATAAAAATAAATTTACTGGTCTAATTCCTTCATCTTTAAAATATTGCAAGCAATTAGGCTTTCTTGATCTTAGTGAAAATAAACTGTGTGGAAAGATTCCACCATGGATAGGAAGAACATTACTGGCATTAAAGGTCCTAGATTTAAGATCAAATAATTTTACTGGTCAAATTCCTAGAGAGTTATCATATCTTACATCCCTTCAAATTTTGGAACCATCTAACTGGAAATTTCTCGCTTTACTTCGGTAATTTTACGGTGATGACCAAAGCAAAAAATACAATACATGATGATTTTGTCCTTAACCCTGCATATGTTGGATATTTAGAGAAAATTTGGGTACATAAACAAGGTACTACAAGACAATACACCTCGACAATAGCATACGCCATTTTTATAGACATATCAAGCAATGAAATTTCAGGAGAAATATCAAATGGGATAACCAAACTTGTTGGCTTGAAGTTTTTAAATCTGTCCAGGAATCACTTTATTGGTAATATCCCAAAAAATATTAGTGCCATAACGGATTTAGAAGTGCTAGATTTATCTTCAAATGAACTTTCAGGGGAAACTCCTTCTACAATGGTAGATATGACTTTTTTGGGCATCTTAAATTTGTCATACAATAATCTTTCTGGAACGATTCCAATAGGGAACCAGTTTCAAACTTATGACCCTTCTATTTATACTGGCAACAACAACCTATGTGGATGGCCATTACCAGAATGTTTTAAAACAGGCATCAACAATACTACTGATTTTGATGGCGACGAAAATGAAGAATACGAATATTGGTATGAAAAGACATGGATCAATGCTAGTACCGTAGTGGGATTTCTTATATCGTCTTGGGGCATTTTCATGACCTTGTTGTTCAGCAATCCAATGAGGCGTTTATATTTTATTACGTTGACAAATTGTATGGATTGATTACTTTACAGTTCCACGTTAGTATTAGCATGATTAAGTCAAAAAAATATGGAAACTGAAATGCGTTGATGAAGTAGTTTATTTTCATACGTATATACATGGATACTTATGTAAGTTGTAACTTTTGTTATGATTATATCTGCAATGGAAATAACTATCATAATCATTATTTTTCAAACTTTATATGGTGTGATTTTAATATTGAAATGCCATGTGATTATTATATTGAAATGCCATGCGATTATATCTGAAACCGTAAACCTAGCGCTTACATATTGTTCATGTATATCCAGGTTTACATTACTATATCAAAGTAATTAATTCTTGATTAGGAGTTTTATTTGAATTGAATAGCATGAATGTAAAATATAACATGTTTAGAATTGTAAAGTTATAATAAAATTTAAATAGTTAATTCATACAAGATAGACTGTATTGTTTAGCTAACTTACACATTTTCATATAAGTTTTTGATTTAAACCAGATATGATATTAGCTTGAAAGATGTAAATGGGAATAAAACACCATGCTACAATTGGAATATAAACTTTTCAATTAATACTTTTAGAGAGTCGATAAAACATACAAATACATAAGTTTTATTTACAAGCATATAAATATTTGACAGTTTCTGTCTCATTTTTGGCAAAGTCAAATAAATTACCATTACAAATGTACATGGATAAAGTTTACGATAAAGAATTACCATTGTGGAGTATGTGGAGTAGGATGGAGATTCAGGTAATTCATGCAGTTCTTCGTGCATGCTTCACCGATCCATATCGTTACCATTATCGCTATGTGTTGTACAATAATTCATCTTTTTTAATAATACGCATAATGTTACATATAAATAAATCATAAAACGGGTCATTTTTACCTATGCGAACAAATAGTTTTCACAAGTTATTAGTAATACAAGATAACATTAGTGAAAAATATTGATGATCACAATTATCTACCGTGCATGCTTAGTTTTTTTTTTTTTTTTTAATGACTGCAAAGTTATAAGATTTTTTATAGGTTTCATTTTTAGTCCACAATGCAGTTTGCAAAAGTTTAATCAAGTGTAGTAGAACTATTAAATGCAATGTGTATAGACAATGTTGAAATTTTCTGAGAAGGATCCTCAGCACAACATGCTTTTTTAATTGTATGATGCCAAAGATATCAACTGTTCAAGCTTTCTCAATTTTTTTTGTAGCTATCATACAGATCATATATATATATATATATATATATATATATGATTTTGATTCCAATTCACTACAAGAAAATGTTTAAATAATAGCAACCGGAATAGCACGAAAACATGACTTGCTATAATTAAGACAGGATAGGGTTTGTTAGCATAAAACATAGCTTGATTAATCGCTCTCCTTATCGCTTAATCCAAAATTTAGCAGGGTAAATTTTCGTGCCCTCCTTCGTACATTACTTTTCATCCTTTCCAAATTCCAGAAAGCGTTTCTGAATCTCATTTCTCCTCTTCGAGTCTCCTCTCTTCCTTTCCAAATTCCAGAAAAGTCTACTCTATCCTCCTCTACAAAATACGTGGAATCTCCAATTCACTTCGTGGTGACTCAAATCAAAGTTGCCATTTCTACATAAGCTGAAATGCTCGAAGCCGTGAAACGCAAGAAGCCGTAACTACACCAGAAAATGCCTTTAGTAGCGTTGTAAAAACGCTACAATAACTTGTAGTAGCGTTTCGATAAACGCTGCTACACGACGTGCAACTAAAAGTCTGAAAGTTTTTGTTACGTTTTAATACCGGATAGTCTGCTATTTTTTTAATATGAATGTAAACGAATTTCGTAAGAACTTCTATTAGTACAGCATAAGAAGATCGGCTTTGATACATTGGATTTAGACTCATAATAAAGATGTAGAAACGATATTAACAGAGTACTAAATAACGAGCAATATTATTTCTTATATTTTGGGTATATCCATTAATCACACAGATAAAACGATAGGATAACATAAGCAAGGGCACTAACTTGCAGTTACAAAGTAGAAGATAACGTCAATATTAACAGGGGTGGATATTAAGATCATAGGCGACCATTTGTTGATATTAGAATTAACAGATGACGATAAGCAAGCAAACTGAACACGAGCAGATACAAATTGCTTCAAAAGGAGCAAACATATAGAAGTGCATAGCTCCAACCCCCCCCCCCCCCCCGAGAGATCGATATAATTCGTATATTATGAGTTCGCGAAAATAAATCTACAGGGGAGAAAGAAAAACTTCTGTTGGTGCCACAGTAACAAGATCTACTTCTACTGGATTTTGGATTGAAAGTACAGACGTGGGAACATGTTCATTATAACATAAGCAAAGGGTACTAACTTGCACTTGCAGTTACACAGTAAAAGATAACATCAAAATTATCAAGGGTGGATATTAAGATCATAGGCGATCATTCATTTATATTATTAGAATTAACAGATGACGACAAGCAAGCAAACTGAACACGAACATACATATATATAATAGTTTGTAGCGGCACACCCCCCCGAGAGAGCAATCTAATTCGTATATCATGATTGATCATCAAGGTGTGTGAGGTTTGAGATGAGCTTGCTCCTCAGATACTTCATCAGCAGCCTTGCAGCATCCCCTGCACCTAGCACTGAGTTCGTATTGGGAAATGCAACATGAATTGGAGCAGCCTGCAGGTCTAGCCAGAGGCAATGGTCTCGGACGTGGAAGTCTCGGACGTGGAAGCGAACGATCAGCCATACCTGTAAAATCAGTGATAAGTATCTCATTTTGGTGCATTCAATAAGCCAAGCATCTGTCATACCTTATTTTTCCTATTCTTGAATTCAACTACTCACCGGCTGTAGTCTCGGAATTGAAAAGGGCAGTAGCAGCCAAAAGAAGACAAAATATAACCAAAGTTTTCACTGAGATGGCCATGATCGTATTGCTTGTTTATGGTGCAGCAAGATGAAGAATTGTAAAGAAAATGCTGCTTTATCTATAAGCAAAAATAAACCAGTAAACGATCAATATGGTTGTCATGCATTTATTTTGGTGGGACATGTTGACTCGTTATAACAAAGTTAGCGAATGGCCTAAACATCAACTTAGCCATATATCAATATGGCATCCACTCATTTGGACTGTTTAATGTAGTCATATTTGTAATTTATGTAATAACATTTTGAAAAGATCAGTGTACTTCTACTTAAATCTTTCAGATTATTTTTAGTGATTAATCATCGTATGAAAATAAATAATATTAGACATGAAATTCGTAGTGTTCTTTTTTCTTTTAGAGAATGGTATACATGCTTATATTTTGTAACAACTTATATATATATAGTTTCTAATTAAAATTAGATTAAGTTTTCACATTCTTTGTAATTAAAGTTACTGCACGATTTTAAAATACTATAAAATATGCTGCCCATATTAAGGTCAAAACTAATTACCGTTTGCATTTGGAGATTCCACGTTCTTTCCTGCTGAATAATTGTAATACAACGCCGTTTTGGACCTCGGTCTTTTTCAAGGCTGGTTTTCTTTGTTGTTTTCTAATTAATCATTTGGTGCAACTGACTTCATCCACCTGCATTGACTTAAGACTTCATTTTTCCTCTAGTAAGATGGAGACGCACCACTTGTAGATATTACCAAAAGTAAGATGGCCACTTGCGGATGGAGACGCACCACTTGTAGATTTCACGCAACAGCAGAAAACCCACGTGCATATATGAGCTCTTGTTTACCATGAATTGGCCGGCAAATCCGTTTTCCCTTCCAACGTTTTAAATAGATCTAGTGATATTATGTTTTCTGAAATATATAGGTTAACATGTATTTTATTTATATTGTAAGTAAGTTATAGCATAAATGAAATGATTTTGCCTTAAAATTGCAAATATGCGAATAAACTGTTTGTTGGAGATTTAAAATAAATTTCTAAAAGAATAGATGGCAGAACATAGGAGTTAAAAATATCAGTTAGTCAATTGATAATTTTCTCTTCATTGGCGCTCAATACATGACTCTACTCCACATTTTTTTTTCCAATCTTGAAAACGTTATTTTTAGATAAATTTCGACATTGCATTGCTTATTTTTTGACTGTCTATAACACGCGCGTGCACGCACGTGCGCGTGCGCACACACACAAACACACACACACACACACAAACACACACACACACACACACACACACACACACACATATATATATATATATATATATACACATATACATATATATACATACATACACACACACATATTTCATATTTGAATTTTTGTCTTTTCAGAATGACAAACCGTAAAAAACATCATTTATCTTCGAAATGTACTCAACTTCTACTGAAAATAGTCATTGCTTATGTGAAATGCAGTGCGAACAAGGAGGGTATGCATAAAGTGACTATTAGCGTCACGTCCTTAGAATTGTTCCAAATATAAACAGCCTCCCCTTGTAAAATATATTGCAAAGCGGGTCAATATTTTAGCACTTATGTGTTTTTCAAAGAAAAAAATGCGCTGCTATGGAAAAAAAGAGAAAAAATCGTAAATATTACCGAAAGTAATCTAAAAAAAATCATTAATACTAAATATATGCATACATGTATGCATATACTCATCCACGGTTTATACTAAAAAATCTGGGTGAATATATGCATACTTATATGCATATATTGTTTATATTTGCTAAGATGCATGTATATAAAGATGAACTAATATGCATGAGCTACGAATTGTTGCTAAAATATATGTATTTATTCTATATTATATGCTAAAATGTATGCATAAAAGTTAAAACGGATGAAGGCTTATGAAAATTGCTGACATGTATGCATTTATTGCTTATAAATGTTGAAATGTATACATAAAAGGCATATGCTTGAAAAACAGGTCGTGATTGAATTAATGCATCGTTTGATGCATTTATTGTAGTATTACTGCATACATTTCTGCATCAATAGCGCAATTTGATGCAAAACTGCAATTTATGAAGAAATGTACGCATAAATTGCAAATAAATGAATTATTCGATGCAATATATTGCAATTTCATGTTTTTTTTTTTTTGATGCATTTTTGGTGGTTTTAATATGAATTTAATGACGATTAGCTGTTGTATATTAATTCCAATTTACGTGATTTTTTTTTTTTTTTTTGCTGATTTTTTTGATGTTTACGAAAATTATGGATGTAATTTATAAAAAATTAAGGTAGTGATGTACATGTAATTTATAAATTTTTTGATGATTTGACGATTAGCTATTGTATTTAATTATCATGTATGAGTTATGTAGCAACTTTATTTTATTGTTTGTTGGACATGATTTGTTTTAAATATATTTGTGGCAAATTTATGGTAACTCGACCATGATATTCATTTTACATCAATGTTTTTATTGATTTATATTGATATGATTTTGCATATGTTCAGTTTTTTTATGATTTGTGGTAGACGAAGATAAATATGAAACAACCACATTGATTTTTGGTGTATGGATGCGTATGAAATGTGTAAGGAAGGGATAAGGTTGCATATGAAACTTCGCGTAGGAACTTGGCGTAGAAACTTGGCATAGGGATGGCGTAGGAAACTTGGCGTAGGTACGGCGTAGGGAATTTGACGTAGAAACGACATAGGGAACTTGGCGTAGGGAACATGGCGTAGAGAAATATTTGCGACGAACTGGTTTCCGACTTCCTCTTTGGCGTAGGGATGGCGTAGGGAAATTTGATTCCCTACGCCAAATTGGCCTACGGAATTTAGAATTCTTTTGTAGTGCAATTTTATGTTTGTTGTTTATGTAATGTTATAGAAATGTTAATAGAAATTCTAAACATAACTTATTGTAAATGTTGGATATGCTACCTTTTACATCGTTTTATTGACATTTTAAATATTTAGTTACAACACATTGAAGACATTAGAATAACAATATACAATGTTTTATGATTAATGCAGAAAAAATTCCCTTAACGATGATAGCGTATTGTAAAAAATATATTTTACAACATTTAAAAATCATCATACAAAGCCTTAAATTTGATATATTATAATTATCACTACAAGAAACATTGTCAATAGCGACGCCTAAATACCGACGAAAAAAAACATCGGAAATCGCAACGCAATCCCGATGCAATAGCGATGGTTAATACCATCCAAATAAATTGAGAAAAAACATCGCGAAAACTGTTGGTATCGTGACGTTTTTCCTGACCGAGTATAAGAAACATTGTCAATAGCGACACCTAAACGTCGACGAAAAAAAGCATCGGCAATCGCAATGTAATCCCGACGCAATAACGATAGTTAATACCATCCAAATAAATTGAGAAAAAACATCACGAAAACCGTTGGTATCGTGATATTTTTTTTCCGATGAGTACAATAAACATTGTCAATAGCGACGGCCAAATGCCGACCAAAAAAACATCGAAAATCACAACACAACAACGATGCATTAGCGATGGTTGATGCTACCCAACTAAATTGAGAAAAAAGATCGCGAAAACTGTTGGCATCGTGACATTTTCCCCGATTGGTAGTATAACAAAACTAAAGAATAAACTATTTTGTCTTTCAAAATTTCATCTTGTCGTACAAGCAAACCAATGTATATGCCGGTTGTGTTTTTCAGATATTTTAAACATATTTTTTCAATGGGTTATATATACTTGTTAATAATTTTGATGCAATTTGGATGAAATAATTATTGTAATTCAAAATTTATTACTTAAATATATAAAAATAATTGGAAAATTAAAAATTTATTTTGCAATGTCATATTCGATGCAACTCAAAAATAGTTAAAATGAAATGTAACTTTTTCGTAACCTAAATATAATTGTATTTAAAATTATATTTATTAACTATAATTAAAATAGACCGTTCAAATGAAAACTGTTGATCTTCATTTATTTTTTTTAGATCTAGGAAAGTCTCTGTAATTTGATCGATTTTCAGATTTTTCATTTCAGACCATCGAATTGATTCTCTTCGTATTGATTTCAGGTATATTACATTATAACATAAGCAAAGGTTACTAACTGGCACTTGCAGTTACACAGTAAAAGATAACATCAAAATTAACGGGGGTGGAAATTAAGATCATAGGCGATCATTCATTTATATTATTAGAATTAACAAATGACGACAAGCAAGCAAACTGAACAACGAACATACATATATATAGCAGTGCGTAGCTCCACATCCCCGAGAGAGCAATATAATTCGTATATTATGATTGATCATCAAGGCTTATGAGGTTTGAGATGAGCATATCCATGTTTCTACACTTACATACAAACAGTTTACAGTCTGCTTCAACGATACCCGTTCCACCACACTTCATTGCTCTACTACCTTCACCTCATTCAATTACCTTCAAACAAATATGCTCTTGCACAAGCCTACAAACCAACCCGACGATGACATATCTACCTCTTGTCTCTCAACATCCACTCTTCTATAGACCGGAGCTACCAAAGAAATATGATCTCTCCTACATTATTGCTAAAGACCGAAGCAAACAAAGAACTATTCATTATCTCTAACATAGAAATCCACATCAACCCAACGTTGTGTGGGACTGCATGTAGGATATCTCCGAACCCGCATAAAATCCATGTGTGTACTTTCGTTTTACTGCTTTTTATTTTTATTTTCTGCATTCGTGATTGATTCTGTGTTTGTCGATATCTGTGATTTGCACAACATTCAGATAAATCTAAAAAAAATTCAAGAAATTTATAGAATCCATAAAACACAACTCACCACCACCTCTAGTATTTAGTTTACCTTAAGATTCTTAATCCTCATCCCCAACAAGTTTAGGCGCAAATTTTTCTTAAACAAATTCGATCCAACAGATAGACGCATCCTTTGGCGAATGACAACGGTGAAATGCAAGTGGGTGCAACCCATTAGACAATAGCAATGAAAGGCGAGCAAACGCAACGCGTTAGAACAGCAATGACGAAAACAAATGGGTGCGACTCAGTAGACACGATTGTTCGAAAAGGTGGTTGACGAATATAAATAGAGGAGTATACTGATCACATTCTCTATCCGACTTTTCTGTTTTCTTCCTTCTCTCTTCTTTGCTCTCACTACTGGCTCCATTGTTAAATGTAGAGTTGACATACTCTATACAATCTCGTGCAGAAATATTCTGTTGTATCTCGGGAAATTTTGCAAATAAAAGTTTTAAGGACATTGCTAAGGCAAGCCTCAAAATCCCATTTATTTCATATAATTTTTTCAAAAAATTGTTGTGATTTGTTCATTATAAATTGCAGTTTTTATACTTGCGGCTGTATTATTTCCCCGTTTATAATAAAGTACACCCAACCGAGTCGAGTCGTGGTGAAGCTATACTCAACGGTGACGGGTCGTCGTAAAGTTATACTCAATAGAGACAGGTTGTAGTGCATTCTTAGTTTGCATGCATAGCTATCTATTTGATTTTGTTGTTATATCATTATTTGATTGGGTTGATCTCATTTTGCATATTGTTGTATCTAACATATTTATCCATGTTAGAGCATTTTTTTAGTCACTAATCGGTGATTAGATCGTTTTAGTAAAATTACATGCACTAGTAATTAGAATTTGATATGTGAGACTAAAGTTATAACAAATACTGATCAATTACATACGGATAAAATATCTAGGCAAGACAAATATTATTGAATACATATAATGTCATATTTATATAATTGTCATGTTAACCATTGATATATATATATATATATATATATATATATATATATATATATATATATATATATATATTGAGAGAGAGAGAAATTTCTTTGATTTGTCGTGAACTTTTTTCAGCTCCTTTGATAATAAAAATAAATAAACAAACATATAAATAGATAATAAGTAGTTTTCTACAACTAATATGCAACAAATTCGTGTAATACAAATTACCAGCTTAATAAAAAGCTAATACCATGTCCATCGTTGTATCAGAGTGCACAAAATCTAAACAAAAGTGGAACGTGCACTTCTTAAAAGTGAATATGTTCATGTACATATGTATTTGTCTGCATTTTTAATACAGGATCGTCATCTATTTTTCAAATATGAATGTAAATGAATTTTGTATATTTCAGGTATACCAATCCCTTGAATCGACTAGCTAACTCCATGCCAAATATTTAAATACTGTAAACAATGTAAAACAAATAAACTGTTCATTTCTGGAATTGAAAAATAATAATCTACATAAGCATTGAAAATACAGATGTAGAAACGATATTAACAGAGTACTAAATAACTTGCAATATTATTTGGTATATCTTGGGTATATCCATTAATCACATAGATAAAACGATAGGGTAACATAAGCAAAGGGTACTACCTTGCAGTTACAAAGTAGAAGATAACGTCAATATTAACAGGGGTGGATATTAAGATCATAGGCGACCATTTATTTATATTAGAATTAACAGATGACGATAAGCAAGCAAACTGAACACGAGCGGATACAAATTGCTTCAAAAGGAGCAAACATATAGAAGTGCATAGCTCCACCCCCCCGAGAGAGCAATATAATTCGTATATTATGAGTTCGCGAAAATAAATCTATAGGGGAGAAAGAAAACTTCTGTTTGTGCCACAGTAACAAGATCTACTTCTATTGGATTTTGGATTGAAAGTACAGACGTGGAAACATGTTCATTATAACATAAGCAAAGGGTACTAACTGGCACTTGCAGTTACACAGTAAAAGATAACATCAAAATTAACAGGGGTGGAGATTTAGATCATAGGCGATCATTCATTTATATTATTAGAATTGACAGATGACGACAAGCAAGCAAACTTAAAAATTGCTGATATCCTATCCATCAATGCGTCATGTGATGAAGTATCCTAAAAATGAATAAGCTTAGACCTGAAACCATCGGGTGAAGCAATCAATGCCAATCTAAACATTAATTCACTTCACATTGAAAAATAGGGACTTCGTTATAATATCACTATATTTTTGGTGACTCATGTATTTAACGTCCATGAACCTTTGGCTTATAAATTAATTTCCTGGGATAAGGTAAAAATACGAGTATAAAATATATAGTAGAATGTGAAATTTCATTTCCTCATCAAATACGGCAGCACGAATTCGTTAATACGCCTAAATAATCAAATAGTTAAAAATACGAATAGGCTAAGAGATTTTTTGGAAAATAGTTTGATTGATCTTTCTTTGTTTTGGTCCTATACATCAACCAGTTATCTTTTGTTGTCAATATGTCATCCATTTGGACTGCATTCTATGCCTATTTCATAATCAAATGAAATCCGAACAATGAGACCTGCACAATATATTTGTCAAAGATCAATGCGAAAAACTTAGTTTTTATATATGAGTGTCTCTAAAGTTCTATGGGATACAAGGCCAATAAATAGCATTTGGGCTGCATGCATGTGAAATGGTCTTGAAATGCTGCATCATATATTTGTTTACACGGCAAGTCGGCAACATTTCTTATCACTGCTTGTTCTACAGCAACGTGCCAACCACATTGTACTCATAATTTTGAACTGTGCTACTGTAACCGAAATTGTTTTTGTCATAATCTGCGAAATAGTAGAAGCAGTGTAATTCACAGAGGGTAAAGTCGTAATTTGCCGATGGTTAGTGGAATTGTAAGATCGTGGCAGTTAAAATACTTGGCTGGAAATGATGTCACGTCAACCCGTGGAAAGTGACAAAAAAACTTTCGGATATAATAGCATTACGCATAATTTTTGGAAATTACAAGTGTGAGCCATAACGGTCGGCGGATACTACAGATTTACTCAGTTTTTTATTTATAGAATTAAGTATTTGTGTAAATTAAAGACTGCCATATTATTAAGCAGATATTAAAACTCAAGTAATTTTTTTGATTAAAAGTTTGGGAATTGATTTGGTTTGTTGATCTTCATTTTTTTTTTTAGATCTAGGAAAGTCTCTGTAATTTGATCGATTTTCAGATTTTTCATTTCAGATCATCGAATTGATTCTCTTCGTATTGATTTCAGGTATATTACATTATAACATAAGCAAAGGGTACTAACTGGCACTTGCAGTTACACAGTAAAAGATAACATCAAAATTAACAGGGGTGGAAATTTAGATCATAGGCGATCATTCATTTATATTATTAGAATTGACAGATGACGACAAGCAAGCAAACTGAACACGGACATACATATATATAGCAGTGCGTAGCTCCACACCCCCCGAGAGAGCAATATAATTCGTATATCATGATTGATCATCAAGGCTTATGAGGTTTGAGATGAGCTTGCTCCTCAGGTACTTCATCAGCAGCCCTGCAGCATCCCCTGCACCTACCAATGTTTTTGGGTTTGGGAACGCAACATGCATAGGCGCAGCCTGGTCTTCTCCCAGGAAATATTGGTCCCGGACGCAGTGGTCCATTCCCAGTTGGAATTAGCCTCGTCTCTCCTGTAAAATCAGTGACATGGCAAGCATCAGCTACACCTTATTTTTCCTATTCTTAAATTCAACTACTTACCGGCGGCTGTAGTCTCGGAATTGAAAAGGGCAGTAGCAGCCAAAAGAAGACAAAACATAACCAAAGTTTTCACTGAGATGGCCATGATCGTATTGCTTGTTTATGGTGGTGCAGTAAGATGAAGAGAAAGTTATGAAAATGCTGCTTTATTTATAAGCAAAATATAAACCAGCAAAATATCTATATGGCGGCTGTCATGCATTTTCTTTGGGGGGACATGTTATTTTTTCAAGGCTGGCTTTCTTTGCTATTTCCTAATTAATCATTTAGTTAGTGCAACTGACTTCCTCCTCCTGCATTGACTTAAGACTTCATTTTTTCCTCAAGTTCTTATTATATAAAAATATGTTATGGCAGCGGTGTTACTGGGTCTGTGGCTATACGTTACGCACACAAGTTTTATTCGTACACTTGCAGATGGAGACGCACCACTTGTCTGTGATAAGACATTTCACGCAACAGCAGAAAACCCACATGCATTGCATATATGAGCTCTTGTTTACCATAAATTGGCCAGCAAATCCGTTTTCCCTTCCAACGTTCTAAATAGCTCTAGTGATATTTTGTTTTCTAAAATATATAGGTTAACATGTATTTTATTAATGTAGTAAGTAAGTTATAGCATAAATGAAATGATTTTGTCTTCTAAATTGCAAATATGCGAATAAACTATTTGTTCGAGATTTAAAATAAATTTCTAAAAGAATAGATGACAGAACATGGAAGCCAAAAATATCAGTTAGTCAATTGATAATTTTCTCTTCATTGGCATTCAATATGTCACATCCGAGCTGAGTTTGAGGAGCAATTGCATATGGAGCGGGTGAAGATGAACGAAATGCATGAGCATATGCAATCAGAGATGTCTCGTATGATGACAGCTTTTGTTGGTAGGTAATCTGGTTTCATTTAAGTCAAAATTGTACTTGAATTTTTATTTTTTATTTTTTATTTTTATTTTTTATTTTTTATTTTTTTTATTTTTTTTTAGGCTTGTGGGTATGACTTTTACTGCTATGTTGATGGAATTTGTCAAAATTTTACATGCCAAATTTAGCAAATTTGTCAATCAATGTTGATTGAATTAACAATGTATATGATATATTTCATCATATACGCTACAGTAGATACTTGACTAGATTGTTACAAATTTTAAGAACTTTTGGCCCCATTTATTCTCTAGTTTTTCACTATATAAGTTACAGTATATGATCATGGCTACTTTTTGGACTAAATTAGAAGTGAGTAGACCTGTGTCCATATGTGTTGACAATTTTACTATACTGTCAAAATTATTTCAGGTTATTTGCAAGTGTATGGTCCCAGTTTTGGTAGCTTCGGTTCACTATAAATAGTTTAATTCCAGCAGTACTTTAGCAGTGGTTTCAGCTTAGTTTACCACTATATCTTGGGTGGACTTGTCAATCTCAGTTTTATTCTTCCTTTCCATTTTCAGTTCAGCTCAGGATAAATTTTCATTGCATTTTGCTATATGGTATTGTAGTTCATGTAATTTCAAAATATGAATTATAAGCCATGAAGTTTGATCTTCACTTCGAATATTTATGATAAATCACTCATCAGTTCCAGCGTTTGATCTGTTGGCTGGAGAGATTTTTTTGTTGCTTCACTTCAAATATATACTTTAGCCTTCTGTAACGATTTTACTTTTTTTAAAACATTTTTTTAACATTTTTTGTATTTTTTAACTTGATTGTTCTGTCATGCAAGTAGAAGTGCTACTGTATTCATATATGTATGCTCCTTGTTATAAGATTATCATAAAAGTCCAAGTTGCATCAACTTATTACTAGTGTTCTATGGGAGAACACTGGAAAAAAAAAGGCATGAATAAGGACAGAGTAATTAAACTTAGCTTTATCCTTACTTCCCCTTTAGCACTTTAGAAACTGTAGATAAATGTGTGTGTGTCTGTGTTTTTTTTTTTTTTTTTTTTTTTTTTTTACTTTGGTTGCTTATATTTCCTTATGTGGATGATCACATTTGATTTATGTGGCTTGATTATATTATCTATGGTTTGGGGGTAGTGGTTAGCTTATGGATATCTTATCATATATATGTTTCTGTAGCATGCCAAGAAAACGTAATAAAATCGTTAATAAGGGATAAAAAAAACATCGTAAAATCGTCGGTAATTTACATATTAAAAAACATCATAAAATTGTCGATAATTTACATGTAAAAATCATCGTAAAATCGTCGGTAATTTACATGTCAAAAAACATCGTAAAATCGTTGGTAATTTATATGTCAAAAAAAAGTAGTAAAATCGTCGGTAAGTGATGGAGAAAAAACATCATAAAATCATCGGTAATTTACATGTCAAAAATCATCATAAAATCGTCTGTAATTTATATGTCTAAAAAACGTAGTAAAATCGTCAGTAAGCGATAAAAAAAACGTTATAAAATTGTCGGTTAATGATGAAAAAAAACATTGTAAAATCGTTGGTAACCGAAAATGAAAAACATGGTAAAATCGTTGGTGAGCTAAAACAAACATCGTAAAGTCGTCAGTAAACGTTGACGTTTCCAAAGATAAAATATCGGAAATTTCATCGGAAAATTTAATGACGCTAAATATTACGATGTTCTTATTTCGTCGGTAAATCTATCGGCGATTGTTTTTTCCGACGAAATACCGACGTTTAAGAGCGTCGGAATACACAGTTTTTCTTGTAGTGTATGCAATGGTACATAAGTGTAGTAAACATATCATTTACAACAGTTAATACAACATTGAAAATGTGTTGCAAAAAGAAAATATTTTATGCAACTATCCATATAACAACGGCGGAGAAAACGTTGTTAAAGTGTTTTAACAATGTATATTCACCATTGTAAAATGCTCTTTTTCTTGTAACGTGTACATTGGTTGAGTAGAGTAAGTTTCGAGGAGTCAATTTGATGTTGGTTTCAGCCTTCGGGGTTGATACTGAGGATTTTTTCACTTACCAATTTACAATGGGAAGCTAATGGAGTAAAAGTGTGATGATAATAGAATTTTCTTATATTAAATAAGAAAAAGGAAATATTTTCTGAATATGATTAGATGTAGAAATTTAAATATTTAATTAACGACCGGTTAATTAAAGAGGATAAATAATGCATGGTATTGAATCAATAAATTCATTATTATTATTTTTTGGATGAATGATTGTTTATTTGATAGTTAAATAATCAGCTATAAAATCTGATCTATACGATTATTGGTACATAAAGAACAAGATTGTAGGTCTTTATCATATAGCAATAGAAGAGTACAAGAAACTAAATACAATAATCAAAATTCACCAGAAAATGATTTGATTTTGTGGAGACGAGAATTGGATAAGATTAGAATTCCCAAAACCCTAATTAAAATAAACCCTTTTTAACATTAATCTTTCTTTGGATCTGAGGATAACTCGTATAGGGAAAGTCTACATTCTTCGTAGTTTTCTAAATTGCCTCTTGAATCGTCACAAATCAATACACTTAGTCCAAAGCCCGATATAGCTCATAAGCCACATCAGACGTATGACATTTAGGCCAAATGTCTGGATACAGCCTCGGGAAAATTCCCTTATAAGACCAGACGTCGGGCAAGCCATTTATCTCAGCTCATACATCTGACCAAAAAGTCTGATGTCTGAAGCAATTCTTTTGTTGCAATCTCCATATGACCAGACGTTTGACCCCCTTCCGGTTAAATCCTAATCCATGTTTTCACCTCAACTTTCTTCTACAAGCTCCAATCAGCGAACTGTATTGTCCTTTACTAAGCTGCGTCCAACCGCTTCAATTCTACTATATAATGTCGTAAAATTTAACATTCCACCTCGACAATATATCTATCTCCAACACCTTACCTAATGGCACCAAACTATCCTCTACCTCCTACCGAACAAAAGCTTGAGCGTTTTCTTAATGAGCTCCGACATTGCCACCATCCATTGCACTCCATCAACGAGTTCATGAAAAACCCTCACCCATCATTGAAGTGTTAAAAACACCTAACTCTATAATCAGACTCATCATAAGATAAACATACTCGGGAGTGTAAGCGAGCACTTACCTAGAGATAGAATCCCAACCTTTCACAAATGCTCATCATCATTCATAACCAAGCTTCTCCATCAACCATGCTACCCCGTGACACTTAGCACTTCGCTAAGCGAATTAAATTTGAGCAGTGAATGAACTTTCCAACTAGCAATGTTTTATTTAATAGATTTGCCGCATTTTCTTTGGTGTACACCTTTTGATTTCATGAGTGGGCCAAATTGAGGAGCAACTAGAGTGTTTGGAAATAAGAGTGACATAGAACATATGAGAATCGATGAATTTTTTAATGGTGAGTAGCTCGCTCGGTGATCGATTTGACGGGGCTTCGACAAAAAGAGAGGAAAGTTAATAAAAAAGATTTAAGTATTGTAAAAAAATAGTATATAAAATGTTATTGATCTAGGTGGCCGTGCACTAACTCATCTTCCAAGAGAAAACACGTTCAAATCCCACGGAAATTTAATTGGACCGATTAACATTGGCCATGGGTAGGGGTGTCAAATGGGTTGGGTTGGGTCTAAATGGGTTGGGTCGAGTTTTGACCCAACCCATTTATGACCCATTCTCTTTGACCCATTTATTACCCAATCCGTTTGTAACCCAACCCACTAATAAGTGGGTTACCCATTTAACCCAGGTATCTAAAGTTGATTTAGCAAATAAAAACAAATGCTAAATTTTTAAAGTTTATGGGTCTGGGAAGCAACATGCGTAGGCGCAGCCTGGTCTTGTCCCAGAAATTGGCCCCGGACGCAGTGGTCCATTCCCAGTTGGAATTAGCCTCGTCTCTCCTGTAAAATCAGTGATATGGCAAGCATCAGCTACACCTTATTTTTCCTATTCTTAAATTCAACTACTTACCGGCGGCTGTAGTCTCAGAATTGAAAAGGGCAGTAGCAGCCAAAAGAAGACAAAACATAACCAAAGTTTTCACTGAGATGGCCATGATCATATTGCTTGTTTATGGTGCAGTGAGATGGAGAATTGTAATGAAAATGCTGCTTTATTTATAAGCAAAATATAAACCAGCAAAATATCTATATGGCGGCTGTCATGCATCTACTTTGGGGGGACATGTTATTTTTTCAAGGCTGGCTTTCTTTGCTATTTCCTAATTAATCATTTAGTTAGTGCAACTGACTTCCTCCTCCTACATTGACTTAAGACTTCATTTAGATGGCAGCGGTGTTACTGGGTCTGTGGCTATACGTTACGCACACAAGTTTTATTCGTACACTTGCAGATGGAGACGCACCACTTGTCTGTGATAAGACATTTCACGCAACAGCAGAAAACCCACATGCATATATGAGCTCTTGTTTACCATAAATTGGCCAGCAAATCCGTTTTCCGTTCCAACGTTTTAAATAGCTCTAGTGATATTTTGTTTTCTAAAATATATAGGTTAACATGTATTTTATTAATGTAGTAAGTAAGTTATAGCATGAATGAAATGATTTTGTCTTCAAAATTGCAAATATGCGAACAAACTATTTGTTGGAGATTTAAAATAAATTTCTAAAAGAATAGATGACAGAACATGGGATCCAAAAATATCAGTTAGTCAATTGATAATTTTCTCTTCATTGGCATTCAATATGTCACATCCGATTCGTTTGACGTACATGGAAATTTTTTTATATCTGATCCCTCCCCTTCCATTTCACCACCGTCAACCCAAAATTCCACTCTACTCCATTTTTCTTTTTCCAATCTTGAAAACGTTATGTTTAGATAAGTGTCGACATTACTATGCTTATTTTTGACTGTCTATAACACCCCCTCCCCCCCCCAATCTATATACATATTTCATATTTGAACTTTGAAAGGTGTGCAAATGCAAACATCCAATCTAAAGAATTTCTAATATTTAGTAGCAAGGTATGATATATACGCTTATCTGCTTTAAAACAGTGTTAACCATATATATCGTACACACACATAAATAGATATCTAAATTGTTGTCAAACCAAATGATAAAGCTTTTGCAATTGCTGAGAATATGCTAAGCACAAACTGATGCTAAGCTGTGCAAATCAATAACGTCAACTGTACGTGGATAAATAAGATGATTAAATCAACATTGTTAAGATGAAATGCCACCTATTTTATTACATGATCAAATTGCTACACGGATGGCGCTTCAGCTTACAGGTTGATGGTTTGCTTTTGTTTATGTCAGCCACATTGTAAAACTCATACAACAGAGGATGTGAATCATTTAAAATGAATAAACCAGACATAGACACACTGAAATGCCAAAATTACGGTTCGAATAAAGCAATGCAAACAGTATTTAGGCAGAGGGTAAACTGAGGAGCTATATAGCAGTACCAGTGGAAATGAAATTAGCGTGCATGTAGAATAAGATAGTATAAAATATTTTCCTTGTATCTATTACTGCTAAAGGAATGTGACGTAAAATTAATTTAATGAATAGAACATTTGAACGGATAAAATGTGTTAAAAAAGGTACACCATAAATTGCACAAAACAATTAGTTCCATAAATGACATCACCTTAATAATCATGAAATCAGGAATGTTAATATCTTAGTATTTTCTTGTAATTAGATGTTCTCTTCCACTGAAGGCAGAAATAAACAATTTATACCAGCAATATGCCAAACGAATTTAAGGTATTTACTTCGCGAAATTCTTATAATTTTTTTCATAAAACTTTCTAATTTTTATAAATAGATGTTAAAATTTCTAGAAAGTTTGTACACATATGTTCTGCATACATTAATGACAAAAATTCATATATGTCAACCAATAACAATTCTGGCGATACCCTGGAAGTATTTATCCCCCAGCACGAAGAAATTATACGCACACTTCGTGAATTGTGCATACATTAATAATCATAATATATCCAGTTATTTTTAACCTGTTTAACCTGTAAGTTTTTATTCTCTTCCCTAATTACTTTGTTTCCTGCTTTAACAACATCTATAATTGCTCTGTTGAAATGTTTCGTTTGACGCTATATGCCCCGTATAAACATCAACTCCATTTAAATAGTCCCTTTAATACTGTGAAAATGTCCCATTAACGCAAATGCTCGAAATTTAGTAATTTAATTTACATGACCTTATTGTTTCAGGTAGTGCTTACATTTTACTGCGCAAATGGCACACAATGTATTACAAACCATGTATGTGACAACCTGGTTCATTTTTCCGTGCAAAGCAACATGTAGTGATGTATGATCCAAGCATCCACATCATGAAGAAACTGCAATGTATTATATTCCTTTTTCCCCAATCCATTTTCTTATTTTCAAACTTCTCTATGCTACGTTTTTTTATTTCCAAACTTCTATGTTTTTTCCCTTCTGTATGCTAAACTTATGCTCTATTTTCTTATTTCCAAACTTCTATGTGTTTTTCCTTTCTCTGTGCTAAACTTATTGTGTGATTATTTCGAAAATGCTATTCATATCGATGAAAAATTAAGTTGGATTTTTTTGTTTTGTTTTGTTTTTTTTTTTTTTTTTTTTTTTGCAACATTCAGCAAATGTATTGTATGGAATATAGAGTGAACACTATATAAGTCAATACATTGTGTTCTGAAGCTGATTAAACAGTATATGAAAGCCATTTATGGAGTAGTTATGAGAAGAACACCAGTGTAAAAGATCGATGTAATTAAAACAAACCAATGTAAAAGGGGAACATGTATTTGTTTTACATTATGAAGGTGTCAGCAAAGGTCACATATTTGTATGCATTTTCATTTATAATTTATCAATATTTTTGTCAATACAGTTGACTTTTAATGAAGTTGATTGTCATCCCCTTTTCTTCTCTTTTTTTTTTTTTTTCTTTTTTTTTTTTTTTCTTTTTTTTTTGTTGCATAACTCTTCTTTCATTGTAGTAAAATATAAATAAAAGATCTCAAAATGAAAACACACAAACCCATAAATGTCAATGAATACTTTTTATGTTCAAAAATAGTTAAATTTCATACGGCTTGACATTTTTGAAAAGGCAAATCATGCCAAACGGCAATTGCTAGTTCGAGCATAATTTATTTTTTATGACCGGAAATTACATGTAGAATAAATGAATTATATTAATTTACATATCTATAGATTGATAATTAAACCTCACAAAGGGCAAACGGTTGGAATAATGAATATGAGATAATCAGTACTCATAATTGCATGCAAACAAAGCTGAATGGAACTTTTCTTCATTCACTACACATATCTTAGCTAATGAGACTATTTAATATTAATTCATATCCGTACAGCAATAGAATTTATAGTCCTTACAGTTCTGGAGATATCCTCAACTTTCTTTTTTGCTGCAAAACTATAGATAGAATGCAAAGCAAATTCTCTGTACCCAAAACCCCCTATTCCCTGTATCCAACCAATCAGAACCCCGTAATTTCCACCTTTTGCAATTAAACATTTTTGTATCTCTGACTTAATTGCAAAAATGTGAAAATCAGAGGTTCTTATTGGTTGGGTACAGAGAAATAGAAATTTTTGGGACAGAAGATTTGAACTCGTTAGAATGCATGTAAAACTCTGTTAATGCTCTTATAGCATCAGCTGTAGTCAGCCTTTGTAGCAGATCATTATTAATTTCAATCTACAATGATCAATGTTGAAAAATGTAAATTTAGCTGTGCAGTAACAACTATTGAAACAATTGCATTATTTTTTTGTGGGAAATTTAACAGAAAAAAATAAGACATACCATTCCCCTCCATGATGCTCTCAAAGTAGCTTTAACCTTGTCAAAATCAGTGTTAGTGCAGGGTGGAAAAGGATAAGAAGGATGCCTTAGAGATGGGCGTGGGAATCTAGCTTGGGGATAGAACTGCATTTACCCTGAAGTTAGTTAATCCTATGTCATTTGAATTGAAGAACTATTTGAATATTTTACCTCACAAGCTTATGAAGCTTTGCCGAAGTACACATTTTTGCATGCAGATAACAAATAGCATGTCAAATAGTTTAAAACTTCACTTCTTGGCCTATGAACTGATGATAGTTGGATAAATAGTCGAGCATCATCAATGAAAGACCTCATACCAACATCTGACAGTCGATGTTTAGAGGGTTACTCAGCAATTCGAACGTTATCTTGGATTTGGCCGAAATGTTTTACGGATAGAAATTGGTAGAAGAAAGAAAGCGAATGTCGCATTAGTTGTCAACGGGAACAACACCACCTTCTGTGCAAAAAAGTTCATTACAGATATTGTGGTAGGAATCAGAAGCGGAGATAGAACTGGGATGAAATTTAGCAGCAGAAAGAGGTGGAAATGAAGGAAAAATTATAATTGACTACGTTATCAATGGTCCCGGGCGGGTGATATTTCATTCCTTCTGATTATTGTAATCTCTGAGGGATCTATCATCTTCCAAATTCTTTACTGCAAATATCAGTTTGTGCTAATCTAGTGGGATCCCCTCCTTATCCTGACTCTTGGCCTTCACATGATCAATGGTGTCTGATCTCTCTACCCCTAGAGTTATGTTGTTCCCCATCAGTATCTTTGCAAATATTTGCATGCCACTCAGTCTC
The DNA here is from genome assembly GCA_030737875.1 of Allium sativum. Taxonomy (NCBI): domain Eukaryota; kingdom Viridiplantae; phylum Streptophyta; class Magnoliopsida; order Asparagales; family Amaryllidaceae; genus Allium; species Allium sativum. The sequence continues at coordinate 1,047,767,235 of CM060916.1, read as the reverse complement.
AAAATTAAGTAGAGGGTTGATTCTATCTAAATATTGTGTTCCGCTAGTGTTCTCCCCTTTTTAAGTTGTTTAACTACAAATATATGGCGTTGTAGGCCTGAAGGAGAGCCTTCTTTGTCCTGCATCTTGGCTTTGACATTGTTTATTGTATTTGAGCTCTCAACGTATAGGGCGACGGACTTTCCTGTGTCTCTACCAAGATCTACATTTGTATCATTGACAACTATGTCAGAATTCTAGTTGCTTGACTAAGCCTCCAATTTTGATTAATGAGCCACAATAATCGAAGCTTTCATATGAATTAGAAAAGCGCGATTTATGAAATAATACTGCAAGCGTACAAGTCGCATGATATGCAGGTCGAATCACAGGGAGGTGTTTTAAATCTTATTATTTATCCATTCTTAGGCGAGTTAGGCAAAATCTGGAGATGTTTTTGAATTAATGTATTGAATTTACTATTGATCTGAATCTAATCAGATCAATATCAAATCCAACAACTGAAAAGAAAAGAACCAATTAGAAAAAGAAAATAACAACTAGAACAATAACAGAAAATTAAAAGTAGGATTGTTGTTAAATCTAATCAACGATCAATCGCTAACATGCAGTAATAAAAAAAAGTTACAATATGTGTTCTACCAAAACTAACTGCGTAGACACACAAATTGTTATGAAAGAAAAAGACAATCAATGAAGAAGAAATTTTTATTTATAAACGAGAATGCGGAATTAAAAAATGGCATGAACATTTACAATGAGTACAACGTATATTTATAGGTGGGATAGGCCAAAACCTAATCAGATTTATGAATGAATGGGCCTCTTTTCCTATGAATTCTTATCATATCTCATGCCTTTCTTGACAAAGCTTGTTTGGAAATAATCTTTAAGAATATCTGAGCATATCATGGTGAATATCTTCCCTATCTTCCAAATCTTCCATGTTGCTGATTGATTGACAAAAGAGTTGCATGTGATTAATTCTTCTAAACATGGACACTGATTAGACTCCAAAAGTGCATAAAATCTCCAAATCTTCCATGTGGCTAATTGATTGGTAATTAGATTATATGTAATTAATTCTTCCAAACATGAACTCTGATTAGACTCCAAAAGCACATGAGATAAAATCTTCGAAGTTCATTTTCTTGTGTAATATCTTGCTTTTCGGGGTGCATGAGGATTGATGAATGGCCTGTGAAAATATACCAAAAATACCCAATGTAAAATTTATTTATTTACAATAAAGATAAGATAGAGCATAGAAATTAACACTTTTACATGTTAATCAAATACCCCCACAATTATCTTTTAATCTTCCTCGAATGAAAAGAAGGAAAAATAAAAAAAATGAAAAGCTAAACTAGATAGGTCACACTTTCGTAGGAAACACGATTGCATTGAGCGTACGCAACAAGCCGTTAAACCTCTAGGTGTCCCTAGTAGGACGAGTGGTGTCTCGTGAGGGTTTTCAGCGGATACTACCGACAAAATCCAAATGCAGTACCTGTGGATCTAATGCTACTACATGAATGCAATGGATATATACAAAACAAAAACAAAAACAAAAATGACAACACGACTTGTTTCAGAAAAGTGGTACAACAAATTAAGTTAACAATTTCTAATCAATTGAATGTACTTTAGATACCTCAAGTTGTCACAAATTTTCAATATAATTCAAGTTTTCACTACAAGAAAAACCGAGATTAGCGACAGATTTTTAGCAGCGAAAAATTCCGTCGCTAATTAGCTGCGGATTTCCATGTGATCAACAAGGGACAGTTTTTTGTTTTTTCAACTTTATTTTATTTTATTTATTACCGTCATGTTTTTTCATCCCTCACTAATCCGCTGCAAATTGCGTCAAATTACAGACAAAAAATTTCTGCCACTATTTTCCGCTGCAAACCCAAACAGAATATCGACGAATATTTATTGAAGCTATTTTGCAGCAGAATTCCAACAGATTTGCAAGAGATGAAAATATCAGTTTATTATAATAATTATTTAATAATTAATAATAAAATTTAATACTTATGAAATGATATTTAGTATTTAATAAATAATTTTATATAATCGTATTTAATAATTACAGTTGATTATTATTGTTGATACTTATATTTTATAATTACACTTGATAATTATATTTTATATTTCGAAAAAATTAAAAATTTGAAATCATCTTGAATAAATTTGAAATAAATCATAAAGTTTATGAAACTGTTATTGTTTGACACGAAATAACCAAAATTTATAAACTTTAAAATATTGAAAGACTTCATTTAATAGTTTAATTTAAATTGTATAATACTTCATATTCTAATTTATTTATTTTCTATAAATTCGGACTAAGATAAAATACAATTTTTTAAACGTTGGCTCCGCTTGTGAAATTTTGGCTCCAACGCGTGAAACTTTTAGCTCCATCATTTGGTTATGTTTAGTAATATAGAATTAGTAATTTGGACGTTGAAATGTTGATAAAGCATTAATAATTTGGGAGTAAAAGTTAATAAAGTATTTTAATTGAAAAAACATCGATCGGTTGTTTCCACTGATATGTTTATACCCGACCCGCACCCGGCAAAACCCTATTTCCCATAAAACAAACAGTCCACTTTCCTCAACCGACACATTCGTTCGTATTTCATTCAGAAAAATAAAACCCTAGATCTATGAAATCTCGAAGCAGCACCCTTCCATCCAGTAAAATCGCCATCCCCACCCAGTCAATTGCCGCCTCATAGTAAGCTGCCGCCACAATCCTCGACCGCCTAATAGTAAGCGGTTCTACTTGGATGTAAACACCGAGTTCACGTGGAACTTCACCAGCATCGCATCTCAATGTTTGCATAAACTTCCGGCTACAAATGACAAATTCGCTTACAACTGCGATGACCACACTTCCAATTACCTAGTTTAAGATGGATTCAGTGAGTTTTATCTTTATTTTTATGTATATGCTTTTTATTAAAGATTCGTCTATTTTCCAATTTAAAGTTTTAGTTTCTTTTGACCGAGCTGGATTTGTAGATCTGTTGATTAAGGGACTTGGTATGTTGGTTGGATTTGGAAAGTGTTATCATTCATTTTGAAATCGAGTATTATGACCTATAGTAGCCTAGTTGGATTGTATGTACCTTATCAAGATAACTGCAGAAGTTGTCAATTCTTAGAATTTGAACACGATAAAGAAGAACATATACGTCTTCAGTACTAGTTATCGTATTTGCAAAGCGATGGTTCATCATATTCCAGTCTAATATTTTAGTTGCTTACCTAAAATCTTGATCTATTTTATTACTTTTCTGTTGCTGGCCTTGTTAATATTCTATTTTTCTTTTGCATACATATCTTTAATATTAGGTATACTTATCACTAATATTCTTTATTTTGATTATGTTTGTTGACTTTTTGAAGTGGAGGAAAGGAGAAGTGTAGTTTAATCTTTTAATTAAAAAAGCATATATTACTATTGGTGGCTTTTTGTATACATCTATGATTATGTGCAGAAAATTGCAGTACATAAATTAACTGCGATCCTAATGCAGATCGCAGTTTTGCCAATTGATGGCCTTGGTTTTGCCTAAAAAGGAAGTTGCTTCTTTCCGAAAATGGAGCTTCAGTTTGAATCCAGGGCTTTTTAATATTAAGGAGCATGTGATTATTACTATTTCTGCGAACTGTAGTGTGTCGCCAGGAGGCCTAGATGCTTACTCTATTGTGGCGATTAAGGTTATGAAAGCTTATTACAAGTAGAATTTGGGGTTTCTTTGGGCCCTTATCATTGTTCTTACTACTCAGGTACTCATTTCATTTATTATTATTTTTCAGTTAATCTAGGTGAATACATGGTGGTTAATTTTTGTAGTATTGTTATTTTTTTCTGTTTCTTTATTTATTTGTTGCACAATTACATTTTATTTTGTGTAATTGCATCGAACAATCTATTATTTGTATCTGCTCATCACGATCCACACAATTCAACCAAATATTGATGACATGAGTTACATCTCGATTTGTATGTAACGGTACCAATTTCTTTGAAGAATTACCTATTAGTTTTCTACGAATGTACATAATTACCGTATAGATACATAATTTAATTTGTTAATTCAACATTTACTATAAACTGCAGCAAACATAGTTTTAAATCCACTGAAAAATGGCATACGTCTCTTGATAACACATGTGTACCATGTAATGGCTAACCTACTCACGCATGTAAACCAATTGTTGACATATTGATTCCAACTGACCTGCTGTTCAAATGTGAAATCAAATTATTTTTTTGCATGCAGGTGGTGGAAATCAGTGAGAAAGGAAGTTATGTCTGATCTATCAGTAGATTGCTTAATTTACAGGCCTGGGAAAAAACTTATTTATTTGTAACAGCCAGACATATCGGTTATCAAGGTATAATTTTATTCAAATAGCGTTTAGACTGACAAACAATTTCATTTATTGACACCGTCCATTGCTCAGTTAATTTTTTGGTTCTTAAATTTACTGCTGCATATAACACTTGGTTGTTGATCTATGAATAACGCTAAGCCATACTTGGCAAATGATAATTTACTGTTCATCGGGAAAATAGTCATCGTTTTGGGTGTCATCAACATTTTCGTGCACAATTCGAGAGAGATGATCAGCTACAACATTTTCAGAACCCTTTTATCTCGTATTTCTACGTCAAATTTTTAAAGAAGAAGAATCCAACGAATCAAGCGGGCCTTGGCATCCTTTTTAGAAAGCAAATATCGTAAGGCAGCATGGTCAATGTAAACTATGACTTTGGATCCTATGAGATATGGTCTGAATTTCTCAAGAGCGAAGAAAATTGCCAAAAATTCCTTTTTAGTAGTTGATAATTCAGTTGGGCCTCGCTTAAGGTTTTGCTAGCGTAATAAATAACACGAGGGAGTTTATCGATTCGCTGACCCAAGATGGCTCCAATCGCAAAATCAGAAGCATCACACATAAGTTTGAAGGGTTGAGTTCAATCAGGGGGTTGAATGATGGGAGTTGTGGTCAAGATTGACTTAAAAGATACAAAAGATGTTTTTCAATCATTGGAAAATTCAAATTTGACGTCTTTGGCAAGTAAGTTTGAGAGAGGTTTTGAAATTTTTGAGAAATCCTTAATGAATCTTCTATAGAATCCCACATGGCCAAGAAATGAGCGAACATCCTTAACAGACTTAGGAGGGTGTAGATTAGCAATCAAATCCATTTTGGATTTATCGACTTCATGGCCATCTTTTGAGACGACATGACCTAGAACTATCCTCCTTTTTACCATGAAATGACATTTTTCCCAGTTAAGCACGAGTGATTTCTCCTTACAACGTTTTAGGATGAGTTCTAAATCAGTGGGACATTGGGAAAAAGACGATCCGTAGATTGAAAAATCATCCATAAATATTTCCAAGAATTCTTCCACCATATCAAAGAAAATACTCATCATACATCTTTGGAAAGTCGCGGGGGCATTACAAAGACCAAAAGGCATGCGACGATAGGCAAAGGTTCCAGAGGGACAACTAAAGGTGGTCTTATGTTGATCCTCTAAAGCAACAGGGATTTGGTTATGGCCAGAGTATCCATCGAGAAAACAATAGTACTCATCACCCACTAAGCGTTCGAGCATTTGGTCAATAAAAGGCAAGGGAAAATAGTCTTTTTGTGTGGCTGAATTGAGCTTTCGATAGTCGATACACACACGCCATTTTGTTTTGATTTTTGTTGGGACGAGCTCATTACTTTCATTTTTGATCACTGTGACTCCCGACTTCTTTGGTACAACTTGTACCGGACTCACCCAAGTACCATCAGAGATGGGATAGATGATGTTATTGTCTAGGCATTTGATTATGTCCTACTTGACCACTTCTCTCATGTTTGGGTTTAATCGCCTTTGAGCCTCACGGGTGGGTTTAGCCTCATCAACTAAATGTATGCTATGTTCCACAATTGATGGGCTAATTCCTTTTATATCGTTCAGTTCCCACCCCAAAGTATCTTTATTTTCCCGCAAAATTTCTAAGAGTTTTTCTTCTTGGTCCTTGGTAAGATCAGAGGCCAAGTTTACAGGAAAAGTTTCTAAGGAGTCTAAGTATGCGTACTTAAGGTCTTGTGGCAAGGGTTTGAGGTCTAACATAGGATGTTCTTGAGTGTTAACATTGGTCAACATTCCTTGGTTAGATTCAGATGACGAAGGATTGGAGTCAAGAAATTCATTCAGTTCAGAAATGTATTCGAGTTCATCAAAATCAGAGTCGAAATGGTCAAGACACATTATCAAGGCTTCAGAAGTGTCATTAGAGGTTTCATCAACTATGGTTTGAATCATGTCATCGATCTCAAAATCCCTATGTTGTTTGTTGAGATTAAAAATGTTTAGCTCAATGGTTAGGTGCCCGAAGTAAAGTCGGAGTTAACTGTTCCTACAATTAATGACAACATTTGAGGTTGCAAAGAAAGGGCATCCTAATATCAACGGTATTTGAACATTGGGATTTAAGACAGGCTCGGTTCTCGAACTATGAAATCGACAGGGAAGTAAAAATGTTCGACCTGTATCAAGACGTCTTCGATTATTCCTAATGTCTTTTTGACAGATCGATCAGCTAGTTGAAGAGGGATGTTTGTTGGCTTAATCTCCCCTAATCCAAGTTGACAATAAATAGTATAAGGAAGAAGATTGACAATGGCACCAAGATCAAGTAGGGCATGAGAGATGTGAGTGTTTCCTATTTTACAACCAATCGTAGGGCAGCCAGGGTCTTTGTACTTGACTGGGGCAAGACTCGGAAGAATAAAGCTTGTATTCACAGTTAGAAAGGCGGTTTTTGGGACATTAGTCGCACGTTTTTGGTACAATTCCATAAGACATTTAGCATATTGAGGAATTTGTTCAATGGTGTCTAAAAGAGGAATGTTCACATGGACTTGTTTGAAAATTTCCAAAATTTTATCGAAATTTGCCGCCTTCTTCTTGTTATTGAGTCTATGAGGAAATGGAGGTATTGGTTTTTCGACTCTGTGACCAGTTACATCATTCGAAGAAGAAGGTTTATCCACGGAAAAAGAAGGAGGTAAGGTTGTAGAAGATGGAATGTTGGTATTTCCAACATTGATTTTCGAAGGTCGGTCGGGTTTGCCAACACTGGGAGAAAAACAGTTGGGATTGCCAACATTTGAGGAAAATGGAGGTTTAGCAAAATTGGCGTTCATAGCCAACGGGTGATCATCAAGATTTGGCATTGGGTTCAAGTTCGAAGTTTCGCCAGGGTTGCCCACATTATTATCAATCCTCTTTCTAGGTCGAAGGGTGGTAATAGCATTGACTGGATTATGGTTTTCGTCCTCACAATAATTTATAGCACGAGAGTTATATTTTGGATTCACCTCGGGTTGACTAGGCAACTTTCCTTTCTTATTATTTTTCATTAGTTCCTTCATCATATTCATCATTTGGTCGAGTTTAGCATCGTGTGAGTTCATTTTAGCTTCGTGAGAGTTCAACTGTTTCTGTAAATGCACAATTTCTTGTGACGATTGAGAAGGTTGAGAGGACTGGTTTGATGACTGAAAGTTGGGGTGCCTATAAGGCTATTTGGATTTAGAGGTTTGAGTATTGGAAGGTGGAGCTTGATAATTCGGATTTGGAATAAAGGGCTGCACGTGAGATGGGTTAGCCGAATTATTGGGTTTTGACCAAGAAAAATTTGGGTGCAGGATCGTACGTGGATGAGTAAAGATTATTTTGAGCTATAGCATCAGCTTTGTCCTAAGAGTAATAGTGGGGTAGCCCTTCTCCGATTTGAGGAGTTTGATTTTCTAAGGAAATTTGACTTGGGTCCACGACATGCACTCCTCTAGTAGAAGTACGAATGGGAAAACGAATGGATTCCCATTGCATGTCCTTTTCTGAATAATCTTCTAAGAATTGCCAAGCTTCATCGGTCGTCTTAGACATAAAGTCTCCTCCACACATTGATTCTAGTTGAGTTCTAGTCTGATAGTTTAGCCCTTCATATGCAACTTGACATAAGTGGTCTTTTAGAATTCCATGGTGAGGACAAATATATAATAGTTGTTTGAATCTTTCAAAGTATTTTGAAAAAGTTTCCCCCTCATTTTGAAAAAATTGATTTATCTTAGTTCGAATTTTGAGAGTTTTATGGAAAGGGAAAAACTTTTTCAAGAATGCAGTACAAATTCATCCCAACTTCTTATGGAATGTTTCGGAAGAGAATTTAGCCATTTTTTAGCGCTTTCAAGTAGTGAAAATGGAATTAGCCTCAGCTTGATTGATTCGTTAGACAATTGTTGCATTTTTGTTGTGGACGCATACAATTCAAATTCACTTAGAAATTCATAAGCAGTTTCAGACCCAGTAAATTTTGGTACCCCTTGAAAAAAAGAATGTTTAAGCTCCAAATTGTTTCCTTCAGCTGGTGGGAACACGATGACAGAGGGTTGAATGGTCCTAGTTGGATAACGTTGATCACGAGGAGACAAGGGTCTATCCATTTCGATATTGAGATTTTGAAAATTTTGAATTACTCGATTTTGGTCCCCAAAGTTTGGAAAGTTTTGATTTACTCGATTTTGATCCAACTTGTTTGGAAAATTTTGGTTTATTCGAGAACCCCTAGGAGAATTTTGTTGGCTCACACTTTTTTCACTCATTGTTGTTAAATGCACACACGGAAAAATCCTAGACTTAAGGTTGACACAAGAAACTCATAATCAAAATAAATAACAAACACAAGTGTATGTTATTAGTTGATAATCTCGATTTGAAGGGGGAAGAGGGTCTTATGGCCGTTCACGTATAGTATAAATACTAAGGGATACGACCAATGTTTTATAGGTAGTATGCAACCTCTTTTGCTAAAAGTTCAATAATTTGAACTAATATATATCCGCGATCAAACCCTTGAAAAAATCAATTTCACAAAATACACTCTTGCAGTTAAATATTTTGCAAATCAAATTAAATAAATAGATCAGAAAAGTTGCTTGATTGTCGAAAAATTCCTAATATAATACGTATCACCGTCCTTTACAAGAGGAATAAAACGAATTCCACACAGCAAAATAATTTTCCAAATTTAAGGTATTTAACCCAATTTGTTTGTCCTATTGAGCTTGAGTTTTTGCTCCTAAGGCCAACGTCTAACAATTTTTATTTAAGTCCAAGGAGTATGCAAATGACAGAGTTTAATTGTTTTGGAGCCAAGGAAAGGTAATGACTTCCTCACCTTATGTTTGTTAGGGCTTTGCTCGTAACTAGATTTATTTCAGAATGTATCCAAAACAATAATCAAACACAAATAATTACAGAAATAAAAAAAAATTGTACAAGAAAGCTGCTGCCCCTGCAGAAATTTTCTACAACCAATGTCTATATTTTTTTTCTTTGCAGCAGAGCATCTGTAGAGTTAAGAAAATATTATAGCAGGGTATGGCAGTCATTCCAGAGAAAATGAATGGTGCCAGTTATTCAAATCCCACGGTTTGCAAATCGGAAGACCTCTGAATCCTTTGTCGCTTGCTTGAATCTATTTCTTCCTCTGACCTTTGATTTGTTTTGAGGTTTTTTTTCTAGAGAAGAGAAGAAATAAACAAACAAAGAAAAATAAAATTAAACAAAGCCAAAACAAAAACTAAACTAATAACTGATTAGACTAAATACCATAAATGAACAATTAAACTCAACTTTAAAACGGGACTAAACCAGGCTTGAAAAAAGAAAAAAAATTCAAAAGAACTAATTTTTTTTTAAAAAAATGGAAAGGAATTGTAAATAAATGGGAGGAGAAGGGATGTAAGAAATTGGAAGAAAATTAGTGACAAGCAAAAGGGAAAAAGAAAAAAACAAACAGAGATATTTTTTTTATTTTTTGAGAGAAAAAAAATGGCAAAAGAAATCTGAAGAAAGAATGACCGAAAAATAGAAGAAAGTGGTGAATTTGAAGAAAGGAATGCAATGTACAAGGACAAATAGAAAGAAAGCGGAAACAAAATAAAATGAAAAATGGAAACAAATTGAAAAGTTGGCAAGATTTTTTTACTTTTATTTTTTTATGGATGAGATTTGTAAAAGAGAGAAGGAGTTTGTTGAAAATTGGAAAGAATTAAATGAAAGAAGGGGAAAGAAATTGTATGATGGAAAGAAATAAATAATAGAAGGGAGAAGAAATGGATGAAAATAAAGGAAATAAATTGAAGTAAAAGTTGGCAAGTGTTTTTTTTTTTTGAACTTGTCAAATAGGGAAGGGAATGCAAAAATAAAATGGGGAAAAAGTTGAAAGATGGAAAGAAAAAAAAGAATTTTTTTGTTTGTTGTTGTAAGAGAATGAAAACCAGTATATTAACAATTGGAAAGAAGTAAAAGGAAAGAAGGAATAGATGGAAAGAAATCAAAGAAAAATTGGAAAATTTGGCAAAATAAATGAACAATGCCAATGAATAATGAAGTAAAAATTGGAAAGAAGGGTAGTGGAAAGAAGGAACAGATGAAGAAGGGAAAAAGATGAAAATGGGAAAGAAATAAATTGGAAAGAAAAGGAAAGAAAAGAAAGGAAAATTGGCAATTATATATATATTTTTTCTCTTGTTAGGAAGATTACGGTATCAACTTATAATACCAAATCAACCAGTCAAGAATTTTTCTATATCTATACACAAGAAAACAAAAGGAAAAATAAAAATAAAAACTAACACGAATAAGAAATTAAACAAATAATAAAATTTAACTGTTGCCTCCCCGGAAACGGCGCCAAAAACTTGATCGACGCTTTCCTATGAATTAGAAAAACGCGATTTATGAAATAATACTGCAAGCGTACAGGTCGCAAAATATGCAGGTCAAATCACAGGGAGGTGATTTAAATCTTACTATTTATCTATTCTTGGGCCAGTTAGGCAAAATCTGGAGATGTTTTTGAATTAATGTATTGAATTTACTATTGATCTGAATCTAATTAGATCAATATCAAATTCAACAACTGAAAAGAAAAGAACCAATTAGAAAAAGAAAATAACAACTAGAACAATAACATAAAATTAAAAGTAGGACTGTTGTTGAATCTAACAACGATCAATCGCTAACATGCAGTAATAATAATAATAAAATAATAACAATATGTGTTCTACCAAAACTAATTGCGTAGACACACAAATTGTTATGAAAGAAAAAGACAATCAATGAAGAAGAACTTTTTTATTCATAAACGAGAATGCAGAATTAAAAAATGGCATGAACATTTACAATGAGTACAACATATATTTATAGGTGGGATAGGCCAAAACGTAGTCAGATATATGAATGAATGGGCCTCTTTTCCAAAGAATTCTTATCATATCTCATGCCTTTCTTGACCAAGCTTGTTTGGAAATAATCTTTAAGAATATCTGAGCATATCATGGTGAATATCTTCCATATCTTGCAAATCTTCCATGTGGCTAATTGACTGACAAAAGATTTACATGTGATTAATTCTTCCAAACATGGACTCTGATTAGACTCCAAAAGTGCATAAAATCTCCAAATCTTCCATGTGGCTAATTGATTGGTAATCAGATTATATGTAATTAATTCTTCCAAACATGAATTCTTATTAGACTCCATAAGCGCATGAGATAAAATCTTCGAAGTTGATCCTTTTCCTGTGTAATATCTTGCTTTTCTGGGTGCATGAGGATTGATGAATGGCCTGTAAAAATATACGAAAATTACCTAATGTAAAATTTATTTATTTACAATAAAGATAAGATAGAGCATAAAGATTAACACTTTTACATGTTAATCACACATACACACTTAGAGTAATCTAGATCATCGTAATACGATGACGCTAAACATGGCATTGTTCCTATCACACAAATAAGTAAATTGAAATATTAATATCATGTTCAGGCTTATGAACCATGTACAACATATTTAAGTATATAAGTGTATTTAAGATTTGATCATGTAAAGAGGAAACTTGCACAAATTATTTATTCTAAAACTCATCTATGTTTGGAATTTAGTTAAGCAGTATAAACAATGCAAACAATTCCATTTTAACATTCAATCTATGTTGAAAATTCAGTAGAGTGATAAAAGGGGGAAAAAGAGGAAAGGCTAAAATAAATACATTAAAAGTCTCATACGAGGTAGTAACTTACATTTTAACTGAAGTTGAGTTCGTAGTAATACTTAAATTTGATTATTAAGTTTAAGTTTAGGCCTTATAAATTTGTTCTAGGATGTGATATTGAGAATAAAAATTAAACACGATATATATGATTTCACCATTGGCTGTACACATAAGCACCCCGTATATGAAGAGTTAATATTATCAACCAAAAAATCCATTGATAATAACTGAGAAAAGGAAGATGAATATGTTTACTATAATCAAATGTCGAAACTTTGTAGATTGACCCATCAGCGTGAAAACCAGAACAGAACTACAAAATTCCTAAAAAGCATACCAATTTACAGTTGCTTGATATTTGCTAGAAGGCAGAAATGCAAATGTCGGATTTATTGAAATTGATGGTCGAGGACAAAACCGAACAGAGGAAGAGGGAAGAAGTAAGCGGTTTTGTTCGGAGATCGTGCTTTTCAGCCTATATGTCTTCTCTAATGCATAGAATCGAAGTAATAAAATATATGATGATCTTTGAAGGGTTTAGAGATTTACGGTGGTCCTTATAATGCAAAATCAATTAAGTGCAGTTGTAACTGAAATCAGAAGGAATACATGCGTTGGAAAAAAAATATTACCTCTACATCCAAAATTGGCAGCGCGATTTGAGAAATTAACATGCCTCCACTGAGTCGTCACCGCTTGTGGTCGACTGCCGACAAAGTTGAATGTTGATCTCAAATTAGACTATTAGTCGATGAAATTAAAGGTAAAAAGGGGTCCAGGGGAAAGAAGGGGCCTAATTAGAGTGAAAGTGGAAGTAGATTAGGGTCGGTCAGGATTTAATGGAGCGGGAGAAGAAAGAAATTTTGTTTACTAAGAAGGAGAGAAGTAATGGGGAATTTGGTAGGGAAAATGAAAACAGACAAATGTAGAAAGTAGTTTCAAGATAAGCGATTTTGTAGGCACGTGAATTGTTATGTTCCCAAAACGCCTATCTACTTGTATGCCTACCAATTGCAACCCCCTGATTTCCACCTTTTAGAGTTAAATCCCTGAATTGTTGGAGGATTTAAATGCAAAAAAGCGAAAATTAAGGGATTTGATTGGAGGGACATGAGGAAATAGGGGAAATGGCAACAGAAGAATTGGTCTCTTTTGTAGGAGCCCACGTCGTATGTTAGCAGTTGCTGGCAAATTAAAAAGAAAGTCTGTTGCACGGAAAGGGCTGTATTTTGAAATACAATGATAAAAGCATGTCCACATAAGCAGTGCTAGATTCTTGTTTTACTATGTAAGTAATAGATAGGTTAACATGTATTTTATTAATATAGTAAGTAAGTTATAGTATAAATGAGATGATTTTGTCTTAAAATTGCAAATATGCAAATAAACTATTTATTGGAGATTTAAAATAAATTTCTAAAAGAATAGATGCCAGAACATGCGAGCTGAAAATATCAGTTAGTTAATTGATAATTTTCTCTTCATTGGCATTCAATATGTCACATCCGATGCATTTGACGTATATGGTAATTTTTTTAAATCTTATCCCTCCCCTTCCATTTCACAACCGTCAACCCAAAATTCACTCTACTCCACTTTTTCTTCCCAATCTTGAAAACATTATTTTTAGATAAATTTCGATATTGCTATGCTTATTTTTTGACTGTCTGTAACGACCTACCTTTTTGACCACTCCAAGTCAGTAATTAAACCAACTCGGAACGCTCAAAACGACGGGTAGTTATTTAGCTTACACGGGTTTAACAGAATAGACACACAAAATCACAGTACACAAAATATATGCAGCGGAACAAAATTTTATATTAACATAAGATTTTATACAAAATATTTGGTGCAGTGGAAAATGTATAAAATGCATACATTAATTTTTAAATAAATAAAAGCTTTTCAGTTTCTGTCGAGCATCCGCCATATGCGTCTTTACGTGCCACCCCACTTCGTTGCGAGCTGAAATTTTCTAAGCTTGGAACACTTAGGACCTGATCCGAGCGTTCCATGCAAAAACATAAAACACTTGAGTTAGGATTAAACTTATTTCAAGTCAGTCACTTCGTGATAAACACATAAATATAATTGGTTTAATCTTGAATATACTAATAAATAGTTCGAACATAAATGTCCTATGGACTGCCGAAATATAAACCATGAAAGGTCGAAATATTAATAATATGATGGTGGCAGGTTACGAGCAAGTATACAGGGGTTATATAAGTTTGTTGCCAGAAGACACACAGTGGTACATGCATGCGTATGTAAAAGGAAAGGCAGGAAGCAACGTGAGTACGTGCAAGAGACAAAATTTAATGGTTCAACATGCACTACTCAGATATAGCATATGCATGCTGCATGAAAGGGGTATGCAAAAAAAAGTAAAGAAGAGTTCATACATATGTAGCACACATAAACAGGCAGAATGATAACGGTCTCCAGCCTATATATATATATATATATATATATATATATATATATATATATATATATATATATCACAGGTATGGGCAAGTTCCTAATTTGAGTGTATAAGAGACATATATGGGTAAATTTTGAAAGTGGCAATGCTATCAAGACCAACAGCAGTATAAATTGTAATAGAACACTTAGTACATACTGACAAACTTATCAAGAAATGAACCCTTGGTACATACTGACAAAATCCAAATCCCAGAGTACAACATGCATTCTAAAGGTTAAAGACGCACTTTGTATATGTACATATTTATTGTTGACTGAATTGAATTGAATACAAAATATTATATTGGTAAATACAATTTTCTAGCAATTTTGATAATTAATTACATGACAGAGTATATATAATTACTCGGTCAAATGAACGATAATTTCAGTCTTGTTTAGATACAAGGTGTATATATATATATATAATTATTTCACTCATTTATATATATTTCTTTCAAAAGTCCTCAAATAGTTTGCCAACACTTAATGTAGTTTAACATTACTGCAGACTGTAAACAAAACTGTAAAACAAAACAAAACCAAAAAAAAAAAAAAAAAAAAAAAAAAAAAAAATCAAAACAAATGGTTGACCAAAAAATACATGCATATAAAAGAACAACAAAGAGGTTTCAAGTGGCACACAAAATTGATGCTGCTATTTCAGATGTGAATTAACCATGATTATCTTGAACCTGACAATATAAGTGCTGGATTATAAAAGAAAACATGACCAACAAACAACCCATATGACCGGAACAGTAGCAAGACAACCCCGAACAACCCTATCTAGTAAATACACGAAGTAACGACTTGGAATACGTATAATCATAAGTAAACTTACATTTTCTCTGCAATGAAAGAAGAAACTGCAGCAATTGCTTGCAGTAGGAAGAAGGTGCGGTGGTTTGAATATCGTGGATGGGTGACTCGACAGGAGCAGTGGTGGTTCCGGCTAGCGGTGTTGGGTTTAGATGCGGTTGAGCCAAAGACAGTATCAGACGGTTCAAGGCAGGTTCTTCAATTTTCCACGATGGGTTTCGATTTACAAATGGAGGGGAGAAGAAGCGAAAGCGGCTCAGCGGAGACCAAGCAGGCTGGTGGAGATTGAAGTGCGCGACACAGGTGGGTCAGTGGACGACTGCAAGTTTTGGTGTTGCGCTAGGGGAGAAAATAATGCCGGGGTTCAACGTTGGCGAGAGGGCTGGCTTCGGAGGTGCAGTACGCAAGGCATCGGTGGTCACTGTTACGGTGGCCGCAATTTCAGATGGTCAAATAGGAGACGGTCCTCATAGCGGTGGCGCAGGCTACAGACGAGGCGGTGCTGGTTCGAAACAGCAGTGGAGGACCGAAGTGGGCGGCAAAGCAAATTTGTGGTGGCATGAAAACGATTTAGGGATTAAAGATTTGGAGACAACATGATTTTTAGGGAAACGATTTCTGAGGAAAAGTCAAAGGGAGAGGTAAACGAAATAAGAGGAAAACAACGGTGATAAAGGACGCGTGTGGAAATCAAGGACACACGGTGAAAAGCAAAAGAACACACGGTATACGCTGCTTTAAAAGTTTGAACAAGTGTTACATTTCATCGGTAACTTTACAAGTGGCACAACACCTCTTTTTTTTTTTTTCTATATATATTGTTTGATATAAAATCTAAATAAATCAAGCTAACCTCCAAATTATTTATATGAAATTGTTTAAACTACTATTTCAATTAGTTTTTAAAACAATAATTACGCTTAGTTTAATGAAACGCAAATTCTAAATCTTAATAATATAAATTTACCTAAAATAAATAAATTTTAAACAAAACATAAATATCAATTAGTTTTAAAATGTCACTAATGTTTAGTTCAACAAAATAATTTAATCGAATATAAACAAAAATTTAATTTATACTTACAAAATTTAATTAAAACAAAAACAAAATAGATTAGATTTCAAATTTTAAACAAAATCAATTCTCAAATACCAAATTTTCAAATAAATTCATATATTAAAACATCGAAAAACTGGTTCGTTACAATCTCCCCCCTTAAGGCTTTTCGTCCTCGAAAAGGGGAAGTTGTAAAATGAAATCAAAGTATGTAATAATTTCGACTTAACATCCTGTTTTTATTTCAAATCATTCAAAATATACATTTTCCTTCATATCGAATTATACTCGCTTTGTGATTTATAAAACCAAAAATTATTTCGAAAATTTCAAATATTATATGATAGACGACATAAAACATTTATGTCCCAAGTCGAGAGGTTTCTCCCAGTGGCAAGGCCACGAGGCACAGCCTACGCGTGTATCGATATCGAATAATGATGTCTCTCCACACCCTAGAGCAGACCATCATCAATCAAGGGCTTACACCCACATCTAACCTTTCTTTAGTCATGGGTTACACGAATCTTGGTACAAATCATTTCATTTCATATCCCAAAGTTATAAATCGTTTCGCAATAATAATTCAAATACTTTCGAATAGTATTGTTATCTCTTTTTTTTCAATCTTTTCAAAATCTCGGGATTCAAGTCGTCGAAATTTCTATATTTATAAACTATTTCAATTTTCAAGTCATATCGAATTTTTTATACACAAAATTTTCAGTTCATTTTCGAAATATTCTTGCAATACAATTTCCAGCTTTACATAAGATATATTTTCCAAAAGGTTCATACAATCTTGAAATTTTCCTTTTCAAATTTCATTTCGAAATCATTTACACAAACATAGGCTTTTTTCTCATTCCAGATATTTAACTCTCTTTCGAAAAGGTTACACTATTCGAATAGTTGAAAACTCTTGAAAACAATTAATTCGAAAATATTTCACGCTTTCACTGCGCTACTCTGATCCAGTATATACATATTTAAACCAAATTTCATTTCCCAAAACATTTTTTCTAAATCGATTACAAAATAATGGAAACAATATTCTAAATAAATATTTCTTTCAGAATCCAACTTGTCTATAATCTGATCGATGCATGGAAAAAGGATAAATGGATAAGATCCACATGGTTCAGAAATTTAAGCACGAACGGTTCGAATCAGTAAGCGTAGGATGACGACAAGTCAAGGCAAACAAGCACAACAACAAGTGGAATGACAAACATTATATTTTCAAAACATTCATTTCTATTTGAATCTTATTTCGATGATTTCCAATTTTTCATATTTTATTCAATTTATTTCAACTTCATCGCAATTCATTTGCACTTTCCACTTTATTCCAATTTAATTTCAAATTCAGTTCACATTTCTTATTTTTGCTTATCTATTCTAGTTCATAATAATTTATCACTAGAAAATTCAATCCATATTTTACAAACAACGAAGATTTATTTATTCAAATTTTGCTTGTCTATTCCCGCTTATGTTATTAAAACGTTTTATTAATATTTATCCAAACATTTCCAAATATTTATCTACATGGTTTCAAGTATTTCTCGACGTTTAAATCGGAACCATACATTCATCCCATTTTCGAAACTCGAAAATAAACTTCTGATGATGTGATTCTATATCTGTCATGCGACTAGAATGTGATTCTATATCTGTCTAGCATGCATAAGACCTTGTACATAAGCTGACCAGGTGTATATTCAAAATCCGTACATACTTAACAGTCAAACTTCGACGTCGATAAAATAGTCAAACTCCTATCATAAATTATATTTTCGAAATAATTCCGCCTTTCAAAACAATTTATTTAACTTCAAAATAATTTATATTCTCAAAATACACTCTCTCTACAGCAATTCTCGTGTCAATTCCACTCATTCTAGAGTATTACTACTCTGTCTCTAATGAGCTTTCAAACCCTATTGGCTAAGCTTTGTCAAACCTCGCTCTGATACCAACTGTAACGACCTGCCTTTTTAACCGCTCCAATTCAGTATTTAAACTGCTCAGAACGTTCAAAACGACAGTTCATTATTTTAGCTTAGCGGGTTTAAGAGAAATAAACATAGAATCACAGAGACAGCAAAGATAACAGTATCTCACAGCGGAAATTTTGTACATAAAAATCAAAGTTTATAACTTTTTTACTATACAGCGGAAGAATATACAATGTATACAAAGATTTTTAAATTAAAGTCTACTTTTACAGTCGATCCTTGTGCGCGCGTATGCGTCTTATGTCTTCACATTCCTCACCAATTTAGCGAGCCGATAATTCTCTAAAAGCCTGGAACACGTAGGACCTGACCTGAGCGTTCCATGCAAAAACACAAAACACTCGAGTCAGGATTAAACTTATTTCAAGTCAGTCACTTCGTGACAAACACATAAATATAATTGGTTTAATCCTGAATATAATAATAAATGGTTCGAACATTAATGTCCTATGGACTGCCGAAACATAAACCATAGAAGGTCAAAATATTAATAATATGATGGTGGCAGGATACGAGCAAGTATACAGGGGTTATATAAGTTGGTTGCCAGAAGCCACACAGTGGTACATGCGTGTGCATGTAAAAGGAAAGGAAGGAAGCAACGTAAGTACACGCAAGTGACAAAATTTAATTGTTCAACATGCACTACTCAGGTGTGTGTGTGTATATATATATATCATAGGTATGGGCAAGTTCCTAATTTGAGTGCATAAGAGACATATATGGGTAAATTTCGAAAGTGGCAACGGTATCAAGCCCAACAACAGTATAAATTGTAATAGAACACTTAGTGCATACTGGAAAACTTATCAAGAAACGATCACTTGGTATATACTGACAAAATCCTAATCCCAGAGTACAACATGCATTCTTGAGGTTAAAGACCCATTTTTTATATGTATATATTTATTGTTGACTCAATTGAATTGAATACAAAATATTATATTGACTAATGCAATTTGCTAGAAATATTATATTGAATTGAAATTTTGATAATTTCAGTCTTGTTTAGACAAAAGGTATATATATATATATATATATAATTATTTCACTAGTTTATATATATATTTCTTTCAAAAGTCCTCAAATAGTTCGCCAATACTTGATGCATTTTAAAATTACTGCAGACTATAAACAAAACTGTAAAACGAAAAAAAACAAAACAAAAACAAAAAAATCAAAACAAATGGTTGACCAAAAAAATACATGCATATAAAGGAACAATTAAGAGCTTTCAAGTGGCACACAAAATTGATGTTGTTATTTCAGATGTGAATCAACCAAGATTATCTTGAACATGACAATATAAGTGCTGGATTACAAAAGAAAACGTGACCAACAAACAACCCATATGACCGGAACAGCAGCAAGACAACCCCGAACAACTCTGTCTACTAAATGCACGAAGTAACTACTTGGAATACGTATAATCATAAGTAAACTTACATTTTTTCTACAATGAAAGAAGAAACTACAGCGATTGCTTGCTGTAGGAAGAAGGTGCGGTGGCTTGAATACCGCGGATGGGTGACTCGACAGGAGCAGTAGTGGTTTCGGCTAGCGGTGTTGGGTTTAGATGCGGTTGAGCCGAAGGCAGTATTAAACGGCTCAAGGCAGGTTCTTCAATTTTTGACGATGGATTTCGATTTACAAATGGAGGGGAGGAGGAGCGCTAGCGGCTCAGCGGAGACCAAGCAGGCTGGTGGTGATTGAAGTGCGCGACACAGGTGGGTCAGTGGACAGCTGCAAGTTTTGGTGTTGCGCAAGGGGGGAAAGTAATGTTGGGATTCAACGTTGGCGAGAGGGCAGGCTTCGGGGCTGCGGTACACAAGGCGTCGGTGGTCACAGTTACGGTGGCAGTAGTTTCCAAAGGTCAAACAGGAGACAGTGTAACACCCCACATCCGTTAGTGTCACTCACAAAGGGAATGCACTAAGTTCTGTGGAGCATTTTAAGGTAAAAGATGCAGATGAATTACAAGACAGACAAAAATTAAAACAGCGGAAAATAAAACTTTGCTTTATTTATAAAATAGTTTGTACAATGATTTCTTTACAATATCAGAGTATCATCTGTCCTACAAAATAAAGAAGCATAAAACAACATTTATATTCCCCAATGTAGCAAGAGCCAGCCATAGCATCTGAAAAGAGAATCCAAGCAAAACTTCGACAAATCTTCAAGCTGGGAAAGAGTGACGGTCCAACTTATCCTGAGCTATACTATTCCCTCCTTTGCTACCTGGTGTGGGGGGGGGGGGGGAACGGAAGAAAAGAAGACGAAAGAAAACTGGGTCAGGTATAAAGTCTGGTAAGTTCAGTTACTTCTAGCATATGAATAGGGCAAACGAAACGACATGAATTAACTGAATACAAGATAATACCATGATGACAGGATCAACAAGATAAGATAAGATGAACAAAAGATATGCTAAGACAAGATAAACTGGATATGCTCTAATACTTTCGCCGCTTCGCTATTTCCTTGTTATACTGGTTTCTATATCTCTGCACCACATAACTAGTGTCCCAACTTGTAATGAAAACGTGATCCCAATCCCGGAAATTTCGGTTGCCTTCAGGCATACATTTATTATTTATTACCTAGATCTAATCTAGGGTTTTTGTGAAAACCCGTAACTTCCTCGGAAAGGAAAGCGCGGATAGTTCGAGAACAAGCCACAACAGAACGCAGACGGGAGAACATTTCATTGTATATTACAACAATTCATCAGATTACAAGAATATACAGAGTATAAATGAATATTACACAGAAATATCAGAGATTTAAATTACATTTAAATACATAGCAGCGGAAAATAATACAATAAACAACTAGAAGTGATACACGGATGCAAAGCTTTCCGGATATCGTTCCAGCTGTAAACCAGGATCCTGTGAATATAAATCTGCAAAACCAAAATTACTAGCTGCCCGTGTCAAAATAGGGGCACCCAGAGTTTAGGTCAAAACAATAAACTCCAGGTCAGTCGTGGGACTGGTGTGAGAACTAAAACAGTTATTAATCTTTATTTTAAAGTTTAGTAAATCAAGGGACCACACCGTATAACACGGAACGGGTTTCCTTTCAAGAATACCAGTGCATAAAACAAACAACGCAATGCTAAATAAAGAACAATGAAGCTATAATAAGACCCAGTTCCCAACACACAATGCAACGCAAACCGGAGGATAGGGTTTTTACCTTATATTAGCCAAGAATGCTTCATACGTTTAAAACAAATAATTTGATACTATTGTAAGTGCATGGTGTATAAAACAACTTCAAATCACAAGTATCAATCATAGACGGCATAAGCGCTCCATCCCACTATGTCGCCATACTAGGCTCTACAAATAAAACCGCAAATGTCATGTATTTGGAAATTGGATTTCCATCTATGAACCGAGGCATAAGATAGTCCTCAACCGATTCGAGACTGTCTATCCCGAGTCTCAGGATCAGAGCTCGAGTGACCCTTGGATCCTCAGGGCCAGTCCACCGATGTGGATTAAACTAAAACCCTGAACATGCGTTTCCCCGCCCTATGGGGCATAAATGAGCCAACGAATGACTCCACCGGACCCGGATCGTCCAATCAAACCGAGGCGTCTCGCAACAGCAACAACCAGATAAGTCAAACTCGTCAGGGCGTGTAAAACCACTGACGCCACTTCTAGCTAGAAAGAAACGCATGCCCTCCCTGACGTCCTCTCCCGTTTTGGTTCACACCTGGGTGTGAGGCTCGCAAAGTACACGTTACACAAAGCTACGCCATAAAGGCCGTGCTTCGATCATCGACCACAAGACTTTGCTTTTCAAAAGAAGCCTTGATCATTTGCCACTTAGGCATGCCACACAGGCAATTCACTCTCTGTGTTTGATATCCATCAGTATATAACCCCTGAGCTCGTACATCTCAGAGAAGGGCGTTAAGTAAGAGAATAAATTCTCCGCCCCCAAACAGATATATATTTAATAGAAATCAATCACACAGACTGAAATCCAATGTCAGACACACAGTCCATTTACAAGTTCGTTCTAGGTCTGAACGAAACCGGAGGCACCTAGTACCCCGCACATCCATCGATCTCCAAATACGTCTGGACGATCACCAACTGTTTCCATCTTGTTGGGTGTACATCCCAATCAAGATCATCAGCAGTCATCCAAACGACGTGAAGACCTCCGGTCTTCGACCACCATCTTCATCTTCGACTTATCGTCATATCAGTTATTCAAAGTGGGATAAACCCGGTCTTTCCGAATAACTCGCGTATATTTTAAATAAGTGTTACACAAACATAACATACGCCTCATTCCAATTCATCAGTCACTAACCGTAAATTAATCAAGAGAATAATTCCCCAAACATTAACCCCGATGGCCGAAACCAACATCAGATCAATATCCAGAAAACCATTCTGCTTAGCTAACCGACAGTTAGTTTCTAAATTTCACATTCATAGGGAAAGGTTCCCATTAATTTTATCAAAGATAAATTCCTTGAATTTATTCTTTAATCTTCTTTTGAATTTCGATTCAACTAGTCGGGATTAACGAACCTTACCGAAGTAATCATTTGTTTAAATTTCCCAATCCCAACCTATTCATCCCATGAAGTAAAACTGGTAATACTTCATATCTAACACCACGGTGTTATCGGTAAATTCAATTACCATTTCACGTTCAAATCTAATTAAAGATTTAACTATCGCCTGGAGCAAAACTGGTGATACTCCATTCTCGATTATTTCAATCTAATTAAAGAATCATTAGAACTCCACTTAGTTTTAATCTGTGACTGGGTTAAAGAATCAGTGTCATTTAAAACACGGTTCACGATAAACCCAAAATCACATCACATTTCAATCAGTCCCAAACCGTAAATTAGCAAGTGAGAAGTTCCCTAAGTATTAACCCCGAAGGCCGAAACAAACATCAGATCAATACATCTGAAACCATTCAACTTAACTAATGTCCAGTTAACTTTTGATTTTCTTAACTCCTTTGGGTCTAAGAACAGTATTATTGAAGATACCGTTCACGACAACCCAAAATCGCATTCCATTAATTATCGGGTTAAAGAACAAGTGTTATTTAAAACACTGTTCACGATAAACCCAAAAATCAATACAAATTTAATTCCAATTAAATATTAATTAATTGGTACACTTCATTAAATCTAAATAAAAAGATTTAATCTTTTCTCAACTGGGCTTAAGAACAGTGTTAATGAAAACACCATTCACGACAAACACAAATCACATTTGATATTAAATACAAGGCTCTGAATAGAAAATATATCGGCTTATATTCAACATCAAATTCTACGACCAACAAATATTGTATTGGAAATAACGATATATATATATCTTTCAAATTTCCATAACAACATCTGTATAATCACGAAACCTAACATCGAAATATTCCGTAGACAATTTCGATTCAAATCCATTCCAATTCAATTATTGGAAATTCTGGTTACTTTAAAAACCCTTTTCAAATTCAATTTATTTATTTAAAAATAAATAGAATTATAATTCTAGTTCAAAACTAGTTCATTTCGATAAAAATCTATTTTTATCTTTTCCAATATGGAGTTTTTCATCCTGATTATTCACAAATCATTTCTTATGATTTTACACAAATTATTACTATTTTTAATAATTTTATCAAGGCTCGTACAGTCGATTTCCATCAACGGCCATCGAACTGCACTTACAACGACCTTTTCCAAATTTGATTTGGACATAATTCCAAATCAAACCGTTAGATTTCAAATTTCTAATATTTGTTAGAAAGCTCTTTTCGATACGAACCCAATGGTTCTGGTTTTAGGAGAATCCGACGGTCGGATCTCCCGCAATGTCCGTTCGAAGTCAATGGTCGAAATTCGCGAACTGCTGCGGCGCGGCGCGTTCTATTCAGGCCATTATATTATATATATAATATATATAATATATACTTCGTCGATTTCCATTCAAAACACGCTTTATAAATCGTTTTAAATTCATTTTCAAAACGGTTTCAACTTCATACTCAATTTCAAATCAAAATTGAATATTCTAATATAAATTCGTTTTAAATTCATTTCAAATCGATTACAATTCAAATTGATTTCTAATTCAATTTCAGTTCGTTTTCAATTCGATTCAATTTCAATTCGAATCCATTTATATTTGATTTAAATTCGAATTCATTTATATTTAATTTCAATTCGAATTCATTTCTATTCAATTTAATACGAATTTCAATTCTTTTCAAAATATTAGACATTGAAATCACTTTCGATATTCGTTATAAAATGAATAAAATCGATATAAATATCGTTCACGTCAAAATGGCGTCAATCTAATCAACACGACTTCATATATTTCTATTTTCAAATATTCTATTTCAAAACTGGAATGAGGCCCAATCAATTTACATATAATGTTAATTATATGGATTTTCTACAACACATGTATACAATAACAACGATGAATAATCAACCATCATCCAAAGTGCATTGTACACTACAAAAGCATCAAATATAAATATTCAACGCTTATAACAGTCTGTCAATCAATCAATCGACATACAACTAAACAATCGGGATTAGTGTACGTCAAATATCATCCTAATACCCGTGTGGGGTTTCAAACAATCAAACACAGATTTTATTTGTGAAGTTGGGCGATGTGTAAAATTTATCGTCCCAATCAATATCAGTCAAATGTGTGTATATAAACAAATCATCCGATTTGTTTATTTTTATTTCATTTCATATACACGTTAAAAATTCTATTTTTAACTATAAAATATTTTCCACTATAAAATATTTTATTTCAACTATATAAATGTTTTATTTCCTTTCACATCACATCACATAATCAACTACGCATCAAAATCAAACAAACAAGCATACAAGCCGTCCATGGTCTGTGGACGACGGGTGTCGGGTGCTACTAAACACCGTCTGCATCCCAGTATATATTTTTAACTAGAAAACAAAATTAAAAGGTGAGAAGTTCTCACAGAGGGATCCACTCCGCCGTGCTTTGCTTTTGAACTGTTGAATCATCTGGATCTGCTTGAAGTTCCTATGCAGTTCTTTTCACGCTGTTCAATAAAAATTATATTTTTATTGCTTCATTCAATAAATAATTTTTTTTTTATTTCTACGTCATATATATTCACAGCGCTTCTTTCTATATAAAAGTTATATTTTTATATTTCTACTCCATATATTAAGATCGAATTTTTATTTCATCGTAATAAAAGATCACATTTTTATTTCAACATATATATAATAAAAATCATATTTTTACTTCGCTACTCATATAAAGATAATATTTTTATATTCTCTATTATATAAAAATCATATTTTTAATACTTCCACTTTATAAAAAATATATTTTTAACCTTTCTATATTATAAAAATTATATTTTCAATTCGCTCCTTATATAAAAATTATATTTTTATATAATTAAAAATCACTTCTTTACTAGATTAAAAATCAAATCTTTTCCTTATTAAAAATCCAATCTTTCCACTTTATAAAAATTCGATCTTGCTACATCAAAAATCATATTTTTACCATCTTAATATACATATAAAAATATCTCCTTTCATACTTTAAAAATATCGCCTTTTATAAAATAAAAATATCGCCTTTTATAAAATAAAAATATCGCCTTTCATACCTTAAAAATCTCGCCTTTTATTTATTAAAAATCTCGCCTTTCTTCATAAAAAAAAAGCTCGATCTTTCTAAATCGAAATCAATTCTTTTTAATTTTAAAAATCAGATCTTTCCTTATATATAATTAAAAACCCTATTTAATAAAGGAACTGAATAAAATAAGGTATAGCATCAGAAAACTTACAAAATTTCAAAGGTGGAGGGGACATTGTCGGAGCTGGGGTCTTGGAGGCGGAGAGAGGGACGCATGTGGTGCTGGAGGTAGCAGGGGGGCGTCGAGGTCATCAGGTGACATCAGGGTGGCGGTGGGACCCCTTGGTGATTGGCGCGATGCGATTTGGGCATGGGAGATGGAGGGGAGTTGTGGGTTCTTGGATCGAGGAGGGTGTGCGCGAGAGGACTCGCCGGAGAAGGAAGAGCAGAAGGAGGCGCAGGGTGGAGAAGGACCGATCGACGGTGGAAACTCGATGGGCGACGGGTTCAGCGCCCACTTTTCCCCCTTTTTTTCGTTCTGAATGAATTGGTCAACGGGAAGGAGAAAGTGTAGGGAGGGGTGGGGTTTTATTATTAATATATTTTATTAATTTATTAATTTTCTTCTATGAAATGTAGGGTTTTTATTCGAACTCGAAATCGAACCTGCCGATTGTCGTCCCTAGCGTATTACCCCCATTCCGAACACAATGGGATATGTTTTGTAAGCCAATTCGGCCGTTACAATAAGTTTCCATCGAATTTAAAATATAAATCTTTATATATTCAATTTAAACGCACATTTCAATTTACCGGGGTCACACACGAACTCTAAAAATTCCTAAAAAATATTTTCTAGCCTCGTATTGACGATACGGTCCTAACAAAACTAATTTCATCGAATTTTGAGAACGTTTGAAAAATGGCCATTTTCCAGTCAATTAAAATCAACTGAAATTGGTCAAACGCGTTTTCCTTGGTCACGCTTACATATTGATTCGAAAAATTATGAAATTTAGAATCTAGCCATAATCTTACATCCCGGATCCAACAAAAGTGGTTTCATCAAAATCCGAGGTCGTTTGCAAAATTTCCATTTTTAAGGGCCTGAATTTTATAGTGACTATTCAGAGTTTTCAACAGGACATATCTTTTGATTCCCGCTATGAAATTTCGATTTTTCGGATTCGTTGGTAAGATATTCCCAATTAGATTCTATTATTTTGGGTTTCACTAAAATCCGATTTTTTTTGCATCCGGTATGTTCAATTGAAGTTTGAAATCAAATTATCGAACTACCGCGCCATTTTCAATTCCTTATATAATTATAAATAATTATTTATATTCTAACGATGATCTATATAAATATATTCGTTCGAATTCCATTCAAACTAAATTTATCGTCGTTATTATTTAAAATAATTCATTTTAAATAATCTAAAATTGCCGAAATAAAAATTTTAAATTGGCCCAGATTTCCGGGTTATTGCATTCTCCCCTACTTAAACCTTTTCGTCCCCGAAAAGGAACGAAGCAGAAAGTTGTTTAACTAATCAACTCAACTTTCACTATTTTCTTTACGGCTTAAGTTCTTCAACTTTTCAGTTTCTAAGAACTTTTCAAATTTTTCAAAAACTTGGCTAACACCCTAAATTTTCGAAAAATTTCGCCATAACCTCCCCTGCACCGGGAGCACGGGAAAATCCCGAAATTGCCATACTGACCCTCAGATCTCAAAAAGAAAAAGAAAAAGCCAAGCGGCTAGCCAATCATCTCATAAAATCATCATCAGCCAAACAAAACAGTAAATTGTGATAAACATGTACCTATTTGTGGGGCAAACAAATTTTATTCTCTGCTCTAGCCTCCTTGCTATGACCTGTTCAATGTAAGTAGATGTATATGCAAGAAAATGCGACCAAATTTCAATACAATTCACTTTTTGATCAATTTGGTTAAAGGTTCAACATTTAATTATTCAAACAATAATCAAACAACAGAACCATCAATCAATTAGTGAATTATCATTTCAAATTCATAACTTTGATATATAGTCAAAAATCACATTTTTGATGCCAAATCACAACAATAAGCACTATCTAGTTTTGGTTCTCACACCAGTCTAATGGAAATATATAGAAATCCCACCTTCGAAACTCGAACATAAATGTTGATGATGCGATCGCTATCATCAATATCATCTCCGGGCGACTAGAGTGTGATGCTATATCTATCCAATATATTAAAACTTCGAATATACGTTTGCAAGGCGTATATGCAGATTCTTTATATACTGGATTGCCCAAAATCAATACAAATAAAATTTCAAATACGTATAATTGAATTAATTTTTTTTTAAAACAAGACTTGTTTTCAATTTTTATTTTAAAAACATTACTCTTCACACTCGTTCTAGGATACTACTGATCCCATCTCTAACGAGTCATTCTCTTTGGATATTACTTATCCAATATCTGATGAATTCTTTCGTATGGTTCTAATGTGTCTTGTTCTCTGAGCTTTGTAAACCTCGCTCTGATACCAACTGTGAAAACCTGTAACTTCCCCATAAAGGAAAGCGCGGATAGTTCGAGAACAAGCCACAACAGAACGTAGACAGGAGAACATTTCATTGTATATTACAACAATTCATCAGATTACAAGAATATACAGAGTATAAATGAATATTACACAGAAATATCAGAGATTTAAATTACATTTAAATACATAGCAGCGGAAAATAATACAATACACAACTAGAAGTGATACACGGATACAAAGCTTTCTGGATATCGTTCCAGCTGTAAACCAGGATCCTATGAATATAAATCTGCAAATCCAAAACTACTAGCTGCCCGTGTCAAAAAAGGGGCACCCAGAGTTTAGGTCAAAACAATAAACTCCAGGTCAGTCATGGGACTGGTGTGAGAACTAAAACAGTTATTAATCTTTATTTTAAAGTTAGGTAAATCAAGGGACCATGCCGTATAACACGGAACGGGTTTCCTCCCAAGAATACCAGTGCATAAAACAAACAGCGTAATGCGAAATAAATTTCAATGAAGCTATTATAAGACCCAGTTCCCTTCACACAATGCAACGCAAGCCGGAGGATGGGGTTTTTACCTTATAATAGCCAAGAATGCTTGATACGTTTAAAACAAATCATTTGATACTATTGTAAGTGCATGGTGTATAAATCAACTTCAAATTATAAGTATCAATCATAGACAGCATAAGCGCCCCATCCCACTATGTCGCCATACTAGGCTCTACAAATAAAACCGCAAATGTCATGTATTTGGAAATTGGATTTCCATCTATGAACCGAGGCAAAAGATAGCCCTCAACCGATTCGAGACTGTCTAGCCCGAGTCTCAGGATCAGAGCTCAAGTGACCCTTGGATCCTCAGGGCCAGTCCACCGATGTGGATTAAACTTAAACCCTGAACATGCGTTTCCCCGCCCTATGGGGCGTAAATGAGCCAACAAATGACTCCATCGGACCCGGATCGTCCGATCAAACCGAGGCGCCTCGCAACCGCAACAACCTCATAAGTCAAACTCGTCAGGGCGTGTAAAACCACTGACGCCACTTCTAGCTAGAAAGAAACGCATGCCCTCCCTGACGTCCTCTCCCGTTTTGGTTCACACCGGGGTGTGAGGCTCGCGAAGTAAACGTTACACAAAGTTACGCCACAAAGGCCGTGCTTCGATCATCGACCACAAGACTTTGCTTTTCAACAGAAGCCTTGATCATTTGCCACTTAGGCATGCCACACAGGCAACTCACTCTATGCGTTTAATCTATCAGTATATAACCCCTGAGCTCGTACGCCTCAGAGAAGGGTGTTAAGCAAGAGAATAAATTTTCCGCCGCCAAACAGATATATATTTAATAGAAATCAATCACACAGACTGAAATCCAATGTCAGACACAGTCCATTTACAAGTTCGTTCAGGGTCTGAACGAAACCAGAGGCACCTAGTACCCCGCATATCCATCGATCTCCAAATACGTCTAGACGATCACCAACTGTTTCCATATTCATGGGTGTACATCCCAATCAAGATCATCAGCAGTCACCCAAACGACGTGAAGACCTCCGGTCTTCGACCACCGTCTTCATCTTCGACTTATCGTCGTATCAGTTATTCAAAGTGGGATAAACCCAGTCTTTCCGAATAACTCGCATATAGTTTAAATAAGTGTTACACAAACACAACATACACCTCATTCCAATTCATCAGTCACTAACCGTAAATTAATCAAGAGAATAATTCCCCAAATATTAACCCCGATGGCCGAAAACAACATCAGATCAATATCCAGAAAACCATTCTGCTTAGCTTACCGACAGTTAGTTTCTAAATTTCACATTCATAGGGAAAGGTTCCCATTAATTTTATCAAAGATAAATTCCTTGAATTTATTCTTTAATCTTCTTTTGAATTTCGATTCAACTAGTCGGGATTAACGAACCTTACCGAAGTAATCATTTGTTTTAATTTCCCAATCCCAACCTATTCATCTCATGAAGTAAAACTGGTAATACTTCATATCTAACACCATGGTGTTATCGGTAAATTCAATTACCATTTCACGTTCAAATCTAATTAAAGATTTAACTATCGCCTGGAGCAAAACTGGTGATACTCCATTCTCGATTATTTCAATCTAATTAAAGATTCATTAAAACTCCACTTAGTTTTAATCTGTGACTGGGTTAAAGAATCAGTGTCATTTAAAACACGGTTCACGATAAACCCAAAATCACATCACATTTCAACCAGTCCCTAACCGTAAATTAGCAAGTGAGCAGTTCCCTAAGTATTAACCCCAAAGGCCGAAACCAACATCAGATCAATACCTCTGAAACCATTCAACTTAACTAATGTCCAGTTAGTTTCTGATTTTCTTAACTCCTTTGGGTCTAAGAACAGTATTATTGAAGATACTGTTCACGACAACCCAAAATCACACTCCATTAATTATCGGGTTAAAGAACAAGTGTTATTTAAAACACTGTTCACGATAAACCCAAAAATCAATACCAATTCAATCCCAATTAAATGTTATTTAATTGGTACACTTCATTAAATCTAAATAAAAAGATTTAATCTTTTCTAAAATGAGCTTAAGTACAGTGTTAATGAAAACACCATTCACGACAAACCCAAATAACATTTGATATTAAATACAAGGCTCTGAATAGAAAATATATCGGCTTATATTCAACATCAAATTCTACGACTAACAAATATCGTATTGGAAATAACGATATATATATATCTTTCAAATTTCCATAACAACATCTGTATAATCACGAAACCCAACATCGAAATATTCCGTAGACAATTTTGATTCAAATCCATTCCAATTCAATTATTGGAAATTCTGGTTACTTTAAAAACCCTTTTCAAATTCAATTTATTTATTTAAAAATAAATAGAATTATAATTCTAGTTCAAAACTAGTTCATTTCGATAAAAATCTATTTTTATCTTTTCAAATATGGAGTTTTTCATCCTGATTCTTCACAAATCATTTCTTACGATTCTACACAAATTATTACTATTTTTAATAATTTTATCAAGGCCCGTACAGTCGATTTCCATCAACGGCCATCGAACTGCACTTACAGCGACCTTTTCCAAATTTGATTTGGACATAATTCCAAATCCAACCGTTAGATTTCAAATTTCTAATATTCGTTAGAAAGCTCATTTCGATACGAACCCAACGGTTCCAGTTTTAGGAGAATCCGGCGGTCGGATCTCCTGCAATGTCCGTTCGATGTCAATGGTCGAAATTCGCGAACTGCCGCGGCGCGGCGCATTCTATTCAGGCCATTATATTATATATATATATATAATATAATATATACTTCACCGATTTTCATTCAAAACGTGCTTTATAAATCGTTTTAAATTCATTTTCAAAACGGTTTCAACTTCATATTCAATTTCAAATCAAAATTGAATATTCCAATATAAATTCGTTTTAAATTCATTTCAAATCGATTACAATTCAAATTGATTTCTAATTCAATTTCAGTTCGTTTTCAATTCGATTCAATTTCAATTCGAATCCATTTATATTCAATTTCAATTCGAATTCATTTATATTTAATTTCAATTCGAATTCTTTTCTATTCAATTTAATTCGAATGTCAATTCTTTTCAAAATATCAGATTTTGAAATCACTTTCGATATTCGTTATAAAATAAATAAAATCGATATAAATATCGTTCACGTCAAAATGGCGTCAATCTAATCAACACGGCTTCATATATTTCTATTTTCAAATATTCTATTTCAAATATTCTATTTCAAATATTCTATTTCAAATATTCTATTTCAAAACTGGAATGATGTGACGACCGCCCATAACCTCCGCACTAAATAAGAGGAATAATGCGCTGTGAGGCGTGCCAGGTTGCTATGGACGATCATCATAGTAAGTGAACACATCGAAACCTGTCGTAGAACTCACAGCGCAAGGATAAAATATAATAGAACATATACAACAGGTGATAGTAATGAGGTATCATATAGCAAACTTTTGAAACTCTTTCAACATCCAGAAAGATTATCCAACTGATATCCAAGTTTATACACAAGTCCTCACTACAATTCTCAAGCAACTCAAACAGCGGAAACAGAAATACTGGATGGAATAAAGCTGGTACGCTAGCCTCCTACTCGTCATCGCTCAGCTTCCTCGTATCACTAAGCTCCATTACCTGTAACCTGCTACTTAGTCTTCCCATCCACAACCGGATGAACAGCCCAAGGTAATAAGAGGAGACATAAAACCTTGAGTCAGACAATAGTCTTAGTGAGCGATAAAACAGCTAACAAACTTCAACAAGAAAGTATATGAGAATGGGTAAATGAACAACTTATCTACCCACAACACCAGAGAAGAACTCAACCCTATCTTCCCCACATCGGACAGTGATAGCCTTTACACCAAGCATTTCAACCAATAATCCATAGAAACCAGAACAACCATTCAACCATAGAGAACACACATCACATCCAGATTATATAAGTCTCACACAGACAACCCTAATCGAGTTTAACATCCCTCAAGTACTCTCGCCAGAGGCCTAGACCAATATCACTTAAGCACTCAAAGGACATCTCCCTCGACTTTGGATAATCTATGTGAGATAGTACAAACAGAACAACCAATCATCCATGACTGACTCGGGCTATCACCACCAATCCTGCTTCGAAACCATCATTATCGTATGACGACCAACCTTGCCATATATCAAGGGCTAATGGTAACCCCAGTTCTAGCATGAACTCCATATGTCCAACCTTGACAACTAGGCCTTTCAACGATACCCAAGGTACTCGACCTACAACCGGTCTTTCGGGCCTTTCAACGATACCCAGCGTACCCCTGCTTTGAGCCTGCTAGAACTTACGACAATGATGACCTCTCGGCCTTCGCATCTCTAATCGTCCAACCTTGACGATGTTTCATAGCTCAAGCAACCTTCTCGAGCAGCCATTATCCACCAACTCACGACCTTTGAGTTGTCTCCAAATTCGTTGTTCCACCTTGATCAATGAACACATTCATCACTTCGAGTCTTCCTACTTGAATCACCTCGAAGTCACGCCATCACCGAACCAAAACACATAACTGCGCTGCGGCTAGGGTTCGGGGGGGGGGGGTTGCCCCCGAAAAATATTTTTTTTCAGACCTTTTTGGTTCGTACCCGAGTATACAAGTATACAATCTCGCCTTTTTGGTTCGTACCCGAGTATAAAATTTATAGACATGTCTCACATCCCTATAAGCAACATACTAAAAGATGAGAATGATCCAACCCTCAGGGAATAAAATAAAATTATTTTATGATCTTCTGATACATAAAATGCGGGCTGTTACAAATGAGGCCCAATCAATTACCATATAATGTTAATTATATGGATTTTCTACAACACATGTATACAATAACAACGATGAATAATCAACAAGCATCCACTTTATAACAGTCTGTCAATCAATCGATCGACATACAACTAAACAATCGGGATTAGTGTACGTCAAATATCATCCTAATACCCGTGTAGGGTTTCAAACAATCAAACACAGATTTTATTTCTGCAGTTGGGCGATGTGTAAAATTTATCGTCCCAATCAATATTAGTCAAATGTGTCTATATGAACAAATCGGCCGATTTGTTTATTTTTATTTCATTTCATATACACGTTAAAAGTTCTATTTTTAACTATAAAATATTTTCCACTAGAAAATGTTTTATTTCAACTATATAAATGTTTTATTTCATTTCATATCACATCACACAATCAACTACACATCAAAATCAAACAAACAAGCATACAAGCCGTCCATGGTCTGTGGACGACGGGTGTCGGGTGCTACTAAACACCATCTGCATCCTAGTATATATTTTTAACTAGAAAACAAAATTAAAAGGTGAGAAGTTCTCACAGAGGGATCCACTCCGCCGTGCTTTGCTTTTGAACTGTTGAATCATCTGGATCTGCTTGAAGTTCCTATGCAGTTCTTTTCACGCTGTTCAATTAAAAATTATATTTTCTTTGCTTCATTCAATAAATAAAAATTATATTTTTTTATTTCTACTTCATATATATTTATAACACTTCTTTCTATATAAAAATTATATTTTTATATTTCTACTCCATATATAAAGATCGAATTTTTATTTCATCGCTATAAAAAATCACATTTTTATTTCAACATATATATAATAAAAATCAGATTTTTACTTCGCTACTTATATAAAGATAATATTTTTATATTCTCTATTATATAAAAATCATATTTTTAATACTTCCACTTTATAAAATTTATATTTTTAACCTTTCTATATTATAAAAATTATATTTTTAATTCGCTACTTATATAAAAATTATATTTTTATATAATTAAAAATCACTTCTTTACTAGATTAAAAATCAAATTTTTTTCTTATTAAAAATCCAATCTTTCCACTTTATAAAAATTCGATCTTGATACATCAAAAATCACATTTTTACCATGTTAATATACATATAAAAATATCTCCTTTCATGCTTTAAAAATATCGCCTTTTATAAAATAAAAATATCGCCTTTCATACCTTAAAAATATCGCCTTTTATTTATTAAAAATCTCGCCTTTCTTCATAAAAAAAACTCGATCTTTCTAAATCGAAATCAATTCTTTTTAATTTTAAAAATCAGGTCTTTCCTTATATATAATTAAAAACCCTATTTAATAAAGGAACTAAATAAAATAAGGTATAGCATCAGAAAACTTACAAAATTTCAAAGGTGGAGGGGACATTGTCGGAGCTGGGGTCTTGGAGGCGGAGATAGGGACGCAGGTGGCGCTGGAGGTAGCAGGGGGGGCGTCGAGGTCATCAGGTGACGTCAGGGTGGCGGTGGGACCCCTTGGTGGTTGGCGCGACTCGATTTGGGCGTGGGAGGTGGAGGGGTGCTGCGGGTTCTTGGATCGAGGAGGGTGTGCGCGAGAGGACTCGCCGGAGAAGGAGGAGGCGGAAGGAGGCGCAGGGTGGAGAAGGACCGATTGGCCGTGGAATCTCGATGGGCGACGAGTTCAGCGCCCACTTTTCCCCCTTTTTTTTCGTTCTGAATGAATTGGTCAACGAGAAGGAGAAAGTGTAGGGTGGGGTGGGGTTTTATTATTAATATATTTTATTATTTTTCTTCTATGAAAAGTAGGGTTTTTATTCGAACTCGAAATCGAACCTGCCGACTGTCGTCTCTAGCGTATTACCCCCATTCCAAACACAATGGGATATGTTTCGTAAGGCAATTTGGCCATTACAATCAGTTTCCATCGAATTTAAAATATAAATCTTTATATATTCAATTTAAACGCACATTTCAATTTACCAGGGTCACACACGAACTCTAAAAATTCCCGAAAAATATTTTCTAGCTTCGTATTGACGATACGGTCCTAACAAAACTAATTTCATCAAATTCTGAGAAAATTTGAAAAATGGCCGTTTTCCAGTCGATTAAAATCAACTGAAATTGGTCAAATGCGTTTTCCTTTGCTACGCTCACATATTGATTTGAAAAATTATGAAATTTGGAATCTAGCCATAACCTTACATCCCGGATCCAACAAAAGTGGTTTCGTCGAAATCCGAGGTCGTTTGCAAAATTTCCATTTTTAAGGGCCTGGATTCTATA
This sequence comes from Allium sativum, assembly GCA_030737875.1. Classification (NCBI taxonomy): domain Eukaryota; kingdom Viridiplantae; phylum Streptophyta; class Magnoliopsida; order Asparagales; family Amaryllidaceae; genus Allium; species Allium sativum. The sequence continues at coordinate 1,047,730,821 of CM060916.1, read as the reverse complement.
GCGACTATTCAGAATTTTCAACTGGACATATCTTTTGATTTCCGCTATGAAATTTCGATTTTTCGGATTCTTTGGAAAGATATTCCCAATTAGATTATATTATTTTTGGTTTCACTAAAATTCGATTTATTTTGCACCCGGTATGTTCAATTGAAGTTTGAAATCGAATTATCGAACTACCGCGCCATTTTCAATTCCTTTTATAATTATAAATAATTATTTATATTCTAACGACGATCTATATAAATATATTCGTTCGAATTCCATTCAAACTAAATTTATTGTCATTATTATTTAAAATAATTCATTTTAAATAATCAAAATTCGCTAAAATTGCCAAAGTAAAAATTTTAAATTGGCCTAGATTTCCGGGTTATTACAGTTTTCTATCAAGTGCTTCCTAGATTCAACCAGGGTTTATGCTATCTACAAACGTTTCTCGAATTCCGGGTTTATGCCACCAAGGTCCAACTAGGGATTATGCTACCTGTCGAACTACGACCGGTCTTTCGGGCCTTTCAACGATACCCAGCGTACCCCTGCTTTGAGCCTGCTAGAACTTACGACAATGATGACCTCTCGGCCTTCGCATCTCTAATCATCCAACCTTGACGATGTTTCATAGCTCAAGCAACCTTCTCGAGCAGCCATTATCCACCAACTCACGACCCTTTGAGTTGTCTCCGCATTCGTTGTTCCACCTTGATCAACGAACACATTCATCACTTCGAGTCTTCCTACTTGAATCACCTCGAAGTCACGCCATCACCGAACCAAAACACATCACTGCGCTGCGGCTAGGGTTCGGGGGGGGGGGGGTTGCCCCCGAAAAATATTTTTTTTCAGACCTTTTTGGTTCGTACCCGAGTCGTACCCGAAAACGTACTTTTTCAGAAAACGACCCTGCCAAAACCGACCAGAACCTTGCTCCAGAATGACCAGCCAAAAACCGACCAGCCTTGCTCCAGAACGACCTGCCAAAAACCGACCAGCCTTGCTCCAGAATGACCCGCCTCCATGCAGCTTTGGATCGACTCGACCTCCTCGCAGCTTTGGATCGACTCGACCTACTTAGGACCGACCAGCTTTGGACCGACCCCGTAAAGACCGACCAGATTTTGCTCCACTTGACCGACCAGCTCCTTCAGAGCGACCAGGATTTGCTTCCAGTAAAAACCAACCAAAATGCCACCATCTGAAACCGACCAGAATGCCACCATCTGAAACCGACCAGAAACACTTCTGCTCCTTCTGGACCGACCAGCTTAAACCGACCAGCTCCCTGACTTGCTTCCCAAGCCATACTATGACCGACCACCTCATTCCAGACCATTCTGGACCGACCAGAGCCATCAGACCAACCAGCTCCGACCGACCACCTCTTCACGACCGACCCGACCAGCTCCAGGACGACCAGAAACCTGCACATCTCCAATTCGACTCCGATTTCGACCAAAACTTCGCCAAACGACGAATCCGACGAAACCAGCTTATCCGATTCATCCAAATGCAATTACAAACATGTTATGCAACCAACAATATCATCAATCTAACAATTTCCATCAAAACACATAAATTTCCCAAAACATGATAAGTGAATCATATGAACATAAAAACTGATCTAACTTGCATAATCTTGAGAAAAGTCATAAAATTAACCATTTAAATTATCTAGATTAGATCCTAGAATGGTTCATATGTAATTTATACTTAACATGGTGTAGATCTAAAGAAAATGACATGAAAATGATGAAATTAACATCTAATAACTCACATACTTCCATGAATCCGAATGAGAGATGTAAATCACTCACCAATTATCCAAATCTAAGCAAAAGCAATGAAAACGCAATCCGGACAGCGAACACTTCGGATCAAACTCTTCAATCCGATGAATTCGCCCTTGAGACGATGTAGATCTAGCCTCTTATGGTGTAGATCTTTGATTTCCCTCCTTGGATTTTGGAATTTTAACGGTGGAAATATGTTAGAGGAAGAAGGAGATCAAAGCCTCCTCATAAGAGAATGGAAAATGACAACCTTTCTCCATACCCCTTACCCCCTATTTATAGTCTCCACCCACCCTCTAATGGGCCTTCTCCAAATCAGCCCATTAGCTTTCCAAAACCTGAACAGCCAACTGAAAAACCTTAAAACAGCGATTTCTCCCAAACCGCTGAACCAAATCCTTAATGTAACCACTCTACGGAAAGGGAATCATCAATTCCTTTCCAATGGCACAGGTCTCACCCTCTGATTCGACCTGAGTCAAAAGTTATGCCCAGTACAAGACTGACAGGGGAAAAATGGTCACAAACAAATCGGTAAAATTTATAGACATGTCTCACATCCCCATAAGCAACATACTAAAAGATGAGAATGATCCAACCCTCAGGGAATAAAATAAAATTATTTTATGATCTTCCGATACATAAAATGCAGGCTGTTACAAATGAGGCCCAATCAATTACCATATAATGTTAATTATATGGATTTTCTACAACACATGTATACAATAACAACGATGAATAATCAACCAGCATCCACTTTATAACAGTCTGTCAATCAATCGATGGACATACAACTAAACAACCGGGATTAGTGTACATCAAATATCATCCTAATACCCGTGTAGGGTTTCAAACAATCAAACACAGATTTTATTTCTGCAGTTGGGCGATGTGTAAAATTTATCGTCCCAATCAATATTAGTCAAATGTGTCTATATGAACAAATCGACCGATTTGTTTATTTTTATTTCATTTCATATACACGTTAAAAATTCTATTTTTAACTATAAAATATTTTCCACTAGAAAATATTTTATTTCAACTATATAAATGTTTTATTTCATTTCATATCACATCACACAATCAACTACACATCAAAATCAAACAAATAAGCATACAAGCCGTCCATGGTCTGTGGACGACGGGTGTCGGGTGCTACTAAACACCATCTGCATCCTAGTATATATTTTTAACTAGAAAACAAAATTAAAAGGTGAGAAGTTCTCACAGAGGGATCCACTCCGCCGTGCTTTGCTTTTGAACTGTTGAATCATCTGGATCTGCTTGAAGTTCCTATGCAGTTCTTTTCACGCTGTTCAAATAAAAATTATATTTTCTTTGCTTCATTCAATAAATAAAAATTATATTTTTTTTATTTCTACTTCATATATATTTATAACACTTCTTTCTATATAAAAATTATATTTTTATATTTCTACTCCATATATAAAGATCGAATTTTTATTTCATCGCTATAAAAAATCACATTTTTATTTCAACATATATATAATAAAAATCAGATTTTTACTTCGCTACTTATATAAAGATAATATTTTTATATTCTCTATTATATAAAAATCATATTTTTAATACTTCCACTTTATAAAATTTATATTTTTAACCTTTCTATATTATAAAAATTATATTTTTAATTCGCTGCTTATATAAAAATTATATTTTTATATAATTAAAAATCACTTCTTTACTAGATTAAAAATCAAATTTTTTTCTTATTAAAAATCCAATCTTTCCACTTTATAAAAATTCGATCTTACTACATCAAAAATCACATTTTTACCATGTTAATATACATATAAAAATATCTCCTTTCATGCTTTAAAAATATCGCCTTTTATAAAATAAAAATATCGCCTTTCATACCTTAAAAATATCGCCTTTTATTTATTAAAAATCTCGCCTTTCTTCATAAAAAAACCCGATCTTTCTAAATCGAAATCAATTCTTTTTAATTATAAAAATCAGGTCTTTCCTTATATATAATTAAAAACCCTATTTAATAAAGGAACTAAATAAAATAAGGTATAACATCAGAAAACTTACAAAATTTCAAAGGTGGAGGGGACATTGTCGGAGCTGGGGTCTTGGAGGCGGAGAGAGGGACGCAGGTGGCGCTGGAGGTAGCAGGGGGGGCGTCGAGGTAATCAGGTGATGTCAAGGTGGCGGTGGGACCCCTTGGTGGTTGGCGCGACTCGATTTGGGCGTGGGGAGGGGTGCTGCGGGTTCTTGGATCAAGGAGGGTGTACGCGAGAGGACTCGCCGGAGAAGGAGGAGGCGGAAGGAGGCGCAGGGTGGAGAAGGACCGATTGGCCGTGGAATCTCGATGGGCGACGGGTTCAGCGCCCACTTTTCCCCCTTTTTTTTCGTTCTGAATGAATTGGTCAACGAGAAGGAGAAAGTGTAGGGAGGGGTGGGGTTTTATTATTAATATATTTTATTATTATTTTTCTATGAAAAGTAGGGTTTTTATTCGAACTCGAAATCGAACCTGCCGACTGTCGTCCCTAGCGTATTACCCCCATTCCAAACACAATGGGATATGTTTCGTAAGGCAATTTGGCCATTCAATCAGTTTCCATCGAATTTAAAATATAAATCTTTATATATTCAATTTAAACCCACATTTCAATTTACCGGGGTCACACACGAACTCTAAAAATTCCCGAAAAATATTTTCTAGCTTCGCATTGACGATACGGTCCTAACAAAACTAATTTCATCGAATTCTGAGAACATTTGAAAAATGGCCATTTTCCAGTCGATTAAAATCAACTGAAATTGGTCAAATGTGTTTTCCTTTGCTACGCTCACATATTGATTTGAAAAATTATGAAATTTGGAATATAGCCATAACCTTACATCCCGGATCCAACAAAAGTGGTTTCATCGAAATCCGAGGTCGTTTCCAAAATTTCCATTTTTAAGGGCCTGAATTCTATAGCGACTATTCAGAATTTTCAACTGGACATATCTTTTGATTCCCGCTATGAAATTTCGATTTTTCGGATTCTTTGGAAAGATATTCCCAATTAGATTATATTATTTTTGGTTTCACTAAAATTCGATTTATTTTGCACCCGGTATGTTCAATTGAAGTTTGAAATCGAATTATCGAACTACCGCGCCATTTTCAATTCCTTTTATAATTATAAATAATTATTTATATTCTAACGACGATCTATATAAATATATTCGTTCGAATTCCATTCAAACTAAATTTATTGTCGTTATTATTTAAAATAATTCATTTTAAATAATCAAAATTCGCTAAAATTGCCAAAGTAAAAATTTTAAATTGGCCTAGATTTCCGGGTTATTACAGTTTTCTATCAAGTGCTTCCTAGATTCAACCAGGGTTTATGCTATCTACTAAACGTTTCTCGAATTCAGGGTTTATGCCACCAAGGTCCAACTAGGGATTATGCTACCTGTCGAACGATGCCCTCTAGTTTAGGACACACTACCTAGAGTGGTATATGTTCCTAGACTTTCCCCACGTATGTATCGCGAATCGTTATCGCTTGTCTAGATGCACATGTCCTGTAATGTGCGACCTGAGTCCCGCGGCAGGGCTACTCTAGAAACACGGAACTCGGTCGGGAGCTTTTCAGATATCTGCCGGTGCAGATGCTAAGGTCTGTTTTTCTACCAGTGGTTATGGTCCTACGTGACCCCTCCCTCAAATAATGAAATGCAGCGCGAGAACTGTACTTTTGCCGCCCTATGCCCTACTTTCCAATAGGCCAGCCTCACCCATAACTAGATAGCAGGTATATGGTCTGTTGGGAGTTCTCTGCCTTTCCGCATACATACAACGATTGACTAAAGATGGTAGGTAGACGTCGAGTTGTTATCACAGGGCAAAAACTAGTCTCGCCGAATCACGCTGATCCACCCTAGTCTTGAGGTTGCCATATATTGCAAACAAGGCATACCCTTGGTTCTTCTAACGCAGACCTTAACCTCTGTGAGCCCAGGAGGATCATCTGCCACCTCACAGAGGGATACCAAGAGTACCCTCACGTCCCCTCGAAGCCTCGGGCTTCGTAACCCAATTCGTTGGAGGCCTCTTTAAGATCAGATGGACGTTCGCTCCTACTTGTGATATACTAAGGATTACTACTTAGTTTTCTAACTAAGGTTTACCACTTAGTTTGTTGAATCATCGTTTTCTTAACAAAGGTTTACAACTTAGTTCATATTAACTAAGGTTTACTACTTAGTTCTTGTTCTTGTCAAGTTGGGTTGGTTAAGTGTCATTAGTCAATTCGAGTCAACTTAACCCTTTCGTTTGCCATATAAAACTGGTTAAGTGTTATTAGTAGTTCATGTTGACTTAACCCCTACCACAAACCGAGTTATACTGGTTAAGTATTTTCTTATTACTTAACCCTACCCATTCATCTTATATTGGTTAAACGTTCCCTTTAACCTAACCTTGCCCATCTGTTTTAACTGACAAGTTATAGCGGTTAAGTGTTCCCTTAGCTAACTTGACCTAACATCTGTTTAATTAACATGTTCTAATGGTTAAGTATTGTCCTTTCATGTTTTTAACTTAACCCTGTTCATTTATCCTGCTATGATAACTAATTGTTCCAAGTTTACTTAACCCCACCTTATAGTCTTAGTTAACATGTTAAATTGGCTAAGTGTATTAAACTTGCTTAACCCCTACAAGTCTTGTCTTGTTAACATGTTAAGTGGTTAAGTGTCCAGATTAGCCTAACCCCACTCATCGGATTTAGTTAACATGTTGAGTTGGTTAAGTGTTTTAGTTAACTTAACCCTACCATTCTTGTTCTAGCTTTAATTAATAAATTAAAGCCGCGACCACTCACATTAGACAGATATTGTTGTGATTACTGGATGTGCCGGTTGGTTCCGGGCGGGTTTATATCGCAACTCAGTCTAACCTCGGGTTACGCATATTCGTGTTTTCTAAGTTCAAAGGGTTTTGATTAATTTTCAAATCAGGTTTTGAAAGTAACCAACATGTCCGTCGGATCAATTAGGGATAGCCAGAGAGAGAAGGAAACTTGTATTTTCCAAACCCAAGCCTAGACACTATCCTCTCTGTCACCCTAGAACTTTCTGGTGTATGTATTCTTAAAAGAGATGTCATTAATAAACCTTTCTTTTGTATATATATAAATTGTTAACCATTTATCCACAAAGTTTAACCATTTATCCTCAAAGTCCATTTTTCCTTTTTAAATAAATTTGGCCTATACCATATTCATTTGCCATGCCCACTAATGGACTTATATTCTAGGCCCAAATCTTGATTTGCCTATCTTACAGTTTATAACAATTTAGATCCAACATCCTCATTTACAGTTCATGCCAAAACTAGATTTTATATTCTAGTTTACAGTTTATGCCAAACTAGATTTCATATTCTAGTTCACCGTTTATGCCCAAAACTTAATTTTCATACCAACTACCTACTTTGTGGCCCATTTAACAATTTACCATTTACGCCCAATGTATGTAAATTATTCACAATTGTGCTAATATACTTATCATGCTTAATTTAGCCACCCAATTCTGATTTAATATTCTAATTTCAGTTCATGTCAAAACTAGACTTGTTATTCTAATTTTCATCTTAATAGTCATGCTATAATGCATGTTCCCAAATTATGCCAATTTCCAAGTTTGGTCAATTTCATGTTTTTCCCAAAACGTATTCCCATCGTTCGTATAATCGTGATTCAACCTAGATTATAAATAAATCTAGATTCGTGAAAAAAAGGGAATGAACCAAAATGCCATGAAAGAATAGACATAATAACTGGCATAAGATGATAATTCACATGCATATAGATCTGGTAATATTACAACATGAAAAGGGTTGAATAGTATAGGTTCAAGAACATGGGTAGACCTAACTTAATAGGTAAATTCCCAAGATCAAGATCCAAGGATAACTAAGAATAAACTGAAATAGAAAGTCAAGGCTAGATCCAATATAATGCCAGTTTGGGGTACAACATGGTTTTGTAACTACAGTGTCATTGGCATAAATAATAATCTTATATCCATAGTCATGGGCAATAAATCCTCACAGTTAATGAACCACAGTCATAGGTGATGTTCATAGTCAAAGGAAAATAATTCTCACAGTCATGAGTCATAGTCATAGGCAATGTTCATAGCCAATTCAAAAAGGCATATGGTTTTAAGGTCCCTAGTTTCATAGTCACAGTCTTATTGGTCATCGAATCATAACAGTTCTTAATTAGGTCCAAAGATATAAGCACTGATTCGAATAGAAAGATTTGGCATATTCTTTTTTTCCTTTAATTTCATGTCACGAATAGAGAAAACGTTCAAATCTAAAAAGTAACCGACTTACAGAGATTATATTAGATTCATAGAAAAACAGTCGTTGAAGTCGTTTGAATCTTCACTTGAATCCTAACATGTTTTGAATCTCCTCTTGAAAGTCTTGAGCAGCATTTCCTCATCTTGGTTTATTTTATATATTATTTTATTTATTATTTAATTTAGTGGAGGAGAAGAAGCCATGTCCACCAAGAATCTTTGCAGCATAAGGTTAGAGAAGAATTGTGAATAGTGAAGGCGACTAGGGGCTGTTTATATAGGATTAGGCGGACGAATCTAGGCAAAAAACGAGACCAGGTACATCAGAATGCACCTAGGCCCAAAAGTGGGTTTTGCACCCAGGTCGACACCCAGTTCGATTGCCCAGTCGACCTGGTCAGGAGGGTCGACTACCCAGTCGACTCCTCAGTCGACCTGGGTCCTGGGCGGGAATTTTCCCGCCCAACCCGCTTCTGGGTATGAATTCGAATTTCGAATTCGAATTTCGAGCTGTTTTTGATTCTGAAAATTTCTGAAACTTCGGAGGGTCATATCTCCCTCATACGGACTCCGATTCTCGCAAACTCAGACTCGTTTCCAAGCAGAATTTCGAGACGAATGCAATGGCGTAACCCGTTTCCCTTAAATTTTCTTCTAACATTTAATTATACGTTAATTTGTGAAACTTAATGTTATAGAATTACGGGGTGTTACATTTTCCCCCTCTTAAAAGGATTTCGTCCCCGAAATCTTCTAGTTAGGAAGAATGTGTCCTACCATCCAATCACCCATCTACTCGACCATTCAATCACAGGCATTCATTGTCTTTAGAAAGATTTCTAATGCTTTCATGTTCATATGCATAGTGTGTGTACATGTCTTTATCTAGTGCAAAATCAGGAGGTCTACTGATTCAGTTGACCTCCTTAATGCGAATCATGTCAGTGCCATGCGTCCAATCATGTATGCAAGCATCCCTAGTTATGTAAATACTACATGCGTGCATAGCCATTCATCTATATGCAACACCCATATGATAACATATCAAGTTAAACTTACAAACAAATACATATCTGTAAATGCAATATGAAAGCGTCCGAACTGATCTAGTGCCTAATACGTATGCATATGCATTCACGAGCAACCATTAGCAACCACTCGCAACCATCAACCATAACATGTTTCAAATACATGTTTACATCCAAAAGAGTTTTTACCTAAGGATCGAAGATACGACCTAGAGGATATACTTTGGAAAGAGAGGAACACTTATGCGTAAGGTTCCTACAAAAAAGAAATCAAGGATGCACCCTTAAGAAAAAGGGTATGATGCTTGTATCCATTCTTCTTGAGCTTTACTTTACTGTATCTTAACTAATTTAACTTCATGATTGCAAAGTTTCTTAAACTCCATTTCTAAAATAAACAGATGTCAGCCAAGATACCAAGTGTATATACTAGGATGATTAGAGGTCTCCCTCTTATCCATCATGCCATAACTATAAGGGTCAAAAGGTCACTACGTGCATTTTTTTTAGAGCGCCTGCCACAACTATTCATCTCTCACGCAAACCATCCTAGTTGAACTCGACATTCCTCAAGTACAAGTCCCAAAGGCCTAAACCAATATCAGACAAGCACCCAAGGAATACCTCCTCCGAATTTAGACGATCTACGTGAGATGATATAAGCAAACTCGATAGCTATTCTCAAATCGCTACTAACCAAAAATAAATAGGACGAGTCACCAATTGGATTTGAGACTAATTGGGATCTTTCACTATGAAAGTACTAAGGTGTAGAGACTCAAGTATGGAAGCAAATATGAACAAATGCGAAGCGCTAAAAACGAAAGAGTATGAACAGAAAAACTAGACTCTTCCAACAGAACTTTACTACCTTTCTCCTAGGTACACTTAGTGGTGAAAGTATGTACTTGCCCTTCTGAAAATCTTGTTCCTCGTTCTTGCCATTTTCCTTAATTATATGCCTTATTATACCCTAGTAAAGATACCTCCTCTTGTCTTAGGTTTTATAATTCCTTCCTCCTTCGTGAGCTAAATCTACATCCGTGAATTCCTCATCCTTGGGTTGTGCTCCTTAGCTAAACTCCTCATCCCCTTCCATGTTTAACCATGTTGACAAATCTCTCGAAAGCTGCCTCCATCGTACGGAAAACCCTATAAGTTTTGAAAGAAAACTAGTCGTAAGTGAAACAACTACAACTATAGATGGAAGTCGGGCACAACTTCGCCCTTCGATGAGGTTACATCCCAGAAAGCCAGGAGCCCCAAAGACTCAAGAAAGAAGGAAACAAGGACTCAACAGAGAATCAAAAGATGGTGCATATGGCTTTGGGGAATATGCCTTTAAAACAAATCTTTTCTCTTGAAAATGCTTCTTTTAAAACCGTTTTGAAAACAAATCCTTTATCTGATCTGGTAACCTTCAGCTCTGATACCACGTGTAACACCCCACATCTGTTAGTGTCACTCACAAAGGGAATGCACTAAGTTCTGTGCAGCATTTTAAGGTAAAAGATGCATATGAATTACAAGACAGACAAAAATTAAAACAACGGAAAATAAAACTTTGCTTTATTGATAAAATAGTTTGTACAACGATTTCTTTACAATATCAGAGTATCATCTGTCCTACAAAATAAAGAAGCATAAAACAACATTTATATTCCCTAATGTAGCAAGAGCCAGCCATAGCATCTGAAAAGAGAATCCAAGCAAAACTTCGACAAATCTTCAAGCTGGGAAAGAGTGACGGTCCAACTTATCCTGAGCTATACTATTCCCTCCTTTACTACCTGGTGGGCGGGGGGGGGGGGGGGGGGAAGAAAAGAAGACGAAAGAAAACAGGGTCAGACATAAAGTCTGGTATGTTCAGTTGACCTCCTTAATGCGAATCATGTCAGTGCCATGCGTCCAATCATGTATGCAAGCATCCCTAGTTATGTAAATACTACATGCGTGCATAGCCATTCATCCATATGCAACACCCATATGATAACATATCAAGTTAAACTTACAAAAAAATACATATCTGTAAATGCAATATAAAAGCATCCGAACTGATCTAGTGCCTAATACGTATGCATATGCATTCACGAGCAACCATTAGCAACCACTCGCAACCATCAACCATAACATGTTTCAAATACATGTTTACATCCAAAGGAGTTTCTACCTAAGGATCGAAGATGCGACCTAGAGGATATACTTTGGAAAGAGAGGAACAAGTATGCGTAAGGTTCCTACAAAAAAGAAATCAAGGATGCACCCTTAAGAAAAAGGGTATGATGCTTGTATCCATTCTTCTTGAGCTTTACTTTACTGTATCTTAACTAATTTAACTTCACGATTGCAAAGTTTCTTAACCTCCATTTCCAAAATAAAAAGATGTCAACCATGATACCAAGTGTATATACTAGGATGATCAGAGGTCTCCCTCTTATCCATCATGCCATAACTATAAGGGTCAAAAGGTCACTATGTGCAATTTTTTTTAGAGCACCTGCCACAACTATTCATCTCTCACGCAAACCATCCTAGTCGAACTCGACATTCCTCAAGTACAAGTCCCAAAGTCCTAAACCAATATCAGACAAGCTCCCAAGGAATACCTCCTCCGAATTTAGACGATCTACGTGAGATGATATAAGCAAACTCGATGGCTATTCTTAAATCCCTACTAACCAAAAATAAACGGGCCGAGTCACCAGTTGGATTTGAGACTAATTGGGATCTTTCACTATGCAAGTACTGAGGTGTATAGACTCAACTATGGAAGCAAATATGAACAAATGCGAAGCGCTAAAAACGAAAGAGTACGAACAGAAAAACTAGAATCTTCCAACTGAACTTTGCTACTTTCTCCTAGGTACGCTTAGTGGTGAAAGTATGTACTTGCCCTTCTGAAAATCTTGTTCCTCGTTCTTGCCCTTGTCCTTAATTATATGCCCTATTATACCCTAGTAAAGATACTTCCTGTTGTCTTAGGTTTTACAATTCCTCCTTCGTGAGATAAATCTACATCCATGAATTCCTCATCCTTGGGTTGTGCTCCTTAGCCAAACTCCTCATCTACTTCCATGTTTAACCATGTTGACAAATCTCTCGAAAGCTGCCTCCATCGTGTGGAAAACCCTATAAGTTTTGAAAGAAAACTAGCCGTAAGTGAAACAACTACAACTATAGATGGAAGTCGGGCACTACTTCGCCCTTCGATGAGGTTACATTCCAGAAAGCCAGGAGCCCAGAGACTCAAGAAAGAAGGAAACAAGGACTCAACAGAGAATCAAAAGATGGTGCATATGGCTTTGGGGAATATGCCTTTAAAACAAATCTTTTCTCTTGAAAATGCTTCTTTTAAAACCGTTTTGAAAACAAATCCTTTATCTGATCTGGTAACATTCAGCTCTGATACCACGTGTAACACCCCACATCCGTTAGTGTCACTCACAAAGGGAATGCACTAAGTTCTGTGGAGCATTTTAAGGTAAAAGATGCAGATGAATTACAAGACAGACAAAAATTAAAACAGCGGAAAATAAAACTTTTCTTTATTGATAATATATTTTGTACAACGATTTCTTTACAATATCAGAGTATCATCTGTCCTACAAAATAAAGAAACATAAAACAACATTTATATTCCCCAATGTGGCAAGAGCCAGCCATAGCATCTGAAAAGAGAATCCAAGCAAAACTTCGACAAATTTTCAAGCTGGGGAAGAGTGACGGTCCAATTTATCCTGAGCTATGCTATTCCCTCCTTTACTACCTGGTGGGGGGGGGAACGGAAGAAAAGAAGACGAAAGAAAACTGGGTCAGACATAAAGTCTGGTAAGTTCAGTTACTTCTAGCATATGAACAGGGCAAACGAAACGACATGAATTAACTGAATACAAGATATTACCATGATGACAGGATCAACAATACAAGATAAGATTAACACAAGATATGCTAAGACAAGGTAAACTGGATATGCTCTAATACTTTCGCCGCTTCGCTATTTCCTTGTTATACTGGTTTCTATATCTCTGCACCACCTAACTAGTGTCCCAACTTGTAATGATAACGTGATCCCAATCCCGGAAATTTTGGTTGCCTTTAGGCATACATTTATTATTTATCACCTAGATCTAATCTAGGGTTTTCTATCTAGTGCTTCCTAGATTCAACCAGGGTTTATGTTATCTACTAAACGGTTCTCGAATTCAGGGTTTATGCCAACTAGGTCCAACTAGGGATTATGCTACCTACCGAACGATGCCTCTAGTCAAGGACATACTACCTAGAGTGGTACATGTTCCTAGACTTTCCCCACGTATGTATCGCGAATCGTTATCGCTTGTCTAGATGCACATGTCCTGTAATGTGTGACCCGAGTCCCGTGGCAGGGCTACTCTAGAAACACGGAACTCGGTCGGGAGCTTTTCAGATATCTGCCGGTGGGGATGCTAAGGTCTGTTTTTCTACCAGTGGTTATGGTCCCACGTGACCCCTCCCTCAACTAATGAAAGGCAATCCAAGAAAATCAAGCGCGAGAACTGTACTTTTGCCGCCCTATGCCCTACTTTCCAATTGGCCAGCCTCACCCATAACAAGATAGCAAGTATATGGTCTGTTGGGAGTTCTCTGCCTTTCCGCATACATACAATGATTGACTAAAGATGGTAGGTAGACGACGAGTTGCTATCACAGGGCAAAAACTAGTCTCGCCGAATCACGCTGATCCACCCTAGTCTTTAGGTTGCCATATATTGCAACCAAGGCATACCCTTGGTTCTTCTAATGCAGACCTTAACCTCTGTGAGCCCAGGAGGATCATCTGCCACCTCACAGAGGGATACCAAGAGTACCCTCACGTCCCCTCGAAGCCTCGGGCTTCGTAACCCAATTCGTTGGAGGCCTCTTTAAGATCAGATGGACGTTCGCTCCTACTTGTGATATACTAAGGATTACTACTTAGTTTTCTAACTAAGGTTTACCACTTAGTTTGTTGAATCATCGTTTTCTTAACTAAGGTTTACGACTTAGTTCATATTTTCTAAGGTTTACTACTTAGTTCTTGTTCTTGTCAAGTTGGGTTGGTTAAGTGTCATTAGTCAATTCGAGTCAACTTAACCCTTTCGTTTGCCATATAAAACTGGTTAAGTGTTATCAGTAGTTCATGTTGACTTAACCCCTACCACAAACCGAGTTATATTGGTTAAGTATTTTCTTATTACTTAACCCTACCCATTCATCTTGTATTGGTTAAACGTTCCCTTTAACCTAACCTTGCCCATCTGTTTTAACTGACATGTTATAGCGGTTAAGTGTTCCCTTAGCTAACTTGACCCTAACATCTGTTTAATTAACATGTTCTAATAGTTAAGTATTGTCCTTTCATGTTTTTAACTTAACCCTGTTCATTTATCCTGCTATGATGAATAAGTGTTCCAAGTTTACTTAACCCCACCTTCTAGTCTTAGTTAACATGTTAAATTGGCTAAATGTATTAAACTTGCTTAACCCCTACAAGTCTTGTCTTGTTAACATGTTAAGTGGTTAAGTGTCCAGATTAGCCTAACCCCACTCATCGGATTTAGTTAACATGTTGAGTTGGTTAAGTGTTTTAGTTAACTTAATCCTACCATTCTTGTTCTAGCTTTAATTAATAAATTAAAGCCACGACCACTCACATTAGACAGATATTGTTGCGATTACTGGAAGTGCCGATTGGTTCCGGGCAGGTTTATATCGCAACTCAGTCTATCCTCGGGTTAGGCATATTCGTGTTTTCTAAGTTCAAAGGGTTTTGATTAATTTTCAAGTCAGGTTTTGAAAGTAACCATCCTGTCCGTCGGATCAGTTAGGGATAGCCAGGTAGAGCAGGAAACTTGTATTTTCCAAACCCAAGCCTAGATACTATCCTCTCTATCACCCTAGAACTTTCTGGTGTATGTATTATTAAAAGAGATGTCATTAATAAACCTTTCTTTTGTATATATATAAATTTTGAAAAATTTATCCTCAAAGTCCATTTTCCCTTTTGAAATAAATTTGGCCTATACCATATTCATTTGCCATGCCCACTAATGGACTTATATTCTAGGCCCAAATCTTGATTTGCCTATCTTACATTTTATAGCAATTTAGATCCAACATCCTCATTTACAGTTCATGCCAAAACTAGATTTTATATTCTAGTTTACAGTTTATGCAAACTAGATTTCATATTCTAGTTCACCGTTTATGCCCAAAACTTAATTTGCATACCAAATACCTACTTTGTGGCCCATTTAACCATTTACCATTTACGCCCAATGTATGTAAATTATTCACAATTATGCTAATATACTTATCATGCTTAATTTAGCCACCCAATTCTAATTTAATATTCTAATTTCAGTTCATGTCAAAACTAGACTTGTTATTCTAATTTTCATCTTAATAGTCATGCTATAATGCATGTTCCTAAATTATGCCAATTTCCAGGTTTAGTCAATTTCATGTTTTTCCCAAAACGTATTCCCATCATTCGTATAATCGTGATTCAACCTAGATTATAAATAAATCTAGATTCGTGGAAAAAAGGGAATGAACCAAAATGCCATGAAAGAATAGACATAATAACTGGCATAAGATGATAATTCACAGGCATATAGATCTGGTAATATTACGACATGAAAAGGGTTGAATAGTATAGGTTCAAGAACATGGGTAGACCTAACTTAATAGGTAAATTCCCAAGATCAAGATCTAAGGATAACTAAGAATAAACTGAAATAGAAAGTCAAGCCTAGATCCAATATAATGCCAGTTTGGGGTACAACATGGTTTTGTAACTACAGTGTCATGGGATAAATAATAATCTTATATCCATAGTCATGGGCAATAAATCCTCACAGTTAATGAATCACAGTCATAGGCGATGTTCATAGTCAAAGGAAAATAATCCTCACAGTCATGAGTCACAGTCATAGGCAATGTGGTTTTAGGGTCCCTAGTTTCATAGTCACAGTCTTATTGGTCATCGAATCATAACAGTTCTTGATTAGGTCCAAAGATATAAGCACTGATTCGAATAGAAAGATTTGGCATATTCTTTTATTCCTTTAATTTCATGTCACAAATAGAGAAAACGTTCAAATCTAAAAAGTAACCAACTTACAGAGATTATATTAGAATTGTAGAAAAACAGTCGTTGAAGTCGTTTGAAACTTCACTTGAATCCTAACTTGTTTTGAATCTCCTCTTGAAAGTCTTGGGCAACATCTCCTCGTCTTGATTTATTTTATATATTATTTTATTTATTAATTAATTTAGTGGAGGGGAAGAAGCCATGTCCACCAAGAATCTTTGCAGCATAAGGTTAGAGAAGAATTGTGAATAGTGAAGGCGACTAGGGGCTATTTATATAGGATTAGGCGGACGAATCTAGGCAGAAAACGAGACCAGGTACATCAGAATGCACCCAGGCTCAAAAGTGTGTTTTGCACCCAGGTCGACACCCAGGTCGACTACCCAGTCGACCTGGTCAGGGGGGTCGACTACCCAGTCGACTCCCCAGTCGACCAGGGTCCTGGGCGGGAATTTTCCCGCCCAGCCCGCTTCTGTGTTTGAATTCGAATTTCGAATTCGAATTTCGAGCTGTTTTCGATTCTGAAAATTCCTGAAACTTCGGAGGGTCATATCTCCCTCATACGGACTTCGATTCTCGCAAACTCGGACTCGTTTCCAAGCATAATTTCGAGACGAATGCAATGGAGTAACCAGTTTCCCTTAATTTTTCCTCTAACATTTAATTATGCCTTAATTTGTGAAACTTAATGTTACAGAATTACGGGGTGTTACAGACAGTCCTCATAGCGGTGGCGCAGGCTATAGATGAGGCGGTGCCGGTTCGAAACAGCTGTGGAGGACCGAAGTCGGAGGCAAAGAAAATTCGCGGTAGCCGTGAAAACGATTTATGGATTAAAGATTTGGAGAAAACATGATTTTTGGGGAAACGATTTCTGAGGGAAAGTTAAAGCGAGCGGTAAACAAAATAAGAGGAAAACAACGATGATAAAGGGCACGTGTAGAAATCAAGGACACATAGTGAAAAGCAAAAGAACATACGGTATACGCTGCTCTAAAAGTTTGAACAAGTGTTACATTTCATCAGTAATTTTACAAGTGACACAACACCTCTTTTTTTTTTCTATATATATTGTTGGAAATAAAACCTAAATAAATCAAGTTAACTTACAAATTATTTATATGAATTTGTTCAAACATCTATTTCAATTAGTTTTTAAAACAATAATTACGCTTAATTTAACGAAACGCAAATTCCAAATCTTAAAAATATAAATTTACCAAAAATAAATAAATTTTAAACAAAACATAAATATCAATTAGTTTTAAAAAGTCACTAATATTTAATTTAACAAAATAATTTAATCGAATGTAAACAAAAATTTAATTTATACATACAAATTTATTTAAAACCAAAACAAAATAGATTAAATTTCAAATTTTAAACAAAATCAATTCTCAAATACCAAATTTTCAAATAAATTCATATATTAAAACATCGAAAAACTGGTTCGTTACACTGTCTATAACACACACACACACACAGATATATATATATATATATATACACACACACGCACACATATTTCATATTTGAATTTTTGTCTTTTCAAAATGGCAAACCGTCAAAAACATCATTTGTCTTCGAAATGTACTCAACTTCTACTGAAAATAGTCACTGCATATGTGAAATGCAGTGCAAACAAGGAAGGTATGCATAAAGTGACTATTAGCGTCGCATCCCTAGAATGTTCCAAACGTAAGCAGCCTCCCCCTGTAAAATATATTGCAAAGCGGGTCCCTAGTTTAGCGCTTACATATTTTTCAAAGAAAAAAATGCACTGATATGAAAAAAAGAGAAAAAATCACAAATATTCCCAAAAGTAATCTAAAAAAAGCATTAATACTAAATATATGCATACATGTATACATATACTCATCCACTGTTTATATTGAAAATTTGGGTGAATATACGCATACATGTATGCATATATTGATTATACTTGCTAAGATGCATGTTTATAAAGATGAACTAATATGCATGGGCCACGAATTGTTGATAAAATGTATGTTTTTATTCTGTATTATATGCTAAAATGTATGCCTAAAAGTTAAAATGGATGAAGGCTTATGAAAATTGTTGACATGTATGCATTTATTGCTTATAAACATTGAAATTTATACATAAAAGGCATATGTTTGAAATGCAGGCCACGATTAAATTAATGCATCAAACGATGCATTTATTGTTGTATTACTGCATACATTTCTGCATTAATTGTGCAATTTGATGTAAAACTGCAATTTACGCTGAAATGTATGTGTAAATTGCAAATAAATGAATTGTTTGAGGCAATATATTGTAATTTCGTGTTTTTCTTGATGGTTTTAACGTATGAATTTGATGACATTTGTTGTTGTATTTGATTATCAATTTACGTGATTTTTTTTGTTTTTTTTGCTGATTTTTTTGATGATTTACAAAAAATAGGGTTGTAATTTATAAAACGTTAAGGCAGTGACGTGAAGTGAAGTTCCAAACCTGTTAGAGATGTGAGCCAAACTTACCTATGCATAAAAACCATTGTGGAGAAATTTAACCAGACAATGGTGGAAATGAACATGTAGAGACAAAACTACTTTCAAGAATTGTTAGATGATGAGAAACTTTGACACAATATGAAAGTCTTAGAGAAGAGTGGTCAAATGAAAGACAGTTTGAAAAACAAAAGTGATGTTGGTTGTGATTCTAATAGGTAAACCGTTTCAAGAAGAGACGAGTGGTGAAGAAAACGTGCATAGGTATTTTTCATAGGTACAAATTTTATTTGTTTGAAATCATCTCGTACTTATTTTTGTACTCATACGAATTTGGCTAAAATATTTTGAAATACAGAAAAGTATCGCTTGATAATTTAGATTTGCAATTACAATTGTTTCAAAGAACTCATGCAATTGGTCAAAAATCCTATATGTCTGTTCAAACCCAAGAATAAATCACCCAACTGCTTCACTTATCCCTTCTAACACGGAGTTTTGGAGGGTTTTAAATCATGTTTATTATACCGAAGTTCAAGGACAATAAATGTCATGTTTCTGCACACATCCTTCTTATAATCCATTGAAACTTTACCACCAAATTCAGCTAATACCGCCTATTTATTCAATCGGAAGAATTTAAACCCAATAACGGACGAATCCAAACCTCGATCTAACTATTTACATAAGAAAATCCTACACACATCAACCCTTGTGGAACCATCAGTATTGTGCACAACAGAATTTATATTCGTATTGTGTATAGAGACAACCGAAATGCACATTATATTACCATTTTCTATTGGAAAAATTACAGACCCATCACCATCCTTCCTTACTAATTCTTAATTACAACACTAAGCCATGACTTCATTACACCCATAGCAATTATATCATTTTGCACATTCAAGCCTAAGTCCTTTTGTCAATCAACAATATCAAGCTTCAAGGCTTCACCATATCTAACAAATAGGCCACCCAAACTACAAACCATATCACTGTTCATATCATTTGTCAAACTTCCATCCAAACATTAGGGTCTAATGCAACAACCTGTTCACAAGTTCTAGCGAAAGACTTTCTATTTTTCAAGTGCATGAAACACAGGTTAATTGCCTAAGACTGATTAATGCTAGCAAATTCAACCTTGAATTAAATTACTTGGGAGCGAGGAATTGAAATGCAAAACATGATGTTAGGATTATGTAATAAACGATCCAAATGTTGAAAATCACCATAACCATCTCTCTAAAACTAAAATTTAGATTCAACTTGATCACAAAAGGCGTCACAAAATTCTATGAAACAAGAAACGTCACGGTAGTTCTTAATATTGAGTTTTGAGCGTCAAGTGAATATATAGGATCTGATATAAGTCGGAATTCTGTGAAATAAGAAATGTTTGAATTTTCTTGATTATAATTTTCTAATGAAAGAGGAAAAAAAAATCAAAAATTCATATTATAGACTGTTATTTATGTTCAATTCAAATTTTCAAATAGTCCCTTTGGAAATCGTTTATAAATGATGGTGTTTATTTAATTAATTTAATAAGGATTTCTATATAATTTTGATACCGTTTAACTCGAAACTGTTAACTTTGGGATATAAATCCATATTGTTTTTATGTGAAACTATATGATAATTTTATTTAGATATTTACAATAATAATAATTTATTATTATTTTGTTAGATTATTTTACGATTTAAATATGTTTATTTATATTATATAAGCCTTAAGAATAGCAGTTTTTCAAATGGCCTTGGTCTTTGATGAAATTGGTTTCATTGGAACCGTAACGTTAAATAATTATATGAAATTAAATTTCATGGCAAACCGATGTCATATGCGGCAACTGTAGCCGTAAATGCCTCGGTTTTTATTTATTCGTTTTATCGATTTAAATTGAAAATTTAGAGTAATACCTCTCTAACGAACTCAGAATTTGAAGAAATTTATTTTATTAAACCTATAATGATTTATAATTGTAGTATTTCAAATTTCAAGTTAATTGGATTTATTTTGTAATCGTACGCAATTTAAATGTGTGTCAATTCACATATATGAGTAATAAGGAATTTTCTCAAATTATCTCGGAATTCGACGAAACCTTTTCCATCCTTTCCTAAATATTGTTTTATGCTAGGATTATGATGTTCATGCCAATCGGATATCGTATGTAGTTGTTTTAGCACGTTACTTGTAACACCCCGCCTCCGCTAGGGTCACTCGCAAAGGAATGCACTAGCTTTAGAGGGGCATTATTGGTAAACATGCACAGAAATATCACAAGATAGAACATATAACATAGCGGAAGTAAAATCGAACTTTTATAAACATTAACAATTAAGGTCCAAAGCCTTTTACACCAGAGTACATCAAAACTTGTCTTGCAATAGTAAAGAAGCATAAAGACATTTTCATAAATTATTCCCCAAGTAAAAACAATAAAGTAGCCATTAGCCAAGAAAAGTCCAAGCCATCCATGATGACCTTCAAGCAGAAGAAGTCCGAACTAAACAACAGTATTTCCTCCCTGTAACCTGGGGGGGAAACGGAAGAAAAGAGGCGAAACAAAACGGGTCAGTCAAAAAGACTGAGTAAGCCCTATCTACTATTAGCATAAAAACTAGTAAAGTTAACTGACATGAGAAACTGAGATGAACATAAGCATGATGACAAGATAGATAAGCTAAATCAAAATAACAGGATGAACTACTGAACTCAGATAAACTAAGGTGTCATGATAAATTACGATGTCAAGATAAAACAAGGTATCACATCTTCAGGTTTCTATCAAGTATAATATCCCCAAGATATCTATCACGTATAACGTCCCATGGTATCTATCCTGTATATCTGCTCTGCACCTCTCGTACTAGTATCCCAACCCGCGTCATGTGTTAACCATGAATGTCCCTTGCCCAACGTCATGTAATGGTCCATGTCAACCTAATATATAGCATATGTAGGTTTTCCCAACTCGTATGCTTCTTTCCATGTATAAGTTCAGTCCTTTGCCGTACGCCAAACGGGCTTCCCCTGTAAACGTTTTATCCTTGAAGTTGTTTTGGACTGCAACCCTTGATCTAGTTGTGTTTCCTTACCATGAACTATCGTGCGTCCACTTAGGATTTATGCCACCTAGGGCCGCTAGGGATTATGCTACCTAATGAACGTTTCCGTGTCTCGGTATGGGTTTTGGCCACCTAGGACCACTAGGGATTACGCCACCCGTCAACCGCGCCCTTGATCCCACGTATGTATAGTGAATCGTTTTCCATGTCTAGATGCACATGTTCCCCAATGTGCCATCCGAGTTCCGTGCCAGGGAAAATCAAGAAATACGGAACTCGGTCGGGAGCTTTAAATCGTCTACCGATGCAGATATCAAGGTCTGTTTTTTGTACCCGTGGCTATGGTCCCACGTGACCCCTCCCTCAACTACTGAAAGGCAATCCAAGAAAAATCATGTATAAGAACCACTCCACGGCCCCACTATAGCCCACTTTCCTATGGGCCAACCTCACCCATGACTCGATAGCAAGCACATGGTCTGTTGGGGGTTCCCTGCCTTTCCACACGTACACGATTGACTAAAGATGGTAGGTAGTCGGCGATGCGCTATCCAGGGCAAAAACAAGAATCGTCGACTCCACGCTAATCCATCCCAGTCTTTAGGTTGCTCGCATAGCAACCAAGGCATACTCTTGGTCCTTCTAACGCAGACCTTAACCTCTCATGGGCCTAGTATAATTACCTGGCAGCCCACAGAGGGGTCCCAAGAATATCCTCACGTCCCCCGAAGCTTCCACTTCGGCACCCAGTGCGCTGGAGCTTTTATCCAAGTCAGATAACTTGCTCCCCCTCGTATACTAAGCGATGACCTACCGTATCAGGTTACTCATCGTTTTGAGAATTAGTCCTATGTCATTAGCTAAGAATTATTACTTAGTTACCCTTAACTAAGGTTTACCACTTAGCTTCCTTTCCCGTTATCCTTGATTAACCACGGTTTTCTACCTAGATCTTCTAGCTAGGGTTTGTCTGTTGGGTTAAGTGTTATCATTCAAGTCCATGACTTAACCCGCCCACGAATCACGTCAAAGATCGGCTAAGTATTTAAGTTCAAGACTTAGTCCCACAAGTTGGTTAAGTGTACCCAGAGGCTCATGACTTAACCTTATCAAGTCAAATTGGTCAAGTACTAGCTTACCTTAATCCTATCGGATTATCTTGCTAGATCGATTAAGCATAGATTATCTTAATCCCATCAAATTATCGAGTCGGATTGGTTAATTATAGGTTGGCTTAACCCCATCCTCTAATCGTACTATAATGGTTAAGTATATTCTAAAAAGGTCTTGTGACTTAACCTTATCAGGTCCGCGTATTAGATTGGTTAAGTGCAAGTTACTTAACCCCATCAAATCATCATGTATAATTGGTTAAGTATAAGTTGCTTAACCCCATTAAATTATCACGTTAAGTTGGTTAAGTATTGGTTACTTAGCCTCATTGAATTACCGAGTTTAAATTGGTTAAGTGTTTAACTTAACCCCATCGAATTACCGTGTTTAGATTAGTTAAGTGTGGATTACTTAACCCCATCTAATTACCGTGTCGGATTAGTTAAGTGTAAATTACTTAACCCCATCCCCTAATCATCTTGTATGGTTAAGTGTCATTAAGAAAACTTACTTAACCTTGCCAAATTATCATGTTGGATTGATTAAGTGTTGGTTAACTTAATCCCCGTCCCTAGTCGTATAAAAATGGTTAAGCGTCATTAGGCAAATCAAATCACTTAACCTACCCAACCTTGTCATGTTTTGTTAAGTATCATTAGCCTAACCAATTTACTCAACCCATTTACCCATGTCATATTTGGTTAAGAGTCATTAATCAAATTAACTTAACCCTATCATGTGGCATTAATTACTTAATGCACCCCAACCTCTCATATTAGACTTTGTTGTGGTTACTAGTTAAGCCGGTCGGTTCCGGGTAGCTTTACACCACAACTTGGTCTAACCTCGGGTTCAAGCACAACATGACCAACTTCTCACATTGGGTCTTATTGTTTGCAACTACTAGTTAGGCCGGTCGGTTCCGGGTAGTTTTACGTTGCAAACTCAACCCAACCTCGAGTTGGCCACTTTCGTGTTTAGTCTAGTGTCATGTTCATAGTCAAGTTTTCAAGCAATTGGGTAGACCTAACTTAATAGGTAAATTCCCAATGGGTAGACCTAACTTAATAGGTAAATTCCCAAGCTTATGTTTTTATGCATACTTACATGTCAACTTCCATGTTATATTTCAAGTCATGTTTTCAAGTATAAACACATGTCATATTTAACGTTATATGTTGTCATGTTTATACCCATTTACCCAAGTCATATTCATGTCATTATGTTTCCCCATAATGTGACCCCAACGCTTTTTAAACTAGCATATACGTTCGCAACAACGTGATGGATTAAAAGAAGAGACTTGGCAAAGGAATGACAAAAATGGGTATTAAGCCACAAGTTAATCATGGTGGCAAATGAGGCACAAATGTGTTCATTAGCTTGCATGTTACATTCTTAAGCCTCAAAAACATGCATAAACCCAAACTTGGTACATAAGCGAATCATGGTGACAAAAGACATGGAATGATGACTAGTAACTCGCATATATCATCATATAAGGGTTATGACTTCATATGCAAGTTGACATAAAGGTTATGAGGGTTCTCATGTTGCCTAATGCAACATTTCAACATAAAGGTTGTAGCTTTTAGCTCACAAGATCAAGATAATGACTTCATAAACTTGCATGACATGATAACATGTATCATACTCAATGATCAAACCCAAACTTGCAACATAAACATTTAACTTCATAGTTAATATCTAAGAGTAGGGAAAGGGCTTACATTGCTATGAAGGCCTAAATCGACTAATCTAAAGCTTGTGATGAAGCCTATGCATGCCATCACCCAAAAACCCAAAGATGAACACTCCAAATCAACAAAAATACCATCTTTATGAACAAAGATCAAAGCTTTTGCCTTGGAATCAACTTGAGAAGCTCTCATACTAACATAGGGACTCTCTAATACTCTCATGATCATGAAACCTCTCATAGAAATGAAGTGGAGGCTAGGATAGTTGAGTGGAGGCCATGAGAGTAGCAATTTTGCCATAGTTTAGTTGCATGAATGAATAATGAGGATTTAGGATAGGTTAGGGTCTTATTTATAGATTAGGCAAGTGTTTTAGGCCATAGGATTAAACCTAGATTCAATCCAAGCCATCAAAGCATGTCTTGGGGAAGAAGTCAAGTGTAGGAACCATCTAGGGCCTTTAGATTAAAGATGAACCATGAGAACCATCCAAATGCAAAATCTGCATTCGTGCGAATCGGCCCACGGGTTGACAGCCAAACACCCTGGATTAACCCCTAGTCGACCCAGCAGGCTCGGGACGACCTCAAAAATCGGCCGGTTCGGTTATTCCCCTCTCCCAATTCGCTGTTTTGAACATTTTTGCATATTTATTTATTTAATTTTCAATTATATATATATATATATATCAATATATATATATATATTTCTCTGCGCAACCCATTTCACTTAATTAAGTATACTTTAATTTGGGAATTTTTCGTGAAACTTCGCGAGGCCATATCTTGGTCATACGGACTCCGATTTTCGAAAACTCAGACTCTATTTCGCGTATTTTTCCGAGACGAACGCAATGGCATAGCCCGTTTTACTTGATTCAGAATTTAAAATTAAATTCTTCCTTGATTCTCATCTTAACACGTTATCGAAAAATACGGGTTGTTACATTCTCCCCACCTTTTAGGATTTCGTCCCCGAAATCTCCAAGTTAGGAAGAACATATCCTACCATCCATCATCCATCTACTCAAAACATCATCCACAAGCAACCATTGTCCTTAGATGATTTCTAATGCTGTATGAATATATGCAAAACGTGTGTGTACATGTTCCTTAGCTAATGCTAATGATCAGGCCTGAATAATCTTTCTAATGCAAAATATGTATAGTGCCATGAATCCAACATGTATGCAAATAGTCCTAGTCATATAGATACTATATGCGTGCACAATCATTCATTCATATGCAACAACCGCATGATAATACATTCGATTTCATCCATAAACAAGTATAAATACTCGTGCATATGCAATATGAAATGTGACCGAGTCGAGCTAGTATCTAATGTGTATTCGCGCATCCACGAGCAACCACTTGCAACCACTTGCAACCATATCAATCATAACATGTTTCAAATACATGTTTACATCCATAGGGTTCTACCTAGGATTCCCTGAAATAGGGTCGAGAAGATAAACAAGACAAACTCCTTACGGGGTTTGTAACAGAAAATAGGACCGAGAGGATGTCCACGAAAGATAGCCTACAAGTAAGCTCTACAGAAAACAGGGATCAAGGATATACTCCCAAAAAGAGATATCATGCGCGTATCTAGTCTTTGACCATCAAAGTCGTCTTTTAACTTCGCGATTTTGTAGCTTCTTATTCCTGTTTCCATAACATGAGCTGGAACTCATTTCTTCGTCGCCTCTCGTTCCACTTGCACTTATCCTTTTCCTAGAATACTTGACGCAAACATGACTGCGTACTCATGATCTCATGCAAGCTTTCCAAAATTCACTAGTGAATCTTGGATCTCGTTTATATACTATAAGGCATTCCATGTAGAAGAACTTTCTCTTGAAAGTAAACAGATGTCAATCAGGTTATCATGCGCACTTACTAGGGTGATCTCTATAACCCATGCATAAATGAAGTAAACCATCCGTCTTGTTGGCGAACACCACTCGATCGGGCTTCAAATTTCCAATAAAGGCATCAAGGGATTCTAAGTAACTAGTCATGACAGAACCTCAAAAAGGTTACCCGATACTTCGAGGGCATTACCAAGGCTAGTCAAAAGGTCTAACTACCCTCCTATCAAAACCGAGAGTGGCACCCCCTACTGGATAACCACTTCATCCCTAGAATCCATCCATAGCTTATAAACATAAGCATTATTTCCAAACTCCACTTGGCATAGACATTCCTAAATCCAAACAAGTCATGTATAAATGGACTGATTCTCCAATAGGACTTTGAGACAAAAATGGGATTCTCTATTACGCTAGTACTTAAGGTGCAGAGACTCAACTATCAAAGCAGACTTAAATGATACGAACAACGAAGTCCTAACGGGATGATAGAGAAGAAAAGCTAAACCTTTAACAAGATCGTTACCCTCCTTCCGAGGTACTCTAGAAATGAGAGCATACTACTGCCCTCCCGATGATCTTGTCCTTGTCCCATAATACTTAACTATCCGCCCCGTTTTACCATGCCAAAGGTACTCTCTCGTCATGGGTTTCATTGTTCATCTTTCTCCCTCCTTTGAGGACTAAGCCATACCAACAAGTTGCTCATCCTTAAGCTCGTATCCTTTATCCTTCTTTCTCACGATCCTTTCTTATAACGCGGCCACTGGTCTCTCGAGAACCACCTCCATCGTATGGAAAGCACTTTCGTAGGTAGAAAAGACTAGTCGCAGTTAAAACTACTGTGACTACAGATGGAGGAAAGAAAGGAAAAGAGACTCAATTAAGGAAACAAGGATAGTGCTAATGGCCTTTGGGGAATAGCCTTTTTCTTTTAAAAGAAAATTTTCTTGAAAAATGCTTCTTTGTAAACGATTTTCAAATAGTTTTCAGAAGGTCTTTAAAAACTTTTGCCCAATCTGGAAACCTTCTGCTCTGATACCAAATGTAACACCCCGCCTCCGCTAGGGTCACTCGCAAAGGAATGCACTAGCTTTAGAGGGGCATTATTGGTAAACATGCACAGAAATATCACAAGACAGAACATATAACATAGCGGAAGTAAAATCGAACTTTTATAAACATTAACAATTAAGGTCCAAAGCCTTTTACAACAGAGTACATCAAAACTTGTCTTGCAATAGTAAAGAAGCATAAAGACATTTTCATAAATTATTCCCCAAGTAAAAACAGTAAAGTAGCCATTAGCCAAGAAAAGTCCAAGCCATCCATGATGACTTTCAAGCAGAAGAAGTCCGAACTAAACAACAGTATTTCCTCCCTGTAACCTGGGGGGAAACGGAAGAAAAGAGGCGAAACAAAACGGGTCAGTCAAAAAGACTGAGTAAGCCCTATCTACTATTAGCATAAAAACTAGTAAAGTTAACTGACATGAGAAACTGAGATGAACATAAGCATGATGACAAGATAGATAAGCTAAATCAAAATAACAGGATGAACTACTGAACTCAGATAAACTAAGGTGTGATGATAAATTACGATGTCAAGATAAAACAAGGTATCACATCGTCAGGTTTCTATCAAGTATAATATCCCCAAGATATCTATCACGTATAATGTCCCATGGTATCTATCCTGTATATCTTCTCTGCACCTCTCGTACCAGTATCCCAACCCGCGTCATGTGTTAACCATGAATGTCCCTTGCCCAACATCATGTAATGGTCCATGTCAACCTAATATATAGCATATGTAGGTTTTCCCAACTCGTATGCTTCTTTCCATGTTTTAGTTCAGTCCTTTGCCGTAGGCCATACGGGCTTCCCCTGTAAACGTTTTATCCTTGAAGTTGTTTTGGACTGCAACCCTTGATCTAGTTGTGTTTCCTTACCATGAACTATCGTGCGTCCACTTAGGATTTATGCCACCTAGGGCCGCTAGGGATTATGCTACCTAATGAACGTTTCCGTGTCTCGGTATGGGTTTTGGCCACCTAGGACCACTAGGGATTACGCCACCCGTCAACCGTGCCCTTGATCCCACGTATGTATCGTGAATCGTTTTCCATGTCTAGATGCACATGTTCCCCAATGTGCCATCCGAGTTCCGTGCCAGGGCAAATCAAGAAATACGGAACTCGGTCGGGAGCTTTAAATCGTCTGCCGATGCAGATATCAAGGTCTGTTTTTTGTACCCGTGGCTATGGTCCCACGTGACCCCTCCCTCCACTACTGAAAGGCAATCCAAGAAAAATCATGTATAAGAACCACTCCACGGCCCCACTATAGCCCACTTTCCTATGGGCCAACCTCACCCATGACTCGATAGCAAGCACATGGTCTATTGGGGGTTCCCTGCCTTTCCGCACGTACACGATTGACTAAAGATGGTAGGTAGTCGGCGATGCGCTATCCAGGGCAAAAACAAGAATCGTCGACTCCACGCTAATCCATCCCAGTCTTTAGGTTGCTCGCATAGCAACCAAGGCATACTCTTGGTCCTTCTAACGCAGACCTTAACCTCTCATGGGCCTAGTATAATTACCTGGCAGCCCACAGAGGGATCCCAAGAATATCCTCACGTCCCCCGAAGCTTCCACTTCGGCACCCAGTGCGCTGGAGCTTTTATCCAAGTCAGTTAACTTGCTCCCTCTCGTATACTAGGCGATGACCTACCGTATCAGGTTACTCATCGTTTTGAGAATTAGTCCTATGTCATTAGCTAAGAATTATTACTTAGTTACCCTTAACTAAGGTTTACCACTTAGCTTCCTTTCCCGTTATCCTTGATTAACCACGGTTTTCTACCTAGTTCTTCTAGCTAGGGTTTGTCTGTTGAGTTAAGTGTTATCATTCAAGTCCATGACTTAACCCGCCCACGAATCACGTCAAAGATTGGCTAAGTATTTAAGTTCAAGACTTAGTCCCACAAGTTGGTTAAGTGTACCCAGAGGCTCATGACTTAACCTTATCAAGTCAAATTGGTCAAGTACTAGCTTACCTTAATCCTATCGGATTATCTTGCTAGATCGATTAAGCATAGATTTTCTTAATCCCATCAAATTATCGAGTCGGATTGGTTAATTATAGGTTGGCTTAACCCCATCCTCTAATCGTACTATAATGGTTAAGTATATTCTAAAAAGGTCTTGTGACTTAACCTTATCAGGTCCGCGTATTAGATTGGTTAAGTGTAAGTTACTTAACCCCATCAAATCATCATGTATAATTGGTTAAGTATAAGTTGCTTAACCCCATTAAATTATCACGTTAAGTTGGTTAAGTATTGGTTACTTAACCTCATTGAATTACCGAGTTTAAATTGGTTAAGTGTTTAACTTAACCCCATCGAATTACCGTGTTTAGATTAGTTAAGTGTGGATTACTTAACCCCATCTAATTACCGTGTCGGATTAGTTAAGTGTAAATTACTTAACCCCATCCCCTAATCATCTTGTATGGTTAAGTGTCATTAAGAAAACTTACTTAACCTTGCCAAATTATCATGTTGGATTGATTAAGTGTTGGTTAACTTAATCCCCGTCCACTAGTCGTATAAAAATGGTTAAGCGTCATTAGGCAAATCAAATCACTTAACCTACCCAACCTTGTCATGTTTTGTTAAGTATCATTAGCCTAACCAATTTACTCAACCCATTTACCTATGTCATATTTGGTTAAGAGTCATTAATCAAATTAATTTAACCCTATCATGTGGCATTAATTACTTAATGCACCCCAACCTCTCACTTTAGACTTTGTTGTGGTTACTAGTTAAGCCGGTCGGTTCCGGGTAGCTTTACACCACAACTTGGTCTAACCTCGGGTTCAAGCACAACATGACCAACTTCTCACATTGGGTCTTATTGTTTGCAACTACTAGTTAGGCCGGTCGGTTCCGGGTAGTTTTACGTTGCAAACTCAACCCAACCTCGAGTTGGCCACTTTCATGTTTAGTCTAGTGTCATGTTCATAGTCAAGTTTTCAAGCAATTGGGTAGACCTAACTTAATAGGTAAATTCCCAATGGGTAGACCTAACTTAATAGTTAAATTCCCAAGCTTATGTTTTTATGCATACTTACATGTCAACTTCCATGTTATATTTCAAGTCATGCTTTCAAGTATAAACACATGTCATATTTAACGTTACATGTTGTCATGTTTATACCCATTTACCCAAGTCATATTCATGTCATTATGTTACCCCATAATGTGACCCCAACACTTTTTAAACTAGCATATACGTTCGCAACAACGTGATGGATTAAAAGAAGAGACTTGGCAAAGGAATGGCAAAAATGGGTATTAAGCCACAAGTTAATCATGGTGGCAAATGAGGCACAAATGTGTTCATTAGCTTGCATGTTACATTCTTAAGCCTCAAAAACATGCATAAACCCAAACTTGGTACATAAGCGAATCATGGTGACAAAAGACATGGAATGATGACTAGTAACTCGCATATATCATCATATAAGGGTTATGACTTCATATGCAAGTTGACATAAAGGTTATGAGGGTTCTCATGTTGCCTAATGCAACATTTCAACATAAAGGTTGTAGCTTTTAGCTCACAAGATCAAGATAATGACTTCATAAACTTGCATGACATGATAGCATGTATCATACTCAATGATCAAACCCAAACTTGCAACATGAACATTTAACTTCATAGTTAATATCTAAGAGTAGGGAAAGGGCTTACATTGCTATGAAGGCCTAAATCGACTAATCTAAAGCTTGTGATGAAGCCTATGCATGCCATCACCCAAAAACCCAAAGATGAACACTCCAAATCAACAAAAATACCATCTTTATGAACAAAGATCAAAGCTTTTGCCTTGGAATCAACTTGAGAAGCTCTCATACTAACATAGGGACTCTCTAATACTCTCATGATCATGAAACCTCTCATAGAAATGAAGTGGAGGCTAGGATAGTTGAGTGGAGGCCATGAGAGTAGCAATTTTGCCATAGTTTAGTTGCATGAATGAATAATGAGGATTTAGGATAGGTTAGGGTCTTATTTATAGATTAGGCAAGTGTTTTAGGCCATAGGATTAAACCTAGATTCAATCCAAGCCATCAAAGCATGTCTTGGGGAAGAAGTCAAGTGTAGGAACCATCTAGGGCCTTTAGATTAAAGATGAACCATGAGAACCATCCAAATGCAAAATCTGCATTTGTGCGAATCGGCCCACGGGTTGACCGCCAAGCACCCTGGATTAACCCCTAGTCGACCCAGCGAGCTCGGGTCGACCTCAAAAATTGGCCGGTTCGGTTATTCCCCTCTCCCAATTCGCTGTTTTGAACAGTTTTGCATATTTATTTATTTAATTTTCAATTATATATATATATATATATCAATATGTATATATTTCTCTGCGCAACCCATTTCACTTAATTAAGTATACTTTAATTTGGGAATTTTTCGTGAAACTTCGCGAGGCCATATCTTGGTCATACGGACTCCGATTTTCGAAAACTCAGACTCTATTTCGCGTATTTTTCCGAGACGAACGCAATGGCATAGCCCGTTTTACTTGATTCAGAATTTAAAATTAAATTCTGCCTTGATTCTCGTCTTAACACGTTATCGAAAAATACGGGTTGTTACATTACTTCGTGGTGAAGTTTGGT
Source organism: Allium sativum (assembly GCA_030737875.1). Classification (NCBI taxonomy): domain Eukaryota; kingdom Viridiplantae; phylum Streptophyta; class Magnoliopsida; order Asparagales; family Amaryllidaceae; genus Allium; species Allium sativum. The sequence goes on along the minus strand of CM060916.1, from coordinate 1,047,698,600 downwards.
TAAATAACAAAATATTCAAACCTACAATATAATTACCGACTATCAACAACAAACCCTGATTTTTCCGGTCCAACAACTTGCATGGCCAATCGTTGGAGCTGCCGCTTTCTAATAAATCAATGGTCGATATTCTCTGAATTTTGACCCGTAGATTCTTCTAATCCGATGATTAATTCGTAACACTCCCAACACCAATCTTCAAGATCAATGCGAGCCCTACATATTGGATGGTCATAATCGGCTTTAGAGGGCCATAGCGGCCATAATCACGTAGAGAAGCCGTCGACGTTTATGGTATTTTTATGGCAGCAGATGTGACCGAGGCGGGAGTCATGTCAGGTGGAGGTCGGCAAGGCTCGACCGTTTGGACTGGCATTGTCTGATCATTGTCAGGAAGTTTGGTGATGGAGCGGTGGTGTGGATGTTCAAGCACTCGTAGGTGATTTTGGAATGACGAGAAGATGGAAATAGCCTGGAATGAAGAAAAGGGCGGTCTGCTAACTGATAATGCAAAGTAATGGACTCGAATAATTGTTTAACCATACTAAATATTTTAGACTGACCGGTGTTTAAGAATAATTTATCTAATTAAATGAGTGTTGATCGATGCAGTAGGAAACAAAAGCAGTGAAGCGGAGGGGTGGGGCATATTTGAACAATATGGAACAGAGAAAAAGTCGGCCTGATTAACTATGTAAAAAAAGTAATTAAGTCCAAATAATCTAATAATTAATTTATACTTAAGGAATTTAAAGTATTATACTAAAATCGTGTACTAAAATGTTAACAAATTATGATTGCATTATCAGAGTTGGACGATTCAAGGAACATTAGACTCATCATGACCAGCACTACGTCATGGAGTAGATTCAGATGCATTTGATATCAATTGGATTTTTCAGTTAAATTAAATGCCTGTTTAATTTAATTGAAACGAACTGTTTCAACAACGAATTACATCAATGTGGGTTAAACTCACTCAGTTCTTTCCAGTTATATTTTATAAAAGTCGGGTCATATAATTGTGTCCTATGTTTGTTAATGGTTGACTATTTGTTAAATATATATATATATATTCATATATTGATTAGGCCGATGAAAATAAACGTTGTTTAATTTCAGTGAACACCAAATCGTTATTTTAACAATTGGAAACAATTGAGGTAGCTTACCCTATTGGCCACGTTTATAAAATAAACGTGTAAAATTTAATTAATTGTTTGAATTTCTTTGTTTTGTTAAATTATTATTATTGATTGTTATAGAAATTATTTTGAATAATTTTATTTGAGCGAACCTATTTGGATGTAGGGAAAAAAAGGTTGGAGGGATCCAAGAGGATTCCTTATTAATATTGATAACAGTTATCAGTATTATTGGATGTGATTTATTTGATGTGAAATTGATTAATATTTCACGGGTTTGGTACTGTAGTAGACATTTGCTTCTTTATTACCGTTGATAAAACAAAATATTTTTGGAATCAGTATCAAATAGACTCTGAACAGTCTTCAAAGTTATATTTATATATTTGAAATACGATATTTATTTTAAATGTCAAAGTTTTTATTTGCATTTTCTATAATTATGTAAATTATAAATTAATGGTATTCTAACTTATTAATAAATAATGGTTAAACTGCATAAACAGAATTAAAATGTTAAAAGGATTGGTTAAACACCTTTACTGGTGTAAATGGAATTTTAAAAGATTTTAAAATGCTGAAATGGATTAATGAAATTGGGAAGGTACGAAAATTGATTCAAAATAAAGGTAAAGGGTTTTTTGTAAAAAATGAACATTTTTGTACACGTTGTTTATAAAAAAATAGAAAATATGATTAAATGGCATTCGTGAATGAGATTACCAAGAATAAATGGATTTGGAAATGGAATGTGAGTATAGTCATGTAATTTTTAAATGTGAATCCAATATTTAACATTGTACATAAAGCCTGGTATTGTAAATAGTTTAGAAACAGATATCGACGGAACTGAAAATTTATAACATTGGTTTATAAATGTTAAATGGATGGATTTAGGAAATTAAAATAAATGGATAAGGAATTTATAAAAGTTTAATAATTTTGTAAATTAAATGTGAAGGATTTTTTTGTATGGGATCTGTTATATTTGTGTATGAAGGTTAAGTTAAACAATTTTGGTAAATTTTGTGAAATGATATTTGTCTAAAAATGGAAATGATTTATGTGATGATAAGGAGTTGATTTTAAAATGATAAAGGGAATATGATGTGGGTTTTTAGAAATTATAATCTGTTGTACGTTGCTTGAGTATAGTAAGTTTCGTGGTATTAATATGATGTTGGTTTCGACCTTCGGGGTAAATACTAAGAGAATTTTTTCACTTACAATTTACAATGGGAAGCTAATGGAGTAGAAGTGTGATGATAATTGAATTTGCTTGTATTAAATAAGAAAAAGGAAATAAATTTTGAATATAATAAAAATTAGAGGTTTAAATATTTAATTAATGACTGGTTAAATAAAGAGGATAAATAACGCTGGGTATTGAATCAGTGAATTCATTTTCTTTTTATGGATGAATGGTTGTTTATTTGATAGTTAAATAACCCACTATCAAATTTGACTTGTACAATTGTTGGTACCGAAAGACCGGTATCGTATTTATATTCGAAAACCATCCCTAATAAATAAATAGTGGAAGATATTGATTGAAGATTGAAAAATTGAAGTTTGTGGATCTTCATAAGCGGAAGAACGATTTGATAAATTTCTAAAATTTGCAACTAGAGGAGTTTGATGGAAAATCAATCATTATTGAAGTTTGTGGATTACAAGGACTTCTCGCTACTGGTCTATAGTGTGATTCCTATGATGTAGTAGGTGGGCCCCTTCGGTTTGTCCAGTCCTTGGACAACTTGTGTGGAGGGATGTCTGACAGAGCATTTCTAAAGGGATTATATACGCTGATTTCGTCAAACGTACCATAGTTGTGGCTAAGAAGGGCCCATTTCTAAGCATAACAACGAGAGTATTTTTGGGACATCAATTAGTGATTTTCTAGCATAATTGACGATGTGACATTAAAAGTAAATGGTGCCAGATGTTCTAGAAAATTAATTATAGCCACAAACCTCCCAACTCGGAAATGACAAAAATAGGTCAGGCTGCATCACTAAGAGGATAGCTCCCAATTAGTGTGTACTGTTACCATCTAGAGTAATTTCATTATTGTTCTTCTTTTCGCTTCTTTTCTCCGTGGAATGATAATGTTGAATCCAACCGTAGGCGACAATATATTCAGAACATTTAAGCGAAATGAATGGTCGGTCATGCATGGTTGAGTTGCAAGATGTTCTTGCCGAACTCTAGTGTATCCCCTCTAGAGTACGCTGATCAGAAGATGGTTCCATACCTTTCCATAATCAGAATCCAATCTCCCATAAGAGCCCATTGTTTTGATTGTATACTATATATAGAGAGGTAATGTGCAAACGTTCTGCTAGATTGATATTTACTTGATTTAGACACTATTATAATATCAGAAAGTATTGAAATTAAAAATGTTTTGGATTATCGTAAGGGAAAAGCCGTCCTTATTCATGTGTAGATTTGGTATTATGATTATCCTTTGCTTTCGAAAGGATGTTTTAACTTAAAAATCAAGTTGGTTGATACCCTTAAACATCGTTAGTTCTCTCACACTGGTTCAATAGACTGATCATGACATTTGGAATGCTCGCGTCAGACCGAGTTTTACAAGTTTAGGTTATCAGATGCTATGAAGAGACGAGCTGGAAGAGTTTAGACGTATGACATTATAGTTATTTTTAAGCTAAGTGATTGTATAATAGGACTAGCCGACTGTCCAGAAGTGTTGATGTACTCTGATGACTGTAAGTTTTATACCAAAATATACTTAAAGATTTATTTCTATATTATATTTTGTTCCATTGTGATGTGATACTCCGTGTTGTGTTGGTTCTTCTTCTTCTATTCTGATATTTTTTTCTCTTCTCTCAACCTCTAAATTCTTTCTATTAACTATCTAGGGTTTTCAATACTTTAGTTTTGGCAAGTAATATGGGTTTATGTATTATTGATGTAATTCGGACGTCGAATTCCTGTTGGGTCGTTATAGGAGTATCAAAGCTATTGGTTTAGTAATAACCTTAGCTCTATGGTGTAACTCGATAGAGATGGGTTTGGTAATACCCTACATTCAGTTGAGTGTATATATATGAGAGTGTATTTGCAGATTTTATATATAAATGTTGTGTGTTGTGTTGTTTGATTGGTTCAAGTGTTGAGAAACATTGAACTGGCAAAGGACATAATATTGTTTTATAAAGAGGGTAAACGAAATAATTTTACCCGAAATATACTTTTGCAAAGAAAAGAAATAATTTTAATAAATTATTAAGATATTGGTATGTTTGGATGAATTAAATAAAATTCAAATTGGATAATAAATTGGAATGGTTTAATATAACCAGAAGAAATTTCACATATAAAATTTGTGAATAAGAATTGTGATATGAGATTGAATGAATTAGAATTTGGTTAGAAAATTCAATTAGTTTATTGGATTTGGAATTGGAACTTAACTCGGTTAAGTGGAATAAGAGTGATATTGAAATTAAATAAAATATATTTGGAATTTGGAAACTGAATGAATAATAAGTAAAAGAAATCAATCGAATGTTAACCAGCTGATGTTCAAATCCGTTATACCAAAGTAAATATTAAAATTGAATGTAAAATCAATTGATTTGATTAAGTTGGTTAAGCGTTTTTTGTTAGATTAGTCGAATATAATTCATCATCAGTTTATAAAAGAGTTGAATGATCTGAAAAAATAAAAATAAATGCAAGTATAAGTAAATTGGAATGAGACTGCATTTGAATTGGAATTAATGATTTAATTCGGTATTCACACATGAATGATGCTACATGTTTGATTTTGGAAATTTGTGTAGTTACGTTTGTTGGTTAATGGAGTATTAGTTAAGTAATTCACGTAATTGTTACTTATATGTTAAACTGAGATAAGTATAGGTACCAGAAGGCCATGAGAATTATGTTTGGTTGTGTACATTGCACGTATGTTGAGCTAGTATGCTAAATAACGCTTGTAATAAGTCCGCCTACGTGAAAATATAAAATTTTTGTTTTTGAATTTTATTTTCCGACCTTGTGGTTTGATGTATATATATATATATATATCTATTGTTCCTGTGATATAGCAGAAGTCCCGCCGTACAGGGGAGAATCCGCCGAATTTTTCCAAAAATTTAATGTGTTAGAAATTTTTTGATATGTTTGAATTTTTTTTATTAACAATAATAAATTGGTTTTTGGTTTAAAATAAATTGGATTTTAGATAAGATTAATGGGTTTGTAGCGTTTTTTCCTACCTTTGTAATACTAGGGATGAAATTCTTTTAAGAGGGGAGGAATGCAACGTCCTGTATTTTTGGTAGTCAAAAATATTATATTTGGACTATTTATGTATTTGAATATTTAATTCATTTATTAAAACGAAGTTTGAACGTTAAATTTATATTTAATTTAAAACGAGCTCGTAATGTCGTGGTAGTTTTTAACAATGTGTTTTGATTTTGACTAAATATATAAGATCTGATGTAAGTCGAAATTCTGTGAAACAAGAAATATTTGAATCTTGTTGATTATAATTTTATAATGAAAGAGAAAAATCCAAAATTTATTTTATAGATTGTTAGTTATGTCCAATTCAAATTTCAAATAGTTATTATGGAATTCATTTATAAACGATAATGTTTATTTAATAAGGATTTCTATATAATTTGGATACCATTTAACTCGAAACTGTTAATGTTGGGTTACAAATCCATAATGTTTATATGTGAAGCTATACGATAATTTTATTTGGATATATATGATAATAATAATTTTATTATTGAACTAGATTACTTTGTGATTTAAATATTATATATATATTATATAAGCCTTAAGAATAGCGATTCTGCAAATGGCCTCGGTTTTCGATGAAATTAGTTTCATTAGAGCCGTAACATTAAATTATTTCTGCAAAACCAAATTTCATGGCAAACCAATGTCGTATGTGACAACGGTAGACGTAAACGCCTCGGTTTTTATTTATTTGTTTAACGGTTTAAATTGGAAATTTAGAATAACCAATTCTCTAATGAACTCGGAATTTGATGAAATTAATTTCATTAAACCCGTAGTGACTTATAATTGTAGTATTTCAAATTTTAAGTTATTGGATTTATTCTATAATTGTATGCAATTTAAATGTGGGTCAATTTACATATATGAGTTACAAAGGAATGTTCACAAATGATCTCAGAATTCGATGAAACCATTTCCATCGAGTACAGAATATTGTTTTATGCTAGGATTACGATTTTCAACCCGATCAGATATCGTATGTAGCTGTTTTAACATGCTACTTTGTGGTGAAGTTTGGTTAAATTATAAAATATTCAAACCCTACTTCATGGAATTTAATGTTATGTATTAAAATGATGTACTAAAATGTTAACAAGTTATGACTACATTATCAGAGTTGGACGATTCAAGGAATGTTATACTTGTCTTGACCAGCACTACGTCATGGAATAGATTCACACACATTTGGAATCAATTGGATTTTTCAGTTATTTAAATGCTTGTTTAATTTAATTGAAACGAACTGTTTCAACAACGAATCAGACAAGGTGAGTTAAACTCATTTAGTTCGTCTCACTTATATTTTATATATGTCTGGGTTTATAATTGTATGTTATGGTTGTTAATGTTTGACTATTTGTTAAATATATATTCATATGTTGATTAAACCGATGAAACTAAACTGTGCTTAATTTCAATGAAACACCAAATTGTTATTTTAACGATTGGAACCAATTGAGATAACTTAACTTGTTGGTTACATTTATAAAATAAGCATGTTAAATTTAATAAATTATTTTAATTGTCTTGTTGTGTTAATATACTATTATTGATCATTATAGAAATTATTATGAATAATTTTATTTGAGGTGACCTTTTCGGATGCAGGGAAAAATAGGTTGGAGGAATCCAACTGGATTCCTCACCAGTAGTTATTAAATTTTATTATATTATAATATATGTTGAAATATGAAATTATAATGCAGGAATTGATAGGTTGGAGGAATCCAACTGGATTCTAGTTGGATTCCTCATTAATATTGATAACATTTATCAGTATGATTGGATATGCTTTATATGATGTGAAATTGATTAATATTTCATTGGTTTGGTGCTATAGTAGACATTTGCCTTTTAATACCGTTGATAAAATAAAATATTATTTTGGAATCAATGTTAAATAGGTTCTAAACGGTTTTCAAAATTATATTGGTATATTTGAAATACGATATTTATTTTACATGTTAAAGTTTTTATTTACATTTTTACAATTTTGTAAATTATAAATTAATGGCATTCTTAGTTATTAATAAATAGTGGTTAAACAGTATAAATTGAACTAAAATGATAAAATGATTGGGTAAACGCCTTACGTGGTGTAAGTGGAAAATTAAGAGATTTTAAAATGTTGAAATGGATTAACGAAATTAGGAAGGTATAAGAATTGATTCAAAAGATAAGTAAAGGGTTTTTCGTAACAAATGAACGTTTTTGTAAAAGTTGTTTGTAAAAAAATACGTAATATGATTAAATGGCATTCGTGAATGAGATTAGCGAGAATAAATGGATTTGGAAATGGAATGTGACAAAAGTTGTGTAATTATAAAATGTGAATCCAATGATGTTATATAAAAAGCTTGGTATTTTAAATATTTAGAAATGGATATCGATTAAATTGAAAATTTATAACATTGGGTTATAAATGTCAAAAGAACGGTTTTAGGAAATTTTAACTGAATGGATAAGGAATTTATAAAAGCTTAAGAATTTTGTAAATAAAAGGTGAAGGTTTTTTTTGAATGGGATCTGTAATATTTGTGTATAAAGGTAAAGTTAAACTATTTTGGTATATTTTATGAAATGATATTTAAGTAAAATTGGAAATGATTTATGAGATTATAAACGGATATAATCTCCTTAAAAATGGTAAATGTAATATGATGTGTGTTTTTAGAAATTAGAATATGTTGTGCGTCGGTTCAGTAGAGTAAGTTTCGAGGAGTCAATCTGATGTTTGTTTCAGCCTTCTGGGTTGATACTAAGGGATTTATTCACTTACGAATTTACCAATTTACAATCTGATGTTTGAATGGAGTAGAAGTGTGATGATAATTGAATTTTCTTATATTAAATAAGATAAAGGAAATATTTTCCGAATATAATTAGAATTAGAGATTTAAATATTCTGTTAACGAATGGTTAATTAAAGAGGCTAAATGATGCTCCATATTTAATCAATGAATTCATTTTCTTTTTTGGATGAACGGTTGTTTATTTGATAGTTAAATAACTCGCTATCAAATTTGACCTATAAGATTATTGTTACAGAAAGACCGGTATTGAATTTATGTTCGAAAACCATTCCGAACCAACAAAGATGTTGAAGATGTTGATTGAAGATTGAACAAATGAAGACTGTGGATCTTCATAAGCGAAGCCTACTTGATATATTTCTCTGATTTGCAACTAGAGGATTTTGATAGTAATTCAGTCGTGATTGAAGTTTGCGGATTACAAGGACTTCTCGCTACTAATGTATAGGGTGATTCCTGAGATGCAGTAGGAGGGTGCATTCAGTTTGTCTAGTCCCAGGACAACTTGTTTTGACGGATGTCTGACAGAGTACTTCCAAAGGGATTACATTCATTGGTTTCCTCCAACGTACCATAGTTGTGGCGGAGAAGGGCCCATCTCTTAGCTTAACAACTAGAGTATTTTTTGGGACATCAATTAGTGATTTTCTGGCTGATTTGATGATGTGGCATTCAAAGTAAATGGTGACCAGATGTTCTATAAAGCTAATTGTAACCTCAAGCCTTGCAGTTGGGAAATGGAAAAAATCGAGCAGGTAGCATGGCAAAGTGGGTCTCTCCCAATTAGGATGTATTGTCATCATCTAGAGAAATTTCATTGTTGTTCATCTTTTCACTTCTATATCTCCCAGGAACGATTATGTTGGTTCCATTCGTAGGTGACAATATATTCGAAACATTCAAGCGAAACGAATGGCTGGTCATGCGTGTCCGAGTTGTAAGATGCTCCTATTAAACTCTAGTTTACTCCCTTTCGAGTACACTGATCGGAATGTGGTTCCGTACCTTGTCATAATTGGAATCGAATCTCCAATAAGAGCCCGCAGTTTTGATTTTATACTATATATGTAGAGCATGAGATCGATGCGTTCTACTAGATTGATATTTACTTGATTTAGGCGCTGTTATAATATCAGAAAAATATTGAATTAAAAAATATATTTATTATCGTAAGGTAAAAACCGTCCATATTTATGTGTGGATTTGGTCTTACGATTAACCATTTCTTTCGAAAGGAAATTTTAACATAAAAATCAAGTCGATTGACACCATTAAACTTAGTGAGTTTTCTGACGCTGGTTCACTAGACTGATCATGGTGTTTGCAATGCTTTGGTCAGACCGAGTTTTACAGGTTCAGTTTATCGGATGATGTGAAGAGACGAGTTGGAAGAGTTCAAATGTATGATATTATAGTGTTAGACCAAAAAATGACAATAACACCTAATATTATAGATTTCGTAGAGAATAACCAAGAATAGTAATCCAAAAGCACTGAAAAGAAATCAACACATGATATTTATAGTGGTTCGGCATTAACCAGCCTTCGCCCAATTTATAGTTTCTCATTTCATTCACAAATTACAATTTCAATGGACATAATCACTCAATCATTCGAATTCAATGAACAATTCTCTCTGAATTCATTGATTTTAATTTGAAGGAGATGGTGGTTATTCATAGAGGATTATTAGCCATGGCAACATGGAGCAATGGATAGTTAGAATCCCCTTAAAAATCCCGTGAGTGCGCTGCATTTTCCTGTATTTATTGGAGGTTCGGGATGGCAGATCGGCTATGCCATGTGTTGGTTGTTGAGTGAAACTCGGAAGTAGTGGAGAGCATGGGATAACAGTCTTCAGTTGTCCAGAATTCATCATCCCTGGTAGGTCGGATCCCCCCACTCCGACCCGATCCGGTTGACCGATCCAGTTGACCCAATCCGATTTGGTTGGTGAGGTATATTTGCCTTAGCTCGATCCGATATTTATGATTGAATCCAATTCGAAGCTTTTGTGCGTAGAAATCCAAGTTTCCATATGTTGTGTTACTATGTCCAAGCAAACGTCGATCACTTCCTGTTCATACTCAAGCTCTAATTAGACTTCCTAATAGAATACTTGGGCTTTAGGTAGTCTGGTCATGAAACAGACTAACATTTTTCCCCTCGAAGTACATATTATCGTAGATGAGATGTACTTAGAATAACTTTCTAGAACATCATCTATCCTTGAGAAGGATCTATCGAATTGTCATGTCCTTTTGAGTTGTTCTAATATTTCAATTCTTCGTTGTGTAGACGGCTTGTTATATATCACACCATATCCGTGGGTGCTCATCGATGCCAAATCCTATGGCCGAAGAAGTCAAGATGATCAACTAATAATTTAAACCTCGCTGAATCAAGAGGTCAGTTCTTTCGTCATAAGTCACAAGGATTGTTGGCTCCCATGCATGCGATCATGCTTGCACATGTCATTGCCAAACGACATCATATTCCTACGCAAATCAAAAGTATCGTAGAGTTAGACTTTCTTTTGCATACGAGTCAATGTATGAAGTACCATCCAAGTCAAGGAGTAGCATAAGAATCTCTGAACTTTAAGCTCGCTTCTTGACTTTTGGGACAAATCACATTAGAATTGGTACATGAGTCTGTCATTTGCAATCGTCATGGGACTATGCCGACATCAGGATGGTAATCAGATCATATTAAAAGAAATCCATGACCGTTCCTAGTCCTTTCATAGTCTCGTGATCACATACAAATCAACAACCGACGTCATTGAAATCATATAAACCAGTGCTCCAAAGATCATCGAAAACATAAGGTAGTTGGAGAATTCGCCATATACTCCATTTGATGTAGTTGCAGATCAAGTCTTTAAAGTCACGTTTGATCCATTATGGGCCTTTTTAAACGGTCAAGATGAATCTTATCACATTCTGGAGATACAGTTAATATGTTCTGAATCAATGGTCGAGTCAGGATCATGTTTAAAGTTAGTCGGTAAGTTGATGCTCATGCTCCCAACATCAGTGGAGGACGAGCGAAGTCAGTGCCTATGCCTCAAGCATCATTAAGGGTTGGACTAGGTCAATCAGACATCACATCGGATTAGAGTTGTAGGTTCAACAATCTTAGTCAACCCGTGTCATTTTGTGCTCTTTCTCAAGTCGTCAAGGGTTGGAATTGTATACGTGAATGGTCGAATCACATTCGCATCGGGATCATCCCATTTGTTTAGTAATAAAGCGGGGATCGCTTTATCAAGTGTTAGTGAACTTAGATACTCTGCTCTCATCAGCCGGACAGTTGAGTAAGCTCGTCAATCGTATAAGCATGCGAACGTCGTTAGGAAGTTGTTCGACTCTAGTGAAGCATCAATTAATGCTGGAAATATGTCCTTTATTTTTAGAAATTTTCGCCAATTGTCCAGTTTAGCACTGTTGCCCTCGGTATGAAGTCTTGAGGTGGGTGGAAGCCGGTCTCTGGCTTCATGGTTCTGCATATGTAATAGCCGTCAATCAGGCATCCATCCCTTAACTCTTGATGGTGATCCACTGCTCGGATGTATGCAGGTTAGTCTTGAGGTGTTATTCTTTTGGTTACAGTCTGCGATCTTGCGGAAATTCCATGATAATAAATGTGCACAAAGTTGGTGGATAGTCAGACTACACTGCTTGAAACTCGTATCCCGTGCGCCCCATCCACGAAGGTTTTGCTAAGTGATGCGGATCAAATCCATGTCTTCCCTGAACTCATACTCCCTCATCAAGTCGTGAGTTAGAGATTGAAACAAAATGATTTGTTCGTGTCCAGCTCATGTTATTCTTGGGTCTCCCATCCATGCTCTGAGAATCAGTGTCGGGTGGCGATAAGGTCAAATTATAGGTACCTCAAATGCTTCCACTAGCCCTCTACATTAAGGGATGGTGAGATTTATGCTGAAGTTGAGTTAGATTTGAAGAATTTTCCTAAATTGGAGCTGAGATTGGTCGGTCTCCGTTTAAGTTTCCAGTGACTCTCGCATTGCAACCGTTTTCATTCAAATATTATGGTCAAAAGTTGGATGCTGCATATGTCTGGAGGAGTTTGAGTGCATCTTGTTTCACTCAAGGCGACATTGTCGACTTGTACGAGGGCCACATGTGATTTGAACCGCGGAACAGTGAGTGTTTGAGCCAAGTTCATTGTCTCTTGAATTCCCATTGTGATCGCTCCAGTGGGTAAGTCGTTGTTGCTCGGCCTTCCATCTATCCGAGTAAAGAAGTTATCCTTTATTTTCTGTCACATCCGGAGAAGTTCATCTTGCCGAGCCATAATCACAACGATTTCATATTACATGTGTCATGGTCACGGGTTGATATGCAACATAATTGACCGAATAAACATATAGTTAATTTGTGTGGATGTTAACTAGTAATAAGCAGATTAGATAAGCCACTGATGTAGGATTAAGGAATGATTAAGTGTTTAAAGTATATATGCATGAGTGTATGCACACTGTTTTGGAATTTGTGCAATCACATGGCAGCTTTTCCAATGAGCACAATTTTATTTATTATTATTATTATCATTTTCATCTTAAATGGGTGTAGGGAGTATGATTTGGTTAAAACTGTATGCTATAGTGGTTTGATAGAAAAGAAAATGGAACTGTATGATGCTTGGGAAATTTCAAGATCTATAAAACTTGTTACAGATAAAAAATAGAGTATATTTCCTTGTATGAAACTGTAAAATATTTGGTTGAAACTGTATGATATTGTATAATATCTCGAGATCTGTACGATGCCATATGAAACTGTATGATATTTGATTGAAACTGCAAGGCTTTAGTTTATTCCCTTGTTGTTGGCTCTGGTTATCATTGAATGTAATTCATTTTTAACAGAGTCACATTGGGAGAAAAGGCAATTGATGAATGAGATAATAGCTGGATCAGTAGATAGTAGATCGGTCATATCATAAATGACTTGTGCATTATTGGAATATATTGGATGGTATGAAACCAACTATAATATGGTAGAGCAACTTGATTGGAGGCAAAACAAGAATAGACTTTACTTCATCTCCTTGTAATTTATTGAAGGCGCATTTCTTTGCAGTAATACGTCATTCTAATAATGTTTATATTTCTTTTTTCATTGCAGTGTCACCGTTGGGCATCTTGGGAAAATACATTACCAGAGTAGCACTATATGCATGTCAGGTGACTTCATAAGCTTTATCTAGCAAATTCTGTCTGATATTAGGAAATAAGAACTAGGACAAGGCACTGAGAATGGTCTATATCTTTGTTGCTTGTTGCAAATCAAGCTTATTAACAATCTGAAAGGAGAATGATGGAGTTCGATTTGCTGCTGAGCTATTGAGATTAGACGTTTTTGCTGCTTTTTACTAACCAATGGCATGGTGAAGTGAGAATGAATGATGCTATCAGCAAGGCCAGGGAGCTGCACTCGAGGACCCGAGGACTAAGTACTCTGAAATTTAATGATGAGCTACTACCAAATGGAAATAATGCAGCACTACGAGTTATGAAGGGGTGGCAAGCCTGCTCTTGGAAAAAGGTTATCATTTTTTTGTTACTACTATAGATGTTTTTGTATTTCCTTAATAATGTGAATTGCGATCAGGCAAAAGATATCAAAACCGGAAACAAAAATAATGCCGCACCTGCTGTTGCAGCAAACAAGGACAAACATTATGTTTTATCCTTATATTTTGAATAATTAAATCAGCTTGGATGTGTTTTTTCTTTCTATTTCCACATCCCTGTCATTTTATACAGTGTTATTGATGTACTACTAGGAGCTTATTGGTTTAATTAAGCATGCATACTTAGTCACCTAATCGTAAGAAACAAATGGCATTTTGGTTTTAGCAAATGTTTCTTTTAGTAAGTCATTGATTAATTCGTCCGAACTAGCTACTAAAAGTTGATCACATAATATATAATTACATTATTGTTTACTGCTAATTGAGTATTGCCAAATTTTGTTGCTTTACGTTCTAGTCTCAGTGCTAATAGTCAATTCTATTACTTATACTGGATAGCAGAAACCAAGATATTCCGATGGCGACATCTGTCCCGTTTCAAAATACGCACTTTCCCTTTCTCCTCTCCCGACAATTAGGTTTCCTGGCCGTTATTCACCCCTCCCCATTTCTTCGTTGACGACAACTTCAGCCGTCTATCGTTCGATTTAACACACTTTCCCTTTCTCTCCACCACGACAATTAGGTTTGCCAACGATTGTTGCAGACGGTCTTTCAAACCCCAATTCGCACGCAAAGCTTCATCCACGCTGCTTGCTTCGTCCATAGTCGCACTCCAACATTCCATCCTTTTCTGTCAGTACGTTGCACGATTCGTCAAATTAAGGTATGCAAATTGCCAAGTACTTCCCTACCCCATCATCCTTACAGTGTGGATTAGCTTTTCATGATTTTCTTAAGGGCAAACAATATTTTCTTTATGCTTACCATTTATTCACTGACTTATAACATAAATTGGTCGACGTGGTTATAATTATTTATCTGCTTGAACACAAATGTACATCAGTATTGTCCTATACATCTAAATGTATATGTTTTGGTTTACAATTAGTATGTTCATGATAATGTTTGTAGTTTATATATCTGTTACTACGATTTGTTACAACATTAAAGTAAAAATATATAACTATGAATTTAAAGGTTAACCCGTAACTGAAACTCAACCCTCATGTCCATTAAAAATTGTTTCTTTTCTCCTTTACGGTACATACCTTCATTTCTATATTACTCCAACGGTTTCCATTTTATGGTCCATATCTTACTGGAATTTCAAGTAAACATGCTTCGGTTCTTTTACCACAACAGCAAACCAGGTCCTTCTGGTCCACAAATCCATCCCCGTTTTTCGGTCATTCCCCAATTTTCTGTCTATATGGGTTGTTTATCTATTGCTCAGATTTTTTCCACTGGTTTACATATTTGTTGATGTTTCATGTCGTACCCACATCCGTATAATTTAAATGCAGTCAGCTGATTTTGGATTTCACAAAAGAACAGCTAAATCAATGTGTTCTGTTTTTTTAACGTACTGGATGTAGTGTAAACAAATGAATTTCATGACAAGATCTGCATCCGACTGAGGACGGTTTATGTTTGTCATTATAAACATGCGAACATTTTTTCAAACTGCAATATCAACTAACATGTATGCTTGCTGATATTTTTTTATACTTCTGTGTGTGTTTTTAGAATATTATACATGCATACTACATTATATTATTAAATTTATTGTTCAATATAAATGTTGGGCCATTAAGTGTGTACATGTTGATATGATATCCAATGCACTCAAGCTTTTCCCTGGCTTTACTTTGCAAAAATTGGGAACTGTGCATATGTTCATTAACTTGAAAATAGTTTGTTCACAATTGTATTATATTGCTGTTCTAATGTGACTTATGTGTGAAAACAAAAAACAGAAGCCCTCCAGAATTTTAACACACTATCTGTTATGTGTACACAGTTATTTTTTCTGATATTTTGTCCTTGCGTATGTCGACTAACCTGAACTTAATTTGCTTGAAACATTTATTTTTCTTTCTGTCATTATGTCAATTAGATATGTTACTTTATTTTGATGGCGTATAGATACTCTTACCAATTCTTTGTAGTACATCTTTTTAAATTAAATTATATAGTGTTATGGATCGATCTAACCGCTATTAAATCAATGATTTCTGTTTTTTAAACCTACTACATGTACTATAAATAATTGAATTTCACGACAATATCTGCTTCCCAGTGTGCTTAGTTTATGTTCGTCCTTATAACGATATCAGCTTTTTTTGAAACTACAACACTAAGTAACATGTCTGCTTGCTGATTTTTATATTTAATGTTCTGTGTCAGTTTTAAGAATAATATATACGCATACTATAGTCTATCGTTCAGTTTTATGCTCAATATAACTATCAGGCAAATAAGTGTGTGCATATCCATATGAAATCCAATTCAGTACAAATTTCCGTCGTTTTACTTTGCAAAAATTTATAACTGTGCATATGTTCGCTAACATTAACTTTGTAGTTTCAAAAAGTATTATTGTTTATCTCATAATGTGACTGATGTGTAAAAACAAAAATCATACGCCGTTCTGAATTTTAACACAGTCTGAATTATATCTAATTGTGTTTTTTTCATCATATTTCGTCAGCGCATATGTTCACTAACTTGAACTTTATTCGTAACAATTTTTTTTTTGTGTTTATGTCATTATGACAATTATGTCTTCAAACCAAAATCAAACGGTGTGCACATTTACACTCACTTTGCGTTATGCATAAGTACATTTTTTCCATGATATTTCTCGCAACAAATAATCAAATTTGTACGCGTATGTGGCTAATTGGTTAGCCAAATTAAAATAGTAGTTCCAATGCATATTCTATGTTATGCCTCATAAACAATGTCTTCATTTTTCATGAGTACAAATGCAGGTTCATTTATTTTTAGGCTGCTTTGTATTATCACTATCATATGTTTCTTTACTTTAATTATCTGCTTAGCGGTTCATCTCATTCGAAACCAGTCATTTCTCAGACCAAAGGAAGTCTGAAAATAGAGCTGAAGACCACGTGCGACATTGAATACGTAAGAGACAAACAGAAACCCGTATCAAACTTATCCGACATCTGTACAATGTTTTTTTTTTGAAACATTGTATCATCTTATTTTGTAGTATTACTTAAAATACAAAAAAATTGCATGTTCAATATATAAGCCTATTCAACAGTTTGTAATTCTATTGTGCATGTTCCTATATCACTCATTGTGCTTCATCTTTGTTTCCTGTGCATATGTTTCATGCTTTACTTCCATTTCAACATAATTTTGCATTTCAAACATTCACTGTTAAATCATATGGATATTAGTTTTAATGTACTCGATGTAGTATAAATAAATGAATTTGATGGCAAGATCTGCATCCCACTGACGACAGTTTATGTTTGTCGTTATAATGATGTGAACCTTTTTTCAAACTGCAACATCAACTAACATGTCTGCTTCCTGAATTTTGTTTACCTTCTGTGTGTGTTTTTAAGAATATTATATATTCATACTACAGTATATTATTAATTTTTATGTTAAATATAAATGACAGGCCACTAAGTCTTTGCTAACTTGAACTTAGTTTGTAAATAACAGTATTACTATTTACGTTGTAGTCTGACTTATGTCTAAAAACTAAATTCAAAAGCCCCGCAGAATTTTAACACACTATCAATTGTGTGTAAACATTTTTTTTTGATATTTTGTCCATGCATATGTTCAATAACCTGAACATAATTTGGTATTAACATACTATCAATTATGTGTAAACACACTATATATGTACATGTATGGAAGTAATGGGTTACCCAGACTAAAATTGTAGTTGCAATGCATTTTCTATCTTATGCCTCATAAATAATGTATTAAATTTTCATGAGCACAAAGACAGGTTCAGTTTTTGTTAAAGTGTTCTGTATTATCAGCTTTGTGTGTTTAATTACTTATATTATATTCCTAGCAGCTCATATTAATTCACCTGAGTCATTTTGCAGACAAAAGGAACTCTCGAAATACAGCTAAAGACCAGGGGAGGCATTGGTGAGACGACCCGATTTCCCGTTCTCACGGAAACAAGGTTATCTTTGGAATATAACACAGAAACAGATAATAGCAGAACAGAATTAAATAAATACACCAGAATGAACAACAAAATATACTGGATAAAAGTAATCATCAGAGTTACACAGTATACAGGATCTTACTTAGTACAAATACAGTTCAGCTATACATAAATGTCTACAGCGGAAATAAACAAAATATGTACAATAGGAGCTGAACAGCATAAAAAGAAATAAATGATAGAATCCATCTTCAGCTCCAGCTATCCAGAAGAGAACCAGCTAAACCTGAATACAAGGCTGCCCGTGTAGAAAAAGGGGCACCCGAGTTTGAGAGTGAAACAAACTACGAGTCAGTCATGGGACTGGTATGAGAAATCCACTCAACACATATATAATTGGCTAATCACAGGACCACGCCACTTTCGTGGAACGGGTTTACTCCATTGGATTGCCAGTGCTTTAAAACAAATCTTTCTTTTAAACATCGCTATGCTTTTTATAAAAATGAAGCCGTTATAAGACTCAGTTCCCATCACACAATGCAACGCAAACCGGAGGATAGAGTTTTTACCTTATAACGGCCAAAATATGCTTGATACGAATAAAACAAAGGCATTTGATATTATTGCTAGTGTATATATGTTTTGAAAACAATTTCAAATCATAACTATCAATCATAGACGGCATTAATGCCCCATACCACTATGTCGCCATATATAGGTATACAATCAAAACCGCACAATCACGTATTTGGAAATTGGATTTCCGTCATGAACCAAGGCAAAAGATAGTCCTTACCGAATTCGAGACGCTCTAGCCCGCCCCTCAGGAACAGCCGCAACTGCCCCCTGGATCGTCAGGGCCGGTCCACCGATGTGGATTATTATGCCTGAACAATACGTTTCCCCGCCCTTTGGGGCGTAAACGAGCCAACGAATGACTCCATCGGACCCGGATCGTCCGATCAAACCGAGGCGCCTCGCAACAGCAACAACCACATAGGTGAAAAGTATATAAATGTCAGGGCTGGTAGGTCACTGACACCACCCTAGCTAGAAAGAAACGCATGCCCTCCCTGAGGTCCTTCCTCCCGTTTTAGGTTCCTACCGGGGTGTGAGGCTCGCGAATTCACGTTACACACAAAGCTACGCCACACAGGCGGTGCTTTGATCATCACCACAAGACTTTGCTTTTCAACAGAAGCCCTGATCACTGCATCTTAGCATGCCACACAGAATAAATCCTATGTCAGACACACAGTCCATTTACAAGTCCGTTCTGGGTCTGAACGAAACCGGAGGCACTAAATACCTCGCAAACCCTTTGATCAACACGTACGTCTGAACGATCACCACTCATTATCCATATTTCGGGATGCCTCCCAATCAGGACCTCGGTTACCATCCAAACGAGGTGAAGATCTCCGGTCTTCGACCATCGTCTTCATCTTCGAATTTCAATCGTCGGTCGATTATTCGAAATGAGAATTAACTCGGCCTTTTCAAATAATTCACGTATATTCAGAATTTCAAATCGATTTATTTCAATGGTTAAATTATTCAACAACACCAATTGTGTTCTTTAATATAGTTTTCACACCAAACACATTCAACCATCAAACATCACATAAATCAAGCAAATTCAGTTTATTTCCATTCCATATCGCTTACGATATTTTATAACTATTTATCGCTATTTTTATTTATTTTAAAATAGCTAATATATTCAAAACGACGTTTCGGGCCATAACGTGGCCGTGGCGCTGTTTTTCTTCAGATTTGATTTACACATATCTGAAAATCTAACCGTTGGATCTTCACAAAATTTACATCATTAGAAATGTCTTTTCAAAACGAATCCAACGGTTCCAGTTTCGGGAAAATCCGACGGTCGGATCTCCCGGTACAATCGTTTGAAGTTTTGATTTCAAAATACGAACTGCAGCGTCGTTATTCGATTAAATATAATTTTATTTATATATATAAATAAATATAATCGTTTCTGGCGCTGTTTTTCTTCAGATTTGAATTAAACATTCCAGACAATCCAACCGTTGGATTTCTACAAGGTTGGTGCCGTTGGAAAGATTATTCCAAGGCGAACCCGACGGTTGAGGTTTCGGGAAAATCCAATGGTCGGATTTCCCGTACTAGTCGTTTGAAATTACGGTTTCGAAATACGAACTGCACGGCTTCGTTTCGTTTTAATTTTATTTATATTTATATAGTTATATAAATATAGTTCATTCAACGATTTCAATATCGTTTTAACTTCAAAAAATTTTCTAACTCCTTAAATTTTGGAAAAATTTCGCCATAACCTCCCCTGTACCGGGAGCGTCGGGAAATCGCAAATAGCGTCCCGGTCCTTCTAATCTCAAAAAGAAAAAAAAAAAGAAAAAGCCAAGCGGCTAGCCAATAGGCTCAAAATCATCACCCAAACAAATCAGTAAATGTGTACCTATTTGTCGGGCACAAAATTTTATTCCTCTTCTCTAGCCCCTTTGCTATAACCTGTTCAAAGAATATTGCATGTACATATATATACAGTTCATATCATTTTTCATTTTCTATTCAACTTCATATTTGATTTCTATTAGGTTTTAAAAACACCATTCATTCTAATGTTACATAAATAGGTGCAAATCATTTCATTAGCTAATTAATGAATATTTCAACTCATATATGTTTATTTTGAACAAGTGGCTATTTTCAACATTTCACATTTCAACGATTTATGCATACAATAAAAATGTGATTTTTATTGTAAAACGATTCATTTCAAAACACTATTTTTCTATATAGTTCACATAGTCGATAAAAGGTGATATTTATTATCAAACAGTTTATTTCAAAATATGAATACCATTCAACACATGAATTTCTAAACAACGAATGAATATCAATTCAACACATGAATGTTTTCAATAGTTTTTATATATCGATAAAAATGTGATTTTTATTATCGAACGATTTATTTCAAAATATGAATACCATTCAACACATGAATTTCTAAACAACGAATGAATATCAATTCAACACATGAATGTTTTCAATAGTTTTTAGATATAGATAAAAATGTGATTTTTATTATCTAACAGTTTATTTCAAAATATGAATACCATTCAACACATGAATTTCTAAACAACGAATGAATATCAATTCAACACACGAATGTTTTCAATAGTTTTTAGATATAGATAAAAATGTGATTTTTATTATCTAACAGTTTATTTCAAAATATGAATACCATTCAACACATGAATTTCTAAACAACGAATGAATATCAATTCAACACACGAATGTTTTCAATATAAGGAATAAATATAGTTTAAGCATATGAAAATAATTCAAACACACAAATATTATTCAAAATTTCGGCAGCATAACGGCAGGGTAGTTACACCGGCACCGTCCCTAGTACGGCTCCTCGCTCTACCTTAAAACCTCGCGGTTTTTGACAATGGGAATCATGCATCTAATTCGCACGCAGGCGGCATGTTTATATTTTTTTTCCATTTCCACAAACTAATCCTATGTGGTTTCAACCAAATATTTTCCAATCACAATTGGGTATTTTTCAACCACAATCAACCAATATCAATCACAAACAATCCCAAACAATCAATCAATTCCAACCAATAAATATCGTCCATGGTTTGTGGACGAGGGGCGTATATATATATATATATATATAGATATTTATATATAGCAGTTCATTTTCAACTCATATATGTTTATTTATAAAAAGAATTTGAAGAGTGAGAAATCCTCACCAATAGCTATCCACTCACACGATTGTTCCTTAATAGAAACTTCGCCTACTTCGCCTTGTTGTTGCTTTCGTTTCCCGTATTCTCTACATAAGTAAAAATCGAATTTTTACCATGCTATTCAATATATATAAAAATATGATTTTTACTTTTGCTTTCACATATAAAAAATATGATTTTTGCTTTCACATATAAAAATATGATTTTTGCTTTCACATATAAAAACATGATTTTTACCTTCGCTTTCACATATAAAAACATGTTTTCTATTTTTGCTTTCACATATAAAAATATGTTTTCTATTTTATAAGTCATTTTTAAAATCAGTTTTTATATTCTTTAAAATTTCTTTAAAATCAAATCAGTTTTTCTCTTTTTTTTTTTTTTTATAAATGCAGTTTTATTTTATTTATTTTTTATTTCAAAAACAGGTTTTTATACTTTTTATAAAATTCAGTTTAATACTTATTAAACAAATCACAGTATTTAAAATCAGAACTTAAAACAAAAATAAAATAAATAAATCAAATTAAAAAAAACTTACAGTGCTTCGAAGAAGGGGGGGGGATGCTGATGTCGGCGGCGGCACTTCTGGGGGGGGGAAATGAAGGCGTCGGAGGAGGTGGGCGTTCGCTGGTTCGAACGGTGGTGTCGCGACTGGATTCGACGGGGGGTGCTCGAGGTGGAGGCGGAGGCTGCGGGGAGGCGGTGAGTGGCTTCGAGATGGGGGGTGGCGGCGTGAGTTCGTCGGCGGCTCGAGGTTGGGGGGGGGCGGCTCCGATTAGATTTAGGTTTTTGGTTTTTTTTTTCTTTTTTTTTTCTTCTGTTTCGAATTATAACTAACGGGGGGGGGGGGGGCCAATCAGAAGGGAAAAAGGGGGAGAAAGAGTACCCTTTTTTTTTTTTTTTTTTATTTAATTTAAATTTGCAAAAGGGTTGACTTTCATCCACGACCTCGAAACGGGGCCCACCGCCTGTCGCCCATAGCGTTTCACCCCCATTCCGAACACAATGGGATATGTATCGCAAGCTGGTTTGATCATTACAATCGGTTTCCTTTTGAATTTACATTTAAATCACTATATTGAATTTTAAACGCACATTTCAAATTACCGGGGTCACATACTAACTAGAAAAATTCCAGAAAAATATTTTCTAGTTTCGTATTGACGATTCGGTCCTAACAAAACTAGTTTCGTCGAATTCTGAGACCGTTTGAAAAATGGCCAATTTCCAGTCGATTAAATTCAATAGAAACTGGTCAAACGCGTTTTCTTTTGCCACGCTCACATATTGATTCGAAAAATTATGAAATTTGAAACCTAGCAATAACTTGACACTGCGGACCCAACAAAAGTGGTTTCGTCGAAATCCGAGGTCGTTTGCAAAATGTCCATTTTTAAGGGCCTGAATTCCATAGCGACTATTCAGAATTTTTAACTGGACATATCTTTTGATTCCCGCTATCAAATTCCGATTGGTTAGATTCGTTAGAAAGATATTACCAATAAGATCCTAATGTTTTTGGTCTCACTAAAATCCGGATTGTTTTGCACCCGGTATATTCAATTGAAGTTTGAAATCGAATTATCGAACTACCGCGCCATTTTCAATTCTATATATAATTATAATTAATTATATTCGTTTTCAAATGTCGATTCAAACTCAGTTTTCATCGTCATTAACTAAAATATTTATTTTAAATATTTAAAATCCATTATTTTAGCCAATTTAAAATTTTTAAATTGGTTCAGATTTTCTGGGTCGTTACAATCTCCCCCACTTAAAACTTTTCGTCCCCGAAAAGGAATAAAGTCGAAAGTGGTTTGATAATTCTACGATCACACAATACAACAACCAATTTGTTTTTAATATTCAGAGTATAGAATAAACAATGCACATCCATGGGAAGAAAATAGCAACAGAATAGAGAATTAAATGGTAATGCAAAGTAGGGTAAATGTACCTTGCACCGGAGTCAATCAGAGATATCTACTCGGCATCTAGGATAAGCTTTCTGAATGCTCTCCTCAGTTTCCCAAGTACAATCTCGCGGATCTCCACTCCATTGCACTTTGACTAAGTGAACCTTCTTGTTCCTCAGCTCTTTGGCTTCTTTGCCGATAATCTTTAGCGGCTCTCGCCTCACAGCTAATTCTGGAGTAATTTCTATGTCCTGCTGAGCTGCTTCTTCCACGATCAAGTCTGGATCATGAACGTGCTTTCGAAGTTGAGATATATGAAATACATCATGCACACCAGGCAACCAGTCAGGCAATTTGACCCTATAAGCGAGAGTTCCAATCCGTTCCAGAATAGGAAACGGACCAATAAATTTGGGTGCTAGCTTTCCAGTTTTACCGAACCTGATAACTCCTCTCATCGGCGATACTTTCAAATATACATAGTCGCCAACCTCAAAGGATATATCTCTTCTTCTTTTATCGGCATAGCTCTTTTGTCGGCTTTGAGCGGCGAGCAATCGTTTCTTAATAAAATCGACTTTGTCGGCCGCTTCTCGAATCATATCAGGACCCAACACAAGTCTATTTCCTGGTTCGACCCAGCAAGCAGGAGATCGGCAAGGTCTACCATACAATGCTTCGAATGGCGACATTGTCAGACTCACCTGGTAGCTGTTGTTATAAGAGAACTCAGCCAAATGTAGATTGTCTTCCCATGATCCACCGAAATCTATAACACAAGCCCGCAATAGATCTTCTAGAATGCGATTCACCCTCTCAGTCTGACCGTCTGTCTGAGGATGATAAGCGGTGCTCAAGTTTAACTTCGTTCCCAGCTCGACTTGAAATGCTTCCCAGAATTTACTAGTGAATATTGTATCTCTATCACTGACTATACTGAGCGGCACTCCATGCAGTCTAACTATTTCCCTGAAGTATATCTGCGCCAGACTCTGAGCAGTTCTGTTTGATTTGACAGGTATAAAATGGGCGGTCTTCGTGAAGCGATCTACGATCACCCAAATACTGTCATTTCCTTTTCTGGTTCTGGGCAAACCATCAATGAAATCCATGGAGATATGCTCCCACTTCCAACCAGGAACTTCCAGCGGTTGTAATAATCCAGCCAGTTTCTGTTGGTCGCTTTTAACTAGCTGGCAAGTAGGGCATCGACTAACATATATCGAAACGTCTCTTTTCATAGCCTTCCACCAGAAAGTTCTTTTGAGATCGTTATACATTTTGGCCACACCAGGATGGATACTCAGCTTGGACTTGTGACACTCGTCTAACACTTCCCTTTTTAACTCTGGGATGTCAGGAACACAAATCCTTCCTTTTAATCTCAAGGTCTCGTCGTTATCTATTTGAAAACACGAGGGTTCGCCTTTCTGAATCCTTTTGATCATATCTTTAATAAAGTTATCCTCCTTCTGAAGAATAGATATTTTGTCAATCAAGGAAGTCGTGATAATAAAGCTGGCGATCATTACATTCTTTCGACTCAGCGCATCGGCCACGACATTGGCTTTCCCTGGAGTATATATAATTTCAAAGTCATATGCTGCAAGAAACTCCAGCCAACGTTGCTGCCTCAAATTCAAGTCCTTCTGAGTGAACAGATACTTTAATGACTGATGATCTGTAAACAGTTCGAATCTCTCACCGAGAAGATAGTGTCTCCAGATTTTCAAAGAGAATATGATAGCCAATAACTCAAGATCATGAGTTACATAGTTTTTCTCGTGCGGCTTCAGTTGACGGCTAGCATAAGCAATTACTTGGCCTCTTTGCATTAACACTGCGCCAAGGCCTTCTCTAGAAGCATCAGTCCAGACTTTTAGATCCTGGTTGCCATCAATGATGGTTAACACTGGAGCTGTTGTTAATCTTAACTTTAGCTCTTCAAAAGCCTCCTCACTCTTTTCAGTCCATTTGAACTTAGAATGCTTCTTTGTAAGCTTCGTTAAGTGGCCAGATATCTTCGAAAAGTCTTTAACGAACTTCCGATAATAGCTAGCCAGTCCAAGAAAACTGCGAACTTCAGTGGGAGTACTGGGCTGTTTCCAATTTTGAATGGCTGTGATTTTGCTTGGATCCACAGCGATTCCATCTTTCGATACGACATGGCCCAGAAATTTCACTTCATCTTGCCAGAATATACATTTGGAAAACTTTGCTTTCAATACATTCCTTCTGAGGATTTCTAACACTTGTTCCAGATGCTTTTCATGTTCGGCCTTTGATTTAGAGAAGATTAGAATATCATCAATAAAAACCAGAACGAATTTATTCAAAACCCCTCTGAACACTCTATTCATCAGATCGACGAAATAAGCTGGAGCGTTACATAAGCCGAACGGCATTACTAACCACTCGTAGAATAAGTCGGGGCCTCTGAACGCTGTCATTGGAACACACTCTTCGGCAATTCGAAGTTGATGGAAACCTGTAGCTAGGTCCATTCGCGAAAATACTTGTGCTCCATTTAATCGATCCAACAAATCATCTATTCGCGGCAATGGATATTTGTTCTTTATGGTCTGCTTGTTCAAATCACGATAATCCACACATAGACGTAGAGTACCGTCAGATTTTGGGACAAACACCACTGCTGCACCCCAATCAGAGAAACTAGGCCTTATCAGACCTTTCCATACTAGTTGTCTTGTTTGATTGTCTAATTCCTCCTTCTCTTTCAAGGACATTCTTCGAATAGCGTGAACTACCGGCCTTGCATTCGGAATCAAAGCAATCTTGAAATCTATTTCTCTCTGCGGAGGTAAGCGAACAACTTCTTCGAACACATCCGCATAGTTCTTGACAACAGGAATGTCTTTGATGAGGTCAGGAATATTCTCTGTGACTTCAGGGATATTTTCTATTTGGGCTGGAGAAACATTCAAAGCTGCCCAGAAGTCCTTTCTATTAGCATTCTGACCTTCACAGGGAATGGTTATATAATCACCTGATTTAATCTTCGCCTTTACGACCCTCTCGGCGCATTTGACTTCAGCTTCATATTTGGTCAACCAGTCTAACCCCAAGATAAGATCAAACTCTTTGAAATTCATGACGACCGCGATGGTAGGAAACCGATAACGAGAGAAAGAAACCGGCACTCCACAAATCCAACTGAGATCAATGGAACCCCCAACTGGATTCTGGACAGTCATTGGTTCCTTGAGCTTCTTCAAATTCAAATCCAGTTTCTTAGCTGCATCTTTGGAAATGAAGCTTCGTGACGCGCCTGTGTCAAACAGTACTTTAACTGGGATGTCTTTGACAGTTAGCGTGCCTTCTAAAACATCTGGCCTTTCCTGAATAGCTGAGGGCTCAGAAGTTTCTGCCACTTCATTCACTTGAACTATCTCAGTCTTTTTCAACTGCCAGCAATCTTGCTTTACGTGACCAAACTGGTCGCATTGATTGCACCTTTGCTTTCCTTGAAAATCCTTCTTTGCTTTAGATCCACTCTTTCTTTGTTCGTTCCAAGATTTGCAACTTATCGCCAAATGTCCTTTTCTATTGCAGCTTGAGCACGTGGCGGTCATTATTCGTTCGTTCCCAGATTCAGCCCTTTTTCTCTTGGCACTGGGCCTCTTATTGACTTCAGACCTCGTACTGGTTTCAGGAATATCAGTTTCTGACCCTGTTTTGTCACTAGAACAGACTTCTTCTTCGTCGCGCAACATTCCTTTCTTATGGAGATCTTCGTACTGATAAGCCATATAAATCATTTCTGAGAAAGGAAGCTTCACATGCCCCAATACCTTATTCTGGTATTTCCTTTGAAGTCCGTGAATAAATCTCAGATTTTTCCTCTTCGGATTTTGAATTAGATGAGGAGCAAAGTGAGAAAGTTCATTAAATTTCTTATGATATTCGGGAATTGTCATGTCTCCTTGTATCAGATAAGAAAATTCGTCGCATAGTCGCTCTGTCGCTTCGGGAGGAGTAAATCTTTCTAAGAAAATCACTTTGAATCTGTCCCAGGTGATATCACCTTCTGGATTATCCTTAACAACAGAATCCCACCAGAACAAAGCTTCATCTTCCAGTGCCCAGGAGGCCAGTAATCTTTTCTGGTCATCCCTAAGCTTTAATGCTTCGAATATTTTCTCAACCGAACGAATCCAAGCTTGGGTTCTCATAATAGATTCTTCGCCCGAGAACGGCTTTCCACCCAGATTTCTATACTTCATGAATAGAGCTTCAATATCCGGGCTAGTATTACTTCTTCTGTTTCTGGCACTCATTTTCTAGTTCTTCTGCAAATAGCAGATCAAGTGTCAGGTCACAGAAAAGGTATTTTAAAATATAGAGACAAATACTTGAAGTGTAAATGTGTCTATCGAAGTGTATTCATTCTGCTTTACTCATACTAGGATATTGTTGATCCTATCTGTATTGAGTTACCCGTCCTAGAACACTACTGGTTCTATTTCTGACGAGTTCGTTCAAATGTTATATTCCAGAACTAAGCTTAACCAAAGCTCTGATACCACGTTGAGACGACCCGATTTCCCGTTCTCACGGAAACAAGGTTATCTTTGGAATATAACACAGAAACAGATAATAGCAGAACAGAATTAAATAAATACACCAGAATGAACAACAAAATATACTGGATAAAAGTAATCATCAGAGTTACACAGTATACAGGATCTTACTTAGTACAAATACAGTTCAGCTATACATAAATGTCTACAGCGGAAATAAACAAAATATGTACAATAGGAGCTGAACAGCATAAAAAGAAATAAATGATAGAATCCATCTTCAGCTCCAGCTATCCAGAAGAGAACCAGCTAAACCTGAATACAAGGCTGCCCGTGTAGAAAAAGGGGCACCCGAGTTTGAGAGTGAAACAAACTACGAGTCAGTCATGGGACTGGTATGAGAAATCCACTCAACACATATATAATTGGCTAATCACAGGACCACGCCACTTTCGTGGAACGGGTTTACTCCATTGGATTGCCAGTGCTTTAAAACAAATCTTTCTTTTAAACATCGCTATGCTTTTTATAAAAATGAAGCCGTTATAAGACTCAGTTCCCATCACACAATGCAACGCAAACCGGAGGATAGAGTTTTTACCTTATAACGGCCAAAATATGCTTGATACGAATAAAACAAAGGCATTTGATATTATTGCTAGTGTATATATGTTTTGAAAACAATTTCAAATCATAACTATCAATCATAGACGGCATTAATGCCCCATACCACTATGTCGCCATATATAGGTATACAATCAAAACCGCACAATCACGTATTTGGAAATTGGATTTCCGTCATGAACCAAGGCAAAAGATAGTCCTTACCGAATTCGAGACGCTCTAGCCCGCCCCTCAGGAACAGCCGCAACTGCCCCCTGGATCGTCAGGGCCGGTCCACCGATGTGGATTATTATGCCTGAACAATACGTTTCCCCGCCCTTTGGGGCGTAAACGAGCCAACGAATGACTCCATCGGACCCGGATCGTCCGATCAAACCGAGGCGCCTCGCAACAGCAACAACCACATAGGTGAAAAGTATATAAATGTCAGGGCTGGTAGGTCACTGACACCACCCTAGCTAGAAAGAAACGCATGCCCTCCCTGAGGTCCTTCCTCCCGTTTTAGGTTCCTACCGGGGTGTGAGGCTCGCGAATTCACGTTACACACAAAGCTACGCCACACAGGCGGTGCTTTGATCATCACCACAAGACTTTGCTTTTCAACAGAAGCCCTGATCACTGCATCTTAGCATGCCACACAGAATAAATCCTATGTCAGACACACAGTCCATTTACAAGTCCGTTCTGGGTCTGAACGAAACCGGAGGCACTAAATACCTCGCAAACCCTTTGATCAACACGTACGTCTGAACGATCACCACTCATTATCCATATTTCGGGATGCCTCCCAATCAGGACCTCGGTTACCATCCAAACGAGGTGAAGATCTCCGGTCTTCGACCATCGTCTTCATCTTCGAATTTCAATCGTCGGTCGATTATTCGAAATGAGAATTAACTCGGCCTTTTCAAATAATTCACGTATATTCAGAATTTCAAATCGATTTATTTCAATGGTTAAATTATTCAACAACACCAATTGTGTTCTTTAATATAGTTTTCACACCAAACACATTCAACCATCAAACATCACATAAATCAAGCAAATTCAGTTTATTTCCATTCCATATCGCTTACGATATTTTATAACTATTTATCGCTATTTTTATTTATTTTAAAATAGCTAATATATTCAAAACGACGTTTCGGGCCATAACGTGGCCGTGGCGCTGTTTTTCTTCAGATTTGATTTACACATATCTGAAAATCTAACCGTTGGATCTTCACAAAATTTACATCATTAGAAATGTCTTTTCAAAACGAATCCAACGGTTCCAGTTTCGGGAAAATCCGACGGTCGGATCTCCCGGTACAATCGTTTGAAGTTTTGATTTCAAAATACGAACTGCAGCGTCGTTATTCGATTAAATATAATTTTATTTATATATATAAATAAATATAATCGTTTCTGGCGCTGTTTTTCTTCAGATTTGAATTAAACATTCCAGACAATCCAACCGTTGGATTTCTACAAGGTTGGTGCCGTTGGAAAGATTATTCCAAGGCGAACCCGACGGTTGAGGTTTCGGGAAAATCCAATGGTCGGATTTCCCGTACTAGTCGTTTGAAATTACGGTTTCGAAATACGAACTGCACGGCTTCGTTTCGTTTTAATTTTATTTATATTTATATAGTTATATAAATATAGTTCATTCAACGATTTCAATATCGTTTTAACTTCAAAAAATTTTCTAACTCCTTAAATTTTGGAAAAATTTCGCCATAACCTCCCCTGTACCGGGAGCGTCGGGAAATCGCAAATAGCGTCCCGGTCCTTCTAATCTCAAAAAGAAAAAAAAAAGAAAAAGCCAAGCGGCTAGCCAATAGGCTCAAAATCATCACCCAAACAAATCAGTAAATGTGTACCTATTTGTCGGGCACAAAATTTTATTCCTCTTCTCTAGCCCCTTTGCTATAACCTGTTCAAAGAATATTGCATGTACATATATATACAGTTCATATCATTTTTCATTTTCTATTCAACTTCATATTTGATTTCTATTAGGTTTTAAAAACACCATTCATTCTAATGTTACATAAATAGGTGCAAATCATTTCATTAGCTAATTAATGAATATTTCAACTCATATATGTTTATTTTGAACAAGTGGCTATTTTCAACATTTCACATTTCAACGATTTATGCATACAATAAAAATGTGATTTTTATTGTAAAACGATTCATTTCAAAACACTATTTTTCTATATAGTTCACATAGTCGATAAAAGGTGATATTTATTATCAAACAGTTTATTTCAAAATATGAATACCATTCAACACATGAATTTCTAAACAACGAATGAATATCAATTCAACACATGAATGTTTTCAATAGTTTTTATATATCGATAAAAATGTGATTTTTATTATCGAACGATTTATTTCAAAATATGAATACCATTCAACACATGAATTTCTAAACAACGAATGAATATCAATTCAACACATGAATGTTTTCAATAGTTTTTAGATATAGATAAAAATGTGATTTTTATTATCTAACAGTTTATTTCAAAATATGAATACCATTCAACACATGAATTTCTAAACAACGAATGAATATCAATTCAACACACGAATGTTTTCAATAGTTTTTAGATATAGATAAAAATGTGATTTTTATTATCTAACAGTTTATTTCAAAATATGAATACCATTCAACACATGAATTTCTAAACAACGAATGAATATCAATTCAACACACGAATGTTTTCAATATAAGGAATAAATATAGTTTAAGCATATGAAAATAATTCAAACACACAAATATTATTCAAAATTTCGGCAGCATAACGGCAGGGTAGTTACACCGGCACCGTCCCTAGTACGGCTCCTCGCTCTACCTTAAAACCTCGCGGTTTTTGACAATGGGAATCATGCATCTAATTCGCACGCAGGCGGCATGTTTATATTTTTTTTCCATTTCCACAAACTAATCCTATGTGGTTTCAACCAAATATTTTCCAATCACAATTGGGTATTTTTCAACCACAATCAACCAATATCAATCACAAACAATCCCAAACAATCAATCAATTCCAACCAATAAATATCGTCCATGGTTTGTGGACGAGGGGCGTATATATATATATATATATATAGATATTTATATATAGCAGTTCATTTTCAACTCATATATGTTTATTTATAAAAAGAATTTGAAGAGTGAGAAATCCTCACCAATAGCTATCCACTCACACGATTGTTCCTTAATAGAAACTTCGCCTACTTCGCCTTGTTGTTGCTTTCGTTTCCCGTATTCTCTACATAAGTAAAAATCGAATTTTTACCATGCTATTCAATATATATAAAAATATGATTTTTACTTTTGCTTTCACATATAAAAAATATGATTTTTGCTTTCACATATAAAAATATGATTTTTGCTTTCACATATAAAAACATGATTTTTACCTTCGCTTTCACATATAAAAACATGTTTTCTATTTTTGCTTTCACATATAAAAATATGTTTTCTATTTTATAAGTCATTTTTAAAATCAGTTTTTATATTCTTTAAAATTTCTTTAAAATCAAATCAGTTTTTCTCTTTTTTTTTTTTTTTATAAATGCAGTTTTATTTTATTTATTTTTTATTTCAAAAACAGGTTTTTATACTTTTTATAAAATTCAGTTTAATACTTATTAAACAAATCACAGTATTTAAAATCAGAACTTAAAACAAAAATAAAATAAATAAATCAAATTAAAAAAAACTTACAGTGCTTCGAAGAAGGGGGGGGGATGCTGATGTCGGCGGCGGCACTTCTGGGGGGGGGAAATGAAGGCGTCGGAGGAGGTGGGCGTTCGCTGGTTCGAACGGTGGTGTCGCGACTGGATTCGACGGGGGGTGCTCGAGGTGGAGGCGGAGGCTGCGGGGAGGCGGTGAGTGGCTTCGAGATGGGGGGTGGCGGCGTGAGTTCGTCGGCGGCTCGAGGTTGGGGGGGGGCGGCTCCGATTAGATTTAGGTTTTTGGTTTTTTTTTTCTTTTTTTTTTTCTTCTGTTTCGAATTATAACTAACGGGGGGGGGGGGCCAATCAGAAGGGAAAAAGGGGGAGAAAGAGTACCCTTTTTTTTTTTTTTTTTTATTTAATTTAAATTTGCAAAAGGGTTGACTTTCATCCACGACCTCGAAACGGGGCCCACCGCCTGTCGCCCATAGCGTTTCACCCCCATTCCGAACACAATGGGATATGTATCGCAAGCTGGTTTGATCATTACAATCGGTTTCCTTTTGAATTTACATTTAAATCACTATATTGAATTTTAAACGCACATTTCAAATTACCGGGGTCACATACTAACTAGAAAAATTCCAGAAAAATATTTTCTAGTTTCGTATTGACGATTCGGTCCTAACAAAACTAGTTTCGTCGAATTCTGAGACCGTTTGAAAAATGGCCAATTTCCAGTCGATTAAATTCAATAGAAACTGGTCAAACGCGTTTTCTTTTGCCACGCTCACATATTGATTCGAAAAATTATGAAATTTGAAACCTAGCAATAACTTGACACTGCGGACCCAACAAAAGTGGTTTCGTCGAAATCCGAGGTCGTTTGCAAAATGTCCATTTTTAAGGGCCTGAATTCCATAGCGACTATTCAGAATTTTTAACTGGACATATCTTTTGATTCCCGCTATCAAATTCCGATTGGTTAGATTCGTTAGAAAGATATTACCAATAAGATCCTAATGTTTTTGGTCTCACTAAAATCCGGATTGTTTTGCACCCGGTATATTCAATTGAAGTTTGAAATCGAATTATCGAACTACCGCGCCATTTTCAATTCTATATATAATTATAATTAATTATATTCGTTTTCAAATGTCGATTCAAACTCAGTTTTCATCGTCATTAACTAAAATATTTATTTTAAATATTTAAAATCCATTATTTTAGCCAATTTAAAATTTTTAAATTGGTTCAGATTTTCTGGGTCGTTACAATTGGATACCCAGGAGACAAACAGAAAGCCGTAACAGGTATGAGTACTTCAATCCGAACCAGTTGAACTTCTAACCATTCACATTTTTCTATATTGTCACCTCTTACTTACCTTATTTTTCGAAAATTCATTAACGTTATTGATTGAAGATTAAAATCGGATATTGGTTTTCAGTTACAAGTGATTGTCTGTCTACTAATACCATCCGTTATGTTTCTGTAATCTGTACATCTGTATATTTGTAAAATATATAACGTGTACTGAAATATTCAATCTTACAGTGCATACACAAACTCACCTAATTTTGTAAACTTAGCGGTAATCACAGTGTTAAACAAAAAAATCATACGTAAAATAAGATTTTGAAGTACATGTTCTACAAATCCATCAGTATCCAAATAAATAGTCATTTTTTTTCTTTCCATAAGCTATGTTATACAGTTTTGTTGTCTGTACCCGGTTCAGATTACAACCACTAATAATGCAATGGCACTTTCAACTAAATCCTTTAAAAATTCTCGAACATTTTACAAAGTTGTTAAATAGTATGACTTCTGTTTCCATTTACTAAAATTTAATATTCATACATTTGTTTCAATTTTTTTTCTTCAAACAATCACAAAAACAGATATAAAATTACGTGCTAGCAGTAGTCCACAGTTATGCTTCTACTTACTTTACTACTGGTTGGTTACTACTCATGGATCCTATTATTTTTATGTTCGTTAAATACCGAAAATCGATCAAACCAATGACAGGGGAGCGCAGGTGACCACACATGTTCATCTGTCATGTTTGCAGCCCTTGTTCGAACTACTTATACTGACCATCTTTCCGCATATATTTAGTGCATCTTTTAAAATTAAATTAAATACTGTTATTTATCGATCAAAGCACTATTAAATCAATGTTTTCCATTTTTTTAACGTACGCCATGTACTATAAATATTTGAAATTCATGACAATATCTGCTTCCCACTGAGGATAGTTCATGTTTGTCCTTATAACGAGATCATATTTTTTTCAAACTGCAACAGTAAGTAACATGTCTGCTTGCTGATTTTTTTTAAACGTTCTGTGTCAGTTTTAAGGATAATATACATGCATATTACAGTATATTGTTAACTTTTATGCTCAATGTACATGTCAGGCCATTAAGCATGTACATATCCATATGAAATCCTATTCACTAAAAATTTCCATGCTTTTACTGTGCAAACAATGACAACTGTGCATCTGTTCACTAACATGAGCTTAGTTCGTAACAAAAAGTATTATTGTTCATTTTAAAATGTGACTTATGGGTAAAAACAAATATCAAACGACAAATATCAAACGCTATTCAGAATTTTAACCCAGTATGAATTATATGTAACTAGTATTTTTTGTCCTCATATTTCGTCTGCGTATATGTTCTGTAACTTCAACTTATTTCGTAATTTTTTTTTCTGTTTCCGTCATCATGTGGATTGTGTGTTAAAACCAAAATCAAACGGCATGCACATTTTCCGACAATGTGCGTTTTGCATAAACACATATTTTTCGTGTTGTTTCGCTCAACATATAATCAAATTTGTACATGTATGCAACTGATGGGTTAGCCATAGTAAAATTGTGGTTGCAATTCAGTTTCTGTGTTATGGCTCATAAACAATGTCTTCAATTTTCAGGCGTACAAAGGCAGGTTCAGATATTGTTAAACTATTGTGTATTATCCGTTTCGTATGTTTCATTACTTTAATTGTCTTCTTTGCAGATCATCTTAATTGAATTGAGTCAAATTTCAGATGAAAGGAAGTCTGAAAAAGAGGTAAAGACTAGGAGGGACATTTAATACATGCGATACAAATAGATAGCCGTAACAAACAGATCGTACATCTGTACAAGGTTTTGTTTTTTTCCTCAATAATTACATGATCTTATTTCGAATTATTACTTCAAGTATCAAATATTTGCATGTTCACTTTATAAGTCTATTGAATAGTATTTAAAACTATTGCGCACTTACCTATTTCACTGATTGTGATTGATCTTTGTTTCCCGTGCATATGTGTGATGCTTTACTTCCATTTCAGACCTGAACCTTATATACTGTGATGTATGAAATCTCACTTCCATGTAGTGTAAGTACAATTTAATGGTTTAATACTGTTTTCGCATAAAATTTACTACTTAGGGATTGATGTGGTTGATATAATATTTTGACCGACAAGTCGTTGGCTCAGCAATAACAATTATGACAGGCATATAAACAGAAGAAAAAATTGTTACTGCTCTAAATGCAGTGAATAAAAGATTGAAGTAGTAGCACATGAAATTGTTAATTTTGTAATGCTTCAAATGATAGTTAGTTGTCTAATATTGTGACATTTAACCAATTCAAACAAAGAAAATAATGTTTATTTTGTTCTGCCAACAGGAAGAGGCACGCGGTAAGATTTATGCAAACAAATTATCCATATTAAACATGGCAGAAGACAGTTGAATACGTTCAATTGTTTTTACCGCTCACAATCGTTTGTACAAAAATAAATTACACATAATATTTTCTCCTGTTTTTGTTAGTACAACTCTAGCCCATGTAAAAAGAGGTAGAAATCAAAATTTTTATTGCAAATATATCAACAAATTCATGCATCATGGAAAACAGAATAGTACATATACATGATTTATACTCAGTACATTTAAGTCATAACCATTCATTTGTGATTTTCACAAATTTTCTTATTCTGTCCATATTAACTGTGAGTACATCAAACTAATTTTTTTACACGTTCATAGGTTTGTAACCCATTCGCGTCTGTACTTTTTTTTCTCTCCCTTGCTTCTCTTCGCTGCCAACAAAGTATGGAAAATTCCCATCAACAAACAAGTGCAAGAGAAAAGAGAAAAATGTGTATGAACAAGCGCAAAAGGTGGGGATCAACATCGGGTGGACAAAACACAAAGTCAATGCGGAAGCGAAAACAAAGTATGTCAATTATGAACATCTTTTCTCGCAGTTCTTTCCATGTTTATGTATGCAAATAAATCTATTACATTTGTCCTCATTGCAGGGGGAAACAAAATGTGATAAGTGCAAGTAGGACACGTTGCACATCTGTTTGCAACCAAATACCAGAAGGTATGTTGTGTCAACTGGAGTCAATAATCATTTGTTCTGTCGTGCTAAACGTTACGATATTCTTTTAAACCATTACAATTGTCATTTGTAGATCTTCGTGGTACCAATAATGGCGAAGTTAATAATACAAATACGTCTTCCAATAATTCTACAGAAATTATTCATACATATTATTTTTTTAATCCAACTTATGTATGTCATGCACGCTATTTTTTTTACCTCATTTAAAAAAAAATTATGTAGGGAAAATGTTTGAACCATGGGATTTTGGTGGCCCCATGTACACATGCACGCAATGTAACGCATTGGTTTGGTATGAAGAACGAAATAGAAAGTCAAGAAGACCAAGTACTCCACAATTTTCCATTTGTTGTAGGGCTGGTAAGATTCAACTTCCTAAATACAAAAAGTATCCGGACTATTTACAGCATCTACTTGATTACAATGGAGGTCCCGATAGTTCTCATTTTAGACAAAATATACATGTTTACAATTCCATTTTCGCATTTAATTCAATGGGTGGTAGAATAGACAATTCCGTTAACATCGGTCGGGGGCCTTATGTGTTTCACATTCATGGTCAGAATTATCATCAAATTGGTTCTTTGCTACCACCAGATGGGATCGCTAAATTTGCTCAGCTCTACATTTATGATATAGCTAATGAGGTAAACCACAGAATTAGGGCTCCTGGCCTTTCAACATCACTGCCTACAGATTGCGAGATTGTTAGCAATTTAATAGCTATGTTTTATCAATGCAATCCACTTGCTAAAGTCTTCCGCATGGCTAGAGACAGGTTTGAAGTTAGTAGCCTGCGCAATGTTACTTTAAGGTTGTTGGAAAGGAGGGATAGAGATGCCAGACAACACAATTTGCCAACAACCTCAAAGGTTGCAGCTCTGATTATAGGGAATCGTACGAGAAGCGAGGGTTACAGAGACATTGTCATTGAAGAGAAAAGTGGGTTTCTAAAGAGAATTAATGAGAAACACCCGAGTTTCATGGCCATGCAGTATCCAATACTATTTCCGTATGCAGAGGATGGACATAGATTGAACATAACTTACAGGTTTACACGACAAACCGCTGACGATAAGGACGAAATGGTGACAATGCGGGAATATTATGCCTATATACTTCAGTATAGACAGGGAGATGGCAATACTTTGCTTTTCGGTGGAAGATTACTACAACAACTAATTGTTGATGCATATTGCTGTGTGGAGGAGGATAGGTTGAATTGGATTAGAAATAATCAACATACCATTCGATCCGAGGTTTACAAAGGTTTGAAAGATGCAGTTACATCTGGTAATACATCGGCGTTTGTTATTGGTAAAAGAATGGTCTTACCTTCGTCTTTCACAGGGAGTCCTAGATATATGGTTCAAAATTATCCAGATGCAATAGCAATTTGTAGATGGGCTGATCCTCCGGATTATTTCATAATGTTCATATGTAATCCTAAGTGGCCGGAGATTAGTGAGTGTTTAAAACACATTGACGGGCAGAGGCCGGAAGATAGACCTGATGTCATCTCACGTGTGTTTCACATAAAGCTGGAAGAGTTGATGCAAGATATTAAATGTAAAAAACATTTTGGGAAAATAAATGCAGGTATAATAACTAACATTATATACTTTTCTTTATTTTTCCACCCTATAACCGTTAGTAACAATTTATTTTTTAATGCCCTCATGCAGCACTATATACAATTGAATTTCAAAAACGTGGCTAGCCTCATGCACATATATTGATGTTTGTGAATGTTGATGCAAAACCTAAGAGCACAACTTTTGTAGACAAGGTGGTTAGTGCTGAATTTCCAAGCTTTGAATCAGATCCTGTTGCATATAATTTCATTACGCAATATATGGTTCACAGTCCATGTGGGGAGCACAATCCTTAAAGTCAATGTATGGTTAACGGCAAGTGCTCAAAAGATTTTCCTAAAACTTCAATTCTGACACCTATTTCAATTCTAAAGGTTTCCCAAAGTATAGAAGACGTGATAACGGTGCTTCAGTCACAACAACGAATGGAATTGTTCTAAATAACTGTTGGGTGGTTCCACATAATGTTGATTTAGTCGTCAAGTACCAAGCACATATAAATATTGAAATATGCAATAGAGCAAAGTCAGTCAAGTATTTATTTAAATACATCAATAAAGGTCATGATAGAGCCACTGTGGTAATAGAGGAGAATAATGCAACAAAGCAGCAGTTTTACAGGCGGGTTGATGAAATCAAAACATATATAGATTGTCGCTACATTTCGGCTTCCGAAGCAAGCCGGAGAATTTTCAAGTTTGATATTCATTATCGAAAACCTTCGGTTGAACGTCTACAATTTCATTTACCCGAAGTGCAAAATGTAGTTTTTCATGATAACGATAATTTCCCTCAATTACATTGTCGTAGTGCTATAAAGAACACTATTTTCACAGAGTGGATGGAAACAAATAAAGTTAGTGAAGAGGCAAGAGCATTGACTTACGTCGATTTTCCGACTAAATGGGTTTGGCAGAAAACATTAAATAAGTGGACACCAAGGAAAAAAAGGGGACACAATTGGACGAGTATATTTTGCGCACCCAACATGTGGTGAAAGATTTTACCTGAGGTTGCTGCTAAACATTGTGAAAGGATCTACCTACTATGAAGACATTAGAACATTTAATTCAACCGTATACGACACTTTCAAATTTGCATGCGTCGCTCGCGGCTTACTTGAAGACGATAATGAATGGAACATAGCTTTAAATGAGGCAGCATAGTGGGCATCAACATCCTCACTACGGGAAATGTTTGCTACGTTGCTACTTTATTGTGAGGTGTCCGAACCATTACAGCTTTGGAATGGAAATTGGAAGATGTTGTCTGATGATATTGAATGGCATTTTGGACATATTTACGATAGTGAAATTGATGTGGTAGCCGAAGGTCGACTACAGCAGCAAACTTCGGTTGAGTTGGAAAAGGTGATGAGAAGAAGTGGTAGGTCACTAAAAGAGTTTAATTTCACCACCCCATCCAACCTGAATTCAATTTTTAATTTGGATGCCGCTGTAGTTAGGGAAGAACAAATTTATGACTGTCATATGTTGGAACTGGAGTCCAAAAGATTGATACCATGTTTAAACATCGAACAACATCGTGTTTTTGATGTCATTTGTGCTTCTATAGAAGGGAATAAGGGTGGCTTTTTCTTCGGGTATGGCAGTGGTGGTCCCGGTAAGACTTTTTTGTGGAAAACCATTATCACGTTCTTCCGATCAAGTGGAAAAATTGTTTTGGCTGTTGCATCCTCCGGAATAGCTTCATTGCTCTTACCTGGAGGCCGCACCGCACACTCAAAGTTCAAAATTCCATTGTCGTTGGATGAAAATTCAACATGCAATATATCAAAACAGTCCAGTTTACGGAAATTAATAAAATCTGCAGATTTAATCATTTGGGATGAAGCACCAATGATGCATCGTAACGCGCTAGAGGCTTCTGAGAAAAGTTTACAAGATATAATGACACCGACAAATGTGCAAGGAAGATGTAAACCATTCGGAGGGAAGACTGTATTACTTTGAGGTGATTTTCGTCAAACTCTTCCAGTTGTTGAAAAAGGAACAAGAGAGATAGTGGTCTCTGTTTCTATTAGTAATTCATATTTATGGTCATTGTGTCAGGACTTTTTCCTAACATGTAACATGAGAATTAAAAATGCAACATCTGATGCATGCAATATTGTCCAAAGTTGAAATTTTTGCAAAATGGGTTTTAAACATGGGTGATGGGAACATAAGTACGGTTCCAACAGATTCCGATGATGATCCTTCATGGATTAAGATTCCCGATGAATATTTGTTTGAACCAGGAGATGATGGGATGAAGAAAATTGTTAACGCTGTATATCCTCATCTGGATATTAATTTACAGCATAAAGACTATTTACAAAAGCGGTGCTTACTAGCTACAACGAATGAGTTCGTAGAAGAAATTAATTTATATGTACTGTCTAAAATAAGTGGTGAAATGAAAACGTATTTAAGTGCGGATTCCATTAGTTCTTCGTGTAAAATCTTAGACGATCATCAATTTCTTTATCCTCCTGAATTCTTGAACTCATTGAAAGTATCCGGACTACCTAACCATAACTTAGTGTTAAATGTAGGAGTACCTATTATGCTGCCACATAATCTGAACCAAAGTTTAGGCGTATGCAACGGAACTAGATTAGTTGTGAGTCGCCTTGCTGAAAGGGTTCTAGAAGCGGAAATCATTACAGGAAATAATATTGGTACAAAAGTTCTAATTTCTCGAATTGTTCTCACGTCTTCCGATACAAAATGGCCTTTTGTGCTTCGTAGAAGACAATTTCCTATAAAGGTCTGCTTCTCCATGACTATAAATAAAAGTCAAGGACAAACATTAGAAAATGTTGGGATATATTTACCCCGTCCTGTTTTCAGCCACGGACAACTGTATGTGGCAATTTCATGAACAACTTCATTTGATGGTATCAAATTTCTACTAGGGCAGTCCGAAGATGGAATTCAAGGTTTGACCAAAAATATTGTATACAAGGAAGTGTTCAACGGATTATGCGGTAAAATAACAAAAACATGATTAATTTATATAACCATTTTGAAAACTGAAAAAACATTATGACCATTAATAAAAAAATTTTACAGGATGAAGGAATTATTGATGCACGTACAAGTATATTTCATCACAAAAAAAATACATGCTAAACTTCCGTTTACTATCGTCCCACTGTATTACTGCTTTACTGACATTTTTTTTGTTTACAGCATACGCGTTTCTCCCCTGTGGTCCAACTGGATAATCAGACCACTGTACATATAGAATCAATTTACATATTATGGTTTTTAATTTATTTATTATTTTGTACAATTATCTGTCTGTAAACATGTATCAATTTACAATTCGTTGATTTTGTACAATTACCTATATTCGTTATACTGTGCAGAAAAATTCATTTTATTTACGTTGCGTTCATACCAATATTCAATTACCATTCTTTGTTATATTCTTCATTCTGGGTTGCTAAAAGGTGTGTGGTCTCCGCTACCTGTCGTTGTTTAACAACCATACATAATGTAGTGCTCGCAAATGATCTCCGCTAAGAATTTATATCAACAGACATTATTGTAACAACCCGTAAAATCTGGGCCAGTTTAAAATTTTAATTTTGGCAATTATAGCGAATTTTGATTATTTAAAATGAATTATTTTAAATAATATCGACGAAAATTTATTTTGAATATAATTCGAACGTATATATTTATACGCGTCGTCGTTAGAATATAAATATTTATATATAATTATAAATAGGAATTGAAAATGGCGCGGTAGTTCGATAATTCGATTTCAAACTTCAATTGAATGTACCGGGTGCAAAACAATCCGGATTGTAGTGAAACCAAAAACATTAGGATCTAATTGTGAATATCTTTCCAACGAATCCGAAAAATCAAGATTTCATATCAGGAATCAAAAGATATGTCCAGTTGAAAATTCTGAATAGTCGCTATGGAATTCAGGCCCTTAAAAATGGACATTTTGCAAACGACCTCGGATTTCGACGAAACTAGTTTTGTTGGGTCCGGGATGTAAAGTTATTGCTAGGTTTCAAGTTTCATAATTTTTCGAATCAATATGTGAGCGTGGCAAAGGAAAACGCGTTTGACCAGTTTCAGTTGATTTCAATCGACTGGAAAATGGCCATTTTTCCAACGGTCTCAGAATTCGACGAAACTAGTTTTGTTAGGACCGTATCGTCAATACGAAGCTATAAAATATTTTCTGGAATTTTTCTACTTAGTATGTGACCCCGGTAATTTGAAATGTACGTTTAAAATTCAATATAATGATTTAAAGGTAAATTAAAAGGAAACTGATTCAAACGATCAAATCAACTTGCGGTACATATCCCATTGTGTTCGGAATGGGGGTAAAACGCTATGGGCGGCAGGCGGTGGACCTCGTTTTGAGGTCGTATGTGAAAGTCAACTTTTTAATAATTAAATAAAAAAAAAAAAAAAATTCCCTTTATCTCTCTGGCCCCCCCCCCAATTCATACTTCAGACCGAATAAAAAAAAAAAAAAAAAAAAAGAGGAAAAAAAAAACCCAAAGAACCCTAAATCGCTCCACCCAAACCCGTCGCCCCATCGTACGCCATCGCCAATAGCGATCCGTGCCACCGCAGTTCTCCCCTGCCGCCGACGCCCGCCTACTCCGCTCCCCTCTTCTAGAGATCGACGCCCACGAAAACCCCCGAAACCGCGACCCCCAATCCCCAAATCCGCCACCGCACCCACAACCACACCTCCTCCGATCCTCCACCAAGCTCCGACGCCGAGCACAGCACCCCCTCCCCTTCGCTGAAACCAATGTAAGCATTTTAATTCGGTTTTTATTTATTTAATGATATGAAGATGTAGGTCTTAATTATATAAAATATATAGTTTTTAATTTTATAAAGCTATGAATTTTATATAGGAACTAGATTTATAAAGATCGATTTTTTTTTTTAAAATATAAAAGATTTGATTTTAACAAATAGAAAAGTTTTGATTTTTTTTATTTATTTATTTGAAAGATAAGATTTAAAAACAAATTTTAAAAATGATTTTAAAACTGTTTTTTTTTAATGATTTCAAAACTGAATTTTAAAAGAATAAAAAACCTGATTATTGAAAAGTTTAAAACTGACTTTAAATAGGAAAAGATTTGATCTTTAAATTGGAAGAGACGGAATTTTTATTAAGAAGTAAAAATAGGATTTTTATATATTGAACTTCCAAGTAAAAATAGAATTTTTATATATTGAACTTCGATAGAAAAATAGAATTTTTATATATTGAACTTCGATAGAAAAATACAATTTTTATATATTGAACTTCGATAGAAAAATAGAATTTTTATATATTGAACTTCGATAGAAAAATAGAATTTTTATATATTGAACTTCGATAGAAAAATAGAATTTTTATATATTGAACTTCGATAGAAAAATAGAATTTTTATATATTGAACTTCGGTAGAAAAATATGATTTTTATATATTGAACATCGAAGTAAAAATTCGATTTTTATATATTGAACATCGAAGTAAAAATTCGATTTTTATATATTGAACTTTGAACTAAAAATTCGATTTTTATATATTGAACTTTGAACAAAAAATTCGATTTTTATATATTGAATAGCATAGTAAAAATTCAATTTTTACATATGTAGAGAATACGGGCAATGAAAGTGAAGAAAGGCGATAACGACGAAGACTTCTGCAAAAGAAGTGCCGTGGAGCTAGGATAGCTATAGGTGAGAATTTCTCACCTTTCTATTTCTTTTCTAGTTATATATATATACTAGGATGCAGACGGTGCTTAGTAGCACCCGACACAATCGTCCACAGACCATGGACTTGTTTGTTTGATTGATTGGTGATTGATTGCGATATTGGTTTGAATGTGATTTGTGGTATGAAAAATCGAATCGATGAATTGGTTAGGATTAGACGTGCGCCGTT
Organism: Allium sativum; assembly: GCA_030737875.1. Lineage (NCBI taxonomy): Eukaryota > Viridiplantae > Streptophyta > Magnoliopsida > Asparagales > Amaryllidaceae > Allium > Allium sativum. Next base: position 1,047,654,178 of record CM060916.1, on the reverse strand, counting down.
ATAAGGCGAAGGAGTAAGGCTAGGTTAGACCCTTACTCCAAATTTTGTGGTTTGCATAACGAAAGTGAATTTGATTGATGTGTGAATGGCGTGGGCCTTCACTAGACCGGGGATTAGGCTAGGCCTCGTCCCGTTTCTAGTATCGTGCCGTTATGCCGCCGAAATTTTCTAAAATATGTTAGAAAAATAAAAATGTCATTTATTGAATAAATGAACTGAAAAGAAAATTCATGTGTTGGAATAAATATTTTATCGTTAAAAATATAGTTTTTAACGTGAATGTGAATAAAATAAAATATTCATTTACAAACCAGACGGTTTGTTTATGTACACTGATTTGACTGATATGGATTGGGACGATAAATTTTACACATCGCCCAACTGCACAAATAAAATCTGTGTTTGATTGTTTGAAACCCTACACGGGTGTTAGGATGAAATTTGAAGTTCACTCATCCTGATTGATTAAATATGTCGATCGATTGATTGACATGCTGTTATAAGCGTTAGATATCTTTATTGGATGCTTATACAGTGTAGTTTACTTTGGTTGATGGTTGATTATTTTTCAATGCTATTATATACATGTGTTGTATGAAAATCCATATAATTAATTTTATATGGTAATTGATTGGGCCTCATTCCAGTTTAGAAATAGAAATATTTGAAATAGAAATATTTGAAATAGAATATTTGAAAATAGAAATTTATGAAGCCGTGTTGATTAGATTGACGCCATTTTGACGTGAACGATATTTATATCAATTTTAAACGATTTCGAAATGAATTGAATTGAAAACGATTTCGAAGTGAATTGAATTGAAAACGATTTCGAAGTGAATTGAATTGAAAACGATTTCGAAATGAATTGAATTGAAAACGATTTCGAAATGAATTGAATTGAAAACGATTTCGAAATGAATTGAATTGAAAACGATTTCGAAGTGAATTGAATTGAAAACGATTTCGAAATGAATTGAATTGAAAACGATTTCGAAATGAATTGAATTGAAAACGATTTCGAAATGAATTGAATTGAAAACGATTTCGAAGTGAATTGAATTGAAAACGATTTCGAAATGAATTGAATTGAAAACGATTTCGAAATGAATTGAATTGAAAACGATTTCGAAATGAATTGAATTGAAAACGATTTCGAAGTGAATTGAATTGAAAACGATTTCGAAATGAATTGAATTGAAAACGAATTGAAATGAATTCAAATTGAATTGAAATTTGAATTGAATAGAAATGAATTTTGAAACGAATTTATAAAGAAGAATTCAATTTTGATTTGAATTGAAAAGGAAGTTGAAATTGATTTTGAAACGAATTTAAAACTATTTATATAATTCGTTTTAAATAGAAATCGACGAAATATATTATATATATATTATATATATAATAAAATGGCCTGAATAGAACGCGCCGCGCCGCGGCAGTTCGCGAATTTCGACCATTTATTTCAAACGGACATTACGGGAGATCCGACCGTCGGATTCTCCTAAAACCGGAACCGTTGGGTTCGTATCGAAAAGAGCTTTCTAACGAATATTAGAAATTTGAAATCTAACGGTTGGATTTGGAATTATGTCCAAATCAAATTCGAAAAAGGTCGCTGTAAGTGCAGTTCGATGGCCATTGATGGAAATCGACTGTACGGGCCTTGATAAAATTATTAAAAATAGTAATAATTTGTGTAAAATCATAAGAAATGATTTAGAAAGAATTGGGATGAAAAACTCCCTATTTGAAAAGATAAAAATAGATTTTTATCGAAATGAACTAGTTTTGAACTAGAATTATAATTCTATTTATTTTTAAATAAATTGGATTTGAAAAGGGTTTTAAAAATAACCAAAATTTCCAATGATTGCATTGGAGTGGATTTGAATCGAAATTGTCTTCGGAATATTTCGATGTTGGAATTCGTGATTATACAGATGTTGTTATGGAAATTTGAAAGATATATTTATATCGTTATTTCCAATACGACATTTGTTAATCGTAGAATTTGATATTGAATATAAGCCGATATATTTTCTATTCAGAGCCTTATATTGAATATCAAATGTGATTTGGGTTTGTCGTGAATGGTGTCTTCACTAACACTGTTCTTGAACCCAGTTGAGAAAAGATTAAATCTTTTTATTTAGATTTAATGAAGTGTACCAATTAAATAATATTTAATTGGAATTGAATCGATATTGATTTTTGGGTTTATCGTGGACAGTGTTTTAAATAACACTAGTTCTTTAACCCGATCATTAATGAAAGGCGATTTTGGGTTGTAGTGAACGGTATCTTCAATAATACAGTTCTTAGACCTAAAGGAGTTAAGAAAATCAGAAACTAACTGGAGATTAGTTAAGTTGAATAGTTTCCGAGGTATTGATCTGATGTTGGTTTCGGCCTTCGGGATTAATACTTAGGGAATTGCTCACTTGCTAATTTACAATTAGGGACTGATTGAAATGTGATGTGGTTTTGGGTTTATCGTGAACCGTGTTTTAAATGACACCGATTCTTTAACCCAGTCACAGATTAAAACTAAGTGGAGTTTTAATGAATCTTTAATTAGATTGAAATAATCGAAATGGAGTATCACCAGTTTTGCTCCAGGCGATAGTTAAATCTTTAATTAGATTTGAACGTGAAATGGTAATTGAATTTACCGATAACACTGTGGTGTTAGATATGAAGTATTACCAGTTTTACTTCATGGGATAAATAGGTTGGGATTGGGAAATTAAAACCAATGATTACTTCGGTAAGGTTCGTTAATCTCGACTAGTTGAATCGAAATTCAAAAGAAGAATAAATTCAAGAAATTTATCTTGGATAAAATTTATGGGAACTTTTCCCTGGGAATGTGAAATTTAGAAACTAACTGTCGGTTGGCCAAGCAGAATGGTTTTCTGGATATTGATCTGATGTTGGTTTCGGCCTTCGGGGTTAATATTTGGGGAATTATTCTCTTGATTAATTTACGGTTAGTGACTAATGAATTGGAATGAGGCGTATGTTGTGTTTGTGTAACACTTTTATAAAATATACGCGAGTTATTCGGAAAGACCGGGTTTATCCCATTCTGAATAACTGATACGACGATAAGTCGAAGATGAAGACGATGGTCGAAGACCGGAGGTCTTCACGTCGTTTGGGTGATAACTGATGATCTTGATTGGGCTGTACACCCAAGAAGATGGAAACAGTTGGGGATCGTCCAGACGTACTTGGAGATCGATGGATATGCGGGGTACTAGGTGCCTCTGGTTTCGTTCAGACCCAGAACGGACTTGTAAATGGACTGTGTGTCTGACATCGGATTTCATTCTGTGTGACTGATATCGGTTGCATAGGATGGTTTGCCTGTGTGGCATGCTAAGATGCAAATGATCAAGGCTTCTGTTGAAAAGCAAAGTCTTGTGGTGATGATCAAAGCACGGCCTTTGTGGCGTAGCTTTGTGTAACGTTTACCTCGCGTGTTTCACACCAGGTATGAACCAAAAACGGGAGACGGACCTCAGGGAGGGCATGCGTTTCTTTCTAGTTAGAAGTGGCGTCAGTGGTTTTACACGCCCTGACGAGTTTGACTTATGTGGTTGTTGCTGTTGCGAGGCGCCTCGGATTGATCGGTCGTTCTCGAACCGATGGAGCCATTCGTTGGCTTGTTTACGCCCCAAAGGGCGGGGAAACGCAGTGTTCAGGCATTTTAATCCACATCGGTGGACCGGCCCTGACGATCCAAAGGCTTGACAGAGTACTTGCCTGAGGCTCGGACTAGACAGTCTCGAATCGGTTGAGGACTATCTTTTGCCTCGGTTCATAGACGGAAATCCAATTTCCAAATACGTGACATTTGCGGTTTTATTTGTAAACCTATATATGGCGACATGATATATGGTACCCATGCCGCCTATGATTGATACTTATGATTTGAAGTGCTTTATACACTATGCACTTATTATGGTATCAAATGATTTGTTTTAAACGTATCAAGCATTCTTTGGCTGTTATAAGGGAAAACCCTATCCTCGACTGCGTTGCATTGTGTGATGGGACCTGGGTCTTATAACAGCTTCATTTTTTCTTTATTTAGCATTGCGCTGTTGGTTTTATGCACTGGTATTCTTGGGAGGAAACCCGTTCCGTGTTATACGGCGTGGTCCCTTGATTTACCTAATGTTTTAAAATAAAGATTAATAACTGTTTTAGTTCTCACACCAGTCACATGACTGACCTGGAGTTTATTGTTTTAACCTAAACTCTGGGTGCCCTATTTTGACACGGGCAGCTAGTAGTTTTGGTTTTGCAGATTTATATTCACAGGATCCTGGTTTACAGCTGGAACGATATCCGGAAAGCTTTGTATCCGTATATCTCTTCTAGTTGTGTATTGTATTATTTTCCGCTGCTATGTATTTAAATGTAATTTAAATCTCTGATATTTCTGTGTAATATTCATTTATACTCTGTATATTCTTGTAATCTGGTGCATTGTTGTAATATACAGTGAAATGTTCTTCTGTATGCGTCCTGTTTTGTCGTGTTCTCAAACGATAGGGCGTTTCGAACGGTCTGGGTCGGTTTAGCGACTGATTCGGACCGAGCGAGATTCTTTGCCGTTACAGTTGGTATCAGAGCTTTGGTTTACAAAGCTAGAGAACAAGGCACATTAGAAACATACGAAAGAATTCATCAGATATTGGATTAGCAATATCCAATTAGAAGGACTCGTTAGAGATGGGATCAGTAGTATCCTAGAACGAGTGTGAAGAGTATATTTTTCAAATGAAAACAATTTTTGTTTTGAAAATTTAATTCAATTATTCGTATTTGATTATCTATTTATATTGAGTTGGACAATCCAGTATATATAGATTTTGCGTATACGTTTGATCCACGTGTATTCGAGGTTTTAATATATCGGATAGATATGGAATCACACTCTAGTCGCCCGGAGATGATACTGATGATTGAGATCTCATCATCAGTGTTTATGTTCGTGTTTCGAAGGTGTGATTTTCTATATATTTCCATTAGGCTGGTGTGAGAACCAAAACTTATATATAGCTAGAATACATTGTTGTGAATTGGCATCAAAAACATGATTTTCGTATATGTATCAAAATTATGAATTTGAAACTCTAATTCACTAATTGATTGATGTTTGTGTTGTTTGTTTATTTGTTTGATAATTTTGAACCATTATGCCTATTTGAACCAAATATTGAATTATATTGAAAATTGGTTGCATTTGCTTGCATATACATATATATCATTGAACAGGTCATAGCAAGGAGGCTAGAGCAGAGAATAAAATTTGTTTGCCCGACAAATAGGTACATGTTTACTACATAATTTCCTGTTTTGTTTGGGTGATGATGATTTTGTGAGCCTATTGGCTAGCCGCTTGGCTTTTTCTTTTTCTTTTTGAGATCTGAAGGACCGGGGAAGCTATTTGAAATTCCCCGATGCTCCCGGTGCAGGGGAGGTTATGGCGAAATTTTTCAAAAATTTAGGGTGTTAGCCAAATTTTTGAAATTTTGAAAATTCTCAGAAACTGAAAAGTTGGAGAATGAAAGCCAGATCGAGCGTAGAGTTGAATTATCAAACCACTTTCGACTTTGTTCCTTTTCGGGGACGAAAAGTTTTAAGTGGGGGAGATTGTAACAACCCGTAAAATCTGGGCCAGTTTAAAATTTTTATTTTGGCAATTATAGCGAATTTTGATTATTTAAAATGAATTATTTTAAATAATATCGACGAAAATTTATTTTGAATATAATTCGAACGTATATATTTATACGCGTCGTCGTTAGAATATAAATATTTATATATAATTATAAATAGGAATTGAAAATGGCGCGGTAGTTCGATAATTCGATTTCAAACTTCAATTGAATGTACCGGGTGCAAAACAATCCGGATTGTAGTGAAACCAAAAACATTAGGATCTAATTGTGAATATCTTTCCAACGAATCCGAAAAATCAAGATTTCATATCAGGAATCAAAAGATATGTCCAGTTGAAAATTCTGAATAGTCGCTATGGAATTCAGGCCCTTAAAAATGGACATTTTGCAAACGACCTCGGATTTCGACGAAACTAGTTTTGTTGGGTCCGGGATGTAAAGTTATTGCTAGGTTTCAAGTTTCATAATTTTTCGAATCAATATGTGAGCGTGGCAAAGGAAAACGCGTTTGACCAGTTTCAGTTGATTTCAATCGACTGGAAAATGGCCATTTTTCCAACGGTCTCAGAATTCGACGAAACTAGTTTTGTTAGGACCGTATCGTCAATACGAAGCTATAAAATATTTTCTGGAATTTTTCTACTTAGTATGTGACCCCGGTAATTTGAAATGTACGTTTAAAATTCAATATAATGATTTAAAGGTAAATTAAAAGGAAACTGATTCAAACGATCAAATCAACTTGCGGTACATATCCCATTGTGTTCGGAATGGGGGTAAAACGCTATGGGCGGCAGGCGGTGGACCTCGTTTTGAGGTCGTATGTGAAAGTCAACTTTTTAATAATTAAATAAAAAAAAAAAATTCCCTTTATCTCTCTGGCCCCCCCCCAATTCATACTTCAGACCGAATAAAAAAAAAAAAAAAAAAAGAGGAAAAAAAAAAACCCAAAGAACCCTAAATCGCTCCACCCAAACCCGTCGCCCCATCGTACGCCATCGCCAATAGCGATCCGTGCCACCGCAGTTCTCCCCTGCCGCCGACGCCCGCCTACTCCGCTCCCCTCTTCTAGAGATCGACGCCCACGAAAACCCCCGAAACCGCGACCCCCAATCCCCAAATCCGCCACCGCACCCACAACCACACCTCCTCCGATCCTCCACCAAGCTCCGACGCCGAGCACAGCACCCCCTCCCCTTCGCTGAAACCAATGTAAGCATTTTAATTCGGTTTTTATTTATTTAATGATATGAAGATGTAGGTCTTAATTATATAAAATATATAGTTTTTAATTTTATAAAGCTATGAATTTTATATAGGAACTAGATTTATAAAGATCGATTTTTTTTTTTTAAAATATAAAAGATTTGATTTTAACAAATAGAAAAGTTTTGATTTTTTTTATTTATTTATTTGAAAGATAAGATTTAAAAACAAATTTTAAAAATGATTTTAAAACTGTTTTTTTTTAATGATTTCAAAACTGAATTTTAAAAGAATAAAAAACCTGATTATTGAAAAGTTTAAAACTGACTTTAAATAGGAAAAGATTTGATCTTTAAATTGGAAGAGACGGAATTTATATTAAGAAGTAAAAATAGGATTTTTATATATTGAACTTCCAAGTAAAAATAGAATTTTTATATATTGAACTTCGATAGAAAAATAGAATTTTTATATATTGAACTTCGATAGAAAAATAGAATTTTTATATATTGAACTTCGATAGAAAAATAGAATTTTTATATATTGAACTTCGATAGAAAAATAGAATTTTTATATATTGAACTTCGATAGAAAAATAGAATTTTTATATATTGAACTTCGGTAGAAAAATATGATTTTTATATATTGAACATCGAAGTAAAAATTCGATTTTTATATATTGAACATCGAAGTAAAAATTCGATTTTTATATATTGAACTTTGAACTAAAAATTCGATTTTTATATATTGAACTTTGAACAAAAAATTCGATTTTTATATATTGAATAGCATAGTAAAAATTCAATTTTTACATATGTAGAGAATACGGGCAATGAAAGTGAAGAAAGGCGATAACGACGAAGACTTCTGCAAAAGAAGTGCCGTGGAGCTAGGATAGCTATAGGTGAGAATTTCTCACCTTTCTATTTCTTTTCTAGTTATATATATATACTAGGATGCAGACGGTGCTTAGTAGCACCCGACACAATCGTCCACAGACCATGGACTTGTTTGTTTGATTGATTGGTGATTGATTGCGATATTGGTTTGAATGTGATTTGTGGTATGAAAAATCGAATCGATGAATTGGTTAGGATTAGACGTGCGCCGTTATAAGGCGAAGGAGTAAGGCTAGGTTAGACCCTTACTCCAAATTTTGTGGTTTGCATAACGAAAGTGAATTTGATTGATGTGTGAATGGCGTGGGCCTTCACTAGACCGGGGATTAGGCTAGGCCTCGTCCCGTTTCTTGTATCGTGCCGTTATGCCGCCGAAATTTTCTAAAATATGTTAGAAAAATAAAAATGTCATTTATTGAATAAATGAACTGAAAAGAAAATTCATGTGTTGGAATAAATATTTTATCGTTAAAAATATAGTTTTTAACGTGAATGTGAATAAAATAAAATATTCATTTACAAACCAGACGGTTTGTTTATGTACACTGATTTGACTGATATGGATTGGGACGATAAATTTTACACATCGCCCAACTGCACAAATAAAATCTGTGTTTGATTGTTTGAAACCCTACACGGGTGTTAGGATGAAATTTGAAGTTCACTCATCCTGATTGATTAAATATGCCGATCGATTGATTGACATGCTGTTATAAGCGTTAGATATCTTTATTGGATGCTTATACAGTGTAGTGCACTTTGGTTGATGGTTGATTATTTTTCAATGCTATTATATACATGTGTTGTATGAAAATCCATATAATTAATTTTATATGGTAATTGATTGGGCCTCATTCCAGTTTAGAAATAGAAATATTTGAAATAGAAATATTTGAAATAGAATATTTGAAAATAGAAATTTATGAAGCCGTGTTGATTAGATTGACGCCATTTTGACGTGAACGATATTTATATCAATTTTAAACGATTTCGAAATGAATTGAATTGAAAACGATTTCGAAGTGAATTGAATTGAAAACGATTTCGAAGTGAATTGAATTGAAAACGATTTCGAAATGAATTGAATTGAAAACGATTTCGAAATGAATTGAATTGAAAACGATTTCGAAATGAATTGAATTGAAAACGATTTCGAAGTGAATTGAATTGAAAACGATTTCGAAATGAATTGAATTGAAAACGATTTCGAAATGAATTGAATTGAAAACGATTTCGAAATGAATTGAATTGAAAACGATTTCGAAGTGAATTGAATTGAAAACGATTTCGAAATGAATTGAATTGAAAACGATTTCGAAATGAATTGAATTGAAAACGATTTCGAAATGAATTGAATTGAAAACGATTTCGAAGTGAATTGAATTGAAAACGATTTCGAAATGAATTGAATTGAAAACGAATTGAAATGAATTCAAATTGAATTGAAATTTGAATTGAATAGAAATGAATTTTGAAACGAATTTATAAAGAAGAATTCAATTTTGATTTGAATTGAAAAGGAAGTTGAAATTGATTTTGAAACGAATTTAAAACTATTTATATAATTCGTTTTAAATAGAAATCGACGAAATATATTATATATATATTATATATATAATAAAATGGCCTGAATAGAACGCGCCGCGCCGCGGCAGTTCGCGAATTTCGACCATTTATTTCAAACGGACATTACGGGAGATCCGACCGTCGGATTCTCCTAAAACCGGAACCGTTGGGTTCGTATCGAAAAGAGCTTTCTAACGAATATTAGAAATTTGAAATCTAACGGTTGGATTTGGAATTATGTCCAAATCAAATTCGAAAAAGGTCGCTGTAAGTGCAGTTCGATGGCCATTGATGGAAATCGACTGTACGGGCCTTGATAAAATTATTAAAAATAGTAATAATTTGTGTAAAATCATAAGAAATGATTTAGAAAGAATTGGGATGAAAAACTCCCTATTTGAAAAGATAAAAATAGATTTTTATCGAAATGAACTAGTTTTGAACTAGAATTATAATTCTATTTATTTTTAAATAAATTGGATTTGAAAAGGGTTTTAAAAATAACCAAAATTTCCAATGATTGCATTGGAGTGGATTTGAATCGAAATTGTCTTCGGAATATTTCGATGTTGGAATTCGTGATTATACAGATGTTGTTATGGAAATTTGAAAGATATATTTATATCGTTATTTCCAATACGACATTTGTTAATCGTAGAATTTGATATTGAATATAAGCCGATATATTTTCTATTCAGAGCCTTATATTGAATATCAAATGTGATTTGGGTTTGTCGTGAATGGTGTCTTCACTAACACTGTTCTTGAACCCAGTTGAGAAAAGATTAAATCTTTTTATTTAGATTTAATGAAGTGTACCAATTAAATAATATTTAATTGGAATTGAATCGATATTGATTTTTGGGTTTATCGTGGACAGTGTTTTAAATAACACTAGTTCTTTAACCCGATCATTAATGAAAGGCGATTTTGGGTTGTAGTGAACGGTATCTTCAATAATACAGTTCTTAGACCTAAAGGAGTTAAGAAAATCAGAAACTAACTGGAGATTAGTTAAGTTGAATAGTTTCCGAGGTATTGATCTGATGTTGGTTTCGGCCTTCGGGATTAATACTTAGGGAATTGCTCACTTGCTAATTTACAATTAGGGACTGATTGAAATGTGATGTGGTTTTGGGTTTATCGTGAACCGTGTTTTAAATGACACCGATTCTTTAACCCAGTCACAGATTAAAACTAAGTGGAGTTTTAATGAATCTTTAATTAGATTGAAATAATCGAAATGGAGTATCACCAGTTTTGCTCCAGGCGATAGTTAAATCTTTAATTAGATTTGAACGTGAAATGGTAATTGAATTTACCGATAACACTGTGGTGTTAGATATGAAGTATTACCAGTTTTACTTCATGGGATAAATAGGTTGGGATTGGGAAATTAAAACCAATGATTACTTCGGTAAGGTTCGTTAATCTCGACTAGTTGAATCGAAATTCAAAAGAAGAATAAATTCAAGAAATTTATCTTGGATAAAATTTATGGGAACTTTTCCCTGGGAATGTGAAATTTAGAAACTAACTGTCGGTTGGCCAAGCAGAATGGTTTTCTGGATATTGATCTGATGTTGGTTTCGGCCTTCGGGGTTAATATTTGGGGAATTATTCTCTTGATTAATTTACGGTTAGTGACTAATGAATTGGAATGAGGCGTATGTTGTGTTTGTGTAACACTTTTATAAAATATACGCGAGTTATTCGGAAAGACCGGGTTTATCCCATTCTGAATAACTGATACGACGATAAGTCGAAGATGAAGACGATGGTCGAAGACCGGAGGTCTTCACGTCGTTTGGGTGATAACTGATGATCTTGATTGGGCTGTACACCCAAGAAGATGGAAACAGTTGGGGATCGTCCAGACGTACTTGGAGATCGATGGATATGCGGGGTACTAGGTGCCTCCGGTTTCGTTCAGACCCAGAACGGACTTGTAAATGGACTGTGTGTCTGACATCGGATTTCATTCTGTGTGACTGATATCGGTTGCATAGGATGGTTTGCCTGTGTGGCATGCTAAGATGCAAATGATCAAGGCTTCTGTTGAAAAGCAAAGTCTTGTGGTGATGATCAAAGCACGGCCTTTGTGGCGTAGCTTTGTGTAACGTTTACCTCGCGTGTTTCACACCAGGTATGAACCAAAAACGGGAGACGGACCTCAGGGAGGGCATGCGTTTCTTTCTAGTTAGAAGTGGCGTCAGTGGTTTTACACGCCCTGACGAGTTTGACTTATGTGGTTGTTGCTGTTGCGAGGCGCCTCGGATTGATCGGTCGTTCTCGAACCGATGGAGCCATTCGTTGGCTCGTTTACGCCCCAAAGGGCGGGGAAACGCAGTGTTCAGGCATTTTAATCCACATCGGTGGACCGGCCCTGACGATCCAAAGGCTTGACAGAGTACTTGCCTGAGGCTCGGACTAGACAGTCTCGAATCGGTTGAGGACTATCTTTTGCCTCGGTTCATAGACGGAAATCCAATTTCCAAATACGTGACATTTGCGGTTTTATTTGTAAACCTATATATGGCGACATGATATATGGTACCCATGCCGCCTATGATTGATACTTATGATTTGAAGTGCTTTATACACTATGCACTTATTATGGTATCAAATGATTTGTTTTAAACATATCAAGCATTCTTTGGCTGTTATAAGGGAAAACCCTATCCTCGACTGCGTTGCATTGTGTGATGGGACCTGGGTCTTATAACAGCTTCATTTTTTCTTTATTTAGCATTGCGCTGTTGGTTTTATGCACTGGTATTCTTGGGAGGAAACCCGTTCCGTGTTATACGGCGTGGTCCCTTGATTTACCTAATGTTTTAAAATAAAGATTAATAACTGTTTTAGTTCTCACACCAGTCACATGACTGACCTGGAGTTTATTGTTTTAACCTAAACTCTGGGTGCCCCTATTTTGACACGGGCAGCTAGTAGTTTTGGTTTTGCAGATTTATATTCACAGGATCCTGGTTTACAGCTGGAACGATATCCGGAAAGCTTTGTATCCGTATATCTCTTCTAGTTGTGTATTGTATTATTTTCCGCTGCTATGTATTTAAATGTAATTTAAATCTCTGATATTTCTGTGTAATATTCATTTATACTCTGTATATTCTTGTAATCTGGTGCATTGTTGTAATATACAGTGAAATGTTCTTCTGTATGCGTCCTGTTTTGTCGTGTTCTCAAACGATAGGGCGTTTCGAACGGTCTGGGTCGGTTTAGCGACTGATTCGGACCGAGCGAGATTCTTTGCCGTTACAATTATACAACAGTCAGAGAGCAAGCACCTGGAAGCATGATTGCAAAAAAACAAGTAAGTTTCTACCTAATTTTTTAAAATGTTATATACCATTGGACTGACATTATACTTTAAATTTACGTCTTTTATACAATGGACCACATAATCAAATGACATGCCAAAGAACTGGGAAAATAACCATATTATAATACCAACTCTTTTGTTTATTTCAACAGTTCAGCCACGTAATGAACATTTATAGATCTACATTTTTGTCGGGTGTACAAAAATAAAACTTTTTACTACTTTAATTTTTCTTCTAAACCTTTTCCATATATATATATATATGTATATGTATATATATACACATAGAACAAATTGGATAACATGAATGAATTAACCCAAGAGGTTCACAGTTTTGGGAATCAAAAGAATAGCGAAATAGAATTTGGTGAGAGAAGCGTTACACCATCCATTGGACACGGTTGGGAGTATACATTTTCTTCATTCGTTGACTACTACAATTTTCAAATTTCATAAATTTACCCATTTTTCAGCTATTTTTAGCTTATACATTTTCCCATATGCAAAATGTTGGTTAATTAGGTCAAAACCTAGCATTTTTTTATTTCTCTAATACACCCTTCTACCTGGCAATCTGTAACACCCCGTAATTTAAACATAAAAATTCACAAATTAAAGTATACTTAATTAAGTGAAATGGGTTGCGCAGAGAAATATATATATATATATATATATTGATAAATATATATATATATAATTGAAAATTTAATAAATAAATATGCAAAAATGTTCAAAACAGCGAATTGGGAGAGGGGAATAACTGAACCGGCCGATTTTTGAGGTCGACCCGAGCTTGCTGGGTCGACTAGGGGTTCATCCAGGGTGTTTGGCTGTCAACCCGTGGGCCGATTCGCTCGAATGCAGATTTTGCATTTGAATGGTTCTCATGGTTCAGCTTTAATCTAAAGGCCCTAAATGGTTCCTACATGTGACTTCTTCCCCAAGACATGCTTTAAAGGCTAGGATTGGTTCTAGGGTTTATCCTATGGCTAAAACTATCCTAGTCTTCTATAAAAAGACCCCTAACCCTCTCCTAAAACCCTCATAAATTGATCCTACAACTAAACTATGCCAAAATGATTCCTCATCATGGCCTCCACTTCAACCCATGGCCTCCATCTTCTTCTTCATGATAGCTTAAGTGTTCTAAGCTAGTTTCAAAGTAAAGGAGCCTCTTTTCTTCATTCATGAGAGATTCTATGATCATTTGAGTGATTTCATGTTTGTATGAGAGTTCATAAGTTGCATTCTAGCCAAAGTTGCAACCTTTTCTTGACCAAAAAGCAAGGATCTTGCATGAGAGCTCATAAGCTTCGTTCAAAGCCAAAGTTGAAACCTTTCTTCTTCAAAGCAAGGATTTTTATTGATTTTTGCTCAATGGTTTCATTTGGAGCTTGTTCTTTTGGGGTTTTTGGGTGATAGCATGAATGGCTTCGTCTCAATCTTTGTTTTATATGTTGATTTGTGCCTTCATAGCATTGTAAGCCCCCTCCTACTCTTAGATATTAACTATAAAGTTAAATGAATGTTGCAAGTTTGGGTTTGATCATTAAGTATGATACATGCTATCATGTTATGCAAGTCTATAAAGTCATTACCTTGATCTTGTGGGTTAAAAGCTATAACCTTTATGTTGAAATGTTGCATTATGCAACATGAGAACCCTTATAACCTTTAGGTTAGCTTGCATATGAAGTCATAACCCTTATGTGATGTTATATGCGAGTTACTTGTCATCATTTCATGTCATCTATGACCATGTATCACCTATTTGCCAAGTTTGAATGTTATGCATGTTTTTGAGGCTTGACAATGTAACATGCAAGTTTGTGAGCACATTTATGCCTCATTTCCACCATGTTTAACTTGTGGCCTTATACCCTTTTTGTCATGCCTTTGCCAAGTTCCTTCTTTAAATCCATTATGCGTTGTTGTGAATGTATATGCGAGTTTAAAAGCGTTGGGGTTAGGTTATGGGGAAACTTTAATGACATGAAACATGGTTTGGGTAAGTTGGTATAAACGTGACAACATGTAACTTTGGCTATGAGCATTGGACTTGGAAACTTGACACGTATGGGTTGTAAGTGTAACAAGACACTAGACCAAACATGAAAATGGCCACTCGAGGTTGGGTTGAGTTTGTAGCATAAATCTACCCGGACCCGCCCGGCTTAACTAGTGGCTACAAACAATAGGATCCAATGTGAGAGGTTGGTCATGTCGCGCTTAAGACCCGAGGTTAGACTAGGTTGTGGTGTAAATCTACCCGGACCCGCCCGGCTTAACTAGTAACCACGACAAAGTCTAATGTGAGAGGTTGAGAGTGCATTAATTAAATTGATGCCACATGATAAGGTTAAGTAAATTTGACTAATGACACTTAACCGATATGACACAAATGGGTAGGTTAAGTGGGACCGGGCTTGATTTCTTAATGACACTTAACCATACAAGACAGTTAGGGGATGGGGTTAAGTAATTTACGCTTAACTAATCTAAACACGGTAATTAGATGGGGTTAAGTAACTAAGACTTAACTAATCTAAACATGGTAATTAGATGGGGTTAAGTAATCTATACTTAACTAATCTAAACACGGGAATTCGATGGGGTTAAGTTAAACACTTAACCAATCTAAACTTGGTTATTCAATGGGGTTAAGTAACCAATACTTAACCAATTTAACATGATAATTTAAAGGGGGTTAAGCTAACCCATACTTAACCAATCCGACTCGATAATCTGATGGGATTATGATAATCCATGCTTAATCAATCTAACATGAAAATCTGATAGGGTTAAGGCAAATAAATACTTAACCAATTTGACTTGATAGGGTTAAGTCATGAGCTTCTTGGTACACTTAACCAACTTGTATGGCTAAGCCTTGAACTTGAGTACTTAGCCAATCTTGACATGATTTGTAGGCGGGTCAAGTCACGAACTTGGATAACAACACTTAACCCATTTGACAAAACCCTAGCTCAAAGGACTAGGTTGGAAATCGTAGTTAACATGGATAGCGGAAAGAGGGGCTAAGTGGTAAACCTTAGTTAAGGGTAACTATGTAATAATTCTTAGCTAAGGACATGGGACTAGTTCATAAAGAGATGAGTAACCTGGTACGGTAGGTCATCGCTTAATATACGAGGAGGAGCAAGTTATCTGACTAGGATAAAAGCTCCAGCGAACTGGGTGACGAAGTGAAAGCTTCGGGGAACGTGAGGGTACTCTTGGTATCCCTCTGTGAGGTGGCGAGTGGTCCATGAAACCCGGCCATACAGGGGTTAAGGTCTGCGGTAGAAGAGCCAAGAGTATGCCTTGGTTGCTATGCGAGCGACCTAAAGACTGGGATGGATTAGCGTGGAGTCGACGATAATTGATATTGCCCCGGGATAGCATGTCGCCGACTACCTACCATCTTTAGTCAATCATGTACGTACGGAAAGGCAGGAACTCCCAAAAGACTATATACTAGCTATCAAGTTATGGGTGAGGTTGGCTATCTGGAAGTGGGCATCGATGGGCCTTAGTGTAGTTCTCATACATGATTTTTCTTGGATTGCCTTTCAGTAGTTGAGGGAGGGGTCACGTGGGACCATAGCCACGGGTACAAAAACAGACCTTGATATCTGCATCAGCAGACGACTTAAAGCTCCCGACCGAGTCCCGTATTTCTGGATTTGCCCTGGCACGGAACTCGGATGGCACATTGAGGAACATGTGCATCTAGACATGGAAAACGATTCACGATACATATGTGGGATAAAGGGCGCGGTTGACGGGTGGCATAATCCCTAGTGGCCATAGGTGGCTGAACCCAAACCGAGACACGGAAACGTTCATTAGGTAGCATAATCCCTATTGGTCCTAGGTGGCATAAATCCTAAGTGGACACGCGATAGTTCATGGTAAGAAAACATAACTAGATCAAGGGTAGCAGTCCAAAATAACTTCAAGGATAAGACGTTTACATGGGAAAGCCCGTATGGCCTACGGCAAAGGACTAAACTTATACATGGAAAGAAACATACAAGTTGGGAAAACCTACATATGCTATATATTAGGTTGACGTGGACCATTACGTGGCGTTGGGCAAGGGACATTCATAGTTAACACATGAAGCGGGTTGGGATACTAGTACGAGGGGTGCAGAGCAAATATACATGATATATACCTTAGGATGTTATACATGATAAATACCTTGGGATAGTATACTTGATAGAAACCTGACGATGTGGTACCTTGATTTATCTTGACACCGTAGTTTATCATGACACACTCGTTTATTTTGGTACCGTAGTTTATCCTGTTATTTTGGTTTAGCTTATCTATCTTGTCATCATACTTATGTTCATCTCAGTTCCTCATGCCAGTTAACTTTACTAGTTTATATACTGATAGTAGATAGGGCTTACCAGTCTTTACGACTGACCCCGTTTTGTTTCGCCTCTTGTCTTCCGTTCCCCCCCAGGTTACAAGGAGGAAATGCTATTGTTAGTTTGGACTTCTTCTGTTCGAAGGTCATCACGCATGGCTTGGACTTCTCTTGGCTATGGCTACTTTACTATTTTACTTGGGGAATAATTTATGAAATGGTTTTATGCTTCTTTATTATTGCAAGACAGGTTTTGATGTATTTTGATGTAAAAGGCTTTTAGACCTTATTTTATAAGGTAATGAAATTTGTTTTACTTCCGCTGTTTTCTATATATATGTTCTGTCTTGTAATATTTCTGTACATGTTTACCAATAATATCTCTCTAAAGCTAGTGCATTCCTTTGCGAGTGACCCTAGCGGAGGTGGGGTGTTACATTTGGTATCAGAGCAGAAGGTTACCAGACTGGGCAAAAGTTTTTAAAAACCTTCTGAAAACTATTTGAGAAACCGTTTACAAAGAAGCATTTTTCAAGAAAAGTTTTTAAAGGCTATTCCCCAAAAGCCATTAGCACTATCCTTTGTTCCCTTGATCGAATCTCTTTTCCCTTTCTTTCCTCCATCTGGAGTCACAGTAGTTTTAACTGCGACTAATCCTTGTCTAGCTACGTAAGTGTTTTCCCGTGCGATGGAGGAAGTTCTGGAGAGACCGGTTACCGAAGTTTTAAGAAGGGATAATAAGAACAAGGATAAAGGACGCGAGCTTAAGGATAAGCAACTGTTGCTATGGCTTAGTCCATCAAGGAGGACAAGGACAAGATCATCGGAGAGGGCAATTGTACGCTCCCATTTCTAGGGTACCTAAAAGAAATGGTACCGTTTCTGGTAAAGGTTTAGTCGTTCTTTTCTATCATCCCGTCCAGACTTTGTCTTGACCATCGTATCATTTAAGTTTGCTTGGATAGTTGAGTCTCTGCACATTAGTACTAACATGGTAGAGGATCCCAGTTTTTGTCCCAAAATCTGGTTGGAGAGACGGTCCATTTATTCATGACTTGTTGGATTTGAGAACGTCTATGCAAAGTGTTGAGATTAGAAGCAATACTTCTATTGTTGAGCTGTGGATGGATTCTAGGGGTAAAGTGGTTATCCAGTAAGGGATACCATTCTCGGTTTTGAAAAGAGGGCAGTCAGACTCTTGGCTTGCTTTGGTAATACCTTCGAAGTCTCATGTAACCTTTTAGGTTCTGTCATGGTTAGTTACCAAGAATCTCTTGATGCATTTATCGGAAATCTCTGATCCAATCGAGTAACGTCCGCCAATAAGACGGATGGTTCATTCCGCTTAAGCATGGGTTATAGGAATCACCCTAGTAAGTGCACGTGGTAACATAAATTGGCATTGGTAAACGAGATCCAGAATTCACTAGTGAATTTTGGAGAGCTTGCATGAGTACGTAGATATGGTTGAGCCAAGTATACTAGGGAAAGAATAAATGAAAGTGGAACGAGAGGCGACAGTGAAAAGAGTTCTGACTCATACCTTGGAAATAGGAATCAAGGAGCTACGAAACCATGAAGTCAAAGGCGGTCAAGGAACAATGGAATTAAGTTTGTGGAAATGCGGCTCAGACGCGCGCATCATATCTCTTTTTAAGAGTGTATCTTTGATCCTTGGTTCACCTGTAGAGCTTACTTGCATGCTATCGCTTGGTGGATATCCTCTCGGTCCTATTTCCGTTACAAACCCTGTAAGGAGTTTGTCTTGTTTATCTCCTCGATCTTATCTTGGGAACCTTAGATAGAACTCTATGGATGTAAACATGTATTTGAAACATGTTATGATTGATATGGTTGCAAATGGTTGCAAGTGGTTGTTCGTGGAAGCGCGAATACACATTAGATACTAGATTGACGCGGTCACGTTTCATGTTGCATATGCACGAGTATTTATACTTGTTTATGGATGAAATTGAATGTGTTATCATGCGGATGTTGCATATGAATGAATGTTTGTGCACGCATATAGTACTTATATGACTAGGACTATTCGCATACATGTTGGACTCATGACACTAAACATATTTTGCATTAGAAAGATCATTCAGGCCTGATCATTAGCATTAGCTAAGGAGCATATACACACACGTTCTGCATATGTTCATATGGCATTAGAAATCGTCTAAGGACAATGATGCCAGTGTTTGATGGTTTGAGTAGATGGTTGTTTGGTTGGTAGGATACGTTCTTCTTGACTTAGAGATTTCGGGGACGAAATCCTTTAAGGAGGGGAGAATGTAACACCCCGTAATTTGAAAATAAAAATTCACAAATTAAAGTATACTTAATTAAGTGAAATGGGTTGCGCAGAGAAATATATGTATATTGATATATATATATATATATAATTGAAAATTTAATAAATAAATATGCAAAAATGTTCAAAACAGCGAATTGGGAGAGGGGAATAACCGAACCGGCCGATTTTTGAGGTCGACCCGAGCTCGCTGGGTCGACTAGGGGTTAATCCAGGGTGTTTGGCTGTCAACCCGTGGGCCGATTCGCTCGAATGCAGATTTTGCATTTGAATGGTTCTCATGGTTCAGCTTTAATCTAAAGGCCCTAAATGGTTCCTACATGTGACTTCTTCCCCAAGACATGCTTTAAAGGCTAGGATTGGTTCTAGGGTTTATCCTATGGCTAAAACTATCCTAGTCTTCTATAAAAAGACCCCTAACCCTCTCCTAAAACCCTCATAAATTGGTCCTACAACTAAACTATGCCAAAATGATTCCTCATCATGGCCTCCACTTCAACCCATGGCCTCCATCTTCTTCTTCATGATAGCTTAAGTGTTCTAAGCTAGTTTCAAAGTAAAGGAGCCTCTTTTCTTCATTCATGAGAGATTCTATGATCATTTGAGTGATTTCATGTTTGTATGAGAGTTCATAAGTTGCATTCTGGCCAAATTTGCAACCTTTTCTTGACCAAAAAGCAAGGATCTTGCATGAGAGCTCATAAGTTTTATTCAAAGCCAAAGTTGAAACCTTTCTTCTTCAAAGCAAGGATTTTTATTGATATTTGCTCAAGGGTTTCATTTGGAGCTTGTTCTTTTGGGGTTTTTGGGTGATAGCAATAATGGCTTCGTCTCAATCTTTGTTTTATATGTTGATTTGTGCCTTCATAGCATTGTAAGCCCCCTCCTACTCTTAGATACTAACTATAAAGCTATATGAATGTTGCAAGTTTGGGTTTGATCATTAAGCGTGATACATGCTATCATGTTATGCAAGTCTATACAGTCATAACCTTGATCTTGTGGGTTAAAAGCTATAACCTTTATGTTGAAATGTTGCATTATGCAACATGAGAACCCTCATAACTTTTAGGTTAACTTGCATATGAAGTCATAACCCTTATGTGATGTTATATGCGAGTTACTTGTCATCATTTCATGTCATCTATGACCATGTATCACCTATTTGCCAAGTTTGAATGTTATGCATGTTTTTGAGGCTTGACAATGTAACATGCAAGTTTGTGAGCACATTTATGCCTCATTTCCACCATGTTTAACTTGTGGCCTTATACCCTTTTTGTCATGCCTTTGCCAAGTTCCTTCTTTAAATCCATTATGCGTTGTTGTGAATGTATATGCGAGTTTAAAAGCGTTGGGGTTAGGTTATGGGGAAACTTTAATGACATGAAACATGGTTTGGGTAAGTTGGTATAAACGTGACAACATGTAACTTTGGCTATGAGCATGGGACTTGGAAACTTGACACGTATGGGTTGTAAGTGTAACAATACACTAGACCAAACATGAAAATGGCCAACTCGAGGTTGGGTTTAGTTTGTAGCATAAATCTACCCGGACCCGCCCGGCTTAACTAGTGGCTACAAACAATAGGATCCAATGTGAGAGGTTGGTCATGTCGCGCTTAAGACCCGAGGTTAGACTAGGTTGTGGTGTAAATCTACCCGGACCCGCCCGGCTTAACTAGTAACCACAACAAAGTCTAGTGTGAGAGGTTGAGAGTGCATTAATTAAATTGATGCGACATGATAAGGTTAAGTAAATTTGACTAATGACACTTAACCGATATGACACAAATGGGTAGGTTAAGTGGGACCAGGCTTGATTTCTTAATGACACTTAACCATACAAGACAGTTAGGGGATGAGGTTAAGTAATTTACGCTTAACTAATCTAAACACGGTAATTAGATGGGGTTAAGTAACTAAGACTTAACTAATCTAAACACAGTAATTAGATGGGGTTAAGTAATCTATACTTAACTAATCTAAACACGGGAATTCGATGGGGTTAAGTTAAACACTTAACCAATCTAAACTTGGTTATTCAATGGGGTTAAGTTACCAATTTAACATGATAATTTAAAGGGGGTTAAGCTAACCCATACTTAACCAATCCGACTCGATAATCTGATGGGATTAAGATAATCCATGCTTAATCAATCTAACATAAAAATCTGACAGGGTTAAGGCAAATAAATACTTAACCAATTTGACTTGATAGGGTTAAGTCATGAGCTTCTTGGTACACTTAACCAACTTGTATGGCTAAGCCTTGAACTTGAGTACTTAGCCAATCTTGACATGATTTGTAGGCGGGTCAAGTCACGAACTTGGATAACAACACTTAACCCATTTGACAAAACCCTTGCTCAAAGGACTAGGTTGGAAATCGTAGTTAACAAGGATAGCCGAAAGAGGGGCTAAGTGGTAAACCTTAGTTAAGGGTAACTAAGTAATAATTCTTAGCTAAGGACATGGGACTAGTTCATAAAGAGATGAGTAACCTGGTACGGTAGGTCATCGCTTAGTATACGAGGAGGAGCAAGTTATCTGACTAGGATAAAAGCTCCAGCGAACTGGGTGACGAAGTGAAAGCTTCGGGGAACGTGAGGGTACTCTTGGTATCCCTCTATGAGGTGGCGAGTGGTCCATGAAACCCGGCCTCACAGGGGTTAAGGTCTGCGGTAGAAGAGCCAAGAGTATGCCTTGGTTGCTATGCGAGCGACCTAAAGACTGGGATGGATTAGCGTGGAGTCGACGATACTTGATTTTGCCCCGGGATAGCATGTCGCCGACTACCTACCATCTTTAGTCAATCGTGTACGTACGGAAAGGCAGGGAACTCCCAAAAGACCATTTACTAGCTATCAATTTATGGGTGAGGTTGGCTATCTGGAAGTGAGCATCGATGGGCCTTAGTGTAGTTCTCATACATGATTTTTCTTAAATTGCCTTTCAGTAGTTGAGGGAGGGGTCACGTGGGACCATAGCCACGGGTACAAAAACAGACCTTGATATCTGCATCAGCAGACGACTTAAAGCTCCCGAACGAGTCCCGTATTTCTTGATTTGCCCTGGCACGGAACTCGGATGGCACATTGAGGAACATGTGCATCTAGACATGGAAAACGATTCACGATACATACGTGGGGTAAAGGGCGCGGTTGACGGGTGGCATAATCCCTAGTTGCCCTAGGTGGCTGAACCCAAACCGAGACACGGAAACGTTCATTAGGTAGCATAATCCCTAGTGGTCCTAGGTGGCATAAATCCTAAGTGGACACGCGATATTTCATGGTAAGAAAACATAACTAGATCAAGGGTAGCAGTCCAAAATAACTTCAAGGATAAGACGTTTACATGGGAAAACCCGTATGGCCTACGGCAAAGGACTAAACTTATACATGGAAAGAAACATACGAGTTGGGAAAACCTACATATGCTATATATTAGGTTGACATGGACCATTATATGGCGTTGGGCAAGGGACATTCATAGTTAACACATGACGCGGGTTGGGATACTAGTACGAGGGGTGCAGAGCAAATATACATGATATATACCTTAGGATGTTATACATGATAAATACCTTGGGATAGTATACTTGATAGAAACCTGACGATGTGGTACCTTGATTTATCTTGACACCGTAGTTTATCATGACACACTCGTTTATTTTGGTACCGTAGTTTATCCTGTTATTTTGGTTTAGCTTATCTATCTTGTCATCATACTTATGTTCGTCTCAGTTCCTCATGCCAGTTAACTTTACTAGTTTATATACTGATAGTAGATAGGGCTTACCAGTCTTTATGACTGACCCCGTTTTGTTTCGCCTCTTGTCTTCCGTTTCCCCCCAAGTTACAGGGAGGAAATGTTATTGTTAGTTTGGACTTCTTCTGTTTGAAGGTCATCACGCACGGCTTGGACTTCTCTTGGCTATGGCTACTTTACTGTTTTACTTGGGGAATAATTTATGAAATGGTTTTATGCTTCTTTATTATTGCAAGACAGGTTTTGAGGTATTTTGATGTAAAAGGCTTTTAGACCTTATTTTATAAGGTAATGAAATTTGTTTTACTTCCGCTGTTTTATATATATATGTTCTGTCTTGTAATATTTCTGTACATGTTTACCAATAATACCCCTCTAAAGCTAGTGCATTCCTTTGCGAGTGACCCTAGCGGAGGTGGGGTGTTACACAATCTTTGATTAGTTGTAAATGATGTCTCCATTGGATGCAATAATATGATCGAGCCAACTATAGAAATCAAGCCAACATGATTGCGGGCTTGCTGAGCAGCTGTGGCATTTGTACGTGTATTGATTTCCTTTTGTGCCCGTTTGTTTTGTTTTCATCTATTTGATTTTGACAGAAATTAAAAGCGGGAAAGATGTAATGACAGTGGGGATACATGACAGTATTCCAGGATGTACGATCATAAGGCATTTCGTTTTCCTTCACGGCGATCGTACATCCATCACTACTTAGTTTTCCCAATCCCCTTTCCTCAGTTATTCAACTTCCCTTCACCTCCACCACTAATTGCATGCACCCAACGTTGTTATCTGATTCCATTCATTTTCTATTCTGTTTGTAAACATACTGATAATTTAAGTATGATGTAAACATTTTTATTTTTTCCCCCTCTTTGCTTAGGTATCGATTGAATTTTGAATAGTTCAACGAGGATTATGAAGCAACCAGCAGGTGACAGAGATATGTGGATGAACTGCCTTTTTTATTGTGTAGAATTAAAACACTGCATACATGTATTGTTCTTATATTTTCTTCTGAACTTACAAATTGTTTCAATGTATCTTAAACCCATTACTGATTTTATTGCAATTATATTCTAGGGTACCAGATTGTATTTATATCCACTACTCTGCCAACTTCATCCCACTTATTTAACTCAATAACTAAACATGGATACTTCTTATGGCTATTCCCCTCTCCTGTTTATGTTTTACTACGATCATATATATTACAAATCATTTAAGCTTCCTTCTACTAGTCATTTTGACTTTTATCTTCAAACTCCTATTACGTAATAGATATGCTGAATCATAGCATGACGAAATTGCTGGAAACCAAAGAGTTTACAATTTAATATATTACACCTCTAACGTGCAAAATTTAAATAAAGATACAACATGGTTTCCTAATTCAAATACGAAGTAGTATGCACATTTGACTACAATCCCATCCATCAATTCCTTATTCTATTATGGAAAAGTACTCCATCGGTATAATGTATTCCTTATTCTCTCATCACCAGAACGTAAGATCATTTTGTGCAAGTTTGTATTTTTTAAATCTGTTTCATTCTAACTTGATTTGGAAAAGGGAATCAATTACTTCAAGCGAGGATATAGGAGACTATTTCAGGATCTACAATCATAATGCGTTTGATTTTCCATCATAGCGATCATACAACCATCTGTGCTTACTTTTCACAATCAACTTCCCCACATACTCACAACCTGTACATTTTCGTTTTGGTTTGTTGCAACCCCAATAACTACATTATATCTAATTGTTTTACAATTAGAATATTAATAAATATATAACTGTTTGATTTCATTAGAAAATAAATATCGTTTAACTATCAAGCTGCGCACGTCGGAATCTGGTGGCATTAAAGCGGTAAGTAATAGCAGCTGTGCTTTCAAATTAATATGCTATATCTCCAAAACTTTTTATCTTTAGTATAAATCTACAACATGATAAAACATACCAAATTATTTACATTGGCGATATATAAATTCATGAATATAATAAAATTTTACAACAGCTTCATATATAAGCTACATTATACTAAATGTAATCCAGTAAAAAAAAAAGTTATCCACATATACCAATAAATCATTATTAATAACGTTCTAGAGGACATGGTGTTGAATATTTCAATTTTCCATATAAATTTATTAGTTCATACTTCACTTATGAAAGGATGCTCAAACATTTGCCAACTATGAACATATTTGGGTCATCAACATTGATACTGAATTCTGATTGTATTCTTCAATATGTACTTTGTATGTACTGAAATCTCATTGTGACTTTCCCTTTTCATTGTTGGGCTCATAACATGGAAGATTTTCATTATAATAATAAGTCAATCATGACTGTTCTGATTGTGTTTAGACGCCCTGCATTTTGATTTATTGCAAAGAAAAACAATCACACATTCTAATATTTGATGAGCAACATTTCTTTATATCCATTTCTAACAGTTATTTTCATTTTTGTATTTCAACTCAAATAGATGTTTTTTTCACAATTATAGGATTATTACACTACTTAGAGTAGTTGCCTTTTAAATTTTTGGGTTATATTTTCAATGACCTCATTCGAAAGTTGATAGATTTTTTCCACTTTTTCTTGACAGTCTTTTAGTGGGAGGTTACCATGCTTCTGGAATGTCAAACTCTCCATTGATACTCCTAGCAATTCACAAGATTTGGACCAAATGAGAATCTCTTCCAGCATCTTTGGGTATTTTGATGCCAGTATGCCACTACAGCAAATGTGAGTATGAAAATGCAACATTATACAAATTTTACTGTACTACTTACTTCGTTACTAATGTATCCAATGCAAGGCTTGGTACTATAGAAATACTATTCATTTTTCAGCGTAAAGTTGAATCATAGGTAGCATGTTGTTCATGCCATTTATTGGCATTCTAATTTTGTGTTAATATTTCAAACATTATGGGCCGTCAATTATCCTTCACATCTTACTTTGATTACAATCTTTATGAATTCATTTTTATTTTAAATTTTTATACCTACTTCTGCATGACATAATAATTCATTCCAACTTTATACTTCTAAAAATTAGCTGAGCACATAAGTTATACAATACAATATCTACTCATCCACTACCATCAACATTTGTAGTTTCGGATCTCCTATGCACTCGAATATAAAGGGCCATGGAGTACTGACATAAAGTCAAGTAATGATCATGCCCCTATGCCCCATCTCCTACGCTGAATGAACTATTTTACCGTAATCAGTCTAATATATTTAAATTTATGATTCAAACTTATTGCATCTGTGGTCATCGATGTGAACATGCCAATATTTGCCAATATTGCAAAGCTTACCATGCATATTACACTATCATTTCCAATTCATTAATTTTTTTGGTTATCATACGATATTATAACTACTTATATATTGAAGTACCACATTAATTCTATGTTACATGGATCTCCTGCACTAACTTTAATTGTACAGCATTATATTTGATTTCACACATTAAGCATCCCATTCATAGCCAATGCACTGGACGTATGTCTTTGTTATTACCTTATTCTATCAACCATGACCAGGAGTAGAATTTCAGTTGCATATAATTGTCTTCTTTTTACCACGAAAAGACACCGACATTTATATTTTTCGTATATCAAATTGTTCTCAATTATACAGTTTGCACAGATGAATGGGATGCGGGCATATTGCAACTATCAGTTATCCCAATATTCAGCCAACCCATACGCACCATGTGCGTCACAAAAATATGACGCTCCTACTTCCGACCGAAACTCTACCTATCCACATGCTCCTCCTTCGCTGCCATCTTGCCGATTCATCTACGGTGTAAAACTAACATAACCTAGCTTAAAGGTACCAAATTTGGCCGTATGTTTCTTCTTTCAATTGTACAGTATTATTACCTATACTTTACGAATTTATATTCTTCAACTTATACATGATTTCCTCTGCTTTTCACTACAATGATTGTTTACGATATCAATGACATTTTACACCCTTTTACTCCTTTCACATATTCAACTTAAAGCAATACCATTTTTTACTACTACATGTATTATTCTACAGATCTTTTTTTCCTTTAATACAGCTCAGTTAATATAATGTTACTTCATAATTTAGCACTTTAAAACTTTACATGATACATTTTCACCACATGGACCTTTGTCTCATATCATAATCAAGTTCAACTCCGTCCTTTACAATACTGCAACTATATGTTATTTTAAATGATTTTTAACATGTTCCCCATGCAAATTATATTTGTGGTACGGTCCCCAGCTTTCCGACAATGTCCAGCATTTTAACCTTCCCTCCATCCTATTAGTTTTGTGATATTTTTCCTTTCAGCCTTTTTTATATAAAACGATATGTTTGGCACGTTCACGCCTCTGTTTTATCCTGACAACATGCCAGTTTATCATGTTATTCGTACAAGAACACCTAATGCGATCAATTTCGTTAGTTACTTCCTCCTTTTTGTTACCCTACTATCGCACCATATTTCTTTATTTATAAAAATTTGCAATTAAAACAAATAATGGAACTGCTTTTAACTGCTTTCGTCAATTCCTTGTCTTCAGGTCAACATTGGTCCCCCCACTTTCTTTTTAAACTACAGACAGTTTACAAAACTGAAAGCCACTTGGACATTTTCTCCTCCTTATTCCCTTACGTAAACTACTCCTACTTTAACTATCAAATTTGGACTTTCTTCCTCACACCTATTGCTCATCTTAACTTCTTCCTACCAACTACCTGTTTACGTAATGTCATCCTCTCCATGTACAATACATCAACTATTTATCAATATTCACAACGTATTTTGATCTCATTACTATCTCTGCTGTTCGATTTCCAGTTATAACCATGGTCGACAATTCAACACTGCTATCTGATTTAGCTCCTGGACCTTTCTGGGATCGGATCATAGTTAAAGCGTCCAGAATTTGGAATTCAATCACAAACACTACCAAAGAACTTTACTCCATTAATCTATAACTTCTTGATATCCAAGTAAGTTTCCAGCCTTCTAACACATTTTGCTAATCATTCAGCATCTCTAACTAACTGTGAACATATACTTTTACGATTTAACTCATAGGGCAACCAGATGCATGCTGTGGTTCCAAAAAGTTTGATAGACAAATATTTACACACGTTCTCCTAGCAATCAATTTACAAAATTGATTCATTCAATGTGTATCCATCAAAAACTGACTATCGGCCTATCAACCAAGCATTGATGATCATCTTACGCCAGGAAACTCAAGTAAGAAAACTGTCGGCATCATTATATGACGTCCCCAAATATAAGTTTGAATTTGTTACCGATGATGTTCTTCCTCAACGTGTCGATAAATTGGACCAGCTTATAGGTAACTAACTGTTTACGTTAGTTAGACTCCACTTTTTACGAACAACCATAAAGTAATCAAGCACTCAATGACCTTTATTCACATACCTTTTCTCCATCAAATACAGATATTGCAGGTGTCCTCAAATCTATTTCAAGAGTTGCGCCTAACACAACTAGAAGAGGATGTCAGAACATAATTAGAGAATTAACTCTTATTACTGCTGGGTTCTACACATACATATGTCCGCCCTTTTATTTAATAAATTATTGTGTACTGACCTCTCTTTTATTCATAAAGTTCAAAACCTGCTTCTATCACGCTTTGGGCGGATAAGATAGATTTAATTGATGTGACATTCGCCGAATCACAGAAGAAACCACCATCCCTTATCTTCACCGCCATGTCGGTTAAACTTTTTAGAGGTATAATTCCGAAACAGTTTTCCTCTTGCTATTGCTTGCCACAGCCTAACACTTTAACTAATTCTAGGAGAGTTTACTTTTTCTTCAACAAATGCTACCCAGATGTACTGCAACTTAGAATATGCATGGAACACAAATCTTTTTCCCAGGTACTGCTCATTTTAAGCAAATTTCTGAATATAAGTTGTACGTTTACTAAACACTTCCTGTACTGAAACTACATTCATAGTAGATTACCAGAAGGAGAGGGCAGTACAATCAAAACAATAGACCATCGCTGCGACATAGGCTCACAAAAGGCAGATAGTCAAGTTCGTACAACCATTTCAGCTATGTTATCTGATATTAAAGCAAATGAATGTCATGAAATTTCTTTTAACTAAATTATACTCTTACATATCTTTACTTATGAAACTTTATCTCTGAAACATAAGATTACAATCATTACCTGTTCACAGGGGAAAATATATGTTGTTATGGCAATAATCATGAAGATTAACACTTCGAATGGTTGGAATTATCTGTCATGCCCACTATGTCGAAATACGGTAACCAAGAAGGAAACTTCTTTCAAATGCCCAAAATGCTATTCCACTGTTCCTAACCCCATAAAGAGGTCTGCCCACACTATCTTAAGCACAATTATCCAATTATATACTTATATCTAATTTTTACCAGATATCGATTGTCCGTGGAAGTTTACGACCACACCTCCTCAGCAACTTTCGTATCTTTTGATAAGGACGCCACCTGTTTAGTGAAAAGAACTGTGGATGAAATGGTTGAAATATCAAAAAAGGTTTTCAATTCTTAATTATATTTCCTTTCATTATTCATAACATACTCAATGTGAGTGTTATATTATGTTCAACAGCACGAATGGCATAATTTTTTCAACATTAACTAAACTATCAATAACACTACCTTCTACCATTTCAGGGCAAACGGATCAGACACGGTTGATAAAATATTCAACATGCTACTAGGAGTGGAAGCATGTTTTGAAATTAAACCAACGCAATACGACATAATCAACCGTGCAAGATCACTGACTGTTAGCAGGATTTCTATTGTGCATGAACCTTATGCACCTCCGACTGGCCAGACCATTAAAGTAGAAGACGAAGAGACAAGGGACTTGGCATGCATGCAGCAAACAGTTGAGTCAAGCGCACTGACTAAAGACCGTATGACTCTATCCCCTATAACATCCTACTTTACCTTATGCTAATATTTAGTGTGTTGACTAAAGACCCTTTTACAGCTGACACATACGTGGATATTAAAGGGAAGCGAAAAATTTACGAGGTTACCATCGTGAATCTTCAATTGCCATTACGTCTTAATTCTAACACACATCACCTGAATATCTGATTCTATATAGGAATCCAAGAATGATTATATTGGTCCCAAAGACACTAATTATACTGCTGTAGGTGCATGCTCATCACAGCATGATAAACTTAGTGGGGTAATACTCTCCCCCATATTTTATTACCCTCCTTATCAGACCAAGACAGTTTATACTGACAAATACCTGATTAACAAAGTTCTGTTTTCTGTAATTAACTGACTTTACCTTCTTTTTCAGGTTAAAATTACTCACACTCGCCGTAAACCAAAAACCCATCAAGAAACACTAAAGAAGAAAAAGAAAAAATAGATGTTAAACGTCTTCATCAGTGCTACCTACATGTTCTCACTTCACATCGTTCCGTGTACTTTTAGTTTGCTTTCATGAAGTTGTTTTATACTTTAATTGTTTTCAAATCTAGACTTTGTACCCTGTTTTGTACTTTTATTGTTTACTATCATGTGTGTGTATGTTGGTAATTGTAAAGGTGCATGTAAATTTCTATTTTGCCCATATATTATCATGCGTTTTGTGTTATCCAATCGAGTACTATAATAAACGAGCTTCAATTACGACTTTCGTGGTCCATACACTGCTCTCGATTACACTTCACGTGAACCTGTGATGTTTTTAATTTTTTTCCCTTTTTAACATACACGTCTACCAGGTGCCATGCCCCCTATCCACCTTTTTTTATTCTAACGCTTATACCCCAAGATCCGTCCACAACAACACATTTCGTAGATATATAACCAAGTCCAACACACATACTTAGAATTACAATTTTCAAACTTTGTTTTCCACTACATTCTACTTCCTTTCCGCTACATAAACGTGTTTTCTTTAAATTTTACTCCCTCTATAACAGTTATAACAAACGGTAACAGCGTAAAAGACTGCATCACAAACAATTCCTACTTGCACTTCTTCAATTGGAATATACGAAGCGGTAGACATAAATTACAACAACTTCACAAACTGTCACACAAATGACAATTTCACACCAACCATACTACTACATTTTTCTTCAACAAATAGTAAACCAATATAAACCATTTTCAGTTTTACACACTACCCGTATGCGTAGCACGGGCCACACGCTTGTAATGAATAATATGCTCGGATAAAACTGTGTCTCAAAATTAAGCTATATGATTTCATATGCTACTTGATAGCAAAAGAAACAAATCACACGTATGTACGACTTTGAGTCCCGTTTGGCAGTGAAAAGAATATGTTTGTGGAATCTGCCGTGTTTTGGAATTGGCTATTATATTAATTCTAGTTTCCAGTTCCCACCAGCCCATGAAATTGAAATTGCATAAATTTCTTGCTGAGGTTGTAAAGAAGAAAGAAAGTTGAGGATTATAAGCACCGAATGAATATGGTCCAATTTATTGACTACATGCAAAGTTCAGTGCATTCGCGTGGATAGACGAAAAAGTAGAAGTTCAAGCCTTAATGTAGTACAAGAGAATGCTAATAATGCTGTTTCATTTCCAAAGTCAGGTACGTATGCATTTAGTTTTGGCCTTTTCTAGTTTTGTCACGTCAGATGGTTAATTTGATGGTCAATGTAGATATAAAAGAGCTTTGGTACCTATACCACATAGCGATTCTATACTTAAATTCGATGCAATTAGGGATGGTCGATTTCTGAATGCATTTGCTTTTCAGAATGCTGGCTTCTATCTGAGGTCATTTACCTATGTCAGGTGCAGTTGTGTTTTCATGTTTAACTATTTTAGATAAATCCAGAATAAGTAATCTGCACATTTTTTTAAATATTGGTTATAAGGCTATTTTATGTTTTACTAGCATATGATAAGTATTGGTGTAATGAACATGCTCATGTCTTAACAAAATATCACCGCTAGCTAGATGTTATCATTAGTAGCTACTAACTAATAATTTGATAGTAGGAAAGTTCCACAGCTTTATGCTTAGGGAACTCACGCTTGTTTTCCTGTTGCTCGAGTGATTTGTTATATATACCATAGAAAATATAATTAAAAAAATGTCGTCATATATACGGGAGAGATGTCTAAGATACATGTACAATGGTCATAAGATCCAATAAACTTGTTTTGTGAACAACGTATAAAGGGAGTTTTCAAAGAAATGCTTTGTTAACACATGTATATGGGTTTTTCTGTCATTATTGTAAAAGCATAAAGAGAGTTCTGTTTTTTTTCTGTTGGGCATTAAAAGCTGCTTGCTTCAGAAAGCCTGTATATGAAGAGGTATTGGAATTGGTTCTGGTTAGGTAAACCTGATATGTTCGATCATCGACCTTTTGATTTCTTTTTCCCTTTTGTTTTCTTATTTATTATTATTATTCTAAGATGATTGCGTATGTATAGGTTTACGTGAAGGGAAATCCATATGGTACCGAGAAGGATATTGTGTTCAGTTTGCCTTGCCGATCAATGGTCTGCTAATCCTTTTACAAATGAATGAATAGTTTGAAAATATAAATAAATTCAGGATGATGTGGACTATGAGTTTGCAAAGGAAGTGATAATGGATGATTTCCTTTGGCAGCATATCAAAAAGGTAATTCTAGATTTCTTTGATGTTCTATGCTTCATTATTGGTATAAATTCTTTTTAATATTTGTTGCATTGGTCTGAATTGAGTGAAGCTGAACCACTTAGAAAAAAGATGTGCAGTTCATCTCACTGGGGAGGTATGTCATCAATTTTAGCTAAAGATATTTAGATCTTCTATGCATCTGTTATAGTACAACATACATCCTGTTTATTTTGATGAAATAATAATAGGGTAAAATGAATTCGATGAGTGGTGGCATTTTGATAGATATATTAACCTACGTAACACATTCATATGGTTAAAATGAATTTAATGGGTGCTAGTTCTCTTTTGTTCTTTCTTCAATCCTATCTGGACCAATAGTTATATCATTGAATTAGCTCACATGTTTTTGTGTTTGGAATCTGATTCATTTTGTTGTCTTGATGTTGCATCCTAAAAATGTACGGATAACTTTACATTTAGTAGACAGCTATCCAAAAAGGCTTTGATCATATGCATTTGTTCTCACTGATTGGTGAAATTGTGTGCATGTTTAGCATTGTAGAAAGGTCTATTGTTACAAAATTGTACAAACATTATTAATCACTACACTAGGTCTATTTTAAGAAAACAAAAACAGTAATAAAACCACTCAAAGCATGAGTCGGATATAATGTTAGAAATTACCTATTTTCACCTCAGCTACGCAAACTAACAATTGTAAAATGGTCATTAACACAAAACTTAGTTCTATCCATACATAAAATAATTATGGAGTTAAAAGCAGTTACCACTAAAATACAATTTCAGTGAGTTAGGGAGTAGGATGGTATAAAATTGGTCAATATATTATCATATTCAAAAGAAAGCTGGTCGCAAATGGTACACTAGCTGTGATGTATATCATTATAAATGAGGGAGTGAATTCTTATTTTGAACTTATATCAAATAATTATTTAGTCAAATACAAGCATTAAATTTAGAGTATTGGTTCTATATTAGCTTTTATTAAGATAAATATCATCATTCTATAGTTGTAAATGTAAAAATGTTCCCTTTTGATGTTCTATTTGCATTGATTGTGTAAAAAAGTTACAAAATTCATGCATTATCTAATATTTTAGCAAGGCATGATTTTTTTTTTTTTTTTTTTTTTTGTAGACATGGATTTCAAAAAGATGATACGATGAATTAGAGTGCGTAGAAAGTGTTTACGAGCAAGTTGGATATTTGTTATTTTATTATAATGTCAACATTACACTTGTGTAATATGAATTTATTTTTGTATATTTGTACTATTTGTAATGCTATAGTAATTGTTTATGGTAAATTTGTTGATAGAGTTTCTTGTCATACTTTTTAGTTTTTTATATGGAGAATAATTGAATCTGTTTATGTTACTGAAGGTATTAATCACATGTTTTAAAATGATTTTCATATCTAGAATCCATAACACGTTAATGATGTGATTAATTATCAGTTTGAAACATATCATAATTGTTTATGATTGCTATTTGAAACACGTAATAAGTGCTGTTGGTTATCATCTTGAAACACTCATTAAGTGTTGTAGATTGTCAACTTGAAACAGTCGCTGAGCGCTGCTAATTATTAACATGAAACACTCAATAAGTGTTGCAGTTTATCACTTTGAAACCCTTACTAGGTGTTTCAAATCGTCAATCTGAAACACTTGTTAAGCGTTTCAATTTGTCAATCTGAAACATCTACCAAGTGTTTCAATTTGTCAATCTGAAACACCTACCAAGTGTTTCAATTTGTTTATCTGAAACATAATATAGGTGTTTCAAAAATCTCCAACATACTAATCTGCAACACTTAAAAAGTGTTTCTAAAAATTCAACAACATTTTATTACCATTTCAAATTGGCCATTTTGGTGTTGTGAATATTCAACAGGGGTGTGTGATGCGTGTGTGTATTCCCCCAATCAATCTTGAATAAATTGTCTGGGCAGGGCTTGTTCGGGATTGATTAGGATCGACATAAAATTTCCCCTAACCAATCTGTTGGGAATCCGAGTTCGATTTTCTTTCATGCCCCTGATCCTTTAGCGGGGTAGGTATCCCATTAATGGTACTTACTATCAGCGCCTTTATATTCTCATGTCATATGCCCGGGCTAGAGTATGGCTAAGGGGGTCTTTAATCATGGTACACCATCGACGTCGTCTTCCCGTCCTTTACACTCTCTCTCGAATTATGAGATTTAGATTGATGGGCCTAATATACTCTCTCTCTCGAATCATGTGAGTTAGAGTTGTGGACATCGTCTTCCTGTCCTTTATACTCTCTCTCGAATCGTGAGAGC
Source organism: Allium sativum (assembly GCA_030737875.1). Classification (NCBI taxonomy): domain Eukaryota; kingdom Viridiplantae; phylum Streptophyta; class Magnoliopsida; order Asparagales; family Amaryllidaceae; genus Allium; species Allium sativum. The sequence goes on along the minus strand of CM060916.1, from coordinate 1,047,618,978 downwards.
TAGAGTTAATCAGGCAAACGATCGTGTCATTCGCCCCGACTTTGCTTCTGTACTATAATTCCAAGAGCGGGATTATGCCGACTCGATTGTCATTCTTGAACTCGATTTTGGTCCATACTCCCCGCTTTGCTCTGGCGGATGGAGATTATCGAGCAGGTGGTCGGGCCACATTTGCCAAATCTTTGTGTTCCTCCGATCAGTCTATGGGAGAACTGATTGGCACCAAACTTTAGGTACCTCCTTTATTTGTATTTATGTAATCTGGCAGCGTCAACTAAAGGATCGAGGCATGTAAACGGTCGAACTATGTTCATATGGGATCGGATTCCGACTTTGAAATGCAAAATTCAATGCACAATTATCTTAAGGTCGGCCATCTGTGAGCGAAGAAGTGGATGGTCGTCTCGGATCCACCTTGAGCTGCACAACTTCCCTCAAATGGAGGGCATGGCTCCGTAAACGAGCAGTTCAGTCCAGCTCGTTATGGTATTGCTCCATAACTATATATACGGGTATTAGAAGTCTGGTTGGTACTAGATCTTGTGTACAAAGCATGCATATATAAGAGTCATTGTTAAAGGATAATCCTGTTAAAGGAATGAATATCAATCTATGTGAAAATGTTATTACATGCTCTTTGCAAATCTATTTTGCCTCGCCCTATCTCTGCCGAGGGTGGATTCTAAAGTCTTTATTCGATGATGAACATCTTTTCAAACCATCGTGGGATGGCGGTCCCAAGAATGAACAGACCTTGATCAGGGTCTTGGAGCGACAAAGGCAGTTGGGTAGATACTATAAGTGAATGACGAGGTCGCATCTCCTTTGAATCGCCTTCTTTCCCCCATGCCAAGGGCAAGGATCGAGTGTCATGGAGTCATGTTTGTATCGATAATGGTTCTAAATCATCACATTAGTGCTAGGATGGTAATTGGTAGGAAAACAATGGATCCATGCTTATAGGGACTTTTGCACTTTTCATGCTAGGAAATTGGATATGGCTGCTAGGGAGATAGTCATATGTCCTACATTCGCAAATATGCCTTAGATCCCACGTTGGGAGTAAGAGATGATGCACAGACAATCAATCAACAACCCAACTTAAGTGTTCTAAACTTTAACTCACGGATCTTCAGGCAAGACTGAAGTAGTGAGTCATGCTACCTTGTGATGTATCAGCTTTGAATTAGATGATGTAATGATGAGCAATCAACACTCGAATCTCCAGTTGTCCCCAATGTCTGAGGCATGATTTACTGGACGGTTAATCAATGAAGGGAGTGGAACTATTAGTCTACACTTTCTTACTCCAAAATGTCGTTCATCAGATGTTTCATTTGTGCAGATCTCACATCCAGCGAGAAGTTGATTAGTGCTTTTGTTGAATGATTCAGGGCAGTGAACCCAGCAATGAGATTCATTAACATTTATCTCAGGACAACCCTTGGTGCAAGGATTCCGTGCTGCAGGAAGTTCTTCATGGGAGTTTTCCATGACTCACTCCCGAGTTTGGCCTTCAACACTAAATCAACTCCCATCTGATCAACACTCGGAGTTTCTAGTGTCTTGATTTGGAACATTTCCATCCAATCTGAATTGTCGGAGCACGCTCACTTGGCCAACTTGTCCACCACTTGATTCTTTGTTCGTGGAATATGAAATACGTTATAATGCCCTAAGCTACCCAATAGCTCTTCAACCCTATCTAGGAAACCTGCGAGTCGCAGTTCTTTTGTTTGGAATTCCTTGTGAACTTGGCAAATAACAATATGCAAGTCACATAAGTTATCCATACGGCTACTCCTAACTTCTTTAGCTAGTTCCATTCCGGCGACCAAGTCCCCATACTCAAAATCGTTGTCAGTAGCGGGGAAAGCCGATCGCAAGGCATAGTAAATTGACCGTCCTTCAGGATTTATCAGCACGACTCCGAGGGCGGACCGTCGATCATCTTTAACATCGTCTGTTTACCATTTCCAAGTGCTTTATTCCATTTTCTATTTTGAGGGGCTATCTTCTTTACTTAACACATCCTCTTCGGGGATGGTGAATTTAGTGATGAAGTTGGCTAACACTTGCCTTCGTATAGACTTCCTTAAGAGGTGTTGAGATCAATCCGGCTCAGCTTGATGTTCTATTTGAGCAATCTTCCATATGCCTCTGGTTGCTGCTTTCGTGGTAGCTGATCAGTGTATGTCACAATCGGGTAAGCCTGGAAATAATGGTGGAGTTTGCTTGAAGCGATCAATAGTTTAAGCAAGCTACTAGATATTTTGGTAGCTGCACTTTGTCGCCGCCAGATTTTTATTCACATAACACACTGGTCTCTATATTCTAACCACTACATGAATGAGTGTAAAATTGATTACGTGTGATGATACCGCTAAGTATTTTAAAGAAAACTTCTTGAGCCATTACCTTAGACAATATCAGGGGACTCTCTAAATGATTCAGCGGGATCTAAAAGGCTTCAATGCAATTCAGGGTCCAAGGATGCATCTGTCCGTAGCTTTGCAAATAAATCTACTCAGCGCTACCAGCTTCCCTGCCAAGCTTTGAACATCTCTAATACTTTGTGGCTCACGAATGTTCTTGATTGCCACAATCTGGTCAGGATTGATTTCGATTCCGCGTGAGCTAACTATGAGGCCTAGACACTTCCTTGATGCAACATCAAATGAGCATTTCAAAAAGTTTAACTTCGTTCCATATTGTTGGGAGATACTGAACATCTCTGCAAATCTGAAACATGGTCGGTTGATCACTCGGACTCCTCAAGCATATCATCTATGTAGAATTCCATGGATTTTCAAATTTGATCGTGGAAAATATGACCCACCAAGTGCTGGTATGTTGCTCCAGCATTCTTCAGTTCGAGAGGCATTGCCACATAGCAGTATAGTCCAAGGTTTGTGATAAAGCTGATATGTTGTTGATCAGGCATGTGCATAAGAGTGGAGTTGTAACATGAATATACATCATAAAAGAGAGAAGTTCATTTCCAGTTGTCGAATCCACTAGCTGATCAATTCTGGATAATGGGAAGTTGTCTCTTGGACAGGTCTTGTTCAAATCTTAAAAATCAATACATGTTCACCATTTCACATTAACCTCCTTAACAAATGCGAGGTTCGATAGCCAGTCAGGTATGTAGCATCTCTGATGAATCCATTATCTCTCAGCTTCTCCACTTCTTCTTTCAACGTAGTGGACCTCTCCGAGCCTAGCATATGCCTCTTTTTCTTAGTAGGGGGATACTTCAGGTTTATGTTCAATTCATGACTCATAATCAACGGCGATATCTTACACATGCCAGCATGGGTCCAAGCAAATGCGTCCAGATTGTATCATGGAAAATCTATCAGTTCCCTTGTTCGGAGGTGGTCCAAATGAGATCAGATTTTCAAGACCTTTGCCGGGTCATCATTATCAATCTGAATATCTGTGGTTTCTTCATTAGGTGTCAACCTTCTGCATCCTAATTCTTGATCCTCTATGGGGTCCATGTGTTTGGGGAGATAATCCGGCGACACATTTTTCGATGCTCTCATTATTTGCAATGTTGACACCTCCTTTGGAGGAGGGGAAGTACTTTTGGGTTCCACTCCATCTCCATTGCGCAGCATCTTCCATTTAGCTAAATTGCAGGCTCTTCCAGTAACTTGGTCGCATTGACCATTGCCATTCCATCTTTCATTAGGAACTTTAGTAGTAGACAAAATGGTGCAATGTAAGCTTTGAACACCACTAGAGCTAGTCAGTCTAGACCTTAGTTAGATAAACTTGACTATGATAGCATGGCTTGCAATGCTTCAAGTAATGTTCATGTTTTCTGTCACAACTAATGCATTAAGTAAAGAGCTAATGGTCGATTCATATTTGTTTTGATCTCAAACTCTCACCTCTTGACCAAGGTCATATAGTGACTATTGAGCAGGCAAGTTGTTATCATCCGGGCAAAGAACCATATATCCAAACACGATTTGTTGTGGCTCAACTAGTACCTAACACTGGGCACCAAAGAATGTTGATTCATCCCTTATCCAACGGAAATCAACCGTCACCGATGCAGTTGATAGCAAATAGGCATTGCAAAGGCTAACTATACTCTCCAGGGAGTGAACTGCATGACATATATCATCTATCACATCATACAAGTGAAGGGTAGCTTTGTAGTATTAAGATCCTTAGTCGTTTTTGGTAAACTGTCATTAAGAAATATCGTTGATAAGATCATCCGAGTCACCTTCAGAATAGCGCTCGGGCCGTTCCATATCAATATCATTTGAGATTCTGCCAGTTGAGCAGGTTTAAGTCATGTAAACCAGATGGTCACTACTCGTTTATGATCATCAAACGCATTGGTGAGGTCTATACACCATTGGAACAAAAGGAGGCCGTTAAGAAGTAGTCTTTTTCACACATGCCATGGTTAACATGCCAAATCTTGTTCAGGAACACCCCTCATTGAACATCAGAGAATAGGGGTCATGTCTATAGGGAGAACTCCAATCGTTGTCATTTAGCTGTTGATATTCTCGAATTAAGCGATGAGTCTTGGTTGTTAACCTTGATAATTAATGTTGGCCATAGCGCTGCGACACTAGTTCGAGGGTATACTGTTTTTTTTTACAGAAACGACCCTATCTCGAGCTGATTGTAGGAGTCTAGAAATGGCCAGTGATACGGGATGGTATATCTGAAAGAGTTGGTTTGAATCGCCCCTTGCCGTTCAGATCGGGGTTGAGCCCTTGGGTCAGATTCTGTCTTCAAGTCAATTAGGTTTACCCTTTGAATCGGGGTCGGATTGAGCAAGTTGCTTCCGGTTGGATTGGTTCTACTTCATTCGAGCGGATCGGGTCGACTCTTCGAGCATGATCGGGTTGGCTCGATTCTATCCGATCCGGAGCTTATCCTTTCTTGATTCGAACTAGCATCCCTCTTTTCTATTAGACCTGAGTCTATCCATCTATACTGGAAGCATATCCGAACTGAACCAGTAACACTCCTGGAAATTGTTCCCGAATGTTGGCTATTGTTACTGGATGGAGTGGAGGTGGTTTCACGTTTGGTGATCACAACGATTGCAAATATAGTATTCATAGGATTTCCTTATCGAACATGGCGGTCCGATAGTAGACTGGAGATTTCTTATATGTTGAGAATATTCATTTCTCAGCGAAAGCACCAAAATGTTAGACCAAAAATGGCACTAATACCCAATATGATAGATTTCGTAGACAATAATCAAGAATAATAATCCAAAAGTATAGAAAAGCAATCAACATATTAGATTTAAAGCGGTTCGGCATTAAAGACCCTACGCCCACTTTATAGTTTCTCATTTCATTCACGAATTACAATTACAGTGGATACAATCACTCAATCACTCGAATTCAATGAACAATTCTCTCCGGTTCATTGATTTAATTGAAGGAGACGGTGGTTATTCATGGAGGAGTGTTAGCCGTGGCAGCCATGGAGCTATGGATAGTTAGAATGCCCTATGAAATCACTTGAGTGTGTTGTGTTTTCCAGTATTCATAGGTAGTTTGGGTGGGCGAATCGATTATGCCAAATGTCGGTTGTTGAGTGATACTCGGAAGTAGTGGAGAACATGGGATAACAGTCTCCAGTTGTCTAGAATTCATTATCCTAGGCGGGTCGGATCCTCCCACTCCGACCTGATCTGGTTGACCCAATCCGGTTGACTCGGTCCGATTGACCCAATCCGGTTTGGTTGGTGGGCCATATTTGCTTTAGCTCGATTCAACCTAAATGATTGAATCTGATCCGAAGCTTATATGCACATGAATCCAAGTTTCCCTATGTTGTGTTACTTCATCCAAGCAAACGTCGATCACTGCCCGTTCATACTCAAGCCCTAAGTAGCCTTCCTGAAAGAATACTTAGGCTTTGGGTAGTCTGGTCACAAAGCAGACCATAATATAGTTATTTTTTCAGTGTGTGATTGTATATGAGGACAAGTCGTTATAATTGCCCAGATGTGTTGATGTACTCTTATGACTGTAATTTTATTACAAGCTATACTTAAAGATTTATTTTTTTATTATATTTTGTTTTCCGCTGCGATGTGATCCTCTGTGTTGTGTTGGTTCTTCTTCTTCTATTTTAGTTTTATTTTCTTTTCTCACCCTCTAAATTCTTTCTATTAATTATCTGAGGTTTTTGAAACTTTTGGCAAGTAATACGGGTTTACGTATTATTGTCAGGATTCGGGAATCGAATTCCTATGGGGTCATTACATTGTGTGTAAGGTCGATCAAGGATTTGGTAAGATTTTGGATTGCCGTTTTTATGTTAATAAAGTCCATGTGTTGGGTTTTAAATAGGGAGCTATTACTAGTTTGGGTGTTTTGAATGGTGGTGATGGCGTCTTGGTGGACAGTGTTGAAACCGAAAATGGTCACAACACTAAAGGTGTTTTATGTATCACTTCACAAAAGTAAGAAATTAGAAATATGGAGCTACGAGAAAATTAAAGCAAGTAAAGAACACATGAATTTTATAGTGGTTTGATCTAGAATAGATCTACATCCACTTCAGAAGTGATTTCATTATCACATGTGATATTACAACGTACATTTCTCTTCCATTTTTGCTCATTCTCTCCTTTTACGATGATTTTCCTCTTTTTAATGACTTGATTCTCTCTAATCCGTTATGGAAATAGTAGGTCTCCTTGAATGCAATGACAGTGAGAATGTATTTTTCATGGTTTGAGCACTTAGAGGATTGTCGATGAATCCATTGCGGTTGAGATGTGAATCGAAGCTTGGAGGAGGATTAATGGCGGTTGGATGGATGTAGAATGGAGCTTGAATGGTCTCTAATGGAGATTGGAGGAGATCCGATCGAGTAATCAATGGAGAAGGATGGAGAGAACTTTAGATGATGAATAATGGAGATGGAGGATGACTTGGATTCGATTTGGCGTTGGTGGAAGATGGGATGAGATTAGGAAGCCATGGAGCTTAGAGAGCTTGGAATCGGTGAAGAACCGGAATGACAGCACTTCGGGGTGGCTTAGAGCGGTCCCTCTAGTGGTTGTGAACGGGGGTATTTATAGGTGGAGCTTAGATGGAGTGGCAAAGTTGTAAATAAGTGCACATACATCATGGGTTGGTGAATGGTATGAGTACACACGGTATGAAGGTTTGCACGTTCACCACTTGTGCTGCTAAAAGTTCAACGACATGAAGATATACAACTGCGTAAAGCTCACCGTCCGCACTTTATAGCTGGCATTGTGTGCTTTATGGCTGGCGCCAGTCCAACATTCAGCTGTACAAGCGGGCCTTCAAACAAGGTGCAGGAGTGAGCTTGTCCAAGATGCGTGTGCGAGCTGTTATACCAATATATACATGACAGACTACTGATTATACATGCCATGCTTCTATTCAAAAGTGGGAACAAAAATAACAAATTTTCCACCGCTCTTCGTATTGTACAAAAATGAGATTAGATATTATAAGTTTGCCATCAACTTCTCTTACATGAATCTGCTCGCTCATTCAAGGACCGCTCAACCGTTCACGTAATGCTCGAACAACCAAGTTACATGTGAGCGTGCGACTCGTGGCAAAGAGAGCCGCTGCTCGACCTCTGGTGCATGATCCCCTCAGCTTAGATGCGCTGCACTACCTGGGGATCCGCTCAACCAAGTGATGCTGCTGGAGTGCACGACATATCGCCAAGGACGTTGCTCGAGCTTGCCTTCGAATGTCGCTTGACTAGAACCGCTCGACCACGTGGAAAGCTTCTGCTCGACCCCAAGACTCTTGACCAAGCAGGGGTGCTGCTGTTGGATCCAAATTGGCTGAGCTATGTACTCGCACTCGAGATGTTCGCCAAATTGCCTGATTGGTTTTTTGGGTAGTTAACAAACAATTAATGGATTGAGTGTGTCGTTAACCTTAGTCATGGTGAAGGGTTGATTTGGAAGAGAAGGGAAGGATAGGTCATAAGTGAAATCACCAAATGATATGGCCCATTAGGTAGAATTCACCCTTGAAAGCTAGTTTGTAAGGGAAGAGTGCCTAATGAGCTATATACTAGTTAATATTTTTCATATTTATAGTATTGGACATATCAAAGACCCTTGTAAAAAAATCCTTTTACAACTTCAAATTATGATGTTACGATAAAAAAAATAAATATCATTTCTTGACTTTCTTAACTTTCGAATTAAGTGACAAAAGACAAAAGTAAATATTAAGATCTAATTGCTTATTCAGCGGAATGGCATAGAAAAAATCTAATGTAATTAAGAAAACAATATGACGTACTAAAGAAAGTGAATATAAAAAAATGTATTTTATAGTGAAAAAATCGAGGATAAAATGATGCATTCGATAAAGGAAAAAAATATATTTTACAAGATCATATTCTATAGTCTAGAAAGAAGTAAATGTAATAAAATGGTGAATGTAAAAATATACTATATAATATATTTTTCTCAGTATCTAAAAATATGTTATTGTTTCTTTTAGTTATAGTTGACTATATTATAGTAGTTTTGGAACGGCTACAAAATTTCATGAAAGACAGTGATCATATTACAACTTTGTGCAACACTATATTTGTGAAACTTCCCAGAACAGATATTACAAATGTTTTTCCGACCTTTAGAAACAAAGGTATTTTTATAGTAGTGTCAGCCAATACCATTTAAGCCGGGTTGGATCTTGAGAATATTTTGACAAGGGGGGAACAATGGACCATATGGGTTACTAGGAAAACGAACCACTTTAGTTCGTAGTTGGGCGAAGTTGGAGCAACAGTTTGTAAATGGCATTATGACTGAGTGTCCAATTATTTTCAATAACATATCAAATCTAGTTGTTGTTGATTCCATGTCAAAATTATATGTTATCTTCAATGGGATATCTTCCAGGCAATAACTTTAAGGATTTGCTTTGCTCTTGACCATCCTTCTTTTATATAACTGTGGGGAGGTGACTACAACCATTGTAGTTTAGGCAAATACAATACTAAAAAAAGTTACGGCTTATAATCATTTTTGATATATCTGGAGGTAACTGCTTCAACTCATGTCATCCATTTCCAACGTTGCACAGTTACAGATGATAATCTCAAATCCATCAAGAAATATAAGATTTCGTTTCAATTTTATGTTTTTGTTATTAAAATATGTATATGTATGGTGGAGATTAAGGGGGAGAGTTCATGTGCAATATAAAAGATGTAGCGGAACCCTCCTATATACACACACACACATATGTATCCATACAGTTATAACATATTTTAGTTATCTAATTGGTGATTAGAACGTTATAGCATAAGCAAGGGTACAAACTTTGGATTACCGTGGAAACATGTTTATGAGCGAAAAGAAATATCCAGTTCTGCTGGATTTAGAGTGAAGATACAGATGTAGAACCATGTTCATTATAATCATACAAATAAACGATAGATAGTATAGCATAAGGAAGGGTACAGACTTTCCATTACTATGGAAGACAACGTTAACATTAAGATAAATAACCAAACTGAAGATGAGCGGATACATATGGTTACAAATGGATCGAGAACCTCTCCCAACCCAACCACCACACACGCTAAGGCGATTGATCAGGGCGTACGAGGTTTGAGATGAGCATGCTCAGGTACTTCATCAGGAGGCGCACAACATCCCCTGCAGCTACTCAAGCGTATGAGTTTAACAGCACAACATGCAGCATAGGAGCAGCCTGGTCTCACACGCACTGGTCTCTTAGGCAACGGGCGGAAGATTTATCGCACCTGTAAAATTAGTAATAAGTATCTCATTTTTGCTGCATTCAATAAGCTAGGCATCGGCTATACCTAATTTTTTTCTTTTCTTAAATTCAACTACTTACCGGTTGTACTCTCCGAATTGAAAAGGGCAGTAGCAGCGAAAAAAAGAAAAAATATAATCAAAGTTTTCACTGAGATGGCCGTGATCGTATTGCTTGTTTATGGTGCTGCAGTAAGATGAAGAGAAAGTAATGAAAATGCTGCTTTATTTATAAGCACAAAATAAACCAGCAAAATATCTATATGGCGGTTGTCATGCATTTACTTTGCGTGGACATGTTGACTCATTATGATTAACTCTGCCAATGTCCTAAACATCAAGTTTGCCATATATCAGTATGGCATCCAGGCATTTAGGCTTCTACTTAAATCTTCCAGATTATTTTTGCTGATTAACCATCATATGCAAATGAATAATATTAGACATGAAAATTCCAAAAAAAAAAAAACTTATATAGTTTTCTAATTAAAATTAGATTAAGTTTTCACATTCTTTGTAATTTAAGTTACTGCGCGATTTTAAAATACTATAAAATATGCTGCCCATATTAAGGTCAAAACTAATTACTGTTTCCATTTGGAGATTCCAAGTTCTTTCCTGCTAAATAATTGTAATACAAAGCCATTTTGGACCTCGGTCTTTTTCAAGGCTGGCTTTCTTTGCTATTTCCTAATTAATTATTTAGTGCTACTGACTTCCTCCTCCTAAATTGACTTAAGACTTCATTTTTTGCACAAGTTCTTATTATATAAAAGTCAGTTATGGCTGCAGTGTCACCGGGTCTGTGGCTATATGTTACCCACATGCATATACGAGCTCTTGTTAACCATAAATTGGCCGGCAAATCCGTTTTCCCTTCCAATGTTTTAAATAGCTCTACTGATATTTTATTTTCTAAAATACATAGGTAAACATGTATTTTATTAATATAGTGTTTACACCAAAATTTGGCAAAACAACCATAGTATTGCTTAACGAGTCACCTAATTGGAGGCGGAATGCTTAGGAAGCATGTCACCTTTTCATAGGCAAGGCGTAAGAATACCTTTTTTATTATGTGAGGCCATATCTAATATATCAAAACACCAAAATACGAAAAGAAGACAAGAGTTTATAGTGGTTCGACTCTTATTCGAGTCTACATCCACTTTGAAGATAGAATCTCATTATTCACCAAGAGTTTTACAACATTTTCTCACTTATACATTCATAAGAGCTCTTTTTACATGCATTCATCTTTACACTACTTTGAGAATGGTAGAAAGCTTGAAACACTTATGCTTTTTCCTCCATGGAAGCCATGATCATATGCTTGATAGATCTTCGATAAAGCATGAAGAAGAGATGTTCAAATGTTTGAAGAAATCCAAGAACCTATTTGGCAGCACATCCTCTTGTTTCCGGAAAAGTCCCCCCCCCCAAAAAAAAATGATGGAGGTAGAGTGCTATTTATAGGCGAAGGAGTGGCTGAAATCTTGTATTCAGGGTTCTGGTCGATATTTTTGGTATTTACGGAAATGCCACTGCCAGTTGTCTCCAGCTGTCAAGCCATTTTGGATGCTACGACCGACCAAAGGCCTTTATTGAAGGGAAAGACGACCAGGAGGCTTAGATGCGGAGCGGACCGACCAGATGCGAACGAACGACCAAGAAGTTGAAACCAAAAAAGCGGACCGACCAGAGTAGGAGGAGCAAAATGGCGCTATCTTCTGGAAATGCGCGACCAGGATCGAGAAAACATCAGAATTGGCTTCTTCAAATATGGGGTCGTCCTTGAGAGAAGAACGACCAGTTGACTTCCGCATTTGGAGCGACCAGAGGTCTTCTGCATTTGGAGCGACCAGAGGTTTCGCCTACAATGACCGACCCTTCCTTCGCTGTCTCAGGACCGACCCCTTCTTCAAATGCACAGAACTGATCCATACAAACTTGTTGATATCCCACCGATCGATTTAGGTGGATAAAATTTTGCCCCTCGGAGTTCCATAATTTTTGACGAAAAACTATGGACTTCGAAATATTAGACGATACACCAATGGATTGATTAGGTTTAACTAGGGTCGGTTTTAAAATTTATTCGTAGGTGTCGGTTTTCTCTCTTCAGGTTGATTCGGTCCAGTGGGTAACGAGACGGGCTGGTCGTCCAAGCTATATAACTTCTCCTTGACCCTTGGTGTTCCTCATTTCTCTCAACCCTGAGCTAATTCATTTTAATGGCGGCGTGCTCTTGAAGAAAATTTCCCAATCTCATTTCGCTCCACCGATTCAATCCAAGAATCCGATCCATTCACGGTTGCTTTCCTCGAATCTTTGACAAGTGTTCGACTCTCAGTCGCTCGAATCCACACCTCGTAGAAGCCTGGAAGTCTGATCCAAACTTCATTAATTAGTTGATCTAATCGCAGGTATATGTCTTTATTTCCTTTATTAATTCGAGAATGATGAATGTTGGCTTTTGAATTTGACTGGTTTCTTTGAGGTTAGGATGTAATTGGACTGGTTTTAGGTGTATGATTGCAATTTTAGTAGAATTCTCGAGTCCGAAACCTTTTGTGTATTGATATGTTTGACAACAATGTAGTATTCGACTTGAATTTGTGGAAGATGATTTTTGAAATGTGAATAACCTTCGTAATACTTCCATAATGATCACAATCTGTTTGTGTGAATGCTTGAATGGATGATGCATATATAATTTTCTGCTTAAACCATTATTTCATGATGTTTTCATTAAGCATTCGCACTGAATAATCATGCTAACAACACATTTGTATAAATGTTTGATTTGATGAAGCTATGGTAACGTGATGCACGTCTGATTTTCCTTCTAAAATCATCTCTTTATACTGTTTGTATCACATATTTGTAGCAGTGACCACATTTGCTTTTAAAGTACGACCGACTCAGGTCGATTTTTTGTGTGTATTGCCTCTAAAACCGACAAACTTCGAACTGACTAGGGCTTTGTTTGATCGACCTGAGGTGAAGTTTGATACAAACCGACCCAGGCAAGTTTTGAGCGACCAGGGCTTTAGTTTTTGAATGATTTTTGCGACTAAGAAACGGATGGTTTCGTGTGACCGGAACTTTACTGGTCATGAGCGACCAGTCCCTGTTTTGGCTTTGAACCGACCTGACCTTTAGCTTGAAGCACCAACGACACTTGAATTTGATTGTTGACCACAAGTTTGTGAAATTCTTGTGCAGGATGGATATGTCTCGAGAGGAGTTTGTAATGAAATATTTTGATAGGGACGCCGACACGGCCGTCCAGCCTTCCGTGAACTCCTCTCCACTTATTCGGCCTTCTTATCCTGAACTCCAAACTGTTATTAACAGGCCCCGTTATGCCACAGGAGTATGTGATGCTAAATTTGCTTGACGCCTTCCCGATTGGAATTCACAAGGAGTTACTTCCAATGTAGATGTCTCTTCTACTGATCGTCAGATTATATCAAGTGATATGAACGTTGTTAAATCAAGATTACTGAGCCGAATGGAGGATGCTTTGGAGCAGTTTAATAGACAAATTGTCATGCTGAAGGATCAAACCGCTCAGAAACTTCAAGATTGGTATACTCTGGCCGGAGATTTGGATAAACTTCATAGGGAAAATCTTGAGCAAATTGCTATCTTGGAAGGGGACAAGATGAAATTGATTCAAGCTTTACGAGCTCGGGATACCATCATTGCTGCTTTCCCAAAAGGTGATATTGAACAAGCAAGTTCCTTTGACAAGAGGCATGTTTCTGGTGCTTCCTCCTCCGGTTCTGTCCCAGCGAAGAGGAAGGTCGGGAGGCCTAAGATGCGCCCGATTGTATAACCCTCTTTGTTTGATGAACTTTTCCTTCTGAACTTTTAATTTAGACTGGTTTGTAGTAAGCGAGTGCCAGCCCTCGCCTTTGACTTCTAGACTGTTTTTTGTTCTTCATACAAACTTTACATGTATTATTTGGAATTCTCCATTTTTTGCATCTGGGCGGAGTAGGTATTGAGAAATGAGTGGACACCTCTTGAAGAGGTTTTTTGCCCAATTTGTGACGTTATTTGGTCAGATATTTACTAACCTTTGCAGTCGATCGGGTGCCCCCGGAGAGGTCTTGGGTTAAAGACTCAGTTTGGCAATAACGTGGTTAGTTTTTTGCTTATTTTAAGTTATTTGACTGAGTACCCCCGGAGAGGTTTTGGGTTAAAGACTCAGTTTGGTAATAACGTGGTCAGATTTGTACTGACTTTAAGTTATTTGACTGAGCACCTCCGGAGAGGTTTTGGGTTAAAGACTCAGTTTGGTAATAACGTGGTCAGATTTGTACTGACTTTAAGTTATTTGACTGAGCACCCCCGGAGAGGTTTTGGATTAAAGACTGTGTTTGTCTAGTTCCATGGAGTGGGTATTGATTTTGTTGGACATTTGAGTTGATCAAGATGCCTTGGTTATAAATCCATAACCCTAGGTCGATCCTCTCGAATGATACTCCTTTGGTGGAATTTTAGCGAGTCTTCTTTGACTTTACTCTGTTGGTTTCTCCCGCTGGTTTGCCTTGGTGTTTTGTCCTTCTTTTTTATCTTATGGAGACATTTCTCACTTACCGTATTTCGACGGGAGTTCTTTATGGATTCATGTGCTTAATTTGTCCTTTCGGACTATGCTATGAACTAACACCAGGCTTTCATCGGGGAATGAACCAACGAATTTTTTCTTTTAATTATGTCCTGTAATCAGAAATCATACTGAGCATCTTTGAGTATATAATCAAAGGTATGCGATGTATAATTTAGACAGGAGTCAAAAGAGCTGTTTTATTCATATTCATGTAATTTCATACAAAGTATCTATTATATTCATAGAAAAACACAAAGGAATATGAGCTAAAAGAGTGATTTGAAATAACGCCGGAGGTGATCACTGTTCCAGGCCCTTGGGACTTCTACTTCGTCTATAGTCCTGAGCTTATAGGTACCGTCGAGGAGCTTTTGGTCGTTGACAAATGGACCTTCCCAATTGGGGCCAAAGACTCCTGTTGCGGTCATGATCTTCTTTAACACTAAGTCTCCCACTTCGAATGTTCTATGCCTGACCATTTGATTGAAGTTCCGGGCAACTCTCCTTTGATGGGCGACTATTCTAAGCTCCGATTCAGTCCTTTTTTCTTCGAGTAAATCAAGAGCTTCGAGTTGCAGCTTTTCATTCTCTTCTTGGTTAAAGTGAATTCTGCGGTGAGTAAGAACCTCTAACTCCACAGGTATCATTGCTTCCGAACCATATGCCAAGGAGAATGGAGTGAGCCCGGTCGTAGTTTTATGAGTCGTACGGTAAGCCCATAGTGCAAGTGGCAGTTCTTCAATCCAGTTACCCTTAGCTTTCTCGAGACGCTTCTTAATAGTAGATTTCAGGATCTTGTTGACTGCTTCGACTTGCCCGTTGGCCTGCGGGTGGGCAACTGCTGCAAAACTTTTCTGAATGTGATATTTGTCGCAAAAGTCTTTGAACTCATTGCTTTCAAATTGTGTGCCATTGTCGGTGATGATCTTCTGCGGAATTCCAAATCTGCATATGATATTTTTCAAAACAAAATTGATCACTTTTCTTGATGTGATGGTCGCCAGTGGCTCAGCTTCCGCCCATTTAGTAAAATAGTCCACAACAACTATGGCATACTTGAAGCCGGATTTTACATTAGGTAATACTCTAATCAAGTCTATGCCCCAAATGGCGAATGGCCAAGGACTCAACATTTGTGTCAACTCAACCGATGGAGCTCTCGGAATCTTTGCAAATTTCTGGCATTGGTCACTTTTTTTAGCGAAGATCATAAAGTCGAGATTTACCTCTGGCCAGAAGTAGCCATATCGAAGAACTTTTTTGGCTAGAGTTTGTCCGCCTACATGTCCGCCACAATCTCCTTCATGTAATTCTGCCAGGATTGCTTTGGATTCCTCCTTTGTTACACAACGTAGCAAAGGTGTTGAAAATCCTCTCCTATATAAGTGACCATCCTGAACGAGATACAAACGGGACTTTCGGAGCAACTTCTTGTGATTCTTCGGGTTTTCAGGAAGTGTCCCATGGAGTATATAATTCTTGATAGGGGTCATCCACAAGTCTGGCTTGTCGGTTGTCTCCATAACCCAATCTATATCAGATTCTTCAACACTGGAACTAGATAAAACTTCAACTGGAACTAGACCGAAGATTTGAGGATCTTCGGTACTAGCCAGCTTTGATAAAGAATCGGCTTTCCAATTTTCTCCACTAGTGATATGAGAGATAGAATAGTACTCTAAATTGTCAAGAAACTCTTTGACTTTGCGTAGATATGTCGGAAGATTTCCGCTCTTGGTCTCAAATTCACCTTTGACTTGAGAAACCATCAACTGTGAATCGCTGAAGATTAACAAACTTCTCAGGCTTAACTCTTTCGCAACTCTCAGTCCTCCAAGCAAAGCTTCATACTCGGCCTCGTTGTTTGTGACTGGGAATTCGAATCGTAGAGCACAACATATCTTTCGTCCTTCTGGAGTTTCAGACACTATTCCTGCCCCAGCACAGTATTCATTCCTAGCACCATCAATGAAAAGCTTCCATTTGGTGACTAATTCATTGGTTTCTTCCATTTCCTCTCCGCTATCAGTGAACTCGGCAATAAACTCAGCTAGGGCTTGCCCATTTATTGCTTTCCTGGGGTGATAAGTGATATCATACTGACTAAGCTCAATATTCCATTTTAGTAATCTCCCTGAGGTTTCTGGACGGAACAACACTTGTTTCAAAGGTTGATCTGTAAGGAACTTGATAGAGTGAGATTGGAAATAAGGCCTGAGCTTCTGTGAGGCGACAAGCAAAGCATATGCAAGCTTTTCTATCTTTGGATTGTTCATCTCTGCCCCGGTAAACCTTTTGCTGATGTAGTATACCGACCATTGAACTTTATCTTCTTCCCTGATGAGGGCTACGCTTAGAGCATGGGATGATACTGCAAGATATAGGAACAGACTTTCTCCATCTTTGGTTTTGACAGCATCGGAGGTGATTCCATATGCTTGATAAGATCCTCAAATGCTTGCTGGCATTCAGGAGTCAACTGGAAATTCTTTCTTTCCTTTTTCTATGCATCAAAGAGGGGAATACACCTGTCTGTTGCCTTTGAAATGAAACGGCTTAGAGCTGCTACCTTACCATTCAAACTTTAGAGTTCCTTTTTAGTCCGCGGAGCTCGCATTTCTCGCGAGGCAACCACCTGTGCTGGGTTTGCTTCAATGCCCCGAGCGTTGACCATGAAGCCAAGAAACTTCCCGGAAGCTACACCAAATGAACATTTGAGTGGATTCAGCTTCATGCCGTATCTCCTCAGGATTTGAAACATCTCGTCAAGGTCTTCCATATGACTTTTTGCTTCCTTGGATTTCACCAACATGTCATCAACATAGACCTCCATGGTTTTTCCAATTTTCCCTTTGAACATTGAATTCACCAGACGTTGATACGTGGCACCTGCATTTTTCAAACCAAACGGCATTACCTTATAATAATACAAACCACAATCAGTTATGAAACTAGTACTATCCTGGTCCGGCTCGTGCATCATGATCTGATTGTAGCCTGAATATGCATCCATAAAAGACAACAGTTCAGGCTCCGTCGTTGCATCGACAAGTTGATCAATTCGAGGCAGGGGGAAACTGTCTTTTGGGCATGCTTTGTTTAGATCAGAATAGTCAACACACACCCGCCATTTGCCGTTTGACTTTTTCACAAGAACTGGGTTGGACACCCATTTAGGATAGGTGGACTCGCGAATGAAGTTGTTCTTTAATGGCCTATCCACTTCATCCTCCAAAGCCTCAGATCTCTCAGGGCCTTGCATCCATCTTTTCTGTTTCACAGGATGTATGCTAGGATCAATGTTCAGCTTATGCACAATCACTTCCGGGGATATTCCACACATATCTGAATGGTTCCAAGCAAAGACATCCAAATTCGTCTTTAGAAAAACAATCAATTCTTGTTGCAGCAAAGGATCCAATTGAGAGCCTATCTTTACCACCTTATCTGGATCTTTATCATGGACCTATATAGAAATGGTAGCTTCAGCCGGTGCTGCCCTTTCCTCCCCTTCACTGGTTTTTCGCGGATCCATATCTTCTTGCATGTCGTTGTATTCTCCAGCACAGGGGGAGGTCATTAATTGCTATAAGGGGGCTTCATGGATGCAGAGAGGAGTCTCCACATCCTTCTTGATGTCATACTTGCGAGCTTCAATCAACTCTGCCATATAGCAGTCTCTTGTCTCTTGAGGATCTCCTTTGATTACTCCCACTCCGTTTGCAGTTGGGAACTTCATCGTCAAACACCATGGAGCAAGAGCTATCTTGAAAGCAGCTAGCGCTGGTCTTCCCAAAAATGCATTATACCCTAAAAGCGAGTCTATTATCACAAAAGACCGCATCATGGAAACTTGCTTCTTCCCCTCACAAAGATCTACGAGGAGATCGACTACACTAATAGGCTGAGTTGGTACACCAGTGAAATCGTGTATTTTATTTTTACTTGCTCGCACATTATCCATGGACAACCCCATTTTAGAGAAAGTATTGTAAAATAGGACATTTACAGATGCCCCATTATCAATCAGTACCTTCTTCACTATTGCTGGACCCAAGCCAATAGTGATCACCATTGGATCAATGGTTGGAGTCAATAGTCCACTAGAATCCCGATCTCGGAATACCACATCTTCCCAGGATGTTTTTGGTATTTTCCAACGAAGTGAGTTACTGCAAACTTCGAATCCATTTTCTTTTGAAGCACTGCCTAGTTCATTTGTATACCTGACAATATCCTCCTAGGTATCTCCTGCAGGATGAGCTTCACCACTGATCGTGTTGATAACGGGTCGAGAACCATTTGCAGGTGTTCTTCCGTCTTGACTTGGATGAATCTGCTGCCCTTGAGTAGGCTCAGTATCTGACGAACGTTTCACATACTCCTGAAGACGGTTTTTCCTTATCAACTCTTCAATCAGATTCCTCAAGTGCCGACACTCATTTGTGTCATGACCCGGTCGATTATGAAATCGGCAAAACCTTCCTGAATTTGCAGCTTCTTTGGACACCTTTATTGGTTTTGGGCTTGGATAATCCTCCGTAGCCTTAGTTGCCATGTATATGTGCTCAAGTGTATCATTCAACGGAGTAAGGTCCGTAAGTTTGAAGAAGCGTCGCTTTTTAAAGTCCTTATCGTTCTTGGCATCATTACCGTTTCCTTTTTTTTGCCCCCCACCTGAATTTATTTGATTGGTTTTTGTAGAAGCTTCTTTTTTCTCCAGAACAACATTAGTTTTGGTCTTGCCAACAGAATAAATGGGATCATCTTCAAGACACATGTATTCCTCCGCTTTGTCGTAGAATTTCTCTAATGTGTTGGGCTTCTTTCTCTTTAACCACCTTCCAAATTCAGAAAGTTTATCTATGCCCCCCTTCAAGGCCATTAGAATTAGCCTTGGCTCGTGGGTCCCTACGTCAGCGGTGGTAGCATTAAAACGACTTAGAAAAGATCAAATCGTTTCACCCGGGGCTTGTTCCAACTCATTGAGGGACATAATATCTCTAACCTTCATTGTCTGGAGGCGGAACTGATTTTGAAAGCATCTTGCTAGTGTGAAAAAATTATCAATAGACCTGGGAGGCAATTTAGTGAACCATAATGATACTACTCCTTCCAAGTACACTGGGAAGTACAAGCACTTAAGCTCGTCAGTTGCTTGGGCCCCATCCATGTGTTTGTCGTATTGAAACAAAAACACATTGGGGTCGCCTGTCCCATTGTATGCTTGGATTGTAGGTGGCTTGAATTTCCGCGGGAAGGTTTCCTTTTTGATTCTTTCAGTGAGAGGGGTTTTTGATGGCACGAACTCCCATTCAGCCTCACTATTGTTTCGAGATTTTCTTTCTTTCATAAGCTGTTGGACCATTTTCAGGAGGCGTTCCTTCTCGTGGAGGCTATCTGCGGGGCGGACGCTTTTGTCTTGACCGACAACTTGCTTAAGCAAACCATCACGGTTGTGACTCCGGGGTCCTGGTCTTTCATCATTAGAAAGTGCCCCTTTGGCAGAATTGGCCGCTTGACGAGAAGTGATCCATGCGTTATGGTTCTGATCCACATGCTTCGAATTCTCATGCTTTCCTTTATTAGGATCAGAGATCTGTTGGATAGATTTTTCTCGGTTCGGACTAGAGGAAGAAGAACCGATACCCTCTGCATGAGCAGGCTTTGTGGCTACATTTGTCGTAGCGGCTTGAAGAGCAAAGAGTGAATCTAGCCTTGCCATTATGGCATTGTTATCTATTTCCTGCTGTTGTGTCAGACCAGCGATAGCTTGATCAAGCTCGCCTCTTGTGACATTCACGCCTCCATTTGATGTTTCGCCTACTTAAAGCCGGTTAACAACGGGGGTTTCCTCATTAGATGCTCTAGCCCTTGCTTCCTTATTTGCTTTTGGCGGCATTATTTCAGAAAGTAGCTTGAACTTTGAGGAGAGTTCGTCAGAACGCCCAACTCGTAGATTCGAGTGGCCTATTTTGAGACTAGGCTTAAATACTCCAAGATCTTCACAATATATTTGATGTCAGAAAGTAGATCGGCCCCACGGTGGGCGGCTAATTGTTTACACCAAAATTTGGCAAAACAACCAAAGTATTGCTTAACGCATCACCTAATTGGAGGCGGAATGCTTAGGAAGCATATCACCTTTTCATAGGCAAGGCGTAAGAATACCTTTTTTATTATGTGAGGCCATATCTAATATATCAAAACACCAAAATACGAAAAGAAGACAAGAGTTTATAGTGGTTCGACTCTTATTCGAGTCTACATCCACTTTGAAGATAGAATCTCATTATTCACCAAGAGTTTTACAACATTTTCTCACTTATACATTCATAAGAGCTCTTTTGACATGCATTCATCTTTACACTCCTTTGAGAGTGGTAGAAAGCTTGAAACACTTATGCTTTTTACTCCATGGAAGCCATGATCATATGCTTGATAAATCTTCGATAAAGCATGAAGAAGAGATGTTGAAATGTTTAAAGAAATCCAAGAACCAATTTGGCAGAACCTCCTCTTGTTTTCGGAAAAGTCCCTCCCCCCCCCAAAAAAAATGATGGAGGTAGGGTGCTATTTAGAGGCGAAGGAGTGGCTGAAATCTTGTATTTAGGGTTCTGGTCGGTATTTTTGGTATTTACGGAAATGTCACTGCCAGTTGTCTCCAGCTGTCAAGCCATTTTGGATGCTACGACCGACCAAAGGCCTTTACTGAAGGGAAAGACGACCAGGAGGCTTAGATGCGGAGCGGACCGACCAGATGCGAACGAACGACCAGGAAGTTGAAACCAAAAAGCGGACCGACCAGAGTAGGAGGAGCAAGATGGCGCTGTCTTCTGGAAATGCGCGACCAGCATCGAGAAAACATCAGAATTGTATTCTTCAAATATGGGGTCGTCCTTGAGAGAAGAACGACCAGTTGACTTCCGCATTTGGAGCGACCAGAGGTCTTCTGCATTTGGAGCGACCATAGGTTTCGCCCACAATGACCGACCCTTCCTTCGCTGTCTCAGGACCGACCCCTTCTTCAATTGCGCAGAACCGACCCATACAAACTTGTTGATATCCCATCGATCGATTTAGGTGGATAACATATAGTAAGTAAGTTATAGCATAAATGAAATGATTTTGTCTTAAAATTGCAAATATGCGAATAAAATGTTTGTCGGAGATTTAAAATAAATTTCTAAAAGAATAGATGCCAGAACATGCAAGCCAAAAATATCTGTTAGTCAATTGATAATTTTCTCTTCATTGGCATTCAATATGTCACATCCGATGCGTTTGACGTACATGGTAATTTCTTCAAACCTAATCCCTCCCCATCCATTTCACCACCGTCAACCCAAAATTCCACTGTACTCCACTTTTTTTTCCAATCTTGAAAACATTATTTTTAGATAAAGTTCGACATTGCTATGTTTATTTTTTGACTGTCTATAACACACACATAGGAACGAAGCCGGGAAACTGGTTACAGAGGGGTGGGGGGGGGGGGGGGGATTCGAAGAGGGGCCAATATTTTTTTTATACCGAATTACCCTGAATTTGTTTTAATTTCAACCTAAAATGTCTTATATTATCAAGTTTTAGACAAAAACATTGTATAAATATTGATAAAAACACCTTAAAAGTAGTAATTTTTACATTAAGAGGAGTTGAACCTAATTTTTTTTTGTAATAATATTTTGAAATCAAGGGGGGGGGACCGCCCCCACTTGCCTGCCTTCGTCCATCCGCACGCGTGTGCGCGCACACACACACACACACACATATATATATATATACATAACTTATATTTGAATTTTTGTCTTTTTAGAATGACAAACCGTCAAAAACATCATTTGTCTTCGAAATGTACTCAACTTCTACTGAAAATAGTCACTGCTTATGTGAAATGCAGCGCGAACAAGGAGGGTGTGCATAAAGTGACTATTAGCGTCACGTCCATGGAATTGTTCCAAATGTAAACAGCCTCCCCTTGTAAAAATATATTGCAAAGCGGGTTCATATTTTAGCACTTACGTGTTTTTCAAAGAAAAAAAATGAGCTGCTATGAAAAAAAAGAAGAAAAAATCGCAAATATTCCAAAAAGTAATTTAAAAAAACATTAATACTAAATATATGCATACATGTATGCATATACTCATCCATATTTTATATTGAAAATCTGTGTGAATATATGCATACATGTATGCATATATTGGTTATACATGCTAAGATGCATGTTTATAAAGATGAATTAATATGCATGGGCTACGAATTGTTGCTAAAATATATGTATTTATTTTGTATTATATGCTAAAATGTATGCATAAAAGTTAAAATAGATGACAGCTTATGAAAATTGCCGACATGTATGCATTTATTGCTTGTAAGTGTTGAAAATGCTATGGAAACTAATATACTGAAACAACAATCTTTTCCTTTGAGATAACGATTATTATTATATAACAACAACATACGCTGAAAATAAAATATATATTATTAAAATAAAAAATTAGATAGGAATTAGTTTTATTTTTATCATAACACTACCAGCGTAGGTATCACTACTAGAGAAACAGTGTATTTTGACGCCGTGTTTCCAACGGCGAATTAGAATTCGTTGTTGCCGTTGGAAACCGATGAAATAAAGACCGTTGGCGGTCGTTGGAAACCATTGGAAATTTTTATGCATATGTTCCAAAGAGCCAGCCCTGCTTCTTCATTTCACCCCTTTCTTCCACAAATCCGATTTCCCAACCCTTATCACCCCTTCACCACTTCCAATTTCAAAACCTCCATCCGATCAGCCACCGCCAGTGCCTCCGACGTCCACCGCGAGCTCCTCCAGCCCTCCTACTCCGTTATTGCTCTTTAATTTAGGTAAAATTCTTAAACCTATTTTATAGGGTTACCACTCATTTGTGCTTAATATGTCTTTGATTTGATTTCTAGTTGTGTGAATATGTATATTACATCATATTATTCTCGAATTGCTAATGTTATCACCCTAATTGTCAAATTCTTTAGAATGAATGGTGTAAATATATGTCATATGTACATATACTTATGAAAACATATGTCATATGTGTATAATATGTTTGTGAATGAGCTTGTATAGCAAGTTTGTACCAAATCAACATATTTAATATGTGTATAATATATAAACGTATTGAATTTTGTGATTGAATGGTGAACAATGATTTATGCATACCATAGTTCTTTTAAAACAAATAAGTCTACTTTAGTCAAATATGCCATGAAATTTATGAATGAGCTTGTATAGTTTTTGTACAAATTTATTTTTAAATAACTTTGAAGTAAAATAATTTTGAAGTTTAGATATAGTATGTTTGTACGAATTTATTTTTAAAATAACTTTGAAGTTTTGATATAGTATGTCATGAAAATTATACCAAGTCAAATATGTCATGAAAATTATTTTGATATAGTATGCTGATTACATATTTATATACGTTGCAGGTATATTAATTATGTCGTCTGACCCTGCTTCTGGCTCTGGCTCGGGCTCTGGCTCGGGATCTGCCTCTAGACGACGTAGCATCACCCCTCATGCTGAGGGTAGTGGTGGACAGCTAGCTCGTCCGGTTGTTTATTTGCAGCCTAATGGCTGACAGGGCTTAAGTATAAAAATTAGCAGAATAACAATTTAAAGTTTTTTTACATACTATAATTAACTATATAAAGTTCTAATTTATACTTAACGCAGGGGATTTGAGTTAGAGCCATATCAGACTGTTGTAGATATCTCTAAGGAAGCATATATGGCCAGAATGAGCGATTTTTTGCCTAAGTGAGCAAGATCCCAGTAGACGTCAAAGAGACTATCTAGCAGGATTTCCTGGTACGTTTATACCATTTTATACCACTTGGCAGGAATTCTTGTTATTACTTTGTGTCTACCTTGTCTTTTGTGCACTCATCTTCACCATTGTTGTCCATACTCATGTGTTGCACCATATGCAAAACAGTATTCACATGCGTTGAATTTGCTCTATGTTCATGCAACTTGTTCACTTAAAAAAAAAACTATGTTGAGTTGAATGTGTACACATGCCTTAACACTATTCTTTGTCAATGTGAATGCACACTTGCCAAAAAATAAACTTTTAGTTCTCACCATCCATTTAGTTCTCACCATTTTGAACACAATGTTAAAATAAGTGATATATTTGCCTAGAAACTTCATGCTTTAACACTTGCATGTATTTGCATTGTCCATGCTGTATAAGCCAGACTGATTATTTAAGACTAATTATACAGGGAGCAGTAGATGTGCATGAGACTAACATGAAGCTAGTTCAGCGACACTGGAACTCGAAGGTCGCCAAGAATTACAAAGAGAAGATGAATAGCTTAAGAAACAGGGAAAGCAACCAAAGTGGATGGGCGATGAAGTGTTTGAGAAGATGGTTGCATGGTGGGACACGCCTGAGTTAAAGGTAAATTTATAATGAATCTAATTTATTTTTTTGCCGATTTTAAGTAATTTGTCAATGTACATTTTCAAGCCGAGTCAGAAAGGAACTCCGCAAACAGGATCAAGAATCCTGTAACTCATAACGGGGGATCTAAGTCTTTCCTGCATCACTGCGAGGACTTGGTAAATTTGTTATTTATTACATTTATAAATTGATTAGTTCAGTGATTTACAATATGAAATTAATTATTCAAATTACCATCTTCAGGAACGATTTTATCAACGTCCCGTGTCATACATGGATGTCTTTACTCACACCCATGCAACCAGGAAGGTAGACGAGGCAGGCAACGTCACATATGAGTGGAATGAGCAGGACAAGGTGACATAGTCATACGTATGTGTATTTTAAATATTACTGGCATTAATTGATTATTTTATTGTAAAATAAAATCATAGTTTTATTATTTGTCAAAAGAAATTGTTTTTTTATTACAGGCAAAGTTCCAGGAGGCACGGGCTCGTGTTCTTGAGGAGTCGGGCCATGATGATTTGCTGCAAGAGGAGGAATACCGCTTATCCGATGCTGTTATGAAAAAAACACAGCGGAGCAGGCGCTACAGATTCGGCAACCTTACAGTAATATTGCATGTTTTAAAAATTTCATGTTATATAGTATAAGAGAAACACATACATGTGTGTATATAGTATAAAAGAAAACATACATGTGTGTATATGTAGTATAAGAGAAAACATACATGTGTGTATACACACACAAACACATACATGTGTGTATATATTATAAGAGAAAACTTACATGTATGTATACACACACAAACACATACATGTGTGTATATAGTTATGAATTCATTTTTCTATGATTTTGTTATGACTTTTTTTTATATGTTATAAAAATCTCTTGTATAACAAATTACTTGTATTTATAGGTTCGACAAGAAAAGAAGGCACAGGACAAGGAAGAAATTAAGGAGTTGCGACGTTGATAGATCAGCTGCAGGACCAGAATCGCGTGCAGGGTATGCAGATTGAGCAGCTGAATCAAATGTTGCAGAGTACGTGTGTAATCATGGTGATGTTCCTTCATCGTCTGCTTCTGGTGATCATAGCGACGATGGATCTTGAGATATGTGTTTCGATTCTAGGTTGGGGATGTTTTTTGTTTTGATGTATAACGAGACAGGTTTGGATGTGTTTTGACGGTTTGTATATATTGGTACGGTTTGGTGACACGGTTGGATGGTTGTTTTGAATGGTTGTACATGTTGTTATGCTTTGTGGACATGCTAGAACGATTTTTTGAAGGTGTAATTAGTTTTTGTTGAATATATATATATATATATGCGTTATATTTTGATTATTTGTTGTGTTAGTGGTATATATGTGATGCATAGTTGTGGAATTGGTTGGAAATAGTTTGGAAATTGAATTGGAATGGAAATGAAATGAGGTGAGGAGGCTGGAAAAAGCTGGCTTGCTGTTATATAAAAAAAGTACCTAGTTTTTCAAATGGCTATCAACGGTTTCCAATGGTAATATGAACATTATATACTAACGGTTTCCAATGGTTTATTTTGTTGGAACCCTTTGGAACAACCGTTGGAAATAATCCGTCGGATCCGATGGAAGCCGTTGGAAGACGTGAACTATATTCCAACGGCTTTTCTAACGGCTACCAACGGCCGCCAACGGCAAATAGCCGTTGGAATAGCCATATGTTCTTGTAGTGTATGCGGTTCCGTTCAGTTTAACAATGTTTGATCAACTGTTCAAACCGCAACTGAACCGTATTTTTGCGAGTCGGTTCGTTTTGAGGTATTTGCTTTAGAGAAAGAATTCGGTTCGGTTTTCCGCACCATATTTACGGTCCGATCTAACTGGTTTTCGCATTGCAATGCGGTTTATGCACATCCCTAATATATATGTTTAGGTAAAAAAAAAGATTTTTATGCATATAAAGATATTATAACTCAAATTTGCTTGCTTAAAAGGTCGGAATTGAAGCCGAGGAGATTGTATGCGAAGAAATCGATATTTAGAGGCGAAAAAATCGGATTTGGGGTAGGTAGAATTGAAAACCCGTATGCTGGAAATTATGGAGGAAGAGAGAAATGAGGAAGAAAGGTATCGACTGGCAGTATAATTTGATAATTTCAGCCGTTGGCTGTGCAGTTAAAGCGCTTAGTAGATCCAAAGCGGTGGAGATTCAAAAAGTCACAGCGTGGATAAAGTGAAGCAATAGCAGGATATAGCGGATAACTCTAAAAATAGCACATGCAACTCATTTGTAATGTTTTTACAAATGAAAAAATGTTAATTAAATGAAAAACTAGAACACGGTTTTACTATAATTAGTTTATCCTTAATTTTAAACAAAAACATGTGCAAATATCTATAAATAAACTTAAAATGTTGTTTAACTTAATTAATTTTTTTTGGAATATAGAGCAATTTTTTTCTAAAAATACATAAGAAAAATTTCAGTTAAAAACCTACCTTTATAGTTTTTATAATGCATTGATGTCATCTACCAACTCATTTCTTTCATCAAAGATATAGCGCGAATGGTGTAATATAGCGGAAATAACTGGATATAGCGGGAATAGCGGAATATTGCGAGGCTCAAAGCGGAAGGTTATATCAGAGACTATTTGGAAAAAACGTAGCGATGGTAACCCGATATGGGATATAGCCAGATTAACTCGGTGTAATAGAGGGGCATTAATTGCACAGGCCGTCACTACTACGAATCTGCAGTTTTCTGACCCATTTTTGGCGTCGTTAAGGCGTCACTAATTTTTTTAGTGACTCCATAAAGACGTCAAATACGCGTCAGAAAAACAGGCGTCACTAAATTACTAGGTGTCGCTATGGCGTCGCAGAAGTATCGTCACCACGGCGTCACTAAATTTTTCCGATGCCATAACGACACAAATTATTTGGTAGAATATTACGTTGCGATGGCATCAGTAAATGTTACCAACACTCTTGTGACACAACTAGAATATCAAAATATTGGAGTCACAACATTGTCCCTAAAATATAGTGACGCAGTTGTGATGTCTTAGCTCTAATAGATAGCATCTGTCGTTATGGGGTCATTAAATTTAGTGACTCCATAGCAACACAAATGATTTGGCAAAATATTGCATCACAATGGCATCGGTAAATGTAACCAACGCTTTTTGTGATGCTTATCAGAACACATCTTAAGTCAAATGGAAGAGCACAAGGCTTTATTATAACACATCATAAATCAACAAATGTTCGAACTAATAGTCAGCCACATCGTATACATATATGACTGCAAATTTCACACGAAAATACACCGATATAGGTACATATGCCTTCACTCATACATCAAAGTGGAATGACTTGTACCATACTATTCATATAATTCAAATAAATCAATCCCAACCATAAACGGCTTACGAACGTCAAACTATCAGTCAAACGCAAGCATGAAGAATTGCAACAAAATTTTTGTATTATCATATAAATGTAAATTTATACATATTCGGTACATATCACAAGAAATACAAGAAATACCATCCGACCATTTGTCACTTTCAACTGTACTCTACATACATATTAAACTTCACCTCAAATAATTCATTGCGAAGCTTCACAGATTATGCATGTCACTTTGCCAATAGCCCTTGAAAACTGAAATGGTAATCATACACAGTAAGAACCTATCAACAAAATTTTTATCAACCATTACTCCATAGACATTTAAAACTATTTGTAAATTAATTTTATATGAATTTTTTCCCCTGCATTTGAAAAGTCAGTACACGAAAAATTGGTAGAATTGAAATAATAAGAATAAACATATTACATCACTACTGAAGGTGAACATGTAAAGTATTGATGTTGGATTCTATTAACAGTAATGCCTTGCATTTGAACTGCGTAATGTCACACCATGCATTTGAGGTATCTAACAAAATTTAATTTTCATTCCAATGTGTTTTATCGAAGAAGAGGAGAGAAGATGATATTATTTAGAGGAAGAATAATTCTTTTTATAATTCTTTTTATTTCAACTTCAATCTTCCTTGCCTACAACAAAAAATGACCACCACTATATATATAGTGGACTAAACACCCTTACACATACTAATAGACACCATTCCACTAATAGACACGACCCTTCATAAATAGACACGACTTTTCACTAATAGACACAATACTTAATTGACATGATCTTGAAACTAAAGGACATAACTAATCACAAACCAACACTTTGACTCTTTTTTCATTTTTTTCAAGAATAAAGCATTAATGTTTACACAACAAAACTCCCCTGTAAACTTAAATGCTTCTTCCATCCGTCATGCCAATCATTTTCTTGCATTTATTGAGAGGTACTTTCGATAGTGGTTTTGTAAAGATGTCTGCAGCTTGATCCTGACTTGTCACATGCACCAGTTCCACACTTCCTTCCTTCACATGATCTCGGATAAAGTGAAAACGAGCATTGATGTGTTTACTTCATTCATGGTTCACTGGATTCTTTGCCAACTCATCTGTTGATTTGTTGTCAACATGAATCGCGGTTGCACCGAGTAGTTTAGCCCTATCTTACCTAACAAATTTCTAAGCCATATCGCACGACATACACACGAAGATGCTGCCACATATTCAGCTTCACACATCGAGAGTGTCACGATTGGTTGCTTCTTTGAAAGCCAAGTAAATGCGGTATCTCCCATAAAGATCACATATCCCGAGGTACTTTTTCGATCATCTATGTCTCTGCACCAATCGCTATCGGAATAGCCAACCAACTTGTAATCACCTGTATTTGAGTAGAACAATCTGTGTGACACCGTTCCTTGTATCTATCGTAAGATTCGCTTCACCGCCTTCCAATGTGAATGAGCCGGCTCCTCCATGAACCAACTTACAAATCCGACACTTAATGATAGATCCGGCCTTGTGCATTTGAGATAGCGAAGACTTCCTATTAAACTCCTGTATCTCACATCAACACGTTCTCGTCCATCGAACTTTGAAAGTTTTGCACCTGGTTCCATTGGTGTTGACACCGGGGTGCAGTTTTCCATCTTGAACTTCTTCAAAATCTCTTTTGCATATGCCTCCTGTGATATAAAAATTCCCGTCTCTACTTGTCTAACCGTCAATCCCAAGAAAAACTTCATCAAATCTAAATCTGTCATCTCAAATTCCTGTGTCATTGTGCTCTTAAATTCTTCTATCATTTCATCATCCTTACCCATAAAAATGAGATCATTGACATAAAGAGCAACAAATAATATATTACCTCCTTTCTTCTTTACATAGAGGGCATGCTCGTAGGGACATTGCTTGAACCCGTTCTCCTTGAAATATGAGTCGACACGTGTATTCCATGCCCATGGTGATTGCTTCAACTCGTAAAGCGCCTTCTTCAATTTTAGCACCTTCTTCTCTTCTCCGACTTTCATGTACCCAGGTGGTTGTTCGATGTAGACATCTTCTTCAAGCACACCATTCAAGAATGCCGACTTGACATCCATTTGAAATATTGGCCATCTGAATTGAGCAGCTTATGAAATGAGCAATTGAATTGTCTCCATTCTTGCAACAGTAGCGAATATCTCGTCATAGTCTATTCCTGCTTTTTGCTTGTATCCCTTCGCAACACGTTGCGCCTTGTACAGTTCTATCTGACCTTGAGCATTCATCTTTTTCTTGAGCGCCCATTTCACACCAATGGGCAGACTTCCTTCCAGCCATTCTGCAAGCTCCCATGTTTTCTTACGGTTAATTGCCTTAATCACCTCGTTCATGGTAGCTTGCCACTTCTTGTCTCGAACCGCCTCTTCAAAAATGATATTTTCAGCATCAGACAAAAGACATACAAGGGGTACCTCATTTGTCGAATCATACAAATCTTGCAAACTTCTTATTTTTGGTTGTAGTGGTTCATCTTCACTATGAGTGGTTTCAAGGTCTATTGATATACTTGCTGGTGCAATGACTGTTGATTCTCCAACTTCTATAGCAACCTCCTTCGAATTTTTCCACTTTCACTCGCTTGCTTCGTTTACTCGCACATCAAGACTCACCATCACCTTCTTGATAATCGGGTCAAGCAGCTTGTACCCTTTTGTCTTCTCATCATACCCAATGAAAATATACTTTTTGCTTTTGTCTTCAAGCTTCGTTTTTCGTTGACTTGGTACGTCTGCATAAGCCACACTACCGAACACCCTAAAATGAGAAACTGTTGGCTTTTGTCCGCTCCTGGCCTCTTGTGGTGTTTGATCATTTAACTTCACATGTGGACGTCTATTTTTTACATAGATGGTACACTGTACAGCCTCTGCCCAGAATTCCTTCGGCATTTTCTTACTTTTGAGCATTGATCGAACCATGTCGAGAATAGTCCGGTTCTTCCTCTCGGCCACACCATTTTGTTGAGGAGAGTATGGTGCAATTAAAAATCTCCTTATGCCTTGCTCCTCGCAATACTCCATGAAAGCCCCCGAAGTATACTCGCCACCTCTATCGGATCGTAAGGCTTTGATGTGTCTACCAATTGCCTTCTCCACCATCACTTTGAATTTTTTAAACACCTCGAATGTCTCGAATTTTTCCTTTAAAAAATAACTCCAAGTTTTTTTGTGAGAAGTCATCGATAAAAGAAATAAAGTAACTTTTACCGCTAAAGGATTCAGGGGTGGTTGGTCCACATATGTCAGTATGAATCAACTCGAGAATATGTTTAGCTTGATATTCTGCATTCTTTTGAAAGGAGGTTCTTGTTTCTTGCCAAGCACACAATCTTCACAAAGTTTTCCCTCATAATCCATGTCTGCCAGTCCGTGCACCATGTCCTTCCTTGCTAACTTCTTTAGACCACTATGATATAGATGACCAGAGTAAAGAAGCCACAGCGACGCCTTTTCTTTTACGTTGACCTGCAAACATTTTCCTGCACACCTCTCAATTTCAGTTTGTACATCCGATTTCTTCCCATCTCAACTCGAGCAACTAGATGCCCTTCATTGTCCTTCAGCTGTAGTACCCGGTTTTTCATGAATACCGAGTACCCCTTCTCCATGAGTTGCCCCATGCACAAAATATTGCTTTTAAGATCAGGTACATAATAAACATTCTCAATTGATCCTTCTGTGCCATCTTTCTGTAAATAATGAATTGTACCTTGGCCTTTTACTTGGATCTTTGACGCGTCTCCAAATGAAAAGTGTCCATCTTCAACCTCTCGCATCCCCCTGAATAGGTGCTTGTGACCGCACATATGGTTACTAGCACCGGTGTCAAGATACCACTCCGTGTCGCTGTCGGAAGTGGTATTTTTGTAAGCCATCATGAGAACACCATCTTCTCTTACCCCCTCTTCCGCAACTAGATTCGCATTTTCTTCCACCTTTTTCTCGGAATAGCACTCTCTTGAATAGTGTCCATACTTTCCACAATTATAGCACTTGATATTTAATTTGCACTCTTTTGCGTAGTGTCCATGCTTGCTGCAGTTATAGCATTCCCCATTTGAATAATTTGACCGGTCACCTCTACCACGACCACGTCCTCTTCCTCGACTGTTTTGTTGGCTTGATTGTCCTATTTTCTCATGATTTTCACCTTGACCGCGGCTTACACCACCGCGACCATTGTTCCGACCTCCACGACCACTACGTCCTCTTCCTCGATTGTGTTGTGCATACATCACCTTGTCTTCCTAGAGACTTGCCTTAGCTTGCAAAGCCTCTTCGAGTAGCTCTTCTTTCTTTTTCTTTTTTCGTTGTTTATGTGCTTCCAGAGAACCCGCCAGATCATCAATCATCATTTCCTCCAAATTCTTTGACTCTTCAATTGCACATACAACGTTTTCGAAATTGTCGGTCATTGACCACAAAATCTTTTCCACAACCCTTGCATCTGTTATATTTTCTCCATTGCATTTAAGTTGATTCACCACTGTTTGCACACGTGTAATCTAGTCGGATACTCCTTCCGATTCCTTCATTTTCATTGCTTCCAACTCGCCATGAAGTGTTTGAAGCCGCACTTGTTTAACTATATCAACACCCTTGTAGATCTTTTTTAAAATGCCCCACGCTTCTTTCGAATTTGCTACACCATTAATTTTTTCGAATCCCGATTCGTCCAC
Source organism: Allium sativum (assembly GCA_030737875.1). Classification (NCBI taxonomy): domain Eukaryota; kingdom Viridiplantae; phylum Streptophyta; class Magnoliopsida; order Asparagales; family Amaryllidaceae; genus Allium; species Allium sativum. Next base: position 1,047,585,962 of record CM060916.1, on the reverse strand, counting down.
TGCTCGATATAAGACGTAAAGAGCAATTTTGTCTTTCACACGCATTTCTTTCAATGTCTTCAATTCATTTGCTGACAAGTTCGCGGTGTTTTCTACTTCCGTGTAGCGATTTTCGACTACTTCCCATGCATCATGTGCACCTAGCAAATGCACGTATTTGAATACTCCAATTGTCATAATTCAACTTGGTAAGTTGTGGAAGCGGTATATTCGCCAATAATCTCAAATTTGCCATAGCTCTGATACCGATTGTTTAATCGAAAAAGAGGAGAGTAGATGATTTTATGTAGAGGAAGAATACTTCTTATAATTCTTTTTATTTCAACATCAATCTTCCTTGCCTACAACAAAAAATGACCACTACTATATATATAGTGGACTAAACACCCTTACACATACTAATAGACACCATTCCACTAATAGACACAACCCTTCGTAAATAGACATGACTTTTCACTAATAGACACAATACTTAATAGACATGACTCTTGAAACTAAAAGGACATAACTAATCACAAACCAACACTTTTGACTCTTTTTTCATTTTTCAAGAATAAAGCATTAATGTTTATCCAACACAATGATCTATTTCAGTGCTTACTTGAACAAGTATAAGGAAAGAAGGACATCATACAGTGCAAGGCTCCACCTAAAATTCTTCTGAAAATTATGTAGTTTGATGGAACAGGTTTTCAAAGTTTAAAGAAATCATTTCTTCTCTTTCTGTACTTTACTCCCGGCTAAAACTCTACAAGGTAAATATAAATAATTTCATTGACTGTTCATTAAAAAAGTCCCTAGAAAAGCAAGATTACTAAGTGGGTCTTAGTCTCATCATGTGGTAAAATTGGCTTCTGAATATTAGTAATCTAGACTCTAGAACAAGCATTTAGTTGTTGGTGAAATAATGAATACTAGCAATTCTATACCCTTGCTACGCCAAATCCAATCTTTGTCCGCATAAATATTCCCAGCTTTCCATGCGTACTTCTTCATCACACTTATAAAAAGAGAAAAATAGTGATTAATTACTTAATTCCAGCTTCAACATTTTTGGTTTTTAAGAAACAAAGGTATGTGTCCTTGTTAAAGTCTGCATGCTTTTGCATAAAGATTATATGTTTTTGCATAAAGCTTTTGTCGTCAGGATGTACATTTGGTTTATAAGAGACATATTCAACAATGACCGTATGATTTGTGAAAGAGGGTCGTAAGAAAATAAATGGCCAAATGTAAATGCATGTTTTCTCAACACACCTATGAATTAGAATATTACTAGCGACCGTCACCAAATTCTGTTCATGGACGTACACACTATGTTTAGCATCATAATATGCGCTAAGCTAAATGTCTTACTGCTTACTAAGCCAACTCTGAAAGCAATCGTAAGACCAATGAAGGAACTGGGTTCTACTAATATTTAGTTCTCTTTTTAATATCAAATCAGCATAAAAAAAGAAATGACTAGAAGATATAAAATAAACTCCAAAAAAAAAGCATAAGCACCTCATGATTAAAGAAGTCCATCCACCATAACCAGCAGAGATGAAACCAGTCATAGTTTATTTCAGGTCTTGAATGCATCCCCAAGAATATAAATAAAGGCAAGCCGCTATCTTGGAGCTTTGAAAATGGTCTCAATCTAATAGTCGAAGCTGTATGTTCCCTAACATTTGCAGATGTTAGAATCGGCTAAAAGAAAGTGTGATTTCTTAATGTAACATTAGAAAAAAAAGAACTCACTAATTACCATAAATAAATCTGATATCGTTATTTCAAACAAAATTGAAGTGATTAAGGTTGGCTGAAACTCCCTATATTTCGTTGAGCTTAAAACTATATTAAACAACTAGAAGGGCGTATACGTACATACATGCGAGCACGTATGGGTTTGGAGGGAGTTAGATAGATTCATTTGCATTCAATAATTTTAGTGAAAAATGGAGGAAAAAAGGTCCAACATCTAATAAGATAGGCAAGCTTTTCAGAAGTTTTAGGATTTGTTGGCAACACTTCCCGGCTTTTATGAAGATGGAAATACGAAGCAACCTCGCAAAATAAAATGCAACAGCAAAAGATCCTTCGAAGTAAATTGTGTATGTGTATATAATGGGAAAAAAAAATCAGAAAGTAGTGAAAGAACCGAGTAAGTTGCATGTCATGGAATTTTTTTGGAGTTAAAATGATGTCTTATAACCATTTCATGAGTATGTTACCAGTTTGTGTACTGGATACTCTTACACTTATGTGCTGTATGTTGAAATCAGTACTGACTGGATAGTAATCACTAGATGCAAGCAGATTACAGTTACGCGAACAAACATGCGTAGAGAATCATATTTTATAACATTATTGCTACTTTTATCAGGGCTAAAAGTTATAGATGAAAGTTGATCTTCCAAAACATTTTGAAATGCAGGTTCAGCTATCGTTGTTTAGTGTATCCTTAAACATGAGTTACACGTAAAGGAGAAAAAAACAGAATTAAAAGAACATAAGTGGATAGTCAGATATGAATGCTATGATAGTAAGTAGGCAAGTAATTAATGAGTATATCCTTGAAAATAGCAATAAACTATACTCGCTGAAATATGAAATTAATATCGAATGAATGTACTTGGTGGAAAATCAGTTCGTTAAAGTTGTAATTTGATTGTACACATTTAGCAAAATAAATAGCCTATTAGCTAAATCACATACTAAGAAACATGATACATAGATGAAACCAAAAGGTAATGCATAGATATATTGCATGTAAATTTCAGAAGCTGATAACGAAATGTGATCATCACTATAAAATAATTATCTACAGCAATGAATAAAAGTGCAAAAGAAAACTATATCGAGCTTTACTGGAGAAGCGTATTGTTCACATGCTGAGAAGAAGGGAAACAAAAAGTGGATTTCATAAATGAAAATCTAATACTCAAATACTGCAACAATTAAGTGGTGCCATTCGATCTTAAAAAATTGTAACTCTTCGTATTGGACGTGTCCAACATGTCAGAAGCACTATTACATTGGATTCTAATGTTTCCACTCACTGGATCCTGAAACTAAGATGGGAAACCTTCATAGTGAGAAGGAAGGTGACGAAAACACTACAGGAGCACCACAAACATTATATTCATTAGTTTCAAAGCTAAACAATAAAAACTCGCCAATTTCCAATACTATCCAATCAAGCCCAAACTCCTCAAACCTGTATTCAGCGAAAGGCAAATTCTATTTCAACCCAGCTAATTGCTGAATAGCCCCCCAAAATACATTAAAATCAAGTAAGCTCATCATTTTGCTATGTAGTCTCCCCTTTTATTTTAAAAAAATCCAATAATACCCTTCCTCGTAGTGTCTCTACGTGGTTTAATAGTGAACCTCGTGGGGCCACAGCCTGGTAAGCAATGATACCACGTCGAGACTCTACATGGTATAATTAATTACCATGCAGTTCCCTTACGAGGTTCGCTACTAAACCACGTAGAGGCACTACGAGGTAGACTGAAAACTGGAAAAAAAATATAATTGAAAAGGCGCAGCTTCGTCCTTGAATTTTTTTATAAAACTGAGTGGCTACTCAGCAAATTGGTGGATTAAAATAGAATTTGCCTCAGCGAAATATGTCCTTCATGTGTAAAATCATATTGTGTTTTATGATTTTTTCCAATATAAAAGGGTGTATTCTGACGTCTTGATAAACATAAATAAAATTGTCTATTTCAGCAACATAAAAGAAAGTAAAGCCATAAAGACTACAAAATCTCGATATAGTTACCCAAGCAGAATATTCCACCTTGATGACACGGGTTTCACCAACATAAGTCACAAATCATTGTCGGCCATATCAAAAATCAACAATAGTTCCAAACCCAAATCCACCTTTACTGCCGAAAACAGATCCGACAAACCCAGGCCAACCATTAACAAGTCGCACCACAAGAAATCCGATTTTCACCACTATTCTATTCGGAGAAGGCTTTGCTCTAATTGGCAAGAGAAGGCCTGTAGGAATGTAGTGGCCGGAACAAGCACGCGAACCTCATGACGGTTCCTGTCGATTACCACTGATCGCGATTGTTCCCAACCGATTAACCGAAGCCTGCTTGCTAATTGCTTCCTTAGGCTTTTGGCTCCGGTCGATCCAGACGGTTTGATTTGTACGTGCTATTAGAAAATTACAAAATTAGGGTTTTCCTCTATTTGGGAATGATGATTTAGGAGTAGTGAGCATATGATAAGTGGAGACCGATTTTGATATGACCATATTTCACTTAGATCACCGTTATGTGCAATTGGATTAGGATGAATCAATGGTAGATGTTATGAAAACCTAGATTGTAAAAGTATGGTTGTAAATTTTAGTATGACATAATAATAATTTTTTATATGTTTATGATGCACTAGTGGCAATAATTTTTTATATCTTCATAACAATCAAGGCGTCATAAGGGAATAATGAATTGATGGTGTTTTTACGATGCATTAGCGATAGTAATGAATTTAGCGACACTGCTATGTCACCGGGTCGCTAAGGCGTCGCTAACCGATGTCAGAAAATTACCTTTTTTCTTGTAGTGCGTCGGAAATCAGCCGACGCAAACCATCGTCCCTCTCGTCAAAAATTTCAATGTTTCTTGTAGTGTATATAATGCCATATTTATATCCAATTTTGAAATCAACGTCGAATATTTACATTCGCGTAGATATAGATATTTGATAATTGTCATATTAACTATCGATATATCAAGAAATATATATATAAAAAAATTGATTTGTTGTAAACTTTTTTCAGTTCCTTTGATAATAAAAATATGAAAAATAAACATATAAATCGATAATAAGTAGTTTTCTACAACTAATATGCAACAAGTTTATGTAATACAAATTACCAGCTTAATAAAAAGCAAACAACATGTCCATAGTTGTATCAGAGTGCACAAAATCTAAACAAAAGTGGAACGTGTACTTCTTAAAACTGAATATTTTAATGTGCATATGTTTTTATCTTTTTTAAATACCGGATAGTCATCTATTTTTCAAACATGAATGTAAACGAATATCGTATATTTAAGGTATATCAATCCCTTAAATCTACTAGTTAACTCCATGCCAAATATTTAAATACTGTAAACAATGTAAAACAAACAAACTATTCACTTCCAGAATTGAAAAAAAAAAGAATAAAAAATCTACAAATAAAGAAACGCTTCTGTTAGTACCGCATTAGAAGATCTTCTTTGATCAGTTGGATTTAGACAGAAAATAAAGATGTAGAAATGATATTAACAGAGTACTAATTAACTTGCAATATTATTTCGTATATTTTGAATATATCCATTAATAACACAGATAAAATGATAGGATAACATAAGCAAGGTACTAACTTGCAGTTACAAAGTAGAAGATAACATAAATATTAACAGGGGTGGATATTATGATCATAGGCGACTATTCATTTATATAAAATTAACACCGCTAGAGAGCAATATAATTCATATATTATGAGTTGGAGAAAATAAGGTGATTGATCATCAAGGCTTATGAGGTTCGAGTTGAGCTTTCTCAGGTACTTCATCAGGACCCTTGCAGCAGTCTGGTCCCGGAATTTGATACCCAGGTAGATCCAGGGGCCCTCCTGTAAAATCAGTGATATGCATCTCATTTTTTCTACATTTATTTAATATGGAAAGCATCAGGTATACCTTATTCTTAAATTCAACTACTTACCGGCTATAGTCTTAGAATTGAAATGTGCAGTAGCAGCCAAAAGAAGACAAAATATAACCAAAGTTTTCACTGAGATGGCCATGATCGTATTACTTGTTTATGGTGTAGTAAGATAAAGAGATTGTAATGAAAATTCTTCTTTATTTATAAGCACAAAATAAACCAGCAAAATATCAATGTGGCTGTCATGCATTCAATTCACAGGGCTATGTTGAGTAGTTTTCTTACACCTAATCTGATAAATATCAATTAGCTGGGCCAAGTAACTATATTGAAAATAAAATAATTAATGTTCTTTTTTCCGTATATATGCTTATGTTTTATAACAACTTTTATAGTTTTATTACTAAAATTAGTTTTATTTTTCAAATTTGTAATTTAAGTTACTGCACGATTCTAAAAAAACATAAAATATGATGTCCATACGGACGTCAAACTAAATACTGTTTGCATCTGGATAATTTTTTGTTCTTTCCTATTGAATGATCGTGATACAAGGACATTTTGGACCGTGTTCTTTTCGATCAACACCGACTTTCCATGCTATTTCCTAATTATTATTTAGTGCAACTGACTTCCTCCTCCTGCATTAACTTAACACTTCATTTTTCCTCAAGTTCTTATCATACTTTATTATCAGAAATAAGATAACAAAATAATGTATTACAGAAGTATACCTGCAATATTATTTCAACAAATATTCGATTAATGATTAATGATTATTATGAATTGGACGTTGATGCCGAACCACCACAAAAAAAAATGTGTTCTTCCGTATTACTTTACTATATCTTTGGATTACTGTGTTCAAATTACACTTACACTCAAGGGTTGGCATGTGTTGAATCGGTAACAATTCCCCACGTCAATCGTTGGTATGTGTACCAAATTTTCATAACTCTTTCCAACGTATTCACAGGGTGTTTTCAACGGTAACCAATGGCATATTAGAACATGTAATATATCTTGTTAACCAAATAGTCATTGAAAATAGTTAGAAGTTATTGGCAATTGTTGTTAATAATCACGCTTTTCGGACGTGTGATGTTGACTCTAAACTGTTCCATAAATCTGATGATCAAAGCATTTCACGATGTAATGCAGTCTGCCTCCACCTGCCTGAGCCACATTGCAGCTATATCTATTAAGTAAAGCAAAAAATAATTTGCCATAATATTTTCTGAGGTTTAGAGGACTTTTATATGTTAGATATATCTCATTAAGAGGGCAGTCGGATGCTTCCGAACAGCATATGGTTCCAACACAAGTAGCTTGAAATCTGATGGGTTGCGAGAATTTCTGATATCTAGGGAAAACCGACTACGAGTCATATTTTCCAAGTCCGTGGAAGAGGCACCACCTCGTGTGAATCGATGGATGACATCTGCTATCTGGGATCCATTACCAAAAGAAAAGGACGAATTGAGATTATCCAAAGCGACACTGATGCCCCTAGTGTTTAAGTCCATATGAGGGATCGCTTGATTGGGTAGAAGAAATTCCAGTTGAATTACAACTTGAGAGACTACATCGGGAACAATCCTGTCTTCCGAAACCGTGGGAGCACTCCTATCCAAAGCTGCGTGCACCGACGCTTGAACAACATTTCCCACAGCGGACCCGAAGACTTGACTTTCCAAAGCATTACGGGCAGAAGGGACGTCGGGATTAGGGTGCCCCCGAGTGTAGCGGGGCTGGCACTGTTCCGGGGAGCGGCGTTAGCCTGTTGATTAGTTTGTGTGGTACTCCCCATTTCCTGAATCGTAGGTGGATAAACATTGGTACTAGTTCCGATAATGTCCCCCTTGCCAGTCGGCCTTAAAGTACTCTTTATCATGTCCTCAATCTGGGCAGGAAAGTTGTTAAAACCATCTTCCTATCGCACATGTGACGAACCGTACTTCCACCTACTTCAAACCGACCAAAAACCGAAACCCACGTCGATTCAAGGTAAGCAAAAGTACGTTTCGTTAGGGTTTATTGGAGCAAACACAGCAGAATACAAAGCTCACATCGGAACAGATAAAATATAATAAGAATATAGTATTACAGAATAAACAATTTTGAATACAAATCTGATTTTACATACCATACCATCGGGACCACGCCGCATGTCGCGTAACGGGTTTCCTCCCAAGGATACGTGCACTACCAACTACCAAAAATAGAATTATGAAGCAAACAATGCAACAAACAATATGTAGTTCCTCAAACTACCCACTAGGTTTCAATTCCCAAACATAGATTTTTGAAAATCCAATTAACTTTTCAGAAGTTATTTCTTTGGACTTTATACCCTATTTCTTATTTTCGAATCATTTGAAATACATATATAGCTTTCATACCAAATTAGCTTTCACTTCAGGATCTCAAACCAAAACATATTTGAAAACCTCAAATATCTACAATACAAGCATATTAAAATATATCCCACCTAATCGAGAGATCCTCCTGATGACCAGGCTCTAGGTACGCCTTACCGTCACGATAATAATCCAGGTATGTCCTCTCTCCACCTCGAGAGCGAACCATGCCATACATCCCCGACCTTTCATCACCAGTGCCGTTACCCGATCATTGGTAGCACATAGAAATCATTTTTTATCCCGAAGTGGGGAAAACCATTTCACAATAATAATAATCACAAGTACTTTCAAATCATAGTACTTCACATCAGCAATTCACACATATGATCAGTCACTATTAATCATATAACTTTTAGCTCGTATGTCTGAAAGAAGGGAGTTAAGCAAGAGAATAAATTCTCTGCCACCAAACAGATATATCATTAATAGCAATTAGGCGGTTATGTGGTGAACTACAATGTCAAACACATAATACATTTCTAAGTCATTTCGAAAACATCGGGTTTAGCCCTCCAAATCCTTTCTGTTTTATAAAACATTTTTACAAAACATTCCAGTCCAAAATCAGGAAAAACATTTCATTTCACTTAAGAAAATCACATTTCAAAACATTCACTAAATTGAAATGAACCCAAAAGCATCGCTAAACACCTCATTGTCCAATCGTGAAGTATTTCACAAGGTGTTAGCATACAAGTATTATCAACACAAACCCATGCTAAATGTAAAAGGAATTATTTTCTTATAGACAGGTCGAGCACAATCCAAACAATCGGTCAATCGCAATAATGAACTTGTATTATCAACCACATATAATCATATAAGTTCACTAGTAATTATGGATATTAAACTAGCCCTTAATCGGTTGATAGCTTCTCACATACTTGAGTGACTGCCCAAATTCTACTTAAAGATTGAATCTTTAAGGGTTTAATTTACTTTACAACATCAAATCACTTACTAATAACCCAAACATAATACCAAAATCAAATCAAGGCATGTATATTTATGATATTCCATAAAGGTGCAACTTTGTGAACCCAACTTAAAGGTTTTCGCTCAAAACTCTAAACAAATTGCCATTTTTATTTCATGAACCAATTTAGGATTTTTTAGCAATCATATACCATCAAATCTTCCATTAATTCACCGCTAAAACTCTAAGAAACATTTCAACAAACACCTTATATTCAATAATTAAATCAAGCAACAAAACCCTTAAAAACGTTTAGTTTTTCTCACTGTTAATGCTCCAAAATCTTCATTACCAAGACGAACAAGCCAACGAATACTGCTACTGCTACTCGTACTGCTTTCAATCCCATTTCTATTAGCAGTTGGTGATTGCTCTGCTAATTTTTGTATGAAAATAAATTAATAACGATATTTGTTATATTAATTCATATATAAGGACCTTTTATTTTATTATTGTTCTAATTTATAATTACTAAAATAATCAAAATTATACATCAATAGGTTCTATATTTCGATATGATTCTAATGCCTCCAACGGCAAGCTAATCAGAATTAAATTGAGTGAGATATTAGCTTTTACAGTTTAACTAAATTAAATTTAAACAAAAAATTAAACCACACTAATCTGGCCCAAGCCTAATAGCTTTACCACGTTCAAAACCCCGGCCCAGCTCCCTCTTCTTCTTCCACCGTCGCGCTCCTCTCCTAATTCACGCACCTAGAAGAAAAAAATGCACACACCGTGCACGGTGCACACACCAAAACTCCATCATGCTCAAATCCGAGACCATAAACAAATTTCTCTTCACCTCCTCGTCTCAACGCACCCACACGCCTGAACCGCGGCCCATTCGTTTGAAATCCGATCATCACGTCGACAAGAAGAATTACAAGACCCATTAATGTCACACCCTTCATTAGTACACCGAACTCTTTCAAATTTTGTTGCTGCAAAGCCCACTCCTTCCTCATCGTCATGCCACACTCCGCTTTGCCTATCGTTACCTGTTTCTCCGATGGACTAAAAAACTAGTTTTCAACATTTCCAATCATCGACACGGAATTGTGTCGTTTTCACATCAAAAATACTACATCTCCTACTAATCGTTACGGAGAAGACGGCGTTGATCGATTCTTCCCGGATTGGGAGATATGATTTTCTGAAATTGCAAAACCATTTCTTCTATTCTCAGATTTTGATTGATAACTCCCTCCACTCTCAATGAAAACTCAATCCGTTAATTTCTAAAATTTGGAAACGATGATCCGAACAACTTTCACGTTGATTATTTTAGCCAAAAACGAAGGGATTAGGAGATATGGATTTTAGATTGAGTGGAAGTGGTATTTTTTCACTATTGGAATTGTAAACATAAAGAAGCATAACATACAGATCGTACAAATGGATTGGTGGAGGAGAGTATGTCTGTATGTCTGTTTATATAGTGATTGGAAAGGGCATATTAGTTATTTAATCATGGAACACTTGGCTACATCCTGAGGTTTCTTGCATGCATGGTGATAGATAAAAAGACAAATCATCATTTATCCTTATCTTAAGGGTTAAATAATTCATTTAAATTGGCAACACTTTTGTGATGCTTATAAATGTGTCTAATTTAGACATATTCATTAATGTAGCTTTCAAAGGTCTTTAATGTCAAAACTATGGATAAAAAAAAATATTTCAATAACTTATCCTTTTACCAAATCATATTTGTACTATTTTTAATCCAAATTCATTCCTTTTGGACTATTTCAATTTTATTCCTGCCCAACTCCAAATTAATTTTGATCTTTATGAAATATGGAAATTTTAAACTGGTTCCAAATTTCCGGGTTATTACATTCTCCCCCACTTAAAATGATTTCGTCCTCGAAACCGAAGTCAGAACTAATTGTCAAATACCTAACCAATACCTTGACCACCCAAATAGTCGAGAATTCAAATTTCTTAATTATCATCTCTAGCAATTAATTAGTGGATTAAATTTTCCAAAACTTAGCTTTCATCAAAACATATATCCCTTTCTATGAAAATATACTTTGGACAAAACTATTTCAAAAAAACTGGGTTAGACTGCTCTTTTCAAATGGTTAGAAACACCTATCGATACAGTGGATCCTTACTGTACCGACCAATGTTCATAACACACTCAACAAATTAATCCAACAAAAAACCATTTGTTTACCAAATTACAAATATGCCTCTCGTATATATACATTCACTCACAACTGATTCTAGGTTATTACTAAACCTATCTCTAATGAGTTACTTGTCCTAGGACACCATTGATCCTATCTCTGACAAGTATGTATCCCACGGAGCCACGGTTTATCTAACCTAAGCTCTGTTACCAAGTGTGACGACCCGCACTTCCACCTACTTCAAACCGACCAAAAACTAAAACCCACATCGATTAAATGTAAGTAAAAGTACGTTTCATTAGGGTTTATCAGAGAAAATGCAGCAGAATACAAAGCTCACAGCGGAACAGATAAATGTAATAAGAATTTATTATTGCAGAGGAAACATTTTTGAATACAAATCTGATTTTACATACCATTACTCCATGAGGACTTAACATAATATACCGATAATAGAGTACGTCCGACCTTCATATGAAACTTCAGCTCTCTTTAGAACTCCATGTCTTAAAGCTTGAGCTTGATCTCGAAAACTGGAAAACAAACGAATAGACTACCCATGTGGAAATTATGAGCACCTGCAGTTTGCAAGGGAAAAACAAACTACGAGTCATTCATGGGAAGTGTATGAGAAAACTTTACTAACCAGTCTTATACTTAGCCTTATTTTGAATAAGGTAACTCGGGACCACGCCGCATGTCGTGGAACAAGTTTCCTCCCAAGGATACGTGCACCACCAATTACCAAAAATAGACTTATGAAGCTAACAATTCAAAAAACAATATTTAGTTTCTCAAACTGCCAACTAAGGTTTAATTCCCTAACTTACATTTACAAAAATCCAATTAACTTTTTAGTAGTTATTTTTTTGGACTTTATACCCGATTTCTTATTTTCAAATCATTAGAAATACATATATAGCTTTCATTTCAAATTAGCTTTCAATTCGGGATCTCAAACCAAAACGTATTCGAAAACCTCAAATAACTACTATACAAGCAAATTAAAATATATGCCAACTGATCGAGAGATCCTCATGATGGCCAGGCTCCAGGTACACCTTACCATCACAATAATAATCCAGGTACGTCCTCTCTCCACCTTGAGAGCAAACCATATCATACATCCCCGACTTTTCATCACCACTGCCGTTACCTGATCATTGTTAACACATAGAAATCATTTTTATATCCCGAAGTGGGGAAAACCATTTCGCAATAATAATAATTACAAGTACTTTCAAATCATAGTACTTCACATCAACAATTCACACATATGATCAGTCACTATTAATCATATAACCTTTGAGCTCGTACTTCTCAAAGAAGGTTATTAAGCAAGAGAATAAATTCTCTGCCACTAAATAGATATATCATTAATAGCAACTAATCGGTTATGCGATGAAGTACAATGTCAAACACGTAATACATTTCTAAATCATTTCAGAAACATAGGGTTTAGCCCTTGAAATCCTTTCTGTTTTATAAAACATTTTTATAAAACATTCATGTCCAAAATCAGGAAAACATTTCTTTTCACTTAAGAAAATCACATTTCAAAACATTCATTAAATTAAAATGAATCCAAATGCATTGCTAAACACCTCATAGTCCAATCGTGAAGTGTTTCACAAGGTCTTTGCACACAAGTATTATCTTCACAATCCCACGCCAAATGTAAAAGGAATTATTTGCTCATAAACTGGTCGAGCACAATCCAAAAAATCAGTCAATCACAATAATGAACTTGTATTATCAACCACATATAATCGTATAAGTTCACTAACAATTATGGATTTAAACTATCCCTTAATCAGTTGATAGCTTCTCACATACTTGAGTGACTACCCAAATTCTACTTAAAGATCAAATCTTTAAGGGTTTAATTTACATTACCACATCAAATCATTTACTAATATCCCAAACATAATACCAAAATTAAATCAAGGAATGTATATTTATGATATTCCGTAAAGGTGCAATTTTGTGAACCTAACATAAAGGTTTTCACTCAAAACTCTAAACAAATTGCCATTTTTACTTCATAAACCTATTTAGAATTCTTAAGCAATCATATTCCATCAAATCATCCATGAATTCACCACTAAAACTCTAAGAAACATTTCAATAAACACCTTATATGCAATAATTAAATCAAGCAACAAAACCCTTTAAAAAGTTTAGTTTTTCTCACCATTAAAGCTCCAAAATCTTCATTACCAAGACGAATAAGCCAACGAACACTGCTACCGCTACTCGTACTGCTTTGAATCCCATTTCTGTTAGCAACTGTTGATTGCTCTGCTATTTTTTGTATGAAAATAAATTAATAACGATATTCGTTATATATATTAATATATAAGGACCGTTTATTTTATTATTATTATAATTTATACTTACTAAAATTATCAAAATTATGTATCAATGGGTTTTATATTTCGATATGATTCTAATACCTCCAACGGCGAGGTAATCAGATTTAAATTAAGTGAGATATTAGCTTTTAAACCATGCCAATCTGGCCTAAGCCCAATAGCTTTACCACGTTCAAAACCCCGGCCCATCTCCCTCTTCTTCTTCCACCCCCACACTCCTCTTCTAATTCACGCACCTGGATGAAACAAATGCAAGAACCATGCACTATGCACACAACAAAACTCCATCATGCTCAAATCCAAGAGCATCAACAAATTTCTCTTCACCTCCTCATCTCAACGCACGCGCAGGCCTGAACCTCGGCCCCTTCGTTTGCAATCTAATCATCATGCCAACAGGAAAAATTACGAGACCCCTTAATGTTACACCCTTCATTGGTACACCAAACTCCGTCCAATTTTGTCACAGCAAAACTCACTCCTTCCTCATCGTCGTGCCACAGTCCCTTCGCCTATCGTTGCCTGTTTCTCCGATGAACCCAATACCTAGTTTTCAACATTTCCGATCATCGACACTAAATCACTCCATTCTCGTATCAAAAATATTATATCTCCTACTGATTGTAACTGCGCAGACGGTGCTAAACGATTCTTCCCAGATTAGAAGATATGATTTTCGGAAATTTCAAACCCAAATATTTAATTCTCAGATTTGGATTAATAACTCTCTCCACTCTCAATGAAAACTCGATCCGTTAATTTCTGAAAATCGGAAACGATGATCCGAACAACTTTCACATTGATTATTTTAGCCAAAAACGAAGGATTAGGAGATATGGATTTTCGATTGAGTGGAAGTGGTATTTTTCATTGTTGGAATTTTAAACACGAAGAAGCATAACATACAAATCGTAGAAATGGATTGATGGAGGAGAGTATGTCTGTATGTCTGTTTATATAGAGATTGGAATGGGGATATTAATTATTTAATCATGGAACACTTGGCTACATCCTAAGGTATCTTGCATGAACAGTGACAGATACAAAGGCACATCATCCTTTATCCTTATCTTAATGGTTAATTAATTAATTTAAATTGGCAATACTTTTGTGACACTTATAAATGTGTCTAATTTAGCCATACTCATTAATGTAGCATTTATAGGTCTTAAATATCAAAAGTTTGGATTATCAAAATTAAATAAATAATATTTCAATAACTTTTCCTTTTACCAAATCATATTTGTACAATTTTTAATCCAAAATTCATTCCTTTTGAACTATTTCAATTTTATTCCTACCCAAATCGAAATTAATTATAATCTTTATGAAATTTGGAAATTTTAAATTGGTTCTAGATTTTTGGGTCGTTACAGCACAAGTCTAGCGTTCAAATCCGTAGCTATGTTCTTATTCATTCCATCGACATCTTCTCAAGTGACATAGTCAGATGGAACTCCAGTCGAAGGATGTTCTTGACTTCCTCCCCCTTTTGTACCTTGAGCTTCAGCAATAGCGTCATGCTTCTCGTTCTTAACCATGATGAAAAGCGAGTAACAAAGTCGAAAATTAAAACTAAAGACGAAATCCAAAGACAAACCCGAGAATCTAATCTGAAGCAGAAGTCAAAGTTGTGCTCCCCTGTTCCTGGCACGCCAAAGCGTTAACGTGGGGAATTTTCTCCGATTCAACACACACCAACCTCCGAGTGTAAGTGTAATATGAACATAGTAATTCAAAAATATAGTAAAGTAATGCGAAAGAACACAAGTTTTTATAGTGATTCGGCACTAACGACTACGTCCACTTCATAATAATCATTCATCGTATATTTGTCGATTACGATGATTGTACAAGTTCGGACAATTTCTGTGTACAAAGTTGCATAATAGAACAACAAATAGTTTGTTAATTCTAAACTTTGTCCGAAAGAGCCCTTCTTCTTCGTTCACCGGAAAGCGTGCTGGCTTGGTCAACGACGTCTAAGAAATTCAAAAATATCCAAGAATGTCCAAAACAGTCCAAAAGTAGTGGAAAAGACCTTGTGAATGTCTAAAGAGTTGAAGGAAAGCGTTTGTGCAACGTTTTAGTGGTCCAAGCTATGTCCAATAGCCATGGAGAAGATGATGTAAGCCAATAATGGTGCTTGAGAGCTTCAAGGGTGATAAAAATTCAACCCCTTTGAATGCCAAGCTTGGGGGTATTTATAGGAGTGAGTTGATAGTGGAGTAGCTGAGATTGGGGGCTACACACAAAAAATTCATATCCCAGAAAGAGCCATACCCTGATAATCGTATCCCTTTGATAAGAGATTCAAAATTTTGTATCCTCTAAGGGATACGAGAAAAAGGGGGAGATCTATGCTTGCCAAATCTGAGGCTTGCCGTGCTTAGTTGATCCGAGGATTTTGAGTGATCAACGCGCGTTCATGAAAATAGGTGTAACTTTCAAACCGTAAGGTCATTTGGGCTAAAAAAAATTTATACCTGAAGCTAACTCAGAGGGCTACAATGGTTTTATTTTTTGAGGAAGACGGGTGTGTAGCGTGGAGCAACACAGCCGGTTACGCATAGTAATAAGTAGCTAGAAGTATAACTGGTTGACAGGCCCAACCAATGGCATAAAAGTCCAGGCCAAGGAGGCCAATATAGCTAATACAAGCTTAATACAAAGCAAAAATATGCATCAGATAGTTTAGAACATAGCACATGTCAAGAGACTACAAGCCAAAATAGAGAAAAGAAGGCAATACTAGACCACAATAGTAATCAGAGAGGGATTTGGGTGCTACTTTCTTGCGATCCAGGCGACTGAGGCATAGGAAGAGAAAGCCTGAAGCGAGTGGGTCTGCTCGATCCTGTCCATGAATCGAAAAGATGCAGGATGTGATGAAAAATACCCATCAGAAGTTTCTTGGGTCTGCTGAAGATGTGAGCGTAGCGTTCTAGCCAATTACTCCAGGCAAAGAAAGCCACTAAAGAATCTAGTATAGGGTCTGGGAGGTTATGCTGCCAATACTCGAAAAAAGAGTGAATCGATGGGATGAAGCCAAGAAGAAAGGAGCTGATTGCAGCCCTAACAGTGTAGGAAAAATCACATTCAAAGAAAAGATGAGTGAGGGATTCATTACGATGGTCACAGAGGATGCAAGAAGGGTCAATATTGTTGTTAAAGCGATGAAGGCGGTCTTTGGTGTTGATGCGATTGTGGTGAGAAGCCATTGAAAGAAGATGACATGTGGAAGAGGGCTACAATGGTTACAGTGCAAAGTACCATAATCCATGTTTTTGTTCCCAAAATAGGTCATCTAAAGGGGTTTCAGGTGAATTTTATGTTTACGTCGCGACTTCAGCCAAAATGCTTTACGTTTTCTGATGATGGTTCTGACGATTGAGCGCACCGTTAACCAAAACTTGATGTGCGACAGCTTTGACCAAAAAGCGTGTCAACAATAACAATATATGTATTCCAATTGAAACTTGTGATGCTTATATGAATTAAATCTAAGTAACTAATTTTAAGAGGAATATAAATAAAAGAAATCATAGGCACATGTAAAAATAATAGCAAAGTCACAAATTTCTATCTTTAGTGTGTCAAAATTTCCGATTAAGTTCTTGGTAAAATTTCATTCATTGATGATCATTGTTTTTTTTTCAATTGTGCAGTTGTACACTTCTGCTAAAATACTTTATTTTATTATCTTATTTCTGATAATAAAGTATGATAATAACTAAGGGAAAAAATGAAGTCTTAAGTCAATGCAGGAGGAAGTCGGTTACACTAAGAAATAATAAGGAAATAGCGCGGAAAGTAGGTCTTGATCAAAAATACCGCGGTGCAAAACGTCCTTGTATTACGATCACTCAATAGGAAAGCACAAAAAATTCTCCAGTTGTAAACAATATTTATTTTGATGTTGGTATGGACATCATATTTTATATTATTTTAGAATTGTGATGTAACTTAAATTACACAGAAATTAAAAACTAAAACAAATTTTAATTATAAAACTATATAAGTTGTTACAAAATATAAGCATATATACCTTTTCAAAAAGAATGCCATGTTTCCATATTTTTATTTCCGTACTTCGCCCAGCTGATTGATAGTTATCAGATTAGGTGTAAGAAAACTACTCAACATGGCCCAGTGAATTAAATGCATGATAGGCATATTAATATTTTGCTGGTTTACTTTTTGCATATAAATAAAGCAGCATTTTCGTTACAACTCTTCATCTTATTGCATCATACATTGCCGGCTAATATGATCTCGCTTTCAATCATAAGTCTGGTTATATTTTATCTTCTTTTGCGTAGTCAAATCTCAACCCTTTGCGATGAGAAAAGAAACTAAAAAAATAAATAGATATGTGGCCGCTATGGCGTCTCTAGATTTTCGTGGCGTCACAAATGCATGGATAATTTACAACGCATCTACGACGATAGTTTGAAAGTAGCGTAATGTTCATGGCATCACTATGGTGAAGCTACTTAGTTATGTCCTTATAACTCTTCAGTAATGGCTTAGTGACGAAATTAAATTTGGTAACGCCATACCGACGTTGGGTCATTACGAAATCGCTATTCTATGTCAGAAATCGATCATTATTCTTGTAGTGTGACTCTCAATGACATTAAGCAAAAGTCCAGAAAGACTCTGAGGAAATTCTTAAAACGGTTTAACTTTGCAGAAGCTTCGATCGACATACCCGATCCTTCTATGGTTTTGATATTCGTAGTATCTGGAGTTTTTCAAAAACTTGAATTTAAGACTTTACTGCACCAGGACACACTGAGGGATCTTAGAGAATTTTATTTCAAAGCTGAAAGATTCCTTCGGGAAGAGGATGCGAGAACTGAAAAAACGGTTTTTGTAACAACTCGGAATTTTGACAATAATTAGTTATTTAATTAGAATCCCAAAATTGGAATTTCTACAAACAACAGAATTTGACCATGAAACTTTAACCGATGCGTTCGTCTCGGAATTCTGGTCAACTTTTGTAAAGGCTCGCAAATCCATACCCTTTTGAGTTGACTAATATTACACACGTCCAACACAAAGTGCACAGAAATATGAATCTTTAATAGAAAGAAATTAGAGGATGAGATATGGAGGAAAGAAATATTAGAATAGAAGAAGAAGAAGAAGAAGAAGACAACACAAAATCAGAATCTCACATCGTAGCGGAACAGAATATAATATAGAAATAAATCTTTATAAATACTTGAATAAATATACTTATGTACGTCAGAGTACAGCAGATAAATCTGGATAGTTATAATATCCTGTCCTCAAGTACAATACACGGCGGAGAGATAAATCATACATCTAAACTCCTCCAGCTCGTCTTCTGGATAGTCTAGTGAATTGCTTAACTTTAAAAAATACTGTTTCAAAGAAAAGAATAATACGACCAGCCCACACATAAACATGGACGGTTTTTACCTTACTATAACGCAAAACATTTTGATATAGAAATCCAGTGATATTATAATAGTGTCTATCAAATAAATAACCAAATAGTAGAATGCTTGCATCTCACGCTCTACACACATAGTATAAAATCAAAAACCGAGGGGCTCTTATTGGAGAATGGATTCTAACTATGGCAAGATATGGGCCACCTCCCGATCAGTGTACCTCCGGAGATGAATACACTAGGGTTCAGCATGAACATCTTGCAACTCAGGCTAAACAGGACTGGTCACTCATTTAGCTTGAGTGGACCGAATATATCATCACCACGGTTGGAGGCCAGCCACCGAACCGAAAGCATACAAAAATAAGGAATAATCAAGGCATTTTATTTCTCCAAATCAGGTAATGATATACCCTGCTTGGGTACAACCCAACTAGTCATGCGACGTACCCGATTTCTGCCATTTCCCGGTTGATGAGGCTTGAGGTTAAGCTTACCATTCCAGAATAGCACATCTCCATTCACTTTGAATGCCACATTCTCATATCTGCTAGAAACCACTAACTGATTCCCACAAATACACTACTATTAAGCAAGAGAAGTTGTCTTCTCCGCCACCAAACTTGGTACGTTTGAAGAAGTCAACGTACATGTCCCCTTCGGAAATATTCTGTCAGACATCTGTCCATACAAGTCATACAGGATTAGGATGAACCGAAGTCACCCTCCTACCACATCCTAGGAATCACCCTATGGATCAGTAGCGGGTAGTTCTTACAATCCGTAGATTTTAGTTGCGATAGAACCACAATATATCTTTGCCTGCAGACCAGAGAACACAAGTAGTTCTTCCATTTATGAATACCACAATCTTCAATTTCTCCATCTTCAATCAACAACTTCCCCATTTACGTATTTGCTGGACTAATGGTTTTCAAATATAAACCCTACCGACAATCACATAGGCTAGGTTTTGATAGTCGGTTATATAATCATCAAAATATACAACCATGCAACCATGAAAATAAGGTGGATCCACTAGTTCAATATACCACATCATTTGGCCTTTTTAATTTACTATTCAATAGTTGGAACTTCAAAATCTTTTCAATCTTGTAAACATAACATTTCCCTTCTTACATTAATATAAGAATACCCGCAATCCATTTATTTAAAATACTTAGAAAAATACATCATAACTTTATCCAGTTTTTTCCATTTAACCCTCACTTGTAAATCACTTGCTCCAGTATTACTTATTTCTTAAAACTGGAAGCTAAGTTCCTTTTATAAAATGTACCTTTATTAATCGTAACTTAATATTCGTAAAAATATTGTCATCGATTCCATTTCTAACAACTTTACAAACTAGTATCATCTCTTGATACTAATGAAGTCGTTCAAGTTGGGTTATTCTATTTACCTCTTAGACCTTAATCGACAACATTCTTATCTCGAGATAGATACAAGTTTGTAATTTCAAACTGATACCGTAATATTATACAACCTTATTTATTTGTCCCGTTTAAAAACATGGTTTTATAGACCATTCCACATATTGAAAATCTCCATCTCAAATATAATTGCTATTACTTAATTCGATGATTAAGTAAATGCTTATTAAAAACTTCTCCTTTTAATTTAAAATTACTTTAAACAATTTTTCATATAACTCGAATTTTTATTACAAAATCCTATTATGAAACTCTACACAAAAAATCCCTTTCTTCCCATTCATTTAACCAAATTTCAATATTTAGAAAGCTAATTTAAAATAAATGGTTTAGCTTTAGATTCCCTTTCATAAAACTTCTATAAAGCTCAGGTTTACTATAGAATTCGTTCATAAATTTCTTTCAAAATCCAGTTAGATTTTTTTACAAACTTGATTGTTTTCTTAAATGAATTCATTCAAGAAGTAATTACTTAAATTAGTAATAATTAAAATAATAATAAATATTGACTTCTTTTTAATAATTTTATTCAAAATATTTCGTAAAAATAGATTCCAAAATCCAATTTCAGTTATAAATAAATTTATTACCCCATTTCTATCGATTTACCAGATTGCAAATCAACATTTATATTACATTTCATTCTTAGGCCATCTACTACCAATTACTCAACCAATATCACCCATTGGTTATTAACGGACAATAATTGCATTTTTGATTCAACAATCACAATCAGAAATTCAGATTTGATTAAATGATTCATATAATATAATATGAAAATAAACAACATATTTGAGGAATCCAGTTGAATCCCTCCAACATGTTCTTCCCTACATTCGAATAGGTTACCTCAAATTCAATTCAATATGAAAATAACTTTATGATAAACAAAAATAAATAGTTCAACCTAAAATAAGCAATCAGTCAATAACAATAATACAAACACATTAACTATCAATTTAATACGTTTATATAATTATAAATGTAACCAAAAAGGTAAGTTACCTCATTGGGGAATATAATTGTTAAAATAATGATTTCATTTCATTTAAATTAAACAACCATTTAATTTAACCATCACATATAACAATAAACAACATACATTCAAACAATCATCAAATCATCCAATGACTGTTTCAAAAATGGCTATTTTTAACTTGATTAAATTCACACAAATGCCTAATCAACATTAAAATGACTATTTAAATCTCTGTTGGCTTCCGTTATATTCCAAAAGCATATATAATTATACAGAAATTGGTTAAATTCCAGGATAAAACGGTTTTAAATTTATTAAAAATCCATATATTTTATTTAATAAATTGTTATAATTTATAAACGATTCCATAATGACTATTTGAGAATTTGATTTGGACATAAAACAAAATCTACAATATGAAATCTCAAATTTTCTCTTTCACTAGAAAATTATAATCAATTAGATCTTAACGTTTCTTGTTTTACGTAATTTCGACTTAAAACGGATTATGTATATTCAATTAAAGTTCAAAACTCAATATTACGAACTACCACGATATCACGGGCTCATTTTAATTACATTATAAATCATATTTTCAAACTTCGTTAAATAAATAAAAATCCAATAATATTTCCAATTCAATATTTGAACCAAAATAATTTTTAAATAAAACAGTTAAAAATAAGGGTTATTAAGAATTTCATGTTTGGAGATTCGCGAACGGAGTCTGCATGAAAAAGTTACGGGCAAAATATGAAAAAAGGGACGGAAATGAATAAACGTAATAATTAATATATATACATCTTTCCCTCTTTGACCACAACTTATTGGGAAAACCGGCTAGAGGGTGGTCGACCGCCCTTAGGGAGGGTGTCGATCGCTTCGGGCCTGTAGTGCCCAATGATGGCTAGGTTTTAAGGGGCAATTTCATTATATTTTATAATACGAATGGACATATTTTAATGTAATTTGTTCTAACGGTACTAGGCCAACTCTACACTTATAAATAAAGGGGTAGGGCCTCATTCTTTTTTGCACAAATCTTTGGGCAGAAGCAAAGCTCTGCCATTTTCCTTCTTCTTCAAACCTAATTCTTAGTCAAAAATATATTCTTATAAAGGAAATCAAATCCAAATCACAGTGTATTAAGAGGATTATCAAATCCAATGGAAAAGAATGAAAATTAGAACTCAACAATAGATTCTCCCCTCTCTTCTCATTTTCTTACATCTCCACAGATCTGGAATTTTCCCATTTTCAGATAAATTGTAGATTTATAAAAATTTGGGAATTGTAGGCTTAAAGGGTTCAAACTTTGGATTTGGATTCTTTAAGGTGCACTACAACAGAAATACCATTTTGCAACTGCCAAAAATAGTTGTAATAGGTGTATTACAACTTGCGCCCAGCAGTCCTAATATCCGGAGTTGTAGTAGCGGGTTTATTTTACAACTGTTTGTGAGAGTTGTAAAAATGTTTATTACAACGATCAATAACTGTTGTAATACATCTATAACAACAGCCAACAGCAGTCTTTATATCCGGGGTTGTAATAGCGGGTCTATTTTACGACTGTTTTGGTCTGTTGCAAAAAGAGTTATTACAACCATTAGTGACAGTTGTAACAGATTTATTGACAACTGTCAGTTACTGTTGTAATTTTTTTTTTCGCAACAGCTAATGGCTGTTGTAAAAAACGTTTGCACTAACTGTGGAGGCTTTTTGCAACATCGGCTAACTGTTGTAATAAGTTCCTTTAACAACAATTGCTAGCAGTTATAAAAGACTCACTTACAACTGTTGCAATTAACTTTTCAACAACTGTTACAAGAGTTGTATTATAATCTACTACAACTGAAAACTACCCATACTTTCATAGCTGATATTAAACATTAAATTTTACAGCATATTACAATTAAAACAAATATTTCGTAACAACGCAAACCGTTCACATTTATAACAATAAAAAACAATTCAAGTTACACCGTCTTTGAATTTTTAACTTCACTACATAACATAGCCAAATCCATAACATAGTCAAATCGTAGCTAAATCCATAACATAGTCAAATCGTAGCCAAATCAATAACATAGCTAAATATAAGTACATATACGTACTAATCAAAAGAGATGTACTCCTTATGCCAAGCGACAGTCGTCCCAATTGCTTGCCCAATAGTGTAGATATCTGAAGTAGGCCTGTACAAAATAGCTTGGGGATCCACCACTGTATCAACCCAAACCTTCCAAGCATCTGTTCCTAATGGTACATGGTGCACTAAAACAGCAGGATCAGTTGATGCAATTGTTGCTTCTGCAACAACATTTCTTTGCCAACTCAATAGTTTGCACTTTCTAGAAATGACTTGTGTATTACCACCACTCGGAAGATTATTGCTACTCCGATATGACTGCAAAAGAATAACAAACAATTTAATGCAAATATAGTTATCAAACAGTGTAATAGGTTAAAAACATAATCTGCAAAATTTCATTTTGCAGCTTTCCCATTTACAAACATGGAGGCTGTCATCAAAGCAGCAAGTGCTGTTTTGATTTCAAAGGTTATTTAGTCAACAATGCACGAGCTAGTTGGTGATCTTAAGGTATATACCACATTGACGACTGTCTTGGACTGCGATCACAATCAACGCTTAAGGGAAAAGAAAATATCAAACACAGCTTAGTATTTCAACCATTAATTAAAAGAAGGAATTGTAGGGCAATAAACAGTAAAGTAGAGTAAGATGTAAGCTAAAGTTTGTTCGACTATTTTATTGTTTAGACATCAAATAATTATCTGACTATGTCTCTCCCCTTGCACTCTAAATAATCTCAGCGGTTGAGCTCAAACACTAAACTTTCATGGCTGAAATCTGTTGGAAGCTAATCGTTAGCATTGGCCATGCCCCAACTTTCATCGACAGTAAAAAGGAAGGTACTCCATCTAAGTATGGTGCGGAAGATCCTAGATTTCCCAAAGTAAAAAGTCCAGTAGTTGGGACGGATGTAGTATAAGACCATGCTGAGGAAGGAAAAAATCAAAGGGGAAGATATAGGTGAAACCATGCACGCAAGTAGTTTGAGAGGTGTTTAACCATAGAACATGGATCTGGCCATATTTATACGAAGAAACACCCAGTCCAAGTTCAAAATTTAATCAAAGCCGTAAGGACACCCAATGAAGGAGTGCACAACAAGGTGGAGAAACTTTGACATTTCTATGAACAATAATGCCAAGCTTAAGACTTAATATTTTTGAACCATTTTAAACACTTAAGGTTTACATTAAGTTCAACTGTGAAATATTCCAAGCAAAAATGGGAAGAACTCCATGTCATTTAGCATAATCCCTGGTTATTCATTTCACTTAATAATCTTTTTCAGACTCATATCTACTATCAAATTGTCAAATATGAATTAAAGTTTTTAAACATGCGCAGGCATAAGAAATTGGGCATAAGTGTTACTGATTATCTCTTTTCAGTGAGGAGTTTACAGTGCATTAACCAGATGACATGAATATACGTATTGACCACAACAAATACCATGGCATGAATATGCAATCCAAAATATGCCAGCGAGTGCAGGATAACAAGTGTAGCAGTGTATTATTGTTGTTTTCTCTTTCCCTAGTGCATGTGTTCATATTTTAAAAAAAAATACCAATACTTCACTTCAGTGCTGAAGTACTAAGGAAAAAAACTTAAAAATATTAACTTAAAACATACAAACATACTGCCCTATTCAGTACTTATCAAGGGTACTGACTATAAGTCAGGTAAATTATCCTATGCATAAGATACATGTTATCAGGAAACAGAAAATTGAATACCTTAGTATAACCATTTAGGTTAACTAAAATTTGAAATATTTGTTTTCTTCCATTACCGATTATTTTAACAATGGCATTGGGAGGCATAGAAAATACGTCAATGAATGGCTCAGCTATTGACTAAATTTCCCGTGAAAATTTAGCAACACAAGCAACCAAAAACAGTTTAAGCATAGGAAATCAGTGGGTAAATTCGGTCATAAGGGACAAATTCAAGTCAAGCATATTCATTCTAAAAAAATGAACCAAGATAAGGATAAAGCATATTCTAATTTTGTCATAGCTTACTACAACATCCGTTATGGAAGACATTCCTTCCTTGCCTTCAGAATAAATTTATGCTAGCCTCAGCCTTATTCTTTCACAGTTCAGCTAATCCAAGTTATGTGAAAAGAGCAATGGAGATATTAGGTCCTATGTTAATTTGTTAGATGAGACTCCATTGGCTAGAGCGAGGGAGACAACTCCTATCAGCAATGATTCAACTCATGATTTATTTATTGATACAATCGTTTAGGACGTGACTGGGCGGAACAGAACAGAATGGTGGAAAAAAGTTTTGTATGAAAACGTTCAGATTTGCTTTTGGACAAATGAATAATCCTTGGCTTGGAAAACATTTTTTCCCAACTGTATTTGCAACTTAGATGAAGAAATTTCGTACATATTGGAACACCACTAATCAAAAAAAAAAAAAAAAAAAAAAGATCAGAGATGTGTATTTATTGCTCTGCCTTCGTCATATTTTCTTGCAATGTAAAAAATTTCTACAGTAAAGTTTCAAATGTAATTATACGATCTGGATGTGCATTTAACCAAAATATATTATAATTACAATGCAAATATAGTGTTTTTAAGAAAATGTACAACTTTTCAAACGTTATTATTTATATGGTATAACATACACTTCTAGAAAATTAATTACATTTATATACAGTTTTAAGTTACATTGATTACACATAATTTTATATTGACCAATTATTTTTTAATCATTTTCATAAAATATTTTGAATTTTACTACCAAATAAGTTAGCACAGATCAAATTTTGTTATTTTAAACGAATACTCCAAACAATGTTATAAAATAATATGTTGATAAAAATCTAATGGGTTATTTTTAGATAAAATATTAAATTGAATTTAACTGGAATTATTTAAGAAGTATTTAATAGGAAAAACATGCACAATTTTTTAGCATTTGTATTTATTTTTGTCACTCGTGGTTGGTTCTTGGCTGTTCTTTATTTATTTTAGGTCATTTTTAGATTATAACAGCACGGGCATAAACTTAAATTATTTGAATCAGCTTTATTTATCCAAGTATCAAAGTTTGTTTTTTAATGCTTGTGGTAATTTTGCACCCGAGCATATGGTGCTTCACTGTATCTAATCCTCTTAGTTTTGCTTCACAAAAAGATGCATCTACTGGATTGGTAAAATCTCAATTTGTGGGCCGTTCACTTTGACAATGCAAATAAGGTGGGCAAGCCGCAAATATATTCCCACCACGACATACCCTTCAGCTAAACCAACGTAGAGTTGGCCAACATTGTCTGAGGCTGGCGCTTAGCGCTTTTTGGCGCCTAACGTTAATAGCATTTGTATTATAAAAAAACTGCATTTGTTTCAGGTATCAAGTAAACGTTAACAACATTTTGTTTTTTAAAAAAACTGCAATGCACTTGTTTTATTAAAAAAACTGCAGTGTTTTTTTTTTTTTAAAAAAAAAAAACTGCACTGATTTTTTTGAAAAAAAAAACTGCACTGATTTTTTGGTGCCTAGGCGAGCGCCTTGGCTACACTGACCCCATATATGTATGTATGTAATCTAACAGGTTTACTTGTTGAATTTACGATGCCCCAGTTAAATTTACGATGGTCGCTACTGTACTCTCTGTTTAAGTTTGTACATCATTACATTACAGTGCAGTTAAATTTACGATGCCCCATATATGTACTCTCTGTTTAAGTTTACTTGCAAATAAGGTCATAGTTTTTTATTATTCCATTACACATTCAAGGAGGCTGTCACTGAAAAAATCGCGATGCTTACGTTTTAACAGCAAAAGCGAACCTAAATTCTTATTTTAATTTTGTACAAAACACATTCCCCTATTTTTCGACAAAAAATATATGCTAAATAAGGAATAGTGAAAAAACACTATTAAAATTTCATTATATATGTTTATAGGCGAGTATACCATAGTTCTAATATTTCAAAACTGGTTATTAACGATCAAAACTAGTTATGATCACTAACGATCAAAACTGGTTATGCACGTTTGCATGCTTTTTAACTAGCTATGATCACTAACGATCAAAACTGGTTCAATCAAGACCCTTTTGGAAGGTGTAAAAATGAGGAGCTAACCGTTGGTCATCGAAAAAAGGTGAAATAATAATAAGAAATACCTGTGCCGTATTACCACGTGGAGTCATTGGTTCTTCCACTGCATTTTGTCTACCATTGATATTCTATTAAAAAAAATGCACTAATTAGTTGTTAAGCGCTTAGCAATTACTCATTAGTACATTAAATCGATTATAACTTACAGCCATGAACATATCAGAGAGCTCTTTCATTTGAGTCTGTAAGGTAAAAATTTGACTTTCCATTTCACGTACTTTTTTGGAACTACTCATACGAGCTCCGAACTGAGTTGGTGCAACCCCAAAACCAAGTCCTCTTATTCTACCTCTTTGTTCGCAACCAAATATCTTTGACACACCATTTTCATTCAATTATATTGTTCCTTGAGAATTTTGGGTGTTTTTATGCTCTTTTATCTTGGCCTATAAATTCAAATAAACATTCTTCAAATGTCGTAATTCAATTAATGTAAGGTTCATATATTGGAGCCAACTATGAAAACATATCCCAACTAAAATATACAAAATTCAATTTGATGGAAATCAAAGAAATGAAGAAAAAACAATTTAATTAAAGAAAGGATAAAATAAAATCAAAACATACAATGAAGAAATAATTTAATGTGTATATATCCTTACTATGCAATCGGCGGCAGTAGAATTCGATGGCTCTCCATTTTTCTTTGTATGACCTTTACACCACAAATCCTCCCTGCTGATATCCGATGACAAGCCACTTTCTTTTTTCTGCCCAAAGAGCTTAGAAATAAATCACAAACTGCGCTGTATTGGATAAATAACTTCTCTAGACAGCGATAATGAATGAATTATATAAGTTATTTTTTCTTACCATATCATCAGCAAGTCTTGCGTACCCCTTTCGGCTCATAGTGTGCGGAACTATATTTTTTGCATGTATAGCGTTGTATTTCTTGCTTGTCAACCGAATAAACAAAATTTATTCAAATTAAGTAAAATAAAATGCAATGAAAACATTTTAATTTTAGTCATCAAAACAAATCCAACTACCTCAAACTCATCCGTTAATTTTTCATTGACAAAATCGTTCCGCTCGTGAGCACTCCTGATATTATTTGGTTTCAACATGTCCACTTTGTTGGAACCATCAGGACTTGCTGCTGCAGCTTTTATGGCTTTAACTAGCCTTGATTTCGATTCTTTCCACCGCTGTCCCAGCATTTGAATCAACATATCTCGAGGTATGTCATCCACCTTGAATCTAGCCTATGCAAAATAAATTGTTAAGGCCAAACAATAAAAGGTAAGCAACTTTGATTGTGCATTGAAAGTAAATATTCATTACTCTTGTGTACAGGTTGGAGTTCATAATACAACAAACTGCAGACCCATTAAAAAAATGCTTCTTTTTATGGTTTAACCAAACTGCAGACCCATTAAAAAAACAATTCGTAAAAACAGTTTGTATTGAAAATCTGAGTAACATTGCCGAAATGTGGGAACACAGAGATTCAAGTGATCTTTTTTAAAAAAAAAGAACTAACAAAAGAATCAAAGAGACAAACACACACAAAGAGAAAATGCAATGTGAATAGTCTGTAAAAACAGACAGAGAATGGAATTGCTTTTTTTTTATAAATAGGGAACAACACAAAGAGAAACACTAAGATTGAAACAGGGAATCAAACAGAGAACAACGAACAGAGAACAAATGGAACCAAAACAAAAACAATACAAACACAAGAACAACCTCCCACGGGCGTGATGTTTCATTACTAATGTTTTATGTGAGATGCAAATGCAACTGAAAAATCCCACCTAACTATTCATATGATATAATGCAAATGCAACTGAAGAATCCTACCTAAAGATGCCACATGGGTTTTATTTAATACTGTGAATACATAAATGTAATCATCTAAAAGATGCCATAAGCTTTTAACCAAGTAGTTCAAGATTTAGTGTACGTTTAAAATATTCATTATGAATGTATGTCGTGCAATCGCAAATGCTGAGATGTACCTGAATACATGTCCATAGATCAACCTTTAATTTGTCGTCGACTTTCTTCCAATTGCTAATGGTCATAGGTATCATCTCCCTCGCTAACGTTCCAAGATATGATGATAAATATTTGGAATTCGTACCGATAGGTTGATTTAAATCATTGAACTCAACTTCAACCTTCTCATTTGGTGTCAAAGAAAATAATTTCATCACTGTTTTTCCTCTTTTTCTCTTATTTTTGACCATGTTTGCCTCTTCAAAGGAAGAATCTAAGTTCGTAGCTAACTCATGATGATTGGATGGTTGTGTGATAACAACATTTAGGAGAGGAGTTGATTCATGATGATCGGTTGGTTGTGTGATAGCGATGTTTTGAAGGAGAGTTGAATCATGATGATTGGATGGTTGTGTGGTAGTGACATTTTGAAAGGGAGTTGAATCATGTTCATTGGATGAGCGTGTGACATTAACGTTTTGGATGGGATTCGAATCAAGAGGACTAAGCGATTGTGTGGCAGTGACATTTTGTAGAGGGGTTGAATTATGGCAAGCAATGACGGGTGAAGGAATTACACCATGTTTGCTAGTCGAATATTCCTCCTCCTCGTATTTTTCGAGTTCATGAAAACCCATAGGAGGTGCTTTTAAAACGACATACCAATTTTAAGAGCTACTTTCTCTGGAGAAAAACACTTGTACTGCTTGTGTTGCTAAAATGAAAGGATCGCTTGCAAATTGATTCTGAAACTGATGTAGATTTACTAATGTAAACCCATCTTCAACCTTAACTCCACGATAAATATTGGCCCAGTCACACTTAAACAAAACAACTTGAAATAGACGATAATCCAACATTAAAATATCACGCAAAATGCCATAATAAGTAATTTTCTCAACAGACCCATCAGCACGAACAGTATTTGCCTCAATGGAGCAGCTTGCCTATATTCATTTGTTATTCTGCAAATAATACAGTCTATAGTCATCCCTGGATAGTTATAAATACATAAATATTAATCAAAATTTACGAAACCTTGGTAGAGAGACCCATGTTTTGTCCATATCTTCTGTGGATCCGACTGGACACACATGCAAAAGAAACTAGTAAATAAAAGTCCTTCAGTTCATGTTATAAGAGAGAAACGAATAGAATATTTGCTTTCCATCGAACTATTGATTTTTATCTTTTCCGAGTCCCATCCTTTTTGTCTTTTTATCTACCTCCTCTATTCTTAACACGCTAACACAGAATGCATTCTTCTAACATAAGAGACGTCGTCAAGAGTGCCACCTTTCTACCGTATTACCATTTATTCAAGCCAATCACACCGTTCAAATTAGAGAGCTGCATTAATCAGCTACTGCAGTTTGTGTCAACAAACGTTTTCACTAAGTTTACAACAATTAATTCATGTTTTTTGCAATTTTAGAACTGAAGTCCATTTGGTGCTTACTTTATAGTCAATTATTGTATTACAGCGGACTTTGTTAATGCAAATCGAAGTTGCATTATTTGTTACAGCAAGGATTCTTTCCTGCTGCAATTTTGTTACAGCAATAAGCAGACTCATGAGTCCGTGTTTTAAGATGTGCTTCGCGCACTTGAGATTCCTAATGACATCACATACTTAAGACTTGTCTAATACAGGTTCTTTTAAATAAAAACGTCCATTTCTTCTTTTCTCTGTTGCCGCTATAAGAGCTGCAGGTATTTTTTTTTTTCTTTGATTCCCTTTAGTTTCATCATTTTGGTCTGTGCATTTGTCTCGTTTGAATTTCTCTTTTTAAAAAAAAAATCAATCCACTTTTAAATTTCCTGTAACAATCTCACAATCTCACGGTATCCATACTTTAGTTTGCATTATAATTCCAGTTTTGCATTAATTCAAATTCAGTTTCCAGACTTCAATTATAAATTTCAGTGCTCTTTTAGTAAAAAAAAAAAAAAACCCAGTTTTGGATTACAAGTTTCCAATCAATGAATTAATTTATAAATCAGTGAACTAACTTATAAATCAGCGAACAAACTTATAATTTTTTAGACAAGCATCAAATTTAATCAATGAACTACCTTATAAAACAATGAATCATGAAACCAAGTTATTCAATTCCTACAAAAACAATTCCAAAACCAGCTTTGATCGATTAATAAGTTAAAAAAAATCAAGGTTATCAACTGAATTTAAATCTATAGTCGACCAATTTAATTCTGGAAATCAACTGCAGTTACCCATGGTTGTAGTCTCAGCCTTGCAGGAGGAGATGGAGCAAAACACTAGAGGTCTAGAGCTTAGGATTAGTAGCAGCAGTAACTTTTTAGTACATCGCTGCTTTTTAATTTTCTGCGAGGGCCACAATCCTAACTTTTGAATGATGTTTCAATCGCAGCCTAGAGCAGATGAAGGAGAGAGCACAGGAAATGGGCTGCACCTATTTTGTTTTTAGTTTTTTTTTACTAATTGCATCTATTTTTTTTGTTGGGCTTTTTTGTTGCCCTGGGCCTAGGGGGGTCACTTGTACATATCACATAGAGTACAAGTTTGGTCAATATAATTGTTCCACTTACTAGCTCTAAGCTTATCCTTGTAAGCTAGGAGAGTAGTTAGTGACATTTTCGGTGCACATAGCTTGTTCCAAACCAGTTTACACTAATCCAATTTCGTACATAGGAACATTTATCATCGCAACTTGAAGTAATAAATGAAAAAGAATATATCACAACACATCTATTATCGCAACTTGAACGAATCTATTAAGAAAATTTGTTTGAAGTGCAAATTTAAATAGCCTACATTTTAAATTTTGTATATGTTCAATATCAGACCATTGAATAATCAAGTAGTCGAAAAATATAGCAAAGCTCAATAATAAATTAATATTTTAAAATAGATACAGAAATAAATCCAGTTTTAGTTTGCATACTTTAGTTTGCAATCCAGAAATATAATAGATACAGAAAAACAAAAATCAATCCACTTTTAAATTTCCTGTAACAATCTCAGTCTCATAGTTTCCATACTTTAGTTTGCATTATAATTCCAGTTTTGCATTAATTCAAATTCAGTTTACAGACTTCAATTATAAATTTCAGTGTTTTTTTAGTAAAAGAAAAAAAAACCGGTTTTGCATTACAAGTTTCCAAACTTCACAATCTCACAGTTTTGCATTACAAAATTCAAGTGTGCTCATTTACCTACTGAGATCATTACTAGCAAAGCTCAATAATCAATTAATATTTTAAAATAGATACAGAAATTAATCTAGTTTTAGTTTGCATACTTTAGTTTGCAATCCAGAAATAAAATAGATACAGAAAAAAAAACAATCCACTTTTAAATTTCCTGTAACAATCTCATAGTCTCACGGTTTCCAAACTTTAGTTTGCATTATAATTCCAGTTTTGCATTAATTCAAATTCAGTTTACAGACTTCAATTATAAATTTCAGTGCTCTTTTAGTAAAAAAATAAAATAAAAAAACCAGTTTTGCATTACAAGTTTCCAGACTTCACAATCTCACAGTTTTCCATTACAAAATTCAAATGTGCTCATTTACCTACTGAGATCATTACTAGCCACCCATTCAATATTTTTTGTGACATTCTACTTCAAAGATGGTTTTTATTCAGTTTCAATTAAAAAAACTTCCCTTTACAGAAGAAACCATAGTTGTAGTAGTTAACAAATCTGATAGGCAACCCATACAAAACATGATAGGCTACAACATTCGAATAAGGTTAAAGTTTGGAAATATTGGTTAGTCAAGTTATGTTATAAATTGACTCATAAATTTCTAATCAATGAACTAATTTATAAATCAGTAAACTAACTTATAATTCAGCGAACAAACTTATAATTTTTTGGACAAGCATCAAATTTAATCAATGAACTACCTTATAAAACAATGAATCATGAAACCAAGTTATTCAATTCCTACAAAAACAATTTCAAAACCAGTTTTGATCGATTAATAAGTTAAGGATTAGGATCGAAAAAATAAATAATCCAAATCTAAATTTAACCCGAAGAAGCTTCCGAGTAAAGTAACAGTTAAGGAAAATTTGAAGTCTATAAATTGGGTGATCTAGCACAGTAAACCACATAAAAACATCTCACGAAGTTTAACAAGCAATCAGAAATCAACTACTAGGCGACGGAAGATTGAAATGAAAGCAATTAAAGATGGTGCTAGCATTCTGAATGTGTGCGAAAATACGAGTTTAGAGTCTGTGTTTAATTTATGGCGTTTGTATGCGATAACGACAAGGTGATGGGGTGACATTACTATTGTAATAAGTAATAACATATAATGAAATGCAGTGCTTGTTTAGAGCAAACATCCCACCAGCGTATACGACGTTGTATTTTTCATTTCGCTTCTGCTATAATTCTAGTTGAAAGATGGAAGACTATAAAAACTCTAACCCCTCTTTTTAAATTATTATGAAAACATAAACGGATGAAAAAACAATGAAATATAAGTTATCAACAAAACAAATAATGAAATGCAGTGCTTCACGGCAGTGGCTTACTTCAGTTGCTTGTACGTGAAGATTTACCAATTGTTGCCATCAATGAAAAAACTAGGTTAATTTACTATTTTATATTTAACTGCAGACATACCACTGTCAACGCTTAACTCCCGTTACCGCAAACCTAATATTTGAACAAGCTAAGCGATCTCTAGGCAGACGAAATCATAATTTAATATTCACTAGGTTTACAAACGCAATCGAAAAAAACAAGTAAACAAGAAATCAATTCAAACTACATACCTTCTGGCCGAGGAATCGGGAGATTGGCTCGTCGTCGATAAACGAAACGATTGGCTCGTCGAAGCAGGAACGCCGACAAATATGGATAAGATCTGAGATTCTTGAGATGTTATTTTTGAGATGGAACGCCAGCAGGAACGTCGAAGCAGGAGCGACGGCGGAGCAAATAGCTTCGATCTTATTTTTGAGATGGGAATTAATTTTGTTCAAATGGCTGTCGTAGAGATTAGGGTTAGAGATGGAAATGGTATTTGGTCGAATAGCGGCCGAAAAACAAAGTTTGTAACGTGCTAAGTTTTTCGGAGCGAGAAAGCGGAAGAATATTATATAACTATTATAACTCCAAAAAAACGTGGTTATAGATAAAATTTACAACTGAAAAAAATAAAGCAGTGGTTACAAACAGATATTACAACAGCTACGTAACTACAGTTATTAAAAGCGGATTTAATACAACAGCTAATATAAATATATTGTTATGAAGTACCTATGACAACTGTTATTTTATGCAAGTTGTAAAGAAATAGTTGTAATATGATTGTTTTGTTGTAGTGGTGAGTGGGAAATTTATGAATATAGTTATAATAGCTTATTTATTTCGTTTGAATTAGATCTAAAATTTTATGCCTATTACTATCAGATATGTTCATTTAAATTGTTGTAATTGGATTGACATCCATCGGATTGTAAACATTGTTAAAACTTGTAAATTGTGAATTGTGGTTAGGCATAATGTTAATTGTAGGATTCTTAAATTTGTTTATACGTATTCCTAAAATTATGTTGTAAAATACATTGCAGTTGTTGTAAAGCACTATAGATTTGGAAATCTGTCCCCTTGAACACCAATTAGATGTACTTATATTCTAGTTCTTTATTTTCAATGTTGAGTGATAAATTATGTGAATTTGGATAAATAAAGATACGTTTGGTAAATTATGTGATTGTAATATTAAAAGAAATATGCTTGTTTGTATTCAATATTGTTGGATTTTGGCTTAATTGTCGTAAATATGTCGTTTTCCTCTTTTTGCATAAAAGGATATTATTTTGAAATCATAAGAGATATGAAAAAAAAATTGAAAAATGGAAAGTGGTGCAAATGTACGTATAAAAATAAATGTATATATATATTTGTGCATAATTTGCATCAACTATTCCAAATTATATATATATTTACATATATTTCTTGTGATTTGGAAATCTTTCAATTCCATTAATTAGGCATAATTTACAATAACCACAACTAATGGTCTTTTTGTAAGATTTGGAGCCTTCTGAAAATATTGAATGTGAAAATGAATGTTTGGTCGTTAATTAAATCCAATTATTAAATTTAAAATAATAATAACCATGTTGACCACACAAAAACATAAAATATAAATATATACATATTGTTCGTCCAAATTAGCATAAAACGGTAAATTATACATTGTATTGAATATTTGAATGTTTCAATAATATTCAATTACGGAATTATATATGTAAATGTAATACATATTGAATTGATATATTTGTGGTGACCAGTAGTAGCAATCAATATAATTAATTTCTATAAATAGCACTGCAAATTAGTAAATAACAATTGTGACCAATGCTGAACGGGGAAAGTAAATATAATGGGATAATGGTTACAATTCCTAAAATTAATTAGGATAAATGTTGTAAACCCTAATTAGGAAATTTGAATTATAACCGCACTTAGACATGAGGTTAAGTTCAACTTGTCGTAGAAGTCTGTCCAGAACCGACTAGCAAATCCAGCATCCACAGGTAGTCAGCTTAATACGAGGGGTCTAATGCGTAAATATGAATGCACTAAGGAACGAGTTTAAGTTTAACTTATGGTAGAAGTCTGGACCGAACCGATCGGTAAATCCAGCATCCACAGGTAGTCAACTTAATGTGAGTGGTCTGGTGCATATATATATATATATATATATATAACAAGAAACAAATAAATTAATAAAAAATAGTAATTGTCTGTTGGGGTACAACAAATATATACCTTGGGACTGATAAATGGTTGCCTTAGGAATAATATGACTGTTATGGCCATAAAAAGCAATAAACATAGAAATAAAAGAAAATACATGTCATAAGGGGATTAACAGATATTGATCTTTGCTTAAATGCTAAGTCCAATTAGGGAAGTAATCAAATAAATATCCTACGGTAAATAAGATATAACTTTCCTAATTTATATTAATGAACGTAGAACTTATTGTTAAAAATAGATTTGGACTTAGTAGGTTAATAATGTGGAAATATTATTAACCATAAAAACCCATGACGTAATAAGTTGTGTGGAGAGAAACTAAAAAGAAAGGGCATACTAATGTAGCCCACTTTATCCTAATAGGGAAAAGCATTAAGGGCTAATGGGGTATGAACCTAATAAGCCTCGCGTGTAGTCCGCTTCTTGGGTTTTAAGCGATTGGGGTTGAAAAGTCCACTTGGGGATAGGTCTTTCAGCATAGGGGTCTTAAATGGCATGTGTACATATTTTCTACCTATACCTAGAGACTAAAAACGTTAGATAGGGCTACCTACCATAAGGGAAGTTGTAAGAGACTAGGGGGTTATCCAATAAGCTCAGCTTGAGGGTATAACGGGCGATAAAATACCATCTCTCACCTTATGCGGGGCAGGGGTATATGCGTGAATGATGGAAGCTCTAACAAGTATGGCCCGTAGCTAGTGCTCTCTATGTAACGACCCGGATTTTGAGCGACTTTGGTTACCGACGTAAGCACGACGTCGATAACCAAACCGTCGAAAAATCCTGGTAATTAGTGAAAGAAATTAGAGGGTGAGGAAAGATAAGATAGAAACTTAGAATAGAAGAAGAAGAAGAACACCATATCAGAGTAACACGAATCTCACAGCGGAACGAATAAATATATTTCATAACATAACTTTGAAATACAAATCTGTACTTGCATATACATATCATTATCAAAGTACAACACTTACAACACAGCGGAAATAACTATAGCTATATGATCCTGAAGCCTCCTGCTCCAGCTCTTCCAGTGTATCTGTAAAATCCCGACTACTTGACTGCCCGTACAAATTTAGGCACCCAAGAGTTTAGGGAAAACAACAAAGTAAACTCCGGGTCAGTCATGGGACTGGTGTGAGTAAAACAGTTTAAAACAGTTATACAGGTATATGATATCTCATAAGACCACGCCGCATAACGGAACGGGTTTTTCCCTTATGAGAATCCAAAATAACTTTATATCAAAACCCTTTTGATATTATAATAATGTCTATCAACCACAGTATATATATATCATCTAGCAGAAACGCTTTCATCTCACGTTCTACATATATAATATACAATCAAAACCGCAAGCACGTATTGGGTAATGGATTTCCAACTATGACAAGGTATGGATCCACCTTTCGCTAATGTACCTCTAGAGAGGAATACACTGGGTTCAACAAGAACATCTTGCAACCCGGCCACACATGACCGACCACTCATTTCGCTTGAGTGTATCGAATGTATATCACCAACAGTTGGGATCAACAACCGTTTCCCGAATGGGACAGCATCAACAATAGATTTTTAGAAATGAATGAAACTCTAGATCAGGTGATTATACACCCTACTTCGGTGCGACCGACTTAGCCATGCTGCCTGCCCGATTTCTGTCAT
Organism: Allium sativum; assembly: GCA_030737875.1. NCBI lineage: Eukaryota > Viridiplantae > Streptophyta > Magnoliopsida > Asparagales > Amaryllidaceae > Allium > Allium sativum. The sequence continues at coordinate 1,047,547,882 of CM060916.1, read as the reverse complement.
TTACCGGATGTGAGGCTAGAAGCTACGCTTTTTCATCACATCAGATTCACTTTGAATGCCACATCGTCAAATCCATCAAATCACCGATCGACGTCCTCAACCATACATTACGCGTTAGCTAAAAGAAGTTTCCTTCTCCGCTTCCACTCTTGGTACAGTTGGAGAAATCGATATATGTGATCATCAGGAAATACTCTGTCGGACATCCTTCCATACAAGTCATCCAGGAACAGGATGAACCGAAGGCACTACTCTGTAAACAGGATAGCCCTTGCATAACTCCGTCTTCAATTTCCTTTGGCATATATGATTCGCAACGCTTATGCCAATACAGAGTGGTTCTTTGGATAATAATCCAACCGGTCTCTCCATATTAACAACGTTAAAATGGTCAAAACTTCGATAGTCTGTGATTTAACTATCGAATAAAAACAGGTGTGCAAACAACGATATCATTTCCAAATGGAAATTTATATCGATCAAACATCATTCAACATTTATCTCTTAATTTCATAAATTTACTTATCTCCGGTTTCCCTATATTCAATATTTCTTATTTTTTAGATTTGGAAAATATACTTTATTAACAATGGAAAACATTTCCATTTCTTGCTTTCTTTATTAGAAAACATTTCTGGTTTCTTATTTGGAAAACATTTCCAAAGCTTCTTCATTGGACTTAAACAGATGTTTAAACAAACATTGCTATGCCAACCCAAACCATTTCCTTTACTGCCGAACCTTAACTATCCCTTAGTTAAAAACGAAGCCAATCAAGTTGGGGTAGAACTACCTCTCAGACCTTAACTGAACAACATTTCTAACTTTGAAATAGGCAAAGTTCACTTTATATTCCTTAACAAACTTCCTTACTTAACCCTCCTTCTAATAAATCACTATTCGATTAACCCTTATCAATTAACTCTATTGGACTAACACTATTGGATTAACTCTATTTGACTAACACTATTGATTTACTCATTTCACTTAACTCCTTTCGAATAAACTATATTCGATAACTCCTTTTACTTTCTATTCGAATAACTATATTCGATTAACTTATTTGCTTTAACTCTAATCGATTAAACTAACATCGATTAGCTCCTTTTACTTTAACTCAAATCGATTAAACTAACATTGATTAACTCCTTTTACTTTAACACTAATCGATTAAACTAACATCGATTAACTCCTTTTACTTTAACACTAATCGATTAACTAACATCGATTAACTCCTTTTACTTTAACACTAATCGATTAACTAACATCGATTAACTCCTTTTTACTTTATCACTAATCGATTAACTAACATCGATTAACTCTTTTTAACTTTCTCACTAATCGATTAACTAACATCGATTAACTCTTTTTAACTTTCTTCTCTAATCGATTAACTAACATTGATTATCTCCTTTTACTTTAACACTAATCGATTAACTCCTTTTTACTTTATCACTAATCGATTAACTCCTTTCACTTTAACACTAATCGATTAAACTAACATCGATTAGTTCCTTTTAATTTAACACTAATCGATTAAACTAACATCGATTAGTTCCTTTTACTTTAACACTAATCGATTAACTAACATCGATTAACTACTTTTACTTTAACACTAATCGATTAACTAACATCGATTAACTCTTTTTAACTTTCTCACTAATCGATTAACTAACATCGATTAACTCTTTTTAACTTTCTTCTCTAATCGATTAACTAACATTGATTATCTCCTTTTACTTTAACACTAATCGATTAACTCCTTTTTACTTTATCACTAATCGATTAACTCCTTTCACTTTAACACTAATCGATTAAACTAACATCGATTAGTTCCTTTTACTTTATCACTAATCGATTAACTCCTTTCACTTTAACACTAATCGATTAAACTAACATCGATTAGTTCCTTTTAATTTAACACTAATCGATTAAACTAACATCGATTAGTTCCTTTTACTTTATCACTAATCGATTAAACTAACATCGATTAACTCTTTTTAACTTTCTCACTAATCGATTAACTAACATCGATTAACTCTTTTTAACTTTCTTCTCTAATCGATTAACTAACATTGATTATCTCCTTTTACTTTAACACTAATCGATTAACTCCTTTTTACTTTATCACTAATCGATTAACTCCTTTCACTTTAACACTAATCGATTAAACTAACATCGATTAGTTCCTTTTACTTTATCACTAATCGATTAACTCCTTTCACTTTAACACTAATCGATTAAACTAACATCGATTAGTTCCTTTTAATTTAACACTAATCGATTAAACTAACATCGATTAGTTCCTTTTACTTTATCACTAATCGATTAAACTAACATCGATTAGTTCCTTTTACTTTATCACTAATCGATTAACTAACATCGATTAGCTCCTTTTTATAAACTACGTTTTCCGTTACAACTATTTCCTTTTTATAACGTTTACTTACCGTTACAAATATATCCTATTTATAACTTCTATTTACCGTTACAAATATTTCCTATTTATAACTTCTATTTACCGTTACAAATATTTCCTATTTATAACTTCTATTTACCGTTACAAATATTTCCTATTTATAACTTCTATTTACCGTTACAAATATTTCCTATTTATAACTTCTATTTATTTTCTAAATAAATATTCCTTTTCTATTTCTATTTATTTTTTTAAATAAATACCCCTTTTATAAAACCGTGTTCGTTTTATAAATATTTCCTTTTATAAAATCCTGTGATTTTATAAAATTCCTTTATTTCAATATACATTGAAATACTTCTTTTTTTTCCATCCCAGGGTTTCTTATGATATTTAAATTATCGAATAACAATGATCAATATCATTCCAACACCCATAATCATAACAGATTATATAACACATCATATATCACAATATATGAAAACAGTAAAATAAATGTTGAGGAATCCAGTCGGATTCCTCCAACCTGTTTCCCTGCATCACAGATGTTAAACAATATAGATAACATCACTTTCAGTTCTATATGATACATTCTGTTAAACAGAATCACTATAGAAATTCAACTAACTGACTAGCAGTTCAATCAAACAATCAACGCACAGTCAATCAGTCAATATCTAACAGTTCTAAAAATACAACATGAAATTATAAACTGTTCAGAGTTAGTGAGTTTTACTCACAGTTGCGCGTTAACCCATAAATATCGGTTTGCGTTCATTGATTCAGTCGGACAATTTATTTCGCCATAAATTATAACAAGCTCAGATGGACTTGCGGTCAGCCTCATTGTGTTGCTCCCGTCAATACGATCCCAACGCGGCTTACGGTTCGTCAATCTGACTCCGTATGACCAAGATATGACGGTTTAAAGTTAGTATATATATCGAATTGAAAAATAGAATAACTTGGACTTTTAATTAGTGGGCCTCACCACTTATTCTACCCGGCCCACTACTCCTTTCAAGCCCACCCGTATAAACCTACTCCTTCTTCCCCTAATTCACAAATCACGCCTCCAGTAAAAAGAAACCCAATCCCATCGTGTTGACTCACCGTTGATCATCTTTCCCCATTGACTCGGCCACCACTACTAAGCGAGATCACCACCAATAAATCTCGACTTCCCCTCCTCCACCTGCCACGCATCGCATCATCAAACTCGAAGCCACACTATCGGGCTCAACTTCGAGCTTCTCAGGAAGCTCACGACTTCAACTGCACCGAGTTTCACACAGGAACCACATACGAAGCCAAACTCCAACCTGAATTCAACTACTACATCCATTTCCTGAATTAAAGCCTTAAATCCCCAAATTCATTTACCCTAGGTTCACCGTAGTACAAACCCGCGGAAAAAGGAAGCTCGAGCCACCTGAAATGGGCACGAACTCGAAGGAGTTTACCACAGGGATTCGAATACATTTGTGTGATGATTTAAAGGAATTTCCATTGTTTTCTTTTGATTTTTCATTTGGAATTTTTTTTTCTTGCTGTGTGTGGATTCTACGGCTTATATAAGCCTCTGTTTGGTTGGTAAGAATTGTGGTTGGAATTGGATGATGCGTGGTTTGTTTTGAGGACGTGGTGGCTTGGTTTTGTTCTTTCGTTTCTGGCAGGAGAGACGTGCGTGTTTCATTTGTTCAAAAATATATATGTATTAGATTTAGTTTTGGTTTATGTAGAGTGGCGGCACCACGTAAATCAAATTTGGACCCCAAAATATCGTTTGAGCAAAACAAGCCCACGCTGAACCCTTTTATATAAGTGAATTTGGACCATCAAATTATATTTACTTATGTTATAACTTAGCTATGAAGCACCACCTTAAAATCAGTTCATACGATCTCCATTTCGTGCAAATACAAGCCACTAAGAACAGAAATAAAAGTACGATCATGACAAGCGATGTGTTGTGATTCCAAAAATATAATAATACCGGTAGGTGGACTCATATTTTGAAACTTCAAAATGTTGATTTCAGGGTGCGAAATATTTCAAATAAAAAGTTGCTTATTAAATTAATTAAAAACTACCATAAAATTCTAAAAATTAAATTATCACTATTTCCCAAAAGAACCTCGTCTAAATTCACACCCGATGTCTAGTTATTTTGAAATAACCATTATGGCCATGAACGAATATACGCTGCTTTTCTGGAAATTTGATTTGGACATGAATCAAAATCTACACGACGAAATCCTGATTTTTCTCTTCCACTAGAAAGATATACTCCACCAGCTCCACACGTTTCTTGTTTCACAGAAATCCGGCTTAAAACGAATCATGTACATTCAATTGAAGTTCGAATCGCCAATTTACGAACTACAGCGCCATTTCGAGCTCGGTTTTAATTATAATATAAATATACGTTCAACTGTCGACAATTGAATATATTCGTTATTCAAATTCAATTCCAAGCTGAATTACATATCACAGATGATCCGGTTCCCACCATATTGCCATTTCAACCAATTCTGATTATTTCAAAATTAAATATATTATTTAATTTATTATTTTAATTAAATACTCACCATTATTTAATTCCACGACCACTTAATTCACTATATCACCATTTATATAATCAAATAAACTAATCATAATACCTCTGCCAGTGCGGGTCATTACAATCTTCCCCACTTAAAATAATTTCGTCCTCGAAATTGCTAAAAGGTAGAGAACGACCCTATCGACTGGTTAGAACATATTTGTTCACTTTTTAACTTCAGTTTCAACTGAACGAATTTAATTTCAATTAAATTATTAATTAATTCTTATCAACGAAAATTTTCAAAAATCCTGAAAATTTTCTAACGCCTTAACTCTTCGAAAAATTTCGCCAGCACCTCCTTTGTACTGGTCAATCGGTACAACTCCAACTCGCCTCTCTGGGCCATCTCCAACCCAAAAGAAAATCTAACAGCCAAACGGCTTGCCAATTCGGCTCATAAATCTTATATCCAATAGAAATATAAACTTGTACCTTTTTGTCGGCATATCATTATATACTTTCCACCTGTTATCAATTCAGCGGATACAAGGGTTATCCCAATCAAATCCCCATCTTCTTTAATCCACGACACAACCATTCACTTATATCCGAGCCAAATATCATTTTAACTCGAGTTTCTTCTCGATTCCCAACTCTTAACTTGATTATCACATCACACTTCAAATATGAATCTCACCATCCAATTTGTCTTGATATCATTCTAATTCAATCTTAGTTACCACTTAACCGACTTTACTTTAATTTAACTTTGCTTTCACAAATTTCTGTTAAATTTGTTTTTAATTCAAACAGTCTTTCCCTGGGAGTTTTTAAATAGTTTACTCTTTTCAAAAATCAAATTTTCCTTTTTGAAATTCAACTGAGCCCATAATCAATATTCCATTAGTTAAATCACTTCTCTATTTCATTATCAATATTTGTTAACCAAATATTTTCAATAACCATATTTGCCTTTTATGTTATTTGGAAAACATTTCCGAATATCGCCTTCCTTTATTTTCTAAACTTTAGAAAATATATGCTATTTTATAATTGGAAAATATTCCAATTACTTATCTCTTTTGCTTACACTTATTTGGGTTAAAACGGATGTTGTGTAAAACATTGTTACGACAACCGAAATACTATATTCAACTAACTCTTATTCAACATTGATCTTCGAGCCCGAAATCTTACTGTTTATTTGTTAATAATGAAATCAATCTAGTTGGGGTATAACTACCTCTCAGACCTTGACTGAATAACATTTATAACGTCAAAACAGATATGACTACTTACTCGAAAAATCAATACCATACGACTACTTATTCACTTTTAAACATGAATACACTTTCTCTTCCTATTCTTAGTCTTCCTTTTTGATTATACTATCCTATTTCTAAGTTCGTTTCCTTATCGACTTCTATATATATTGATATATAGATTTCTAACTATCAAATTATCTTAAAAATATTCTAACTCCTTAGATTCCCGGAAAAATTCGCCATAACCTCCTTTGTACCGGGAGCTTTGGGAAAATCCCCAAACTGCCACACAGGCCTTCTCCAATCAAAAGAAAAAGAAAAGCCAAGCGGCTAGCCGATACGGCGCATAAAATCTCATATATGAAATAAATACATACCTTTTTGTCGGGCATTCTATTTATATACCTTCATACCTTATCCATACATATCTCATGTATATTTATACATTTCTAATTCATTTCAACTTAATCCAATCATTTTAACTTAGTTCGTTAAGTGATTTTCAAATTACTGGTTTGCCCATTTCACCTTCATATTTGAGTATAACATGTTCAAATATATTTTAACTTACTTATTAACTAATTTGAATCCAAATTTCAAATCTAAGTTCTATATTCAATTTCGAATATAAATCCTCAAATCCCCTTTGAATGCTATATTCAAATTTCATTATTCAAATCTTCTTTATTCAAATCTCATTTGAATTTCTATATTCAAATCCCCTTTGAATTTTCTATGTTCAAATCCTCTTTGAAATTTCTTATTTAAATTCTATGTTTGAACTTCCTTTGTTCAAATTCCTTTTCAAACTTTCTTTATTCATTCTTTAAATAAGTCTCGATTTCAATTCCTTTTTAAATCGATATTTCTACCTTTGGAAAATAGATTTCCCTTTCAATTTCATACTTGTATTTTTTTTTGAATTATCCAATGATAATTGTTTTCACTTCATTTATAAACTTCGTTTATAAAAGAACTATTTATAAACTTCGTTTATAAAGGAACTTCTCGTTTTATTTCCTTTAAAACAAGTTAATATTTCAAATCTATTTAAAAATTTAAATTCTATATTTTCAAATTCTATTTTGAAATTCAACACCACTTGTCTTTCTCAAAACAAATTCAAAACAGTATCTTTGGTAGTAATTCGTCACTTACAACTCGAAAATGAATACTGATGATGCAGCTGTCATCATCAGAATCTATTTTCCAGCGATCGAAGTGAGTTCAATACTATACAACCATTTCTAAACATTTCACTTTGAAATTCATTTCAAAATATAATTCACACTGCTTGTAAAACAATTTAAAATCTCCCAGGATCTTAAATTTTCCTTACTTTCAATCCAAATCCATTTACAAACACTTATCCAATTCTCCAGAGTTTTAACTCAATTCCTGGTTTAAATTTCAGATTAACTCATCTGATTTCACGTATTTCACTTATATGAATTCTGATTGGTTATTTACATAACCATTATATTTATAATCTTACTTGATTATAATAACAGCCAATATATCCAATATATTCAAAATATACGTTGGGTAAACTATTTCGTTTACCCTCTTTCAAAACATACCATGATGGTTCATCGTATTCAAGTGTTTAGTAACTCCTACCGATACAGTGGATCAAACTGATCGACCAAAACTCATAAACAACTCAACCAATGGATCTCCACAATATAAAACAAATTTTTATATCAATAACAAATACGCTCACTCGTATATATACACTCAATCTCAGTCTAGGGTATTACTAACCCTATCTCTACCGAGTCACGCCACAGAGCCAAGTAATTCTTAACTTAAGCTCTGATACCAACTGTAACGACCCGGATTTTGAGCGACTTTGGTTATCGACGTAAGCACGACGTCGATAACCAAACCGTCGAAAAATCCTGGTAATTATTGAAAGAAATTAGAGGGTGAGGAAAGATAAGATAGAAACTTAGAATAGAAGAAGAAGAAGAACACCATATCAGAGTAACACGAATCTCACAGCGGAACGAATAAATATATTTCATAACATAACTTTGAAATACAAATCTGTACTTGCATATACATATCATTATCAAAGTACAACACTTACAACACAGCGGAAATAACTATAGCTATATGATCCTGAAGCCTCCTGCTCCAGCTCTTCCAGTGTATCTGTAAAATCCCGACTACTTGACTGCCCGTACAAATTTAGGCACCCAAGAGTTTAGGGAAAACAACAAAGTAAACTCCGGGTCAGTCATGGGACTGGTGTGAGTAAAACAGTTTAAAACAGTTATACAGGTATATGATATCTCATAAGAGCACGCCGCATAACGGAACGGGTTTTTCCCTTATGAGAATCCAAAATAACTTTATATCAAAACCCTTTTGATATTATAATAATGTCTATCAACCACAGTATATATATATCATCTAGCAGAAACGCTTTCATCTCACGTTCTACATATATAATATACAATCAAAACCGCAAGCACGTATTGGGTAATGGATTTCCAACTATGACAAGGTATGGATCCACCTTTCGCTAATGTACCTCTAGAGAGGAATACACTGGGTTCAACAAGAACATCTTGCAACCCGGCCACACATGACCGACCACTCATTTCGCTTGAGTGTATCGAATGTATATCACCAACAGTTGGGATCAACAACCGTTTCCCGAATGGGACAGCATCAACAATAGATTTTTAGAAATGAATGAAACTCTAGATCAGGTGATTATACACCCTACTTCGGTGCGACCGACTTAGCCATGCTGCCTGCCCGATTTCTGTCTTTTACCGGATGTGAGGCTAGAAGCTACACTTTATCATCACATCAGATTCACTTTGAATGCCACATCATCAAATCCATCAAATCACCGATCGACGTCCTCATCCATACATTACGCGTTAGCTAAAAGAAGTTTCCTTCTCCGCTTCCACTCTTGGTACAGTTGGAGAAATCGATATATGTGATCGTCAGGAAATACTCTGTCGGACATCCTTCCATACAAGTCATCCAGGAACAGGATGAACCGAAGGCACTACTCTGTAAACAGGATAGCCCTTGCATAACTCCGTCTTCAATTTCCTTTGGCATATATGATTCGCAACGCTTATGCCAATACAGAGTGGTTCTTTGGATAATAATCCAACCGGTCTCTCCATATTAACAACGTTAAAATGGTCAAAACTTCGATAGTCTGTGATTTAACTATCGAATAAAAACAGGTGTGCAAACAACGATATCATTTCCAAATGGAAATTTATATCGATCAAACATCATTCAACATTTATCTCTTAATTTCATAAATTTACTTTTCTCCGGTTTCCCTATATTCAATATTTCTTATTTTTTAGATTTGGAAAATATACGTTATTAACAATGGAAAACATTTCCATTTCTTGCTTTCTTTATTAGAAAACATTTCTGGTTTCTTATTTGGAAAACATTTCCAAAGCTTCTTCATTGGACTTAGACAGATGTTTAAACAAACATTGCTATGCCAACCCAAACCATTTCCTTTACTACCGAACCTTAACTATCCCTTAGTTAAAAACGAAGCCAATCAAGTTGGGGTAGAACTACCTCTCAGACCTTAACTGAACAACATTTCTAACTTTGAAATAGGCAAAGTTCACTTTATATTCCTTAACAAACTTCCTTACTTAACCCTCCTTCTAATAAATCACTATTCGATTAACCCTTATCAATTAACTCTATTGGACTAACACTATTGGATTAACTCTATTTGACTAACACTATTGATTTACTCATTTCACTTAACTCCTTTCGAATAAACTATATTCGATAACTCCTTTTACTTTCTATTCGAATAACTATATTCGATTAACTTATTTGCTTTAACTCTAATCGATTAAACTAACATCGATTAGCTCCTTTTACTTTAACTCAAATCGATTAAACTAACATTGATTAACTCCTTTTACTTTAACACTAATCGATTAAACTAACATCGATTAACTCCTTTTACTTTAACACTAATCGATTAACTAACATCGATTAACTCATTTTACTTTAACACTAATCGATTAACTAACATCGATTAACTCCTTTTTACTTTATCACTAATCGATTAACTAACATCGATTAACTCTTTTTAACTTTCTCACTAATCGATTAACTAACATCGATTAACTCTTCTTAACTTTCTTCTCTAATCGATTAACTAACATTGATTATCTCCTTTTACTTTAACACTAATCGATTAACTCCTTTTTACTTTATCACTAATCGATTAACTCCTTTCACTTTAACACTAATCGATTAAACTAACATCGATTAGTTCCTTTTAATTTAACACTAATCGATTAAACTAACATCGATTAGTTCCTTTTACTTTAACACTAATCGATTAACTAACATCGATTAACTCCTTTTACTTTAACACTAATCGATTAACTAACATCGATTAACTCTTTTTAACTTTCTCACTAATCGATTAACTAACATCGATTAACTCTTTTTAACTTTCTTCTCTAATCGATTAACTAACATTGATTATTTCCTTTTACTTTAACACTAATCGATTAACTCCTTTTTACTTTATCACTAATCGATTAACTCCTTTCACTTTAACACTAATCGATTAAACTAACATCGATTAGTTCCTTTTACTTTATCACTAATCGATTAACTCCTTTCACTTTAACACTAATCGATTAAACTAACATCGATTAGTTCCTTTTACTTTAACACTAATCGATTAAACTAACATCGATTAGTTCCTTTTACTTTATCACTAATCGATTAAACTAACATCGATTAACTCTTTTTAACTTTCTCACTAATCGATTAACTAACATCGATTAACTCTTTTTAACTTTCTTCTCTAATCGATTAACTAACATTGATTATCTCCTTTTACTTTAACACTAATCGATTAACTCCTTTTTACTTTATCACTAATCGATTAACTCCTTTCACTTTAACACTAATCGATTAAACTAACATCGATTAGTTCCTTTTACTTTATCACTAATCGATTAACTCCTTTCACTTTAACACTAATCGATTAAACTAACATCGATTAGTTCCTTTTAATTTAACACTAATCGATTAAACTAACATCGATTAGTTCCTTTTACTTTATCACTAATCGATTAAACTAACATCGATTAGTTCCTTTTACTTTATCACTAATCGATTAACTAACATCGATTAGCTCCTTTTTATAAACTACGTTTTCCGTTACAACTATTTCCTTTTTATAACGTTTACTTACCGTTACAAATATATCCTATTTATAACTTCTATTTACCGTTACAAATATTTCCTATTTATAACTTCTATTTACCGTTACAAATATTTCCTATTTATAACTTCTATTTACCGTTACAAATATTTCTATTTATAACTTCTATTTACCGTTACAAATATTTCCTATTTATAACTTCTATTTACCGTTACAAATATTTCCTATTTATAACTTCTATTTATTTTCTAAATAAATATTCCTTTTCTATTTCTATTTATTTTTTTAAATAAATATCCCTTTTATAAAACCGTGTTCGTTTTATAAATATTTCCTTTTATAAAATCCTGTGATTTTATAAAATTGCTTTATTTCAATATACATTGAAATACTTCTTTTTTTTCCATCCCAGGGTTTCTTATGATATTTAAATTATCGAATAACAATGATCAATATCATTCCAACACCCATAATCATAACAGATTATATAACACATCATATATCACAATATATGAAAACAGTAAAATAAATGTTGAGGAATCCAGTCGGATTCCTCCAACCTGTTTCCCTGCATCACAGATGTTAAACAATATAGATAACATCACTTTCAGTTCTATATGATACATTCTGTTAAACAGAATCACTATAGAAATTCAACTAACTGACTAGCAGTTCAATCAAACAATCAACGCACAGTCAATCAGTCAATATCTAACAGTTCTAAAAATACAACATGAAATTATAAACTGTTCAGAGTTAGTGAGTTTTACTCACAGTTGCGCGTTAACCCATAAATATCGGTTTGCGTTCATTGATTCAGTCGGACAATTTATTTCGCCATAAATTATAACAAGCTCAGATGGACTTGCGGTCAGCCTCATTGTGTTGCTCCCGTCAATATGATCCCAACGCGGCTTACGGTTCGTCAATCTGACTCCGTATGACCAAGATATGACGGTTTAAAGTTAGTATATATATCGAATTGAAAAATAGAATAACTTGGACTTTTAATTAGTGGGCCTCACCACTTATTCTACCCGGCCCACTACTCCTTTCAAGCCCACCCGTATAAACCTACTCCTTCTTCCCCTAATTCACAAATCACGCCTCCAGTAAAAAGAAACCCAATCCCATCGTGTTGACTCACCGTTGATCATCTTTCCCCATTGACTCGGCCACCACTACTAAGCGAGATCACCACCAATAAATCTCGACTTCCCCTCCTCCACCTGCCACGCATCGCATCATCAAACTCGAAGCCACACTATCGGGCTCAACTTCGAGCTTCTCAGGAAGCTCACGACTTCAACTGCACCGAGTTTCACACAGGAACCACATACGAAGCCAAACTCCAACCTGAATTCAACTACTACATCCATTTCCTGAATTAAAGCCTTAAATCCCCAAATTCATTTACCCTAGGTTCACCGTAGTACAAACCCGCGGAAAAAGGAAGCTCGAGCCACCTGAAATGGGCACGAACTCGAAGCAGTTTACCACAGGGATTCGAATACATTTGTGTGATGATTTAAAGGAATTTCCATTGTTTTCTTTTGATTTTTCATTTGGAATTTTTTTTTTCTTGTTGTGTGTGGATTCTACGGCTTATATAAGCCTCTGTTTGGTTGGTAAGAATTGTGGTTGGAATTGGATGATGCGTGGTTTGTTTTGAGGACGTGGTGGCTTGGTTTTGTTCTTTCGTTTCTGGCAGGAGAGACGTGCGTGTTTCATTTGTTCAAAAATATATATGTATTAGATTTAGTTTTGGTTTATGTAGAGTGGCGGCACCACGTAAATCAAATTTGGACCCCAAAATATCGTTTGAGCAAAACAAGCCCACGCTGAACCCTTTTATATAAGTGAATTTGGACCATCAAATTATATTTACTTATGTTATAACTTAGCTATGAAGCACCACCTTAAAATCAGTTCATACGATCTCCATTTCGTGCAAATACAAGCCACTAAGAACAGAAATAAAAGTACGATCATGACAAGCGATGTGTTGTGATTCCAAAAATATAATAATACCGGTAGGTGGACTCATATTTTGAAACTTCAAAATGTTGATTTCAGGGTGCGAAATATTTCAAATAAAAAGTTGCTTATTAAATTAATTAAAAACTACCATAAAATTCTAAAAATTAAATTATCACTATTTCCCAAAAGAACCTCGTCTAAATTCACACCCGATGTCTAGTTATTTTGAAATAACCATTATGGCCATGAACGAATATATGCTGCTTTTCTGGAAATTTGATTTGGACATGAATCAAAATCTACACGACGAAATCCTGATTTTTCTCTTCCACTAGAAAGATATACTCCACCAGCTCCACACGTTTCTTGTTTCACAGAAATCCGGCTTAAAACGAATCATGTACATTCAGTTGAAGTTCGAATCGCCAATTTACGAACTGCAGCGCCATTTCGAGCTCGGTTTTAATTATAATATAAATATACGTTCAACTGTCGACAATTGAATATATTCGTTATTCAAATTCAATTCCAAGCTGAATTACATATCACAGATGATCCGGTTCCCACCATATTGCCATTTCAACCAATTCTGATTATTTCAAAATTAAATATATTATTTAATTTATTATTTTAATTAAATACTCACCATTATTTAATTCCACGACCACTTAATTCACTATATCACCATTTATATAATCAAATAAACTAATCATAATACCTCTGCCAGTGCGGGTCATTACACTCTAGTTTATAAAAACATGGAACAAGTTATTGAGAGGTATTAAGTCACCAATAAGTCCGCCGACCAATGAGTCCGCCTAGGGCCTTAAGTGATCGGGTGAATCCACCCTATCTATCATTAATAGTGAGGCGGAAACAATAAAGGGAAAGTGGATGGAAAGGTATATATGTATGTGAGAACTCCACAGTTAGGGGTTCAATTCTCGGTTTTGTTAACCTCGTTATTAACGCGGTTCAGAAATTGATATGTCAACTATCTAATGAAGCAGTCAAGTCGAACTCATACTTTTCAGATGAATCAGGCACATTGGTTCACAAGTTTTGTATGCTGAAGCGTGAAAATTATACAAAAAGACCAGCTCTAAAGTAGTTTGTTATGTGGCTTTGAGTTGCAATGTACAGCTCAGGTCATAGTGCTTAGGTCATAGCCACGTCAATAGCAACCAGGTGATCGGTCGGTCACCGTCAGTTGGTCGGATCGGTCAGTCACATATTAATGCAAAGTTCTGGTCAGTCGGTGATGTATAAAGCATGGGTCGAGCAGCTTCTTTGCATGATAGGTCAAGCAGTACTATTTAATGGTGGATCGAGCACATCTTTGTTTGGTCGGTCGAGCAGAGCTTTTGTCATGGTTTGAGCACCTCACTTAGCTAATCAGTTGAGCACCTCGCTTAGCTGGTCGCTCGAGCACCTCATTTAGCTGATGGTCGAGCACGTATTAACATAAAAGTGTAGTTGTATTTATATAAAAGAATGGCTTGTTCATATATAATAATATGGATCGAAACGATTTGCTGATGTGAATCATGAAGAGAATAGTGGTAAAGATGAAAGCCAAGTACACATAGCAAGAGGTATAAAGTGAATCAACTATTAATATATCACGATAGAAAATGTTTTATACCCTGGTCATGCATTGTATCATGCTCGTGCATTATTAATGAAGCTATGTCATTATGAATCAATCCCGTTAGTATAAAGACAACACATGGTCGGTCACTCTAATACAATGATGGGTCAAACATTCTCACAGCTGATGGATCGTGAGCTTCCTGCTTCTACGGTTCAGTTCCATGCAATTCATGTATGACAGTGTACTTCTACAAGATGATCCAAACGTTTTCTCCTATAGCTAGGATGTGTGATGCTCCATGCACACATGGCAATTAATGAACCATACATAACTAAACATGAGTGTTCCAGTAAAGATGAAAGCACATAAATGTGTCATAAGATATATGCATGGACCATGGCGCAGGATATAATGTGTAATTCATAATGCTTGACACTACTAATGTGTAAATATATTCGGCTGCATGTTTTGCATAACGATGGACCAGGCATAGTTGTCATAATGGATTTGTCATAGATCTCAAGCATGTGGCAAACATAAATATTGGCCAGACGCTCAGAAATGATACGGTGGCTAAAGTGTAATAAAAAGGGGCTGGTCAGAGAACATGGACCGGTATTTAATTGAAAATATGGATCAACACCAAAGCACTTGTTGCGGTGGCATTATTTTATATATGTGGTCGGTCACAAATTTATGTAGGTCGGTCGACACTTAAACATAGCGGTAGAAAAATGTATTCGGGACAACACATGACAAGCTAGGTACAAATGTACTTATGGGCCAGTGGCATTTTCGTAATTAAGTCATGGACTGACCCAAAACCTGCACACCATATTTTCGGCCTTGCCACTACCCCCAAACTACACCTATAAATACCCCACTTCTCTACCATTCAAGGGATAGATTTTTCTACCCCGAAGGGATGTCCAATTCATTTCTTCACCACTCTAAACCTCTCTAACCTCCATTAATTCTCTCTCTGAAGCCTAGATCTAAAACAAAATCATCATGGAACCAAGGAAGATCATCTAAATTTTTAAGTGGTTGAATTTCTACTCAACAACCATCAGAAGCAAGAGATCTCACCGATTCCCTCATGAACTCAAGTGAAATCTAAAGAAAAAGGAGAGTAAAAGCTGAGAATATCATTTTAAAAGAGAGAAAATAGAGTAGATCATTGAAAATGAGTGAAATGGGTGTAATGAATGAAGTGATGTACTTTGTAAATCCTTCTATGATAATGAAAATAGCTTTAATAGTGGACGTAGGCCAATCTCTAGGCCGAACCACTCTAAAATTCCCGTGTTTTTACTTGCTTTTATATTTCGTCGCTCCATATTTTCAAATCATAATTTTTGAAGTGTTACATAAACACCTTGGAGTGTTGAGATCCATTTTTGATTTCAAAAGGTTTAATAATAATTTAAACTACAATTTAAAGGGCTTCCAAAATATATGCGCAAATGATCTATCTCGGTAGTATATCCTGGAGTATCATTTTGGAAAGAGTAGAGTCGTGCGTAAATATCTAAAAGGTTATGTTAAAATCACTAACCTTGATATGCATACATCTTAGGTTAAACAAAACAGGATACATCTGTGTATTATAATATGTATTGTACATTTTTGTTCACCATAATTCTGTTGTTCAGACCCCCCTCCTCATTACAGCCACCCAGGATTTCTAGAGAACGTTGAGTTCTCACAATTGTTTTAGTTTGGCTTTCATTTCTCATTGTCTCTCATGCTCAGTATTGGGAAAGTGACTTACTTTGAAAAAGGTAGTTACTTGAGTTAATACTAGTTTATCCTATTTTGTTTCCGTTGTGACTTATTTTATCGTACTCTGATTATGCTCATGCTCATTTACTGTAGCTACTAGATTTACATGCTTGGATGTGTTTGAGTTTCAATTTTTGTCGAAATTTGGGCATAGAAAATTATGGGATGTTACAGTTCTCGAAGCTAATTAATGTTGTTAAGGGTTCGAAACCGTCCGACTCTGAAAAGGCTAAAGATTCTTCTGCAAGTAAACCCTCCTCGAGGAACGATCGTAACAAGGCTTGGATGCAACCTAGATTCCCATCTTATTCAGAACTTACTCACATCCTCGAGGAGATTTATCTGGAAGTTCATCCCACTGCTCCTTTTAGAAACCCTCCAGTAAGGGAGTCGACTAAGAGAGAAAGAGGCATTGGTCGACATTTCAAATTTCATGACTCGACGGTCATGATAAAAATGATTCTCACATGGATATGGTTGAACAGCGTGTCAAGCATGGTGAGCTGGAACGGTTTGTTCAGAATCGGACTGTGGTGCCCGGACAGACACAACCCGCTCAAGGAAATCAGGGTAGGCCTGGGACCAACACTCGTTCTAATGACATCATTGTCAATTGAACCTCTTATTGGCTCTGATGTCTTGGATGGAAGTCTCCGTGGCATCAATATCTTATGGTATCTGGCTTGTGGCTATTGATCTTTCGACTTTGTTAATATTTCGGTCTTTCGGCATTTGGTCCCCTGGATATCCATCGTGGTTTCTGACTTCTTGGCTTTGGGTTTGTTCGGTTTTTCAGATATTGGATTTGATTCTTGTGGATCTTGGTTTTGGTTCTTATGGATTCTAGATTTTGGTCTTTTATGGTTTTTTGGATTTTGGCTTTGTGGACTTCGGTGCTTAGGCTTTGGATGTGGCTTTATTTGGTATCATGGATTCTACATTTTGTGGCTTTCGGATAATGTGCTCCTCACTTATGGCTCTCTAATTTCTGGTCCTTTGAATTATGGATATTATGGTTTTTCTGAACTCTTGGTTTGACCCCGTTGGGGATTTGATTGTTTGGGTTTCATCCCATGATTTTAGCTTTAAGGACTTTGGTCCTCTAGATGTATACTCCTATTGTTATTTTGGCTGTAAGATGGCCGATTCAGCCTACTCATGTACGGGAGTTGTTACAATCCCATGTCATGCTATTTTCTCGACAAAATACCATCACCCCTTCTGGTTATTAATGAAAAGATTTTTTTTTTAGGATTTTAATTTTGAATGGTTAAGTTTGCCTACCCATATGACATGAACAAACAAGTTCCCAGGCATCCCCTTTGTAGATGATAAACCGTTCGTTTTCCCTCATGAATGAATTTGGAATTAGAAAATGGCCAAGTCCGCTTACCCATGCATGGGGGTAGGCCAACTCCCCAGGCATGCTCTTTAAGGATGATGAACCATTGGGTTTTCTTTTAGCTTTACTAGAAATCCCTAATTTTTTAACTTTAATAAAATTACTTCGCAAATTAAGGACGCTTGCATGTGAAGTATGAAATTGACAACAAGATTGCAAACGTTAATAAGCATCTGGCAATCTTGGCCTTTTGCCCTACTTCGACAAGATTGCCTTGATTTGTGGCAGGTATAGGATCTTAAGCGTCTAGTCAGCGGATCCTACTCATTTGGCTATGGGGTCATCATGTCAAGACGACCTTGGATTACATCATGTGGACTTGTCAGTGACACGACAAGATTATTCACTCTTGGTATCTTGGCCTCTTGTCCTACTTCGACAAGATTGCCTTGATTTATGGCAAGCTTCAGTTCTTAGACGTCTAATCGGTGCAACCTGCTCGTTTGGCTATCAGACCATCCTAACAAGGTGGTTCATTTGGTTATCTGTCTATATGGTTATGGGTTATTCTGGATTTGCGGATCTTGCGTTTTACCAATTACAGGCTATGGACTTTCTGGTTATTCAGGTTATTGGGCTCCTGCAGTCCTTTGGCTATTTTGATTATTCTGGCACTTTGGTTTTTCTGACTGTCTCCAAAATGGTCCACGTAGATCGTTGGCTTTCATTGGATTTCAGGCTATCTGGTTTCCAAGTTAATGGGTAAAACGTTCCGGCACGATTATGGCTATTCGGTTTTCTGGTTATAAAAGTTCACTTCGAACTTCTTCTTGCTTTGGTTTCCTGTATTTCTGGTCTTCTCGCAAATTACACCTTCCACCTATCATGCAAGACATGTTTAAGGGGCAAATGTTGACACGCTTTTTGGTCAAAGCTGTCGCACGTCAAGTTTTTGGTTAACAACGCGCTCAAGAATCAGAAGCATCGTTAGAAAACCCAAAGCGATTCGGTCGAAGTCACGATGTAAACATCAAAATGGCCTGAAACCCATTTAGATGGCCTCTTTTGGGCACTAAAACATGGTTTACGATGTTATGCACCGTAACTCTTGTAGCCCTCTGAGTTAGCTTCAGGTACAAATTTCATTTGGCCCACACGACCTTACAGTTTGAAAGTTATGTCCGTTTTCGTGAACACGCGTCGATCACTCAAAATCATTAGATCAACTCAGCACGGCAAGCCCAGGATTCGGCAAGCATTGGCATTCCCCCTTTTTTCATTTCCCTTAAAGTGATATAAAATTTCGTATCCCTCATCAAAAGGATACTAATTTCAGGGTATGGCTCTTTCGGAGATACAAAATTTTGGTGTGTGATCACCAACTCCCACCTACTCTACTACCAACGCACTCCTATAAATACGCCCAAGCTTAACATTAAAATGGGTAGGATTTTTCTCAATATTGAAGCTCTCAAGCACCATTAATGGCTTCCATCTTCTTCCTCATGGCTATTGGACATAGCTAGGACCAGTTAAACGTTGCACAATCATTTTCCTTCATCTCTTGGACATTCACAAGGACTTTTCCACTACTATTGGACTATTATGGATATTTTTGGATAATTTTGTATTTATCAGATGTCGTTGACCAATTCAACATGCTTTCCGCATAACAAAGGACTCTTTTGGACAAAGTTTAGCACTAGCAAGCTATTTGTTTTTCCACTATAAAATTTTGTAAACAGAAATTGTACGAACTTGTGCAATCATTGTAATCGACAAACATACGATGAATGATTATTATGAAGTGGACGTAGGCATTAGTGCCGAACCACTATAAAAAGTTGTGTTCTTATGTATTATTTTACTATATCTTTGGATTACTGTGTTCATATTATGTGACACCACACGTCTGTTAATGTCACTCACAAAGAGAATGCATTAAGTTTCGTAAAACGTTATAGGTAAACAAACACAGAATATTACGAGACGTATATAAATGATTACAACTGAATTTAAAATTATATTTCAAGCATAATTAAAAACATCGTGGTCCAAAATATCACAAGTCTAAAAACTACATAAAAACCATTTCAATAATGTAAATTTTGCCTTATACCATCAGAGTACATAAATACATAAAAAGCATAATTCCCCAAAAAGAGACAAAGCCATAGTAGTAAAGAAGAGAACTTGAGCAATAATTCAAAAGCAGCTCCTAGCAAGATGATAACCGAGTCCTGACTAAGCCTGAGTATTCCCACCCTGAGAACCTGTGGGGGAAACGGAAGAGAGAAGAGGAAACAAAAAGGGTCAGACATAAAGTCTGTCGAGTCTAGTTACTTTTAGCAAGTAAAGAAATAAAAATAGCATGAAAGGTATATAAGGTAGATAAGAAAGGTAACCTCATAAAAGGTAAGTGTGACAAGGTAAACATGATGGACTGTATACGCTTCTCTAATGATTACTCGGATTCTCTTCACTAATACTAGTATAACCAGAATGAGATGGTCCCAACAACTATCAAATGGTAGACCTAGGCATATGTCCAGATGTACTCTAACTACTACCCTAATCGATCGGCTCCCTCCGTAGATACCCTATGCATGCCCCATGGTAGGAGATATCACTTTCCTAAAGTGGCAACTCTTCGTGATGTGCTCAACCATATCCACCGGCGTCATGGTCGTCTTAGCCCCCTCTGCCCGGCCTATGTACGCACATGTCCCCAGTCGGTTTGCGTTGTCCACACCGTCCTCCTCGGTTGGATCTCTTACAATCAACCTAGTAAGCGTGCCCCAACTCCGACCTAGTTTGGAGTACTCGTATGATACCTATTAAGGGTTACTTACTGAAATGGGTCCCACACAATATGATACAAGCTCCCCCATTGTCTTGTATCCCCACTAGGATTTCCATCGGTTATGTATACCACTAGGTGTCTTTAATTACCTAACCCAATCATTTCCACAAGTCATGCTTACCCTAAAAAGATGTCTTTAATTACATAACTTCAATATTATCATAGGTTATGCTAACCACTAGGTGTCTTTAATTACATAACCCTATCAGGTTAAGTTTGTGGACCTATATGTAAATATTACTCACCCCGTCAGATTTACTTAACCGACCCACTGTTCAATCAAATTTACTTAACCCTAATTTAAGTTTTATTTTCATACAATCCCTATGTATTCAACTAGGTAAAGTATTCAAGGTTTATTACCATATTTCCATTTATGGTTACAGTATGCTGGACCTTCCACATTAAGTCTACCATTTCTGGGTATTGGACATGCCCGGCGGGTCCAGGCAGACTTATTCCACAAATCGTGCTTAACCTCGTGTCTCAGCACATCTCGTACTTGTGCATCTAGACCTCTCACATTAGATTCATCACTTGTGGTCATTGGATATGTCGGGCAGTTCCGAGCTGACTTCCACCACAAGCGTTATCTAACCTTGTGTTTAGGCGCAATTATAGTTTCTAATTACTGTAATCCTAGACATTTCATTATTAGCCAATTGTTACCTATGTTGTTATAGGTTTGATCCCCATTTTTCCCCAATTATGTTCACAGTGAATTATATGTCCAAATTTATGTTCATAAACAATAATCAAGTTATGCCACATTTCCTACTTTCAAGTTATGCCTAATTTTAACGTTTTTCTCCTCATTCCCAAACTAATGCATTCGCATAATTTTAGCGACATACCTAGGCTCGAGAATAGCCTGGTTATATAAAATAAAAAGGGAAAGGCGAATGGAAGATGACAAAGACGATTATTCTAACAAAACTGACATAAGCATATGATGGCATAATGTTAAGATGAACATATAAGAACAGATCGGTGAACTTGTGATAATAAACAGGTTCTAACATAGTAAGGATGTCATAATAGGCATGATTAGATCTAAGTAAGGATTAAGATGTCCAACTAATGACAGATCTAAATTAACCACAACATGATAGGCATAAGATGATCAAAATAGCAAATTAGATCTATAATCAAAATTAAATCTGACATGATAAAGGTTGAGATCTATGTTATAGTTATAGATTCACAAATTACAATAGATTTGATATAATTCAGTCACAGGGATAGATCCAAATTAAAGTTATATCATGTTTTACTTTTAATTATTCAAATCTAAAAGTAAACTAACACTCACAGTGTTCAGATCTAGAATGATAGAAGGAGTATAGCGAAGGGTGAATCCCAGATCTACACTTGAATCTCTAAACTTTGATTGCAGAAGAAGAAATAGATTTGATTCAGTCCAGACTCCGACAGCATTTAGGCCTCCATTGATTTTCAGTGAAGCAAACAAGAGAAATGAGCCTGTATTTATAGCTGCCATCCCCTAGAATTCGACCTGCCACCTCAGCACTGGGAGGGTCGAACCACCACTTAGGGGTTAACCCTGGGAACAACACCCCCCTTGAGGGGTCGACCCAAGGGTCGACACCCCCCTTAAGGGGTTGACAACCCTAAGTAGGATTTTTGCTGCTCACTCAAATTTCGAATTTTGAAATGTTTTCTGATTTATTTTACATATATATATATATAATTCTCCTGCGCGAATACAAACTTCAAACTATCCTAACTTCTTCATATGGTGTCCGTTTACGCAAACCACATATCTATCTTGACCAGAATTTCGAAACGGACGCAATGGCACAGTTCGTTTCCCTTAGTTCTGATTATTAAATTAATTATTATTTAATTTTTCCTCATTTAGTGTTGTTAAAATACGGGGTGTTACAATCTCCCCTACTCAAAGGATTTCGTCCCCGAAATCTTCAAGTTAAGAAGAATGTTCATCCTACCATCCAACATCCATATACTTATCCATCAATCATAGGCATCCATTGTCCTTAAAGACTAATAATGCTTAAATGAACATATGCAAAGGTGTGTGTATATGTCCGAATACTAATGCAGAGATCAGGAAGTCTACTGATTCAGTCGACCTCTTTAATGCAATGTAAGTTCTATATGGTTGCACAATCATTCGTCCAAATGCAACATCCATATGATGATACATCCATTTCCATCCATTAAAAGGAGAAAAATGCACACACATCTACATGCAGTATGAGAGTGATTGAGCCAATCTAGTGCCTAATGTGTGTGTATATGCATCCACAAGCAACCACTGGCAAACATTTGCATCCACTTGCATCCATCAAACATACACATCTCAAACACATGTTTCCAACCATGGGACTCCTAAATAAAGGTCGAAGATTCGATTGATAGGACATACTTCGTTGATAGAAACAAGCATAAATAAAAACTTTAGGAAAGGAGTTAAGAACATACCCTCGAAAGGAAAAGGGTATGAAGCACGAATCTTGTCTTCGGTCTCCCAAGTCACATTCTGTAGGTTATCTCCCTATTGAACCTTCATCAACTTGATTTCTTTGTTATGTAACTTCTTAACTTCTGATCCAAGAATAAAGGAAGGAACTCGTCTGACTGTCGCCTCCCGTTGCACTTCCACTTCCTCTAATATACTTGGCTCAACAACTTCTGCAGTATCATGTAAGCACTTCCGCAAATGAGAAACATACTAAACATCATGAACGTTGTATAATCTCTCGGGTAGCTTTACTATGTAGGCCATTTAACCAATCCTTTCTGTTATGGGAAATAGGCCTACAAATCTTGGAGCCAGTTTCCCTGCAGATCTGAAGCGAACTACGTTTCTTAATGGAGATACCTTAATGAAAACCATATCTCCTACTTCAAATTCAATGTCAGTCCTTCTCCTGTTTGCTTAGGACTTCTGCCTATCTTGAGCAATCTTCATTTGTCGTCTAATAAGATTAATCTTCTTAGGCATTTCTCTAACCATTTCTGGTCCAAGTAATAGTCTTTCTATATATTCCCACCAACAGGTCGGTGACCTGTAGGGTCGTCCGTATAAGGATTCAAAAGGTGTCATGCCAATGCTTGCTTGAAAACAATTGTTGTAGGAGAATTCTACAAAAGGAATATGTTATTCCCAAGTACCTCCGAAGTCTAGAATACACAACCTCAGAAGATCCTCTAGAACTTTGTTCACCCTCCCTGTCTGTCGGTTTGAGGATGATAAGCGGTGCTTAAACGTAACTACGTACCTGATGCTTCTTGCAAGCTCTTCCAAAATTCGCTAGTGGAGATGGGGTCATGGTCGCTTACGATACTGGAAAGCATTCCATGAAGATGGACTATCTCTCGTACATAAACTGCCGCTAACCATGCTGCCGTCCTCTGACTCTTGACCGTAATGAAATGAACCCTCTTTGTAAGTCTATCCACTACAACCCAAATATTGGTGTTGCCTTTCTTCGATCTAGGCAAACCATCTATGAAATCCATGGAGACGCTCTCCCATTTCCACTGCGGAACCTCCAAAGGATGAAGTAAACCACCGGGCTTCTTTTGCTCAGCTTTAACTTGCTGGCAAATCAGACATTGAGAAAAAAATTCCGCCACATCTCTCTTCTTCCCAGCCCAAAAGAAAACACGCTTTATATCCTTATACATCTTATCGCTAGCTGGATGAATAGTCATCTTAAAATGATGGGCTTATTCTAGGACTGTCTTTATAAAGCTCCCAATTCGAGGAACACAGAGCCTTCCATCTCATCGCAACCACCCTTTACTGTATGTGGAGTATCTACAGAGGTGACTAGAAGTCTCCCCTTTAGTGAGCCTATCCAAGATATCTGATATATGTGGATCATTTCGTTGCTTAATGAACATCCTCGTCATAATCTATATCCCATGAAAACGACAAGTTCTTCTTTGTCAGCTTGGTGAGTGGGGCTGATATTTTTGCGGAGTCCTTAACGAACTTCCTATAATAGCCTGCTAACCCCAAAAAGGCTCTCACCTCCGTTGCATTCTTTAGAATCTTCCAATCTTGAAAATCAACTACATTTTTGGGATCCACTGCTATCCCATCTTTGGAAACAACATTCCCTAAAAACCTCACCTCTTTTCTCCAAAAATGACATTTGCAGAACTTTGCTTTGCGCTGATGCGCACGGAGAGTTTTCAGAACCTCCCTTATATGCAAGGCATGCTCTTCCTGGCTCTTTGAGAAGATCAAGATATCATCAACAAAGACCATGACAAATTTATTTAGAAACTCCCGAAACACCTTATTCATCAGATCAACAAAATAAGCGGGTGCATTCGTCAACCTAAAAGACATTACAAGCCATACAAAGAAACCATCTGGAGTCCTAAAAGAGGTCTTATCTATACTATCCTCAGCCACCCTCAACTGATGAAACCCCATGGCTAAGTCTAGCAGAGAAAATACCGAGGCACCAACAATCTGGTCAAATAAGTCATCTATCCTCGGAAGTGTGTGCCTGTTCTTCTTGGTTAGTTTATTCAACTCCCTATAGTCCACACATAAACGAGGAGAACCATCTGCCTTAGTTGCGAATACCACTGGAGCACCCCATTCAGATATGCTTTACTTAATAAACCCTTTTTCAAGTAGCTCCCCTACTTGCTTGCTAAGCTCCCTCCTTTCCCTTGGAGCCATAGAGCGCACAGGTGATGCAACTAGATTTGCATTATCCACTACATATATGCGAAAATTGATCTCGTGCCTTGGGGGTAAACAACGAACCTTATCAAAGAAATCAGAATATTCACAAACTACTGGAACCGATCGCAAATCATCGATAGGTGCATCAAGAGACTCTAGGAAACAAAGCATGACAGACCCTTGCGGGTCACAAGAAATCTAGAGGGTCTTCCCATGACAAGTAAGAAGCCTAACGACCCTCCTTTCACAATCCAGAGTGGCACCATACATGGTAAGCCAGTCCATCCCTAGATTCAACACATAGCCCATAAAATTGAGCACATACGCATCGCATTCAAACTCAACGCCTAACATGGATATTCCCAAACACCAAAAAATCATGGATAAATGAGCCGAACCACCAATGGGGTTTGAGAAAACAACGGGATCCACTACCATACTAGTATTTAAGTGTAGAGATTCAACCACATGACTAGATATAAATGAATGTGAAGTGCCAGAATCAAAAAGAGTTCTAATAGTATGATTGGAAAGAGAAACCAAACCTTCCACGGAAATTCTCCTACCTCTGTCTAGAGCACTGGTCGTGAGAGCATTCACATGCCCTCCAGAAGCTCCTTCCCCATGACCTCGTCTTTGTTTCTTCGGGCACTCCCTAGAAAAGTGTTTGACCTCTCCACAATTGAAGCAAGTTTTCTTCCTTCTTTTATAGTTTTTGACCAAGTGACCCTCCCGTCCACAACTGTGACACTTCCTCTTATCCTTAGCCTTTTCATTATTTCCGCCTTTGTTTTGTTGTTGTTGTTATCCTTTCTTGGGCTATAACTTCTTGTTCTATGTTGTTTCCACAACTTTAACTTCCTTCTTCCCTCCTTTGTCTTCCATATGCATCAAGGTCATATCAACAAGCCTTTCAAAAGTAGATCCCATTGGAATATGGGACATAGCTATCCTATGAAGGGGTTCATTTAGTCGTTTAACAAACCGCAAAGCTTTCTTATATGGAGTGTCCACCAGTTCCAATCCAAATCTCGCCAGCTAGTTGAATTTGTTCACACATTCTTTAACGGTCATGTTTCCTTGTTTGGGCGTCAAGAAACTCTTCATTTGCATGCTTTTCTCAGCTTGAGAAAGAAACTTCATTTCAAACCTCGTCCTAAAATCATCCCATGTCGCCACCGGACGTCCAGCTTGGGTTACTTCCCATTGGAATGAAGCTTCATCTTTCAATAGCCAGGCAGCTAAATGAGTCTTCCTTCGATCTTCCAATTCAAAGATTACAAACAAGTCCTCGGTCTCCTTGAGCCAATTCCTTGCCTCTACGAATGTTTCGGTTCTACGGAATGGTTTCCCTCCTATGGCACAGAAACCTTTGCAGATCTTAGCAAAATTATCTGCTCTTAGAGGAGGAGGAACGATGGGTGCAGCTAAGGGAGGAACGTCAGCTTGACCTCCGGTAGGTGTTGTGGCCTCTAGATATCTGTGTAACCAGCCTGGTATTGTAATGCCTTCTGGAAATTAGGTTCCCCAGACATGCTGAAAAGAAAAGGAAAGAGATTTAGAAAAGGATCGAAGAATATTACATATGGATTTGGGGAATATGTTTTTCAAAACAAACTTTTCTATTTGAAAAATGCTTTCATAAAACTTTTTGAAAATAATTTTCAAATAACTTTTATCTAATCTAGTAACCTTCAGCTCTGATACCAAGTGTGACATCCCACGTCCGTTAATGTCACTCATCAAGAGAATGCATTAAGTTTCATGAAGCATTATAGGTAAACATACACAAAATATTACAAAACAGATATAAATGATAATGGAGGAATATAAAATTTTATTTCAAACATAATTCATAACATCGTGGTCCAAAATATCACAAGTCTGAAACTACATAAAAACCATTTTAATAACATAAATTCTGTCTTGTACCATCAGAGTACATAAATACATAAAAAGCATAATTCCCCAAAAAGAGACAGAGTCAAAGTTGTAAAGAAGAGAACTTGAGCAATACTTCTAAAGCAGCTCCTAGCAAGATGATAACCGAGTCCTGACTAAGCCTGAGTATTCCCACCCCGAAACTCGGGGGAAACGGAAGAGAGAAGAGGAAACAAAAAGGGTCAGACATAAAGTCTGGCGAGTCTAGTTACTTTTAACAAGTAAATAAATAAAAGTTGCATGACAGGCATATAAGATGGATAAGAAAGATAACATCACAAAAGGTAAGTGTGACAAGGTAAACATGATGGAGTGTATACGCTTCTCTAATGATTACTCTGATTCTCTTCACTAGTACTAATATAACAAGAATGAGTTGATCCCAATAACTATCAAATGGTAGACTTAGGCATAAGTCCAGATGTACCTTAATTACAACCCTAATCGATCGGCTCCCTACTTCGTAGATACCCTGTGCCGGCCCCACAGTAGGAGGTATCACTTTCCTAAAGTGGGAACCCTATGTGATGTGCACAACCATATCCACTGGTGTCACGGTCGTCTTAGCCCTCTCTTCCCGGCCCATGCACGCATATGTCCCTGGTCGGTTTTGGCCGCCCACACTGTCCTCCTCGTTTGGAATTCTTACAATTAGCCCAGTAAGCGTGCCACAACTCCGACCTAGTTCGGAGTACTCATTTGATACCTATTAAGGGATACTGACAGAAATGGGTCCCACACAATATTATACAAGCTCCCCCTGTCTTATATCCCCACTGGGATTTCCATCGGTTATGTATACCACTATGTATCTTTAATTACATAATCCTATCATTTCTACAAGCTATGCTTACCCTAAAAAGGTGTTTTAATTTCATAACTTCAACATTTTCACAAATATGCTTAACACTAGGTGTCTTTATTTACATAACCCTATCAGGTTAAGTTTGTGTGCCTATTTGTAAATATTACCAGCCCCCTCAGATTTACTTAACTGACCCACTGTTCAACCAAATTTACTTAACCCCAATTTAAGTTTTATGTTCATACAATCCCTATGGACTCAACTAGGTTAAGTATTCAAGGTTTATTACCATATTTCCATTCATGGTTATAGTATGCTAGACCTTCCACATTAAGCCTGCCATTTCTGGATGCTGGACATGCCTGGCGGGTCTGGGCAGACTTATTCTACAAATCGAGCTTAACCTCATTTCTCAGCATTTCTCGTATTTGTGCATCTATACCTCTCACATTAGATTCACCACTTGTGGTCGCTGGATATGTCGGGCGGTTCCGGGCCGGCTTCCACCACAAGCGTAATCTAACCTCGTGTTTAGGCGCAATTACAGTTTCTAACTACTGTAATCCTAGGCATTTCATTATTAGCCAATTTTTACCTATGTCGTTATAGGTTTCATGCCCATTTTCCCCTAATTATGTTCATAGTGAATTATATGTCCAAATTTATGTTCATAAACAATATTCAAGTTATGCCACATTTCCCACTTTTAAGTAATGACCAATTTTAACGTTTTTCTCCTCATTCCAAAACTAACGCATTCGCATAATTTTTGCGAAATGCCTAGGCTCGAGAATAGCCTGGTTATATAAAATAGAAAGAGAAAGGCAAATGGAAGATGACAGTGATGATTATTCTAACAAAACTGACATAAGCATATGATGGCAAAATGTTAAGATGAACTTATAAGAACAGATCGGTGAACTTGTGATAATAAATACGTTCTAACATATTAGGGATGTCATAATAGGCACGATTAGATCTAAATAAGGATTGAGACGTCCAACTAATGACAGATCTAAATTAACCGCAATATGATAGACATAAGATGATCCAAATAGCAAATTAGATCCATAATTAAAAGTAAATCTGACATGATAAAGGTTGAGATCCAAGTTACAGTTATAGATTCACAAATTACAACAGATATGATATGATTCATTCACAAGGATAGATCCAAATTATAGTCTTATCATGTCTTACTTTTAATTATTTAAATCTAAAAGTAACCTAAAACTCACAGTGTTCAGATCTAGAATGATAGAAGGAGTTTAGCAAAGGGTGAATCTCATATCTGCACTTAAATCTCCAAACTTTGATTACAGAAGAAGAAAGAGATTTGATTCAGTCCAGGCACCGACAGCATTTTGGCCTCCACTGATTTTTAGTGAAGAAAACAAGAGAAATAGGTCTGTATTTATAGCTGCAAGCCCCCAGAATTCGACATGCTACCTCTGCCCTAGGGGGGTCAACCCTAGGGTTGACACCCCACTTGAGAGGTCGACCCAAGGGTCAACACCCCTAGGCGGGATTTTTGCCGCTTAATCGAATTTCGAATTTTGAACCATTTTCTGATTTTCTGATTTATTATATATACTAGGTTGGAATTTGTCTTTGCACACGGGCGGTTGGTGGGTTGTAATTTGCAAATAGAAGTGATGAATCATTTTTAGGTGTTTTGGGCACACCAATTAAGTGGTGGGGAAGGTGGACTGAAAATTTGGATTTTGCTGTTAAGTGTATAAGAGATGTTCGATCATTGTGTACAACATTTTAGTTGATAAATGTTATGCTTATTTTTGTGGTTTTAATTTTTTTTGGGTCCAGTTGAATGATAAAATACCTAGTTTATAGTTTCGTAGTAATGATATAATAAATTGTATTGGTGTAAATATAATTTTGGACATATGCTTACAACATGTACTAAAAGATGAGTTTGAGATCTGAAATATCGCATGTCCATGCTTGTGCGACAAAATTTGTTGCACAAAAATTTTGTGATTGTAGTCCATCCCATGTTTTATATAGTAAACTACAAATAATGCTCCTTTCATCGCATTTGAAGATTGGTTAAAGCAAATTATTGTACAGCTCACAAGTACAACAAAAACCAATGTTATAAGTTCATTTGAATGCGTAATCTTTTGACCTGACCATGAACTTCACAAGTTTCCTTACTCGTAAATTTTAAATACACTAAATTTCTATATAACCTAATCTCCACAATAAATTGGGAGATAAAATATCATTTAATATCACTTAAAATAGGATCTAATAAACTTATTTCATAAATTCAAATCACCCATCTAATATCGCTTAAAAGAGGATTTATAAATAGGCTTTCGTAACGAATTCAAACTACTTCTCTATAAATATTACCAAAACTTAACAGTGATTATAAGTAGGATCTACCAAATAAAAATCTTTAACAAATTCTATTTTAAACTATAGTACAATTCAAAATTCAAATGAACATTATATATTGTAACATATAAATATAAAATCAAACTAATTAAACATTTCAACCTATATCATATAGAAATAAAAACATGGCTAACCATGCATAATTTTGAAAAAGCAAGTCAAATGTAAAATGCAAGTAATGATCATGTGCGAAGCGCGTGATATAATGCTCATAGATGTATATTGGATCGGATATTTCAACTCAAAATTAGATTCAAATTTGGGAAATACAGAATCTTGACCATTGGATCTTTTTACCTTAATGTGCAAGGTGGAAATCATTGGCAATCCAATAGTGCAGATTACTTGTATTCTAAGCCAGTTATTATCCTATAAATGATGAAAGAAATCTATATTTACGCTGGGTATGGTTACTTCCACAAATAACTGATTAAATTGGTTTACCTGCCTTAGAAATGCGGGATAGACATAATGTATCTTGGGTGCTTTGACCTCCATTCATGCGCCGAGGAACTTCGAGCGACTAAAAGCTCCATCTTTTATGTACCCATCATGCCACCTAGAATTGCTCGACTGCCTCTACAGGAAAGTAAACATGCTTCCTTGCGCCACTACTTTGCGAATCAATAATTTTTACTTCCTTTTCTATGGCTACTATCGCTGAGAACGAAGAAAAATTAAAGAAAAGAAGAAAGGGACATGTGTTAGAACTGCGCACAAAGGTAGTCACCTCTGGTTGAGGGTGGGTCCGTTGGAGGCTGGCTCTGTTGGTGGTCAATGCCGTGGGCCGACTTCGGTGAGGATCTGGATGTGGTAGCGGGTTTCGTATGGGAACAGTTTTGTTGAGGTGGTGGTGAGATGAGGCTAACATCACGTTGCTCGGGGAAAGGAAGGATGTTGGGTAGGGGTTCCGTCAGACCAGCTGAAGCTTGATTGCTTCACTTCATTTTCCTTTGTCTTTTTATAATAAAGAAGGTGTTTGAGATTTAAGAAGAATAAAGGAGAAGGAGAATATTAATGAATGAAGATGAACAAATACAAGAAAAACAGTAGTTCATAGATTAGGATAAACTATTGAGTGGTCCATGCTACACACATCACATGAATAATAATGTTCACCATTATTTTCATGTGTTCTACATGCATGTTTTATTGCTTCTACAAAAGAATTATATTTTATTTCAAAAACAATTTGTTGCTTACAATGTAACATAGTGGAAACAATGGTAAAATTCAAAAGTACCAAGCGTTGGATTTACATTTTTAAGTCTAGAATATTGAGAATTACAAATTTTCATAGCTGAATTGGTGTAAAAACCCAAAAACATTTTTAATTACTACATCCTTGTATTACCATGTGGCATTGTGTTAATGCCAACGCTAGGCTCAACTATTTATAACGCCCATAACAAAGGTTGTAAAGAGGTGTAACAACGTGGCATTATGTATGTATTATAACATGCTTCATGAAATAAATGGCTTAGCCAAAATCTTCCGAGCAAACTTACTAATAGAATAATAGTTACCAACTTCCAAAATATATTGGATAAAACAATCTGAATTAAAGATTTAGTTAAAATCAATATAAGCACACAACGTTTACAGAAAGACATGTATATCTCATTAACCATTGGTAATACGAAATATTAATAATCGCTACAGATTCACTGATTAAATACACAAACATATTACTTTAAAAAATTCGTATACTTCAATCAATAAGCTATGAAAATTTTATTCTCCGCCTCATGTATGCTCAATTCAATGAGAATTATCCAGTAACTTCCAAATTCATACTGTTTGTTTCAACAACTACAAACTACACCAAAACAGGTGATTGCCAATGAGTATAACCGTCGTAAACAATTTCAGCAACGCTTATTAGTGTTGCCAAGGGGGCGTGGCAATGTATTACCAACGCTTATAAGCGTTGGTATATTTTATCTCCCAACACTTATAAGCGTTGGTAAATTTTCTTTTGCAACACTTATAAGCGTTGGTATATTTTCTTTGCCAACGCTTTTAAGTGTTGGAAGATTTTTCTTTGCAATGCTTATGCATGTTGTTTGTTTGTAATGCTTATACATGTTACAAAATATTAATTCACAATAAATATAAATTTTAACAGTAACAGAAATATGTATTAGCAAGTCACATACTTTAACATTGATAGTCTACTAAACTCAATGTATACCAATAGACAACATCCATAATCACATAACGACATAGAATATCAGTTAACAATTGACAAGTACAATACATAATTAAGTTGTTAAATTCAATACATATTTAAGTTGTTAAACTCAATACATAATTAGGTTTCTAAATTCAATACATAAATGAAATTCTACAAATACCGAATACGAAACTCCGGTCATATCTGAGTTAACACCTTCATGTGATATGCTTGCAATAACACCACTTCATTGCGACAGATTTCTTAAGCTCATCATGGCAAATAATTCGCAATCATATCTGTTGTAAAAAGGAAAATTTTGGGGAGGTTAAATGAAAATAAAAAGTGTAAAAGATAACATTTTAACAAAGAAAAACTGAAGGAAAATGTATTGCAAGAATGAAACATAAAAATGAATGGCTAAGAAAGCAATTCCATCTTGTTTGCAGCAAGTAAAATAAAGTAGAAGTCATAATAATTAATTTCTAAATGAAGTGTATTACTAAGAAAAACTTATAATTGTATTTTACACTGAAATTATGTGTATTTAGTTTAAATTTTTATTTCTGCATCTAACTGTTTTGTTACTTTAGTTTTTTTTTTCTAATTTCTAGTAATAACATGATTTTGTAACATTTATGGGGGCGTTTAGTTAGTTCGCGTTTACATCAAAAAAGAAGCAGAACACTAAATATGTTACAATTATTAATAAAGATAAAGATGTAAATAAGTCATTTTGTTATTCGTTGAAAAGTAGTCTTTTATTTATTATTTTATTTTCCCAGCAAAATATCCACTATTATAAATTTATAATATAACCTTGATTTGATAATAATAGGAATGGGCTAGTTAACAAATCGTAAAATACGTAAATACTCATAATAATACAATTCGAAGTGCTCAAAATGTTCAACAGCGATATTCATATTCAATAAATAAAATGTAGACTTATGCAGTCATATTAATTGTAGACCCAACTCACACTGTCTGTATGCAATGAGTTACACAACACACACTGACACACATTATACCTAGCGCAAACACTTTCATTCTAACACAACCTCACTTGTAAATACTCACAGCCATCTGAAAACACATAGGAATTCACAGTAGCAACCAAAACAATCACACACGCAATGGGTCTGCAAAAAGATACACTTCAGTACATGCGCATAACACCAAAGCAAAATAAGTGCATCAAGATCACAAGACAACAACAGCTGCACCAAGCAAACCTATACTCGGCTACATCACCATTTTTCCCCAATTCTACATGCACGTGCTAATCGAAAGAACCCATGCTATGCAACTATATCTTGCATTTTTCACTCATATATCATGTTGTATACGGGCAAAAATTAATTGTAGTTGTACTAATATTTTTACAACTGTAGTAAGTGGTCTCACATGTTCTAAATATAAAGAAGATTTAATGATTCAGTTAACATAGAAAAATTCAGAATTCAAAATGGCTTACAATTTTTAAGGCTATTTTTTTGTACCTGCTGCTTATTCTTCCATTCCTCGATCCGTTGCACAAAGAATCATATAGACTCCATCCGACCATATAACGAAGCCGCCATCCGACCATATACCTCACTTGTTTTATAGAAGAAGTAGAACTAATCGCTCGACAATAATTTTTCTTCGTGTCGGAACAAAACACTTCCGCAATTGGATCATTATCAAGATCCTCTACTGCACCATTAGAACTACCATCCAATTTTCTCTTTCTTCCGCTGCCTCCAAAAGTTCCTGCATTCATATAATATCATAATAAATTGAAAATTTCAATTCATTGTTAAAAATAGAAAATCATTAGTATGCATCACGCACAAACATTAGTATGCATCACATTAAATTGAAAATTTCTGCTCATTTTTACGGAGCCTAAGGCTCGGTTTAACTGCACCAAACGGCTCGGTAAAACCGCGTCGATCGGCGTAGTAAAAACGCGCCGAACGGCTCAATATTACAGAGCCTAAGTGTTAGTTTAGCTACGCCGATCGGCTCAATAATACTGAGTCAGTCGACGCACTTTGACTGTGCCTTAGGTTCAGTAATACTGAGCCGATCGGCGCAGTTATACTGAGCCGAGCGGCTCAGTATTACTGAGCCGAAAGCTCAGTTTAACTGTGCTGATCGGTTCAGTAATACTGAGCCGTTCGGCGCAGTTTAACTGCGCCTTAGGCTCAATAATACTGAGCCGATCGGCACAGTTAAACTGAGCCGAACAACTCAGTTTAAGTATGTCGATCAGCTAAGTAATACTGAACCGATGTGCTTGTAAATTTTCTCCACATTAAAACTTGGTGGCTACTCTTAAAAATTGCAAAATAATCCATTCTATCATAAACCATGATCTTCAGCAAATTATTATAAACCTTTACATTTTCTCCTTTCGACATAGCGATAAGGGACAAAACAATCACTGATAAAAGATAAAAGTAATTAACAAACATATCCACAACTAACAGAACAGGTAGGTAACACTTGCAATCACATTATCAAACTAGAAGAAACACAACAAGCTTTTAAAGGTAACACACCAAACCATTTATCTGATTTTCTTTATCAACCATTATTTCAAAAACAAAAAAAAGGAAGAGCCTACCCCAAATAAAAATTTGAAGTTCACATTTGAATAATCATTAATACGATTATCTGCAAGTGACTTAAACTGTGATTTTATTGTTTCTGGTAGTATTTTTAATTCGCTCAAGCTCATCACTAACACTGTAACACCCCGAATTTCACTTAATATTAATGTTTAGTAATTAAAGAATAATTAATCTCAGACGTGAGAATTCAGGGAAACGGATTTCGCGGTTGCGTTCGTCTCGGAAAAATACGCGAAATAGAGTCCGAAATTTCGCGAATCGGAGTCCGTATGACTTAGATATGGCCTTTAGAAGTTTCACGAAAAATAAGAAAACGAAACAGATTTCAAAAATGCAGAATATGGGCTAGGCGGGAAAATTCCCGCCCAGACCAGGTCGACCTGGGGGTCGACCTGCCACCAGGTCGACATGGGTGTCGACCCTAGTTTAGACCTGGGGGTCGACCTCCCTGGTCGAGCCCAGGTGACCTGGGTGCACTGATTTGGGATCTGGTCTGTGTTTTGGTGGCTAGTGACAAGATCTGACGGCTCTAGTCTGATTTAGGGTTAATCTAATGGCCTAAAACACTTAACTAATCTATAAATACACCCTAAGACTACCCTAATTCATACTAAAATTGGATACAACGTCGTCATGTCGTCAAAATGCAACTTAGAAGGAGCCTCCACAAATTAAAGAGGAAGATAGCTTCTCAAATCAACTTCTAATCAACTCTAGCAACTTAATCTTCTTTATAGGAGTGGTAATCAACAAGTTGTGAGTTTCTATGCCTTTAGCAAGCAATTGCTAAACTAATTATGATAGGATATAATGAGGTTATGGTTATGTATGTGGATCAATGCAAGTTATGTTATCATATGCTATATGTTCATGATGCTAGTTATGCAAGTTTTATGCTATGTGTTCATGATGCTAGTTATGAAAATCACTATGATAAACATTGATCCATTATGACACCATGTTATGCAAGTTTGGTGTTTGATTATATGCAAGTTCATATATGACATGTTATGCAAGTTTGGTGTTTGATTATATGCAAGTTCATATATGACATGTTATGCAAGTTTGGTGTTTGATTATATGCAAGTTCTTATATGTCATGTTATGAAAGTTTGGTGTTTGATTATATGCAAGTTCATATATGACATGTTATGCAAGTTTGGTGTTTAATTATATGCAAGTAACATGTGCTAGTTTACACCTTTGTATGATATGCATACATATGCAAGTTTACACCTTTGTATGATATGCATACATATGCAAGTTTACCCCTTTGTATGTCATGCATACATATGCATGTTTACCCCTTTTTATGATATGAGGAACATATGCAAGTTCATCCCTTTTTAGACCTATGACATGTATGCAAGTTTATCCCTTTATGATAGGTCTATGACATGAACATCTATGCAAGTTACCCTCTTTATGACATGTGTGATTCATGCAAGTTTGGGTTGATTATTTATGCTAGTTGGGTTTGATGCCATGGTCATATATGCAAGTTGACACCTTTAAATCCCATGTTGATGCTAATGTTATGCTAAGTAGAAACCATTGTATTTGTGATGAATCTTCCCTTTTAAGTATGTCATGTCAGTGTATCACGTGGGGAACGATGGGGTTAATATTCATGTTAACAAGATTGTGCTGAAATTGGTATGATGTGGCATACAATAAGTGGATGGACATAATTGAGTCAGTTATGTACATCATTAAATTGGAATTAATTAGGGAAAATTAATTCAAAATATGGGGGTGATTAATTAGGTGTAATTAATCGACTAAGACACGAGGTTGGACCCTTTTGTAGCATAAGACTGCCTGGACCCGACCGGCAAATCCAGCGGCTATAAATGATTGTCCCAATGTGAGAGGTCTTAGGCATAAACTAAATACGTGACAAGTGAAAAGACACGAGGTTAGACTCGGTTATGGCGTAAGGCTGCCCGGACACGACCGGCAAATCCAGCTGCCATAAAAGATAGTCTAATTTGAGAGGTCTTTGCAAAGGTTACGGTCTTAATCAATTAAGAAACACTTAACCAGATAAGCATGTAGTGGGGCATGAGGGGTTAAGTGGGTGCCTTGGGTGGCATGTGGAAATCAAGTAAGTGCCTTGGGTGGCATGTGGAAATCTAGTGGGTTGCCTTGGGTGGCAATAGAAAATACGATTAGAATACTTAACCAAGTGGAAACATATAATTAAACATGATTAAAGGGTTAAGTGGGATGCACTAGAAAAGGGACAAGCTTAGGTGGGTAGCTTGTGGGGGCCCATTTCAACCAGTAACCCAAAACGTATCTTTGTGGGCTCGACCCAAGTCGAGGACGGGACACGCATACTGGGCTTGACTATAAGAGGCAAAAACGGGTTAGCGGTGGCAACGCAAGTCCAATGGGTTTCATATGCGTGTGTGGGCCCGGGCTGGTAGGTAAGACGTTGTTGCATTGTGTAGGTATAAGCCGTGCACTCTTAAGTTGTATCGGGTTGCCACTTTGGGGAGTGATACACCCCACTGTGGGGCCAGCACGGGTATCTACGTTAGGGAGCCGATCGCTTAGGGAGTAGTGGGTACCTAGTGAAGATAGGGGCAGACGGCACCTATGTGGTCAGCTAGGGGTACACGAAACTACTAGTTAAATTTCTAAAGTCCTTGGGTGGGATCAACCTTTAAGTTAGCAATGACTGGTGTGGTGCAGTTAGAAATTATCCTTGGGTGGGTAGATGCGTCTTTACCGTTATCTTAGTTGGCTGCTGAGTGTAGTCGTTAATCCCCAGTCATTACCGTACCAAGCTTATATCATACCCTAATTACTTTAATGATTGTATTGTTAAAGTTATAGGGCTCACTCAGACTTATGTCTGACCCCGTTGTTTTTATCCTTTTTCCCCCCCTCAGGTCCTCAGGTTGGGCCTACTTCTAGTGGAGTTTGATTCAGACTGCTTTATCTATCTTGGAGCTTGGACTCTTGAAGTAAAGCTCGGTTATCTTTTCTATTATGGCTATTAGTTATGTGTTGGGATTATGTACTTATGTTTTTATCAGGATGGATATTTAGTACTTGACTCTTGTTTAGTTGGTTTTGTTATTGTAACCAGACATGTTTATCTTCTGCTGCAATGAAATGATGTTTTAAATTTTCAAGTATTATTTATATCTGTCTTGTTGTAATTTTTCTATACTATATTCACTTAAAATACTCCACCGATGCTATGGCATTCCCTTAGTGAGTGTCCGTAGCGGGTGTGGGGTGTTACACGTGGTATCAGAGCTAAAGGTTACGAGAACAGATAAATTTTTTAGAAAAACTATTTTTCTAAAAACATTTTTGGAAGAAGTATTTTCAAAAACATGTCTTTTAAGAGAAAAGTTTTCGAAAGAAAAGCATAATCCCCAATAGCCATATCTTTATCTTTCGAATTCTCCATTTTGAATCTTTCCTTTTTCGTTTCAGCATGGCTGAAGATCTTAACTTCCCGGAGGGTGTAGCGATACCAGTATGGTATAGGAGGTTGATGGAGGCTAGGGCCGCCACTGCGGGTCCAGCAGATGTTCCTCCACCACCAGTTGCACCCGATCTTCCTCCTCCTCCTCCTCGCGCGGATACTTTTGCTAAGACTTGCAAGGAATTTAAGGCTATGGGAGGGAAACCTTTTCAAGGATCAGAAACTTTTGTGGAAGCTAGGGATTGGCTTAAGGAGGTGGAAGAATTGATAGATATCTTTGAGATGGAAGAAGGAAAGAATGTCAAGTTAGCTGCTTGGTTAATGAAGGGAGAGGCCTCGTTCTGGTGGGAAGTCACTAATGGAGAACGCCTAGTTGACACTTGGGCAGATTTCAGACAAAGGTTTGTGGCAAAGTTTCTTTCAAGGGCGGAAGAAAATCTGTATATGGAAAGGTTCTTGACTCTAAAGCAAGGAAACCAATCAGTGAAGGAATATGTCAACAAGTTTAATCAGTTGGCAAGGTTTGGCATAGACATGGTGAATACACCGGAGAAGAAGGCTTTGAGGTTCGTTAAAGGCTTGAATGAACCGATGCATGGATTGGCCTTGACTCACATCCCTATGGGGGCCACATTTGAGAAGCTAGTAGACATGGCACTTATGCATGAGGAAGAGAGGGGTCCCAATGCTAATAAGGCACCCGAGAAGAAAGGAGATCAGAAGAGACCTCAACAGCAACAGCAAAACAAGGGTGGGAAAGGCAAACGGTGGCAAGGGAAAGAAGAAGTGCTTCAATTGCGGGACACCAGGCCGCCTAAGCAAAGATTGTCGGAAGAAGAAGAAGACTGGCTGCTTCCACTGTGGCGAAGCAGGGCATCTAGTGAAGGACTGTCCTAAGAAGGGGCAGAGGACGGGATCTACCTCAGAGGGAAGGGTAATAGCCTATGGGGGAAGGCAGTTGAGAAAGCATGAGAAAAATTACCCTACCCATGATCCAGAGTTGGCCGCTATTGTTTTTGCACTTAAGTCTTGGCGCCATTATCTTCTTGGCGAGAGGTTCGAATTGTTCACTGACCACAAATCGTTGAAGTACTTGTTTTCTCAGAAGGATTTGAACTTAAGACAACAAAGGTGGATGGAGTTCTTAGCATCTTATGATTTCGAGATAGCGTATACCCCTGGCAAGGGTAACGTGGTGGCAGACACCTTAAGAAGAAAAAGGTTATCTTTGAGTCCATTGTTCGTTGAACGACGAAGCTTGGAATTTATCTCGATGTTTGACTTCAGACCCTCCGTTGACTTTGTACCCGGTTTGCTAGCATCCTTAGAGGTCAGACCTACTCTTTTGGGACAGATTGGTGAAGCACAACGGGACGACCTACAGTTGGTTGAGTTAGTAGAGAAGCTCATAAGGGGGGAGTCATCCGGCCATTTGAGTAGGTACACCCTAGATGGCAAGGGGTGGTTGCGTAGAGACGGTCGACTTTGTGTACCGCAAGACGAGGGTTTGAGGAAGGCTATACTTGAAGATGCACATCGTTCAAAGATGACCATTCATCCCGGTGGGGACAAGATGTACCATGACATGAAGCGAGTTTTCTTTTGGGCCGGTATGAAGAAGGATGTGGCTGAGTATGTCGCTAGATGCTTAGTGTGCCAACAAGTGAAAGCGGAGCAAAAGAAACCCGGTGGGCTGCTTCACCCATTGGAGATTCCGCAATGTAAGTGGGATAGCGTCTCGATGGACTTTGCCGATGGGTTACCAAGATCAAGGAAGGGTAATACGGGAATTTGGGTTGTGGTAGACAGACTTACTAAGAGCGCCCATTACATACCCGTAAAGAGCAAGAGGACTGCTCCATGGCTAGCTTCAGTTTAACTTCGAGAGATAGTTCGATTGCATGGAGTACCTTCTATCATAGTGAGTGATCGAGATCCTATCTTCACTAGCGAGTTTTGGAAGAGTTTGCAAGAGGCAGTAGGGACTCAGTTGTGTTTGAGCACCGCATATCATCCTCAGACAGACGGTCAGACCGAGAGGGTGAATCGTGTTCTAGAAGACCTTTTGAGACTATGTATCTTAGATTTTGGAGGTACATGGGAAGAGCATCTTCCATTGGTGTAGTTCGCGTATAATAACAGCTTTCAGTCTAGTATTGGCATGGCTCCTTTCGAAGCTCTTTATGGAAGGCCTTGTCGGTCACCTACATGTTGGTGGGAATCTAAGGATAAGATCTTGCTTGGGCCTGATATGGTTAGAGAGACTTCGGAAAAGATTGATTTGATTAGAAGAAGGATGAAAGCGGCGCAAGACAAACAGAAATCCTACGCGGATAAGAGGAGGACGAATCTTGAGTTTAATGTTGGGGACATGGTCTTTGTCAAAGTATCTCCATTACGGAATGTTGTTCGCTTTGGGTCCGTTGGGAAGTTAGCACCTGTAACAGCCCGCATTTTACGTATCGGAAGATCGTAAAATATTTTTATTTTATTCCCTGAGGGTTGGATCATTCTCATCTTTTGATATGTTGCTTATGGGGATGTGTGACATGTCCATAATTTTTACCGACTTTGTTTGTGACCGTTTTGCCCCTGTCAGTCTTGTACTGGGCATAACTTTTAACTCAGGTCGAATCAGAGGGTGAGACCTGTGCCATTGGAAAGGAATTGATGATTCCCTTTCCTTAGAGTGGTTACATTAAGGATTTGGTTCAGCGGTTTTGGAGAAATCGCTGTTATAAGGTTTTTCAGTTGGCTGTTCAAGTTTTGGAAGGCTAATGGGCTGATTTGGAGAAGGCCCATTAGAGGGTGGGTGGAGACTATAAATAGGGGGTAAGGGGTATGGAGAAAGGTTGGCATTTTCCATTCTCTTATGGGGAGGCTTTGATCTCCTTCTTCCTCTAACATCTTTCCACCATTAAAATTCCAAAATCCAAGGAAGGAAATCGAATATCTACACCATAATAGGCTAGATCTACATCGTCTCAAGGGCGAATTCATCGGATTGAAGAGTTTGATTCGAAGTGTTCGCTGTCCGGATTGCGTTTTCATTGCTTTTGCTTAGATTTGGATAATTGGTGAGTGATTTACATCTCTCATTCGGATTCATGCAAGTATATGGGTTTTAGGATGTTAATTTCATCATTTCCATGTTATTTTCCTTAGATCCACACCATGCTAAGTCCATTTTATATATGAATCACCTTAGGATTTGATCTAGATAATTTAAATGGTTAATTTTATGATTTTTCTCAAGATTATGCAAGTTAGATCCGTTTTTATGTTCATATGATTCACTTATCATGTTTTGGGAAATTTATGTGTTTTGATGGAAATTGTTAGATTGATGATATTGTTGGTTGCATAACATGTTTGTGATTGCGTTTGGGTGAATCGGATAAGCTGGTTTCGTCGGATTCGTCGTTTGGCGAAGTTTTGGTCGAAATCGGAGTCGAATTGGAGATGTGCAGGTTTCTGGTCGCCCTGGAGTTGGTCGGGTCGGTCTGGAATGAGGTGGTCGGTTATAGTATGGCTTGGGAAGCAAGTCAGGGAGCTGGTCGGTTAATGTTGGTCGGTCCAGAAGGAGCAGAAGTGTTTCTGGTCGGTTTCAGATGGTGGCATTCTGGTCGGTTTCAGATGGTGGCATTCTGGTCGGTTTCAGATGGTGGCATTCTGGTTGGTTTTTATTGGAAGCAAATCCTGGTCGCTCTGAAGGAGCTGGTCGGTCAGGTGGAGCAAAATCTGGTCGGTCTTGATGGGGTCGATCCAAAGCTGGTCGGTCCCAAGGAGGTCGAGTCGATCCAAAGCTGCAAGGAGGTCGAGTCGATCCAAAGCTGCATGGAGGCGGGTCGTTCTGGAGCAAGGCTGGTCGATTTTTGGCGGGTCGTTCTGGAGCAAGGCTGGTCGGTTTTTGGCTGGTCATTCTGGAGCAAGGTTCTGGTCGGTTTTGGCAGGGTCGTTTTCTGAAAAAGTACGTTTTCGGGTATGACTCGGGTACGAACCAAAAAGGTCTGAAAAAAAATATTTTTCGGGGGCAACCCCCCGAACCCTAGCCGCCGCGCAGTGATGTGTTTTGGTTCGGTGATGGCGTGACTTCGAGGTGATTCAAGTAGGAAGACTCGAAGTGATGAATGTGTTCGTTGATCAAGGTGAAACAACGAATGCGGAGACAACTCAAAGGTCGTGAGTTGGTGGATAATGGCTGCTCGAGAAGCTTGCTTGAGATATGAAACATCGTCAAGGTTGGACGATTAGAGATGCGAAGGCCGAGAAGTCATCGTTGTCGTAAGTTCTAGCAGGCTCAAAGCAGGGGTACGATGGGTATCGTTGAAAGGCCCAAAAGACCGGTTGTTGGTCGAGTACCATGGGTCTTTCTGGTTGGGGAAAGGCCTAGTGTCAAGGTTGGACATTGCCAAGGTTGGGCATATGGAGTTCATGCTAGAACTGGGGTTATCATTAGCACTTGACATATGGCAAGGTTGGCCGTCATACGATAATGATGGTTTCGAAGCAGGATTGGCAGTGATAGCCAGAGTCAGTCATGGATGATTAGTTGTTCTGTTTGTACTATCTCACATAGATTATCCAAAGTCGAGGGAGACGTTCTTTGAGTGCTTAAGTGATATTGGTCTAGGCCTCTGGCGAGAGTACTTGAGGAATGTTAAACTCGATTAGGGTTGTCTACGTGAGACTTATCTGGATGTCATGTGTGTTCTCTATGATTGAATGGGTGTTCTGGTTTCTATGGATGAATGGTTGAAATGCTTGGTGTAAAGGCTATCACTGTCCGATATGGGGAAGATAAGGTTGAGTTCTTCCTTGGTGATGTGGGTAGATAAGTTGTTCATTTACCCATTCTCATATGCTTTCTTGTTGAAGTTTGTTAGCTGTACTATCGCTCACTAAGACTATTGTCTGACTCAAGGTTTTATGTCTCCTCTTATTACCTTGGGCTGTTCATCCGGTTGTGGATGGGCAGACTAAGTAGCACGTTACAGGTAATGGAGCTTAGTGATACGAGGAAGCTGAGCGATGACGAGCAGGAGGCTGGCGTACCAGTTTTATTCTATCTAGTATTTCTGTTTCCGCTGTTTGAGTTGCTTGAGAGTTGTAGTGAGGCCTTATGTACAAACTTGGATATCAATTGGATAATCTTTCTGGATGTTGAAAGAGTCTCAAAAGTTTGCTATATGATACCTCATTACTATCACCTGTTGTATATGTTGAAAGAGTCTCAAAAGTCTGGCACGCCTTTCAGCGCATTATTCCTCTTGTTTAGTGCGGGGGTTATGGGCGGTCGTCACAGCACCAAGGTTTGTAGGACCGTTTCCTATTAAGGAAAGGATTGGACAGATGGCATATAGAGTAGAGTTGCCCGAG
Organism: Allium sativum; assembly: GCA_030737875.1. Classification (NCBI taxonomy): domain Eukaryota; kingdom Viridiplantae; phylum Streptophyta; class Magnoliopsida; order Asparagales; family Amaryllidaceae; genus Allium; species Allium sativum. The sequence continues at coordinate 1,047,503,396 of CM060916.1, read as the reverse complement.
AGACTTAGTGGAGTACATGATGTATTCCACGTGTCACATTTGAGGAAGTGCCTACATGAGACCGCAGAGGTGGTAGAGCCGAGCTTGCTTAGAGAAGTGGAGGTAGAGCGTGATGCGACGATTCGACGAGCTCCTACTCGCATCCTTGGGTCAGAGATTAGGAGGTTGAGAAACAGAGAGTTCAACTAGTCAAAGTGCAATGGGGAGATGATGAAAGCAACGCTACTTGGGAGACAGAAGCAAAGATGCGTTCACTATACCCATTTCTTTTTGAAGGTATGTCTTTTAACTTCTCCTTTATCGTTTGTCTAGTACTTATCTAATCTCTAGTATGTCCTCTCGTTAGTACCTTTGACCTTTAGATAGGGTAAACCTATGGTTGAAACATGTGTTTGAGACATGTTATGATTGATGGATGCGTGTGGATGCAAGTGTTTGCTAGTGGTTGCTCGTGGATGCACATACACACACTTTAGACACTAGATCGGCTCAGTCACTTCATATTGTATATAATTGTGTGTAGGTAGCTATATTAATGGATGTATAATGGTTGTGTTATCATATGGATGATGCATTTTGGTGTATGGTTGTGCACACATGTAGAAATAGTATGTGTCGATAGGGTTCTTTCGCATACATATCGAATGCATGGCACTATCATGGTTTGCATTAAGGAGGTCAACTGAATCAGTAGACCGCCTGATTTTGCATTAGATAGGGAACATATACACACACTTCTTGCATATGTTCATACAGCATTAGAAACTTTAAGGACAATGGATGCCCGTGTTTGATGGTTTAGTAGATGGTTGTTTGGTTGGTAGGATACGTTCTTCTTGACTTAGAGATTTCGGGGACGAAATCCTTTAAGTAGGGGAGAATGTAACACCCTGAATTTCACTTAATATTAATGTTTAGTAATTAAAGAATAATTAATCTCAGACGTGAGAATTAAGGGAAACAGGTTTCGCGGTTGCGTTCGTCTCAGAAAAATACGCGAAATAGAGTCCGAAATTTCGTGAATCGGAGTCTGTATGACTGAGATATGGCCTTTAGAAGTTTCACGAAAAATCAGAAAACGAAACAGATTTCAAAAATGTAGAATATGGGCTAGGCGGGAAAATTCCCGCCCAGACAAGGTCGACCTGGGGGTCGACCTGCCACCAGGTCGACATGGGTGTCGACCCTAGTGTCGACCTGGGGGTCGACCTCCCTGGTCGAGCCCAGGAGACCTGGGTGCACTGATTTGGGATCTGGGCTGTGTTTTGGTGGCTAGTGACGAGACCTGATGGCTCTAATCTGATTTAGGGTTAATCTAATGGCCTAAAACACTTAAATAATCTATAAATACACCCTAAGACTACCCTAATTCATACTAAGATTGGATACAACGTCGTCATGCCGTCAAAATGCAACTTAGAAGGAGCCTCCATAAATTAAAGAGGAAGATAGCTTCTCCAATAAACTTCTAATCAACTCTAGCAACTTAATCTTCTTCATAGGAGTGCTAATCAACAAGTTGTGAGTTTCTATGCCTATAGCAAGCAATTGCTAAACTAATTATGATAGGATATAATGAGGTTATGGTTATGTATGTGGATCAATGCAAGTTATGTTATCATATGCTATATGTTCATGATGCTAGTTATGCAAGTTTTATGCTATGTGTTCATGATGCTAGTTATGCAAATCACTATGATAAACATTGATCCATTATGACACCATGTTATGCAAGTTTGGTGTTTGATTATATGCAAGTTCATATATGACATGTTATGCAAGTTTGGTGTTTGATTATATGCAAGTTCATATATGACATGTTATGCAAGTTTGGTGTTTGATTACATCCAAGTTCATATATGACATGTTATGCAAGTTTGGTGTTTGATTATATGCAAGTAACATGTGCAAGTTTGCACCTTTGTATGATATGCATACATATGCAAGTTTACACCTTTGTATGATATGCATACATATGCAAGTTTACCCCTTTGTATGTCATGCATACATATGCATGTTTACCCCATTTTATGATATGAGTAACATATGCAAGTTCATCCCTTTTTAGACCTATGACATGTATGCAAGTTTATCCCTTTATGATAGGTCTATGACATGAACATCTATGCAAGTTACCCTCTTTATGACATGTGTGATTCATGCAAGTTTGGGTTGATTATTTATGCTAGTTGGGTTTGATGCCATGGTCATATATGCAAGTTGACACCTTTAAAACCCATGTTGATGCTAATGTTACGCTAAGTAGAACCCATTGTATTTGTGATGAATCTTCCCTTTTAAGTATGTCATGTCAGCGTATCACGTGGGGAACGATGGGGTTAATATTCATGTTAACAAGATTGTGCTGAAATTGGTATGATGTGGCATACAATAAGTGGATGGACATAATTGAGTCAGTTATGTACATCATTAAATTGGAATTAATTAGGGAAAATTAATTCAAAATATGGGGGTGATTAATTAGGTGTAATTAATCGACTAAGACACGAGGTTGGACCCTTTTGTAGCATAAGACTGCCTGGACCCGACCGGCAAATCCAGCGGCTACAAATGATTGTCCCAATGTGAGAGGTCTTAGGCATAAACTAAATACGTGACAAGTGTAAAGACACGAGGTTAGACTCGGTTATGGCGTAAGGCTGCTCGGACCCGACCGACAAATCTAGCTTCCATAAAAGATAGTCTAATGCGAGAGGTCTTTGCAAAGGTTACGGTCTTAATCAATTAAGAAACACTTAACCAGATAAGCATGTAGTGGGGCATGAGGGGTTAAGTGGGTGCCTTGGGTGGCATGTGGAAATCAAGTAAGTGCCTTGGGTGGCATGTGGAAATCTAGTGGGTTGCCTTGGGTGGCAATAGAAAATACGATTAGAATACTTAACCAAGTGGAAACATGTAATTAAACATGATTAAAGGGTTAAGTGGGATGCACTAGAAAAGGGACAAGCTTAGGTGGGTAGCTTGTGGGGGCCCATTTCAACCAGTAACCCAAAACGTATCTTTGTGGGCTCGACCCATGTCGAGGACGGGACACGCATACTGGGCTTGACTATAAGAGGAAAAAACGGGTTAGCGGTGGCAACGCAAGTCCAACGGGTTTCATATGCGTGTGTGGGCCCGGGCTAGTAGGTAAGACGTTTTTGCATCGTGTAGGTATAAGCCGTGCACTCTTAAGTTGTATCGGGTTGCCACTTTGGGGAGTGATACACCCCACTATGGGGCCAGCATGGGTATCTACGTTAGGGAGCCGATCGCTTCGGGAGTAGTGGGTACACCTAGTTGAGATAGGGGCAGACGGCACCTATGTGGTCAGCTAGGGGTACACGAAACTACTAGTTAAATTTCTAAAGTCCTTGGGTGGGATCAACCTTTAAGTTAGGAATGACTGGTGTGGTGCAGTTAGAAATTATCCTTGGGTGGGTAGATGCGTCTTTACCGTTATCTTAGTTGGCTGCTGAGTGTAGTCGTTAATCCCCAGTCATTACCGTACCAAGCTTATATCATGCCCTAATTACTTTAATGATTGTATTGTTAAAGTTATAGGGCTCACTCAGACTTATGATGACCCCATTGTTTTTATCTTTTTCCCCCCTCAGGTCCTCAGGTTGGGCCTAGTTCTAGTGGAGTTTGATTCAGACTGCTTTATCTATCTTGGAGCTTGGACTCTTGAAGTAAAGCTCGGTTATCTTTTCTATTATGGCTATTAGTTATGTTGTGGGATTATGTACTTATGTTTTTATCAGGATGGATATTTAGTACTTGACTCTTGTTTAGTTGGTTTTGGTATTGTAACCAGACATGTTTATCCTCTGCTGCAATGAAATGATGTTTTAAATTTTCAAGTATTATTTATATCTGTCTTGTTGTAATTTTTCTGTTCTATATTCACTTAAAATACTCCACCGATGCTATGGCATTCCCTTAGTGAGTGTCCGTAGCGGGTGTAGGGTGTTACAAACACTTTGGATGCATAACAAATTATCTATTAGTTGGGTTGTAACTTTTTTGGGCACTATGATACTCAATAAATTGTGTATTAGATAGAATATCAATTGTAGAAGGGCACTATGATCGTTATTGTCATTCAAAATTTACTCATATGATATATTTTTGGGTTATTTGTCCCTTGTATTATAAGTTGGAATTTGTATGCTAAATGAGGAAGACAAATTTGTCAGGAGAGGCAGCGCTGACACACCTATTAAGGACACCATTTATGATTATACCAAGTTCTGGTCTACACTTTGTTTTTTTAACCCTATTATTTCTCTTCAAAAAAGTCATATAGGGTGAACTTATCTAAATTCGATTCTCTTGTTTATAATTCAAATCAAATCTGTTTTTTTTTCATTGGAAAAGTAACATACCAAAAAGCAAATTTTAGACCAAGTTGATATTTATTCCGAGCAAGTTGAGTTGAAAACTGTATGTATATTAAATGATCAGAGGCATAAATTTAAATAAAATAACAAATGCAGAAGATATCTATTCTTTTCCTTTGGCAAAGTTTGTTATCTTATTGTACAAAAGGTAAATGCAGACAAATTACACAAATAAATATATTTAAATGAAACATAATCGCAGCGTTGCAACAACATAGTTGTTAGGAAAAAAATATATAACTTATTTATTTATTTACAATTAAATTTTATTTTAACCAAAACTTAACTTCATTTATTTGCCGGTACTGTCCCCTCTGCTGAACATGGATCAGTCAAGCACAGGGGAAGCACTGCGACGGCTAGATGGACCTTAATCGTGTTCTTGTCAGGCTCTATGTTCTGCTTGCTAAGCAGCACATCATGCCACCTGCTGTGCTGCCGCAGCCATGACCAGGTATATTTATGAATTAACTAAAATAGGCCAACACCAATCCAAATTCAAGTATTCGATAACCTGCATGATACAATATAGCAAATATAGGGACATACATAACACATGTGCTATATTTATGAATTTATTCCCAAAATTTAATACCACAACCTAACCACTCAATGCAACAAAAGCTTACAAAGATCTATATAATTGCATTATTCTCTACTATATTCTTCACCTGCTAACTCAGTGTTACAATCTGTTTCAAAATGGCAGCAAAGTTATCTTTCCTAACCTCTCAAAATTCCTTACCTATTCTATTCTTTGGTGTTAACTATTAGCCTAAGTCTTCACAACAACTTATTTCAATCTCTTCCAAGTGAGACAAGGTTTACTTTACATATATCCTTAAAATCATCAACCACCATTGATGTTAAATAAATTTTCACTTAGCATTTGCATTTAATTTTCTGATATTCTTGACTAGGTCTTTTTATCAATTTACTGCCTATATATGCACGTAGAAGATATAGTGAGTAGGTTAGATGGTCGTCATAAAAGTTTCGTAACTACACTTTAAGCAAGAAAAAAAATCTAACTACATCTTAGTGCATATTATATTACCAAAATCAAATAATTTTAGCGTTTTTATATATGTTGGTTGATTGTTATTGAACATACCACCATGTCAAATATTGGACTGCACAATGGGATAATATTTGGATGCATTTTATCCTCGTTAATGATCATATGATTCGTGTGTTTGTACAAAAAAAACAAAATACCTGGATATTTAGAATGTTATCCGCAGTTGAACGTATATAAGTAATGTTATTATGGCATTACAACTAAGTGAAAAGAAAGAAATTCTTTTATTGTAATAGATGCATCAGTACAACCGTTGTAGAGTGACATTTCGACTACTTGTTTGATAAAATAGCATGGACTTCGTTAATTTTTGTTAAACAAAAACTAATGATAGGTTAGTAAGAATTATGTACTGGAGAGATTTATGAAGACATTAGTGCAAAGAAAGAAGTAAATACAACTGGAAAGACTAAGTGACGCATGTCAAAGGCATGTTTTTTATTTTATCTGTATCAAAAAAATCCAAGCATACAGTAGAAAAAAGTTTCAAACCTCTCAAATGGTCAATTCAATTAATCTAATATATATATATATAAATATAATAAATTGATACGTTATTTTAAATCTTGAATATAATAAAATAAGCAATACGAATAATAAATATTACACAATCCATTATAAACTTATATAATCTATATTTAGGAAAAAAAAATGGATATACACAAGTGTAAATACTGTAAACTCAGTTTCAACCGAGTTTACAAACTCAGTTCGGAAACATAACCTATTTTTCAACAATGGTAAATAATATGCATTTAATAATATCAGGCATGGCCGCATAGGTCCAATAAATTTATGTTTCTCTTTATTAAAATGGAGAAATTTTATGTGCTATTGTATTATCATGGAATAACTTTTATTGAAATTAAACTGTAATTCTAATCTAGTTTTAATAATAGTTTTTTAACGAATATCTAAAGATTGATTGCTCCTTTGCATTTGACTTAGAAAGAGCATAAAAACACTAAAGATTGATGCATTCGCATTCCTATCAGCATATAAATTTAAAGTTAAATACCATATATTTCAAACATATCATACCATTATCTATTGCTTTGCCAATTATATCCATGAAGCGATGTGAATCAAGCTTTGGATCGGAACAGAGCATTGAACAGAAAATCCTATCAAACATGAAAAAGAAAGTTATTCGCTTGTTGAAATACACACCAATTTCTGTAGAACAAACCATTCATTATTTATTTGAATTAACCTATTCATGTTGCCTTTGAATTGTGTGTATAGGTCCTTTCAGTCTTTCCTCTCAGATTTTGATCCCCTATAGCTAGTTAGCTTCAAATTCTTCAATACCAGCTTCTATAACCTGTAGCAAGCAATAATGATCAACGACCAGGAAGACTTAACAACATTCAATCAAAATGATTCTTAGTAGGGTTCTTAAATATGCTTTTGTAAATGTTGGTTAGGATAGAAAACGTAGAAAAAATCCTATTAACTTTGATGACTATAATATGTTATATCTTCAAGATCATGATCAAGTAAACAGTCTTTTAAATGGCCTGACATTTTATTTATGGCTATAATGTAACACCCTATTATGAAAATATAGCTGCTCCTTATAAAGGATTATTCAATTAAGAACATTTATGCGTAATTCATCACATTAGGCAAACAATAACTCACCACGTGTATGCCACAACCTCTTTCAGTTCAGGAGATACAACAAGTCCAAAGGATGCATATACACAACAGTTAAATGAGCTTATAATAATGAAAGAAAAAATTAACCACATAAAATAAAACATACCAATTCTGTGCCTCTTAGTCTTGGTTCTAGCAGATTTCTCCAATGAGTTAGGGCATACATCGATCTCCTACAAACGCACAAAGCAATTAAAAGGTCAGATCTTAACCACAGTTTACCAATCGAAGCCCAAACTTCTAAACTCAGTACGATTTTCACCTTAATAAAACAAATATATTCATTTCAGGCGCTATATAATCAGGAGTACTACAAATCAAATAAAAATGGTCAACCCTAGCAAGACATTTACCTGAAGACAAAATCCAAGAGCTGAAATCGCGTCTCCTCGAATTCAACATCGAGTAGCCTATTATCGGTACACAAAAATCTGAAGTCGAAGTTGAGGAGTCGATTCTCAAATGTCATAGTCGATTGCCCTGCTTCGAAGCCAAGGGATCTCAACCCCCACATCCCTAGATTTGCAAAGCGCAAGTCGTGGAGTCTGAAGGTGATGTCAATTGCCCCGAGTTCGAAGTTAATCAAAAATGGATGGATTGAGAAATTAGGACAGAAATTGATCAATTAGTTGCGCTGTGCTCTTTCCTATTTCCAGAGAAGAACTCGCTCTTTTCTATTTCCAAAGAAGCGGCCTTGCAACCGAAAAGTGTTTAGAAAGGGGATGTGAGAGGAGTTAGGGTTTACGGACTGAAAATAACTGGGTGTTTACATTTTTGCCCCCACGAACCAAGCCTACCAACCCACACAAGCGTTGCGAATAAAAAAATTTATAATTATGTATTTTCGGCGGCACTTTTTTAATATAGCAACGCTTATTATTGTTATTACCCTACAACATATATATATATAAGTGTTGGCGATTGTGAAAAAAGGGTTGCCAAATGGCCATTATGGTGTAGTGCTACTTATCAATCGAAATGTGAATGAAAAATTACATTTATATAAAAGATTAGTTTTCCTATTTATTCCAACAACCCTTTGAAGCATGAAACTGTGGTATCTACACTTTTATGTCATGAATTACGTAGCTCCTGCTGAAGCAGAGGTATAACCCTCCCCATTGGAAAATAGGATCAACAAATTTAAACCATCGGGCCATCTGCTTTCTAACACTCCATCTCACTCGACTTTTGATATTGCTCTTCATTGCATTTACATCATGTTAAATTTTGGCGATTAAAATATATTAATGAGAAGGCATTATTTGTTTCCATAATCAAGTCAATTATGGGAAATAAATTAATATAGAGAAGGCAACTGATTTAAAGAATCAATCAAGAATTGGTAGGGTGAGAGAGACATTAATTGTTCCCATAATCAAGCCAAATATGGGAAACAATTAATTGATTTGGAGAATCAATGAAGAATTTATATAGGTGGAAACCAAATTAATGCGCAAGATTTGTGGTGGATAAAATCAAGGAAATTCCTAAACATCTTCATCCTTATCTTCTAGAATTCTCTATTCTTCCTATATATATGAAGCCGTTTGCTCACTTTTGTATCATCACAAGAAAACACATCTCTCCATATTATTCCTCAATAGATCCCTATTTTCTGTATCTATTATAGGGTGAGAATTAGTATTGAGTTTTTTGTTGTAATTCTTCTCATTTTTGTAACGTCCTCTTGAAGTAAAGAAATAAAGAAGTTGTTGGGTCTCTGTGGACGTAGGATATTCATATCCGAACCACGTTAAATCTTTTGTGTCTTCTCCTCCTCTTCTATTTTTGTTCTTTTTGTTTGGTGATTATTTTTATTGAGTTAGTGGTTGATAACTAATCGACAAGCTAGATCCATTTTAGCATCGCTTCCGCATTTGTGCAATTTTGGCACAACAGTTTGGTATCAGAGCAATTTTTGCATAACAATTTGGTATCGGAGCTAGCTGTCTTGTTCTAGATTAGTTACCAATGGCTAATTCTTCTAGTAGTTGTATGAAAAATTATGACGTCACCAAATTTGTTAGAAGAGAAGTTTTTGGGACATGGAAGGTCAAAGTGAAGACTAATGACGGTGTTCTTCAGCAACAACTTCATTCACTTAGAGGAAGTGATAAGATGCAGCAGCGCCTTAGAGGAGATATGCATAGATTCCACTTCTTGGGTTCTAGAAGAGGTGCTTGCTATTATTGTAAGAAGAAGGGACATTTTATACGAAATTGTTCAACCCTGAGAAAGAAGAAAGAGAAGAAAGAGAAAGCTTCAATTCAGACAACTTTTATATCAGATGCAGATAGATGTGATAGTGATACATCATTATTTTCAGCCACCATTCCACCTTTAGAGGGTACAAGTTGGGTGATTGATTCTGGAGCCTCTTTTCATATGACGCCAGATAGGAGCTGTTTTGTCAGTTATGAAAAAATTTATGGCAGAGCAGTTCATTTGGAGAATGGCACATCTTGTCATGTTGTGGGCGTTGGTAGTGTGAGGTTTAAGATGCATGATGGCGTTATTAGGACTATCACGGATGTTCGACATGTTCCGATGCTGCAAAAGAGTGTATTGTCAGTTGGAGCTTTGCGTAGGCTTGGTATGAAGATAATAATAGATGGGGAGAATTTAAGAGTGGCGAAGGGTTCCTTAGTAGTGATGAAAGGGGTGCGAGTCGATGATATTTATATGCTTCATGGGGAGACAGTATTTGGAGATTCAGTAGTTTCAACTGATTGTAGTGTTCCAGATTCTACTCAATTATGGCACCTTCGTTTAGGTCATGTTGATGAGGAGAGCCTGGAAGTATTAAAGAAGCGTAGGTTAATTGTTGTTGATTATCAATTAAAGCCTAGCTCTTGTGAAGATTGTTCTTTTGGAAAGAAGAAGCATGTCACATTTGATTTTGGAAGACCTAGAGCTACAGAGTATCTTAAGTATGTTCATTCATATGTTTGAAACCCACCACAATTTCATCTTTAGGTGGAGCCAGTTTCTTCGTCATATTTGTGTATGATTTCTCGCGTATGGTTTGGTCTATTTCATGAAGACTAGATCCGAAATATTTGCCCAATTTCAGAAGTGGAAGACCTTAGTTGAAAAGAAGTCAGGAAAGCGGCTGCAAGTTCTTAGAGTTGGCAATAGTTGTGAATTTGCGTCACAAGAATCACTACTACAAAAGTGGGCATATTCGACACTATTTTACTGTGGCCGTAGATCAAAAAAGCGTTGCAGTAGCCCCTTTTTTCAAATAGGCAACACCAGGGGGGCGTGGTATCCGCGGCCGTTGCATTAGCCATCTAAGGCAATGCTTTAGCACATCTACTGCCACAGAAAGAAAGTGTTGCGTTATAGACGTAATGCAACACTAATTGTACATAATGCAACATTATTCAGCGTTGCTTGAAAATTAGTTAGATCCTGGGTACCAGGTCACGATAGCGGCGGCCACGTCAGCTTTCCATGTCAGCTGCCACCGTGTCACACGACACGTCAGATCTCCACGTCAGCTGCACACGTGTCACATGCCATGTCAGCTGTGGCGTTTACGTGCCACGTGGAGTTACTACTATTTTACGTAATGCAACATCACTGTATTATGGAATGCGACACCATTATCTTGAAACATGACATCAGGAAAAAAGCAAATGCAACAGTAAAAGAAGGCAAATACAACGCTTTAATTATAAATTTTGCAATATCAGTTTTTTACATAGAAGAAACACATCCGTTACATTCATCATCACATTCAAACCTTCAATACATACCGCCTTCAATACATCCGATCAAATATATAACACATACGATCAAATACATAATTTAAAAGTAGTAAAAGTGCCAACACATACCACCTTCAATACAAGTGCCAATAAATACGATTAGTGTGCATTCTACAAAGTAGCAATGCCATGAACCAGAAACTGTATCTCTATGTCATTTCAGGTCCTCCACTTGCCGGCTGTATCTCCCCTCGTCATTTCAGATCCGGCAATTTGAATTTACAAGTTATTACTTTGATAAGTGCATATGTGCTGTGTGCATGCATCTGTGTATTTGGCCATCTAATTAACTTATAAATCTTAGTGAGTTACGCATACAATTATAACAGTTGACCAATCAGCATTGGTCACTACGTGCCACCTCATCAGAAATAGAATTGAGTATGCTTCGTCTTCTGTGCAAGCATTTCCAGTTCACATATCTGCCTGACACCATCCATTGGGTCCCTCGCACATCCTTTCCAGCGTCAGAACATCATCTCCTCCATATCCCCTAAACCCCAATCTTCGAAATTTTAAAAAGAAACAAAAACAATGGACTCGTCTCTATACATCACAGCCACTGTTATTAAGGGACATTGGAATTTCGAAGCTGTGCAAGACGTTCTTAAGGTGGCTCTCAATCATAATTCGTGGCCTATACGGGTAATACCCAACAACTCTTTTCTAGTATCATGCCCATCGTACAGAATTCGTGATCATGCCCTAATGTTGAAAGTTTTTACAAAACCTGGTGGTGCTATTTACCTGCAATCATGGTCTGATGAAGAATTTGAGCCCTCACCAGCGTTAGAAGTGGAATCATGGGCTAAAGTTGATGGCTTTCCCGAGTTCCTAAAGAGTAATGTTCCTGCTGTTGAAGAAGTAATGAAGCCAATGGGACGTGTGCTTGCAATTGACGACTGTTACTGGTCTCAGTATGACCATACATCTTTCTACCTGAAAATGCAATTTTATGAAGGCATTGGCAATATAAATACTTTTGCTGCTCAAATCAATAACAAGGTTTACTTCATTAAGGTTCAGCGTTGTACCCATGCTCATCCTGGGACAAGGCCTGAACTTCTTTTTGTGAGCAATAGGGAGGAAGAGGTGGTTCCATGTTTGCATCATTACGGATGGGAATGGGAAATGGATTCAGATGAAAGATTTAATGCAATGATACAAGAAGCTGCTGAGCTACCCCCCTGGCCAAGCTTATTTCCGGAAGCCGCCCATGACATACATGTTGATAACCAAGCCCCAATGAACCAGAGGAATGATCAGTGGGTAGATATAGAAGTTGATCAGGAATTTGACTGGCCAAACTACCTCACCCCTTGTCCTTTTGCTGCGGGTCCATCACATGCGGCTGCTCACTTCGGACCGGCTCTCCCACAGCCGCAAAGCCCTAACGAATCAGTTGGAAGTTCCACTGCCCCGCAACCCTGATCTGGTATGAATTGATGCTACTATAATTTCATTTTTTGGATGTGCATATATTAAGTTAACTTTATGATACTTTTGGATGTGGATGTGTATGTTTTTTTTTGGATGTGTATGGTATGAACTGATCAATGCTGCCTTATTATACTTGTTCGTGTGTATATACTTGTGCGTGTATGGTATGAAGTGATCGATGCTGCCTTATGATACTTGTGCGTGTGTGTATACTTGTGCGTGTATGGTATGAACTAATGTGTATTGTATGGACTGATGCTGCCTTATAATACTTGTGCGTGCGTGTTAGATACGGGTATTTGTATCACAAAACCGCAGTGCGACACATGTATTTGTATCACAAAACCTCAAGCATACAGTTGTATGTCATTTTTTGGATGTGTATGGTATGAACTGATGCAAAACTGAGCATATGTTTCCAAAATCGAAACATTGAAATTGGTAGTTTCCAAAATCAAATGGAAAATACCTGTGCGTGTTATAAGATACGGGTGAACGACTCGTCCGGATCGGGAAATTGTTAGCCTCAAGCACACCGCAATGCAAACACGCCGCATTACTACACATGTATATGTATCACAAAACCTCAAGCATACAATTATATGTCAGTGTAAATGAACGCAAAGTGCAAATCACTTTCGACTGTACAGTCCCCATTCCTTAACTAGCTCGATCTCTATAATAAACCAATGTCTTTTTCGTGCCAATAGCCCGGTTCTCATGGTTTATTGCTGGGTACAATTTTTGAATAAACCTCAGCATAATCCCAAATCCCAAATCAATGGTCAAAGCGCAACTAATTACTCATAATCTAATATTTCATCGACTAATCACTCATAAGCGAACGGGTTTCCCTAAGTTTGGGATGTCCAAGCAACTAATTACTCATAAGCGAATGGGTTTTCCAAAGTGTAACAAATGAACTACTTACTAATTACTCATAATCCAATCTATAATAAGCGTAACTAATTCACAGTGCTATACAAACTGAACCTGAGTGAAAAAACTGGCGATGTCAATGCCCTGAGCAATCAAAGCTAGAAAGCATTTCAAAGCTTCAACCTTTTCAGAATAGAATTTGCTGTCGAGGAGAGGAGTGATACTGACGTGAATTTAGGTTTAAATTTTTTTCAATAGTAAAATGGGGGAAAACGATTAGATGATAGAGAAGAAAACAATTTCGTGAAGGGAGAAAATCGCGCCAAAATTTCGTCAAAATAATGCAATGACGTGGCTGTCAATGATTGGATGATGGCTATCGTTAAGATCATCAGACCAACAGATGGTTTGAACCGTTGGATTAATCTTGCATCTACGGTTGGGGTTTTAATATATTGATAAGGCGGATCGCTGAGCTGGATTATATATATGTAATGCTAGGCTTTTAACTGGGGTTGCACGTCAAAACACTAGAATTCCCACCGCAACAGTGCATTCACATATAATGCAACAACATATGAATATTGTTGCAGAAGATCAAAGAAAGCATAGCTTTCACCACACTTTTCATGCAACGCACACAAATTAGTGTCGAATATGCCCACTTTTGTAGTAGTGAATTCACTAACTATTGTGCGTTCGAGCATGTACTTAGAGATTTTTCTATGAAGTCACATTCTTTTGAAGTGGCGGAGAGCATGTGTCGGATATTATGGGAAAGAGCTATGAGCTTGAGACTGACTGTTGGTCTAGAAGAGGGATTTTGGGCAGAAGCGATATTTATGGCAGTATTTCTCATCAACCGTACACCTTCTATTGCCATAGATATGAAGATCCCAGAAGAAGTATGGAAAAGAGAGTATGTTGATTATTCATTCCTTAAAGTGTTTGGTTGTTCAGCTTATTTAGAAGATGAGAGACATGATAGGCTGAAGCCTAGAGGAAGCAAGCACATTTTGTTAGGCCATGGAGAAGGAATGAAGAAGTATAGGTTGTGGTGCAAAACAACCAAGAGAATTGTGACTAGCAGACATGTAATATTTGATGAGAGGTTTTTACTGAAGGTGGAGCCTCTATCAAGTGATGACATTAGGAGGACACAAAATCCCCAAACACAATCGGAGTCATCAGATTGTTTCCATACTCAGAGAGAAAGTGGTATTTCCGATGGTACCATGGTTGATGAGAAGATTTCAAAGGTTCAGGCTTTAGGTGGAGCTCGGTCGCAGTTAAGGCCTATTAGTTTAGTTGGCCCTATTGGTAAGCATATTTGTAATGATGATTTTTCATTTTATGCTTTGAATGCTGCGGAGCTTGATATTGAGTTTGATAAGGTAGACTTGGTGAAGTCGAGTAAAATTCTTGAAAAGGAGGTTGAAGTAGATAATATTGAGTATGTCCTCACTCAATGTAGGATGGAGAAGGTAAAGCGCGCTATGATATCTCCATTAGTCTCTCAGATTTCTGTATCTACAAGTTTGTCTCCTTCATTGGATTTTCTGAAGAATTTTGATATTTGTTCATATGCATTTTGCTTGTTGATGTGCATATTATCTTTCTTATGCTTGAGAAAGATTTGGAAGCTCTGTTTGGGCAATATTGCCCAAAGTAGTTCACATTGAGCTAGATGGCATAGACCCAACAATTTTGTTGATTTTTGGTGATTGATGAATATATTTAATCGAGGTGGAGTGAAATTTTGGCGATTAAAATATATTAATGAGAAGACATTATTTGTTTCCATAATCAAGTCAATTATGGGAAATAAATTAATATAGAGAAGGCAACTGATTTAAAGAATCCATCAAGAATTGGTAGAGTGAGAGAGACATTAATTGTTCCCATAATCAAGCCAAATATGGGAAACAATTAATTGATTTGGAGAATCAATGAAGAATTTATATAGGTGGAAACCAAATTAATGCGCAAGATTTGTGGTGGATTAAATCAAGGAAATTCCTACACATCTTCATCTTTATCTTCTACAATTCTCTATTCTTCCTATATATATGAAGCCATTTGCTCACTTTTGTATCATCACAAGAAAATATATCTCTCCATATTATTCCTCAATAGATCCCTATTTTCTGTATCTATTATAGGGTGAGAATTAATATTGAGTTTTCTGTTGTAATTCTTCTCATTTTTGTAACCTCCTCTTGAAGTAAAGAAATAAAGAAGTTGTTGGGTCTCCGTGGACGTAGGATATTCATATCTGAACCACGTTAATTCTTTTGTGTCTTCTCCTCCTCTTCAATTTTTGTTTTTTTTGTTTGGTGATTATTTTTATTGAGTTAGTGGTTGATAACTAATCGACAAGCTAGATCCATTTTAGCATCGCTTCCGCATTTGAGCAATTTTTGCACAACACATCACATCTAAACCAACTCAATCTGAGTTGATATGTATATGCATAGAATAGCACTTTCTTTGCATGTCAGTGGCTCTCTTAATATCACATTCACAACAACTTCAGCACCTTCAAGTCATTATATAAATCTTGAAGTTTAGAACATGTTATAATATGTGTGCGTTCATCTCATTACTTATGCTTTTCCCAATTTTCGCTGTGTAACATATATAACTTCTCATTATCATTAGCACATTAGCTCACAATATTCATGGTAGCTTGCTCAATCGTTGCACTCAACAACTCTATTTTTTTTCTAACATGTAACAATAGCTTCCTTCTCTCTTTTTTGCATCTGCAACATGAACATGTTGCTATGGTGTCTCAACTTCTTGATTTTTTTTCCTTTACAACTTGTCTCCTAGCAACAGTGCATATCGTAGTTCCTCTACATGCGGTACTTATTAGAAAGATGATTAGCATTACATCTCCCTCTCAATGCAATAATAGTTGATATATGAAAGTTGTTTAATCTAACACTCAAATAGACGGGTATTTGACATGAATGTTTGAAAGAACTTAATATCAAATAGATGGGTATTTTACAGCCCAAACTCCAAATGCCACTTCAGGCCAGCATGCACGTAACGTGCACACTGTATTTTTTTTATTTTTTTATGTAGCACACAGGAAATCGATTCATCTCATTAGTCTATGTGCACTCAGGGCGTAATCCAACAATGGTCCAGAAGAAACGTTCCATCAGATCCAATATATGAGCTATTTTACTACTCCATCAGGCTCGAGTTGCTCCGCTTGTATAAGTCAATCCATATTCGGGTTGATGAATTTGAAATTCTGACTTCGGTACATTTAGCAGCTTAGGAACCTACATCGTTAGACTAAAATTCCTCCCATGTGCCCCCACAGTCACCATCACATCTTTGTAACAGTCATATTTTTCAAGTAACTAACAAATGGTTATATGACTTCTGCTGTTTCAGTAATCAACTCAATTGGCCACTTTCTAAGTTACCGTGCACTTTCAATCAGATCCTTTATATGGGTCTTCTCGGACAAAGGAGTTTGAATACATTACTACATTCTAACCTCTTAAGATACAGTCTCATGACCCGTGTAACGCACATGAGAAGTTATGAATTCATAGGCAATAGAACATATAGCGTTATGAATCATTCGTTTGTTTTTTGCATTGACCATTTGTGAAATTACAACTACATGTATTATCTTTGTAAATTATGGCTCGAATTTCAGAGGCATGTGATGTAGTTTGATTGATAGGAAGACAAATGGTCATTACTGTTATGGTAGGATGCACTACAATTCTAGATTGTTTATAAATTAATGCATATTTTTTTAAGTGTTAAAAATGATTCCAACAACGAAGGTATAGGAAAATGTACTTCAAATCAGACTACACCCTATAATAACAATAATAACGGTTGACCGTCATCAATGACAAATACAAATTTTAAATATATTTTGTGGAGGCATGAAACATAAATGGTATGAAACATAAATATTAAAGCTTTATTGCTTGTTTTGTTCAATATTTGTTGTTTTTGAGGTTAATATTATACATTTATTTGATAAGTTTTCCACGTTCTGAACATTTTATACGTAACGCATAAATTTTCCACGTTTTGAACATTTTATACTATTTTCACTTGCTGTAGAAAGCAAACGTATTAAAAAATGGTACAATTGAAACCTTCTAAGAGCTTAGCATTTAAAGCATATTCAACTACTATAGACAAAAAGTTATGGCATTTCAAATCTTTAACTTTTGTATTTGTCCAACGTTAAGGATAACCAACGCCACTTTTTTTATAAAAATAATTATAACAGATGTCAAAGATTGTGAAAGAAGATGTCTTACTTTGTACTTGAGAAAATCAGCAACCCCTGCCAAGATTAAGACGGTAAATGGAATAAAATGATATTTCATTTGTTTGAAAGCTCAAAGTCCACACACTCTCACCCAATCCAAGAATGTTGCCTCAGAACTTTAGAAATAACAGGAGTACTACAAATCAAATAAAAATGGTCAACCATAGCAGGACATTTACCTGAAGACAAAATCCAAGAGCTGAAATTGCGTCTCCTCGAATTCAACATCGAGTAGCCTATTATCGGTACACAAAAATCTGAAGTCGAAGTTGAGGAGTCGATTCTCTAAAGTCATAGTCGATTGCCCCGCTTCGAAGCCAAGGGATCTCAACCCCCACATCCCTAGATTTGCAAAGCGCAAGTCGTGGAGTTTGAAGCTTATGTCAATTGCCTCGAGTTTGAAGTTAATCAGAAATGGATGGATTGAGAAATTAGGACAGAAATTGATCGATTAGTTGCACTGTGCTCTTTCCTATTTCCAAAGAAGAACTCGCTCTTTTCTATTTCCAAAGAAGCGGCCTTGCAAGTGAAAAGTGTTTAGAAAGGGGATGTGAGAGGAGTTAGGGTTTACGGACTGAAAATAACTGGGTGTTTACATTTTTGCCTCCACGAACCAAGCCTACCAACCCACATAAGCGTTGCCAGTAAAAAAAATTATAATTATGTATTTTCGGTGGCACTTTTTTAATATTGCAACGCTTATTATTGTTATTACCCTGCAACATATATAAGTGTTGGCGATTGTGAAAAAAGGGTTGTCAAATGGCCATTATGGTGTAGTGCTACTTATCAATCGAAATGTGAATGAAAAATTACATTTATATAAAAGAATAGTTTTCCTATTTATTCCAACAACCTTTTGAAGCATGAAACCGTGCTATCTACACTTTTATGTCATGAATTACATAGCTCCTGCTGAAGCACAGGTATAACCCTCCCCATTGGAAAATAGGATCAACAAATTTAAACCATCAGGCCACCTACTTTCTAACACTCCATCTCACTCGACTTTTGATATCGCTCTTCATTGCGTTTACATCACATCCAAACCAACTCAACCTGAGTTGATATGAGTATGCATAGAATAGCACGTTCTTTGCATGTCAGTGGCTCTCTTAATATCACATTCACAACAACTTCAGCACCTTCAAGTCATTATATAAATCTTGTCATTTAGAACATGTTATAATATGTGTGCGTTTATCTCATTACTTATGCTTTTCCCAATTTTCGCTGTGTAACATATATAACTTCTCATTATCATTAGCACATTAGCTCACAATATTCATGGTAGCTTGCTCAATCGTTGCACTCAACAACTCTTTTTTTTTCTAACATGTAACAGTAGCTCCCTTCTCTCTTTTTTGCATCTGCAACATGAACATGTTGCTACGGTGTCTCAACTTCTTGATTTTTTTTCCTTTACAACTTGTCTCCTAGCAACAGTGCATATCGTAGTTCCTCTACATGCGGTACTTATTAGAAAGATGATTAGCATTGCACCTCCCTCTCAATGCAATAATAGTTGATATATGAAAGCTGTTTAATCTTACACTCAAATAGACGGGTATTTGACATGAATGTTGGAAAGAACTTAATATCAAATAGATGGGTATTTTATAGCCCAAACTCCAAATGCCACTTCAGGCCAGCATGCACGTAACGTGCACACTGTTTTTTTTTTATTTTTTATGTAGCACACAGGAAATCGATTCATCTCATTAGTCTATGTGCACTCAGGGCGTAATCCAACAATGGTCCAGAAGAAACGTTCCTTCATATCCAATATATGAGCTATTTTACTACTCCATCAGGCTCGAGTTGCTCCGCTCGTATAAATCAATCCATATTCGGGTTGATGAATTTGAAATTCTGACTTCGGTACATTTAGCAGCTTAGGAACCCACATCGTTAGACTGAAATTCCTCCCATGTGCCCCCACAGTCACCATCACATCTTTGCAACAGTCTAATTTTTCAAGTAACTAACTCATCCAATCCAAGAATGTGGTCTCAGAACTTTAGAAATAACAGTAACTGAAAACGTAATAAAAAAGATTCAAAGCATTTATATATTATAGACAGTCCAGAGACTTCCATAATTAACCAAAACACAAATCAACCAGCTTTTGTGTTTCCTTAATCTGATTTTATTAATCCTAATCTCAATTTAGAATAAGTTATTTTGCTTTACACGTATGTTCTTATTATAAAATGACAAGGGAAGATACAATCAAGCAAATCGTAACAATAATTCAAAGGCAATTAAATACGAAAAAAGCAGTGATTAGAGCACAAATCAAAGAAGCTACGCCTACTCTTAACGTTGTCCTATGTACTAAATATATATACTAAATTGACGGCAGGTTAGATTTCTCACAGGCCTACTCACCTCAACATCATCTTTTAATTATACAACGATTCGTGGTTCTTGTCTAATATTCTCATGCCCAAAATCTTTTTACTTTCTTGTTCTTTATTTGGTGTTGATTTGTAAGTCCTTGGGCCATCATTTCATAAACTATCAGTAAACCAGATAGGTTGATTTATATCTGGTAGTAAATTACACAGTTTCAACAACCACTATGCAAAAATACAAACTGCAAATTGTGCATAGTTTTATAAATTATTTAGAATAAAGATTATTTAAACAATGGTACAAAATAATGAATGTATCATAGATGAGTATAAATTACGCCGTTTCAACAACCACTATGCAAAAATACAAAGTGCAAATTGTGCATGGTTTTATAAATTATTTAGAATAAAGATTATTTAAACAATGGTACAAAATAATGAATGTATCATGGATGAGTACATTATTAAGCATATAACTTTGTTACAACCTACCTACTTTAAGCAGGTAAAAAAAAAATTCTACCAACTGGGCATAATATTTGTAGTCATTCTATATGCACAGATAATGTTTCACATTATTAAAACTAAAATGAAATATGAATTAGGGTCCACAATCTTGTTAAGTAAATGTTATAGAAAATTTTAATATTGTAGAAAATTCAATCTTGAAAATAAAAATTACTTGAATAATCGATGCAAATTTATCTGGTCCACACTACAACAATATAATTAAGCCAACAAGGTTTGATTCCAATCTTCAATCCTTTCTCATATCTGAATCATGCAAAATAAGAAACCAATGTCCAATAGGTAAAAGAAAAATAAGTCATGCCGCTCCAGTTTGATATACTTAGATTACATGAAAATGTTCGTCAAATGAATATTAACCGTTGGTGTTTGGGTAAATTATACATATTTAGATGTTTCATTGGACTTATACTGCAGGCTTGTTTATGCTAAATCGGAAAACTTGAATGTCCGTTGTCTTGCAACCTTACTACGAATATCCATGTTGATATGATCAGTGACACTCTACTGAAGATTCTTCTAAAACTTTCACGAAGTGATAAAAATTCACTAGAGAACCCAAAAAAAGCATTATGGAAAAATTCTATTTAACTTAGTTATTCCATCTTTTAACTTAGCAATTACGCACATGTATTAGTAGGCTGAACCTTTTATATTATACAGTCTGTAGTTGTCAGAATGAACATGTTATCATTACATCATAACTAACAGCATTATAAGTTCACGCAAGCACGCACGTGCGCGCATGCGCGCACAAACACACACATATATAGACACACACGTATATGTATGTGTAGTTTAAGGATTGAGAACCGGAATGAAATATCACAAGCAGATGTTAAAATGAAACATCGCCTATGAAAATAAAATTAGTTTGCATAAATTCTATGCATTACTGGCCATAACGTTTTAAACATCCTTTATCTACATTGGGTTCCTCTTGCATCTAATTAGTGAACAATAAAATTTCTAATTCTTCTAGCAGAAATATATAAATGAATATAAACTGACAAAAGGTTCATCTAATTAGTTAAGAACCATTGTAATTTCTCATTCTAGGCTAAATGCCACCAAAGATATTTAAATTCTCGCTATTGAATAACATACATATAAAATTAATTCACATGTATAACCAAATTCGAAATATATCAAGTCAGTTTCATTAGAAAAAAAGCTTATACATATGCATATATGCTAAAGTTCAAGAGATTAATAATCTAGTTTCATAACATGTAGACGTTGCTTTCTTAAACCCAACCGAAAAGCTGTAGAAAATACAGTAATAATCAAAAGATATTCCTGAACTATATTTTAAAATGATGAGCTATTTTGATTTGTTCATAAGAAAATGAGAGAGAATACCGATAAAATTAGTTAATAATTTTTAATAATGTAGAAATACCAGGAAGAACCCTCCCTTTTAGTTTAATGCAAGAAAGCATTTACATTTTATCCTTACAATGACCTTTCATCATCTTCTGACTCTCTACTTCCGCCGCTTTTTACTACCAGTCTTATCCATTGAAACTCAGATATAAAAATTTGGCACAGATTTTTTTTTGTATAGAAAAACCTTTTAAATAGTTGAAACAAAAATCAGGGCTAAAACAAGAGAGGTACCTGTGAGTAACTAAAATGATGCTTCTTCTAGTGGGAAAAAACAGTTTGCATTAACAATGTCTCCAACACCATCTCTGTGGTAGAGTGGACCTAGAGCATCATCAGCATCAGTTTCAATGACATCGCAATTTTTCTTCCAGTTTTTGGTTAATTTCTAAGACTAATGACATATTGGAATGTGAGTGAGAGGAAGTTAAAAATGATAACCACCATTATATCAATGTTTTGAGTAAGTAGGTCGATAGAATTTATGAAAAAGCAACAGAAATAATAAATAACTTTCAGAGGGACATGTTCAAAAGTTCAATAAAGGCTTTCCTTTACAGACAGTACCGATAAACATTGGTTCATAAGTTAACATAATAAAAAAGAAGTTGCACGAACAATCCTATCAACTTTCTATTGAAAATAACAACGCAAAATGTATAGAGTCTTCTCAAAAGAATTGGAGAAATGAAAATTTTTATTACTATTGAAAGAGGAATTACAGAAAAATGAATACTATATGATTCACGGCTTGTACAATGTCTTTTTATACAGGGAAACAATAAAAACAGGAAACGGGCCAAGCCCATGAGAAAAGAAAATAAAAGGCTTTGAGCCTATCGGGGAGAGTATGTAATAAACAGATGTGTTATATACATTCATTTCTAATTCCCCCTCCCCCCCCCCCCGAAACCAAACCCTAGTTTGGATTCCAAAGATAAAAAATGGCGGCTCGATATTCTGATTGATGGCGGAATCAACTTGTTAGGCCTCCAAAATAGATGATTTTGGAAATTACTTAAGTTTATTTGAACTTAAGTATGCTTCAGTCTCATTGAGAGAGGTTAAATTAAAGTTTGAAAGGATTTGACCCGAATCTGCTCAAACCCTAGTTGAACAAACCTGATCTAACACCAATTGGAAGGTTTACGTCTTCAATCAGGTATATAAATTATTCTGTGAGATCTGTTGTTTGGATCTTCTGAAACGACGTTGATTTATTTCTTCAATCTGGTAAAATTCTGTCTGGAAAGAGGTTTAGTAAGTATATCTGCTTTCTGGTGCTGAGATGGTATATACGCTACTCTCAATTTTCCTTTTATGACTTGTTCATGAATGTAATATTGATCAAGTTCTATGTGCTTTGTTTTAGAACGCAAAACAGGATTAGACGTTAAAGATAATGCACTAACATTGTCACACCAAATTACTGCTCTCTTTTCTATTTTAATTCTTAGTTTGCTTAGCATTGATTCAATCCATAGAACTTCTTCGGCAGTATTAGCTACATATTTGAATTCTGCTTCAGTACTTGACCTTGAAACAGTACTCTGTTTCTTTGCACTCCATGAAATAGGATTTTTTTCCTAGGTAGATAAAATATCCAGATGTTGATTTCCTGTCATCAACATCTGTTTCCCAATCAGTATCTTCATATGCATTGATGTTTAATGATTTAATTGCTTTAAACACAAGACCATGATCCAGAGTACCTTTAAGATACCTAAGAATTCTTTTAACTGCAGGTTTTTGCATAAACTGACTTGCCTTATTAGCACAATAAGATATACCTGGTCTTGTTATTGTAGCATATTGAAGAGCTCCAATAATGCTTCTATAAAAGGTTGCATCCTGAAATACTTCACCCTTCTGCTTAGAAAGTTGACTATTTATAATCATTGGTGTTGGCAAAGGATTAGCTATGTCCATTTTGGCTTTATGAAGTATCTCTGGTATATATTTTCTCTGATTAAGATGGATCTCTGATTCTGATGTTTTTACAACTTCAATTCCCAAAAAGTAGCTTATTTCTCCTGAGCCTTTAATTGAAAATTCTGAATTCAATCTTCTTGTAATGTTTCCAATTTCTGACATGCTACTTCCTGTAATTACAAAGTCATCAATATAGATTAGTATACAAGTTATTTCACTTCCAGAGAATTTTGTAAAAACAGAGTTATCATATTTTGTAGATTTATAGCCACAATTGACAAGTGTTGATTTCAACTTGTCAAACCAAACTCTAGGTGCCTGCTTCAATCCATAGATTGCTTTGTTGAGCTTGCACACCCACTCTGAATTATTGCCTTGATAAAAACCTTCAGGCTGCTCCATAAACACTTCTTCTTGCAATTTACCATTAAGAAAAGCATTATGAACATCTAACTGTCTGATGCTCCAATTTCCACTTAAGGCTATTGTTAAAATTATTCTAATGGATGAAGGTTTCACAATAGGTGAAAAAGTTTCAGAAAAATCAAAACCCCACTGTTGTGAGTAACCTTTAGCAACCAATCTAGCCTTATACTTATAAATTGAACCATCAGAATTTTTCTTTAATTTGTACACCCATCTACATCCAGTTATATTTTTGTTTTTTGGTTTCTTAACCAGAGACCAAGTTCCTTTCTTAATTAAAGCGTCATGCTCTTCTTTCATGGCTTGTTTCCAGTTCTCACATTATGATGCTTCATAGAAAGTGCCTGGTTCATCATATTAAACATCAACATTGATATGCTTTGGGTTGAGAATACCACACTTTGCATGAGTTAGCATAGGATGCTTGTTAATATTGTCTCTGACATTATTGTCTTGACTGTTTTTCCTAGGTGGCTCACTGACAGGTGATTGATAACTGGTAGGTGATTGACTACATTTCTCATCAGATGCTTGAAATGATTCACCGTGATTTTTATAGCTTTCTTCAAAAACATTCTCTTGGCCTGGCCTTCTTGAAGGCATTGTGTGCTGAGTGTCTGTGCTAGTATCTCTCATATTTCTTTGAGGTGGTACTATCACTTGAATTTCTTCAGGAAATTCAGGTATGATCATTCTAGGCTCAACAACTTTTTCAGTTGCCTTTACTCTTTCAGTACAAAAAGGATATATTGAATTTTACATGTCTAGAGATATATATTCTACCAGATTTGTCTAGACATTTATAACCTTTCTGTTTGGTACAATATCCTAGAAAAGTACATGGAGTTGATCTAAAATCCAATTTATGTGTATTGTAAGATCTTAAACAAGGATAACACACATCCAAACACTTTCAGATGATTATAATCTGGTCTGACTTTGTAAAGAATTTCTTGTGGGCATTTAAATTTTAAAACCTTTGTGGGTAATAAATTTAAAAAATGAACTGCAGTATCAAATGCTTCATGCCAGTATTTCAGAGGCATTGAAGCTTGAGCAAGCAAAGTTAGACCAGTTTCAACAATATGCCTGTGTTTTTTCTCTATTAACCCATTCTGTTCTGAAGTTTATGGACATGTGGTTCTATGATTGATACCTTTTTTCTCAAAAAATGATTTTAATGGTAAAAATTCTCTACCACCATCTGTTTGAAAGGTTTTTACTTTACGAACAATCATATCTCCTACCATGTTTATATACTGAATAACCACACTACATACATCAGATTAAGATTTTAACATGTATATCCATGTAAATTTAGAATATGCATCAATGAAGGAAATATAATATTTGTAGCCATACACAAAACATGTCAATGCTGGACCCCATAAATCAGTAGCACCTAATTCAAGAGGATTAGAATATTCTGTTTGTGTGTCTGGAAATGCAAGTTTATGAGATTTTCCCAATTGACAAGAGGAACAAATATATGAATCAGAAAGAGTATTTGTATTCAAATTCATATCATCCATGATTTGTTTAAAAAATCTAATGCTAGGATATCCTAGCTTACAATGCATAGATCAAACTTTCTACTACACTCAGAATCATTAACAAAAGTCATCATGCATTCTTTGTTATTAGATTTAGGGTTTTTGTGATTTGTAATATCAAATCTATATAACCCTTTATATTCTTTACCCTACAAAATGATTTCTTGAGTTAGTATATCTTTGACACTGCAAGAATTTGGATAGAATTCAAAATAAAATTTGTTATCTTTTGCAAATTGGGAAACACTCATTAAGTTCTTTTTAATAGAAGGAAGTATTAACAAATTTTTTAAAATAAGTTCTTTGGGTCATTTTAGACTTGCATTTCCAGTATGTGTAATATATGCAGTTTTACCATTACCAACTAAAAGATTTTGCATAACTTTGCATTCTTTATTCCCCAAATTGAGATTGCTTAAGTTGTTGGTAACATGGTTAGTAGCTCCTGAATCTGGATACCAGCAGTCATTATTTGCATCATCTGTTGAAGTAGTGTCTGCACTGCTATTTTCTGTTCGACTTTTATTACCCTCTTTTTGCACATTAACCATGTTAATGTTTGAACTATTGCTGGATTGACCAGGATTGACACTTGAATTATATCTGAAATAGCACTAATTTGCAGTATGTCCAAATTTTTCACAAATTTGACATTTGTTTCTTGAGTTATTATTTCTGTCTCTACCTCTACCTCGATTAGATTGACCACCTCCTCTCTGAACATTAGGTTGGTTTCTTTGAACATTTTCTTGAGTTTTACCTCTACCATAGGCAGTGTAATTGAAAGACAAATCTGAATTGACATCCTTTTATGATCAATTCTACTTTCATGAGCCAAAAAGGTTAAATATACATATTGTAAAGTGGGTGTAGGATCCATAGACAAAATTATCGCAGACACAGCCTCGTAATCATCATCTAACCCACTTATTATAGACAACACTTGTTTTGATTCAGGAATCTTCTGCCCTGTAGAGTTCAATTGAGCACAAATGTTCTTTACATTTAACAAATACTCATTCCTACTAGCATCTCCCTTTCTAATACTATGGAGTTGTCTTTTGTAATGCATAATTCGAGTTGAGGATTGAGCAGCAAAATTGCTCTCAATTGTGGACCAGACTTCATTTGCAGTTTTTACACCAATTAACTGGGGTAAAATAGTTGCTCCAATGGAATGACATCATCCATGCACATATAAGACTATCTTGCCTTTGATATGACAAGAATTTTGTATCTTGCACAAGTTTATCTTCATTATCTCGAGTATACTTAGGTGGAACCATTTTTGTTCCATATATGTAATCTTCAAGACCACATCCTCTAACAGCAGTTTATACCTGTAATTTCCATAACAGGTAATTTGATTCATCAAGCTGTATCGAGATCAGCTAACTTTGTGGTTTGATGATTGATTTCATTAAATCTTGGATGGGATCAGGTGGATGATTCTGACTAGTTGAGACTTTACCACTGGAGACATTAGCACTGGCTGAATCATCAGGACCAGCCATGACAGACAACAGAAGCTGGTTGAACCAAAAACAGGTAAGGATTTCTGAATTTAGAAAAGCTTTGAATTGTGAAAATAAAAAAACTCTTTATTTTATGATTGAAGCATTCTTAAAGGCTTGAATGATGAGAGCTTTAAGAGAGAACTTGATAAAAAAAATTCTGACTGGCCTTTCTGGATGGCTCTCTTATCAACTAATCTTGTTTCTTTACTTTCTTGATCAGCTTTCTTGCAAGATTTAGAATTCTTTTACCATAAAAGCTTCAATGGAAGAACTGTTGCAGCTTGTAATAGCACAGGCGAGGCACTGTTCCTTTGTTGTGGCCAACAACTCTCAAATGATAGGGTAAAGCCTTTAATGAGAGGGTTCAAATGATGATATCTAACTGATGGACAATAACCTCTGTTAATCAGAGATTATATTTGCACAGGATCAATCATAAAATGCTGTTAAGCACAAATTCTTGCTCCGATACCAAGTTGAATTCTCAAAAGAATTGGAAAAATGAATTTTTTTATTATTACCGAAAGAGGAAGTACAGAAAAATGAATACTGTATGATTCACGGCATGTACAATGTCTTTTTATACAGAGAAACAAATAAAAGGGGAAATGGGCCAAGCCCATGAGAAAAGAATATAAAAAGCTTTGAACCTATCGGGGAGAGTATGTAATAAAAAGATGTGTCGTGTCCATTGATTTCTAACTTACAGTTTCTATGCAATCCATTATTATTAACCAATCCAACATCAACTTTAATTTTTAACTATTACATCTTTAACTAGTGCGAACCCGTGCTTCGCACACGGTTCGTAGATGAAAATAATTATATAAACATTTGAAGTTGGCAACAAATGATATGCACTTCAAGAAACTCAATGATCATATATTCCAAAGAAAGCCTTATTTATTGTAATCCTGAATAGCCACACATCACAATGGCTAAGATGGTAAATTGGTAATAACTCAAAATTTGCACAATGTTTGTATTTTTAATCGTTTCTCAAACTATTGCTGGAGTGCTTATGATGGAGTTTTATGCATAGGGAAAAACAAAAATCAAATTAGGCATCATGCTCTTAGATTTAATTCAGGCTTCATGTTTAAATAGATCTGGTTATATTTATAGATTACAATGTCCCGAATAAACCTGGACTTCGTAACCTTAGTCCATATAAATCAACGGTATTAGTTTTGCATTTCAAACCGTAGACAACATAAGATGCAAACATAATATAATGTAATTAAATATGTTAAACGGTGTGTGGATATACTTTTGGAGAATAATCCAGCATTGCAAGCCCAACATATAAAAGTAAGCAGACATTAATAAAAAAAAATGCGCAAGTGAATGGATAATCAATAACAGAATGCCTGAGCAGTTCTCTATAATAAAATAGCCTGACTAAAATACTTCTTCATTCAAAGACCTGCTAAAAATTTCTCATTTCCTTTGTAAACTTGTTAAGAAATACATATGCAAAACAAATAATAATACTTCAACAAACCATAGTACATAATCACACATCAAAACGACAATAACAACAATGCATAAATACAATGTAAATTCTTGTTTTTACAAAACATCTGTATTGCATTCATTGTAAATAATAAATAACAAAATGAGAAATAATGCATTTGGTTTAGCCTGGAGCGCATGATATCCCAAGCAGCAATACAATCTTCCTAATTTGGCGTAGGGAGCCATTGAAGCAAACACATTGAATTTAGTTTTCTGAACAGAAGATCACTGGCACTTCTAATTCTTCCTGTTCATTGAAGATATGCAACACATTAGACTATTTACGCTAAGGTTAATGGGTAGAGATTAGTTTATTTGATAGGAGCACAACATACCAGAGAAACAGTCGATATAGTTAATTTTTATATATTGGGCACAACATAGCATCAAAACAGTTGCTAGGTCATTTAAACAATGCCGCAACCAAGAATGTCGTTAGTATAATCGCAGAGTGTAGCACCTATAGTACCAATCTTCAATGGATATTTTTGACTTTAATAACATTTCTTTACTACAATTTTGTAATATACAATTTTTCATTGGGCTAACTAATATGCATTCCATGTGCTACGGAAAATTATTGTATTATATCATTTTACCAAGATTAATCTTTTACAATTTCAAAAAATTCGCAACTCTTTAAGAGAAAACATGTTGGAAACAGTGGTTTGAAGTAATAGGCAGAAATGGTAAAGGTTTAAAGTACAATGAAAATATACTTATTTACAATGTTTCCTTATATTAAGGTGAACCACATGAACAGAACTAATAACAAAAGCCAAATAACTTGTCTTTCACATTTAAATCTATAAAAGAGAGACATAAATAAAAAGAAACCTATATAAATAATGGTTTCTGATATGCCTGTTTACCTCTTTATGAGCTATTAGATACTTTGATAGTTTGGAAATTTGAACATTCAGTAATAGGTTCTGATAATGTATTAAATATCCCATTTACAGGTTTTGCTAGAAAAAAAGTTAACCTGACATAATTGGGGAGAAGATTACAATTATGTACAGTGATGTAAATTATATCCTGGTAAATTGAGAATGTTTTATATATCAAGCACTGGGAGAACCATCCTCATCTCCCAACTTCAATTGATTACTGCAAAATTTAATGTGCAAGCAGAACATACATATTTGTCTATCAGTGCTACAAAATGACTGTAAATAAGAATAACTACCGTTCAAAATTCTAATGAAAATAAATCAACATGATAAAAATAATTATTTGAAATTTTTATGTTTTCAAGTTCAATGCAGAGTCATCCAATTTTTACAAACAACAAAAACAAACGCAAGCTAATGCATAATAGATTTCATCAATATCATAAATCTACAGTTAGGGGGCATATTCAAATGTAAAAGATTTGTGTAATGATGATCCCATATTGTTATTATATTAATGGTAGTAGTCACTATACTATGAGCAGGGCACTTGCCTTTCAATTGCAGTGCTATTCCATAATTTATTCACGTACATGGATTTGTTCACTAATCTTGCAAAATCTCAATTGATGTTGTACATAATTTAAAAAAAAAATCCTAGGTTTTCTAGTTACTAAAATTAGTTTCCCAAATTCACTCATAAAACTAATAACTCAACAAATGGTACAAATACCGCACCAAAGTAGGAGCTCAATAGGTAATCGAATATGCCCAACTCGAAAGGAGGGGCAACATATAATGGAGCTAAAATCTCTAGAATTCTCATTGGCACAAATATTTTGATGCATATGGCAAAAAGATAGTTATCACCTCATCTTGAAACGTATAATGATTGTGCATCCACCAAAATACCATGAACGCATTAAACTGACTTTATTTTGTTTCCCTATTTTAATAATTTTCTATGGAGTTTTGAGGTAATTAATAATTATTGTTTATGTACTCTTCTGTTTGCTCATCATCGC
The DNA here is from genome assembly GCA_030737875.1 of Allium sativum. Lineage (NCBI taxonomy): Eukaryota > Viridiplantae > Streptophyta > Magnoliopsida > Asparagales > Amaryllidaceae > Allium > Allium sativum. The sequence continues at coordinate 1,047,472,699 of CM060916.1, read as the reverse complement.
ATCACCATTCATGCAAAAAAATCATTACGGCCATTGGAAAGAACACATTTTACACTTTAATTTATGATATAACTTTTTAGTTTTGTTTGCACTTTACATTTTGTTAGCATTGATTCATTAATAGATGCGGATCTGCTTGTTTCCATCCAAAGTGTTTATACAATTTTCTGATCATGCCTATGTTAGTGCTTATTTACAAATATGGTGGCACATGCATATACACACAAACACAGATACATGCATGTGAACACATACTGTGATTCTTGTCAGCAAGATGCAAATTGTTATTTAAAGCATTCATGGCACAAATAGTTGTGTCCATGAAAAGCATGTGTGTGGGATACTTGTATATAGAAATAAAGAATTTTGATTTGCAAGCAATACGATCTATACGTCTGATTTGCATGAAATATTAAGTGATGAATTTGTGGTATGAAAAAGGTTCACCAATATTGTGTTGTGTATTGATTTCACCATACACCCGTAAGCAATTTGAAAATATTCAGTATCCATATATCACTCATTTTGTTAATATTCCCAAAATCATAACCCATTAAAAAAAATCTATGTTGACTTATTGTAGTTTGGGAAAAGAGATAGCGAGGAAAAAGAGTTCATTCTTCATTGACATAATAGTTTTCAAATTTAGTTTTGAAGGATATATGCTGCAAACGATTGGGGGAAACTTTTTTGTACAAAGGTAAGAAAAGCACACAAATTTTGGTTAATCACAACATTATTATGAGTCCATATTGATAACGAATGCATACCCAAAAATAAATCGACAGGCCATCTAGAATTTAGACTTTAATTTCCTAATTGTATGCTATATATTCTCCTTATGTCGGTTGAGTTCCTCAGATTTGAGTAAAGAAACATAGTCCAAGGAAATGTGTTTGGGAATTTAAATTAGCATGTCTCAACAACTTTCTCTTGTATTGACTTGAACATAGTAGCTATAATAATTGTGGTTACTTAAAATATAATTCAACTTATTTCACGCAAAGTAAACACATTTTAAATTAACCCAGTTAAAATGGACCTTGCTTTACATGAATTAACTTTTGAAGTGAATATGGGAATGCTTACATTGCCTGTATTTTACTCAAGGAGACCCAAAAAGTTCCAAAAATGATATAGGCCAAAGATGTATTCAAAATAAAAATTCATGATAACAATTGTGCAATAAGAAAGAGCATAATGGATATGGACAGGTCACTGTAGAATAAAACTTAGGCATGAAGACATGTTAAAGTATGTGTTCATAATTAAAAATTAGACAACCAACTTTAATTTGCTTTAGTTTAGTTAAAAGATATTCTGAAATAATAGTTTTACCATTTACTTTAATAATGAGAGTGGATTAAGGTAACACCCAATTTTTGAATTAGCTGCTAAAGATGGTAACTGAATGTACTAATTTTTGATAGTTGAATCATAGATGGAGTGCTGAGTAAACAATATTTAGGAGTTAAAATAGAAACGATTTCTAATTATCAATCTACAAAGGGCATAAAATTCAATTTTTTCCAATTATTCACACATTACATTTAAGGATGTGCTTCAAATGTAACGCTCAAACCAAATAAAGAAAAGATTTCGATTTGAAGATATGAATTTTAATTTATCACAATCATAGGTATAAATTACCTAATATGAACCTTCTTCCCCTGCTAATTAATTCAAATTTTAACTTAGAAGAGCATACAGAGGCATTATTACCCCAATAACTTACCCATGAAATTTGGTTGCTTATATAAATTTATTTGTACATGTATCTTTAGTAAAAGGAAATATAAGCTACCTTACGGACTAACATTGTGTGTATTGTTTTTCATAATGTAAACGCACAACCAATTCGCTAGCAATGAATGATTATTTAATTAGTGGTCCTAATTAGTTGTAACCTTGATTAAATTTGCTAATTCTTTTTTATAATTATATTTATGTCTTCATTTTCATTGATCAAATGCTAATTCCTAAGCATCTGCAATGCAATAGTTGGCACACATATATTTGCAAAGGAAAACATCGCATCCGCTGGTTTTTATATAGAAAATTTGCTTTCTTCATTGCTATTATGTCTTTTTTACTCCATTATTATTGATTACATGAGGTCATAAAGAAGAAAATAGGAAAAATAAAGAATCTATCCAAAAGTGGAGTAGGCATACCATTGATGTTAAAAAAGGTCAACAAATTGTTATTTATATGCAGATAGTTATTAAAATACGTAGATGTCGTTATAATATATACTTGAAAAATAACAGTTGATTTTAGTTATTGTACAGATAAACAAAATTACCTTACAACATGAAAGCTGAAACAGGCTAAAAGTAACAGTAAAAATTATGAGACAACAGCGATAGAGAAAAATTTCGTGCCTTGGTCCTCGAAACCATACATTGATCTGCTTTAGAATATTGCAGTCATATAGAAAATTGATTACATATCAGTAGAAAATCAATTGGTTGATTAGTTATTAAGATATCCCTAAAAGAAAAACAAAGCACATACATTCAGAAGGTTCATTTTAGTAATTAGTAATTGGGAAAATCAAACAAAAATAACATGCATGTATTAATAAAATATATTAATACATGTAGTAAAATTAACATAATTAGTATTTGCAATGTAGCTAATCTTTATTTAGGTTTTCTCATTTAAGTACCAGAAAAAAAATATTGCATTTAATAGTCTTATTTCGTACCAATTTGTTACCACGTGTTCGGTGTTTTATTTATATGCTTCAGAATACATAATCACGTTGACAAAACTGAAAATCAACTATATACTATAGTTGACCGACTGCTAGTTTTAAAATGAGTGACAAACGTTGGTAATCATTTGTTAACTATATTACTTAATACTTGTAAATTTAACGCAAAATCAGAGGCGAGCAATATGTGCATTTGTGTGCATCTGTACTTAAACATGATTCCTAGGCTAGGAGGCATGGATAGGTTGTACCATTATAATAGAATTGCTAGATAATGAGGTGCTTACTGTGGGTACAATCAACCATCAAAATCGAAGCTTAGAATAGATAATGAGGTGTTTACTGTGCTTACTGTGGGTACATGATGGGAAACACGCGTCAAAATTGTTTTCAGTTGAAGATTATCATCTCCAGTCGTCATTTTACTGAAGCTTTCATTAGTGAAAAACATGGGCAACCGATGTAGGTGGTAATTGCCTGTAGGAACACCAAGTAATTTGCAGATTTGCAAAATATTTAAGAGTGTTGCAGCTGCAAGGTTTCATAAGGTAAGAAAGCAGTAGATCATCGACGTCCGTAGACACTAAAGTAAGAATAATTTGAAAACTTTATTGAATTAAGCAAGAAGCAGAAAAATATTTATCTCACGGTATGTAAACCTAGAAATAGTTAAAATTCCCTTTTCGAAATTAAGTGCTTAAAACTAAGCTTTGGTCAGCAAAGAAACTTTAATGTGAAGAAAGGGAATTATGGCAATAATAGGAGAGTCACAAATGTATTTCCCTAAAAACTAAATAATTTTGAGAAAATATCGCATGTCATGACACAACGGTTGAATCAAGAAATCTAGAATGAGTCTTTCGTATGAAGTCCAATGTGAACAAAACTTGAAATTAAGTAAGAAAAATTGATATAGCTGAGATGCCTTAAAATGAAATGTAAATTTTAGTACATAGAAGGAAACGTGACAATCAAAATACTTTTCAGTAGTGCATTTCTATAAACAAAAGCATAATCAATTCATAATACAAAAATGTAGATTGGTGGAAGTGCAAAGAGAAAAGTGAATTTCATATTATCTCTTAAGCATTATTTCTTCAAATTTTTACAAATAAGAATAAATGAATACTGAAACTATGAATGATACTTTAATTTACATTAACTTATTTGGTTAGTATATCCACCTATTAAAAATTCATAAGTCAATACACCAACTTTTATCAAGTCAGTCTATAAACAATAGATTCAGCTGACTAATAACTCATGGATTTATAATATCTTCTCAAACTCACTAAATTTAAGTGTAATTTAATGCTTTGTCTACAGAAATTTGTTTTCATCGGGAATTTTTTGTTAAAATCAAATCTGTCATGGATGGTCTACTATAAACTTCAAATGCTCAACAAATCGCGGTTTTTTCATAAAATAGAATGGATTAGAACGCAACAGGATAACTATGAAGCAAATAAATACATAACTGACGATTAAATGTAGCAAATAATATATTAATAAATTTATGAGAAATTCCAAAATAAAATGAAGGTAATATCTAAAGTAACTAAAACTGCATGACATTGTAATTTTTATATCTCATTTAAGAATAGAAGTGTTAGTGATAAACATGGTTTACCGCCTTAAAATGGCCAGTGATCTCATGTGTATTTAGTGGCAAGGATAACAAAAAAAATGAGCACATGGTAATAAAACTTGTTCCACAATATACAACTCACACATATCATGCTGAATACAGAAAACTTCACAAATTCACAAAACTAAGTTACCCCAACTTCACTTGTATATATATTCAATTGATAAAACGCAGTAATACACGGAATATGGGTATGTGTAGTAAATCATTGGAGCATTATGTCACAGACAACTATAAGCTTTGTACCTTTGTTTGCATAAAAGCGAAAATTATGTAAGCATTCAGTAGCCAACTGTGAAATTATTGGCTAAAAAATTCATATTATGTATATAAATCCATGCTCTGCATAAGATTTATAAACTATCAATAATTTAGTATGCTTGAAATAATATATAATATAAAGTTATTGGATATGGTTGAATCACATATGGATGGCCTCAAGTACAAAGGTTTGTTCAATCGAAGAATACATCCATAATTTCGAATCTAATAGTTCAAACTTAGATGTTACGTTCATCATGCTATAACAAATGCCTCATTGATAGATTATTATTATGGACTCTTCTAGTTCATACAATTGAAATTTAAATGCATAGGATTAGATGTATATAATGTCTATTATTCCACTTTTCTATTAAAGCAGGAATCCAAACTTGAGAGGTTTAACTTTAAAGTAAATAAACATTTCTGTCAAACAATGAAAAGAGAAAGCATGATGAATGGATCCAAATATAGTAAATAATTTCTAGATATCTCTTTGAATATGTCAAATTCAATTGTTTTATAGATCCTTAAACAATTATCAAATCCAATTGTTCTAGAGATAAAGTATGTGCATTGATAATTTAACCGAGGATAGATTTTCTAAAGATAAAAACAGTGTCGTCAAAAACCATATGATACAGCTTGTGCATATGATGAAATGAGTACCTTAAGTTTTCCAACAGAACAATATGATAAAATAAATATTCTTAACCCTGAAAGGTTTTGTATAGTGGATGAGGTTTCTATCAAAAAAATAAACCACTACGACACAAATCCAAATCTTGGCAATGCAATTCCGTTAAATTACATAAAGTATAAACCCTTTTTGCACCACTTTTATATCTTACACGGACAAAGAACTCGTTATCTATAACATTGAAAATACTTAAACAAAAATAAGTCATAATAACTGGAACTATGGCAAAGTTTAGTGCAAGTATTGTTTTTTTTAATAACCGAAGGTACTAAAATCAATTATGTCAAAGAAGTCTTGATATCAGTTAACAAATTAGACATCTTATCATGTTCATCATGTTTTGAATACAACTTTAATATTTAAAAGAAAAACGTAAACTATAATCAAACTGCAGTATCAATCAAAATATTTCTCTAAAGGTTATTAGCCAATGAAAACTTAGAAACGAAAGGGCAACTGAAGTGGGCGAATGCCAGAGTACACAGTGTTAGCAACTCATTTTTTTATAGTATAGTATACATTCAATTCAAATCGAGGTTAAAAATGTTCATACATAAAGAAGTGCTAATCTCGAATTGAATGAACTATACAATGGTCAAATTATTATCTCACGACTTGATACTTCAAATTCATCAAAATTGGAATTGTCACCAACAACAATTCACAAAAGTTTTAAATTGGAACCATGACTTTAAGCTTCAGATTTAGTCATCATCGCACTTCTAAAAGTATTAATATATTTCGTGTGGCCAAAAAACAGAAAACATGTTCAAGCCATCTCAAAAACTGCAAGTCAATTACCACAATGATCATCAATATACAAACATTGATATTGTGGAGACTAAAAATCCTAAACATTTAATATGACTTGTGTAGTGTAGAAATTTCAATCAAAGTGAACATTCCTCGATTGGAAGGAAAATTTTCACAATTCAACCATAGATTTGTACACATCCGTGAACCCCTATTTATTCAGTATAAGGATCAGGTATTGTGAAGCCACCGCAAGAATCTTTCAGGTTTATGAAGCTTGGTGGTTACCAAAATTCTAAATATTTGTTGACCTTATGCCATCCAAGTACAAACAAAAAGTGCAGTAGACAGTAACTAAAAAAAGAAACTGAGTGGACAGATGATCAACGTTGAAGGAAGAAAACCATGTAAATGAGAATTTGCAAAGCTTACCCAAATATTAGGCATTGGGTTGTGAATCATCATGGTAATCAGACGATTTGACATCACCAATCATTACCAAGATGACCTATTGCTTATTTTTTCCATTAATCATAGAGGTTACCCAAAAAAATGCCGGGCTGCGAAGAGGAACATAATTAAGTTAGCTAATGTGGGGTAAATAGAAGATAGCAAAATCAGACCTTTCAGTATGGCATCAGTAGAAGATAGAAAAATCATTGAAGCGAAGACAACAGTTGCTCGTAGCTGCAGAAAAATATGGAAATACGATTTCTTCAATAATCATAGAAGGTACCCAGGAAAATGCGGGGCAGCGAAGAGGAACAAAATTAAGTTAGCTAATGTGGGTAAAATAGAAGATAGCAAAATCATACCTTTCATTAAGATAGAAAAATCATGGAAGCGAAGACATCGGTTGCTCATAGGTGGAGTAAAACATGGAGATGCTATACGTAGTGGAGAGATTTGGAGTTAATCGGAGCGCATCAGGCAGAGGTTGAAAGAAAGGCAAAAGCGCAGCTTGCCGATGGTGAAGGGAAGACGGATGGAGAACAGATTTGGTGGCTGGGCAACGCACCATTTTCTTTTACGATGCAGTTGAGAAAAAAAGGAGTGACGGCTAGGGCGTAGGTTACGAAAGGGAAAACAGGAGTAAGGGTTGCCGTTGGATCAAATTATTGTACACGTGGCAGCTGTGTGAATTTTTGAAAGATCTGAAACCGAACAGTCTTTAGGAAAAAATTGTGCTTTCATATAATATAATAGATTTGACATCACCAATCATTACCAAGATGACCTATTGCTTATTTTTTCCATTAATCATAGAGGGTACCCAAAAAAATGCCGGGCTGCGAAGAGGAACATAATTAAGTTAGCTAATGTGGGGTAAATAGAAGATAGCAAAATCAGACCTTTCAGTATGGCATCAGTAGAAGATAGAAAAATCATTGAAGCGAAGACAACGGTTGCTCGTAGCTGCAGAAAAATATGGAAATACGATTTCTTCAATAATCATAGAAGGTACCCAGGAAAATGCGGGGCAGCGAAGAGGAACAAAATTAAGTTAGCTAATGTGGGTAAAATAGAAGATAGCAAAATCATACCTTTCATTAAGATAGAAAAATCATGGAAGCGAAGACATCGGTTGCTCATAGGTGGAGTAAAACATGGAGATGCGATACGTAGTGGAGAGATTTGGAGTTAATCGGAGCGCATCAGGCAGAGGTTGAAAGAAAGGCAAAATCGCAGCTTGCCGATGGTGAAGGGAAGACGGATGGAGAACAGATTTGGTGGCTGGGCAACGCACCATTTTCTTTTACGATGCAGTTGAGAAAAAAAGGAGTGACGGCTAGGGCGTAGGTTACGAAAGGGAAAACAGGAGTAAGGGTTGCCGTTGGATCAAATTATTGTACACGTGGCAGCTGTGTGAATTTTTGAAAGATCTGAAACCGAACAGTCTTTAGGAAAAAATTGTGCTTTCATATAATATAATAGATAGATTAGGGTGTTGAGCAACTTTAGCTTTATAGCCTTTTACTGACATCATGTTAGTTTTTGTACGTTGATTTAATAAAATATAATTTGAAGTATGTATATATTTTTAGTTACTCCAGAATTATTAATTTATGTTATAACTATTAACATTATATATGAACATGGTTAGTTTATAGCGATTTACTGATGAATTAAACTTAGATGGATACACCAAGAATTAAATGTATGTGACTATCTTTTTTTCTGAAAAACAAAATGTGTTATCTTCTGAAAAGAAGAGAGCACACATATATATATATATATAGCCAAAAACGACAAAATCCAATTACATAATACCAGACTCTACTATATAAAAATAGAGGAGGTAGATAGATGAGCTCCGGATAAATCACCGCCCATCATACTTCAATATCAAATTCCGGCAAGGCCATCGCCCGATATTAAAGTGTATCTACTCCAATACAAACAAAACACATCAAAATGGCCAAAGGGAAACAAAAACAACCAAATAGAACACTCCAAGTCTAACTATAAAAAATAACCCCTACAACAACTGCTACCAATCCATCCAGCTATACGCTAAGTACTTCCTCTTAATCAACAACCTGAATCTGCGAAAAGCTCAACAAATTATTTGTAATTTGTCACACACACATATATATGGATATATATATGTATTTATATATATATATATTATATAAGCATATATATATATATTCTTTCATATGTATATACCATACATATATGTGTAGAAGAAAAAATACAAGGAAAAAAACTGATAAAGGAAATTAACAACCAATGCGATATCTATTACGAAAAAAACTACTAATTCTAATAAATAGATTCAAATTTAATCTAACCTTAATCAATAAACTCTCAAAGCCCAATTTCCCGAAAAGCTTGTAATGTGAATTAGACATCCAATCCAAACAAAAATAAATTTTTTTAATAAATAAATTATTCGTAGAAACAGAATTAGAATGAAAAAATCTCTGGTTTCTCTCAAACCAAATAAACCAACTTATGATAGTGACTAAAGAATCTAATATGTATCTTTTACTAACATTATAAACAAATCTATAAGAATCCCAATAATCAACACAACTATTGAAAGAATTAGGACAATCAAAAACAAATATCCTTAAAACCATATTAAATATAAAATTTGTGATATTGCATGAGAAAAATAAATGATCAACATCCTCATTCAAAAGATTACAAAAATAACACTTAACATCAAAAATGATATTCTTCCTCTTTTGAAGCTCAACCGTATTAAGTTTCTTATGATTGATTAACCACATTAGAAATTTAGCTTTAGGAGAAGAATTAGACTTCCAAATAAACTTAAACGGCAGAAATTAGATTCCCGAAAAATTTATAAAGTTATACATTGTAACATCCCAAAATTTTGTGATAAATTTTATTATTTAATTTAATATGTTTTTGATATTATATGGATTTTAAATAATATTTAATGATTTAAATTGTGAAATTCTATGTTGAAAACATAATTGAATTGTTTAAAATAATGAAATTCAACCTATTATTGCGATAATAACTTGCATTGATCGCAAATAAATTTAGGATTTATTTATTTCGATAAAGGTTGAAAGTGGGAACTAATATTAATGTATTTAATGAAATTGATTGGTGTGATTAATAGTTGAAATAGAACTTGAATTATAAAAAATGAAAAATTGAATTAACAATTAACGATAGTTGATTTATAAGTTATATTAATTTATTTGTATTGATTTGAATAGAGTTTATAAATCTTCGAATTTAATTTAAAAGGTGAATAAACGGAAATTAAAATGCGTATAGATTTTTGTAATAATTAACTTTGAATTTTATATGTGAATTCATTTTAAACTATGGTAACTTTTTGAGTAATCAAAACGATAAAATTTGCTACTTATGAAAGTTGAATAAAAAGGAATGTTAATTAATTTAATAGAATTAATTTTCAATAGAAATTGGTAAATAATAATTGAATTTAAGGTTTTAATGTATGTAAATTGATGGAATTAAATAATGGTTATAAATGGAATGAACATTTAGTTTGGATTCAATTACAATAATAGCAAAGAAGAATTCGTTGATCAAAATTACTCTTACTATTTGTTGTAGATATAATAATCACTATCAACGTAACTTGAATTCCATTAATCAGGGATGGAAATCATATGTGTCAAACTGATTGGTTAAAAGCGTAATTTTCAAAATAACGGTTACTGAACATTCAAATTTCGAAGCTTAAGATAAAGTATTTAAGGTTCCATTTGGATATAAATAAAATTAATGAACTTTAAAAATAAAATAAAAAATGAATATATAGAAATTGAAATAAATAGTATATGCATGTGTGAATAAATGCTACTTATGTCCATATGACATTTTATGGTTTTATCGAATCATAGTATAAGCATTCATTAGAAATTTAATTTTATCCAATGGTTTCGGTGTTAATGAAATGGCATATTTTAGGTAAAATGTAATTAATGATGGACAAAGGAAATATTGCAAATCCAAAATATGGAAAGAATTAAATTTAGAAATTAATCATCTTATGTTTATTGATTTCTTATATTTCATTATTTTCTAATATGACAACAAATGAAACAAATAGCCGCACCCTGTATTTCTTTCAGAAAATGTCAATGGTCGCTCCTCTTATATATCCTATGAGAAAACATTAGATCTCCTAAAATACTGCACACAAAAAAATTCTTGTTTTATTCTAGCGTACTTGTATCTTAATTATCTTCGATCTCATACCTAAATTTAGAGGTGTGATGGAATTTGAGTGGTGTCGACAACTGCTAAAGTGAAGGATAAGAAGCTAGGATTGAGATTCTTGATTTATATAGGGATCGATGCATGAGTTGAACATCGTATTCGAGTTTGTGACATGGAATAGCATCTTGTGTGCGAATTTGGGTGGATTTCACGACAAAAATTGTCGCAACCTACATGGTGCATGCGTGAGGAAGCTGGTGGATGCAATTTTATGGGTGGAGCGAGCTTGAAGTTATTGTGATGGAGAGGAAGTGTGCGCGAAGAAAAATTTGTTGGATCTATCCATTCGAGTTTTCGTTGAGAAACAAGAAAGAGATTGAGGAGAGAAGTTATGTATATTGGTGGGTTTAATTTTTCTTGTGAGTGTATTGTACAGGAGTAGATGGGTGAAGGGGGAAGAAGGTGCTGACATGGCAAGCTTCTCATATTTTAGTCCATTTTTCGTTTATTTTATTTTATTTTATTTAAAACTCTAATCGCTAGAACTTATATAACTTTTGCATACGACTTCAGAATGACACGCGGTTTGTTGCATTTGAATCGTATCAACGAGCTCTTCGAGATGGCCTTGGTTTGGATTGATTCTAAGACTGAAAATTTTTGGGCTAAAAATTGGATTTCAATCGCATATAGAACCAAGGTGAGTGATTTAACCCACTCACGCTTAACTAAAATATTTTAATATTAGTTAAAATAATATTATGTCATGATATGATTGTTTGGATTGATGTTTGACAGTTTAATTTTGCATATTATGTTTATTTGCATTGATAGTGTAGTTAATTTTGAATGTTAAATTTATGTTTTCAGTTAAGTTAAAAATTTGACATTTAATTACTGTTTAAAACCGACACCTGATAATTTGTACATTTATGTGATATTGACCTATTTGTATGTATTGATGTGACGAATGGCTTGAATTTGATATGTTGACATATTGGTGTTAATTATGTAAATTTGCCTGTTATTCATATTTATTTGTATATGACCGTTGTTGTGCCGATTAATCCCAATCATTACCCTAGATGTTACGGGCATCGAATTAAACCGGGGTTAATCATTAAAATGAATTAAGAACGTAGGTTGAAATGATAAATACCTATGACCCTAATTTGGATTGAAATGATATATATCCTTTCCCAAACACTAAAATTAAAAATTTAAGTGTTACTTGGCCATAGGATAGAAAAATATATACGGACACCGGTTGGTTAAATAAAATTTGTTTTAACCATGAATTTTGAAATATTGTTTTAAAGACCATATAAGCGATGTTTTATAATTTATTTCCTTTGAACTTGAACCTCGAATTTTGAAATATATATATAAGAAAAGGAAATAAATTTGTATTGTAACTGAAGCTAAATAAATAGTGAAATATAATATAAATCGAATTTATTGAAATTGAATAGTTTCACCCACCTTTGAATTTTATTATGAATCAACATTGATTTGAATTACATATGAATTGTGAACTCGATATTTGACATAAATTGAGATCATTGAAAATGAGAATCTAATTTGGAACGTAACTATTTGAATTAACTTGATCAAAGTGAAATGAATGTAAATTGGAAGTTTAATCAATGGAATTATAAAAATTTGAGTTGATTGAATTGAAGATTGAAATATGACTTCAAGTTTAATTGAAAATGTTAGAGAACGATTCTAATTCCAATTATAGTATTTCAAAACAATTCTTTATAAACTATTTTAATAATAATTATATTTTCTGTAAAAACTATTTTACTTTATTACTATTTTATTTTATAATTATTTTAAATAAATCATTTTATAATTAACTATTTATTTTATAAATTATTCTAATATTTTAACTATAGATTTTACTAAATTTGATAATTCTATTTTAATTACAAACTATTTATTTTTAAACTATTTCAAATTATATATCTAAACTATTTCATATATATTTTTACTATCTTAATATTCAAATTATTTTAAAAGTTGGAATTGTCCAAGATTTAAGTTTGGTTTTTAAAGGAGATTTCATTATGAAACATTATATTTTGACTATTGAAATGATTTTAGAAAATATGATATTTTCGATATGAAGTACGAACCCCCTTTGAAATGTAAAAGAACTGACCGGTGTGAAAAATGTAAACGTTTGGTTGTTAAAGAGACTGGGATCGGATATTGTCATACTCTCTGCCAATACCGAAAACCACTTTAACAACTGTGTACGCGGTGGAGTTCCAGAAATGGTGTTGGATGGATTTGGAGGCGATTACTGGATTTGAAGAAAGAGAACGATGATGGATAACCTTGACCTTTGGGTCATAATTAAAATGACTAAAACAGGAGCCATACCCAGGTTAATTGAGTTAGCTACTCTGAGCAGGCATACTTCTTCGATACCATATATATACTTTGTGATTGATTGGCGCCTTTGATTTGATTTTGGGGTATGTTTGGGGTGGGCGGTAGTTGCGGCTATGCGTTACCACCGGCCTAGGTCAGCAATCCGGTAGAACGACTACTGATGGGTATTGCCTCGATGCCTTGTCATATTTATCCTGATCGAGTCCCCTACGATTTTGATTTAACGTTGTCGTATCACGGCGCATCTCTATCCGCCGACGTACCGGTGTGTTATATGAAAACTATACGGCAACGGTATAAACGGTGTAAGGGTAATAATGGTAATCCCGCTTACATTATTTTATTATGTTATATTTAACCATAGACATTATTATAATAGCGTATTATATTATATAGTATTAGTTTGACGGATCCTTAGGAGATGGAAATTCCCGTAACATCTCTTAAGTTATTGCATTCATATTATTACATGAAATTTGATTTAACTAATATGAGAATGATTTAGTTCTGATCCGAGTGTTTGTTGTGTTTCTTTTTATGCAATACGCTCGGGTCAGACCGAGTTGCAGTTAGCGAAGATTTCTTACTTTGAAAATTCAAGATGAAGATGGAATTCAACAGACTGTAACAACCCGGAAAATCTGGGCCAGTTTGAAAATTTTATTTTGGCAATTTTAGCGAATTTTGATTATTTAAAATAGATTATTTTAAATAATATCGACGTGAAATCTATTTTGAATATAATTCGAACGTTTATATTATACACGTCGTCGTTAGAATATAAATAATTATATATAATTATAAATAGAATTGAAAATGGCGCGGTAGTTCGATAATTCGATTTCAAACTTCAATTGAATGTACCGGGTGCAAAATAATCCGGATTTTAGTGAAACCAAAAATAATGGAATCTAATAGTGAATATCTTTCCAACGAATCCGAAAAATTAAGATTTCATATCGGGAATCAAAAGATATGTCCAGTTGAAAATTCTGAATAGTCGCTATGGAATTCAGGCCCTTAAAAATGGACATTTTGCAAACGACCTCGGATTTCGACGAAACCAGTTTTGTTGGGTCCGGGATGTGAAGTTATTGCTAGGTTTCAAATTTCATAATTTTTCGAATCAATATGTGAGCGTGGCAAAAGAAAACGCGTTTGACCAGTTTCAGTTGATTTTAATCGACTTGAAATTGGCCATTTTTCTAACGGTCTCTGAATTCGACGAAACTAGTTTTGTTAGGACCGTATCGTCAATACGAAGCTAGAAAATATTTTTTTTGGAATTTTTTAGTTAGTATGTGACCCCGGTAATTAGAAATGTGCGTTTAAAATAATATAGTGATTTAAATGTAAATTCAAAGGAAACATATCGAGACGATCGAATTGGCCTGCGATACATATCCCATTGTGTTCGGAATGGGGGTAAAACGCTATGGGCGGCAGGCGGTGGACCTCGTTTAGTGGTCATATGTGAAAGTCAACTCTTTAATAAATAAATAATAAATAAAAAAAAAAAAAAAAAAAAAAATATAATATCCCTTCCCTTAAAACCTAGGCCCCCCCCCGTTCGTTTATCTCAGAAGGAAAAAAAAAACAAAAAAGAAAAAGAAAACAAAAATCGCGATAACCCCCCCCGTCGCTCCAGCCACCACCGCGCCCAGCGCCCACCGCCGCCACCACTTGCGAGGCTCCGCCCTTCCCCCCTCTGCCTCCCTCTCTCTCCTCCGCCTCGCAGGAACCACGAATCCCCTCGACGAAGCCGATGGCCCCCCTCCGATCAGATGCCCTCTCGCCTCCGACCAGCATGGGTCCGCCGCCACCACCTGAGGACGCAGCCCACCCCCTCCTCTAATTACAGTAAGATCTTGATTTTGTTTATATATATAAAAAAAAAAAAAAAAAAAAAAAGAACTGATTTCTGTTTTTATTAAGATTTAAAAACTGTTTTTATTAAGATTTAAAAACTGTTTTTATTAAGTTTTGAAAACTGATTTTATTAAAATTTAAAAACTGATTTTATAAAAAGGAATAAAAACTGATTTTATAAAAAAAACTGAATTTGAAAAATGATTTTTAAAGTATTTAAAAACTGAATGTTATTTTGATTTAAAACTTATTTTTAAAAAAGTATAAACTGATTTATTTTTTTTAAAGTATAAACTGATTTATTTTTTTAAAGTATAAACTGATTTATTTTTTTTAAAGTATAAACTGATTTATTTTTTTAAAGTATAAACTGATTTATTTTTGAAAGAGAAAAACTGATTTTATTTTGAACTTTAAAATAGGAAAAAGATTAATCTTTTAGTAGAAAAAGATTTGAAAGCAAAAGTAGAAATCATATTTTTTTATATGTTGAAAGCGAACGTGAAAACATGATTTTTGTCATATTAAAGAAGTGATTTTTATTATATAAACATCATGACAAAAATGAGATTTTTATTCATTTGAATAGCGATATAAAAATTCGATTTTTATATATTGAACTTTGAAATAAAAATATGATTTTTATATATTGAACTTTGAAATAAAAATTCGATTTTTATATATTGAACTTCGATATAAAAATTCGATTTTTATATATTGAACTTTGAACTAAAAATTCGATTTTTATATATTGAATAGCGAACTAAAAATTTGATTTTTATATATTGAATAACGAAGTAAAAATTCGATTTTTATATATGTAGTAGCTACGGACGACGAAGCTGGCGAAGATGCGAAAACAATGAAGACTTCTGCAAAAGAAGAGTCGAGATGGTTGGATAGCTAAATGTGAGAATTTCTCACCTTTCAATTTATATTTCTAGTTATATATATATACTAGGATGCAGACGGTGCTTAGTAGCACCCGACACAATCGTCCACAGACCATGGACTTGTTTGTTTGACTGTTTGGTGATTGATTGCGATATTGGTTTGAATGTGGTTTGTGGTGTGAAAAATCGAATCGATAAATTGGTTAGGATTAGACGTGCGCCGTTATAAGGCGAAGGGGTAAGGCTAGGTTAGATCCTTACTCCAAAGTTTGTGGTTTGCATAACGAATGGATTTGATTGATGTGTGAATGGCGTGGGCCTTCACTAGACCGGGGATAAGGCTAGGCCTTGTCCCGTTTCTAGTATCGTGCCGTTATGCCGCCGAAATTTTCTAAAATAAGTTAGAAAAATAAAAATAGCATTTTATTTAACGAATGAACTGAATAGAAATTCATATGTTAAAATAAAATGTGTTATCGTTAAAAATATAATTTTTAACGTGAATGTGAATAAATAAATATTCATTTACAAACCAGACGGTTTGTTTATGTACACCTATTTGAATGACGTTGATTGGGTCGATAAATTTTACACATCGCCTAACTGCACAAATAAAATATGTGTTTGATTGTTTGAAACCCCACACGGGTGTTAGGATGAAATTTGAAGTTCACTCATCCTGATTGATTAAATCTGTCGATCGATTGATTGACAAGCTGCTATAAGCGTTAAATGTCTATATTTGATGCTTATACAGTGTAGTGCACTTTGGTTGATGGTTGATTATTCATCGTTGTTGATATATCCATGTGTTGTAGAAAATCCATATAATTAACATTATATGGTAATTGATTGGGCCTCATTCCAGTTTCGAAGAAAAAAAAGAAATATTTGAAATAGAAATATTTGAAATAGAAATATTTGAAATAGAAATATTTGAAATAGAATATTTGAAAATAGAAATATGTGAAGCCGTGAGGATTAGATTGACGCCATTTTGACGTGAACGATATTTATATCGATTTTATTCATTTTAAAATGAATATTGAAAAGTGATTTCGAAATCAAATATTTTGAAATAAATTGAATTGAAAACGAATTCAAATTGAATTGAAAACGACTTCGAAATGAATTGAATTGAAAACGAATTCGAAATGAATTGAATTGAAAACGAATTCGAAATGAATTGAATTGAAAACGAATTCGAAATGAATTGAATTGAAAACAAATTCGAAATGAATTGAATTGAAAACGAATTCGAAAGGAATTGAATTGAAAGCGATTTCGAAATGAATTGAATTGAGAACGATTTCGAAATGAATTGAACTGAAAACGAATTCGAATTGAATTGAAAGCGAAGTGAAATAAATTCAAATTGAATTGAAATTTGAATTGAATAGAAATGGATTTTAAAACGAATTTATAAAGAAGAATTCAATTTTGATTTGAATTGAAATGGAAGTTGAAAATGTTTTTGAAACGAATTCAAAACTATTTATATAATTCGTTTTAAATAGAAATCGACGATATATATATTATATATATATTATATATAATATAATGGCCTGAATAGAACGCGCCACGCCGCGGCAGTTCGCGAATTTCGACCATTTATTTCAAACGGGCATTACGGGAGATCCGACCGTCGGATTCTCCTAAAACCGGAACCGTTGGGTTCGTATCGAAAAGAGCTTTCTAATGAATGTTAGAAATTTGAAATCTAACGGTTGGATTTGGAGATATGTCCAAATCAAATTCAAAAAAGGTCGCTGTAAGTGCAGTTCGATGGCCATTGATGGAAATCGACTGTACGGGCCTTGATAAAATTATTAAAAATAGCAATAATTTGTGTAAAATCATAAGAAATGATTTAGAAAGAATTGGGATGAAAAACTCCATACTTGAAAAGATAAAAATAAATTTTTATCGAAATGAACTAGTTTTGAACTAGAATTATAATCCTATTTATTTTTAAATAAATAAATTGAATTCGAAAAGGGTTTTAAAAATAACCAAAATTTCCAATGATTGCATTGGAGTGGATTTGAATCGAAATTGTCTTCGGAATATTTCGATGTTGGAATTCGTGATTATACAGGTGTTGTTATGGAAATTTGAAAGATATATATTGATATCGTTATTTCCAATACGACATTTGTTAGTCGTAGAATTCGATATTGAATATAAGCCGATATATTTTCTATTCAGAGCCTTGTATTGAATATCGAATGTGATTTGGGTTTGTCGTGAATGGTGTCTTCACTAACACTATTCTTGAACCCAGTTGAGAAAAGATTAAATCTTTTTATTTAGATTTAATGAAGTGTACCAATTAAATAATATTTAATTGGAATTGAATAGATATTGATTTTTGGGCTTATCGTGAACAGTGTTTTAAATAACACTTGTTCTTTAACCCGATAATTAATGAATGTGATTTTGGGTTTATCGTGAACCGTGTTTTAAATGACACTGATTCTTTAACCCAGTTAACGATTAAAACTGAGTGGAGTTTTAATGAATCTTTAATTAGATTGAAAAGATCGAAAATGGAGTATCACCAGTTTTGCTCCAGGCGATAGTTAAATCTTTAATTAGATTTGAACGTGAAATTTAGAAACTAACTGTCGGTTAGCCAAGCAGAATGGTTTTCTGGATATTGATCTGATGTTGGTTTCGGCCTTCGGGGTTAATATTTGGGGAATTATTCTCTTGATTAATTTATGGTTAGTGACTAATGAATTGGAATGAGGCGTATGTTGTGTTTGTGTAACACTTATTTAAAATATACGCGAGTTATTCGGAAAGACCGGGTTTATCCCATTCTGAATAACTGATACGACGATAAGTCGAAGATGAAGACGATGGTAGAAGACCGGAGGTCTTCACGTCGTTTGGGTGATAACTGATGATCTTGATTGGGCTGTACACCCAAGAAGATGGAAACAGTTAGTGATCGTCCAGACGTACTTGGAGATCGATGGATATGCGGGGTACTAGGTGCCTCCGGTTTCGTTCAGACCCAGAACGGACTTGTAAATGGACTGTGTGTCTGACATCGGATTTCATTCTGTGTGACTGATATCGGTTGCATAGGATGGTTTGCCTGTGTGGCATGCTAAGATGCAAATGATCAAGGCTTCTGTTGAAAAGCAAAGTCTTGTGGTGATGATCAAAGCACGGCCTTTGTGGCGTAGCTTTGTGTAACGTTTACCTCGCGTGTTTCACACCAGGTATGAACCAAAAACGGGAGACGGACCTCAGGGAGGACTTGCGTTTCTTTCTAGCTAGAAGTGGCGTCAGTGGTTTTACACGCCCTGACGAGTTTGACTTATGTGGTTGTTGCTGTTGCGAGGCGCCTCGGTTATATCGGTTTCGGCCGAATGCATTCTGGTCGGCTGACGGACCAGACTTACACCCCATAGGGTGGGGAGACGTATTGTTCAGGCATAATAATCCACTCCGTGTGGACCGGCCCTGACGATCCAAGGGGCAGTTGCGGCTGTTCCTGAGGGGCGGGCTAGAGCGTCACGAATCGGTTGAGGACTATCTTTTGCCTCGGTTCATAGACGGAAATCCAATTTCCAAATACGTGACATTTGCGGTTTTATTTGTAAACCTATATATGGCGACATGATATATGGTACCCATGCCGCCTATGATTGATACTTATGATTTGAAGTGTTTTATACACTATACACTTATAATAGTATCAAATGATTTGTTTTAAAACGTATCAAGCATTCTTTGGCTGTTATAAGGGAAAACCCTATCCTCGACTGCGTTGCATTGTGTGATGGGACCTGGGTCTTATAACAGCTTCATCTTTCTTTATTTAGCATTGCGCTGTTTGTTTTATGCACTGGTATTCTTGGGAGGAAACCCGTTCCGTGTTATACGGCGTGGTCCCTTGATTTACCTAATGATTTAAAATAAAGATTAACTGTTTTAGTTCTCACACCAGTCCCATGACTGACCTGGAGTTTATTGTTTTAACCTAAACTCTGGGTGCCCTTATTTTGACACGGGCAGCTAGTAGTTTTGGTTTTGCAGATTTATATTCACAGGATCCTGGTTTACAGCTGGAACGATATCCGGAAAGCTTTGTATCCGTATATCTCTTCTAGTTGTGTATTCTATTATTTTCCGCTGCTATGTATTTAAATGTAATTTAAATCTCTGATATTTCTGTGTAATATTCGTTTATACTCTGTATATTCTTGTAATCTGATGCATTGTTGTAATATACAGTGAAACGTTCTTTTATATGTGTTCTGCTGTGGTTTGTTCTCGAACTATCCGACGCTTTCCTTTACGGGGAGGTTGCGGGTCTTCACACGTGGTATCAGAGCTTTGGTTTACCAAGCTCAGAGAACAAGACACATTAGAACCATACGAAAGAATTCATCAGATATTGGATTAGTAATATCCAATTAGAATGACTCGTTAGAGATAGGATCAGTAGTATCCTAGAACGAGTGTGAAGAGTATATTTTTGAAAATGAAAACAAATTTTTGTTTTGAAAATTTAAATCAATTATTCGTATTTGATTATCTATTTATATTGATGTGGACAATCCAGTATATATAGATTTTGCATATACGTCTGATCCGCGTGTATTCGAAATTTTAATATACTGGATAGATATGGAATCACATTCTAGTCGCCCGAAGATGATTCTGATGATAGTTCGAACATCATCAGAATTGGTATTCGTGTTTCGAAGGTGTGATTTTCTATATATTTCCATTAGGCTGGTGTGAGAACCAAAACTTATATATAGCTAGAATTCATTGTTGTGATTTGGCATCAAAACATGATTTTTTGTATATGTATCAAAATTATGAATTTAAAACGTTAATCCACTAATTGATTGATGTTTGTGTTGTTTGTTTATTTGTTTGCCAATTTTGAACCATTATGCTTAATCGAATCAAATATTGAATTGTATTGAAAATTGGTCGCATCTGCTTGCATATACATATATATCATTGAACAGGTCATAGCAAGGAGGCTAGAGCAGAGAATAAAATTTGTTTGCCCGACAAATAGGTACATGTTTACTACATAATTTCCTGTTTTGTTTGGGTGATGATGATTTTGTGAGCCTATTGGCTAGCCGCTTGGCTTTTTCTTTTTCTTTTTGAGATCTGAAGGACCGGGAACGCTATTTGCAATTTCCCGATGCTCCCGGTGCAGGGGAGGTTATGGCGAAATTTTTCAAAAATTTAGGGTGTTAGCCAAATTTTTGAAATTTTGAAAATTCTCAGAAACCAAAGGGTTGGAGAATGAAAGCCAGATCGAACATAGAGCTGAATAATCAAATCACTTTCGACTTTGTTCCTTTTCGGGGACGAAAAGTTTTAAGTGGGGGAGATTGTAACAACCCGGAAAATCTGGGCCAGTTTGAAAATTTTATTTTGGCAATTTTAGCGAATTTTGATTATTTAAAATAGATTATTTTAAATAATATCGACGTGAAATCTATTTTGAATATAATTCGAACGTTTATATTATACACGTCGTCGTTAGAATATAAATAATTATATATAATTATAAATAGAATTGAAAATGGCGCGGTAGTTCGATAATTCGATTTCAAACTTCAATTGAATGTACCGGGTGCAAAATAATCCGGATTTTAGTGAAACCAAAAATAATGGAATCTAATAGTGAATATCTTTCCAACGAATCCGAAAAATTAAGATTTCATATCGGGAATCAAAAGATATGTCCAGTTGAAAATTCTGAATAGTCGCTATGGAATTCAGGCCCTTAAAAATGGACATTTTGCAAACGACCTCGGATTTCGACGAAACCAGTTTTGTTGGGTCCGGGATGTGAAGTTATTGCTAGGTTTCAAATTTCATAATTTTTCGAATCAATATGTGAGCGTGGCAAAAGAAAACGCGTTTGACCAGTTTCAGTTGATTTTAATCGACTTGAAATTGGCCATTTTTCTAACGGTCTCTGAATTCGACGAAACTAGTTTTGTTAGGACCGTATCGTCAATACGAAGCTAGAAAATATTTTTTTTGGAATTTTTTAGTTAGTATGTGACCCCGGTAATTAGAAATGTGCGTTTAAAATAATATAGTGATTTAAATGTAAATTCAAAGGAAACATATCGAGACGATCGAATTGGCCTGCGATACATATCCCATTGTGTTCGGAATGGGGGTAAAACGCTATGGGCGGCAGGCGGTGGACCTCGTTTAGTGGTCATATGTGAAAGTCAACTCTTTAATAAATAAATAATAAATAAAAAAAAAAAAAAAAAAAAAAATATAATATCCCTTCCCTTAAAACCTAGGCCCCCCCCCGTTCGTTTATCTCAGAAGGAAAAAAAAAACAAAAAAGAAAAAGAAAACAAAAATCGCGATAACCCCCCCCGTCGCTCCAGCCACCACCGCGCCCAGCGCCCACCGCCGCCACCACTTGCGAGGCTCCGCCCTTCCCCCCTCTGCCTCCCTCTCTCTCCTCCGCCTCGCAGGAACCACGAATCCCCTCGACGAAGCCGATGGCCCCCCTCCGATCAGATGCCCTCTCGCCTCCGACCAGCATGGGTCCGCCGCCACCACCTGAGGACGCAGCCCACCCCCTCCTCTAATTACAGTAAGATCTTGATTTTGTTTATATATATAAAAAAAAAAAAAAAAAAAAAAAAGAACTGATTTCTGTTTTTATTAAGATTTAAAAACTGTTTTTATTAAGATTTAAAAACTGTTTTTATTAAGTTTTGAAAACTGATTTTATTAAAATTTAAAAACTGATTTTATAAAAAGGAATAAAAACTGATTTTATAAAAAAAACTGAATTTGAAAAATGATTTTTAAAGTATTTAAAAACTGAATGTTATTTTGATTTAAAACTTATTTTTAAAAAAGTATAAACTGATTTATTTTTTTAAAGTATAAACTGATTTATTTTTTTAAAGTATAAACTGATTTATTTTTTTTAAAGTATAAACTGATTTATTTTTTTAAAGTATAAACTGATTTATTTTTGAAAGAGAAAAACTGATTTTATTTTGAACTTTAAAATAGGAAAAAGATTAATCTTTTAGTAGAAAAAGATTTGAAAGCAAAAGTAGAAATCATATTTTTTTATATGTTGAAAGCGAACGTGAAAACATGATTTTTGTCATATTAAAGAAGTGATTTTTATTATATAAACATCATGACAAAAATGAGATTTTTATTCATTTGAATAGCGATATAAAAATTCGATTTTTATATATTGAACTTTGAAATAAAAATATGATTTTTATATATTGAACTTTGAAATAAAAATTCGATTTTTATATATTGAACTTCGATATAAAAATTCGATTTTTATATATTGAACTTTGAACTAAAAATTCGATTTTTATATATTGAATAGCGAACTAAAAATTTGATTTTTATATATTGAATAACGAAGTAAAAATTCGATTTTTATATATGTAGTAGCTACGGACGACGAAGCTGGCGAAGATGCGAAAACAATGAAGACTTCTGCAAAAGAAGAGTCGAGATGGTTGGATAGCTAAATGTGAGAATTTCTCACCTTTCAATTTATATTTCTAGTTATATATATATACTAGGATGCAGACGGTGCTTAGTAGCACCCGACACAATCGTCCACAGACCATGGACTTGTTTGTTTGACTGTTTGGTGATTGATTGCGATATTGGTTTGAATGTGGTTTGTGGTGTGAAAAATCGAATCGATAAATTGGTTAGGATTAGACGTGCGCCGTTATAAGGCGAAGGGGTAAGGCTAGGTTAGATCCTTACTCCAAAGTTTGTGGTTTGCATAACGAATGGATTTGATTGATGTGTGAATGGCGTGGGCCTTCACTAGACCGGGGATAAGGCTAGGCCTTGTCCCGTTTCTAGTATCGTGCCGTTATGCCGCCGAAATTTTCTAAAATAAGTTAGAAAAATAAAAATAGCATTTTATTTAACGAATGAACTGAATAGAAATTCATATGTTAAAATAAAATGTGTTATCGTTAAAAATATAATTTTTAACGTGAATGTGAATAAATAAATATTCATTTACAAACCAGACGGTTTGTTTATGTACACCTATTTGAATGACGTTGATTGGGTCGATAAATTTTACACATCGCCTAACTGCACAAATAAAATATGTGTTTGATTGTTTGAAACCCCACACGGGTGTTAGGATGAAATTTGAAGTTCACTCATCCTGATTGATTAAATCTGTCGATCGATTGATTGACAAGCTGCTATAAGCGTTAAATGTCTATATTTGATGCTTATACAGTGTAGTGCACTTTGGTTGATGGTTGATTATTCATCGTTGTTGATATATCCATGTGTTGTAGAAAATCCATATAATTAACATTATATGGTAATTGATTGGGCCTCATTCCAGTTTCGAAGAAAAAAAAGAAATATTTGAAATAGAAATATTTGAAATAGAAATATTTGAAATAGAAATATTTGAAATAGAATATTTGAAAATAGAAATATGTGAAGCCGTGAGGATTAGATTGACGCCATTTTGACGTGAACGATATTTATATCGATTTTATTCATTTTAAAATGAATATTGAAAAGTGATTTCGAAATCAAATATTTTGAAATAAATTGAATTGAAAACGAATTCAAATTGAATTGAAAACGACTTCGAAATGAATTGAATTGAAAACGAATTCGAAATGAATTGAATTGAAAACGAATTCGAAATGAATTGAATTGAAAACGAATTCGAAATGAATTGAATTGAAAACAAATTCGAAATGAATTGAATTGAAAACGAATTCGAAAGGAATTGAATTGAAAGCGATTTCGAAATGAATTGAATTGAGAACGATTTCGAAATGAATTGAACTGAAAACGAATTCGAATTGAATTGAAAGCGAAGTGAAATAAATTCAAATTGAATTGAAATTTGAATTGAATAGAAATGGATTTTAAAACGAATTTATAAAGAAGAATTCAATTTTGATTTGAATTGAAATGGAAGTTGAAAATGTTTTTGAAACGAATTCAAAACTATTTATATAATTCGTTTTAAATAGAAATCGACGATATATATATTATATATATATTATATATAATATAATGGCCTGAATAGAACGCGCCACGCCGCGGCAGTTCGCGAATTTCGACCATTTATTTCAAACGGGCATTACGGGAGATCCGACCGTCGGATTCTCCTAAAACCGGAACCGTTGGGTTCGTATCGAAAAGAGCTTTCTAATGAATGTTAGAAATTTGAAATCTAACGGTTGGATTTGGAGATATGTCCAAATCAAATTCAAAAAAGGTCGCTGTAAGTGCAGTTCGATGGCCATTGATGGAAATCGACTGTACGGGCCTTGATAAAATTATTAAAAATAGCAATAATTTGTGTAAAATCATAAGAAATGATTTAGAAAGAATTGGGATGAAAAACTCCATACTTGAAAAGATAAAAATAAATTTTTATCGAAATGAACTAGTTTTGAACTAGAATTATAATCCTATTTATTTTTAAATAAATAAATTGAATTCGAAAAGGGTTTTAAAAATAACCAAAATTTCCAATGATTGCATTGGAGTGGATTTGAATCGAAATTGTCTTCGGAATATTTCGATGTTGGAATTCGTGATTATACAGGTGTTGTTATGGAAATTTGAAAGATATATATTGATATCGTTATTTCCAATACGACATTTGTTAGTCGTAGAATTCGATATTGAATATAAGCCGATATATTTTCTATTCAGAGCCTTGTATTGAATATCGAATGTGATTTGGGTTTGTCGTGAATGGTGTCTTCACTAACACTATTCTTGAACCCAGTTGAGAAAAGATTAAATCTTTTTATTTAGATTTAATGAAGTGTACCAATTAAATAATATTTAATTGGAATTGAATAGATATTGATTTTTGGGCTTATCGTGAACAGTGTTTTAAATAACACTTGTTCTTTAACCCGATAATTAATGAATGTGATTTTGGGTTTATCGTGAACCGTGTTTTAAATGACACTGATTCTTTAACCCAGTTAACGATTAAAACTGAGTGGAGTTTTAATGAATCTTTAATTAGATTGAAAAGATCGAAAATGGAGTATCACCAGTTTTGCTCCAGGCGATAGTTAAATCTTTAATTAGATTTGAACGTGAAATTTAGAAACTAACTGTCGGTTAGCCAAGCAGAATGGTTTTCTGGATATTGATCTGATGTTGGTTTCGGCCTTCGGGGTTAATATTTGGGGAATTATTCTCTTGATTAATTTATGGTTAGTGACTAATGAATTGGAATGAGGCGTATGTTGTGTTTGTGTAACACTTATTTAAAATATACGCGAGTTATTCGGAAAGACCGGGTTTATCCCATTCTGAATAACTGATACGACGATAAGTCGAAGATGAAGACGATGGTAGAAGACCGGAGGTCTTCACGTCGTTTGGGTGATAACTGATGATCTTGATTGGGCTGTACACCCAAGAAGATGGAAACAGTTAGTGATCGTCCAGACGTACTTGGAGATCGATGGATATGCGGGGTACTAGGTGCCTCCGGTTTCGTTCAGACCCAGAACGGACTTGTAAATGGACTGTGTGTCTGACATCGGATTTCATTCTGTGTGACTGATATCGGTTGCATAGGATGGTTTGCCTGTGTGGCATGCTAAGATGCAAATGATCAAGGCTTCTGTTGAAAAGCAAAGTCTTGTGGTGATGATCAAAGCACGGCCTTTGTGGCGTAGCTTTGTGTAACGTTTACCTCGCGTGTTTCACACCAGGTATGAACCAAAAACGGGAGACGGACCTCAGGGAGGACTTGCGTTTCTTTCTAGCTAGAAGTGGCGTCAGTGGTTTTACACGCCCTGACGAGTTTGACTTATGTGGTTGTTGCTGTTGCGAGGCGCCTCGGTTATATCGGTTTCGGCCGAATGCATTCTGGTCGGCTGACGGACCAGACTTACACCCCATAGGGTGGGGAGACGTATTGTTCAGGCATAATAATCCACTCCGTGTGGACCGGCCCTGACGATCCAAGGGGCAGTTGCGGCTGTTCCTGAGGGGCGGGCTAGAGCGTCACGAATCGGTTGAGGACTATCTTTTGCCTCGGTTCATAGACGGAAATCCAATTTCCAAATACGTGACATTTGCGGTTTTATTTGTAAACCTATATATGGCGACATGATATATGGTACCCATGCCGCCTATGATTGATACTTATGATTTGAAGTGTTTTATACACTATACACTTATAATAGTATCAAATGATTTGTTTTAAAACGTATCAAGCATTCTTTGGCTGTTATAAGGGAAAACCCTATCCTCGACTGCGTTGCATTGTGTGATGGGACCTGGGTCTTATAACAGCTTCATCTTTCTTTATTTAGCATTGCGCTGTTTGTTTTATGCACTGGTATTCTTGGGAGGAAACCCGTTCCGTGTTATACGGCGTGGTCCCTTGATTTACCTAATGATTTAAAATAAAGATTAACTGTTTTAGTTCTCACACCAGTCCCATGACTGACCTGGAGTTTATTGTTTTAACCTAAACTCTGGGTGCCCTTATTTTGACACGGGCAGCTAGTAGTTTTGGTTTTGCAGATTTATATTCACAGGATCCTGGTTTACAGCTGGAACGATATCCGGAAAGCTTTGTATCCGTATATCTCTTCTAGTTGTGTATTCTATTATTTTCCGCTGCTATGTATTTAAATGTAATTTAAATCTCTGATATTTCTGTGTAATATTCGTTTATACTCTGTATATTCTTGTAATCTGATGCATTGTTGTAATATACAGTGAAACGTTCTTTTATATGTGTTCTGCTGTGGTTTGTTCTCGAACTATCCGACGCTTTCCTTTACGGGGAGGTTGCGGGTCTTCACACAGACGTACTATAATTATTATTCCGCTGCAAATGCATCGGTTTGTTGTATGTTAATTTACTCTGATAATTGTTGTAAATGAAATAAAATGTATGTTTTTAACAGCTTTATAAACTGTTATTTATTTATTTATTATATTTAGTCCTTCCGCTGCGAGATTCTGTATTTGTTCTTCTTCTTTTTTTCTTATATAAATCCCAATAACTATCCTTATTTTTGATTTGTTCATGTCTACATTGAGGATCATTGTCGATTTGAACGGTCAAAAATATCGGGATGTTACATTTGGCATCAGAGCTGGTTAGAGAATGTGATAGGGGGTTCTCGCTTGGCTGTTTGGTGGCGAGCAGGAGACTCTTACCCCTACACATCCCAATGGGAAGATTGGATTGGTTGTTGCAGCCGAGAGGCTGGCCGTAAAATCAGTTCTGAGGTATCACTGTATGTCACGGTGGGAGGTTAGCCCACTGCCTGATGGTTACAAAGCCTAGGGCCGTTACATTTGGTATCAGAGCTTTGGTTTAGCGAAAACCTTGGCTCTATTTGGGATTAACTCATTAGAGATGGTGTAGTAATAATCTAGAATGAGTTTGAGTGTATATGAGAGAGCGTACTTGTAATTTTGGTATAAAATGATTTTATTTGTGTTGATTTGTTCTGTTGAGAATTTATGAATTCTGGTCGCTACTTGGGACGCCAATGTATCGATAGGGATTTCTAAACACTCGAACAGAGCTTATCGATATAATATTATTTTGAATTATATTTTATATATATAGAATTATTTAAAAATATATGAATTTTGGGTTTGTTGATGATAATATTAAATTTTCATCATTTGTTACTCGATTAATTAATAGTTAAAACCATTGGTTGTTGATTGGTTTAAAAAAAAATCAAATATTGAAAATTTATTGATAATGAAATAAGAAGTAAAATATGAATTTGAGAATTTGGTTTCAGGCCATTTTTTAATATCGATTTGCAAATGGTTTGAAATAATATGTTTATATTTTAAAAGTGTTTCAAATAGAAATTGTTTTTAAATGAATTATTGAAAAAAAGGAAATAAGTGTATACCCTCTTTTCTTTGAAAATGATTTCGGTGATGACTGCACGCATCATCGATGTTTATTCTCAAGAGTCTAAGTAGGGAGACATTTATATTTTAGAATTTTTTTTACGAAGTTGAACTTTATTTAGACCCCTTTATAGTATGATTTTATGTAAACGATATATTATATAAAGAAAAAAAAATTTGAAAAAAAAAAGAACCCGAAATTTAATTCTTGAAATCTTGAATAAGTAATGAATTGAAACTTCCGAATGTTAAGAGAGTTATAATTAAAATAAATAAAAATCTTAAGAATTGGATAATAAAATGAAACAAATGGTAACTGTAATGACCCGGATTTCTGGTCGGTGAATTTAGAATATTTAAAATTTATTAGAGAATATAAATTGAATTTTTATTTTAAAGTTATCGATTTAAAAAAATCGATTTTGATTTGATATCGTATATATTAAATTACCGTAAAATGAGAACCTAGAATAAAATTCAATTTGAAATTTGATCGGAGTCAGATTTAATTCAAAGAATTTTTAGGAATTATATTGCAATGTAAATCGGCGATAGTAATTATTTATTATCAAGGAATTTAAATTGTTTGAATTTAAATTAACGGTTTGAATTAATTTAAATAAAATATAAATATCTTAATTGGTGGACCAAAACAAAACAACCATGAAGATTAAAATTGGCCATGCACTTCGTGTTTAAACCACATTACAAAACCAACTCGTGGCCCTCTATTTTGCCTTCCGCTCCTTTATATAATCGCGAAACCCATCATTTGGTTCTCTGCAAGAATCAAAGAAATATAACCATCCTCAAAATAAAAAATGGCCGACTCTTTGTAATCATATCCAACCTAAATCGAAGCCTTCGTACCCATCTCATTTTCTCTCGGTACGGAAAAAGGGAAGCATCGCACCATTCTGACATCAGCGTCGACCGAGCTAGTGGATTCTGGGGGGTTTTGCGACAACGTTGGGAGGGGGTACTCGAAGGGATTCATGCGATGTTGATTTGGGGAAAGTCGATGGTGTTAAGGCAACGCGGTTCGAGGCAGTGCGATCCTGGAAGGCTCGAGGTTGGTTGAAATCTGGAGATGAGGTCGTCGCTTTTTCAGAAGATGTCGAGGTCGATGCTGACCATGAAGGAGTGATGCGCGAGTGACAGGTTGGAGAAGATCAATGTCGATAAGGTTGAGGCTGGAGTCGCGTTCGAAGCTGTGGTGGCAGGAGAAGAGCGAGTATGTCAAGGTGGAAGGGGTAGTCCGACAGTGGCAAATGGAGGAGAAATGGCGTAGGAAAAAGGACTGAGAGAAAGGAGCAGTACATAGATTGATTGCGAGTTGCTCGATGAAATGTCCAAGTGGGATTAAGGTATTAATTTAATAAATAAATTAGTTGATTTGCTTAATTTTATTTGATTAAAGATATTAATGCAATATATTTAATGTACACAAGTTTGCAAAATCGTAAAATGAGGTGAATTTCTATTTTAATTTGATTAGTAAACGTTTTAAAAACAGATGCGTACACTTTAAAGAAAAGGAATGTCGTTTTAATGCAAATCCGAAATTTGGAAACAAAAAGGGAAATTTAGTTAGTAAAATCATTATATAAATTTTGAATTAGATGAGTGAAATATTTAGATTTAAAGTTCATTATCTAATCGAAAACCGGAAAGTTAGAAATAAAGGAAAATTTATTTTAGTATATTCTCGACACAAAACCTTGGTAAGAAAATTCATTAACTTATTTATAAAGTTCGAATTTTTCTTAGGAGAGGATAAATCAAACAAAAGAAACCATTCGTGTGCAGTCGAAGACTCTGAAATCAATGAAAGGAAATGGAAATTGGTACAAGTACAGATTAAAATCATCGGTGAGTAAATCTCACCTTTTATTGAATTATTTTTATATAGTTAAAAATAATTGCTGTGCTTGTTTGAATGCTGTTTGATTTTTTTAAAATATATATTAGTTATTTAGGATATATATATTGGGTTGATTGATTGGTTGGATTCCCGCAGTCTCATTAGCGGATGCCCGCAGTTTCATAGCGGATGATTACCCTATGCGCCCCACGCTATGATTAGTGGATGACCTTCTATACCGCGATATCCTGCCTCGAAGCAGGATGGGTATTACTATGTTGACTAACGTCTTTGGATGCAGGAAAAACAGGTTGGAGGAATCCAACTGGATTCCTCAAAACATATATTCATTCTGTTTGTTTGTTGTTTGTTTGATTTCATATATATATATTCATATATGATATGCTAAAAATCAAATGATTGAAAATTGGTTGATTTGATTGTTTAAAATATCACTGGGCTAAGTGTTGATATTTAAAAATATCATGAAAAAGAATATTTGAGATTTAGAAAGAAAATTCTATTTTTCTAAAATAGAATTTGAAATTTGAATATATAAGATTCAAATAGAATAGAATTTGAAATTTCGAATAAAAATATTAACTTGTTTTGAATATATATAAAACAAGTGATCGAATTTATAAACTTTGTTTATAAATGAAAATATGGGATTTGAATCGAATTTATAAACTTTGTTTATAAATGAAAGGATGGGATTTGAATTGAATTTATAAACTATGTTTATAAATGGAAGATGGGATTTGAATCGAATTTATAAACCTTGTTTATAAATGAAAATATGGGATTTGAATCGAATTTATAAACTTTGTTTATAAATGAAAGGATGGGATTTGAATTGAATTTATAAACTTTGTTTATAAATGGAAGACGGGATTTGAATCGAATTTATAAACTTTGTTTATAAATGAAAATATGGGATTTAAATTGAATTTATAAACGTTGTTTATAAATGGAAAGGTGGGATTTGAATTGAAGTTATAAACGTTGTTTATAAATAAATGCAGAGAATTCAAATGGACTTTGAATATAAGGAATTGAATATAATTTGAATAATAGAATTCAAATGGAGTTTAACTATAGAATTTGAATATAGTATTTCAAATGGAATTTGAATATAGAAATCCAAATGGGATCTATAATAAATAGATTTGGATAAATAGAAGTGGATTAGACTTAGAAGTTTATTAACAGATTTAATTAACAAATTTAGTTAAAAAGATTGGTATAGTAAAAATAGATTGGACAGGTATAAATATAACAGGAGACAGGTTTGGAATAAAGTGTTAGAAGGTATATAAATAGAATGCCCGACAAAAAGGTACGTATTTAATTCATATATGAGATTTTATGCGCCGTATCGGCAAGCCGCTTTGCTTTTTTTTTTTTTTTTTTTTTTTGAGATGAGAAGGACCGGGAAAGCTATTTGAAATTTCCCGATGCTCCCGGTACAAAGGAGGTTATGGCGAATTTTTCCGGGAATTTAAGGAGATAGAATATTTTTAAGATAATTTGATAGTTAGAAATCAACATATCGAAATATATAGAAGTCGATAAGAAGACAAACTTAGAAATAGAGTAGTATAATCAAAAAGGAAGTATAAGAATAAAATCTAGTAAGAATAGAAAGAGGA
Source organism: Allium sativum (assembly GCA_030737875.1). NCBI lineage: Eukaryota > Viridiplantae > Streptophyta > Magnoliopsida > Asparagales > Amaryllidaceae > Allium > Allium sativum. Next base: position 1,047,440,324 of record CM060916.1, on the reverse strand, counting down.
AGAATATACGTGTTTAAAAGTGAATCAGTAGTTGTATGGTATTGATTATTCGAGTAAGTAGTCTTGTCTGTTTTGACGTTAAATGTTATTCAGTCAAGGTCTGAGAGGTAATTATACCCCAACTTGGTTGATTTCATGATATACCGATAAGTAGCAAGATTCAGGCTCGAAGATCAATGTGGAATAAGAATTAGTTAAATACTGTATTTGGGTTGTCGTAACGATGTTTTACACAACATCTGTTTTAACCCACATATGTGCAAAGCTTGGAAATAGAATAATGAATATTTCGTAGTATAGAAAATAAAGGAAGGCGATATATGGAAATGTTTTCCAAAGAACGTATAAGGCCAATATGGTTATTGAAAATATTTGGTTAACAAATATTGATAAAGAAATAGAGAAGTGATTTAATTAATAAAATATTAATTAAAGGCTCACTGATTGTTGGATGTTTGGATGAACACTTGTTTTATTCGATAGTTAAATCGTCGACTATCGAAACACTTGTTTTTATTCGATAGTTAAATCACAGACTATTGAAGTTTTGACCATCGTTGTCAATATGGAGAGACCGGTTGGATTATTTTCCTAAGAACCACTTCGTATTGGCAGTAGCGTGCGAATCATATTATATAAAGATAATCGAAGACGGAGTAGAGTGCAAGGACTTTTTCTATTAATAGAAATAGTGCCTTCAGTTCATCCTGTTCCTGGGTGACTTGTATGGATGAATGTCTGACAGAGTATTTCCTGATGATCACATATATCGATTTCTCCAACTGTACCAAGAGTGGAAGCGGAGAAGGAAACTTCTTTTAGCTAACGCGTAATGTATGGTTGAGGACGTCGATCGGTGATTTGATGGATTTGACGATGTGGCATTCAAAGTGAATCTGATGTGATGAAAAAGCGTAGCTTCTAGCCTCACATCCGGTAAATGACAGAAATCGGGCAGGCAGCATGGCTAAGTCGGTCGCACCGAAGTAGGGTGTATAATCACCTGATCTAGAGTTTCATTCATTTCTAAAAATCTATTGTTGATGCTGTCCCATTCGGGAAACGGTTGTTGATCCCAACTGTTGGTGATATACATTCGATACACTCAAGCGAAATGAGTGGTCGGTCATGTGTGGCCGGGTTGCAAGATGTTCTTGTTGAACCCAGTGTATTCCTCTCTAGAGGTACATTAGCGAAAGGTGGTTCCATACCTTGTCATAGTTGGAAATCCATTACCCAATACGTGCTTGCGGTTTTGATTGTATACTATATATGTAGAACGTGAGATGAAAGCTGTAACAACCCGTATTTTCAATAACCTGTAATAACATAAATCGAGGCAGAATTTAATTCTAAAATGGGAATCAAGGGAAACGGGCTATGCCATTGCGTTCGTCTCGGAAAAATACGCGAAATAGAGTCCGAGTTTTCGAAAATCGGAGTCCGTATGACCAAGATATGGCCTCGCGAAGTTTCACGAAAATTCCCAAATTAAAGTATACTTAATTAAGTGAAATGGGTTGTGTAGATATATATATATATATATATTGATATATATATATATATATATATATATATAATTGAAAATTTAATAAATAAATATGCAAAAATGCTCAAAACAGCGAATTGGGAGAGGGGAATAACCGAACCGGCCGATTTTTGAAGTCGACCCGAGCCCGCTGGGTCGACTAGGGGTTAATCCAGGGTGTTTGGCTGTCAACCCGTGGGCCGATTCGCTCAAGTGCAGATTTTGCATTTGAATGGTTCTCATGGTCCATCTTTAATCTAAAGGCCCTAGATGGTTCCTACACTTGACTTCTTCCCCAAGACATGCTTTGATGGCTTGGATTGAATCTAGGGTTAATCCTATGGCCTAAAACACTTGCCTAATCTATAAATAAGACCCTAACCTACCCTAATCCATTCATAATTAAACCTAGTGACTAAACTATGGCAAAATGCTAGCTCTCATGGCCTCCACTAATTTTATGAAGAGGGTTGCATACTAATCACTCTCTAATCAACTTCTAATCCCTTCTTAGCATCTTAATCTTCTTCATTTGGTGTTCAAAATTGCTAGTAGTGAGTTTCTATCACTTTGATGATCTTTTGTTAAACTAAGTAGATGAGATATGATGAGATTTATGGTTTTGTATGTGGATTAATGAGTCTTGAATCATATGATATGATGTTAGCATTAATCTTATGTTTATGCATGTTGAGTATGTAAGTTTATGCAAGTTTAATATGATGTATGTTATGTTTGCATGATGCTAAATATGCAAGTTGTGGGCTATGTAATCATATGCATGTTATGCAAGTTCATGGTGATATGCTATGCAAGTTACATGTATGTTAATATGCAAGATATGCTATGCAAGTTACATGTTTGTTAATATGCAAGTTACATGTATGTTAATATGCAAGATATGCTATGCAAGTTACATGTTTGTTAATATGCAAGTTACATGTTTGTTAATATGCAAGTTACATGTTTGTTAATATGCAAGTTACATGTATGTAAATATGCAAGTTACATGTTTGTTAATATGCAAGTTACATGTTTGTTAATATGCAAGTTACATGTATGTAAATATGCAAGTTACATGTTTCTTTATATGCAAGTTACATGTTTGTTAATATGCAAGTTACATGTATGTAAATATGCAAGTTACATGTTTGTTAATATGCAAGTTACATGTTTGTTAATATGCAAGTTACATGTATGTAAATATGCAAGTTACATGTTTCTTTATATGCAAGTTACATGTTTGTTAATATGCGAGTTACATGTATGTAAATATGCAAGTTACATGTTTATTAATATGCAAGTTCATGATGACACATTATGCAAGTCTATAAGCTAATATGCAAGTTTGTTATGCAAAATGAATATGTAAGTTATGTGACATATTATATGCAAGTTATGTGACATGTTATGCAAGTTCATATGCAAGTTATGTGTTTGTTAATATGCAAGATGGCACCTTTGAAACATGTTCATTCATATGCAAGTTGACACCTTTTATATGTGTTATATCATGAACGAAATTACGTGGGAACGATGGGGTAATTAAATGCATAAGTTAATAAGATTGTGTGAAATTAATATAATTATGCATAACACAAAATAAATAAACATAGTATGGGAATTTGCCTATTTGGTTAGGTGTACCCATACTATGTGTTGGGAATTTACCTATTGAGTTAGGTCTACCCCATGGGAATTTACCTATTAAGTTAGGTCTACCCATGTTAAGAAAACTTGATTAATTAGGGATAATTAATATAAAATTATGAGGGTGATTAATTAGGTGTAATTAATTGACTAAGACACGAGGTTGGACTCAGTTGTAGCGTAAAACTGCCCGGACCCAACCGGCTTAACCAGTTGCTACAAATGTTAGCCCAATGTGAGAGGTCTTAGGCACAAACTAAATACGTAATTAATGTAAAGACACGAGGTTAGACTCTGTTATGACATAAGGCTGCCCGGACCCAACCGGCTTAACCAGCGGTCATAAAAGACAGTCTAATGTGAGAGGTCTTTACAAAGGTTACGTTCTTAATTAATTAATTAAGAAACACTTAACCACATTAGCATGTAGAGGGACATGAGGGGTTAAGTGGGTGCCTCGGGTGGCATGAGAAAATCTAGTGGTTGCCTTGGGTGGCAATAGAAAATACGATTAGAATTCTTAACCAAAATGGAACATGTAATTAAAACATGATTAAAGGGTTAAGTGGGATATACTAGAAAAAGGGACAAGCTTAGGTGGGTAGCTTGTGGAGGCCCATCTCAACCAATATCCCAAACGTATCTTTGTGGGCTCGACCCAAGTCGAGTGACGGGACACGCATATTGGGCTTGACTATAAGAGGCCAAAAACGGGTTAGCGGTGGCAACGTAGGACCAACGGGTTTCATATGCGTGTGTGGACCCGGGCTGGTTAGTAAATCGTTGTTACATCGTGTAGATATAAAGCCGTGCACCGTTGATATTATCAGGTTGCCACTTTGGGGAAATGATACACCCCATTGTGGGACCGGCACGGGTATCTACGTTAGGGAGCCGATCGCTTGGGAGTAGTGGGTACACCTAGTAATGATAGGGGCAGACGGCACCTATGTAGGGGTACTAGAAACTACTGGGTAAAAATTACTAAGTACATTTAGTGGGATCAACCTTTAAGTAGGAATTAATCTTAGGTAGGTAAAACTGGTGTGGTGCAGTGTAGGAATTATCTTTGAGTAGGTCTGGGGCGGTGTAATTTAGTAATTATCCTTGGGTGGGTAAATGCGTCTTTACGGTGATCTTAGTTTATCCTAAGTTTACCAAGCTGCTTAGTGTAGCCATTCATCCCCAGTCGTTACCGTATATCAACTTATGTCTTCTCTGGTTATTTTAATGATTGTATTGTTAGGGTTATAGGACTCACTCAGACTTATGTCTGACCCCGTTGTTTTTATCTTTTCCCCCAACCCCAGGTTATTAGAGTGGGCCTGGTGCTAGTGGGCTTTGATCTGATTGCTGTATCTATCCTATGGAGCTTGGACCTCTGAAGTGAAGCCGAGCTTATCTTTCCTTTTATGGCTATTAGTTATGTAGTGGGATTATGTACTTCTATTTTATCAAGATGGATATTATGTACTTGACTCTGGTTTATGGTTTTGTGATGTAACCAAACATGTATTACTTTCCGTTGCAATGAAATGATGATTTAAATTTTCAAGTATTACTTATATCTGTCTTGCTGTAATTTTACTGTTCTATATTCACTCAAAATACTTCACCGAAACTAAGGCATTCCCCTGGTATGAGTGACCTTAGCGGACGTGGGGTGTTACACGTGGTATCAGAGCTTAAGGTTACCAGAACAGATAAATTTTTTAGAAAAAACTATTTTTCTAAGAAAATTTTTGAAGGAATGTTTTCAAAAACATGTCTTTTAAGAGAAAAGTTTTTGAGAAAAGCATAATCCCCGATAGCCATATCTTTATCTTTCGAATTCTCCGTTTGAATCTCTTTCTCTCTCGTTTTGAGTTTCCCCTCCGTGTGTAGATGATCTTTCTAAGATAGATAAGAATGGAAAACCGCTTCAAGGGAATTAGACGTAAATCAGATTAGAAGTTGGTTCAAGAAGGAGGAGGACTTGTAAGTACTTATTGGATGGACGATGGGAGGAAGGCTCTAATAGTTGTTTGGTTAATAAAGGACGAAGCCTCATTGATGGGAGGTTACGAGTGGAGAATGGGAAGGAGAAGGCTAGTAGTTATCCTTTTGGGAGGAATAGGACACCTTATTAGGATTGACCAAAGAAGCAAGGACAAGGTATGGAATCTTCTGGAGGGTAGTTGTATTCCCTCACGACTAGGGTGCCGGATGGGGATAAGACCGTCTAGGTTGGAATTTGGATTTCTTTATTATCCGATTCGAACTTTATTTGATTTGGATGCATTAAGTTCGTTTATCTCATCATTGTTAGTGAGTCACTGCACTTAGACACCAGTTTAGTAGATGATCCCTTAGTTGTTTCAAACCCAATTGGGCTCCATGATGTGTTTGGGTTTGAAAGTTTCTATACTTAGCATTGAGTTTGGAGGTGATGCTTGTTGGGCTTCACGAGCTATGGGTTAGTTTGGGCATGGACTGGTTATCCAGTAGGGATGCCATTCTTGATTTTGAAAAGAGAGTTGTTAGGCTTATGACCCGCTTGGGTAACACTCTCGAGATCTCTTGTAATCCCATAGAGACTGTTATGCTAAGTTATCTAGAATCGCTGGACACGTCGGTCGAGAGTTTGCGATCTGTTAGAAGTGGTCCGGGAATACTCGGATGTGTTTGAGAAGGTGAAGGGCTTACCTCCGGAGCGGGAGATTGACTTCCGAATATATCTGGTAAACAATGCCAAACCAGTGACTTGGCCAGTGTGCCACAAGGCTCCTCGTGAGAGGAGGGAACTCCATAAGTAAGTAGGCGATTGCTTGAGAAGGGGTTCATAAGAAGAAGTATATCGGAGTGGGGCGCTCCATTAGTTTTTGCCATGAAGGCGGATGGGTCCCTCAGACTTTGTTTAGGCTAAAGAGAACTAAATAAACTCACAAAGAAGAATAGACACCCATTGCCAAAGATTGATGATCTCTTTGATCAGTTGGTTGGCGCCTCAGTATTTTCGCAGTTGGACTAAGCCACATGGTTTCGTCAGTTGAGAGTGGCTGACGATAGTATAGAGAAGATTGCCTTTAGGACTCCGGATGGTTTTATGAGTGGCTGGTGATGCTATTTGGTTTGACGAACGCCCCCGCATACTTTGTTGATTGGAAGAGAAGGGTGTTCAGAGAGTACCTAAATAAGTTTGTGATGGTCTTTGTGGATGACATCTTGGTCTTTTCTAGGAGCGAAATAAGTTTTCATATGTGCTCAATAGGTTGAGCAAAGCCAGTTATGGGATAAAACAGTGGTTTTGGAGCGAGACTGGCAAGGACATCCAAAGTTGGTCAAAGGCTTAATTGTTTAGCCATTATTATTATTATTTTTAGTATCATCTCACGTAGGTTGCCTGAACTCGAAGGAGATATCCCTTGGGTGTTTGTCTGATATTGGTTTCGGCCTTTGGGGCTTGCATTTGGGGGATGTCGAATTCGACTAGGGTGGTCTGCGTGAGAGATGGACAGTTGTGACGATTTTGGATAGGATTCTTAGCATCTTATGAGTTGAGATAGCGTATACCCCTAACAAGGGAAGCATGGTAGCAGACGCCTTAAGAAGAAAAAGGTTGTCCTTGAGTTCATTGATCGATTAAACGACGGAGCTTAGGGTTTATTTCTATGTTTGACTTTAGACCTTCCGTTGACTTTGTACCCGGTTTGCTAGCCTCCTTGGAGGTTAGGCCTACTCTTTTGGGACGGGGTGGCGAGGCACAGCAAGACGACCCACAGTTGGTTGAGCTATGAGAGAAGCTCATAAGGGGGAGGAGTCGTCCAGCCATTTGAGTAGGTACACCCTAGATAGTAAGGGGTGGTTGCGTAGAGACGGTAGACTTTGTGTACCGCAAGACGAGGGTTTGAGGAAGGCTATACTTGATGATACACATCGGTCGAAGATGACCATTCATCCCGGTAGGGACAAGATGTACCAAGACATAAAGCGAGTTTTCCTTTTTGCCAATCTGAAGAAAGATGCGGCCAAGTATGTCGCTAGATGCTTGGTATGCTAACAAGCGAAAGTGGAACAGAAGAAACCCGGAGGGTTGCTTCACCCGTTGGAAGTTCCGAAATAGGAAGTAGGATAGTGCCTCGTTGGATAACCGAAATCAAGGAAGGGTAATACGGGGATTGGGCTTATGGTAGATAGACTTACTAAGTGTGCCCATTTCATACCCGTGAAGAGCAAGAGGACTATTCCATGTCTAGCTTCAGTTTACCTTCAAGGGATTATTAGTTTGCATGGTGTACCTTCCAGCATTGTGAGTGATCAAGATCCTATCTTCACTAGTGAGTTTTGGAAGATTTTGCAAGAGGGCGGTAGGGACTCAGTTGTGTTTGAGCACTGCATCTCATCCTCAGACGGACGGTCAGACCAAGAGGGTGAACCGTATCTAGAACATCTTTTGAGGTTATGTATTTTGGATTTTGGAGGTACATGGGAAGAGCATCTTCCGTTGGTGGAGTTCGCATATAATAGCAGCTTTCAGTCCAGTATTGGTATGGCTCATTTCAAAGCTCTTTATGGAAGGCCTTGTCGATCTCCTACATGTTGGTGGGAATCTACGGATAAGATCTTGCTTGGGCCAGATATGGTTAGGGAGACTTCAGAGAAGATGGGTTGGATTCGAAGAAGGATGAAAGCGGCGGAATCTTATGCGGACAAGAGGAGAACAGAGCTTGAGTTTGATATTAGGACATGCTTTTTATCAAGGTGTCTCCGTTACGGAATGTGGTTCACTTTGGATCTGTTAGGAAGTAAGTACCAAGGTTTGTAGGGCCATTTCCCATTAAGGAAAGAATTGGACGGATGGCATATAGAGTGGAGTTGCCTGACAGACTTAGTGGTGTACCGGATGTATTTCATGTGTCCCATTTGAGGAAGTGCTTACATGAGACCGCGGAGGTGGTAGAGCCGAGCTTGCTTAGAGATGTAGAGGTAGAGCGTGATGCGACGATTCGACGAGCTCCTACTCGCATCCTTGGGTCAGAAACTAGGAAGTTGAGGAACAGAGAAGTTCAGCTAGTTAGAATGCTACTTGGGAGACGGAAGCGAAGATGCGTTCTTTGTATCCATTTCTTTTGGAGAGTATGTCTTTTAACTTCTCCTTTATCGCTTGCCTAGTACTTATCTTATCTTTAGTAGGTCCTCTCGTTAGTCCTGTTTGACCTTTAGATAGGGAAAACCTATGGTTGAAACATGTGTTTGAGACATGTTATGGTTGATGGATGCAAGTGGATGCAAGTGTTTGCTAGTGGTTGCTCGTGGATGCATATATACACACATTAGGCACTAGATCGGCTCAGTCACTTCATGTTGCATATTGCATAAATGGATGTGGTAGTTAGATTGATGGATGTATCATGGCTGTGTTATCATATGGATGATGCATTTTTGTGTATGGTTGTGCACGCATGTAGAAATTTGTATGTGTCAATAGGGTTTCGCATACATATTGGATGCATGGCACTATCATGGTTTGCATTAAGGAGGTTTACTGTATCAGTAACCGCCTGATTTTCGCATTAGGTAAGTACATATACACACACTTTTGCATATATCCATCCAGCATTTAGAATCTTGTAAGGACAATGATTGCTCGTGGATGATGCTTTGAGTAGATGGATGATTGGATGGTAGGATACGTTCTTCCTAACTTGAAGATTTCGGGGACGAAATCCTTTAAGGAGGGGAGAATGTAACAACCCGTATTTTCAATAACCTGTAATAACATAAATCGAGGCAGAATTTAATTCTAAAATGGGAATCAAGGGAAACGGGCTATGCCATTGCGTTCGTCTCGGAAAAATACGCGAAATAGAGTCCGAGTTTTCGAAAATCGGAGTCCGTATGACCAAGATATGGCCTCGCGAAGTTTCACGAAAATTCCCAAATTAAAGTATACTTAATTAAGTGAAATGGGTTGTGTAGATATATATATATATATATATATATTGATATATATATATATATATATATATAATTGAAAATTTAATAAATAAATATGCAAAAATGCTCAAAACAGCGAATTGGGAGAGGGGAATAACCGAACCGGCCGATTTTTGAAGTCGACCCGAGCCCGCTGGGTCGACTAGGGGTTAATCCAGGGTGTTTGGCTGTCAACCCGTGGGCCGATTCGCTCAAGTGCAGATTTTGCATTTGAATGGTTCTCATGGTCCATCTTTAATCTAAAGGCCCTAGATGGTTCCTACACTTGACTTCTTCCCCAAGACATGCTTTGATGGCTTGGATTGAATCTAGGGTTAATCCTATGGCCTAAAACACTTGCCTAATCTATAAATAAGACCCTAACCTACCCTAATCCATTCATAATTAAACCTAGTGACTAAACTATGGCAAAATGCTAGCTCTCATGGCCTCCACTAATTTTATGAAGAGGGTTGCATACTAATCACTCTCTAATCAACTTCTAATCCCTTCTTAGCATCTTAATCTTCTTCATTTGGTGTTCAAAATTGCTAGTAGTGAGTTTCTATCACTTTGATGATCTTTTGTTAAACTAAGTAGATGAGATATGATGAGATTTATGGTTTTGTATGTGGATTAATGAGTCTTGAATCATATGATATGATGTTAGCATTAATCTTATGTTTATGCATGTTGAGTATGTAAGTTTATGCAAGTTTAATATGATGTATGTTATGTTTGCATGATGCTAAATATGCAAGTTGTGGGCTATGTAATCATATGCATGTTATGCAAGTTCATGGTGATATGCTATGCAAGTTACATGTATGTTAATATGCAAGATATGCTATGCAAGTTACATGTTTGTTAATATGCAAGTTACATGTATGTTAATATGCAAGATATGCTATGCAAGTTACATGTTTGTTAATATGCAAGTTACATGTTTGTTAATATGCAAGTTACATGTTTGTTAATATGCAAGTTACATGTATGTAAATATGCAAGTTACATGTTTGTTAATATGCAAGTTACATGTTTGTTAATATGCAAGTTACATGTATGTAAATATGCAAGTTACATGTTTCTTTATATGCAAGTTACATGTTTGTTAATATGCAAGTTACATGTATGTAAATATGCAAGTTACATGTTTGTTAATATGCAAGTTACATGTTTGTTAATATGCAAGTTACATGTATGTAAATATGCAAGTTACATGTTTCTTTATATGCAAGTTACATGTTTGTTAATATGCGAGTTACATGTATGTAAATATGCAAGTTACATGTTTATTAATATGCAAGTTCATGATGACACATTATGCAAGTCTATAAGCTAATATGCAAGTTTGTTATGCAAAATGAATATGTAAGTTATGTGACATATTATATGCAAGTTATGTGACATGTTATGCAAGTTCATATGCAAGTTATGTGTTTGTTAATATGCAAGATGGCACCTTTGAAACATGTTCATTCATATGCAAGTTGACACCTTTTATATGTGTTATATCATGAACGAAATTACGTGGGAACGATGGGGTAATTAAATGCATAAGTTAATAAGATTGTGTGAAATTAATATAATTATGCATAACACAAAATAAATAAACATAGTATGGGAATTTGCCTATTTGGTTAGGTGTACCCATACTATGTGTTGGGAATTTACCTATTGAGTTAGGTCTACCCCATGGGAATTTACCTATTAAGTTAGGTCTACCCATGTTAAGAAAACTTGATTAATTAGGGATAATTAATATAAAATTATGAGGGTGATTAATTAGGTGTAATTAATTGACTAAGACACGAGGTTGGACTCAGTTGTAGCGTAAAACTGCCCGGACCCAACCGGCTTAACCAGTTGCTACAAATGTTAGCCCAATGTGAGAGGTCTTAGGCACAAACTAAATACGTAATTAATGTAAAGACACGAGGTTAGACTCTATTATGACATAAGGCTGCCCGGACCCAACCGGCTTAACCAGCGGTCATAAAAGACAGTCTAATGTGAGAGGTCTTTACAAAGGTTACGTTCTTAATTAATTAATTAAGAAACACTTAACCACATTAGCATGTAGAGGGACATGAGGGGTTAAGTGGGTGCCTCGGGTGGCATGAGAAAATCTAGTGGTTGCCTTGGGTGGCAATAGAAAATACGATTAGAATTCTTAACCAAAATGGAACATGTAATTAAAACATGATTAAAGGGTTAAGTGGGATATACTAGAAAAAGGGACAAGCTTAGGTGGGTAGCTTGTGGAGGCCCATCTCAACCAATATCCCAAACGTATCTTTGTGGGCTCGACCCAAGTCGAGTGACGGGACACGCATATTGGGCTTGACTATAAGAGGCCAAAAACGGGTTAGCGGTGGCAACGTAGGACCAACGGGTTTCATATGCGTGTGTGGACCCGGGCTGGTTAGTAAATCGTTGTTACATCGTGTAGATATAAAGCCGTGCACCGTTGATATTATCAGGTTGCCACTTTGGGGAAATGATACACCCCATTGTGGGACCGGCACGGGTATCTACGTTAGGGAGCCGATCGCTTGGGAGTAGTGGGTACACCTAGTAATGATAGGGGCAGACGGCACCTATGTAGGGGTACTAGAAACTACTGGGTAAAAATTACTAAGTACATTTAGTGGGATCAACCTTTAAGTAGGAATTAATCTTAGGTAGGTAAAACTGGTGTGGTGCAGTGTAGGAATTATCTTTGAGTAGGTCTGGGGCGGTGTAATTTAGTAATTATCCTTGGGTGGGTAAATGCGTCTTTACGGTGATCTTAGTTTATCCTAAGTTTACCAAGCTGCTTAGTGTAGCCATTCATCCCCAGTCGTTACCGTATATCAACTTATGTCTTCTCTGGTTATTTTAATGATTGTATTGTTAGGGTTATAGGACTCACTCAGACTTATGTCTGACCCCGTTGTTTTTATCTTTTCCCCCAACCCCAGGTTATTAGAGTGGGCCTGGTGCTAGTGGGCTTTGATCTGATTGCTGTATCTATCCTATGGAGCTTGGACCTCTGAAGTGAAGCCGAGCTTATCTTTCCTTTTATGGCTATTAGTTATGTAGTGGGATTATGTACTTCTATTTTATCAAGATGGATATTATGTACTTGACTCTGGTTTATGGTTTTGTGATGTAACCAAACATGTATTACTTTCCGTTGCAATGAAATGATGATTTAAATTTTCAAGTATTACTTATATCTGTCTTGCTGTAATTTTACTGTTCTATATTCACTCAAAATACTTCACCGAAACTAAGGCATTCCCCTGGTATGAGTGACCTTAGCGGACGTGGGGTGTTACAAAAGCGTTTCTGGTAGATGATTATATATATACTATGGTTGATAGACATTATTATAATATCAAAAGGGTTTTTGATATAAAGATATTTTGGATTCTCATAAGGGAGAAACCCGTTCCGTTATGCGGCGTGGTCTTATGAGATATCGTTTACTTGTTCGAACTGTTTTTAAACTGTTTTACTCATACCAGTCCATGTTGCGTGCTAGGGGCATGTGTCACATGATAGGGGGTTCTCGCTTTTCGTTAGGTGGCGAATGGGAGACTCTTACCCCTACATGTCCCGAAAATGAGGGTTGGTTGTGAAGTTGAAAGGATGGCCGTAAAATGTGGTGCTGGGGTACCAATGTAAGTCACGGTGGGGTATTACCCTGCTACTTTGGAGGATGGGGAGAGGATGGTTGCAAAGCCTACTTAACCGAAAATCCGGGTCGTTACAATTGGTATCAGAGCATAGGTTGAGCGAATACCTAGGCTTGTTGGAATGTGCTCATTAGAGATAGGATCAGTAGTATCCTAGAATGAGTTGAGTGTATATATATACGAGAGAGCGTATTTTTTATTTGATATAAAAACTGTTTTATATTGTGTTGACTAGTCTGTTGAGTGGATTATAAATTTTGGTCGAGTCGTGGGACGCCACGATGTCGATAGGAGTTTATAAACACTTGAACAGAAGATTGGACATGATATTGTTTTTAAATGGTTAAGTTGATTATTAGGATTATAATCAAATTAGATTATAAAACAGAAATAGTTATATATATATAACTAGTGGAATTTGTATATGAAATCAAATATACAAATGTGATAAATTGAAATTGAATTCCAACCAGAATTCAGAATTTAAAATCCTGGGAGTTTGGAAAATATTTTTCCAAATGGATTTTGAAAGAAATATAGCACTGGACTCATTCAGTGGCTGGAAAATAATTCTGATGATGGTCGCAACATCACCAGTGTTCATTTTCGAGTTTCTAAGTGATGAATTGCTGCCTTAGAAAAGTTTTGATGGAAATTTGTTTGAAAGAAACAAGTTGTTTGAAAATTCAAATGTTTTGAATTTGGGATAGGTATAAATATATGTATATATTTATATAACTTCAAAGAAATTTTGAAATGGGAATTGGAATATAGATTTCAAACAGAAGTGAAATGGGAATTGGAATATAGATTTCAAATAGAAGTAAAATATAAGGGAATTCAAATATAGAATTTGAACATAGAAATTTAAATAGGATTCGAATAAAGAAAATTCAAATAGAAATTGTATAAGAAAAATTGAAATGGAATTTGAATTCAAAGGAATTCAAATGGATTTGAATAAAGAAAAGTCAAATAGAGATTTGAATATTAGAATTCAAATGGAATTTGGTTAAATAGAATTTCAAAGAGAATATAAACTAGAGTTTGAATATTAGAATTCAAAGAAAATATAAAATTTGAAATAGAATTTTAAATGAAAGGAGTTAAAATAGAATTTAAATTCAAAGGAATTTAAATAGAAATTGAATAAAGGATTTCAAATGGAATTTGAATAAGGGATTTGAAATGGGTTTTTGAATAAAGGATTTCAAATAGAAATTGAAGATAAGAAATTCAAATGGAATTTGAATTCAAAGGAAATTCAAATACAGAGTTTGAATAAAGAAATTCAAATGGAATTTGAATATTGTAAATATATAGGATGTGAATATTAGAAGTGAAATAGATCGGGAATATTATGTTGAAATGGAAAAATGGATTTGATATATATTGAAAATATATCAGAATGGAGTTGAATTTATATTAAACGAAGTTAGAATGTTTATATTTATAAATATAATTAAAACGAGCTCGCCGTAGCGCGGTAGTTCGAAAATTGGCGATTCGAACTTCAATTTAGTATACAGAACTCGATTGAAGTCGGAATTCTTTGAAACAAGAATCGTCGGGACCGGTTGAAGAATAGTTTTCTAATGAAAGAGAAAAATCTGGATTTTGTCGTATAGATTTTGAGTTATGTCAAAATCAAATTTTTAGAAAAGCAGCGCCAGAACCATTATAAAACCATAACGGTTTAATTAAATAAATAAAGGGATTTTTAGGAAATAAAATCCAAATTGGCATTAGAAAAATTCAGACTGCAGATATAAAATAAATATGAACTCCAGTGAAGTAAGTGAAATGATTTTTAAGACAAAAATTATATTTTTAAATGGTTAAATAGAATTAACTAAATTGGAGAATAATTAGTTAAAGGAATTTTGAATCGAAATTGGGTTTTTGGATAAGTGAAAGAGATTGAAAATTTATATTCGAAATCGAATATATAACTCGAGTTGAAAATATAATTAGATTAGTTATAATTAAGTTGACATACATTTGAACAAGTTATATTCAAATGAAAAGGGTGAAATAGGCAAAACGGTTAATTAACTAGTTAATGGGAATTTGAATGGTTGAAATTAAATTTAACTTAAGTAAGTTAAATGGATCGAAACGAATAAATTGAGTAAAATCATGTGAATGAAATATGAATTGGGTTTGAATAAAGGAAAAACCAAAAAAGAAAATATATTTGTAAGACAAATATAAAGGAAATATATTTGTAACACAAATACAAAGGAAGTTATGTGCAAACAAATAGAAGGAGAAATATTTGTAAAAACATTTACAAATAGAATTTAAAAGGGAATATTTGTAAAACATTTACAAATAGATTAAATGGAAATATTTATTTATAGAAAATAAATAGAATGTTATAAATGAAATATTTATTTGTTAAATAAATAGAATTTAATCAAAGGAATATTTAGAGATGAATAGAAAATGGAAATCTGTTTTAACAGATAAATAGAAAAGATTAATTTATAAATAATAGTTTATAAATTAAATTAAATATTTATCATTCGATAAATGGGATATATAAGTCTGAACTTATATAGAGGAGAGATATTGGTTTCTAACACCGATAGTTTTAAATAGAAGGGGTACACAACACTTGTATAAGCGAAGTAACGTTATTAAAGAGAACATCTATAAAGTGAAGAACCGTTACTAAAATTAAATCTTTATAAATGAATAAACGTTATCCAATAGGAGTTATTCAAATAGGAGAAGTCGGTTAGAGTTATAAATAATCGATTAGAGTAAGTATTAACCAGTTAGAGTTAATCAATTAGGGTTAATCCGTAGAGTTAATTGAATATTTGTTATTCAATTAGAATTTATCGAATATTTGTTATTCAAAATAAGAGTTAACCAGATAGAGTTAATTGAACATAGTTAATCGAATTAGGATTTAATTGAATGATAGTTATTCAATTAAAGTTGGTCGAATATAGTTATGGAGATAGAGTTTGTCAAACATAGTTACTCAGGATAAGTTGCCATTTCGTACGACTGCTAGCGTAATTCGCAGGGCTGCAGATAGCCTAGGGCGGTCGGATGTTTCCTGGGGGAATCAGGCGTAACCATTGTGATCACTGCGATCTAGAGTCAAGCGAATGGAGTTAAATCGAATATTAGTTTATTCGGATAGAATTAATGGACTTAAATCGAATATTAGTTTATTCGGATAGAATTAAAGGAGTTAATCGAATATTAGTTTATTCGGATAGAATTAAAGGAGTTATCAAATATAGTTTATTCGAAGGAGTTATCGATTATTTGTTAATCGAAATGAGTTATCGATTATAGTTTAATCGAAAAGAGTTATCGATTAGTTTAATCAAAGTGAGTTATAGAATATTGGTTATTCGAAGGAGTTATCGAATTTAGTTATTCGTTGGAGTTAATCGAAAATAGTTAAATCCAATAAAGTTAATTGATAAGAGTAAATTGAATAGAGTAAATCGAATATAGTTTATTCGAAGAAAGGTTTTCGAATCTAGTTATTCGATAGAGAGATTATCAAATATAGTTATTCGAAGGGAGGAGTTATCGAATAAGGATTTATTCGAAAGACAGTTACGTAGGGAAGTATGAAATGTTGAGTATCAAGATAAATGGGTTTGTAGCACTTTTTCTACCTTAGCAATTTCGAGGATGAAATTATTTTAAGTGGGGAAGATTGCAATGACCCGGATTTCTGGTCGGTGAATTTAGAATATTTAAAATTTATTAGAGAATATAAATTGAATTTTTATTTTAAAGTTATCGATTTAAAAAAAATCGATTTCGATTTGATATCGTATATATTAAATTACCGTAAAATGAGAACCTGGAATAAAATTCAATTTGAAATTTGATCGGAGTCAGATTTAATTCAAAGAATTTTTAGGAATTATATTGCAATGTAAATCGGCGATAGTAATTATTTATTATCAAGGAATTTAAATTGTTTGAATTTAAATTAACGGTTTAAATTAATTTAAATAAAATATAAATATCTTAATTGGTGGACCAAAACAAAACAACCATGAAGACTAAAATTGGCCATGCACTTCGTGTTTAAACCACATAGCAAAACCAACTCGTGGCCCTCTATTTTGCCATCCGTTCCTTTATATAATCGCGAAACCCATCATTTGGTTCTCTGCAAGAATCAAAGAAATATAACCATCCTCAAAATCAAAAATGGCCGACTCTCTGTAATCATCTCCAACCTAAATCGAAGCCTTCGTACCCATCTCATTTTCTCTCAGTTTGGAAAAAGGGAAGAATCGCACAATTCTAACATCAGCGTCGACCGAGCTAGTGGATTCTGGGGGGTTTTGCGACAACGTTGGGAGGGGGTACTCGAAGGGATTCATGCGATGTTGATTTGGGGAAAGTCGATGGTGTTAAGGCAACGCGATTCGAGGCAGTGCGATCCTGGAAGGCTCGAGGTTGGTTGAAATCTGGAGATGAGGTCGTCGCTTTTTCAGAAGATGTCGAGGTCGATGCTGACCATGAAGGAATGATGCGCGAGTGACAGGTTGGAGAAGATCGATGTCGATAAGGTTGAGGCCGGAGTCGCGTTCGAAGCTGTGGTGGCAGGAGAAGAGCGAGTATGTCAAGGTGGAAGGGGAAGTCCGACAGTGGCAAATGGAGGAGAAATGGTGCAGGAAAAAGGACTGAGAGAAAGGAGCAGTACATAGATTGATTGCGAGTTGCTCGATGAAATTTCCAAGTGGGATTAAGGTATTAATTTAATAAATAAATTAGTTGATTTGCTTAATTTTATTTGATCAAAGATATTAATGCAATATATTTAATGTACACAAGTTTGCAAAATCATAAAATGAGGTGAATTTCTATTTTAATTTGATTAGTAAATGTTTTAAAAACAGATGCGTACACTTTAAAGAAAAGGAATGTCGTTTTAATGCAAATCCGAAATTTGGAAACAAAAAGGGAAATTTAGTTAGTAAAATCATTATATAAATTTTGAATTAGATGAGTGAAATATTTAGATTTAAAGTTCATTATCTAAACGAAAACCGGAAAGTTAGAAATAAAGGAAAATTTATTTTAGTATATTCTCGACACAAAACCTTGGTAAGAAAATTCATTAACTTATTTATAAAGTTCGAATTTTTCTTAGGAGAGGATAAATCAAATAAAAGAAACCATTCGTGTGGAGTCGAAGACTCAGAAATCAATGAAAGGAAATGGAAATTGGTACAAGTACAGATTAAAATCATCGGTGAGTAAATATCACCTTTTATTGAATTATTTTTATATAGTTAAAAATAATTGCTGTGCTTGTTTGAATGCTATTTGATTTTTTTAAAATATATATTAGTTATTTAGGATATATATATATATATATATATATATATATATATATTGGGTTGATTGATTGGTTGGATTCCCGCAGTCTCATTAGCGGATGCCCGCAGGTTCATAGCGGATGATTACCCTATGCGCCTCACGCTATGATTAGTGGATGACCTTCTATACCACGATATCCTGCCTCGAAGCAGGATGGGTATTACTATGTTGACTAACGTCTGTGGATGCAGGAAAAATAGGTTGGAGGAATCCAACTGGATTCCTCAAAAATATATATATTCTGTTTGTTTGTTGTTTGTTTGATTTCATATATATATATTCATATATGATATGCTAAAAATCAAATGATTGAAAATTGGTTGATTTGATTGTTTAAAATATCATTGGGCTAAGTGTTGATATTTAAAAATATCATGAAAAAGGATATTTGAGATTTAGAAAGAAAATTCTATTTTTCTAAAATAGAATTTGAAATTTGAATATATAAGATTCAAATAGAATAGAATTTGAAATTTCGAATAAAAATATTAACTTGTTTTGAATATATATAAAACAAGTAATCGAATTTATAAACTTTGTTTATAAATGAAAATATGGGATTTGAATCGAATTTATAAACTTTGTTTATAAATGAAAGGATGGGATTTGAATTGAATTTATAAACTTTGTTTATAAATGGAAGATGGGGTTTGAATCGAATTTATAAACCTTGTTTATAAATGAAAATATGGGATTTGAATCGAATTTATAAACTTTGTTTATAAATGAAAGGATGGGATTTGAATTGAATTTATAAACTTTGTTTATAAATGGAAGATGGGATTTGAATCGAATTTATAAACTTTGTTTATAAATGAAAATATGGGATTTGAATTGAATTTATAAACGTTGTTTATAAATGGAAAGGTGGGATTTGAATTGAAGTTATAAACGTTGTTTATAAATAAATGCAGAGAATTCAAATGGACTTTGAATATAAGGAATTGAATATAATTTGAATAATAGAATTCAAATGGAGTTTAACTATAGAATTTGAATATAGTATTTCAAATGGAATTTGAATATAGAAATTCAAATGGGATCTATAATAAATAGATTTGGATAAATAGAAGTGGATTAGACTAAGAAGTTAATTAACAGATTTAATTAACAACTTTAGTTAAAAAGATTGGTATAGTCAAAATAGATTGGACAGGTATAAATATAACAGGAGACAGGTTTGGAATAAAGTGTTAGAAGGTATATAAATAGAATGCCCGACAAAAAGGTACGTATTTAATTCATATATGAGATTTTATGCGCCGTATCGGCAAGCCGCTTGGGTTTTTTCTTTTTCTTTTTTGAGATGAGAAGGACCGGGAAAGCTTTTTGAAATTTCCCGATGCTCCCGGTACAAAGGAGGTTATGGCGAATTTTTCCGGGAATTTAAGGAGATAGAATATTTTTAAGATAATTTGATAGTTAGAAATCAACGTATCGAAATATATAGAAGTCGATAAGAAGACGAACTTAGAAATAGAATAGTATAATCAAAAAGGAAGTATAAGAATAAAATCTAGTAAGAATAGAAAGAGGAAGAATATACGTGTTTAAAAGTGAATCAGTAGTTGTATGGTATTGATTATTCGAGTAAGTAGTCTTGTCTGTTTTGACGTTAAATGTTATTCAGTCAAGGTCTGAGAGGTAATTATACCCCAACTTGGTTGATTTCATGATATATCGATAAGTAGCAAGATTCAGGCTCGAAGATCAATGTGGAATAAGAATTAGTTAAATACTGTATTTGGGTTGTCGTAACGATGTTTTACACAACATCTGTTTTAACCCAAATATGTGCAAAGCTTGGAAATAGAATAATGAATATTTCCTAGTATAGAAAATAAAGGAAGGCGATATATGGAAATGTTTTCCAAAGAACGTATAAGGCCAATATGGTTATTGAAAATATTTGGTTAACAAATATTGATAAATAAATAGAGAAGTGATTTAATTAGTGAAATATTAATTAAAGGCTCACTGATTGTTGGATGTTTGGATGAACACTTGTTTTATTCGATAGTTAAATCATCGACTATCGAAACACTTGTTTTTATTCGATAGTTAAATCACAGACTATCGAAGTTTTGACCATCGTTGTCAATATGGAGAGACCGGTTGGATTATTTTCCTAAGAACCACTCCGTATTGGCAGTAGCGTGCGAATCAGATTATATAAAGATAATCGAAGACGGAGTAGAGTGCAAGGACTTTTTCTATTAATAGAAATAGTGCCTTCAGTTCATCCTGTTCCTGGGTGACTTGTATGGATGAATGTCTGACAGAGTATTTCCAGACGAGCACGTATATTGATTTCTCCAACCGTACCAAGAGTGGAGGCGGAGAAGGAAACTTCTTTTAGCTAACACATAATGTATTGTTGTAGACGACAATCGGTGATTTGATGGATTTGACGATGTGGCATTCAAAGTGAATATGGTGTGATGATAAAGCGTAGCTTCTAGCCTCATCATCCGGTAAATGACAGAAATTGGGCAGGCAGCATGGCTAAGTCGGTCGCACCGAAGTAGGGTGTATAATCACCTGATCTAGAGTTTCATTTACTTCTCAAAATCTATTGTTGATGCTGTCCCATTAGGGAAACGGTTGCTGATCCCAACTGTTGGTGATATACATTCGATACACTCAAGCGAAATGAGTGGTCGGTCATGTGTGGCCGGGTTGCAAGATGTTCTTGTTGAACCCAGTGTATTCCTCTCTAGAGGTACATTAGCGAAAGGTGGTTCCATACCTTGTCATAGTTGGAAATCCATTACCCAATACGTGCTTGCGGTTTTGATTGTATACTATATATGTAGAACGTGAGATGAAAGCGTTTCTGCTAGATGATTATATATATACTGTGGTTGATAGACATTATTATAATATCAAAAAGGTTTTTGATATAAAGATATTTTGGATTCTCATAAGGGAAAAACCCGTTCCGTTATGCGGCGTGGTCTTATGAGATATCGTTCACTTGTTCGAACTGTTTTTAAAATGTTTTACCCATACCAGTCCCATGACTAACCCGGAGTTTACCTTGTTGTTTTCCCTAAACTCTTGGGTGCCTAAATTTGTACGGGCAGTCAAGTAGTCGGGAATTTACAGATATACTGGAAGAGCTTGTAGTAGGAGGCTTCAGGATCATATAGCTATAGTTATTTCCGCTGTGTTGTAAGTGATGTACTTTGATATTGATGTATATTTAAGTACAGATGTATATTTCAAGTTATGTTATATATATTATATGTTATTCGTTCCGCTGTGAGATTCGTGTTACTCTGATGTTGTGTTCTTCTTCTTCTTCTATTCTATGTTTCTATCTTATCTTTCCTCACCCTCTAATTTCTTTCACTAATTACCAGGATTTTTCGATGTTTTGGTTATCGACGTTGAGCTTATATCGATAAGCAAAGTCGTTGAAAATCCGGGTCATTACAGTAACCATTGAAATTTGTGTAATAATTAAATTTGTTCTGTAGCATGAATAACTTACCAATTAATTAGAAAGTTGAATGTTATAAGAATAAGCAATTAATTAATGGACAAGTATAAGAAGGGATAATGAAAGTGAAGAAAAATTTGATTGGTTATAATATAAATAAAATTTAAGTTATGTAATGAAAACGACATATGCTTGGTTATGTTATGCTTAGTAATGTGAATTAACCGAATCAATGAAAAATTAATTAAGCAAATTAATTGGTAATAAACTGAAATATAACAAATGAAATTATGAATTGTTTAAAAGTGAAATAAACAATGAAATCAAGCTAATAAAAAGTGACATTGAAAAATTTTGTTTGGTTGTTTGTTTGAACGAATATAATTGATTGGATGTTTTATTTATATTTTAGTTGCATTTTCTAATGCATTTGTGATTACTATAAACATATAAATATTATTTCTTTTATATGTTGTAGAGCGTTATAAGTACTGAAGGCAATTTGCTTGCATTGGAGCTCCTTGTGCATAAAAATTTGCTCATGCTTGTTCAAAAATAAATAAATCGCTAATAACGCAAATGAAAGGTACATATATCGAATTATATATCGTATTTTGGCAATTTATATTGTTTTCCCAAATTTTGGGATGCCTCATCATTGAGATGAGATGTATATTTGGAATCATTATATATTATTGTTTTCCAGACCAAACCGTACAAAGGAGACTCCACCGAAATTTTTCGTGAAATTATGACTTAGAAATTTTGTGAAAATTTGAGTTTTGTATAAGTTAAATTTTCTATGTTTAGTAGAAATTTTATATTATTTCAACTTTATTTTATCACTTCATTTCTACGTTCCTTTTCGAGGACGAAAAGTTTTTAAGTGGGGGAGAATGTAACATCCCAAAATTTTGCGATAAATTTTATTATTTAATTTAATATGTTTTTGATATTATATGGATTTTAAATAATATTTAATGATTTAAATCGTGAAATTCTATGTTGAAAACATAATTGAATTGTTTAAAATAATGAAATTCAACCTATTATTGCGATAATAACTTGCATTGATCGCAAATAAATTTAGGATTTATTTATTTCGATAAAGGTTGAAAGTGGGAATTAATATTAATGTATTTAATGAAATTGATTGGTGTGATTAATAGTTGAAATAGAACTTGAATTATAAATAATGAAAAATTGAATTAACAATTAACGATAGTTGATTTATAAGTTATATTAATTTATTTGTATTGATTTGAATAGAGTTTATAAATCTTTGAATTTAATTTAAAAGGTGAATAAACGGAAATTAAAATGCGTATAGATTTTTGTAATAATTAACTTTTAATTTTATATGTGAATTCATTTTAAACTATGGTAACTTTTTGAGTAATCAAAACGATAAAATTTGCTACTTATGAAAGTTGAATAAAAAGGAATGTTAATTAATTTAATAGAATTAATGTTCAATAGAAATTGGTAAATAATAATTGAATTTAAGGTTTTAATGTATGTAAATTGATGGAATTAAATAATGGTTATAAATGGAATGAACATTTTGTTTGGATTCAATTACAATAATAGCAAAGAAGAATTTGTTGATCAAAATTACTCTCACTATTTGTTGTAGATATAATAATCACTGTCAACGTAACTTGAATTCCATTAATCAGGGATGGAAATCATATGTGTCAAACTGATTGGTTAAAAGCGTAATTTTCAAAATAACGGTTACTGAACAATCAAATTTCGAAGCTTAATATAAAGTATTTAAGGTTACATTTGGATATAAATAAAATTAATGAACTTTAAAAATAAAATAAAAAAATGAATATATAGAAATTGAAATAAATAGTATATGCATGTGTGAATAAATGCTACTTTTGTCCATATGACATTTTATGGTTTTATCGAATCATAGTATAAGCATTCTTTAGAAATTTAATTATATCCAATGGTTTCGGTGTTAATGAAATGGCATATTTTAGGTAACATGTAATTAATGATGGACAAAGAAAATATTGCAAATCCAAAATATAGAAAGAATTAAATTTAGAAATTAATCATCTTATGTTTATTGATTTCTTATATTTCATTATTTTCTAATATGACAACAAATGAAACAAATAGCCGCACCCTGTATTTCTTTCAGAAAATGTCAATGGTCGCTCCTCTTATATATCCTATGAGAAAACATTAGATCTCCTAAAATACTGCACACACAAAAATTCTTGTTTTATTCTAGCGTACTTGTATCTTAATTATCTTCGATCTCATACCTAAATTTAGAGGTGTGATGGAATTTGAGTGGTGTCGACAACTGCTAAAGTGAAGGATAAGAAGCTAGGATTGAGATTCTTGATTTATATAGGGATCGATGCATGAGTTGAACATCGTATTCGAGTTTGTGACATGGAATAGCATCTTGTGTGCGAATTTGGGTGGATTTCACGACAAAAATTGTCGCAACCTACATGGTGCATGCGTGAGGAAGCTGGTGGATGCAATTTTATGGGTGGAGCGAGCTTGAAGTTATTGTGATGGAGAGGAAGTGTGCGCGAAGAAAAATTTGTTGGATCTATCCATTCGAGTTTTCGTTGAGAAACAAGAAAGAGATTGAGGAGAGAAGTTATGTATATTGGTGGGTTTAATTTTTCTTGTGAGTGTATTGTACAGGAGTAGATGGGTGAAGGGGGAAGAAGGTGCTGACATGGCAAGCTTCTCATATTATAGTCCATTTTTCGTTTTTTTTATTTTATTTTATTTAAAACTCTAATCGTTAAAACTTATATAACTTTTGCATACGACTTTAGAATGACACGCGGTTTGTTGCATTTGAATCGTATCAACGAGCTCTTCGAGATGGCGTTGGTTTGGATTGATTCTAAGACTGAAAATTTTTGGGCTAAAAATTGGATTTCAATCGCATATAGAACCAAGGTGAGTGATTTAACCCACTCACGCTTAACTAAAGTATTCTAATATTAGTTAAAATAATATTATGTCATGATATGATTGTTTGGAATTATGTTTGACAGATTAATTTTGCATATTATGTTTATTTGCATTGATAGTGTAGTTAATTTTGACTGTTAAATTTATGTTTTCAGTTAAGTTAAAAATTTGACATTTAATTACTGTTTAAAACCTGACACCTGATAATTTGTACATTTATGTGATATTGAACTGTTTGTATGTATTGATGTGACGAATGGCTTGAATTTGATATGTTGACATATTGATGTTAATTATGTAAATTTGCCTGTTATTCATATTTATTTGTATATGACCGTTGTTGTGCCGATTAATCCCAATCATTACCCTAGATGTTACGGGCATCGAATAAAACCGGGGTTAATCATTAAAATGAATTAAGAACGTAGGTTGAAATGATAAATACCTATGACCCTAATTTGGATTGAAATGATATATATCCTTTCCCAAATACTAAAATTAAAAATTTAAGTATTACTTGGCCATAGGATAGAAAATTATATACGGACACCGGTTGGTTAAATAAAATTTGTCTTAACCATGAATTTTGAAATATTGTTTTAAAGACCATATAAGCGATGTTTTATAATTTATTTCCTTTGAACTTGAACCTCGAATTTTGAAATATATATATAAGAAAAGGAAATAAATTTGTATTGTAACTGAAGCTAAATAAATAGTGAAATATAATATAAATCGAATTTATTGAAATTGAATAGTTTCACCCACCTTTGAATTTTATTATGAATCAACATTGATTTGAATTACATATGAATTGTGAACTCGATATTTGACATAAATTGAAATCATTGAAAATGAGAATCTAATTTGGAACGTAACTATTTGAATTAATTTGATCAAAGTGAAATGAATGTAAATTGGAAGTTTAATCGATGGAATTATAAAAATTTGAGTTGATTGAATTGAAGATTGAAATATGACTTCAAGTTTAATTGAAAATGTTAGAGAACGATTCTAATTCCAACTATAGTATTTCAAAACCATTCTTTATAAACTATTTTAATAATAATTATATTTTCTGTATAAACTATTTTACTTTATTACTATTTTATTTTATAATTATTTTAAATAAATCATTTTATAATTAACTATTTATTTTATAAATTATTCTAATATTTTAACTATAGATTTTACTAAATTTGATAATTCTATTTTAATTACAAACTATTTATTTTTCAACTATTTCAAATTATATATCTAAACTATTTCATATATATTTTTACTATCTTAATATTCAAATTATTTTAAAAGTTGGAATTGTCCAAGATTTAAGTTTGGTTTTTAAAGGAGATTTCATTATGAAACATTATATTTTGACTATTGAAATGATTTTAGAAAATATGATATTTTTGATATGAAGTACGAACCCCCTTTGAAATGTAAAAGAACTGACCGGTGTGAAAAATGTAAACGTTTGGTTGTTAAAGAGACTGGGATCGGATATTGTCATACTCTCTACCAATACCGAAAACCACTTTAACAACTGTGTACGCGGTGGAGTTCCAGAAATGGTGTTGGACGGATTTGGAGGCGATTACTGGATTTGAAGAAAGAGAACGATGATGGATAACCTTGACCTTCGGGTCATAATTAAAATGACTAAAACAGGAGCCATACCCAGGTTAATTGAGTTAGCTACTCTGAGCAGGCATACTTCATCGATACCATATATATACTTTGTGATTGATTGGCGCCTTTGATTTGATTTTGGGGTATGTTTGGGATAGGTGGTAGTTGCGGCTATGCGTTACCACCGGCCTGGGTCAGCAATCCGGTAGAATCACTACTGATGGGTATTGCCTCGATGCCCTGTCATATTTATCCTGATCGAGCCCCCTACGATTTTGATTTAACGTTGTCGTATCACGGCGCATCTCTATCCGCCGACGTACCGGTGTGTTATATGCAAACTGTACGGCAACGGTATAAACGGTGTAAGGGTAATAATGGTAATCCCGCTTACATTATTTTATTATGTTATATTTAACCATAGACATTATTATAATAGCGTATTATATTATATAGTATTAGTTTGACGGATCCTTAGGAGATGGAAATTCCCGTAACATCTCTTAAGTTATTGCATTCATATTATTACATGAAATTTGATTTAACTAATATGAGAATGATTTAGTTCTGATCCGAGTGTTTGTTGTGTTTCTTTTTATGCAATACGCTCGGGTCAGACCGAGTTGCAGTTAGCGATGATTTCTTATTTTGAAGATACAAGATGAAGATGGAATTCAACAGACGTACTATAATTATTATTCCGCTGCAAATGCATCGGTATGTTGTATATTAATTTACTCTGATAATTGTTGTAAATGAAATAAAATGTATGTTTTTAACAGCTTTATAAACTGTTATTTATTTATTTTATTTAGTCCTTCAGCTGCGAGATTCTGTATTTGTTCTTCTTCTTCTCTTCTTTTTTTCTTATATAAATCCCAATAACTATCCTTATTTTTGATTTGTTCATGTCGACATTGAGGATCATTGTCGATTTGAATGGTCAAAAATATTGGGATGTTACATACATAGAATTAACCGAATAAACTTGACTTTTATCCATACCCCAACTAATAAAGTCCCTACACTCATCAATGTGATATAATGATAACTTAGCATAAAGTAAAGCTAATTGTCTTAACATTTCCCCTTCTAAGATATTATAAAAACAGAACTCCCATGGGGGATCCAAATCTCTTCTAAAAACATCTTTAATCAACGCATTTTTAAAACTACAATTATTAAAGAGCTCCATAAATTCAATTTTAAGTGGTAAACGAGAAATCCACATATCATGCCAAAAGTAAGTCATATTACCCGAATGAACAATCACCTTATAACCTAAGTTAAAAAAATCAAATCAATTTAATATTGACTTCCAAAAGTAAGATAATCTATTATACCAACTACCAGTAGATACAACAATAAACTCTCCTCCTGAATAGTAAAATTTAGATACAATAACCTTCCACGTAGTCAACACCACAGGACACCTAAATTTCCACAACCATTTGGCTAATAAGGAAGAGTTAAAATTAAATAAATTAATGATCCCAATCCCCCATCTTTTTTAGGCTTACAACACACCTCCCAGTTTACTAAACATTTG
Source organism: Allium sativum (assembly GCA_030737875.1). NCBI lineage: Eukaryota > Viridiplantae > Streptophyta > Magnoliopsida > Asparagales > Amaryllidaceae > Allium > Allium sativum. Next base: position 1,047,412,548 of record CM060916.1, on the reverse strand, counting down.
AAACCCGTACAAATAGGATCACCACCCCCACTCCATAGATAATTACGTCTTATTCTATCAAGTTTTCAAATGACAACAATAAAACATGAAATTATTATATCAATTGATCAAGTAATATATACAAAGCACTTCAAACATTTTCAATGTAATAATAATTTGTTGCTAATGAGTTATAAAGGAGCATAATAATAGTTGGCAGTCAATAATAGTGTGCTCCAAAGAAGCATAAGAAATTTAGAAGTTATATGCAGATGCATTATTATAAATTCATGATATTTTAGTATCAATAATATGACTATACTAATTTATTTTCGAAAAGCAAGTAAACTTTATTCACCACTATATATAATTACATTACAAATATTCATAAGATGTTAGCATTGAGGAAAATAAGCTAAGATCTATACAAGAAAAATGAAAAAACCTCAATGCTAACACAACAACAAAAAAGTAAGACCAAATTACATCAAAATAGCTTCAGCACAAAACATTAGACATCATATCTTGAACAATACATCTCCAGTAAACAGAATTGCCAAAACTACAGAACTTTAATGAATATCCTCGTCATATCTTCATCATGTACCTGTCTTTTTAAAAATTGCCTTGAGAATAACAGAAAAAAGTGCATCAGAATTCAATTCAATTGAAGTAAACACTCTGCGATTTCTTTCTGACCAAACCTCCAACAGAAAAATCTTCAATATCCTTAACAACAACATTCCTTCCTTTGATTTCCATCTGGTTACCTTGAACAAATTAAACAATTCATCTCTGTTATTAACTGATGGCTGATGAAGCTTACCAAAGTCCAAGACTCTTTTCCAAACTTGATACACAAAATTGCACTCAAAAAACAAATGAGTATTGCATTCAGACTCAGCACGACAGAATACAAAAATATCATCAGGGATGATGCCAATTTTGAATAGCTTATCTTTAGTGTTTAAAGCATTAGACATCACTTTCCAGAGATAGAAATTTTGCTTGGCATTACTCATTATACTCCACACTCTCTTATACCATGGAAAAATCAACCTATAACCTCTTAAAAGATCATACACTAAACTGATAGAGTGAGCTTTTCCCATTCAAGTTATACTAGCATTATTATGTTTAAAATTGAGAGAAATTTCATACTAGAGTCTCCTCAATACTGTAGAGCTATAGTGTGGTAAAATCATCTCACCATCATGCAAAAAATCTTCAATTTCAGCTAAATATGGAATGCCACAATTCCTTCTCAAACTATACTCCACCACATCATGCAAAATTAAACCTCTATTTGCCCATGGAGTGTGCCAGAATGAACCAGACAGATGTGATGAATAGCATTGAATAAAAGGTAAGAATTCACTTCTGAGCTTAAGAATCTGCCTCCAACTCCAACTACAAAAACTAGGGATTTGCATTGTCCAAAAAGTTTTTCTTCCCAATCAAATTATTTCTCACATATTTAGTCCATAAGCAATTTTCATCAGAAAAAATCTTATCAATATATAATGAAATGGCTGCCTTATTCAAAAGAAACAGATTAGTGATACCCAATCCTCCACTCCTTTTGTCATCACAAAGTTTTGAGAATGTTATTGGGACAATCTTCTTAACAAAAGGGTCACCATGCCAAAGAAATTTGTTCATTGCACTAACTACCATATTAATGAGTTTCAAAGGAAGGATATAATGTCTGGAATAATAGGTGGTCATAGAGGTAATAACTGATTAAATTATTGTGAGCCTACCAGCTTGTGAAAGTTGACATGATGGCCATTGCTTCATTTTTGCAATAATTTTCTCAAATAATGGCATATAACTTTCCTTAGTAATTCTACTAGTAAAAAGAGGTAAACCCAAATACTTTGGACTGCTAGGCAAAACATTTAAACCAGATAACTGAACTAGATCATCCACTGCAGTTTGACTAAGCCCAGCAATTTTAATGTGAGACTTCTTCAAGTTAATTTCCAAACCAGTCATATTATAAAAGGACTGAAGGATTGACAACAAACACTAGATATTGGAAAAAACAGGTTTGGTAAAAATAATAAGATCATCAGCAAAACAAAGATGAGTGATCACTGGATTCTTACATCTAGGATGAAGTTGCAGATTACCTAATTCAACTTTCTTGATGATTAAAGAATTCATAAGATCCATAACATAGATGAACAAATATTAATAAATAGGGTCACCTTGTCTAACTCCTTGTTTACTATTGAAGAAACCATGCATAGAACCATTTCTAGAGATAGAAAATTTTGGAGTAGATATACAGGTATAGATCCAGGCAAGAAATGGTTTAGGGAAATTCATTCTCGACAATATAGCAATAATTGAAGACCAAGACACACTATCAAAGGCTTTCTTTATATCAAGTTTTAACATGCATCGAGGAGAAATGTTTTTCCTGTCATAACCATAAAGTAACTCTTGGGCAATCAACACATTAGCACTAATAGATCTACCAGGAACAAATAAAGATTGATTGGATGATATTACAGTAGGGAGTACAGCTTGCATTCTGTTAGCCAACACTTTAGAAATAATCTTGTGGAAAACACTACAACATGATATTGGCCTAAAGTCTGATACATGTGTAGGGTTGTCAATTTTAGGAACCAGAGCTATGTAAGTGGCTGCAAATGAAACTGGTAATGCATTGGAATAGAAAAAATATTTAATAGCTTCAGAAATGTCATTACCAATAGTAGCCCAACACTTCTATAGGAAATAAGCATTAAAACCATCTGGCCCACCAGAACTAGCTGGATCCATCCCCTGGACTGCAAATCTGATTTCATCATTAGTTACTGGCTTAATAAGCCTTATTGATTGCTCATGAGAGATGGAAGGCAGATTAATATGGAATAAAGGGTAAATATTGCTAGAGTGAAGAATTTCAAGAGCAAGAATAGTCCTAAAATAATTGACAAAAGCAGTATCAATAGCATTATGATTAGTTAGCAAAATACCATCAGCATCATATATCATATGAACAGCTTCTCCCATTTTGTTCATTTTCAGAAAATTGGGAAAATATTTAGAATTCCTATCCGCTTCCACTTCTCTCCGGATATAAGACCTCTGTTTCATTGATTGATATTCTGTGTCCAAAATTAACTTAAGCCCGTCTTGCAATTCTTTCTCTAAAATCAGAAGCTGAGAATTATAAGGATCAGTAGCCATATTGCTTTGCACCTTTATTAGTTCAGATCTAACAAGAGAAGATTGCATCATTACATCTCCAAAATTATGCTTAGACCAGGCTTTGATATGAAACTTGAGAAGCCTTAGTTTATTTAATAGCTTCTCTAAACGATTTCTTCCAGAATTTTGACTCCAGACCTGTAAAAGAATACTGGAAAACTCCTTATGAGATAACCAAAAATTAATAAAATTTGAAAGAAGACTTCCCTTTAATAATGGCATCAGCTTCACCCCAGTATAAAAATAAAGGACTATGATCAGAAATGGTAGGAGGGAGGATATGGTAGGAAGAAAAAGGACAGATATCAAGATATGTAGAATTGACAAAGATATGGTCAAGTTTGCAAAGAGTGGGAATTCCAGAGTGACTTTTATTGGACCAAGTGAAAGAAGGACTAATTGAATTGAGAGGAGACAGTTTTGATTTGATAATAGCTTGATTGAATGGAGCAATATCATTAATAGAAAGAGAATACCCACCATTTTTTTGAGCAGAGGAGTACTTGAAATTGAAATCCCCCCTAAAATCCAAGGATCATCCAGAGTATTAATATTATGAAGATTGTTGTGAAAAGAGAGTCTCAAAGATGTAGCATTACGAGCATAAACAGAAGTAAGCAAGAAAAATGAATTGGTAGGTAAATATATACATCTGTAATGTATAAACTGATCAGAAGAGGACAGTTTTGAAAGATTAAAAACTTAAGGATTCCACCAAGTCAAAAGTTGACCAAAACTAACATCAAAAATGTTATTATCAAATTTCCACTAAGGAACAATGTAAGCAACTGCTTTGGCTATTGAAAACATATCCAATTTTCTTTCAGAAAGACATAATAATTGAATGTTCTTATTGTGCATAAAAAATTTAACCTCACTTTGCTTAGAAGGAAGATTCAACCCTCCAATATTCCAGAAACAAATATTGTGAATCAATTTTTAGCTTGAGGGGATTTAATTGGGAGGGCAGAAGACTGCATAGTTTTCCTTTTTGAAAGTGATTTTTGACTGCCAATTGGTTGCACTTCATCTTAATTAAAATCAATACCATCATCCACATCATCATTAATAGATGGAACTGCCTTTTTCTGTCTGCCTTTCTTGGATTTCAAAATGTTCTTTGAGGCTGAATCAACAAAATCATAAATCTTTGCCTTAGGAGGAATAGAAGTAAAGTCTTTCTCATGCATGCTAGAGGAAGATGAAGATTGAGAGCTCACAGAATGAATGGAAGAAGGAGGTAGAATAATATTTTTATTAGGAGCAAGATGAGAATATAAAGAAGTACTAGCAGGAGAAGAAGGTAAAGGAAAACTAAATGAATCACTTGAATGACTACCAATTGATGATGAAAAGGAGGAAGAACAAGATAAAGAAGTATAGGATGATGATTGAAAATTACAACTCAAAGAAATAGATGAGTCAGAAGATGGCAAATCCAATAAGGATGAAAAAGGATTAGCATGTACAATGTCATCAACCACTTGTTTTCCTTCCACATCAGATTTCTTATTCACAACACTGTTGCCATTCAAGTCAACCACTACCACTTTATCATTATTTTTATTTAAAATTGAAGAATCAATTTCCATGGTATCAGTATTATTCATTTCAGTATAATTCCCCAGATTTTCATTGCCTCTAATCTCAACCACTTTTTCCAATGCATCATTAACATCTTTTTGTACATCAGTTCCAAATTTGCCTTGCTTCCTTATCCACATTTGCTTTTCCCTGTTATTCACTTTATTCCATCCAGGCTGATTAAAATGAACTGAAGCTGATTGCCTATTTCTATTCTCAGCCATGTTAATTGGTCTACCCCTAATATAATCTTCATTACATTCGACACTTTCTCTGTTAACATTGACATGAACATCACACTCCATAGTTGAGTGACCAAAGACTTTACATAAAGTGAAAATGTTTGGTTTCCAATCGTAAGACACAATAACTGGAGGCCAATTCTCACCAAAATCACCTAATTTTATAGAATGAGGTAACTATGAATCAGCTTCAATTTCCATTAACACTTTAGCATACCTAATCCTATGCATTTTCTCATTGCTAACATCAAAAAAAATAAGCCTACCAACTTGGCAAGCTAACCAGTTTATACCAATTAAAGTCCAAAGCAACAAACGAAGTCTATGAAGATGGATCCAGATTGGCACTCTTTTAATCTGAGAATGAGCATTACCAATAGATGGATCCCATCTAGTGATAATGGACATTCGGCCTCTAATGAAGATAGGATCTACTTTTAAAATTTTCTCTCTATCCAAATCATTAGAAAATTTGAAATAAAAGTACAGGCCATCAAATTTAATATCTACCTCTCCATTTATAGACCAATAACCTCGTAGAAAATTTACTACTGAAAGATAAGATAATGATCCATCAAGAAAAAATCCCATAAGATATTGATCCAAATATTTCATACCTTCCTCTTTTACAATTGCAGGAGGAATCCTCTTAGATTTATCTTTGATCTTCTCAAATAGTTGAGGCTTATACGATCCAGCATTCCTTGGCAGAGAGTTGAATAAAGAAAGATAGTCCTTCTTAATAACAGGAGTATGAGTCACTGTAACAAAATTCAGAATAACATTGGATTGATCAGATCCAATGGAAGGATTAAATCCATAGGGAATTGAAGCAGTAGTAGAAGTAGAACCAGCTAGACAAGTTGAATCTACAGCTAATGAAAGGTTGGAATTAGCAGAATTAGTGCTACTGGAAGTGGAATTATCAATCAGATTAGTGTTTGACAAAATGTCATTGAGAGACATAGCATTCAAATTAGCAGAATGATCTAGATCTGAATTCGATCTAGAAGAACGATAAGTAACCAAAGAGGAATCATTGAAGATTGAATTAGATGAGGGATTAATAGAGTGAAGTAAAGTTTCACTAGAAAGAGAGTCAAGCAAAGGATTATCAAGCAGACGAGGAGGGTCAGGAGGAGGTTGAAGACGAATAGGAAGAGATGACGACGAAATAAGAGAGGAGGAAGACGAATAAAGACCAGGGGAGGAGGAGGAGGACGCCATTATCAAGGGTCATCAATACTTGTATTCAGTACTTCGGTTATATTTTTCCTGATACGTTAGACATGATAGAGTTGAAAGTGTGCTCTCCACTGGAGGTTTTGGTGACTATACTAATTTATGTAAAGCAAACATGCTAAATTTCATCGTTTTCCTTAGTAAGGATGTCTTTCATATGACATATTTCCTTCAACACAAAAAAATGTGACATTCTGTAAACAAGAAGGAGTTCCATCTGCCTTGGAATAAACAAATACCCAAATATGCCATGGTAAAATTAAAGAAGATAACTTGTACTATTTTAATAACATGAACAACAACAAAATACAAAATTATTTTATTTTCACACACAACATAGAATCACTTATTTCTACAATAAACATTAATTTAGGCTCCTGATTATTTTGATGCAGTAAATTTAATCGTTAATCAATATTCAATATTGCCAAGGACCTTTCACGATATGAAGAACTTCTTAATTGTTTTCATTATTCATTGATATTACACAAACTTCAGAACAGTAAAAAACATAAAACATGCGGGTTTACACAAATCAACATCACTTTTCAGATTAGGGAAGAAGTAGCAGCCGTGTAAAGCATAAAAGCGGGAATTAAACATACAATAAGGAAATAAGTTGAGATTCTATACCGTAAGGTAAAAGTGGATGGAAAATAGAGGACTGATGCAACCGGAGACCATTGTATTCAGAAGAATGCCCAATTTCGGTCACCAACATTGCACGGGACTTCATCGAGGAGGAAATCTGCCAAATACTTTTTCAGAGTGTAACATATTTGGGAAATAAAAGAGGAGAAGGAAAATTTTAAAAGGGGATCTACAGATTGTTTCAAAAGATGGTGGTGGATGATATGAAATTTGGGGAGGTATGTAAAGGTACGATGATTAGTGGATCTCCGTGCATTATTAGATCAAAATTTAAAAAAAAGAAGGAATGGTTTATTGAGAAGAAAGCAGAGGAACGGTTTGTTTATACATTTTGAAATATAGGAAGCGGAGAGTCTGAAAGTTGTCTGATTGGTTGCCACGTTGGATGTAAAATAAAATAAGCTATGCCACATTAACAATTCATCCATTTTACTTTCTATTATAGGTAATAGATATATAATTCTCCTACGCGTATACAAACTTCAAACCCTCATAACTTCTTCATACGGTGTTTGTTTTACGCAAATCAAATGCCTATCTTGACCAGAATTTCGAGACAAACATAATGACGCAGTCCGTTTCCCTTAATTCTGATTATTAAATTAATTATTATTTAATTTATCCTCTTTTAGTGTTGTTAAAATAAAGGGTACCCTTACACTCGTTGGTTGACGTGTATTGAAATGGTGATAATTCCCCACGTCAATAGTTATAAGTTTAAATAACAATAAATAAATTTTGAATTGTGAATATTAGGCTCAGTCCTTAAAATGCAACTAAATACATAAAATTTTCTTTTTAAAAAAGAATTGTAAGTTAGATTCTTAAAATATAATTGTCAAATACTTACACATGATTAGGCAATTATTTAATGAATAACTGCATAATCTATTCAATTATACCGAAAAATTGCATAAATGTCTGCAATTATTTTTTTAATAATTGCAAATTTATTAGCAAATGCCTGTAGAAATTTCCGTTTTTTGATGAATACTTGCGGAAATTTTCGCAATTTTTCGTTGAATACACTATAAAAACAACATTGTTTTCCAACGATTACTAGTCTTTGGTATGTGTACCAACATTTCGTAACGCTTTCCAACGGGGTCCACGGGGTGTTTTCAACGGTAGCAAACGCATATTAGAACATGTGACATATCTTGTTAACCAAATAATCATTGAAAACCATTAGAGGCCGTTGGCCAATGTTGTTAATAGCGGTTGGTATTTGATGACCTATAATTCGTTGATAGTTGTTACTGGCCACTAAAAATCTATGTATTATTTATTTGTTTATTTATTTTGTATTTAAACCTACTTTCATCCATCCACACAAATCAATTAATTACCACGTTTTCTCCATTTCGAGCATGCATACAACAACAATAATCACATACATAGCCAAACACAATATTCAGTCTAAACCATGCACATGTAATCTAACATACACAACATAATCTAATATATACAACCTTCAAACCAACATCCAACAACATCAAACTTCCAACACATCCACAAACGAACCCAAATAGATTAAAAAACATACAATCCATCAAAGCGTGTCAACCACATCCTTACCCACTTAAAGCGTATATATACATACAACAAACCATAACAAAACATACCTATCATCACATAACGTCCCCTCCGTAACCACTAGACGAAGCGAACCTCATGTGCTGCTTTACAAACTCCGTTAAACGTCGGTTCACCTGCTCCATATGCACCTCACGATGACAACCACACACCTCAAGCTCAGCAATCAGAGATCGTAACTTTGCGATTTTGCATTGCCTTAAGCCCTCTAATGCGCCTTTTGAAATGTGTTAGCCTGCAAATAAAAATAAATGTCATCATGTTTACGACATCATAATACAAAATTTACATAACTTTAATCGAAAATTTCACTTGGTTCATAAACCATAGCTTCTGTTGCAGTTTGGTGAATCTATGACACACTCAAAAAAATGGCACCCACTTCATCAGCAGTCGAATCATCTCGTGAAGTGTTCTCTAACAGCTTTGTCTGTGCTTGTTGGAACTTTTGATGTAATACAATATATAGTTAAATTTTAAACAACATTATTTCAATTAACTTATAACTTTTATATTAATTATTTTGTTCTTACATATGCGGTAGTTGTTTTATTATCATGATCCAAACAATATGAAACTATGCCTGAATAGTTGGTCTGCCGCATCACATCGGTATGAGGAACATCCTAGTATGACATGAGAGTCTCGCGCTCTCTTTCTTATGTAAGCACATATAAATATACATTATATATTGTTTTATTAACTGTCTTTCAATAACTTAGAACATAAAATACAAAAATATAATAACTATTCTTAATTAATACATTTACTAAGTCTTTGTGGTGATGTTGGAATGACTTGGAACCACTGCGATGTGGTACAAGGTTCTTGCTTCTATTTGTCGAGTTCCTCTTTGACTCCCTTTGTATATTTAAATTGAAAATAACGTTTTACAGTTCTAATTTATGTATTAAATTCACAGATAATTTAAACTAAATATGTGATAAACTTTCCTCGGACTCCCAATTGCTCCACCATCAGACCCAATCATCCCACATCAGCGTTCTTCCAATCAGGCTCCTTGTCTCTTTTTTAGTACTAACTACTACTTCCCTACATTTCTTTGCAATTTTATTGTTCTAGTGGCGCAACAAGAGGGTAAGATTATCTCTTGGACGTCCATTGCGCTCTACAAGTTAAGAAAACAGAAGTTATACATTTTATTAATAGTTTACAATATATATGTCCTATAAATAGATTTAAATAGAAACAAATAATAGTGGAATAAATAATAAACCAAATGAAAGAAGTACAATGTTTATACACCTATATCCTGCCTAAATTAAATCTAAACACGAATTGATATTTAAATCATAGAAGTAAGATACACAACAAATCAGTGCATGCCCACATAATGTAATAAATGATATATCATAATTCAAGAAAAAAAATTCACATGTTGTAAGTAACATGCATGTCTATTAAAATACAATATGTAAATTGATAATTTAAATTCACACTCACCAAGAAGCCCTACCAAATAGTCTCTCTCACGTTATCCAGAATCTTTGACTACTTTGGTCAATACGTAGTCATGCAGCTCATATATGGTTGCCGGGTGATAGATCGAACTATACCTGAAGACTCGAGCTCAAAACAATCCTAAATAAACATTTAGTATATCATGACTACTATACATACAACAGATTGTACACAAATGAAATTCAAATTTGAAATAAACTTAATACTTACCCTCCATTGGCTTTGGGTTGCAACCAAACAAATGGACAAGCTAGCTCTTGTGATGAGCCACTGCCATCACCAGCTGTTAGATACCAATCCCTCTATGAGAGGAAGATGGAGATCCAGAGTGAGAAGAGATGCATCGAATGAAAGATAGACATTTAAATGCTCCATTACATTGGGGAAAAAAACTGGAGGAAATATTTTCTCCAGTTTACAGAGAAATATAGGGATTTTTTCCTCAAGTTTACGTAAATGATCAATTTTTAATGTAGTATAGTAAAGCTCTTTAACAAAAATCGATTAAGTTATATTACAATGGTCCAAGATTTTATAGGTAACAGTTCTTTGAAAGCAACAGGTAACAAAATTTCCATTATAACATAACAATCATTGCTTTTCATCCCACTAAGTTTATTGTTCTTATAATCGACACATCTAGGAAGATTAGAAGTTATACTATTTGGGAATCTTAATCTTTCCACCCATTTTAAAAGTACTTTAATTTGATTATTGTATAGCTCATAGTATGTTTTTGGTCGTTTGTGTCACTTGACTTCATATGAAACTCAAGACGATTACATATTACTTTGATATCACGTCATGATTTCAAATCATCCTTCATCTTCCCCTTAACATTCAAAATTGTAATAAACACATTATCAAATACGTTTTTATCATTGCGCATCATGCCAATATTACGACGAATCGTAATGTTTTTCCAGTAAGACAACTCACAAAATATACTTTGTTTGCACCAGCTATAAATCAATGATTTACCGTGAATTTCATTTTGTCCTCTGGTTTAATGTATCCTTGGATAATCCTTTATAATTTCACAAATTTCTTCGCTTGACAAAACCGTAGATGGTCACAAAGTCTCATGTCTATAAGCTGTAAAAAAAAGCTTATCTTCTCCAAACGGATGACTAATATAAAAAAAAACATCGATGATAGTTAAATCATGAAATTTTCCTTCCATGAGATAAATAAAATGCTCATGTTTATCCCATTAATAAGGACAAGCTAGACGATCGGTCGTACTATAACTTAAGCATTGCATATGCAGGAAAATTGCTAGTTGTCTATAACAAAGGAGAAAACGTGCAAAAGTCCTTTTTTCAAAATACCATATGTTTCCACTCCATCGTACCATATGCTTTTAATTATTTAATCAAAAGAGTTTCGTTGTAGCAATTTCATTACTCTCTAGTCACTACCTCCTTAATTTGTACATGAATAGTTGCTAAAAGTTCTCCATGATGATCCCAAAGCAAATAGTTCGACACGAAACTATACCAGCTCAAATTAACTTTAATTTAACCATTTCCGTATGAAATGCTTTGACAATATGCATCTACTACATGCACAATTGATTTCCTCATTGATTTTTTTAAAGAAAATATATATAATATAACTAAAGGGATAATCTAGCCATTCTTCAATGGCTCACAAAAACGGTTTCCACAGAATGCAGAAACCGTGCAAAAACAAAGGAAATGGAACAATATGCATGTAAAACAATAAAGACGGACAACAATCTAGCTTAATTAATCAAAGCATCAGGCTTGGTAGAGGAAGCCTCAGCAGATGGACACCAAAGCGAAGAAAGGCGAAGAAAAACCTCTAGCTCCACATGAAATGGGCATAGAGCTATAGAAACCGACAAGTCCTCTGAGAAATGCAACTAGTTAAGGCTGGGAAAACCAAACTGACGGCTCAGACGCGCTGAAAACTCCTGGTCCACATGCTACATCAAATCCAAGGTGGATAGTGAAGCCAGAGAAAAATATCAAATCTCCTAATCCACCTAAAGCTCCAGTTGTACCTGCTCCCGTAATCCCACCTGGGATGGAGGGACGAATGCACCATCCAACTCCAAGCAGACCAAAACAAATAACCTATAAACCAGAATCTGCAAAGCTAGCAAGCGACATAAGATCAATGTGGGGTGGTAGTGTGAGAATGAGATAAAAACAGAGAACGCATAAAACATTTAAATAATAAATCAACCAATACCATCCTTGGGAGTGGCCGCTACCAGCATTTACCTTTGTTGCTTATACATCTAGCTCTAATTAGTAAAATAAGCGTCCATTTCTTCTGCTAATTAAAAAATATGATATGAATTAAAACCGCATTGACCACTTATTTTTTAATACAATTTTATTGGTAAATATTAAATTAATTTATCATCTACACTTTTTTGATAGGTAATCTTACTTCCTATTACGAAAAGATAATTAAATAACACAAATTGCTTCATTTTAAATGATTCAACAAAATTTCGACAGCACCTCCCTTTTGTTCCCTGAATTGTACACAACTACGCATATAAAGGGATATAACAGAAACACTGTTAAAGTTTTGATAACTTTTTAAAATGAAATGATTTATGAGATTTAATAATATTACTGTGCTTGTAACTTATCTGATACAAGGATAAATCGAACAAATATTGTATATGATGAATATGGACATCTGTTTTACTAAAACAAACAAATACCCACACGATGATCATATATGATTCTTATCAGATAGGACCAAAAAACACTCTAAGGGTTCTATTGATATAACATATTACATAATTTATACTTATTAAAAAAAGGCTTTCGAGGTTTAAATTAAATTGATTAACATTTAAACAAAATTAAACCTAAATTATAAAGCGAGTATTGTCTAGTTTAACATTTAAAGTGGCTTTTGACTGACATCATCATTTATACCACATCCACGTATTGGGACAATGTTTAGTAGATTTATATTGGGCCAAAAATGGACTGGGTAGGACATAGACCACCGACACTAACTATAGGATAGTCTAAGACAACAGTAATTGTACAGCAATCAGACACTGGAACTTGGATTTCTTTACAGAAATAAAAATAAAAGCCATGGAAATTTTCCACTTTTGGAGTTTTTAGTAATTTAAAAACAAGCGACGTGTATATTAAAAATCAACTTATATCATTGTCTCTCTTGTTATTTATCCACGTGAAGCGGCAAATTTTAAACTAATTAAGGCTTGCACGAAGTTTAATTCCAACCTAGCCATACGTATACGAAGATTATCACATAAACACACTTGTTAAAAACTTTAATTAACTAACAGTATGTTATATAAAATTAATTATTAGTTTTTACATTTTATATAATAGGCAAACAAAATTATGCTTTGACACTCAAAATAACCAAAATTAGCCCTAAAGCACTAAATTATTTAACTCATATGCACATCAATTTATTATCGTACAAACTATAAACTTGCAATACTTATATAGGATAATAATAATTAGCCTTCAATGAATTACATTATACAAACGATGAAGCAATTCAAACACTTAAACGAACAAAATAACCCTAAATTGATAAATTTTGGCAATTAGGGTTTAGGATAATTACTTGATTAGGAGGTAGTTACGAAGACGGAGATGAAGAGAGGGAAGTTCGCTGAAGTTGGGGAAGCTCACAGAGGCGGTTGAACTCGACAGTGGCGAAGTGGAGATGGCAATAGGGAGAACATTGTTTTTATTTGGAGGAGGAAAGAGAAGAGGAAGAAGCAGGTTTCGGCCTATTGTCTCGTTTTTTCCCGACAGATACCAACTGTCACAAATGAAAATCTTCCAATGGCTTGCATCGACTCCAGATGGTTTGTTATTTAATTTGTAAATAAATCTAGAATATACAACCTATTGGTATTTGTTGGAAAACTACCATGGTTAGCCGTTGCTAAGTTCCGTCAATATATATTATTTGTTCAATAGTGATAATTGTGCAAATTTCTTCACTTTTGGATATAATTTCATAAATGTTTGCAATTTTTCATTGAATAATTGCACCTATTTATACAATTATTAGTTTTACTCAGTTCCAGAGACCCAACTTACATAATTTTTTTAACAATGATGTTTTTTCTATTTTGAAACTTAATAAGAAATTTAGTAACAGTATCCCTTTTGAATTTGTAACTTTTTGTATCAAAATCGAAGTATTTAACCACTTGAAGAGTGCACGGATATTTTTATCATAAGAAAAAAGAAAAGTCTATACCTTCTAGCTCTTTTTCCTATATGCACAGGGTTTGAAAGCATATGCTTGCCTTTAGCATAGCTTCATATACGAGCAAGCAACCATGACTAAGCATATCTAAAAAGGCTGTAATATGAAAACCATTAATTGTCCCTATATCATTCCAATGCAAGTTTTACGTATACACGGTGTTAACCCTCTTTCTACAAAGTCACTACGCGATGAACTATAACACTTGTACTTTACAATCATTAAAAGGGATAACTTGAAGAGATGGTCGAATCAATTAAAATTGAATATGAACGTAGATATAAAGCTATAAAAGATAAGATTTACTTGAATAACCTTCTGGAATGAACAAGTTTGGAAAAGACCTTGGTAAAGTCAGGGATCGGTATACATCTTGAGCATAGAACTCAAAGTTCAATTATCAACAAAGCAACATCTATGACTCGAAAAATAGAAATCAAATAGAATAATCAGGCTCATGGGACTAAACGAGCATTAGAGAAGGGCCTTCCTGAGGATTCCACCCAAATTGGGTGCAAGCATAGGGGTCGATATTAGCCACTATGAAGTAGGGTAATCCACGCCCTACTTTAAGACTGGGTTTTTCGACTATAATGGGTCTTCTTGCGCAATTTCATGTCAATTCATCCTCTGTTACACCTATAAATATAGCTCCATATGCTCTAAAAAAGGAGAATCTTCTTCTCTTCTCCACGAGGAAGCTCTGTCGTTCCTCGGAAACAAGAATATCTTGCTTCTCCTCCATTCATTCAAGCAACCAACTACACATTTAATCAACGGTATAAATAAAGATTACTATAAACGAACGTATGTTGGAATATACCAAACCACTATAAAATTGTGTGCTCATTGCTGATTTCTTTGCTTTTTGTTATAATTCTATATTAGAATCTATGGTTATGGATCATTGATTGTAATCTATGACGTGGTTATACTCAATCAAGTGCTAGTATTTGTTTGACCAAAAATGTATCTTACGTTTTGATGCATTAAGGGGCCTCTTCAATTTAAAGCTTAAGAATCCATATTTGAACATGGAAAATGATAGTAATGGATAGGAAGAAACTTGGATCTCCTACAAAAGATATGAGGGGGTTAGGAGAATTCCTTTGGTAGCAAACCTTTCATTTACATGACGATGGAGGATATGGAAAATATTGTAAACCAACTATATGATTGTTGGTTAGGCAGAAGGACATGTTAAGAGGACAGGAAGAAAAGATAAAAAACTTTCTTACAAAGCGTTAACTCATCTTTTTACAAGGCAGTCACACATCGAATTTTGGCTGTTGAAGTGCTTCAAACTTGAATACGAACTTTGGAAAGTTTGAAGCAATTGGATTAAGTCGCGGGATTCTTGAAAAGCTCAGTAATTTTGTTAAGTGTTTTGGGAGTGGTATAACTCATAGAAACAGGGATAGATATTAAGATCATAGACAACCATTGATTTATATAAGAATTAACACATGATAAGCGATCAAAATGAGCACGAACAGATGTACGAGTTCCTAAAAGAAAGTTGATCGATATTATTAATATATAGTAGTGCATAGCTCCACACCCCCCCGAGAGAGCAATATTATTCATATGTATGAGTTCCCGGAAGTAAGGTAAGATGATCGATCAAGGCCTATGTGGTTTGAGATGAGCATGCTCTAGTACTTCATGTGTGCTCTTGCAGCATGCCCTGCAGCTACCGAAGTGTATGGGTTTGGGAATGCAACATGCATAGGCGTAGGCTCGTCTGTTCCCAATAATTAGTCTCGGATGGATTGCTCGTTACCCAAATGTCCTTGCTACACTTGTAAAATCAGTGATATATATCTCATTTTTATTATATACCATCCTATAAGGCCTAGATCAACTATGCTTTATTTTTACTATTCTTAAATTCAAGTACTCGCCGGTTGTGGTCTCAAAATTGGAAAGGACTGTAGCAACCAAAAGAAGACAATTTTTAACCAAAGTATTCACTGAAAAGTCCATGATCGTATTGCTTAATATGGTGCAGTAAGACGAAGAACTCTAACAAAAATGTTGCTTTGTTTATAAGCAAAAAATAAACCAGTAAGCGATCAATACGGATTGTCATGCATTTATTTTGGTGGGACATGCTGAGTCATTGTATTAAATAAACCAAATTTTCTAAACACAAATTGCCTAGTATATCATATCATTACAGGATCCAGTCACTTTGACTGTTTAATATAATCAGATTTTTAATTTATTTAATGGCACTTTGAAAATATCAACGTACTTCTACTTACATTTCCCTGATTATTTTTCACTGATTAACCATCTTATGCAAATAAATAATATTGGAAATGAAATTTTTAATGTTCTTATTCCTTTTCGAAAAGGTATATTATATGTCGATATTTTATAACAACTTATATGGTTTAACAATTAAAATTATTTTTAGTCTTCAAATTCTCTATAATTTAATGCACGATTCTAAAATAATGTAAAATATGTTGTCTATACTGTTAGAAAATTTTCAAAACATGATTTTGCGCATGGGTTTTTGTAACACCTCACATATTTAATATAATTAAAAATGTACAAATACGTATATATGCATAGATTGGTAAATAATGGTGATGTATAATGAAAAATTAATTCATACATTGAAGAGTAAGGAAATTAATGCGATAACAATGTGTGTAATCGAAGAGGTGAGAAAATAAAAATACGTATTTTAAATATCAGGAATTAAGTAGAAAGGACATCACCATTCCGTCCGTCTCAGAATTCTGGTCCAGATAGACACCTGGTTTGCGTAAAACGATCATCATATGAAGAAGTTATTAAGCTTAGAAGTTTGTATATGCACAAGAGAAATATATATATATATATATGTATATATATATATACAAACAAATTAAAATATAAAATAAAGAATAAAATAAGGATTGCATGTAATAAATACATGCACTGAAGAAAAAATGTAATACATGCATTAAAAGAAAGAAAGGATTGGTTGCACGCAATGTAAATATGTTACATGCACAGATTTGCAAATTAATGCATTAATATTAAAAGAAAACGATTCATGTAATGGTTTAATTTAATTATTGTAACTAACATGAAAAAGAGAAGTATGGAGAGAACAATAATTATCATTGTTCTAAGACTTATTAACAAAAGACTTCATAGCTTAGTTGGTTAAGACATTGGATTTGTAACATGGAGGTCCGGGGTTCGAATCCCGGCGGCGGCATAATTTTTATCTTTGTTTTAGAGAGGGCCAACTGAACATGCAAAAAGATATACGTATACAAATTCAAAATTTGAAAGGATAAGAATGTACATATAAGGAAATAAAGAAAAAATATGTATATATATCAGAATATATATATATATATATACATGCATACATATATGTATACAAAAGATAAAATTTAAGATAAGGCTACAGTCAATGAAATATGACAAGAATCAAATAACGGTACTACATCGTTTGAATTTTGAAAATAAAAAGAAAATTGTGCGTGTATATATACGCGTAAAATGGTCGGTAGAGTAATTGTTTACGTATAAGAATATTTCATGTGAATAAAACAGTTAAATAAATTCCAGAAATTCTAAAGTTCAAAAATCAAATTTCTACACCAAAACAAGTCAAACATTCGAAATTCGAATTTCTACGCCAAAACAGCTTGCAGCACCCAATGCTGACTCCGCACTGCGTGTACGATAAGATTTGGCTAGATTCATCTGCGAACCTGGACTATTTTCTTAAATGGGTTCAATGCTGACTCAGCGCTGCGTGTACGATAAGGTCTTGAGCACCTTAATAAACACCCCTAAGGCTACAATTTTCTCTACACATCTTCATTATGCCTATACTCTTCCCTAATTCATATCAGAACAAATTAAAGATGGGGTTATGCTACTCAAGTTCTTCGTTAGAATTCAAGTAGAGAATCAAATCTAAATTAGAGGATCGATAATCTACGTCAAGGGATAGCTTTTCATTTTCAGAAATCAAATCCTAGAATTCAAGATTCGTTCTTAAATCAGTGAGTAAGATTACAATACACTTCATGCATAATAGTATTATTATCGTTCGTTATTCCTCAGTTAAAATTCATGTTGCAATTTAAAATAATCTTTGTATGCTTAATCTATTCCTCTTCCCTATTCTTCCTTTTTATTTTTGAAACTTTGGCATCCTTCGAGCCAAGGTCAATAGCGCGTAAATTATAGTTATTTGGGAAGAGTTTGAGATTAAATCTATAAATTAGGCAATTTGGGTAAAAAGATTATTACACGAATGGTTGTGTAAGCAAAGTAGAAATGGGTTAAGTAGCACTTGACATATGAATAAGCTTAGCCAATGTATGAGGAATGATAGCAACCTATTAGGAACACATGTATGGGAAACTAGAATAATAGGTATAGCCTATTAACGGGATTATGAGCGTGAACATAAATTGGTGTTTTTGGGTAAAGCTTAAATTTGAGACTTGAAAGTTGGATATGCCGTTAAGATCCTAGAAACATTATTAAAAATGGAATATGCTGGACTAACCATGTTTTTATGTAATTATGGAACTCGACACATAACATGAAATTGACAATAGTGGCATAAATTGAACATGAACAAGCTTCTGAATTGGTAATTGACATTTTATATATAGAATGAACATGACCATGCTTGTAAATTTATAATTGGCCTATGACACCTAGAATAGACATGAATTGCTAATTGGCTAAACAAGAAATATGGCTAACTCGAGGTTAGAATGAGTTTGCAGTGTAATCCTGCCCGAAACAGCCCGGCACATCCAGTAACCGCAAACAATAGGTTCTAATGTGAGAAATTAGTCATAACGTGCTTGAAACCCGAGGTTAGATTGAGTTGTTGTGTAATCCTTCCCGGAACCAACCGGCACATCCAGTGACCGCAACAATAGGTCTAATGTGAGGGGTTGGGCGTTAATAATTAATTAATGCTAATGACACATGCTAGTATGTTAAGGTTAAGTCAACATGAGACACCAGACAACACTTAACCAATTTGACATGATATATGGGTAGGTTAAGTCAACGTGAATCGCTAGATAACACTTAACCAATTTGACATGATACATGGGTGGGTTAAGTCAACATGAACTGATAGAGAACACTTAACCAATTTAGCATGGTACGTGGGTTGAATTAAATACGTTATTGGGGGTTAAGTCAACTTGGACACATGGGCAAACTTAACCAATATAACAGTATCAAAGCAAGGAAAAGTGAGGAATGATAAGATTAAATAATAGATAAACTTATCCTAGGGATAAGAAATGAATACGACTTAAGATGTGATACAAGACTCGAAGGTTGGGACGACTTATAACATGAAATAAGTTAATCTAAGCTGAAAATGTGGGAAAACACCCATACGCTATCATTTGATAAAGAGAACTTAAGTCATGCTTGAATTCATTGGTAAACCTTAGTTGAGAAAACGAATGATTAAGAGAACTAAGTAGTAAACCTTAGTTAAGAGGACTAAGTAGTAAACCTTAGTTAAGAAAGCTAACGATTCAGGAAACAAAGTAGTGACCCTTAGTTAAGAAAGCTAACGATTCAGGAAACTAAGTAGTAAACCTTAGTTAAGAGAACTAAGTGGTAAACCTTAGCCAAGAAAGCCAAGTAGAACACGAGGATGAGCGAACGTCCATCTGATCATGAAGAAGGCTCCAACGAACTGGGTTACAAAGCACGCCGCTTCGAGGGGACGTGAGGGTACTCTTGGTATCCCTCTATGAGGTTACAGATGATCCTCCTGGGCTGACATAGGTTAAGGTCTGCGTTAGAAGAGCCACGGGTATGCCTTGGTTGCAATATAAGCAACTTAAAGACTAGGATGGGTCAGCGTGAGGCAGCGATATCTTGTTCAGCCCTGTGATAGCACTTCGTCGTCTACCTACCATCTTGAGTCAGTCATGATATGCAAGTGGAAAGGCGGAGAACTCCAAAAGACCATATACTTTGCTATCTAGATATGGGTGAGGGTAGCCAATAGGTTTGTGGGGGCATAGAGGGCCTGCGTACAGTTCTCATTCTTGATTTTCTTGGGTGTCTTTCATTAGTAGAGGGAAGGGTCAAGTCGGACCATAGCCACATATAGATAAAACTGACCTTAGCATCTGCATCGACAAATAGCTTAAAGCTCCCTACCGAGTTCCGTGTTTCTTGATTAGCCTTGCCACGGGACTCAGGAAGCAAGTATAGAGGACATGTGCCACTAGATATCTAGCACGTTTGATGAAACGATTGGGTCGTAAAGTCTAGAAGCATATGTCGCTCTAAGTAGTGTGTCGTAGACTAGGGGGAATTGTTCGATATGTAGCATAAACCCTAGTGGCCCTAGGTAGCATAAACCCTGGATGGATCAAGAAAGCGTTCAATAGTTAGCATAAACCCCAGTGACCCTGGGTAGCGTAAACCCTGGTAGAATTTAGGAAGCGCTTGATAGAAAACCCTAGATTAGATCTAGGTAATAAACGGAATCTAGCAAGATCAAGGGTGGTAGTCCAAACAATTTTGAGAATGGTGGCAGTACACTAAAGTAGTATAGATTTACATGATGAAGCCCGTATGACATACGACAAGGGACTGTATATATGCATGGAAAGGATTATACGAATTGGGGTATCTACATATACATTGTATTTGGTTAATTTACTAGTGGGACATGAGTATAGCCTAGAGAGCTGATATAGCAAATAACCTAATAAGCAAGAAAATATAATTGAACGTTATGTGTAGGATTATACAGAAGTTTATTCTAAGTCCACTCACACAGAACTTATGTTCTGACCCCTTCCTCATTACATACTTCCAGGTTAGGTTCATGACAGAGATGGTATAAGCTTTGGATACAGGTTTGGCAGTATGTTTTTTAAGGTAAAGCTATATTTAATGTATATTATACTTTGAATTCCTTCCATTGTAAGATGCCTACGAATTCTGACATGTTTTCTTTATCTCTATCTTTTTCTGCAGGATACCAGAGCGCCCAACTCGGGTTTCGATAGATTGGGTTTTCGAAAATAAAATCGGTCTGTCGGAATTTGGGTTGTTACATCTGGTATCAGAGCTTCGGTTTAGTGATCTTAGGGAGATAATGAGTGAACATATTTGTTTTTTTTTAAAATATAAGTATAATATATATAAACATAAATCCATAAAGTAGCCCACTAGGAATGGAAAGAGTTGGGATAGCTATTTTGTACACTAAAGGAATGAACCTAGAAATTTTAAGACCCTTAGTTGGTTTGGTTGGAAAGTGTACAATATGATTTGGTATTGGAGAAAGAAAGTATCCCATAAGAATTAAAACTGAAATGTTGTTATTTCAGAGTAGTGGGTTTAGAAGTGAAACCTTATAAGTTAGAAAAAGGTTGAAATGTGGAAAATGGATTAGGAATATATATAGTTGAGAGAATTGGTTTGGAAAGTGCCTAGGAAAGTCTAGTTGAGTTGAAAGACCCACTTTGAGTCTAACCCAATAATAAACTTTTAAGAATTTGAATTTGTAAAAGATTTTATGGTGTTTACAAGTTTTAATCTTAAAAGTATTTTTGATTTTTAAGAAAAATACGTATAGGATATATTCAGTGCATGTTGGGTTTTTAAAGTAAAGTGGTGTATACTTTGGTAAAACAATGATTTCTTGTTTTAAAAGAACTCTCTCATTAAAAAGTGCATAATATAGAGCATATGTTGCTCGCTAGTTTTCATATTATAATATTTGAATGGACTGAAAAGAAAGTATTGCGTTTTGTAAAAGAAATTTCTATTCTGTTAGCAATAAATTTTGATTATTGATATACGAAGAAATTTTGTTGGGTGGACAAAATAAGTTGTAGGAATAGAATAGATGTCTGCACCTTATAGCGAGTAGTTAAATTAACATTGTAATTAGAAATAATGTAAGCCCGATAGTTGTCTTTGTCTACTCCAGCTTTGTGATTTGAAAAAAAAAATGTTTTGCATTTTATTCTGTAACATGTTTTTATGGTTTGGCGAAAACAAGTTTTGGAGAAGAAAACAAAGTTTTAACACATTTAATTTTTGAAAGAAAAATGTAATGAAAAGAAAGGAGGCCAAACCATGTTTTAAAAAGAATGGAGTAGGTAAGGATTAGTGCCTAGAAAAGGACGAGAGAAAGTTAAAGCTATGAATTAAACAATTGGAACCAACTAGAGATTAGTTGAGTTGAGTGATCCTCTGAGTGTCAATCTGATGTTGATTTCGGTTTTCGGGGTTGATATTTAGGGAGTTACTCTCTTGCCAATTTATAGTCAGGGATTAGCTAATATTAAACTAATGGAAAATTTCCGTAGAATGCATAAGCATTGAGAAACCTAGGTTTGTTTCTTGAGAAAGAGAGAAAATGTATAGGCTAGTAATGCAAAACATGGACTAGTAGTGACTACTAAGTAGTAAAGGGAAAGTAAGTTGGTAGATCCTGTTGTGTGGACCCGCAATTGTCTGAGATGACAAAGTCCTAAGATTCTTGGCCCATAGTAGTAGCTGTGTAGGATGTTGTTTGAGTTGAAAATAGAAAAAGCTTATTTGAAATAATAAACTTAAGTAATTGGATTAAGTGAAATAAACTACGAAAGAGAAAAGCCTAAGCTAACAATAGACAATAAATTCAGTAAGGCAACAAATTTGATGAGAAAAGAAAATGGAAATCTTAAGAAAAAGATGAATAAATATGAAATTAATCCAAGATAAGATGAAAAAGAAAGGAAAGTTTTCCTATGTGGTTGTGCTTGGATAGGAAAGTCGGAAGTTTTTATAGAATAGTTATATAAAAAACCGAGTGCAATTATAAAAGGTACAGCGGAAAATGTAAACTCTTCCGTTTTATATCTTTTTGTAACATAAGAAATCGAATTTAGAAAATTAGTTTATTCTAAATTTCGAATTTAATGATGGTTGGAAGGGTTTTGGATCCGAAAATTGGGTGAACCATGCTCTTATTCTATAAGAGTATGGGAAAACTTGGATGAAAAATATTTTGATTTTTCAAGAATATTGTATTCATATAGAACTACAAGTATATTTAGGATGTGAGCATCATGTTTTGAAAGGGTTTTTAAAATTTGCATACATATAGGTGGATCCAAATTTGGCATACACACTTTACTATGATGTATCTCACTTTGCACATGTGCACAATGTTTGCAACAATTGGATGCACACTGGATGGATGGATATTGCGAGCAATTATCTATTTTACTCTTATTGAATTTCGGGGACGAAATTCTTTAAGGGTGGGAGAATGTAACACCCCACATTTTTAATATAATTAAAAATGTACAAATATATATATATATATATATATATATATGCATAGATAGGTAAATAATGGTGATGTATAATGAAAAATTAATTCATACATTGAAGAGTAAGGAAATTAATGCGATAACAATGTGTGTAATCGAAGAGTTGAGAAAATAAAAATACTTAATTTAAATATCAGGAATTAAGTAAAATGTGCATCACCATTCCGTTCGTCTCGGAATTCTGGTCAAGATAGACACTTGGTTTGCGTAAAACGGACATCATATGAAGAAGTTATTAAGCCTAGAAGTTTGTATACGCATAAGGGAAATATATATATATATATATGTATGTATAAAAACAAATTAAAATATAAAATAAAGAATAAAATAAGTATTGCATGTAATAAATACATGCACTGGAAAAAAAATCTAATGCATGCATTAAAAGAAAGAAAGGATTGGTTGCATGCAATGTAAATATGTTGCATGCACTAATTTGCAAACATAATGCATTAACATTATAAGAAAAAGATTCATGCAATGATTTAATTTAAGTATTGTAACTAACATGAAAAAGAGAAGTAAGGAGAGAACAATAATTATCATTGTTTTAAGACTTATTAACAAAAGACTTCATAGCTTAGTTGGTTAAGACATTGGATTTGTAACATGAAAGTCGGGGGTTCGAACCTCGGCGGCGACATAATTTTTATCTTTGTTTTAGAGAGGGCCAACTGAACATGCAAAAAGATATACGTATGCAAATTCAAAATTTGAAAGGATAAGAACGTACATACAAGGAAATAAAGAAAATATATGTATATATATATGCATACATATATGTATACAAAAGATAAAATTTAAGATAAGGCTACAGTATGGCAAGAATCAAATAACGGTGCAACATCGTTTGAATTTTGAAAATCAAACGAAAATTGTGTGTATATATATATGCGTAAAATGGTCGGTAGAGTAATTGTGTGTGTATGTGTATATATATATATATATATATATATATATATATATATATATATATATATATATATATACACAACAATATGTCATGTGATAAAACAGTTAAATAAATTCCGGAAATTCAAAAGTTCAAAAATCAAATTTCTACGCCAAAACAATTCAAACATTCGAAATTCGAAATTTCTACGCCAAAACAGCTTGCAGGACCCAATGCTGACTCAGCACTGCGTGTACGATAAGATTTGGCTAGATTCATCTGCGAACCTGGACTCTTTTCTTAACTGGGTTCAATGCTGACTCAGCGCTGCGTGCACGATAAGGTCTTGAGCACCTATATAAACACCCCTAAGGCTACAGTTTTCTCTGCACATCTTCATTATGCCTATACTCTTCCCTAATTCATATCAAAATAAATCAAAGACGGGGTTATGCTGCTCAAGTTCTTCGTTAGAATTCAAGTAGAGAATCAAATCTAAATTAGAGGATCGATAATCTACGTCAAGGGATAGCTTTTCAGTTTCAGAAATCAGATCCCAGAATTCAAGATCCGTTCTTAAATCAGTGAGTGGGATTACAATACACTTCATGCATAATAGTATTATTATCGTTCGTCATTCCTCAGTTAAAATTCATGTTGCAATTTAAAATAATCTTTGTATGCTTAATCTATTCCTCTTCCCTATTCTTCCTTATTATTTTTGAAACTTTGGCTACCTTCGAGCCAAGGTAAACAACGCGTAAATTACAGTTATTTGAGAAGAGCTTGAGACTTAATCGATGATTTAGGCAATTTGGGTAAAAAGATTATTACACGAATGTTTGTGTAAGCAAAGTAGAAATGGGTTAAGTAACACTTGACATATGAATAAGCTTAACCAACGTATTAGGAATGATAGCAACCTATTTCGAACACATGTATGGGAAACTGCAATAATAGGTATAGCCTATTAACGGGATTATAAGCATGAACATAAATTTGGGTTTTTGGGTAAAGCTAGAATTTGAGACTTGAAAATTGGATATGCCGTTAAGACCCTAGAGACATAATTAAAAATGGAATATGTTTGACTAACCATGTTTTTAGGTAATTATGGAACTCGACACATAACATGAAATTGACAATAGTGGTATAACTTGAACATGAACATGCTTGTGAATTGGTAATTGACATTTGATATCCAGAATGAACATCAACATGCTTGTAAATTTATAATTGGCTTATGACACCTAGAATAGACATGAATTGTTAATTGGCTAAACATGAAACATGGCTAACTCGAGGTTAGAATGAGTTTGCGGTGTAATCCTGCCAGTAAACCGCCCGACACATCCAGTGACCGCAAACAATAGGTTCTAATGTTAGAAGTTAGTCATAACGTGCTTGAAACCCGAGGTTATATTAAGTTGTGGTGTAATCCTGCCTGGAACCAACCGACACATCCAGTGACCGCAACAATAGGTCTAACATGAGAGGTTGGGCATTAATAATTAATTAATGCTAATGACACATGCTATTATGGTAAGGTTAAGTCAACATGAAACACTAGACAACACTTAACCAATTTGACATGATATATGGGTGGGTT
Organism: Allium sativum; assembly: GCA_030737875.1. Classification (NCBI taxonomy): domain Eukaryota; kingdom Viridiplantae; phylum Streptophyta; class Magnoliopsida; order Asparagales; family Amaryllidaceae; genus Allium; species Allium sativum. The sequence goes on along the minus strand of CM060916.1, from coordinate 1,047,386,427 downwards.
AAGTCAACGTGAACCGCTAGATAACACTTAACCAATTTGACATGATATATGGGTGGGTTAAGTCAACATGAACTGATAGAGAACACTTAACCAATTTAGCATGGTACGTGGGTTGAATTAAATACATGATTGGAGGTTAAGTCAACTTGGACACATGGGCAAAATTAACCAATATAATAGTATCAAAGCAAGGAAAAGTGGGGGATGATAAGAATAAATAATAGATAAACTTATCCTAGGGATAAGAAATGAATATGACTTAACATTTAATACAAGACTCGAATGGTGGGAGGACTTATACCATGAAATAAGTTAATCTAAGTTGAAGATGTGGGAAAACTCCCATACGCTATCATTAGGATAAAGAGAACTTAAGTCATGTCAATCTATTGGTAAACCTTAGTAAAGAAAACGAACGATTAAGAGAACTAAGAAGTAAACCTTAGTTAAGAGGACTAAGTAGTAAACCTTAGTTAAGAAAGCTAACGATTCAGGAAACTAAGTAGTGAACCTTAGTTAAGAAAGCTAACGATTCAGGAAACTAAGTAGTAAACCTTAGTTAAGAGAACTATGTAGTAAACCTTAGTCAAGAAAGCCAAGTAGAACACGAGGAGGAGCAAATGTCCATCTGATCATGAATAAGGCTCCAACGAACTGGGTTACAAAGCACGCGACTTCATGGGGACGTGAGGGTACTCTTGGTATCCCTCTATGGGGTTGCAGATGATCCTCTTGGGCTCACAGAGGTTAAGGTCTGTGTTAGAAGAGCCAAGGGTATGCCTTGGTTGCAATATAAGCAACCTAAAGACTAGGATGGGTCAGCATGAGGCGGCAATATCTTGTTTAGCCCTGTGATAGCACGACGTCGTCTACCTACCATCTTGAGTCAATCGTGATACGCAAGCGGGAAGGAGGAGAACTCCAAAAGACCATATACTTTGCTATCTAGTTATGGGTGAGGGTGTCCAATAGGTTTGTGGGGGCATAGAGGGACTGCGTACAGTTCTCATTCTTGATTTTCTTGGGTGCCTTTCAATAGTTGAGGGAGGGATTAAGTGGGACCATAGCCACATATAGATAAAACAGACCTTAGCATCTGTATCGGCAGATAAATTAAAGCTCCTGACCGAGTTCCGTGTTTCTTAATTAGCCCATCCACGGGACTCGGGCCGCACATATAGAGGGCATGTGCAACTAGATATCTAGCACGTTTAATGACACGATTGGGATGTAAATTCTAGAAACATATATCGCTCTGGTTAGTGTGTCCTAGACTAGGAGGCATTGTTCGATAGGTAGCATAAACCCTAGTCGCCCTAGGTAGCATAAACCCTGGTCGGATCTTGAAAGCGTTCAATAGGTAGCATATGCCCCAGTGGCCCTGGGTAACGTAAACCCTGGTTGAATCTAGGAAGCGCTGGATAGAAAACCCTAGATTAGATCTAGCTAATAAACCGAATCTGGCAAGATCAAGAGTGGTAGTCCAAACGATTTCGAGAATGGTGGCACTACACTTAAGCAGTATAGATTTACATGATGAAGCCCGTATGACATACGGCAAGGGACTGTATATATAAATGGAAAGGATTTTGCGAGTTTGGGGTATCTACATATACGTTGTATTAGGTTAATCTACTAGTGGGACATGAGTATAGCCTAGAGAGATAATATCGCGAATAACATAATAAGCAAGAAAATATAACTGAACAGTATATGTAGGATTATACAGAAGTTTATTCTAAGTCCACTCACACAGAATTTATGTTCTGACCCCCTCCTCATTACATACTTCTAGGTTAGGTTCATAACAGAGATGGTATAACCTTTGGATACTGGTTAGGCAGTATGTTTTATAAGGTAAAGCTATATTTAAAGTATATTATACCTTGAATTCCTTCCGCTGTAAGATGCTTACGAATTCTGACATGTTTTCTTTGTTTCTATATTTTTCTGCAGGATACCCGAGGGCCCAACTCGGGTTTTGATAGATTGCGTTTTTGAAAAAAATTCGGTCTGTTGGAATCCGGGTTGTTACAGTTTTGTTTTTGAAGAGGGAAGAAAAAATGAAGAAGGAATGGGAAAATGTATTAGTCCAATATCATGAAATTGGAAGAGGAATGCCACTACTTAAGGGGCCTTCTCACAAATGTGTTGGGGCCTTGGAGCACCCAAATGTTTACTTCATTATGAGGAGGGAGACCATGCATCATTATGCCACACACGCGCACCGTCGCCGCCGTCCGACCGACCGAACCAGATCAGCTACGATTGGGGGTTGCGGGTCCGATCCTGTAATAATATTTTGGACGGATATTATAAATGGTGAGGGCTGAACTTCAGCCCATTATGGACCCGAATTAAATTTAAATTGAGGCGGGATTTGTAACGTTTTATGAACGTTACAAAATGGCATTGCGATTCAAACTGAAATGACGCGGCGTTTCTGAACTGAAATGGAGATGACCATTACAAAGGTCACGGTTGTTCATGGATAGACACTTCCATTTGCCGACTATAAATAGCCATGCCCAGAAGCATTTCAAAATAACTTGTAATTTATCTTCTACTTCCTTTGAAAACTGCAATGTCGTTAAAGCGTTTCAAACGCTATGAATTCGTAATGCCTACAGGGTGTTACAAAATCTAGAATCATCGCAAATTTTAGTTACTTCTTCTCCTATTCATTCTTTTTATTCTCTTGCATCATCAGAGATTATAAACTAGAGTGTTCTTGATTGGATCAAAGTCGTACAAACTTTGAATCTAATTTCGCTGTTCCAAGGATTTATTGAATCCTAAAAGTCAATAGTTCGATAACCCGTTTGTACCGGGTGGGTTGAACTATTGTCCAAAAGAATCTACTCTATAGAACCTTAAATTCTGAAGTATGAAATTCATTATCATCCAATAGTCTCATACCGCAAATTTTCCAGCATATTTTCAAACAATATCTTCAACCATGGAAGGTTTGAGCGCGCTACAAGTGATGAACCAACATTTGACGAAATTGGACTGCTTTAATGGCGAAAACTTCACTTGTTGGCAAGAGACAATTATGTATTTTCTGATCACTGTGAAATTGTTCTATATCTTGGAAGATAGATTGGAAATTATACCCGAAAAAACGAGCAAAGCGCAAACAAGACAATTTTCTATGCATAGGACATATTCTAAATGCATTGTCTACTTCAGTCTACAATGCTCATAGGACCTTGGAAACTGCAAAGGACCTCTGGACTTCTTTGGAGAGCAAGTATCGCATATCCGAAGAAAGTAATAAAAAAATTATTTGTAATTTTATGGATTTCAAAATGTTCGCCAACAAGTCTATAGTTGGACAAGTAAGTGAAATACTACTTTTGGTGAATCAACTTAAAGATGTCGGTATTGTTGTCCCTGAATCCTTTGTTGTTGGAGTTATTATTTCAAGACTCCCGAATTCTTGGAACAATTATAAGAAAAAATTGAAACATGCGGAAACAGATTATAATTTTGATGGTTTACAGCGTCATCTTCTTATTGAAGAGGATTCTAGTAAATGCAAACTAGATGATAAATGTAGCAACCCATATTTTCTATGAATATTCAAATAAAAAATTAAATAATTCTTAATTTTAAAAGTGGGAATTAATTAAAATGGGTAGCACCATTGTGTTTGCCTCGGAATTCTGCTAGAGATAGAGTCCGAGTTTGCATAAAACGGATACAGTATGAAGAAGTTATGGAGGTTATAAGATTTAAGTTTAATTCAGAATTAAATAAATAATTAATAAATCAAAATTTGAAATTTAAACCAGCGAAAAGATGTGGGCGGGAAAATTCCCGTCAGAGGGTGTCGACCCCCTTAAGGGGTGTTGACACAGGTGTCGACCCCCCTATAGTGGTGTTGACATAGGTGTCGACCCCTCCCTGTAGGGGTCGACCCCAGCTGACTGTTCTGGACAGTGATGATTTTCTGAGTTTTAGGGTTACGCTGCGACTTTTAATTGGCCTGATGGCACATTTTCTACGACTGGATGGTTTGGATGGATCATATGTTGATCTAATGGCTCTAATTAATCCTACAAATCTATGTAAGCACACATTAACCTAAACCCTAACCTCATAAACCTATTCTATGATGCCACCATGCTGTCCATCTCTAAACTAGCCTAGCCTCCTTTTTCTCCAAACTAGAAATCAAATTGGAGAGCTTCAAATTAAAGTAAATATTTTCCACTTCAATCAACAAAGAGAGATTAGAATCGCTACAACGTCAAATAATTCTCTCTTTCTAATCCTATCACTGTAAGTTCAGTTATTATTCAGATTTGAACACATAATAAAAATCATGACTGTAATGAATCAAATCTAGAACTATGCCTAATTGTAATGATAACCAATTATGATTCATTCTTATTCTTTTGTCAAATCTGAGATTACCAATGCCTACCAGACTGTTACTAGTGATACAATTGAATCTATCTGGTTGTACATCAAATTGGTGATTCTTTTATGTTCAGTTCTATCGAATTTCTATGCCTATGATGTAACTTACTTAGTTTGCTCATATTTATTGTTAATTTACAACAAATCTATTGGAACCATGATTCTTGTGTTTGATACACCTTTGCATGCTTATTCTCTTATGTCAATTCTTGTGTTTCTTCTCTATTCCCCTTTTCGTTTTATTTTATGAATACCAGGTTCATTTAGAAACCTAGTTTGAATCTTATTGTACGTGCGATTGTAACGCGGGGAATTGGGTATAACTTATTGGAGTAATTTTGGACATGACAAGTAAATGAGACATAACTAGAATTGACTACACCTGTGGATAATTGACATGTAAACTTGGACATATATGGTAAATATGTAATTTGGCTAAAAGATGAGCATGCCTAACCCGAGGTTAGATTGAGTTGCGATGTAAGGTTGCCCAGAACCGCCCGGCACATCCTGTAACTGCAACAACAGATCTAATGCGAGAGGTTAGCTCATTAAGCCCCAAAACCCGAGGTTAGAATGAGTTAGCAGTAGAAGTGTGCCTGAAACCACCAGGCACATCCAGCCACCGCAAACAACAGTTCTAATGTGAGAGGTTGGTGCATTAATGAATGAATTAATGAACAGACATGCTAAGAATGGTAGGGTTAAGTTAACATAGGCAACACTTAACCAATGCAACATGTTAATTAAACAAATGGGTGGGGTTAGGTTAAATTGAGAACATTTAACCGTTATAACATGTTGGTTAGGAAACCCTTGCAACGGGGATCCATTTCAGTAGTAACCCACATAGATGTATCATAGTACCTTGAACTAGGCAGGGTGGGGCACAATTACTGGGTAGATTATAAGCGGTCAAAATAGCGGCAGGTGGTGCGTCAGTGTAGGTTCTGATGGAGTACGGGCGTGCACGTACTCTGGAGTAGAAAAATCAGGCACTGGGCATCAGTAGTTATACACTGCGCATCTTGGACTGTATCGGGCCGCCATCATAGGGATTGATACACCCCATGGTGGGTCCAGCATAGGTATCTACAAACAAGCAGGGCGGAGTGACACAAGTAATGAATACATGCGAGTAGAAGCCGATCGATAAAGGGATCATTTTATTATGAACACATGAGGCTAGTTGAAACAATTGTTAGTAGGTGCTGAGAAATAGAAATGGATGCGATAGCATATTCAGTTTATCTTGCCTTATGTTATCTTGTTACTATGGTATTGTCTTATATTCGGTTTATTCATGTCATGATCCTTTTTCTTGTTTACATGCTGAAAATCACTGGGCTTGCCAGGCTTTATTTCTGACCCGTTTTCTTTCGTCTTCTTTTCTTCCGTCCTCCCTCCCCCCAGGTCCACAGGGAGGGAATACTTCAACTTAGTTCAGAACTTTTCCAGCTTGAAGAGAGTAGATGTATTGCTTGGATTCTCTTTTCTTGGGCTATGGCTGTGTTTACACTTCTATTGGGGATCTATGTTGCTTCACTACTGTTTTACGCTTCTTTATGTATTTGGAGTTTTGAACAAAGACAGAGGTTGTATTGTAATGATTTGGAAGTTGGGCTTTGTGATAATGGTTGTAACATTTTGACTAAACCACGTTGCTTATGAAATAATTCTAGTTTTTCTGCTGTTTGAATGTCTGTCTTGTAAACTATCTATATCTTTTACCTATGGTGCTTCACTTAAGTTAATGCATTCCCTTTGTGAGTGACCTTAACGGAGGTGGGGTGTTTCACTTGGTATCAGAGCTGATGGTTACCAGATCAGATAAAAGTTTTTGAAACTATTTTTCAAAAAAAAAAAAAGGTTTTAAAGAAGCATTTTCTAGAAAAGTGTTGTTTTAATTTAAAGGCATATTCCCCAAAGCCATATGAACTATCTTCCTATCCTTTGTTTTGAATCTTTTATTTTCGTTTCAGCACGACTATGGATCTTAATCTTCCAAAGGGTGTCACAATAACCGGATGGTTCCGTAGGTATTTGGAGGCCACAGCACCCACCGAAGGCCAAGGAAACATTCCTCCAGCTGTACCTATCGTTCCTCCTCCTCCTCCTCAGCGTGTGAATGCTTTCTCGAATATATGTAGAGACTTTCGAGCTATAGGCGGAAAGAAACTTAATGGGATTGAATCATTCATGGAAGCTAGTAACTGGCTTAAGGAAATAGAAGATTTTTTTGTTATCTCCGAACTGGACGATTGGCAGACGATACAGTTGGCTGTATGGTTACTTAAGGACGAAGCCTCTTTCTGGTGTGAAGTTTCTAATGCTGAGAGACCAATTGAGACTCGGGAGGATTTCAGAATGAGGTTTGAAATGAAGTTCCTCTCCCAAGCTGAACAAAGCCTATAGATGGAGAAGTTCTTAGCACTTAAAAAGGGAAGCCTATCGGTTAAGGAATACGTCAACAAGTTCAACCAGTTGGATAGATTCGGAGTGGAGTTGGTAAACACTACATATAAAAAGGCTCTCCGTTTTGCTAAAGGGTTAAATGAGCCACTACACGGCCTAGCTATGTCCCATATACCTATGGGCGCGACTTATGAGAGTGATGGACGTGTCACTATTACATGAGGAAAGCAAGGATGGGAAAAAAGAGCAGAAGATGGAAGAACCTCTAGACAAGAAAGTGGAGGGATCGCAGAATAAGACGATGGATTCCAAGACGGACGGGAAGAATAACAAACCCATTGACAAGAGGAAGTGTAATTTTTGTGGCATACTTGGACATCTGGTTAAGGACTTCAGAAAGAAGAAGAGGAAGATGGGTGGTTGCTTTCAGTGTGGCGAGGCAGGACATATGGCTAAGGATTGCCAAGAAGGCAAGGGCAAGGGCAGAGGACAGGATCTACTTTTGGAGGGCAGATTCGCGCTCTCACGGCACCTATGCAAGAAATAGATATAAATATTTCTATTGAGAGTTTAGTTTATCTTTCTGATCATCCTGTTCATACTCTTTTCGATTCTGGCGCATCGCACTCTTTTATATCTACTGCTTTAGTTGAATCTCTACAACTGGATACCGGTATAGTAGAGGATCCCATGGTTGTTTCAAATCCAATTGGGGGTTTGGCTCATTTATCAATGGTTTGTTTGGATTTGGAAATTTCTATACTATGCATTGGGTTTAGATGTAATGCTTACGTTTTGGGTTTCACGGGTCATGGGTTGATTCTAGGCATGGATTGGTTATCCAGTAATGGTGCCATCCTCGATTGTGAAAAGAGAGTGGTTAGACTTATGACTGGCCTCGGTAATACTCTCAAAATCTCTTACAATACTATGAATTCTGTTATGCTTAGCTGGCTAGAATCTCTTGATGCGTCTGTTGAAAATTTGCAATCTGTTAGAGTAGTCCATGAGTACTCGGATGTCTTTGAAGAAGTGAAGGGTTTACCTCCAAAGCGAGAGATAGATTTCCGCATATACCTAGTTGATAATGAAAAACCAGTTGCTTTAACTGTTAGACACATGGCACCAAGGGAATGGAAGGAGCCCAGCAAGTAAGTTAAAGAGTTGCTTGAAAATGGGTTCATAAGACAGAGTATTTCTAAATGGGGTGCTCGAGTATTATTCGCAACCAAAGCGGATGGTTCACTTCGACTATGCGTGGATTATAGGGAGCTAAACAAGCTGACCAAGAAGAATAGGCACGCACTTCCAAGAATAGACGACTTGTTCGACAAACTCATAGGTGCATCAGTTTTCTCCCTACTAGATCTGGCTACCGGATTTCATCAGCTAAGAGTGGTTGAAGACAGCATAGATAAAACTATGTTCAGGACTCTTGATGGTTTCTTCGAATGGCTTGTCATGCCTTTCGGTTTGACAAATTCACCCACCTATTTCGTAGACTTTATGAGTAGGGTGTAACACCCCGCCTCCGCCAGGGTCACTCGCAAAGGAATGCACTAGCTTTAGAGGGGCATTATCGGTAAACATGCACAGAAATATCACAAGACAGAACATATATAAATAGCGGAAGTAAAATCAAACTTTCATAACATGAATAAATAAGGTCTAAAGCCTTTTACATCAGAGTACATCAAAACCTGTCTTGCAATAGTAAAGAAGCATAAAGACTTTTTAATAAATTATTCCCCAAGTAAAACAGTAAAGTAGCCATAGCCAAGAGAAGTCCAAGCCATCCATGATGACCTTCAAGCAGAAGAAGTCCGAACTAAACAGCATTGTTTCCTCCCTGTAACCTGGGGGGGGGAACGGAAGAAAAGAGGCGAAACAAAACGGGTCAGTCAAAAAGACTGAGTAAGTCCTATCTACTTCTAGTATAAAAACAGGTAAAGGTAACATGACATGCATAAACTGAAAGTAAACATAAGGATAACTACAAGATAGATAAACCAGGGTAGCCGGTTGAACTACTGCGGCAAGGTAAACTAAGGTATCATGATATGCTACGGTGTTATGATAAGTCAAGGTACCACATAGTCAGATTTCTATCGAGTACATTATCCCAAGGTATCTACCCCGTCTAACATCCCACGGTATCTATTACGTATATTCTTCCTAGTTCTAACATGTATATTTGCTCTGCACCTCTCGTACTAGTATCCCTACCCGCGTCATGTGTTAACCATGAATGTCCCTTGCTCAAAGTCGTGTAATGGTCCATGTCAACCTAATATATCACATATATAGGTTACTCAACTCGTATGTTTCTTTCCATGTATGTAAGTTCAGTCCTTTGCCGTACCTCGTACGGGCTTCCTCATGTATTATTCTTGAAATCGTTTGGACTTTCACCCTTGTTCTAGCTAGGCTCTTCCATATGAATCATCGTTTGAACTACTAGGACTTACGCCACCTAGCACCACTAGGGATTTCGCTTACCTATTGCACGCTTTCGTATTTCGGTTTGGGTTAAACCACCTAGGCCACTAGGGATTACGCTAACCCTCAACCGCGCCCTTTTTCCCACGCATTCGTCATGAATCGTTTTTCTATAACTGAATGCACATGTATCACATCGTGCCATCCGAGTCCTATCCCTGGGCAAAACAAGAAATACAGGACTCGGTCGGGAGCTTTAGATTTATCTGCCGATGCAGATACTAAGGTCTGCTTTTCTACACGTGGCTATGGTCCCACGAGACCCCTCCCTCAACTAGTGAAAGGCAACACAAGAGAAAATCTTGCATGAGAACTACACTCCGGCCAGCCCACATCCTACGGCCTACCTCACCCATAATTATATAGCAATTATGGTCTGTTGGGTGTTCCCTGCCTTTCCGTACGTACACGCTTGACTCAAGATGGTAGATGATCGACGAACTTGCTATCTCGGGCACCTTATGTATTCGTTGACTCACTGCTATCCACCCCAGTCTTTAGGTCGCTCGCATAGCAACCAAGGCATATTCTTGGTTCTTCTACCGCAGACCTCAACCTCTCGTGAGCCTAGTATAATGACCTGGCAGCTCACAGAGGGATCCCAAGAATATCCTCACGTTCCCCGAAGCCGCTGCTTCGTTACCCAGTTCGTTGGAGCCTTTATCCAAATCAGATAGCCTGCTCCTACACGCATACTCAAACGTTGACCTAACGTATCGGGTTACTTATCTGTCTAAGAAATGGTCCAAATTTACTTGACTAAGAATTATTACTTAGTTTCCCTTAACTAAGGTTTACGACTTAGCCTTATTTCCATAATCCTTGTTAACTATGGTTATTTACCCAATCCTCCGAATTAGGGTTTATCTAATGGGTTAAGTGTCACTTAAGTCCATAACTTAGCCCGTCTACAAACCATGTCAAAATTGGCTAAGTATCCAAGTCCAAGACTTAACCCTACAAACCATGTGTCAAGTTGGCTAAGTATATTAAGCAATCCATAACTTAACCTCGTCTAATTATCATTTTAGATTGGTTAATTATATAAATTAACTTGACCTTGTCAAATTACCGAGTCAAATCGGTCAAGCGTATTTCAAGTGATTCGTGACTTAGCCTTATCATGTTTTCACGTTAGATTGGTTAAGTATAGGTTAACTTAACCTCATCGAGTTAACGAGTTAGATTGGTTAAGTTTAGTTCACTTAACCACATCAAATTAACGAATTAGATTGGTTAAGTTTAGGTCACTTAACCACATCAAATCTTCATGTATAATTGGTTAAGTATAAGTTGCTTAACCCCATTAAATTATCACGTTAAGTTGGTTAAGTATTGGTTACTTAACCTCATTGAACTACCAAGTTTAAATTGGTTAAGTGTTTAACTTAACCCCGTCGAATTACCGTGTTTAGATTAGTTAAGTGTGGATTACTTAACCCCATCTAATTACCGTGGTTAGGTTAGTTAAGTCTTAATTACTTAACCTCATCTAATTACCCAGTCGGATTAGTTAAGTGTAAATTAATTAACCCCATCTCCTAATCATCTTGCATGGTTAAGTGTCATTAAGGAAATCAAGCCCGGTCCCACTTAACCTACCCCTTCGTGTCATATCGGTTAAGTGTCATTAGTCAAATTTACTTAACCTTATCATGTGGCATTAATTTAATTAATGCACTCTTAACCTCTTACATTAGACCTTGTTGTGGTTACTAGTTAAGCCGGGCGGGTCCGGGTAGATTTACACCACAACCTAGTCTAACCTCGGGTCTTAAGCGCGACATGACCAACTTCTCACATTGGGTCCTATTGTTTGCAACTACTAGTTAGGCCGGTCGGTTCCGGGTAGTTTTACGTTGCAAACTCAACCCAACCTCGAGTTGGCCACACTCATATTATCTAAGTTCATCATGTTTCCAAAACATGTTACAAGTTTTCAAGCATTTGGGTAGGCCTAACTTAATAGGTAAATTCCCAAAGGGTAGACCTAACATAATAGGTAAATTCCCAAGCTCATGTTTTATGCATACTTACATGTCATCTTCCATGTTATCTTTCAAGTCATATTTTCAAGTATAAACACATGTCATATTCAAGTTAAGATTTTGCGACATGTTCATGTTTATCTAACTACCCAAAATCGTGTTTTCCCAACGCAAGCAAAGCGAGTCAACATAGTAAGGATACTATGTCACATATTGGTCTCAAAACATGCATGATGCCAAAAAGGGCTTGGCTCCCACATGCATAACATCATAAAGGGGTTGGCCATAAACATGCATAGTGTCATAAGGTAATTTGGCCACAAACATGCATATTATCAAAAGGGGTTTGGCCATAAACATGCACAACTTAAAAGAGGGGATTGGCCACGAGCATGCATAATCTCATAAAGGATTTGGCCACAAACTTGCATGTTAGCATAAGGGGTTTGGGTTCATAAACATGCATAAGCCCTAAAATCTTGTCTTAGCCAATGTTTCACAAGTAAAATAGTTTCTAAAGGTTCATGCTAGCATTTCATGCATAAAGATCCAAACTTGCAAGTTAAACTAGGTTATGCATAGCATGAGAGGCATGATTAAGTCACTCACATGGCCTAAGATCATAAATATGAACACAAGAGGCATGGTAAGGTTCATATAGATTCGCATAATCATGTTTAGCCTCATTTTATCCCATGTCAACATTAAAAATACCGTTTTGATCCAAAAGTAGCTAGAACTTACCTAGTTAGGCCTAGGGAAAGAAGCATGAATCATCTTGGCTAAGAAAGGTGCCTCCTTTGTTGAAGAATCGTCATGGAACTCGCATAGCAACGTTGATTTGGCCTTCATTTGGTGTAGCAAGCTTGCACCTTTTGGTTTGAACTTGATTTGAGTGCATAGGCTCTAGGGATTTGAGATGGAAGCCATGATCAAGATTGATTTTGGCAGCACTTAGTTGCTAGGTTTGATTTTTAGGGATTTAGGTTAGGTTTAGGGTCTTTTTATAGAGATTAGGATAGTTTTAGGCCCTAGGATTAGATCTAGGATTAATCTAGACCACAGAAATCGTCACAGGCCCATCAGACCAGACCAAGACTGCATCCAGGTGCACCAGGCCACAAAACACGGAGTTGTGTTTTTGGACCCAGTCGACACCCAAGTCGACAGCCCTGTCGACTTGGGGTCCAGGGGTGTCGACAGCCCTGTCGACTCCCCTGTCGACATGGGCTTTGGCGGGAAAATTCCCGCCTACCCCAAAACTTGAACTTCCTAGTGATTTTCAAACTTGGAACCCTGAAAACTTCGACAGACCATAACTTGGTCATACGGACTCCGATTCTCGAAAACTCGGACTCTATTTCGCGTATTTTTCCGAGACGAACGCAATGGCATAGCCTGTTTCACTTGATTCAGAATTTAAAATTAAATTCTGCCTTGATTCTCGTTTTAACATGTTATATTAAATACGGGTTGTTACATTCTCCCCACCTTTTAGGATTTCGTCCCCGAAATCTCTAAGTTAGGAAGAACATATCCTACCATCCATCATCCATCTGCTCAACACATCATCCACAAGCAACCATTGTCCTTAGATGATTTCTAATGCTGTATGAATACATGCAAAATGTGTGTGTACATGTTCCTTAGCTAGTGCTAATGATCAAGCCTGGATAATCTTTCTAATGCAAAAATATGTATAGTGCCATCAGTCCAACATGTAGGCAAATAGTCCTAGCCATATAGATACTATATGCGTGCACAATCATTCATCCATATGCAACGTCCACATGGTAACACATTCAATTTCATCCATAAACAAGTATAAATACTCGTGTATATGCAACATGAAATGTGATCGCGTCAATCTAGTATCTAACGTGTATTCGCGCATCCACGAGCAACCACTTGCAATCATTTGCAACCATATCAACCATAACATGTTTCAATTCAAATACATGTTTACATCCATAGGGTTCTACCTAAGATTCCCTAAAATAAGATCGAGAAGATAAACAAAACAAACTCCTTACGGGGTTTGTAACAGAAACAGGACCGAGAGGATATCCATAAAAGATAGCCTACAAGCAAGCTCTACAGAAAACAGGGATCAAGGATATACTCCCAAAAAAAGATATCGTGCGCGTATCTAGTCTTTGACCATCAAAGTCGTCTTTTAACTTCGCGATTTTGTAGCTTCTTATTCCTGTTTCCATAACATGAGATGGAACTCATTTCTTCGTCGCCTCTCGTTCCACTTGCACCTATCCTTTTCCTAGAATACTTGATGCAAACATGACTGCGTACTCATGATCTCATGCAAGCTTTCCAAAATTCACTAGTGAATCTTGGATCTCGTTTATATACTATAAGGCTTTTCATGTAGAAGAACTTTCCCTTGAAAGTAAACAGATGTCAATCAGGTTATCATGCGCACTTACTAGGGTGATTTCTATAACCCACGCATAAGTGAAGTAAACCATCCGTCTTATCGGCGAACACCGCTTGATCGGGCTTCAAATTTCCAATAAAGGCATCAAGGGATTCTAAGTAACTAGTCATGACAGAACCTCAAAAATGTTACACGATACTTCGAGGGTATTACCAAGGCTAGTCAAGAATCTAACTACCCTCCTATCAAAACCGAGAGTGGCACCCCTTACTGGATAACCACTTCATCCTTAGAATCCACCCATAGCTTATGAATATAAGCATTATTTCCAAGCTCAACACTTGACATAGACATTCTCAAATCCAAACAAGCCATGAATAAATGGACTGATTCTCCAATAGGACTTTGAGACAAAAATGGGATTCTCTATTACGCTAGTACTTAAGGTGCAGAGACTCAACTATCGAAGCGGGCTTAAAAGATGCGGTGATCAAAACAAAGTCCCGACAGGATGATAGAGAAGAAAAGCTAAACCTTTAACAAGATCGATACCCTCCTTCCGAGGTACCCTAGAAATGAGAGCATACTATTGCCCTCCCAATGATCTTGTCCTTGTCCCATGATACTTAACTATCCGCCCCGTTTCATCATGCCAAAGGTACCCTCTCATTATGGGTTTCATTGTTCATCTTTCTCCCTCCTTTGAGGACTAAGCCATACCAACACGTTGCTCACCCATAAGCTCATATCCTTTATCCTCTTTCTCAACTCTCGAGAACCACCTCCATCGTACGGGAAACACTTACGTAGCTAGAAAGACTAGTCTCAGTCAAAACCACTGTGACTACAGATGGAGGAAAGAAAGGAAAAGAGATTAAATCAAGGAAACAAGGATGATGCTAATGGCCTTTGGGGAATAGCCTTTTTTTCTTTTTAAAAGAAAATTTTCTTGAAAAATGCTTCTTTGTAAACGGTTTTTCAAATAATTTTCAGAAGGTCTTTAAAAACTTTTGCCCAGTCTAGTAACCTTCTGCTCTGATACCAAATGTAACACCCCGCCTCCGCCAGGGTCACTCGCAAAGAAATGCACTAGCTTTAGAGGGGCATTATTGGTAAACATGCACAGAAATATCACAAGACAGAACATATATAAATAGCGGAAGTAAAATCAAACTTTCATAACATGAATAAATAAGGTCTAACGCCTTTTACATCAGAGTACATCAAAGCCTGTCTTGCAATAGTAAAGAAGCATAAAGACTTTTTAATAAATTATTCCCCAAGTAAAACAGTAAAGTAGCCATAGCCAAGAGAAGTCCAAGCCATCCATGATGACCTTCAAGCAGAAGAAGTCCGAACTAAACATCATTGTTTCCTCCCTGTAACCTGGGAGGGGGGGGGGGAAACGGAAGAAAAGAGGCGAAACAAAACGGGTCAGTCAAAAAGACTGAGTAAGTCCTATCTACTTCCAGTATAAAAACAGGTAAAGGTAACATGACATGCATAAACTGAAAGTAAACATAAGGATAACTACAAGATAGATAAACCAGGGTAGCCGGTTGAACTACTGCGGCAAGGTAAACTAAGGTATCATGATATGCTACGGTGTTATGATAAGTCAAGGTACCACATCGTCAGATTTCTATCGAGTACATTATCCCAAGGTATCTACCCCGTCTAACATCCCACGGTATCTATTACGTATATTCTTCCTAGTTCTAACATGTATATTTGCTCTGCACCTCTCGTACTATTATCCCTACACGCGTCATGTGTTAACCATGAATGCCCCTTGCTCAAAGTCGTGTAATGGTCCATGTCAACCTAATATATCACATATATAGGTTACTCAACTCGTATGTTTCTTTCCATGTATGTAAGTTCAGTCCTTTGCCGTACCTCGTACGGGCTTCCTCATGTATTATTCTTGAAATCGTTTGGACTGTCACCCTTGTTCTAGCTAGGCTCTTCCATATGAATCATCGTTTGAACTACTAGGACTTACGCCACCTAGCACCACTAGGGATTTCGCTTACATATTGCACGCTTTCGTATTTCGGTTTGGGTTAAACCACCTAGGCCACTAGGGATTACGCTAACCCTCAACCGTGCCCTTTTTCCCACGCATTCGTCGTGAATCGTTTTTCTATAACTGAATGCACATGTATCACATCGTGCCATCCGAGTCCTGTCCCAGGGCAAAACAAGAAATACAGGACTCGGTCGGGAGCTTTAGATTTATCTGCCGATGCAGATACTAAGGTCTGCTTTTCTACACGTGGCTATGGTCCCACGAGACCCCTCCCTCAACTAGTGAAAGGCAACACAAGAGAAAATCTTGCATGAGAACTACACTCCGGCCAGCCCACATCCTACGGCCTACCTCACCCATAATTAGATAGCAATTATGGTCTGTTGGGTGTTCCCTGCCTTTCCGTACGTACACGCTTGACTCAAGATGGTAGATGATCGACGAACTTGCTATCTCGGGCACCTTATGTATTCGTCGACTCACTGCTATCCACCCCAGTCTTTAGGTCGCTCGCATAGCAACCAAGGCATATTCTTGGTTCTTCTACCGCAGACCTCAACCTCTCGTGAGCCTAGTATAATGACCTGGCAGCTCACAGAGGGATCCCAAGAATATCCTCACGTTCCCCGAAGCCGCTGCTTCGTTACCCAGTTCGTTGGAGCCTTTATCCAAATCAGATAGCCTGCTCCTACACGCATACTTAAACGTTGACCTAACGTATCGGGTTACTGATCTATCTAAGAAATGGTCCAAATTTCCTTGACTAAGAATTATTACTTAGTTTCCCTTAACTAAGGTTTACCACTTAGCCTTATTTCCATAATCCTTGTTAACTATGGTTATTTACCCAATCCTCCGAATTAGGGTTTATCTAATGGGTTAAGTGTCACTTAAGTCCATAACTTAGCCCGTCTACAAACCATGTCAAAATTGGCTAAGTATCCAAGTCCAAGACTTAACCCTACAAACCATGTGTCAAGTTGGCTAAGTATATTAAGCAATCCATAACTTAACCTCGTCTAATTATCATTTTAGATTGGTTAATTATATAAATTAACTTGACCTTGTCAAATTACCGAGTCAAATCGGTCAAGCGTATTTCAAGTGATTCATGACTTAGCCTTATCATGTTTTTACGTTAGATTGGTTAAGTATAGGTT
Organism: Allium sativum; assembly: GCA_030737875.1. Taxonomy (NCBI): domain Eukaryota; kingdom Viridiplantae; phylum Streptophyta; class Magnoliopsida; order Asparagales; family Amaryllidaceae; genus Allium; species Allium sativum. The sequence goes on along the minus strand of CM060916.1, from coordinate 1,047,369,513 downwards.
AACTTAACCTCATCGAGTTAACGAGTTAGATTGGTTAAGTTTAGTTCACTTAACCACATCAAATTAACGAATTAGATTGGTTAAGTTTAGGTCACTTAACCACATCAAATCTTCATGTATAATTGGTTAAGTATAAGTTGCTTAACCCCATTAAATTATCACGTTAAGTTGGTTAAGTATTGGTTACTTAACCTCATTGAACTACCAAGTTTAAATTGGTTAAGTGTTTAACTTAACCCCGTCGAATTACCGTGTTTAGATTAGTTAAGTGTGGATTACTTAACCCCATCTAATTACCGTGGTTAGGTTAGTTAAGTCTTAATTACTTAACCTAATCTAATTACCCAGTCGGATTAGTTAAGTGTAAATTACTTAACCCCATCTCCTAATCATCTTGCACGGTTAAGTGTCATTAAGGAAATCAAGCCCGGTCCCACTTAACCTACCCCTTCGTGTCATATCGGTTAAGTGTCATTAGTCAAATTTACTTAACCTTATCATGTGGCATTAATTTAATTAATGCACTCCTAACCTCTCACATTAGACCTTGTTGTGGTTACTAGTTAAGCCGGGCGGGTCCGGGTAGATTTACACCACAACCTAGTCTAACCTCGGGTCTTAAGCGCGACATGACCAACTTCTCACATTGGGTCCTATTGTTTGCAACTACTAGTTAGGCCGGTCGGTTCCGGGTAGTTTTACGTTGCAAACTCAACCCAACCTCGAGTTGGCCACACTCATATTATCTAAGTTCATCATGTTTCCAAAACATGTTACAAGTTTTCAAGCATTTGGGTAGACCTAACTTAATAGGTAAATTCCCAAAGGGTAGACCTAACTTAATAGGTAAATTCCCAAGCTCATGTTTTATGCATACTTACATGTCATCTTCCAGGTTATCTTTCAAGTCATATTTTCAAGTATAAACACATGTCATATTCAAGTTAAGATTTTGCGACATGTTCATGTTTATCTAACTACCCAAAATCGTGTTTTCCCAATGCAAGCAAAGCGAGTCAACATAGTGAGGATACTATGTCACATATTGGTCTCAAAACATGCATGATGCCAAAAAGGGCTTGGCTCCCACATGCATAACATCATAAAGGGGTTGGCCATAAACATGCATAGTGTCATAAGGTAATTTGGCCACAAACATGCATATTATCAAAAGGGGTTTGGCCATAAACATGCACAACTTAAAAGAGGGGATTGGCCACGAGCATGCATAATCTCATAAAGGATTTGGCCACAAACTTGCATGTTAGCATAAGGGGTTTGGGTTCATAAACATGCATAAGCCCCAAAATCTTGTCTTAGCCAATGTTTCACAAGTAAAATAGTTTCTAAAGGTTCATGCTAGCATTTCATGCATAAAGATCCAAACTTGCAAGTTAAACTAGGTTATGCATAGCATGAGAGGCATGATTAAGTCACTCACATGGCCTAAGATCATAAATATGTACACAAGAGGCATGGTAAGGTTCATATGGATTCGCATAATCATGTTTAGCCTCATTTTATCCCATGTCAACATTAAAAATACCGTTTTGATCCAAAAGTAGCTAGAACTTACCTAGTTAGGCCTAGGGAAAGAAGCATGAATCATCTTGGCTAAGAAAGGTGCCTCCTTTGTTGAAGAATCGTCATGGAACTCGCATAGCAACGTTGATTTGGCCTTCATTTGGTGTAGCAAGCTTGCACCTTTTGGTTTGAACTTTATTTGAGTGCATAGGCTCTAGGGATTTGAGATGGAGGCCATGATCAAGATTGATTTTGGCAGCACTTAGTTGCTAGGTTTGATTTTTAGGGATTTAGGTTAGGTTTAGGGTCTTTTTATAGAGATTAGGATAGTTTTAGGCCCTAGGATTAGATCTAGGATTAATCTAGACCACAGAAATCGTCACAGGCCCATCAGACCAGACCAAGACTGCATCCAGGTGCACCAGGCCACAAAACACGGAGTTGTGTTTTTGGACCCAGTCGACACCCAAGTCGACAGCCCTGTCGACTTGGGGTCCAGGGGTGTCGACAGCCCTGTCGACTCCCCTGTCGACATGGGCTTTGGCGGGAAAATTCCCGCCTACCCCAAAACTTGAACTTCCTAGTGATTTTCAAACTTGGAACCCTGAAAACTTCGACGGACCATAACTTGGTCATACGGACTCCGATTCTCGAAAACTCGGACTCTATTTCGCGTATTTTTCCGAGACGAACGCAATGACATAGCCTGTTTCACTTGATTCAGAATTTAAAATTAAATTCTGCCTTGATTCTCGTTTTAACATGTTATATTAAATACGGGTTGTTACATAGGGTGTTTAGGGAGTTCCTTAATAAATTAGTAGTAGTCTTCGTGGATGACATTTTGATTTTTTCAAAAAGTGAGGAAGAACATGCTTTGTATTTAAGGGAAGTTATGGATACTCTTTGAGCACATCGGCTGAAACCAAAATTCTCCAAATACCTTTTTTGGAGAGAAGAAGTAAGGTTTCTTGGATATGTGGTGTCCAAAAAGGGGATAGTTGTGGATCCTACGAAGGTAGTGGCGGTGCAAGATTGGAAGATTCCAAGGAATGCAACTGAAGTACGAAGTTTTCACGGACTAGCGGGCTATTACAGAAAGTTCATTAAAGACTTTGTGAATATCTCTGCCCCACTTACTAGATTGACGAAGAAGAGCCTAACTTTTTCTTGGGATTTGGACTATGATGTTGCTTTCCAACGATTGAAGAGGGCTCTAACAACAGCTCCAGTTCTTACATTGCCTGATGGAAGTAAGAAGTTTACAGTATACACAGATGCATGCGGCACGGGGTTAGGCGCTGTCTTGAAGCAAGAAGGTAAGGTAGTTTGTTATGGAGGAAGGCAGTTGAAGGTACATGAAAAGAACTACCCAACTCATGATTTGGAATTAGCTGCCATTGTTTTCTCTCTTAAGTCATGGCTTCATTACCTTCTAGGATAAATGCTTGAATTGTTTACTGACCATAAATCATTAAAATACCTTTTATTACAAAAAGATCTTAACTTAAGACATCAAAGGTGGATGGAATTTCTTGCCTCATATGACTTTGAGATTGCTTATACCCCTGGCAAAGGTAATGTGGTAGTAGACGCCTTAAGTAGGAAAAGGCAGACCTTAAGTCCTCTCTTTGTAGAAAGGAAAAACTTGGAGTACATAGCAACCTTTGACTTTAGACCCTCCTTTGAGTTTGTACCTGGTTTGTTAGCATTGCTAGAGGTGCAGCCTACGCTTTTGGACTCAATAGGAACCGCGCAACGTGAAGACCCTCAGATAGTTGATGTGATGGATAAGTTAATTAAAGGTGAGACTTCTAGTCACCTCAATAGATACTCCATAGATGACAAGCGTTGGTTGAGACGAGATGGAAGACTATGTGTCCTACAAGCAAGGGATTTAGTGAAGACAGTTCTTGAAGAAGCACACCATTCTAAGTTGACCATACACCTAGTTGGAGACAAGATGTTTAAAGACATAAAAAGGGTTTTCTTTTGGAATGACATGAAGCGGGATGCAGCTGAATTCGTCTCTAAGTGCTTGATATGCCAACAAGTCAAGGCGGAGCTAAAGAAGCCTGGTGGTCTGCTTCATCCTCTAGAGGTCCGACAGTGGAAATTGGATAGCATTTCGATGGACTTTATAGATGGGTTGCCTAGGTCAAGAAAGGGCAATACCAGTATTTGGGTAACAGTTGACAGGCTCACTTAAAGCGCTCACTTTATACCTGTTAAGAGTAGGAGGAATGCCTCATCATTAGCATCCATTTATCTTAAAGAACTAGCTCGATTGCATGGGATACCCTCTAGCATAGTAAGTGATTGAGATCGTATCGTTACGAGTGAGTTCTGGAAGAGTTTGCAAGAGGCTGTAGGCACATAGATATGCTTTAGCACTGCCTATCACCTTCAAACCGATGGTCAGACTGAAAGGGCGAACCGAGTATCAGAAGATCTTTTGAGAATGTGCATTCTTGATTTTGGGGGAACGTGGGAAGATCATCTCCCTTTGGTGGAGTTCTCCTACAACAATATCTACCAAGCCACCATAGGCATGGCACCCATTGAGGCTTTATATGGAAGACGATGCGAATCACCAACTTGTTGCTGGGAATCTAAAGACAAGCTCGTACTTGGGCCCGACATGGTAAGAGAAACTTCAGAGAAGGTGGACTTGATACGAAGACGAATGAAGACCGCACAAGGTAGACAGAAGTCCTACGCGGATAAAAGAAAGACCGACCTTCAGTTCGAGGTTGGGGACATGGTTTTCCTTAAAGTATGTCCTTTGAAGAATGTTGTTTGCTTTGGATCCATAGGAAAATTGGCACCAAGATTTGTAGGGCCATTTCTTATCATTAAGAGGATTGGCACGATGGCTTATAGAGTAGAGCTGCCCGAAAGATTGGTTGGAGTTCATAATGTTTTTCATGTTTCTCATCTAGGAAAGTGTTTACAAGAGTCTACGGAAGTTGTAGAGCCAAGCGTACTAGAGGAATTAGAAGTGGAACGAGAAGCGACGGTGAGAAGAGTTCCCACTCGTAACTTGGGAACAGAAGTTAAAGAGATATGCAATCGTGAGGTCAAGTGAGTTAAATTACAATGGAGTGACATTGAGGAAGACACGAATTGGGAAATTGAAGACAAAATACGCGCAGTCTACCCTTCTCTTTTTTAGGGTACATCCTTGTTCTCTTTTTCCATAAGATTATGCATGCCTATATCTATCTTTTAAGTATATCTCCTTGATCCTATTCTTGATCCATAAGCAGAAACCAATGAATGTAAACATGTATTTGAAACATGTTATGATTAATAGTTGCAACTGGTTGCTCGTGGATGCATATACACACACATTAGGTACTAGATCGGCCCAGTCACTTTCATACTCCATATACATATATTTATTTGCATATGGATTGAAAATGATGTGTTATCATATGGATATTGCATTTGTATGAATGATTGTGCACTCAAGTAGAAGCTATAAAGTACGATTAGGAATAATTGCAAACATGATGGACTCATGGCACTGACATAATTCGCATTAAGGAGGTCAACTAAATAAGTAGACCGCCTGATTTTGCATTAGATAAGGACATAAACACACTATGCATATAATCATGAAAGCGTTAGAAATCTTTTAAGGACAATGAATGCATGTGATTGGTGCTTGAGTAGATGGATGTTGGATATTAAGATACATTCTTCTTAATTCAGAGATTTCGGGGACGAAATCCTTTAAGGAGGGGAGAATGTAACACCCCGTATTTTCTATGAATATTAAAATAAAGAATTAAAGAATGCTTAATTTTAAAAGTGGGAATTAAGTAAAATGGGTAGCGCCATTGCGTTCGTCTCGGAATTCTGCTTGAGATAGAGTCCGAGTTTGCTAAAATGGATACAGTATGAAGAAGTTATGGAGGTTAGAAGATTTAAGTTTAAATCAGAATTAAATAAATAATTAATAAATCAAAATTCGAAATTCAAACCAGCGGAAAGAAGTGGGCGGGAAAATTCCCGCCAGATGGTGTCGACACAGGTGTCAACCCCCCTATAAGGTAGTGGACCTAGGTGTCGACCTCCCCCTCCCCCCGTAGGGGTTAAACCCTACTGATTATTCTGGACAATGATGATTTTCTGAGTTTTAGGGCTACAAGGCGACTTCTGATAGGCCTGATGACGCATTTTCTTGGACTAGATGGTTTGGATGGATCCTACGTTGATCTAAAGGCTCTAATTAATCCTACACATTTATATAAGCACACATAAACCTAAACCCTAACCTCATAACCCTATTCTATGATGCCACCATGTTGTCCATCTCTAAATTAGCCTAGCCTCCTTTTCCCCAAACTAGAAATCAAATTGGAGAGCTTCAAATTAAAGTAAAGGTTTTCCATTTCAATCAACAAAGAGAGATTAGAATCGCTACAACGTCAAATAATTCTCTCTTTCTAATCCTATCACTGTTAGTTCGGTTATTATTCAGATTTGAACACATAATAGAAATCATGACTGCAATGAATCGAATCTAGGACTATGCCTAATTGTAATGATAACCAATTCTAATTCATTCTTATTCTTTTGTCAAATCTTAGATTACCTATGCCTATGAGACTGTTACTAGTGATACAATTGAATCTATCTTGTTGTACATCAAATTGGTGACTCTTTTATGTTCAGTTCTATCGAATCTCTATGCCTATGATGTAACTTGCTCAGTTTGGTCATATTTATTGTTAATGTACAACAAATCTATTGGAACCATGATTCTTGTGTTTGGTACACGTTTACATGCTTATTCTCTTATGTCAATTCTTGCATTTCTTCTCTATTCCCCTTTTCATTTTATTTTATGAATAATACATTCATTTGGAAACCTGGTTTGAATCTTGTTGTACATGCGATTGTAATGCGGGGAATTGGGTATAACTTACTGGAGTAATTTTGGACATAACAAGTAAATGAGACATAACTTGAATTGACTACACTTGTGGATAATTGACATATAAACTTGGACATGTATGGTAAATATTTAATTTAGCTAAAAGATGAACATGCCTAACCCGAGGATAGATTGAGTTGCGGTGTAAGGCTGCCCGGAACCGCCCGACACATCCAGCGACTGCGACAACAGATCTAATGTGAGAGGTTAGTGCATTAAGCCCCAAAACCCGAGGTTAGAATGAGTTTGCGGTAGAAGTCTGCTCGGAACCGCCCAGCACATCCAAAAACCGCAAACAACAGTTCTAATGTGAGAGGTTGGTGCATTAATGAATGGATTAATGAACAGCCATGCTAAGAATCATACGGTTAAGTTAACATAGGCAACACTTAACTAATGCAACATGATAATTAAACAAATGGGTAGGGTTAGGTTAAATTGAGAACACTTAACCGTTATAACATGTTGGTTAGGAAACCCCAGTAACAGGGACCCATTTAAGCAGTTACCCACATAGATGTATCACGTTACCCTGAACTAGGTAGGGTGGGGCACGATTATCGGGCTGATTACAAGCGGTCAAAATAGCGGCGGGTGGTGCGTCAGTGTAGGTTCTGACGGAGTATAGGCGTGCACGTACTGTGGGGCTGAAAAATCAGGTATTGGGCATCGGTAGTTATACACTGTGCATCTTGGATTGTGTCAGGTCGCCATCATAGGGATTGATACACTCCATGGTGGATCTAGTACAGGTATCTACGAACAAGCGGGGCCGAACGATACAAGTAATAAATACATGCGAGTAGAAGCCGATCGATAAAGGGATCATTTTATTATGAACGCATAAGGCTAGTTGAAACAATTGTTCATAGGTGCAGTGAAATAGAAATGGGTGCGATAACAAATTCAGTTTATCTTGCCATACATTATCTTATTACTATAGTATTGTCTTATATTCGGTTTATTCATGTCATGATCCTTTTTCTGGTTTACATGCTGAAAATCACAGGGCTTAGTAGGCTTTATGTCTGACCCGTTTTCTTTCGTCTTCTTTTCTTCCGTTCCTACCACCTCCCCCCGGTCCACAGGGAGGGAATACTTCAGCTTAGTTCAGACCTTTTCCAGCTTGAAGAGAGTAGACATATTGCTTGGATTCTCTTTTCTTGGGCTACGGCTGTGGTTACACTTTTATTGGGGATTTATGCTGCTTTACTACTGTTTTTTGATTCTTTATGCATTTGGACTTTTGAATCAAGACAGAGGTTTTATTGTAATGATTTGCAAGTTGGGTTTTAAGACAGTGGTTGTAACATTTTGACTAAACCACACTGCTTATGAAATAATTCCAGTTTTTACATTGTTTGTATGTCTTTCTTGTAAACTATCTATATCTTTTAACTATAATGCTTCACCGAAGTTAATGCATTCCCTTTGTGAGTGACCTTAACAGAGGTGGGGGGTTTCAGTAATCCTCAAACTAAGTCTTAGCCTATGGAAAATAATGTTGAAATTACTGATAAATTGAAGCCTAAGAATGAGACACATTTTGAGAAGAAAATAATTCTAAGAATAAAAAGAAGGGTGCCTATTATTATTGTAACAAACCCAGCCACTATGCCCGAGACTGTCATCTTCGAAAGGAACAATAAAAAATGAATGTGGATGAAGAAAATCTTATGGTTGTTGTACAAGAGGAAAACTTTGTTAGTGGCATTGATAATGATTGTGGCTCAATATTGGAGCAACCATTCATTTTTGCAAAGATCGTAATCTATTCAAGACTTATGAAGAGAATAATGGAGAATCCAGTGATTTACTGGTGCAAACAAAGTTACAAGAAAAGTTCTGGGAAAAGGCACAAATGAACTTACGTTCACCTCTGAGAAAGTTCTTGCATTAGTCAATGTATTTTTCGTACCCGATATGTGCAAGAATTTGATTTTTGGATACCTATCCAACAAAGGAGGATTCAAGGCGGTGTATGATCCTGATAAGTTAGTATTTTCCATGAACAACAAATTTATTGAATAGAGATATTCTTGTAATGGCGTGATTAAGTTGAATCTAGTAAAGAAATCTTCTACATATGTTATTGATTCTATTAATTTATGTCACGGTAGATTAGGACATGTTAATTATAAATCTCTTAAAAATATGCATAAATTAGGATTAATTTCTGATTGTGATTTCGATTCTATCTCTAAATTAAATATGTGTTCAGGCAAAAATACATCGGAAATCCTTTAAAACTATTGAAAGGAAAACTGGTTTGCTTAATTTGGTATATAGTAATGTGGGTGACTGAAAAAGTCATATCACAACCAATACTATATAACATTTATTGATATTTATACTAAATATGCATATGTATATCTAATGAAATCTAAAGACGAGGCTTTTGATAAATTCAAAATTTACAAAGCATAAGTCGAAACACAATTAGGAGTTAAAATTAAAGTGTTACACTCAGATCGTGGTGGTGAATATTTTTCAAATGAATTTACTTTGTTTTGCAAAAAAATGGAATAGTTCACAAATGTACCGCTCCATATACACCATAACAAAATGGTGTTGCTGATTGGAAAAATAAGACTTTCGTAGAAATGGTTAATGCCATGCTCATAAGTTCTAATTTACCTTATAGCCTATGGGGTGACGCTATGCTATCCACATGTTACATTTTAAATAGAGTACCACATTAAAAAAAATTCCCTAATGAATTAGGGTTTAATAGAAAACCTAACCTTACTAGACTTAAAGTTTGGGATTGCTTAGCATATTTTAGAAAACAAGACCCTAGACGACAAAAGTTAGGTAATAAAGCATTTAGGTGTGTTTTCATAGGATATTCTCTTAGTAGTATAATTTATAGGTTCTTATTCTTGACAGCTTAGAAGTTATAGAATCCGTAGATGCAGAATTCTTTGAAAATCAAACTGTTGAGAATCCATTGAGATCATCTAGTTTAGAACCAACTATGACTAATGACTTCAATGACGATGAATATGCTCCTGCTCAAAATAGCTAGAAAGTGTCAGTACCAGATAGTAATACTGAACACAGAAGAAGTAAAATAGTGAGAATAGAAAAGGACTATGGTCCTGACATCATAACATATCATGTAGAAGGAAATAATGACGAAGTCCTTAATGTAACAAGATATGTAATGAACATCGATAATGATCCAAAAACTTATTCTGAAGCAATGAGTTCTGGAGATTCTAATTTCCGGAAAGAAGCTATCAATGGTGAAATGAATTCCATAATGTTAAACCAAACTTGGGTTTTAACTGATTTTCCTCCTGCTAAATCTATTGGATTTAAATGCATATTCAAGAAAAAGTTGAATACAAATGGATCCATTGATAAATTTAAAGCCAGATTAGTTACTAAGGGATATAAACAAGGAAAATGTGTAGATTATTTTGATACATATGCTCCAATTGCTCGCATATGTTCCATATGCTGTTTAATAGCACTTGTATCAATTCATAATTTGGTCATACATAAAATGGATGTAAAGATAGTTTTTCTAAATGGAGATTTAGAAGAAGAGATATACAAGGAACAACCTGAAGGTTTCATAACCATAGGCAAAGAAAAGAAAGTTTGTAAACTAGTAAAATCTCTTTATGGCCTGAAGTAAGTTCTCAAGCAATGGCATGAGAAGTTTGATAAAGTTGCATTGCCATTTGGATTCATTATTAATGATGTAGAAAATGTATTTATAGAAAATCGGATAATAATGGTTATGTTATGATAAGTTTATACGTTGATGACATGCTAATATTTGGTTCCAAATATCGTGTGTGAATAAAACTAAGAAGTTTGCATCTTCTAAATTTTATATGAAAGATCTAGGAGAGGCGATGTAATTCTGGGAATTAAAATCAATACGAACGCGGAGGAGTAATTACTAACTCAAACTCATTACATTGAGAATTTTCTAAAATAAGTATGGTCATTATGATGACAAGCCAGCATTAAATCCTTTAGATCCAAGTATCAAATTAGAATAAAAAAACACTGGACGTACCATTTCTCAACTTGAGCATTCTAGTGCTATTGGGAGTCTTATGTATGTTATGCATTGCACTACACTTGACATCGCACATGATATAAGTTTATTGTGTCGATTTATGTGTGATTCTGGCTTCGAACACTGGAAAGGCATTTCGAAAATTTTAGCTTATTTGAAAGGAACCATCAACTATGGTTTATCTTATAAAGGATATCTTGTTGTAATAGAAGGATATAGTGGTGCAACCAGGAACAATGTAGAATCCAAATTCAAGTCTATAACTGGATGGATTTTTACATTAGGAGGTGCTGCCGTGTCTTGGGCTTCTAAGAAGCAGACCTGTATATCTAATTCGAATATGTTGTCAGAATTGATTGCATTAGCAGATACATGTAAGGAAGCGGAATGGCTTAGGAATTTATTGATGGAAATACCATTGTGGAAGAAGCCATCTCCAATAGTCTTGATTAACTGTGACAATCAAGCAACAATATATAATGTCTCCACTAAGACATATAATGGAAAGTCTAGACATGTGAGTCTAAGACATCAAATGGTAAGACAGTTGCTCAAAAGTAGAGTTATAACTGTTGACTACATAGAAACGAAGAAAAACTTGGCTAACTCACTTACAAAAGGTCCTCAAAAGGCAATGGTTTCTGTAAAGTCAAAAGAAATAGGACTAAGGTCTGTGAATGAAGATGATCATCCTTAACAGAAGCCCAACTTATGCCTTGAAAAGGATATACAAAGTTCAATGGGTACCGACTAGTTAAGAGTATGACTGTGGAACACTTAATCAATTATTCCATAATGTTTAGTGCTGGATTCTACAAGAACGAACAAAGGATGGATAAAAGTTCTTAATAAGTCTACAAACCTTAAAAGGTGTTTCGCAGAAACACCTTAAGATAATTACCGGTATGAGTATGGAAATCAGGACGTTTCGTAGGAAAGTAAAACCACGTTCTAAAGTAGACCCATGAACAAGGATTAAAGCACATGGCCATTAACGTGTTGAGCAATACATAACACTCTACTAAGGAATAAAACATGTGTGATTGTTCCGATTTTATCATTAATGAATACTTGGTTCAAGATTCGTTCACCATAGAATCTCGATAGAAGTTTGAATGGTTTACACTATGTCAAGGTTCAAATCCAAAAGATACCTTTATATATTGTTTCCACGATGATGAAAAACTTGATCTTAGAGCTACATAGGCTTGATCCTACTTGGGTATATAGGAACTCACACTAATGATTCAGCCATCCACTTTATTCATTTTTCTTTATTTTGAAAATTGGGAGAGATTGTTAAATTTTTTTCAAAACATGGTTTTGGGCATGGGTTTGGTTTTTGAAGAGGGAAGAAAGAAGGAAGAAGGAATGGGAAAATGTATTAGTCCCACATCATTAAATTTGAAAAGGTAGGCCACTACTTGAGGGGCATTCTCACAAGTGTGTTGGCCTTAGGCACCCAAATGTTTACTTTGTTGTGAGGAAGGGACCATGCATCACTATAAAACATGCGCGCGCCGCCACCATCTGTCCGTCTGTAACACCCTTTCATTTTAAAGAACATTAAAATGAAAAACTTAAGAATACTTAACTAAACATTGATAATTAAGTAAAATGGACTGTGCCATTACGTTCGTCTCGGAATTCTGCTTAAGACAAACTCTGAGTTTGCGTAAAACAGACATCTTATGAAGAAGATATTAAGGCTTGAAGTTTGTATATGCACAAGCGAATTATATATAAACAAAACCAATCAAAAAAGTTCAAAATCCGAGATGCGGGACAGAGTGGGAGTTTAGACCGTTAGGGGTCGACCCCACCTTTGGGGTGTCGACATGGGTCAACACCACAACAGGGGTGTCGATATCCATGTCGACACACCCCCAGATTCAAGGCTGATTCAATTCTGTGTATGTGGACTTGTTTTCTGACCAAATTCGTTGTCGTTAGGCTAAAAATAGGACCTTAATCCCATTTTTTTATACATCTAAATCAATGGCGACAACGAGGTGGTGCCCCAACATAGTTTGACCTAGCCTACTTCTTCTTCAACATCAAGTTATTCATATTCAGAGATCTGTGCTACAACATCTGCGATTAATTCTCCGTTCTTAAGATCCAATCAAAGTGAGTCTATGTTATTTTTAGATATAAACACTTAAAGGTTATCTTGACATGTCTATGAATTGGATATAAACCTGTGACTCTTTCAATCATATCAGATCTACCATAACTTGTGTATCTAATTTACTGTTTAGATCTCATATGTCTATTCATGATATCCTTATTCTGCAAGTTTGCCTGATCATGTCACCTTACGCCTATTATGATATTTTGCCTAATTATGTCATCTTATGCCAGTTTTCATTTGTTATGCATATTCTTATTCTCTTCTTCCCCTTTTCCCTTTTTGTTTTTATATCCAGGCTACCTTTGAGCCTAGGCCTATCGTTGAAATATGTGAATGCATGAAATTGGGAATGGTTAATTTTGGGCATAATTCATATTGTAAAACATGATTTGGAATTTTAGGCATAATTTGTACCTTGAGCCAAAACTCGGGATTTAGGGCATAATTTAGATCTTGATCTAAACTTGGGGCATAACTTGTATCGTAGATCGGACGGGGAATTGATGCATAATAAACATTAAAATTGGTTAAAAATTAAAATTCCTGGATTTACAGTAATTAGAAACTGCAATCGCTCTTAGACAGAAGGTTAGATTATACTTGTGGTAGAAGTCTGCCTGAAATCGACCGGCATATCCAGCATCCGCAAGTGGAAAATTAAATGTGAGGGGCCTAAGTACATAAATATGTAACATGCTAAGACACGAGGTTAAGTCCGAATTGTGGAAGAAGTCTGCCCGAACCCGCTCGGCATATCCAGCATCCACAAATAGTAGGATTAATGTACGAGGTCCAGTGCATTATAACCATAAATGATTAAATGGTAATGAACTTGTAATACTTAACCTATTTGAATCTATAGGGATTACATGAACATTTTAACTTGAGTAGGGGTTATGTAGTGACCCGGATTTTTAGCTGTTGAATAATTAATTTATTTAATTTTTAAATATCGATTTATCGATATCGAGAACGTGAATTAAATAATATTGAATATTTAATTAATAATTATAATATAATAAAATATATTATAATGTCGAAATAATCAAAAATATTGGAAATACAAATATTCTGTGGATGAGGTCATCCCAAGAATGTAATTCAACTTAGAGTTGGATTATATTGACGAATATATTCAATCGACGACAGTTTGAACGTATAATTTTAATATAATTAGAATAGAGTGCGTAATGACACGGCAGTTCGCTATTTGGCGATTTGAACTTCAACTGAATGTACAGGATTCGTTTTAAGCCGGATTTCTGTGAAACAAGAAACGTGTGGAGCTGGTGGAGTATATCTTTCTAGTGGAAGAGAAAAATCGGGATTTCGTCGTGTAGATTTTGATTTACGTCCAAATCAAATTTCAGAAAAGTCGCTGTGGAGTTCCTTTATAATTTGCGACGCTTTATATACGTTATAAAAGGGTTTTCGATATAAACTGAATATCGATAAATCTAAAATCTGAAATATCAAGCTATAAATTCTGATATGATATTCTGGAGCTGGACGATATCATATGTGAAGATATACAATAATATAAAATTATTTATATTTAATTTAATAATATTTAAATATATTTATATATTTAAATAGGCTATTTAGAGCGTTAAAAATAGCCACTTTTGCAAACGAAGTCGGAATTCGACGAAACCAGTTTTGTTGGATCCGCAATGTCAAATAGTTGTTAGATTTCCAGTTTCGTGATTTTTAGAGTCACTGTGTGGCCGTACGGATTTTTAGAGTGTAAAACAGTTAGTATTTTGACGGTTAAAAATACGCTGTGTGAGCATACGAAGTCGGAATTCGACGAAACCAGTTTCGTTGGGACCGTAATGTCGAACTGTAGCTGCATGTCCAGTTACGTGATTTTTGGGTATCGTGTGTGGTTACAGGAATTTTTAGAAGACGAATTTAGCGAAAAATTGACTAAAATAAAATAAATAAAATATCTAGGAAAATATCTAGATATTTCTCGAGCCTATAAATACCATTCCCAAATGTTTCTAAACCTAATTTTTCTCATTTCAAAGTCAACGATAAACCGCCGTATGTTTTCTCCTCTCAGTGAAATACTTCGAGCAAAAGAAATTCAATGTAAAAGCAAATAAAATCCTAAAATTTACAAAGGATATGTATAAGGATTCGAGAAGTGTAGGGCTTCATTTTGGTGGTAGTTCGGTTGTGTGCGACGCTAGTTTCAGCGGGTCGAAAACTCCACAGTGAACTAGGGTTCGTTTGGGAGGGGCTTTAAGGCAACGCTGGAGGTAAATTCAAGGGTGGAATGGTGTTTGGGGGAGTAAGGCGCATCGGATGGTGGCACTGGAAGGATCTCTGGTAGCTGGTGGTGAAGTGCGACAGTGGGAGGGACGTCAGAAAGGAGCAGGTCGAGTTTTATTTGGGTAGGTCGAATGAGGGTTTGAGGGTGTTGTCGAGAAGGGTTCGCGAATAGGAAGGGGATGGTAGTGGCGGCGCTGGGAACGGATGGTAGGAGAGGCTTTGGGGGTTGGTCAAACTTTGGGTCAACGCTGGGTGTGGTAGCAGGTGAATGGAGCGGATGTGGGTGTGGTAATATGGGGGAGAAGAACGAGAGCAGAGCTGGACTTTTAATTTGTGAAGGTGGGATTTGCAAAAAGGTTAAGGCCCAAAAGGCTTGGTTAATTAAGTAGTGGTACTTGGTTGTGATTTCTTGTGGAGAATGAAAGGCAAATGGTGCGGGAAGAAGCTTGAAATTTCCTGGAGTACGGCTTTTCAAAATGAACAGGGGAGAAAGGCCACACGAGGGTCAAAATGAAGAGCTGGGCCGAGTGATGAGGGTGAGGCCCGTATTAAAGTAAAAATTAGTTTAATTTAATTTAAATATGTATTTAACTTGTATATATCATATCTTCGCCATATGATATCAGAATTTCGAACGGTAAGATCCATTACGATCGTATGGACGAGAGCAACACAATGAGACTGACTGGGAGTGAATCCGAACTCGTTACAATTTATGGCGAAATAAATTGTCCGACTCAATCAAAGAACGCAAACCAGTTATTTAACGGTTAACGCGCAAATGTGAGTAAATCTCACTAACTCTGAACAGTTTATAATTTCATGGTGTATTTTTAGAACTGTTAGATATTGGTTGATTGACTGTATGTTGACTGTTTGATTGAACTGCTAGTCAGTTAGTTGAATTTTCTATATCGATTCGGTTTAACAGAATAAATCATATAGAACTGAAAGTGATGTTATCTATATTGTCTAACATCTGTGATGCAGGGAAACAGGTTGGAGGAATCCGACTGGATTCCTCAACAGTTATTTTATTGTTTTTCATATATTTTAATATATGATGTGAATTATAACCTGTTGTTGATTGTGTGTGTATGGACGATATTGGACATCGTGATTTGATATGATTGAATAACATGACATACCGGAATGTGGATAAAGGAGAATTTTCAAAATGATATTGAAAATAGCATATTTATAAAATGAGATATTTATAAATAAGAGATATTTATAAATTTAAATATTTATAAATAAGGAATATTTATAAATTGGAATATTTATAAATAAGGAATATTTATAAATTGGGATATTTATAAATAGGAGATACTTGAAAAAGGAAATAAATTCAAAACATTTCTTTTTGAATGGAAAGGCCTGTGTGGCGGGTTTGGGGATTTTCCCGATGCTCCAGATACAAAGGAGGTTATGGCAAATTTTCCCGGGAATTTAAGGAGTTAGAATATTTCAAGAATAAATTTGAAAGAAAAGAAATATTTGTAAACCATTTACAAATAGAATTGGAAAGGGAACATTATAAAAAGGAAATCATTTTTAAAGTGTAGAACCGTTATTTAAAAGTAAATCTTTTAAAATGAATAAAACGTTGTTAAAAAAGGAAATCTTTATAAAATGAATAAAGTAAATCGAATATAGACATTCGAAAGGAGTTAATCGAATATGGTATTCGAAGTTAGTTAATCGAATATGGTATTCGAAGTTAGTTAATCGAATATGGTATTCGAAGTTAGTTAATCGAATTATGGTATGCGAAGTTAGTTAATCGAATATGGTATTCGAAGTTAGTTAATCGAATATAGACATTCGAAAGGAGAAATCGAATAGGGTATTCGAAGTTAGTTAATCGAATATGGTATTCGAAAGTTAGTTAATCGAATATGTTATTCGAAAAGGGTTAGTCAAATAGAATTAATCGATTAGGGTTAAACCATAGAACTAATCGATTAGAGTTAAACCAATAGAGTTAGTCGAGCCTAGTTAATCGAATCGAATTGGTCGAACCAAGTAAGTCGAGTTAGTCGAGTCAAGTTAAGTTAGTCGAGTTAAAGTTATCGATGTTAGTTTCATCGAAAGAAGTTATCGATGTTAGTTTCATCGAAAGGAGTTATCGATGTTAGTTTCATCGAAGGGAGTTATCGATTATAGTTTAATCGAAGTGAGATTTTCAAATATGGGATATTTGAAGGGAAGAGTTATCGAATATTAGTTATGCGAAGAGAGGTTATCGAATATCGTTTATTCGAGAAGGAGTTAGTCGAATATAGGTTATTCAAAGAAGAGTTAATCAAATAGAGATTTCTCGAAGAGAATTAATCGGCAAATTCGATTATATCGAATTCGGGAAGTACTTATACTTTCCAGTGTTTAAATAGAGATTTATTTATTGATAAATAAATAAGTGTTAGGTTAATTATTCACTAATAAGAATAGAAGTTATAATTAAAGTTAGATAATTCGAAAGTAGGGATTATAATGTTATCGTTATAACCAATGTTTTAAATATAGAAGTAGATTTGTAAAAATTGGATCCGAGAAAGGCGTAAAGAAGTTGTTAAAGATTAAAAGATAAACTTTGACCATTTCGAAGTTATAAAGTTGTTCAGTTAAGGTCTGAGAGGTAATTATACCCCAACTTGAGTGACTTCCCTCTTAACTAAGAAATGGTAAGGTTTGATCGTAAAGGAGTTTTGGAAATGTTTTCCAAACGAGAATCAGAAATGTTTTCTGATAAAAGAAAAAAATAAGAATTTAGAATATAGGGAAAACAGGAGATAAGTAAATAAATGAACTAAAGAGATTAATGTTAAATGATGTTTGTTCGATATAATTTCCATCTAGGAATAATATCGTTGTTTGCACACTTGTTTTTCTTTGATGGTTAAATCACAGACTATCGAAGTTTTGACCATTTTAACGTTGTTAATATGGAGAGACCGGTTGGATTTTTATCCAAAGAACCACTCTGTATTGGCATAAGCGTCGCGAAATCATATATGCCAAAGATAATTGAAGACGGAGTAAAATGCAAGGGCTATCCTGTTTATAGAATAGTGCCTTCGGTTTGTCCAGTCCCAGGACAACTTGTATGGACGAAGGTCTGACAGAGTATATCCAATGGATCGCGTAAGTTGATATGTTCAAACGTATTCATGTTTGGTGGCGGAGGAATTCGTTTCTCTTAGCTGTATACCCGTGTTATTTTTGGATAAGTCAATTTGTGATTTGGCGGGTATGACGATGTGACATTCTAAGTGAATGAAGATGGATGTCTGACATAGTATTTCCAGACGGTCACGTACATTGATTTCTTCAACTATACCAAGAGTGGAAGCGGAGAAGGAAACTTCTTTTAGCTGACACGTAATGTATTGTTGTAGATGTCAATTAGTGATTTTCGATGGATCTGACAATGTGGCATTCGAAGTGAATGTATTTTGAAGATAAAGCGTAGCTTCTAGCGTCACATCCGGTAAATGACAGAAATCGGGCAGGCAGCAAGGCTAAGTCGGTCGCACCGAAGTAGGGTGTATAATCACCTATCTAGTGAATATTCATTTGTTTCTTAAATCTATCAATGCTGTCCCATATATATATACGGGAACGGTTGCTGATCCCAACCGTTGGTGATGTACATTCGATACACTCAAGCGAAATGAGTGGTCGGTCATGTGTGGCTGAGTTGCAAGATGTTCTTGTTGAACTTCAGTGTATCGTTCCTAGAGTACACTGATCGGAAGGTGGTTCCATACCTTGTCATAGTTGGAAATCCAATCATCCAATACATGCTTGCGATTTTGATTGTATATTATATATGTAGTAACGTGAGATGCAAGCGTTTCTGCTAGATTGATATTTATTTGTACTTAGACATTATTATAATATCAGAATGATATTGCTTTGAAAAGTTATTTGGATTCTCCTAAGGGTAAAACCCGTTCCGTTATGCGGCGTGGTCTTGTGAGATATCCTTTATTAAATCAAGTCTTAAATTATTTTACTCATACCAGTCCCATGACTGACCCGGAGTTTATTTTGTTGTTTTCCCTAAACTCTTGGGTGCCTAAATTTGTACAGGCAGTCAAATAGTCGGTATTTTACAGATACACTTGGAGAGTTTGGAGCAGGAGGCTTCAGGATTCTATAGCTATTATTATTTCCGCTGTTGTTGTAAGTGCTGTACTCTGATAAGTGCTATTGTATACATAACTGTTATATTTCAAAGTTATGTTATCTATTATATGTTATTCGTTCCGCTGTGAGGTTCGTGTTACTCTGATGTTGTGTTCTTCTCCTTCTTCTATTCTAAGTTTCTATCTTATCTATTCTCACCTTCTAATTTCTTTCATTAATTACCGGGATTTTTCGATGTTTTGGTTATCGACGTCGAGCTTACGTCGATAACCAAAATCGCTCAAAATCCGGGTCACTACAGTTGGTATCAGAGCATTGGTTTAGTTATTACATTGGCTCTGTGGCGTGATTCAGTAGAGATGGGATTAGTAATATCCTAGACTGAGTTTGAGTGTATATATACGAGTGAACGTATTTGTTAGTTAATATAAAATGATTTTATATTGTGGAGTTTTAATTGTTGAGTTGTTTATGAACTCTGGTCGATCAGTTTGATCCACTGTATCGATAGGGTTTACTAAACACTCGAATACGATAGACCGACACGGTATGTTTTGAAAGAAGGGTAAATGAAATAATTTTACCCAAAATATATATATTGGAATTATAATATATATTGGTTGTGTTGGTTGATATTATAATCGAATAAGATTATAAAAAGTGAAATGATTATAAATGACTAATCAGAATCATATAAGTAAAGTATATGAAGTAAGATGATGCAAATCTGAATTTAAATCAGATTTGGAATTAAAATAAGGAAATTTTAAGTTCCTGGGAGATTTTGAAAACGTTTTTCAAACTGAAGGTGATATAATATTGAACTCACTTCGATAGCTGGAAAATAGATTCTGATGATGAATCGCGACATCATCAGTGTTCATTTTCGAGTTCTAAGTGACGCACTACTACCAAAGGTTTTGTTTTTTAATTGTTTTGAGAAAACAAGTTGTTTAGAAATTCAAAGGTTTTGAGTTGGCATTGTAATTTCAAATTGATTTGAAAGGAACCCAGGAATTTAAGTTCTGGAATTAAAATTTAACTAATGAAGTTAAATAAAATGAGATGGTAAAAATAAATTGAAAATTTAACTTGAACTAAGCTAAATAAAATTGAATTGGATTAGCGATAATCTAGAATGGAACCAAATTGATAAGTCAATAATTTGGAATCTAATATTGGAGTTCGAATGAAATTCGGTTTGGATTTGAGGATATGAACTGATTGGAATTTGATTGAGATAACACTGGTATATGCTGAGTTGATAGCATGTGGAAGTGATAGAGTTGATATGCCGACAAAAAGGTACCAGTTTATATTATATATGGATATGAGATTTATAAGCCGAATTGGCAAGCCGCTTGGCTGTTTGATTTTCTTTTGGGTTAAAGAAGACCTAGAGAGGCGAGTTGGAGTTTGAGATATTGATTAGTACAAAGGAGGTGCTGGCAAAAATTTTCGAAAAGTTAAGGTGTTAGAAAATTTTCAGAATTTTTGAAAATTTAGTTAGTCGGAATAAATTAATATTTTAGTCGATATTAATTGGTTCAGTTGAAACCAGAGACAAGAGGTAAACAGATAAATTTTTACCCAGAAGATAGGGTCATCCCCTAGCTTAGCAATTTTGAGGACGAAATTTTATTAAGGGGGGAAGATTGTAGTGACCCGCATTTTTAGCTATTGAATAATTAATTTATTTAATTTTTAAATATCGATTTATCGATATCGAGAACGTGAATTAAATAATATTGAATATTTAATTAATAATTATAATATAATAAAATATATTATAATGTCGAAATAATCAAAAATATTGGAAATACAAATAT
This sequence comes from Allium sativum, assembly GCA_030737875.1. Classification (NCBI taxonomy): domain Eukaryota; kingdom Viridiplantae; phylum Streptophyta; class Magnoliopsida; order Asparagales; family Amaryllidaceae; genus Allium; species Allium sativum. The sequence goes on along the minus strand of CM060916.1, from coordinate 1,047,348,610 downwards.
TCTGTGGATGAGGTCATCCCAAGAATGTAATTCAACTTAGAGTTGGATTATATTGACGAATATATTCAATCGACAACAGTTTGAATGTATAATTTTAATATAATTAGAATAGAGTGCGTAACGACGCGGTAGTTCGCTATTTGGCGATTTTAACTTCAACTAAATGTACAGGATTTGTTTTCAGCCGGATTTCTGTGAAACAAGAAACGTGTAGAGCTGGTGGAGTATATCTTTCTAGTGGAAGAGAAAAATCGGGATTTCGTCGTGTAGATTTTGATTTACGTCCAAATCAAATTTCAGAAAAGTCGCTGTGGAGTTCCTTTATAATTTGCGACGCTTTATATACGTTATAAAAGGGTTTTCGATATAAACTGAATATCGATAAATCTAAAATCTAAAATATCAAGCTATAAATTCTGATATAATATTCTGGAGCTGGACGATATCATATGTGAAGATATACGATAATATAAAAGTATTTATATTTAATTTAATAATATTTAAATATATTTATATATTTAAATAGGCTATTTAGAGCGTTAAAAATAGCCACTTTTGCAAACGAAGTCGGAATTCGACGAAACCAGTTTTGTTGGATCCGCAATGTCAAATAGTTGTTAGATTTCCAGTTTCGTGATTTTTAGAGTCACTGTGTGGCCGTACGAATTTTTAGAGTGTAAAACAGTTAGTATTTTGACGGTTAAAAATACGCTGTGTGAGCATACAAAGTCGGAATTCGACGAAACCAGTTTCGTTGGGACCGTAATGTCGAACTGTAGCTGCATGTCCAGTTACGTGATTTTTGGGTATCGTATGTGGTTACAGGAATTTTTAGAAGACGAATTTAGCGAAAAATTGACTAAAATAAAATAAATAAAATATCTAGGAAAATATCTAGATATTTCTCGAGCCTATAAATACCCTTCCCAAATGTTTCTAAACCTAATTTTTCTCATTTCAAAGTCAACGATAAAACCACCGTATGTTTTCTCCTCTCAGTGAAATACTTCGAGCAAAAGAAATTCAAAGTAAAAGCAAATAAAATCCTAAAATTTACAAAGGATATGTATAAGGATTCGAGAAGTGGAGGGCTTCATTTCGGTGGTAGTTCTGTTGTGTGCGACGCTAGTTTAAGCGGGTCGAAAACTCCACAGTGAACTAGGGTTCGTTTGGGAGGGGCTTTAAGGCAACACAGGAGGTAAATTCAAGGGTGGAATGGTGTTCGGGGGAGTAAGGCGCATCGGATGGTGGCACTGGGGGGATCTCCGGTAGCTGGTGGTGAAGTGCGACAGTGGGAGGGACGTCAGAAAGGAGCAGGTCGAGTTTTATTTGGGTAGGTGGAATGAGGGTTTGAGGGTGTTGTCGAGAAGGGTTCGCGAAGAGGAAGGGGATGGTAGTGGCGGCGCTGGGAACGGATGGTCGGAGAGGCGTTGGGGGTTGGTCAGACTTTGGGTCAACGCTGGGTGTGGTAGCAGGTGAATGGAGCGGATGTGGGTGTGGTAATTTGGGGGAGAAGAATGAGAGCAGAGCTGGACTTTTAATTTGTGAAGGTGGGCTTTGCAAAAAGGTTAAGGCCCAAAAGGCTTGGTTAATTAAGTAGTGGTACTTGGTTGTGATTTCTTGTGGAGAATGAAAGGCAAATGGTGCGGGAAGAAGCTTGAAATTTCCTGGAGTACAGCTTTTCAAAATGAACAGGGGAGAAAGGCCACACGAGGGTCAAAATGAAGAGCTGGGCCGAGTGATGAGGGTGAGGCCCGTATTAAAGTAAAAATTAGTTTAATTTAATTTAAATATGTATTTAACTTGTATATATCTTATCTTCGCCATATGATATCAGAATTTCGAACGGTAAGATCCGTTAGGATCGTATGGACGAGGGCAACACAATGAGACTGTCTGGGAGTGAATCCGAACTCATTACAATTTATGGCGAAATAAATTGTCCGACTCAATCAAAGAACGCAAACCAGTTATTTAACGGTTAACGCGCAAATGTGAGTAAATCTCACTAACTCTGAACAGTTTACAATTTCATGGTGTATTTTTAGAACTGTTAGATATTGGTTGATTGACTGTATGTTGACTGTTTGATTGAACTGCTAGTCAGTTAGTTGAATTTTCTATATCGATTCGGTTTAACAGAATAAATCATATAGAACTGAAAGTGATGTTATCTATATTGTCTAACATCTGTGATGCAGGGAAACAGGTTGGAGGAATCCGACTGGATTCCTCAACAGTTATTTTATTGTTTTTCATATATTTTAATATATAATGTGAATTATAACCTGTTGTTGATTGTGTGTGTATGGACGATATTGGACATCGTGATTTGATATGATTGAATACCATGACATACCGGAATGTGGATAAAGGAGAATTTTCAAAATGATATTGAAAATAGCATATTTATAAAATGAGATATTTATAAATAAGAGATATTTATAAATTTAAATATTTATAAATAAGGAATATTTATAAATTGGAATATTTATAAATAAGGAATATTTATAAATTGGGATATTTATAAATAGGAGATACTTTAAAAAGGAAATAAATTCAAAACATTTCTTTTTGAATGGAAAGGCATGTGTGGCGGGTTTGGGGATTTTCCCGATGCTCCAGATACAAAGGAGGTTATGGCAAATTTTCCCGGGAATTTAAGGAGTTAGAATATTTCAAGAATAAATTTGAAAGAAAAGAAATATTTGTAAACCATTTACAAATAGAATTGGAAAGGGAACATTATAAAAAGGAAATCATTTTTAAAGTGTAGAACCGTTATTTAAAAGTAAATCTTTTAAAATGAATAAAACGTTGTTAAAAAAGGAAATCTTTATAAAGTGAATAAAGTAAATCGAATATAGACATTCGAAAGGAGTTAATCGAATATGGTATTCGAAGTTAGTTAATCGAATATGGTATTCGAAGTTAGTTAATCGAATATGGTATTCGAAGTTAGTTAATCGAATTATGGTATGCGAAGTTAGTTAATCGAATATGGTATTCGAAGTTAGTTAATCGAATATAGACATTCGAAAGGAGAAATCGAATAGGGTATTCGAAGTTAGTTAATCGAATATGGTATTCGCAAGTTAGTTAATCGAATATGTTATTCGAAAAGGGTTAGTCAAATAGAATTAATCGATTAGGGTTAAACCATAGAACTAATCGATTAGAGTTAAACCAATAGAGTTAGTCGAGCCTAGTTAATCGAATCGAATTGGTCGAACCAAGTAAGTCGAGTTAGTCGAGTCAAGTTAGTTAGTCGAGTTGAAGTTATCGATGTTAGTTTCATCGAAAGAAGTTATCGATGTTAGTTTCATCGAAAGGAGTTATCGATGTTAGTTTCATCGAAGGGAGTTATCGATTATAGTTTAATCAAAGTGAGATTTTCAAATATGGGATATTTGAAGGGAAGAGTTATCGAATATTAGTTATTCGAAGAGAGGTTATCGATTATCGTTTATTCGAGAAGGAGTTAGTCGAATATAGGTTATTCGAAGAAGAGTTAATCAAATAGAGATTTCTCGAAGAGAGTTAATCGGCAAATTCGATTATATCGAATTCGGGAAGTACTTATACTTTCCAGTGTTTAAATAGAGATTTATTTATTGATAAATAAATAAGTGTTAGGTTAATTATTCACTAATAAGAATAGAAGTTATAATTAAAGTTAGATAATTCGAAAGTATGGATTATAACGTTATCGTTATAACCAATGTTTTAAATATAGAAGTAGATTTGTAAAAATTGGATCCGAGAAAGGCGTAAAGAAGTTGTTAAAGATTAAAAGATAAACTTTGACCATTTCGAAGTTATAACGTTGTTCAGTTAAGGTCTGAGAGGTAATTATACCCCAACTTGAGTGACTTCCTTCTTAACTAAGAAATGGTAAGGTTTGATCGTAAAGGAGTTTTGGAAATGTTTTCCAAACGAGAATCAAAAATGTTTTCTGATAAAAGAAAAAAATAAGAATTTAGAATATAGGGAAAACAGGAGATAAGTAAATAAATGAACTAAAGAGATTAATGTTAAATGATGTTTGTTCGATATAATTTCAATCTGGGAATAATATCGTTGTTTGCACACTTGTTTTTCTTTGATGGTTATATCACAGACTATCGAAGTTTTGACCATAATAACGTTGTTAATATGGAGAGACCGGTTGGATTTTTATCCAAAGAACCACTCTGTATTGGCATAAGCGTCACGAAATCATATATGCCAAAGATAATTGAAGACGGAGTAAAATGCAAGGGCTATCCTGTTTACAGAATAGTGCCTTCGGTTTGTCCAGTCCCAGGACAACTTGTATGGACGAAGGTCTGACAGAGTATATCCAATGGATCGCGTAAGTTGATCTGTTCAAACGTATTCACGTTTGGTGGCGGAGGAATTCGTTTCTCTTAGCTGTATACCCGTGTTATTTTTGGATAAGTCAATTTGTGATTTGGCGGGTATGACGATGTTACATTCTAAGTGAATGAAGATGGATGTCTGACATAGTATTTCCAGACGGTCACGTACATTGATTTCTTCAACTATACCAAGAGTGGAAGCGGAGAAGGAAACTTCTTTTAGCTGACACGTAACGTATTGTTGTAGACGTCAATTAGTGATTTTCGATGGATCTGACAATGTGGCATTCGAAGTGAATCTATTGTGATGATAAAGCGTAGCTTCTAGCCTCACATCCGGTAAATGACAGAAATCGGGCAGGCAGCATGGCTAAGTCGGTCGCACCGAAGTAGGGTGTATAATCACCTATCTAGTGAATATTCATTTGTTTCTTAAATCTATCAATGCTGTCCCATATATATACGGGAACGGTTGCTGATCCCAACCGTTGGTGATGTACATTCGATACACTCAAGCGAAATGAGTGGTCGGTCATGTGTGGCTGAGTTGCAAGATGTTCTTGTTGAACTCCAGTGTATCGTTCCTAGAGTACGCTGATCGGAAGGTGGTTCCATACCTTGTCATAGTTGGAAATCCAATCATCCAATACGTGCTTGCGATTTTGATTGTATACTATATATGTAGTAACGTGAGATGCAAGCGTTTCTGCTAGATTGATATTTATTTGTACTTAGACATTATTATAATATCAGAATGATATTGCTTTGAAAAGTTATTTGGATTCTCATAAGGGTAAAACCCGTTCCGTTATGCGGCGTGGTCTTGTGAGATATCCTTTATTAAATCAAGTCTTAAATTGTTTTACTCATACCAGTCCCATGACTGACCCGGAGTTTATTTTGTTGTTTTCCCTAAACTCTTGGGTGCCTAAATTTGTACGGGCAGTCAAGTAGTCGGGATTTTATAGATACACTTGGAGAGTTTGGAGCAGGAGGCTTCAGGATTCTATAGCTATTATTATTTCCGCTGTTGTTGTAAGTGCTGTACTCTGATAAGTGCTATTGTATACATAACTGTTATATTTCAAAGTTATGTTATCTATTATATGTTATTCGTTCCGCTGTGAGGTTCGTGTTACTCTGATGTTGTGTTCTTCTCCTTCTTCTATTCTAAGTTTCTATCTTATCTATTCTCACCTTCTAATTTCTTTCATTAATTACCGGGATTTTTCGATGTTTTGGTTATCGACGTCGAGCTTACGTCGATAACCAAAGTCGCTCAAAATCCGGGTCACTACAGGTTAAGTAAACTAGCTTGAATCAGTGGGAGGGTTAAGTAAATCTTGGGGCGGTGTGTAATATTTATATATATATAGGCCCACAAACTTAACCTGTTGTGGGTTATGCAATCTTTTTTACACCGGTAGGCACAACCTGTGGAAATCCTAGCAGTGGGGATGCAATCCTAGAGGGAGCTTGTATCATATGGTATGTGGGATCCGTTTCAGTCAATAACCCATACTATGTATCAAACGAGTACTCCGAACTAGGTCAGAGTCGGGGCATGCTTACTAAGTTGATTATAAGAGGTCACTTAGGAAAAGGTGACTGACGGCGCGTTCCATCGGGGTCATTTGCGTGCATTAGTCCGCCTGCTCGGGAAAATAAGACGTTGTGACATCAGTAGATATGGTTGTGCACATCTTGTTAACAACGGCTTACCACTTTAGGAAGCGATACATCCTAATGTTGGGCCGACGCAGGGTATCTACGGAGTTAGGGAGCCGATCGATTGGGGGTAGTAATTAGGGTACATCTACTCTTGCTTATTTAGGAGCGTGTTATTATCCTTAGGGGTAACATCGGTAAGTTCAGTTGGGCTACCTGTTATTGTATGGGGTAAAACCTTCCACTAGAAGTACACCTAAGTCTACCATCTTGTACTTGTTGGGGATCATCTTGTTCTTGTTATACAAGTAATGGTGTAGAGAAAAGTATTAGAGAAGCGCAACACATGTTCTGTTTATCTTGTTTACCTTGCTATACCTGCCTTATGACTCTGTTATCTCTCTCCAACTTAAATGCTTGTCATGATTCTTTTACTTATTTATATGCTAAAATAACTGGACTCGCCATACTTTATGTCTGGCCCATTTTTTTTCTTCTTCTTTCTCTTCCGTACCCCCTCCCTGGTTCTTAGGATGAGAATACTCAAGCTTGATCAGGATTCTTCTTTCCTTCTGCTTGGAGCGGCATAGATGTACTGCTTTATTTCATATCTTCTCTACCATGGCTATATTTTGGGGATTACGTTCTTTTATACTCTGATCATGATTTTTGTACATGGCAGAAGTTTTAATTTTTTTCAGTATTTTAGACTCATGATGTAACCATATTTTAGACCATGATGTTTTCTATTCAATAAAGTTTTAAATTACTCTATTATTTTATATCTACCTTGTAATGTTTCTATTTCTGCTTACCTATAACGCTTCCCGAAACGTAATGCATTCTGATAAAGAGTGGCATTAATGGACATGGGTTGTCACATTTGGTATCAGAGCTGAAGGTTACCAGAACGGATAAAAGATTTTGAAAATTGTTTTCAAAAAAGTTTTAAAAGAAAGAATTTTTCAAAAGAAAAGTTTGATTTGAAAAACGTATTCCCCAAATCCATATTTAATATCGTTCGATTCTCTATTTGAATCCCTTTTTTCCTTTTCTTTTCAGCATGTCTTGGAAACCTAATATTCCTGAGGGTGTTACGATACTGGGTTGGTTCCATAGGTACCCTAAGGCTATGGCGCCTGCCAGAGGTCATGCAGACGTTCCTCCCCCAGCAGCACCCAGTGTTCCTCCTCCTCCTCCTCCTCCGTGTGCTGATAATTTCTCTAAGATATGCAAAGATTTCTGTGCTATGAGCGAAAAGCCATTCCGAGGAATTGAGACTTTTGTAGAAGCAAGGAATTGGCTTAAAGAGACAGAGGATTTGTTTGGAATTTTTGAAGTTGACGATCGTAGGAAGATTCAGTTGGCAGTTTTGCAGTTGAAAGATGAGGCTTCATTCTGGTGGAAAGTGACACAAGCAGGACGTCCAGTTAAGACTTGGGATGATTTCCGACGTAGATTCCAAACGAAGTTTCTTTCTCACGTCGAGCAAAGTATGCAAATGGAAAGGTTTTTGGCACTTAAGAAGGGAGCCATGTCTGTGAAAGAGTATGTTAATATTTTAACTAATTGGTGAGGTTTGGTTTGGAGCTAGTGAATACCCCGCACAAGAAAGCTTTGAGGTTTGCTAGAGGATTGAATGAACCCCTCCATGGGTTTACTATGTCTCGTATTCTGTGGGAGCAACTTTTGAGAAACTCGTTGATATGGCATTGATGAATGAAGAAGATAAAGGTGAAAAGAAAGAAGCTAAGGCTAAGGAGACACAAAATAAGAAAGTGTGGCCTAAGAAAGAACAACAACAAAAGAAGGGCGGAAATAACAGCAAGGCTCGAGATAAGAGGAAGTGTCATAATTGCGGACGCAGGGGTCACTTGATCAAGGACTGCAAAAGAAAGAAGAAAGTTTTATTAATTGTGGAGATGTCGGACACTTTTCTAAGGAGCGCCCGAATAAGCAAGGGCAAGGCCAAAGGGCAGGATCTTCGGGGGGGAGGGGGCAGGTGCATGCTCTCATGGCCGGTGCGCCGGATAGAGGTAGGAAAGTTTCCGTTGAAGGTTTGATTTCTCTTTCCAATAATCCTATTAGAACTCTTTTTGATTCGGGTCCTTTACATTCATTTATATCTGATTCTGTGGTTGAGTCTCTACACCTTAGTAGTATGGTTTTGGATCCTATGGTTGTGTCAAACCCTATTGGTGGTACGGCTAATCAGTCTATGATTTGTCGGGGTTTGAGAATATCTGTGTTGTGCGTCGAGTTTGAGTGCGACGCATATGTGCTTGGTTTCATGGGCTATGGTCTGATTCTTGGGATGGAATGGGATAGCCATGTATGGTGCCATTCTGGATTGTGAGAGGAGGGTCGTTAGACTTTTGACTTGCCATTGGAGGAACATCGAGATTTCTTGTGACCCTAAGGGGTTTGTCATGTTTAGTTTCCTAGAGTCGCTTGATGCATCTATTAATAATTTACGATCTGTACCAGTAGTCTTTGAGTATCCTGATGTTTTTTAGGAGGTTTGAGGCTTACCTCTAAGGCGCAAGATTGATTTCCGTATAAACTTGGTGGACAATGCAAAGCCAGTTGCATTGCCTATGTGCCATATGGCTCTAAGAGAAAGGAGGGAGCTCAGCAAGCAATTAAGGGAGCTACTTGAGAAAGGGTTTATTGGGAAAAGTATATCTGAATGGGTTGCTCCGGTGGTATTCGCCACTAAGGCGGATGGTTTGCTTTGCTTATGTGTGGATTATAGAGAGCTGAATAAAATCACTAAGAAAAATAGGCACCCATTTCCGAGGATAGATGATCTGTTTGACCAGCTTGTTGGTGTATCTATTTTCTCTCAGTTAGACTTGGCCACATGGTTTCATCAGTTGAGGGTGGCCAAGGATAGTATAGACAAGACCGCTTTTATAACTCCAGATGATTTCTTCAATTGGCTCATTATGCCTTTTAGGTTGACGAATGCACCTGCCTATTTTGTCGATCTGATGAGTAGGGTGTTTCAGGAGTTTCTAAACAAGTTCGTTGTGGTCTTTGTCGATGACATCTTGATTTTCTCAAAGTGCGAGGAAGAGCATGCTCTACATTTGAGAGAGGTTTTGTAAACTCTCGGTGCGCACTTGCTTATGGCGAAATTCTCCAAATGTCATTTTTGGAGAAGAGAAGTGAGATTTATAGGGCATGTAGTCTCTAAAGATGGGATAGTAATAGGTCCCGCGAAGGTAGTTGCAGTTCAAGATTGGAAGATCCTAAAGAATGCACTGGAGGTGAGAAGTTTTCTTGGATTAGCGGGCTATTATAGGCAGTTCACTAAGCACGTCGCAAAGATATCAGCCCCACTCACCAAACTGATGAAGAAGAACCTAATATTTTCTTGGGATATAGATTGTGATGATGCTTTTCAATGATTGAAGAGAGCTCTGACAACATCCCTAGTCTTGACCTTGTCAGATGGGAATAAAGCGTTCATAGTATATGCTAATGCATGTGGTACAGGGCTTGGTGCGGTTCTGATGCAAGAAGGAAGGGTAGTATGTTATGGAGGTAGAAAGCTAAAAGTTCATGAAAAGAACTACCCTCTCCATGACTTAGAGTTTGTTAGCATAATATTCGCACTTAAGACTTGGCACCATTATCTACTTGGGGAGAAGTTTGAGTTGTACACCGATAATGAATCTCTCAAGTACTTGTTCTCGCAGAAGGATTGTTAAGCCCCACCTCTATACCCATATTATCCAAGAGTATTACTAAGTAATATTGTCAGGTAATACAGAGAATGAGGCTGTAGGGGCACACACGTGCAAATTCTCTTGGACTAACACTGGTACGTATTTAAATTTTTGGAATACAACTTACTCTTTTGTACACAGTATTGGTACAAAATAATTACACGTGTGCCTCTAGGATAGAACAATATAGAATACACATGAATAAAGAGATCAAAGAGTCAATTGCAGCGATAAAATATAATATATAATATATTTAACATTTTATACATCTTTTATCTAATATACAACAATTCATATGCATCAGGCCATTAAATACATGAAAATAAATAAACTACTATGTTATTATACTCCTCTAAGGCCAAGTGAATCTCAAATCAATCTCAATGTCCCTGCACCTGGAATGTCACAGTCCAACCCAAGTATTATATAAATAATACACAGATCAGTCTATGTCTAATTCTATTCAAATTCCATTCTAATCCCATTATAGTTAATATAAATGTTTGGGGTATCTAAACAAGAATAATAACATAAAAAGGTACAACATTTTTTAGTCCATTATGATCATTCAATTTATAAACATAATCATTAGGTTCACTCAAATATCGACACTAGTGATTCATGCCTCACGGCTAAGTTTTATGGAAGCATTACCATAGATGAACATATGCAAATGACAACATATTCTTATTCAAATGAATCTCATTCAAGAGTAATGACGCATTATGAAATCGCCAAAATATCACACGACAGCTCACAGTCTATCAAAATACAATAACATGAAATTATAAACAAGAATCATAAGAAAAATCATATGGATCCATATCAACCTTTGCGAGACACAGCAACGCCGCACGTTCAATAGAAATATCATATACCATTACTAAACAAATTTGACGCATACAATGGAAGATACTCAGATCTCCTTAAGTTAGATTCTCAGGTCTATTATATGATAATCACTCGAGACTACTTTGATAGCCGCTTCGGACTATGGAATGGAAGATACTCAGATCTCCATATGTTAGACTCTCAGGTCTAGTATATTATAGTCGCTCGGGACCATCTCGATAGCCGCTCAGGACTATCTAGTACTGGTAAGGAGATAGTCGCTCAGGACTTCTCAGTATAGACAGTGGTTTATATATGTCATCAACTCACAATTAGTAACCCGAACAGTGGTAACAGCGCATTCCATACTACACATTCTCACTGCTTGGTTTACTAATCGCTCGTCGATTCCGTACTAGAAAACTCAAAAATCTTCAATCACAAAAATCTCATTAATCACTACAGCCACTCAATAGATTCAATCATATGAAATAGAAAATTAACCAAGCTCGTATAATACACTTTCCCTTCGATACTCTATATAATAAATCTAATGAATAATCAGAAAGGCGACACGGAAAGTTCCATACCAAACAGTCTCACCAAACCGTTTATTAAAATTTCTCGTTACATAAAATGTAAATATCATAAATGACATAAAATCAACAGTCAAATTAAATCAATTATGAATCATTGATAATATAAAATTCATACAAGAACATAAAAACAGAAAGTAAACAAATGATGAAAGAACTAAAGTATTATTCAATAGATACATAAATTTCAATATGACACATAAACAAAGCTTAAATAAATAAAAATATTACTCAAATGATAATTCAAATAGTTGAAATATATAAATATTCATTGAAATTGGTTTAAATCCAAGATAGTATAATATGTAACAAAATACACACAATAACGTATTAATTATTATCTAATACTATTTCATATTACTATAGAGATGAGAACTTCTTAAGCGACTTGTTTGAAATAATTATAAAGTGGTCAAGCAAACCATCTGCGAGCATTCTATAACCCACTAGTAAACAACGGGTCTCGGTCACTCACAATGCTTTTAGGTACTCCATGAAATCTCACTACCCACTTCATATACAGTTCTACTAACTTAACTGCCGTTCTGGTCGATTTGACTGGTATAAATCTTGCACTCTTGGTCAGTCGATCCACAAGTACCCAAATGTTATCATGTCCCGATCTAGTTCTTGGTAAACCATTAATGAAATCCATCGACACTTGCTTCCATTTCCATTCAGGAATTTCTAATAGTTGTAACAAACCACTAGGCTTCTTTTGCTCGGCATTAACTAGCTGGCAATTCATGCACTTGGATATAAACTTCCCAACGTCTCTTTTCATCCCTTCCCAGTAGTAAGTCTGCTTCATGTCTCTATACATCTTATCACCGCCGGGGTGTACAGTCAGTTTTGAGTGATGACATTCCCTAAGCACTTAATCTCTCAAGCCATTCATGTTGCGTACAACTAGTCTTCCATTCTTTCGAAGCCATCCTTCTCAATCAAGCCCATACAAATTCATCTCCTCACCGTCGATATTCATCTCTAACATGGAGATGATTTCCAATAGAATAGGATCGTCCCTCTGACTGGAACCTATCCACTCAATCAAAGTGGGTCTGATCGTCAAACAAGCTAACATTTCTGGATCCAATTCGCACTTTGGTCTGAAATCATACCATGTGATATACTCCATTTGCTTCCATTCAAGAAACATAGCCCCCAAGCTGGCATGTCTCCTACTCAAGGCATCGGCTACCGCATTGCCTTTCCCAGGTGTATATGCGATATCAAAATCATATGAAGCCAAAAACTCTAACCATCTCTGCTGACGGAGATTCAGATCCTTCTGAGAGAAGAGATACTTTAACGATTTATGATCGGTAAACAATTCGAATCTTTCCACCAAGAGATAATGTCTCCACATCTTTAGCGCAAACACGATCGCTGCCAATTCCAAATCATGGGTAGGATACCTTTTCTCATGCGGCTTTAGTTGCCGACTAGTATAAGCTACAACCCTACCTCCTTGCATCAATACAACACCTAATCCGGTACCACGAGCATCCGTGTATACCGTCATCTCTTCATTCCCTTTAGGAATGACAAACACTGGTGCAACTTTTCTGTTAGACTCTTGAATGCATTCTCACACACTCCATCCCAGACGAAGGCTTGATTCTTCTTAGTCAACGGTGCTGCTATCTTGGAGAAGTCCAGGATAAACTTACGATAATACCCAGCTAACCCCAAGAAGCTTCTTACGTCTGTTGCATTCTTGGGCATAGACCAATCATGTACCGTAGCCACCTTCGCAGGGTCCACGACAATACCATTCTCTGAAACAACATGGCCCAAGAATCTCACTTCCCTCCTCTAGAAGTGACACTTAGAAAATTTCGCTTTCAATTGGTGTTTTCTCAACACCTCCAACACTATCCTCAAATGTTCCTTGTGTTCCTCCTCTGTCCTCGAGTAAACAAGGATATCATCTACGAACACAAGAACAAACTTATTCAACTGATTTCTGAATACCCTATTCATAAGATCCACGAAGTATGCTGGTGCATTGGTCAACCCAAATGGCATGACCAACCACTCATAGAATCCAGACGGTGTCCTAAATGCCGTTTTCGGAACACTCTCAGCCGCTACTCGTAGCTGATGAAATCCTGTCGAGAGGTCCGACTGGGAGAACACTCTTGATCCTTCCAGTTGATCAAACAAATCATCTATCCGCGGTAGTGGATACTTATTCTTCCTCGTCACCTTATTCAACTCGTGATAGTCCACACACAAACGAAGGGAACCATCTGCCTTAGTGGCAAACACAACTGGTGCTCTCCACTCGGAGACACTTCTTCTAATAAATCCCTTCTTCAAAAGATCGCTGACTTGCACCCCGAGCTCTCGCTGCTCCCTTGGTGACATACGACGAAGTGGCATCACTATAGGTCTGGCACCTTTCACTAAATCAATACGGAACTCAATCTCTCGATGTGGTGGAAGTCCGGTCACTTCCTCGAAGGCGTCCGGATACTGGCCAATCACGGGCACATCTGACAACTCATCATGCAGGATGTCGAGGGAAATTTTAAAACTAGCCATTACCCCATCACTAGGTAGACTACCAAACACTACCCTCCGCCCATCATCTGCCCTAACTATCACCAAAAAGCTCTCACAGTCTACCACCACCCTGTATCTTTGGAGCCAATCGACCCCCATTATAATGCCATACCCAGTAAAGCCCAAAACAAAGCAATCACAAACATACATCCATGACTCAATAAGACCAAATTTCGGCAAATCATTCTAAGTTTAGTTGAACCACCAATCGGGTTCGCCACAAAGTCTATCGACTATCTCGGGTTCCAGTCCCAACCTATCTACCAGGTCACTAGATATGAAGGAACGGGAAGCCCCAGTATCAACCAAAACTCGAACAGGTACATCAAGAATAGAAAGCATACCTTGAATGACGACATTCTTTCCTTTCTCCGCCGCAGTTGGGGCATTCGACGAAGAAGGAACAACATTAATAGCATATGCTTTCACAATCTGCTTCTCTTTAAGAGGTTGTGGACATTTATCTTCATGATGTCCCACTTGGTCACAGTTGTAGCACTTCCTATCCACTGGCTTGGACCGACATTCTTTGGCATAATGGCCCTTCTTACCACTACTAAAGCACTCAACATCTTTCTTGCTCTTTTCTGGCCATCCTTAGCTTGGTTCTACTTCCTCTTATTCTGAGAGTTGTTCTTGCCTCCACCACTCACTTGCGGATTTGGCCCTTCTGCAGATGCAACCTCAGTCTTCGACTTAGGGTAAAGACTCTCTGATCTCAAAGCTTTCCCAACAATCGATTCAAACGTCTCATCGATGTGGTTAATAAGCCTTCCCACCAAATATCCATCTGGACCAGTAATGAACTTCTCATTCTTCTTCTCAGGAGTATCGATAAGAGATAGTCCATACTTCGACAAAGTATCGAACTCAGAAATATAGTACGAGACTGCCCTACCATTCTGCTTAAGCTCCAAGAACTTCCTAAACAATTCTGACTTCTAAGCAGCTGAGATAAACTTGTCGCTAAAGCGAGCCTTAAACTGATCCCAAGTAACCTGATCCTCTGGAGTGGCTGTCTTAATAGCATTCCACCAATTCATCGCTCACCCTTGCAGCTGACGAGATGTTAACCTTCTCTTCATCGCATCCTCGATACCCAAGTCGTCGAAGATACGATCACAGCTATCTAACTAGTCCTGAACATCCGTGGCCGCCTTCGTTCCGTGGAATGGATTCCCACCAAGGTTAGTATAATCCTTGAATAGCTTGGCGAAATCGGCCCTTGGCGCCTGCACTACTGGACCACAACCATTACCGGGATTGGGAACTGCTCCCTGAACATCCCTAAGCATCTCTCGCATGAAGTTAGTGAACATCGTCCTTATGTCAGGAGCATTCCCATTATTGGTCCCTCTACCAACACCCCTTGTATCTCGACTCATCATTCAATCTGTAAAGAGAAAACGATTAACTATCTCCAAGGTGGTGCTAGTGCAGTACGACTTCATCCTTATACTACTAATAGTATATACGTATATATAACTTTTGAAAACCAAAGTAATCACAAATACGCGCTCTCATATACGTATTATCTCTCCCTAGTGTCTTTCCCTAGGTTAACTACGCAACCTAGGGCTCTGATACCAAATGTGACGGCCCGCACCTCACCAACCGACATTTCCTCCATAAGTGCGCGGTACACATGTCCAGTTAGCACGGGACGGTCGTCGGAAAGAAAGGAAGAAGACGAAGAATCAACAAAGATCTTGTAGAATGTCTCACGGCGCATGGAACAAAATATAATAACAACATACTTGACATAAAACATGTGAGACAATGTATAAGCTGAAACAAACTACCATAGCAGCGGAAAATCCAAAGTATAGCTTATGATCCAAAGCCAACATTATTACAACTTTTAAAAAAAACTGTCTCAAAAAGCTTAACAAGAAAGGTACACTACTAATGCCCGAAGTATTGACCAGCAACCACACAGGGAGAATATCCATATATGTCATATGTGGAAGCCTCCTGCTCGCCTCCGAATCCGCTACTCGCGCATCACCAGCTAACCTGTCTCTAGTCTGCTCGTGAGAGCACCCAGAGTAATAAGAAGAGACATAAAACTCTGGGTCAGACAAAAAGTCTGTTATGAGCGATAAGCAGCTAAACAGAACAATAACAGGTATACTAAACCATACCTGAACATGGACCTGCGACCAAAGAGTTAGCACTACATATTGTACAATACTCCAAGGTGCCACTACATACGGTGTCAAGAATACAGTGGTAGGGGTGTGAATGTCATAATGATGACAAACAATCAAGCATAGCAACCATCCTCACATCTCTCACTTAGTGCGTAAAGTATACGATATCCACCACTTCGATCACCTAATACTTTGCTATGATCACTCTGCCCCATGAAGTCACAACGGCTTCACTGCACTAATCCATAGCCACTAATCCTCCGCTATGTCCACTTTGCCCCATGGAGTCGTACACACCCCACTGCACTGGCTCATAGCCTTACTAATCCTTTATTATGTCTACGCTTCCCCATGGAGTCACAATGGCTCCACTGCACTGGCTCATAGTCTCAATACGATCACTTTGCCCCTCGAGTCATAATGACTCTACTGCACTGATACATAGTCCTGCTACGATCACTTTGCCTCTCGAGTCATGATGACTCTACTGCACTGATACGTAGCCCATCATTCCTTTTCAGTGGTGAATCGAAGTTATGAACGTCGACAACTCCTTAGCACACGTCCCGCAGCAAAGCCCAATCATGAAGTGAACTCATTGGTTCCCAACTGGATCCTGAGCTCTAACTTCCATTTGGACTACCATTGCATCTCGGATTTTTGGTCATTACTGAGTCAGTTCGGATCTTAGCCCTTCTTCTCTATCGGTTCGGATCTGTCTCTTCCAAGTGCTCCGGGTCGGACAGTGGCCTCCAAGTCCCTTCGTAGTCCATCGGTTCGGTTCGGGTGTCATTTGGTGGTTCGGGTCGGGTAGAATGCTTCAGTTCAGTGTACCTTGATTACGGTCCGATCCATTTCCTCTTTTTCCTTCCGTTCTGAACCCCTTCTCTTCCTTTCAGTCGATCCGATTCATTTCCTTCAGCTCGATCTGATCCCCCCTTCCCTTACTTCGATCCGATCCCAGTTCAACCATTTTGCCTTCATTCTTGCCCTTGTGCCAAGCCACGGTTCGGTTCGGTGATCTCTTGCCCAGTCCACTATCTGGTCCGAGCCCATTCCTCCGATCCAATCCGAAAACCTGCACCGTTTTCCTGCAACTTTTCCAACGAGCGTTTTACGCCATTCGACAGCGTTTTAGACCATTCTAGCTATTCTAATCAATCACAAAACATACCATACAGTCATAGCAACAAGTAGACGTGACCTTAAACACCAAAACATAAATATGATAAGTTAAAACGGATCAAACATAGCCAAAACCCCATATTTTCCCTTAAACATGTTCAAGCATAATTAACAATATGATTAGCAAAACTTAACCAAATTAACCCAAGTTCATATCAGAGGTCTAAAACATCATTTGAGAATTTATAAGTATTTTTCCAGATTTTTATCACGTCTAATTCGCTAATTAACACTAATTACCCTTGATTAACCATAATTAGTGAGGAACTATGCAAATCACTCACCTTAGCCACAAATAAACCTTAGATCTGAAATAAATCTCTGATATGTCGCGAATACCAATGCTAAACAG
The DNA here is from genome assembly GCA_030737875.1 of Allium sativum. NCBI lineage: Eukaryota > Viridiplantae > Streptophyta > Magnoliopsida > Asparagales > Amaryllidaceae > Allium > Allium sativum. The sequence continues at coordinate 1,047,331,159 of CM060916.1, read as the reverse complement.
CAGCTCCAATGTTGATTTGGTGAAGATCTCCCTTGATTTGATGTTGCAAAGCTTAATCCTTGATTAGAAAGTGATTTGGAGGTGATTTAGAGGTTGGAGGCCATTTTTAGGGTCTCTAAGAGGTAAGTGGAGGCTAGAAAACTGAAATAGAATGAAACCCTAATTCATTTCAGCCTCCCCATAACCCTAATCCCGAAATGGGTTATGGGCCCATTCACTAATCACCCAATTTGGCCCGGTTAAGCAGTTTTTCACCTTCCAAACCTTATTTCAGCCATATCTCCCAAACGGTAAATCCATTTTTCGCATGTGACTACTCTACGGAAATTTAAACAATCATCTGAAGCCAATGGAAGTGGTTTTAGGTCAAAATTCCTTTCCAATCAAAAGTTATGGCCGAAACAAGATCTGCTAGGGGTAGAACAGTCATTTAAAATCGGCAAAAATCATGAACATGGGAAATGACCCCAATAGTTGTTTCCCAAAGTTACATGACCATACGACTTCGTATAAGAAAGAAATAAATATTCTACGATCCTCCGATGCGTAGAATGCGGGTTGTTACAACTGTGGATCTTCATAAGCGAAGGCCTACTTGATAGATTTCTATGATTTGCAACCAGGGTATTTTAATAGTAATTCAATCGTGATTGAAGTTTGCGGATTAAAAGTACTTCCCGCTACTAATCTGTAGGGTGATTCCTAGGATGTAGTAGGAGGGTGCATTCAGTTTGTCCAGTCCCAGGACAACTTGTTTAGACGGATATTTGATAGAGTATTTCCATAGGGATTACATACATTGGTTTCCTCAAACGTACCATCGTTGTGACGGAGAAGTGCCCATCTCTTAGCTTAACAACTAGAGTATTTTTCGGTTCATCAATTAGTTATTTTTTGGTGGATTTGACAATGTGGCATTCAAAGTAAAGGTTCACTCCCAATTAGGATGTACTGTCACCATCTAAAGAAATTTCATTGTTGTTCATATTTTCGCTTCTGTATCTCCAGAGAACGATTATGTTGGATCCATTCGTAAGTGACAATATATTCAAACATTCAAGCGAAACGAATGGCCGGTCATGTGTGGCCGAGTTGCAAGATGCTCTTATTAAACTCCAGTGTACCCCCTTTAGAGTACACTGATCGGAAGGTGGTTCCGTACCTTATCATAGTCGGAATCGAATCTCCAATAAGAGCCGTTGGTTTTGATTGTATACAATATATGTAGAGTGTGAGATCAATGCGTTCTGCTAGATTGATATTTACTTGATTTAGACGCTATTATAATATAAGAAAAGTATTGAATTTAAAAATATATGGATTATCATAAGGTAAAAACCATCTGTATTTATGTGTGGATTTGGTGTTACAATTATCCATTTCTTACTAAAGGATGTTTTAACTTAAAAATCAAGTTGGTTGACACTTTTAAACTTAGTGAATTTTCTGACGTTGGTTCACTAGACCGATCATGGTGTTTGCAATGCTCTAGTCAGACCGAGTTTTACAGGTTCAATTTATCGGATGCTGTGAAGAGACAAGCTGGAAGAGTTCAGACGTATGATATTATAGTGTTAGACCAAAAAATGACACTAACACCCAATATTATAGATTTTGTAGAGAATAACCAAGAATAATAATCCAAAAGCATAAAAAAGCAATCAACACACGAGATTTATAGCGGTTCGGCACTAACCAGCCTTCGTCGAATTTATAGTTTCTCATTTCATTAACAAATTACAATTACAATGGATACAATCACTCAATTATTCGAATTCAATGAACAATTCTCTCTGAATTCATTGATTTTAAGTTGATGGATATGGCAGTTATTCATGGAGGAGTATTAGCCATGGCAGCCACGGAGCAATGGATAGTTAGAATCCCCTTAAAAATCCCTTGAGTGCGCTGTGTTTTCCTATATTTATCGGAAGTTCGGGATGGCGGATCGGTTGTGCCACATGTCGGTTGTTGAGCGAAACTCAGAAGTAGCGGAGAACATGGGATAATAGTCTTCAGTTGTCCAGAATTCATCATCCCTGGTTTGGTTGGTGAGGCATATTAGCCTTAGCTCGATCTGATCTTTAGGATGGAATCCAACCCGAAGCTTATGTGCGCAGAAATCCAAGTTTCCCTATGTTGTGTTACTATGTCCAAGCAAACGTCAATCACTGCCTGTTCATAATCAAGCCCTAATTGGACTTCCTGATAGAATACTTGGGCTTTAGGTAGTCTGGTCACCAAACAGACTAACATTTTGCCTCCCTAAGTACATCTTATCGTAGATGAGATGTACTTTGAATAACTTTCTGTAACGTCATCTATTCTTAAGAAGGCTCTATCGAAATTTCATGTCCTTTTGAGTTGTTCTGGTATTTTGACTCTTCATCGTGTAAACGGCTTTTCATATATCATACCAAATCCATGGGTGCTCATCGATGCCAAATCCTATGGACGAAGAAGTCAAAATGATCAACAAATAATCTAAACCTCGCTGAATGAAGAGGTCAAGTTCTTTCATCATAAGTCACATAGGATTGTTGGCTCTCATGCATGCAATCGTGCTTGGACAGGTCATTGCCAAATGATATCGTCTTCCTATGCAAATTAAAAGTACAATAGAGTTAGATTTCTTTTGCATACGAGTCAATGTATGAAGTAGCGATCCAAGTCAAGGAGCAACAAAAGAATCTCTGAACCTTAAACTAGCTTCTAGACTGTTAGGATAGATCACATCATAATTGGTACATTGTAACAACCTGTATTTTTAATAACCTGTTAAGATATAAATTGAGGCAGAATTTAATTTAAAAATCTGAATCAAGGGGAAACGGGCTGTGCCATTGCGTTCGTCTCGGAAAAATACGCGAAATAGAGTCCGAGTTTTCGAAAATCGGAGTCTGTATGACCCAGTTAAGGCCCATTGGAGTTTTCAGCAATTTCCATATTAAAAACAGATTTAAATTTTAAGTTAAAAACAAGGGTTAGGGCACAACTGGCGTCAGGCGGGAAAACTCCCGCCAAGACCCCCAAGTCGACAGGCATGTCGACAGGGGTCTAAGGGTGTCGACTGCCCCTGTCGACAGCCCTGTCGACACGGGGTGGCCGGGCAGTTTTGCCTGGCGCACCATTTCTGATCTGGGCTTGGTTGTGTGGCTTGGTTCTGGAGAATTCCGAAATCTGATGGACCTAATTCAACTAAGGGTTAATCCTAAGGCTAATATCACTCTAATCTTCTATAAATATGACCCTAATCCTACCCTAAAACCCCATTATTCATTCTAGCAACCAAACTATGTCAAATTGATTTCTCAAATGGCCTCCACTTAAAAACCCTAGCCTCCACCCTCTTCATAAATCATTCCTATGAAGATTATGATGTTCATACAAGCATTTCTAAGTTGTATGAATGATCATTAGCTTGCATACATCATCAAGTTGTAAGTTTTATTTGCTAAGCTAGAGTTTTTGGGATTTTTGTTAAGGGTGTTTCTTATTGGAGCTTTGTTTTGGGTTTTTATGCTTGCATAAAGGGCTTCTCAATCTTTGCTTGTAGATTTGTGTCTTCATAATATTTGTAAGCCGTCTTACCTTCATTTTAGAAACTCTAAAGTTAATATGTGATGAAAGTTGGGATTTATGCATGTTTAATAAGTTATGCATGCTTATGCGAGTTCACTATGCCATGTTACACATGTTTAATAAGTTATGCATGCTTATGCGAGTTCACTATGCCATGTTACACATGTTTAATAAGTTATGCATGCTTATGCGAGTTCACTATGCCATGTTACACATGTTTGATAAGTTATGCATGTTTATGTAAGTTCACTATGCCATGATTTGCAAGTTTAACATGTTATGCATGTTTATGCAAGTTCACTATGCTAAGTTATGCAAATCCAACATGTTATGCATGTTTATTATGATATGTAAGATTCATCATGTATGTTGTGCCAAGTTCCCTCTTTCTATCCTTTATGCGTTATGACGAATATGTAAGCGATAGAATGACGTTGGGGGGTTTGGGTAAAACTTAAAATACATGAAAATATAAGATTGGGAATTTACCTATTAAGTTAGGTCTACCCCTTGGGAATTTACCTATTAAGTTAGGTCTACCCAAGTATTTGTTAAACTTGTAATTATGTTTTGAAAATAAAGTGGACATGACACTTAGAAAACATAAGTGTGGCCAACTCGAGGTTGGGTTGAGTTTGTAGCGTAATTCTACCCGGAACCTACCGGCTTAACTAGTGGCTACAAACAATAGGATCCAATGTGAGAAGTTGATCATGTGGTGCCAAGACCCGAGGTTAGACCAAGTTGTGGTGTAAATCTACCCGGAACCCACCGGCTTAACTAGGTAACCGCAACAAAGTCTAATGTGAGAGGTTAAGGCACAATTAAATTAATTAATGCCTCATGATTAGGGTTAAGTCATGGCCCACTAATACTTAACCAATTTTGGGGATACGAGGGATTAAATGGGGTTAAGTGGTGAACTGTTGGTTACACTTAACTAATTTAATCCATGATTAGTGAGGGGTTAAACCACACTTAACCCTCTTAGAAAACCCTAGCAACGTGGTCTGTTCCAGCAGTAATCCCAGTTTGGTATCATTCACAACCCTAGAGGCTAGGCTAGGGCGGGGCACGATTACTGGACTGATGTAAGCGACCAAAGCGACGGCTGAGTGGTACAGCGGTGCGGGTCCAGGCGGGCTACGGACGTGCACGTAGTCCGGTGTTGGACAAACTCGAGGCACGAGTACCAGTAGGTTTAGACTGTGCATTATTGCTTAGGTGTCTGGGTTTGACACCCGAGGGCTTGATACACCCGAAGGTGGACCCAGCACAGTCTGACTACAAACATATGTGGGCCGTATGGACACCAACACTTGACGTGTTAGGTTTATTGGGAGCCGATCGACTAGACTGTTGGGCTGGACCTTGTATTAAGGTCACCTCATGTTATCGGGCCAAAGTTTGGGCTGAGGGATCAATACCTGTTATGTTAGTTTGCTAGTACACTGTGGTGCAAAGCTTAATCTTCTTTATGTGATGACACCTTTATCTATTGCCAGTATGTTCATCTCAGTTTCCATCATGATGCTAACTTTATTAGTTTATAGACTGATCGTAGTAGGGCTTACCAGTCTTTTTGACTGACCTGTTTTCTTTCGCTTCTTTTCTTCCGTTTCTCCCCCCCCCCCCGGTTCTCAGGGATGGAATAGTGGTGCTTAGCTTGCTTGTTTGCTGGATAGCTCATGTATGTTTGGACATTGAGCTCGCTATGGTTTATCATCTTTATTTTGGGGATAGCACTATGTATTTCAGTATTTCTGTTTATGATGTACTAGACATGTTTATTTTGGCAGTTGACTTTATGATGTACTAGACTTGTTTTGAGATGGTTTGAGATATTCCGCTGTTTTATTCTCACTTACTCTGTTTTACATATATATTTATGTTCTTGTTCTGCCTTGATATATCATTATGCATGCTTACCCAGTTTTAACGCCCCCCAGAAGCTAGTGCCCCCGAAAGAGTGACCCTAGCGGAGGTGGGGTGTTACAAATTTGGTATCAGAGCATATGGTTTACAAGAAAGAACAAAAAGTTTTTAAAAGACTTTTGAAAAACTATTTTCAAAACAAGTATAAAGTATTTTCCAAAGAAAAGTCTAGTATTTTAAAAGGCTATTCCCCAAAAATCCATTAGCGTTATCCTTCGTTCCCTTGACCTAATCTTATCTTATCTTTCGTTTCAGTATGGCTGAGAATCATGCCATCCCGGATGGAGTAAACGTACCACTCTGGTATAGGAGACTTCTAGAAGCTAGGGCGGCAGCTGGCCCCGCAAACCCTACTCCCACTCCTCCTCCTGTAGATGAGAATCCTCCCCCTAATGTCCCTCCTCCGGTGGTTCCTGTTCCTTCTCCTCCAGTTGCTGAGGCTCCTCTTCCTCCTCCTCCCCCTCAGCATCCTCAGGTTGAGTTCACGAAGGTTTGTAAAGACTTCAAGGCGATGGGAGGCAAGAATTTCCTAGGCACGGAATCTTTTGTTGAAGCTAGGAATTGGCTGAAAGACACTGAGGACTTGTTTGCTATCTTTAGGATTGATGACGAGAGGAAGATCTTATTGACAGTGTGGCTTTTGAAGGACGAAGCAGCCTATTGGTGGGAGGTCACCAATGGGACGAGGCCCGTCGAGACTTGGGCCGATTTGAGGGCTAGATTTGTGGCCAAGTTTCTATCTTCTGCTGAGGCGAATTTACAGATGGAGAAGTTCATTGCATTAAAGCAAGGTGATATGTCTGTCAAGGAGTATGTGAACAAGTTTAATAAGCTGGCCCGTTTTGGTTTGGATATGGTGAACACTCCTGAGAAGAAGGCTCTTCGATTTGCTAGAGGGTTGAATGAGCCGCTGCAGGGTTTGGCGATGTCACCTATTCCGCATGGGGCTACTTTTGAGAGTTTGGTCGATATGGCTCTACTTCAGGGAGATGGAAAGAAAGAGGTCAAGTTGAGTGATACTCAAGCAAAGAAGACTGATTCTCAGGGTAAAGGCAATCAAGGTGGTCAAAGCAGTCAGGGGAATCAGAGCAAGAACAAGAAGGGGAACAACAACAAAGGCAAGGGAAAGTGCAATTACTGTGGTGTGCCTGGACACTTTGCTAAGGATTGTAGGAAGAAGAAAAGGAAGCTTATTGGTGGATGTTTTTCCTGTGGTGAGACTGGACACTTCAGCAAGGAATGCCCGAAGAAGAAAGGGCAGGGTCAGACTCAGCGTGCTGGACCTTCAGGAGGGCAAGTTCATGCTCTCAATACCGCTCCAGTTCCCGATCGAGGTAGTGTTTCTGTTGAGAACCTTGTTTATGTTTCCGATCTTCCAGTTCGTACCTTGTTTGATTCTGGTGCATCACATAGCTTTATTTCATCTGATCTTGTTGATAGTTTGCACCTTAGTACTAGCTTAGTGGATGATCCCGTTTGTGTTTCGAATCCCATTGGGGGTTCTGCTCATCTATCTATGATATGTGAGGATCTGAGGATCTCTATACTCAGTGTAGAGTTCTTGTGTAGTGCGTATGTTCTTGGTTTCAGGGGATACGGATTGATTTTGGGCATGGATTGGCTGTCTAGACATGGAGCCATTCTTGATTGTGAGCGTAGGGTTGTGAGGCTTGTGACTCGCCTTGGCAACACCTTAGAGATTTCATGCAATCCGAAGGATCCCGTCATGTTGTGCTATCTTGAATCTCTCGACTCGTCAGAGGAAACCCTTCAGTCTGTAATGGTGGTCCGAGATTATCCAGATGTTTTTGAAGAAGTTAAGGGGTTGCCCCCTAAACGAGAGATTGATTTTCGCATTTATCTGGTGGATAATGCTAAGCCTGTTTCTTTGCCCGTTCGGCACATGGCTCCGCGTGAGAAATGGGAGCTCAGCAAGCAAGTAAAGGAGTTGCTTGAGAAGAACTTCATCAGACGAAGTATATCCGAATGGGGAGCGCCTGTGGTGTTTGCTACTAAGGCAGATGGTTCTCTTCGACTTTGTGTGGACTATAGAGAGTTGAATAAGCTGACTAAGAAGAACAGACACCCATTACCGAGGATTGATGATATTTTTGACCAGCTTGTTGGTGCTTCTGTTTTCTCTCAGCTTGATCTTGCTACTGGATTTTATCAGCTCAGAGTGGCTGAAGATAGTATAGACAAGACTGCATTCAGAACTCCAGATGGATTCTTTGAATGGCTTGTTATGCCGTTCGGTTTGACGAATGCACCCGCGTATTTCGTGGACTTGATGAGTAGGGTGTTTCGAGAGTTCTTGAACAAGTTTGTCGTGGTCTTGGTGGATGATATTCTGAACTTCTCTAAGGATGAAGAAGAGCACGCGAGGCATCTTGTAGAGGTGATGGATACGCTTAGAGCGCATCAGTTAAAGGCCAAGTTCTCCAAGTGTCACTTTTGGAGAAGGGAAGTTCGGTTCCTTGGGCATACAGTATCTAAGCAAGGCTTGGCGGTGGATCCCGCTAAAGTAGTTGCTGTGCAGGATTGGAAGACTCCAAGGAATGCAACCGAAGTGAGAAGTTTTCTAGGTCTTGCAGGTCTTTACCGGAAGTTCATCAAGGACTTCGCGAAGATATCCGCTCCCCTTACTAAGTTGACGAAGAAGAACTTAGTTTTTGCTTAGGATATGGACTGTGAGCTTGCTTTTCAGAGACTCAAGAGAGCCCTTACCTCAGCACCAGTTCTAGCTTTACCCGATGGTGGTAAGATGTTTACCGTGTACACTGATGCTTGTGGCACGGGATTGGGCGCTGTTCTGATGCAAGAAGGCAGAGTTATATGTTTTGGTGGTAGGCAACTTAAGGTGCATGAGAAGAATTATCCCACTCATGATCTAAAGCTGGCAGCGATAGTATATGCACTCAAGGCTTGGCGTCATTATCTTCTGGGAGAGAGATTTGAACTGTATACTGATCATAAGTTTTTGAAGTATCTCTTTTCGCAGAAGGATCTGAACTTGAGGCAGCAAAGGTGGATGGAATTCTTGGCGTCCTACGATTTTGATATAGCCTATACCCCTGGCAAGGGGAATGTTGTAGCGGATGCGTTGAGTAGAAAAAGGTTGACACTAAGTCCTCTATTTGTTGAGATGAAGAATTTAGAGTTCTTGGCAACCTTTGATTTCTCTTTGGCAGTTGAGTCGATGACCGGTTCTTTAGCATCTCTTGAGCTCAGGCCTACCCTTCTGGATCAAGTTGGGGCTTCGCAGAAGGAAGACCCTCAGATAATTGAGATTATGGATAAGCTGATTCGAGGGGAGATATCTAGTCACCTTGCTCGATATTCTATAGATGATAAGGGTTGGCTGAGGAGAGACGGAAGGCTTTGTGTTCCGATGGTGGAAGACTTGGTGTGGAAAGTTCTTGAGGAAGCACATCGCTCCAAGTTGACTATACATCCGGGTGGAGATAAGATGTATAAGGATATGAAGCGCATTTTCTTCTGGCTTGGAATGAAGAAGGATGTGGCAGAGTTTGTCTCTAGATGTGTTGTTTGTCAGAGAGTAAAAGCCGAGTCGAAGAAGCCCGGTGGGCTATTGCATCCTCTAGAGGTCCCGCTATGGAAGTGGGAGAGTATTTCTATGGACTTTGTTGACGGATTGCCAAGGTCAAGAAAAGGGAATACAAGCATATGGGTCATTGTGGATAGGCTTACGAAGAGTGCTCATTTCATTCCGGTGAAGAGCAAAAGGACCGCATCTGGACTAGCATCAGTAAATCTTCGTGAGATAGTACGACTACATGGAGTCCCTTCTAGCATAGTCAATGACCGAGACCCCATCTTTACTAGTCAGTTCTGGAACAGTTTGCAGGAAGCTATGGGCATGAGGTTGAAACTGAGTACGGCTTATCACCCACAAACGGACGGTCAGACAGAAAAGGTGAATAGGGTACTTGAGGACTTGTTGAGGCTTTGCATTCTGGATTTTGGTGGTACTTGGGAAGACCATCTTCCTCTTGTGGAATTTGCTTATAATAACAGTTATCAGGCGAGCATTGGGATGGCACCATTTGAGGCTTTATATGGGAGACCGTGCAAGTCACCTACATGTTGGTGGGAGACTACAGATAAGCTTATACTTGGACCTGACATGATTAGAGATACATCCGAGAAGGTCGAGTTGATTAGAAGACGGATGAAGGCGGCCCAAGACAGACAGAAATCTTATGCTGATAGGCGAAGGAATGATTTGGAGTTTGATGTTGGGGATATGGTTTTCGTGAAAGTTTCTCCTTTGCGGAATGTGGTTCGGTTTGGAGCAGTAGGAAAGTTAGCACCAAGGTTTGTTGGACCGTTTCCAGTTGTAGAGAGGATCGGGCAGATGGCCTATAGAGTGGAATTGCCCGAGAAGCTAGCTGGAGTGCATAATGTTTTTCATGTTTCGCATCTCCGGAAGTGTTTGCATAAGTCAGCAGAGGTGGTTGAGCCAAGTGTTCTAGAAGATGTGGAAGTAGAGAAAGAAGCTACCTTGAGGAGAGCTCCGATTCGTATCTTGGGGACAGAGATCAAGAAGCTAAGGAATCGTGAGGTCAAGTTGGTGAAGGTTCAATGGGGTGAAGCCGAGGAAGACGCAACTTGGGAAACTGAAGAGAAGATGCGTAGGCTTTATCCATTCCTTTTTGAGGGTACACTGTCAATCTCTTTATCTTTCCATGTCTATCTAGTTTATCTAGTTCATCGTGTCTATCTTATCATGAGAACCTTAGGTAGAATCCTTTGGATGAAACATGTGTTTGAGACATGTTATGTTTGATGGTTGCAAGTGGTTGCAAGTGTTTGCAAGTGGTTACTCATGGATGCATGATACACATTAGGCACTAGATCGGCTCACACACTCCTCATATTGCATGTGCATGAGTGTTTATGCTTATTCTTGGATGAAATTTGTATGCTATCACATGGATGTTGCATATGGATGTATGATTGAGCACGCATGTAGATATTATACATTATGTTAGGGATTTGCATACATATGGATACATTTCACTAACATATTTTGCATTGATCTTTGCATTAGATAAGTACATATACACACACTTTTGCATATGTTCATACAGCATTTAGAATCTTTTAAGGACAATGGTTGCTCGTGGATGATGTTTTGAGTAGATGGATGTTGGATGGTAGGATATGTTCTTCCTAACTTGAAGATTTCGGGGACGAAATCCTTTAAGGAGGGGAGAATGTAACAACCTGTATTTTAAATAACCTGTTAAGATATAAATTGAGGCAGAATTTAATTTAAAAATCTGAATCAAGGGGAAACGGGCTGTGCCATTGCGTTCGTCTCGGAAAAATACGCGAAATAGAGTCCGAGTTTTCGAAAATCGGAGTCCGTATGACCCAGTTAAGGCCCATTGAAGTTTTCAGAAATTTCCGTATTAAAAACAGATTTAAATTTTAAGTTAAAAACAAGGGTTAGGGCACAACTGGCGTCAGGCGGGAAAACTCCCGCCAAGACCCTTAAGTTGACAGGCATGTCGACAGGGGTCTAAGGGTGTCGACTGCCCTGTCGACAGCCCTGTCGACATGGGGTGGCCGGGCAGTTTTGCCTGGCGCACCATTTCTGATCTGGGCTTGGTTGTGTGGCTTGGTTCTGGAGAATTCCGAAATCTGATGGACCTAATTCAACTAAGGGTTAATCCTAAGGCTAATATCACTCTAATCTTCTATAAATATGACCCTAATCCTACCCTAAAACCCCATTATTCATTCTAGCAACCAAACTATGTCAAATTGATTTCTCAAATGGCCTCCACTTAAAAACCCTAGCCTCCACCCTCTTCATAAATCATTCCTATGAAGATTATGATGTTCATACAAGCATTTCTAAGTTGTATGAATGATCATTAGCTTGCATACATCATCAAGTTGCAGGTTTTATTTGCTAAGCTAGAGTTTTTGGGATTTTTGTTAAGGGTGTTTCTTATTGGAGCTTTGTTTTGGGTTTTTATGCTTGCATAAAGGGCTTCTCAAACTTTACTTGTAGATTTGTGTCTTCATAATATTTGTAAGCCCTCTTACCTTCATTTTAGAAACTCTAAAGTTAATATGTGATGAAAGTTGGGATTTATGCATGTTTAATAAGTTATGCATGCTTATGCGAGTTCACTATGCCATGTTACACATGTTTAATAAGTTATGCATGCTTATGCGAGTTCACTATGCCATGTTACACATGTTTAATAAGTTATGCATGCTTATGTGAGTTCACTATGCCATGTTACACATGTTTAATAAGTTATGCATGCTTATGCGAGTTCACTATGCCATGTTACACATGTTTGATAAGTTATGCATGTTTATGCAAGTTCACTATGCCATGATTTGCAAGTTTAACAAGTTATGCATGTTTATGCAAGTTCACTATGCTAAGTTATGCAAGTCCAACATGTTATGCATGTTTATTATGATATGTAAGATTCATCATGTATGTTGTGCCAAGTTCCCTCTTTCTATCCTTTATGCGTTATGACGAATATGTAAGCGATAGAATGACGTTGGGGGGTTTGGGTAAAACTTAAAATACATGAAAATATAAGATTGGGAATTTACCTATTAAGTTAGGTCTCCCCCTTGGGAATTTACCTATTAAGTTAGGTCTACCCAAGTATTTGTTAAACTTGTAATTATGTTTTGAAAATAAAGTGGACATGACACTTAGAAAACATAAGTGTGGCCAACTCGAGGTTGGGTTGAGTTTGTAGCGTAATTCTACCCGGAACCTACCGGCTTAACTAGTGGCTACAAACAATAGGATCCAATGTGAGAAGTTGGTCATGTGGTGCCAAGACCCGAGGTTAGACCAAGTTGTGGTGTAAATCTACCCGGAACCCACCGGCTTAACTAGGTAACCGCAACAAAGTCTAATGTGAGAGGTTAAGGCACAATTAAATTAATTAATGCCTCATGATTAGGGTTAAGTCATGGCCCACTAATACTTAACCAATTTTGGGGATACGAGGGATTAAATGGGGTTAAGTGGTGAACTGTTGGTTACACTTAACTAATTTAATCCATGATTAGTGAGGGGTTAAACCACACTTAACCCTCTTAGAAAACCCTAGCAACGTGGTCTGTTCCAGCAGTAATCCCAGTTTGGTGTCATTCACAACCCTAGAGGCTAGGCTAGGGCGGGGCACGATTACTGGACTGATGTAAGCGACCAAAGCGACGACTGAGTGGTACAGCGTTGCGGGTCCAGGCGGGCTACGGACGTGCACGTAGTCCGGTGTTGGACAAACTCGAGGCACGAGTACCAGTAGGTTTAGACTGTGCATTATTGCTTAGGTGTCTGGAGTTGACACCCGAGGGCTTGATACACCCGAAGGTGGACCCAGCACAATCTGACTACAACCATATGTGGGCCGTATGGACACCAACACTTGACGTGTTAGGTTTATAGGGAGCCGATCGACTAGACCGTTGGGCTGGACCTTGTATTAAGGTCACCTCATGTTATCGGGCCAAAGTTTGGGCTGAGGGATCAATACCTATTATGTTAGTTTGCTAGTACACTGTGGTGCAAAGCTTAATCTTCTTTATGTGATGACACCTTTATCTATTGCCAGTATGTTCATCTCAGTTTCCATCATGATGCTAACTTTATTAGTTTATAGACTGATCATAGTAGGGCTTACCAGTCTTTTTGACTGACTTGTTTTCTTTCGCTTCTTTTCTTCCATTTCCCCCCCCCCCCCCAGGTTCTCAGGGAGGGAATAGTGGTGCTTAGCTTGGATCGCTTGCTTGTTTGCTGGATAGCTCATGTATGTCTGGACATTGAGCTCGCTATGGTTTATCATCTTTATTTTGGGGATAGCACTATGTATTTCAGTATTTCTGTTTATGATGTACTAGACATGTTTATTTTGGCAGTTGACTTTATGATGTAATAGACTTGTTTTGAGATGGTTTGAGATATTCCGCTGTTTTATTCTCACTTACTCTGTTTTACATATATATTTATGTTCTTGTTCTGCCTTGATATATCATTATGCATGCTTACCCAGTTATAGCGCCCCCCAGAAGCTAGTGCCCCCGAAAGAGTGACCCTATCGGAGGTGGGGTGTTACATACATGAATTTATCATCTTTGCTCGTCTTGGGACTATCCCGGCATCAGGATAGTAATAAGATCATATTAAAAGAAATCCATGACCACTCCTGGTCATTTTCATAGTATCGTGATCACATACAAATCAACAAGGGATGTCTTTGAAATCATATAAACCAGTGCTCCTAAGATCATCACAAACATAAGGTAGTTGGAGAATTCTCCACATACTCCATTCGATGTAGTTTCAGATCAAGTCTTTTAAGTCACATTTGATCCGTTAGTGGGCTTTCTTGAATGGTCAAGATGAATCATATCATATTCTGGAGATAAAGGTTATATGTTCTGAATGAAGGGTCGAGTCAGGATCATGTTTAAAGTTAGTCGGTAAGTTGAATCTCACGCTCCCAACATCAGTGGAGGATGAGCTAAGTCAGTGCTTATGCCCCCAGCATCGTTAGGGGTTGGACTAGGTCAATCAGACATCAAGTCTTCTAGCCTTTAAACTTTTTTTCTTTACATCGGGTTAGAGTTGTAGGTTCAACAATCTTAGTCAACCCATGTCATTTTGTGCTCTTTCTCAAGTTGTCAAGAGTTAGAGTTGTATACGTGAATGGTCGAACCACAATCGCATCGGGGTCATCCAATCTGTTTAGTCAGAAAGCGGTGATCGCCTTATCGAGTGTCAGTGAAATTAGAAACTCTCCTCGCGTCAGCAGAAAGTTGAGTAAGCTCGTCAATCATGTAAGCATGTGAACGTCGTTAGGGAGTTATTCGAGCTCCTTTATTCATGCTTTGGCATAATCTGAAATAGCCATCATGGTATAGTCGATTCGATCTCTCATGCTTGGTTCCATTGAGCATGACAATCAAAATCGCGGGCTCGATCAATGAAATCAGTCCTTTTCGAAATGGTACATTCCCGTCAGTCTTTTCCGGGGATTTTCCTTTGTCTTTATCATTTCAAGAGTCACATGGTGCTCCATTCTTAGCCATGAAAACATTGAGATCATCCATCTTAACATTAGCATCCTCTTATTGCAGGAATCTGTCTGCCTCAGGATAAAATTCACCAACGTTTCTAGAAAAACTCAAGATAGAAGGATGTTGAGGTTTGTTTTAGAGGTGAATCTGCTAAGGCAGCTTGGTGGGTCTTGCTGCAAAGAGACTTTGAAGTCTGAGTTATCCGGAATACTGAATATTGTTGCTATCAACACCATAGATGGTCTAGGTTGATGTGTCGATGCCACTACGTCTTTGAATCTTTAAAGGAATCCATGTAGGGTCTCGCCAAAACTCTATTTGATTAAAATGAGTATCATGGTGTTCTTGGGTCGATAGATGTGGACCTTTGACTGCTCAATGAAGTTGGTGAGCAAAGCGTTCCAGCGGTTGATCAATTCAAATGCATGCCACCAAAATTGTATAGCAACAATGTAAGTTAAGATCCAGAAATGATAGCTTGGATTATGGGGAAATGCTAAAATCCCTAATGTCTCGTGTGAAAGAGTTTTGATTTATGTTGCCTGCATCACCCTTGAGGTGTTCCGCTCTTGTGAAGCATCAATTAACGCTAGCAATATTGCCTTTATTTTGAAAACTTGTCGCCAATTGTCCAATTTAGTGCTGGTGCCCTCGGCATGAAGTCTTGAAGTGGGTGGAAGCCGGTCTCTGGTTTCATGTTTTCGCATATGTAATAGCCATAAATCAGGCTTCCGGCCTTTAATTATGGATGGTGATCCGCTGCTTGGATGTGTGCAGATTAGTCTTGATGAGTCATTCTTTTGGTTTCTGTCTGGTATCCTGAAGAAATCCGATGATAGTAAATGTGCACAAAGTTGGTGGATAGTCAGATTACGCTGCTCGAAACTCGTATCCCGTTCGCCTCATCCATGTAGGTTTTGCTAAGTGATGAGGATCTAATCTATGTCTTCTCTGAATTCATACTCCCTCATCAAGTCGTGAGTTAGAGATTGATACAAAATGATTTGTTCGTGTCCAGCTCATGTTATTCTTGGGTCTCCCATCCATGCTCTGAGAATTGGAGTCGAGTGGCGATAAGGTCAAATTATAGGTACCTCAAATGCTTCCACTTGCCCTCTACATTAAGTAATGGTGTGCTTTATGTTGAAGTTCAGTTGGATTTGTAGCATTCGTCTGAATTGGAGGTGAGGTTGGTCAGTCTCCGTTTAAGTTTCCAGTGACTCTCGCATTGCCGCCGTTTTCATTCAAAATGTTATGGTCATAAGTTGGATGTTGTATATGTCTAGAGGAGTTTTATTGCATCTTGTTTCATTCAAGGCAACATTTCCAACTTTTCCAAGGGTTACATGTGATTTGAACCGCGGAACAGTGAGTGTTTGAGTCAAGTTCGTTGTCACTTGAATTCTCACGGGGATCGCTCCTGTGGGTAAGCCGTAGTTGCTCGGCCTTCCATCTATCCGAGTAAAGAAGTTATCCTTTATTTTCTGTCGCCTCCAGAGAAATTCATCTTGCCAAGCCATCTAGGTTCTCAATTCAGTAATGGAACCCTCCATTTCATATCTAGTCTGATATGCCGAGGGATCGTCGCGAGAGAGAATCTCCTGACTTCCTTCGTTTTTAGTGCCTTCTGCGACAACATCCTCACCTAGTATCAAACACTCCGCTTCCATGCAATCTAGAAGTTGAAATAATGGTGTTTCCCTTTGTCCGGGGCCTTTCAATCGGGAAGTCGATTAGGACTAGCAAATGGGCGTTCACTTTACATCTGATTTGTGGTTCTCAAGTTGTAAGGTGGTACACGTCATTGCACTTGAGATATCACTCCCAAGGCCACCTTTCGATCGTCATCTTGAGTCGCATCGGGAGTTTAGCATTAGGCATCAGCGCCATCCTTCTGGAAGGGGATTATTGCTTGTTTTCCACTGGCCTGTTGTGGTTACTGTAGCAAGTGTGACCTTCACATTTTTTGTTCAATTCCTTTGCATGTACCTGCATTTTTGGTAAATAAAGTAGTTTTCAATACATCATAGATCAGACAAATGTTTCAATCCCGCGTCCCTGCAAATAATAATATATGCAATATGAGACCATTACTAAACTAAGTAATATTCAACCGGGGTGGGGGGTGATGTGTGTGTCAATCTTGAATGAATTGTCTGGCCAGGGCTTGTTCGGGATTGATTAGGCTCGACATAAAATTTCGCGAAACAAATCTGTTGGGAATCAGAGTTCGATTTTCTTTCTTGCCCCCGATTCTTTAGCGGGGTAGGTATCTCATTAATGGCGCTTTCTCTCAGCGCTTTTATACTCTCAAGTCGTATGCCCGGGCTAGAGCATGGATAAGGTGGTCTTTAATGATTGTGCACCATCACGCCTTGTGGACGTCGTCTTCCCGTCCTTTACACTCTCTCTCGAATTATGAGAGTTAGAGCGATGGACGTTGTCTTCCCGCCAATCATACTCTCTCTTGAATCATGAGAGTTAGAGTAGTGGACATTGTCTTCCTGTTCTTTATACTCTCTCTCGAATCATGAGAGTAAGAGTTAATCAGGCAAACGGTCGTGTCATTCTCCCCAGCTTTCCTTATGCACTCTAATTCCAAGAGCGGGATTCTACCAACACGATTGTCATTCTCGAACTAGAATTTGGTCCATACTCCCCGCTTGTAGATGGAGATTATTGAACAGGTGGTCGGGCCACATTTTCCAATTCTTTGTGTTCCTCCGATCAATCTATAGGAGGACTGATTGGCACCAAACTTTAGGTACCTCCTTTTTTTGTATTTATGTAGTATGGCGGCGTCATGCAAAGGATCAAGGCATGTAAATGGTCGAACTATGTCCATTTGGGATCAGATTCTGACTTTGAAATGCAAAAGTCAACGCACAATTATCTTGAGGTCTGCAACCTGTGAACCAAGGAGTGCATGGTCATCTCAGATCCACCTTAAGCTATACAACTTCCCTCAGATGGTGGGCGTGGCTGAGTAAACGAGCAGTTCAGTCCAGCTCATTATGGTATTGCTCCATAACTATATATGCAGGCATTTGAAGTCTGGTCGGTACTAGATCTTGGGTACAGAGCATGCATATATAAGAGTCATTGTTAAATAATAATCCTGTTAAAGGAATGAATATCAATCTATGCGAAAATGGCATTGCAAGCTCTTTGCAAATCTATTTTGCCTCACCCTATCTCTGCCGAAGGTTGCTTCTAAAATCTTTATCTGATGACGAACGTCTTTTCAAACCATCGTGGGATGGCGGTCCAAAAAATGAACAGACCTTGATCAGGGTCTTGGAGTGACAAAGGCAATTGGGCAGATAATGTAAGTGAATGACGAGGTCGCATCTCCTTTGAATCGCCTACTTTCCCCCATTGCAAGGGCAAGGATCATGTGTCGTGGAGTCACGTTTGTACTACTAATGGTAGCACATCATCACATTGGTGCTCGGATGGTAATTGGTAGGAAAACAATGGATTCATGCTTATAGGGACTTTTGCGTTTTTCGTGCTAGGAAATAGGATATGGCTGCTAGGGAGATAGTCGTATCTCCTACATCCGTAGATATGCCTTAGATCCCACGTTGGGAGTAAGAGATTATACATAGACAATCAAACATCATCCAAGTATAAGTGTTCTAATCTTTAACTCGCCGATCTTCGGGCAAGACTGAAGTAGTCGGTCATGCTAGCTTATGATGTATCAGCTTTGAGCTAGATGATGTAATCTAGAGCAATCTACACTCGAATCTCCAGTTGTCCCCAATGTCGGAGGCATGAGTTATTGGACGGTATATCAATGAAGGGAGAGGAACTTTTAGTCTTCACTTTCTAAATCCAAAATGTCATTCGTTGGAAGTTTCATTCATGCAGATCTCACA
The DNA here is from genome assembly GCA_030737875.1 of Allium sativum. Taxonomy (NCBI): domain Eukaryota; kingdom Viridiplantae; phylum Streptophyta; class Magnoliopsida; order Asparagales; family Amaryllidaceae; genus Allium; species Allium sativum. Next base: position 1,047,312,665 of record CM060916.1, on the reverse strand, counting down.
TCCAGCGAGAAGCTGATTAGTGCTTCTGTTGAATCATTCAGGGCGGTGAACCCCGCAATGAGATTCGTTAACGTTTATCTCAGGATGACTCTTGACGAAAGGATTCCGCGCTGCAGGAAGTTCTTTATGGGGATTGTTCGTGACTCACTCCCGGGTTCGGTCTTCAACACTGAATCAACTCCCATCTGAGCAACACTCAGAGTTTCCAATGTCTCAATTGGGACCATTTCCATCCCTTCTGAATTGTCGGAGCAAGCTCACTTGGCCAACTTGTCCACCTCTTGATTCTCTGTTCGTGGAATATGAGATACGTTATAATGCCCTAAGCTGTCCAATAACTCTTCAACCCTTTCTAGAAAAGCTGCGAGTCACAGTTCTTTTGTTTGGAATTCCTTGTGAACCTGGCAAAAAACAATCTGCAAGTCACATAAGATATCCATACGGTTACTCCCAACTTCTTTAGCTAGTTCCATTCCGACGATCAAGGCCTCATACTCAAAATAGTTGTTAGTAACGGGGAAAGCCTGTCGCAAGGCATAGTAAATTGACCGTCCTTGAGGAGTTATCAGCACGGCTCCGAGGGCGGATCGTCGATCATCTTTAACACCGTCTATTTACAGCTTCCAAGTGCTTTGTTCCATTTTCTATTTTGAGGGGCTATTTTCTTTACTTAACACATCCTCTTCGGGGTTGGTGAATTTAGCGATGAATTTGGCTAATGCTTGCCTTCGTATGGACTTCCTTAGGAGGAAGTTGAGATCAAACTGGCTCAGCTTGATGTTCTATTTGAGAAATTTTCCATATGCCTCTGGTTGCTCTTGTACCTATCGTGGTAGTTGATCAGTGTGTGTCACAATCGGGTATGCCTGGAAATAACGGCGGAGTTTGCTTGAAGCGATCAATAGTTTGTAAGCAAACTACTAAATCTTTGGGTAGGTGCACTTTGTCGCCGCCAACTTTTTGTTCACATAACACATTTGTAACAACCCGTATTTTCAATAACCTGTTATAACATAAAACGAGGCAGATTTTAATTCAAAAATCTGAATCAAGGGAAACGGGCAATGCCATTGCGTTCGTCTCGGAAAAATACGCGAAATAGAGTCCGAGTTTTCGAAAATCGGAGTCCGTATGACCCAGTTAAGGCCCATTGAAGTTTTCAGAAATTTCCATAGTAAAAACAGATTTAAATTTTAAATTAAAAACAAGGATTAGGGCTAACTGGCGTCAGGCGGGAAAAGTCCCGCCAAGACCCCCATGTCGACAGGCATGTCGACAGGGGTCTTAGGGTGTCGACTGCCCTGTCGACAGCCCTGTCGACACGGGGTGGCCGGGCAGTTTTGCCTGGCGCACCATTTTGATTTGGGCTTGGTTATGTGGCTTGGTTCTAGAGAATTCCTAAATCTGACGGACCTAAACTAACCTAGGGTTAATCCTAGCGCTAAAAACACTCTAATCTTCTATAAATAAGCCCCTAATCCTACCCTAAAACCTCATTATTCATTCTAGCAACCAAACTATGTCAAATTGAATTCTCAAATGGCCTCCACCTAAAAACCCTAGCCTCCACCCTCTTCAAAAATCATTCCTATGAAGGTTTTGATGTTCATACAAGCATTTCTAAGTTGTATGAATGATCATTAGCTTGCATACATCATCAAGTTGCAAGCTTTAATTGCTAAGCTAGAGTTTTTGGGATTTTTGTTAATTGGAGCTTTGTTTTGGGTTTTTATATGCTTGCATAAAAGGGCTTCTCAATCTTTATTAGTAGATTTGTGTCTTCATAATATTTGTAAGCCCTCTTACCTTCATTTTAGAAACTCTAAAGTTAATATGTGATGAAAGTTGGGATTTATGCATGTTTAATGAGTTATGCATGCTTATGCGAGTTCACTATGCTATGTTATGCATGTTTAATAAGTTATGCATGCTTATGCGAGTTCACTATGCTATGTTATGCATGATTAATAAGTTATGCATGCTTATGCGAGTTCACTATGCCATGTTACACATGTTTGATAAGTTATGCATGTTCACTATGCCATGATTTGCAAGTTTAACAAGTTATGCATGGTTATGCAAGTTCACTATGCCATGATTTGCAAGTTTAACAAGTTATGCATGGTTATGCAAGTTCACTATGCCATGATTTGCAAGTTTAACAAGTTATGCATGTTTATGCAAGTTCACTATGCCATGATTTGCAAGATTAATAAGTTATGCATGTTTATGCAAGTTCACTATGCTAAGTTATGCAAGTCCAACATGTTATGCATGTTTATTATGATATGTAAGATTTATCATGTATGTTGTGCCAAGTTCCCTCTTTCTATCCTTTATGCGTTATGACGAATATGTAAGCGATAGAATGACGTTGGGGTTTTTTTTTGGGTAAAACTTAAAATATATGAAAATATAAGATTGGGAATTTACCTATTAAGTTAGGTCTACCCCTTGGGAATTTACCTATTAAGTTAGGTCTACCCAAGTATTTGTTAAACTTGTGATTATGTTTTGAAAATAAAGTGGACATGACACTTAGAAAACATAAGTGTAGCCAACTCGAGGTTGGGTTGAGTTTGTAGCATAAACCTACCCGGAACCGACCGGCTTAACTAGTGGCTACAAGCAATAGGACCCAATGTGAGTAGTTGGTCATGTTGCACGTGAAACCCGAGGTTAGACTAAGTTGTGGTGTAAACCTACCCGGACCCGCCCGGCCTAACTAGTAACCACAACAAGGTCTAATGTGAGAGGTTGGGTGCATTAAATTAATTAATGCCTCATGATTAGGGTTAAGTCATGGCCCACTAATACTTAACCAATTTTGGGGATACGAGGGATTAAATGGGGTTAAGTGGTGAACTGTTGGTTACACTTAACTAATTTAATCCATGATTAGTGAGGGGTTAAACCACACTTAACCCTCTTAGAAAACCCTAGCAACGTGGTCTGTTCCAGCAGTAATCCCAGTTGGGTATCATTCACAACCCTAGAGGCTAGGCTAGGGCGGGGCACGATTACTGGACTGATGTAAGCGACCAAAGCGACGGCTGAGTGTTACAGCGATGCGGGTCCAGGCGGGCTACGGACGTGCACGTAGTCCGGTGTTGGACAAACTCGAGGCACGGGTACCAGTAGGTTTAGACTGTGCATTATTGCTTAGGTGTCTGGGGTTGACACCCGAGGGCTTGATACACCCGAAGGTGGACCCAGCACAGTCTGACTACAACCATATGTGGGCCGTATGGACACCAACACTTGACGTGTTAGGTTTATAGGGAGCCGATCGACTAGACCGTTGGGCTGGACCTTGTATTAAGGTCACCTCATGCTATTGGGCCAAAGTTTGGGCTGAGGGATCAATACCTGTTATGTTAGTTTGCTAGTACACTGTGGTGCAAAGCTTAATCTTCCTTATGTGATGACACCTTTATCTATTGCCAGTATGTTCATCTCAGTTTCCATCATGATGTTAACTTTATTATTTTATAGACTGATCGTAGTAGGGCTTACCAGTCTTTTTGACTGACCTGTTTTCTTTCGCCTCTTTTCTTCCGTTTCCCCCCCCCCCCCTCTAGGTTCTCAGGGAGGGAATACAGGAGCTTAACTTGGATCGCTTGCTTGTTTGCTGGATAGCTCATGTATGTCTGGACATTGAGCTCGCTATGGTTTATCATCTTTATTTTGGGGATAGCACTATGTATTTCAGTATTTCTGTTTATGATGTACTAGACATGTTTATTTTGGCAGTTGACTTTATGATGTACTAGACTTGTTTTGAGATGGTTTGAGATATTCCGCTGTTTTATTCTCACTTACTCTGTTTTACATATATATTTATGTTCTTGTTCTGCCTTGATATATCATTATGCATGCTTACCCAGTTCTAACGCCCCCCCAGAAGCTAGTGCCCCCGAAAGAGTGACCCTAGCGGAGGTGGGGTGTTACAAATTTGGTATCAGAGCATATGGTTTACAAGAAAGAACAAAAAAGTTTTTAAAAGACTTTTGAAAAACTATTTTCAAAACAAGTATAAAGTATTTTCCAAAGAAAAGTCTAGTATTTTAAAAGGGCTATTCCCCAAAAAGCCATTAGCGTTATCCTTCGTTCCCTTGACCTAATCTTATCTTATCCTTCGTTTCAGTATGGCTGAGGATCTTGCCATCCCGGATGGAGTAAATGTGCCACTCTGGTATAGGAGACTTCTAGAAGCTAGGGCGGCAGCCGGCCCCGCAAACCCTACTCCCACTCCTCCTCCTGTAGTTGAGAATCCTCCCCCTAATCTCCCTCCTCCAGTGGTTCCTGTTCCTCCTCCCGTTGCTAATGTTCCTCCTCCTCCAGTTGCTGAGGTTCCTCTTCCTCCTCCTCCCCCTCAGCATCCTCAGGTTGAGTTCACGAAGGTTTGTAAAGACTTCAAGGCGATGGGAGGCAAGAATTTCCTAGGCACCGAATCTTTTGTTGAAGCTAGAAATTGGCTGAAAGACATTGAGGACTTATTTGCTATCTTTCGGATTGACGATGAAAGAAGATCTTATTGACAGTATGGCTTTTGAAGGACGAAGCAGCCTATTGGTGGGAGGTCACCAATGGGACGAGGCCTGTCGAGACTTGGGCCGATTTGAGGGCTAGATTTGTGGCCAAGTTTCTATCTTCTGCTGAGGCGAATTTACAGATGGAGAAGTTCATTGCATTAAAGCAAGGTGATATGTCTGTCAAGGAATATGTGAACAAGTTTAATCAGCTGGCCCATTTTGGTTTGGATATGGTGAACACTCCTGAGAAGAAGGCTCTTCGATTTGCTAGAGGATTGAATGAGCCTCTGCAGGGTTTGGCGATGTCACATATTCCGCACGGGGCTACTTTTGAGAGTTTGGTCGATATGGCTCTACTTCAGGGAGATGGAAAGAAAGAGGTCAAGTCGAGTGATACTCAAGCAAAGAAGACTGATTCTCAAGGTAAAGGCAATCAAGGTGGTCAAGGCAGTCAAGGGAATCAGAGCAAGAACAAGAAGGGTAACAATAACAAAGGCAAGGGAAAGTGCAATTACTGTGGTGCGCCTGGACACTTTGCTAAGGATTGTAGGAAGAAGAAAAGGAAGCTTAGTGGTGGATGTTTTTCCTGTGGTGAGACTGGACACTTCAGCAAGGAATGCCCAAAGAAGAAAGGACAAGCTGGACCTTCAGGAGGGCAAGTTCATGCTCTCAATACCGCTCCAGTTCCCGATCGAGGTAGTGTTTCCGTTGAGAACCTTGTTTATGTTTCCGATCTTCCAGTTCGTACCTTGTTTGATTCTGGTGCATCACATAGCTTTATTTCTTTTATCTTGTTGATAGTTTGCACCTTAGTACTAGCTTAGTGGATGATTCCGTTTGTGTTTCGAATCCCATTGGGGGTTCTGCTCATCTATCTATGATATGTGAGGATCTGAGGATCTCTATACTCAGTGTAGAGTTCTTGTGTAGTGCATATGTTCTTGGTTTCAGGGGATACGGATTGATTTTGGGCATGGATTGGCTGTCCAGATATGGAGCCATTCTTGATTGTGAGCATAGGGTTGTGAGGCTTGTGACTCGCCTTGGCAACATCTTAGAGATTTCATGCAATCCGAAGGATCCCGTCATGTTGTGCTATCTTGAATCTCTCTACTCGTCAGAGGAAGCCCTTCAGTCTGTAAGGGTGGTCCGAGATTATCCAGATGTTTTTGAAGAAGTTAAGGGGTTGCCCCCTAAACGAGAGATTGATTTTCGCATTTATCTGGTGGATAATGCTAAGCCTGTTTCTTTGCCCGTTCGGCACAAGGCTCCGGGTGAGAGACGGGAGCTGAGCAAGCAAGTAAAGGAGTTACTTGAGAAGAACTTCATCAGACGAAGTATATCCGAATGGGGAGCGCCTGTGGTGTTTGCTACTAAGGCAGATGGTTCTCTTCGACTCTGTGTGGACTATAGAGAATTGAATAAGCTGACTAAGACGAACAGACACCCGTTACCGAGGATCGATTATCTCTTTGACCAGCTTGTTGGTGCTTCTGTTTTCTCTCAGCTTGATCTTGCTACTGGATTTCATCAGCTCAGAGTGGCTGAAGATAGTATAGACAAGACTGCATTCAGAACTCCAGATGGATTCTTTGAATGGCTTGTTATGCCGTTCGGTTTGACGAATGCACCCGCGTATTTCGTGGACTTGATGAGTAGGGTGTTTCGAGAGTTCTTGAACAAGTTTGTCGTGGTCTTTGTGGATGATATTCTGATCTTCTCTAAGGATGAAGAAGAGCACGCGAGGCATCTTGTAGAGGTGATGGATACGCTTAGAGCGCATCAGTTAAAGGCCAAGTTCTCCAAGTGTCACTTTTGGAGAAGGGAAGTTAGATTCCTTGGGCATATCGTATCCAAGCAAGGCTTAGCGGTGGACCCCGCTAAGGTGGTTGCAGTTCAGGATTGGAAGACTCCAAGGAATGCAACCGAGGTGAGAAGTTTTCTAGGTCTTGCGGGTTTTTACCGGAAGTTCATCAAGGACTTCGCGAAGATATCCGCTCCTCTTACTAAGTTGACGAAGAAGCACTTAGTTTTTGCTTGGGATGTGGACTGTGAGCTTGCTTTTCAGAGACTCAAGAGAGCTCTCACATCAGCACCCGTTCTAGCTTTGCCCGATGGAGGGAAATTATTTACAGTATACACCGATGCGTGTGGCACGCGGTTGGGAGCTGTTCTGATGCAAGAAGGCAGAGTGATATGCTTTGGCGGTAGACAACTCAAAGTGCATGAGAAGAATTATCCCACTCATGACTTAGAGTTGGCAGCAATAGTATATGCACTCAAGGCATGGCGCCACTATCTTCTGGGAGAAAGATTTGAGCTTTATACCGATCACAAGTCTTTGAAGTATCTCTTTTCTCAGAAGGATCTGAATCTGAGGCAGCAAAGATGGATGGAATTCTTGGCGTCCTATGATTTTGAAATAGCTTATACCCCTGGCAAGGGGAATGTGGTGGCTGATGCATTGAGTAGAAAAAGGTTGACACTAAGTCCTCTATTTGTTGAGATGAAGAATTTAGAGTTCTTGGCAACCTTTGATTTCTCTTTGACAGTTGAGTCGATGACTGGTTCTTTAGCATCTCTTGAGCTCAGGCCTACCCTTCTGGATCAAGTTGGGGCTTCGCAGAAGGAAGACCCTCAGATAATTGAGGTCATGGATAAGCTGATTCGAGGGGAGACATCTAGTCACCTTGCTCGATATTCTATAGATGATAAGGGTTGGCTGAGGAGAGACGGAAGGCTTTGTGTTCCGATGGTGGAAGACTTGGTGAGGAAAGTTCTTGAAGAAGCGCATCGCTCCAAGTTGACTATACATCCGGGTGGAGATAAGATGTATAAGGATATGAAGCGCATTTTCTTCTGGCCTGGAATGAAGAAGGATGTGGCGGAGTTTGTCTCTAGATGTATCGTTTGTCAGAGAGTAAAAGCCGAGTCGAAGAAGCCCGGTGGGCTATTGCATCCTCTAGAGGTCCCGCTATGGAAGTGGGAGAGTATTTCTATGGACTTTGTTGACGGATTGCCAAGGTCAAGAAAAGGGAATACAAGCATATGGGTCATTGTGGATAGGCTTACGAAGAGTGCTCATTTCATTCCGGTGAAGAGCAAAAGGACCGCATCTGGACTAGCATCAGTATATCTTCGTGAGATAGTACGACTACATGGAGTCCCTTCCAGCATAGTCAGTGACCGAGACCCCATCTTTACTAGTCAGTTCTGGAACAGTTTGCAGGAAGCTATGGGCACGAGGTTGAACCTGAGTACGGCTTATCACCCACAAACGGACGGCCAAACAGAGAGGGTGAATAGGGTACTTGAGGACTTATTGAGGCTTTGTATTCTGGACTTTGGTGGTACTTGGGAAGACCACCTTCCTCTTGTTGAGTTTGCATATAATAACAGTTATCAGGCAAGCATAGGGATGGCACCATTTGAAGCTTTATATGGGAGGCCGTGCAAGTCGCCTACATGTTGGTGGGAGACTACAGAGAAACTCATACTTGGGCCTGATATGATCAGAGATACGTCCGAGAAGGTCGAGTTGATTAGAAGACGGATGAAAGCGGCCCAAGACCGACAGAAATCCTATGCTGATAAGCGAAGATCCGATTTGGAGTTTGATGTTGGGGATATGGTCTTCGTAAAGGTTTCTCCTTTGCGGAATGTGGTCCGATTTGGAGCTATCGGGAAGTTAGCACCGAGATTTGTTGGACCCTTCCCTATCATAGAGAGAATTGGGAAGATGGCTTATAAAGTGCAATTGCCCGAGAAGCTGTCCGGAGTGCATAATGTCTTTCACGTATCGCATCTCCGAAAGTGCCTACATGAGTCCGCTGAGGTGGTTGAACCTAGCATTCTTGAAGACGTGGAAGTAGAGAAAGAGGCAACTTTGAGGAGGGCTCCGATTCGTATCTTGGGGACGGAGACCAAGAAGCTAAGGAATCGAGAGGTCAAGCTGGTGAAGGTTCAATGGGGTGAAGCCGAAGAAGACGCAACTTGGGAAACCGAGGAGAAGATGCGTGGGCTTTATCCATTCCTTTTTGAGGGTACACTCTCAATCTCTTTCCTTTGTTAACATATCTTTCTCTTTGCTATCCATGTTTATCTAGTTATCGTGCTAATCTTGTCATGAGAACCTTAGGTAGAAACCCTTTGGATGAAACATGTGTTTGAGACATGTTATGTTTGATGGTTGCAAGTGGTTGCAAGTGTTTGCAAGTGGTTACTCGTGGATGCATGATACACATTAGGCACTAGATCGGCTCACACACTCGTCATATTGCATGTGCATGAGTTTTTATTCTTGGATGAAATTTGTATGCAATCACATGGATGTTGCATATGGATGTATGATTGAGCACGCATGTAGATATTATGCATTATGTTAGGTATTTGCACACATATGGATACATTTCACTAACATATTTTGCATTGATCTTTGCATTAGATAAGTACATATACACACACTTTTGCATATGTTCATACAACATTTAGAATCTTTTAAGGACAATGATTGCTCGTGGATGATGCTTTGAGTAGATAGATGATTGGATGGTAGGATACGTTCTTCCTAACTTGAAGATTTCGGGGACGAAATCCTTTAAGGAGGGGAGAATGTAACAACCCGTATTTTCAATAACCTGTTATAACATAAAACGAGGCAGAATTTAATTCAAAAATCTGAATCAAGGGAAACGGGCTATGCCATTGCGTTCGTCTCGGAAAAATACGCGAAATAGAGTCCGAGTTTTCGAAAATCGGAGTCCATATGACCCAGTTAAGGCCCATTGAAGTTTTCAGAAATTTCCATAGTAAAAACAGATTTAAATTTTAAATTAAAAACAAGGATTAGGGCTAACTGGCGTCAGGCGGGAAAAGTCCCGCCAAGACCCCCATGTCGACAGGCATGTCGACAGGGGTCTTAGGGTGTCGACTGCCCTGTTGACAGCCCTGTCGACACGGGGTGGCCGGGCAGTTTTGCCTGGCGCACCATTTTGATTTGGGCTTGGTTATGTGGCTTGGTTCTAGAGAATTCCTAAATCTGACGGACCTAAACTAACCTAGGGTTAATCCTAGCGCTAAAAACACTCTAATCTTCTATAAATAAGCCCCTAATCCTACCCTAAAACCTCATTATTCATTCTAGCAACCAAACTATGTCAAATTGAATTCTCAAATGGCCTCCACCTAAAAACCCTAGCCTCCACCCTCTTCAAAAATCATTCCTATGAAGGTTTTGATGTTCATACAAGCATTTCTAAGTTGTATGAATGATCATTAGCTTGCATACATCATCAAGTTGCAAGCTTTAATTGCTAAGCTAGAGTTTTTGGGATTTTTGTTAATTGGAGCTTTGTTTTGGGTTTTTATATGCTTGCATAAAAGGGCTTCTCAATCTTTATTAGTAGATTTGTGTCTTCATAATATTTGTAAGCCCTCTTACCTTCATTTTAGAAACTCTAAAGTTAATATGTGATGAAAGTTGGGATTTATGCATGTTTAATGAGTTATGCATGCTTATGCGAGTTCACTATGCTATGTTATGCATGTTTAATAAGTTATGCATGCTTATGCGAGTTCACTATGCTATGTTATGCATGATTAATAAGTTATGCATGCTTATGCGAGTTCACTATGCCATGTTACACATGTTTGATAAGTTATGCATGTTCACTATGCCATGATTTGCAAGTTTAACAAGTTATGCATGGTTATGCAAGTTCACTATGCCATGATTTGCAAGTTTAACAAGTTATGCATGGTTATGCAAGTTCACTATGCCATGATTTGCAAGTTTAACAAGTTATGCATGTTTATGCAAGTTCACTATGCCATGATTTGCAAGATTAATAAGTTATGCATGTTTATGCAAGTTCACTATGCTAAGTTATGCAAGTCCAACATGTTATGCATGTTTATTATGATATGTAAGATTTATCATGTATGTTGTGCCAAGTTCCCTCTTTCTATCCTTTATGCGTTATGACGAATATGTAAGCGATAGAATGACGTTGGGGGGGGGGGGGGGTTGGGTAAAACTTAAAATACATGAAAATATAAGATTGGGAATTTACCTATTAAGTTAGGTCTACCCCTTGGGAATTTACCTATTAAGTTAGGTCTACCCAAGTATTTGTTAAACTTGTGATTATGTTTTGAAAATAAAGTGGACATGACACTTAGAAAACATAAGTGTGGCCAACTCGAGGTTGGGTTGAGTTTGTAGCATAAACCTACCCAGAACCGACCGGCTTAACTAGTGGCTACAAGCAATAGGACCCAATGTGATTAGTTGGTCATGTTGCACGTGAAACCCGAGGTTAGACTAAGTTGTGGTGTAAACCTACCCGGACCCGCCCGGCCTAACTAGTAACCACAACAAGGTCTAATGTGAGAGGTTGGGTGCATTAAATTAATTAATGCCTCATGATTAGGGTTAAGTCATGGCCCACTAATACTTAACCAATTTTGGGGATACGAGGGATTAAATGGGGTTAAGTGGTGAACTGTTGGTTACACTTAACTAATTTAATCCATGATTAGTGAGGGGTTAAACCACACTTAACCCTCTTAGAAAACCCTAGCAACGTGGTCTGTTCCAGCAGTAATCCAAGTTGGGTATCATTCACAACCCTAGAGGCTAGGCTAGGGCGGGGCACGATTACTGGACTGATGTAAGCGACCAAAGCGACGGCTGAGTGGTACAGCGATGCGGGTCCAGGCGGGCTACGGACGTGCACGTAGTCCGGTGTTGGACAAACTCGAGGCACGGGTACCAGTAGGTTTAGACTGTGCATTATTGCTTAGGTGTCTGGGGTTGACACCCGAGGGCTTGATACACCCGAAGGTGGACCCAGCACAGTCTGACTACAACCATATGTGGGCCGTATGGACACCAACACTTGACGTGTTAGGTTTATAGGGAGCCGATCGACTAGACCGTTGGGCTGGACCTTGTATTAAGGTCACCTCATGCTATTGGGCCAAAGTTTGGGCTGAGGGATCAATACCTGTTATGTTAGTTTGCTAGTACACTGTGGTGCAAAGCTTAATCTTCCTTATGTGATGACACCTTTATCTATTGCCAGTATGTTCATCTCAGTTTCCATCATGATGTTAACTTTATTAGTTTATAGACTGATCGTAGTAGGGCTTACCAGTCTTTTTGACTGACCTGTTTTCTTTCGCCTCTTTTCTTCCGTTCCCCCCCCCCAGGTTCTCAGGGAGGGAATACAGGAGCTTAGCTTGGATCGCTTGCTTGTTTGCTGGATAGCTCATGTATGTCTGGACATTGAGCTCGCTATGGTTTATCATCTTTATTTTGGGGATAGCACTATGTATTTCAGTATTTCTGTTTATGATGTACTAGACATGTTTATTTTGGCAGTTGACTTTATGATGTACTAGACTTGTTTTGAGATGGTTTGAGATATTCCGCTGTTTTATTCTCACTTACTCTGTTTTACATATATATTTATGTTCTTGTTCTGCCTTGATATATCATTATGCATGCTTACCCAGTTCTAACACCCCCCCAGAAGCTAGTGCCCCCGAAAGAGTGACCCTAGCGGAGGTGGGGTGTTACAACATTGGTCTCTTGATTCTAACCACCGCACGAATGAGCGTCGAACAGATTACGTGTGATGATACTGCTATGTGTTTTAAAGCAATCTTCTTGAGCCACCGCCTTAGAAAATATCATGGGACTCTCTAAATGATTCAGAAAGATCGAAAAGGCTTCAATGCAATTCAAGTTCCAAGGATGCATCTGTTGGTAGCTTTGCAAATAAATCTACTCAGCGCTGCCAGCTTCCCTGCCATGCTTTGAACGTCTCTAATACTCTGTGGCTCCCGAATTTTCTTGATTGTCGCAATCTGGTCAGGATTGATTTCAATTCCTCGTGAGCTAACTATGAGTCCTAGACACATCCTTGACGTAACATCAAATGAGAATTTCAAAAAGTTTAACTTCATTCCATAGTGTAAGGAGATACTGAACATCTCTTCAAATCTGAAACATGGTAGGTTGATCGCTTGGACTCCTCAAGCAAATCATCTATGTAGACTTCCATGAAATTTCAAATTTGATCATGGAAAATACGACCCACTAACTGCTGGTATGTTTCTCCAACATTCTTCAGTTCGAGATGCATTGCCACATAGCAGTATAGTCCAAGGTTTGTGATAAAGCTAATGTGTTCTTGATCAGGCACGTGCATAGGAATCTAGTTTTAACATGAATATTCATCATAAAAGGGAGAAGTTCATTTCCAGTTGTCGAATCCACTAGCTGATCAATTCTGGGTGATGGGAAGTTGTCTCTTGGAAAGGCCTTGTTCAAGTCTTAAAAATCAATGCATGTTCACCATTTCACATTAACCTCCTTAACAAATGCGAGGTTCGATAACCAGTCAGGATATGTAGCATCTTTGATGAATCCATTATCTCAGCATCTCCACTTCTTCTTTCAAGGTAGTCGACCTCTCTGAGCCCAGCATATGCCTCTTTTGCTTAGCAGGGTGATACTTCGGGTTTATTTTCAGTGCATGACTCATAATCAATGGCGATATCTTGCACATGTCAGCATGGGTCCATGCAAATGCATCCAGATTGTATCGTACAAAATCTATCAGTTCCCTTGTCCAGAAGTGGTCCAAACGAGATCTGATTTTCAATACCTTTGCTAGGTCATCATTATCAATCCGAATCTGCGTGGTTTTTTCATTAGGTGTCACCCTTCTGCCTCCAAAATCTTAATCCTCTCTAGGGTCCATGTGTTTCGGTATATTATTAAGCGACACTTTTTTCGATGCTCCCTTTATTTGCAATGTTGACACCTCCTTTGGAGGAGGGGGTGTACTTTTGGGTTCCATGCCATCTCTATTGCATAGCACTCCCATTTAGCTAAATTGCAGACTCTTCCAGTAAATTGGTCACCATGGACTATTCCCATTCCAGCTTTCATTAGGAACTTTAGCAATAGACACCATGGTGCGATGTAAGCTTTGAACGCCACTAGAGCTAGTCAATCTAGACCTTAGTCAAATAAACTTGACTATGATAGCATGGCTAGCAAGGATTCAAGTGATTTTCATGTTTCCTATCATAACTATTATATGTAGTGGAGAGCCAACGGTTGATTGATATTTGTTTTGATCTCAAACTCTTATCTCTTAACTATGGTCATAAGGTGACTATTGAGCAGTCAAGTTGTTATCATCCAGGCAAAGATCCATATATCCCAGCATGGTCTGCGGCGTCTCTATTGGTACCTATCTCTGGACACCAAAGAATGTTGATTCATCCCTTATCCAACGAAAATCAACTGTCATTGATGCAGTTGATAGCAAATAGGCATTGCAATGGCTAACCATGCTCTTTAGGGAGTGAACCGCATGACATATGTCATCCATCACGTCATATAAGTGAAGGGTAGCGTTGTAGTATTAGGATCCTTAGTCGTTTTTGGTAACCTGTCATTAAGAACCATTGTTGATAAGATCATCCGAGTCATCTTCGGAATAGCGTCCGGGCTGCTCCATATCAATGTCATTTGAGATTCTGCCGGTTGAGCAGGTTTAAGTCATGTAAAAAAGATGGTCATTACTCTTTTATGAACATCAAATATATTGTTGAGGTCTATACACCATTGGAACAAAAGGAGGCCGTCTAGAAGTAGTCTTTTTCACACATGCCATGGTTAGCATGCCAAATATTATTCAAGAACATCCCTTATTGAACATTAGAGAATAGAGGTCATGTCTTTAGGGAGAATCCCAATAGTTGTCATTTAGCTGTTGATATTCTTAGATTAAGCAATGAGTCTTGGTTGTTAACCTTAACAATTAATGTTGGCCACTGCGCTGCGGCACGAGTTCGGGAGCATATCCGATTTTTTTTCTAGAAATGTCCCTATCTCAAGCCGATTGTAGGAGTCCAGAAATAGACAGTGATACGGGATGGTATATCTGAAAGAGTTGGTTAGAATCGCCCCTTGTGGTTCGGATCGGGGTTGAGCCCTTGGGTCAGATTCTGTCTTCGAGTCAGTCAGGTTTTCCCTTCAAATCGGGGTTGGATCGAGCAAGTCGCTTCGGGTCGGATTGGTTCTACTCTATTCGAGCAGATTGGGTCAACTCTTCAAGCACGAGCGGGTCGGGTCGTCTCCATCTGATCCGGAGCGTATCCTTTCTTGATTCGAACCAGCACCCCACTTTTCTATTCGACTCAAGGCTATCCATCTATACAGGAAGCATATCTGAACCGAACTAGTAGCATTCCCGAAATTGTTTTCGAATGTTGGCGATTGTTACTGAACGGAGTGGAGATGGCTTCACGTATGGTGATCTTCACGATCAAAAATATTGTATTCACAGGATTTCCTTATCGAACTTGGCAGTCCGATAGTAGACCTAAGAATTCTTATATGCTGAGAATATTCATTTATCAGTGAAAGCAGCAAAATGTTAGACCAAAAAAATGGCACTTATACCCAATATGATAGATTTCGTAGACAATAATCAAGAATAATAATCCAAAAACATAGAAAAGCAATCAACACACGAAATTCATAGTGGTTCTGCATTAACGAGCCTACGTCCATTTTATAGTTTCTCATTTCATTCACGAATTACAATGGATACAATCACTCAATCACTCGAATCAATGAACAATTCTCTCTGGTTCATTGATTTTAATTGAAGGAAATGGTGGTTATTCATAGTGTAGTGTTAGCTATGGTAGCCATGGAGCCAATGGATAGTTAGAATGGCCCAAAAATCTCCTGAGTGTGTTGTGTTTTCCTGTAGGCAGTTCGGGTGGGCGAATCGGTTATGCCACATGTCTGTTGTTGAGTGAAACTCGGAAGTAGTGGAGAATATGGGATAATAGTCTTCAGTTGTCTATAATTCATCATCCCAGGCGGGTCGGGTCCTCCCACTCCGACCTGTTCTGGTTGACCCAATCCGATTGACACTATCTAGTTTGGTTGGTGAGGCATGTTTGCTTTAGCTCGATTTGACCTTATTGATGGAATCAGACCCGAAGCTTATGTTCGCAGAAATCCAAGTTTCCCTATGTTGTGTTACTTTGTCCAAGCAAACGTCGATCACTGCCAGTTCATACTCAAGCCCAGGGTAGCCTTCCTAATAGAATACTTGGGCTTTGGGTAGTTTGGTCACAAAGCAGACTAACATATAGTTATTTTTCCAGTGTGTGATTGTATATGAGGACAAGTCGTTATAACTATCCAGATGTGTTGATGTACTCTGATGACTATAATTTTATTACAAGCTATACTTAAAGATTTATTTCTATATTATATTTTGTTTTCCGCTATGATGTGATCCTCTGTGTTGTGTTGGTTCTCCTTCTTCTATTTTAATATTTCTTTTTTTCTTATCTCACCGTCTAAATTCTTTCTATTAATTATCTGAGTTTTTGATACTTTTGGCAAGTAATACGGGTTTATGTATTATTGTCGGAATTTGGGCATCGAATTCCTACCGAGTCGTGACATTGTGTGTAAGGTCAATCAAGGATTTGGTGAAATTTTGGAATGCCATTTTTATGTTGATAATGTCCCCGTGTTGGGTTTAAAATAAGGAGCTATGACTAGTTTGGGTGTTTTGAATGGTGGTGGCGGCATCTTGGTGGACAGTGTTGAAAACGGAAGTGGTCACAACACCAAAGGTGTTTAAAGCAATATTTCACAAAAGTAAGAAATTAGAAATATGGAGACACGAGAAAATTTAAGCAAGTAAAGGATACGGGAATTTTATAGTGGTTCGATCTAGAATAGATCTACATCCACTTCAGAAGTGATTTCGTTATCACATGTGATATTACAAGGTACATTTCTCTTCCATTTTTGCACATTATCTCTTTTTACAATGATTTCCTCTCTTTAGTGACTTGATTCTCTCTAACCCGTTATGGAAATAGCTAGATCTCTTTGAGTGCAATAATCGTGAGAATGTATTTTCCAAGGTTTGAGCACTTAGAGGTTCGTCGATGAATCCATTGCGGTTGAGATGTGAATCGAAGCTCGGAGGAGGATTAATGGCAGTTGGAGAGATATAGAACGGAGCTTAAATGGTCTCTAATGGAGATTAGAGGAGATCCAATCGAGTAATAGATGGAGAAGGATGGAGAGAACTTGAGATGATGAATAATGGAGATAGAGGATGTCTTGGATCCGATTTGGCATTGGTGGAAGATGGGATGAGCATAGGAAGCCGTTAATGGAGCTTAGAGAGATTGGAAATGTTGAAGAAATGGAATGATAGCCCTTCGGGTGGCTTAGACCGGGCACTCAAGTGGCTGTGAAAGGGGGTATTTATAGGTGGAGCTTAGATGGTGCAGCGAAGATGTAAGTAAGTGCACATACAACATGGGTTGGTGAATTGTATGAGTACATGCGGTATGATGGTTTGCACCATAAAGCATGTTCACCACTTTTGCTGCTAAAGGTTCAACGACATGAAGATATACAACTGCGTACAGCTCACCATCCGCACTTTACAGCTGGCGCCAGCCCAGTATTCAGCTGTACGAGCGAGCCTTCAACCATGGTGCAGGAGCGAGCTTGTCTAAGATGCGTGGGCGAGCTGTTATACCAATATATATGACTGACTTCTGATTATACATTCCATGCTACTACTTAAAAGTGGGAACAAAAATAACAAATTTTCCACCACTCTTCGTATTGTACAAAAATGAGATTAGATATTACAAGTTTGCCATCAACTTCTCTTGCATGAATCTGGTCGTTTATTCAAGGACCGCTCGACCGTTCACATAGTGCTCGAACGACCATAGTTACATGCAAGCGTGCGACCCATGGCAAAGAGAGTTGTTGCTCGGCCTCTGGTGCGCGATCCCCTCAGCTCAGATAAGCTGCACTACCTGGAGATCCGCTCGACTAAGTGATGCTGCTTGAGTGCACGACCTATCGCCAAGGAGGCTGCTTCAACATACCTTCAAACGACGCTTGACTAGGACTGCTCGACCACCTGGGAAGCTTCTGCTTGGCCCCAAGACTCTTGACTGAGCAGAGGTGCTGCTGTTGGATCCAAATTTGCTGAGCTTGGCACTCGCACTCGAGATGTTCAACAAAATGCCTAAATGGTTTTTTGGTTAGTTAACATTTTCCCCTCGAAGCTTGTATTTTTTGCTTGCGAGGAATGCAGTCTTCGAACTAAAAATTGTTAATACAACTTGTATTGAGATTCAGTCTTAGCTTTTTGTTTGTTATGGCAAATCATGCTTTGAACTTATATGCTCCACGCCACTTGTTTTGTAATTAAAACAAGCACATGCGCGATTTTGGACTTATACTATGTTAATGACCATCCACATCAATAACAAATTAGTTAACCATTAAAGAATAACTTATATAAACTTGTGTGATGGTTCATATTTCATGAAACGTGTACCTGTTCAAGTTGGAACTTCGATTTGAGTTTCTAAGGCCAGAGCGATTGCACCTTCAGATGAATTCAAAGTTTTGAATTTGAATGCGCTTTGGCACTATGGATCATCCTGGGACATATATATAAAATTTTGAATTTGCGTTTCACGACGACTTCCCCAATGGACAATTATTGCTCAATCTTCTTTCATTGGAGCTTTGTAGACAAAGAAGCCTTTGTGTTACGAGATTCCAATTGGATTTCCCAAGGTGATCTCTATTGGTACGATGAGTTTGATCAGCATATCAAGCATATCAATTTTGCCGAATTTTCCAAATACCCTATTTTGAAGGCAAGATCAAGCCAAGTAAATTGGCTTTTGGAATGTTGAAATTTCGTGGTGGACCCGTGGTATTCTTTCGGGCATTATTTAACTTTTGAGTGGTTGTGTTGCCCTCAAGCTATGGGTCGTCACAAGTCGTAAAAGCTCTATGTGAACAATTTATCGAATTTCCTAGATTTGGGTTGATGCGCTAGAGGCTTCTATTTTGTTGATTAAAGCTATGCGAGCTTGCCAACATGTATGAAGCCCTTGAGCTTTATCACCACAATAAGAATTTCGATTTAGCCAACTGGTTTGTTGCTTCAACATGGAGAAGTTTTTAAATTTTCCTGCACTCACCCGGGAGGGTCTCTCGATTTTGTGGTCCCGCTAGGGTATGTCTTTGGATTAAGTGTCGCCGCTAGAGGTGGTCTTATATTTTATGCCTCGGCTCTGGGAGGTCTTTGGATATTAGTGCCCCACAAGGGGAGGTCTTTGTGTTTTGTGCCCTCTCTAGAGGAGAACTTATGATTTAGTGCCCCCACTAGGGGAGGACTATGCATTTAGTGCCCCCGCTCGGGGAGGTCTTTGGATTTAGTGCCCCCCGCTAGGAGAGGTCTTTGCGTTTTGTGCCCCCACTAAGGAAGGTCTTTGGATTTAGTGCCCCCACCAGGGGAGGACTTTGGATTTAGTGCCCCCGCTCGGGGAGGACTTTGAATTAAGTGCCCCCGCTAGGGCAGTCTTATATTTTGTTTATGTATCATTTCATAGGTCAGACGCCAGTTCCTTTATCGGATGATTGGTTTGGCAAGCGATCTTAGTTAATGGAGTAGGGCCTCCGCTTACTCAGGGAGATGTCCATTTGATGAAACTTAGAACTCTTGGGTTTATTTGCCGCAACGCCTGTTCATTGTTTGAATCTTCGTGACTCCTTCATTCACTTTTCAACGCGGTGCTCTTTATTTTTGCAATTGTGCATATTGATGCTTAAGGAACTTAGTGCTTGGATCAATGTTGTTAAGGTCGTAAGGTTGGGTCAAATTTCAATGGAACATGGGCTCGACGGATGACCTGCAATATGAAATTACTCTTAAGCACATTTTCATTTGACAAAATTTTTGCAAATAAGAGATTTATTCAAGTAGGTGTGCTTTAAAGCTACTGTTCATAACAACGTTCGTAAGATATTACATACTTATTTATAAGAATTATGAATATAGCAAGTAAGTAAAGCATAAAGTAAAACGATGGCGATGATGATCGCTTATTATGGGCCGTTAGACTCGGAGCACCACTGGTTATCAGTTGATGATCGACCTCGATTTAGTTTGAGTGGTTGTTCCTTAGCTTGGACAAACAAACAGACTATTTGATGCCTTCTGTCCTCGAGGAGTCGGAGTAGCGCTTGAGGGTTGTGGATTTTTCACATACTGTTGTAGTTTGTTCTTCTGAATCAACTCCTCAATCAGGCTTTGGAGATGCCTATATTCATTTGTATCATGACCTGGTTGAGTGTGGAATCGACATAACTTTCTAAAGTTCATTGCCTTCCTTGAAACCTTCAGTGTTGGTGGTTCTGGATAGTGTTCTATATCCTTTGTGGCAGAGAATGTACTCCAAAGTGTCATTCATAAGAGTGAGCTCAGAAGGATCGTAAAAGCGAAGCATCTTGTTAGCCTTGTTGTCTTTGTCTTCATTGGCTCGCTTTTGCCCCAGATTACTCTTCTAATTACATTGGGCAGCAGCATTTTTTGTAGCCTCAAGAAGTGGGTTGGCATCAATAATCTGAAGAGGTGCAGGATTATTGTCCACTCTCATATACTCCTCAAGTTTTTTATAGAATCTCTCAAGCGTGTTTGGTTCTTTCATTTTAATCCATCTACCAAATTCGTTGTTCTCATCTATGGCGCCAATTAAGGACCTTAAGATCATGCGAGGCTCGGGTTTCCCTACTTCGGACACAGCATCATTGAATCTTTTGAGGAAAGCATTGATAGATTCTCCTGCATTCTGCTTCATTGATGTAAGAGAAATAACGTTCTTAGCCTTCGTTGCTTGCAGCCTGAACTGCTCTTTGAATTTAAGAGTCAAATCAACGAATCGGTTGATGGATTTGGATGGTAGTCTCGTAAGCCATAATGACGCGACACCTTCGGGATAGAGAGTGAAACACAAGCATTTATTCTTGTCTGTCTCCTTGGCTGCATTCATATGCCACTCGTATTTTTATAGGAAGCCATTCGGATTAGAAGTTCGTTTGTATGGAGGCAGAGTAGGATGAGAGAACTTGTTGCGGA
The DNA here is from genome assembly GCA_030737875.1 of Allium sativum. Taxonomy (NCBI): domain Eukaryota; kingdom Viridiplantae; phylum Streptophyta; class Magnoliopsida; order Asparagales; family Amaryllidaceae; genus Allium; species Allium sativum. The sequence goes on along the minus strand of CM060916.1, from coordinate 1,047,292,105 downwards.
ATTCTACTTTGTGAATCCTCTTTGTGAATGGGATTTTGCTAAGGGAGAAGTCTCATTACCTCCTACTATCCTTGCAAGCCATGTTATCTTGCAAGATTTGCTTTTTACCGTATCCGCGGTATATTCCTTCGAGTTGTGTTGTTCCAGAGAGCGGACTTCGATCTCTTTTCTGGATGCTCGTCATGGCGAGCGATCATGATCAGAGGATCTATGTCTTTTTCCTCCACTATGGGAAGGTGCTCCCACAATGGGACTTGAAACTTATGGGTTATTTCGATCGAAATGGTTCTTAGTTTTCAGATTTGAGTATTCGATATTAGCATTGCCTTTTTCAACAAGTCCTTCCAAGTTATCATTATGATGATGATCGAAGGCTGATGAATTTGCATTCTCTTCAAGGTCGACATGGATTTTCGGAGGAGGAGCAGGATTTGCTTGAGCATTCAGGAGAGCACTCATTTTATCTATTAAAGCTTGATTAGCGTCCATTAATGTTTTATTAGCATTCATCAAAGTTTTTTGGAGGTTTCCATCCTTTGACTTAAGTTAGCGACAACGACATATAATTCAGCTTTGGTTACCCCGGTTCCACTTATTGAGTTTTCTCCAACTTCAAAATGGTTGGTAAGTGGTGTAGCATCGTCGTTAGCAACGTTGTCGGTTTCTCCAATGGTTTTATTTGTAGTCTTTTTGACTTAGCCATTATCTCGGACCAGGCTTTGAATTTCGGAGAGAGTTTGTCACTTGGCATGGATCTTAGATTTAGAGAATCTATTGTGGAAGTAGGCTTGGAACTTCAATGGAAGGCTCTTAAGGCTGAGAGAAGTGTGAATGTGGCCCCACGGTGGGTGCCAAATGTTGAAACCGAAAATGGTCACAACACCAATGGTGTTTTAAGAAACATTTCACAAAAGTAAGAAATTTGAAATTTGGGGCCACGAGAAAATAAAAGCAAGTAAAGAACAAAGGAATTTAATAGTGGTTCGATCTAGAATAGATCTACGTCCAATTCGGAAGTGATTTCATTATCACATGTGATATTACAAGGTACATTTCTCATCCATTTTTTCTCATTCTCTTTTTTTACAATGATTTTCCTCCTTTAATGACTTGATTCTCTCTAATCCATTGCGGAAATAGCTATATCTCTTTGAATGCAATGATCGTGAGAATGTATATTCCACGGTTTGAGCACTTAGAGGATCATCGATGAATCCATTGCGGTTGAGATGTGAATCGAAGCTCGGAGGTGGATTAATGGTGGTTGGATAGATGTAGAATGGAGCTTGAATGGTTTCACTACACCAAAACACCAAATTCCAAACAAAAATATTTTCATAGTAGTAACACCCAATTACCGTTATAACATAACAACACTTATAATCCGTTACAATTGTTTAAAGAGCCGTTATAAAAGGAGAAAATATATTATATAACAGTTTTACACCGTTATGACGTTTGACAAAAATTTAATAACGAGGGGTAAATTCGGAAAACAATAAAAATCACACTCACAATACATATCACGCTACAGGCTACAGAGGCCTCTTCCAAAAACCACGAAGAAAACTTCTAGGGCAAAGCGAAATCGAAGCAGCTTCACGCAAAATCGAAGTGGCTTCACGCAAAATCGCAGCGGCTTTTGAAGAGAGAAATCTTCTCAAAGTGGGATAGAAGCGGGCCTCACAAGCGGATCTTCTGCTTCCAAGATTTTACCTATAGCTCAGGTATATATGTGCGATTTTAGTACCTTTTAATGCATGTTTTTTGGGGTTATTGTTGAGTTGTATAGTTTATATATGATGGCAAACCTCCCCCACGCAATTTTATCATGATGCACTGACATTGAGAAGTAACTTGTTAATGAGGATGAGTGAGGTTGTTACCCTGTTCCATCCTATGTTCCAAAAGATTGAACAATTTTTAACTAATGTTTTAAAGGAAAGAGGAGACTTTTTTTAAATGAAAAATATTGGCATGGATTTTACAGTTGAGAGTGTTAAACTTTGGTTGAAATATAGTTACATGTGTTCATTTTTTATTTGGTTGTCCATTTTTCATATTAGTATAGGAGGCAGTTTCGTAAAAGATGAAACATAAGGGTGAGCCATTATAGATATATGAGATGTGAGAGGAAAATATGATACTTATTTTTGGTGTGTCCATAGGAGTTATTTTTTGAAGAATGGGATATGAAATTAAATTTTGTATGTCTTCACTATGGTTTGATGAAAAGATTGGTTTTGAGGTAGCAGTTGGTGTTGCATACGATGGAGGGACATAGAGAAATGTTGGTGATCTATGTTGGTTCAGGTAGCTGGGAAATGTGAGCTGGGTTGCTGAAGTGCATGAGCAGTTTTGTAGTCGTGATGATGCTGTATTGTAATATTACGGTTTGGATGCAATGAGAAGTGGCTGGTATAGGTGCAAGATAGTGATGGTCGAAAGAGCAGTTGCAATGAATTTGCATGTGAGTTTGAGGTCATAGTTGTGAATGAGTGATGCTGGAAGTGCATAAGGGGGGTGATAGTAAAAAATGACCTGAAGATAACAAATGAATCAACGAGTAACTTTTCCATTATGAATTTAGTCATAATTGACTAAGTTACATTAAGTATTTTAGGAAGTAAAATTAAAATATGAGCATTATATGATTCACTTGGATTGAAGCACGAGTTAATTGAGGACGAGAATCTGTTTGTTATGTTCTTATTATCTGTTTGTGGACACAGACATTAGTATGACAAAACTATTTGATAGATGTTTATGTTACATTGCTAAAAAAAATGAAAATAAAAGTAGTTATGTTTCTTTTATTTGAAACAGTCAATAGGCAACCTATTACATTACTTAAAAGAAAAAACTAGTAGGAAAATCTATAGATTTGTTTCAGATGCAAATACATTTGAGTAATATCAAAAATCCTACCAATCAATTATCTGCTGCAGGCAGCAAGTTGGCCAGATATATTTCCCCATTTAGAACTTAATCTGTGTATATGTGTATGTAACAATCGCGGTCGTTGCATGTACCAAATGCCTTATAACCAGGCCACAGTTTGTTTGGCATTTAGTTTCATTGTCGATTCCACGGTAATCACAGTCGTTGCATGTACCAAATGCCCTGTAACCAGGCCAATATCTACCGGTATTTTGTCCCTTTATCCATATTTGGCCTTTACCCATGCTGCTCATATCTAAAGCTAGTGGTTCACTGCCTTCCGGGGCATTGAAGAGAGCCTTGTACCAGCTAAGGATTGGTTTTGAGATGCAGCTCCCCATTCCACATTGGAACTTTCCATTAAGTGAATGAAGTTTCAGTTCGTCACCTTTCAGACCAATCTGATAGCTCCATTTTTGCCATGTAAGATATCTTTGCCCTTCACTGAGTCCAATCAGAGTAATTGGACCAAGAACCCCAGTGTTCCATGTCTCAAAATGCTCTCCAACACCAGGCATGCCAAGTAATACACTTAATATAGAAATAGTGTTGCTGCCTGCCAATAGCTTAATGTTTCCAGTGTATGTCAGCTTTAGATTTTCCAGACTAGCGTATATCATTCCTGTTAATTGCCCATTTATGTAAACATGCAAAAAATGACCAGCATACATAATAGTAAGTATAGGATTCTGTCCATTCACCAAAAACTGTTCCCCTTGATTTGTGTCAACATAAGTTGTATGCCACAGATAATCCGTAGCGTCTCTTGTCACGTTCACTTGCTCCAGCAATCCATTTGTTGTGAATGATTTGTCATTGTATGAACTGACATCCTCATTGTTTAATTTCCAAGAAAAAAATCCTATCCAATTGATTTTCATTTGTGAAGTTCGAACACGCACCCTTGTAGTGTTAAAAACTGTAGTTTTACAGTCAGGAAGAATGCTTATAGGCCAAGGAGGTAAATCATAGTGCATCCCATTAAATGCTACTTTGGCATAATTTTTGGTATTGTAGTTGGCGAGAAAGTCAACACATTCATTTGATGATGTGAAAAATATGGGGCTCTTGTTTTCCCCCAAGTAAAGTTACCACAGGATCAACAGAAAGCAAAGTTGATTCACAGTACATGATTGCTTTGTGTAAGTCTCTCAAGTGCACATATGCAACCTATTACATTACTGTTATTATGCAAGACATTTGATGTCAAAAGTCACAACACACACAAAAAATGTACTGTAGCAAAATTTATCAGCTGTCTTGATTTCAATTAACGACTGTTGAAGTTAAAACATGAAAATAATAATAATAATTAAATTTCTACATTTAGGGAAGTAGAAGGTTACTCTTGCAGCACTTTGTTGTCACCAAGCACTAGCCCAATGTGGCCACAAAGCAGCAATAGTTTGCTGCCTTGAGTAGCAGTGTGGAGCGGTGTTTATGAATAGACTAGAGATAATGATATTAATTTTGTCAATTCAACTTAATTATTGTAAAACACAGACATTCCAGTTTATCGAACTAATCTTAAAATAATCAAATTTAAGACACTAAAATAGTAAAGTACTTTCGTGATAAATTTCCATATGGTTTTTCACTGAGTTTGGGTTTATGTGATCTGGTTCATATTTTTCATGATCTGTTCTTAATTTGTGGAGATTTTGCATATGGCATTTTGATTTATGGTTTTGCATGCTGAGACCCCATGTGTTATCAATTGACAACCTTGCTTATCTCATACATTAGCTCTTTCTCCTTTACTCCCATCAACCAATACAACAGAGACTCCTAGGCAGCTAGCTTTGTTGCCACCAATAATGAAGGCTGTGGCATTACCGTATCTTAATATTAGGCCATTTTACTTCAAAATTATCTATAAGTTTACATTTATTTGCACAAAAAATAGATAAGTCCATATATAGAAATTTGTGATATGAAAGGATTTCTCATGTATCAAGATTATCTTGAGATATAGAGAAATGCTTTACAGTATATAAATCTGAAAAGACTATAGTATCATTAATGAATTCAAGATAATCTTAATATCAATAGATTAACAGTAGTTTGCATTGATAAAAGTTAGATTACATCGACAATTACAATAAAAAGGACTTAGATAAACCACCAAATATCTTAATATCAAGATAATCTTATATTTAATAACAAAACCTGATTATCTTATATTAAGATAATATATTATTATCTTAATATCAAGATAATAATATTATTATCAGCCTTAATATCATTATAATCTTAATATCAAGATTATCTTGATATTAAGATTATGATGATAAGATAATTTTAAGGTTTAAGGTTATCAATTTGGTAATATAGCATAATATATTAAGATTATGTAATGGATAATGTGATCCACAAACATCATTATATTAAGATTTTGATGATAAGATAATTTTGTTTGTGATTAATATTATTATTATCAGCCTTATTAATTTGATAAATCTTAATATTGGCATCATTTACTTGATATAAGATAATCTTCTTGTTAATTTCTCAAGGTTATTAAATGGCATGCTTGTACAGAAGATATGGCCAATTATGCTTGTTACTGAAATATTAACAGCCTTATCAATTTGGTAACCTTCTGTGGCATAAACCTTATCTTGATATCTTATTTATATAAGTCAGATTAATCTTACCGTTAAGATTATCTTGCATGTTATTCCTCCACAATATTGATGGTCTAAATTACCCATTAACATTAGGTATATTGTCTACATAAGCATAGATTGAAGTACTTTTCTATATTAATTAGCTCGACCTCACAGTCATCACCACGATCGGAACTGGACTCGGAAATGCCAATGGGCATTGCCCTGTCCATCCGGGCAGGCGGGCAGCGCAGCCTGAGACCGGCTCATTCTTCTTCCAAATGAAAGACTCCTCCAAGTAATTAAGAAAAACACAGTGGTTTTCCTCTGTCCAGATACCTCCATGTCCTGCCTTTAGATCCATTGAACCATGTACAGAATATTTTATTCAGTTATATGTAAGTGTTGGAGTGTTGTAGTAGGAAGAGGAATAAAGTTGGTGGTAAGTTTTATAAGATATTTTGAACACGGAACCAGTGTATTTGGTCATAGGTGAGCGGGTTTGTCCGTATGCAAAGTTTTCTGTAATTCTTTGGTTTATGGACAAATATTATGAAACCTCTCGTGTTTTTCCTTTTAATCTGTAAGTGCTTGTCGGGAAACCATGTTTTCGCATGTCAGACTCTTTTTGACTGGTCTCAGAATCAAAAAATTTATTGCTATCTGCTGCACAGAATGTTATACCCTACAGCGTAGATATTGAAACCTAATGGTATTAACAAATGCTAGTATGATTTATAGCAACACATGAATGAAATGGTGATTATACGACAACAAAAGTAGTGGACACGTAAACTTTATTAAAGATATTTACTTGATGCATCGTATATGACATTCCCATGAGTGGTGGATGAAATATCCTTCTGTAAACATAGTATGAGTACAAATGTGGTATCAATACTAATTAATGCCATGTCCTACTTTCAGGTTAATAAATATTGGCCCGACCCCATGACAAATTTGATATCTTCAATCAATTTCCGAAAATGCTAACTGGGATACAAAAATTTGTTGCTATAAACGTATCCACTGTTAAGTACTACCCTATTTTTAAATCATCACAAAGAATCAAATAAAATGGATGAGTTTTTGAGGAACTGTTGGTGTTTGGGTTATTAATAGAACATGGTAGAATCAAAGATAATCCTCAGCAATTTTTTTGTTCTAATGAAAGTGGATGATAATGTGTTATCAAAATGTGTATTTACTGCTGGTTGTGTACAAATAGGAACATGTACAAATAAATTTTAGATTGAAATCTCGTATGAATGTCTATGCCACTAATGTAACTGTGGCCCTTTTAAGATGGTCAAGTATAGGTTTGGAGAACTTATCATAGTTACTTGCTCATTATAAACCCTTATTTTACATGAAACAATAGTGCAATTCTATATCTTTTCTATATTAAAATGAAAAGAAAAAAAATACCTCTAGAAATGAGAATATAACCTAAGCTCGTAGCTAGAATTGTAGTAAAAGTTATTAATCACAAAGGTCAAAATAGGTGATGTTTTTTGGTTATTCATTATTTAAAATATGGAGGTTACTGACATTAACTGTCTTATTTAAAATTCAGATTCTAGAAGCACCAAATGAGGAAGAAGTGACTCTGGTGCTGGAAATCTTTGGGTTAGTCTATTTTGGAAGGGAGTTCTCTTATTCTATTCCACTGAAGAACAATATTATTGTTATTTCCTTATTTGGCTGAGATTCTAGCATTGAATTTTCATTCCACACATTTTATTATAGGCTTTCATGTTTTTTCATTTACTTGCAGACTTTGTTTTATAGGGGAAAGGAAGTTCACAATGCAATCTCAAAATCGTGGATAAGGATGGAGAGAACTTGAGATGATGAACAATGGAGATGGAGAATGTCTTGGATCTGATTTGAAATTCGTGGAAGATGGGATGAGCTTGGGAAGCCATTAATGGAGCTTAGAGAGCTTGAAAATGGTGAAGAACCAGAATGACATCTATTCGGAGTGGCTTAGACTAGTCTTTCTAATGATTGTGAAATGGGGTATTTATAGGTGGTGCTTTGATGGAGTGACAAGATGTAAATAAGTGCACGTACTACATGGTTTGGTGAATGGTATGAGTACACGTGGTATGATGGTTTGCACCATAAAGAATGTTTACCACTTGTGCTACTAAAGGTTCAACGGCATGAAAATATACAACTGTGTACAGCTCACCATCCGCACTTTACAGCTGGCATTGCGCGCTTTACAGCTGGCGCCAACCTAGCATTCAGCTGTACGAGCGAGCCTTCAACCATGGTACACGAGCGAGCTTGTCCAAGATGTGTGAGCAAGCTGTTATACCAATATATACAAGAACGACTTCTGATTATACATGCAATGCTACTATTTAAAAGTAGGAACAAAAATAACAAATTTGCCACCACTCTTCGTATTGTACAAAAATGGGATTATATATTACAAGTTTGCCATTAACTTCTCCTGCATGAATCTTCTCGTTCATTCAAGGACCGCTCAACCGTTCACGTAATGCTCGAACAACCAAGTTACATGTGAGCACGCGACTCGTGGCAAAGACAGCCGCTGCTCGACCTCTGGTGCACGATCCCATCAGCTTAGATGCACTGCACTACCTGGAGATCCGCTCAACCAAGTGATGCTGCTGGAATGCACGACATGTCGCCAAGGACGCTGCTCGAGCGTGCCTTTGAACGTCGCTTGACCAGAACTGCTCGACCACCTGGAAAGCTTCTCCTCGACCCCAAGACTCTTGACCGAGCAGAGGTGCTGATGTTGGATCCAAATTTGCTGAGTTGTGTACTCGCACTCGAGATGTTCGCCAAAATGCCTGAATGGTTTTTTTGGTTTGTTAATAGACAACTAATCGATTGAGTGCGTCGTTGACCTTAGTCAAGGTGAAGGGATGATTTGGAATTTTTTTTAGTATACCTAATGAGCTATATACTAGTCAATAGTTCTCATATTTATAGTATTGGACATATCAAAGACCCTTGTAAAAAAGATCCTTTTACAACTTCAAATTATGATGTTACGATAAAAAAAATTTAATATCATTTCCTGACTTTCGAATTAAGTGACAAAAGAGAAAAGTAAATATTAAGATCTAATTTCTTATTCAGCGGAATGGCCTGGAGAAATTCTAATGTAATTAAGGAAACAATAAGACGTACTAAAGAAAGTGAACATAAAAAAATGTATTTTATAGTGAAAAAATCGATGATAAAATGATGCATTCCATAAAGGAAAAAAAACTCTGGGCTTCTTTTGCTCTGCCTTGACTTGCTGGCACACTAAGCATCTAGCAACGAACTCGGCCACGTCCTTTTTCATTCCGGCCCAAAAGAAAACTCGCTTCATATCCCTATACATCATATCACCACCAGGATGTATGGTCATTTTAGAGTGATGTGAGTCTTCAAGAATTGCCTTCTTCAAACTTTCATCTTGTGGTACGCAAAAGTCTTCCATCTCTACGTAGCCAACCTCTTTCATCTGTAGCATATCTATCAAGATGTCTTGAGGACTCCCCTCCAATAAGCTTGCCTACTATCTCAACCAATTGTGGGTCGTTACGCTGTGCCTCTCCAACTCAACCCAAAAATGTAGGTTGCACCTCTAATGATGCCAACAATCCGGATACATATTCAACAGAGGGTCTGAAGTCAAAGGAAGATATATACTCCAAACTCTGCCGCTCTACAAACAAAGGACTTAAAGTTAACTTCTTCCTACTTAGGGCGTCAGCTACAACGTTACCCTTGCTAGGGGTATATGCGATCTCAAAATCGTAGGATGCCAAAAACTCCATCCATCTCTATTGACTCAAGTTTAGGTCCTTCTGAGAGAATAAGTATTTTAGCGACTTATGGTCTGTATACAACTCAAACTTCTCGCCAAGCAAATAATGACGCCACGACTTAAGCGCAAAAACTATGGCCGCCAACTCCAAGTCGTGGGTAGTGTAATTTTTCTCGTGGGTTTTCAACTGTCTTCCACCACAGCATATCACCCTTCCCTCTTCCATTAAAACTGCGCCAAGCCTTGTCCCGCAAGCATCGGTATATACAGTGAATGCCTGACTCTCATCTGGCCAAACTAGAACTAGAGCTGTCGTCAAAGCTCTCTTCAGACATTTGAAAGCATCGTCACAGTCAACGTCCCAAGTAAAAGTCAAATTCTTCTTCATTAATCGAGTGAGAGGGGATGATATCTTCGCGAAGTCCTTAATGAACTTCCTATAATAGCCAGCCAGCCCTAAAAAGCTTCTTACTTTAGTAGCGTTCTTAGGCGTTCTCCAATCTTAGATTGCCACTATCTTAGCTGGATCCACAGCTATCCCTTCCTTAGAGACCACGTGTCCTAAGAACCTCACTTCTTTTCTCCAAAATGGGCACTTGGAGAACTTAACTTTTAGCTGATGCGATCGTAGGGTCTCTAAGACTTCCCTAAGATGTAGGGCATGCTCTTCTTCATTTTTAGAGAAAACCAGAATATCGTCTACAAAGACTACCACAAACTTGTTTAGAAACTCCCTAAACACCCTACTCATTAAGTCAACAAAGTATGCGGGTGCATTCATCAAACCAAAAAGCATGATGAGCCACTCGAAGAAACCGTCAGGAGTTCTAAATGCAGTCTTATCGATGCTATCTTCAGCCAACCTTAGCTGATGAAACCCTATTGCCAAATCCAGTTGCGAGAAAACCGAAGCTCCCACCAACTGATCGAATAAACTGTCTATCCTCGGTAACGGGTGTCTGTTCTTCTTTGTTAGATTATTCAATTCTCTATTGTCCACGCACAATCTAAGTGAACCATCAGCTTTTGTAGCAAAAACGACTGGAGCACCCCACTCCGAAATACTCCTTCTTATGAACACCTTCTCAAGCAATTCTTTCACTTTCTTACTGAGTTCTCTTCTCTCTCTCGGAGCCATGTGGGGCACTGGTAATGCAACTGGCTTTGCATTATCTACTAAGTATATTCGAAAGTCTATCTCACGCCTCGGGGGTAAACCTCGAACTTAATCGAAGACATCCGAGTCTTCACGGACCACTCTTACAGACTACAAATCCTCAACAGACACGTCAAGTGATTTTAGATAACTTAGCGTAACATAATTCATGGGATTACAAGAGATTTTGAGAGTGTTGCCCAAGCGAGTCATAAGCCTAACCTCTCTCTTTTCACAATCTAGGACGGCTCCATTACTGGATAGCCAATCCATGCCCAAAATTAACCCATAGCCCGTGAAGCCCAAAACATAAGCATCGCATCTAAATCCAACGCTAAGTATAGAAATTTCCAAATCCAAACAAATCATCGACAAATAGGCTGAGCCCCCAATTGGATTTGAAACAACTAAGCGATCCTCTACTATACTGGTGTTTAGGTGTAGTGACTCAACTAAAGTAGTAGATATAAAAGAGTGCGCTGCGCCGGAATCAAAAAGTGTGCGAATAGGAAGATCGAAAAGATAAACTAAACTTTCAACGGAAATCTCTCTACCTCGTTCTTGTAGCGGTGGGACCACAAGAGCCTGGACCTGCCCCCTTGCCTGCCCTGGTGCCGTAAGAGCCTGAATCTTCCCTCCAGAGGTAGGCCCTGCCCTCTGCCCTTTCTTTGGGCAGTCCTTAATCAAATATCCTGTGTCGCCATAGTGGAAACAACCAGTCTTCTTCTTCTTTCTATAGTCTTTGCTTAGATGGCCTGGTGTCCCTCAGTTAAAGCATCTTTTCTTTCCCTTACCATTGTTGTCTTTACCACCCTTCTTGTTCTGTTGTTGCTGTTGTGGTTTCTTTTGATCCCTTTTCTTCTTAGGTTCCTTATTAGCATTGGCACCTTTCTCCTCTTCATGCATAAGCTCCATGTCGACTAGTCTCTCAAAGGTGGCCCCCATAGGGATGCGGGTCATAGCTAACCCATGTAGCAGCTCGTTCAAACCCTTAACAAATCTCAGGGCCTTTTTTCTAGTGTATTCACCAAGTCCAAGCCAAATCTTGCCAACTGATTGAACTTGTTAACGTATTCTTTCACTGATAGATTCCCCTGCCTCAATACCAAAAATCTTTCCATGTATAGATTCTCTTCAGCCCATGAGAGAAACTTTGCCTCAAACCTACGCCTGAAATCCAGCCATGTATCAACTGGAAGTTCTCCATTAGTGACCTCCCACCAAAACGAGGCCGCATCCTTTATTAACCAAGCAGCTAACTGGATATTTCTTCCATCTACCTCAAAGATTCCAAACAGTTCTTCCACCTTCTTTAGCCAATTTCGGGATTCAACAAACTTTTCCGACCCATGAAAATGTTTCCCGCCCATTGCATGAAAGTCCTTGCATATCTTTGCGAAAGTGTCAACACGGGGAGGAGGAGGAGGAGCATTTGCTGGGCCTGCGACATGGGCCATAGCTTCCAGATACCTTCTAAACCACCCTGGTATCGGTATCCCCTCGGGCATCTGAGGATTTCTACACATGCTGAGAAGAAAATGAAGAGATTCAAACGAAGAATTCGAAAGAAAGATATATGGCTCTTGGGGTTATGTTTTTAAAATAAACCTTTCTCTTGAAGATATTGTCCTTATAACATACTTTTGAAAGTATTTCTTTATAAAATGCTTTTTGAAAAATAGTTTTTCATAATACCTTATCCGTTTTGGTAACCTTCAGCTCTGATACCACGTGTGGCACCCCACGTCCATTAATGTCACTCACAAAGGGAATGTATTAACTTCTACGGAGCGTTTTAAGTGTGTATAGAACAGAAACTTAACAACAAGACAGATATAAAACAGTACTTAATAAAACTTCATTCATTGCAGCGGTAAACAAATAAGTTTGACTACATCACCAAAAACCAAAGACTAGAGTCAAGTACATAATATCCATATTGACTAGATCAGAGTACATAAAATGAAAGACATAACCCCACATAAAATATTCATAAGTAAAATAGGCTGAACTTTTACTTCAGTGATCCAAGAAACTTCCAAAGAAAGAGATGAATCTGTCCAAATCAAGCTCCACAAGTATTAGTCCCACCCTAAGCACCTGGGGGGGGAAAAGGAAGAAAAGAGGTGGAAACAAAGGGGTCAGACATAAAGTCTGGCGAGTGCAATAACTTTAACAATATAATCATTAAGTAACTAGGACAAGGCATAAGCTGGAAAATAAGGAAATGACTGTGAACCAATGGGTATGACAGAGAAAACAAAGGAAATAAGATGAACAAAGATAACATTAAAGGCGCACTTAATTACTGTAAGATAATTACTACACTGCACCACAACAAACACCCTAAAAGTAGATCCCGCCTACAGAACTTAATAATGATAATGGTAGTTTCGTGTACCCCTAGTTGCCTTCATAGGTTCCGTCTGCCCCTATCTCCACTAGGTGTACCCAATACCCCTATTCGATCGGCTCCCTAACTCGTAGATACCCGTGCTGGCCCCACAGTGGGGTGTATCACTCCCTAAAGTGGCAACCCGATACCATCAAGATGCACTGCTTATATCTACACGATGCAACAACGTCTTACCTACCAGCCTGGGCCCACAAACGCATATGACCCCATTGGACTTGCGTTGCCACCGCTAACCCATTTTGACCTCTTACAATCAAACCCAGTAAACATGTCCCGTCCTCGACTTGGGTCGAGCCCATAAAGATACTTAATGGGTTACTGGTTTGAAAAGGGTCCCCATGCATGACACAAGCTTTCCACCTATGCTTGGTCCCCCTCTAAGGTTCTTCCCCACTTAACCCCATTCTTATTCATGTCTTCTCACATGTTTCAATCTTGGTTAAGTGCATCTAATCGTATTTCACATGCCACCCAAGGCACCCTCTTAATTTCATAAGCCACCCAAGGCACCCACTTAACCGCCTCATGTCCCACCACATGTTTATTTGGTTAAGTGTTTCTTAATTCATTAACACCGCAACCTTGTAAATACCTCCCACATTAGACTGACATTTGTGGCTGCTTGATTTGTCGGGCGGGTCTGGGCAGTCTTACACCACAAACGAGCCTAACCTCGTGTCATTACAACTGTTACGTATTTAATTCATGCCTTTGACCTCTCACATTAGACTGGCATTTGTGGCTGCTGGATTTGCTGGGCGGGTCCGGGCAGTCTTACACCACAAACGAGTCTAACCTCGTGTCTTAAGCGGTTTATTATTACACATCTTTATTTAACCCCAAAGTGGATTAATATCCCTATTCAAAATTTGTGAATAAATTCCAAATATACCTATGTCCATAATTGTCTCAATTATGTCCATAAATGCCAATTTTTCCAATTAATGTCTTAATTTTATTATATGCATTTTTCAAGGCCATTTTGCCAATTCTCAATATGTGTATATTCAATATTACCCCCATCGTCCCCACGTTGTTTGTTCTTTTATCATGACATATATGTATATTAGACTAGCAATTAGTCAAACACATAAAAGGGAAGAAACATCGCAAATTTGCATAACACACAAAATGGATCTAATCTTGCAAATAAGGATTACAACATAACTTGCATAAACTTGTTATTGTCATGAATCTAAACATAGGCCTAAATGTGTGAACTTGCATATATATAATATAGTTTTCATCCAAAACTTCATAGGCCATAGTCACAAACTTGCATAAAACTATGTACATCGTAGATCAAAATCGAAAGGTGTAAACTTGCATATATATAATATAGTTTTAGGCCATAGTCATAAACTTGCATAAAACTATGTACATCATAGATCTAAATCTAAAGGTGTAAACTCGCATATATATGTGAATCCAATTTCTAACTAAACTTGCATATAGTCACTTTATTTGATTCACATGTAAAATTGTGTACAATTCATATAGAAACTAGCATATAATCTACACCCAAACTTGAATATAAAATGATATCAAATGTGAATCGAGTTGTAAATAGGTGATTTGGCATATGAAAAGGGATCCACGACAAAACTATCATTATGAACAACTATCATATATTCACAAAATATCACATTTTTCCAATGTCTCACAAACATAGCCATATCACCCAATTTATAACTCAACCCAATTAACTTATTAATTATCTTATTAAAGATATTGAACTCACAACTCAAAGAAGGTCTTGAGTTCTGGAATCTGAGTTCTGAAATTGATTTAGCTCGCCTTTAAAGTAGACAAATTTGTTGTTGTTGTGATAAATTTGAGTTGAATTGAGATGATTAGCTTCACTTTCTCTCTAGTTGCTGGAGGCTACTCTAGGTTGCAAGGTGATAGCATGACGGCCATGTTTCTAATTTTTATTTGGTTTTAGAGTTTGAGTCTACATGTGTTTACACCTCAGCCGTAATGACTCAGCACTGAGTCACAAAATTGGCATCCCTCAGATCTGCCCCCGAGGGGGGGTAGGTCGACACTAAGGTCGACTTGTAAAGGTGGGAGGTCAGGTCAGCACTAAGGTCGACCTGGCCTTGGGAGGGAAATTTCGCGCCCTGCCCAGTTCTAAGTCTGAACTCATTTTTAAATTTAAATTTGAATTTCTGGAAACTTCCGACAGCCATAACTTCTTCATACGAAGTCCGATTTACGCAAACTCGTACTCTGTCTCAACCAGAATTTCGAGATGAACACAATGGCGTAACCCATTTCCCTTTATTCTCACATTTGAAATCAAGTATTATTTAATTTGTTAACTTTAATATTTAAATTTTTGAGGTGTTTCAATGTTGCTCCATCATTCTTCAGTTCGATAGGCATTGCCACATAGCAGTATAGTCAAAGGTTTGTGAAAATGATGATATGTTTTTGATCAGGCATGTGCACAGGAATCTTGGTGTAACATTAATATGCATCATAAAAGAGAGAAGTTCATGTCCAGTTGTCGAATCCACTAGCTGATCAATTCTGGATAATGGGAAGTTGTCTCTTGGACAGGTCTTGTTCAAATTCTAAAAATCAATGCATGTTCACCATTTCACACTAACATCCTTAATACGAGGTTTGATAGCCAGTCAGGATATGTAGCATCTCTGTTGAATCCATTATCTCTCAGCTTCTCCACTTCTTCTTTCAAGGCAACCGACCTCTCCGAGCCTAGCATACGCCTCTTTTTCTTTGCAGGGGGATACTTCAGGTTTATGTTCAATTCATGACTCATAATCAACGACGATATCTTACACATGTCAGCATGGGTCCATGCAAATGCGTTCAGATTGTATCCTGGAAAATCTATCAGTTCCCTTGTCCGGAGGTGGTCCAAATGAGATCAGATTTTCAAGACCTTTGTCAGGTCATCATTATCAATTCGAATATTTGTGGTTTCTTCATTAGGTGTCAACAATCTACATCCTAAATCTTCATCCTCTATGGGGTCCATGTGTTAGAGGAGATAATCTGGCGATACCTTTATTGATGCTCCCTTTATTTGCAATGCTGAAACCTCCTTTGGAGGAGGGGAAGTACTTTTGGGTTCCACTCCATCTCCATTTCGTAGCATCTCCCTTTAGTTAAATTACAGGCTCTTTCGGTTACTTGGTCATCATGGACCATTCCCATTCCAGCTTTCATTAGGAAATTTAGTAGTAGACACCATTGTGCAATGTAAGCTTTGAACACCACTAGAGCTAGTCAGTATAGACCTTAGTTAGATAAACTTGACTATGATAGCATGGCTTGCAATGCTTCAAGTAATGTTCATGTTTTCTATCACAACTAATGCATGAAGTAGAGAGCTAATGGTCGATTCATATTTGTTTTGATCTCAAACTCTCATCTCTTGACCGAGGTCATATAGTGACTATTGAGCAGGCAAGTTGTTATCATCCGGGCAAAGATCCATATATCCAAACGTGGTTTGCGGTGGCTCAACTGGTACCTAACTCCGGGCACCAAAGAATGTTGATTCATCCCTTATCCAATGGAAATCAACTATCACTGATGCAGTTGATAGCAAATAGGCATTGCAAAGGCTAACTATGCTCTTCAGGGAGTGAACCGCGGGACATATATCATCCATCACATCATACAAGTGAAGGGTAGCTTTGTAGTATTAGGATCCTTAGTCGTTTTTGGTAAACCGTCATTAAGAACCATCGTTGATAAGATCATCCGAGTCACCTTCGGAATAGCGCCCGGGCCGCTCCATATCAATCTCATTTGAGATTCAGCTAGTTGAGCAGGTTTAAGTCATGTAAACCAGATGGTTACTACTCATTTATGATCATCAAACGCATTGGTGAGGTCTATACACCATTGGAACAAAAGGAGTCCATTTAGAAATAGTCTTTTTCACACATGCCACGGTTAACATGCCAAATCTTATTCAGGAACACTCCTCATTGAACATTAGAGAATAAGGGTCATGTCTTTAAGGAGAACTCCAATCGTTGTCATTTAGTTGTTGATATTCTCTGATTAAGCTATGAGTCTTGGTTGTTAACCTTGGCAATTAATGTCGGCCACAGCGCTGCGGCACTAGTTCGGGGGTATACCCGATTTTTCTCTCCAGAAATGACCCTATCTCGAGCTGATTGTAGGAGTCCAGAAACGGCCAGTGATACGGGATGGTATATCTGAAATAGTTGGTTTGAATTGCCCCTTGCGGTTCAGATCGGGGTTGAGCCCTTGGGTCAGATTCTGTCTTCGAGTCAATTAGGTTTTCCCTTCGAATCGGGGTCGGATCGAGCAAGTCGCTTCGGGTCGGATTGGTTCTACTTCATTCGAGTGGATCGGGTTGACTCTTCGAGCATGAGCGGGTTGGCTCGATTCCATCCGATCCGGAGCTTATCCTTTCTGGATTCGAACCAGCACCCCTTTTTTCTATTAGACCTGAGGCTATCCATCTGTCCTGGAAGCATATCCGAACTGAACCAGTAGCATTCCTGGAACTTGTTCTCGAATGTTGGCGATGGTTACTGGTCGGAGTGGAGATGGCTTCACGTTAGGTGATCTCCTCGATAGCAAATATAGTATACATACGATTTCCTTATCGAACTTGGCGGTCCGATAGTAGACTGGAGAATTCTTATATGCTGAGAATATTCATTTCTCAGTGAAAGCACCAAAATGTTAGACCAAAAAATGGCACTAATACCCAGTATGATAGATTTCGCAGACAATAATCAAGAATAATAATCCAAAAGTATAGAAAAGCAATCGACACATGAGATTTATAGTGGTTCGGCATTAACGACCCTACGCCCACTTTATAGTTTCTCATTTCATTCACGAATTACAATTACAATGGACACAATCACTCAATCACTCCAATTCAATGAACAATTCTCTCTGGTTCATTAATTTAATTGAAGGAGATGGTGGTTATTCATGGAGGAGTGTTAGCCATGGCAGCCACGGAGCTATGGATAGTTAGAATGCCCTAAAAAATCCACTGCGTGTGCTTTGTTTTCCTATATTCGTAGGCAGTTCGGGTAGGCGAATCGATTATGCCAAATGTCGGTTGTTGAGTGAAACTCGGAAGTAGTGGAGAACATGGGATAACAGTCTTCAGTTGTCTAGAATTCATCATCCCAGGCCGGTCGGATCCTCCGACTACGGCATGATCTAGTTGACCCAATCCGGTTGACTCGGTTCGATTGACCCGATCCGGTTTGGTTGGTGAGGCATATTTGCTTTAGCTCGATTCAACCTTAATGATTGAATCTGACCCGAAGCTTATATGCGTAGAAATCCCAGTTTCCCTATGTTGTGTTACTTCATCCAAGCAAACGTCGATCACTGCCCATTCATACTCAAGCCCTAAGTATCCTTCCTGATAGAATACTTGGGCTTTGGGTAGTCTGGCCACAAAGCAGACTAACATATAGTTATTTTTCCAGTGTGTGATTGTATATGAGGACAAGTCGTTATAACTGCCCAGATGTGTTGGTGCACTCTGATGACTGTAATTTTATTACAAGCTATACTTAAAGATTTATTTATATATTATATTTTGTTTTCTGCTGCAATGTGATCCTTTGTGTTGTGTTGGTTCTTCTTCTTCTAATTTTTTTTTATCTCACCATCTAAATTCTTTCTATTACTTATCTAAGGTTTTTGATACTTTTGGCAAGTAATACGGGTTTACGTATTATTGTCGGGATTTGGGAATCGAATTCCTACGGGGTCGTTACATTGTGTGTATGGTCGATCAAGGATTTGGTGATATTTTGGATTGCCATTTTTATGTTGATAATGTCCACGTGTTGGTTTTCAAATAGGGAGCTCTTACTAGTTTGGGTGTTTTGAATGATGGTGATGGCGTCTTGGTGGACAGTGTTGAAACCGAAAATGGTCACAACCCCAAAGGTGTTTTATGCAACACTTCACAAAAGTAAGAAATTAGAAATATGGAGCCACGAGAAAATTAAAGCAAGTAAAGAACACATGAATTTTATAGTGGTTCGATCTAGAATAGATCTACATCCACTTCAGAAGTGATTTCATTATCAAATGTGATATTACAAGATACATTTTTCTTCCATTTTTGCTCATTCTCCCTTTTTACAATGATTTTTCTCTCTTTAATGACTTGATTCTCTCTAATCCGTTATGGAAATTGGTAGGTCTCTTTGAATGCAATGATAGTGAGAATGTATTTTTCATGGTTTGAGCATTAGAGGATCGTTGATGAATCCATTGCGGTTGAGATGTGAATCGAAGCTCGGAGGAGGATTAATGGCGGTTGGATGGATGTAGAATGGAGCTTGAATGGTCTCTAATAGAGATTGGAGGAGATCCGATCGAGTAATCAATGGAGAAGGATGGAGAGAACTTTAGATGATGAATAATGGAGATGAAGGATGACTTGGATTCGATTTGACATTGGTGGAAGATGGGATGAGATTAGGAAGCCTTGGAGCTTAGAGAGCTTGGAAATGGTGAAGAATCGTAATGACAGCCCTTCGGGGTGGCTTAGAGCGGTCCCTCTAGTGGTTGTGAACGGGGGTATTTAAAGATGGAGCTTAGATGGAGTGACGAAGTTGTAAATAAGTGCACATACAACATGGGTTGGTGAATGGTATGAGTACACAGGGTATGAAGGTTTGCACCATAAAGCATGTTCACCACTTGTGCTGCTAAAGGTTCAATGACATGAAGATATACAACTGCGTAAAGCTCACCATCCGCACTTTATAGCTGGCATTTCATCCTTTATGGCTGGCGCCAATCCAGCATTCAGCTATACGAGCGAGCCTTCAACCATGGTGCAGGAGTGAGCTTGTCCAAGATGCGTGTGCGAGCTGTTATACAATTATATGTTTGAATAAATTAAAATTGCATTAAACATTGCATTAAATATTGCATGTGTTAATTACATTTCCTGTTTTTGCTTATTTGGTTATGTTTGGAAATGTATTAATGCGATCTTATCTAAAATTTTCATTCAAAGCATGTATAAAAGAAGCATCTATGTAATGAAGAAAAACAAGCAATAAAATATTATCTTCTCCAAAATTTTCATCTCTTCCTCTCAAATTATTTTTCATCAATTGGTATCAGAGTTATCTTCATCACTACTGTTGATATCCTTCTTAGCAGCAGGCTTGCTTGCAGCAACTTGGGACTTTGGTGGTTCTTCATCAGAGCTATCTTCATCACTGCTGCTGCTGCTCTCCTTCTTAACAATCTTAGCAGCAGGCTTACTTGCAGAAGCTGGAGTCTTCTTTTTGTCAGAGTCGGATTCTGGGCTATCACTGGAGTCACTGTCGCGACTAGATTCAGCTTTCTTTTTCAAACCATTACTCGGTGCAGCTGCGGTACTCTTAGATTTAGTGGAGCCAGCAAACATATGACAGGTAACAAAAATTTATTTTCAAATTTACTCGAATCTGATCATGGAGAAGTTAAAATGGGAGATGGAAAGTCATATAAAATTAGCGGTGTTGTTGAGATTGCTTTCATCACGAAAGCTGGAAAAATGGAGAAAATGGGTGAAGTATATTTTGTCCCTGGCCTTCAAAATAATTTGCTCAGTGTAGGTCATCTCTTAAAAAAGGGATATGATGTCCATTTCCATGATATGGAGTGTTATTTGACAAGAAGAAATCAAGTTATTTCCAAGGTTGGAATTGCTTCAAATAATCTTTTCTCTCTCAATCTTCAAAATCAAAATATTTCCTGTTTTGCTGGGGTTGGTAAAGGAGTTTCAAGGCTATGGCATGAAAGATATGGTCACCTAAATTATAAAATTTGGAGATGCTTTCAAGTAAGATGATGGTCACAGGTTTGCCAAAAATTAATCATCTTAACGAAGTTTGTGAAGCATGTCAGTTCGAAAAGCAACATAAAGATGCATTTCCTTCACAATTCGCATGGCGAGCAGAAAGACCATTACAACTTATTCATTCAGATCTTTGTGGTCCAATGCCAGTGACATCTTTGGGAGGTAATCGTTATTTTATTTCATTTATTGATGATTACTCACGAAAAGTTTGGGTGTATTTTGTTAAAGGAAAATCAGAAGCTTTCCAAAAATTTAAAGATTTCAAAGCAGAAGTGGAAAATTATACTGGGCTAAAAATCTACACGTTACAGACTGATCGTGGAGTCGAATATATTTCAAAGATGTTTGAAAAATATTGCAAAGACTGTGGCATTCGGCATGAAATGACAGTTCGTCGTACACCACAACAAAACGGTGTGTGTGAAAGAAAGAATCGAACAATTATGGAGACGGCAAGATGTTTGCTTAAAAAGAAGCGGATGTCAAAAAGATTTTGGGCTGAGGCTATTTCTTGTACTGTATACCTCATTAACAGGTCACCCATAAGGGCCCTAAAAAATTGCACACCACATGAAACATGGTATGGTAAAAGGCCTAGTGTTCATCATCTGAAAGTATTTGGGAGCATTGCTTACTCTCATGTCCCAGATTCAATGAGAAATAAGTTAGAAGACAAATCCGAAAAATGCATTTTCATTAGCTACGGTGAAAGAAGCAAGGCATACAAGCTATATAATTCCATGACCAAGAAGTTGGTGATAAGTTGAGATGTCCGGTTCGATGAGAATTCATTATTAGAGGACACAGAAGTTGAAAAGGAGAATTTTCCTTTTTTTTCTTTTGAAATAGAGGAAGAAAATTTGGAGGATGACACTGTTGAAGAAAATGTTCTTGCTTCCCCAACTTATTCAAGTAGCACAAATTCCTCACCAAGTCCACCAAGAAGGATGAGAGATCTTCAGGAATTATATGATGTCACTGATGAAGTTGAATCAAATAATGTTGTGTTCTTTACCTTTTGTGCAGGGGAAGATCCAATTTCTTTTAATGATGCGAATCATGAATAAAAATGGAGAAAAGCCATGAAAGATGAGATTGACTCAATTCAAAACAATGATACAAGGGAGCTTACAAATTTGCCACCGCACAAGCATTCTATTGGAGTAAAATGGGTGTACAAAACAATGATGAATCCAGATGGCTCTGTTAACAAGCACAAGGCAAGACTAGTCGCAAAAGGGTACAAACAAAAGGAAGGAGAAAATTTACAAAGATGTTTGCTCCCGTTTCAAGACTTGAGACTGTTCGTTTTCTTATTTCTCTAGCTGCTCAAAAAAAAATTTGAAAGTTGTTTCAGATGGACGAAAAATCTGCGTTCTTAAATGGAGTGCTGAAAGAAGAAGTGTACGTTGATCAACCACCATGATTTGTCAAGAAAGG
Source organism: Allium sativum (assembly GCA_030737875.1). Taxonomy (NCBI): domain Eukaryota; kingdom Viridiplantae; phylum Streptophyta; class Magnoliopsida; order Asparagales; family Amaryllidaceae; genus Allium; species Allium sativum. Next base: position 1,047,269,887 of record CM060916.1, on the reverse strand, counting down.
AGAAGAGGATAAAGTTTACAAGCTAAAAAAGGCTTTGTACGGGTTAAAACAATCACCCCGAGTATGGTACAGCCGAATCAATTCCTATTTTGAGAAACATGGATTTCAAAAATGTCCATATGAGCATACTCTCTATATCAAAGATGATTCTGAAGGAAATTTCATGGATGTTAGTCTCTATGTTGATGATCTAATTTTTACAGGAAATGACGTGAAGATGTTGAATGAGTTCAAGCTTTCAATGAAAGCAGAATTCAAGATGACAGATTTGGGAGAACTTCATCATTTTCTTGGCATTGAAGTGCAACAAACTCAGAAAGGAATTTTTATTTCGCAGGAGAGCTATGCAAAAGATATCTTGAAGAAGTTTAAGATGGAAAATGCTAATCCGGTTTCTACTCCATGCATTACAGGTTTGAAGCTATCTAAGGAAGGTGAAGGCGGACTTATTAATTCTACCATGTTCAGGAGCCTTGTTGGAAATCTAATGTATCTAACAGCCACAAGGCCTGGCATTATGTACGCTGCTAGCCTTGTAAGCAGATTCATGGAGAAACCTTATTCTAATCATTGGGAAGGTGCCAAAAGAATACTGTGATATGTGAAAGGAACCGTTGATCATGGAATTTTTTATGAAGCTACTACATCAGTTAACCTTATTGGTTACACAGATAGTGACTTAGCAGGGAGCATTGATGATAGTAGTAGCACGTCTAGTTATGTCTTTCACCTTGGAAGTGGAGCTGTCTCATGGAGCTCGAAGAAATAACAAATTGTTGCGCTTTCTACAACGGAAGCTGAATATGTCGCTGCGTCCTTTGCAGGATGTCAGTTATTTTGGTTGCGTGGAATTTTGGAAAGTCTCTATCATAAGCAAGAGAAGCCAACGATTTTATTTTATGATAATAGCTCAACTATTTCAATCACAAAGGATCCCGTTGTTCATGGAAGGACCAGACACATCCGCATCTGATATCATCTCTTGAGGGATCTAGTGAATAAAAGTGATGTCCAAGTTGAATATTGCAAAACAGGAGAATAAATAGCGGATATCTTCACGAAGCCACTAAGTGGACAAAGTTTCAGGGGAAAGGCAGAAGGATTGGGAGTGAGAAGCAAGTTTTAATTTAGGGGAGACATTGTTGGAATAAATTAAAATTACATTAAAAATTGCATTAAATATTGCATGTGTTAATTACATTTCCTGTTTTTGCTTATTTGGTTATGTTTGGAAATGTATTAATGCGATCTTATCTAGAATTTTAATTCAAAGCATGTATAAAATAAGCATCTATGTAATGAAGAAAAACAAGCAATAAAATATTATCTTCTCCAAAATTTTCATCTCTTCCACTACAAGAAAAATACCCTATTGCAACTAGCTATTTGCAAAAGGCCTCAAATTTTAGTTGCAGTAAATGATATTTAGCAACAGACCTTTCGTAACTGTTGCAATAGATAAGATTTAACAATAGTTTTTTCCTTCCAGTTGCGAAAAGAAAAATTTTCGCAACAGCGCTTTCATGCCTGTTGCGAAAACATACTTTTAGCAACTGCGCTTCCATAACAGTTGCAACAAACATATTATTTGCAACTGGCTTCCAAGTTTGTTGCAAAAAATATGTCTTTAGCAACTGTTTTCGCCACTTGTGATAACTGTAACTTTTTACAACTAGTAAAGCTAATTCTGAAAAACATACTTTCAAATATTATTTAGCAAATATGGAGTTATATTTTAATAATTATATTTAATATTAATACATAAAAGATGACAATTAATAATTAGTAAATAATATTATTTATTTAGTAATAATGATAATTAATATTCAAGAATAATATTTTATGGTATAATTAAGTAATTAATTTGTTAATTAAAAGTAATATTTAATAATTATAGTTGATATTTATATTTGATTTTTATAAGATAATAATTAATAAATTGTATTGGCTATTTAATAATTAATATTTAAAAGATTTAATAATTAGTAATTCAAAATTTAGTAAATTATAATTATAATTAGTTAAAATTGCTTGTAATAAATGTTATAATTAGTATATTAATAATTATTTAATAACTAAAAAATATTTAATAATTTATTATAATAACTACTAATAGTAAGTAAATTATAGTAAGTATATAATAATTACTATTAAATAACTGACTATTAGTAATTATATAATAATTAAGATTAAATAGTTACTATTTCACAATTAACCATCGATAATTATATAATAATTAAGACTACAAATTAATATAACTATTAATTAATAATAAAATTCAGTTATTATAGCCTAATATTTACAGTTAATAATTCAATATTAAATAATAATTAACAAATAACAAATAATTAAAGTTAATGTCTAATAATTAATATGTACTTAATTTAATACGATGATAATTAATATTTAAGTAATTAAAATTTATCATAGTTTCATTATTAACTTACTAGTTAATTTACTATTTAATGACTTTTCTTACATGACCTTACAAATATTAATTTATAACAAACTTAACTTTCAGTTTAGCAAAAGTCCAGGGTTCAAAATTCAAAGCACGTTTTTTTTTCCTTATGCAAAAATTTAAAAGAAAACAAAATTTAAACTACTATTTTGGTTAAAAAAATCAACGGATTACCAAATTCCGTTCTTGTAAACAGCTAAGGCGGACTCCGAAAATAAAGAAGGCGGGCTCTCGAAAAATTTCAATCCGCTTCACACTAATTTTTCATACCCACTTCACCTACCTTTTCCCATTCACCAGTTTTCCCCATCTCATTCTAAATCTAATTCAAAGCCCTCAATTCCCTTGCTGAGCGAAAATAACCCATGATAAAATTAGAAAATAATTCATCGTAAATCAAAGCTTGTGCTACATCGCTCGCTAGTTTGTGTTTTATACATCGTAAGCTCGGCATTAGCTGGTTAAAATCGAGTGTCGAAGGGAGGGTCAATTGAGATGTCGACGGTGCGTCAAGCGGTAATCTGCGCTTGGTTGGATGAGGCTTTCAACTGCGATGTTATCGGGGGTTGCTATATGGACGAGGCTGGAAGAGTGGTGGTGAGTTCTTATCACTTATTCTGGTCTTACTATTCTACCGTTGGTTTTATATGCAGTTGTGTGATTTGTTTTGGTTTAAAATATTTTTCTTTGGTATATCATAGATCATCTGGTATTGCAAGTACCAGCTTTAATCGACAGGTGTATTAGTGATATAACTTAATTTTTTATTCAAGTATAGAACTGTAGTAAATCACAGATCAAAAATTAAATATTCAAACAAGAATATTAAAATTTTAAACTTAATATGTTATTTTTCCCAATAATTCAATTTCTTTTTTTTCCAATATATAATTATGTGTTGGACATATCAGCCATGGTTATTTGAATAAGTAGTGCCCACCTAGTGATATATGATGCTTGTAAACTTTTACATTCCTCGATCGTTCCACTCAGCTTCCAGGGATTAGTTCTTATATTTCACTGTAAAAACTAACTTTGTACTAGCGTTGCATCTTCCATTCTTTTGTGAAGTCCAAAGTCCTCGATGCAACACAAGTGCAATAATCATTATGGACTTCGTACGCCTCGTCCACGTACTAGTATGTTATAGATATGGCTTAGTCTAGACTTTTCAAGTACCAGTACGGCAGTACGTTATAAATGTTATGCACCAATATGTACGTAAGTGAACTATTATGTGCTTAATCTGTCTGTGGTTTTCTGGATGACCTAATCAGTATTATTATGCAGGTTATTTATGACAAGGACACCCGTAGAAGTCATGGCTTTGGGTTCGTGACAACATCTACTGCTGAGGAGGTTGAGGCAGCTGCCTAACAGTTCAACGGCTATGTGAGTTACTTCATCAGAAATAACCAGATTACTGTTTTTATCATTTTCAATATATATTGTGCACAAGTGTATAAGTTACGATAATGCATCACATCCTATTTATCAGATGTAGTTAATAGTTACTTTCACACGAAGAAGAAAAATATTTGACATTATCGCAAATAAAAATAATAAATATTGAATACTGAAGCAAGAATTGAACACATGACTTATTTATTACATCATATTCAAGTGTTTTAACCATATCAAAATTGTGACTTAAGATGGGTATTGGACCATAAATCTCTGGCCATATGCTCATAGTCACTTTAAATTGTGTTATATTTCAATCTCTACATCAACTGGATAGAGAGAAACAAGCAAAAATAAATTTTAGGTCTGCTAATGCCATTTGAGATGCAAACGTAAACCCCACAATCATAGGTGAAATGTCTATAAACCAGATTGTATATAAGTATGTACTTCCCTTCTACATTATCCAACCAACAATATCAAACTTCATCCTTCATTTATGAAAATAGTAAAAAAAAGTCAACAAATTTCACTAATTTAATTGGTCGCTTTCAAATATCAACGACAAAAAATAACTTGGATTCTTGGCTTAGGTTATCAATTTCACAGAAAAATCGGTAATAAGTTTTATTGGTGTTATTTTTAGATTTGGTAAACAATAATTGCAGTAATTAGATTGTTCTAAAGATTTTTTCATTAACTCATGAATTACATTTTGCTTTGCTTCCAACGGAGTTGTTGGTGTGTAGGGATTGTGTGTAAGTAATAACATAGAAACAATTTTTAGTTGGCTGCTAATAGACAGTCTAATAATTCTTACAAGGTTGTAACATTTTCTCTTTATGCGTCTCTTAACTATTTATAGTTTATATTTTAAGACTCAAATGATATATATGTCACATAAGTTTTCTCGTGCTATAGCTTTCAAATACGTGGTCATGGAATTCATTGATGCTATTGAGAAGTCAGGTGTGAGGTGACACAAATGCTTTGAAGAACATGCAGGATAACATAAATGGTGTTTTTTTTTCTATTTAGGTAATTTCACTATTCTTTAATTTTAATATAAAAAAGACTGCCAATGTTTGCACATAGTAATTTTACTTTGTTGTTCAGCAGTGGTTTTGGCAGTGGCTTGGATTTCGTATTGAGCAGTGGCTTATATCAAATGTTCGGTAGTGGTTTTTGGCAGTGTTTTAATTAGGTAAGTTTTCAAATGTTTGCGGTTTTGAATATATGGATTTTGGGTAAGTTTCAAATTTTTGTAGTTTCAATTAGTGAATCGGCATTGAACAAAACTCTGTCTAAACTGTATGTGAACTCTGTCTAAAACTGTATGAGATATTCTTGGCTTTTCCACTATGCCACATGTTTGCTTCAAGTAACCTGGAAGTTGTAGCACATCTGTTGGACTCCACATTTTGGGCCAACTTCAATGTAAATCTTCCTTTTTTTATTGGTTTTTAAACTGCACTAAAGTCTTAAAGCATTATCCGTTACATCTTGATAGTTTTAGAGAGGGCAGTGATTTTATTCCTTAGTTTAGTTCTGAAAGAAGACGAATAATGGGCATACACAAGAAACAATCACATGTTGCCCACCAACATTATTTATTTCCGTAGTTAAGTAGCCCATTGATCTGAGTTTGTGTTTGGTTAGTTTTCCTAGCAGCAGCACCACAGGCACCGGCCTTTATCAAATTTTCATCAATCTCAAACACCGGATTCTTCCTAAAAGGTGACTTATCTCCTCCTTTCCTGGAGTTACTTCTACTCAAGATTTATGATTTTATAAATTTCCCTAGTCCAACTATTCTGTTCATATACATTGACAACTTTGTTTTGGTAGGTCAGATGGGAGAATAGTATTTATAACCTTGTTATGAATCACACTCTAGACATTATCAGCTGTCATTTCACTCTAATCTTTTGCACTTATTATATGTTACTTTGATTGATCACCGTCTAACTCTAACCTTTGCAATCACTAAAATTAAACTATTTTGTGCAGTTAGGCCAGTCTTAGCAAGGGTGGAAGATGTTGAAGATGTTAATTAGACGAATATGGAGAAAAAACATAAATGTAGAATGTAAGGTGGAAAACTGCAAATGTATTTTGATCTCTTTTTTGCTTTGAGACATAAATGATCATGCATTATATTTCAGAATCGTCATTGTATTATGTGTTTAATAGAATTTTGAATGTATTATCAAATCTTTAGAAATGTGTTAAAAATTTTTGTATGTAATTGTATTTTACTTTGCCTTTTAAGAATGTGTTTTTGATTTTTAATTGTTATATTTGTTTTTAACAGTAAATTATTACATATTGGTAATGGTCAACATTGTATAAATTATTAGACATAAATTGTATAAGACTATTTTGCAACTGTCATTTGTTGTTGCAAAAGAATCAGTTGCAACAGCAAAGGCTTGTTGCGAAAAAGTATACCACAACATCTTATTGCAACGGGCGGAAAGTGTTGCGAAAAGGGATAGACTTTTTGCAACTTCGGCTATACCAACAGATGCGGGCCTGTTGCGATTGGTCTACTGCAACAGATATTGCCCGTTGCGAAAAGTGTTTTTTGTTGTAGTGTTCCTCTCAAATTGTTTTTCATCAATATATACATGACCGATTTCTGATTATACATGCCATGCTACTATTCAAAAGTGGGAACAAAAATAACAAAATTGCCACCGCCCTTCGTATTGTACAAAAATGAGATTAGATATTACAAGTTTGCCATGAACTTCTCTTGCATGAATCTGCTCGTTCATTCAAGGACCGCTCAACCGTTCACGTAATGCTCGAACAACCAAGTTACATGTGAGCGTGCGACTCGTGGCAAAGAGAGCCGCTGCTCGACCTCTGGTGCACGATCCCCTTAGCTTAGATGCGCTGCACTACCTGGAGATCCGCTCAACCAAGTGATGCTGCTGGAGTGCACGACATATCGCCAAGGACGCTGCTCGAGCGTGCCTTCGAACGTCGCTTGACCAGAACTGCTCGACCACATGGAAAGCTTCTCCTCGACCCCAAGACTCTTGACCGAGCAGAGGTGCTGCTGTTGGATCCAAATTTGCTGAGTTTTGTACTCGCACTCGAGATGTTGACCTTAGTCATGGTGAAGGACTGATTTGGATATTTTGAGAGAAGAGAAGGGAAGGAGAGGTCAGAAGTGAAAGCACCAAATGATATGGCCCATTAGGTAGAATTAACCCTTGAAAGCTAGTTTGTAAGGGAAGAATGTCTAATAAGCTATATACTAGTCAATCGTTCCCATATTTATAGTATTGGACATATCAAAGACACTTGTAAAAAAAAAATCCTTTTACAACTTCAAATTATGATGGTACGATAAAAAAAAAATTAAATATCATTTCTTGACTTTCGAATTAAGTGACAAAAGAGAAAAATAAATATTAAGATCTAATTGCTTATTCATCGGAATGGCTAGGAGAAATTCTAATGTAATTAAGAAAACAATAAGACGTACTAAAGAAAGTGAATATACAAAAAATGTATTTTATAGTGAAAAAATTGAGGGTAAAATGATGCATTCCATAAAGGAAAAATATGTATTTTACAAGATCATATTCTATAGTCTAGAAAGAAGTAAATGTAATAAAATGGTGAATGTAAAGATATACTATATAATATATTTTCCTCAGTATCTAAAAATATGTTATTGTTTCTTTTAGTTATAGTTGACTATATTATAGTAGTTTTGGAACGGCTACAAAATTTCATGAAAGACAGTGATCATATTACAATTTTGTGCAGCACTATATTTGTGAAACATCCCAGAAGAGATATTACAACTGTTTTTCCGACCTTCGGAAACAAAGGTATTTTTATAGCAGTGTCGGCCAATACCATTTGAGCCGGGTTGGATCATGAGAATATTTTGACAAAGGGGGGAACAATGAACCATATGGGTTACTTTGACAGCGAACTGCTTTAGTTCGTAGTTGGGCGAAGTTGGAGCAAAAGTTTGTAAATGGCATAATGACTGAGTGTCCAATTATTTTGCACAATATATCAAATCGAGTTGTTGTTGATTCGGAGTCAAAATTAGATGTTATCTTCAATGGGATATCTTCCAGGCGTTAACTTTAAGGATTTGCTTTGCTCTTGACCATCCTTCTTTTGTATAACTGTGGAGAGTTGGCTACAACCATTGTAGTTTAGGCAAATAAAATATTAAAAAAGTTAGGGCTTATAATCATTTTTGATATATCTGGAGGTGGCTGCTTCAACTCATGTCATCTATTTCCAATGTTCCACACTTGCATATGATAATCTCAAATCCATCAAGAAATATAAGATTTGGTTTCAATTTTATGTTTTTGTTATTGAAATATATATATTTATCGATGTAGTTATAACACCTTTTAGTTATCTAATTGGTGATTAGAACGTTATGGCATAAGCAAGGGTACAAACTTTGGATTACTGTGGAAACATGTTTATGCGCGAAAAGAAATATACTCTTCTGCCGGATTTAGAGTGAAGATACAAATGTAGAACCATGCTCATTATAATCATGCAAATAAAATGATAGATAGTATAGCATAAGCAGCAAGGGTACAGACTTTCCATTACTGTGGAAGACAACGTTAACGTTAAGATAAGCAACCAAACTAAGCATGAGCGGATACATATGGTTACAAATGGATCAACCACACACCACCACACACGCTAAGGCGATTGATCAGGGCGTATGAGGTTTGAGATGAGCATTCTCAGATACTTCATCAGGAGGCGCGCAGCATCCCCTGCAGCTACTCAAGCGTATGAGTTTGGCAGCACAACAAGCAGCATAGGAGCAGCCTGGTCTCACACGCACTGGTCTTTTAGGCAACGGCGGAAGATTTATCGCACCTGTAAAATTAGTGATAAGTATCTCATTTTTGCTGCATTCAATAAGCCAGGCATCAGCTATACCTAATTTTTTCTATTCTTAAATTCAACTACTTACCGGTTGTAGTCTCCGAATTAAAAAGGGCAGTAGCAGCCAAAAGAAGAAAAAATATAACCAAAGTTTTCACTGAGATGGCCATGATCGTATTGCTTGTTATGGTGGTGCAGTAAGATGAAGAGAAAGTAATGAAAATGCTGCTTTATTTATAAGCACAAAATAAACCAGCAAAATATCTAAATGGCGGCTGTCATGCATTTACTTTGCGGGGACATGTTGACTCATTATGATTAACTCAGCCAATGTCCTAAACATCAACTTTGCCATATATCAATATGGCATCCAGTCATTTACACTTCTACTTAATTCTTCCAGATTATTTTTGCTGATTAACCATGGTATGCAAATAAATAATATTAGACATGAAATTCATAGTGTTCTTTTTTCTTTTAGAGAATGGTATATATACATTCTTTGTAATTATAGTTACAACTTATATAGTTTTCTAATTAAAATTAGATTAAGTTTTCACATTCTTTGTAATTTAAGTTACTGCGCGATTCTAAAATACTATAAAATATGCTGCCCATATTAAGGTCAAAATTAATTACTGTTTGCATTTGGAGATTCCAAGTTCTTTCCTGCTGAATAATTGTAATACAAGGCCCTTTTGGACCTCGGTCTTTTTCAAGGCTGGCTTTCTTTGTTGTTTCCTAGTAAATTATTTAGTGCAACTGACTTCATCCACCTTCATTGACTTAAGACTTCATTTTTCCTTAAGTAAGATGGAGACGCACCACTTGTAGATATTACCAAAAGTAAGATGGCCACTTGCAGATGGAGACGCACCACTTGGCTGTGATAAAATAATTCACGCAACAGCAGAAAACCCACATGCATATATGAGCTCTTGTTCACCATGAATTGGCCAGCAAATCCGTTTTCGCTTCCAACGTTTTAAATAGCTCTATTGATATTATGTTTTCTAAAATATATAGATTAACATGTATTTTATTAACATAGTAAGTAAGTTATAGCATAAATGAAATGAGTTTGTCTTAAAATTGCAAATATGCAATTAAATTGTTTTGTTTGAGATTTAAAATAAGTTTCTAAAAGATTAAATGGCAGAACATGCAATCCGAAAATATCAGTTAGTCAATTGATAATTTTCTCTTCAATGGCATTCAATATGTCACTCTACTCCACGTTTTTTTTTTCCCCAATCTTGAAAACGTTATTTTAGATAAATTTCGACATTGCTACGCTTATTTTTTGACTGTCTAATAACACACACATATATGTGTATATATATACACACACACACACACACACACACACACACACACACACACACACATATATATATATATATATATATATATATATATATATATACACATACATACATACATACAAACACACACATATTTCATATTTGAATTTTTGTCTTTTCAGAATGGCAAACCGTCAAAAACATCATTTGTCTTCGAAATGTACTCAACTTCTACTGAAAATAGTTACTACTTATGTGAAATGCAATGCGAACAAGGAGGGTATGCATAAAGTGACTATTAGCGTCACGTCCCTAGAATTGTTCCAAATGTAAACAGCCTTCCCTTGTAAAATATATTGCAAAGCGGGTCCCTATTTTAGCACTTAATTACGTGTTTTACAAACAAAAAAATGCGTTGCGATGAAAAAAAGAAAAAGAGAAACAATCGTAAATTTACCAAAAGTAATCTAAAAAAAGCATTAATACTAAATATATGCATACATGTATGCATATACTCATCCACGGTTTATATTGAAAAATCTCGGTGAATATATGCATATATTGGTTATATTTGCTAAGATGCATGTATATAAAGATGAACTAATATGCATGAGCTATGAATTGTTGCTAAAATATATGTATTTATTCTGTATTATATGCTAAAATGTATGCATAAAAGTTAAAATGGATGAAGGCTTATGAAAATTGCTGACATGTATGCATTTATTGCTTATAAATGTTGAAATGTATACATAAAAGGCATATGCTTGAAAAACAAGTCATGATTGAATTAATGTATCGTTTGATGCATTTATTGCAGTGTTACTGCATACATTTCTGCATTAGCATTAATAGCGCAATTTGATGCAAAACTGCAATTTATGCAGAAATGTACGCATAAAGTGCAAATAAATGTACGCATAAAGTACATAGAGCCTCCGGTGCATGCTTGGACCATTATTTGTGTCAATATGTATGTGACACGTGTAATAGAGAAAAAAGATCATTTTCATGATCTTGTTGAGATCGTTCTCACGGCGTTATTTAGGTCGTTCTCACGGCCTTGCTTAGTTCGTTCCCTTGTCCATGCTCGGGATGTTAACACATGCAATCAGTTCGTCATTATCCAAGGCTCCTAGGTCGTTGCTTCATGGAAAGTGCTAGGTCATCACGTGATCAGATTCAAGTGGATAATTCCATGGACAGCTCAACATATTTGGTCCGCAGTTTTCATTTTAAAATGCGTAGCCTTGGACTCATTAAGACCATTATTTACAAAAGCAGAATGCTCGCAGCAACATCAAACCTTCGGTCTAATCTTTACTACCAAGTAAAATTATATATATGTGAGTTCGCCAAAAGCAAGCCACGTGGATTGATTTCATTAATCAATGGCATAGGGCACGTTGCTGTATAAATACCCTCAGGTCGCTTAACATAGTGTTGACACCAGGTCGTTGCAACTTTATCCCTTAGGCCGTTATAAGCAGTTCAACATCAGCATGTTAGACCGTTGAAACAGCTGGAGCGACCTAAGCAAGTCATTGACATTGCATGCAAAGGCCTTAGGCCGTTATAACCAAACATTCAGATCATTGGACCTCTTTAGGTCATTAGCATTTGGCCCCATGAAATGCTGTTAAATCGTTTAGCAATTGCATGACACGTGGCACAAATGTTCAGAGTGCAGATCAGTTTCGTGTATTGCATTATGACCATGCAGATCCTTATACATGTGGCATTCATTTGGACCGCAGTCCTTAGCTCGTCCCATTGTTTAATTGTTTAGACCATGGAGGTAATTTTAAGCTTGCGGATGCTTTAGATCACAAATGCTTTTGGTCCGCAATTTCATTTTAGATCGCAGCTCATATTTACAATATTGTCACTCACCCTAAGCTCCAACTATAGGTACCCTCCATACTCCACACTTAAGGGGGGAGGCGAATTCCTTTCCTACCACGAAGTGCTATCAAATTTGAAGCTCTTCTACAACTTCACTAATGGCTTTCATGGATCAAACAACTTCCTTCATGCACATCACATGGATCAAATCTCATTGAACCTACACTAGAAATCTCTCCAACACATTTTAGTTGACCTCTAATCATTTCCAATCCTCTCTAAAGCGTGGATCTAACACTAAATCACCACGGAATCTATAAAGATCATCCAGTTGCTCAAGTGATCAAAGATTGATACATCTATCATCACAAAGCAAGAGATCATATCAATTCCTTGCCAAATTCAAGTGAAATTAGAGATCGTAAATAGAGAAAAGTGAGAAATGAATGTAAAGAGAGACTTGATGTACGATGTAAAGCAAAATACCATGATGAGTGGATGTAGATTCATTTTGAATCAAACCACTAAAAAAAATTCTTTGTCTTCATTTTGTACTTTTTATTTTGTGATTGCACGGTTCCATATTCTAATCCTACCGAATTGGTGAAGTGCAACTTTTGTACCTTTAGTGTTGAAATCAAATTTCGGTTTTAACAAGTATTGTGTACAACAGAATTTATATTCGTACTATGCATAGAGACAACCGAAATGCACATAATATTACTGTTTTTGTTAGCTCGATTATTAAACAACAACACTTCACTTAGGCATTCTGCCAAACATTATAAGTGCAAACCTCGGATCAAGCAAATCCTTATTAGCACTTACGCATGGACCAGCAAATTTACGGATCAGGCACAAATATATACAACATATAATAAACAATGGCAAAGTTTCCGTGGGTCCAGCAAGTGTTGCTCACAGTCATGGATTGCTCGTTCACAACTACGGACTAGGTCGGTCACCTATGTTGGGTCGAGCACTGTTCATCATGGATTGGTCGAGCACCGTTCATCGTTGACTAGTTGAGCACCACCTGTGTGATTGGTCATGTACTCCTGCTCGGGTCGGTCGCTCACTTCCATCAGCATGAGTCGTTCACTCCGGCACCACTAGGAAGAAGGGTTGAGCAGTGTTGTTAAATGATGGGCGAGCATCACTTGAAAGAGGGGTTGAGCAGTACAGTTAAATGATGGACGAGCGCCATCTTATATGCCAATATACGAAGCAGTTACACAATGAAGTGAACATTACCTACAAATAGGATGTCCATGTTAGGAAAGCATGGGGAGGATGTTTCACACATGAAACTTATGTGAATCGGTTAGTGGCATTTCTGTAGTCATTTTTGGGTTGCTTGCACGTGGAATTTCAGGGTCGGTCGACCAAGAAATCCTGGTCGCTCGTGCGGTATATGTCTGGTCGATCTGATAATTGTTCACAGCTGGCTACAACTGTCCAGTGACATTTCAATAAATACCCCCAACGAACGACCCCTACCCTGTATACCATAATTACAGCTCTGCCATCGCCTCCAAACTTAAATACCCCATTTCACCACCATTTAAGGGACTGATTTTTGCCATCCCGAAGAGTTGTCATTTTCGGTTTTCCACCATTCTCAAACACACTAAGCTCCATTAATGGCTTCCCAAGCTCGTTTCATCTTCCGCCAATGCCAAATCGACCAAGTCATCTCCTCCGGTCTCCACTAGAGATCATCTTAAGTTCTATCTGTCCTTCTCCATTAACTACTCGATCAGATTTCCTCCAATCTCCATTAAAGATCATTCAAGCTCTATTCTACTTCTCTCCAACCGCCATTAATCCTCCTCCAAGCCTTGATTCACATCTCAACCACCATGGATTCATCGACGATCCTCTAAGTTCTTAAACCGTGGATAATACATTATCACGATCATTGCATTCATAGAGATCCAACTATTTCCATAATGGATTAGAAAGAATCAAGTCATTATAGAGAGGAAAATCATTGTAAAATGAGAGAACGAGCAAAAAAGGAAGAGACATGTACCTTGTAATATCACACATGAAAACGACAACGCTTCCAAAGTGGATGTAGATCTATTCTAGATCGAACCACTATAAAATCCTTGTGTTTTTTACATTCTTTTATTTTACATGGCTCCATTTTCTAACTCTAACCGTTTGCTGAAGTGCTTTAAGTGCATCTTTGGTGTTGAGATCCAATTTTGGTTTAAACATTTAGCACCCACCGTGGGGCCACATTCATACTTCCTTCTCTCACACTTCTCTCAATCTTAAGATCCTTACATTGACGTTCTAAGCTCGCTTCTACTACAGATTCTCTAAATCTAAGATCCGAACCAAGTGACGAATTCTCTCCGAAATTCAAAGCCTTGTCCGAAATTATGGCCAAATCTAAGAAAACCACAAGTAGAACCAATATAGGAAACAACAACTTTGCTAACATCGAAGCTAGTCCTTTTACCAACCACTTTGAAGTTGGAGAAAACTCAATTAGTGGAGCCGGAGTAACCAAGGTTGAATTAGATTCCGTCATCGCCAATTTGAGTCAACCGATGGAAGCCTCCAATAGAACTTTGATGGATGCTAATAAAACATTATTGGATGCTAATCAAGCTTTAATGGATAAAATAAGTGCTTTCCTAAACTCTCAAACGAATCCGGCCCATCCTCCGATAATCCATGTCAACCTTGAAGATAATTCAAATTCATCATCCTCCGATCATCATTCTGATGACAACATGGAAGGACTTGCTGAAAAAGGCAATGCTAGCATCAAAGACAAAAAGTTGAAAGCTAAAAACCATTTCGATCGAAATAACCGGCTAGTTGCAAGTCCTGTTACGGGAGCACCTTCCTATAGTGGAGGTAAAAGACCAAGATCCTCTAATCGTGATTGCTCGCCACGACGAGCATCCGGAAAAGAGATCGAAGTCAGCTCTCCAGAACAACATAACTCAAAGGAATATATCGCTGATATGGTAAAGAAAATCATGGAAGATAACATGATCCGCAAGGATAGTGGAAGGGAATGGGACTTCTCGCTCAGCAAAAATCTATTCACTAAGAGGATCCGTAAAGTTGAATTCCCCAAAAAGTTCACTCATCCTATTCTGCCTCCATACAATGGAACTTCAAATCGGAATCACTTCCTATACAAATACGAGTGGCACATGAATGCATCCAAGGTGATGGAAGAGATCAAATGCTTATGCTTCCCTCCCAATCTAGAGGGTGTTACATCATTATGGCTTACGAGACTGCCACCCAAATCCATCGACCGATTCGATGATTTGACTCTGAAATTCGAAGATCAGTTTAGGCTGCAAGCTACGAAGGCTAAGGATGTTATTTCTCTTACATCAGTGAAGCAAAATCCAGGAGAATCTGCCAAAGCCTTCCTCAAATGATTCAACGCTTCTTTGCCTTAAGTGGGGAATCCCGAACCCCGCATGATCTTAATGTCTCTAATCGGCGCCATAGATGAGAAGAGCAAATTTGGTAAATGGATTAAAATGAAAGAACCAACCACGCTTGAGAAGTTCTATAAAATGGACGAGGAGTACATGAGAGTCAATAATAATCCTGTACCCCTTCAGATTATTGATGCTAACCTACTTCATGAAGCTCCTAAAAATGCTGCTACCCAATATAATCAAAAGAGTAATCAGGGGCAGAAGTGAGCCAATGATGGGAAGGAGAACAAGACTAAAAAGAAGCTTCGCTTTCACAACCCGTCAGAGCTCACTCCTTTGAATGACAACCTGGAGAACATTTTCACTGCAACGAAAGATACATAACACTATCCAGAACCACCAATGCTGAAGATTACAAAGAAGGCTGCAAACTCTGGAAAGTTCTGCCGATTTCACAATCAGCTCGGTCATGATACAAATGAATGCCGACATCTCAAAAGATTGATTTAGGAGTTCATTCAGAAAAATAGACTACAACAGTATGTGAAAAATCCACAATCCCCAAATGCTGCTCCAACTCCCCAGGGGCAAGGGGCATCAAACAACCAGTGCGTTCCAAGCAATGAAGCTCCCGTTCAAACAAAACACAAGCCAATCATCTACTGACAACCAGTGGTGCTCTAATTTCAATGGCTCAGAATAAGCGATCACTATCCCCATTATTTTACTTCATGCTTTACTTTCTGCTATATTCAGAAATTCATGTACAAAAATCAGTAATATTTTACAAACATTGTACCGAACGTTAGCTCTGTGACTAAGGGCATATCTACCTGAATAAATTTCTTGCTTGCAAAATTATATGTCAAATGAAAACTTACTTAAGAGATGATTTCATATTGCAGACCATCTTTCGAGCGCTTGTTCCTATAAAATCTGAAGAAACATAGCAACCCCAGCAACACTAATTCAAGTGTCGAATGCGGGAAATATCAACATTCGCGAATGCGGAAATAGAAAAGCACTGCCTTGAAAATTGAAAAAAAAGAGTCGCCAAGATCTAAAAAGCCAGCAAGCGCAACGACAAACAAACAAGAGAGTTGTAAGTTTCTCTGAAGGGGAATCTCCCAAAAAGACGTCCAAGGCCCTGGTCCTTTAACTAAGATCGCTTGCTAAGCCAAGCATCCGATAAAGGAACTGACGAATAACCTGTGAAACGGTACACAAGTTAAAGACCTCCTCGAGAGGGGGCACTAAATCCAAAGACCACCCCCTCCAAAGAGCTCCACGAGCGGGGGCACTAAATCCAAAGACCTCCCCGAGCGGGGGCACTAAACCCAAAGTCCTCAACTAGCGGGAGCACAATATATAAAGTCCTCCCCTAGCGGGAGCACAAATATCTAAAAACTTCTCCAAGTAGAAGTGCTGAACTAGTCAACAAAAGTCATAATTCCTATTGTATTGACAAAGCTCAGAAGCTTCATATGTGTCGGCAAGCACAAGTAGCTTCGACTGACAAAGTCAAAGCTTCTAGCATGACAATTACAATTACAATCAGAGAAACTCGACAAACTGATCACATCGAGCTCTTGAGATTCATGACGAACCACGGTACTGAGGCAACACAACCACATAAGAGTCGAATAATACCCGGAAAAATACCACGGGTCCATCACGACATTGCAACGACGAGCCAAAAACTAGTATACTCTCATCGAGTAAGCCAATAAAGTTGGTTTGATCTTGCCTTCAAAATGGGGCATTTGAAGAATTCGGCAAAATCGATATTTTCGATGTATCAATAAAACGCATTGCACCAATAAGGATCAACCTGGGAAACCCAATTAGAATCTCGTAACACAAAGGCTTCCTCTTCTACAATGCTCCAGCTATAAATATCTCACATTTCAACATGAGATATAAAAAAGAGATTAAGAAATAATTATACATTTGGGCAAGTCATCGTGAAATAGATATTTATAATTTTATGTATCCCAGGATGATCCATGATGTCAAAGCAAATTCAAATTTCTAAATCTAATTGAGATAGGGCAACAGGTCTAAAAATAGACACTCAACAAACTCTCCTTTCCCTGGAAATCTTGCGACAAATTCGGTAATGGAAAAACAAGTGCAGACTTGATTAAAAATATATTGAGTTAGCACATAATGGCATCTTTCCGGCAAGTTGTCAAGAGGACAAGAAATAATCAAAAACTGATCATCTTACAGTCCAAAAACTCCAATCGTTCTGACCTCGAAAACTCAAATCGAAGCTCCAATTTGAACAGATACACGTTCATGAAATATGAACCATCATACAAGGTTATATAAGTCGATAAAACAGTGAGGCTTGAAATCTGTATTTGGTATACATATCGATTTGTGGAAATCAAGTATCATTGTGAATTTAGATTAGAGTATCGTATTTATGGAGAAAATGTTTGACGAATTATAAACAGTTAAACAAAATAGTTCTGTATAGGAATGTTATTCAATCCCGGGCACAAGACTCAATATAATTCACTTTTTAATGATTAACTAATTTATTGTTGACGTGGATGATCAATAACAAAGTATAAGTCCAAAATCGTGCAAGTACTTGTTGTAATTACAGAACAGGTTGCATGAAGCATATAAATTCAGCTAACAAATTCTACGCTCGGATTATTTGGAATCAACAAGTCAAAGGGTCAAAGCATGATTTGCCATAGCGAACAAAAAGCTATAATTGAATATCAATGCGCAATAAATTCAAAAGTCAAAGCATTCAAGTTTGGGATAAAAATTACAAGTGCTTAGCTACACTAAGATATGAACAAATCAGACTCAAGGCACTTTAGAAAATTGCCGATTCCAATGAAAAGATACAAGTCGATACAAGGATCCATCGAAGTCCGTATTGTATAAAAATACGAGATTTAAGGGGAAAATGTTAACTCCATTACTAACCAGTAAAAGTTCAGTTAGGCATTCCGCTAAACATTATAAGGGCAAATCTCGGATCGAGCAAATCCGCATCAGCTCTTACGCATGGACCAACTCATTTATAGATCAAGCACAAATATACACAACATATAAAAAACGATGTCAAAGTTGTCGTGGGTCCAGCAAGTGTTTCTCACAGTCATGGATTGCTCGTTCACAATTACTTACTAGGTCGATCACCTATATTGGGTCGAGCACTATTCATCATGTACTAGTCGAGCACCATTCATTGATGACTGGTCATGCACCACCTGTGTGATGGGTCGTGCACTCCAACTCGGGTCGGTCGCTCACTTCCATCAACAAGAGTCGTTCGCTCCAGCACCACTAGGAAGATGTATCAAGTGGTGTTGTTAAATGATGGGCAAGCATCACTTGAAAGAGGGGTCGAGCGGTGTTGTCAAATGATGGGCGAGCATCACTTGAAAGAGGGGTCGAGCAGTACAGTTAAATAATGGACGAGCACTATCTTATATGCCAATACACGAAGCAGTTATACAATGTAGTGGGAAACGCTTGAACATTATCTACAAATGGGATGTCCACGTCAGGAAAGCATGGGGCGGATGTTTCACACGTGAAACTTATGTGAATCGGTTAGTGGCATTTCTATAATCATTTTTGGGTTGCTCGCACATGGAATTTCAGGTTCGGTCGTTCAAGAAATCTTGGTTGCTCGTGTAGTATATGTCTGGTCTGTCTGACAGCTGTTCATAGCTGGCTCCAGCTGTCCAGCGGCAGTTTCGTAAATACCCCAACGAACGAACCCAACCGTATACACCATAATTACAGCTCTGCCATCACCTCCAAACTTCGCCTATAAATACCCCATTTAACCACCATTTGAGGGACCATTTTTTTCCACCCTAATGGGCTGTCATTTTCGGCTTTCCACCATTCCCAAGCACTCCACGCTCAATTCATCTTCCGCCAATGCCAAATCGACAAAGTCATCTCCTCCGATCTCCACTAGGGATCATCTCAAGTCCTTCCCATCCTTTCCATCGATTACTCGATCGGATCTCCTCCAATCTCTATTAGAGATCATTCAAGCTCCATTCTACTTCTCTCCAACCGCCATTAATCCTCCACCAAGCTTCGATTCACATCTCAACCGCCATGGATTCATCGATGATCCTCTAAGTGCTCAAACTATGGAAAATAAATTCTCATAATCGTTGCATTCATATAGATCCAACTATATCAATAATGGATCAGAGAGAATCAAGTCATTAAAGAGAGGAAAATCATTGTAAAAAGAGAGAATGAGCAAAAATGGAAGAGACATGTACCTTTCAATATCACATATGATAATGAAAACACTTCCAAAGTGGACATAGATCTATTTTAGATCGAACCACTATAAAATCCTTGTGTTTTTTACTTGCTTTTATTTTACGTGGCTCCATTTTCTAACTCTAACCGTTTGGTGAAGTGCATTAAGTTCATCTTTGTTGTTGAGATCCAATATTGGTTTAAACAGTTTTCTACTAGAAAAATTATAGACACATTCAAGCCTAGGTCCTTATGTCAATCAACAATATCAAACTTCAAGGTTTTACCATATCTAACAGTTAGGCCACCCAAACTACCAAACATATCATTGTTCACATCATTTGACAAATGCCATCAAGAATATTACAGTCTAATGCAACAACCTGTTCAGATATTCTAGCGAAAGACTTTCTTTTTTTCAAATGCATAAAACACTGGTTAATTTCCTAAAACTAATTAATGCTTGCAAATTCAACCTTCAATTAAATTACTAGGGAGTGAGGAATTGAAATGCAGAATATGATGTTTGGATTATGTAATAAAGGACCCAAATGTTGAAAAACATCATAACCATCTCTCCAAAACTATAACTTAGATTCAATTTTATCACAAAAGGCATCACAACATTCTATGAAATAAGAAACATCGCGGTAATTCGTAGTATTGAGTTTTGAACTTCAAAGGATCCGATATAAGTTAGAATTCTATGAAACAAGAAACTTTTGAATCTTGTTGACTATAATATTCTAATGAAATAGAAAAAAGTCCAAAATTCATATTATAGATTGTTAGTTATGTCCAATTCAAATTTTCAAATAGTCGCTAGGTAAATCGTTTATAAATGAGAACATTTATTTAGTTAATTTAATAAGGATCTCTATATAATTTGGGTACCATTTAACTTGAAACTGTTAATGTTGGGATATAAATCTATATTGTTTATATGTGAAGCTGTATGATAATTTTATTTGGATATTTACGATAATATTAATTTATTATTCTTTAATTAGACTATTTTGGGATTTAAATATATTTTATTTATATTATATAAGCCTTAGGAATAGCGATTTTGCCAATGGCCTCGGTTTTCGGTGAAATTAGTTTCATTGGAATCGTAACGTTGAATTATTGTATGAAACCAAATTTCATGGTAAAATAATGTCATATGGGACAACGGTAGCCGTAAATGCCTAGGTTTATATTTATTCATTTTATCGATTTAAATTGAAAATTTAGAATAATGATTCTCTAACGAACTCGGAAATTGACAAAATTAATTTTATTAAATCCGTAAAGATTTATAATTGTAGTATTTCAATTTTCGAGTTAATAGGATTTATTTTGTGATTGTACGCAATTAAATGGTTTTCGATTCACATATATGAGTAATTGAGGAATTTTCAGAAAGGTCGCTATGGAAATTATATAGCCCGTGAAATTGGCCATTTTGCAAACGACCTCGGAATTCGGCGAAACCACTTTTGTTGGATCCGGGATGTGAATTTATTGCTAGCTTTCAAATTTCATAATTTTTGAAGCTAGTATGTGAGCGTGGAAAAGGAAAACGTGTTTTGGTCAACTATAGTTAAATTGGATCGACCAGAAATGGGCCATTTTTCAAATGGTCTCAGAATTCGACGAAACTAGTTTTGTTGGGACCGTATCATCAAATCATAGCTAGATTTATTTTTCTAAAATTTTTCGAATCAGTTTGTGGCCCTGGTAAATTAAAATGTACGTACAAACTAAATATTGAATGTTATATATTTTAATTTGAAGGAAAACTAACTGAAACAGCCGAATGGGCCTACGAAACATATCCCATTATGTTCGGAATGGGGGTAAAACGCTAGGGACGACAGTCGTTGGGTTTGGATTGGTGTTCGTGGGTGGAAGAGGGTATTTTAAAGATTTTACAATATATAAAAAAATATAAAAAAACTCATTGGTCAGAAAACATATTCTCTCTCCCCGAAATATCGCGACGTACGACGGAAACACGTTCATCACTTCCTGTTCATTTTTTGATCAATCCACGCAAAATTAGCCCCACCTCCAGTTGAAGATTTTGTAGAGCTCCTCGAGATCTTCAAATCTATATAAAGTTTGGAATTTTTCGTGGCCTGTGGAGTGAGAATCGAGCTCAGGAAGTTTGGGTGTTTTCGCCGCCGCCCCGCCTGCTACAGGCGATCGAACGCCTCCCCCCTCCAGGCGCCAGCGCGCCTCTTCTCCCCCTTCGACGCTGCGAAGGCTGATCGACGAATAGATACACGGATTCGAAGAAAAATCCAAACCTAGTTTTGAACCTTTCAGCTGAGGTATGGCCATATTAATTTTCAACAGTTTTAACACCTTTAAACCGTTGCAAAATTTGAAAAATCATATCTTTTTCGTTTCTTCACAAAATTCGATGAAACAGGAAACATTATGACCGTGAGGACGTCTTCTACATTTTAGAAGAGACCGCATATTTTTCTGAGCCTTCTACTATTTTTGGTGGAGTGGAACCCAATGTGAGATTTCTAATTTGTAAACGATATGGAAAACGACGATGTATAAATTATATAGTCGATGTATGAGTTATATAAGCATTGTACACCTCTTGTATAAGCATTGTATACGTTGTACATCTCTTGTATAAGCGTTGTATAAGTTGTACGTTCGATGTATAAGTTGTATATGCGTTGTAAAAATTATATATGCGTTGAAATAGAAGTGAAATGCTATATATATATATATACACGCCCCTCGTCCACAAACCGTGGACAATATTTATTGGTTGTGATTGGTGTGAAAATTGATTGATAGCGAATGGTTGATTGGAATTGTTTGTGGTTGATATTGATTGATTGTGGTTGAAAAATACCTGTTTGTAGTTGAGAAATATTTGGTTGAAACCACATAGGATTAGTTTATGGAAATGAAAAATATATACATGCCGCCTGCGTGCGAACTAGATGCATGATTCCCCATTGTCAAAAACCGCGAGGTTTTAAGGTAGAGCGAGGAGCCGTACTAGGGACGGTCCCGGTTTTAACTACCCTGCCGTTATGCTGCCGAAATTTTGAATAATATTCATGTGTTTGAATTATTTTCATTTGTTGAAACTATATTTATTCGTTGAATAGGAAACCTTTATGTGTTGAGTCGATATTCATTCGTTGGATAGAAATTCATGTGTTGAATGGTATTCGTGTTTTAAATATAAAATCACATTTTTATCTATATATATAAACTATAGAAAACCTTCATGTGTTGAATCGATATTCATTCGTTGAATTGAAATTCATGTGTTGAATGGTATTCGTGTTTTAAATATAAAAATCACATTTTTATCTATATATATAAACCATAGAAAACCTTCATGTGTTGAATCGATATTCGTTCGTTGAATTGAAATTCATGTGTTGAATGGTATTCGTTTTTTAAATATAAAATCACACATATATATATATATAAACTATAGAAAACCTTCATGTGTTGAATCGATATTCATTCGTTGAATTGAAATTCATGTGTTGAATGGTATTCATATTTTGAAATAAATTGTTTTATAATAAAAATCACATTTTTATCATCTATATGAACTATATAAAATAGTCTTGTTTTGAAAGAAATTGTTTTATAATAAAAATTCTATTTTTATTACCTATATGAACTATATAAAATAATAGTGTTTTGAAATGAATTGTTTTACAATAAAAATCACATTTTTATTATATACATGAATTGTTAAATATAGTGAAGTGTTGAAATAGAAGACAGTTAGATAAAAATATCATTTTTATCAAAAGTATGAAAAGAATATAGCTTTGAAATCGAAGAATCGATATATATATATACATATATATATATAGAATTAAAATATATCGAATAACGAAGCTGCAGTTCGTATTTTGAAACCGTGATTTCAAACGATTATACCGGGAGATCCGACCATCGGATTTTCCTGAATCGCAACCGTTGGGTTCGCTTTGGAAATATATTTCCAACGGCACCAACTTTGTAAAAATACAACGGTTGGATTGTCTGGAATGTTTAATTCAAATCTAAAGAAAAACAGCGCCAGAATCGATTATATTTATATATATATATATATATATATATATAATTATATTTAATCGAACAACGACGCTGCAGTTCGTATTTTGAAATTGAAACTTCAAACGATTATACCGGGAGATCCGACCGTCGGATTTTCCCGAAACTGGAACCATTGGATTCGTTTTGAAAAGTTCTTTCTAATGATGTAAATTTGGTGAAGATCCAACGGTTAGATTTTCAGATATGTGTAAATCAAATCTGAAGAAAAACAGCGTCACGGCCGCGTTATGGCCCGAAGCGTCGTTTTGAATAAATTGGCTATTTTAAAATAAATAGAAATAGCGAAAAATCGTTATAAAATATTGTAACACCCCACGTCCGCTAAGGTCACTCATACCAGGGGAATGCCTTAGTTTCGGTGAAGTATTTTGAGTGAATATAGAACAGTAAAATTACAGCAAGACAGATATAAGTAATACTTGAAAATTTAAATCATCATTTCATTGCAACGGAAAGTAATACATGTTTGGTTACATCACAAAACCATAAACCAGAGTCAAGTACATAATATCCATCTTGATAAAATAGAAGTACATAATCCCACTACATAACTAATAGCCATAAAAGGAAAGATAAGCTCGGCTTCACTTCAGAGGTCCAAGCTCCATAGGATAGATACAGCAATCAGATCAAAGCCCACTAGCACCAGGCCCACTCTAATAACCTGGGGTTGGGGGAAAAGATAAAAACAACGGGGTCAGACATAAGTCTGAGTGAGTCCTATAACCCTAACAATACAATCATTAAAATAACCAGAGAAGACATAAGTTGATATACGGTAACGACTGGGGATGAATGGCTACACTAAGCAGCTTGGTAAACTTAGGATAAACTAAGATCACCGTAAAGACGCATTTACCCACCCAAGGATAATTACTAAATTACACCGCCCCAGACCTACTCAAAGATAATTCCTACACTGCACCACACCAGTTTTACCTACCTAAGATTAATTCCTACTTAAAGGTTGATCCCACTAAATGTACTTAGTAATTTTTACCCAGTAGTTTCTAGTACCCCTACATAGGTGCCGTCTGCCCCTATCATTACTAGGTGTACCCACTACTCCCAAGCGATCGGCTCCCTAACGTAGATACCCGTGCCGGTCCCACAATGGGGTGTATCATTTCCCCAAAGTGGCAACCTGATAATATCAACGGTGCACGGCTTTATATCTACACGATGTAACAACGATTTACTAACCAGCCCGGGTCCACACACGCATATGAAACCCGTTGGTCCTACGTTGCCACCGCTAACCCGTTTTTGGCCTCTTATAGTCAAGCCCAATATGCGTGTCCCGTCACTCGACTTGGGTCGAGCCCACAAAGATACGTTTGGGATATTGGTTGAGATGGGCCCCCACAAGCTACCACTTAAGCTTGTTATTTTGTCTAG
This sequence comes from Allium sativum, assembly GCA_030737875.1. Classification (NCBI taxonomy): domain Eukaryota; kingdom Viridiplantae; phylum Streptophyta; class Magnoliopsida; order Asparagales; family Amaryllidaceae; genus Allium; species Allium sativum. Next base: position 1,047,244,787 of record CM060916.1, on the reverse strand, counting down.
TGTATCCCACTTAACCGCTTTAACCATGTTCACTTACATGTTATAAATACTTTGGTTAAGTCATTAATCATATTTTAATTACCACTCAAGGCACCCACTAGATTTCCACATGACACCCAAGTCCTTTACTTAATTCCCACATGCCACCCGAGGCACTTACTTAACCCCTTAATCATGTTTAATTACATGTTCCACTTTGGTTAAGTATTCTAATCGTGTTTTCTATTGCCACCCAAGGCAACCCACTAGTTTTCTCATGCCACCCAAGGCACCCACTTAACCCTCATGCCCCACTACATGCTTATATGGTTAAGTGTTTCTTAATTAATTAAGACCGTGATCCTCATAAAGACCTCTCACATTAGACTATCTTTTATGACCGCTGGTTAAGCCGGTTGGGTCCGGGCAGCCTTATGTCATAACCGAGTCTAACCTCGTGTCTTTACATTAATCACGTATTTAGTTTGTGCCTAAGACCTCTCACATTGGGCTAACATTTGTAGCAACTGGTTAAGCCGGTTGGGTCCGGGCAGTTTTACGCTACAACTGAGTCCAACCTCGTGTCTTAGTCAATTAATTACACCTAATTAATCACCCTCATAATTTAAATTAATTATCCCTAATTAATATTAAGCTTTTCATAACATGGGTAGACCTAACTCAATAGGTAAATTCCCATGGGGTAGACCTAACTCAATAGGTAAATTCCCAACACATAGTATGGGTACACCTAACTTAATAGGCAAATTCCCATACTATGTTCCTTTATTTTATGTTATGCATAATCATATTAATTTCACACAATCTTATTAACTTATGCATTTAATTAACCCCATCGTTCCCACGTAATTTCGTTCTCATGACATAATACATATAAAAGGTGCCAACTTGCATATGAATGAACATGTTTCAAAGGTGCCATCTTGCATATTAACAAACACATAACTTGCATATGAACTTGCATAATATGTCACATAACTTGCATATAATCTTGTATAACATGTCACATAACTTGCATATAATATGTCACATAACTTACATATTCACTTGCATAATATACTTGCATATTAACCCATAGACTTGCATAATGTGTCATCATGAACTTGCATATTAACAAACATGTAACTTGCATAGCATATCTTGCATATTAACATACATGTAACTTGCATATTAACAAACATGTAACTTGCATAGCATATCTTGCATATTAACATACATGTAACTTGCATATTAACAAACATGTAACTTGCATAGCATATCTTGCATATTAACATACATGTAACTTGCATATTAACAAACATGTAACTTGCATAGCATATCTTGCATATTAACATACATGTAACTTGCATATTAACAAACATGTAACTTGCATAGCATATCTTGCATATTAACATACATGTAACTTGCATATTAACAAACATGTAACTTGCATAGCATATCACCATGAACTTGCATAACATGCATATGATTACATAGCCCACAACTTGCATATTTAGCATCATGCAAACATAACATACATCATATTAAACTTGCATAAACTTACATACTCAACATGCATAAACATAAGATTAATGCTAACATCATATCATATGATTCAAGACTCATTAATCCACATACAAAACCATAAATCTCATCATATCTCATCTACTTAGTTTAACAAAAGATCATCAAAGTGATAGAAACTCACTACTAGCAATTTTGAACACCAAATGAAGAAGATTAAGATGCTAAGAAGGGATTAGAAGTTGATTAGAGAGTGATTAGTATGCAACCCTCTTCATAAAATTAGTGGAGGCCATGAGAGCTAGCATTTTGCCATAGTTTAGTCACTAGGTTTAATTATGAATGGATTAGGGTAGGTTAGGGTCTTATTTATAGATTAGGCAAGTGTTTTAGGCCATAGGATTAACCCTAGATTCAATCCAAGCCATCAAAGCATGTCTTGGGGAAGAAGTCAAGTGTAGGAACCATCTAGGGCCTTTAGATTAAAGATGGACCATGAGAACCATTCAAATGCAAAATCTGCACTTGAGCGAATCGGCCCACGGGTTGACAGCCAAACACCCTGGATTAACCCCTAGTCGACCCAGCGGGCTCGGGTCGACTTCAAAAATCGGCCGGTTCGGTTATTCCCCTCTCCCAATTCGCTGTTTTGAGCATTTTTGCATATTTATTTATTAAATTTTCAATTATATATATATATATATATATATATATCAATATATATATATATATATCTACACAACCCATTTCACTTAATTAAGTATACTTTAATTTGGGAATTTTCGTGAAACTTCGCGAGGCCATATCTTGGTCATACGGACTCCGATTTTCGAAAACTCGGACTCTATTTCGCGTATTTTTCCGAGACGAACGCAATGGCATAGCCCGTTTCCCTTGATTCCCATTTTAGAATTAAATTCTGCCTCGATTTATGTTATTACAGGTTATTGAAAATACGGGTTGTTACATTCTCCCCTCCTTAAAGGATTTCGTCCCCGAAATCTTCAAGTTAGGAAGAACGTATCCTACCATCCAATCATCCATCTACTCAAAGCATCATCCACGAGCAATCATTGTCCTTACAAGATTCTAAATGCTGGATGGATATATGCAAAAGTGTGTGTATATGTACTTACCTAATGCGAAAATCAGGCGGTTACTGATACAGTAAACCTCCTTAATGCAAACCATGATAGTGCCATGCATCCAATATGTATGCGAAACCCTATTGACACATACAAATTTCTACATGCGTGCACAACCATACACAAAAATGCATCATCCATATGATAACACAGCCATGATACATCCATCAATCTAACTACCACATCCATTTATGCAATATGCAACATGAAGTGACTGAGCCGATCTAGTGCCTAATGTGTGTATATATGCATCCACGAGCAACCACTAGCAAACACTTGCATCCACTTGCATCCATCAACCATAACATGTCTCAAACACATGTTTCAACCATAGGTTTTCCCTATCTAAAGGTCAAACAGGACTAACGAGAGGACCTACTAAAGATAAGATAAGTACTAGGCAAGCGATAAAGGAGAAGTTAAAAGACATACTCTCCAAAAGAAATGGATACAAAGAACGCATCTTCGCTTCCGTCTCCCAAGTAGCATTCTAACTAGCTGAACTTCTCTGTTCCTCAACTTCCTAGTCTCTGGCCCAATGATGCGAGTAGGAGCTCGTCGAATCGTCTCATCGTGCTCTAACTCTACTTCTTTAAGCAAACTCGGCTCTACCACCTCAGCGGTCTCAAGTAAGCACTTCCTCAAATGGGACACATGAAATACATCCGGTACACCACTAAGTCTGTCAGGCAACTCCACTCTATATGCCATCCGTCCAATTCTGTCCTTAATGGGAAATGGCCCTACAAACCTTGGTACTTACTTCCTAACAGATCCAAAGTGAACCACATTCCGTAACGGAGACACCTTGATAAAAAGCATGTCCTAATATCAAACTCAAGCTCTGTTCTCCTCTTGTCCGCATAAGATTCCGCCGCTTTCATCCTTCTTCGAATCCAACCCATCTTCTCTGAAGTCTCCCTAACCATATCTGGCCCAAGCAAGATCTTATCCGTAGATTCCCACCAACATGTAGGAGATCGACAAGGCCTTCCATAAAGAGCTTTGAAATGAGCCATACCAATACTGGACTGAAAGCTGCTATTATATGCGAACTCCACCAACGGAAGATGCTCTTCCCATGTACCTCCAAAATCCAAAATACATAACCTCAAAAGATGTTCTAGATACGGTTCACCCTCTTGGTCTGACCGTCCGTCTGAGGATGAGATGCAGTGCTCAAACACAACTGAGTCCCTACCGCCCTCTTGCAAAATCTTCCAAAACTCACTAGTGAAGATAGGATCTTGATCACTCACAATGCTGGAAGGTACACCATGCAAACTAATAATCCCTTGAAGGTAAACTGAAGCTAGACATGGAATAGTCCTCTTGCTCTTCACGGGTATGAAATGGGCACACTTAGTAAGTCTATCTACCATAAGCCCAATCCCCGTATTACCCTTCCTTGATTTCGGTTATCCAACGAGGCACTATCCTACTTCCTATTTCGGAACTTCCAACGGGTGAAGCAACCCTCCGGGTTTCTTCTGTTCCACTTTCGCTTGTTAGCATACCAAGCATCTAGCGACATACTTGGCCGCATCTTTCTTCAGATTGGCAAAAAGGAAAACTCGCTTTATGTCTTGGTACATCTTGTCCCTACCGGGATGAATGGTCATCTTCGACCGATGTGTATCATCAAGTATAGCCTTCCTCAAACCCTCGTCTTGCGGTACACAAAGTCTACCGTCTCTACGCAACCACCCCTTACTATCTAGGGTGTACCTACTCAAATGGCTGGACGACTCCTCCCCCTTATGAGCTTCTCTCATAGCTCAACCAACTGTGGGTCGTCTTGCTGTGCCTCGCCACCCCGTCCCAAAAGAGTAGGCCTAACCTCCAAGGAGGCTAGCAAACCGGGTACAAAGTCAACGGAAGGTCTAAAGTCAAACATAGAAATAAACCCTAAGCTCCGTCGTTTAATCGATCAATGAACTCAAGGACAACCTTTTTCTTCTTAAGGCGTCTGCTACCATGCTTCCCTTGTTAGGGGTATACGCTATCTCAACTCATAAGATGCTAAGAATCCTATCCAAAATCGTCACAACTGTCCATCTCTCACGCAGACCACCCTAGTCGAATTCGACATCCCCCAAATGCAAGCCCCAAAGGCCGAAACCAATATCAGACAAACACCCAAGGGATATCTCCTTCGAGTTCAGGCAACCTACGTGAGATGATACTAAAAATAATAATAATAATGGCTAAACAATTAAGCCTTTGACCAACTTTGGATGTCCTTGCCAGTCTCGCTCCAAAACCACTGTTTTATCCCATAACTGGCTTTGCTCAACCTATTGAGCACATATGAAAACTTATTTCGCTCCTAGAAAAGACCAAGATGTCATCCACAAAGACCATCACAAACTTATTTAGGTACTCTCTGAACACCCTTCTCTTCCAATCAACAAAGTATGCGGGGGCGTTCGTCAAACCAAATAGCATCACCAGCCACTCATAAAACCATCCGGAGTCCTAAAGGCAATCTTCTCTATACTATCGTCAGCCACTCTCAACTGACGAAACCATGTGGCTTAGTCCAACTGCGAAAATACTGAGGCGCCAACCAACTGATCAAAGAGATCATCAATCTTTGGCAATGGGTGTCTATTCTTCTTTGTGAGTTTATTTAGTTCTCTTTAGCCTAAACAAAGTCTGAGGGACCCATCCGCCTTCATGGCAAAAACTAATGGAGCGCCCCACTCCGATATACTTCTTCTTATGAACCCCTTCTCAAGCAATCGCCTACTTACTTATGGAGTTCCCTCCTCTCACGAGGAGCCTTGTGGCACACTGGCCAAGTCACTGGTTTGGCATTGTTTACCAGATATATTCGGAAGTCAATCTCCCGCTCCGGAGGTAAGCCCTTCACCTTCTCAAACACATCCGAGTATTCCCGGACCACTTCTAACAGATCGCAAACTCTCGACCGACGTGTCCAGCGATTCTAGATAACTTAGCATAACAGTCTCTATGGGATTACAAGAGATCTCGAGAGTGTTACCCAAGCGGGTCATAAGCCTAACAACTCTCTTTTCAAAATCAAGAATGGCATCCCTACTGGATAACCAGTCCATGCCCAAACTAACCCATAGCTCGTGAAGCCCAACAAGCATCACCTCCAAACTCAATGCTAAGTATAGAAACTTTCAAACCCAAACACATCATGGAGCCCAATTGGGTTTGAAACAACTAAGGGATCATCTACTAAACTGGTGTCTAAGTGCAGTGACTCACTAACAATGATGAGATAAACGAACTTAATGCATCCAAATCAAATAAAGTTCGAATCGGATAATAAAGAAATCCAAATTCCAACCTAGACGGTCTTATCCCCATCCGGCACCCTAGTCGTGAGGGAATACAACTACCCTCCAGAAGATTCCATACCTTGTCCTTGCTTCTTTGGTCAATCCTAATAAGGTGTCCTATTCCTCCCAAAAGGATAACTACTAGCCTTCTCCTTCCCATTCTCCACTCGTAACCTCCCATCAATGAGGCTTCGTCCTTTATTAACCAAACAACTATTAGAGCCTTCCTCCCATCGTCCATCCAATAAGTACTTACAAGTCCTCCTCCTTCTTGAACCAACTTCTAATCTGATTTACGTCTAATTCCCTTGAAGCGGTTTTCCATTCTTATCTATCTTAGAAAGATCATCTACACACGGAGGGGAAACTCAAAACGAGAGAGAAAGAGATTCAAACGGAGAATTCGAAAGATAAAGATATGGCTATCGGGGATTATGCTTTTCTCAAAAACTTTTCTCTTAAAAGACATGTTTTTGAAAACATTCCTTCAAAAATTTTCTTAGAAAAATAGTTTTTCTAAAAAATTTATCTGTTCTGGTAACCTTAAGCTCTGATACCACGTGTAACACCCCACGTCCGCTAAGGTCACTCATACCAGGGGAATGCCTTAGTTTCGGTGAAGTATTTTGAGTGAATATAGAACAGTAAAATTACAGCAAGACAGATATAAGTAATACTTGAAAATTTAAATCATCATTTCATTGCAACGGAAAGTAATACATGTTTGGTTACATCACAAAACCATAAACCAGAGTCAAGTACATAATATCCATCTTGATAAAATAGAAGTACATAATCCCACTACATAACTAATAGCCATAAAAGGAAAGATAAGCTCGGCTTCACTTCAGAGGTCCAAGCTCCATAGGATAGATACAGCAATCAGATCAAAGCCCACTAGCACCAGGCCCACTCTAATAACCTGGGGTTGGGGGAAAAGATAAAAACAACGGGGTCAGACATAAGTCTGAGTGAGTCCTATAACCCTAACAATACAATCATTAAAATAACCAGAGAAGACATAAGTTGATATACGGTAACGACTGGGGATGAATGGCTACACTAAGCAGCTTGGTAAACTTAGGATAAACTAAGATCACCGTAAAGACGCATTTACCCACCCAAGGATAATTACTAAATTACACCGCCCCAGACCTACTCAAAGATAATTCCTACACTGCACCACACCAGTTTTACCTACCTAAGATTAATTCCTACTTAAAGGTTGATCCCACTAAATGTACTTAGTAATTTTTACCCAGTAGTTTCTAGTACCCCTACATAGGTGCCGTCTGCCCCTATCATTACTAGGTGTACCCACTACTCCCAAGCGATCGGCTCCCTAACGTAGATACCCGTGCCGGTCCCACAATGGGGTGTATCATTTCCCCAAAGTGGCAACCTGATAATATCAACGGTGCACGGCTTTATATCTACACGATGTAACAACGATTTACTAACCAGCCCGGGTCCACACACGCATATGAAACCCGTTGGTCCTACGTTGCCACCGCTAACCCGTTTTTGGCCTCTTATAGTCAAGCCCAATATGCGTGTCCCGTCACTCGACTTGGGTCGAGCCCACAAAGATACGTTTGGGATATTGGTTGAGATGGGCCCCCACAAGCTACCACTTAAGCTTGTTATTTTGTCTAGTGTATCCCACTTAACCGCTTTAACCATGTTCACTTACATGTTATAAATACTTTGGTTAAGTCATTAATCATATTTTAATTACCACTCAAGGCACCCACTAGATTTCCACATGACACCCAAGTCCTTTACTTAATTCCCACATGCCACCCGAGGCACTTACTTAACCCCTTAATCATGTTTAATTACATGTTCCACTTTGGTTAAGTATTCTAATCGTGTTTTCTATTGCCACCCAAGGCAACCCACTAGTTTTCTCATGCCACCCAAGGCACCCACTTAACCCTCATGCCCCACTACATGCTTATATGGTTAAGTGTTTCTTAATTAATTAAGACCGTGATCCTCATAAAGACCTCTCACATTAGACTATCTTTTATGACCGCTGGTTAAGCCGGTTGGGTCCGGGCAGCCTTATGTCATAACCGAGTCTAACCTCGTGTCTTTACATTAATCACGTATTTAGTTTGTGCCTAAGACCTCTCACATTGGGCTAACATTTGTAGCAACTGGTTAAGCCGGTTGGGTCCGGGCAGTTTTACGCTACAACTGAGTCCAACCTCGTGTCTTAGTCAATTAATTACACCTAATTAATCACCCTCATAATTTAAATTAATTATCCCTAATTAATATTAAGCTTTTCATAACATGGGTAGACCTAACTCAATAGGTAAATTCCCATGGGGTAGACCTAACTCAATAGGTAAATTCCCAACACATAGTATGGGTACACCTAACTTAATAGGCAAATTCCCATACTATGTTCCTTTATTTTATGTTATGCATAATCATATTAATTTCACACAATCTTATTAACTTATGCATTTAATTAACCCCATCGTTCCCACGTAATTTCGTTCTCATGACATAATACATATAAAAGGTGCCAACTTGCATATGAATGAACATGTTTCAAAGGTGCCATCTTGCATATTAACAAACACATAACTTGCATATGAACTTGCATAATATGTCACATAACTTGCATATAATCTTGTATAACATGTCACATAACTTGCATATAATATGTCACATAACTTACATATTCACTTGCATAATATACTTGCATATTAACCCATAGACTTGCATAATGTGTCATCATGAACTTGCATATTAACAAACATGTAACTTGCATAGCATATCTTGCATATTAACATACATGTAACTTGCATATTAACAAACATGTAACTTGCATAGCATATCTTGCATATTAACATACATGTAACTTGCATATTAACAAACATGTAACTTGCATAGCATATCTTGCATATTAACATACATGTAACTTGCATATTAACAAACATGTAACTTGCATAGCATATCTTGCATATTAACATACATGTAACTTGCATATTAACAAACATGTAACTTGCATAGCATATCTTGCATATTAACATACATGTAACTTGCATATTAACAAACATGTAACTTGCATAGCATATCACCATGAACTTGCATAACATGCATATGATTACATAGCCCACAACTTGCATATTTAGCATCATGCAAACATAACATACATCATATTAAACTTGCATAAACTTACATACTCAACATGCATAAACATAAGATTAATGCTAACATCATATCATATGATTCAAGACTCATTAATCCACATACAAAACCATAAATCTCATCATATCTCATCTACTTAGTTTAACAAAAGATCATCAAAGTGATAGAAACTCACTACTAGCAATTTTGAACACCAAATGAAGAAGATTAAGATGCTAAGAAGGGATTAGAAGTTGATTAGAGAGTGATTAGTATGCAACCCTCTTCATAAAATTAGTGGAGGCCATGAGAGCTAGCATTTTGCCATAGTTTAGTCACTAGGTTTAATTATGAATGGATTAGGGTAGGTTAGGGTCTTATTTATAGATTAGGCAAGTGTTTTAGGCCATAGGATTAACCCTAGATTCAATCCAAGCCATCAAAGCATGTCTTGGGGAAGAAGTCAAGTGTAGGAACCATCTAGGGCCTTTAGATTAAAGATGGACCATGAGAACCATTCAAATGCAAAATCTGCACTTGAGCGAATCGGCCCACGGGTTGACAGCCAAACACCCTGGATTAACCCCTAGTCGACCCAGCGGGCTCGGGTCGACTTCAAAAATCGGCCGGTTCGGTTATTCCCCTCTCCCAATTCGCTGTTTTGAGCATTTTTGCATATTTATTTATTAAATTTTCAATTATATATATATATATATATATATCAATATATATATATATATATATCTACACAACCCATTTCACTTAATTAAGTATACTTTAATTTGGGAATTTTCGTGAAACTTCGCGAGGCCATATCTTGGTCATACGGACTCCGATTTTCGAAAACTCGGACTCTATTTCGCGTATTTTTCCGAGACGAACGCAATGGCATAGCCCGTTTCCCTTGATTCCCATTTTAGAATTAAATTCTGCCTCGATTTATGTTATTACAGGTTATTGAAAATACGGGTTGTTACAAATATTATAAACGATATGGATGTGGAATTTAGAAACTAACTGAAGGTTGGCTAAGTCAAATGGTTTCCTGGATGTTGATCTGATGTTGGTTTCGGCCTTCGGGGTTAATATTTGGGAAATCGTTCTCTTACTGATTGACGGTTAGCGACTAATGAATTGAAATGATGCGTATGTGTATTTGTGTTGCACTTGTTTAACATATATGTGAGTTGCTCAAAAAGACCGGGTTTATCCCATTTTGAATAACTGAATCGACGATAATAAATCGAAGATGAAGACGGTGGTCCAAGACCGGAGATCTTCACCTCGTTTGGATGGTAACCGAAGTCCTGATTGGGAGGCATCCCGAAATATGGATAATTAGTAGTGATTGTCCAGACGTACGTGGTGATCGATGGGTTTGCGAGGTATAAAGTGCCTCCGATTTCGTTCAGACCCAGAACGGACTTGCAAATGGACAGTGTGTCTGACATTGGAATTTATTCTGTGTGATTAATAGCCATCAGTTGCACGGTGTGAATTGCCTGTGTGGCACGCTAAGATGCAGTGATCAGGGCTTCTGTTGAAAAGCAAAGTCTTGTGGTGATGATCAAAGCACCGCCTGTGTGGCGTAGCTTTGTGAATAACGTGAAATCGCGAGCCTCACACTCCGGTATGAACCAGAAACAGGAGAAAGGACCTCAGGGAGGGCCTGCGTTTCCTCCTAGCTAGAAGTGACGTCAGTGGTTTTACACGCCCTGACGAGTTTGACTTATATGGTTGTTGCTATTGCGAGGCGCCTCGGTTTGATCGGACGATCCGAGTCCGATGGAGTCATTTGTTGGCTCGCTTACGCCCCAAAGGGCGGGGAAACGTAGCGTTCAGGCATTTTAATCCACTCTGTGTGGACCGGCCCTGACGATCCAAGGGTCGATGCGTTCTGATCCTGACACTCGGGCTAGGCAGTCTCGAATTCGGTAAGGACTATCTTTTGCCTTGGTTCATGACGGAAATCCAATTTCCAAATACGACATCATGCGGTTTTGATTGTATATATATATATGGCGACATGATATATGGTACCCATGCCATCTATGATTGATAGTTATGATTGAAATTGTTTTTGAAACTTATAAACACTAGTAATAATATCAAATGCTTTTGTCTTATTCGTATCAAGCATATCTTGTCCATTATAAGGTAAAAACTCTATCCTCCGGTTTGCGTTGCATTGTGCGATGGTAACTGAGTCTTATAATGGCTTCAGTTTTATATAAAAACATTGCGATGTTTAAAAGAATGATTTGTTTTAAAGCACTGGAAATCCAATGGAGTAAACCGGTGCCACGAAAGTGGCGTGGTCCTGTGATTAGCCATATTATAAATGTGTTGAGTAGATTTCTCATACCAGTCCCATGACTGACTCGTAGTTTGTTTCACTTTCAAACTCGGGTGCCCCTTTTTTTTCTACAGGGGCAGCCTTGTATTCAGGTTTAGCTTGTTCTTTCTGGATAGCTGGAGCTGAAGATGGATTTTATCATTTATCTCTTTTTATGCTGTTCAGCTCCTATTGTACATTATGTTTGTTTTCCGCTGTAGACATTTATGTATATCTGAACGGTATTTGTACTAAGTATGATCCTGTATACTGTGTAACTCTGATGATTACGTTTATCCAGTATATTCTATTGTGCATTATCTGGTGTATTTATTTATTTCTGTTCTACTATTATCTGTTTCTGTGTTATATTCCAGGGATTACCCTTGCCGCCGTCAGTACGTGGTTTGGGGTCGTCTCATTTGGTATCAGAGCCTTGGTTAAGCTTTGTTCTGGAATATAACATATGAACGAACTCGTCAGAAATAGAACCAGTAGTTTTCTAGGACGGGTAACTCTATACAGATAGGATCAGTAATATCCTAGTATAAGTAAAGCAGAATGAAATACACCCCAGGAGACACATTTACATTGAACTAACACTTTGTCTGCTAATTGCAGACGTACTAGAAAATGAGTGACAGGAACAGAAGAAATAATCGTATGGCTTGACCAGCTAATGAGCCAGTTGTGCTCCCACAGCCAGAATCAGATATAGAAGTTCTATTCAAGAGATTTCAAAATCTGGGTGGATCGCCATTCTTAGTCAAAGAGTCCATTATGGAAACACAAGCTTTGATCCGTTCTGCAGAGAAAATCTTTGAGGGTTTAAAGCTAAGAGACGATCAGAAAAGATTACTGGCGTCTTGGGCACTCAAAGAAGAAGCTTTGTTTTGGTGGGATTCAGTTATTAAAGATAATCCAGAAGGTGATATCACCTGGGACAGATTCAAAGTGATTTTCTTAGAAAGATTTACTCCTCCCGAAGCAACCGAGCGATTATGTGATGAATTTTCTTATCTGATACAAGGTGATATGACCATCCCAGAATATCATAAGAAATTCAATGAACTTTCTCACTTTGCTCCTCGTCTGATTCAAGATCCAAAGAGGAAGAATCTGAGATTTATTCATGGCCTGCAAAGAAAATATCAGAATAGTGTGATGAGGAATGTGAAACTTCCTTTCTCAGAAATGATTTATATGGCTTATCAGTATGAAGATCTCGACAAGAAAGGTATGTTACCTTACGAAGAAGGGGTTAGTTCTAGTAACAAAGATGAGCCTGAAACTGATAATCCCGAGGCCAGTGCGATATCTGAGGTGAGTAAGAAGCCCAAAGTCAATCGAAAAAGGGCCAGATCTGAAAAGGAACCAGCAACGACGTCCACCTGCTCTAACTGCAGGAAACCAGGGCATTTGACCAGGAATTGTAAAACCTCGAAGAAACGAAAGAAGGGGTTTAAACCCGATAACAAGTTTCGAGAGAATAGAAAATGCTATCAATGCCATCGGATTGGCCATCTTGAAAAGGATTGCAGGCAATTTAAGAAATCCAAAGCGGTACATATAAATGAAGTAGTAGAAACGTCTGAGCCCTCAGCTATTCAAGAAAGGCCAGATGTTTTAGAAGGCATGCTAACTGTCAAAGATATCCCAGTTAAAGTACTGTTTGACACCGGCGCGTCGCGAAGCTTTGTTGCAAAGAATGCAGCTAAGAAACTGGATTTAAATTTGAAGAAGCTCAAGGAACCAATGATTGTCCAGAATCCGGTTGGGGGTTCCATTGATCTCAGTTGGGTTTGTGGGGTGGCGGTTTCTTTTTCTCGTTATCGGTTTCCTACCATCGCGGTCGTCATGAATTTTAAAGAGTTTGATCTTATCTTGGGGTTAGACTGGTTGACCAAATATGAAGCTGGAGTTAAATGCGCCGACAGAGTCGTAAAGGCGAAGATAAAATCAGGTGATTATATAACCATTCCCTGTGAAGGTCAGAATTCAAGTAGAAAGGATTTCGGGGCAGCGTTGGATGTTTCTCCTGTTCAAATAGAAAATATCCCTGAAGTTACAGAGAATATTCCCGACCTTATAAAAGATATTCCTGTCGTCCAGAACTATGCGGATGTGTTCGAAGAAGTTGTTCGCTTACATCCGTAGAGAGAAATAGATTTCAAGATTGCTTTAATTCCGAATGCAAGGCCGATAGTTAACGCTATTAGAAGAATGTCCTTGAAAGAGAAAGAAGAATTAGACAATCAAACACGACAGCTAGTACGGAAGGGTCTGATCAGACCTAGTTTCTCTGATTGGGGTGCAACAGTGGTGTTTGTCCCAAAATCTGACGGTACTCTACGGCTATGTGTGGATTATCGTGATCTGAACAAACAGACAATAAAGAATAAATATCCATTGTCGCGGATTGATGATTTGTTGGATCGATTAAATCGCACACAAGTATTTTCACGAATGGACCTAGCTACATGTTTCCATCAGCTTCGTATCGCCGAAGAGTGTGTTCCTTTGACAGCATTCAGAGGTCCCGACCTATACTACGAGTGGTTAGTAATGCCGTTCGGCTTATGTAACGCTCCAGCTTACTTCGGCGATCTGATGAACAGAGTATTCAGATGAGTATTGAATAAATTTGTTCTGGTTTTCATTGATGATATCCTTATCTTCTCTAAGTCAGAAAGCGAGCACGAAAAACATTTGGAACAAGTGTTAGAAATTCTCAGAAAGAATGTGTTGAAAGCAAAGTTTTCCAAATGTATATTCTGGCTAGAAGAAGTCAAATTTCTGGGCCACGTCGTATCGAAAGAAGGAATTGCTGTGGATCCAAGTAAAATCACAGCTATTCAAAATTGGAAACAGCCCAGTACTCCTATAGAAGTCCATAGTTTTCTCGGATTGGCTAGTTATTACTGGAAGTTCATTAAAAACTTTTCAAAGATATCTGGTCATTTAACGTAGCTTACAAAGAAGCACTCTAAATTCAAATGGACTCCAGAAGGTGAAGAGGCTTTTGAAGAGCTAAAGTTAAGATTAACGACAGCTCCAGTGTTAACCATCATCGATGGCAATCAGGATTTGAAAGTCTGGACAGACGCTTCTAGAGAAGGCCTTGGCACAATGTTAATGCAAAGAGGTAAAGTGATAGCTTATGCTAGCCGTCAGTTGAAGCCACATGAAAAAAACTATGTCACTCATGATCTTGAGTTATTGGCTATAGTATTCGCTTTGAAAATCTAGAGACATTATCTTCTGGGTGAGAGATTTGAACTGTTTACATATCACCAGTCGTTAAAGTATCTGTTCACCCAGAAAGACTTGAATCTGAGGCAGCAACATTGGCTGGAGTTTCTTACAGCATATGATTTGAGATTATATACACTCCAGGGAAAGCCAATGTCGTGGCCGATGCGTTAAGCCGAAAGAATGAAATGATTGCCAGTTTTATTATCACGACTTCATTGATAGATAAAATATCTGCTCTTCAGAAGGATGATCACTTCATTCAGAAGATCATAGAGATAATTCAAAAAGGCGAACCCTCGAGTTTTCAAGTTGATGATGAGGGGATTTTAAGGCTGAAAGGTCGAATTTGTGTTCCTAACATTGCTGAGCTTCAAAAAGAAGTACTGGATGAATGCCATAAGTCAAAACTTAGTATCCATCCGGGAGTAAGAAAAATGTACAATGACATCAAACGCACTTTCTGGTGGAAGTCGACGAAGAGGGACATTTCTTTATATGTTAGCTGATGCCCTACTTGCCAGCTAGTCAAAAGCGACCAACAGAAACTTGCTGGATTGTTGTAACCGCTAGACGTTCCAGGCTGGAAGTGGGAACATATTTCCATGGACTTCATGGATGGTTTGCACAAAACCAGAAAATGAAATGACAGTATTTGGTTGATTGTAGATCGCTTCACGAAGACCACCCATTTCATACCTGTCAGATCAAACAGAACTGCTCAGAGTCTGGCGCAGATATACTTCAAGGAAATAGTTAGACTACATGGAGTGCCGCTCAGTATAGTCAGTGATAGAGATACAATATTTACTAGCAAATTCTGGGAGGGGTTTCAAGTAGAGCTGGGAACAAAACTGAACATGAGCACCGTTTATCATCCTCAAACAGATGGTCAAACTGATAGGGTGAATCGTATAGTAGAAGATCTATTGCGGGCTTGTGTTCTAGATTTCGGTGGATTATGGGAAGACCATCTGCATTTGGCTGAATTCTCATATAATAACAGCTACTAGGCGAGCCTGACAATGTCTCCATTCGAAGCATTATATGGTAGACCATGCCGATCTCCTGCTTATTGGGTCAAACCTGGTAATAGACTCGTGTTAGGGCCAGATATGATCCGAGAAGCTGCCGACAAAGTCGACTTTATTATGAAGCGATTACTTGCCGCTCAAAGCCGACAAAAGAGTTATGCCGATAGGAGAAGAAGAGATATATCCTTTGCTGTTGGCGACTATGTTTATTTGAAAGTATCGCCGATGAGAGGAGTTATCTGGTTTGGTAAAACTGGGAAGTTGGCGCCCAAATTCATTGTTCTGTTTCCTATTCTGGAACGGATCGTAACTCTCGCTTATAGGGTTAAACTGCTCGATTGGTTCCCTGGAGTGCATGATGTATTTCACATATCTCAGCTTCGAAAGCACGTTCATGATCCAGACTTAATCGTGGAAGAAGTAGCTCAACAGGATATTGAAATTACTCAAGAATTAGCTGTGAGAAGAGAGCCGCTAAAGATCATCGGCAAAGAAACCAAAGAGCTGAGGAACAAGAAACTTCACTTAGTCAAAGTGCAATGGAGTGGAGATCCGCGAGATTGTACTTGGGAAACTGAGGAGAGCATTCAGAAAGCCTATCCTAGATGCCGAGTGGATATCTCTGATTGACTCTGGTGCAAGGTACATTTAACATACTTTGCATTACCAATTAGTTCTCTACTCTGTTGTTATTTTCTTTCCATGGATGTGCACTTTCAATTCTATAGTCTGAATGATTTTAAAGGAATATAGGAATTGATTTGTATGATTTTGAAAAGTTAAAAACAAATTGCTTGTTGTGCGCATTGTGTGATAGTAGATTTGATTAATTAAAATTGTTGAAACGATATTTAATTTAATCAATAATAGAATGAATGGTAGAATTTATTCATTTAAATCACACATAGAACTGATTTAAAAATAGATAGAAATATATACATGTGCATATATATGTTTGAACAGGTAAATGCATTAGCTGTTGAGTAAAGATTTTATTTGTGTGCCCGACAAATAGGTAAACCTTAATGAGTTGGATGCGAAATATTATTATATCAACTCATGTGAATGCCATTGGATGCGGAGTGCTGGTTGTTCTGTGTGAAATAATAAACATCGCCATAGGATAGTAACAATTAATTTTGAACTACATTACATGGCATACTTCTTGAAGATAGGCATGCTTCATCATATACCACATAAGCATTTGGAGCTTGTGTGACGAGGTGGAAGATTTACCATACGAGCGAGAGGCTTGTATGGCGATGACTATATTTTACAGGTTGAACTGATGACTGATATGGACTATTTAAATTGTAACGATAAAATTGCCAGATTAATAAAAACCCAACACGGGTCTGGAGTTGACAATAATCACGTCTCTCTAGTTATTAGATACGGTACATGGACTATTTATTTCCCACACGGGACGAGGTGATGAGGATTTATCCTCTGGAGCATTTAAAATACACACTCCCTCAGGCTTTGACCGGGTGACGAGAATTTATTCTCTGGAGTTATTATCTATACACGCTCCCCTGTAAACACCAGAATATATCACTATAAATATGTATATGCTTATTAGGATTTATTGGGTACCTAATACGGCCCAATAAATTTCCAAACCTCTCCCCGTACAAAGGAGGTTATGGCGAAATTTTTCGAAAATTCCGGGTGTTAGCCAAATTTTTGAAGAATTTGAAAATTCTCAGAAACTGAAAAGTTGGAGAATGGAAGACGGATTGAACGTAGAGTTGATTAATCAAACCACTTTCGACTTTGTTCCTTTTCGGGGACGAAAAGTTTTAAGTGGGGGAGAATGTAACGACCCGAAAAATCTAAACCAATTTAAAAAATTTAAATTGGCTAAAATAATGGATTTTAAATATTTTAAATAAATATTTTAAATAATATCAATGAAAAGTGAGTTTGAATCGACGTTTGAAAACGAATATAATTAATTCTAATTATAAACAAGGCCTCAAATGGCGCTGCAGTTTCAAAATTTGAATTCAAAATTTGTCGGACTGTACCGGGTGCAAAACAAAACGGATTTGAGTGAAACCAAAAATATTTAAATCTGTTAGTGAATACCTTTCTAACAAATCTAAAAAATCGAAGTTTCATAGCAGAAAACAAAAGTTATGGCCAAATGTATTTTCAGAAAGGTCGCTATGGAAATTATATAGCCCGTGAAATTGGCCATTTTGCAAACGACCTCGGAATTCGGCGAAACAACTTTTGTTGGATCCGGGATGTGAATTTATTGTTAGGTTTCTAATTTCATAATTTCTGAAGCTAGTATGTGAGCGTGGCAAAGGAAAACATGTTTTGGTCAACTACAGTTAAATTGGATCGACCAGAAATGGGCCATTTTTCAAACGGTCTCAGAATTCGACGAAACTAGTTTTGTTGGGACCGTATCGTCAAAACATAGCTAGATTTATTTTTCTGGAATTTATTGAATCGGTTTGTGGCCCTGGTAAATTGAAATGTACGTTCAAACTAAATATTGAATGTTATATATTTTAATTTGAAGGAAAACTGACTGAAACAGTCGAATGGGCCTACAAAACATATCCCATTGTGTTCGGAATGGGGGTAAAATGCTGGGGACAACAGTCGTTGGGTTTGGATTGGTGTTCGTGGGAGGAAGAGGGTATTTTAGAGATTTTAAAATATATAAATAAAAAAAATATTCATTGGTCAGAAAACATATTCTCTCTCCCTGAAATATTGCGACGAACGACGGAAACACGTTCATCACTTCCCGTTCATTTTCCGATCAATCCACGCAAAATTAGCCCCTCCTCCAGTTGAAGATTTTGTAGAGCTCCTCGAGATCTTCAAATCCATATAAAGTTTGGAATTTTTCGTGGCCTATGGAGTGAGAATCGAGCTCAGGAAGTTTGGGTGTTTTCGCCGCCGTCCCGCCTGCTACAGGCGATCGAAGGCCTCACCCCTCCAGGGGCCAGCGCGCCTCTCCTCCCCCTTCGACGCTGCGATGGCTGATCGACGAATAGCTACACGGATTCGAAGAAAAATCCAAACCTAGTTTTGAACCTTTCAGCTGAGGTACGACCATATTAATTTTCAACAGTTTTAACACCTTTAAACCGTTGCAAACTTTGAAAAATCATATCTTTTTCATTTCTTGATGAAATTCGATGAAACAGGAAACATCGTGACCGTGAGGACGTCTTCTACATTTTAGAAGAGACCACATATTTTTCTGAGCCTTCTGCTATTTTTGGTGGAGTGGAACCCAATGTGAGATTTCTAATTTATAAACGATATGGAAAACGACGATGTATAAATTATATAGTCGATGTATGAGTTATATAAGCGTTGTACACCTCTTGTATAAGCGTTGTATAAGTTGTACGTTCGATGTATAAGTTGTAAATGCATTGTAAAAATTATATATGTGTTGAAATAGAAGTGAAATGCTATATATATATATATATATACACACACACACACACATACGCCCCTCGTCCACAAACCATGGACGATATTTATTGGTTTTGATTGGTGTGAAAATTGATTGATAGCGAATGGTTGATTGGAATTGTTTGTGGTTGATATTGATTGATTGTGGTTGAAAAATACCCGTTTGTGGTTGAGAAATATTTGGTTGAAACCACATAGGATTAGTTTGTGGAAATGAAAAATATATACATGTCACCTGCGTGAGAACTAGATGCATGATTCCCCATTGTCAAAAACCGCGAGGTTTTAAGGTAGAGCGAGGAGCCGTACTAGGGACGGTCCCGGTTTTAACTACCCTGCCGTTATGCTGCCGAAATTTTGAATAATATTCATGTGTTTGAATTATTCTCATTTGTTGAAACTATATTTATTCGTTGAATAGAAAACCTTCATGTGTTGAGTCGATATTCATTCGTTGGATAGAAATTCATATGTTGAATGGTATTCGTGTTTTAAATATAAAAATCACATTTTTATCTATATATATAAACTATAGAAAACCTTCATGTGTTGAATCGATATTCATTCGTTGAATTGAAATTCATGTGTTGAATGGTATTCGTGTTTTAAATATAAAAATCACATTTTTATCTATATATATAAACTATAGAAAACCTTCATGTGTTGAATCGATATTCATTCGTTGAATTGAAATTCATGTGTTGAATGTTATTCGTGTTTTAAATATAAAAATCACATTTATATCTATATATATAAACTATAGAAAACCATCATGTGTTGAATGGTATTCATATTTTGAAATAAATTGTTTTATAATAAAATTCACATTTTTATCATCTATATGAATTATATAAAATAATCTTGTTTTGAAAGAAATTGTTTTATAATAAAAATTCTATTTTTATTACCTATATGAACTATATAAAATAATAGTGTTTTGAAATGAATTGTTTTACAATAAAAATCACATTTTTATTATATACATGAATTGTTAAATATAGTGAAGTGTTGAAATAGAAGACAGTTAGATAAAAATATCATTTTTATCAAAAGTATGAAAAGAATATACCTTTGAAATCGAAGAATCGATTTATATATATATATATATATATATATATATATATATAAATAGAATTAAAATATGTCGAATAACAAAGCTGCAGTTCATATTTTGAAACCGTGATTTCAAACGATTATACCGGGAGATCCGACCATCGGATTTTCCTGAAATCGCAACCGTTGGGTTCGCTATGGAAATATCTTTCCAAAGGCACCAACTTTGTTAAAATTTAACGGTTGGATTGTCTGGAATGTTTAATTCAAATCTGAAGAAAAACAGCGCCAGAATCGATTATATATATATATATTTAATGGAATAACGACGCTGCAGTTCGTATTTTGAAATCGAAACTTCAAACGATTATACCGGGAGACCCGACAGTCGGATTTTCCCGAAACTGGAACCGTTGGATTCGTTTTGAAAAGATCTTTCTAATGATGTAAATTTTGTGAATATCCAATGGTTAGATTTTTCAGGTATGTGTAAATCAAATCTGAAGAAAAACAGTGCCACGGCCGCGTTATGGCCCGAAGCGTCGTTTTGAATAAATTGGCTATTTTAAAATAAATAGAAATAGCGATAAATCGTTATAAAATATTATAAACGATATGGATGTGGAATTTAGAAACTAACTGAATGTTGGCTAAGTCGAATGGTTTCCTGGGTGTTGATCTGATGTTGGTTTCGACCTTCGGGGTTAATATTTGGGAAATCGTTCTCTTACTGATTGACGGTTAGCGACTAATTAATTGAAATGATGCGTATGCGTATTTGTGTTGCACTTGTTTAACATATACGCGAGTTGCTTAGAAAGACCGGGTTTATCCCATTTTGAATAACTGAGTCGACGATAATAAATCGAAGATGAAGATGGTGGTCGAAGACCGGAGATCTTCACCTCGTTTGGATGGTAACCGAAGTCCTGATTGGGAGGCATCCCGAAATATGGATATTGAGTGGTGATCGTCCAGGCGTACGTTGTGATCGATGGGTTTGCGAGGTATATAGTGCCTCCGGTTTCGTTCAGACCCAGAACGGACTTGCAAATGGACAGTGTGTCTGACATTGGAATTTATTTTGTGTGATTGATAGCCATCAGTTGCACGGTGTGAATTGCCTGTGTGGCATGCTAAGATGCAGTGATCAGGGCTTCTATTGAAAAGCAAAGTCTTGTGGTGATGATCAAAGCACTGCCTGTGTGGCGTAGCTTTGTGAATAACGTGAAATCGTGAGCCTCACACCCCGGTATGAACCAGAAACGGAAGAAAGGACCTCAGGGAGGGCCTGCGTTTCCTCCTAGCTAGAAGTGGCGTCAGTGGTTTTACACGCCCTGACGAGTTTGACTTATGTGGTTGTTGCTGTTGCAAGGCGCCTCGGTTTGATCGGAAGATCCGGGTCCGATGGAGTCATTTGTTGGCTCGCTTACGCCCCAAAGGGCGGGGAAACGTAGTGTTCAGGCATTTTAATCCACTCCGTGTGGACCGGCCCTGACGATCCAAGAGTTAGTGCGTTATGATCCTGAGACTCGGGCTAGGCAGTCTCGAATTCGGTAAGGATTATCTTTTGCCTTGGTTCATGTCGGAAATCCCATTTCCAAATACGACATCGTGCGGTTTTGATTATATATATATATATATATATATATATTTGGCGACATGTATGGTACCCATGTCGTCTATGATTGATAGTTATGGTTGAAATTGTTTTTGAAACTTATAAACACTAGTAATAATATAAAATGCTTTTGTTTTATTCGTATCATGCATATCTTGGCCATTATAAGGTAAAAACTCTATCCTCCGGTTTGCGCTGCATTGTGTGATGGGAACTGAGTTTTATAATGGCTTCATTTTTATAAAAAAAACATTGCGATGTTTAAAAGAATGATTTGTTTTAAAGCACTGGCAATCCAATGGAGTAAACCCGTTCCACGAAAGTGGCGTGGTCCTGTGATTAGCCATATTATAAATGTGTTGAGTAGATTTTTCATACCAGTCCCATGACTGACTCGTAGTATGTTTCACTTTCAAACTCGGGTGCCCATTTTTTTCTACATGGGCAGCCTTGTATTCAGATTTAGCTGGTTCTTTCTGGATAGCTGGAGCTGAAGATGGATTCTATCATTTATCTTTTTTTATGCTGTTCAGCTCCTATTGTACATTATGTTTGTTTTCCGCTGTAGACATTTATGTATATCTGAACTGTATTTGTACTAAGTATGATCCTGTATACTGTGTAACTATGATGATTACGTTTATCCAGTATATTCTATTGTGCATTATCTGGTGTATTTATTTATTTATGTTCTGCTATTATCTGTTTCTGTGTTATATTCCAGGGATTACCCTTGCCGCCGTCAGTACGGGGTTTGGGGTCGCCTCAAAACATTTTCTATCCTGTCCAGAATATTGTTTTATGCTTGGATTACGATTTTCATCCCAATAAGATGTCTTATGTAGTTGTTCAGCACGTTACTTCATGGTGAGGTATGGTTAAATAATAAAATATTCAAACCCTACAATATAAACACCTACTATCAACAGCCAACCTTGAAATTTTCTCGGTCCAACAACTAGTGTGGTCAACTGTTGGAGCAGCCGCCTTCCAACAAAACAACGGCCGATATTTTCTGAATTTTGACCCTTAAATTATCCGAATCCGCTGATTAATTCGAAACGCACCCAACATTAATCTTCGAGAGCAATGTCATATCTACATTGTGGATGGTCATGATCGACGTTAGAGGGCCATGGAAGCCAGAATCACACAAAGAAGCCATCGACGTTCATGGTATTTTTCTGGTAGTAGACGTGACCGAGACAGGAACCGTGTCCAGCGGAGGTCGGCAAGGCTCGACCAGTTGGACTGGCATTGTCGAATCACTGTCAGGTAGCTTGGTGATGGCATAGTGGTATGGATGTTCAAGCGTGCGTAAGTGATTTCCGAATGATGAGAAGATGGAAACAATCGGGAATAAAGAAAATGGCGACATGTTTACTGATAATGCAAAGTAATGGAATCGAATAATTGTTTAACCATTTTAATTATTTTAAACTAACCAGTGATTAAGAATAATTTAACTAATTAAATGAGATTTGATCAATGCAGTAGGAAACAAAAGCAGTGAAAAGGTGGTGTCGGCCATATTTGGATAACATGGAATGGAGAAAAAGTCGGCCTGATTAACCGTGTAAACAAAAGTAATTAAGTCCAAATAGTTTAATAATTAATTTATAATTTAGGAATGTAAAGTATTATATTAAAATTATGTATTAAAACGTTAACAAATTATGATTGCATTATCAGAGTTGGACGATTGATGGAACGTTAGACTCGTCTTGACCCACACTACGCCATGGAGTTGATTCGGACTCATTTGGAATCAACTGGATTTTTTAGATAAATTAAATGCTTGTTTAATTTAATCAAATGCTTGTTTAATTTAATTGAAACAAACTTTTTCAACCATGAATCCAATCAAGGTGAGTTAAACTCACTCAGTTCTTCACATTATATTTTATACAAGTCGGGTTTTATACTTGTGTGCTACATTTGTTAATGATCTACTATTTGTTAAATATACATATATTCATATGTTGATTGAACCGATGAAGATAAACATCGTTTAATTTCAGTGAAACACCAAATCGTTATTCTAAGGATTAGAAACAATTAGGGTAGCTTACCTTGCTGGTCACGTTTATAAAAGAAACATGTTAAATTTGATAAACTGATTGAATTGTTTTATTGTGTTAAATTATTATTATTGATCGTTACAGAAATTATTTTGAATAATTTTATTTAAGGTAACCTATTTGGGTGTAAGGAAAAACAGGTTGGAGGGATCCAACTGGATTCCTCACTAGTAGCCATTAAATTTTATTTATTATAATATATATTAAAATACGAAATTGTGATGCAGGGGTTGATAGGTTGGAAGAATCAACTGGATTACTCAGTAATATTGATAACATTTATCAATATTTTTGGATGTGATTCATTTGATGTGAAATTGATTAATATTTCACGTGTTTGGCACTACAATAGATATTTTCCTCTTTATTACCATTGAAAAAATAAAATATTTTTTTGGATCAATGTTAAAAAGATTCTAAACAGTTTTCAAAGTTATATTCATATATTTGAAAATGCTGTGTATTTTAAATGATAAAGTTTTTATTTACGTTTTCTATAATTACGTAAATTACAAACTAATGGCATTCTAAGTTATGAATAAATAACGTTTAAGCGATATAAACTGAATTAAAATGATAAAATGACTAGGTAAATGCCTTTACTAGCGTAAATGGAATTCTAAAAGATTTTAAAATGTTGAAATGGATTAATGAAATTGGCAAGGTACGAAAATTGATTCAAAAGAAAGGTTAAGTGTTTTTTGTAACAAATGAACGTTTTTGCCAACATTGTTTATAGAAAATATGAAATATGATTAAATAGCATACATGAATGAGAGTAGCAAGAAAAAATGGATTTGTAAATGGAATGTGAATATAGTTGTGTAATTTCAAAGTGTAAATCCAATATTTAATCTCGCATATAAATCCTGGTGTTTTAAACAGTTCAGAAATGGATATCGATTGAATTGAAAATTTATAGTATTGGTTTGTAAATGTTAAAAGAATGGTTTTAGGAAATTTTAAATGAATGGATAAGGAATTTATAAAATTTAAGAATTTTGTAAATAAAAGATGAAGGGTTTTTTTGAATCGGATATGTAAAATTTGTGTATAAAGGTTAAGTTAAACTATTTGGGTAAATTTTATGCAATGATATTTGTGTAAAATTAGAAATGATATATGATATTATAAGAGGATGTAATCTCTTTAAAAACGGTAAAGGGAATATGATTTGGGATTTTAGAAATTACAATATGTTGTACGTAGCTTGAGTATAGTAAGTTTCGAGTGTCAATCTCATGTTGGTTTCGGCCTTCGGGGATGGACACGAATATATTTAAATATATATAGCCGCGTTGATTAGATATGCGCCATTTTTACGCGAACGATATTTATATCGATTTTATTCATTTTTATAATGAATATTGAAAAGGAATTGATTTCAAAATCTAATATTTTGAAAATATTATCATTTATATATCGATGATATGGAATATTCGATTTTGATTAGAAATTGAAGGAAGTTGAAATCGTTTTTTAAACGAATTTAAAACGATTTATAAAATACGTTTTGAATGGAAATCCACGAAATATATATAATAAATATTATATATATATAATGGCCTGAATAAACGCACCGCGCTGCGGCAGTTCGCGAATTTCGACCATTGACTTCGAACGAACATCACGGGAGATCCGACCGTCGGATTCTCCTAAAACCGGAACAGTTGGGTTCTTATCGAAAAGGGCTTTCTAATGAATATTAGAGATTTAAAATATAATGGTTGGATTTGAAATTATGTCCAAATCAAATTTAAAAAAGGTCGTTGTAAGTGCAGTTCGATGGCCGTTTATGGAAATCGACTGTACGGGCCTTGATAAAATTATTAAAAATATCAATAATGCGTGTAAAATCATAACAAACGATTTGGAAAGAATTGGGATGAAAAATCCATATTTGAAAAGATAAAAATGGATTTTTATAAAAATGAACTAGTTTTGAACTAGAATTATAATTCAATTATTTTTAAAATAAATAAACTGGTTTTGAAATGGTTTTAAAAATAACCAGAATTTCCAATATATAAATTGGGAAATGGATTTGAATCGAAATTGTCTTCGGAATATTTCGAGGTTGGATTTCGTGATTATACATATATTGTTATGGAAATTTGAAAGATATACATACATACATACATACATACATACATATATATATATATATTGTTATTTCCAATACGATATTTGTTGATTTCAGAATTTTATATTGAATATAAGTTGATATATTTTTTATGCAGAGCCTTGTATTTAATAACAAATTGGATTTTGGGTTCGTCGTGAATGGTATATTTAATAATACTATTCTTGAACCGAATGGAGTTAAGAAAATTAGAAACTGACTGGAGATTAGTTAAGTTGAATTGTTTCCTGGGTATTGATCTGATGTTTGTATCGGCCTTCGAGGTTAATACTTAGTGGAATGTTCTCTTACGAATTTACAATTAGAGGATAATGTGAATATGGTTTATTGTGAACTGTGTTTTTGACGACATTCGTTCTTTAAGTCGATTTACAATGAAATGTGATTTGGAATTTATAAATCTTTTTACTAAGATTTAACATGAATTTTCTGAAGTAAAGTTTTCCAATTTAATATATATTAAATTGGAATTGAATGGAATTCGATTTGATAATAATCGAAATGAAATTCTGCGGAAGAAGACTGTTAACACAGGTGGAATTTAAAAGGCGTTGCCGATATTACATTTATATTATTGGTCGAATACGGAAATTGATATCGATTATATATTGATTTGTTCTTCTGTGAAGATTCCACAATTAGTGGAATGTGATTTGGGTTGTCGTGAATGGTATCTTTAATAATACTATTCTTAGACCCAACGGAGCAAAGAAATTCAGAAACTAACTCGAGATTAGTTAAGTTGAGTGGTTTCCAGGGTATTGATATGATGTTGGTTTCAGCCTTCGAGTTTAATACTTAGGGTATTGTTCACTTGCTAATTTACGGTTATAGGCTGATGGAATGGAATGTGATTTCGGGTTTATAGTGAACCGCGTTTTAAATGACAATGGTTCTTTAACCCAGTTAAAGACAGGATATGGTTTCCCAAGTTAAACAATCGTTAATATTGGTTTTTGGGAAGATTGAAACCAAGTGGAGTTTTAATGCATCTTTAATTAGATTGAAATGATATCCAAAGGAAGATCAAATAATAAATTTAAAGAATTTATCTTTGATAAAATTAATGGGAACCGTTCCCAAAGCATAAGGATATTTGAATAAAGGAATATTCTGGATTGGAATAAGGCGTATGTTGTGTTTTATAACACTTGTTTATTATATACGCGAATTATTCGGAAAGGCCGGGTTAATACACATTCTGAATAACTTAATCGAGGATAAGTCGACGATGAAGACGATGGTTGAAGACCGGAGGTCTTCACATCATTTGGATAATTACTGATGATCTTGATTGGGCTGTACACCCAAGAGGAGGGAATCAGTTGGTGATCGTCCAGACGTACTTGGAGATCGATGGATATGCGAGGAATAAGGTTCCTCCGGTTTCGTTCAGACCCAGAACGAACTTGTAAAAGGATGCGTGTCTGATATCGGATTTCATTCTTTGTGGTCGATATACATCGGTTGCATAGAGTGGATTGCATGTGTGGCATGCTGATATCCAAATGATCAAGGCTTCTGCTGAAAAGCAGAGTTTTGTGGTTGATGATCAAAGAACGTCCTTTGTGGCGTAGCTTTGTGTAGCGTTAATTCACGAGCCTTACACCCCGGCGTGAATCAGAAACGGGAGAGGACATCAAGGAGGGCATGCATTTCCATCTAGCCAGAAGTGGTGTCAGTGTTTTTACACGGCCTGACATTTTACTTATGTGGATGATGGATGGCGAGGCACCAAAGTTATACCGGTCGATCCAGGGCCGATGGAGTCATTTGGCTCATTTACGCCCCATAGGTCGGGGAAACGCAGTGTTCAGGCATTTTAATCCACATCAAGTGGACCGGCCCTGACGATCCAAGGGCCCACCTGAGTCTAGGTCCTAAGACACGGGCTAGAGCGTCTCGAAGCGGTAAGGACGATCCATTGCCTTGGTTCACAGATGGAAATCCAACTTCGAATACGTGACAATTTCGGTTTTGATTGTAGAGCCTAGTATTGGCGACATGATATATGGTACCCATGCCATCTAAGATTGATAAATTTATATTTGAAGTTGTTTTATACACTATGCACTTATAATAGTATCAAATGATTTGTTTTAACGTACCAAGCATGTTTGGCTATTTTAAGGGAAAACCCTATCCCCTGGCTTGCGTTGGATTGTGTGATAGGACAAGGGTCTTATAATAGCATCCCTTTCCAAAAAGCATTTCGCTGTTTTGTTTTATGCACGGGTATTCTTGGGAGAAAACACGTTCCGTGTTATACGGCGTGATCCCTTGATATATCTGATTTAAAGTAAAGTTTTAAATAACTGTTTTAATTCTCACACCAGTCACATGACTGACCTAGAGTTTATTGTTTTAACCTAAACTCTGGGTGCCCCTATTTTCCACACGGGCAGCTATTAGTTTTGGTTTTGAAGATTTATATTCACAGGATCCTGGTTTACAGGTGGAACGATATTCAGAAAGCTCTGTATCCATATATTCTTTTCATTTATGTTTTGTATTATTTTTCCGTTGCTATGTATTGTATTGTAATCTCTGATGTTTCTCTGATGTATAATATTTATTCATACTCTGTATATTCTTGTATTCTGATGGAATTGTTGTAATAAGCAATGAAATGTTCTTCTGTTTGTGTTCTGATTCGTCTTGTCCTCAATTCAATCTGGGCTTTCCTTCATGGGGAAGTTCAGGTCATTACATTTGGTATCAGAGCTTTAGTTTACAAAGCTCAAGAACAGGACACATTCGAACCGAACAAAAGAATTCATCAGAGATTGGATTGGTAATATCCAATGAGAATGACTCGTTAGAGATGGGATCAGTAGTATCCTAGAGCAAGTGTGAAGAGTATATTTTTAAAATGAAAACAAGTTTTGTTTTGAAAATTTAAATCAATTATTCGTATTTGAATATTATTTTTATTCTGATTTGGACAATCAAGTATATAATGATTTTGTGTATATGTCTGATCCGCATGTATTTGAAGTTTTAATATACTGGATAGATATAGAATCACGCTCTAGCCGCCCGGACATAATTCTGGTGATGCTCGGGCATCATCAGTGTTTATTTTTGAGTTTCGAAAGTGGGATTTCTATATATTTCCATTTGACTGGTGTCAGAACCAAAATATAGTTAGAATATATTATTGTGACTTGGCATCAAAAACATGATTTTTGTATATGTATCAAATTTATGTGTTTGGAAAGATAATCAACTAATTGATTGTCGATTGTTGATCGTGTTATGTAATTGTTTATTTAAATCAACATGTGAAAGAAAGGTAAATTTAGGCCAAATTGAACTAAATATTGAACTGTATTGAAAATGGTTAGAAATTGCATGCATCTACGTGTATATACATTGAACAGGTCATAGCAAGGAGGCTTGAGCAGAGGAATAAAATTGTTTGCCCGACAAATAGGTACGTGTTTATTGTATTACTTGGGGTTTTTGATGATTTTATGAGCCATTTGGCTAGCCGCTTGGCTGTTTCTTTTTCTTTTTGGATTGGAGCGGCCTGTATGGCAATTTTGGGATTTTCCCAATGCTCTCGTGCAGGGGAGGTTATGGCGAAATTTTTCGAAAATTTAGGGTATTAGCCAAATTTTTGAAAAATTTGAAAGGTTCTTAGAAACTGAAAAGTTGAAGAACTTAAGCCGTAATGAAAATAATGAAAGTTGAGTTGATTTGTTAAACAACTTTCAGCTTCGTTCCTTTTCGGGGATGAAAAGTTTTAAGTGGGGGAGATTGTAATAACCCGGAAATCCGAACCAATCTAAAACTTTTATTTTGGCAATTTTGATGAATTTTGAATATTTAAAATGAATTATTTTAAATAATGACGACGAGAAATTTATTTTGAATAGAATTAGAATGAATATATTTATTTGAATCGACGTTAGAAAATAAATATTTTATTTTAATTATAAAAGGAATTGAAAATGGCGCGGTTGTTTGAAATTTCGATTTCAAAGTTCAAATGAATGTACAGGATTCAAAATAAACCGGATTTTAGAGAAACTAAAAATATTTGAAAATATGTTTCCAAGAATCCGAAAAATCAAAATTTCATAGCGGGAATAAAAAGTTATGCCCAGTTGAAAATTAAGAATAGTCGCTATGCAATTTTGGCCAAATTTTGCAAACGACCTCCGTTTTTGACGAAACCACATTTGTTGGATCCGGGATGTCAAGTTATTGCTAGATTCCAAAATTCATAATTTTCTGAATCAATATGCGAGTGTGGCGATGATAGTTTCAGTCAATTTTGATCGACTAGAAAATGGCCATTTTTCAAGCGGTCTCAGAATTTGACGAAATTAGTTTCATTAGGACCGTATCGTGAATACGAGGCTAGAAATATATTTTTTTGGAAATTTTCGAGTCCGTATGTGACCCCAGTAAATTGAAATGTATGTTTAAAATTGAATATATAGATTTATATTTTGATTTCAATCAAAACTGATCAAAACAGTCGAATTGAGTTATGAAACGTATCTCATTGTCTTCGGGATGGGGGTAATACGCTAGGGACGACAGTCATTGGGCCTCGTTTGGGGTTCAAAAGAAAAAGTCAACTTTTTTTTTGAAATATTAAATAAATATAATAATAAATTAAAAAAACTTCCCTCCTCTCTCTTCTTAACCCCCCTCCCCCGTTTTCCTGTTCAGATCGAAACAAAAAAGAAAATAAAATAAAAACCGATCCCCTTTCAGCACCACGTCGCCCCCATCTTCCTGGCCTCCGTCGCAGCCCACGTCACCTCCCCCCATAGTCGCGCCGCCGTCTGCCTGCTCCGATAACCCCCCCCCCCCCCCCCCCCCGTCGCTCCGCCTTCCCTCCGTAGCCCCTCCCCTTTTTCCCAATCGAGAAATGACACCCCTCCCTCTGATGAAAACCACCGCCGCGCCTTCCCATGTTCCGACCAACTGGCCGCCACCTTAAGCTGTGACACCACCCCTCCTTCTTTAAATCGCGTAGCCCCCCTCTCGAACCCAAATGGAAGCACCAGAAGACGCTGACCATCAGAGTTTCGCTTCGACAACGGCGAACTCTGGCATGAGCACCTCCGCATGGCCCCGCTAGCGCTGACGCCACAGACGCAACTAGGACAAGCCCCCCCCTCTGCCGAAGAGCAATGAAGTGAGTTCTTTTATTTCATTCTCCTTTTAAAATTGGATTTTTATTTGTTTAGAATGTGATTTATTTTTTCCAAAATAGAAAAGACTATATTTTTAAAATAGAAAAGTTACGATTTTTAGAATTGAAAAGGCGAGATTTTTATATATGAAATAGCGAAGTAAAAATTAGATTTATATATATATAGAAATGAAATAAAGATATGATTTTTATCATGTAGAAAGAATTATAAAAACGAGATTTTATTCATGTGAATATCATATAAAGATGTGATTTTTATATGAATGATGATAATACAAAAATATGATCTTTGTTATATATATGGCGTTATAAAAATATGATTTTTATTATGAAGTTAGAGTGATAAAGATACGATTTATATATATATATATAGTAATGATTTTTATAGTGTTTTCATGGATATAAAGTAATGATTTTTATAGTGTTTTCATGAATATAAAGAAATGATTTTTATAATGTCTCCATGAAGAGAAAATATTAGATTTTTACTAATCTAAAGATGAGATCTTTTAATATAGAAAGTATAGATTCTTGTTCATGAAAAGAAATGACTTTTATAAATGAAAAGATTGGATTGTTATACAAGAAAAGTTAGGATTTTTATAACATAAAGCTGTTATTTTTACAATGAAGGAGAATTTATAAAAATACGTTTTTTATTATATGAATAACATAAAGATAAAACTTTGATTTTTTATAATGAAGTAGAGAATATAAAAATATGATTTTTATATATGTACTGAAGTAAAAATATATTTTACAGCGAAGTAAAAATCTAATTTTTAGCGAAGTAAAAATATAATTTTTAGCATTGAAATAAAAATGTAATTTTTACTATGAATAGCGTGAAGAAGATGGTGTTCGAATGTAGAACAGAATCCAAACCATCGTCCGTTAAAGAATGGCGGAGTGGATCCCCTAGGTGAGAACTCCTCACTATAATTTTTCTATACAGTTATTTATTTTATAACTGCATATATGAACTGTTCCCTGTCGACCACAGACCATGGACGACTTGGGTGGTAGTTTAGTTTGGTTGATTGGATTGTTTGGTTGAATTTGGTTTGGGAAATGAAATGGAATTGATTAGAATTGGTATGTGTATGGCGCGGGACATTATTAGACTGGGGATAAGGCTAGGCCTTATCCCGTTTTCAGTATCATGTTGTTATGCCGCCGAAATTTTATTAAATATATTAGAGAAATAAAAATATCATTTTTATTGTGTAAATGAACCGAATAAATATTTTATTGTTAAAAATATAATTTTTAACATGTATGTGAATAAAATAAATATTCATAAACAAATCAGACGATTTGTTTATGTGCACTCATTTAACTGATATTGATTGGGACGATAAATTTTACACATCGCCCAACTGCATAAATAAAACCTGTGTTTGATTGATTGAAACCCCACACGGGTATTAGGATGATATATGACATAGACTAATCCCAATAATTAGTTGTATGTTGATCGATTGATTGACAGGCTGTTATAAGCGTTAAATAATTATATTTAATGCTTACACAGCGTAGAATGCACTTTGGATGATGGATTGTTGTTTTCATTGTTGTTATAAACATTTGTTGTGTGAAATCCATATAATCAAATTATATGGTAATTGACTGTATCTGATTCCAGTTCAAAAAGAATGAATATTTTAAAATAACGATTATTTTAAAAAAACAAATATTTTCAAATAATATTCAGAAAAGAATCAAAATATGATTTTGATGTCCGATTTGGGATGGACACGAATATATTTAAATATATATAGCCGTGTTGATTAGATATGCGCCATTTTGACGTGAACGATATTTATATCAATTTTATTCATTTTTAAAATGAATATTGAAAATGAATTGATTTCGAAATCTAATATTTTGAAAATATTATGATTTATATATCGATGATATGGAATATTCAATTTTGATTAGAAGATGAATAGGAAGTTGAAATCGTTTTTAAAACGAATTTAAAACGATTTATAAAATACGTTTTAAATGGAAATCGACGAAATATATATAATATATATTTTATATATATAATGGCCGGAATAGAACGCGTCGCGCTGCGGCAGTTCTCGAATTTCAACTATTAATTTCGAGCACACATTACGGGAGATCTGACCGTCGGATTCTCCTAAAACCGGAACCGTTGGGTTCGTATCGAAAAGGGCTTTCTAACGAATATTAGAGATTTAAAATCTAACGGTTGGATTTGGAATTATGTCTAAATCAGATTTTGAAAAGGCCACTGTAAGTGCAATTCGATGGGCGTTTATGGAAATGGACTGAACGGGCCTTGATAAAATTATTAAAAATATCAATAATGTGTGTAAATTCATAACAAATGATTTGGAAAGAACTAGGATGAAAAATTCCATATTTGA
This sequence comes from Allium sativum, assembly GCA_030737875.1. NCBI lineage: Eukaryota > Viridiplantae > Streptophyta > Magnoliopsida > Asparagales > Amaryllidaceae > Allium > Allium sativum. The sequence goes on along the minus strand of CM060916.1, from coordinate 1,047,211,137 downwards.
AAAGACAAAAATAGATTTTTATCAAAATGAACTAGGTTTGAACTAGAATTATACTTCAATTATTTTTAAAATAAATAAATTGGTTTTTAATTGGTTTTAAAAATAACCAGAATTTCCAATATATAATTGGGAAATGGATTTGAATCGAAATTGTCTTCAGAATATTTCGATATAGGATTTCATGATTATACAGATATTGTTATGGAAATTTGAAAGATATATGTATATCGTTATTTCCAATACGATATTTGTTGATTTCAGAACTTGATATTGAATATAAGCCGATATATTTTCTATGTAGAGCCTTGTAATTAATATCAAATTGGATTTTGGGTTCGTCGTGAATGGTATCTTTAATAATACTGTTCTCGAACCGAATGGTGTTAAGAAAATTAGAAAGTGACTGGAGATTAGTTAAATTGAATGGTTTCCTGGGTATTGATCCGATGTTGGTTAAGGCCTTCGGGGTTAATACTTAGTGGATAGTTCTCTTACTAATTTACGGTTAGAGGCTAGTGTGAATTGGGTTTTTAACGACATTCGTTCTTTAACCCGATTTACAGTGAAATGTGATTTGGAATTTATTAATCTTTTTATTAAGATTTAACAGGAATTTTCCAAAGTAAAGTTTTCCAATTTAACATATATTAAACTAGAATTGAATGGAATTCGATTTGATAATAATAGAAATGAAATTCTGTGGAAGAAAACTGTTAATGCAGGTGGAATTTAAAAGGCGTTGCCGATATTCCATTTATATTATTGGTTGGATACGGAAACTGATATCGATTATATATTGATTTGTTCTTCCGTGAAGATTCCATAATTAATGGAATGTGATTTGGGTTGTCGTGAATGGTATCTTTAATAATACTATTCTTAGACCCAACGGAGCTAAGAAATTCAGAAACTAACTGGAGATTAGTTAAGTTAAGTGGTTTCCTGGGTATTGATCTGATGTTGGTTTCGGCCTTCGAGGTTAATACTTAGGGAATTGTTCACTTGCTAATTTACGGTAAAAGGCTGATGGAATGGAATGTGATTTTGGGTTTATAGTGAACCGTGTTTTAAATGACATTGGTTCTTTAACCCAGTTAAAGAAAGGATATGGTTTCTCAAGTTAAACAATCGTTAATATTGATTTTTGGGAAGATTAAAACCAAGTGGAGTTTTAATGCATCTTTAATTAGATTGAAATGATATCCAAAGGAAGATCAAAGAATAAATTTAAAGAATTTATCTTTGATAAAATTAATGGGAACTTTTCCCAAAGCTAAAAATATTTGAATAAAGGAATATTCTGGATTGGAATGAAGCGTATGTTGTGTTTTATAACACTTGTTTATTATATACGCGAATTATTCGGAAAGGTCGGGTTTACACCCATTCTGAATAACTGAATCGACGATAAGTCGACGATGAAGACGGTGGTTGAAGACCGGAGGTCTTCACATCGTTTGGACAATTACTAATGATCTTGATTGGGCTTTACACCCAAGAGGAGGGGATCAGTTGGTGATCGTCCAGACGTACTTGGAGATCGATGGATATGCGAGGAATAAGGTTCCTCCGGTTTCGTTCAGACCTAGAACAGACTTGTAAAGGGATGCGTGTCTGATATCGGATTTCATTCTGTGTGGTCGATGTACATCGGTTGCATAGAGTGGATTGCCTGTGTGGCATACTGAGATGCAAATGATCAAGGCTTCTGTTGAAAAGCAGAGTCTTGTGGTTGATGATCAATGCACGGCCTTTTTGACGTAGCTTTGTGTAGCGTTAATTCACGAGCCTCACACCCCGGTGTGAACTAGAAACGGGAGAGGACATCGGGGAGGGAATGCGTTTCCTTCTAGCTAGGAGTGGTGTCAGTGTTTTTACATGGCCTGACATTTTACTTATGTGGATGATGGATTGTGAGGCGCCTCAGTTATATCGGTCGATCTGGGGCCGATGGAGTCATTCGGCTCATTTACGCCCTATAGGGGGGGGGAAACGCAGTGTTCAAGCATTATAATCCACATCGAGTGGACTGACCCTGAAGATCCAAGGGCCCACCTGAGTCTGGGTCCTGAGACACGCGCTAGAGCGTCTCGAAGCGGTAAGGACGATCCCTTTCCTTGGTTCATAGATGGAAATCCAACTTCCAATACGTGACAATTGAGGTTTTGATGGTAGAGCCTAGTATTGGTGACATGATATATGGTACCCATGCCATCTAGGATTGATACATTTATATTTGAAGTTGTTTTATACACTATGCACTAATAATAGTATCAAATGATTTGTTTTAACGTACCAAGCATGGTTGGCTATTATAAGGGAAAACCCTATCCCCCGGCTTGTGTTGCATTGTGTGATAGGACCTGGGTCTTATAATAGCTTCATTTTCCAAAAAGCATGTCGCTGTTTTGTTATATGCACTAGTATTCTTGGGAGAAAACCTGTTTCGTGTTATACGGCGTGGTCCCTTGATATATCTGATTTAAAATAAAGTTTTAAATAACTGTTTTAGTTCTCACACCAGTCACATGACTGAACTAGAGTCTATTGTTTTAACCTAAACTCTAGGTGCCCTTATTTTCCACACGGGCAGCTAGTAGTTTTGATTTTGCAGATTTATATTCACAGGATCCTGGTTTACAGCTGGAACGATATTCGAAAAGGCTGTATCTGTATATTCTTTTCAGTTATGTTTTGTAATATTTTTCCGCTGGTATGTATTGTATTGTAATCTCTGATGTTTCTCTGATGTATAATATTTCTTCATACTCTGTATATTCTTGTATTCTAATGGAATTGTTGTAATAAGCAACGAAATGTTCTTCTGTTTGTGTTCTGATTCGTCTTGTCCTCAATTCAATCCGGGCTTTCCTTCATGGGGAAGTTTGGGTCGTTACAGAAGTCTGGTTGGTTTGTTTTTATTAGTGGAGCAGTTTCACTTTTCATAAATGAGAGTTCTACAAAAATCAACAATGATGAAAAAATGATTACTTAATAAAACATGTGTAAATATAGTGTGTTGCTAGACGGTCGGTGGTTGAATGTTGAACATCGAAAAGAGAAGTGTTAAGCGAACAACCACCAGCCATGCTAGGGCCTGCTGTCCCCCATGACCAAGAGATATAGCAATATATCCTTACCTCTTAATATAGTTATATAAAATGGTAATGTTTTCATTTTTCAATATATCTGGTATCATATTTATGTGTATTATTATTATTTTCCGTCTAACATGTTGTTAATAGTTCCCTTTTTATTTGCAGAAAAGGATTTAATCTGAATAAGTAGAGGTTACATCGAGAAAAGTACGATGAAAGACATTAAAAAGGGAAGCATATTAGCATAGTGACATATTTTTAGGGAATAGTAAGCTTATTTTACACATCTCTAAACGAGGTAAATGTATGTTCTTATCACATGGCATATATCTATATTAAAACTAGGAGGTTTATGAAAATTATGTCCAAGCTTTAACTCCTGACACTAGATTTTCTATTACATGTTATTTGAGAAATATGTTTGTACATCTATAACATGTTTTAAAGTTTAACGGTTAAAAGTAGCTTTATTTCAGTTGATGAAGACAAAGAATGAAGAACCGTGGATACGAAGGCGCATTTATTGTAGTTGAACATGTGTTGGTGCTTTTTTTGGTCAACATATTTTTTAGCTCATTTGTATTTCAGCTTGTTTGACATGGACTGACTGTAGTTTTATCTTCCTTTATCATTGTAGACTAGCAAGAAGATAAATTGATATTAATTTTTGTATTCTAATTTATTTCTGACTGTTAAAGTTTATAATTCTTTCATGTTTGAAGTACCTTCGAATGGAGTATGTTAACTTGAACCTAGCCACCAACTTGGAATTCCCTGTAGGTTTTATCTATTTTGCCAGCTGTTGAATTCCTTGCAGACGCTATATATCTAACCTATATATTTTACATATAATAATAATAATTCTCCTGTATCTGTTTGTTTCTGTTTCAGCTCTTGCAATGCAATTGTTTATATAGTTCTAGTTTCAATTTCTGAGTATGGTTTATTTATTGCAGTATGATGTTTCAAAAAAAATAAAGAGAAGAAAATTTACTCTTTCTTTGCAAATATGGTCTTATTAATAGTTGAATATATTTCCCATTATTGTTTATGAATTATGTTTCCTATAGTAAATGCAACTGCTAGCTAAGAACGTTTGACGTTTTCTTACATTTACCATGCTTACCTAACTTTTCCTTTATATCTTTTCTACACAAGAACTGAAAGGTGTTCACTTTCTGATTTGCAACATAACATTTTGAAGTTGAAAGTTTATAATTTTAATGAACGTTAAACTGAAGTAATATCTAAACTTGATCAATGCATGCATTATTTCTTATTATTTTTAACACTTAACTGTTGAATCATCTCAGCTGTACGGTTTTTGTAATAACTGGATATTTTATTTTTAGTAGACACCTAGTCAAAGAATTTCGTTTTTATATAAACATTGTTAATTTTTTTCATTTTCTAGTAAAATATTCTGAGAGATGTACCAATTTAGTAGAAAATAAGTACATTGAAACTATCATTTATATTTGACATCAATTTGTGGATTGTTTATCAATCAAACACCATCAAAATTGCTCTTCGGTGAATCATCCTTATAGTTTTCTTTGATTTTCAATTAGATCCTACTACGTTTTGCTTCATTTTTAAAGTCCTTCCTTCTAAATTTTTATTTTTAAATAAAATGCTCTTAAAATTTTCCTTTTTGTCCAAAATTAATGTCCCTTTAATAACCCATGTTAGTAATATAAATAATTTTGCCTCAACGTTCCTTTTTTTCCTATATAACTTAAATAGATAAAAACTCAAATAATTGCTTTTTCGAAATTATATTATCTTAAATCAACTAAGAATTCAAATAATTGTTTTTCTTAAACAGGAAAATATTTACAAGGACAAAAGCCAAGGCCTTTTTATCCATAAAGACAGCCCACTAAAATTTTACTTAGAAGGACAATACACTATTTCTCTTCTCCCTCACGTGCGCTCTATTTTCTCCCTTCGCAATCGATTCTCGTCCGCTCCATCTTCTTCCTCTGTCGCTCTAATCTCAAATCGTAAATCATAAATCCCGAAAAACAGAAGAACATCATAATCGAAATTAACATTCGAACCCAAAAATTCGAAACCCTAAATCGCTCGAAACAGGAAAAAGTCGAGAAAAGAAAAAGGACGAACAGCAAAAATCGATTTGTAGATCCTAATTGAATGGAATAATAATGTTTTACAGACGACATAAATAACATTTGGAGAACACGAATTGGTTGAAACATTTTTTTCGTGATTGGAAATGTTTTTTTTGTTCGTTAATAATATTTCAGTTCGTAGGTATCATTTTGATATTTTTTTAGGTATCATTTTTCATGTATTTAGCTTTAAAACGTAGCAGCAGTTTTTAGGTATCATTTTTCTATTTTTGTATGTATCATTTTTACTTTAATTTATTTGTTATGTTAAACATCACAGCAGTTTTTTGGTATCATTTTTATAATTTTTAAGGTATCATTTTTAGTGTAATTTCTATGTTATGGTAAATAGTACTGCAGTTTTAAGGTATCATTTTTATATTTTTTAAGGTATCATTTTTACTGTAGCACAACAAAAAATCAAATGAAAAAACACTTAACACAGTTAAAACATATAAAATGATACCTAAAAAATTAGGAAAATGATACTTACAAACTGCATCAATGTTTTTAAGAAAAATTAATGCAAAAATTGTTTACATCACAGTTTGATTGAATAAAACGAAATACGTTCGACTGAGTGACGAAGTTGATGCAAAAAACAGTTTCAAAATTAAAACAGCAATAAAATCACATCAAAACAACACATAACACAGTTAAAACAGAAAAAATGATACCTTAAAAATTAGAAAAATGATACCTAAATACTGATGCAATGTTTTGAAGATAAAATAATGGGGAAAAAATTTATATCAAAGTTTTATTGATTAAAATGAAAAAAGTTCGACTTAGTTTCAAAGCTGATACAACAATATAACTTCAAAATTAACACAGCAACAAAATCTCCTGAGAAAACATGAAACACAGTTAAAACGGTAAAAATGATAACTACAAAAATAGCAAACTGATAACTAAAAACTGCTGCTATGTTTTTAAAGTTAAAACAGGAAAAATGATAACTAAAAAAATAGAAAAATGATAACTAAAAACTGCTGCTACGTTATAAAGTTAAAACAGGAAAAATGATAACTACAAAAATACAAAAATGATACCTACGAACTGCTGAACTGGTAAAATAATAAAAAAAACATTTCCAACCTAAAAAAATTATTTCAACAATTTTGATTTCTTCAATTGTGCTTTTCATCATTTGTAAAATATGTTTATTCCATTCAATTGTGATTTCCATTTGAATTTTGTTGATCGTCATTTTTTTTTAATTTTTAGGGTTTCGAATGATTTTCTTCTCGATTTTGATTTCGTGATGTTTTCCTTATATTTCGAATTTCGATTTTAGTATTTTCTGAAATTCGTGATTTCGCGTTTTGTGCTTTTGCGATTTCATGATTTCGTGATTTCAGATGAAAACGGGAACGACGTGAGAGAGGAGAGAAGAAGAAAGAAGCCGACGATTTTTTTTCCAGTGTATTGTCCTTTAGAATAAAATATTAGGTGGCTGTCCTTATGGATAAATTTTAGTGGGCTTTTGTCCTTAAAAAATATTTACATAACCTAACGGTCGGTTTTCTCACCGTTGCAAGTTTACACTAGTAGGTGGTATGAGCATTTATCTTACTTTGGCATTTCGTAAGTTCAATTACTATAGGCTACCTTCATTTTTATAGTACGATTATCAATGAAATATGTTAACTCTTTATGCCTTTATTTGTTATTTTTGGTATGCACTCTTTATGTTACATGTGATGTTCGATTTCTGATATGCTGCGTAGAAGAATTGCAAATGTACTATGCTTGTTTTTTTTCAGCCAAGTAAATTCTTGTTCTTCATTCTACATTGTTGCAAAAAAATTAATAATGTATTATTGTCAGAATTCGGGCATCGAATTCCTACCGGGTTGTTACATTGTGTGTAAGATCGATCAAGGATTTGGTGAGATTTTGGATTGCCGTTTTTATGTTGTCAATGTCCTCTTGTTTGGTTTCAAATAGGGAGCTATGACTAGTTTGTGTGTTTTGAATGGTGGTGATGGCGTCTTGGTGGACAACTAATTGATTGAGTGGGCCGTTGACCTTAGTCACGGTGAAGGGCTGATTTGGATATTTTGGGAGAAGAGAAGGAGAAGTCAGAAGTGAAAGCGCCAAATGATACGACACATTAGGGAAGGGTGCCTATTGAGCTATATACTAGTCAACAGTTCCCATATTTATATTATTGGACATATCAAAGACCCTTGTAAAAAAAATCCTTTTATAGCTTCAAATTACGATGTTATGATAAAAAAATTAAATATCATTTCATGACTTCCAAATTAAGTGACAAAAGAGAAAAGTAAGTATTAAGATATTCATCGGAATGTCCTAGAGAAAATCTAATGTAATTTAGAAAATAATAAGACGTACTAAAGAAAGTGAATATAAAAAAAAATGTATTTTATAGTAAAAAAATCGAGGATAAAATGATGCATTCCATGAAGGAAAAAATTGTATTTTACAAGATCATATTCTATAGTCTGGAAAGAGGTAAATGTAATAAAATGGTGAATGTAAAAATATACTCACTACTATAGAGGGCTCATTTTGCAATGACCCTGAGCGACGGCTAAAAAAGCGGTCGTCGCTTAATTTCCTGCATATCAAAACCGAGCCACGGCTTTCGTCCCCATTTCTTACTCAGCAAATTAAAAAAATTAAACCCTACACCATCGCCCGCTCCCCCCGACGCTGTTGCGATTTCACCGATTCTACACCCCAATTCTCACTTCCAAGCTTCCAAATTTGTTTAGGTATGTTCTCTAACCCTATTTTATGTTAATTAGGGTTAATTTGAATGTTTGTATGAGTTTGCAAAATCAATTGTCATGGATATGAAATTGGTTCCCTTGTGATATAAATATGATGTTGATTGTGTTCTAGTTTGATTTGGGAATAAATGTAATTGATTAGAAGGTTTGAAAACGATGATTATCACATATGTAATTGATTTAGGAGCATGAAAACAATCATTATCACGTATGCAATTGGGTTTATGTTGATTGTGTTGTTGGTTGATTGTGTTGAGAGTAAGAAATGATTTGAGAAAAAAATGAAATAAACATGATTTTTTACCCATAATAAATGGATTATAATTATCGAAATGGTGTCATGTTATTTTCACAATTCCCATTGTCATGTTATTTCAAAAATTAAACGTGCTGAAAAATATTTTTTAGACGCCATGTAGTTAACGTGCGAGTGTAGGCGGAAAAGGCGCAAGGCGCAACTATATACAGGGCTTTTTTGAAGTTTAAGGTGCAACTATTTGTGAAGCGCAAAAATAAAACATAAACAAGACCAAAGTGCAAAAAGCGCGCTTTTTTCATTTGAATTGTCTTTTTGGTTTAAACTTAGGTTGAATGTTTTTTTTTTGACTACTTGTGTGAACCACTTACATAAATTTGGCCCCGTCCGACAAGTGTTGTATATGATCGTTATATGGGTATTCGTTTTTACACAAAACGGATATCTATATTCATATGATACAATATTCGTTGGATTTGTCCTAGTATTGGACAAGTTACAAATATAATAACATAAGCATATTTTATAAATCATTTTAGTTTAAACGGTTAACAAAGTTTCGATGACACTTCCTTTTTGTTCCCTGTGTACACGCATTTGTGTACGATATAGGGACCAAAGAGAAGTGCTGCCGAAATTTTGTTGAACCATTTAACCTGAAATGATTTATAAAATATGCTTATGTTGGGAAGTAGGTAGACCGACCGTCAAAGTAAAAAAGAAATAAACAAAAAAACTGAAAACATGCGATAGTTATAAATCAAATTTTACAAGATTTAAAATAGTATAAAGTGTTACGTTCGATCGAACTTTCTAACATATTTGTTGCAAATCAGGAAAATGTTCGATTATTTTCGTGATCGCAGTTGGATGTATCAACCGCGAACCGGTAAGAATGGGTCAATAAAGGAACATTTTGTAATGGAGTCCAAGAATTTATTATATTCGCTAAATCTAGTAATCGGAGTAACGTAGACATTCGTTGTCCGTGAATTAAGTGCAAACATCTGAAGCATTGGAAGCCAGATCTAGTAGAAGTGCATCTGTATAAAATTGGTTTCGTGTCGAATTATCACTTATGGGATCGTCATGGAGAACTTGTTCAACCTACGTCTGACCCTGTAGTGGTAGAGGACGATAGTACAATGATGAACGATTATACAATACCGAATTCGATAGAAAATATGGTGCAAGATGCAGCACAATCAATGTTTCCTAACATTGAGCAAGGCGACGATGAGACTGGAAATGTTGATGAACCAACGGTGGACGCAATTTTTTTTATGATTTATTGAATTCTGCTAAGAGGCCGTTGTGGGAAGGGTGTATAAGCGGAACCAAATTGTCTGTAACAGCCAAATCCATCACTATGAAATCAAAATTCAATCTTATAGAAGCTGCATTTACAGTAGTTGTACAAACTGCAAAACGACATATGCCGCCCAATAATTTGATGTGCGATAGTCATTATAAAGTGAAAAAACTTATGTCCGCTTTTGGACTACCTTATCATAAGATAGGTACATGTGTCAAAGGTTGCATGTTGTATTGGAAAGAAGACGCTAACCGTAGAAAATGCAAATTTTGCAACGAAGATAGATAAAACCAAGGAAAAAGAAAGGAAAAGAAGTTTCATATAAAAGATTGCATTATCTACCCATAACTCCCAGACTTCAATGGCTATATGCATCTTCTGCTACAGCATGTCATATACGATGGCATAGCATGAGAACATCAGAAGAATGAACTATGATACATCCGTCTGATGGTGAAGCATGGAAACACTTTGATAGGACTTATCCTGAATTTGCTGCAGATATGTACTTATTTATGTACTATTCTGAGATATGTAATAATAATGATGTTGATTGTTCTTAGCTATGAATTTACTTACGTTCTGTACTAGTATGATTTATGTAATGATAATGTTGACTATGTATGTTATGCAGTATTGTTCTTCTCATTTATGATTTATGTTATTATAATGATGACTGATGTTAATAACTCAAGTTATTTTGTATGCACATTATATTATTGTGACAGATATGTCTGACGATAGACGACGATCGAGGAGTACATCTCAGCCTACTCCTTCACCATCTCCTGGAGCAGGATCAGGAGCAGGTCCGAGCAGCTCAGTGCCAGATCTTCGTCAAGTTGCGGAGATTGTTTCGAAGAGTGCTGGGTAAATGTTCAAATTTATTTCAATTTAGATTATTTAAAATATATGACCTGTTCATATTAACATCTACATAGGGGATTTGAGATTGAGCCATCGGAGTTCATTTTAGAAGTATCTAGGCAGTCTTACACAAGTAGAATGCCGGGTGCTTGGCCGCTTTGGGATAGTATCCCAGCACATATTAAGAATGTCATTTCAGCTGATTTATTGGTAAGTATTTTTTATACTAATATTAAAAATTAATACACTGGGAATAATTAAAAATAAATGTAATATGCAGGCTGTCGTACGTGTTGAGGAGCAGGACATGCCCACCTTTTTGAGTTATTGGATTATGAAGATGCGCAAGAATTATCGAGAGAAGATTTCTAGAGCCAAGAAATATAGAAAAAAGCCTTAATTTATGAGTGATGATGTTTGGGCAGACTTTCTAAAGTACTGGGACACAGAAGAAGCTAAAGTAAGATTTAATGATAGTATTCATTATAATATTGACTGCATTATTTTACATCATCGTGTATCAAATTTAATAGAAAGTAGCGGCTAGAAATAAAGCAAATAGAGAAAAGAATCCTGCTCTACACCATGGGGGCTCAAAATCATTCCAACAGCACAGAAGGGATTTGGTATAAATTTTAAATATTTGTAGTACATGTTCATATAAAAATTTAGTGTATATAATCTAGTCTTATCTTTAATAATTTTATTACTGTATATTTACTCAGTTTATAAAGCATGAAAGAGAGCCTTCGCTAGCAGACGTGTTCAAACACACACATGTGGTGGAGCACACCGATGAAGAAGGAAATGTTATGTATGAGTGGGCATATCTGAAGAGTGAACGTATAATGGTAAATATGTTTATCTGTATAAATTAAAATGTTTCATACTCGTTCATATCACAGTATATAAATAATTTTATAGCGCTTGTCTTAAAATTATATTGCTATTGCAAGGGAAGTATGATGCAGCGGCTGCTAAAGTGATAGAGACTAATGGACAAGAGCTTACAGTTGCAGAGTCTGATAGCATATGGCATTCTATCACTGATCCGCATACCCGGGACGTCGATATGGTTTCAGCAATCAGGAGTTAAGACTTTTTTTAGACATAAATTAAGGCAATCACGATGGTATTTATACGTGTGTATTGATATATACCTTGGTATTGATATTATTTACATGTTTAACACAAACTAGTAAAAATATGTTTAAATAACTTTAATGTGAACTTATTTATTTCACAGGCCGTTCAGCGTGGTTATTAGAGGTCTATGGAAGAGGCGACTATTGCTCAGATGTAGGAGCAGATGAATGAGCTGATGGACTGGCGAAAAACCCAGATGCAACAGGATATAGACGAGCGCATCGCCGCTTACTTTCATGAGCATGGGTTTATGCCTGGGGAGGGAGGACAGGGAGACGATTCTGCTGTGTATCGAGAGGAAGACGAAGGCGACGATGAGGAAGAGGATGATGAGTAGTATTGTAGGTGCTCATTTTTTTGACTTACGCTCTGGTATGTACATATACTTGGTTTTTCATATGTTAGATGCACGTACGATGGTATATGATGTGTTTGGATACGTATAGACATGTATGACGGTTTGTGGATGATGGTATGTTGTGTTTTAAGATGTATAATGCTATTTGAACGAGTTATGTTATGATAGGGGTTTTAATTTTGTTTTTTCATATATTTGTTGATGGTATATATGATGGATTGTTTGTTGATGAGTATTGGTGAATTAATGGGATGATAGTGGTGTGGTATTGGTTTTTGGATTGAATTGTTGTTGTGTGGCTTGATGGAAAGGAATTGTTGTGTGCTGTGAATTTTATGCTTCAGGTTTTGCAACGGCTAGCGACGGCCTTATGGTCGTTACACAGCGACGGCTAGCAACACCTATTTGTAACGGTTTTGTGATGGCTAGTGATGGCTGTTTGGTCAAAGAAACGACTTGCCACATAAGGTGATACATGTCTACTGGTCATCGCTAGTCGTTGCTAAACCAGTGACGGAGGCGTCGCTAAACCTGTTGCTATTCTTGTTGGCGACGACAGTAATAGCGTTGGCATATAGCGACGGTTAGCATCGGCCCCGACGGCTATATGCCGTCGCTAAATACTGTGTGTCTTGTAGTGACTATATAACGTATTTTTCTCAATATCTAGAAATATGTTATTGTTTCTTTTAGTTATAGTTGACTATATTATAGTAGTTTTTGAACGGCTACAAAATTTCATGAAAGATAGTGATCATATTACAACTTTGTGCATCACTTTATTTGTGAAACTTCCCAGAACAGATATTACAAATGTTTTTCCGACCTTTGGAAACAAAGGTATTTTTATAGCAGTGTCGGCCAATACCATTTGAGCTGGGTTGGATCATGAGAATATTTTGACAAAGGGGGGAACAATGGACCATATGGGTTACTTTGACAACGAACTGCTTTAGTTCGTAGTTGGGTGAAGTTTGAGCAACAGTCTGTAAATGGCATTATGACTGAGTGTCGAATTATTCTGCATACATGTGACACCCCATGTCCATTAATGTCACTCACAAAGGGAATGCATTAACTTCTATGGAGCGTTTTAAGTGTGTATAGAACAGAAACTTAACAACAAGACAGATATAAAACAGTACTTAAAGATTTAAAACTTTATTCATTGCAGTGGTAACAGATAAGTTTGATTACATCATCAAAAACCAAAGATTAGAGTCAAGTACATAATATCCATCTTGATTAAATCAAAGTACATAAAATGAAAGACATAACCCCAACATAAAATAGCCATAAATAAGATAGGCTGAACTTTTACTTCAGCGATCCAAGCAACTTCCAAAGAAAGAGATAAAGCTATCCAAATCAAGCTCCACTAGTGCTAGTCCCACCCTGAGCACCTTGGAGGGCAGGGGGGGAGGGAGGAAAAGAGGTGGAAACAAGGGGGTCAGACATAAAGTCTGGCGAGTGCAGTAACTTTAACAATATAATCATTAAGTAATTAGGATAAGGCATAAGCTGGAAAATAAGGAAATGACTGTGAACAATTGGGTATGACAGAGCAAACAAGGAAATAAGACAAACAAAGATAACTTTAAAGGTGCCCCTAATCACTATAGGATAATTACTATACTGCACCACCACTAGTCACCATAAAGGTTGATCCCGCCTACAGAACTCAATAATGCTAATGGTAGTTTTGTGTACCCCTAGCTACCTCCGTAGGTGTCATCTGCCCCTATCTCCACTAGGTGTACCCACTACCCCCATTCGATCGGCACCCTAACTCGTAGATACCTGTGCTGGACCCACAGTGGGGGTGTATCACTCCCCAAAGTGGCAACCCGATACTACCAAAAATGCACGGCTTATATCTATACGATGCAACAACGTCTTACCTACCAGCCCGGGTCCACACACACATATGAACCCGTTGGACTTGCGTTGCCACCACTAACATGTTTTGACCTCTTACAATCAAATCCAGTACGCGTGTCTCTTCCTCGACTTGCGTCGAGCCCACAAAGATACTTAATGTGTTACTGGTTTGAAAATGGCCCCCATGCATGACACAAGCTTTCCACCTATACTTGGTCCCCTCTAAGGTTTTTTCCCAGTTAACCTCATTCTTATTCATGTCTTCTTGCATGTGTCAATCTTGGTTAAGTGCATCTGATCGTATTTCAAATGCCACCCAAGGCACCCACTAAATTCCACATACCACCCAAGGCACCCACTTAACCCCCTCATGTCCCACTACATGTTTATCTGGTTAAGTGTTTCTTAATTCATTAAGCCCGTAACCTTGTAAAGACCTCCCACATTAGACTGGCATTTGTGGCAGCGGGATTTGCCGGGCGAGTCCGGGCAGTCTTGCACCACAAGCGAGCCTAACCTTGTGTCTTTAGAATTGTTATGCATTTAATTCATGCCTTTGACCTCTCCCATTAGACTGGCATTTGTGGTAGCTGGATTTGCCGGGCGGGTCCGAGCAGTCTTACACCACAAAAGAGTCTAACCTCGTGTCTTAGGCGGTTTATTATTACATATCTTCATTTGACCCCAAATTGGATTATTATCCCTATACAAATTTGTAAATAAATTCCAAATTCATTTATGTCCATAATTGTCTCAATTATGTCCGTAAATACCAATTATACCAATTAATATCTGAAATTTATTATATGCCTTTTTCAGGTCGTTTATGCCAATTCTCAATAGGTGTACACTCAATATTACCCCCATCGTCCCCACGTTGTGCGTCAGTTTATCATGATATATATATATATATATATATATATATATATATTAGACTATAAATTAGTCTAATACATAAAAGGGAAGAAACATCACAAATTTGCATAACACCCAAAATAGATCTAACATGCAAATAAGAATTACAACATAACTTGCATAAACTTTGTATAGTCACGAATCTAAACATAAACCTAAAAGGTGTGAACTTGCATGTATATGATATAGTTTTTCACTTAAAACTTGCATAGGCCATAATCACAAACTTGCATAAAACTATACATGTCATAGATCTAAATCTAAAGGGGTAAACTTGCATATATGTGATATAGTTTTCCACCTAAAACTTTCATAGGCCATAATTACAAACTTGAATAAAACGATGTATGTCATAGATCTAAATCTAAAGTGGTAACTTGCAAATATATATGAATCCAATTTCTACCTAAACCTGCATATAATCACTTGTTGATTCACATGTAAACTATGTACAATTCATATAGAAAGTAGCATAAAATCTACACCCAAACTTGCATATAAAATAATGTCAAACATGAATCAAGTTGAACATAGATGATTTAGCATATGAAAAGGGATCCACAACAAAACTGTCATTATGAACAACTAACATATATTCACAAAAGATTACATTTTCCAATGATTCACAAACATAGCCATATAAGCCAATTTATATCTCAACCCAATTAACTTATTAATTATCTTATTAAAGAAATTGAACTCACAACTCAAAGAAGGTCTTGAGTTCTGAAATCTGAGTTCCGAAATTGATTTAGCTCGCCTCTGAAGTAGACAATTCGTTGTTGTTGCTATTGTAAACTTGATTTGAATTGATTAGCTTTTCTTTCTCCTAAAGGGTGGCGGCTACTCTAGGTTGCAAGGTGACAGCATGGCGGTCATGGTTCTAATTTTAATTATGTTTTAGCGTTTGATTCTACATGTGTTAATATAGAGTTTAGAATTAATTTAGGCCATCCGATCAACCTAAAATTAACCTCAACCATTCAGACCAGATCAGAACTATCCAGAAACCCTAATGACTCAGCAAACCGTCACTAAATCGTCATCTCTCAAATCTGCCCGGGGGGGGGGGGGGTGACAGGTCGACCCCTATGTCGACCCCCAGGTCGACCTGTAGGGGGGAGGTCGACAATAGGGTCGACCCCCTGGTCGACCTGGGTCCTGGGCGGGAATTTTCCCGCCCAGCCCGCTTTTGGCTTCTGGTTCGAAATTTTAATTTGTTTTCGAGCTGTTTTAATTTATTTAATTTTTCTGGAAACTTCCGACACCCACAACTTCTTCATATGAAATCCAATTTACGCAAACTTGGACTCAATCTCAACCAGAATTCCGAGACGAACCCAATGGCAAAACCCGTTTCCCTTGATTCTCACATTTAGATTTAAGTATTCTTTAATTTGTTAGTTTATGTTAATAGAAAACACGGGGTGTTACATTCTCCCCTCCTTAAAGGATTTTGCCCCCGAAATCTCCAAGTTAAGGAGAATGCATATCCTAACATCCAATCATCCATCTACCCAGCCACCAAACACAGGCATCCATTGTCCTTACAAAATTTCTAATGATGTATGAACATATGCAAGAAGTGTGTGTATATGTTCCTTATCTAATGCAAAATCAAGCGGTTTACTGATTCAGTTGACCTCCTTAATGCAAATCATGATAGTGTCATGCGTCCATTATGTATGCGAAAGAATCCTATCGATACATATTATGTGTGCACAACCATTCATCAAAATGCAGCATCCACATGATAACACAACCATTATACATCCATTAATTTAAAAATGCGCACACATTTATATGCAACATGAAGGTGATTGAGCTGATCTAGTGCCTAAGGTATGTGTATATGCATCCACGAGCAACCACTAGAAACCACTTGCATCCATTTGCATCCATCAAACATAACATGTCTCAAACATATGTTTCAACCATAGGGTTCTTCCTAACTAAAGATCGAAGATGTCATCGCAAAGATAATACTAAGAGATAGGACAAGTATCAACAAAGCGGTAGAAAAAGGAGAAATTAAAACATACCCTCAAAAAGGAAAGGGTACAACGTACGCATCTTATCTTCCGTCTCCCAAGTCACGTCCCTTTAATCATCTCCCCATTGCACTTTGACCAACTTGACCTCTTTGTTGCGAAGCTTTTTGACCTCCGATCCGAGAATGCTTGTAGGAGCTCATCTGATTGTGGCATTGTGCTCTACTTACACTTCTTCGAGTGTGCTCGGCTCTACCACTTCTGCCGTATCGCGTAAACACTTACGCAAATGTGAAACGTGAAACACGTCTTGAACTCCGCTGAGCTTCTCTGGTAACTTTACTCTGTATGCCATCTGTCCAATCCTCTCTGTAATTGGAAAGGGTCCTACGATCCTCAGTGCCAACTTCCCTACTGATCCAAAACGGACTACGTTTCTTAACGGTGAAACCTTAATAATAACCATGTCCCTAACATTGAACTCAAGATCCGTTCGTCTCTTATCAACATATGACTTCTGCCGGTCCTGTGCTATTTTCATACGCCGTCGAATCAGATCTATCTTCTCCGAAGTCTCCCTAATCATGTCGGGTCCAAGCAAAACCTTATCAGTGGATTCCCACCAACATGTAGGTGATTGGCACGGTCGTCCATAAAGAGCCTCAAAAGGTGCCATGCCAATGCTAGCCTGAAAACTATTATTGTAGGCGAACTCAACTAGTGGAAGGTGTTCTTCCCATGTTCCTCCAAAGTCTAGAATGCATAGCCTCAGAAGGTCTTCTAGAATCCGATTCACCCTCTCGTTCTGTCCGTCCGTCTGAGGATGATAAGCGGTACTTAAGAATAATTGCGTTCCAACCGCCTCTTGTATGCTCTTCCAAAATTCGCTTTTGAAAATAGGATCTCTATCACTCACAATGCTGGAGGGTATGCCATACAAACGGACTATCTCTCGAAGGTAGACAATTGCTAACCATGCGGCGGTCCTTCTATTTTTGACGAGAATAAATTGGGCACTTTTAGTAAGTCGGTCTACAATTACCCAAATCCCCGTATTACCCTTCCTCGATCTTCGTAACCCATCTACAAAATCCATGGAAACACTTTCCCATTTCCAAAGCGAAATCTCTAAGGGATGGAGCAAACCTCCGGGCTTCTTTTGCTCCGCCTTGACTTGCTGGCACACTAAGCATCTAGTAGCGAACTCGGCCACATCCTTCTTCATTACGGCCCAAAAGAAAACTCGCTTCATATCTCTATACATCTTATCACCACTGGGATGTATGGTCATCTTAGATCGATGTGAATCTTCATGAATTTCCTTCTTCAAACTTTTGTCTTGTGGCACGCAAAGTCTTCCATCTCTACGTAGCCAACCTCTTTCGTCTATAACATATCTACCAAGATGTCTTGAGGACTCCCCTCCTATAAGCCTGCCTACTATCTCAATCAACTGTTGGTCATTCCGCTGTGCCTCTCCAACTAGACCCAAAAGTGTAGGTTGCACCTCTAATGATGCAAAAAATCCGGGTACATAATCGACATAGGGTCTGAAGTCAAAGGAAGATATATACTCCAGGCTCTACCGCTCTACAAAAAAGGACTTAGAGTTAACTTCTTTCTACTTAAGGCGTCAGCTACAACGTTACCCTTGCCAGGGGTATATTCGATCTAAAAATCGTAGGATGCCAAAAATTCCATCCATCTTTGTTGCCTCAAGTTTAGGTCCTTCTGAGAGAACAAGTAATTTAGCGACTTATGGTCTGTATACAACTAAAACCTTTCGCCAAGCAAATAATGACGCCACGACTTAAGCGCAAGAACTATGGTCGCCAACTCCAAATCCTGGGTAGGATAATTTTTCTCGTGGGCTTTCAATTGTCTTCCACCATAGCATATCACCCTTCCCTCTTGCATTAAAGCTACGCCAAGCCCTGTCCCGCAAGCATCAGTATATACAATGAATGCCTTACTCCCGTCTGGCAAAACTAAAACTGGAGCTGTCGTCAAAGATCTCTTCAGACGTTGGAAAGCATTGTCATAGTCAACATCCCAAGTAAAAGCCAAATTCTTCTTCGTTAATCGAGTGAGAGGGGCTAATATCTTCGCGAAGTCCTTAATGAACTTCCTATAATAGCCAGCCATCCCTAAAAAGCTTCTTACTTCAGTTGCGTTCTTAGGGTTTTCCAATCTTAGATTGCCACTACCTTGGTGGGATCCACAGTTATCCCTTCCTTAGATACCACGTGTCCTAAGAACCTCACTTCTCTTCTCCGAAAATGGCACTTGGAGAACTTAGCTTTTAGCTGATGAGCTCGTAGGGTCTCTAAGACTTCCTTAAGATGGAGGGCATGCTCTTCTTCATTTTTACAGAAAACCAGAATATCGTCTACAAAGACTACCACAAACTTGTTCAGAAACTCCCTAAACACCCTACACATTAAGTCAACAAAGTATGCGGGTGAATTCGTCAAACCAAAAGGCATGACGAGCCACTCGAAGAAACCGTTAGGAGTTCTAAATGAAGTCTTATCGATACTATCTTCAGCCACCCTCGGCAGATGAAACCCTGTAGCCAAATCCAGTTGCGAGAAAACCGAAGCACCCACCAACTGATCGAATAAATCGTCTATCCTCGGTAACGGGTGTCTGTTCTTCTTTGTTAGCTTATTCAGCTCTTTATAGTCCACGCACAATCTAAGTGAACCATCAGCTTTTGTATCAAAAACGAATGGAGCACCCCACTCCGAAATACTTCTTCTTATGAACCCCTTCTCAAGCAATTCTTTCACTTGCTTACTAAGTTCTCTTCTCTCTCTCGGAGCCATGTGGCGCACTGGTAATGCAACTGGCTTTGCAATATCTACTAAGTATATTCGAAAGTCTATCTCACGCCTAGGGAGTAAACCTCGAACTTCATTGAAGACGACACTATATTCACGGACCACACGAACAGATTTCAAATCATTATTGGATGCGTCTAGGGATTATAGGTAGCTAAGCATTACCGGACCTCTAGGGTCACAAGAAATATCAAGGGTCTTTCCACAACGAGTCAACAATCTAACTACCCTTCTTTCACAAACTAGGATGGCCCCATATCTATTTAGCCAATCCATACCTAGAATCAAGCCGTAGCCCATGAAGCCAAGAACAAAGGCGTTGCATTCAAACCCAACGTCGATGATAGACACTCTCAAATCCCGAAAAATCATAGAAAGATGAGCCGAACCACCAATAGTTTTTGAGACTACTATGGGATCCGAAACTAGACTAGTATTTAGGTGCAGTGTTTCAACTAACGAAGCAGAAACAAACGAGTGTGAAGCGCCAGAGTCAAACAAAGTACGAACAGGATGATCAAACAGAAAAACTAAACTTTCAATGGAAATGTTTCTACCTCGTTCATGCAGCAGTGGGACCGCAAGAGCCTGGACCTGCTCCCTTGCCTGCCCTGGTGCCATGAGAGCCTGAAGCTTCCCTCCCGAAGTTCTTTTCCCTTGTCCCTGTTTCCTTGGGCAATCCTTAACTAGATGACCTGCCTCTCCATAGTGGTAACAGCCAGTCTTCTTCTTTTTCCTACAGTGTTTACTCAGATGGCCTGATGTCCCATAATTAAAGCACTTCTTCTTTCCATTGCCATTATTGTTCTTCCCGCCTTTCTTGTTTTGTTGTTGTGGTTTCTTTTGATCGCCTTTCTTCTCAGGTGCCTTATTAGCATTGGCACCTTTCTCCTCTTCATGCACAAGCGCCATGTCAACTAGTCTCTCAATGGTGACCCCCATAGGGATGTGGGTCATAGCTAACCCATGTAGCGGTTCGTTCAAACCCTTAACAAATCTTAGGACCTTCTTTTCGGGTGTATTCACCAAGTCCAAGCCAAGTCTCGCCAACTGATTGAATTTGTTGACGTATTCTTTCACTGATAGATTCCCTTGCTTCAACGCCAAAAATCTTTCCATATATACATTCTCCTCAGCCCGTGAGAGAAACTTTGCCTCAAACCTATGCCTGAAATCCGGCCATGTATCAACTGGACGCTCTCCATTAGTGACCTCCCACCAAAACAAGGCCTCATCCTTCATTAACCAGGCAGCTAACTGGACCTTTCTTCCATCTCCTACCTCAAAGATTCCAAACAATTCTTCCTCCTCCTTTAACCAATTTCGAGCTTCAACAAACGTCTCCGACCCGTGAAAAGTTTTCCCGCCCATTGCCTGAAAGTCCTAGCATATCTTTGCGAAAGTGTCAACACGAGGAGAAGGAGGAGGAGGGGGAGGAGGAGGAGTATTTGCGGGGCCTGCGACATTGGCCCTAGCTTCCAGATACCTTCTAAACCATCCTGGTATCGGCATCCCTTCGGGTATCTCGGGAATTCCAGACATGCTGAAAAGAAAATGAAGAGATTCAAACGAAGAATTCGAAAGAAAGATATATGGCTCTTGGGGTTATGTTTTTAAAATAAACATTTCTCTTGAAAATACTTTCCTTAAAACATACTTTTGAAAGTATTTCTTTATAAAAGTGCTTTTGAAAAATAGTTTTTCAAAATTCATATCTGTTCTGGTAACCTTCAGCTCTGATACAACGTGTGACACCCCATGTCCATTAATGTCACTCACAAAGGGAATGCATTAACTTCTATGGAGCGTTTTAAGTGTGTATAGAACAGAAACTTAACAATAAGATAGATATAAAACAGTACTTAAAGATTTAAAACTTTATTCATTGCAGCGGTAACAGATAAGTTTGATTACATCATCAAAAACCAAAGACTAGAGTTAAGTACATAATATCCATCTTGATTAAATCAGAGTACATAAAATGAAAGACATAACCCCAACATAAAATAGCCATAAATAAGATAGGCTGAACTTTTACTTCAGCGATCCAAGCAACTTCCAAAGAAAGAGATAAAGCTATCCAAATCAAGCTCATAATCATTAAGTAACTAGTGCCAGTCCCACCCTGAGCACGGGGGGGGAGGGGGGGGGGATGAAAAGAGGTTGAAACAAGGGGGTCAGACATAAAGTCTAGCGAGTGCAATAACTTTAACAATATAATCATTAAGTAACTAGGATAAGGCATAAGCTGGAAAATAAGGAAATGACTGTGAACAATTGGGTATGACAGAGAAAACAAGGAAATAAGACGAACAAAGATAACGTTAAAGTCGAACCTAATCACTATAGGATAATTACTATACTGCACAACCACCAGTCACCCGAAAGGTTGATCCCGCCTACAGAACTTTACAATGTTAATGGTAGTTTCGTGTACACCTAGCTACCTCCATAGGTGTCGTCTGCCCCTATCTCCACTAGGTGTACCCACTACCCACATTCGATCGGCTCCCTAACTCATAGATACCCGTGCTTGCCCCACAGTGGGGTGTATCACTCCCTAAAGTGGCAACCCGATACTACCAAAAATGCACGGCTTATATCTACACGATGCAACAACGTCTTATCTACCAGCCCGGGCCCACATACGCATATGAACCCGTTGCACTTGCAATGCCACTGCTAACCCGTTTTGACCTGTTACAATCAAATCCAGTACGCGTGTCCCATCCTCGACTTAGGTCGAGCCCACAAAGATACTTAATGGGTTAATGGTTTGAAAAGGGCCCCCATGCATGACACAAGCTTTCCACCTATGCTTGGTCCCCTCTAAGGTTTTTTCCCACTTAACCCCATTCTTATTCATGTCTTCTTACATGTGTCAATCTTGGTGAAGTGCATCTAATCGTATTTCAAATGCCACCCAAGGCACTCACTAAATTCCACATGCCACCCAAGGCACCCACTTAACCCCCTCATATCTCACTACATGTTTATCTGGTTAAGTGTTTCTTAATTCATTAAGGCTGTAACCTTGTAGAGACCTCCCACATTAGACTGGCATTTGTGGCAGCTGGATTTGCGGGACGGGTCCGGGCAGTCTTACACCACAAACGAGCCTAACCTCGTGTCTTTACAACTGTTACGCATTTAATTCATGCCTTTGACCACTCACATTAGACTGGCATTTGTGGAAGCTGGATTTGTCGGGCGGGTTCGGGCAGTCTTACACCGCAAAAGAGTCTAACCTCGTGTCTTAGGCGGTTTATTATTATATATCTTCATTTAACCCCAAATTGGATTATTATCCCTATTCAAATTTGTAAATAAATTCCAAATTCATTTATGTCCATAATTGTCTCAATTATGTCCATAAATACCAATTATGCCAATTAATATCTTAAATTTATTATATGCCTTTTTCAAGCAATTTATGCCAATTCTCAATAGGTGTATATTCAATATTACCCTCATCGTCCCCACGTTGTTCGTTTATCATGATATATATATATATTGGACTATAAATTAGTCTAATACATAAAAGGGAAGAAACATCACAAATTTGCATAACACCCAAAATAGATCTAACTTGCAAATAAGAATTACAACATAACTTGCATAAACTTTGTATAGTCATGAATCTAAACATAAACCTAAAAGGTGTGAACTTGCATGTATATGATATAGTTTTTCACTTAAAACTTGCATAGGCCATAATCACAAACTTGCATAAAGCTATACATGTCATAGATCTAAATCTAAAGGGGTAAACTTGCATATATGTGATATAGTTTTTCACCTAAAACATGCATAGGCCATAATCACAAACTTGCATAAAACGATGTATGTCATAGATCTAAATCTAAAGCGGTAACTTGCATATATGTGAATCCAATTTCTACCTAAACATGCATATAATCACTTGTTAATTCACATGTAAGCTATGTACAATTCATATAGAAACTAGCATAAAATCTACACCCAAACTTGCATATAAAATAATGTCAAACATGAATCAAGTTGAACATAGATGATTTGGTATATGAAAAGGGATCCACAACAAAACTGTCATTATGAACAACTAGCATATATTCACAAAAGATTACATTTTTCCAATGATTCACAAACATAGCCATATAAGCCAATTTATATCTCAACCCAATTAACTTATTAATTATCTTATTAAAGAAATTGAACTCACAACTCAAAGAAGGTCTTGAGTTCTGAAATCTGAGTTCTGAAATTGATTTAGCTCGCCTCTGAAGTAGACAATTCATTGTTGTTGTTGTTATAAACTTGATTTGAATTGATTAGCTTTTCTTTCTCCTAAATGATGGCGGCTACTCTAGGTGGCAAGGTGATAGCATGGCGGCCATGGTTCTAATTTTAATTAGGTTTTAGGGTTTGAGTCTACATGTGTTTATATAGAGTTTAGAATTAATTTAGGTCATCCGATCAACCTAGAATTAACCTCAACCATTCAGACCAGATAAGAACTATCAAGAAACCCTAATGACTCAGCATACAGTCACCAAATCGTCATCTCTCAAATCTGGGAGGGGGACGGAAGGGGAAGGTCGACCCCTAGGTCGACCCCCAGGTCGATCTGTAGGGGGGAGGTCGACACTACGGTCGACCCCCTGGTCGACCTGGGTCCTGAGCGGGAATTTTCCCGCCCAGCCCACTTCTGGCTTCTGGTTCAAAATTTGAATTTGTTTTCGAGATTTTTGAATTTATTTAATTTTTCTGGAAACTTCCGACAGCCATAACTTCTTCATAGGAAGTCCAATTTACGCAAACTCGGACTCTATCTCAACCAGAATTCCGAGATGAACACAATGGCGTAACTCGTTTCCGTTGATTCTCACATTTAGATTTAAGTATTCTTCAATTTGTTAGTTTATGTTAACAGAAAACACAGAGTGTTACAATAATATATCAAATCGAGTTGTTGATTCCGAGTCAAAATTAGATGTTATCTTCAATGGGATATCTTCCAGGCAATATCATCCATGGGATATATATATATATATATATATATATAACATCTTTCAGTTATCTAATTGGTGATTAGAACGTTATAGCATAAGCAAGGGTACAAACACTGGATTACTGTGGAAACATGTTTATGAGCGAAAAGAAATATCCTCTTCTGCCAACGTTAACGTTAAGATAAGCAACCAAACTGAACATGAGCGGATACATATGGTTACAAATGGAACAAGCACCTCTTCCAACCCAACCACCACACACGCTAAGGTGATTGATTAGGGCGTATGAGGTTTGAGATGAGCATGCCCAGGTACTTCATCAGGAGGTGTGCAGCATCCCCTACAGCTACTCAAGCATATGAGTTTGGCAGCACAACATGCAGCATAGGAGCAGCCTGATCTCACACGCACTGGTCACTTAGGCAACGGCGGAAGATTTATAGCACTTGTAAAATTAGCGATAAGTATCTCATTTTTGCTGCATTCAATAAGCCAGGCATCAGCTATTCCTAATTTTTTCTATTCTTAAATTCAACTACTTACCGGTTGTAGTCTCCGAATTGAAAAGGGCAGTAGCAGCGAAAAGAAGAAAAAATATAACCAAAGTTTTCACTGAGATGGCCATGATCGTATTGCTTGTTTATGGTGGTGCAGTAAGATGAAGAGAAAGTAATGAAAATGATGCTTTATTTATAAGCACAAAATAAACCAGTAAGATATCTATATGGCGGCTGTCATGCATTTACTTCGCGGGGACATGTTGACTCATTATGATTAACTCAGCCAATGTCCTAAACATCAACTTTGCCATATATCAATATGGCATCCAGTCATTTACACTTCTACTTAAATCTTCCAGATTATTTTTGCTGATTGACCATGGTATGCAAATAAATAATATTAGAAATGAAATTCATAATGTTCTTTTTTCTTTTAGAGAATGGTATATATACATTCTTTGTAATTATAGTTACAACTTATATAGTTTTCTAATTAAAATTAGATTAAGTTTTCACATTCTTTGTAATTTAAGTTACTGCGCGATTCTAAAATACTATAAAATATGCTGCCCATATTAAGGTCAAAATTAATTACTGTTTGCATTTGGAGATTCCAAGTTCTTTCCGGCTGAATAATTGTAATGCAAAGCCGTTTTGGACCTCGGTCTTTTTCAAAGCTGGCTTTCTTTGCTATTTCCTAATTAATTATTTAGTGCTACTGACTGCCTCCTCCGGCATTGACTTAAGACTTCATTTTTTCCTCTAGTTTTTATTATGTAAAAGTCTGTTTTATTCGTGCACTTGCAGATGAAGACGCACCACTTGGCTGTGATAAGACATTTCTCGCAACAGCAGAAAACCCACATGCATATATGAGCTCTTGTTAACCATAAATTGGTCAGCAAATCTGTTTTCCCATCCAACGTTTTAAATAGCTCTACTGATATTTTGTTTTCCAAAATATATAGGTTAACATGTATTTTATTAATGTAGTAAGTAAGTTATAGCATAAATGAAATGATTTTATCTTAAAATTGCAAATATGCGAATAAACTGTTTGTTGGAGATTTAAAATAAATTTCAAAAAGAATAGATGCCAGAACATGCAAGACAAAAATATCAGTTGGTCAACTGATAATATTCTCTTCGTTGGCGTTCAATATGTCACATCCGATGCGTTTGACGTACATGGTAATTTTTTTAAATCTAATCCCTCCCCTTCCATTTTACCACCGTCAACCCAAAATTCCATTCTACTCCACTTTTTTTTTTCAATCTTGAAAACATTATTTTTAGATAAATTTCGACATTGCTATGCTTATTTTTTGACTGTCTATAACACCCTCCCAATCTGTATACATATTTCATATTTGAACTTTGAAAGGCATGCAAATGCAAACACCCAATCTAAAGAATATCTAATATTTAGTATCAAGGTATGATATATATGCTTATGTGCTTTAAAACAGTGTTAACCATATATATCGTACACAAACATATATAGATATCTAAATTGTTGTCAAAGCAAATGATAAAGCGATTGCAATTGATGAGAATATGCTAAGCACAAACTGATGCGAAGCTGTGCAAATCAATAACGTCAACTATACGTGGATAAATAAGATGATTAAATCAACATTGTTAAGATGAAATGCCACCTATTTTATTACATGATCAAATTGCTACACAAATGGCGCTTCAGCTTACAGGTAGATGGTTTGCTTTTGTTTATGTCAGCCACATTGTAAAACTCATATAACAGAGGATGTGAATCATTTAAAAAGAATAAACAAGACATAAACACACTGAAATGCCAAAATTACGGTTCGAATAAAGTAATGCATACAGTATTTAGGCACAAGGTAAACTAAGGAGCTATATAGCAGTATAAGTGGAAATGAAATTAGCGTGCATGTAGAATAAGATAATATAAAATATTTCCCTTATATCCATTACTGCTAAAGGAATGTGACGTAAAATTAATTTAATGAATAGTACATATGAACGGAGAAAATGTGTTAAAAAGGTACACCATAAATTGCACAAAACAATTAGTTCCATAAACGACATCACCTTAATAATCATGAAATCCGGAATGTTAATATCTTCGCTTTTTCTTGTAATCAGCTGTTCTCTTCTACCGAGGGCAGAAATAAACAATTTATATCTGCAATATGCCAAATGAATTTAAGGTATTTACTTCGCGAAATTCTTATAATTTTTTTCATAAAACTTTCTAATTTTTATAAATAGATGTTAAAATTTCTAGGAAGTTTGTACAAATATGTTGTGCATACATTAATGTCAAAAATTCATATATGTCAACCAATAACAATTCTGGCGATACCCTGGAAGTGTTTATCCCCCAGCACGTAGAAGTTGTATGCACAATTCGTGAGTTGTGCATATATTTATTATCATAATATATCCAGTTATTTTAACCTGTTTAACCCATAAGTTTTTATTATCCTCCTTAATTACTTCGTTTCCTGCTTTAACAACATCTATAATTGCTCCGTTGAAATGTTTCGTTTAACGTTATATGCCCCGTATAAACTTCAACTCCATTTAAATAGTCCCTTTAATACTGTGAAAATGTCCCATTAACGCAAATGCTCGAAATTTAGTAATTTAATTTACATGACCTTATTGTTTCAGGTAGTGCTTACATTTTACTGCATAAATAGTACACAATGTATTACTCCCTCCGATTCATAATGTATGATGTTTTAGAGGTTTACACAAGAATTAAGAAAAAAATCTAATGACAATTTACCCCATACTTAATTAGTTTTGTCTTACACATTAATTTCTCTTTTCATACCAGCCAACTACTATTCCTATTCCCATCAACCACTTTTTACCTTTTAATTTATAAAAAATAGTTATAATGTAACTTTTGGGTTTCTATCATTTATCATTAGAGGGATAAAATTGGAATAATATGCTTAAACATCTTATATTTTGAAACAAAACAAATTTCTTTAAACTTCTTACATTGTAAACCGAAGGGAGTACAAACCATGTATGTGACAACCTGGCTTATTTTTCTGTGCAAAGCAACATGCAGTGATGTATGATCCAAGCATCCCCATTATGAAGAATTTGCAATGTATTATATTCCTTTTTCCCCAATCCATTTTCTTATTTCCAAACTTCTCTATGTTTTTCCCTTCTCTATTCTCCGTTTTCTTATTTCCAAACTTCTCTATGTTTTTCCCTTCTCTATTCTCCGTTTTCTTATTTCCAAACTTCTATGTTTCTTCCCTTCTGTATGCTAAACTTATGCTCTATTTTCTTATTTCCAAAATTCTGTGTGTTTTTCCTTTCTCTGTGCTAAACTTATATTGTGATTATTTCGAAAATGGTATTCATAACGATGAAAAGTTAAGTTGGATTTTTTTTTTTTTTTTTTTTTGCCTGTTTGCAACATTCAACAAATGTATTGTATGGAATATCGAGTGAACACTATATAAGTCTACACACTGTGTTCTGAAGCTGATTAAACAGTATATGAAAGCCATTTATGGAGTAGTTATGAGAAGAACACTAGTGTAAAAGATGTAATTAAAACAAATCAATGTAAGAGGGGAACATGTATTTGTTTCACATTATGAAGGTGTCAGCAAAGGTAACATATTTGTATGCATTTTCATTTATAATTTATCAATATTTTTGTCAATATAGTTGACTTTTAAGGAAGTTGATTGTCATCCTTTTTTTTTTTTTTTTTTTGCAAAACTCGTCTTTCATTGTAGTAAAATATAAATAGAAGATCTCAAAATGAAAACACACAAACCCATAAATGTCAACGAATACTTTTTATGTTAAAAAATAGTTAAAATTTCATACGGCTTGACATTTTTGAAAAGGCAAATCATGCCAAACGGCAATGGCTAGTTCCAGCATAATTTATTTTTTATGACCAGAAATTGCATGTAGAATAAATGAATTATATTAATTTACATATCTATAGACTGATAATTAAACCTCACAAAGGGCAAACGGTTGGAATAATGAATATGAGAGAATCAGTACTCATAATTGCATGCAAACAAAGCAATGGAACTTTTCTTCATTCACTACACATATCTTAGCTAATGAGACTATTTAATATTAATTCATATCCGTACAACAACAGAATTTATAGTCCTTACAGCTCTGGAGATATCCTCAACTTTCTTTTTTGCTGCAAAACTATAATTAGAATGCAAAGCAAATTCTCTGTACCCAAAACCCCCTATTTCCTGTATCCAACCAATCAGATCACCGTAATTTCCACCTTTTGCAATTAAACCTTTTTTATCTCTGACTTAATTGCAAAAATGTGAAAATCAGAGGCTCTGATTGGTTGGGTACAGAGAAATAGAGAATTTTAGGATAGAAGATTTGATCTCGTTAGAAATAGCAGATCATTATTAATTTCAATCTACTATGATCAATGTTGAAAAATGTAAATTTAGCTGTGCAGTAACAACTATTGAAACAATTACATTATTTTTTTGTGGAAAATTTAACAAAAAAAAAATTTAAGGCATACCATTCCCCTCCATGATGCTCTCAAAGTAGCTTTAACCTTGTCAAAATCAGTGTTAGTGACAGGTGGAAAAGAATATGAAGAATGCCTTAGAGATGGGCGTGGGAATCTAGCTTGGGGAAAGAACCGCATTTAGCCTGAAGTTAGTTAAATCTATGTCATTTGAACTGATGAACTATTTGAATATTTTATCTCACAAGCTTATGAAGCTTTACCGAAGTACACATTTTTGCCTGCAGATAACAAAATAGCATGTCAAATAGTTTGAAACTTCACTTCTTGGCCTATGAGATGATGATAGTTGGATAAATAGTCGAGCATCATCAATGAAAGACCTCATACCAACATCTGACAGTCGATGTTTAGAGGGTTGCTCAGCAATTCGAACATTATCTTGGATTTGGCCCAAATGTTTTATGGATAGAAATTGGTAGAAGAAAGAAAGTGAATGTTGCATTAGTTATCAACGGAAACAACACCACCTTCTATGCAAAAAAGTTCATTACAGATACTGTGGTAGGAATCAGAAGTGGAGATAGAGCAGGGTGATATTTCATTCCTTCTGAGTATTGTAATCTCTAAGGGATCTATCATCTTCCAGATGCTTTACTACAAATATCAGTCTTTGCTGATCTAGTGGGATCCCCTCCTTATCCTGACTCTTGGCCTTCACATGATCAGTGGTGTCTGATCTTTCTACCTCTAGAGTTATGGAGTTCCCCATCAGTATCTTTGCAAATATTTGCATGCCAATCAGTCTCAGAATTAAGTAGAGGGTTGATTTTGTCTAAATACTGTGTTCCGATAGTGTTCTCACCTCTTTAAGTTGTTTACCTAAAAATATAAGGGGTTGTAGGCCTGAAGGAGTGCCTTCTTTGTCCTGCATCTTGGCTTTGACATTGTTGATTGTATCTGAGCTCTCAACGTATAGGGCGATGGACTTTCCTGTGTCTCTACGAAGATCTGCATTTGTATCATTGACAACTATATCAGAATTCTAGTTGCTTGACTAAGCCTCCAATTTTGATTAATGAGCCACATACAAACTTAGAGTAATCCAAATCATCGTAATACGATGACGCTAAACATGGCACTGTTCCCATAACACAAATAAGTAAACTGGAATATTAATATCATTTTCAGGCTTATAAACTGTGTACAGCATATTTAGGTATATACGTGTATTTATGATCTTTTCATGTAAAGAGGCAACTTGCACAAATTATTTATTCTAAAACTCATCTATGTTTGGAATTTAGTTAAGCAGTATAAACAATGCAAACTATTCCATTTTAACATTCAATCTATGTTGAAAATTCAGTAGAGTG
Organism: Allium sativum; assembly: GCA_030737875.1. Taxonomy (NCBI): domain Eukaryota; kingdom Viridiplantae; phylum Streptophyta; class Magnoliopsida; order Asparagales; family Amaryllidaceae; genus Allium; species Allium sativum. The sequence continues at coordinate 1,047,180,214 of CM060916.1, read as the reverse complement.
ATAAAAGGGGGGGAGGCTAAAATAAATACATAAAAGTCTCATATGAGGCAGTAACTTACATTTTAACTGAAGTTAAGTTCGCAGTAATACTTAATTTGATTATTAAGTTTAAGTTTAGGCCTTATAAATTTGTTATAGGATGTGATATTGAGAATAAAAATTAAACACGATATATATGATTTCACCATTGGTTGTACACATAAGCACCCTGTATATAAAGAGTTAATATTATCAACCAAAAAAATCCGTTGATAATAACTCAGAAGAAGAAGATGAATATGTTTACTATAATCAAGTGTCGAAACTTTGTAGATTGACCCATCAGCGAGTAAACCAAAACAGAACTACAAAATTCCTAAAAAGCATACTGATTTAGAGTTGCTTGATATTTGCAAGAAGGCAGAAATGTAGATGTCGAATTTATTGAAACAAATGGTCGGGGACAAAACCGAATAGAGGAAGAGGGAAGAAGTAAGCGGTTTTGTTCGGAGATCGTGCCTTTTCAGCCTATATATCTTCTCTAATGCATAGAATCGAAGCAATAAAATATACGATGATCTTTGAAGGGTTTAGAGATTTACGGTAGCCCTTATAATGCAAAATCAATTAAGTGCAGTTGTAACTGAAATAAAAAAGAATACGCGCGTTGGAAAAAAAATATTACCTCTACATCCAAAATTGGCAGTGCGATGTCAGAAATTAACATGCCTCCACTGAGTCGTCACCGCTTGTGGTCAACTGCCGGCAAAGTTGAATGTTGATCTCGAATTAGACTATTAGTTGATTAAATTAAAGGTAAAAAGGGGTCCAGGGGAAAGAAGGGGCATAATTAGAGTGAAAGTGGAAGTAGATTGGGGTCGGTCATGATTTAATGGAGTGGGAGAAGAAAGAAATTTTGTTTACTAAGAAAGAGAGAAGTAATGGGGAATTTGGTAGGGAAAATAAAAACAGACAAATGTAGAAAGTAGTTTCAAGAGAAGCGATTTTGTAGGCGCATGAATTGTTCTGTTCCCAAAACGCCTATCTCCTTGTGTGCCCACCAATCGCAACTCCCTGATTTCCACCTTTTGCAATTAAATCCACGAATTGTTGGAGGACTTAAATGCAAAAAAATAAAAATTAAGGGATTTGATTGGAGGGACATGGGGGAATAGGGAAAATGGAAATAGAAGAATTGGTCTCTTTTGTAGGAGCCTACGTCGTATGTTAGAAGTCGCTGGCAATTTAAAAAAGAAAGTTTGTTGCACGGAAAGTGCTGTATTTTGAAATACAACGATAAAAGGATGTCCACATAAGCAGTGCTAGATTCTTGTTTTACTGTGTAAGTAATAGATAGGTTAACATATATTTTGTTAATATAGTAAGTAAGTTATAGTATAAATGAAATGATTTTGTCTTAAAATTGCAAATATGCGAATAAACTATTTATTCGAGATTTAAAATATATTTCTAAAAGAATAGATGCCAGAACATGCGAGCCAAAAGTATCAGTTAGTCAATTGATAATTTTCTCTTCATTGGCATTCAATATGTCACATCCGATGTGTTTGACGTATGTGGTAATTTTTTTAAAACCAATCCCTCCCCTTACATTTCACCGCCGTCAACCCAAAATTCACTCTACTCCGGGTTTTTTCCCAATCAAGAAAACGTTATTTTTAGATAAATTTCGACATTGTTATGCTTAGTTTTTGACTATCTGTAATAACCTGCCTTTTTGACCATTCCAAATCAGTAATTAAACCAACTCGGAACGCTCAAAACGACGGGCAGTTGTTTAGCTTACAAGGGTTTAACAGAATAGACATACAAAATCACTACAAACAAAATATATGCATTGGAACAAAATTTTATATTAACATCATATTTTGTACAAAATATTTGGTGTAGCGGAAAATGTATAAAATGTATGCATGAATTTTTAAATAAATAAAAGCTTTACGGTTTTTGTCAAGCGCGCGCCATATGCATCTTTACATGCCACCCCACTTCGTTGCGAGCTGAAATTTTCTAAGCTTGGAACACTTGGGACCTGTAACACCCACTACAACAAAAACACCATATTACAACTTTAATTTTACAACGGTGGTAAAAGCACCGTTGTAATAAATGTTTTTTTACAACTTTTTCCTAGAAAAGTTGTAATAAACTTATTTTTAACAACTGTGTTATTTTGACAGTTGTAATAAAAGCCTATCACAACTTTTATTTTTTTACTGTTGTAATATATGACTATATTTTAATATAATTAACAACTAATAATTAATATTTAATACATTTATATTGATTATTTATAATTAATAACTAATAATTACTATTAATAATCAATTAGGAAGTAATAATATTAAATATTTCAATTAAATAGTAAATAATCAATAATTAATTTTTAATAATTAATATTAATAATTAGTATAATAAATAATAAAATTATTATTATTATTATTAAATAATTAATTCTTAACAACTAATAATTAAGAATTAGTCGTTAATATTAATAGTTAAGTAGTAATAACTATTATCTACTAATTAATTTCTGATAATTAATAATTAAATTAGAAATTTGGCTCAGCAGATCTTTTTTCTATTTGTTGTAACAGAGACTTAATAAATATTAATAACAACTAATATTTAACAATTAGTAATATTAAGAATAATTAATAATTAATATTCAATGATAAATATACAAATTAATACTAATTATTATTAATTAGTATTAGAAAATTATTACTTAATAATGAAGAAATAGCGGTTATTTTTTGATAATTATTGTTAAAAATTTAATAGTAAGTAATCAGGTTTAATATATGTTATTTTTAACGACTATTCTTTTTTCATTAGTTTTAATTGATGTCTATTACGACTCTTCTCATTCACTACAGCGCACACTATTTTGTTAACTTTTGCAAATTTTGCATTTTTTATCTTGTAATAAATATGACTGAAGTAGCTGTAGTCCACGTCTACATAAATACCAAATCACTAATTTATGGTTATTACTGTTGTTTTATAAAATTTAACAATTTAATTTAGTTATTTATTTGAATTTACATTATAATTTAGACTGTATATTAGTGGTAGACGCCTTGCGTTCAACTTTAAAAACTCTATAACAACGCTTTAAATTTTTTAACATTGTATCATGAACTAAATCTGTTTAACAACTTATTTGCTATTTCAAGGATGTATCATCCTCATCTTTATTTTTTCCTAATTACGGTTTGTAATCTATTCAGGTTGAAATTTAGGCGGCAACAGCAAAAAAAATGGCTCCAAAATTGTTCGTACCCCAAATTTAGGCGCAACAGCAAAAAGCCGCCCCCAATTCACTTCTAAATCAAAATCGAACCCAAAATCGCAATCATTAACATCACTCGCTTATCTGCTCTTCGCTTTCCACTCGTCCCTATCAGCTCTCCGCTCTCCACTCTCAACTCTCCGCTCTCGTCTCTCGTCTCTCAGCTTTTTGAGTGTGCTTCTGGTTTATTTGGATCGGCCTGCTCGACCAGTTTGGGTTGGGTGGTTTTGGCTGTTTTTGGGTGGTAGTGGCAGGGTGGCCATGTTTTTCTAGGTGCTCCGGTTGTTTTTGGGTGTTAGGGTGGCCATGTTTTTCTAGAGTGAGCGAGCGCAAGAAGAAAAGGTGTGGAGAGCACGGGACCTCCAATACGTCATGACCTCCGAAAATGATTTTTTCCCCAAATTCGAAAGTTTATGGTTCCTCCGATAAACCGTAACTCCCATCACAGACTTCGTCAACGTCGCTGCACCACTCTGAAACCTGGAGCCACCAACGGCTGTCTGCAGCTCAGTCTACTGCCTCGGGTTCATTCGACATCGCACCGATTACCGCAAGCATGGCCACCGCGAACCCTTGCTCGCTTTCCCGCCGCCATTACAGGTGAGTTTTAAACTCACGATTACCCCGTTTTTCAAGTATTTTGGCTTCATTAAATCTGAATTAAAATAATTATATTTGGGGTTAAATTGGTTGGATGCTATATCTTCTTGTTGAGCATAGTTGTTGATTGTCTTGTGGATTTATCCTAATTGGTTTATGTTATTGTTGCCACACCTGTACCTGTTGCCATGCTATTTCCTGTAAGGCCAACATAGACCCATAAGTATTCGAAAATCTATAGGCACTTAATTTTTGTTGGCAGAACTGTGGATATAGATATATAGGATGCAACATGCCTGGTTTGGGGTGGTCGCCATATACTAATATCAACAGTAAAATTATGGAAAACTATGTAAAACTCTGGTTGTCTTGTCTGGAAGTTCGACACATGTATTGTTGGATGATGCTAATCAACCTGGAATACATAATCCAGAATGGAGTACACATGATGACACCGTAAACCCGGTTCACATCTTTGTATTTGCTATTTCCGCAAACCTGAAGTCTGGATCATATGATACTTATTGAACACATAAGACATTTCGGCTAAAACATAAGTATTTCTGAAGCGATAAACATGTATTTGATATTAGACCAGCCGAATGGAAACCAAATATATATATATATATATGCTATTTGATGTGTCTTATTGCAAGCTATCAGTATAGATATTTCATTTATTTTGGTCATGCTTGTTACATAGGTTAGCTTTCACCTAATTACTTGAATACTGTTGCAGAACTCGTGCTCACCTAAATAATAGTTCTTGTGTATTACTGGGTGTGCTGCTATCTAACCACATCAAAATACTTCGAGAAAGGGTTGAAATTAAATCTTTTGAAAGCAAAATATGATATCTTTCATTTCAGTGACAGCTAAAATTGCTGACTGGTTTTTTTAAAAAACTGAGTTTATTTGTTTTTTACTTTAGTATTTGATTTATATGAATGAAAACACCCTTCAAGTAGATGAGCTCACAGTAAAGTGGCTGAGAACACGTTATAGGGACGAGTTTGCTTTTATCCTTAGGAAAATATGAGAAATAATTTGGTATTATACATTGTTCCTTTCTGCTATTTGCTGTACTGTTTACTATGAGGTATGTATTTCACCCTTGTAAATCAACCCAACCTTTGCATGACCTTTCTCCTGTTCACTGCTGGTTGAACTGCGGGTAGGTGTCCTATGATACAAATTTTCTTGGTAATTAGCACTCTTGTATCAGAGCTAGAACCCAATATGATACAAATCACCAAACTACCTTTGTTCAATTCATTTGGACGTACCTTTGAAATTTGGAACAAAGGTATCATAGGCTATCACTAAAGCTTAGAATATGAGCTGGCCAGTGAGGTAATTTTGATATACCCTGTCATAGTTGTAACCATCTGATATCCGTTTGCTCAATTTAATTGGTATATCACTAAAACAAATTGCCAAATTTAGTGATAGTATATATAAACCCATCTAGCTCTGATATAATTGAGATATACCAAACTCAAGGTATATGTATCAGGGCTTACAAACCAAATTATATTTTAGAAATTGGTAATAAGATGGATTTGGAGCAATTGGTAATAAGATGGATTTAGTCAATTAAAATTTTCCATAATTTAGTTCTGTTTCATTTTTTTTTTGTCCAGTTGTTGATTAGTTTGTTATGTGCGTTTGTCTTTGTGCTAAATGCACTTCGCCTAGACTGTTGTGTTTTTAGTTTCCCAATTGCTGATTTCATGTACATTTTTTTGTGGGTACCCTGTTTAAGTTTGATTTTCAACTGATCTGTACATACCATGCAGGTGCTTGGTTGAAAGTTAGATCACATGTCATATTGTGGCAAAATATGAAACTTGGTAATGTTTACTTTTTTGTTCAATCTATTTTTGACCAGATATTTGATAAAATTCGTTTTAAATTCCAACAAAAATGTTAATCGCCAATCATGGTGATGTTATGCTTTAGTTTCTAATTATAAAGTGTGCATCATCGATAATGCTGTTTGCAAAACATGTTCATTTAATATAACAAGCATAATAAGATATGTAATATGTAATGTTTGTTTTAAGATGATGTGTTATGTTTTTGTTCATTTTAAATATCATGTTTACAAATCATTATAGTTTCCTTCTCCTTCATACTTTCGTCACAATAACAATATATATGAGCTTGCACCTCTAATGATTTTTTTCCTGCAGTCCCACCGTGGACCACAAGGTTGGAAAGTTTGGATGGATGTGGCGGTGGATCCTGATGCTTTCTTGTGGAAGCCGAATTCCGAAATGACTACCATTGGAGAAGCTGTTGGATCAACTGTGGCTTGGAATAAAAATTACGTTGCCTTCAGTTAGAGTGCTTTCGTATGGTATGCTTATGTATCTTTTGTGGACAAAGCTTCTATCTTTCTTGTGTGTTAGATCGATGTATGTATTTTGAAACGGTTATGTTTTTTGTGACGGGTTTAGTTGGTGATGTACTATTGTATGTCGATCGAATATTATGTTGATTAATATATATATGAATGATTCCGTATAGTTATATTTGTTGCATTGAAATATGAATCATATTAGTATTAATATATATGAATTCTTTATATTAGTAAGGTGTATATAAGTTACAACAGCGAAAAAAAGTTGTAATAAATCATTTTACAACTGTGTGAAAGAGTTGTAATAAAATTTAATACAACGGTGAGTAAAAGTTGTTAAATACCCTATTTCACAACGGTGTTGCAACGGTGCAGAAATGTTGTAAAAGATATAAGTATATTACAACTTCTTAATACACGACGGTGGCTCCACCGTTGTAAAAACCTTTTACAACATTTTTTCCACCGTTGTAATATGGTATATTTCACAACGGTGTTGCAACGGTGCAGAAACGTTGTAAAAGATATAAGTATATTACAACTTCTTAATACACGACGGTGGCTCCACCGTTGTAAAAACCTTTAACAACGTTTTTGCACCGTTGTAATATGGTATATTTGTTGTAGTGACCCCACCTCCGCCAGGGTGGCTCTTGCAAGCACTCTGACTTTGGAGGGGCGTTTGTACCGGGTAAACATGCATAATGATATATCAAGGCAGAACAAGAACATATGTATATATGTAAACAGAGTAAATAAGATAAGTAAAACAGCGGAAGATTTCAAACTATTTCAAAACAAGTCTGGTACAACATAATGTCAACTTTCCAAATACACAAGTCTAGATAAAAACAACATCACTGAAAAACTGAAATACATAAGTACTTTCCCCAAAATAAGCGATAACCATAGCTAGCTTCACGTCAAGACCGTACATGAGCTAAAATCCCACAAGCAAGCGATCAGAAATCCAAGCTAAGCTCCAATATTCCCACCCTGAGAACCTGGGGGGGGGGGGAACAGAAGAAAAGAGGCGAAAGAAAAACAGGTCAGTCAAAAAGACTGAGTAAGCCCTACTACAATCAATGTAAACTGATAAAGTTAACTGGCATGAGAAGCAGGGATGAACATAAGGATAACTACATACTGGCATGATAGATAAAGGTGTCATCGCATAATCAGGTTTAAGGTTTTGCACCACAGGTGTACTAGCAAACTAACATGACTTGAATAAACACGTATTGATCCCTTGGCCCAAGCTTTGACCCAATAACATGAAATGACCCTAATACGAGGTCCAATAACATGAAGTGACCCTAATACGAGGTCCAATAACATGAAATGACCCTAATACGAGGTCCAATAACATGAAGTGACCCTAATACGAGGTCCAATAACATGAAATGACCCTAATACGAGGTCCAACCAAACGGTCTAGTCGATCGGCTCCCTATAAGCCTAACTCGTCACGTGTTGGTGTCAATACGGCCCAAACATAATTGTAGTCAGACTATGCCGGGTCTCCCGTCGGGTGTATCAAGCCCTAGGGTGTCAACCCCTGGACACCATAAACGTAAGTGCACAGTCTAGATCTACTGGTACCCATGCTTGACTTCTCCAAATACGGACTACGTGCACGACCATAGTCCGTCCGGAACTACATCGGCGTACCACTCTGCCGTCGTTTTTGGTCACTTACCTCAAGTCCAGTAATCGTGCCCCCCACCCTGGCCTAGTCCCTAGGGTCTTAATGATACAAACTTGGGATTACTGCTGGAGTGGACCCCTATTGCTAGGATTTTCTAGTGGGTTAAGTACGGTTTAACCCTCTAGCTAATCATGGATTAACTTGGTTAAGTGTAACGATGAGTTCACGACTTAACCCTGATTAATGTACCAAGCCCAAATTGGTTATGTATTAAGTGGATCATGACTTAACCCTAATCATGAGGCATTAATAAATTAATGTGCCTTAACCTCTCACATTAGACTTTGTTGCGGTTACTAGTTAAGCCGGGCGGGTCCGGGTAGCTTTTACACCACAACTTGGTCTAACCTCGGGTTCAAGGTACAACATGACCAACTTCTCACATTGGGTCCTATTGTTTGTAGCAACTAGTTAAGCCGGTCGGTTCCGGGTAGTTTTATGCTACAAACTCAACCCAACCTCGAGTTGGTCACACTTATATTTTCTAAGTGTCATGTCCATCATGTTTCCAAAAAATATTACAAGTTTTCAAGCATTTGGGTAGACCTAACTTAATAGGTAAATTCTCAATCTTATGTTTTCATGTCTTTTAAGTTTACCCAACCCCAAACGCAATCCCATCGCTTACATAATCGCAATAGTGCATAAAGGATAGAAAGAGGGAACTTGGCATAAAGATGACAAATGGTGTTGAAGCCACAAGTTTAACATGGTGGCATATGAAATGTACATATGTTCATATACTTGCATATTGCATCATTAGGCCTCAAAAGTATGCATAAAACCAAACTTAGCATATAAGTGATACATGGTGATAAATGACATGTAGAAGTTGCCATAAGTTCGCATTTAGCCTCACATGCAAGTTATCATAAGGGATATGATAACTTACATGTTGCCAAAATGCAACCTTTAGCATAAAGCTTGAAGCTTTAAGCTCATAAACCCAAGATAAGCATGCATAACATGATAACATGAGCAAAATGATCAACCCAAACTTGCATAACATAACTTGCATATCATATGGCAAACTTGCATATCATAACATAGCAAACTTGCATAAGATAACATGATAAACTTGCATATCATAACATGGCAAACTTGCATAACATAACATGATAAACTTGCATATCATAACATGGAAAACTTGCATAGCATAACATGATAAACTTGCATATCATAACATGGCAAACTTGCATAGCATAACATGGTAAACTTGCATATCATAACATGGCATACTTGCATAACATAACATGATAAACTTGCATATCATAACATATCAAACTTGCATAACATGACATGGTAAACTTGCATATCATGGCAAACTTGCATATCATAATGATCAACCAAACTTGCATCATTCATTTAACTTTAGAGTTTAAATATGAAAGTAGAAAAGGGCTTACAATGCTTATGAAGACACAAAAATATATATAGATTGAGACAAAGCCCTTATGCAATCAAATAAACCCAAAATGCAAGCTCCAATAGAAAAACCCTTGAGCCAAAATGATCAAAACCCTTGCTTTATGATGTAAATATGGAAACTTGACTTGAATGCAAGCTAATGACACTCATACAAGCTTGAAAACACTTGTATGCATGGAAAATCTCTCATAGAAATAACTTAGAATTTTATGAAGAGAGTGGAGGCCATGAGAGGAATGATTTTGCCATAGTTTAGTTACTTGAATGAATAATGATGATTTAGGGTTAGGTTAGGGGCTTATTTATAGAGATTATGATTAGTTTCAACCTTAGGATTAAACCCTAATTCCAATCTCAGCCCTTAAAACCGAATTTGGCCCCAAAACCAAACCAAAACCCCAAAATGGTGCACCAGGCAAAACTGCCCGGCTGAACCAAGCCGACAGCCAAGTCGACAGGGCTGTCGACTTGGGTCCAACCATGTCGACAGGGCTGTCGACTTGGGTGCTCTGGCAGGAATTTTCCCGGCTGGCCCAATCTGACCGTTTTTCGAATTTTGAACCCGAAATTCGAAATCTGTTTTGAACTTGAAATTTTCTGAAAACTTCATTGGGCCTTAATCGCGTCATACAGACTCCGATTTTCGAAAACTCGGACTCTATCTCGCGTATTTTTCCAAGACGAACGTAATGGCATAGCCTGTTTCCCTTGATTCAGATTTATAAATTAAATTCTGCCTCGATTTATGTTATAACAGGTTATTGAAAATACTGGCTGTTACATTCTCCCCTCCTTAAAGGATTTCGTCACCGAAATCTCTAAGTTAGGAAGAACATATCCTACCATCCAACATCCTTCTACTCAAAACATCATCCACGAGCAATCATTGTCCTTACATGATTCTAAATGTTGTATGAACATATGCAAAGGTGTGTGTATATGTAATTATATAATGCAAATATCATCAATGCAAATTATGTTAGTGAAATGAATCCATATGTATGCAATTCCTAACATAATGTATAACATCTATATGTGTGCACATAACATACATCCGTATGCAACATCCATATGATAACACAAAAATTTTCATCCATGAATAAGCATAAACACTCATGCATATGCAATATGAGGAGTGTGTGAGCCGATCTAGTGCCTAACGTGTATAATGCATCCACGAGTAACCACTTGCAAACACTTGCAACCACTTGCAAACATCAAGCATAACATGTTTCAAACACATGTTTCATCCAAAGGGTTTCTACCTAAGGTTCTCATGACAAGATTAACATGATATAGATAGCAAAAGAAAGATATGCTACAAAGAGATCGGGAAGATAAGCAAGATATACTCTTTTCGGATTACAAGAAATCCCTTCCTAACCCAACCCATATCCTAAAAAAGCCCAAAAGGTTTAGTCAACCTAACGGACCCCTTCAAACCTTGACATGTATTACTAACCAATGAGTTATACCCCCTTATGGAGTTTACAACAGAAATGGGATCGAGAATGGGACCGAGAGGATATATGTAAAAGGTAACATGCGAGTAAGTTCCACAGGAAAACAAGGATCAAGAATATACTCTTAAAAAGAGATATGATGCGCGTATCTAGCCTTCAATCTTCTAAGTCACGCTTCCTTGAGCTTAACTCCACTGTGCTTTGACCGTCTTTTACTTCATGATTTCTTGGCTTCTTAACTCTTATTTCCAAATACGAGTTGGAACCCATTTCATTGTCGCCCCTCGTCTTCCTCTTTCACTTACTCTTCTTCTATCATACTTGGCTTAAACATAACTGTGACCTCATGGTTTCCTGCAAGCTCTCCAAAATTCACCAGTGAATCCTGGATCTCGTTTACTTACTATAAAGTATTCCACGCAGCAGAACTTTTCTTGAAAATACCAATCCACGTTGCCAATTGCTCTTACTAACGTGATTTTCTATAACTCATGCTTGAACGAAATGAACCATTCGCCTGTGAATGATAGGCCGTACTTAGATTCAGTCGCTTGCCCATGACTTTCCGTAGACTATTCCCAAAACTGGCTAGTGAAAATTGAGTCATGGTTACTAACTATCCTTTAGGGAACCCCGTGCAACCGCTTTATTTCTTGAAAGTAAACTGTCGCTAGTTAAGATGCAGTCCTTTCGCTCTTTACCGGAGTGAAATGAGCACTCTTCGTGAGTCTACCTACTATGACCCACATGCCCTTATTCCCTTTCTTGATCTAGGAAGTCCATCCACGAAATCCTTCGTGACGCTTTTCCCTCTTCCATTGCGGGGACATCCAATGGATATAATAGCCCACCGAGCTTCTATGACTTGGCCTTTAACCTGTTGGCACAACATGCACCTTGGGACAAACTCGGCCACCTCCTCGGGTGATGTGCATCTTCAAGAATCTTCTTTCTCTCATCGCGTCTTAGCCATCCCTTGTCATCTATAGCGAGGTGACTTACCATCTCGCCTCGAATCAACTTGTCCATGATATCGACTAACTGCGGGTCTTCTTTCTGTGAAGTCCCTACTTGATCCAGAAGGGTAGGTCTAAGCTCAAGGGACGCTAACTAACTAATTAAACTGAGAGAACTTCTTACTTCAATTGTCCTCGTCGGAGCTTTTCGGTTTTGAACCGCGACCACTTTAGCAGGATCCATCACTAAGCCTTGCTTAGAAACTATGTGCCCAAGAAATCTAACTCCTTTTTTCTTCAAAATGACATTTGGAGGACTTGGCTTTCAACTGATGCGCTCTAAGCGTATCCATCACCTCCTTGAGATGTCTAGCATGTTCTTCCTCGTTCTTTAAGAAAGTCAGGATATCGTCTACAAAGACTACCACAAACTCGTTCAGGAACTCCCTAGACACCCTACTCATCATGTCCACGAAGTAGGCGGGTGCATTAGTCAAACCGAATGGCATGACCAGCCATTCTAAGAATCCATCTGGAGTTCTGAACGCAGTTTTGCCTATACTATCCTCAGCTACTCTGAGCTGATGGAATCCAGTAGCAAGATCAAGAGAAAACGGATGTTCCTACAAGCTGATCAAACAAATCATCGATCCTTGGCAATGGTTGCCTATTCTCTTTGTTTAACTCACGATAATCAACACAAAGTCGAAGAGAACCATCTGCCTTGGTAGTAAATACTACAGGCGCTCCCCATTCAGATATACTTCGTCTAATGAAGTTCTTCTCAAGCAACTCCTTGACTTGCTTTCTTAACTCTCATCTTGCGGGGCCATGTGCCTAACCGGCCACGAAACTATCTTGGCATTATTAACCAGATAAATACGGAAATCTATCTCTCGTTTAGGGGTAACCGCCTTCACTTCACCCAAGATATCAGGATATTCTCGGACCACCCTCACCGATTGCAAACTATCGATAGACGAGTTGAGGGATTCAAGATAACACAACATGACGGGACTCATAGGGTTACTAGAAATTTTTAGGGTATTACCGAGGCGAGTCATGAGCCTCACAACCCTATGCTCAAAAATCAAGGATGGCTCCAAAACTGGACAATCGAACCATGACCAAAATCAACCCATACCCCATGAAACCGAGAATATAATCATCTCACGAGAACTCTACACTAAAGATAGAGATTTTCAAATCCACATAGATAATAGACAAATGGGCGGAAACCCCAATTGGATTTGAAACACACACGGGATCATTAACTAGACTAGTACTTAGGTGCAAACTTTCAACTAGATCAGATGAAATAAACTATGCGATGCACCAAAATCAAACAAGGTACGAACTGAAAAATCAGAAATATATACTAGGCTTTCAACAGAAATACTACCTCGATCGGGAACTGGAGCGGCATTGAGAGCGTGAACTTGCCCTCCTGAAGGTCCAGCACACTGAGTCTGACCCTGGCCTTGCCCTCGCTTCTTCGGGCAATCCTTACTGAAATGTCCAGTCTCACCGCAGAAAAAGCATTCACCATTCTTCCTTTTCCTCTTCTTACAATCCTTAATAAGATGAGTCGAACTTCCACAAGTAAAGCACTTCTTTTCCTTCTTATCTTTAGACTTCTCCTCCTTCTTTTTTTTATTTCCTTTTTGGGCCCCGTTTTCTTGTTTTGAGACTCATTCACCTTGACCTCCTTCTTGTCCCTCCTATTCTCTTCATTGAGTAGGGCCATATTCACCAAACTCTCGAAAGTTGCCCCCAAGGGTATATGAGTCATGGCTAAACCATGTAATGGCTCGTTTAATCCTAGAGCAAAGTATAGGGCCTTCTTCTGAGCTGTGTTAACCAAGTCTAAACCGACCTGAGCCAGTTGATTAAACTTATCTATGTATTCCCTAATAGTCATGTCCCCTTGCTTTAGTGATAGGAACCTCTCCATCTGAAGGTTCTCCTCTGCTGACGATAAAAACCTCAGTCCAAACCTTCTTTTTAACTCATCCAAGTCTCGATTGGTCTAGTAGTGGTGGTGACTACCCACCAATAAGCAGCTTCCCCTTTCAATAACCATACCGCCACCAGAACTTTCCTACGATCTTCTATATCTAAGATAGCAAAGAGGTTTTCAATTTCCTTTAACCAGTTTCTTGCCTCAACAGAAGTCTCCATCCCAACAAAATTCTTGCAACCCATCGCCTTAAAGTCTTTGCAAATCTCTGCGAAATCCTCTTGTGGATGCTGAGGGGGAGGAGGAAGAGGAACCTCAGCGACAGGAGGAGGAGGAACATTAACTACCGGAGGAGGAGGAGGAGGAACATCGGCGGGGCCGGCTTCGGTCGCCCTAGCCTCCAAAAGTCTCCTATACCAAACAGGTACGTGTACTCCCTCCGGAATGGCAAAGTTATTGGCCATACTGAAAACGAAGAAAAAGATAGATTCAGAATGGAGAAAAACGAAGGAATTTTGCTAATGGCTTTTTGGGGAATAGCCTTTAAAATTAACTAGACTTTTCTTTGGAAAATACTTTATACTTGGTTTTGAAAATAGTTTTCCAAAAGTTTCAAAAACCTTTTTGTTCCTTCTCGTAAACCATATGCTCTGATACCAAATGTAACACCCCACCTCCTCCAGGGTGGCTCTTGCAAGCACTCTGACTTTGGAGGGGCGTTTGTACCGGGTAAACATGCATAATGATATATCAAGGCAGAACAAGAACATATGTATATATGTAAACAGAGTAAATAAGATAAGTAAAACAGCGGAAGATTTCAAACTATTTCAAAACAAGTCTGGTACAACATAATGTCAACTTTCCAAATACACAAGTCTAGATAAAAACAACATCACTGAAAAACTGAAATACATAAGTACTTTCCCCAAAATAAGCGATAACCATAGCTAGCTTCATATCAAGACCGTACATGAGCTAAAATCCCACAAGCAAGCGATCAGAAATCCAAGCTAAGCTCCAATATTCCCACCCTGAGAACCTGGGGTGGGGGGAAACGGAAGAAAAGAGGCGAAAGAAAAACAGGTCAGTCAAAAAGACTGAGTAAGCCCTACTACAATCAATGTAAACTGATAAAGTTAACTGGCATGAGAAGCATGGATGAACATAAGGATAACTACATACTGGCATGATAGATAAAGGTGTCATCGCATAATCAGGTTTAAGGTTTTGCACCACGGGTGTACTAGCAAACTAACATGACTTGAATAAACATGTATTGATCCCTTGGCCCAAGCTTTGACCCAATAACATGAAATGACCCTAATACGAGGTCCAATAACATGAAGTGACACTAATACGAGGTCCAATAACATGAAATGACCCTAATACGAGGTCCAATAACATGAAGTGACCCTAATACGAGGTCCAATAACATGAAATGACCCTAATACGAGGTCCAACCAAACGGTCTAGTCGATCGGCTCCCTATAAGCCTAACTCGTCACGTGTTGGTGTCAATACGGCCCAAACATAATTGTAGTCGGACTGTGCCGGGTCTCCCGTTGGGTGTATCAAGCCCTAGGGTGTCAACCCCTGGACACCATAAACGTAAGTGCACAGTCTAGATCTACTGGTACCCATGCTTGACTTCTGCAAATACGGACTACGTGCACGACCATAGTCCGTCCGGAACTACATCGGCGTACCACTCTGCCATCGTTTTTGGTCACTTACCTCAAGTCCAGTAATCGTGCCCCCCACCCTACCTAGTCCCTAGGGTCTTAATGATACAAACTTGGGATTACTGCTGGAGTGGACCCCCATTGCTAGGATTTTCTAGTGGGTTAAGTACGGTTTAACCCTCTTGCTAATCATGGATTAACTTGGTTAAGTGTAACGATGAGTTCACGACTTAACCCTGATTAATCTACCAAGCCCAAATTGGTTAAGTATTAAGTGGACCATGACTTAACCCTAATCATGAGGCATTAATAAATTAATGTGCCTTAACCTCTCACATTAGACTTTGTTGCGGTTACAATTTAAGCCGGGCGGGTCCGGGTAGCTTTTACACCACAACTTGGTCTAACCTCGGGTTCAAGGTACAACATGACCAACTTCTCACATTGGGTCCTATTGTTTGTAGCAACTAGTTAAGCCGGTCGGTTCCGGGTAGTTTTATGCTACAAACTCAACCCAACCTCGAGTTGGTCACACTTATATTTTCTAAGTGTCATGTCCATCATGTTTTCAAAACATATTACAAGTTTTCAAGCATTTGGGTAGACCTAACTTAATAGGTAAATTCCCAATCTTATGTTTTCATGTCTTTTAAGTTTACCCAACCCCAAACGCAATCCCATCGCTTACATAATCGCAATAGCGCATAAAGGATAGAAAGAGGGAACTTGGCATAAAGATGACAAATGGTGTTGAAGCCACAAGTTTAACATGGTGGCATATGAAATGTACATATGTTCACATACTTGCATATTGCATCATTAGGCCTCAGAAGTATGCATAAAACCAAACTTAGCATATAAGTGATACATGGTGATAAATGACATGTAGAAGTTGCCATAAGTTCGCATTTAGCCTCACATGCAAGTTATCATAAGGGATATGATAACTTACATTTTGCCAAAATGCAACCTTTAGCATAAAGCTTGAAGCTTTAAGCTCATAAACCCAAGATAAGCTTGCATAACATGATAACATGAGCAAAATGATCAACCCAAACTTTCATAACATAACTTGCATATCATATGGCAAACTTGCATATCATAACATAGCAAACTTGCATAACATAACATGATAAACTTGCATATCATAACATGGCAAACTTGCATAACATAACATGATAAACTTGCATATCATAACATGGCAAACTTGCATAGCATAACATGATAAACTTGCATATCATAACATGGCAAACTTGCATAGCATAACATGGTAAACTTGCATATCATAACATGGCATACTTGCATAACATAACATGATAAACTTGCATATCATAACATATCAAACTTACATAACATGACATGGTAAACTTGCATATCATGGCAAACTTGCATATCATAATGATCAACCAAACTTGCATCATTCATTTAACTTTAGAGTTTAAATATGAAAGTAGAAAAGGGCTTACAATGCTTATGAAGACACAAAAATATATATAGATTGAGACAAAGCCCTTATGCAATCAAATAAACCCAAAATGCAAGCTCCAATAGAAAAACCCTTGAGCCAAAATGATCAAAACCCTTGCTTTATGATGTAAATATGGAAACTTGACTTGAATGCAAGCTAATGACACTCATACAAGCTTGAAAACACTTGTATGCATGGAAAATCTCTCATAGAAATAACTTAGAATTTTATGAAGAGAGTGGAGGCCATGAGAGGAATGATTTTGCCATAGTTTAGTTACTTGAATGAATAATGATGATTTAGGGCTAGGTTAGGGGCTTATTTATAGAGATTAGGATTAGTTTCAACCTTAGGATTAAACCCTAATTCCAATCTCAGCCCTTAAAACCGAATCTGGCCCCAAAACCTAACCAAAACCCCAAAATGGTGCACCAGGCAAAACTTCCCGGCTGAACCAAGTCGACAGGGCTGTCGACTTGGGTCCAACCAAGTCGACTCCCAAGTCGACAGGGCTGTCGACTTGGGTGCTCTGGCAGGAATTTTCCCGCCTGGCCCAATCTGACCGTTTTTCGAATTTTGAACCCGAAATTCGAAATCTGTTTTGAACTTGAAATTTTTTGAAAACTTCATTGGGCCCTAATCGGGTCATATGGACTCCGATTTTCGAAAACTCGGACTCTATTTCGCGTATTTTTTCGAGATGAACGCAATGGCAAAGCCCGTTTCCCTTGATTCAGATTTATAAATTAAATTCTGCCTCGATTTATGTTATAACAGGTTATTGAAAATATGGGTTGTTGCAGGACCTGACCTGAGCGTTCCATGCAAAAACATAAAACACTTGAGTCAGGATTAAACTTATTTCAAGTCAGTCACTTCGTGATAAACACATAAATATAATTGGTTTAATCCTGAATATACTAATAAATAGTTCGAACATAAATGGCCTATGGACTGCCGAAATATAAACCATAGAAGGTCGAAATATTAATAATATGATGGTGGCTGGTTACGAGCTAGTATACAGGGGTTATATAAGTTTGTTGCCAGAAGCCACACAGTGGTACATGTAAAAGGAAAGGCAGGAAGCAACGTGAGTACATGCAGGAGACAAAATTTAATGGTTCAACATGCACTACTCAGGTCTAGCATATGCATGCCGCATAAAAGGGGTATGCAAAAAAAATAAAAGTAAAGAAGAGTTCATACATATGTAGCACGCATAAACAGGAAGAATGATAAGGGTCTCCAGCCCATATATATATATATATATATATATATATATCACAGGATGGGCAAGTTCCTAATTTGAGTGTATAAGAGACACATATGGGTAAATTTCGAAAGTGGCAATGGTATCTAGCCCAACAGCAGTATAAATTGTAATATAACACTTAGTACATACTGACAAACTTATCAAGAAATGAACACTTGGTACATACTGACAAAATCCAAATCCCAGAGTACAATATGCATTATAAAGGTTAAAGACCCACTTTGTATATGTACATATTTATTGTTGACTAAATTGAATTGAATACAAAATATTATATTGGTAAATACAATTTGCTAGCAGTTTTGATAATTAATTACATGACAGAGTACATATAATTACTCAGTCAGATGAAGGATAATTTCAGTCTCGTTTGGATACAAGGTATATATGTATATATATAATTATTTTACTCATTTATATATATTTCTTTCAGAAGTCCTCAAATAGTTTGCCAACACTAAATGCAGTTTACCATTACTGCAGACTGTAAACAAAACTGTAAAACGAAACAAAACAAAACAAAAACAAAAAAAATCAAAACAAATGGTTGACCAAAAAAATACATGCATATAAAGGAACAACTAAGAGGTTTCAAGTGGCACACAAAATTGATGCTGTTATTTTAGATGTGAATGAACCATGATTATCTTGAACATGACAATATAAGTGCTGGATTATAAAAGAAAACGTGACCAACAAACAACCCATATGACCGGAACAGTTGCAAGACAACCCCGAACAACCCTATCTAGTAAATGCACAAAGTAACGACTTGGAATACGTATAATCGTAAGTAAACTTACATTTTCTCTGCAATGAAAGAAGAAACTGCAATGATTGTTTGCAGTAGGAAGAAGACGCGGTGGCTTGAAGAGCGCGGATGGGTGACTCGATAGGAGCAGTGGTGGTTCCGGCTAGCGGTGTTGGGTTTAGATGCGGTTGAGCCGAAGACAGTATCAGATGGTTCAAGGCAGGTTCTTCAATTTTCCACGATGGGCTTCGATTTACAAATGGAGGGAAGGAGGAGCGCTAGCGGCTTAGCGGAGACCAAGCAGGCTTGTGGAGATTGAAGTGCGCGACACAGGTGGGTTAGTGGACGGCTGCAAGTTTTGGTGTTGCGCAAGGGGAGAAAGTAATGTCGGGGTTCAACGTTGGCGAGAGGGCAGGCTTCGGAGCTGCGGTACACGAGGCGTCGGTGGTCCCAGTTACGGTGGTAGCAGTTTCCGATGGTCAAAAAGGAGACGGTCCTCATAGCGGTGCCATAGGCTACAGACGAGGCGGTGCCGGTTCGAAACAGCAGTGGAGGACCGAAGTCGGAGGCAAAGCAAATTTGTGGTGGCCATGAAAACGATTTAGGGATTAAAGATTTGGGGAAAACATGATTTTTAGGGAAACGATTTCTGAGGGAAAGTTAAAGGGAGCGGTAAACAAAATAAGAGGAAAACAATGGTGATAAAGGACATGCATAGAAATCAAGGACACACGGTGAAAAGCAAAAGAACACACGGCATACGCTGGTTTAAAAGTTTGAACAAGTGTCACATTTCATCAGTAATTTTACAAGTTGCACAACACCTCTTTTTTTTCCTATATATATTGTTGGATTTAAAACCTAAATAAATCAAGTTAACTTCCAAATTATTTATATGAAATTATTTAAACAACTATTCCAATTAGTTTTTAAAACAATAATTACGCTTAGTTTAACGAAACGCAAATTCCAAATCTTAAAAATATAAATTTACCTAAAATAAATAAATTTTAAACAAAACATAAATATCAGTTAGTTTTAAAATGTCACTAATGTTTAGTTTAACAAAATAATTTAATCAAATATAAACAAAAATTTAATTTATACTTACAAAATTTATTTAAAACTAAAACAAAATAGATTAGATTTCAAATTTTAAACAAAATCAATTCTCAAATACTAAATTTTCAAATAAATTCATATATTAAAACATCGAAAAACTGGTTCGTTACAATCTCCCCTCCCCCCTTAAGGCTTTTCGTCCTCGAAAAGGGGAAGTTGTAAAATGAAATCAAAGTATGTAATAATTTCGACTTAACATCCTGTTTTTATTTCAAATCATTCAAAATATACATTTTCTTTCATATCGAATTATACTCACTTTGGGATTTATAAAATCAAAAATCATTTCGAAAATTTCAAACATTTTATGATAGACGACATAAAACATTTATGTCCCAAGTCGAGAGGTTTCTCCCAATGGAAAGGTCACGAGGCACGGCCTACGCATGTATCGATATCGAATAATTATGTCTCTCCAGACCCCAGAGCAGACCATCATCAATCAAGGGCTTACACCCACATCTTACCTTTCCGTAGTCACGGGGGTTACACGAATCTTAGTACGAATCATTTCATTTCAAATCCCGAAGTTATAAATCGTTTCGCAATAATAATTAAAATACTTTCGATGGTATTGTTATCTCTTTTTTTCAATCTTTTCAAAATCTCGGGATTCAAGTCGTCGAAATTTCTATATTTATAAACTATTTCAATTTTCAAGTCATATCGAATTTTTTATACATAAAATTTTCTATTCATTTTTGAAATATTCTTGCAATACGATTTCCAACTTTACATAAGATATATTTTCCAAAAGGTTCATACAATCATGAAATTTTCCTTTTCAAATTTCATTTCGAAATCATTTACACAAATATAGGCTTTTTTTCATTCCAGATATTTAACTCTCTTTCGAAAAGGTTACACTATTCGAATAGTCGAAAACTCTTGAAAACAATTAATTCAAAAATATTTCACGCTTTCACTGCGCTACTCTGATCTAGTATATACATATTTAAACCAAATTTCATTTCCCAAAACATTTTTTCTAAAGCAATTACAAAATAATGGAAATAATATTCTAAATAAATAATTCTTTCAGAATCCAACTTGTCTATAATCTGATCGATGCAAGGAAAAATGATACATGGATAAGATCCACACGGTTCAGAAATTTTAGCACGAACGGTTCGAATCAGTAAGCGTAGGATGACGACAAGTCAAGGCAAACAAAAACAACAACCAGTGGAACGACAAACATTATATTTTCAAAACATTCATTTCTATTTGCATCTTATTTCGATGATTTCCAACTTTTCATATTTTATTCAATTTATTTCAACTTCATCGCAATTCATTTGCACTTTCCACTTTATTCCAATTTTCTCCAATTCCAATTTAATTTCAAATTCAATTCACATTTCTTATTTTCGCTTATCTATTCTAGTTCATAATAATTTATCATTAGAAAATTCAATCCATATTTTACAAACAACGAAGATGTATTTATTCAAATTTCGCTTATCTATTCCCGCTTATGTTATCAAAACGTTTCAATTAAATTTATCCAAACATTTCCAAATATTTATTTACATGGTTTCAAGTATTTCTCGACGTTTAAATCGGAACCATACAGTCATCCAATTTTCGAAACTCGAAAATAAACTTCTGATGATGTTCGAACTATCACCAGAATTATCTCTATGTGACTAGAATGTGATTCAATATCTGTCTAGCACGCATAAGACCTTGTACATACGCTGGCCAGGTGTATATTCAAAATCTGTACATACTTAACAGTCCAACTTTGACGTCGATAAAACACTCAAACTCCTATCATAATTAAATTTCCGAAATAATTATTCGTTTCAAAAAAATTTATTTAACTTCAAAATAATTTATATTCTCCAAATATGCTCTCTCTACAGCAATTCTCGTGTCAATTCCACTCATTCTAGAGTATTGCTACTCTGTCTCTAATGAGCTTTCAAACCCTATAAGCCAAGCTTTGTCAAACCTCGCTCTGATACCAACTGTAACGACCTGCCTTTTTGACCGCTCTAATTCGGTATTTAAACCGCTCAGAACATTCAAAACGACAGTTCGTTATTTTAGCTTAGCGGGTTTAAGAGAAATAAAAACAGAATCACAAAGACAGCAGAGATAATAGTATCTCACAGTGGAAAGTTTGTACAAAAAATCAAAGTTTACAAAAGTTTTACTATACAGCGGAAGAATATACAATGTATACAAAAATTTCTAAATTAAAGTTTACTTTTACAATCGATACTTTTACAGTCGATCCTTATGCGCGCGTATGCATCTTACGTCTTCACATTTCTCTCCAATTTTGCTAGCCGATAATTCTCTAAAAGCCTGGAACACTTAGGACCTGACCCGAGCGTTCCATGCAAAAACACAAAACACTCGAGTCAGGATTAAACTTATTTCAAGTCAGTCACTTCGTGATAAACACATAAATATAATTGGTTTAATGCTGAATATACTAATAAATGGTTCAAACATTAATGTCCTGTGGACTGCCGAAATATAAACCATAAAAGGTCAAAATATTAATAATATGATGGTGGCAGGATACGAGCAAGTATATACAGGGGTTATATAAGTTGGTTGCCAGAAGCCACACAGTGGTACATGCGTGTGCATTTAAAAGGAAAGGAAGGAAGCAACGTGAGTACACGCAGGAGATAAAATTTAATAGTTCAACATGCACTACTTAGGTGTGTGTGTGTGTGTGTATATATATATATATATCATAGGTATGGATGGGCAAGTTCCTAATTTGAGTGTATAAGAGACATATATGTGAAAATTTCGAAAGTGGCAATGGTATCAAGACCAACAACATTATAAATTATAATAGAACACTTAATGCGTACTGACAAACTTATCAAGAAATGAACACTTGGTACATACTTACAAAATCCAAATCCTAGAGTACAACATGCATTCTAGAGGTTAAAGACCAATTTTGTATATGTACATATTTATTGTTGACTCAATTGAATTGAATACAAAAGATTATATTGGCCAATACAATTTGCTAGAAATATTATATTGAATTGAATTGAAATTTTGATAATTTCAGTCTTGTTTAGATGAAAGGTATATATATAATTATTTCACTCGTTTATATATATTTCTTTTAAAAGTCCTCAAATAGTTTGTCAATACTGAATGCAGTTTAACATTACTGCAGACTGTAAACAAAACTATAAAATGAAACAAAACAAAATAAAAACAAATGGTTGGCCAAAAAAATACATGCATATAAAGGAACAACTAAGAGGTTTCAAGTGGCACACAAAATTGATGCTGTTATTTCAGATGTGAATCAACCATGATTACCTTGAACATGACAATATAAGTGCTGGATTACAAAAGAAAACGTGACCAACAAACAACCCATATGACCGGAACAGTAACAAGACAACCTCGAACAACCCTATCTAGTAAATGCACGAAGTAACGACTTGGAATACGTATAATCGTAAGTAAACTTACATCTTTTTTGCAATGAAAGAAGAAACTATAGCGATTGCTTGCAGAAGGAAGAAGGCGCAGTGGCTTGAATACCGCGAATTGGTGACTCAACAGGAGCAGTAGTGGTTCCGGCTAGCGGTGTTGGGTTTAGATGCGGTTGAGTCGAATACAGTATCGACGGTTCAACGCAGGTTCTTCAATTTTCCACGATGGATTTCGATTTACAAATGGAGGGGAGGAGGAGCGTTAGTGGCTCAGCGGAGACCAAGCAGGCTGGTGGAGATTGAAGTGCGCGACGTAGGTGGGTCAGTGGACGGCTGCAAGTTTTGGTGTTGCGCAAGGGGAGAAAGTAATGTCGGGGTTCAACGTTGGCGAGAAGGCAGGCTTCGGAGCTACGATAGGCGAGGCGTCGGTGGTCACAGTTAAGGTGGCAGCAGTTTCCGATGGGAAAACAAGAGACGGTCTTCATAATGGTGGTGCAGGCTACAAATGAGGTGGTGCCGGTTCGAAACAGCAGTGTAGGACTGAAGTCGGAGGCAAAGCAAATTCGCGGCGGCCATGAAAACGATTTAGGAATTAAAGATTTGGGGAAAACATGATTTTTGGGGAAACGATTTCTGAGGGAAAGTTAAAGCGAACGGTAAACAAAATAAGAGGATAACAACGGTGATAAAGGAAATGTGTAGAAATCAAGGACACGCGGTGAAAAGCAAAAGAACATACGGTACACGCTGCTCTAAAAGTTTGAATAAGTGTTACATTTCATCAGTTATTTTACAAGTGGCACAACACCTCTTTTTTTCTCACTACAACAAAAGTACATATTACAACTACAGTTTTACAACCGGCAGAATGTACAAGTTGTAGTAAATATTTTTAACAACTTATTTTTCCCGAAAGTTGTAATAAACTTATTTTCAACAACTTTTTTATTTTACCCATTGTAATTGATGTCTATCACAACTTTTCTTCTTTGCTGGTTGTGTTAGATGCCTACTTATAAAAACTTACCAATTATCAATAAACAGTAATTGACTACTAATAATTAGTATTTAATTTTGAATAATTAGTAATTTGTAGAATATATACATAATGGTTAACTTATAATAGTTAATATTCCATTATAACTAAGAAATAATTAATAAAAATCAAGAAGTAATATTAGATATTTTAATGAAAAATAATTTTGTAGAAATTCATATCAATTTAATATTATTTCTAATTTATAACACCTATGATTAAAAATATTGGTACATAGTCCATGAGAAATTGGTGACATGGCGCCATAATATGTTTCGTGCGAGACATGCCATAAAATTTTGGCGGGATAGTGAAAATTAGGCTCCAAATACATAATTTTGGTCCCTCACGCAGTCGTCCTTTCATTTCTTCTCTGAAATAAAATCGATCCTCTTTCTCCCCACAAATTCCGCTTCACAAAACTTGAGTCGCCTGCCATCGAAAGTATAGATCCATTGATTATCGCGATTTTGACGGTGATGGAGCCGATTCGCAATTCGATTTGCGTCCCTACCATTCGATTCCATTGATTGTCGCCTGCTCCAAGCTCGTTCCCTACCTTGGCTGACACGAGGCCGCAAGAGTACTCTGATTTTCATGTCCCTGCTATTCGATTCCACTGATTGGTGCCTTTTGAGATGAGAGCTAGGGATAGGCTCAGGACTATTGTCTACAATCACAAATATTTCTTAGCAAATTAAGTAAAATCGTTAAGAAATAGCTATTTTGATGATAATGTTTTTGCGATGAGCATTGGCTAATGTTTGTTGTAATACAAGAAGGAGGCGAACTTATGACTATAGGATGCCACCAAGGCATTCTCGTTCACGATATTCACGCTCACCGTCTCCAAGATATCATCGCTCCAAATACAGTAGATCTAGATCACGCTCCTATTCTCCCACACCTAGAAGGCACCACTACTCCAGGTATCTATATAATTTATTTGGATTTCTTTTTATGAAAATTTGATATTAAGCCTTAGAGTAGTAGTAAGCTTGACTCGAATGTTTGGTTGGTCTGTTTCACCATGGAAGATCCAAATATGTAATTTAATTGTTGTATTGCTATTAATTTTGACCGTTTGTTGGTATTAGATGATTTTTAGCCCGATGTATTTGACTTTAGCGGTTGGGATATCACTTTTGAAGTTCAATACTTATCTATATTTCTATTGATGATTTAAAACAAGGTAGAGAAGCGTTATATTTCTACTGATTGACATAAAAAGCTCCCTTTAGAATGCATGTGTTGTTTTTTGTTTATCATCCATGCAGCTTTCCTTTCTGTCCACATTTTGAGACATCATAGCACAAAATCCATGGTAAAGTTGAATAAATGTTAGAGAATAAAGAATAAATGATACAGTAATATTTAAACATACTAGCCATTTTTGGCATGACCCTTTCTAGGTAAGACCTGACTTTAATATCTATTTTTTTTCAATTCCGAATTACATGACATATATGTATATATTCATACTTCAGAACAATCGAACTTCCACCATAATTATTTCAGCATAAAACGTATGCACAGCCCTATAAATGGTCAATGTATATTGTAACAATCGTTATGTAGAATTCAGAATTGTAGGCCTATGGTATGAATGCAAATCGTGATTGCACACAATGAATGCATGGTGACACATACAAGTACACAGCAGACTATGTGTAAAGAATAAAATGAATGGCTAAGTAATATTCATATGCTATACGTTTGTTTGGAAAGTTTGTAACCAGATGCCATCGTCGAGGTGGCTATTGCTACAAAAGCAAAGAAGGCCATGCTTATAGAAGTCGCTGATGCATCAGTGAACATGTTATATGATCCTTCTCTCATTCAATTTGTTAATGGTATTGCCGCAGAAACAGCTGAGATCATAAAGCATGCAATAGCCTGATCTCCACTAAAATCCACCATCATTCCTGTCCGCATTGTGAAAAAACTATGGCCAGTCACAAATCTTACAAGCTGAAACAATGTATACAGAAATCCCAATATTGAAATTGCAACAATATAACTGTACTCGTTGTGATGATCAAAATCCTTCCAATCTCCATGCTTATTCAAACCCATAACAATTGTAGCCATCAAAGAAAAAACACATGCTGTAGCTCAAGCTGCAATCATAATCTTATTGACAAAATCTTCTCTCTTCCATTTTCTAGTCACTTTCTGAATAGCGTTGCCTCCAGCTCCATTTGATAACGACTTGTCCCCGGCGGCCGAAGGTTGGGCTGACAACGATCCATCTGGAAGTGTTTCTGTCACTCGTGGGGTTTCAATGTCATTTTTAGGGATGGCTGTTGCCATATCTTTTGGTGTGTTTCAATAAATTCAGGCTTTTTCTATTATTTGATATATTTGGTGGATGGTTTTTAATATTTTCCTGGATTTTGCAGAGAGGACTGAGTAATAGGTGAAGGAATGTCAGGATCACATGAGATATATCTTTCTGGTAATCCCTTATGGTTTATGGGACACCCGAATAACATTTTTTTATTTTATGTAATAGATGTTATTTTGGAACTGCAAGTAGATCTGTTATCGAAATTATGGTTGTAGAAAGCTGATTTTTCTGCTTTACCAAATATTAATATAATTGATCTATGTGTGTAATGCTGATTATCAAAGAACACATCACAATATTTGTTTTTTTATTGGTTTAAGTATTGCAGGGTAATAATCCACAAATTATACAAGCATTCTGTCAAGCAACAGACTTGCATATGTTTTGCATTTTAAAAGTGTCAAACATCAAATAACTGTTTGATACATGATTTTAATGTTAGGTGATCTTATCAATTTGTCTATTTTGAAGTTAAATATTTGTCATTAGCAGATGGAAAGCTCGACACAATGGACTACAGGAATTGCAGAACTTCAACTACCAATTGAGTGAGTCTGTCTTCTTATCATTTCTTTGTGCTTATATTGAACCTTTTATTGTTTGCAACATATCTGCGTGGTAAATCTATGTAACATACTAGTTATATCTATGAGAATACATTACTTAACTCTGTTGTTAGGAGGGCTAGTCTGATTCCTCTTATCTTCTGCTTATAAACAGATTGTATGGGATTTGCATTTGAGCTTAGGTATACACAACATTTCTAAATATGTATCTTACAAGCAGTTGCTGGAGGAAGGTCATATTCCCATTCTCCCTATTACTGAACTGGATATTCCATGTTGCCATGCTTTCTTTTTCCTACTCCTTTTTTAACAGTTGCAGTGGTTATATTGTGAACTTAAGCACAGGTGCATGTATTTGTTGCCACTAATCTTGTGCACCATGCTTCAAAGTGTTTTTTTTCTTTCTAGTTTTGGTTACTAGAACTAATATGAAATTCTGTTATTATTACTGGTTTCAATGCTCGTTTCAAAAAAAATTCTCAAGTTGATATCTTCTTTTATATCGGGCTAGATTGGATCAGTACTGCTGTAGCTGCAACTGAGGTGGTTGGATCTGGAAGGTAGCTGGCAAGGACGGTCATGATGTTTAGATAGCTTTATTGGGTATTCGGCGATCAGATTATGGGTATTTGGATGTCGGGTTTGATATATTGTGATCAACTTTTGGGTGCTTTAGTTGCCTTCTTTCTTCCAGTAGCTCAAATTAAATCTTATAAGTTCATCAATTTATTTCAGATTACTTGTAAGTAGACGCCTTTGACCATTTATTAGTAGTTGGATTATAATGACATAGAAGGAACAATTTATAAGCATTTGAATTCATTTTGTATTTTTTTAACTAGGTTTGTATGTTTGGGATCTGTTGAAGTTACTCGACCTGAGAGATCTAGACCTAATTGGTATGTAGCTATAAGTATTCAGTATGTGGACAAAACTTTTTTCATATGTATTTTTTGTGTTGTATCGATGTATATATTTTGGAATGGTTATGTTTTCTGTAAGGTTTAGTTGGTGATGTGAATGACTACTTTAGATTGTTTTGTTGGGTATATGTATTGTGTTTTGTCAGCGTATTATGTTAAAAAATAACGAGAGTTTTATAAAAACCTAATAAATTGTTTTGGTTCATGCTTTAAGTTTATTTGATATCTTCAGTTTTATAGATAATATGTTCTGGAATGAATTCTTTTATTAGTAACATGCATATAATTTGTGGATATATTACAACTGTAAAATAAAAGTTGTAATAAAATATATCACAATAGTAATAAATAATTGTAAAAAGTACACCAACGGTGCATAACTATTGCAATAAAGTTTACTACAACGGTGGAAAAAAGTTGTAAAATATACATATTACAACGGTGTTGCAACGGTGTAAAAAAGTTGTAAAACATTTTAGTCTATTACAACTTCTTATTACACGACGGTTAGTCCACCATTGTAAAATGTACATTACAACGGTTTTCCAACGTTGTAATAGGGTCATTTTGTTGTAGTGTTTCTATATATATTGTTGGAAATAAAACCTAAATAAATCAAGTTAACTTCCAAATTATTTATATGAAATTATTCAAACATCTATTTCAATTAGTTTTTAAAACAATAATTACGCTTAATTTAACGAAACGCAAATTCCAAATCCTAAAAATATAAATTTACCTAAAATAAATAAATTTTAAACAAAACATAAATATCAATTAGTTTTAAATGTCACTAATATTTAGTTTAACAAAATAATTTAATCAAATATAAACAAAAATTTAATTTATACATACAAAATTTATTTAAAACCAAAACAAAATAGATTAGATTTCAAATTTTAAACAAAATCAATTCTCAAATACCAAATATTAAAATAAATTCATATATTAAAACATCGAAAATCTGGTTCGTTACTGATATACACGTAAATGTGTATATTTTATCCGCTTATTTATCTAGTTTTCTATTTTAAATAATTAATATTGTGTATTTATAGCTGTGTTTTCAGATTGTTGATAAAAAGCTTGGTTTAGAGCATTTGATGGATAAATCATGAAGAATTTGCTTAAAAAGAGTGAAGTTGAAATTTCTAAAGCTTGAAGAGTTTAAAGCTTGAAGAACGGTTGCAAATAGAGTTTAGTTGGGTAGATTTGGCTTAATAAAGACGCATATTGCGTTCACATTAGCTCATTTGCAAGGCCTCTCACTCTACAGCTGCATTCACACTAGCTTATATGTTAGTTGGGCTAATTCTTTAGTCCCACATTATGGAATTTGCCAAGTAGCCTTTGTCATATAAGATATAAATACACTTTATCTCATTCATTGTAAAACCCACTTAGTTTTATTCTGTAATCTTTCTCTTGGAATAAAATTCTTCTTCCTCTGTTCTATTTAGTTTTAGTTTTATTTATGTTCAAATTATTTAATTTCTGATTTTCCTCTTCTTTATCTATGTCTAGCTAATCCCCTTTGATTAGGGGGTGATGACGCTAATAGATATGATTCAACATGAATCACATAGCCAATAGATGAGGACTTTATATATGTAGATCTCGATCTGAATCAAGGGTTAGATCTGAACCTTCATATTCTGTGTCGTTTAAGAGCTATGCTCCTTCACAGGTTATATTCGTGTTCGATCTAACAATTATCAGATTTAGAACTAATTTTAGATTTTAGAAATTAATTTGTGAATCTGTCCTGATAGTCTATGGTTGTTTAAGAGCTCAGCTCCTGCATAGGCTATGCTTGTCGTTGTTTACTTATTCGTTTCTAAAAATCTATTTATCGTTGATTCGTGTTTGTGACAGAAACATGAATTAGATCTATATTTATTTGTTGGCTATTGATGAGTGTGAATCTAATCTATGTCATTATCCCCTAATTGCTTTCTCTTATTAGATAAATCTCTTTTTTTTATTTAATTGCTGTTATTTTCTGTGTTTTCAATCAATCAAAATTCTGGAATAACTTGATTGGATTTATTAATTAAAATATTTTTGGTCCCAGAGTTCGACACCCTCTACAACAATCCTTGTTGTTTAGGAAAACCGAACGGATTTTACAGTTGTTTACAATTGTATAATTTGTTCGCAAACAAATTTTGGCACCATTGCCGGGGACCAAAATAATTTTTATTTTTAAATCCTTCGAGTTATAATTTTCTCATTTTATATTTATATTTTTATTTTTCGTACAAAAAAAATTGTATTTTATTTTGTTCCATTTTGTTTTCTAGCATAGATAGAAAAAAAATCTTGAGTAGCTGATTTGTTATTAACATTGTTGATACTATAATCTGTAAATCAAGGAAAAAAAAAATCTCGCCGCTTTTTGTTTTAGTTTCTTTCCTTTTTCTTTCGCCTTTACAATTTTTATTTCTTTCATTTTACATTTCTTTCCTTCTGCAAATATATATATAAAAAAAAAACTTTGCTCTCTACATTTGTTTCCGAAAGTTCCTCTCTGCCTTCCATACCTAACCTTTCTACATACACAAACCAACATAATCACACATCTTCTACATGCCTCACATCACCAAACTCTTCAGATAAAACCCTCAACAGAAACCAAATTTTCTTCAACTAGTCATACTTAACATCAGGAACGAACCAGCAACCAACTGCTATTCATCCCTAAGCCTGCTGTACTAAGCCACATAACCACCTTCCAATACATTTCCACTGCTACTGCAAATATCCAGACAACCTCCTTGTCCCATACCACAAACGCCGTGCACAGGAACACAAAACTCCTCACCATCAAAAACAGTCCCTCAGCCGTTCACGCCCATCTTTCACAACCCAGTTTCATCACCTACCTCCCATACTTCACGCAAAATAGTCAAATCCCCTTCCCCATACCACACCCCATCAGAAAATCCCTTCTCAACAATCACTCTCGGCCATTGAAACCGCACAACACCAAATTCCGCTGTGCCTACACAATTCCAACATCCCTTCTTAACCATACCACAATCCGACCTAAACTAATCAGCCTCATACAGCTTCAATACCCAAACCATAATCCCATTCACTATCAACACTTCACAACAATCCACCTTACCAACCATCGCTGTATCATACATCGACCAATACTTCAACCCTCCAAATCCTGTCAACAAGTTCATCATCTTCCAGCTTGACACAATAGCAAAGGCCACACTTTCCCTTCATTTTACCATACACCTCCCTTTTCCATCACGATCAGAAACAGTTAAACTCCAAACAGCAACCGTCCTTTCTGAGCAAATCGAACAGCCAAGAACACCAATCGTAACCACCCAAATTCGCGAGCACCATAATCGTCGATCTCAATTCACTCGAATTCGAAAAACAAGCTCGAATCCACGAGCAATCAGACCAAAAATCCGAACTCAGTGAACCCCTATAAATCCGAACTCAGTGAACCCCTATAAATCCGAACTCCTCTCGCCTCCTGAAACCCCTGCTTGCGTTGCCTACCATCGCAACCACAAAACTATCACCGCAAACACAATTTCAAGCAATAACCCAATAGAAAAAAAAATAGAAAACAGTCGATTCACTAAACCCGCATCCACTAGCTTCAAATCGAGAGCATCCGAACCCAAATCCTATTGTAAATCTAGAAGCTCCAAGTCGGAAAAAAAGGGTGCGTGAGTTTTTTTTTTTTTTTTGGGTCGATTATTTCTGAAAATAAGAAGGGTTGGTGAGGCTTTAAAAGATGTGATGGTCAGAAAAAGAAAAGGAAAAAGGAGGCGTGATTTTTTTTTTACTGTTTCCTTAGCGTTGCGAGACAAATTGTTTGATTGGCTGTGTATTTATAACGGTGGCTTGACCATTCGTAAGACTATTGTTTTTACTGGGCTTAGTTTCTTTGCTTTCTTTTCTAGCTGAGTGTTAGTTTAGTTTTTATTTATTTCAACTCCTCTTAGTTTTTGTTTGTGTTTTTCGTTCCTTTTGTTTTCTCTTTCTCTAAAAAAAAAGAAGGAGATTTTTTTTTAAAAAACAGGTACAGTGGAAGCGACAACAACAAAAAGCAGCGGACTATTCAGTGTTCGAGCGGTTGCACACCAAGTGGGGTGTGAACGCGCTAGCGCGACTCAACTGCACTGGACGGACTGCCGATCAAAGTGAGTATTTTCTAACTCTATAGGGATTGCTGCTGCAAAGAAAAGTATATAGAAATCGCTTGTAAAAATCTTCTGTAGGAGATCGGCTTGCTTGTAAAAAAATAATATTTCTGCAATTTCCTGTTCTGTGATGGTTCTGAGACTTTTCATTCTGTGACTGAATATTTTGCCTATTGATGTGTGGTTTAAAATTTTAAAACGAATGTGGGATTAATTGAAAAGTTTATTATTGAAATCGAATCGAGGATTCCCCAGAGCTCATATGACAAAATATTCGTTAAACTAACAATTAGGATTGATACTCTCTGAGGTGTCTAAGGAATGGTAGAGTCTAGAACTCAAACAGGTTCTTAAACCTTCAGTTGTGTTTCTACGGTGATTCGTGGCACACTGATAACCCCTGTCCGAACCTGGCCCAGACCTGTATTCATACAATCCGAAATAGTTAAATTTAACAATTTTTCTAGAGCTTCTTTAGAACTACAAGTTTTGCAACTGAATTTTCGACGAAAAACTCTCTTCTTCTAGTACATGCGTGCTTGCCCCATGAACAACCAAAATTACAATTCTTTTCAAAATTCAAATGATTTTGGTTTCAATTCAAATCAGATTGAATTTCAAGCTGAAAACTTTTCGAATAATTTCCACCAATCTCATCAAACGATTGTACCCGAATATGAAAATTGTCATTCTAGGATTAATGAGAATTTATCTGAGATAAGTCGACTATTAGCGCAAATGGATAAGAAAAATGCTGAATTTCAAAACAATTTCAACATGGGTTTCAACGAAAATTTTGAAAACCAAAATGATTTTTGTAATACGAGTGGAGGTAGAATTTTGGTTATCGAATATGAAAAATGTGTTGCGAACAAGCTAAATTTTTGGCGATGTTGGTGGTGGAAATTAAATAATGAACAACTTCTAAGAGATGAGGTGGATGAATTTTTATGGTCAACCAGTGAGGAACACATAGAAACGACAACTATAAAAAACAACATTTTGAAGTCTGGTGTGTTTACCAATTTGATAGAAGAGAGCCTGAGTGAAATTGATCAATTAATGCATGACATTTGGAATTGTCGCGAGGACATCAAGGAATGGGCAGAAATTTTAGATGAAAAATAAGATCCTGAAAATAAATATATCGAAAACATGCGTAACATTGAACAACTGGCTCAATACACTATTGAACTTTGGCAAAATCTAGAGAAGTTATTACTTGAGGGAATTGATGATGCTGATGAATTTGAGGATTTAATGAAACTTGGCTTGACTTACGTCGAAGAACTTGCTCAAAGAATAACAGACAACAAACAAAGTTGCACTAGGATAGTTTATCACATTTCTCTTCCTCAAACTGAAGTTACGAACTTGTACAACAACTACAAATCCCAATCTAGTGACAAACAACTTTCTGTCAATGTTTCTTTTGAAACAAATAGTCAGCCATTAACTTCATCACAACAGTACATAACGATTATTGATGATTCCGACGATATGACTGTTGATGAAAATGAAAATTTTGAAAAATCTCTGGTGCAAAACTCTTATTTCTACGAAACTGAAATTCAAACTCAAACATATGCTTCTGCTGAAAATTCAACTCTTACTGAAATCGAAAATTTTCAACTAACAACTTTTGAAATTGATGAAAATTTTAATGAAGTTGTTGAAACCTCTGTAATTGATTTGAATTTAAATTCTCTCGAAAACAAAGACGTCAATCTTCAATTTGATCTTCCTCTCTCAGATTCTGAAAATTTTGAAAATTTAACAACTTTAGATTGTCAACTTGAACGAAATGACGAAGTTGGTAACAACTGTTTGAGTGAGGACAACATTGATGAGCGAGAACTTCTTGAGTTAATTGACGATAATGTTATTGGGTCTAAAACTGAAAATTAAACTTTTGAAAACTTTGAAATTCTTGATTTTGAAAACAACGAAACTGTTGAATGTGTTCTTAAACTCATTGACGATTTTTTTTAAAATTGTTGAAAATCCTTGTGACTTGATCATTTCAACTGAACCACACCGTGATCACTCGTTTTTCACTGATAAATTTCTGCAGTATATGAACTCCTTTTGGAATAACACTGTTTTTGAGAAAACATGATTTCGAAATTTACTGAAAATTCATTTGTTTGGTTTAAACTTTAGGTCTACGAATGAACCTTTATTTAACAAAATTTCAAATATCAAAGCAAAACCGAACAATATTTCTCAGAACAAGTGTGGGGGTGAGAGTGATGCCCACGTCTCTCAATTTATACATCATCTGAACAAATCAAATTTTGTTTTTGAAACTTTTACTAAACCCCAGCTCGATGACCTCTCTTTAGTTGCTAGAGAAATTCAATTTGAATTTAGGATCAATTGTAAGCTCAAAATTTTAAAATTTGCAACTCAAACTTTTGAAAAAACAAAATTTGTTTCTCCAAATCTAAAACAAGATATAAAATTCTTTATGATTTGGTTTTCTGTGCTGTGTCTCATAATCTTAATGAGGCTGATCCATTGGTCCAGTGTGGAACGGTTCATCTATTCGATGACTGCGCATTTTATGCATGTTTACTCGGTAAGCCATGCCGACCTTCTTATTTTATTTCCCTTTCACTAAGATATGTCTGATTAATGACTGTGAGGACACAGTCACACTCAAGTGTGGGGGGGAATCTACATTACATCAGCAATCAAATTTTATGAAGTAGGTCATTCATTGAACAAGGATTAACTTAAATTCATAAATAAAACCTTGGTTCTTGTTTGATAAGTTGAATTGTTGGGTGATGGGAATGAACATTATTTATTCATTGAATCGTAATGTGTCTTTTTAAGATGCTAGCTTGAGACTGTGCAGACGTTAGTCATGTTCTGGAGTAAGCATGTCAACCCTTGTTATACGTGTTAGAATGTGCAAGTAAAAAATAATCAAAAAAAAGTCATGAAATAAAAATGATTTTGCACCTACATTTGTTGGATTTTCTGAGTTTGTTTTCATGCATAATATTTTCTTTTCCACTCAAATTTTCAAAATCGTAAGTTCTAAAATCCACTTGGCCCAATTAAGGAGAAATGACTCATTGTAGCGTTCTTCTTCGATACCCCACATATTCAAACCCAAGTTTTTAGTCGATTTACATCCATGTTTTGACAAGTTTATCTTATATTGGTATACTCAAGAACCTTTGTTTAAAGGTCAAAAACGTCACTTTTTATACCAATATTACACCACCCACTCCGTACTTGTTTTAAGGTAGGATAACCATAGACAACATCTTATTTTATATGGGTTATCTATCTGACGAAACTTTGCTTATCATTCCTTTCAGCTTTTTGTATAACATCAATCCAGACTTGTGTGTTGAATTAAGGTTATAGAAGTAGAGTAACTAGGGCACAAAACTTTCCTTTCATGAAGTGTTGGTTTAGTAGAGGAGGAATCAAATGAAATAATGTACGGTATCATTCCATTCCATCTCCACTCATCATTCATGCAAAAAAAGAAAAAATGGGGAAAAGAAAAGAAAAAAAGAAAAAGAAAAAAAATGAAATAAATAGAGAGTCTCTCTGAATAAAATAGTCATTCATCATTCTTGACTATAAAAGCATTCAATTCCATTCCATCCACATCCATCATACCGTACTTAGAAGCAAAGATTGTAGTTGAGGAGATGAAAGGAAACAAAACGTCCATATGTGCCTTAGTATTACTTTATCTTTTGTAGTTTGAAATTCAACTAATACACTTGCCCTCTTATCTAGAATATTTTTAGAACTTACAAAAATTTTCCTTCATCTATGCATAACTCATATCCAATACATTACTGTTACATTGGTGCAAAATTATTCAAAAAAAAAAAAAGAATAAAGAAATGATTGGGTGCGCATTGTCGATGTGTAGAACTTTGGTTGACACCACGCTCTTAACTTCAAGACAATTACAGTGTTATCAAGGAATTACGATTCAGCTTGAAAAAATTTGTTCATTTTTGCACTAATTATGGGATGGACAATTTGGGGCTAAACCGTTATTATTGAAGTTAGGTGAAATCCTTGGAATGTGAAAGACCTTAAATATATTGTTTGATTAATCCGCGTACATAAGACGCTTTGGATTTTGTGGGTAGTGTCCGCTGAAAACCCTCATGAGATAACACTCGTCCTACTGGGGACACCCAGAGGTTTAACGGCTTGTTGCATACGCTAAATGCAATCGTGTTTCCTACGTAAGTGTGACATATCTTAGTTTAGTTTATTCGAGGACGAATAAAAAGATAAGTGTGGGGGTATTTGATATACACGTAAAGGTGTATATTTTATCCGCTTATTTATCTAGTTTTCTATTTAAAATAATTAATATTGTGTATTTATAGCTGTGTTTTCAGATTGTTGATAAAAAGCTTGGTTTAGAGCATTTGATGGATAAATCATGAAGAATTTGCTTAAAAAGAGTGAAGTTGAAATTTCTAAAGCTTGAAGAGTTTAAAGCTTGAAGAACGGTTGCAAATAGAGTTCAGTTGGGTAGATTGGCTTAATAAAGACGCATATTGCGTTCACATTAGCTCATTTGCAAGGCCTCTCACTCTACAGCTGCGTTCACACTAGCTTATGTGTTAGTTGGGCTAATTCTTTAGTCCCACATTATGGAATTTGCCAAGTAGCCTTTGTCATATCAGCTATAAATACACTTTATCTCATTCATTGTAAAACACACTTAATTTTATTCTGAAATCTTTCTCTTGGAATAAAACTCTTCTTCCTCTGTTCTATTTAGTTTTAGTTTTATTTATGTTCATATTATTTAATTTCTGTTTTTCCTCTTCTTTAGCTATGTCTAGCTAATCCTCTTTGATTAGGGGGTGATGACGCTAATAGATATGATTCAACATGAATCACATAGCCAATAGATGAGGACTTTATATATGTAGATTTAGATCTGAATCAAGGGTTAGATCTGAACCTTCATATTCTGTGTCGTTTAAGAGCTATGCTCCTTCACAGGGTATATTCGTGTTCAATCTAACAATTATCAGATTTAGATCTAATTTTAGGTTTTTAGAAATTAATTTGTGAATCTGTCCTGATAGTCTATGGTTGTTTAAGAGCTCAGCTCCTGCATAGGCTATGCTAGTCGTTGTTTACTTATTTGTTTCTAAAAATCTATTTATCGTTGATTCGTGTTTGTGACAGAAACATGAATTAGATCTATATTTATTTTGTTGGCTATTGATGAGTGTGAATCTAATCTATGTCATTATCCCCTAATTGCTTTCTCTTATTAGATAAATCTCTTTTTTTTATTTAATTGCTGTTATTTTCTGTGTTTTCAATCAATCAAAATTCTGGAATAACTTGATTGGATTTATTAATTAAAATATTTTTGGTCCTAGAGTTCGACACCCTCTACAACAATCCTTGTTGTTTAGGAAAACCGAACGGATTTTATAGTTGTTTACAATTGTATAATTTGTTCGCAAACAGTTACACTGTCTATATCACACACACACACACACGTGTATATATGTATATATATATATACATACATACATACACACACATATTCCATATTTGAATTTTTGTCTTTTCAAAATGGAAAACCGTCAAAAACATCATTTGTCTTCGAAATGTACTCAACTTCTACTGAAAATAGTCACTGCTTATGTGAATTATAGTGCGAACAAGGAATGTATGCTTAAAGTGACTATTTGCGTCACATCCCTAGAATGTTCCAAATGTAAACAACCTCCCCCTATAAGATATATTGCAAAGGGGGTCCCTATTTTAGCGCTTACGTATTTTTCAAAGAAAAAAATGCGCTGATATGAAAAAAAAGAGAAAAAATCGCAAATATTCCTAAAAGTAATCTAAAAAAAGCATTAATACTAAATATATGCATACATGTATGCATATACTCATCCACAGCTTAAATTGAA
Organism: Allium sativum; assembly: GCA_030737875.1. Taxonomy (NCBI): domain Eukaryota; kingdom Viridiplantae; phylum Streptophyta; class Magnoliopsida; order Asparagales; family Amaryllidaceae; genus Allium; species Allium sativum. The sequence continues at coordinate 1,047,141,717 of CM060916.1, read as the reverse complement.
AATTTTGGGTGAATATATGCATACATGTATGCATATATTGATTATACTTGCTAAGTTGCATGTATATAAAGATGAACTAATATGCGTGGGCCACGAATTGTTGTTAAAATGTATGCTTTTATTCTGTATTATATGCTAAAATATATGCCTAAAAGTTAAAACGGATGAAGGCTTATAAAAATTGTTGACATGTATGCATTTATTGCTTATAAATGTTGAAATTTATACATAAAAGTCATATGCTTGAAAAGCGGGCCATGATTAAATTAATGCATCAAACGATGCATTTATTGTAGTATTACTGCATACATTTCTGCATTAATAGTGCAATTTGATGTCAAACTGCAATTTATACTGAAATGTATACATAAATTGCAAATAAATGAATTGTTTGATGCAAAATATTGTAATTTCATGTTTTTCTTGATGATTTTAACGCATGAATTTGATGACGATTAGCTGTTGTATTTAATTAAATTTACATGATTTTTTTTTTGTTTTTTTGCTGATTTTTTTGATGATTTACAAAAAGTAGAGATGTAATTTATAAAAAGTTACGGCAGTGATGTGAGGTGAATTTCCAAACCTATTAGGGATGTGAGCCAATCTTAGCCATGCATAAAACCATTGTGGAGAAATTTAACTAGACAATGGTGGAAATGAACATGAAGAGACAAAACTATTTTCAAGAATTGGTAGATGATGAGAAACTTTGACACAATATGAAAGTCTTAGAGAAGAGTGGTCAAATGATAGAAGGTTTGAAAAACAAAAGTGGTGTTGGTTGTGATTCTAATAGGTAAACCGTTTCAAGAAGAGACGAGTGGTGAAGAAAACGTGCATAGGTATTTTTCACAGGTACAAATTTTATTTGTTTGAAATCATCTTGTACTTATTTTTGTACTCATATGAATTTGGCTAAAATATTTTGAAATACAGAAAAGTATCGCTTGATAATTTGGATTTGCAATAACAATTGTTTCAAAGAACTCATGCAACCGGTCAAACATCCTACATGTCTGTTCAAACCCAAGAATAAATCACCCCAACTGCTTCACTTATCCCTTCTAACACGGGGTTTTGGAGGGTTTTAAATTATGTTTATTATACCAAAGATCAAGGACAATAAATGTCATGTTTCTACACACATCCTTCTTATAAACCATTGAAACTTCACCACCAAATTCAGCTAATACCACCTATTTATTCAATCTGAAGAATTTAAAGCCAATAATCCAAGTCTCGATCTAACTATGTACATAGTAAAATCCCACGCACATCAACACTTGTGGAACCACCAGTATTGTGCACAACATAATTTATATTCGTACTGTGCATAGAGACAACCGAAATGCACTTTATATTACCGTTTTCTACAAGAAAAATTACAGACCCCAACGGGTGAGTTGCTTTGGGTACCTTATCCGGCTTTTATAAAGCCGGATAAGGCATCACCTGGATTGCAATCGGACAACCGTCCGATTGCAATCCATGGTGTGGTGTGGAGATTAATCCACACCACACCTCTTATCCGGCTTTTTAAAAGCCGGATAAGAACCATATAAAAAAAAACCCCAGCCGCCACAACTTTTCTCTCCATTCCTCTCCTCTCCTCTCGTCTCCATTCCTCTCCTCTCCTCTCGTCTGCCATTACTTGCTCCCACCATTGTTTCGTATACCGCCTAAAAAAATTGAAACGAGTTATGCGGGCTCTTCGAGGTAGCGGAAGCCGTAGCCGGAATGTAGAGCCTAGTGACGAGCACGAACCGGTAGAACGGAATGTACCGACTGCTGGTACGGAAGACCGTGAGACACCGTCCGTTAGAAGAAGACGGATTGCTAGGAGAACCGACGTTTTGGAGTCGCATCGGGACCCAAATCTAGGACCGGATAAGCAATTGACCGATTTTCGTAAGTTGGCCGCTGAAGAGGAGCACGTCAGCACGTTAGTTGACACATCGGTACGTTTTATTTATTAAATATTACCTTCATAATGTCGGACATAAAAAAAGTAATTCTCATTCGTATTATTAGGCTCGAAGCGAGCGAACACGTGGGTCTTGGGCTGGTGTTGTTCGTCTGTATAGTCAGATCCGTGAGTATGATACAGAGGCTATTATTCAGACATTTTTGAGTAGTATTGGTTTAGGCCACTTTTTGAGTATGTATTCTCGTGGTATGTACTTATTATTTCCTTTGTTATTAAATTCTCTGTAACTAAATAATTATTCCTTACATAGGTATCGAATGTCTTTTAAATAATGACGTTCAATTATGTGGTGCATTGGCTGCTTGTTGGTGGAAAACAACTCATACATTCCACTTTGGTTTTGGGGAGATGGGCATCACTCCACTGGACTTTTCTATGCTCACCGGGCTTTCCATAGGACAAGGGGCAACGGTGCCGTATGATGAGGTGTACCAGAACTACGGTACTCTGCGTACTTTATTTCCAAATCTTGATTTAGAGAATGCCATCACCAGTAATTTCCAGATTAAATGCTCTCAAATTAAACTAGCAATACAGGAATTATCTAGTAATAATCAGCCTAAGGTTCATCATTTGGAGATTGCACGATTATTTGTTTTGTATATGATGGGAAATTTATTTTTCACAAATGCTTCGAGTAGTTTGCCGTGCGGTTATGTGGTGGTAGTTGAACCGTTTTCATTTGATAGCAGTCCGATTGAGTATGATTGGGGAACACCTATTTTAGCATACCTGTATAGGTCATTGGATCTTCAGTGTGTCGTTAGGACCAGGGTGGGTTCGATTACTGGTTTTTGGGAGATTTTACAGTATTGGTACTTCGAGTACTTCCACAATTTGTCTTTTCCCACTGTTGATCCAGCATTACACACTTTCTATCCTAGAGTACGAGCGTGGAGTTTGGGTAACCGTAGACCGGTGCCTGGAGGACAGGCACAACATGTTTTTGCCATAGCTCGCAATCGGATTGAGTTGCGGAGGACGCGAGATGCAGTTATCTGGCATCCCTTTGATGGTTCACAGTTTCTTGCTCAACCCTCCTTGGTGCATGCTCTTCATCTATCGACGAAGCGCTTTCCACTAGTATCATCTCCCCCGAGTTTAGGTTGCTTCTGGTACTTAGGGGAACGATGTTGGAGACAGATATATGTTGAGGATGCTGTTCCTGATGATCCACACCCACATACAGCTACTCCCAGGGTTTATACTGCTAGTGCTTTACAGGAGCACGCAGACGATTGGTGGCCAGCCAGTGATTTCATTCTTACCGGTAGGGATTATATTTCTTTCTGGAGTCAGTATTATTCCCCACCCCAGACCGGGAGTTTTGTGCATGCTGCATCCGTTGACTTGGTTGGGCCTTCTGCGCTCCGTACTGGCCTTGAGCCCCCTTTCATTGCTGATATTTCACAGTCCACGCAGGTTTACCATGCTCCCCAGGATCCACCTCCTCCACGCGCTTCCCAGGTGCCAGACTTCGGTTGGACTGTTGCAGTACCAACTACATACGGATCTGATAGGTATGTTGATATACCACGGCCAGAAGTGACGGAGTATCCAGATCCAGCTGTTTTTTCTTATCAGGATCTTTATCAGATGACGCTTGGTCTGCGACAGGTAATGTATGATGAGTTGACTGCTCGTATGAACGAGCTGAGGACCGCAGATGATGATGAGGATGTGGAGATGGAGCCTGCGGATCTAGATGATTATTAGTTGTATCTTATTTAGTAGACGTTCATGTTGTATTTGTCTGTATATTTGTTTTAGTGTGCTGTCCCGTTGTAGTAGGTTATTCAACCGTATGTTTCGTATTTGTATTATCCTGTAGGTGTACTTTGCTTGTACGTCCTTATGTGTAACCGTTGTGTTTTCTTATGTTATCTGTTTGTGCGTTATATGTAATCCGCATGATCGTGCGTACGTGTTTGTTAAACAAATCCGCGTGGTTTATTTTAATCACTGATTGAAATATTTAACGAGTCTTAATACTGCTTACCAGAGATAACAATGAAATAAGTACTAAAAATTACGATGCACATACAAGCAAGAAACAAAATCATTTGCCTATGGTAAAGATCTACCATCGATAATTGAGCTGTAGGATACAAAATATGCCAAGACAACACTATGCACCACTACGGTAACGTGTTATAGATTGTTCAATGAATAGAAACAACATGATGTGACAACTCGTACCGATTACTGGGACATATAAATAGATCTTCAAAGCCTATAGTGTCTACTTACATCAATAATTATATCACTGCCGACATATGCTTTGATTTGTAGTGAATAGTGTACAGTGTTCTGTGGATAGGGTGGATTCCTTCTACTTGGAATTTGGCGTTACTTTATCTTTATGTCACTTTATTACAAAGTTTGTTTCTATCACTTTCACCTTTCTGTCAATTTATCACGTTTGTCTAGCGAATGGACCAGTCAGTATTGGAATTTTAAACGATAAAGTTAACAATTTAACATTACAACGTTGAATGGTAAAAGGATTCCCATAGTAGACACGTCCGTATTAGGAATTGCAACATTTCATATTTACTCCCCATGTTGGCCCTATAAATATATACGGGTATTACGTTGTTGTTAGCTGGAACCAAACTTTTCATCAAAATAAAAAAATGTCTTCATGGTCATGGCCATCGTCAATGGATTCGAACTATGATCAAAACTTTCCAGAGCGTCCTCCTTCAAGTCCAAGAACAGATATTGATTGGAATATCGAGTATCAAGAGCGGCACTATGAGGAATTGCGTCAAGTCTACCCGGAGTTCACCCGCATGACGATTCGTCCACCAGTTGCACCTGTTCCAGAGGTAGGCCATCAAGAAGTCCAAACTGTAACTGAAGGACGCTTATAAGCGTCTACAGTCCCTCGTACTACGACTGCACCAGATGTAGGTCATCAAGAGGTAAGACGAGTTTCAGTTAACCAGTCTCCTAATGAGCAGGAAGTTAACTCCTATCCTGTTTGTTGCCACTGTGGTTACGCGGTAGAGGCGGTTGTCCGAGCGGATGGAGAGAATATAGGTCGCAGGATCCATTTATGCTCGCTATGGCCTAACGGATGCAATTATTTTGAGTGGATAGACGAGCGTTTCCCTCAAAGGGCAATTTCTTATTCCAACGAGTTAGAGCAAGAGAATAGGCGACTTCAAACCGCTTTGAATGAGCGTAACAATTAATTTGTTTGCGTATTGAATCTACTACCGTTACCTATTGTGTCTTTACAAGCTTTTGTATCTTAACGCTTATTGTTGAATGTATCAGTGTTCTATCCTTAAGTTTATTGTTTGATCTATTAGGCTTTTGTATCTTAACACTACGAGTAATCTTAATAACACGATACGTTACCAAGTACAACAGAAAGAGACATGCAGATAACGATACCATACAACCACTAAACCCAAACTAGATCGCACATACTACACAAAAGTACAACTAAAACACACTAAAGGATAACGTACGATACATATAGCAATACTAAAGGATAACTACAACACACAGACACCTACCACGGCCTTGGGAAAGGTCCAACTGTAGTTTTATCGGCATCCACCTTCTTCAAACGTTTTATTTCGGCTTGTGATTCCAGTGCATACAGACGTCCACGTTCGCACAAGGGAGGGTCAATCCACTGGGTAAAGTAACAACATTCAATTTCATCTGGGAAAACCCTGTGGGCCTCGTACGCTTCACAACAAAAATAACGACGACCGGCATCATTTTCAGTCTCAGAGACAGCCACCACCGATTCTTGACCACATAGGCAGATAGGGTTGGATCCAATAGTCCGCAGTGGTTCGGAAACTTTCCCTTCAAGTACTATTTGTTTTCCAGGCCTTTGATTACCGTAACCCCCATCGTTATTCTCCCATTTATCCATAGCTCAATTTGTAAACGATGAGTAAATGGGAGATGTGACTACTCTGCTATTTAACATATGCGTCACACTTGAACAGGGTTCAGTGTTGGGGCCGACCTATGGTTTCAATTAAAGTGGGTTCTATAGCACGATTATTGAGTAGTCGCATCCGGTACACTGTAGCCACTTAATATCACGAATCTGCACTGTGTACGATTATTGAGTAGTCGAGTCCCGTCTACTGTCGACACTTAATATCACGAATTTTTACTGGGTTCGATTATCGAGTAGTCTTGTCCGGTCTCATTGTACTTTATTCTTAAGCTAGAACTAACAATGATTCATAAATTATCGTCTTGTTAACGATTAAATTATCGTTTCTTATAAAGTAAACGCAGGTATCAGAAGACGAACAACATTAAAAATTAAACACAAACCCACAAAAGATACAAGCCGTATAGATACATGATGCCTCAGCAACAACAATAAACATGAACTTAGTTAGTAACCGACGTCACTACGAATTTCTGACAAACCCAAGTCTAGTTGCCTCAGCAACTATCTTCTGCAAGCGCCTTATTTCTGCTTGCGCTTCCAAGGCGTACTGCAGCCCTCGTTTGCACATTGGCGGGTCAAGCCACTGCATAAAATTACAACATTGGACTTCGTTCGTGTAATACCGGTGGTCCTCGAAAGAAGCGCACCCGAAAAAACGACGACCAGCATCTTGTTCCGTTTTAGCTACAACCATGACCGATTCGTCTCCACAACGACAACTTTGGTACTCTCCACCTGGTACTGTGGGCCCAATGGGGTGTAGGGGCTCGACAACACGTCCTTCGTATAATATCTGTTTACCAGGCGTTCGATTTGCAACAACTGCACGTAAACGAGCAGTGAGCGAAACCTTTTTCGTCTTCGGCGGATCGGAAGTTTCCTCATTATCTTAAACAACTTTTTCCTTTCCCATCTTACTACGTAGGCCTTGCCGTGACAGTTCAAATGCGTCGTAGCATTTGTTCATCTCTTCATCATCAATATCCCAGTTTGCCATTGCTGAATCCGATACGAGTTGAGGGTAAAAAGAGAAACTTTAATACGGTATGAAGTGTTGGTTGTTTATAGGGTGAAAATATGGCATATTTATATACCTATTTGGCATCAAGATGGACACATTATTGCTAGACAACTATGCTTTCACGGGATCTATCACTTATTATCATGGACAGCATATTACATGACATAAAGTAAAGGAATGAGTAAAGAACTAAAGAACTAAAGGTCCTACGTGACATAAAGTAAAGGAATCTATCCCTTATTATCATGGACAGCATATTACGTGACATAAAGTAAAGGAATGAGTAAAGAACTAAAGAACTAAAGGTCCTACGTGACATAAAGTAAAGGAATCTATCCCTTATTATCATGGACAGCATATTACGTGACATAAAGTAAAGGAATGAGTAAAGAACTAAAGAACTAAAGGTCCTACGTGACATAAAGTAAAGGAATCTGTCCCTTATTATCATGGACAGCATATTACGTGACATAAAGTAAAGGAATGAGTAAAGAACTAAAGTTCTAAAGGTTAATGATAGCACGAGATACAATTTAATTGCTATACATAGAGGTGTCCTTGGTTCATTCAAACACAAACTATTTTACAGCAACTACTAATCCGATGAGTGCGTTAAAAAGGTTATGGTGTTGGTCTTCAAGCTCTTCATCCTCTTCATCATCTGACGAGTATATTGACCGCCGTAACAAACAACAACAGGCATTTCAAGAAGAAACAAGATACGCGATAGAACGTGATATTGCTGAAAGCTCAGCGTCAACCCAAGGTGGAATCGCCGTCGGTAGAAAAGAAATGCGATATGGACGCGACTACCCAGCTGGTCACAATCAACTTATCAAGGACTACTTCGTCGTAAACCCAGTATACGGAGACGTATATTTCCGTCGAAGATTTCGTATGTCAAAAAGGGTGTTTGCTCGAGTACTAACTAAAGTGTCCGCGAACAACGTATATTTCACACATAGAAGAAATGCAATCAAAGAACTTGGCATCTCACCGCTTCAAAAGGTTACTGCTGCACTATGTATGATTTGTTATGCAAGTTCTGCTGACTCTCTCGACGACAAAATTAGAATTGGGGAGTCAACTACAGTGGAATGTATGAAACAATTTTGTAAAACCGTCGTACGAGAGTTCGGTGAAGAGTATCTGCGATCTCCATCCCCTCATGACACTGCGAGGTTATTAGCAATGGGAGATCAACGCGGTTTTCCAGGTATGATGGGTAGCTTGGATTGTATGCACTGGAGATGGAAAAACTGTCCAGTAGCACTGCAAGGCCAATATAAAGGCCATATGAAAAAAGCTACAATGGTGTTAGAAGTTGTTGCTTCATTTGACCTTTACATATGGCATGCTTTTTTTGGCGTTCCTGGTTCTCTAAATGATATTAATGTTCTACGTCAATCTTATTTATTTAACGATTTATATAATGACCTTTCACCTCCTTGCAACTACAAAATCGGTGGCAAAGAACATTCTGTTGGTTATTATCTCGTGGATGGAATTTATCCAAAATGGAAGACGCTGGTGCAAGCATACAAAAAACCGAACAATGCAAAAGAAGCCTTATTCACGAAACAGCAAGAGAGTCTTAGAAAAGATATTGAACGAGCTTTTGGAGTACTCCAAGGTAGATTTCATATACTTCGAAACGAAGTTCACTACCACGATAAAGCAGTTGTAGCCGACATAATGTACTGTTGCATTATTTTACATAATATGATTGTTGAGGAGGAACGAGGAGGATATGAACTCCAGCTTCGTAACTACCCGGACATTGCAGTGGAATTTAGGAAAAAACCGTATAAAGACCCAAATACGTTTGCAGAATACTTGCAACGACTGGAAGAAGTCCGAGATCCACAAGCTCATTTAGAATTACCTGAAGAGCTAGTTGAGCACTACTGGGAGTTTGCGGGAAACCAACAGTTAATTAACTGCTTAATGTTTCGATTCATATCTGTATTATCTACGTTTATATGCCATCACGTACTGTAGTGTAATATTTCATTTTAAATTAATGGTTGTATGATTTGCTCTACGAATATTTAATACATCTACATAACACCCATAAAATGCAAGAACGTAACTGAATAACTTAAAGTACAACAAGGTCTGCAACCGGTACTAAAAAGAAACTACAACATACTCTACAAAGGAAATGGACTAATCTACGTTACGTCTCTGGTACTCTTCAAGACGTTTTTCCATGTACCTCCTCTGTATGGGATTTAGATCATCCAGCTTGACACTCATAAGAGCGAAATCATCTGCATTTTGTTGTCGAGCGAGCTCCGCTTTTCGTAACTCCAATTCAATTATTCTTGTTTGCTGCATCTCTTCGTGTCTTCGTTGCCTTTCCTCCCCTCTCTCTCTTCTCTCTCTCCTAGCTGCTTCCTTCGCTTCGATATACTCCCTATTCGATTCCTCTGCAACTGCCATACGTCCATCGAGTTGCTCGTAATACTGACTGCAATCTTTCGTCGGTTTCTTGTTCGCTTTATATCTACCAGGGGGTCGTCCACCGGAACTTGTTGCGAATGGTGTGTCTTCAGATGGATTTGTGCTTCCAGGGCTAACATCTTCGGTCAGTCTCAACGGCATAAATCGTTGCGTGGTATGTTCATGTCGCACGTTGCTCCATTTATCTTCCCGACATAATATGTCATAGCATTTTTGCATAGTAAACGGTTGGTTTTTTGATTTGGCCATATACACAGCATTTGCTTCGCTAAGCTGCGTAACATTACTTAACATAAAAGAAATAATCTAAATAAACATCAAACAAAACAAGCATGTTATAATTTATTACCAAGTCCATGTCGTTTGCTCCACTTTGCTGTCTACTAGCCAATCCACTCATTATCCCATTCCAAAGTTGGCTGCAAGCATTGATTCTCTTCCATGACTGCTTCAACGAGTCAACCGAGCGTGCTTGATTATGTGGACTTCGACCGTTGAATAATTTACAAACCGAATTCCAAAATGCGCTTTCAGTTTGGCTTGTGCCTTTCACGTTATCTTTGGAACACTGAACCCAGCAATATGCTAGTTCGGCTTGTTCATCAGGTGACCATTTTACCTGCTTCTTCATAGGAGGCCGAATCCCAGCAGATCCATAAATCTCATTGCTATCGTTTCCCATTTCTTCGTTTTCAAGACCATTATCCCCGAATAACATGTTCAAATTCCTGGACAGATTGAGTGAGGTATCCAGAAATGTCGATTGATGTTGGCTGTTTGGGGATGAATAGGGTTGACTGATATAAGATTGTTGGACAGAGGGGTTACGACCATAGGTGGAAACTTGAGTGTTTTGAAAATGATTAGAATTTTGCTGTGACTGGTACAGGTTAGGATTGTGCTGTGGAAGATAACAATTTGAGGTGTTTTGCATTGTACCTGAGTTAAAATGTTCGTTGCGCTGGTACGAATTTGTGGATGGAAACTCTTGCTGATCATGAACATAATCAAACGGATTCGGAAAGCTTTGGGTAGGCATCGTCGCTTTTCCTTTTGTATTCTTGTTGTTTGTTTTCTTTGACATTGCAGTTGGATGCTGTAAATTATACTACTTTGATGGTTGAGTAAAATGAGAGAATTTTGTGTGTTTTGAAAGTGAAAAAAGGTTGTATTTAAAGATGGAAGGCTATAGGAGAGAGAGGAGCGGGAAGGGAGCAACGGCTATTAAAATAGCCATTGCTGCCTTTGCCGGCTAATTTAAAGCCGGCTAAGGGGGGGAGAAATAATTCAACCCCCCTTAGCCGGCTTTAAATAAGCCGGCTAAAGGTGGTTGCCAAAGCAACCAACCCGTAGCAACACCCAAGTGGGCAACTGACCCCGCGTTGGGGGTCAGTTGCCCACTGACCAACCCCGCGTTGGGGTTGGACTTAATGCAGTTTAACATTACTGCAGACTGTAAACAAAACTATAAAATGAAACAAAACAAAATAAAAACAAATGGTTGACCAAAAAAATACATGCATATAAAGGAACAACTAAGAGGTTTCAAGTGGCACACAAAATTGATGCTATTTCAGATGTGAATCAACCATGATTACCTTGAACATGACAATATAAGTGTTGGATTACAAAAGAAAACGTGACCAACAAACAACCCATATGACCGGAACAGTAACAAGACAACCCCGAACAACCCTATCTAGTAAATGCACGAAGTAACGACTTTGAATACGTATAATCGTAAGTAAACTTACATCTTTTTTGCAATGAAAGAAGAAACTATAGCGATTGCTTGCAGAAGGAAGAAGGCGCAGTGGCTTGAATACCGCGAATTGGTGACTCAACAGGAGCAGTAGTGGTTCCGGCTAGCGGTGTTGGGTTTAGATGCAGTTGAGTCGAATACAGTATCGACGGTTCAACGCAGGTTCTTCAATTTTCCACGATGGATTTCGATTTACAAATGGAGGGGAGGAGGAGCGTTAGTGGCTCAGCGGAGACCAAGCAGGCTGGTGGAGATTGAAGTGCGCGACGTAGGTGGGTCAGTGGACGGCTGCAAGTTTTGGTGTTGCGCAAGGGGAGAAAGTAATGTCGGGGTTCAACGTTGGCGAGAAGGCAGGCTTCGGAGCTACGATAGGCGAGGTGTCGGTGGTCACAGTTAAGGTGGCAGCAGTTTCCGATGGGCAAACAAGAGACGGTCTTCATAATGTTGGTGCAGGCTACAAATGAGGTGGTGCCGGTTCGAAACAACAGTGTAGGACCGAAGTCGGAGGCAAAGCAAATTCGCGGCGGCCATGAAAACGATTTAGGAATTAAAGATTTGGGGAAAACATGATTTTTGGGGAAACGATTTCTGAGGGAAAGTTAAAGCGAACGGTAAACAAAATAAGAGGATAACAACGGTGATAAAGGAAATGTGTAGAAATCAAGGACACGCGGTGAAAAGCAAAAGAACATACTGTATACGCTGCTCTAAAAGTTTGAACAAGTGTTACATTTCATCAGTTATTTTACAAGTGGCACAACACCTCTTTTTTTCTCACTACAACAAAAGTACATATTACAACTACAGTTTTACAACCGGCAGAATGTACAAGTTGTAGTAAATATTTTTAACAACTTATTTTTCCCGAAAGTTGTAATAAACTTATTTTCAACAAATTTTTTATTTTACCCATTGTAATTGATGTCTATCACAACTTTTCTTCTTTGCTGGTTGTGTTAGATGCCTACTTATAAAAACTTACCAATTATCAATAAACAGTAATTGACTACTAATAATTAGTATTTAATTTTGAATAATTAGTAATTTGTAGAATATATATATAATGGTTAACTTATAATAGTTAATATTCCATTATAAATAAGAAATAATTAATAAAAATCAAGAAGTAATATTAGATATTTTAATGAAAAATAATTTTGTAGAAATTCATATCAATTTAATATTATTTCTAATTTATAACACCTATGATTAAAAATATTGGTACATAGTTCATGAGAAATTGGTGACATGGCGCCATAATATGTTTCGTGCGAGACATGCCATAAAATTTTGCCGGGATAGTGAAAATTAGGCTCCAAATACCTAATTTTGGTCCCTCACGCAGTCGTCCTTTCATTTCTTCTCTGAAATAAAATCGATCCTCTTTCTCCCCACAAATTCCGCCTCACAAAACTTGAGTCGCCTGCCATCGAAAGTATAGATCCATTGATTATCGCGATTTTGACGATGATGGAGCCGATTCGCAATTTGATTTGCGTCCCTACCATTCGATTCCATTGATTGTCGCCTGCTCCAAGCTCGTTCCCTACCTTGGCTGACACGAGGCCGCAAGAGTACTCTGATTTTCGTGTCCCTGCTATTCGATTCCACTGATTGGTGCCTTTTGAGATGAGAGCTAGGGATAGGCTCAGGACTATTATCTACAATCACAAATATTTCTTAGCAAATTAAGTAAAATCGTTAAGAAATAGCTATTTTGATGATAATGTTTTTGCGATGAGCATTGGCTAATGTTTGTTGTAATACAAGAAGGAGGCGAACTTATGACTATAGGATGCCACCAAGGCATTCTCGTTCACGATATTCACGCTCACCGTCTCCAAGATATCATCGCTCCAAATACAGTAGATCTAGATCACGCTCCTATTCTCCCACACCTAGAAGGCACCACTACTCCAGGTATCTATATAATTTATTTGGATATCTTTTTATGAAAATTTGATATTAAGACTTAGAGTAGTAGTAAGCTTGACTCGAATGTTTGGTTGGTCTGTTTCACCATGGAAGATCCAAATATGTAATTTAATTGTTGTATTGCTATTAATTTTGACCGTTTGTTGGTATTAGATGATTTTTAGCCCGATGTATTTGACTTTAGCAGTTGGGATATCACTTTTGAAGTTCAATACTTATCTATATTTCTATTGATGATTTAAAACAAGGTAGAGAAGCGTTATATTTCTACTGATTGACATAAAAAGCTCCCTTTAGAATGCATGTGTTGTTTTTTGTTTATCATCCATGCAGCTCTCCTTTCTGTCCACATTTTGAGACATCATAGCACAAAATCCATGGTAAAGTTGAATAAATGTTAGAGAATAAAGAATAAATGATACAGTAATATTTAAACATACTAGCCATTTTTGGCATGACCCTTTCTAGGTAAGACCTGACTTTAATATCTATTTTTTTTCAATTCCGAATTACATGACATATATGTATATATTCATACTTCAGAACAATCGAACTTCCACCATAATTATTTCAGCATACAACGTATGCACAGCCCTATAAATGGTCAATGTATATTGTAACAATTGTTATGTAGAATTCAGAATTGTAGGCCTATGGTATGAATGCAAATCGAGATTGCACACAATGAATGCATGGTGACACATACAAGTACACAGCAGACTATGTGCAAAGAATAAAATGAATGGCTAAGTAATATTCATATGATATACGTTTGTTTGGAAAGTTTGTAACCAGATGCCATCGTCGAGGTGGCTATTGCTACAAAAGCAAAGAAGGCCATGCTTATAGAAGTCGCTGATGCATCAGTGAACATGTTATATGATCCTTCTCTCATTCAATTTGTTAACGGTATTACCGCAGAAACAACTGAGATCATAAAGCATGCAATAGCCTGATCTCCACTAAAATCCACCATCATTCCTGTCTGCATTGCGAAAAAACTATGGCCAGTCACAAATCTTACAAGATGAAACAATGTATACAGAAATCCCAATATTGAAATTGCAACAATATAACTGTACTCGTTGTGATGATCAAAATCCTTCCAATCTCCATGCTTGTTCAAACCCATAACAATTGTAGCCATCAAAGAAAAAACACATGCTGTAGCTCAAGTTGCAATCATAATCTTATTGACAAAATCTTCTCTCTTCCATTTTCTAATCACTTTCTGAATAGCGTTGCCTCCAGCTCCATTTGATAACGACTTGTCCCCGGCGGCCGAAGGTTGGGCTGACAACGATCCATCTGGAAGTGTTTCTGTCGCTCGTGGGGTTTCAATGTCATTTTTAGGGATGGCTGTTGCCATATCTTTTGGTGTGTTTCAATAAATTCAGGCTTTTTCGATTATTTGATATATTTGGTGGATGGTTTTTAATATTTTCCTGGATTTTGCAGAGAGGAATGAATAATAGGTGAAGGAATGTCAGGATCACATGAGATATATCTTTCTGGTAATCCCTTATGGTTTATGGGACACCCGAATAACATTTTTTTATTTTATGTAATAGATGTTATTTTGGAACTGCAAGTAGATCTGTTATCGAAATTATGGTTGTAGAAAGCTGATTTTTCTGCTTTACCAAATATTAATATAATTGATCTATGTGTGTAATGCTGATTATCAAAGAACACATCACAATATTTGTTTTTTTATTCGTTTAAGTATTGCAGGGTAATAATCCACAAATTATACAAGCATTCTGTCAAGCAACAGACTTGCATATGTTTTGCATTTTAAAAGTGTCAAACATCAAATAACTGTTTGATACATGATTTTAATGTTAGGTGATCTTATCAATTTGTCTATTTTGAAGTTAAATATTTGTCATTAGCAGATGGAAAGCTCGACACAATGGACTACAGGAATTGCAGAACTTCAACTACCAATTGAGTGAGTCTGTCTTCTTATCATTTCTTTGTGCTTATATTGAACCTTTTATTGTTTGCAACATATCTGCGTGGTAAATCTATGTAACATACTAGTTATATCTATGAGAATACATTACTTAACTCTGTTGTTAGGAGGGCTAGTCTGATTCCTCTTATCTTCTGCTTATAAACAGATTGTATGGGATTTGCATTTGAGCTTAGGTATACACAACATTTCTAAATATGTATCTTACAAGCAGTTGCTGGAGGAAGGTCATATTCCCATTCTCCCTATTACTGAACTGGATATTCCATGTTGCCATGCTTTCTTTTTCCTACTCCTTTTTTAAGAGTTGTAGTCGTTATATTGTGAACTTAAGCACAGGTGCATGTATTTGTTGCTACTAATCTTGTGCACCATGCTTCAAAGTGTTTTTTCTTTCTAGTTTTGGTTACTAGAACTAATATGAAATTCTGTTATTATTACTGGTTTCAATGCTCGTTTCAAAAAAAATTCTCAAGTTGATATCTTCTTTTTTATCGGGCTAGATTGGATCAGTACTGCTGCAGCTGCAACTGAGTTGGTTGGATCTGGAAGGTAGCTGGCAAGGACGGTCATGATGTTTAGATAGCTTTATTGGGTATTCGGCGATCAGATTATGGGTATTTGGATGTCGGGTTTGATATATTGTGATCAACTTTTGGGTGCTTTAGTTGCCTTCTTTCTTCCAGTAGCTCAAATTAAATCTTATAAGTTCATCAATTTATTTCAGATTACTTGTAAGTATACGACTTTGACCATTTATTAGTAGTTGGATTATAATGACATAGAAGAAACAATTTATAAGCATTTGAATTCATTTTGTATTTTTTTAACTAGGTTTGTGTGTTTGGGATCTGTTGAAGTTACTCGACCTGAGAGATCTAGACCTAATTGGTATGTAGCTATAAGTATTCAGTATGTGGACAAAACTTTTTTCATATGTATTTTTTGTGTTGTATCGATGTATATATTTTGGAATGGTTATGTTTTCTGTAAGGTTTAGTTGGTGACGTGAATGACTACTTTAGATTGTTTTGTTGGGTATATGTATTGTGTTTTGTCAGCGTATTATGTTAAAAAATAACGAGAGTTTTAAAAAAACCTAATAAATTGTTTTGGTTCATGCTTTAAGTTTATTTGATATCTTCAGTTTTATAGATAATATGTTCTGGAATGAATTCTTTTATTAGTAACATGCATATAATTTGTCGATATATTACTACTGTAAAATAAAAGTTGTAATAAAATATATCACAATAGTAATAAATAATTGTAAAAAGTACACCAACGGTGCATAACTATTGCAATAAAGTTCACTACAACGGTGGAAAAAAGTTGTAAAATATACATATTACAACGGTGTTGCAACGGTGTAAAAAAGTTGTAAAACATTTTAGTCTATTACAACTTCTTATTACACGACGGTTAGTCCACCATTGTAAAATGTACATTACAACGGTTTTCCAACGTTGTAATAGGGTCATTTTGTTGTAGTGTTTCTATATATATTGTTGGAAATAAAACCTAAATAAATCAAGTTAACTTCCAAATTATTTATATGAAATTATTCAAACATCTATTTCAATTAGTTTTTAAAACAATAATTACGCTTAATTTAACGAAACGCAAATTCCAAATCCTAAAAATATAAATTTACCTAAAATAAATAAATTTTAAACAAAACATAAATATCAATTAGTTTTAAAATGTCACTAATATTTAGTTTAACAAAATAATTTAATCAAATATAGACAAAAATTTAATTTATACATACAAAATTTATTTAAAACCAAAACAAAATAGATTAGATTTCAAATTTTAAACAAAATCAATTCTCAAATACCAAATATTCAAATAAATTCATATATTAAAACATTGAAAATCTGGTTCGTTACTGATATACACGTAAATGTGTATATTTTATCTGCTTATTTATCTAGTTTTCTATTTTAAATAATTAATATTGTGTATTTATAGCTGTGTTTTCAGATTGTTGATAAAAAGCTTGGTTTAGAGCATTTGATGGATAAATCATGAAGAATTTGCTTAAAAAGGGTGAAGTTGAAATTTCTAAAGCTTGAAGAGTTTAAAGCTTGAAGAACGGTTGCAAATAGAGTTCAGTTGGGTAGATTTGGCTTAATAAAGACGCATATTGCGTTCACATTAGCTCATTTGCAAGGCCTCTCACTCTACAGCTGCGTTCACACTAGCTTATGTGTTAGTTGGGCTAATTCTTTAGTCCCACATTATGGAATTTGCCAAGTAGCCTTTGTCATATCAGATATAAATACACTTTATCTCATTCATTGTAAAACCCACTTAGTTTTATTCTGTAATCTTTCTCTTGGAATAAAATTCTTCTTCCTCTATTCTATTTAGTTTTAGTTTTATTTATGTTCAAATTATTTAATTTCTGTTTTTCCTCTTCTTTATCTATGTCTAGCTAATCCCCTTTGATTAGGGGGTGATGACGCTAATAGATATGATTCAACATGAATCACATAGCCAATAGATGAGGACTTTAAATATGTAGATCTAGATCTGAATCAAGGGTTAGATCTGAACCTTCATATTCTGTGTCGTTTAAGAGCTATGCTCCTTCACAGGGTATATTCGTGTTCGATCTAACAATTATCAGATTTAGAACTAATTTTAGGTTTTTAGAAATTAATTTGTGAATCTGTCCTGATAGTCTATGGTTGTTTAAGAGCTCAGATCCTGCATAGGCTATGCTTGTCGTTGTTTACTTATTTGTTTCTAAAAATCTATTTATCGTTGATTCGTGTTTGTGACAGAAACATGAATTAGATCTATATTTGTTTGTTGGCTATTGATGAGTGTGAATCTAATCTATGTCATTATCCCCTAATTGCTTTCTCTTATTAGATAAATCTCTTTTTTTTATTTAATTGCTGTTATTTTTTGTGTTTTCAATCAATCAAAATTCTGGAATAACTTGATTGGATTTATTAATTAAAATATTTTTGGTCCCGGAGTTCGACACCCTTTACAACAATCCTTGTTGTTTAGGAAAAACGAACGGATTTTACAGTTGTTTACAATTGTATAATTTGTTCGCAAACAAATTTTGGCGCCGTTGCCGGGGACCAAAATAATTTTTATTTTTAAATCCTTCGAGTTATAATTTTCTCATTTTATATTTATATTTTTATTTTTCATACAAAAAAAAATTGTATTTTATTTTGTTCCATTTTGTTTTCTAGCATAGATAGAAAAAAAATCTTGAGTAGCTGATTTGGTATTAACATCGTTGATACTATAATCTGTAAATCAAGGAAAAAAAATTCTTGCCACTTTTTGTTTTAGTTTCTTTCCTTTTTCTTTCGCCTTTACAATTTTTATTTCTTTCATTTTACATTTCTTTCCTTCTACAAATATATATATATATATATATATATATATAAACTTTGCTCTCTACATTTGTTTTCGAAAGTTCCTCTCTGCCTTCCATACCCAACCTTTCTACAAACACAAACCAACATAATCACACATCTTCTACGTGCCTCACATCACCAAACTCTTCAGATCAAACCCTCAACAGAAACCAAATTTTCTTCAACTAGTCATACTTAACATCAGGAACGAACCAGCAACCAACTACTATTCATCCCTAAGCCTGCTGTACTAAGCCACATAACCACCTTCCAATACATTTCCACTGCTACTGCAAATATCCAGACAACCTCCTTGTCCCATACCACAAACGCCGTGCACAGGAACTCAAAACTCCTCACCATCAAAAACAGTCCCTCAGCCGTTCACGCCCATCTTTCACAACCCAGTTTCATCACCTACCTCCCATACTTCACGCAAAACAGTCAAATCCCCTTCCCCATACCACACCCCATCAGAAAATCCCTTCTCAACAATCACTCTCGGCCATTGAAACCGCACAACACCAAATTCCGCTGTGCCTACACAATTCCAACATCCCTTCTTAACCATACCACAATCCGACCTAAACCAATCAGCCTCATACAGCTTCAATACCCAAACCATAATCCCATTCACTATCAACACTTCACAACAATCCACCTTACCAACCATCGCTGTATCATACATCGACCAATACTTCAACCTTCCAAATCCTGTCAACAAGTTCATCAGCTTCACGCTTGACACAACAGCAAAGGCCACACTTTCCCTTCATTATACCATACACCTCCCTTTTCCATCACGATCAGAAACTGTCAAACTCCAAACAGCAACCGTCCTTTCTGAGCAAATCGAATAGCCAAGAACCCCAATCGTAACCACCCAAATTCGCAAGCACCATAATCGTCGATCTCAATTCACTCGAATTCGAAAAACAAGCTCGAATCCACGAGCAATCAGACCAAAAATCCAAACTCAGTGAACCCCTATAAATCTGAACACCTCTCGCCTCCTGAAACCCCTGCTTGCGTTGCCTACCATCGCAACCACAAAGCTATCACCGCAAACACAATTTCAAGCAATAACCCAATCGAAAAAAAAATAGAAAACAGTCGATTCACTAAACCCGCATCCACTAGCTTCAAATCGAGAGCATCCGAACCCAAATCCTATTGTAAATCTAGAAGCTCCAAGTCGAAAAAAAAGGGTGCGTGAGTTTTTTTTTTTTTTTTTTTTTTGGGTCGATTGTTTCTGAGAATAAGAAGGGTTGGTGAGGCTTTAAAAGATGTGATGGTCAGAAAAAGAAAAGGAAAAAGGAGGCGTGATTTTTTTTTTATTTGACTGTTTCCTTAGGGTTGCGAGACAAATTATTTGATTGGCTGTGTATTTATAACGGTGGCTTGACCATTCGTAAGACTATTGTTTTTACTGGGCTTAGTTTCTTTGCTTTCTTTTCTAGCTGAGTGTTAGTTTAGTTTTTATTTCTTTCAACTCCTCTTAGTTTTTGTTTGTGTTTTTCGTTCCTTTTGTTTTCTCTTTCTCTAAAAAAAAAGAAGGAGATTTTTTTTTTAAAACAGGTACAGTGGAAGCGACAACAACAAAAAGCAGCGGACTATTCAGTGTTCGAGCGGTTGCACACCAAGTGGGGTGTGAACGCGCTAGCGCGACTCAACTGCACTGGACGGACTGCCGATCAAAGTGAGTATTTTCTAACTCTACAGGGATTGCTGCTGAAAGAAAAGTATATAGAAATCGCTTGTAAAAATCTTCTGTAGGAGATCGGCTTGCTTGTAAAAAAATAGTATTTCTGCAATTTCCTGTTCTGTGACGGTTCTGAGACTGTTCATTCTATGACTGAATATTTTGCCTATTGATGTGTGGTTTAAAATTTTAAAACGAATGTGGGATTAATTGAAAAGTTTATTATTGAAATCGAATCGAGGATTCCCCGGAGCTCATATGACAAAATATTCGTTAAATTAACAATTAGGATTGATACTCTCTGAGGTGTCTAAGGAACGGTAGAGTCTAGAACTCAAACAGGTTCTTAAACCTTCAGTTGTGTTTCTACGGTGATTCGTGGAACACTGATAATCCCTATCCGAACCTAGCCCAGACCAGTATTCATACAATCCGAAATTGTTAAATTTAACAATTTTTCTAGAGCTTCTTTAGTAATACAAGTTTTGCAACTGAATTTTCGACGAAAAACTCTCTTCTTCTAGTACATGCGTGCTTGCCCCATGAACAACCAAAATTACAATTCTTTTCAAAATTCAAATGATTTTGGTTTCAATTCAAATCAGATTGAATTTCAAGTTGAAAACTTTTTGAATAGTTTCCACCAATCTCATCAAACGATTGTACCCGAATATGAAAATTGTCATTCTAGGATTAATGAGAATTAATCTGAGATAAGTCGACTATTAGCGCAAGTGGATAAGAAAAATGCTGAATTTCAAACCAATTTCAACATGGGTCTCAACGAAAATTTTGAAAACCAAAATGATTTTTGTAATACGAGTGGAGGTAGAATTTTGGTTATCGAATATGAAAAATGTGTTGCGAACAAGCTAAATTTTTGGCGATGTTGGTGGTGGAAATTAAATAATGAACAACTTCTAAGAGATGAGGTGGATGAATTTTTAAGGTCAACCAGTGAGGAACACATAGAAACGAAAACTATAAAAAACATCATTTTGAAGTCTGGTGTGTTTACCAATTTGATAGAAGAGAGCCTGAGTGAAATTGATCAATTAATGCATGACATTTGGAATTGTCGTGAGGACATCAAGGAATGGGCAGAAATTTTAGATGAAAAACAAGATTCTGAAAATAAATATATCGAAAACATGCGTAACATTGAACAACTGGCTCAATACACTATTGAACTTTGGCAAAATCTAGAGAAGTTATTACTTGAGGGAATTGATGATGCTGATGAATTTGAGGATTTAATGAAACTTGGCTTGACTTACGTCGAAGAACTTGCTCAAAGAATAACAGACAACAAACAAAGTTGCACTAGGATAGTTTATCACATTTCTCTTCCTCAAACTGAAGTTACAAACTTGTACAACAACTACAAATCCCAATCTAGTGACAAACAACTTTCTGTCAATGTTTCTTTTGAAACAAATAGTCAGCCATTAACTTCATCACAACAGTACATAACGATTATTGATGATTCCGACGATATGACTGTTGATGAAAATGAAAATTTTGAAAAATCTCTGGTGAAAAATTCTGATTTCTACGAAACTGAAATTCAAACTCAAACTGATGCTTCTGCTGAAAATTCAACTCTTACTGAAATCGAAAATTTTCAACTAACAACTTTTGAAATTGATGAAAATTTTAATGAAGTTGTTGAAACCTCTGTAATTGATTTGAATTTAAATTCTCTCGAAAACAAAGACGTCAATCTTCAATTTGACCTTCCTCTCTCAGATTATGAAAATTTTGAAAATTTAACAACTTTAGATTGTCAACTTGAACGAAATGACGAAGTTGGTAACAACTGTTTGAGTGAGGACAACATTGATGAGCGAGAACTTCTTGAATTAATTGACGATAATGTTATTGGGTCTAAAACTGAAAATGAAACTTTTGAAAACTTTGAAATTCTTGATTTTGAAAACAACGAAACTGTTGAATGTGTTCTTAAACTCATTGCCGATTTTTTTTTAAATTGTTGAAAATCCTTGCGACTTGATCATTTCAACTGAACCACACCGTGATCACTCGTTTTTCACTGATAAATTTCTGCAGTATATGAACTCCTTTTGGAATAACACTGTTTTTGAGAAAACATGATTTCGAAATTTACTGAAAATTCATTTGTTTGGTTTAAACTTTAGGTCTACGAATGAACCTTTATTTAACAAAATTTAAATATCAAAGCAAAACCGAACAATATTTCTCAGAACAAGTGTGGGGGTGAGAGTGATGCCGACGTCTCTCAATTTATACATCATCTGAACAAATAAAATTTTATTTTTGAAACTTTTACTAAACCCCAGCTCGATGACCTCTCTTTAGTTGCTATAGAAATTCAATTTGATTTTAGGATCAATTGTAAGCTCAAAATTTTAAAATTTGCAACTCAAACTTTTGAAAAAACAAAATTTGTTTCTCCAAATCTAAAACAAGATATAAAATTCTTTATGATTTGGTTTTTTGTGCTGTGTCTCATAATCTTAATGAGGCTGATCCATTGGTCCAGTGTGGAACGGTTCATCTATTCGATGACTGCGCATTTTATGCATGTTTACTCGGTAAGCCGTGCTGACCGTCTTATTTTATTTACCTTTCACTAAGATATGTCTGATTAATGACTGTGAGGACACAGTCACACTCAAGTGTGGGGGGGAATCTACATTACATCAGCAATCAAATTTTATGAAGTAGGTCATTCATTGAACAAGGATTAACTTAAATTCATAAATAACACCTTGGTTCTTGTTTGATAAGTTGAATTGTTGGGTGATGGGAATGAACATTATTTATTCATTGAATCGTAATGTGTCTTTTTAAGATGCTAGCTTGAGACTGTGCAGACGTTAGTCGTGTTCTGGAGTAAGCATGTCAACCCTTGTTATACGTGTTAGAATGTGCAAGTAAAAAATAATCAAAAAAAAAGTCATGAAATAAAAATGATTTTGCACCTACATTTGTTGGATTTTCTGAGTTTGTTTTCATGCATAATATTTTCTTTTCCACTCAAATTTTCAAAATCGTAAGTTCTAAAATCCACTTGGCCCAATTAAGGAGAAATGACTCATTGTAGTGTTCTTCTTCGATACCCCACATTATTCAAACCCAAGTTTTTAGTCGATTTACATCCATGTTTTGACAAGTTTATATTATATTGGTATACTCAAGAACCTTTGTTTAAAGGTCAAAAACGTCACTTTTTATACCAATATTACACCACCCACTCCGTACTTGTTTTAAGGTAGGATAACCATAGACAACATCTTATTTTATATGGGTTATCTATCTTACGAAACTTTGCTTATCATTCCTTTCAGCTTTTTGTATAACATCAATCCAGACTTGTGTGTTGAATTAAGGTTATAGAAGTAGAGTAACTTGGGCACAAAACTTTCCTTTCATGAAGTGTTGGTTTAGTAGAGGAGGAATCAAATGAAATAATGTACGGTATCATTCCATTCCATCTCCACTCATCATTCATGCAAAAAAAGAAAAAAAAGGGGAAAAGAAAAAGAAAAAGAGAAAAAAAAATGAAATAAAGAGAGAGTCTCTCTGAATAAAATAGTCATTCATCATTCTTGACTATAAAAGCATTCATTTCCATTCCATCCACATCCATCATACCGTACTTAGCAAAGATTGTAGTTGAGGAGATGAAAGGAAACAAAACGTCCATATGTGCCTTAGTATTACTTTATCTTTTGTAGTTTGAAATTCAACTAATACACTTGCCCTCTTATCTAGAATATTTTTAGAACTTACAAAAATTTTCCTTCATCTATGCATAACTCATATCCAATACATTACTGTTACATTGGTGCAAAATTATTCAAAAAAAAAAGAATAAAGAAATGATTGGGTGCACATTGTCGATGTGTAGAACTTTGGTTGACACCACGCTCTTAACTTTCAAGACAATTACAGTGTTATCAAGGAATTACGATTCAGCTTGAAAAAATTTATTCATTTTTGCACTAATTATGGGATGGACAATTTGGGGCTAAACCGTTATTATTGAAGGTAGGTGAAATCCTTGGAATGTGAAAGACCTTAAATATATTGTTTGATTAATCCGCGTACATAAGACGCTTTGGATTTTGTGGGTAGTATCCGCTGAAAACCCTCATGAGACAACACTCGTCCTACTGGGGACACCAAGAGGTTTAACGGCTTGTTGCATACGCTAAATGCAATCGTGTTTCCTACGTAAGTGTGACATATCTTAGTTTAGTTTATTCGAGGACGAATAAAAAGATAAGTGTGGGGGTATTTGATATACACGTAAAGGTGTATATTTTATCCGCTTATTTATCTAGTTTTCTATTTAAAATAATTAATATTGTGTATTTATAGCTGTGTTTTCAGATTGTTGATAAAAAGCTTGGTTTAGAGCATTTGATGGATAAATCATGAAGAATTTGCTTAAAAAGAGTGAAGTTGAAATTTCTAAAGCTTGAAGAGTTTGAAGCTTGAAGAACGGTTGCAAATAGAGTTCAGTTGGGTAGATTGGCTTAATAAAGACGCATATTGCGTTCACATTAGCTCATTTGCAAGGCCTCTCACTCTACAGCTGCGTTCACACTAGCTTATGTGTTAGTTGGGCTAATTCTTTAGTCCCACATTATGGAATTTGCCAAGTAGCCTTTGTCATATCAGCTATAAATACACTTTATCTCATTCATTGTAAAACACACTTAATTTTATTCTGTAATCTTTCTCTTGGAATAAAACTCTTCTTCCTCTGTTCTATTTAGTTTTAGTTTTATTTATGTTCATATTATTTAATTTCTGTTTTTCCTCTTCTTTAGCTATGTCTAGCTAATCCTCTTTGATTAGGGGGTGATGACGCTAATAGATATGATTCAACATGAATCACATAGCCAATAGATGAGGACTTTATATATGTAGATTTAGATCTGAATCAAGGGTTAGATCTGAACCTTCATATTCTGTGTCGTTTAAGAGCTATGCTCCTTCACAGGGTATATTCGTGTTCGATCTAACAATTATCAGATTTAGATCTAATTTTAGGTTTTTAGAAATTAATTTGTGAATCTGTCCTGATAGTCTATGGTTGTTTAAGAGCTCAGCTCCTGCATAGGCTATGCTTGTCGTTGTTTACTTATTTGTTTCTAAAAATCTATTTATCGTTGATTCTTGTTTGTGACAGAAACATGAATTAGATCTATATTTATTTTGTTGGCTATTGATGAGTGTGAATCTAATCTATGTCATTATCCCCTAATTGCTTTCTCTTATTAGATAAATCTCTTTTTTTTATTTAATTGCTGTTATTTTCTGTGTTTTCAATCAATCAAAATTCTGGAATAACTTGATTGGATTTATTAATTAAAATATTTTTGGTTTTAGAGTTCGACACCCTCTACAACAATCCTTGTTGTTTAGGAAAACCGAACGGATTTTATAGTTGTTTACAATTGTATAATTTGTTCGCAAACAGTTACACTGTCTATATCACACACACACATACACGTGTATATATGTATATATATATATATACATACATATATACACACACACATATTCCATATTTGAATTTTTGTCTTTTAAAAATGGAAAACCGTCAAAAACATCATTTGTCTTCGAAATGTACTCAACTTCTACTGAAAATAGTCACTGCTTATGTGAAATGTAGTGCGAACAAGGAATGTATGCTTAAAGTGACTATTTGCGTCACATCCCTAGAATGTTCCAAATGTAAACAGCCTCCCCCTGTAAGATATATTGCAAAGGGGGTCCCTATTTTAGCGCTTTCGTATTTTTCAAAGAAAAAAATGCGCTGATATGAAAAAAAAGAGAAAAAATCGAAAATATTCCTAAAAGTAATCTAAAAAAAGCATTAATACTAAATATATGCATACATGTATGCATATACTCATCCACAGCTTAAATTGAAAATTTTGGGTGAATATATGCATACATGTATGCATATATTGATTATACTTGCTAAGTTGCATGTATATAAAGATGAACTAATATGCGTGGGCCACGAATTGTTGATAAAATGTATGCTTTTATTCTGTATTATATGCTAAAATATATGCCTAAAAGTTAAAACGGATGAAGGCTTATGAAAATTGTTGACATATATGCATTTATTGCTTATAAATGTTGAAATTTATACATAAAAGTCATATGCTTGAAAAGCGGGCCATGATTAAATTAATGCATCAAACGATGCATTTATTGTAGTATTACTGCATACATTTCTGCATTAATAGTGCAATTTGATGTTAAACTGCAATTTATACTGAAATGTATACATAAATTGCAAATAAATGAATTGTTTGATGCAAAATATTGTAATTTCATGTTTTTCTTGATGGTTTTAACGCATGAATTTGATGACGATTAGCTGTTGTATTTAATTATCAATTTACATGATTTTTTTTGTTTTTTTGCTGATTTTTTTGATGATTTACAAAAAGTAGGGATGTAATTTATAAAAAGTTAAGGCAGTGATGTGAGGTAAATTTCCAAACCTATTAGGGATGTGAGCCAATCTTAGCCATGCATAAAACCATTGTGGAGAAATTTAACCAGACAATGGTGGAAATGAACATGAAGAGAAAAAACTATTTTCAAGAATTGGTAGATGATGAGAAACTTTGACACAATATGAAAGTCTTAGAGAAGAGTGGTCAAATGATAGATGGTTTGAAAAACAAAAGTGGTGTTGGTTGTGATTCTAATAGGTAAACCGTTTCAAGAAGAGACGAGTGGTGAAGAAAACGTGCATAGGTATTTTTCACAGGTACAAATTTTATTTGTTTGAAATCATCTTGTACTTATTTTTGTACTCATATGAATTTGGCTAAAATATTTTGAAATACAGAAAAGTATCGCATGATAATTTGGATTTGCAATAACAATTGTTTCAAAGAACTCATGCAACCGGTCAAACATCCTACATGTCTGTTCAAACCCAAGAATAAATCACCCCAACTGCTTCACTTATCCCTTCTAACACGGATTTTTGGAGGGTTTTAAATTATGTTTATTATACCAAAGATCAAGGACAATAAATGTCATGTTTCTACACACATCCTTCTTATAAACCATTGAAACTTCACCACCAAATTCAGCTAATACCACCTATTTATTCAATCGGAAGAATTTAAAGCCAATAATCCAAGTCTCGATCTAACTATGTACATAGTAAAATCCCACGCACATCAACACTTGTGGAACCACCAGTATTGTGCACAACAGAATTTATATTCGTACTGTGCATAGAGACAACTGAAATGCAGACCCATCACCATCCTTCCCTACAAATTCTTAATTACATCACTAAGCCATGATTTCATTACACCTATAGCAATCATATCATTTCGCACATTCAAGCAAAAGTCCTTATGTCAATCAACAATATCAAGCTTCAAGGCATCACCATATCTAACAGATAGGCCACCCAAATTACAAACCTTATCACCATTCATATCATTTGTCAAACTTCCATTCAAAACATTAGGGTCTACTGCAACAACCGGTTCACAAGTTCTAGCGAAGGACTTTCTATTTTTCAAGTGCATGAAACACGGGTTAATTGCCTAAGACTGATTAATGCTAGCAAATTCAACCTTCAATTAAATTACTTGGGAGTGAGGAATTGAAATGTAGAACATGATGTTAGGATTATGTAGTAAAGTATCCAAATGTTGAAAATCACCATAACCATCTCTTCAAAACTATAATTTAGATTCAAGTTGATTACAAAAGGCGTCACAACATTCTATGAAACAAGAAACGTCACGGTAGTTCTTAATATTGAGTTTTGAGCTTCAATTGAATATGTAGGCTCCGATATAAGTCGGAATTCTTTGAAACAAGAAATGTTTGAATCTTCTTGATTATAATTTTCTAATGAAAGAGAAAAAAATCAAAAATTTATATTATAGATTGTTATTTATGTCTAATTCAAATTTTCAAATAGTCGCTATGGAAATCATTTACAAATGATGGCGTTTATTTAATTAATTTAATAAGGATTTCTATATAATTTTGATACCGTTTAACTCGAAACTGTTAACTTTGGGACATAAATCCATATTGTTTTTATGTGAAACTATATGTTAATTTTATTTAGATATTTACGATAGTTTATTATTTTTTTGTTAGATTATTTTACGATTTAAATATGTTTATTTATATTATATAAGCCTTAAGAATAGCAATTTTGCAAATGGCCTCGGTTTTTGATGAAATTGGTTTCATTGGAACCGTAACGTTAAATAATTATATGAAACCAAATTTCGTGGCAAACCGATGTCGTATGCGGCAACGGTAGCCGTAAATGCCTCGATTTTTATTTATTCGTTTTGTCGATTTAAATTGAAAATTTAGAGTAACACCTCTCTAACGAACTCAGAATTTGACGAAATTAATTTTATTAAACACGTAATGATTTATAATTGTAGTATTTCAAATTTCAATTTAATTGGATTTATTTTGTGTTCGTACGCGATTTAAATGTGTGTCGATTCACATATATGAGTAATAAAGGAATTTTCTCAAATTATCTCGGAATTCGACAAAACCTTTTCCATCCTTTCTTGAATATGTTTTTATGCTAGGATTATGATTTTCATGCCAATCAGATATCGTATGTAGCAGTTTTAGCTCATTATTCGTGGTGAAGTTTGGTTCAATAATAAAATATTCAAACCTACAATATAAATACCGACTATCAACATCCAGCCCTGAATTTTTCCCGGTCCAACAGCTTGCGTGATCAATTGTTGGAGCAGCCGTAATTCAATGATCGATATTTTCTGAATTTTGACCTCTTGATTCTTCTAATCCGTTGATTAATTTGTAACGCTCCCAACATCAATCTTCAAGAGTAATGCGAGCCCTACATTTTGTATGGTCATAATCGGCGTTAGAGGGCCATGGCAGCCATAATCACGTAGAGAAGCCATCGACGTTTATTGTATTTTTTTGGCAGCAGATGTGACCGAGGCGGGAGTCGTGTCAGGAGGAGGTCGGCAAGGCTCGGCCGGTTGGACTGGCATTGTCCGATCATTGTCAGGCAGTTTGGTAATGGAGCGGTGGTGTGGATGTTCAAGCATGCGTAGGTGATTTTGGAATGAGGAGATGATGGAAATAGCCTGGAATGAAGAAAAGGGCAGCCTGTTAACTGATAATGCAAAGTAATGGACTCGAATAATTTTTTAACCATACTAAATATTTTAGACTGACCAGTGTTTAAGAATAATTTATCAAATTAAATGAGTGTTGATCGATGCAGCAGGAAACAAAAGCAGTGAAGCGAAAGGGTCGGTCATATTTGAACAATATGGAACATAGAAAAAGTCGGCCTGATTAACTATGTAAAAAAAAGTAATTAAATCCAAATAGTCTAATAATTAATTTATACTTAAGGAATTTAAAGTATTATACTAAAATCATGTGCTAAAATGTTAACAAATTATGATTGCATTATCAGAGTTGGACGATTCAAGGAACATTAGACTCATCATGACCAGCACTACGTCATGGAGTAGATTCATATGCATTTGGTATCAATTGGATTTTTCAGTTATATTAAATGCTTGTTTAATTTAATTGAAACGAACTTTTTCAACAACGAATTAGATCAATGTGAGTTAAACTCACTCAGTTCTTTCCACTTATATTTTATAAAAGTCAGGTTATATAATTGTATGCTATGTTTGTTAATGGTTGACTATTTGTTATATATGTGTATATATATATATATATTCATATATTGATTGGGCCGATGAAAATAAACGTTTTTTAATTTCAGTGAAACACCAAATCGTTATTTTAACGATTAGAAACAATTGAGGTAGCTTACCCTATTGGTCACGTTTAAAAAATAAACGTGTAAGATTTAATTAATTATTTGAATTGCATTGTTATGTTAAATTATTATTATTGATCGTTATAGAAATTATTTTGAATAATTTTATTTGAGCGAACCTATTTGGATGTAGGGAAAAAAAGGTTGGAGGGATCCAACTGGATTCCTCACTTGTAGTCATTAATTTATTTTATTATAATATATGTTGAAATACGAAAGTGTGATGCAGGAGTTGATAGGTTAGAGGGATCTAACTGGATTCCTTATTAATATTGATAACATTTATCAGTATTATTAGATGTGATTTATTTGATGTGAAATTGATTAATATTTCACGGGTTTTGTACTATAGTAGACATTTGCTTTTTTATTACCGCTTATAAAACAAAATATTTTTGGAATAAATATCAAATAGACTCTAAACAGCTTTCAAAGTTATATTTATATATTTGAAATTTGATATTTATTTTAAATGTCAAAGTTTTTATTTGTGTTTTCTATAATTATGTAAATTATAAATTAATGGTATTCTAACTTATTAATAAATAATGGTTAAACTATATAAACTGAATTAAAAAGTTAAAAGGATTGGTTAAATACCTTTACTGGCGTAAATGGAATTTTAAAAGATTTTAATTTGC
The DNA here is from genome assembly GCA_030737875.1 of Allium sativum. Lineage (NCBI taxonomy): Eukaryota > Viridiplantae > Streptophyta > Magnoliopsida > Asparagales > Amaryllidaceae > Allium > Allium sativum. The sequence goes on along the minus strand of CM060916.1, from coordinate 1,047,111,028 downwards.
TGAAATGGATTAATGAAATTGGGAAGGTACGAAAATTGATTCAAAAGAAAGTTAAAGGGTTTTTTGAAAAAAATGAACGTTTTTGTAAACGTTGTTTATAAAAAAATAGAAAATATGATTAAATGGCATTCGTGAATGAGATTACCAAGAAATAATGGATTTGGAAATGGAATGTGAGTGTAGTCAGGTAGCCTTAAAATATGAATCCAATATTTAACATTGTACATAAAGCCTGGTATTGTAAATAGTTTAGAAATGGATATCGACTGAACTGAAAATTTATAACATTGGTTTATAAATGTTAAATGGATGGATTTAGGAAATTTAAATGAATGGATAAGGAATTTATAAAAGTTTAAGAATTTTGTAAATAAAATATGAAGGTTTTTTTTGTATGGGATATGTAATATTTATGTATGAAGCTTAAGTTAAACTATTTTGGTAAATTTTGTGGAATGATATTTGTCTAAAATTGGAAACGGTTTATGTGATGATAAGGAGTTGCTTTAAAAATGGTGAAGGTAATATGATGTGGGTTTTTAGAAATTATAATCTGTTGTACGTTGCTTGAGTATAGTAAGTTTCGTGATATCAATCTGATGTTGGTTTCGGCCTTCGGGGTTTATACTGAGAGAAATTTTTTACCTACATTTTACAATGGGAAGCTAATGGAATAGAAGTGTGATGATAATTGAATTTGCTTGTATTAAATAAGAAAAAGGAAATTCTTTTTGAATATAATTAGAATTAGAGGTTTAAATATTTAATTAATGACTAGTTAAATAAAGAGGATAAATAATGTTGGGTATTGAATCAATGAATTCATTTTCTTTTTATGGATGAATGGTTTTTTATTCGATAGTTAAATAACCCACTATCAAATTTGACCTATACAATTGTTGGTACGGAAAGACCGATATCGTATTTATATTCGAAAACCATTCCAAATAAACAAATAGTGGAAGATATTGATTGAAGATGGAAAAATTGAAGATTGTGGATCTTCATAAGCGGAAGGACGACTTGATAAATTTCTCCAATTTGCAACAAGAGGAGTTTGATGGCAAATAAATCATTATTGAAGTTTGCGGATTACAAGGACTTCTCGCTACTGGTCTAAAGGGTGATTCCTATGTTGTAGTAGGTGGGTCGCTTCGGATTGTCCAGTCCCTAGACAACTTGTTTGGAGGGATGTCTGACAGAGTTTTTCTAAAGGGATTATATATGCTGATTTCGTCAAACTTACCATAGTTGTGACTAAGAAGGGCCCATCTCTAAGCATAACAACAAGAGTATTTTTGGGACATCAATTAGTGATTTTCTAGCAGAATTGACGATGTGACATTAAAAGTAAATGGTGCCAGATGTTCTAGAAAATTAATTATAACCACAAACCTCACAACTGGGAAATGACAAAAATAGGTCAGGATGCATCACTAAGAGGGTCGCTCCCAATTAGCGTGTATTGTCACTATCTAGAGTAATTTCATTATTGTTCTTCTTTTCGCTTCTTTTCTCCCAGGAACGATTATGTCGAATCCAACCGTAGGTGATAATATATTTGGAACATTTAAGCGAAATGAATGGTTGGTCATGTATGGTTGAGTTATAAGATGTTCTTGTCGAACTCTAGTGTATCCCCTTTAGAGTACGCTGATCAGAAGATGGTTCCATACATTTTCATAATCAGAATCCAATCTTCCATAAGAGCCCATTGTTTTGATTGTATACTATATATATAGAGGTGAGATGCAAATGTTCTGCTAGATTGATATTTACTTGATTTAGACACTATTATAATATCATAAAGTATTGAAATTAAAAATGTTTTGGATTATCCTAAGGGAAAAGCCGTCCTTATTCATGTGTAGATTTGGTATTATGATTTTCCTTTGCTTTCGAAAGGATGTT